>OX411342.1:6520026-9217706 GCA_948150665.1 Conistra vaccinii
GACACAACTTAGATGTAGCATAGATTTGAAAATGTTCATTCATTCATTTCAATTTTACGAATATATTTGGCTATGAGACTTTACAAGTTATAGCTTTTTCGAAAGATCATATTTTTCACCTGAAGCAGTAATAAAGATTGGTGATTTTGAAGGCGCACTCAGTTCGGATGGTGATCGGTTTTACGAATTTTGCCGATGCTACATCTAAGTTGTGTCGTACTGTACGTAACAAACGAGTCGGTGCTTGACCGGTGTATTGTTTGTAATGCCAATAAACGCATTTTTCTTTACTCTGCTGCTGAATTCTTACCTAATAGCGGCAAGTAATCGCCAGCTCTTTCCGCTCGGATGTCCAGGGTGAACCAATCGTCTAAGTCTTCGGAATCTGATGACGGCAACTCCTGGAAATAATAGATTGCATAATCAGTCTATAATGTTCCCACTGCTGGGACACAGGCCTCCTCTCTGTGAGAGGGAGTGGGCTGTAATCTACCACGGGCCCAGTGCGGGTTGGTAGATGTCACATGTCTTCGAATTTTTGGTTCTAAGACATGCCGGTTTCCTCACGATGTTTTTCTTCACCGTTTTGAGAGCAGTGGTGATGAAATTATTTACACAAAGTAAAGCACCTGCTTGGGTTCGAACCCACGACCTACAACTCGTAAGTAGGGGCCGATCGACTGGGATACCACTGCTCTCTGATCAATACTCGAACAATCTGTTACAAAGGTTTTATATAAGTCCAGTACCCTAATTACGTAATGCACGATCAATAAGAAATTGAAATGAATTGAAACAGATTGCTAGTCCAGTGCTTCATAAGTTCGAAAAAATAAATTGAGCAGATTTTTTTTTTCGAACTTATGAAGCAATGGACTAGCAATCTGTTTCAATTTCTTATTGATCGTGCATTACGTAATTAGGGTACAGGTTTCCTCAGGATTAGCCGGGAAAGTCCTAGAGTGTTACCGTGGCTCCGCGCAACGTACAGGCAACTGAAGGAACACGGGTGGATTTTATTCATTAAGAATCTAACACGCTCTCCCGCTCCGCCCAGAGCGGAAGAAGATATTTGATGAATTGGGAATACAAAAAAAAAAGATTTCCTCAGGATTTTTTTCTTTCACCAATGTCATTGTCAAATACATAATTGGAAGTACGAGGGGTGTTCAATAAATAGTGAGAATGAGTAAGACGCAATTATCTTTTATTATATGTTATTTTATTTTTCGACGTAGTCACCTTTCAGGTTTATACACTTTGTATATCTTTTCTCTAATCCTAAAATTCCCTTTCTAAAAAAATCTTCTTCCTGATCCCTTAAAAAATCATTTACGGCGGCGACTACTCCGTCATCATCTTCGAATTTCTGGCCCCTGAGATGTTCCTTTAAGCGCGGAAATAGGTAGAAATCACTAGGAGCAAGGTCCGGTGAATATGGAGGATGTTCCATCAATTCGAAGCCAGCTTCTTGAATGGCAGCCATCGCAACTCTGGACTTGTGCGCAGGGGCGTTATCTTGGTGAAACAAAACAACTTTAGCGAGTTTGCCACGCCGTTTCTTGCGTATTTCCTCACGCAACTTTGTTACTTGTCCTGCGTACATAGTCCCCGTAATAGTGGCTCCATGATTAAGATATTCGATTATTACCACCCCTTGGCTGTCCCAGAAAAGAGAGCCCATGATCTTTCCGGCGGATGGAATCGCCTTAAATTTCTTTGGAGTTGGAGATGACGGTCGCTTCCAAGTCATGGACTGTTGTTTCGTTTCCGGGTCATAATGGTGAAGCCATGTTTCGTCCATAGTTATGAATCGAGCCAAAAATCGGTCAGGATCTTGTTGTAACAAATCCAAACAGCTTTGTGAAATTCTCAGTCGAGTTTGTTTCTGCGCGTCAGAAAGCATTCTGGGCACCCAGCGCGCTGACACTTTTTTCATACCCAAATGGTCGTTTATAATATTATGGACACTTCCTATCGAAATCTTTACTTCTTCAGCTATAAAACTAACAGTAACACGACGATCCGCCAAGACAATATTTTCAACTTTTTAAATCATTTGTTCAGTCACTGCCGATATGGGGCGTCCCGTTCGTGGGTCGTCGTTAGTGGAAGTTCTTCCTCGCTTGAACTCAGCACACCAACGCGCAACCGTAGAATATGGAGAAGCATGAACCCCTAATGTTGCTCTCAAGTCTTGATTTACCTGCTCCGTAGTAAAATTTTTCAAGCAGAGATATTTTATTACCGCGCGAACTTCAATTTTATCCATTTTTAAGAACACGTTCCGAAACGACGCAAACAATAGACTTCTACTTTTAAAAAACAAAAGAGAATTAATTGCTTTTTAGGGTTCCGTACCCGAAGGGTGACAAACGGAACCCTATTCATAAGCCTCCGCTGTCCGTCTGTCTGTCAGCGAGCTCTATCTCATGAACCGTAATAGGTAGGCAGTTGAAAATTTCACAGATTGAGCATTTCTATTGCCGTAAGAGCAACAAATAATAAAATTAAAAAATAAAGGGGGGTCGCCATACAATAAAATTAAATTTAAAAAAAAAAATTATCTGACCCCGGCCATGTGGGGTATCATTTTCTAGAGCTCATCGAGTAGAGAATAAATATAATTTTTATTTGTTTTTATCTTCAAAAATGATGAATTAGGGGGCCGTAGAAGTTGTCTGTTTTAGACCATTTTTGTACGAGCTCTATCTCAACAACTAAACAAATTAGGAATTTGAAACTTGTGTGTATCATGTAACATAATATACTGTTTATAATCAACAAATACTAAAAACGCTGATTCATAACGTATTTTATATAATATGGGCGATTTTCTGCAACTTAAAATAATAATTATGTATTTCATGCTAATATTATGCGATATAAATTCCACAGATAACTATTTAATAGTCGGAGTAATGACATGGAATTAGTAAGTACCTACTATCATGGCAGCATATACTATTTCGATCATTTAAATTTCGATCATCCAAAAAGGTCTACAAAATAAACTTTCTTCACAAGATTTTAAAACCGGCCAGTATTTTTTGAGTTTAAGGACTTTATCGACTTTTTTCAAAGTATCCCTAGACGGTGTTGATGTGTGTACCTCGTGTTAAAACTACACTCCAATAGACAATATATTCAGTAACATTGAAATGAATGCTGGCACATACAGTGTACTATTCAGTTACCTAGCTTAAACCGTTGTGGATACAATTTCATATTGAGAAAAATTATTGGTGTAAAAATATTCGGTCATGGCGGCCAATCTCAACGGAGACTGGCCTTCGGCGCGGGAGATATTATAGTGCACAAGTGTGTGCGCTGACACGAGTGCACTCTCTCTTCCCTCACTCTCATAGTCCGATGGGATGTGTAAAAATAATAAGTAAGAAATAATAGATTTCTGTATGACTATCAAAAATAACGTAAATAAATACCTGTATTGACCCGTGCGTTTGCACTGGCGAAACATCACGACAAAACATGTTGAAATCTCTAGTTCCTGTCAAACATTGTATGAAAAATTGACAGAAAATAGAGATTCCAACATGTTTTGTTGTGAATGTTTCGCCAGTGCAAACGCACAGTTATAATTAAAATTTGGCGTACTACTTACATTCTATTTTGTACAATATAGTCTGATGTAGCAAGAGAAATCCTTTTATTTATAAGTAACTAGCTTTACCCGGCCTGGCTTCGCACGGTTAGCACTAAGTACTTATCTACGGCGCATCTACCTTTCCTAATTACCTATTTCTACCTAATTACCTACCCTACCTACCTACCCTACCCTTCTTACCAGGGTAGGTAGGTACCTAACCTACCCTACCTACCCTACATATCTACCTGCTTACCTACCATATATACCTATTTATACCTACCAATACTATGTTAGTAGCAAATAAATAACTTTGACTTTAGTTAATGCATGTTACTGGATAAAGTTAACTTAATATTTTTCTCTTAAAATAAATGAAATATACTCCTACACCTATATTTTAACACAACAACATTTTCTCATTAAAATTAGACAATTTCTTTACAAATCTTTGTTTTTTTATAGCGCCTCTGTTGTACCTTTACGAAAGTATTACAAAAATTCATAGTGTTAAATCTTGTACGACATGGTATGGAACCCTTCGTGTGCGAGTCCGACTCGCACTTGACAGATTTTATTTTATTATCATCTTACCTCTCTCTATCTTAGATGATAATATTTACCTGCCAGTATTTATTTTTGTTCTTTCCAAAGAGAATGTATCGCATTCTCACTATTTATTGAACACCCGGCCAGTGGTGCCACCACTCCACCAGCAACCAGCAACGTTAAAAACCAAAACAACTTCGAAGTATAATTTCAAACGCGCTAACTATATGTCGATCAAAGCGAAACTTAGAGTAATAGATTGGACTAAGATATTTTCTGAAATGACAGACGTAGACGAAATGGTTAGCGTGTTGTACGAACAAATTAATACTTTAATTAAAGAACATGTGCCTCTGTCCAAACTACCCAATAATAAATTTCCGCGATGGTTTTCTAGGCCGTTAATTAAACTTCTGAACGAAAAGGAAAAAATTAGAACTCGCTTTAAAAAATATAAAAACCCTAGAGATAATTACGAATACAAAATGCTAGATGAGCGTGCAAGAATTATGATTAAAAATTGTTACAAAACTTATTTAAGCTATGTTGAAACAAACATAGCGCAAAACCCAAAACTATTCTGGTCATTCATTAAAGCCAAAAAAACACAGTCTAGTGACATACCCACTACTATGCGTTTGGGAAACAATACTGCTTCTTCTGGTGAGGAAATAAGCAATCAATTTGCCACACATTTTTCTTCCACCTTCATACCATCTAACAATTCGACTGCTCCTGATACTTGCTTGCATAACTATTTTCAATTCGCTCTTAGAAGAATTGCGTTCACAGAAGTAGAAGTATTAAAAGCAATAAAGAAACTAGACATCTCCAAAGGTTCGGGACCCGATGGCATTCCCCCACTATTTGTTCAGAAATGTGCATCCAATCTGTGTCTCCCACTCAAACTTATTTTCAATCGCTCCATTGAAACATCTAAATTCCCCACATCGTGGAAAATTGCTAACGTGGTACCTATTTTTAAGAAGGGAGAACCCAGCGATACTTCTAATTATCGCCCCATATCTCTTCTTTCTATCTTCGCAAAGCTGTTTGAGGCGATGGTTTGTCCTATACTGTCTTCGCATACTAATGTGCAATTGGCCTCTGAACAGCACGGCTTCCGAGCTCGTAAATCTACTACCACTAATTTGGTTCACTACATCAACGACATTGCTAAATCTCTGGATTCCCGTGTACAGGTTGATTCCATTTACACAGATTTCAGCAGTGCTTTTGATAAGGTGAATCATAGTATACTTTTAAGGAAGCTGGAACATTTTGGTATAACTGGTCAACTGCTCAGGTGGTTCGCTTCCTACCTGACGGGGCGGAAGCAGAGAGTGGTTGTGAGAGGATACGAATCACTATTCTACTCTTCCACATCCGGAGTACCACAAGGATCGCACCTGGGGCCGATCTTATTTCTTATATTTGTAAACGACATTGTTTCCACAGTACGACACAGCAAATGTTCCATGTTTGCTGATGATTTGAAACTGTACAAAGTAATTAAAACGGACTTGGACGTATCACTTCTTCAGAAGGATTTAGATGCGATACATGAATGGTGTCGGTTAAACATGATGACCCTTAACGTAAGTAAGTGCTACCACATAACGTTTACGCGAAACAAAAATATAGTACCTTCGTTATATAGATTAAATGGAGTTTTACTGCAGAAGGTTGACACCATTCGTGACTTAGGAGTCCAGCTCGACAGTAAACTTTCGTTCATTGACCACATCGACCTAATTGTATCCAAAGCGACAAAAATGGCAGGTTTTGTGAAGAGAACTTGCTCCGAGTTTCGGTCTATATCGACCCTGAAACTCCTTTTCAGCACGCTTGTCAGAAGTATTCTGGATTACGCATCTCCAGCATGGAATCCTACATATCGCGTCCATGTCAATAGGATTGAACGTATACAGAAGGCCTTCACCAGGTATCTGCGCTTCAGATGTTCTAGTTGCGATCGAGACACCAGTTATTCTGAAAGACTCAACCATTTCAATATGATATCTCTGGAGCAACGTAGAAGTCTCTCCGATCAGATATTTCTTTTTAAAATTATCCGTAATCGGTCCGATGTTCCAGAGCTATTATCTGAACTTAATATCACTGTCCCTAGGCGCACTATAACTAGATCAGTACGCAGAACAGATATACTATCTATGTCCTCATCAAGAACAAACCTTGGCCGCAGTGCCCCTATGAACCGTTTTATGGTTAATTATAATAAAACTCACAATAGCAGCAACATTGACATCTTTGCCGACACTTTTTACCAATTCCGTAAAAAACTTATGATCTCCAACCATTCATAACATTTGATCACGTTTATTGCAGTCGTCTTACACATAATACTCATTTATAATATATTATTATTATTTAACTAAGTCTATCTGATGTTGTATTTTCTTTGTAAATTGTCGTCCTATAGTAATGTACCTATCTCTTATTATCTTTCATTGTAATATTTGTTAGTTCATTTTAATTCACTTTGATCCTCATAATTGGAATGTATTTTCTATCTATGTCTAAGCTGTGTACTTCTTTAAGTGACAAATTCACCATACTGATAGTTATATATAAGTTCTTTCGTGTTATATGTTATTAGTGAATAAGTCGTTGGAGTACCTATAAAAATAAATAAATAAATAAATAAATAAATAAACACCCCTCGTAGTTATGCAAACTAGAACCAACCCACAAAAAGTAACTTTAGAGAAAATTAGATTTTTGTTTCAAAAGTGTGTAGATTAAATAGGTAAGTTATTTGAGATAAACAACTTTACAACGTTAAGGTTAGTATTGTTGACGTTATCGGACAACTAGATTATATGGATTTTTGTTAGATCTAGTATCTGCTTTAGATAAAAAACCTGATGGTTCTATAATGCAAAATTACGTTTTGTGGGTTGGTTCGTTATTACAACATGTTTAGGTTTTACGAACCTACTTACGTAGGTAGATTACTTTTAATATACTTATGTTTAACGAGAACCATGTGGCTTGGTTCTATTTTGCCTAATGAAAATCCTGAAGAGATCTTCAGAATTTTTAAGTACCACGCGACATGGTTCCGTTTAGCCTTTAAAAATTGACTATATGTATGGTTGGTATCCTTAGCGGCTTACATTAATATGAGTACAACAGTCTCAAGCAGCTTGGATCTTTTTTGAGTATATGAAAGTTGATTCGTAGATTCTGTTGGTACCAATAACTTAATTTCACCAGTTTTTTGGGTTGTATCTAGTTTGCATAACTACGTCCAATTATGAATTGAAAAGGTCTCATTGGCTAATAGTCTCTCAGTGTCTAATATTTTTTTATTATCTGACTGACGGACTAAATACTTTTTTTAAGCCCATGTCTATCATCACCGTAGTAAAAGATTATATTCTGTTGTTACTTACATCATAAAGACTTCCATCTTCAGATCTACTTTCCGCATCGCTCGGAACCTCCTCATCCATCATTTCAGGTCTCATGATGCGCTGCTTCTTCGAAACTCCTTCTGAGTCTTCGCCGAACTCCTGGGAGAAGTCCATAGAATGAGAAACATATCATAACGGCAGTACTCTGTGCCTGTACTATACGAAGTAAATAACATGGTAAATCTCTCACCCCTTACTACACACCGATTTCTCTCTTTCAGTCGTCAGTAATTTGACATTCGAAAGAAGAAGACAAAGCATTGTGTAACTATACAGGCGATATACAACGTTTATTAGTAAGGGGGTGAATATTCTGCGTACAAAATTACATTTACAGTTGGAATGTATGGGAGAACATGTTTTTCAACTACAATGTTTTAATACAGGAGGATTCCTGTATCCGCCAGCGCACACTGACAAGCAGAAATCTTCTGCGATACCGCGAGCGTGCGCCAGCTTACCAGATCATCCGCCGGTATGCCGCGGCATCCGCCGAATAGCTACCGCTCGCCGGGATTTGATTATTCCACTAGCGACTACGCAGTCGAAAAGTTGCTTTTGAAAGAGTGTGGCAGACTGGCAGACTCCACCGCATACCGGCGCATACGCCCGCCTTCCGCCGCGGTATCCTCCAGCGTGCTCTGCGATGCTCCAGAGAAAACTGCGCTGCGATGCTCCAACGTCAATCACCGAGCATTGAAATATATACCATATTTTGATTGGATAAGTACTAAATTCAATTGAATCCTCTGTCGTCCCGTCCGCCAGTCTACACAGGCCCTAAGACGAATTTGAAAATACGCACCTCCTCGTCCATATCCGAAACGTCTTCTTCTAAGAATTCCTCTTCATCAATAATTTCATCAAACTCCTCTTTTTTGATCGTGTCTTTAACATCTTTGACGGACTTCGCGACTTTCTCTTTGGCAGTCGATTTGTTTAACGGCTTGAACGGTGTTGGCGTTTTGACTTCTACCGATTTTGTGGGCTTCTGCACGGAGGTTGGGGTGGCCGGCTTTGGGATCGGCTTCTGACTGGTAATATGCTGCTTGCTGTTGGCTTTTTGCTCAGGTTTTTCTGTAAATAAAAATATTTGCTATCTCTAACACATAACATTAGGTAATCCCCAAAAGGTTAGGCAGAGTTGTACCTATAGTACACCCACATTTGCCAGATGGCGGTTTCCTCACGATGTTTTCCTTCACACCGATAAAATCCCACCGTGTACAAATGTACACGGCAAACTATTTTAATATTAGTACAATACGATAACATTATTCACTTACGACTTCTATTAAAGCTGGCGTTCACTTGAACGACGTGTTTGACAATTCTCTTTTGTTCCGGTTTCTTGCCGCTAGGGGGCAGTTTCTTCACTCCAAATATTCGCTCCACTGTGGTGCCTTCGTCTGAAGACTGTGGAAAATATAACAAACATTTGTGTAGGAATGGAACGTTGATTAATGCACGATTTATCTCGCTCGCACCATGCTGCTCGCGTACTGTGTGCGAGCGAGACGGAGTGTGGTGCTGGCGGCTCCAAGGCGTCGAACATTTAGGTAATTTCTTTTTACGGTGAAAATAATGGTAAGTTAAAAATAACAAAAAACCGGTCAAGAGCGAGTCGGAGTCATGCACCGAGGGTTCCGTAAGGAGCTTCATTCGTATAGGTACCTAAATAGTTCTGTGCCCGGAAACTGGTCCTCTAATTGTATAAGCGCCCATACCCGCTCAACCGTTACACTGGCCTTCAGGAGGCCATAACAATTACAAATCAATTGTGTTTCGTTAATGACACTTGAAGGTCTAGAACACAGAGGACTATCTTAATTGGCGTAAACTATATATGTATGGGGAACCCTTTAATTGTCAACTTTTTTAAAATTTTGGAATTTTTCCTTTATTTGCGCTGTAAGACCTTGCTTTTTGCCAAATTTCGTGATGCTAGGTGAACGGGAACTAGCATATAGGTTTTCGACCCAAAACAGTCTTAAAAAATATGAAGTTGTAGCGCAAACTGAACCTTATATCTAGGCATTAGTTGTTTTTCCTAAAACTCGTGTTTTACATAGAGAGGCTATTGCCCTGCTCTGGGACAATACACGCTAATTATTATTATATTTCCTTTCTATAACTCTTACCTGATCAGTTTCATCATCTCCGTCGCTCATGTCTTCTGGTATCGCTTTTGTCGCTGTTCTCTTGATTAAGGCGTTCTTAGCCAGTTTGAGAGTTTTGACTTGACTGCGCTGTGGGCGAAATAAAACAAGTTTTTCAAAAGCCTTTACAAGGTGGAGACGACAATACAACAAAAAATTAAACGGCGTGTTCCTAATGACGTTCCCATTCTGCATACAAAAATTCAATTGAATATATTCAACAGTTTAGTCAATATATAGCTCGACAAAATCCATAGTCGGCTCGGGTTATTCCGTTTATCCACCTCAAAAAATCCACTCTAAGGTGGATATTCGGAAACGTATGCCCGAGAATCCACCCTAGGCCTAGTTGGATAAACGGAATGTATAGGCTTAGGGTGGATCCGACTACGATGGATAAACTACATTTAATTTGTTTGAAAAACTCGTTTTTTTATTTCGAAGCTAGGATTTATTTGACAGTTCCAAAATACTCTTATGCATTAGTAGTGCCAGTATTTTCATTTTTTGTTGTATTGTAGTCTCCACATTGTATACAGGGTAGTATTCCTGTCATTCGTAATCTTTGACAGTCGTTACGGGTCTTCAGAAGCCCAAAATAGCCCTAGATATCAATGATTTTTTTAGAGGTTAATGGTTTTTGTCATATTTCAATGATTTTTGTTGGTGTTTTGGCGTGTGCCAGCCGACATAGAGCAAATAATTTAATTTAATGTTTTGCGTTGCGTAATGTAAATTATTTTGCATAAATACTATTGTATAGAATCAAGTTTTACCAACTGAACAGACAGCTGTGCTGCTGGGGAGTTTGTTACGTCATTTCTTCTTCCCAGCTAAAGCACTAGGAAGTGGTGAAGGGCGGGCGTGCGAGGCACTCTCTTATGTAATTTTGACGTTCGAAAAGTGCTGATTCTCAGCCTAGTTTGAATAAATGACTTTTGAATTTGAAAAGGCGATAACCATTCTTACCAAGGGGTATCGTATTACCCAGTAACTGGATTGTGGGGGTCAGATAGGCAGTCGCTCCATGTAAAATACTGAAGCCGACCCCAATATCAACTATATTGAATGTGTCATGTTCGTGAACGGGCGCCGTCAGTTGGGACTGGTCATCTCTTAGCTGCCATGGCTTATTTTAATTAATTTAAAATTTTGAATTGTTCTTTATTTTATATTTTTATTACGGACGCTTTTAACGTGCACGTCTTTTTACATTGTTCTTACATGTATAATTTCAACATGAATAATGTAACCAATGTTATGTAAATTTTTTTTATTTAAAAGTGTGTCCGTGGAGTTTCTTGCCCGTTCTTCTCCATAGGTACCTACTACGTTTTAGAATGGGCAACTAGCTTCATATTTCTGACTGACTGACTCCTTGACAATTCAAAAGTGCCTGTACATGGTTTAAATGAAATAAATGCTTTGAGTTTGAGTTTGAAAAGGTTAGGCAATAAAAATGGCTATGTACCATTGGTAAACAAAACGAATCGTTTTAGTTTATAGAAACCGTACATAAGACATGACAAGCCTCAGCTGATGGCGCCACTCACTTTCCTCACCACTTTCTCTTCAAAAAAGAATAGGAACGATGACAATTTTTTTTTGTCCCGAATGTAGATTATGAAAAAAAAACATCCACGTATTTTTTCTTTTTTTACTTTATCAACAGATTACAGCAATACATTAAGTTAAAATGTGCTATGACGTCACGAGTATGTAGATTTTATACTTACTTGTGACGTATCGACCACCACTCCCCAACTTCAATTGCGTTTTATCTAAGTCATTCTTTATTAATATGATAATGTAAAAAATACGAGTCTAATATTTTTTTATTATCTAACTGACGGACTAAATAGAATTACTTTTTTTTTGACCCAGGCATCATGCCTATTCTAAGTTCACTCAATCTTCCTAGCCTTTTTTCCCAACTATCTTGGGGTCGGCTTCCAGTCTAACCGGATGCAGCTGAATACCAGTATTTTACATGGAGCGACTGCCTATCTGACCTCCACAACCCAGTAACTGGGTAATACGATACCCCTTGGTAAGACTGGTGTCAGACTTTCGGGCTTCTGAAGACTCGTAACGACTATCAAAGATCCACAAATGATAAGCGGGACTCACGGCTTAAGGTGCTTTCCGAGGCACGGAGGAGTCTCGGTATGTAAAGATGGTCACCCATCCACTGACCAACCCCGGCAAGCGTAGCTTAACCTCATGGATCGACCCGTGCGGCTTGTTATTATTTAGCCACGAGCTCCTCCTATTCTAAGTTCACTAAAGTAATTAAATAAACAGAACATACCTCGTATATAAAATCATCATCATCACTGGAGCCTTGATCATCATTCTTTTCACTCTTGATCACTTTGAAAGTCTTTTTCTTCACTTTTTGATCACCTTCGCCCAACATGCGCTGTAAATAAAATTGGACAGTGTAAAGGGGTAATTGTAATCAGTAAAACATGCGTTTAAGTCAATGGGGTCTACACTCTTAACACGAAAACCGTAGTTTCGGCCGAAGTTACGGCTAGGGACTCCGTATCACTTATGCTGAGAGTTTTGAGTATGAATATGGATGGCTATAAGAGTAGGGGAAGACCAAAGAAACGATGGATGGACTGTGTGAAAGATGATATGGCTAGAAAGGGGGTACTACCGAGATGACGACTAATAGAGAAGTATGGAAGAAAGGGACATGTTGCGTCGACCACAAATAAATTGGGATAAGGGCAGGAGAATGATGATGAGCCTGTTCAATAGTGTACCACCCGAACTGCCGACTGCCGGACCATATCGACAGATCTTACACCGCCTACGTCAATCGGATGGAGGAAGCCAGAAGTCTGCCAACACCTGACTTCAACGGGAAGGCCCGCTTTAAATTCACTGCCATGTAAGTAAATACAGCTACTTAGCCGTCAATATGGAACATCAAGCTTCAGAGAGACTGTAACGGAGGTATGTATGACAGAGACGACAATCCATAAACTAAGCCGAACGAAACCGACCGACGCCACGACGCAGGCGCGATGCGACTCTAGTTGAACTATTTCTATGAAAATGTCACTGTTATTGTTCTAAATTCCGGTCGCGAAGCAGCAAAGAAACGATGGATGGACTGTGTGAAGGATGATATTATGGCTAGAAAGGGGTTTTTTTTTTTTTTGGGTGGGAAATCATCAAATGACTTCTCCCGCTCTGGGTGGAGCGGAAGGGCGTGTCAGACTCTTACTGGCTAAAACCCACCCGTGTTCCTTCCCCTTGCCTAGACGGGGGCCACGGTTTCCCCTTAGGACTATCCGCAACCCCGGCAGGCATCGGCCCTAACGGACCCCTTCAGCTTCGCTGACAACTCTTTGAGGCGCGCGTGGAACACGACGCGCCGTCGACCCGGGCTTGGTCCTGATCGGACGGCGAGCTACCCATCACTCTCCGTCCGCAAGCCCGCGCCTACGGTGGCTGAAAATCGGCGATCGATTCCCGACGCCCGGGGCGTCTACTACCGCGGCGGCTAGGGGCTCGAGGGAGCGACCTTTGTCTCTGCCTCACGCGCCCCGCCTTCTCCTTCAAGAGCATTACTACTTCGCAGAAGGAGGTGACAGTCTGCCATGCCCTCTCGCTCCGCACAATGGCCTGGACCAGGGCCAGAAGTGAGAGGTCAGGCTAGAAAGGGGGGGTGACTACCGAGATGACGACTAATAGAGAAGCATGGAAGAAAGGGACATGTTGCACCGACCACAAATAAATTGGGATGAGTGCAGGAGAATGATGATGTCTCACCAGTAGGTCGTCAGTATCGTTGCCATCATCTTCCTCTTTCTTCACCTTGATTGCTTCTGCTTCATCCGCCACCTTCGCCTCAACCACATGTCCGTCTGTCTTTCTGTAAATAAATGGTATATTTCGGGTATAAAACTAAAACCCAGAAAAAAACAAAATTAAACTTTTATTTGAGACTATATTAAAATTTGTACAGACGCCAAGCACATCAACCTACTCCAATCTGTCAAATTTTCCCAATCAACATTGAACCTTATTCTTTAGCGATAAAGTTGAGAATCTATTAAAGTAATTTGACAGATTGTAGTAACGTGATGTGATGGCGTCATTACATGAAAAAAAAATTACAACATCGCATTTTTATAGCCTTTTGCACGCTTTTCGTGTGTGTTTTATATGGGTGTCAGCACACGAAAAGCGTGCGCGGCTCCCGGTCCCGACCCGGTCCGCGCCCGACCCGCTTTCCGTGTGCTGACATCCTTATAATACAAGGAATTAGGTAGGACACGCGCCCTACACAAACCCACTTTCTGAGTTTGAGTTTGAGCTTTAATCTAGTGCTATTGTTGCTATGACCTCTGAGTTTTTGGAGTGAAAACTTCTTAAGCGCGTTGAGCAATTTTTGAGCAAATAAAAATCATGGAACTCGCATCATCGTCACCGAAGGCCCGTTGAGCACTCTTTTGTTGAGAGCGCACTCTGTTTTATTTTTTTGGAATTTTTTTAACGGAGCTACAGCTGTCGTTCTTGTACTGACAGCAAGCCACATAAATTCCTGACATTTACGTTAGATGGCGTTACTTAGTTTTCACTTCTATCGGCAGTCCCCAAAGACTGCCCCGCATGTTTTTTTCAGTGTTTCTTAGAGTAGTTGGACAAGAAACACCAACCTCATGTAGTTTTTTGAAGACGTAAAAACTTCTTTAGCAGCGTTGTGTACTTTTTTTGGGATGGGTAAAAAATTTTAAATTCGCGTCAGATTGTGCCGTAAGATCCGTTGCCTAGCAACCGACTAAGTAAATATCAAAATAAATCTTTGACATTATGTAAAGATTGCGAGGTAAGAAATGTTACCCATATTGATGGGTAAATAAAAAGCAGTCAAAACATACTTCATGAAAAGTGTTTAAATAAATTGTTTATTTTTGTTAGATTATATTTTGAAAATTAATAAATATACTACTACTACTAATGAATATTGTATTTAACCACATAAATTATAGTAGTTTTATACTGATAAATAAAGCAATTTCGTGCGAAATTATTCCCTAACCATTCCAAAGTATTCGAAACTGCACAACGTTAATGTTCAAGTTTTCACTTCTGCCGGCACTCCTGGAGTGCAATCCGTTGTTTTTTTTAAAATACTAATGATGTGTGTTTGTATAAACCTACTTACAGAAATACAATCATTTATCATTTAAATACCTGATCAAGAACGCGTCCAAATCATCAGGCAATTCATCTCCGTTCTGCGTACTCTCCAAATTATTCAACTGCTCCTCAATATTCTGGGTGACATTGCCAATGCTTTGGGTAACACCGCTTTGGCTAATAGTGCCATGGTTAATGTTGCTGTGTGCAATAGTGCCGTGGGTTATTGTGGCATGGGTAATACTGCCATCGTGTAGTTCTACCTGGCCTATGACTGTGGTGGTTTGTATGGTGTCTATATCATCATAGGTTTGCGAAGCTTCATTCTCTTCTGGATTCGTGGGTAGGGTAATATCGCTTTGGTCTTGCTCTTGCTCAGTCTGAAATTTAAAATAAGATAATTATTTTTATTTAGCGATATTATAAGAATTTGGTCATTTTTATCATGGAAAGCCGATTATTACTTGCTTCAAAAACGGTGAAGGAAAACATCGTGAGGATTGAGGAAATATAAAACAGCAAATACCTGAGAGATATCTCTCGACGGTATGTGAAGCGAAGTCAGAGACCCTTGGGCGGCTTTACAAAAACTCTGAGACCAGGTTAGTCACTAACCACATGAATAGATCATGGAAAACCCCATCCGTGGCACCGCTTGTTTTAAAATCCAAGTCACACAAAACTTGATTTTTATCAATGGATAAAAATGAAGTATTATGGGAAAAAAAAACAATTTGTTAAAGCCATTATGTTATGAGCAGTGGCAGCTCAGTGCTAACGCCCCTATTATATATTATGTCGTGGCCAGATCTTAGAATTGATCATTTCATGAAATGTTCGGCCATTTCATGAAATGGATGCATTTCTCAATGGATTACATCATGATGTGGTCTGGCCAGATCATTGAATACTCAACGTTTGACGATATGAACAGTTAAACGCACGAATACTTCATGATGTGGCCAAAAATTATTGATCATATCGTAAAATAGTTAGATTATCCACCGGTAGAGGCGTTGATGTCGCTTTATTTTTGTTGTGCATCATGGCGGCGGCATACAACAAATCAAATAAAGTAGGGTGACCACGCAAGAAAACTCGATAGACTTTTTTATTGGATTTCCAAATGTGATATCATTGAGTTATACTACTACGTACGTAGTACATTATAATATAACCTCAGAGTAATAACTAAAGCATAGAGGGAGTCTATAGATTAAAGAAATGGACGCACCGAAATTGTCAAAACGGTCACAGTTGATCTCTTTTTACACGACCAATTTAAAAAGCACAATAGTTGCCTAGTAAACGGTTAACCGTACAAGTATTTGATCTAGCCGTATATTACGTCGTGAATGTCAGTACGTGTGCTGGTTGAGGTGCTGGTCATTTTTTATTAAAAACCAATAGATTTTTGAATATTTTTGTAAAAACGAAAGGTGCAAAGGACTTGTCAATAGTCTGTTAACATGGCTTGTTTTGTGATAACGTGTAAATCACATTCGTCACGGAAAAAAAACAATGAATTTGTAAGCTTTCATCGGTAAGTGTTTTTTTACATTTTTCGTATAAAATCACTCAAAATATTTGGATGTGATCACTGATAACATACATATTAGATTGATAATGATACCTTCAAACTATCTTTATTACAAATTATGTTGTGATCGCGAATTTATTTTCAAAAAATAAATTCGTTAAATTGTGAGGTTATGTTAAGCTAGTAATGTAGGTAATGTAGATACTTTTTATCGATACGATAATTACATGCTAATAAATTGGAGAAGATATCGTTTTCTTTTCGAGCCATTGCAAATTATACGAATTGATCACAATTCTCCTACAACAAATCATGCTGAAAGTCAAGTACGGTATCTTTACAAGCTGTCCATTTAACATTGTGTCAACTTCAAACTGTAGCTGAAAATCAGACAGTAGGTTCTAAAATATATTATTTGTATTGCACTATCGGAGAAAAAATCAAAAGTATATACTTTTTCAGGGTTCTTCAGATGCTATGGAAATAGATGAAAATTAAATGCCAATTTCGATGTCATTCATGAAGAATGAAGAATCGCTGTTGGAAACAAATGAACATGAGTACATTTATGATCCATGTGCTCTTTCAGAATACGCCAGAGATATTATAAATTATATAGCAGGGAGTGTTGTGCGATTTTCAATTTATTTTATTTTTATCCACAATCTGTATAATACAAATAAATAAAATTGTAGTGTCTAAATAACAGCTTTTTACTAAATGCTTAAGAAAGTATATAGTTACGATCCATTACAAAAAAAAACACTTTTTTTTGTCTATCTGTCTGTCTGTCTGTTTGTCCGGAACAAACAGACAGACAGATAGACAAAAAAAAAAGTGTTTTTGTTGTAATGGATCGTGAAAGTATAGATGATCCATACTACGAAATTCAATTTTTCGTCCCTCGGGGTCTGTCTGTCTGTTTGTTCCGGCTAATCTCAGAAACGGCTGTACCGATTTTGACGGGACTTCCACTGGAAGATAGCTTATGACATAAGGAGTAAAATAGGCTACATTTGTTTTAGAAACAAACTTAGGGTTTCGCGCAAAAAACTAATACCCATGAAATCTTTTGATAAACCTCGTACTGTTCCCTAAGTTGAGAATACATAATCCAATAAAAAAAATAAAAAAATGATCTCGATCCGATTACGAGTTTCGGAGAAATGTGTGGACAAAGGAGGATGGCGATGGCGGTCGGCGGTTGGTCGACCCAGACCCGTAGACAGCTCGACGCGGCCACGCGGGTTATGTACACGGCGCGGAGCTCGTCGGCAATCGGATACACCGGAAGTTAGTTTGCCGTAACATAAAGTACGGATGCCAGTGATGGTTCTCGATGTGAGTAACCTGGGTGGTTAGCCGCAAATTTGGAGATATTGGTAAGCTGGAACTTTGAACCCCAATATGGGGATTTAACACTGAGTTAAGGAGTAGGATTCATGACTATATACGTAGTCAATTATAAAATAAGGAAACCGTTGCAAACTGAGACAACCGCGGCTGTAGGGGAGGTCTCACTAGTCACGGGCAAGTGTAGTGGAGCTGAGAATGAGCGACGACGGGAGCGTAAACCTCCCTAGCCAGCATGTGACGGTGTGTCGAGCCGGCGCGCACAGATTGACGGCCGGGCTTGCCAGGACGGTGACGGGGGAGAGGGAACAGACTGATAATCGCTAACCCAAATGGGTTCTTTTGCGACCCAAGGTCACGCATTGCGTTGAGTAGGAGCATTGGCAATTTGCTTTTATTAATTAAAGTAACGTTTGTTTAATAAAACCAAATTGTCAATGCTTAAAAGAAGCCTAGAATTAAAGCTCTAACAAATATTTAATGCATTCCACTATATACCTTACAAAACGGCACGTTACAACGTTACATCATCCATGGAATATACGACATGTACATCCAATACATTATATAAATTATCTGTCAAAAATAAATTAATATCGATACCTCTGCACCTCTCTGCACATCACTACGGAGACCAAAAAAGTGGACAGTGGTGGTCCTTATAACTATATACCTGTCCTTTTTTTTCACACGGAATGTGTCATATGTATAAAGAGTATGACTAGACTGAGAAATTTCACCCTCCCTCTATGCTTTAGTTATTACTCTGAGAATATAACTCAATGTGTGATATTATGGAAAGTGACCAACTTGGAAGTTACTAACCTAACCCATGTTGGGGTACCACAACCGGTGTGGTGAGCAACATAGAACTTAAAATTAAAAATTCACGCCGCTTATGGCACCCCGAGTTCCCGACGAAATTTGTTAATCTAGGTTAGAACTGTGACCAACCGCGCGCGAGCCGAGCGAGTGAAGCGAGTGGTACCGCGGCAGCGGCTGGCGAGCGCTACTTCCAATTTGGTCGCAGTTAGCAATTTTTACTACACCATAAACCATGGACACCCTACATTAATGATATGGCCAAACGTCGAATGACAGATCATTAAACGTTGACGTTTAAACAATATGGCCAATTTTAGTAGGCCATTTCATGAAACACAACCATTTCATGAAATGGTCGTACACTTCATGAAATGATCAATTCTAAGATCTGGCCACAAAATATACATTAACAGCATGGCCGTAAAAATAAAGAGTACACGTTCGGGTTCCGTATTCGTAGAGGGTGGAGAGAGCAGTAGTGGCACAGTGGTATCAGCCCCGACTTATTATTTGTAGGTCGTAGGTCCGAACCCAATCAGGCACTTTGCTTTGTGTAAATAATATCATCACCACTGCTCTCATAACGGTGAAGGAAAACATCATGAGGAAACTGTCATGTCTTAGAACCAAAAATTCGAAGACATGTGACATCTACCAACCCGCACTCGGCCCGCGTTGTAGATTACAGCCCACTCCCACTCGAAAAGAGGAGGCCTGTGTCCCAGCAGTGGGAACATTATAGGCTGATAATGCATTATGTTGGTTAAGTACACTTACTGTTTGAACATAGTCATCATCAGTCAGGACTCCTTCACTGAGCCACTCCTCCTGGCCCTCTTCCAGACATTCCTCGCCCTCTGGGTCTAAATACTGCAACAAGATAATTTAAAACATACACATAACAAACCATGTCTGTGTATTCCTTGAAGGGCTAAGCAGAGGTAACAGAAGGTACACATTTCACAAGTCGTGTCACACGAGTCCCATGTAATAATTAATTAAATAGCCTTTTGAGAAATCTTCTAAGTATACAAGACAAAACAAGAGCGAGTCGGACTCGCGCATCGGGGGTTCAGTACTATCATATATAAATATTTTGGAGTAAATATTGCAGATAAACTTCTATCAAATAGAATAATTTCAGATTTTTCTCTATGATACCCTACATGCCCTAGTAGCCCCACTTGCCCTGTTGCAAGAAAAATAAAAATATTTTTATAACTTTCTTATTTGCAAAATTGTTGGCCAAACAATCAATCTTCCTAGCCTTTTCCCAACTATCTTGGGGTCGGCTTCCAGTCTAACCGGATGCAGCTGAATACCAGTATTTTAAATGGAGCGACTGCCTATCTGACCTCCACAACCCAGTAACTGGGTAATACGATACCCCTTGGTAAGACTGGTGTCAGACTTTCGGGCTTCTGACGACTCGTAACGACTGTCAAAGATCCACAAATGACAGCCGGGACCAACGGCTTAACGTGCTTTCCGAGGCACGGAGGAGTCTCGGTATGTAAAGATGGTCACCCATCCACTGACCAACCCCGGCAAGCGTAGCTTAACCTGATGGATCGACCCGTGCGGCTTGTTATTACTTAGCCACGAGCCCCTCAAATGTAATGCTGCTGGTTGGTAAGCGCATCACTTGAGAACGGCTGAACCCACAGAACAGAAAAAACGGGCTGAACCGATTTGGCAATAAAAAAAATTACCATATAAATAGACTCTCAGTACGATTCTTAGACTCTCATTATACTTGCCCACAGCTGGGCAAAGGTTTTTCTTAACTTTCAATGATTCCAGTCCAGGTTAAATGTGAGTCATGAAATCCTTAAAAACTTAGTAATTATGGAACATAATGGAACAAAAAAAATCTTAGCCAGGAACTAAAGAAGGTAAGTTTTTGGTCTAATTTTGAGAAACATTTTGTATTAGAATCCTTGCTTATGGCTTTTTCAGAACTTGTTTGGGTCAGTGGGTCGTCTTAGAGGTTTGTGAGATCTAACATACAATATGGAAACCGTGGTTCAATCACAAGAGAAAAATAATCAATATTTTTCTTCTGCTACTATTGCAAGATTATATTCGAAAGGAAGCACAGATACTTTACAGAATTATAGAATGTGTTTTCATGAAGAAACTGCCAGCCAACGCCTCCAAGCGGCTTTTACTGACCAAAGTAATACAAAACATACCTCTTCGTATTTCGACATCTTCGTCGGCGGTTCTTCAACGTCAGACATTTTATAACTTAAATTTTAAAATAAAAATGCTTTTCTTACTAATTTTGCCACTTAAAGCAAGTAAATAACATAATTTCTCGTAAAATCAGCAGTTTTCAGTTTTAAAATAACCTCAATCAATACAGACAGCGCGTTCCAAGAACTGCAAGATTACATTATTTTTTGTCTCACTTTTCTCTAAGTTGAAAGACAGAGTCAGAACACAAGAAGGTTAATATTATTCAAAAATCGTCAATGGAACGCAATGCGACGCCAGCAGTGTTTTGACAGTTTTAGGGATGTCCAACGTTTACTTATTACTTAGCGATTGATAGGGTTATGGTTGGATGCGATAGATTGATTATGGTTGGATAAGTGTGAGCAGTTATGTTAAGTTATGTTGTAAATTCGCATTAATTATTTATTATACTTAATAGAAATAATGCTAATACTAGGGAAACTTTAACTGTGTGCTAATAATAAAGCTGGGTCAATATAGTTAATATGCCACCACACTCAAATGCCAGAGCACGAGATAAACACCAATTCATGTCACTAATATTGTATTGACAACATTTGTATTTTTCAAATGGCTGCCCGTAATGGTGAAGGTACCTATCCCATGAATAAAACTGCAGCTTACAATAGACATTTATTTATTTATCAATAAAGAAATTTTCATTATTTACAATTCACAATATTTATCCATTTATAAAGTAGGTACAATATTACAAACTGAAAGCAGTCTATTATTATTTTATACTGATCTTACGCGACAAAACAGCGTCATGGAGATATGGTACCATGAAAGTTAGAAGGCGAAAATATATTTAGCGGGAATTCTTTGTGCTAGTGAAAACCTGTGTTGTTTCTTTATTATTACTACATTATAGTAGTGCTCTAATCCAAACTGTAATGTGCTTCATTGTACGTAGATAGAGAATAGCTGCCAATGTGCTGAATTTTCCATTTGAACACAGTCTAAAGCTAGCCTAGCCTGGTATTAAGCCTACCACTACCAGGCTAGGGCAGCTGTGACACATTTTAGTGAATCTTATGTTAGAAACATTACAAAATGTTGCTAAGTAGGTATATACTACTAGACCTAGATATACAACTATCAGTTGGGACGTCATTCACAAATATTTGACCAACTTCAACGGTAGATATTACAGTGCGTTCATTATAACTTGTCCCGTGACGCGATTGGTAGCACTGAATTTTGCAGTCATGTGATTCGTAGTTGAACTCTATTAGTATTGAAAACAGATTGACAAGCAATGCTGCCAACATGACGGCAAGGGACAAGCTTGTGAACGGTCAGTAAATGTTTTTTATGAATGGTCAGTACATGGTTTATGAGTTTTGTTATATACCATGGGTCAGTAGACCTAGACATCACTTGGTCGACTAATATGTGGATATCTGATTTTTTGTTCTACATGAATGGTTTTGCGATAGGTTACGTATAATAACTAATTGAGATTACAATGGAAGAATTGTAATGGAAGATTATGTTAATACCAGTGTTTTTCTATGGTTCATTCTAGGAACTATAATCGCGAATTGGAAGCTCATTGTGTTATTATATCGCGTTTACTTAATGGCCTATGCTTACACGCGATTTTGCGGTGATCTACTACAAAAGGCGATAAAACTATATGATCCATCTAAGTAGATATAAAAAAAGTTATAGAACAATTTCTCTCATTGATAGAAAGCTCAAGGCAAATTACTACAGTAGCCGTCAACCTAAGTTAATACTAAAATTAATAATTAGCATATTTTTTTAAAATAAACTAAACACATTTTCGCCTTCTCGACTCAACAGCTATAATAATCGATATATTATCTATAGCATCAAACGGCACTGCTCTTACAAACAACAGTAAAAAAAAAGTTAAACATAAATCTATACATTCACATTTTTTACATTTCCCGCCTTTTTTTGCTCTCTAAACCTACATTTTTGCCTGAGAAACATCTCTGTACTATACTTTTTGACTGGACTGTGCCTCTTGCCTCATCAAGGCAGTCTCGTTATGTGAGGGGATTGTGTACCTATTCTGACTAGTGTGAAAAACAGCTAGCGAGGTGAGACATACAACTAAAATTCAGTTACGAAGTAGAGTAAAAAAAATATAGCGTAAGGCCTTTTCTTTCACTTCTTTAGAATGAAAAGTCAATCAACAACTTATTATTTTCATAGGCTCACTAGCCAGAGCCACCCGCCCGACTTGAGTGTATTATAAATGTAATATACCTACAAAACCTTCCGGAATAAATAAAATTTTCCGTAATTGAGAAAATGATACCTAATTTTATTTTATAATATTATGGACGATGCGCCCTCAGCATACTATAAACCAAAAAATGAAAATCAGGTTCAATAAAAAAAAAACATAAACCAATAAATAAATTAAATTAATTTAATTATAAACAAGCAATATATACAAAGATTGCGATAATTCGGAATAAAAAATATACATGATGTGTGTATGTTTGTGTATTTATATTATAATCCATATTAAATCCATCTACTCATTTAGTGCAATAATAAAATCATTATTATGACTACCACTTCGCGAATCAGTAAAAAGTTTTTTTTTAAACACTAATGATGAAATCTGCAAAACTTTGAAACGTTGAAACTGCCAAGATTTAATATGGATTAAAATATACCACAATTACTATTTTAACGGTAAACAAAAGAACTGAAATAAAACTTAATTACATACAATTTAAATTAAAATTAACATAAAAGCTGGGTTTACAAATAAAAAAAAATGTAAAAAAAAACAAGGAACTATTTTAACATCGAACACACGTGAAACAACCACATTTTCGTTTTGAAAGATTTCCATTTTTTTCTTTTCAAAATTACAAAAAACATCAGGCATCTGCATTGCCCATTTGTGCCGAACGTGAGAGGCCTTCTACAAAATGATAATCTTAAAATTAAATAAGTATCGCTGCTTACATTTTTTTTTTCTAATATTAAACTATTTTTTTACACAATGCCAATGAAAAGTCTTTGTACAAAATGGATCATTGGACTTACTAAACCTTGCATTACATAATGTCATTACAAGTTATGGAGCAAAGAGCGAATGGAAGACACGCAAAGGCGTCGCCGCTCTTGCAAGAAATATGCACAAGTATAGTTCACCTTGCCTTAGCAATTTTGACAAAACACCCAGTAAATTCGAACTTCACTATAGTGCGCGCCTTAGGTACTTAATAGATTATTATAGAAATAGATTGAGCGCCTTATCTTACTTAATCTATTCCGGCGCCGTACTTCGCGACGGCAACACGCGTTGAAAGTTTAGTGGTATGAGGAACAGGGTGTAAAGTTCACTCATCCACCATAGAAAAGGGAGGATCCTCCAACCAGACACGGGTGTTGTGTCTGGCGGGCAACTGCCCGTAAGTTGATTTCGGATAGTCTTATATATGTATTTCGCTCGGTAAACTCTAACTGTGCGATGCAGGAATTGTGACGTCATGTCTTCGCTGCGTAGTTCGTATGTGGCGGTGTAACCACTACAAAAGTTCCGGCTAGTTTAGACAAAACGCACATGAGATTGCAATAGCGAGATAAGTCGTCACCTAAGGCGCGGCCAACTTCCGCGCTCACTATAGCTTGGGTTTCCTAGGAAAGCCTTCCGTCATATTATAACGGCCATCATGAAAATCCGTAATTTTCACCAGTATTTCACATTAAGGTGTCAAAAAATGCTCTATAACTGGACTGCTGTTAAGACACCAAAGCTTAAGGCAAAAATAGATCTTGACATTTTAAGACCTGCAAGTGATTTTCAACCTTAGGGTGCTAACGACAAGGTCGGTTATCCACTATCAACCACTCGACTTCTTGATTTGAAAACAAAAGAAACAATAGTTCCGTATGTCTTCTGTTTACTTGTTACTATAACCTAAAAAAACCGCTCAGTCAGTACAGGTTCGCACGGGCGATGTTTTATGTCGCACTGTTTTTTCAACTCTCGGTGTTGTTGCAGAGCATTCAGAATAGCGTGCACACTAGCGCGTCAAAAAACACACAGTTGGATTTTCAACTCTCGGCGCTATAGCAGTGCGATGAAAATCCAGTGCGCGATAAAAATCACCCGTGGATACAAGGCCTCATAGGAGATAGATGCCTAATTTTGAAACGAGAGATTCGAAAAATTTTGTGACAAATCGCCGGCTTTGTCACATACATGCTAAAGAACTGGGTGACTGACATTTCTAGACCCAAGATATTTATGTTTTATAGAGTGAGTGAAAGAAAAGGCCACGTTTTAACTTGGTTTGAGATAGTTTAAATGCCCTCCTTTTGGGCTTCGTCGCAGTCGGGTAAGAGTATCTAATCGATGGAGAAGACTCGAGTTACTTTGCAGTCGAAAATTACATTTAATACGTAGTACTTTGTTTCAATCCTATAAACCAGAAAATATTGCCATCTCATACTCGCAGATAAAACGAGAAAGAGACGGAAAAATATTAAGTTTGTAACGCACCGTTGTATTTCCAAGGGCATAAAAACTTACATACTGTTTTTGACAACACCTCCGAATATGACGTCTAAAAACATTCAGTTTTTTAGCTCTAAATCTCCTATGTCTCTTTCTCACTCTACCTGACGGAAAGAGCTAGCAACACTTTCGGACTTATTACAAAACGAGTTCGTAACTTTAGTTCAAGCCAAAACCTTCCAGCCAGTAATTATATTTTGAACTCTATTCCGAAGAACGTAAAGTTCTTAATGCAAAATACTGACTTTAGGACCTGTTGCAACTTTTGTTTTTCGGTTTTAGTTTAGGCTGTCTGTAACAGAATCTGAGACTTTTACTCACAAAACGAGACCGCCTCGATGCGAACTAAGCTTTACAAAATGCGTTTCAAACTTCCCATATTTTACATTATGGTAAATCTAACGGTAATTATAATATATTTTTTTATAAATCTTTTGAACGCCTTATTGGTGTTTTTTTATACATCACATAATTACGATAAATGGTACGCGTTTTTTTGGAACGCAGTTCCTTATCGCATGTTATACTCTGCACAGAGCTAGACCGTTAATTTTGACCGTCAAGACACGTAACAAAAGTGTGGCTCTGATTCGCTATGTGTGCAAAAGCTAAAGGAACTTCGTTCCAACGGGATGTCCCACGACTCCTCTTCGACTGTTTTCAATTGCGAGGCTTCCAGAACAAAACTGCCTTATTATGTTTATCATGTTTGAAAAATATGTTTCGTCCTACCAGAGCTATGGTAGGCCGTTACCTCCCTTCCCGCTTCCCCACACCGCACATACAAGCACACGAAACAAAGGACGATAGCAAACTCGCTATCCATACTAAGCGGGGTCTGGGGGCCTAGGCCTACTCCCTAAGCGAAATCGTTACGGACGGCCGTCGTAATGGGCGCTTCGTTCTCCGTCTCACTTACGCACATACCGTAAGTTAGAGAGAGAGTGAAGCGCCCGTGACTTAAAGCACGGTTTGAGAAGGCGGGAAGGGTCAACGGTCATCTCGAAGTGTACGGCTAGTAATTACAAGCCATGAGGTTTTATTTTAAACTTGATTATTTATGACATTGGGTAGCAAACAAGCACCCAACCACCTGATGGTACAGTGCGTTCATTTTAACTAGTTCCGTGACGCGATTGGTATCACCAAACTTTGCAGTCTTAGTTTCAATACTAATAGAGTTCAAAATGGCGCCCGACAGAACAGTACTACCAATCATATGATTGCAAAATTCAATGCTAGCAATCGCGTCACGGGACAAGAAATTATGAACGCACTGTAAGTGGTCAGTAGGTAGTTTTTTAAATATTTTAAATTCTAAGAAATAAAAAAGCAGTTTTGCTCTGACAGTTTCAAATATAATCTGTATTTTACTTACTCTAAATTAGCTATCTAGCGCCGAAATTATACAATCTGTTTTTTTTTTTATATTATTCTAAAGCGTATATGTTTGGATTATAACTCTGAATTGAACATGGCGCGTTTGGGCTATAGACAAATCTGTGGAAAACGGAGCAAATATTCCGCTCTATCGTCACAAAATATGTACATAGACCTTACAACGAGCGGAAACGCACGCACTTACAAACACGCTTAACGAGTGCAAGTGCACTCATGACTGGCATCTGTTTGAGATCGCCGTATTTATGTGCGCGTGCGCCTGCTTTCGCTCGTTGAAATTTTCCGAAAGCGCAATGTCTAGGTGAAAAAACGCCGCGGATTTCCGTTCACATTTGCTCTAGCTTTTACAGGTTAGCATTAATATGATTGGTCAATACTTTCGACAATGCAAAATATACAGGGTGTTTTTCTCTTTCTGAAACTCACATTGTGTTTTCTTTTCAGAATTAACTGGGACTGAATCTATTAGCAAGTGAACTTCTGAAAGTTTTAGCGAGCTTGCTAGTAGATTTAGCGCAGACACTGTTCTTAATATTAATTGTGCATACAGCACAACTCAAATTGGGTTTTAGAATCATTTACAAAATCACCTCATTCCACTATTTCGTGATTTAACTCAACAGGCTGTTTATGCAGACAATAAATTATGGACTTATCACATTTGTCACTTTTTCATTTCACACACGCACATACATTACGTAAATGTCAAAATGACAGCTGTCAGTTTTCTACAAATCGTGATAAGTCCTTATGAAGTGGGTTACACAAGATATTTAGGCACAATTTTATTGCTTTAACGCCAAGCCTTGATTACATTCAAACTTAGAGCATTTAAAAAGGTGATTCCATCTTTAGATATCATTTTTAAGATAAATGTCATAATGAACAGTTGGAAAAGAGATAAGTGACATTTTCATCACCCTTGTTAAATGGTCTAGGCCCTAAAGCCTGCTTCTAATTATGAATTTCAGTAAAAATGGACCATGATATAGGTTTAAAAAAGTGGTCCAACTATGATAAAAATAAAGGATTTTTCAGAATAACTAAGATTTTCTTGCCAGAATAAATGACAAAACGTTTATTACCGTAAAACGATCGAGCAATCATGAAATCAGTAATTATGTACTAACATAATTGTCAATTTATCCTGAAATAGTTATATTATGGTGTGGTTTCAAGAAATATAAAATGATCCATTCTATCTAATAACATTTATTCAAACTAAAATGCGTGGCGTTCAAAAGACATCCGGTTATCAGAAATATTATTATTTATATTTAAACTACTTTAGTTAGAATTGTGTCATTAAATACTTTCGGGCAAGGCATTTTTATAAGTTGCGGGTAGATGCGTTTTTTATTCTTTTAATTGGCAGTAACTGTCTTTGGACGAAGGATATGCACGTAAAGGTAAGTACTTACTTGAACGCAGCCAAAAGTTACTTATAATACAAAGTGTAATTGAAAACCTAAAATAAGTCATTGTATTCATCATTATAACAAATTTTACTATGAGACTAAATTCTGTCAGGTTATGCGAACATAAATGCATGGAGTAGCTGCAGTCTTACCAAGGGGTATCGTATTACCCAGTAACTGGGTTGTGGAGGTCAGATAGGCAGTCGCTTTATGTATACTGGTATTCAGCTGCATTCGGTTAGACTGGAAGCCGACCTCAACATGTTAGGAAAAAGCTAGACAGATGGTGATGAAATGTATGGAGTAGCAGATTTTTATTTTTTCTGATTACGGGGCTGGTAGTAGCCAAAGTTATTCAGGGACCCCTTTTCAGGTTTTAATTACACTTTGTATTTATTATGTAACTATAACAGCACAAAATATTAAAAAGGGTAATAGTTCTTCTGAAAATAAACAATGCTATGGTAGCAAATCTGACATACTGAAGAAAATCAACTGTTTCATACATTTTTTTTTGGGTTGGTATTGTTTTTTGTATGAAACAGCAGACTAATTTTTTAATATTTCAGGCTTGGTACCATAGCAACAGTTTTGGTGGCTAATTATAAATATTTAAGCTAATGAAATTAATATACTAGACAGTAAGTGGACACAGGAATAGGCAACGATTCTCAAAAATATATTTTAATTTTGCGTTTATGTTTTATTTCTAAGGAACTAAACTAAAACGATAGGCTCCCAAGAATAAATAAAATAAAAAACAGTGAATAGCAAAAAACAGCATGTTTATCATTAAGTTAAAAAAAGAGCAAAAACGCTCTACCCATTTTTTATTAAATTTACAATTATTATTAACATTACACCTACGCTAAGTTCACTTTATTTTTTACAAAATAATTATTTTAAAAAAAAATCCACTGAATATCGCACACATAACACTTTTAATTAAAACCTTCAATAATATTATAATCTAGCATTTACTTTATCGAAAAAAATATGAACAGAAAAAAAAACTATATTTTTTTTTCATCTACTCTAGTAATTACATTATGTCAGTATAGTCGAGGAAAAAATTCAGAATAAATAAAACTGTTATCATACACAGTTCGTCGCATAATTTTGTAGTTACAGACACTTGTATTTGCTTTAATCTTCATTTTCGTGCGCGCATGTGTATTACGTGTTTACGCCCTCTTGCATCACAAAGCATTAGATAAGTTTATCACAAGTTGTATTTACTTATTTGTGGTGCAAGACCATTTCTAAACCATCATGGCGAATCACTAAACAAAAATTTTAAATGGTGAAGGAAAACATCGTGAGGTAACCTGTCCTAGTTTAAAGATAAGTTAACGATAAATTATACTTCTGACTAGCGAGGACGGTCTTGTGACATGGCTCGGCCTTATGACGGTTTATTCAAATAAAATGTGTGACTCGACCTATGTCACAGTAGGCCGTGCTTGCTAGTCAGAAACAATAGTTTTAACTCAATTTGTAACTGAGATGTGCACCGCGACCATTTTTTGTCGCCGTAATTTCTCGCGCCGAAAACACTGGACTATATAGCAGAGTCACGAGATAATCTGGCGACAAAAATTAGTCGTGCCTACATTTCAGCTTATTAAGAAAGATCTTGCTATTTTTCCCCGACTATACGTTTATTCAGACATTACTCATCAGTACAAATTAATATTTACAATATTTAGTCATAGTCCTTGGTAATACAGAGCTTTTTACGTTGTTAAAAAAAAACTTTCAGGTCAATATTACAATATTGAAGAGAAAAAACAATACCAGCTGCTCATGTTAACGTATCTTGGTGATAGTTTCATAGAAGTTGTATCCTGTTTTGGAATTATCTGGTGGACAGGTAAATTGGCATTCTTTTTCTTGGACTTGTACGTTTTAATTTTAATTCAAAAAGTATTGTTATTTATATTTTCATTCCTTAAAGTGTTTTTATCTCCAAAAAACTGCTCCATTTAAAGTATACATCAATGTACTCACGAAGACAATATCAAGCTGTACATTTACAGTATAACCTGACCTCTTAATGTACGGAAAGCCTATACAGGTTGATTTTTTGAGACGGGCGCGATAAAAGTAGGTATGTTAACCGTTATAACTACAGGAAAACGGTCTTAGGAGACTGTCCTTATGTTTTTGAGCCATTTTTTTTTTCTTTGTTGTGCATGCAGACATAATAAAACAGAAGACGCACTCCGCATTTTAGATATAAAGCTACAAGTACGCGGTCAGCTCGTCTTGTTAGGCCAATTCAGTGAGTGTAACGTAGTCAGAAGATATAAGAGTTGCGTGATAGAAAGAGAGGCAACTTCTAGGTGAATATAACAGTAGCTAATTAGCGCTGTGCGACCTGAATTGCACTTTATTGTGTCGTAGAAAGCGTCGCTTTTTATTTAAATGATTTTGTGGAGTGAATAATCTGTGCTTGCAGATAAAAACTACTCAAAAAGTTATCTAAAAAAATCACCCTGTACAATGCCAGATTAGCTTATACGGTAAATGTATGGCATGATATTTCACCGTATGTACTTTTCTGTGTTTAAAACATAAGTTTCTAAAACCTTCGTCAATATAATCTGTTGTCATATCTAATGTCACAATAGCTACATTTTTTCACGGTTATTTTCCCTCTGACAATAGCAACCCAAAAGCAACCTTATTGTAAGGAGGATAATGATTAGACTGTGATGCATAATTAGAGGTAAAATAATGGACAGGACTGTAACGTTAGATCTGACAGCAGAATTACAGATTCACTTGATCAGGTTTAAGCCCTGACCACACGCGGCGAATCCCGCGCGGGATGCGGGACACGACTGCGCGCGTCGGTTGGTTTAATGATAAAGGTGCGTTTTCACTTAATTGGAGACGTGACTCGTCCAAACACAGACGAGATGAGAGACATGAAGAGGAATTTAACCGTTGTGATAGGTCGATTCCTGCAGGTATCCGCTCAGCTCCGCTTCAGTGGAACGCACGTTGTTGATACATTCAGCGCGTGCGAATTTCGTCCCGCATCCCGCGCGGGATTCGCCTCAGCTTGGCCAGAGTTTTATAGTCAAGGCAATGCTATTGAAAATTCTATTAAATTGAATAGGTTTTTAATAACAGAGGCACAGTACCGGCCGTAAATAAGGCAGTAAAGTTTAGTAAAAGTCCAGCTTTGTATAGCTTTGTCTCTGTCACTCATATCTTTATTGACAGTCTCTTTCTAAAACTCGACTTGTCATATTTTCGCCCGAGCACTGTTAAAGTTGTTACTAAACGAATTTTAAGAATTCACAATTCATAATTTGATATTGTTCATCGATCCCGTTTTGACTAGTTTGTCGAGCGATAATAGATCTTATTGCAATGAGAATACAAAACAAATAGAATCGGGCTGTTCAATAAATATCGGAAACACCGCAACTCAATTTCAGCAGTAATGCTAGTGCTAGGCGATTTGTCAAAATATTCGCGTCATTTGTGCAGCACAAAATATACTCTAAATCTATAAGTATAAAGTTCATTTTGTATTAGAGAAATAACGCGAATATTTCGACAAAAACGTCTGTATTAAATAGTGTGTACAGTCAACAAAAGAGATAAGTAACCAGTCGAGCTAACACTTCGGATAACTTCGAAGCAAAACATCGTGGGGAAACCGTTATGTCCTAGAACCAAAAACTCGAAGACATGTGACATCTACCAACCCGCACTGGACCCGCGTGGTGAACTAAGGCCCACTCCTCACAGAGAGGAGGCTGATTCCTATCCCTGATTATATTAATAGCTTTAAACGCGCGACAAATCGCATTTTTACTTAAAAACTTCCATGCGTGCGATACCGTCCTGATGTACGAAAATAAAGAACTTTCAAATGTCGAAACAAGTTTCTCCAACGACTAATGAAATGCCTAGCCAGTTCTATTTAGCTCACTTAGAACACTTTTGAGGAGGCATATAAAGTTCTTAGGGCTGATTTCACCAATGAAACTGAACGCGAGATCAGCATTTCTAAAACGCGTTCAAGAGCCGTCAGTGTCAAAATTGTTATGGAATATTGTACACTGACAGCTCTTGAACGTGTTGATGTGAAATCTGCACCTAATAATTTCGCGTTACAAATCGATACTTAAAAAGTCTACATATAATTTTAATAGTACTTAAAAGTTTAAAGTTGCCGCTTAAGGATTGGATAAAAAAACACATCATAAGAAATAGGTACTAAAGGCCTGGACCCTGTGACTTATCTGCCAGAGAACGAGATACAAATCATTTTACATACCTAATTTCAGGAAATGAGAATTTAAAATAACGAGGTTTACTTTCAAATTGTAAAATGACTTCCCTCGACAAAAAAAAAAAATGCGTCAAATATACTTTGTTTATTTTATATTGTTTGCTATGACACATGCCAAAATATTTACACTTTTTAAATAAGTTAAAGCTTAGAGATCGACAATACGAATAACCAATATTAGATTTATGTTATGTTCGAGCTTTTAAATAAGCTTTTGGCATCTGTCATATCGATCATCATAAAATGAATAGAGTATAGTTGTACTAAGACTTCATTGTTGAATAGTCAGTAATTTAAAGCCTTGAAGAGCAACAATTAACTTTGGAGTTCCATAATCAGCCCATAATGTTCCCACTGCTGGGACTCATACGTCCTCTCTGTGAGAGGGACCGCTTGGTTGTATACATGATCACGAAGGAGTATTGGTGTTACCCAGTAACTGGGTTTGTGGAGGTCAGAGAGGCAATCGCTCCAGTTACAATACTGGTATGCAGCTTCATCCGGTCAGACTGGAAGACGACCCAAAAATAGTAGAGAATAACCAACGCAGATAATGACGATAATACATAATCACGAAATTAACAAGCAATATTTAGCTTTGTATTAACTTCAATAACTAGGAATCGAACTCACAACCTCGCATTCCTTACACATAATGTTTACAAAAACTTCGTTCTCTAGAAAATGTAAGTCCGAATCTTAGCGACCGTGTGATGTATCCTTAACTCGTCGTCATGGTAACGGTGTGTATAGTCCTTGTTGTGACGTCAGTCACTCGGCTGCGCGCGCGCTGCCTCTTGGTAAAAGAAGTCTTATATTGTCCTTATTTATATATTACTGGAAAGAAAATTAAATAAGCATTAGATATTTGGTAATGCTCAACGTATTTAAATCATCGTTCTGTTTCTGTCAATGACAGACAGAATGATGTTTTAAATATGTTAAAGCCAACAGACACACAAAGCGCGTGCGTGTCGGGCGCTGGTCGGGACGGGAATACGACGGGCTTGTTTAAATTGTAATTCCTTGTTTTAAATGGATAGTTAATTGACTCAGGCGTGACACGAAGTGTTGCCACGACGTGTTGCTTTGCGTTCGGCTCTTGTCGTGGCAGCACTTCGTGTCCGAGTTCGCAACAAGTCAATCGTCATCCTGAGGATGCCTCGTTGAGAGGCGAAACACTATCGATTTCTTACAGGGTTCTCTAAGACTCTTTAAGAACAGTTAAACGGATTAAGTTACTAAATATACATCGCTATTGTATTTTTTAAATGGATGTCACCAAACGAAACGCGTGCGCGGGACTGGCGCGGAGCGAGTCGGGAGCGGGAGCCGCGCACGACACGCATCCACTTTGTGTGTGTGTTGAGCTGAGATAAGCGCATTTAGTACTTGCGTTGCAAGTGAGCCTAAATCTATAGTTAAATTACTCACCTAATCATACATGTCATGCTCTCTGTTCATCTTGCAGGCCCGGTATAGTAGGCAAATATAACTAAGGTGACTAATTTTACCAAAAGCAGATTCATATTTACCAAAAGTGACCCCATTTTGGCAAACAGTGACCCTCTTTTCACCAATGATGAGCCCAATCTACCAAAATTGACCTCAATTTACCAAAAAAATACCCCATTTTGGTAAAAAGTGACCCACCATTTACCGAAAAAGGCCCTAATTCACCAAAAGTGCTCTCTGTCGTCTCGGCGCCGCCGTAGTTGAGGAAGTAGTGTCGCACTGTTCACTCACCTAGTCGTACAGGTCATGCTCTCTGTCCCGCTCGTGGTCGGGCGTGCGCGGGCGCGGCTGCGGCGCGGGCGCGGGCGAGGCGCCGCCGTAGTTGAGGAAGTAGTGTCGCACTGTTCACTCACCTAGTCGTACAGGTCATGCTCTCTGTCCCGCTCGTGGTCGGGCGTGCGCGGGCGCGGCTGCGGCGCGGGCGCGGGCGAGGCGCCGCCGTAGTTGAGGAAGTAGTGTCGCACTGTTCACTCACCTAGTCGTACAGGTCATGCTCTCTGTCCCGCTCGTGGTCGGGCGTGCGCGGGCGCGGCTGCGGCGCGGGCGCGGGCGAGGCGCCGCCGTAGTTGAGGAAGTAGTGTCGCACTGTTCACTCACCTAGTCGTACAGGTCATGCTCTCTGTCCCGCTCGTGGTCGGGCGTGCGCGGGCGCGGCTGCGGCGCGGGCGCGGGCGAGGCGCCGCCGTAGTTGAGGAAGTAGTGTCGCACTGTTCACTCACCTAGTCGTACAGGTCATGCTCTCTGTCCCGCTCGTGGTCGGGCGTGCGCGGGCGCGGCTGCGGCGCGGGCGCGGGCGAGGCGCCGCCGTAGTTGAGGAAGTAGTGTCGCACTGTTCACTCACCTAGTCGTACAGGTCATGCTCTCTGTCCCGCTCGTGGTCGGGCGTGCGCGGGCGCGGCTGCGGCGCGGGCGCGGGCGAGGCGCCGCCGTAGTTGAGGAAGTAGTGTCGCACTGTTCACTCACCTAGTCGTACAGGTCATGCTCTCTGTCCCGCTCGTGGTCGGGCGTGCGCGGGCGCGGCTGCGGCGCGGGCGCGGGCGAGGCGCCGCCGTAGTTGAGGAAGTAGTGTCGCACTGTTCACTCACCTAGTCGTACAGGTCATGCTCTCTGTCCCGCTCGTGGTCGGGCGTGCGCGGGCGCGGCTGCGGCGCGGGCGCGGGCGAGGCGCCGCCGTAGTTGAGGAAGTAGTGTCGCACTGTTCACTCACCTAGTCGTACAGGTCATGCTCTCTGTCCCGCTCGTGGTCGGGCGTGCGCGGGCGCGGCTGCGGCGCGGGCGCGGGCGAGGCGCCGCCGTAGTTGAGGAAGTAGTGTCGCACTGTTCACTCACCTAGTCGTACAGGTCATGCTCTCTGTCCCGCTCGTGGTCGGGCGTGCGCGGGCGCGGCTGCGGCGCGGGCGCGGGCGAGGCGCCGCCGTAGTTGAGGAAGTAGTGTCGCACTGTTCACTCACCTAGTCGTACAGGTCATGCTCTCTGTCCCGCTCGTGGTCGGGCGTGCGCGGGCGCGGCTGCGGCGCGGGCGCGGGCGAGGCGCCGCCGTAGTTGAGGAAGTAGTGTCGCACTGTTCACTCACCTAGTCGTACAGGTCATGCTCTCTGTCCCGCTCGTGGTCGGGCGTGCGCGGGCGCGGCTGCGGCGCGGGCGCGGGCGAGGCGCCGCCGTAGTTGAGGAAGTCCCACACGAGGATGGTGTCGTCGTGTGAAGACGACACTATTTGAAACTCGTCGAACTGCAGCCGGAATACGCGGCCCGTGTGCTCCTGTGGCAACGCGTGCGGTCACATTGGGGAAGCTTGGCATAGGTTTGACATTCAAAAGTGCCTTTAATGTGCCTAATTGAAATAAATTATTTAACTTTGACTTACGGGTCAAATTAAATTAGCTAGCGAAACTCCGCAAACGTGATGGCAATCGATTTCTAAATGTGATAAAATGAACAGAGTAATGATTTGAGTATCGTTTTTTTTTTTGGGTCAACATAAATGTAATACTTTTATATTGTTGTATCGTAACAGGTATGTTGTTGTAGATTTAATTAAAGGATTCATTTAATTAAAGTTGCTGATATTCTTAAAGTTCCTCATAATTCTAAAAGTATGCTAACAGTTAGTGCGAAATATATTTTGCCTTAATGCCTAAAGTATCAACATTGATACCTGCTAAATTTATTTTGGAATATCAGGCTTCTAAGGGTTAAAAAGGTGATAAGTAATTCATTAAAAAGCAATTATTTCTAAAGAACGCCACTCACCACCAATGTTCTGAGACATAGTTCTTGATGAGGCGTGCGCACGTCTAACGCCGCGGGGAGGTCCCACACTTTAATTTTGCCGTCGTACGCGCCGCTTACTATCCGTTTATTATCGAATCTGTAAACAAATTATAAATTGTGAGAAATATAATGCGACAAGGATCTTTTGGCTCTTGAATTAAATTGTGAGAGAGGCGTTGTTGATAAACAGTTGTGAAATTGTATTCAATAATCAATTTTTCACTTCTCTTGCTCAAAAAATCCGTCATTGTAGCGTACCAGAGCGAAGATAAAATAGCATTTCATCCTCTAGGGGCTAAAGTAATTTTTTTTAATTTTTGTCTGTTGCCAACGAGCCTACCACCCAAAAACGAAAAAGTCTTAGTTCTTATTCATATAGGTAAGATAGGTAGGATAGGTAGGAAAGGTAGGATAGGTATGATAGGTAAGATAGGTAAGATAGGTAAGATAGGTAAGATAGGTAAGATAGGTAAGATAGGTAAGATAGATAGGTAATATATTTTTTTTAAAGCGGCATTCTCTTCCGTAGAATGCGTGCATTGCGTTGCGGCTACAGAGGAAATAAAAAAAAAGACTGGTGCGATATCCTATTTCTAAATTATTCTCCAATAAATTGCATTGGTGACCGTAATATGATTTACAACAGTGAAAATGTCATCATCTAGTGAGAATGGAGACCCTAATTTGCAGATGGATGAGAAAGGAAAAGAAATAATTTTATTAATTTACTATTTTATTTTCTCGCAATCGTAGTGAAAAGTAGAGTGTAACACACGGCGCTAAAACCCATTATACCTCGGTTTCTGTTTACTAGGGAGTAAACAGAAACCGAGGTATAATGGGTTTAGCTAAAGCTCGGGAGTAAAACTACCTCGTTATAATGGGTCATTTTAGCTCCTTGTATAACAATCTACTATTAGCCACGACGTGACTCAAAACTTCTTCGTCTTTCTATTTTAACCAAGGGGGGAAAAATCTATGCAGTAACAGTCCAAGTGACCCCAAAATTTACAAAAATTGACCCCAAATTACCAAAAATGTCCCCAAAACTCACCGTATACACCTGACGAGCTCTTCATGCCCCTCTAGGACACGTATACACTGCCCGCACTCGATGTCCCACAGCCGGATCGTGTTGTCGGACGAGCCGGACACGACCAGCCTGTCCCGGTATTGTAGGCACGCGATACCGCGCTTGTGACCGTTTAGCGTGCGAACGAACTCGCACGATGATGTGTTCCATACCTTAGGAGGAGAAATGTAGGATATTGAGAAAGTACTATAAAAGAATTTCAGATTTAAATACTCAATACTTTATTTGCATTCCACAATGTGTACTTAGGTGGTAAGTTGAAATTATATGTGATCATTATGGACCCTGTCGGGCACAGCAAAATAGTAGGAGAGAGGAAGCTTTGAAAAAACTAAGCTTATCATCAGTAATCAATTAGCTTAACTATGTGACTTGTAACTGGATCCTTGTGAAAATCTGTTGTTCTAAGGTTGAGGAAGACTATCCGCTCGTGATACAGTTTTATACTAGTACGAGGGGATAGGGCGAATCAGTCCAAAGACAACCAAACCATTTTTCCAATCTACCAACTCACATTCTCCAACTGTTGACCTGTGTAAATTTTATTGTCTAAACGATTTTTGGTGTATCCTGGGCATATTATTAAGTTACTCTGTATGGTTGTCTCATATTCATGAATAAATAAATAAAATAAAGACAGACAATCAGTCTTCTGAACTAAATCTAATATTAATGATGATTGATTTTATTTCAGAGAGCAGTGGTGGCCCAGTGGTAACGGCCCCGACTTACGAGTTGTAGGTCGTGGGTTCGAACCCAAGCAGGCGCTTTACTTTGTGTAAATAATTTCATCACCACTGCTCTCAAAACGGTGAAGGAAAACATCGTAAGGAAACCGGCATGTCTTAGAACCAAAAAATTCGAAGACATGTGACATCTACCAACCCGCACTGGGCCCGCGTGGTAGATTACGGCCCACTCCCTCTCACAGAGAGGAGGCCTGTGTCCCAGCAGTGGGAACATTAATAGGCTGATGATGATGATGATGATGATTTTATTTCTGTAAGTAGGTCTGTACAAACACTTTTACACGTCAATCATATTTTTTAAACTAGATGAGGTCGGCGTTTCCTATCTGACTACTCTGAGAAGAAAGGCCGAAACAAACTCAGAGGTCACAGTCTCTTTTAAAGTCCAGACATAATCTTGGTCAGATAATTATATTAGGTTATTTTTTATTCTTTTTATTTTACATAAATAGTTTACTCAATACTTTATACTGTGTTAGCACTTATATTTATACACCGTAAGGACTATTTCTGCTTGCAGCGCTCAACCGCACAAATTAAAAAAAGCTCTCTCATCTCCGTTTCTTATGTTCTATTCCTAGTGGTCGAAAAAGGGTCAGACATCTATGATCAATGTGATCATTGTGACAAAACTCACGAACAACAAAACAACAAAAACGCCAAAACATTGCTGTTATATCATAATCAGCCTATTAATGTTCCCACTGCTGGGACACAGGCCTCCCCTCGATGAGAGGGAGTGGGCCGTAATCCACCACGCGGGCCCAGTGATGTCACATGTCTTCGAATTTTTGGTTCTAAGACATGCCGGTTTCCTCACGATGTTTACCTTCACCATTTTGAGAGCAGTGGTGATGAAATTATTTACACAAGGTAAAGCACCTGAAGGGTTCGGACCTACGACCTACTGCTCTCTTTGGATATTACAAGCGAAATATTATATTATTTACCTTAATAGTACGATCTCCACTCGCACTGACAATATATTTCTCGTCAAAATCTACAACATTTACTGCGGCGCGATGACCGACTAACACTCTTCGGAGCATGATCTCTGTGGTTGAAGTCATGTCCCATACTGCTATCGAACGATCCTGGAACAATTAGCATATTATGAAATTTAATTTAATTGTTTATTCTGTAAATGTAAAAAAAAATTGGGGGATATTTAAGGGAATGTCAGGGCGTTGGGCGTTGTTGTGCGTAGTTCGTAGCATGTGGCGTTGTATCACAATGCCACAACGCGCGATTTACACAACGTCATACAAAAAATTAAAAGGTAGATGACGCCGACATTTCCTATCTGACTGCCGCTGAGAAGAAATAGCGAAACAAAACTCACGGGTCAAAGTCTCTTTTAAAGTTCAGATAAAATCTTGGTCAGATAAGTATACGGGTGGCAGGGTCATCAACGCGAAAACTTTTACCATGGATTCAGTACATGATTCAGAACCTCCCTGCGTTGAAATTTTTCGTCGGATATTTTAAAATTAATCTGCAGTTTCATAGAAAAGTTCAATAGCTACGTGGTCAAAATGCATAAAAACGCAGATTTGTTTAAAAATAACCGACGAAAAATTTGCCACCCTGTGTAAATCGCGAAAAAAAATACACATATTACCTATATTTTGACGAGATAAAGCGAACATAAATGTATGGAACAGCAGATTTTTTTTTCGCGGTTTCAGCTTTGGTTCCATAGTGAAAGTTGTTCATAATGAGGAGTACAATGACCCCTTAAGAGGTTTAGTATAAACAAAAAATAACTTTGTATAAGCTCAGCAACATTACCCTAAGGCTGCCTGTCCACTGCAGCGGAGAGGAGAGGAGCGGAGATGTGTCAATATTAACTATTGGTTAATATTGACGCATCTCCGCTCCTCTCCTCTCCTCTCCGCTTCAGTGGACAGGCAGCCTAATTGGGTGCACCATTAAAATACCTCCCCAATGCGTGCTCCCCAAAATGACCTCTCACAAATGACCCTTTTAAGGTAACCTAAAAATGACGCCATTAATTTCTCTCACCTTACTGCAAGTGACCATCATCCCGTTACAGAACCTGAGATGCAGCACAGCCTCGCAGTGGTGTATGAGTGTGTTGAGCATGGCGCCCGTGCTCACATCCCAGACTCGCACCGTGCTGTCCGAGGAGCCCGATATTATGGCTCGCTCGTCGTATTGTAGGCACAGGACGGAACCCGTGTGGCCTTGTAACTCCTGAGGAAAGGTAATCAAAATAATTATTTAATTCTGTGGCAAAAATCTATATCTAAAAATATAAAAATCAATGCCACTTTTCGTTGTAATTTTATAACTCGAGAACGGCTGGGCCGATTTGGCTGATTTTGGTCTTGAAATGTTTGTCGTAGTCCAGGGAAGGTTTATAGGGTAGGTAGGGTAGGGTAGGTAGGGTAGGGTAGGTAGGGTAGGGTAGGTAGGTAGGGTAGGGTAGGTAGGGTAGGGTAGGTAGGGTAGGTAGCCGTAGATAAGTACTTAGTGCTAACCGTGCGAAGCCGGGACGGGCAGCTAGTAATATATATAAAAATGAATCCCTATTTTCCTTGGTCACGGCATCGCCGTGAACGGCTGACCGATTTCGATTATTCTTTTTTTGTTGTGTTTGTTATTGTAAGGAGAAGGTTAAGGTAATCTAAGTTCGCAATTCATTTGCCAAACATGTAAACAAACACGTGTTTTAGGAAAAGCAACTGTAATGCTTTCACATAAGGTTCAGTTTGCGCTACAACTTAATTTTTTTAAATGACTTTTTAACAGTACTCGTCGGTCTAAAATCAACTTTATATACTCTACCATAAAGTTGATGTTTGTGTAAGTGGAAAACTCGTGTTTGTTTACATGTTTGGCAAATAAATTGCGAACGCACATTAGGTAGGTAGTAGTAGGTAGGATTGGTAGGTAGGTAGGGTAAGTATGTAGGTAGGTAGGTAGTGTCGGTAGGTAGGTATGTATAGGTGTAGGTAGGTGGTTAGGGAAGGTAGGTAGGTTGGTAGTTAGGTGCGCTGTAGATAAGTACTTATTGGTACCCGTGCAAAGCCGGGGCGGGCAGCTAGTAACAAATAGAACCGAAGCCTTTTATAAATTCCGAGCTTGGTTATCTTCACGCACATACGAAAATAACTAGTGATGTACAGACGCCAACACATCAAGTTACCACAATCTGTCAAATTTCTTTAATGGATTTTCAATTTTATCGCTAAAGAATAAGGTTCAATGTTGATTGGTAAAATTTGACAGATTGGAGTAGGTGCTGGCGTCTGTACCGACTAGTCGGCCCCTTTTTGACTCGTATTAATAAGTCCAAATGCGTGATTTCTTCTTCGAAATGACGCAAACAATTTCAATAAGGTAGTTCCACTACTAATAAAATAATATACTCTGTGTTAACTATGTAATTCAACTTTCTTTTAAATTAAAGCACCAAGAAACGCCGCCGGCTAGCACGTAAACAATGATAGAAAAAAATGCAATGTAAACTAAAACATGTCTCGACAAGTCCGCGTGGTCGCCGGGCGTCGCATGCCAGCACCCACGAGACGAAAGCCTAGGACCACGAACATTGGCGATGTCACCCGAACTCAACCGAAAGCAATGATCTGCTTGGCCGACTAGTCAGCCAAAGTCAGTCGGTCCATCTCTAAAAATAACGCATAGTCGAAATCAATAAATCTCAATCCTCATCCTAAAATTGGTCGAAGCCCACGAACACAGATTTCACTGTGTGTGAATGTAGAGCCAATACAGCTGCTAGACAACACGGACATAGTGCGTAGGCTAAAAAGCACTATACTTTGACCAGAATCACTTCCCCGGCTTCCTGTTACACACTTCCGTCCCTTTTCACGAAATCACTCCCATAGCGACGGAAAAACATAAAGATAGATAGAGATGTATAGTAGTGTTAACTCACCCTGACGCATTGTAACGTTTTCCTGTCCCAAATCTTAATAGTATTATCTCTTAATCCAGAAACGATCTTGTTGTCGTCGTATTGAAGGCAGTACACGCCTTTAGAGTTTTCTGATCTGCAGTTTATCCTCTGTGGAAAACAGAAAAATATGATATTATATATATTTATATATGGATAAATAATTTGACAGACAAATGTCTGTTCCACAAGTATCTGATCAAACTGTAAACAAGGGTTTTTTACACTTCAGTTTCAGGTTAAATTCTTACGCAATCACGCACTCACTAAATTACTAGCACATTCATCTGTCTCAAAGGTTTGAAATTTATCATATCACCACTTTTTCCAACCACATTATTGTATAACATAATTAAATTATAATTGAAAATTGCACTGGCACTACAATTACCCAGACCCATGTTTACACATTCAGCAAATAGTTTTGGAACAGAGTATACTACTACTAGGTAACCCCCTCACCTGTAGGTTGTGTTTGCCCATTCGCCAATTATCCTCAATCGACTGAATGTCTTTGATGATCTTGGGGTACAGCTGTCTGTAGAACGAGTGAGACGGATGCTGGCTACCTGGCTTCGGTTTGAATAGGTATTGGATCCTGGAAAGAATAAGAAACAATAGTTTGTAAATTCCAAAAGTGCACGCCTCATAACACACATTCATAAACGAAAAAGAAATTCAAAACACAGTTTCTAACAAAAAATAACAATTTATCACTTTTCATGAAGTATGTTTTGACTGCTGTTTTACCCATCAATATGGGTAAAGGACCCCGCACAAAATGTTTGGAAAAAGCCGTTCGGCCAATTTGGCTAAAATGTTGGTACAATATAGCCTGTATTATGCTGAGTAAAAGTCTATATGGGTGCAAAAAAAAATAATGACCAGTTTTAGAGATATAGCCATTTTTATGTTGAAGTCAGGAAGATGATTTTTATGTTATAGTTGCTGCTAAAGAATAAACAAAAGCCATCACATCAATCACAAGATGTTCTAATTCATATTAACTCTTTGTCTGTATACCCTGAAGGGGTAGGCAGAGGTGTAATACACACATTTCGCATAGTAGACAAGTCGTCCGGCCGATTTTACTGAAACTTTGGGATCTTGTATTGAAAGTCTTTTTTATTTCCATGGAGTATTTTTATTTGGCGATTTTATAATAAATATACCTACAATATAAAAAAAACAAAGTCGCTTTTCGTGTTTGTCTGTTTTAACTGTGGCCACAATGGATTTCACCCTCATTTTATAGAATATCAATATATTTATGAGGGAGTTGTATGTGTGCCTAGGTAGGTACCTATAATACATTAATATTTAACTTAGGTGTAAAATTACCCATCACATAGCCGTTATCTATACATTCTGTACATCAAACTAAGTAACATTATGCAAAAATTATTACTGGGAAACGACTTTTGGTATGAAACATAGCTGTTTACGGCAGCACGCAATGTAACGTACGCATAACATTATGCTATTGGGTAACGCCACGAAGTATAAGTAAGAACATTGAAAACTTGGTTTTTAACCTTTGGCCTTCAATATCTCCGTTACCAGAAGGTTCCCAGGTACGGTCTAGAACAAAAAAATGTTCACAAGTGTGGGGAGTACAATTGACTGTCGGTTTCGTTTAGCGTCTTTCTTTTCACACCCGTTATAGCACAGAGCACAGGTATCTCGATGTTTTGACATTTTGCCACATCAGCATATTGCACCTGAACGAAGCAGGGGCGGGTTGCTAGTCTGATGTAAAACTAAAATAATAATAATATCCCCACCGTCGTATCTCTCCGTTGCGTTGATGTCGTGGTGGGGCGCGCTCCAAAGTCTAGGTCTGTGCCGGTAGAGTTTACTTTAGAGAGATACAGAAGCCAGCAGGGCAGCATGTGGCGAGCTGTTGGGCAGTAGCGACCCCACGAACCCTATCTCCTGGGAGAAATCTTGTTCTTCATCTCTGGCTTGCCTTTATTGACCGGCTGGTGTGAACACTGACGAGGAACAGAGCTTTCACCTCATTCTTGCCTTAATAATTTTTGCCTCATTCTTGGCTTGAGTGGAGATTCTCAAGAGCAAACGTGCTCAGAGGAAGGAAGTATTCCAGTAAGTGCTCGTAGGGATCTTGACCATCTTCCGGGCTCTGGGATTGTTCTGAAAGCCGTGGAATACCTCTCCACTCCTCAAGCACCTCAGGATATGTTGCCCCCTTGTCGCTACGTCACTATATAAGTATGTGTTAGCGATAGTTTTCGGGGGCTCCGCCCCCCAGCCATTTTATCCGTGTACATATAAAACATTGATCAGGCAGGGGCGATAGTCCTTCCATAGGTCCAGGTCACCAGTAATCTTTGTTTCCTTATCGTGCAATAGTCTCGCATCAACCTGGGGTTGTCCTTGGGTGCACTTGCATAGTACATACAGGGATAATAGTCGGTTGGTGCCTCATTTAATTAAAAACGTCTAACGGGCCACGCGCGACTTGACTTCGGCCCCTTGTACGCATTCCAAAGGTTCGGGACCACAGGGTACCAAGAAATGTAAAAGACCTTCAATATATAATAATAATAATATTAATAATACCAGCCTATTATTGTCCCACTGCAGACCAAAGGCCTCTCCTCTCTGGCATTGATCACCACGCTTGCCCAAGATTGGCGATTTCAGACTTATATAGCTATAAGTCCAGGTTTCCTCACGATGTTTTACCTTCACCAATATCAGTAATTGGTACTACTGTTCTGTCAGTCGCCATTTTGAGTTCTATTAGTATTGAAACTAAGACTGCAAAATTCAGTGCTACCAATCGCGTCAAGGGACAAGTTATAATGAACGCACTGTAGTGCATCGATACCCTATTCTGAAAGTTGGCAACGTCGCAATAGATGTCAAATATTTCGCTGTTTTGATTAATTTGATAATATTTCTGTATGGAAATAAAAAATGTGGCTAACTAGCGAACTAGAATATTGATTATGAAATGCAATAATTAATATCGTAACACCGAATAGTTAGTTTTAGATGTAAAAAAAGTATTTGGAAACTTTCCAAATGCCTTTTTTTCACCTAAAACGGGTACAACATCAAATTCAATGCTATAATTGCAATTCATTATTAATATTCTAGTCAATTGGTTAGCCACATTTCTTATTTCCATACAGTATTATTTCCAAATTAATCGAAACAGGTAAATATTTGACAGCTATTAACGACGTTGCCTACTTTTAGGATGCACCCTCTTAAATATATAATGTCAACACGTCATTCAAGTTTCTTTCACGTAATAATTATTTTAAAAGAAAAAACATGATTGTATAACTGGCCAGTATGGTATCTATAAAAGGAGATCATCTATGTAACTGCAACATCTATACGTATAATAAAATTGTAGCGAGGTCAAAACTGTACATTAATTAAATAAAGATACAATTGTTTTAAATTATATGTAATAAACAGTTTTACAGAAAACTGGTCATTATTTAACCTGGTGTTCAAATAAACTTTCAGTACAAGGTTACAGACTATAATTATTTTCCAAAAGTTGAAACTTTGCACGGCCGGACGACTTGTCTACTATGCGAAATGTGTGTATTATCTACACCGCTGCCTACCCCTTCAGGGTATACATACAAAGAGTTAACATGAATTGGAACATCTTGTGATTGATGTGATGGCTTTTGTTTATTCTTTAGCAGCAACTATAACATAAAAATCATCTTCCTGACTTCAACATAAAAATGGCTATATCTCTAAAACTGGCCATTATTTTTTTTTGCGCCCATATAGACTTTTACTCAGCATAATACAGGCTATATTGTACCAACATTTTAGCCAAATTGGCTGAACGGCTTTTTCCAAACATTTTGTGCGGGGTCCTTTCTAACCTCGCAATCCTTACGTAATGTCAGACTATTTATTTAGATAATTTACGTTGTGGGTTGCTAGGCAACACTTTAAGTCAAGGTTGGAAATATTTAGATAAAGATATTATATTTTAGTTAGTATTTTATTAATTATAATTAAACTACTTTGAATAAAAGAGCCATTTTCAATAGGGTTCCTTTTATGGCCGAAACCAATGTATTAAAAAAAAATTGACTCAATTAATTGATTTTATCGCAAGCTACAATGTTTTCAAGCTTCATAAATTGACGGACAGGATTTTTTTTCAACTATTTTGATGTTTTTTTCATTTCTCTTGCATTAAATCAATTTTTAAAAAGTACATTATTAATCTCCATTTAATCATCTATACAATGATATATAAATTAAGTAGGTGCTGTGTACTAGCAGGAGTGTAACAATAATAACAGTTGCAGAAATGGGGCAAAAAATATTTTTCGATCGTAGAGCACACTCTAATGCTTCGCATTACGAGTCGTGCAATATTGTTACATTTTAACCAGAATCTTCGCGCTTCGGTAATGTTCGTGTTTCCGAACTATTACGAACTTCGCGCCACAGAGTAATCCCCTACAGAGATTAAGAGCTTTTATTCTGCAAGTGTGCAACATCGCAAATAGATGTCAAATATTTCGCTCTTTTGTTTGGCAATATTACTGAATGGAAATCAGAAATGTGGCTAACTAGCGAATTAGAATATTGATAATAGATTGCAATTATAACATCAAATTTGATGTTGTAACCGTTTTAGTTGTAAAAAAAAAAATTGGAAAGTTTTTTTAAAATTAAGATTAGATGTATCTAAAACGAAATGTTCGGTGTTACGATATTAATTATTTCATTTCATAATCAATATTTTAGTTCACTAGTAAGGCACATTTCATATTTCCATACAGTAATATTGCCAAATTAATCAAAACAGGTAAATATTTGACAGCTATTTGCGACGTTGCCAACTTTTAAGATAAACGTTTCTAACTATTGTACTGTCGCGCTTAGTCGTCGTGCACGTGTGATAACAGAGAAAAAACTTCAAACAAACACGCAATTATCATTGCGTGTTTGTTTGAAGTTTTTTCTCTGTTGGTTTACCTACTCTGAGGGCCTAGACAAAGTAACATTCGATTAGCGACAACGCTAGTAGAAAAGTCAAAAATGTATGGGATTGACAAAAGCTATCGAAACGTCACGTGATCATAGCTCAACGAATAGAAATTAGCTAGACAATATTTAACATCATTCCATTCATACAGCCTCGAACGATAACTTGCTAACGAAAGACCAGAGACAATATGTAATTTTTATCGAAGAAACCAATGGATCAGACGATAGCGAAACGTAGTGTAGGTATGTCGTTGAAGCGATAGCGATTGTCGAAATAGAATCGCTCCGAAGCGAATGTCATTTGTCTAGGCCCTCTGGTCGCACCTTGCATGGGGTCTCAATTCGAACAAATTATAATTAGTCTTGAAAAAAGATCATAGATGGCAGCATTGGTAACAATTATGAAATTAACAGTCACTAAAAAGCGATACACGGAAGATTTTGGCTGAAGTAAGATTAGTAAAAATCAAAACTTCCTTGTTTAATGCTGATTTATCTATTGTAACTCATAAATCTCGTATTTTCAACAAAAAAAGATAAAATCTTTGTAATAGATGGCGTTTTACTCAATTTGTCATAACTGTAGCACATTTAGCCAGTCAATAGCCCGACTAGGGAGGTGTCATTTCTTTGTATGGGATTGGGTATCTGTACGTAGTATTATATTATCTGTGCACCTTGTCATATTATGTCACTCAAAAGTTTTGAAAAGATATTTTGGAATTGCATAGAGTTGTGAATCTAAAACTTTTTAATCATGGTAATACAAAAATGGGCAAGTACTTTCATGGCTGTAACTGCTCTACATTATTTCCAAAGCGCGTTCGTATTTCTGAAGCACATGATTCTGCTGGGAGATCTGTACATAACTATGTTGTTTTATACATGTCAGGTGTGTACACAAAAACCTGATACTGACCAGCAAATTGTAAAAACTGTAAGAAAAGAAAATTGAAGTTCGCGAGCTACCCTAACACTTTCGCTTTAAGGCGACAATAACCGACTTTTAATAATTTTAAACTGAAGATCATGTCTAAACGAGTAGTGTTAATGATTTGGAAAAAATATATGTTAAATTAGAGCATTTTCATAACAACTTAATCTGTGAATACTTTAGATTATGTTTATATAACATAGTGTAATTATTTTTTAAAGTTACGTCTAACGCGGATCAAAAACTGAGAATCACGCAAAAACTCTCAAGCTTTATTTCTGAAAACTTCACCATTTTAAAGATAATTTAATTATTTATCTTTTAGTATAATAAATTAATAATGCGTCTAATTTGGGACAGCGGTCCTTGATGAGCGAGTCCTATTACTGACTGGACGTACGACGAGTTGCGTGAGCTCAGCACAGAACACGCAAGCTAACCATTCAAGGCCATTGACATTCGTGTCTTAATGATATGGATGCTTCACTGCAACTATCATAGCGAGCACTTACCACCCCCGTCGCTCCGCAAGCCCCCGCCACAGCGAGTCGGTGCGCACCTTCCTCTCTATCAGCTTCTTCCACAGCATCCCCTCGGAGATGACCCTCAGCCACTCCCTGCAGACCAGCTCGGCGGCGCAGAGGGAACTGGCGTCCAGGTACGAGAGGATGTTTTCTGCTACGTGGTCTAAGCCTTTTTCTGGGGAGAGATTACATTGAAGCTGTAAATGGTCTGTCTACACATGGTCTGCATCACAGATATAAATCTAACAGATGACAGATGGAGGGACTTGCGTTATCTAGTTAGATTTATATCTGTGGTCTGCATAGCTGTTAACAGTTATTTGATACACTTCCGTGCCGAATCGTACAGCAATGAATGTTTTCGAAGGAATCCTTTAAACGCTGTTCACAAAAAAAAGTTTTTGTCCAGCAGATACATTATTAAAAAAATATTGGACAGGTATTTTTTCTTTGTTTACGTAATCACAAGATTAAGGTGGAACTAGTCGCGGGCTCGAACTCAATGGTGTGCATGGCCAAAACCCACGCTGTCTCACCTGGCATCGTGTCCGACAGAGATAGTATCAGTGATGAGCAGTTAGAAGCTGGTCTACATGGACAACGTATAGTTCGCACGCACAGAAACACCGTACCAACCAATTTTAGTAAAACGAGCGCGTCAAAAATTACGAAAAGGCCTTTGGAAAAAAGGTTTTTCTGAAAAAACCACTGCATAAATCAATTACAAATAAAATTTATTGAAATCTTCGATATTTTTTCTGTGTCGGTACGGATTTTGTTTTCGAGATTTCACACTTCTTGTATTACTTATTCACGCCCAAAGTTGCGTTAAAATTAGCAAGAAAAACGAATCTTTGTTGGCTTATAACTTTTTAATGGCTTTTTATTTTACCATTCTGCTTCCGTACAGACAAAATTAATAATGAGACCTAACGATATCATGTTAAACTTTGAATGTACGATGTCAAACAGTGGAGTAAAACCCCTCCGAAGTTTGTATGGAAAAAATATCAAATTGTTTCACCTTAAGGCAATACTTTGAATTAAAATATGGCACGTGACGTCACTCTCCGGTAGATTTTATACTGAATTGAGACGTAGCGCGTAAACATTAAAGCGTTTTATCTAAAATTCTAAATCATTTTTTATTATTATGATTAAGCAAAAAGTACGTAATTTTTAGGGTTCCGTACCCGAAGGGTGACAAACGGAACCCTATTCATAAGCCTCTGCTGTCCGTCTGTCTGTCAGCGAGCTCTATCTCATGAACCGTAATAGGTAGGCAGTTGAAAATTTCACAGATTGAGCATTTCTATTGCCGCAAGAGCAACAAATAATAAAATAAAAAAATAAAGGGGGGTCGCCATACAATAAAATTAAATTTTGAAAAAAAAATAATCTGTCCCTGGCATGTGGGATATCATTGTCTAGAGCTCATCAAGTAGAAAATAAATATAATTTTTATTTGTTTTTATCTTCAAAAATGATGAATTAGGGGGCCGTAGAAGTTGTCTGTTTTAGACCATTTTTGTACGAGCTCTATCTCAACAACTAAACAAATTAGGAATTTGAAACTTGTGTGTATCATGTACCATATACTGTTTATAATCAACAAATACTAAAAACGTCGATTAATAACGTATTTTATATAATATGGGCGATTTACTGCAACTTAAAAATAATATTTTGTATTTCATGCTAATATTATGCGATATAAATTCCACAGATAACTATTTACTAGTCGGATTAATGACATGGAATTAGTAAGTACCTACTATCATGGCAGCATATACTATTTCGATCATTTAAATTTCGATCATCCAAAAAGGTCTACAAAATAAGCTCTCTTCAAAAGATTTTAAAACCGGCCAGTATTTTTTGAGTTTAAGAACTTTATCGACTTTTTTCAAAGTATCCCTAGACGGTGTTGATGTGTGTACTCGTACCTCATGTTAAAACCACACTCCAATAGACAATAATATTCAGTAACATTGAAATGAATGGTGGTACATACAGGGTACTATTCAGTTACCTTAAACCGTTGTGGATACAATTTCATATTGAGAAAACTTATTTGTGTAAAAATATTCAGCCACGGCGGCCAATCTCAATGGAGACTAGCCTTCGGCGTGGGAGATATTATAGTGCACAAGTGTATGCGCAGACACGAGTGCACTCTTCCCTCACTCTCATAGTCATGTCATTATGGCAAATATATTTTATTTAATGTTTCGTGTTGAGTAATGTAAAATATTTGCATACTATTGTATAGAATCAAGTTTTATTCGTAACTGAACAGACAGCTGCGCTGCTGGCGAGTTTGTTGCGCCACTTCTTCTTTCCAGCAAAAGCACTAGGAAGTGGTGAAGGGCGGGCGTTTTTGGGGGACTGTCTTATGTAATTTTGACGTTCGAAAAGTGCTGATTCTCAGCCTAGTTTGAATAAATGACTTTTGAATTTGAATTATGACTATCAAAAATAACGTAATACCTGTATTGACGGAATGTTGTAATTAAAATTTGGCGTACTACTTACATTCTATTTTGTACAATATAGTCTGATGTAGCAAGAGAAATCCTTTTATTTATAAGTAACTAGCTTTACCCGGCCCGGCTTCGCACGGTTAGCACTAAGTACTTATCTACGGCGCACCTACCTTTCTTAATTACATATTTCTACCTAATTACCTACCCTACCTACCTACCCTAACTGCTACCTAACCTAACCTACCTACCCTACATATCTACCTGCTTACCTACCACATATACCTATTTTAATCAATCAATCTTCCTAGCCTTTTTCCCAACTATCTTGGGGTCGGCTTCCAGTCTTACCGGTTGCAGCTGAATACCAGTATTTTACATGGAGCGACTGTCTATCTGACCTCCACAACCCAGTTACTGTTACAACACATATACCTATTTATACCTACTAATACTATGTTAGTAGCAAATAAATAACTTTGAATTTAGTTAATGCATGTTACTAAAATAAATGAAATAAACTTCTACACCTATAATTTAACACAACAACATTTTTTCATTAAAATTAGACAATTTCTTTATGTTTTTTTATAGCGCCTCTGTTGTTACCTTTATACTTTCGTATTACAAAAATGCATAGTGTTAAATCTTGTACGACATGGTATGGAACCCTTCGTGTGCGAGTCCGACTCGCACTTGACCGATTTATTTTATTTTGTCCTGTTTAGATACCGATACATCAGGTCTGCGGAGTTTAGCTAGCTAATTTAATTTGAACCTCTGCCTACCTTATCGGGAATACAAGCGTCATGTAATGATATGCTCTTTCTTTAAAAACAACCTTTGTAACCTTGATTTTAGAATATGATTATCATATTCCAACGTGTTTTGTTTTCAGTGATTGAATTACAGATTTCTTGCGAGACCATGTTTTGAATTTAAAATATTATTATTGCGACTTGTCTTCCTATTATTATTCAATGCGAAATCTATGTGTTCAAAGCATTGATATAAAAAATACACGTTCTGTAATAGCCCAGTCAAAATTGACGCAAAAAAGGGCAAACGTCGCTAACTACGATATGTTTTTAGGTCTTCTGAGAGTAGGCTATTCCCAAATTTACAAGCCTGAAAACCTTGTGCTACTTCCATGGAGCTAGAAAAACTGCGAAATTCTGGCACTTGTATCAGTTTGTTTGAAAAATATACCTTACGGACCCGTTTTTACCCGACTACCCCAGAAGGAGGGTAATGTTTTTCTAGAGTATGTATGTATGTGTGTATGTATGTATGTATGTCTATTTCTTTGGCACGCTCTGTAGCCTAAACGGCTTGATGGATTTTAACATATGAGGTGTCGTTAGATTCGTCTTAATTGTGGGAGTGTCATAGGCTATATAATATAATATTTATATATTGCATCTGCAAATACAAAAAAAAAGGGAGGGGAAGGTTTTTTTAAAATAAGTTATAACAATATTGGTATCAAATAAAAGCTAGTAATGAGTCGATTCCAAATTTAGATATATTAATAAAACTAAAAAGCTTGAAATAAAGAAAATTATTCAAAAAACAAAAAACCCTACTGCAAAACACATAACTGAAAAGAGAAAAACAAGCATTATAATCTATAGAATTTTGGTATCGCAGGCGGGGACCAACCAAAGATACACCATATTTCCTGTTATTAGTTTTCAGTTTTGTGTTTTGCAGTAGGGTTTTTTGTTTTTTGAATATTTTTTTAAGTATCTTGTTGAATATTTTTGTGAAGCAAGCTATATTTGCTACAATTTGAGCCCAACCCAAGCACTCCCGGTATATTGGTTGCGAAGATACAGTAGTACAGCTAGTCAAAGATGGGCTTTTTTATTCAAAAAGTGAAAAATTAAGGTTTAGCTCCTCAGAGCTGCATGTTGTGGGCATCCATCGAAAATCTAGTTACATTTTTACCAAAGTGGTTGAAAACATAGCTGAAATATCCCGCCACAACGGCTCTGACTTAATCATTTCGATGCCACCATGGCACCATCGAGGAATGGAACGTCCACAGTGGCCGATGGAGGCAATAATAAAACTACTTTGTAATGTTTGACTTCAGTTTCTTGTTTTTTTGATAATCGAAGACACTTTCGAATACCATGGGGCTATAGCTAAGCATATCTAGTTTGAACGGCACACAATTGGTTACAAAAAATACGATTCCATTCCATTCTGCGGCAATGTAAATCTTTATGTACCTACATATTCGTAATTATTTTTTATCTGACACAAACAAATTTATTTTATTTACAGCATACACATGTTACATTAAAAAACTGATTTACATCCGTCACATCACACTCAAGTCCAGTTGAAAACCAGCGTTGCTGAACTGAGCCTTTTTGGCGCAGCCGTGAGGCACACTCCCCTGCTAATTTATTTGATTTTAATTTTAATTTGCTGTATAAATTGTGTGCTTTTTAATCTGTGTTAAATAAATGTATGTTAAATATAACCGGCGAAATGTGGGTGTATAGTAGGCGCACCTCTGAACAGGGGTGATGTTATGTAATATGTATATAACGTGTTTCTTTTGATGTCCCATTACTGTAAAAGTTATAAGTAAAAATAATACAAAAAGTCCTAGAACAAGTGTTTCAAAAAGACATACTTTCGAAGATAACATAATATATTTGATAATGAAGAAAATGCGACGTTGTAATTTCTTTTTAATGGACACATATAGTCTAAATTTGGGGTTGTCGAATTATTTTGTATGAAGAAGAAAAAAAAATATTGAAAAGTAGTTCATATGCCAGTTGATTTTTTTATATGGTCTCATATGGTCACCCTAGAGTTATGGGATAAGGAACACGTTGTATTGACTTCCCGACATCAATCGTTGGGCAGTTGCCCACCAGACACAACACCCGTCTGCTCGGAGGATCCTCTCTTTTCTATAGAGGATGAGTGAACTTTACACCTTGTTCCTCACAACGTCAGAAGCTAGGTGCACGGTTCCAATTGGTCGTTTCCCATGCAGAGGAGTACGAAACATCATATTTTTTTTTACTGCTAAGAGTAATACTTACTAGGTAACATGCTGATAAAATCTCTTTGTAGCATAGGCTTGAGATAGGCATTGATGTGGCCATGTTGATAATGACACATCCTTGCCAACAGCTGTTCCACAAACTCCACCTGTAACACAAACATCTTTTATAATAAACCATATCTTAATACGAATCTTGATTGCAGTGGTGGCCCAGTGGTAACGGCCCCAGTGGTTACGAGTTGTAGGTCGGGTTCGAACACAGCACAGGCGCTTTACTTTGTGTAAATAATTTCATCACCACTGTTCTCAAAACGGTGAAGGAAAACATCGTGAGGAAACCGGCATGTCTTAGAACCAAAAATTCGAAGACATGCGACATCTACCAACCCGCACTGGGCCCGCGTGGTAGATTACGGCCCACTCCCTCTCACAGAGAGGAGGCCTGTGTCCCAGCAGTGGGAACATTAATAGGCTGATGATGATGATGATGATCTTAATACGATACGGAACCCTTCCTGTGCGAGTCCGACTTGCACTTGGCGGGTTTTTGAAGTGAAAACTTCTTTAGCGGCGTTGTGCACTATTTTTGGGATGGGTAAAAAATGTTAAACTCGCATCAGGACACGTGACCTGATCGAAAGTTCGTAAGACGGAGGGAGAGTAGAAATGTTGTTAACAGCGCACTGTGTTTTATTTTTAGGAAATTTTTGATGGAGCTGCAGCTTTCGTTCTTGTACTGACAGCAAGCCACATACATTCCTGACATTTTCGTTAGATGGCGTTACGTTGTATCAAAAAGTTACTTAGTTTTCACTTCTATCGGCAGTCTCCAATGACTGTTCGATTTTTTTTTTAAGATCGAGAATTATAGCAAAAAATAAAGTTTTATGTATTATTAAATGTTGGTTGGTATCATCATTTCAGCCAAAAGCCGTCCACTGCTGAACAATCGGCTGAACTTCGACCGATTGTGTGCTTCCGCATCCAACGGATTCCTGCGGCCTTCACAACGTCATCGGTCCATCTTGTGGGACGCTTTCCAACGCTTCGTCTTCCGATACGCGGTCGCCAGTCGCTGTTGTTATAACGGCAATAGAAATACGCAAATCGTAGAACATATTCCATACCTGATCCGTTTCGTTCCATCTTGTGAAGTAGTTGAGGCAGGCGTCCCTCTCCGCTGCGTACGCGGCGCTGCTCGGCATCGGTCGCACGCCCGAGTCCACGCATGTGATTGACGTCACCTGTAATGATAAAAAAAATATATAGGTACAGGGTGTAGGAAACGATTTTTATTTTTGATGTGTAACACCGCTGTTTACTATAGCGCGCAAGAAAAACTGTGCTTATGGGTGCATGTAACGGTACAGGAATTGTGGGGGTATTTACAAGTTAAATAATAACATTAAAAACAAACAAGTGAGTCTGTGGCACTCAAGAGACGGGACTAAAAAGCGGGGGCTCCAAAAACAAGATGGGAAGACGACATCCGTCTAACCCTGGGTCCATACTGGACCAGAGTTGCTGAGGACAGGGCACAATGGAGACAGAGGAGGCCTATGCCAAAAGGCACACCCAGTTGACATATTATGTGATTACCCAAATACTTTCTGCTATCAAATTAATGATGTACCCAAAGTTCGGAAATAAATGGTAATTATTATTACTTATATTATAAGTATAACACTAGCTTTCACCTGCGGCTTCGCCCGCGTGGATGTCGCAAAATATCCCACGGGAACGTACTACCGGGATTACATACCTAATAGCTGAGGAAAAGGTCATTGACTCCTACCGCTGCGCTCGCGTTGCCATCAACGATATTATTTTGTTACGCGTAATTTTGAATCTGTGATATCTTTTAAACTATTCATTTAAATGATATGACGTCAAGGCATATTTTAATCTAAATTGAATGCCCAATTTAAATAACATATTCTTTTGGATAAGCATTAATAGAATACCGGTCATAATAGCTTCGGAAATAACAATGAAATTTTATCAAATTCTGAAAGATAAAAATGGTTACTGGTCCCGGACTTTTTACCCGACTGCCCCAGAAGGAGGGTAATGTTTTTTATTGAACGTTTTAAGATGAACCATTAAACATATTTTTTATGTATCTTTTACGGTTTACGCGGCGCACGCCAGTAAAGCTCCCAGTCGGCATGATTTTTTCCGACATCTTCAACAATAATCGTCATATTTCAGCCAATTTAAACAAAACCTTAATAAATTATACAGTATGTTAACCCGCAATAGTATAGCGTCCATACATGCCAGAAAAAATATTAACATAGAAAAAAGTTTTTTTAATTCTTTTTTAATAAAATTTTCTCATTAAAAAAAAAATTGGTACGTAATTGTAACACTCTGTACACAGGCACTTGTCTTTCAACGTAGAAAGACAAGTGCGACAATTGCGCGTATACAGAGTGTTTGTTTTACGTATAAAATTAATATTTTTTGTGAATATTTTATGATAAAAAAAACGAAGTGTATAGAGTGCCGCGAGTTTCTTGTGGCACTCTAGTGTCACTGCCTCGGCCCGGCTAGGGTGCCGTGAGTGTTGCATTGTCACTGTCACTTGTTATTTAGGTTAGGTTAGGTTAGAACTGTGACCACACAACGCACGAGCCGAGCGAGCGTAGCGAGCGGTGCCGCGGTAGCGGCCGGCGAAGTGCCAGGGTCCGTTTAGGCACAAGAGAATGTAATGTTTTGGGAATGTGGTGTTTTACAGCGATCTAACCTCGACAATCAAACAAAATACCAAGTGACGTGACTTAGTGACAGTGACAATGACAATCCAATGCTTGCGGCACTTGAGCCGGGCCGAGGCGGTGTTACTAGGGTGCCTGTAGTGGCACTTTATCCGATAGGGATAGTGCCAATGGTGGCACTCTATACACTGCCTAAAAAAAATTGAAAAAGTTTTTTTATTCGATTTTAATATTTTTTCTAGCATATGCGGACGCTATACTATTGCAGGTTAACGGGAACGCCCTCTGTTAGTTAACGTACTGTATACTAAAACCTTCCTCTTAAATCACTCTAAAAAAACCGCGTCAAAATCCGTTTTGTAGTTTTAAAGATCTAAACATACATAGGGCCAGACAGCGGGAAGCGACTTTGTTTTCACTACATAGTAAATAGTGATTAAAAACTTGTTTCGTGATAAAAGTTGGGACTTTGAACTTCAATATCTCCGTAATCGGAAGGTTCCCAGGTAAGATCCAGGAAAGAAAAAACATCACAGGGGGCACAAGTAACTCTTGGCTTCGTTAAGGCGACGATAAATGTTAAATTAGAGCATTTTCTTAATAACTTAATATATGAATATTGTAGATTATGTTTAAATTACAGAGTGTAATTAATTTGTAAAGTAATGTCTAACGCGGATAATAAACTGCGGTTCACGTAAAATCTGTCAAGCGTATTTTTCTGAAACCATTTAAAAAATAATTTAAGTATTGATCTTTTAGCATACGTGTTTTATTAAAATACCTTTTATTTTATGTCTTTGACATTTCTCGGGACCCTAGGGTCCCGGACCTTTGGAAGGCGTAAGAGGGGCCGAAGCCAACTCACAGAGGCCCGTTAGACGTGTTTAATGAAATGAGGCACTAACCGACGATTATCCCTGTTCGCACTATGCTAGTGCACCCAAGGACAACCCCCGGTTAGTGCAGGACTATTGCTGGATATGAAAACAAAGATATTGGTTTATGGGTTTGGATGGCTAAGTGAACTGGTTATTTAGAACTATGGAAAGACTATGGCCCCTGCCTGACCAATATTTTATATAACAAACACAGGTAAAATGGCAGGGGGTGACTTGCACACTCAATAATGGGCCCCCGAAAACGGTCGCTAGCACAAAGTGTCGTAACGACAAGGGGGCAACATGTCCTGAGGTGCTTATGAGGAGTGGAGCGGTATTCCACGGCTATCAGGACAATCCCGGAAGTACGGTCAAGATCCCTACCAGCATCTTACTGGAATACTTCCTTCCTCCGAGCACGTTTGCTCTTGCGAATCTCCACTCAAGCCGGCCAATAAAGGCAAGAATGAGGTGGGAGCTCTGTTCCTCGTCAGTGTTCACTCCAGCCGGCCAATAAAGGCAAGCCAGAGGTGAGGAACAGGACTTCTCCCGGGAGATAGGGTCCGTGGGGTCGCTACTGCCCAACAGCTCGCCACATGCTGCCCTGCGGGTTTTTGTATCTCTCTTGGTCTGGCTCCTTATCCTAGACCTGTTCCGGCAAAGTAAACTCTACCGGCACAAACCCAGAGTTCGGAGCACGCAAGCCCCACCACGACGTCAACGTTATTTTATGTATTATTAATAAATTAATAATGGGTCTAATTTGGGACAGCGCTCCTTGATGGGCTAGTCCTATTACTGGCTGAACATACGACGCGTTGGGTGAGCTCAGTCCAAAACACGCAAGCCAACTCGAACTCAAGGTCGACAAGGTCACCAGCAGATATCTGCGTCTGAAGCATCTTTTTACACTTGTAAAGAATTCACTCACTGACTCGGTCATCAATGGCCAGACCAAACCTTGGATCTGGAAAGCTGGAGGTTTCCTTTACTATGTGTATAAGCTAGGCCCGTTTTCGAATGGGAATGTAGGGCGGACGCGAAGTCGCTCGTACTACTAAATTGTAAATACCAGATGACAAACCACGACACTCAATAGCCACATCACTGTCGTTTAAAATTAAGGTATTTAAGCTTGAAAATTCTAAATGGATGTCTAGCATATTTCTATGTTCAACTTCTTCATGTGTTTTTGAATAGGGGCGGCCACTGTGGCATCAGTTACACTGATGCCACAGTGGCCGCCCCTATTCAAAAACTCAACCTGTATGCATATGCATGATTTTTAAGGGGAAATCCCAGCCAACAATGTTTTTTTTTAAGTCTAGTTTTAATGCGAAAATAAAGCACGTTTACCGTTTAAGACTTTTTATACAAAGTTATGACATTGCAATATTTTTTATTATGTATAGATGAAAAGATCATCACAATAATGTCATAAATATATTACAAATATTATTTTATTTAAGACCTCCAACAAAAGCTACACACAAAACATGACACATAAAAAATAGGGCAACATGAAGTATTAAGTAGATGTACTCCTTCACTTATAGGAGACCACACAATGCACAAAAAAAATTACAACTAGCTAAAAAAGTTAAAATATTAATAATATATAATTAAAATGGTCAGAGAAATTAAAATAGTTCGGATGTTTGTAACTCAGTGACTCAAAACAGCTGAACAGATTTAGATGAAATAAGATTAAAACAGCATATAGCGTTGCACATTTATTTTAACAATTTATTTCCCAATTGAAGTGACCTAAGCGCGATAGTGGCGCCCTCAATTTTTTCCTAGTCTTTTTTGCCAAGGTAGTAGTTAGTACTTAAAATAATCTGTTATCATTATTCAAGAATGGCATCAAGTCTTGTCTTTCCCCTGTATGAGCAGAAGCCTATGACCTGCACAGGGACAATTGCAAGTTATTATAATTATTTATAACTTTTATAAACAATACTTATCAGTTACTTTCTTCGCAATAACATGAGACAGCATTATGTGTAGAAAATTATGACTCATAGTAATATTACTTGCAGTATGCCAAGTTTTTGGTTTGGTCATGTTGAGAGGATGAATGAAAGGTGACTCACAAAAGGTACATATTACAGTACAAAACTTGCTGATGAAGATGTGAGTGGAAACTCCGGAGGGGACGCTCTATGTCCTAGAGCACACAGCGTGGTCATACACGCACGCCGGTTGCAATAATAATCACTACAATTATGTCCTCCCAGAGTCTAGGACAAAATTATAGTGATTATTGGTGCAACCAGCGTGTGTGATCAGATGTATGAACCTAAAAAAAGCAAATGGATTGTAGCAGGTAGCATTCTGTAGTTTCTGCCTATCCCCATGGGAAGAAGGCATGAGTTTACGTATCTCTGCCATCATTAATATGACTTACCAACTGTTTAAAAAAAGTTTGGCATTGTAGAGCATTGTCTCTGCACCTCATACCTGTGTCACAGTCTCTTGCTAAAAGTTGATGTGTTATTTTAACATCTGTGTACTGTACAATTGCTCTCCGGCCCTCTCATGCTTCGTAAAGCACATTAAACTGTTGGCCCCGGCTGTAATTTTTGGATCTTTGACAGTCATTATGGGTTATCAGAAGCCCAAAAGTCTGACAACCAGGCTTACTAAACACACAACTTCAATACTTCTGTATGTATTAACCATTCTCTCATAATTCCTTTAGTTCTCAGTAATTTATCATCTTTAACACTACCTATCCTTAGGCTCCAATAAGTTTTTGGAACAATAAAATTCTTAGAAGGAGATCATTTTTAAGTTTATCTCAAGGAAAAACAAGTATTATTTGTCACCTAGGTCATTCAAAAGTATCTTCTAAAAAAAATGTTGACAATTTAACATGAATAAATTGTTCATAGAAACATGAATACATATAGGTAGTGTGTTTGAATTATTCAGTGTTGTTTTTATTAAGAATGAAGTTGATATAAGTACTTAGGTGGTCTAAGTTATAGTGAAATGTAGTTTTTTTCCTGATCACTCTCTAATTTATGCCTAGATTAAACCAGATCATTTTATAATCTTGTTGCTGCTAATAAAGTGCTGGCAGGATAATGTTATATCACTATGCAAAGTCTTTCTTCGGTAAAATGCATCACTATTGCGAAATATATGTGTGGAAAGTAGCACAATCATTATTTTTAATGAATTACGCCTTTGTTTGCTTCTATTACAAAGTTTATCAAAGGAGGTTCGTTCGGACGAGTTACAATGAAGGTTTGAATACATAAAAACGTTTTATGAAAATTAAAAAGAAGTTCTTATTCCACGATTTCCTGTGAAACGTGACAGTTTTGCTGGCGTACGAAATGTGTCGTGGATGTAAATAAACAGCTCAACACACATACACGAAAGTAATATGAATGCATAAAATTAAGCGCTAAACTCAACAGACCCCAACAATGACTACAGGAAATATACAAAAAAGTATAACTTTTTAAAGATCCGCATTGCAGGACGGCTTAAAAAATTAGTACGAGGCGTTGTACCAAATCTCTAACACGTAGCATAGTTTTAACGTCTGAAATGGCATTGTTCAGGTAATTGGGGAGGATAATAAACCTCCCAAAACTACTTTTGTTATCAGATTGGTCATAAAAACACAAAATAATCCAAGCGAATAATGGTAAAAGTAAATATGGCCGACGGAACATCATGACAGTAAGGGTTGTTCCATTTAAAGTTTCCTGCCTTACCTGGGGTGGCATGGTGTCTTCTATCATCCTTTCGGTCTCCATTTTTGCTATTTCACAAGAAACATCAATATTAAGTCCACTAAAACACCACCAAATAATGAAACCACTGTCGCTAAATACTCATCGCTCGCATGACGTCAAGCACAACTACTTTTTTCGAACTGGAATTACAACTGTTGGCAGTGGTATTTTATAAACATGCAGCCAACATGTTACATTTAATAATTCTTTTTGTTTTGTTAAATAAGTAGAAAGCTAAATTTCGGAAGACAAAAAACGTGTTCTCTTCTATAAATATTATATTTTCTCGATATTGATAGTGAAAACTGGGTAAATATAAAAAGAAAATTCTTTTGCACAGTTGCTTAATTTTCACACAAGTGTAAAGAAACGTAGAGAAACGTCATTTCAAAAGTGAAAATAGTGATTGATGTGTAAGAATTTACTAAGTCATTGGAATTTACTAAAAGTTACAGACAGTTCGAGGCGAATAAACGTTCAGATTTAAATAACTATTGTTTCTTCTACAAAAGCTTCCACGTGTTCAAGTTAATGTTCACTAATACTATGTTGGATTTATCTGGATAATAATTAGGTTATAATGGGAATAATAAAGTGTGAAATAAAAGCATAATATTATGCTCTTGATCCAGCTATGCTTTTTTGACAGCCGAGATTAACTTAACAATTTCATAACATGTTGAGTGGTATTGTATGTGTCTATCAATCTCTAGTCTAGAAATTCATATAAGTATTCATTTATGTGAATAGCAAAAAGCGATAAAAACTGCCCCTTCACAAGTCTATGAATTCGACTGTGAACACGCTACTTCTTGTACGAAACGATTTCTAACATAAACTTAGCAACAACAGTAATACTATAAAACAAATCATCATCAGATTTTCCGGTGCAAAGTCAGTGAGAGTAAGTGCACAAAGTCAGTAAGAGTAGTAAGGACGGACTACTGCACGAACGAGCTTTCAGTTTTTCACCCCTTTTCACCGATTTGATTTGAATAGAACTTCTAAAGGTTTTTGGGCATCACTAGTAGTTGTCAGGTCTAGATGTCAATTGTCAATTTGTCAACTGTCATCGAATTGTCATACCATTTTCCCGTGCAAAGTTGCATGAAGAAGAAACAAATTATCATAATTCTTTAGAAATACTATTATCAGGTCAATAATGTGGATGTGTAGTTTTTATACAGTGTAAATAATCTATCCTTAAGTTTAAATAACTCATTACTTGAACAACTTTCAAGAAACCAATGTTTTATGAGATACGCACTTTGAATGCGAAGTGATTTTGTAAATAATTCAGCTATTATTACTGTACAGGTCAGTATTTACGTTTGTATTTATTATAATTTAAGTTTATACTTATATTGTCACGATTATTGCGTTATTCTCTGAAAACTAAAACAGGACGACGATATTTTGAGCAACATTTTGAGTGAAACTTGGAATTTCTTTCGTACCTTTAAGTAAGTTCCGTAATTTTATTTGATCGATAGTGTTTACCGTTGAATTTTAAACAGATGGCTATAATAACTTACAAGGAAAATAATAAATGGTTATTCTTTCCTTGTAAGTTAGGTAATATAGCCACTGCAGTTATAAATTATTTTTTGCTTGCACAGGTAATTAATTATAATTAAAAACTGTGTAGAAATCAGTTTTCCAGCTAGTTTCTTGTTTGATTTTATACCTATAATATTGATTGGTTTTCCCTTAATGTTTTTATGCCAAACTAATGTTTCTTTCTTGTTGTATTATAGTAGTTTTGGTATTACATTAATTTAAGCCTGTAAAACTTGTGGCAGCATCTACATCGCCACATGCAAACTATGCATCAAAGACCTGACGTCACACAAATCCTGCATCAAACAGAACATCGAACAGAATAAATATAAGTTCCCAAAATCAATTGTTACGTAGTTGCCCGGCAGGGGAGGATTCTCTCTCTTCTATAATGGATGCGTGAACTTTACACCCTGAAAACGTATTATAAACTGATGGACCAAATCAGATGGGAATCACAATATTTTGAAGAACATTCCCATTCTAATCTCAGTCTCAATGTGCCTAAAAAACCTGTAATTTTTTTAAAGTTTTTGTCATTTAGTGTCTCTGAGATGAAGACGCCATCTGGAATCTACCGAATATACAGTTCAGTATGACAAAATAACAATAGTATTGTAGCGGTTAGACACAAAAAGACATGACGTCACACAATTCCTACATCTCGCAGTTAGAGTTTACTGAGCGAATAACATAGATAAGACTATCCGAAATCAACATATGGGCAGTTGCCCGCCAGACATAACGACCCGTCTGGTTGGAGGATCCTCCCTTTTCTATGGGGGATGAGTGAACTTTACACCCTGTTCCTCATATCCCTAAATTGGTGACCCCGAGTATGAACGTCAACGCAGCCTTCGTGCAACAACTTCAGCGTGACGTCATCATCATCACTCCCGCAAGCTTTCCTGAGGCAAGTCACACAGCCAGCCAGCACCCACGGCTTTAACGGGTATCCTGACCACCAGCATGCAGCGAACGCGCATTCCTGGTCATCACCCTCAACCACAACCCGGCGCTGTACCACATCCGACTCACTGGATGACGACGCACCGCCACCCCGACTCACTGGGGAATCACCGCAGACAGTTCCGACTCACCGTGAACTATGCGGCACCCGGTTCCGACTCACTGGAACCACAGCTGGCACTGTGAAGCATCGCAAGATCCAAGACTCAGCCCACTATCGACCTCCGGTCTCCGGAGGGGAGTGATGTAGCGGTTAGACCGCCACATACAAAAAAAAACTACGAAACAAAAAGACATGACGTCACACAATTCCTACATCTCGCAGTTAGAGTTTACTGAGCGAATAACATAGATAAGACTATCCGAAATCAACATATGGGCAGTTGCCCGCCAGACATAACGACCCGTCTGGTTGGAGGATCCTCCCTTTTCTATGGGGGATGAGTGAACTTTACACCCTGTTCCTCATATCCCTAAAGTATGACACCTAGGTCCGTGCAGCCACTGAAGATTGGAAAGTGGAATTATTTTAATTTTAAATGCAATTAATTGCAATGAAATAAACACTAGTGCGGCTTCTATTGGACTTGAGTGGTGGAGCAGACTCTAATCCCACTTCAGCCTAGCAGACTTATTGCCCACATGACAAGAGGGCCTAGACAATATGACATTCTATTAAACTCAGATTTTTAATTTGCTAGACTAAAATACCATTTGGTATTGACATAAAAATAAACTAGTAAATAATCTAGTCTTAGAGGATTTATCAAGTGAGACGGCAGGGCAGCACGTGACCATTGTGACGCAGCGAGTGGAAGGGGCGACACGACATTAGAGGGGCGCTCACGCAACTCGATCACTCTTGCTCGGGCGCTCGGATGCGACGAACGAGTATTAGGAACTGTAGATTTCAATTATTTCAGTATCTAACAGTTTCACGTTATTGTGATTTATTTTCTATTCTGTTATTTTGAAATAAATACTTCTATGTAGTTTTGCTTTTCTTTTAAAATAATTAAATGAGCTTCTGATCCATAAGACTGGTTACTGAGTGACTCTCACCTAGGACCACTAAATCATTTTCTGCAGGAAGACCTTCACTGTTGTTGTGTTGTCTCTGTTGTATTAATTATAAATTGTGATATTTAAAAAAAAGGTAAATCGCAGCTGTCATTTTCTCTAGCAAATTATTAAAAAATCTGCGTATAGCGATAACCATGATACAAAAGTAAAAAATGATGGACTACTGAAAATCTCTGCAAAGAGTGCTGTAGAAATACGAAAGACTTGAAAGAAAGCCATGCATGCAAAGAAGTTGCAGAATGTATCTGCACACACTTAAATTAATATAAGTAGTTCTAACAATATTTAATCACAGTGTGTTCACAAAATTATAGAATGGTTGCACTCTCAGTGTCATTCAGTCAGTGTCGTGTTGATATCCAGTGAGTCTTTTACTTATCTAATCTATAACAAAAAGAGTAATTAATAAATAAGAATAATTTCTGAGTTTGTATGTAGGTATCGGGTAATCTTCGGAACTCCTGATTCAATTCCGTAAATTCTTTCACTATTGGGGAGTTTCTTTCAGTATTACCGATTCTCATAGGATATATTTTATATTAAAACAATAAATTTCACGCGGACTAAGGGTCAGTTCACACCGAGACGTGACGCGACGCGACGATGCCGATGCTTGAAAAGACCAGGGGTTTCATGCTGCGCAACGCGGCGCCGCGAGACGCAGCGCGACGTCGCGAGGCGCAACGTGAAGTCGCTGGCAGACCCCACGCGTCGCCTTCGTGGTGTCGCGCTACGCCGCGAGACATTTTCCAATTATCTCAATTAAATGTGTATCTTATTGAGTAGTAAATAAAGTTATATTTTGTATTACCATCTTAAAAAGAGCGCGCAGCATCGCTACGCGTCACGTCGGTGTGAACTGACCCTGAGTCGCGAACAGAAGTTATCTAATCAAATACGTAATAACTATCTGGAAGTCCTGATGCGATTACTAAAAATCCTACATTGATACTAAGTATATAATGTACCCAGTATGTTGATATATCTTGATTTAAAAGAGTGTCCTTGGTGTTTCTTGCCCGTTCTTCACCACAGAGACCTAATTTTTGGAATCGGCAACTAGCTTCAACTTTCTGACTAACTGACCGACTCTTTGACAATTCAAAAGTGCCTGTAAGTGCAAAAGTGCCTGTAAAGTTTGAAATGTACCTGGTTAAAAAGTACCCTACATAGTCTATCTGTCTGAAATAGTTTGTTTAAATTCATTCAGTAATTTACACATGATTTATTTGAACTTCTTCAAAATCTTGAACATTTATAAACGGGGTCGTTGCCACTGGACCACCACTGCTTTCATTCAAGAGAAGAAGTAGGTACCAGTAATTTTAATTTATTCTTTTGCAGTTTTAAGCAATGTTGTCTGAAGATGGTATAGAGAACAGGCGTGGACCTCCCGGAGTCAACTCACGGTCTCTAAGCGTCGCGCACTCCGCTGCCGATCTTGAGGTAAGTATAATAATCACGCCTGTATGCCCAAAGTAGTAGACAGCGGCCTAAATCCTTGCATTTCAACAGTTATAAATCCTATGTACTGGAATTGCCATTGATATGACACAAATCAAGTGAAAAATTACAATAGGAAAATCCAATAACGAATCTTTGTCTATCTATAAAAATCAGCGCCATTGACAAAATTGGCAGACTTGAGTTAGCCTGTCTACCACCCCCGTCTGACCGCTAACATACATTTAGTATATTTTTTTGTTTGGGAAATCATCAAATAACTTCTCCCGCTCTGGGCGGAACGAAGGGTGTGTCAGACTCTTATTGACTAAAAACCTACCCGTATTCCTTCATTTGCCTGTACGTTGCCAGGGGCCACGGTCTCCGCTTAGGACTTTCCCGCAACCCCGGCAAGCATCGGCCCTAGCGGACCCCGTCAATTGTGCTGACATATCTTTGAGGCGCGCGTGGAACACAAGTTAACACAGCGCACCGTCTACTCGGGCCTGGTCCTTATCGGACGGCGAGCTACCCATTGCTCTCCATCCGCAAGCCCGCGCCTACGTTTTCCGGAAATCGGCTACCGATTCCCGACGCCCAGGGTGACTCCTGCGGCGACTAGGGGCGTGATGGCGCGAAATTTGCCTCTCCCTCACGCGCTCCGCCTCCTCCTTCGCGAGCATTACTGCTTCGCAGAAGGAGGTGACGGCTTGCCATGCCCTCTACCGCTAACATACCTCAGGCGGTGACTAACAGTCGCGCATGGACTATAAAGGTAATGTAACGTTCAGAGTCGAGCATTACATCAGTGAGGAAAGCGAACCGAGCATTACAGTGCGCAACCTGAATGATACAATTCGAGCATTACATCAGTAAGGGATGAGAACCGAGCATTACAGTGCGCAACCTGAATGATACAATTCGAGCATTAAATCAGTAAGGGATGAGAACCATTACAGTGCGCAACGTGTAATGATACAATTCGAGCATTACATCAGTAAGGGATGAGAAACGAGCATTACAGTGCGCAACGTGAAATGATACAATTCGATCATTACATCAGTAAGGGATGAGAACCGAGCATTACAGTGCGCAACGTGTAATGATACAATTCGATCATTACATCAGTAAGGGATGAGAACCATTACAGTGCGCAACGTGTAATGATACAATTCGAGCATTACATCAGTAAGGGATGAGAACCGAGCATTACAGTGAGCAGCGTGTAATGATACAATTCGATCATTACATCAGTAAGGGATGAGAACCGAGCATTACAGTGCGCAACGTGTAATGATACAATTCGATCATTACATCAGTAAGGGATGAGAACCATTACAGTGCGCAACGTGTAATGATATAATTCGAGCATTACATCAGTAAGGGATGAGAACCGAGCATTACAGTGCGCAACGTGTAATGATGCAATTCGAGCATTACATCAGTAAGGGAGGAGAACCGAGCATAACAGTTTGCAATGTCTGTAATAATAATTGAATCTGAAATGTTACATTACAAGCGAATGCTTGTAAGTCAGAGAAGCAGTATTGTAACGTTATGCTCAAAATCGAATCTGTAACGTTGCATTACAGGCGAATGCTCGCGCCGAGGGAGCAACTTTTTATTAAATAAATATTGGCAGTGTATAGAGTGCCACCATTGGCACTCTATCCCTATCGGATAAAGTGCCACTACAGGCACCCTAGTAACACCGCCTCGGCCCGGCTAAAGTGCCGCAAGCATTGGATTGTCATTGTCACTGTCACTAAGTCACGTCACTTGGTATTTTGTTTGATTGTCGAGGTTAGATCGCTGTAAAACACCACATTTCCTAAACATTACATTCTCTTGTGCCTAAACGGACCCTGGCACTTCGCCGGCCGCTACCGCGGCACCGCTCGCTACGCTCGCTCGGCTCGTGCGTTGTGTGGTCACAGTTCTAACCTAACCTAACCTAAATAACAAGTGACAGTGACAATGCAACGCTCACGGCACTCTAGCCGGGCCGAGGCAGTGACACTAGAGTGCCACAAGAAACTCGCGGCACTCTATACACTTCGATAAATATTTCGCTTGATATTTCGTTATGATTTCCTTGTGGTTTCATTTTCATTAAGAACTTAACTTTGTTTTAATTGTCTAAATTATGTGGTTGATGAAACTCAAATGAGATTATGTTTGCGCCAAATTATCTGTATAAATAGTAAGTAAGTGTAATGTAAATGTAATGTAATAAATATTATATTTATTAAATTCCATTTATTATTTATTTAATATTATTATTCTATTAAATTTGGCACATGATAAGCACGTTTGAACGTCAAAATTAACAAGAAAACAGACTTGATTCTAGTTAGGCGATGGTAACACTTTTTAAACTATTGTTTGCAGGTCCTCCGTGAGATAGAGAATGTATACTTCCATCCGCCGTCGGAGTTCGATGCCGGTCGCTATGTTTTGGAACACGCACCATCCGTCACCTCCTGTGACGATATTGAACGTATGTTTACTAAGCTGAAGAGGCAACAACAGGTATTTACTTGTAACAGATACGGTTTATTCCTAGTATTTGTTCCTTACCAGGGGGGCGAGCACGACCTACTGTGACATGGCTCGAGTCACACATTTTATCACATTTTATATGGCTAAACTGTGATAAAATGTGTGACTCGAGCCATGTCACAAGGCCGTGCTCGCCCCGCTGAGGTGTGACTGACACTGGCATGGGCACCATCATGGATATTAATTTTAATAACACAAAAATATGTGTCGCTACTTAGTCGAAATTTGTTAGTCACTGGTTCTCAAGAGCTAGGGCATCTAGCGAAAATCTCTTTTCTCCCAAATTTTGCCGCTAATTAGTCGAAAAATCTTCGATATAGTTCTTGGACTATACCTTAAAATTTGAACTCATAAACACCCAGACAAAGACAAACATTACGTAATGGATCATTAACGCTAATGATTTCATTAATTTGTTCAAAGAACCATTAAAATCGTTGTCTAATGTTGCTTTCTGCAACAAGTTAATGGAAGATGACTTAATGACAGCTTTAAAAGTTGAAGTTCGTTTCTGCAACTGGCGGTAAATCTTCTAAACTAAATCTGTGAAATGGTGAAAAATTGCAACTAATTTAGCGTCAAAATTTAGGTGAAAACACATTTTCGCAAGGTAGAGGCTTTTGAGATTCAATTCGGCCACCCTTATAATTGGTGGGCACCCTTATATTCTGATATTTGGCGACAAAATTCGATTTTTTTTGTGTTATTAAAATTAAAATCCCTGATATTGGCCACGCCAGTATCAGTCACACTTAACAGAGGGAAATCATCGTAGAGAAACCGGCATGTCCTAGAACCAAAAAAATATTCGAAGATATGTGATGATGCGTGGTGGATCATGGCCCATTCCCTCTCGCAGAGAGGAGTCCTATGTCCCAGCAGTGGGAACATTAAAGGCTGATTAATACGGCAGTTTAGTGCTATAATAGGGGCGATAATATGGTATATTATTTCATATAACGATAACAATACAAAAATCAAAAGAGGATCAAAAATATTTTTAATGTACTCCTTAGTGAGCCAGTCCGCCTCGCACTTTGCCAGTATTTCTCAAAATGGGGCAAATTTCATACTAACCACATCTCTATTAGCTCATAGTTCTCTCTCCATACAACGTTTCAACGTTCTACAATCAACTCTTTTTGTACTACAGGTAGTATCAGGCAAAGCCCTCCACCTAATATCCCAACAAAGGGATACTTGCGATAGAGAATTCAAAGAAATTCAGAACATACGAGATCAACTCTCGACAACTTTAGAGACCTGCCAGAAAGCCAGGGTCCAACTGAGGGCCGCGTCCAACCATCTCACAATCTCCACGTTCGTAATCCTAGCAAACTTCAGAAAACGACAAATCATTAGGTCCGCACTAAAATCTCTTGAATTACTCCGAAGCTTACGAAGCGTAGAAAAAGATGTAGCAGAATTGTTACTAAAAAAAGAATATTTTGAAGCGATAGAGCTTATTTTAAAAAGTAAAAAAGCTGCGAGTAGTCATAAGGAGTATACTTGCATAGCAGATCTGGCGACAAGACTCCAAGACACTTTGGATATGACCGAGGAGAAATTAGACTCTGTACTAGCAAGCATATGTTATAACTTCGACGAGAATACTTTTAGGAAGTTAAGGAAAGCTTACGCGTTGTTGGGCAAAACTCAAGCAGCGATGGAGCAATTGCACATGCATTATTCCTCAGCTGTTAACGAGTCTTCTATTGAAGCAGTAAAAAATTACGTCGGGAATTGTACGGATATGAAGTTTCAAGAAATGTGCCAGTCTGTGCAGGCTAACAAAGCCCCAATTTGTCTGTTAAATCTCTGTGAGAATTTGTTTTTAATCATGAGGAGTTACTATCTGCTCGTTGATTGGCATTCGAAGCACGACGAGGAGGAGGCAATACCTATAACGAGCAACGTATTTGAAATAGAGAAGAATGTTAGCAGAGAATATATTCGGCAAAAGTTAAAAGGAGGTCTAGTCCGTATTTGGAACGATGTACAAGCTAAAGTGTCTACGTTTTTGAAGAGTTCTGGCTTAGAAGAGTATCCTTTCGAAAAGTTTATTCAAATGCTTGGCGTACTAAGAAAACTGACGCAGGTAGCTGAAGTTTTTTGCGGCGATAAATCAGATCTGCTACAAGATTTTATAAAGACTCAAAGTGTTTTATACATCAAGAACTATCATCGGGGAAGAATGGAAGAATTAAAGCTTTTTCTAGAGAACGAAGGATGGGAACAGTGTCCAGTGAAATCGACGTTCAATCTCTTGTACTTACAAGAGTTTAAACAGTTTAAGAAGTACCTGAATATCAGGTCTGACACATCGTTGTTGAAAACGCACTCTGATGGCGCGTCCTCCGTACATTCACAAGAGGACAGCGTCTATATAGCAAAGTATTTCAAACAAAACACAAATCACACTCCCTTCGAAATATTCCGAAACGAAAATATAACGAACGATGACATCTTCGGCTTAGAACCAGAGCTGGTGAGCGATGATTCAGAAGACGACGAACCTGATGAGCTGAAGAGAGATTTTGTCGACGAAAACGATCGGCCCGAGCCGAATGAGAGTCCCAGTAAAGTTAAAGACAGCGTTATAGTCACAAACACCACGTTATCAGTTTTAAGACACTGCGGGCAGTATTTACAAATCTGTCGGTATCTACCGCAGATTTCTTTAGAAGTCGTGATGCTTATGAACCAGCTTTTCGACTACTATTTCTTCACCGTCCATTTATTTTTCACCGCTGACTTAGACGTCGCTTCTTCAACTTTGTACAGCTCGAAATTAAACTCTGTTTTAAAAAGGATTAAAAACAATATTGACACGGAAAATTCTGGGGTCGTTGATGGAAAGGTGCCTTCCCCAGATCCGCCTCAGCATTTGAATTTTACTTCCGAAGAAAATTTACATGGGCTATCAGAGAGAATTGTCGCGGTCGAAAGTGTAATTTTTCTGTCGAAGCAATACGAAATCCTGCAACCGTATTTAGAGTCGATAGTCGCTCCTCATCAGAGGATGATTTTGGAGCATTTTAAAGATAATACTCTAGCTGTCGTCCAAGATTTGAGGGTCCCAGTGTATATGTGTTCCGCGTCAAAAGCTGTTGATGCTCGAACAGCTTTGATAGCCATGTCTCAGGTGAAATGGGATGTCAAAAACGTTGCAGTAGAACACAGCGCTTACGTTGATATGATTATAAGAAAAATACAAGTGTTCGCGTTACGTTTAGAAAACGTTTCGAGCAAGGTAACTTTAAACATGGAAGTTGTAAACTCAATTTGGAGTATGGTCTCAAAATTTATAGTACATTTACTAGTTGAAGGATTCTCTAACGCAACAAAATGTACAAACGGTGGGCGTGGTCTAATGCAGTTAGATTACAGACAATTATTCTTGAAACTGGAGAAGATTTCAGGGTTAAAACCCGTCCCATTTCAAGAGTATGTCGATAAGTATGTGAAAGCGTATTATTTGCCGCGGAAAGGCTTGGAAGAGTTTGTTTTAGAACGGATTGAGTATTCAAATAAACATTTGATGGCTCTAGTCACATGTGCTTGTGAGAATAAGAAGGATAGGCAAGCCTTGTCAGTGATCATTGAAGGCAGGGATGCAGCGGTGTAGTTTAGAAGGGATACTCAACCTTTGTATAGTTTGACCGATACCGCTGTATTGCGGCTTAGGAATGGGCAGCATTGATGAATGAGCGGCGGTGAGCGTTGACGAATGAGAGCCTGCACTGCCCCCCGTTTTGTCACGCATATACCTAAGATGCAGTACAGCGGTCGCGGTTAAACTTTAGCCTTAGACACCTGTCCCTCTGCCGGCGATGTTGGCGAGCACCGAGCAGCGAGTGTGCGAGGATGTCGTGCGATTACTCGCTGGTATGGGCGTGTACCAAGCGTGAGTCTCTCGGCGAGTGTTCTGCCCGCCAAGCGAGCGTCGTTGACAGCTAGCCGCTTCCTTGTCAGCGGTGATATTTGCTTATGAAAGATGGTAAAGTTTATTTTTTTACTTGTCTCATTTGATAAACAAAAATGGCGTACTGAAATTTTGATATGATTTAATGTGTTTAAAATTGGTTGTAAAAAGCAGTTTTTGGTGTTTATACTGTCTTGCAAAGATCAAGATTTTCATATGATTGTGTTGTTGATGGAAAAACTGTTTTTCCTACAGTGTTTGTTAACCAAATAAGAAAAAATACACAGTAGTTACAAAAGGCGGTATTAAAAAGTGACAACACTATATCCGTCTCATTAGAAAATGAAATAACTTGGATGCAAATCTTTCAGCCAGTTTTTGTATTTCGAACCTTATTCCGACTAAGATGAAAAATCTATCTTACTTGTGCGTATAAGAAATACAAAAATAAAAGAGAATACAAAATTGGCAAATGGCAACATGAGATTACATTCCCCTAGAAAATGTATGGGGACCAGTAGTGACGTGGCAGCAATGCCACTGCCGCGTGCGGCGTTGTTCGGAATCACACGTTGAGTCGGGTTATTTTTTTTTACTTTTTTTTGTATTAGGAACTGTTTTTGTTGTTAGAATAAAGTTCGAAATTCAAAAATGGCTCGACCTGGATCTGAGGCCAACTTGCACCACAAATCACAAAATATGTTAAACGCATTTAAGAGCGAGCATTCTGAAAGTGGGCAATGTCGCAAATAGCTGTCACATATTTCGCTGTTTTGATTAATTTGGCAATATTACTGTATGGAAATAAGAAATGTGGCTAACTAGCGAACTAGAATATTAATAATGAATTGCAATTGTAACATTGAATTTGATGTTGTACCCGTTTTAGGTGTAAAAAAAGGTACTTATTTGAAAAGTTTCCAAATATTTTTTTTACATCTAAAACAAAATATTCGGTGTTACGATATTAATTATTGCATTTCATAATCAATATTCTAGTTCGCTAGTTAGCCACATTTCTTATTTCCATACAGTATTATTTCCAAATTAATCAAAACAGGTAAATAATTGACAGCTATTTACGAACGTTGCCTAATTTTAGGATGCATGCTCTTAATGATTATTTTTATTTATTTACAGGATTATATTAAATTAGCTAGCGAAACTGCAGATGTGATGGTAACGATATATTTTCATGAAAAAGATTTTTTTTCTGGTTACCGACCTTGAAGTATGAGTTTAGAAACTCAGTTTTTTATTTTATCCTGTTTAGGTATTGAAACCCATCACGTATGTGAAGTTTACACCACAACTGATGTTACTGAACTGATACTTCAAGTAACTACAATACATTGGCTCGTTGCGCCCAAAAAAAAATCTTCGGTGCGTTTTTTTTTTTGTTTTATCTTGTTTTTAAAATATCGATACCCATCACGTCTGCGGAGTTTCGCTAGCTAATTTAAATTGACCCTATACCTATGTGTATTGAACACCAGAAAATACATAGCAAAAAATAATTTTAATACTACAAAACAAGCTAAATTAGTGGTGCAAACAAGCCTAATTATAAATTTTATTTTGTAATAATAATAATAAGGCTGTATTAGTTATTATGGGTGCTTGCTATGGGCGTTTAATGTTTAAAAAGCTGTCTATGTCATGTACCTGGCCGTTAAAATAGCTCATCGAATTTTAAGAAAGTTCGTCTTTGTAGAGCGCTATCTCTCTCATACCTTTGTGACGGTCTCTTTCCAATGCTCGATGTGTTATATTAACGCCGAGGCACTGTATCTGTAAGTACCGTTCAATTCAAAATTTCAAACTTAATGGCGGTTTGGAAGTGCGCTATTAGCTGCGCAGTACCCCACCCCTCACCCCCGCTGACCCGTTAATTCATTAATGCACAGCAACTCGCCTCATGTTCCTAGCCGCCATTAAGTTGGAATCGGGGTTTAATCGTATGTACTTAATGTAGGTAAGCATCGTACAAAATGTGATAATTAAAATGTTTAATGCTTGAACTGAATAATATGAAAAAAAAAACAATTGCTCGAAAAGTGGCTCTTATGGCATCGCTTTTAGGTTCACAGTGTATTTAACATGCGTGCTTTTTACTTTGCATTCCTGCACTAGTGCGGGAAAGTGAGATAGTTTTTAATCTTATCAAAGAGCCTTCATTCCATTTTATATAAATAAATAAAATTTGATGAAGAGCTTCGCCAGGTGTGCGTCAGTGGCTTAGTGAAAACGGACATTGAGTTTTGGAAAAAATCATCTTTGTATAGCGTCGTATCTCTCACTCATACCTGTGTGAGTCTCTTTCTAAGGCTCAATTTACATTGCCCCTGAACGGTATGGAAGCGATTTTTTTTTGTACAAAGTTTAATGAACTTTATGTCAATAGTGTAACGTACAAACTAGATACGAGCCAAATAACAGGCCGTGGGTTTTCGAGAGAATTCTCGCGTATTCTCGGTAATTCCCACAGTTACAAGCTCGTCGAATCTATTTTGTACGTTAGACCATTGACATGAAGTTCATTTTGGTATGAACAATATTCTTACAAAAACTCGCTTCCATTCCGTTCCGTGGCAATGTAAATTGAGCCTAAACCTCGATGTACCTATCATATTTTCGCCCTAGTGCTGTAACGTAGTCTTTTAAGTTGTATTAAAAAATCGCCTGATTCGATTTTAATCTTAGATATTTTATTGTAACTATAAATGTATGTTTGTATGTATGTACAGGGCACATGTAAAATCTCAAAAAAAAAACATTAGATTAGGTAATAAAACTATATTTTATGTTTAAAAAACTTTATTATTAGATATTATTAATTAAAGAAACAGAACGTATTAATTTTGTTTTTATTCTTTTCGTGTCCGGAGTTACTGTGACTTCACGCCTGTATTCCCCGAAGGGTTAGGCAGAGGTGTACCTATAGTACACCCACATTTAGCCAGCTATGTTTAAGTCCCACGTAATAGGGGGCGAGCCTATTGCCATCAACCGGGCACAAATCCAGACTCCGGGCTGCTACAGAGAACTTTCTTATGGAAAACCCACTATGCAATACCCTACACTTTATATTATACATTAATAAATCTCATAAATTAAACCTAGGTAGGTTAAAAATATCATAACGTTTTTAATTTCATATAAAAATATTCACTTACATAATATTATAAAGCTCTACCCAAACTGATGCGAATTCCGTGCGATGCGGGACGAAATTCGCTCGCGCTAACTGTGTCAACTGACTTGTATGGAGATGTGCAAACTGGGGCGAGTAGTCGCGTGACTTCTTAGGGTCGATTCATACTAGCGCAGGGAAGCGTCAATCTAAAAGAGAACATAGCAAATTCACCCCTATCTCTACAACTTAAAACACATATTTCTATGCAGATAAAAGAGAGGTGCGCATTCTACGGCATACGCGCGTCTGTGAGCGACCAGCACGGATTAGTGCGCGCGTATTATGTTGACACTTTACTGCGCTTGGACTCTGAGCTAGTATGAATCGACTCTTGCCGCATCCTAATCGAAAGAAATCCTCGCGCTCGTTTATAATAATATGATATACACGCGCGATCAACCAAGTCGCGTCTATACGTCATTATTCGGCCGCGTTCTAACCAAAAGCGAACGTGGCACGAACACGCGAGCGTCGCGTTCAATGTCAGTTTTTGTTCGGTGAACCGGGATGCTTGGTCGCTCTGATAGGGCGTTTGTGCACTACACGGAATTTTACCGTCCGGCAGTCCGATTTTTTACTGTCCTATATGAATGTTTATACTAGTTTTGTCGGAATCGAGTCTGAGAGCAGTGGTGGCCCAGTGGTAACGGCGCCGACTTTGAGTTGTAGGTCGTGGGTTCGAAGCCAAGCAGGCGCTTTACTTTGTGTAAATAATTTCATCACCACTGCTTTCAAAACGGTGAAGGAAAGCATCGTGAGAAAACCGGCATGGCTTAGAACCAAAAAATCGATGACATGTGACATCTACCAACCCGCACTGGGCCCGCGTGGTAGATTACCCCACTCCCTCTCCCATAGAGGAGGCCTGTGTCCCAGCAGTGGGAACATTAATAGTATTTAATAGGCTGATTACGACAACGGTCGACAACGGTCGTGCACAAACGCCCAAAGAGGGCGTCTACCGGTGTTCCGAACAAAAAGTGACATTGAACGTGCCGATCGTTAAAGTGCCTGCTACACGGTCGCCAACCGCGTGCCGATAGAGGTGACCTTGGTGGTTTACAACCAAACGTTGAAACAGCATTGCCGGTCGCCAACCAAGCTCACCTCGCACGATCGCTTTTGGTAAGGACTCGGCCATAGGCAGAGACGAACGAATCAATCAATAGAATCTTCCTTCCACATCCAAGTTAGGCAAATAACTAACTTCTTCAACAAACTGGTCGTAATCGCAGCAAAAACTGAATGTACCGTCGTTCGACCGCCACTTTAGCCACGAATACTCAGAATTGTCACCGTCACAAATGTTCTCACAGAACAGTAAGCTGTTAATTATTGTGTCGTTGTAGAATGAGGAGTTGATTGAGATGAATACCGCTGCAGTCTTGTGTTCAGCGTCATAAACGAGCTGAAATAAATAAAAGGCATTAGGAAAGACGCTTGTTATATGCATAGATGCATACCTACTAGCTTTTTTTCCGCAGGCGAAGCTGCGTGGAGGTCGGAAATTATCCCATGGAAATGTACTACCGGTATAGAAAGTATACTATGCGTTAATCCAGGTTATGAACTGTCTGCCTCATCCCAATCCAGTAGTAGCATAACATAATGATTGAATACTATCGTCAATTAATGCAAGCCTAGTACTTTTTGTTAGGTTGTGCCAAGATTCAAGTTTACCAACTCGAGGAATTAGATTTTTCATACAAACTTTGCCCCCGTTTTTCACCCCCCAGAAATTCGGAAAATCCTTTCTTATTGCGTACGTCATACAAAGCACACACCTTCCAAGTTTCAGGTCTCTAAGATCAGCAGTTTAGGTTATGCGTTGATCCGTCAGTCAGTCATTCAGGCATTTTACTTAGGCGGTGTCCTGCGTGAGCGACGTATACGACGCGACGCGACGTATTTGTACGTATTTGTTTTGATTGCGACCACACGCGACACCACGAACTATTGCGTCGTGTCGTGTCGCGTCGTATTCGTCGCTCACGCAGGACACCGCGTTAGTATAGATAATTAGATAAACACTAGCTTCTGTCCGCACCTTCGTCCGCGTGAGGGGCTGCCTGTCCACCAGAGCGGAGAGGAGCGGAGATTAACCAATAGAATCAAAACTCCGCTCCAGAGGTGCGATTCTATTGGTTAATTTTGACACATCTCCGCTCCTCTCTTCTCCTCTCCGCTCCAGTGGACAGGCAGCCTTAAACTCTTGTTTTAAGACTTTTAACATAAAATATATCCGACACTCGGCAATACTTTAGCTTCCATTACAAAATTACACCGGGCTGTTGGATTTTCAACGCTCGACTCAGCGCCTAAAGATGAAAATCCAACAGCGCGCGGTTTTATTTACGCATTCATTTCAGTTTCCGTGTTAGTTCCCGATCACACGTACCACAACGACAACACGTGGTCGGGCGCTAATTTATATGACAACTAGCTGCCCGACCCGGCTTTGCACGGGTAGCACTAAGTACTTATCTACGGCTACCTACCCTACCTACCCTATAAACCTTCCCTGGACTACGACAAACATTTCAAGACCAAAATCAGCCAAATAGCCCAGCCGTTCTCGAGTTATAAAATTACAACGAAAAGTGGCATTGATTTTTATATACAGGGTGTTAAAGTAATTGCGTGCCATAGCTTTTTTTTTTCCTAGTTTCCTTTATCGATACTGAACCTACCCCGGTTCAGTATCGATAAAGGAAACTAGGAAAAAAAAAAAAACAGAAAAAAAATATAGTTATTAAAAAAAATTGCAAGGTCGACCTAATTTAGTTTGGAATCAGGTATTTACAAAGATTAAAAATCAACTTATTTACTCATGTTTTAAGTTGATTTGATTGCTATTTTACGTTAGTAGGTACTAAATTAGGTTGACCTTGCAATTTTTTTTTATATTTAAAAAAAATTAAGTTTTTTTTTTTTTCCTAGTTTCCTTTATCGATACCTACTGAACCTACCCCTAACTCGCTCGCGTGTCATATGAAGTACGCGCTCTTTAAAACCGCCGAGTAAGTTCGTCGGCGATCCAACAGGTTTGAAATTTTGCTCTTAGCCCGCCTTGATTCGTAGTTTCGTACGTCAGTCATCGCTGCGAGTTGCGAGCCGCCATTTTGTTTCGATATTTGTGTAATGTATGTTTAATTTGGTTCAAAATATTCGACAACATCGCGATACAGTGTGAGCAAGCTTCACGTGTGTCACTCACGGCGAGCCGAGTAAGTTCGCGATCATAAAAAGCGCGGACTTTAAGTTAGCATGTCCATCACCCACTATAAAGGGCAAAACACTCACCTTATAGAAATACATAGGCACAGGAACGTCAAGGTTATTATTTTCGTCTGCATGCAAGTACACCTCTTGCATACGACCTTTTTTGTCGGGCAATGTCATGACTCCGTGCGTTCCTGTGAAAATTGTGACGTCGCTGCCTAGGGCTCGCACGCGGCGTCGCAAACCCTGAGAGAGAATAAATTGGTATAATTATAAAATTTATGTAAAAGACCAGTAGACCAGGGGTGGTGAAGAGATAAGATGGCTGGTGCTCTGTTTGAGCGGAGATAATAATAATAATAAAAAAATCGGTCAATAGCTAGTCGGACTCGTGCACCGAGGGCGGGTACCATCATATTATTATATAAATATTTTGAGTAAATATTGCAGTTTTAGGTCAACGCCATCTCTTGACCGATAGTGGAACTAATGTAATATTTGTTACCTTGTTTTCTTATACTTACCATGGATAGACAGAAGTTTTACTATTTTTATTTTATTTTTTTAATTATTATTAATAAGAACTGACGTTATTAGTACTTAATTGAATACAATCTATCCTAATAGACTAATATGTAATTTTTCTCAAACATGCTTGGAAATTGGGACATTATTTTGACAACCTTCTTCGAGCTATATCGAAATTGCTGTCAAAATCAAGCGAGCGAGTGGGACAGGCACGAGTTTAGCGGCAAAATAAATTAAGTCACGAAAACTCCTAAAGCTGTCATGTTATTTATAAATGGGACTAACTTTTTACTTCAACACATGGCAACCAAAGAGGTACCTAACTTATCAAAGATTTTATTTAAATTGCCTTAGCAAATAGAGCTGTTTATACCTAGTAAAGAAGAAACAAATTAACATAATTGGCGCGTGAAAAAATTTCTTTGTTCGTCATTGATCAATCTACTATGCGAGCCAACTAAGAATGCGCTTGTCAAGACGCCATTTTGTTGCCATTTTGACAGTTTTGCAGTACTTTATCTGTCAGGAACGGTCAGGAAAGTACTGCTATCGTGTGAAGTTGGCAACAAGCGCGATCCCATTCTTAGTTGGCACGCATAGTACTTATAATTAATTTACCTAGTGAATTAATTTAATTGTGTCAATTTATAATTAATTTACTTAGTTTGAATTTCCGCGCATTGTTTGAAAAAAGTACTAGGTATACTATACAAGCCTTGGCCGCAACCAGGCATTGATGGACTCACGTCAACTCAGGTGGTGTGTGCCTCGGCTTCGCATCGGCCTTATTTCCACAATCGTTCATCAATGCCCTAATTACTGGCCGCGACAGTAATGTACTATAATTCTCACTTCATATTTTACGAGATTATGTTATAACTAAGAATAGTGTCAATTTGCCCTTTTACACATGCACAAGTTCAATTTCGTAGCACTTTCTTTGGGTCTGATATTGATAAAAACACTTAGGTACTTCATGTGTTATACACCGTGAAATTTAAATCACAGATTTGCTAGAACAAACGTTGTTCAGACCATGGTAAACTACCATTATGTAACATTAAATTAAAAAAAAAAACGTCAATGGTATCTGAAAAAACACAAAAAAGTCTGATTTATTTATTTGCATTTCGGCCCGCATTGGCCGGACATCTTTGTAGTCCACGTGGACTCCTCATAACTCTTTTGAATGCCATATTGCTACCGCGATGAGTCCTTTAATGTTAAGGTTAATGTTTGAACATGTTTGAGAAACATAAGACTTATTTGAGGACGCCTAGTTTAGTTTGTTTTAATAACATTTTGGACGGTACAGAATGGTAGTAGACCATGGTCTGAACAACGTTTGTTCTAGCAAAACTGTGATTCAAATTTCACGGTGTATGTAAAGGACAGCATTGTTAGTATTTATTTAATTATTAATTCACTATTTACACACTACACTAACTCAAATGGTTTAGTTCTCTTTAGCCTACGCTCTATGTCCGTGTTGTCGTATAGAGCGAAGTGGAGATTATAATAATTTGTATGGATCATGCCGAACTCACGTCTTCTAGGGCCGCCCAATCACCGGAGTTCCCTCTCATCCACTGTGGAGCCGTGTTGATGTAATGGAAGGTGGCTCGAATCAAGGCACTCGTCGGGTAATCAGCGTTGGCAGCTAGATGTCCTCGAGAGAGGAACTGGAATAACAAATTATATTTTTGCATTAATTTATTGTCCATCAAAAAATGTGTAAATAAAAAACATACTGGGGACTGACGACAGAAATGAAACTAGGTAACTTGTGAATTTTGTCGTATACACAGTATAAATTATAGCTTATGGAAAGCGTTCGGTGATGATGACACGAGTTCCATGATTTTTGTTCACCCAAAAAGTGCTCAACGCGCCTAAAGAATTTTTCACTTTTAAAAAATCGGGCTTTCTTTGGGGACTGTCGATAGAAGTGGAAACTAAGTAACTTTTTGATTCTCGCGTTGATGTCTTTCGTTAAGTAACTTTTTGATTCTTGCGTTGATGTCTTTCTTTTTTAGGTGACGATGACGCGAGTTCCATGATTTTTGTTCACCCAAAAAGTGCTTAACGCGACTAAAGAAGTTTTCACTTTAATAAGCCTTTTCCCAAAACTATGTTGCAGTTAGAGAAATGAGGAACAGGGTGTAAAGTTCTTCACCCCCACAGAAAAGGACAGATCCTCCGACCAGACGGGAGGTGTGTTGTTGTGATGCCGGGACATCATAAACACACATCATATACATACATCATAAATATGAAACAGCAGTATCTTTTTCAATACTACAGACTTTTTGGTCCCAGTGGTCTTCTTTACAAACCCGTCTGTTTGTAAAGAAGACCACTGGGACCAAAAAGTCTGAAGTAGTCATCTCTGTCACACACAGTGACAGAGATGACTATAAGGCCAAACTTTTTCTTACACTTGATATGTGGTGATTTCTGGCCGAGTATCCGGCCGTAATTAAGGCACATCGAGTTCTTCCCACAACGCTTGAGCGTTTTTTATAATTTTCTAACGTGACGATAATTATCGTGGACGTCCACGGCATCACGATAACACAGGAAAGTAAAACGTTTGTAAATTAAAAAGACGATAACGTTAGTTATAAAGTGCACCGATGTTAGCAGCGGCGGTAAAATCGTAGACGTCAACGTCGCGTCGGCGATATCGTAACGTGCAGAATTATTCATACAAAAACTTGGCAACGTCGCAAATAGCCGTCAAATATTTACCTGTTTTGATTAATTTGGAGTATTACCAATTAATCATCTCGTGCAGATTCTCTTTTACATCGAAAAATATAATTACATTGTTTTTTTTTAATTTCCATACAGAAATATAGCCAAATTAATCAAAACAGCAAAATATTTGTCAGCTATTTGCGACGTTACCCAATTTCTGTATAATAGTGATTATGACCTACCTGTTTTTTTGTCAAATAATTTCCTGCCATATTCTGTCCTAAGATGGAGTCTAGCGCTATTGTCTGACCACCAACTTTATAGACTTCATTCATTCGAATTTTTCCAAACATGTTTCCTTCTGGAAAAGATAAATTCAAAATTTATGTAAGCAGCCTGTGGTTGGAAAGGTATAACTTCACAATATGTCGTCGTGCGGCGACCGACGTTCGGAACTCGGTCATAAGTTACAAGGTATAATAATTACAATTATTCCATAAGACCGAGTTCGAAACGTCGAGATCCAAAACGTATTTTCGATATCGGAAAAACGAGTCATGGAACTCAAATAACACTAAAAAGGGGTTTTTGGAAATTCTTCCTTTAAGGGGGCGAAAAGGGAGGATTTTTTTTTTGTATGAAAAAATGTATTTCTTTGATCTAAAAACTAGAAACATGACCCGAATACTTATATTAAAAATTATTAAGATCGTTAGGTAAGTATCATTAATTTTCGAAAACTACCTTTTATAGGGCTGAAAGGGGTGTTGGAATTTGTATGAGATAACACGAAATTCACGAGAACGAAGTCGCGGGCGAGAGTCTATACTTTTTTGTTTGCAAGTTTGTATGTAGGGGGACTAGGGGGTAATCTCCGGAACTACCAGCCGGATTTGAAAAATTCTTTTTGCATTAGATAATCCAATTCATGAGGAAGGTAATAGGCTATGTAACATCACGCTAAGACCCTAAGGAGCCGAGCAAAAATAAAAAAAAGTCGGAGAGAACGTTCAGCGAAAACGAAGTAATACGGGGTGCCATGGATTCAGTACATGATTCTGAACCCCCTTGCGTTGGAATTTTTTGTCGGTTATTTAAAAAAGAAACAGCTGTTCCATACATTTTGACCGCGTAGGTAAGTATTGCACATTTCTATGAAACAGCTGTTTTTTTTTTTTAATAACCGACGAAAAATTTCAACGCAAGGGGGTTCAGAATCATGTACTGAATCCATGGTAACATAACAGGCTTCGCGTCGATGTCCCTGCCACCCTGTAGGTATATCCGGGCAGGCGATGGGATGCGACGCGGTGTGTTCGGGACTGAAATTTCACTCGGAAGAAGTTGCGGGCAAAAGCTAGTATTAAATAAATTACCAGTAAACTGTGGTCGTTTGAGTCCATTTTGTCGAAACACGCTCACTGGAGTTAGCCGATGTTTCACATAGTGTGTGTGTACGAGGTTCTTGTCGAAGCAGGCTTCATACAACATATGAAAGGTGTTTTTCACTAAATACCCGACACTGAAAATTAGAGATTAAAAAGAATGAATGAATGAAATGCACCGACCCCAGCGTGGTTTAACCAGACTCCCGAGATTTGCACTAGCCCCTGGAGCCTCATGCTTTATGGAGTTACAGAGGCCATTGCATATCTAGGAGTAGACCGGGGGGCGCGGTAATGGTAGGGAAGACGTGCCCTTAGGATAAGGAAGGATTTGCGAGCCGTACTGGATATGATAGGCTTTGTTACGAGCAATATTTCCGTGCTAGTGTCAAGTCACACTTTTGCGTTTTTAGGAAAAAAAAATACAAAAACGAAAATCTGAAAAAAAGAAATTACCTACTCTGTATCCGGAGGTGATTTTCCAAAAATAAAAACTAGAAAATATGCGCCCAAAGATGCTCTATCAGATTATATTTATATAAAATAAATATCTTGGACAGTTATGTTTTCAGAATTTATTTAAATTTTTTAAATGAAAAGATCACCTAAACTTCATCAGTGAAAAAAAGAAAAAGTACCTATTTGAAATACTCTTATAAATGCATCCCTTGATCGATAAATACTATAAACAGCAGAGGGAATTTTTTTGGTCCAATGGAACACTGTGCGATGTTGCCAAGTTTTAGGATGCACGCTCTTAAACACTAGCAAATGTTACCTACCGTACACTTCAGCCTACCCTGTTGAAGAATATAGGCGTGATATTATGTTTACTTACTGATATATGTGGTTTCGACCGTGGCAAGTTTCAGGTTTCTCTTGGGTAATAAAATAAGGCTGGGTGTTACAGCGAATGTCTTTGAAATTAACAATCCGGCGATCCACCCTGAAAGTTGTATTATAAATGCAGTGCGCCTCCTGAAACACATACATTTTATAGTTAAGACTAGGGTATAGTTTGACTGGTACCTCGTCTTATGTATGTGCGCGGCGAGACGGGGGCAGTGCTCATTCGTCAACGCTGCCCCCCGCCTCACCATTCCTAAGGCGCGATACAGCTTTCCCGATCAAACTATAGTAGAACAATTATATGAACTCATATAACCAGTCAGTAGGTAAGTAAGCTAATTCTGGAGAAAGAACAAAAAAACTGAGTTAGGTATCTTGATTGTCTGCTTTGTAAAGCGTCGTCTCTCTCACTCTTATCTTATAGTCATACCTGTGCTACGGTCTCTTTCTAAAGCTCAATGTGTTAGGGCGTACTCATGTAGAGCGCTGGTTACCGGCGCATATATGCTAGTACTCCTCGGCGGCGACCAGCGTTGACAACTAGCGCTTTTGTAATACACCCATATGCCCCATATATTCAGGCGTATTCATAAAGAACGCTGGTAACCGGCGTCGATATGCTAGCGATTGTCAGCGCCGATAAGCGCTGGTTGTCAACGCTCTGGTTGGCGAAGACAGTTTTCATAATTTTTGCTAAATCAGCACTTGTGCTTGCTTTTCAGCGACGAATCGCGCTGAAGTTTGAAAAGAAACCGTAAGTGCTTGTTTACGAAGACGCGGGGCGTTGCACAGCGGCGGACACCGCTACTATTCACGCCACGCCGCACGCCCCGCTCCACACCCCGCGTTTCCACAAACAACATCGTATATTGCCATATGTTTGTGTTTACGCGTGTGATGACGCAGGCCGCTGCACGCCCCGCCTGCCTGTAAACAGAAAAAACGTGCCACGCACCGCCGAACGCCACGCTCAACGCCCCGCGTCTCCGTAAACAAGCACTTAGTATGTACCTACTCTATTAATAAACTTACAAGGGTGTCATAACTGGTAGTATAGTTGCCCAGGATGATCTTCTGTTTGGGTCCAGGACATGAGACTTGCACAGTCTCCGATCTACTGAAAGTAATGTTTCCGTGTTCAGTGTTAATTTTCATGAAGGCACCATTTCTGATGAACACTGGCCCTGGGTTCCCGAAGTCTCTGCTCAGAGATAGAACGCAGTCTGAAATAAAAAGAGGTTTTTTATTATCCTAAGGCTACAGTGGGTTATAGCTGTTACCTGACCCACGGCAACGGTGGTCAGCAACGGCAAGGTGGGTCAGGTAACAGCTATAACTGACCGTACACACCGCGACTATACGATTCGATTTAATCACGTATACGGTTTTCCCAAAAACGAGACAGTCGTTTTTCTAACGTTACGTTAAAATCGAATGGAACGCAGTCTGGGGGCCTACCACCACCTCTAAAACAGTATTATTTTAATTTTACTTCAGTGGGGGATAGAGATGGAGCTATACGGCCTGTAGAGCTTCATCTCTTTCGCACACTAAAGTAATATTAAAGTAATACTGCTTTAAATGTGATGGTAGGCTCCCTGAGGGCTTAGTGCGAGTTTCATTTTACCATCTCGATCAAACGCATCGACCGCGTTTGGCGCTCCGATTGGCAGCCGGCCGGCCTTCACCGGTGAAGGGCCAATCGGAACGCCAAACGCGCTCGATGCGTTTGATCGAGATGGTAAAATGAAAATCGCACTAAGCCCTCAGTTGTTTAGTTTACTCGCGCGCGAGTCTCGAATACGTGAAAAATGTTTTATCGTGTGAACGATACAACGTGAACAAGCGCCACTGCGATTCGTATTCGATAAAATCGTTTCAAGACGCGGCCGTCGGCGTCCTCGGTGGCCAAAATATTGCTCGAACACGATATTTTCCCGCATAGACTCTGTGTGAACAATGTAATACATTTTCTACTGCCACCGGTCTATTCGATAAAATCTCGTATAATATGGTATACGGGAAAAAAATCGCTGTGTGAATGAAGCTTTATTATACAGGGTGGCAAGGACATCGACGCGAACACTTTTACCATGGATTCAATTCATGATTCTGTAACCCACTGCGTTGAAAAAGTTGAAAAAAAAACTGCTGTTTCATACAAAAGTGCAATACCTACGCGGTCAAAATGTATGGAACAGCTGATATTTTTTTCGCGATTTAAGGTTTGGTCCCATGGTAAAAGTTGTTCATAATGATGAGTAAATTCACGAGTTTAAGTATCGGTCACCTAAGTACCAGTCATCCATAGTATACAGGATGGCAGGGACATCGACGCGAAGCCTGCTACCATGGATTCAGTATATGATTCTGAATCCCCCTGCGTTGAAATTTTTCGTCGGTTATTTAAAAAAAAATGTGCTGTTTCATAGAAAAGTGCAATACTTACGCAGTCAAAATGTATGGAACAGCAGATTTTGGTAGAGCATGGTAACAGGCTTCGCGTCGATGTCCCTAACACTCTGTATACACGAGCGGCTCCTTGTCGTCGGCTTGAGTTGCTTCTGCCGCTGTCGAGTGTTGACGGCTGCAGTTGACAAAGTGACGCTCGGTCACGCTCGTGTATATGAGCCCTTAGGTACTCTGTTTTAATTAACGGGTGCTATCATTAACCTACTCTAGTTTAAGTTGTAAGACAACGCCCTATTTTGCTAATTATGAAACTACTTTAGTTCCCGTTTTGTTAATTGCATTCTGTTTGTCACTCGCGTTTGTTTTTGCTTATCACGTGAGGTGATCACGTCAAGATAGTCATTATCAGTGTTAAATTACCTACATATTTAAAAACCTACGAAAAATCAGTTATAAAAACTCGCTAGCGACCACAATACAAGACCAACGGGACCGAGCGTGGGTTCGATTCCCAGCACCCTAATTACGTAACGCAAACTCAATTTTAAATTGAAACCAATTGAAAAAGATTGCCAGTCCATTGCTTCATAAGTTCGACAAAAAAAAATGAGCAGATTCTTTTTGTCGAACTTATGAAGCAATGGACTGACAATCTTTTTCAATTGGTTTCAATTTAAAATTGATCGTGCATTGCGTAATTGGGGGGCAGGTCGGCCAAAGTGGTATTCCATTACAAAGAATTTTCGTCCGTTTGTCTGTATGTATGTTGCCACAGATTAATCTGTGATGTTGCGGATTGGCACAAAAACGGCTGATTAACACATAGGCTACTTTAGGGCTGCCTGTCCACTGGAGCGGAGAGGAGCGGAGAGGAGCGAAATTTGCCAAAATTAACCAATAGAATCGCACCTCTGGAGCGGGGTTTTGATTCTATTGGTTAATATTGACACATCTCCGCTCCTCTCCTCTCCTCTCCGCTGCAGTGGACAGGCAGCCTTAATCCCGGTTTTACGTTCCCGTGGGATATTTTCCGACATCCACGCGGATGAAGCCTTGGGCGAAAGCACGTATAGGCTACAATAATAATATGTTCATGTATACATATAAAAAGAATCATAGGGCAACAACAAATTCGTCCGCATTGCTGTCAACAGGAAAACCTACCCAGTACTAACGAAACAACACAAATATTTCAAAAACCGCGAACATTTTTAATTGGCAAAATCGCGAAAAAAAAATACGTCATTCAACACTGTTATCTAATAAAAACAAAGTAGGCATAACGTCCCGATAAAACAAAAAACGTAGAAATAGGTAAAATAAACATTAGGAGATATGGAATTTTCACTTACCGCTTTTAGCGTAACATATTAAATTGATTATAAATATTGCTGCTAGAGAGAACACAAGCGGTACGTTAGTCATTGCCACAGTAATGTTGGAGAACTGAATAAAATCAATGTTGATTTTAGTTCGTAACGGTACTAGTGTCGCTACGATTTGTTTAAATCGTTCTCTGTTCACTTTGCAAAGTAACTGGCGATCTTGAAGTGAGTTCTGTTCGAGTACGATCATCTACCTAAGATCATTTTGATTACAAACGAAAATTACCGGATATTGTTCTTGTATGTATATTATTCAGGCTTGGCAATTTTATACGGTGAATAAGATTTGCCTAATCCTGCTCATGCTTTATTCTTAAAAATTGCGATCGCTTTTCATCGTGAGTTTAATTCGGGTGCGTCTCATTTATCATATAAAGTTATTTGGTATATTTTCATTTCAATAACGTTCACAAGATATAATAAACGTGAGATATACCAACTGTTGATATAATTTCTTTACATATAACAATTATATACTCTAAAACTTATTTCGTATAATGTTATTGGATATAACGTTTATTTAATCGAAAATCACTAGGTCTATCGTTTAAAATATATATTGATACCATCATTATGGTTCCCCGATTCAAAGCAATCCAACTCGGTTATGTTAGCTTAGAAGGCTAAGGCGTGAGAGGCCGCCGAGCGTCAGATCCCCTCTATTGTTGGTGAATCATTTGGGTTAGGTTAGGTTAGAACAGTGACCATTAACGCGCGAAGGCGAGCGACCGTATGGAGCGTGCCGCGGCAGCGGCCGCCGAGTGCCAGATCCTCTCTCTTGTTGGTGAACCATTTGGGTTAGGTTAGGTTAGAACAGTGACCATTAACGCGCGAAGGCGAGCGACCGTAGGGAGCGTGCCGCGGCAGCGGCCGCCGAGTGCCAGATCCTCTCTCTTGTTGGTGAACCATTTGGGTTAGGTTAGGTTAGAACAGTGACCATTAACGCGCGAAGGCGAGCGACCGTAGGGAGCGTGCCGCGGCAGCGGCCGCCGAGTGCCAGATCCTCTCTCTTGTTGGTGAACCATTTGGGTTAGGTTAGGTTAGAACAGTGACCATTAACGCGCGAAGGCGAGCGACCGTAGGGAGCGTGCCGCGGCAGCGGCCGCCGAGTGCCAGATCCTATCTCTTGTTGGTGAACCATTTGGGTTAGGTTAGGTTAGAACAGTGACCATTAACGCGCGAAGGCGAGCGACCGTAGGGAGCGTGCCGCGGCAGCGGCCGCCGAGTGCCAGATCCCCTCTCTTGTTGGTGAACCATTTAGGTTAGGTTAGGTTAGAACAGTGACCATTAACGCGTGAAGGCGAGCAAGCGTAGCGAGTGACCATCTTGGCAGGTGGTAATCAGTTAGGTATATCTACTCACGTTACTAACTGTGATAGAAATTACATATTAGGCTAAATATGTTTTATGTCTTTTGAGTGGTATATCAAACGATTTTATATTAAATGTATGTTATGATTATAAAAATTAGTTATTTTAAAATTATATCAATCGTTTATTATATTAACTGATGATTATAACAAATAAAATTATAGATTCAGTTGTTATATCTTGTAAATATTAGTCATTTTGTAATTATACCATATATTACTTACCCGTTTAATTCATATTCATCATTTTCGCATACTTTACTAACAAAGTTACAAATATTCTGCTATTCGTATTCAAGCTTGACCACGACACGTCACTGTAGATAACCCCACAGAAAATGGTATTATCGATATTTTTGAAATATTGGGTCGTTTTTCAATTCGTTTAAGAACTTCTGTATAAAATTAATGAAAGTATTGTGGTGGTCGGTCTTATAGACTGTGCATAACAAATTTGCCGCATTTTAACTAAATAATAGACATTTAAACAACTACAAAAGGCGTCAAATCAGAATGGGGGCTAAAAAAAGTTGTAGAAAATCCTGCGATAATGACCTACCTACTAACCGGTATCCCGTCGGAAAGTAAAATAGGGCTGGATATTGGATAGTAGCCGGATATCCGTTTCATATCTTAGGCGTCGTTCGCACTGCGACGTCTTCATACCTTTTACGCAATTTTTTTATATTACGTGTTTATGTAAAACATCGGTTGCGGGAACGCGTGTTCCGCTTGATTGGACGACGTGTAAAGGTGTATAGACTATAGAGAATTTACTTACAGAACTTCGAGCATTCGTCGTTTTACAATTTTATCTAACCGCACTTCGAACACGACACTCGATGTTTGGTTACAAGTTACAACCTGATTAAACCAACGAGCGTATTGGTGTAACATTTTATCGAGCAAACGCACGAGCGCGGGCGAAATAAATGCTGCCTACAGGTATATGCTCACTAGCCGTGAGCGTTACCTACGTCCCACGCAGCGCCGAGAAAAAAGTATTTACATTACATGTACTTAAATGCTTTTTTAATTTGCTTGTATTGTACCAATCGTAAGAACGTTACATTACATGAAAATGCTCGACAACATGCTCTAGTGTATACTCACCTTAATAGGTTTTTTCCTAATTATGTTTCGGTAAACAAACATGATACGAAAATCAAGAGTTTTCACATCAATCACAAACTCCAAGGACAAAACAAAATATCTGACCATTTCGTGTAGGTACGTACGAGCATAAAAATATTATGAATAATTATGATGGACAGCTCGATGGCAATAATATCTGACTTCATGATTCATCTATTAAATATCTGTCCTCTAATTACGGCAAATGTTTGTGAATGGGCATTAAAAGGAAGGCATATACAAGTAGCAGCACAAATATGTGACATCGATCGAAGGAACAGCAAAACTAAGTTACGAGACAAGCTACCTATACAACGTTATTTTTTTGTTTATACTAAACCAAACCAAAATGGGAGCAAAGCTGAAATCGCGAAAAAAAAAACAGCTGTTCCCTACATTTAGGCTGCCTGTCCACCGGAGCGGAGAGAAGAGGAGAGGAGCGGAGGTGTGTGTGTAAAAAGTACACTTTGTAAACAAGCATATTACAGATTAGAGGATTATATCCAAGATAAGAATGCTTGGAAACATGCTGGTCCTGCTCCATAGGACAATTTAGAATCTAGACAAAATCAAACTGGTTGCTTACTTTATTTATTTTTTATTATATGACATTGATTTTACATCCTGTGATTACTTCCTCACACACCGACTTACTAGGTAATTGTAATTTTTTTGTAGATTCGTCTAGTTTTACAATGTTTGTGAATATGTGAACACCATGTATCTACCACATAATTAATTTATCTGTCGTTTGCTCCACTTTAAATTCTTTTTTCAACACAGTTGCTCGTAAAGTGGCTCTTATTTAACCGCTTTTAGGTTCATAATGCAGTGTATTATAGACACGTGCTTTTTTCTTTACATAATCGCACTAGTGCGGTAATGTGCGCCATAGATAAATATTTACTAGTCGGAGTAATGACATGGCAGTCTGGCAGTATGGAATTAGTAAGTACTATCAAGGCACGACATGTCTTTCTTATTGCGACTTAATATAGTGTGACAAAGTAAACAGGTTTTTGGAAAGAAGTTCTTTAACGCGGCTTCATTCTTGCGTCTGTCTTTTTCTAATTCGATAGAGAGAGAAAGAGAAAGTGTGAATTTCGTCATAATGGAAATCTAAGATGGCGGCTGCGAAAATTTTCTCATTTTTCGTCATGGGTATCGTTTTCGTAGTTTTCGATGGTTCTTAAGCCGATAGTGAGGTCAAAATGGAAATCCAAGATGGCGGCTCCGAAATTTTTCTCATTTTTCGTCATGGGTGTCGTTTTCGTAGGTTTCGATGGTTCTAAAGCCGATTGTGAGGTCAAAATGGAAATCCAAGATGGCGGCTCCGAAAATTTTCTCATTTTTCGTCATGGGTATCGTTTTCATAGTTTTCAATGGTTCTAAGGCTGATAGTGAGGTCAAAATGGAAATCCAAGATGGCGGCTGCAAAATTTTTCTCATTTTCGTCATGGGTGTCGTTTTCGTAGTTTTCGATGGTTCTAAAGCCGATAGTTATGTCAAAATGTAAATCCAAGATGGCGGCTGTAATTTTTTTTTCATTTCTCGTCATGGGTGTCGTTTTCGTAGTTTTCGATGGTTCTAAAGCCGATAGTGGGGTCAAATGTAAATTCAAGATGGCGTCTGCGAATTTTTTTCTCATTTTTCGTCATGGGTGAGAAAAATGCGAAATGAGAAATTTTTACAGCCACCATCTTGGATTTAAATTTTGACCTCACTGTTGGCTTTAGAACCATCAAAAACTACGAAAACGAAACCCATGATGAAACATGACAAAACTTTCGCAGCCGCCATCTTAGATTTTGATTTTGACCTCACTATCAGCTTTAGAACCATCGAAAACTACGAAAACGAGACCAATGACGAAAATTTTCACAGCCGCCATCTTGGATTAACATTTTGACCTCACTATCGGTTTTAGCATGATCGAAAATTACGAAAACGCCACCCATGACGAAAAATGAGAAAATTTTCACAATCGCCATACTGTATTTTCCATTTGACCAAATTCGCACTTTGCTCTCACTCTCTCTCGATAGAGAATAATTAGTAATAATTAGCAGCGAAATCTAATTTTTTCAAGTTTCAAATTTTGTCTCCACCTCCGACCGAACGTGATGGTAGGCTGTTCAGCGGTTTTGTCAGTGCCTTGCGCGCGCATCGCTACCCGAAAAATAATCCAGCGCGCCATTTTTCATAAATATTTGTTATCGTATATGTTGTGTGGTTACTGCAGGTTACATATTATTAAGAAAAATACGAACCGACGTAGAAACGTTTTTACAGGAAGTGGATAGTCAGTACCTGGTAACAAAGGTCAGTTGAACTTTATAAATCTAAATGTATCATTTCTCTAGAGTTACGTTATTGTAGCATAAGTTCTTACAACAAGACGGTTTCTTTCCTCGCAAATGTGTTGAAAAACGTCGTATGAAACGCGTGCGCATTGTTCATTACCCACTCGGCTAAATTATCGCGCTCGCCTTTGGCTCGCGCGAATAATACCGCCTCATGAGTAATGACCAATACAGCACACTCGTATCATAATGTACTATTACTTTATACAGTAATTTTATTCTAGGTGCATCGTCTTCACCTAAAATTATATAAATAATGTACCTATAGGTACAAAATATTGTAAAACATTTTAAAAGAGTAACGGTGGAGTTTCTTGCCCATTCTTCTCCATACGAAAACTACCTTTTGGAAGGGGCGGTAGAATCAATAAGTACTTACTATATTTTGTAAATTTTGACGTTCAAAAGTGCCTCCAAGGGCCTATTTGAAATAAATGATTTGACTCTGACTTTGTCAATATTAACCAATAGAATCAAAACTCTGCTCCCGAGGTGCGATTCAATTGGTTAATTTTGGCACATCTCCGCTCCTCTCCTCTCCTCTACAGTGGACAGGCAGCGTTAGGCTGCCTGTCCACTGAAGCGGAGAGGAGAGGAGAGGAGCGCAGATGTGCCAAAATTAATCAATAGAATCGAACCTCTGGAGCGGAGTTTTGATTCTATTGGTTAATATTGACACATCTCCGCTCCTCTCCTCTCCTCTCCGCTCCGGTGGACAGGCAGCCTTATGTTCGCATATATACACCTACACCTACTCGTCAGCTGATTTTTTTCGCGATTTCAGGTTTGGTTCCATAGTGATAGTTGTTCATTAAGCCTGCCTGTCCACTGGAGCGGAGAGGAGAGGAGAGGAGCGGAGATGTGTCATTATTAACCAATCAAATCTAAACTCAGGGGCGGAGTCAAGATTCTATTGGTTAATATTGGCACATCTCAGCTCCTCTTTTCTCCTCTCCGCTCCAGTGGACAGGCAGCCTTATGATGAGTACAATCATGTGCAATGTCAGAAACGAATGAAAAATTTGAAAAAGTTCCCCGAAAATGTTCAATTTCGTGAAAAACTGATCGTCCTTTTTCTTATATATGAATTATAAAGGATGACTTCTGTCGGGACAGCTAGAAAAAATAAAAAAAGAATCCGCTCACCTTGGGCGTATGTACCTACCTATATGAGCACCCACAAGGTTTTCTAAAAGCCGGTGCACCTGGGGCCCTACTCCCTAAGCTAAATCCGTAGATTCGGCCGTCGTTACGGGCGGTACGTGCACCGTCTAACTGTGGTCTAACTTATGGTATCAAATGGTATGTCCATAAGTGAGACGGAGAACGAAGCGTAAGTAACGACCGTCGCGGCGATGGCCGAAAATACGGATGCGCTTATGGAGTATAAGGCCCCCTGATACCAAACCTAACTGAAAGACGATGATACAAATTATGTCTTATGTACGTAATTTTATAGTAGGTACTTACTTGATACTTCAATCATGTATTTATTTATAGTTATGAGGAAAAACAATGACAAATCAAAATTACCGTACCAAAGCGTCCCAGATAGGCATTTGTAACTTATTAGGTATCTGTGTTAAAATTTCCTTATTCCAAAATACCATAAGAAGTAAAATAATGAAATGAATAGACTTTAGTTGCATCATATTATACGTTTTCTTCATCAACGCTCTCGATGTAGGTACTTAGTCCTGCCCCGTAATGTTACTTTCATACATAAAATAATAAACTTGCTAACATTCCTGCTAATACACAGGATATTACATTGTGAAATTAATTTGTAAAGTTATGTATAACACGGATCAAAAACTGCGAATCACGCAAAATCTATAAAGCGTATTTTTTGATTCACCATTTTTAACCGACTTCAAAAACAGGAGGAGGTTCTCAGTTCGTCGGAATATATAAGTCGTAGCCAAATCGTAGAATTGACCATTTCATGAAATAGCCAACTGACATTGGCCATGTCATTTAAACGCCAACGTTTAATGATAAGTCAGTCGACGTTTGGCCATATCATGCAGGGTATCCATGTTGTAAGGTGTATGAAAAATAGCCAAGTAACTGCGACCAACTTGAAAGTAGCGCTCGCCGGCCGCTACCGCGGCGACGTACGATGCGTTGCATGAGCTCAGTACAGAACACGTAAGGTCACTGGCATATATATCTGCGTCTTAAAAGATAGTAGGTAAATGGAATAGTACTAAGTATAGTTCGATTCAAAGTAAATGGCGTCTCGGAAGTTAGCTGCTCGCTCCGCAGTACCGCCGGCTGTAACAGCTAGTACAGCCCGATTCAAAATGGCGGCTCGGAACAGGAGGCGAGTTCAGGCGAGTCACTGCGCAGTTAAAAATTCATGGGTCAGCAGGGATGAGGGGTGGGGTACTACCTCAAATATATAATGTACTCTGTGGGTACTGCCACAGAGTACATTCTAATATTTCAGGTACTGCGCAGCGAGCTAACTTTCGAGCCACCATTTAACTTTTAATCGAACTATACCCGCGACTTCGTTTGCATTTTGTATTTTTATTCAAATACCTAAGATAAACAGTAGCCTATGTTTTTCTCCAGGTCCTAGTTTACCAATCTGTACAATTTCGTAGCAAATCAGTTGTGTACGGCCGCCGCAAACTATGCGGTATACCCCCTCCAAACCCCATGTCGGCCATATGGCCGACGCAGGTACACGCGGCTCGAACAGTTATTTTCGCATTTATAATATTAGAGTAGAGAGCAGTGGTGGCCCAGTGGTAACGGCCTCGACTTACGAGTTGAAGGTCGTGGGTTCGAACCCAAGCAGGCGCTTTACTTTGTGTAAATAATTTCATCACCACTGCTCTCAAAACGGTGAAGGAAAACATCGTGAGGAAACCGGCATGTCTTAGAACCAAAATATTCGAAGACATGTGACATCTACCGACCCGCATTGGGCCCGCGTGGTAGATTACAGCCCACTTCCTCTCACAGAGAGGAGGCCTGTGTCCCAGCAGTGGGAACATTAATAGGCTGATGATGATGATGATGATAATAATAGTATGGATAGTAAGTAGGTATACTAAAGAAAGATACATCAAATAAAAATTCAAATCAGATATCTATGATTTTATTTTACAGGTAAAAGATCTCCCCAATTACAGGACCTTGCACATCTGTACGTAGTCTGGTCATACTTTGCTTTAGAAAATATTATCTCTTTCAATTCTCCTTGAGCAGTACATAGCCTACATATCGTATGTTTGGATCTTACAATAGGTGCACGCACTATCCTAGGCCATTGCGGGTCATCGGATGGACGAGGCCCTTTCTTCAATATGACATATGAAAATAAATCAGCAAAGATTTCAGCTTTTGAAGCGTAAGCCAAAGATTCATACTTCATAAGGAAATTACAAGGTGTTTCATGCTCCAAATAGCGGGGACAGACATTGTCATTGGGACATGGTGAAAAAGCGTACCCTTGTTGTCGTTTCTTCGCTTCTAAATTGAGAACAAACTCCCTAGCTTCGTTTACAACCCGGAATCCAGCATTTGACCCATGTTCAACAATAATTAAGTAGTCTTCCGTTTTGTTCCACAGCTTTTGTATTGTTTCCAACCTTGATTGCATACTTGGGAGTTCAAATAATGAGTATGCTGATAGAACTATACTGTATTTCAGATCTGTAGATGCTGGTAAGAATTGTCGTTGAAAATATCCTTTTAGAGGCATCTCAACATTGTCTTTGCCTTGGCATATTATGAGACGTGCTAGCTCGTGCATTGTAGGTGAAGTATCAACACAGAAATATTCAAATATATCATTTTTCCAGAACTGATTCACTGCCCAAGTTCCTGTGCCTACACCGGAGCCAAAGTCGAAGAAACTCCGAGGTTTGTACTCCGGGTTAAATTTCCTTATTTCATCTAAAACTCGTACAAGGACAGCATATTCGGGAGCAGCTCTACTCATGAGATACTGCAAACTAGTCGGCCTATCGTACGCAATATTGCCCCAACGGTAAACATTCTTCTTCAATGCACTAAACACTTTGTTTTGAACCTTTTTTTCGTAAAATGTCTGTTCGTCTCCCGTTAATTCTCGATTTACATTCGAATAAACTTTTTTCGAAATAGTATCGTGAAATTTCTGTGCTTTTTCATCGATTTCGCCTTCTTCTGGGGGCAGGTGCCGTGAGCGGATATAGTTACTTAGATTTACGCTTTCCTGGTATAAAGCCTTGGCCCCGGCATCGTCTAGAATTAGTTTAATAGCGTTCTGAATATCAGGAGGAATAGAGGCTACTTTGATTCGCGTTGTACCGGGATGTTTCCGTGGCTTGAAGACTTTTGTTTCAAAATTCTCTTTTAGGGTAGGGTCAACTGCTACTCTAGTTGTGTAATTAGCGTACAAAGATGTGAAGTACTTTATTCTTATCTTTCTAAACATTTTTATAACCTTAAAAACGTAGCACTAAAAAATTCAACCTAATGTTTGTATTGAAAATTGAAATGTCAATTTCATCTTTCTTGTGTCAGTGTCACTGTGGTGCACAGACAGCACAGGTGGTACAGCAGGGTTGCTGTGGTGTAATCTGGAAAACACTTGTTCAAAAATGGTGAAGGAAAACATCTCGTGAGGAAATCGGCATGCATGATACTCCTGTGAGATAGATAGATATTTCTCGACGGCAAGTCAGAGGCCGATGGGCGGCACTAAAACCATTTAACTTTCCTATAATGACTAAAACTTTGACACCAACCAGGTTAGTCACTACACTACTCACTCACTAACCACGCGAAAAGAAGAATGTGATCGTAAAGTTTTTGCACACTGGAGCATGTATTAGAAGACCTATCATACAAACTCATTGAAATTATGTACCAAAAAACCAACTATTAAAATCCAAAGGTTTGACTTAAAGGCCACAGTAGCCAGGCCATTAAAACCCCAAAAAAATTTTTTATTGACAATAATGTCAATGTCAAACAAATCGTCAAACAAATCAATCGATCGATACGAAAATTACATTGTTTGGAACGGTTTTGGAAAGATTACTTATAATAAATTTAGTTTTGTATGTTTTTATCTAGTAAACAAGCTTTAATATGATTATTTTAAGTATATTTATTGCCAATTTAGTTATTAACGCTGCCGAAGTAAATTTAGAATACTGTGATAAGACAAAAACCTGTGAGACAGAAATCGAAGATAACAATGGCAAAAAACAGATTTTTTATGACGTTAATGCTCCCGAAGGCTTTAATTTACGCAGGGATGTTTACATGAGGTTCGCGATAATGCTTTCCGAAGCTCAAAAACAAGGTAAAGACAACTGGGAGCTTGTTTTGCCTCCTTGGCATAACCTCTTTCATTGGAAGACAGATCGACGAGTACCGAAACCGTGGGGCCAATTTTTTGATATAGATTCCCTAAAATCGTACGCTCTAGTCGTGGAAATGCACGAAATATTCAGTAAAACTAAGAAAAAAGTCCTAGAACTTGACATTTTGTATGTACTGGAAAACTATGAAGATGCTTTCGAAAATGGCGTTTTTGATGAGAAATGGGAGGTAGTGGGTGATTGCAGTCACAGCGGACAGTTCTGGGGCTACAGTAACGTGACTGTTAAAGAAACATTATGTATCAAGTTTCAAGGAAAGAACTCAAAACTTAGGGAGTTGATACCATTGCATCCCCACAGCAAAAAAATCATGTTTTCTCATGGGGAGATTCCTCTTCATGACAGCTATGGCACCAAAACTTACTGGGACTGTCGAAAAAGCATGAAATTTAACAAAAATCTTGTCAAGATTGCTAAAAACTATTTAAATCAATATTTAAATTGTAAAGCAGATAAATGTAAAACCTACCTGAGTGTACACTGGAGGAGGCAAGACTTTGCCCGCAGCCGTGGGAACGACGTCCCATCAATATCGGGGACTGCAAAACAGATCTATGATACACTAAAAAAACTATCCAACATCAAAAAAGTTTTTATTGCAACTGATGCGTCAATGTCTGAGGTGAACAAACTTGAACATGAATTGACTGATCTTGGGTACGAAATACACTTTTTCTTGCCGAGTGCTTCAATAATAGATGAGTATGGGGATGGTGGTGTAGCAATAATTGATCAAATCATATGCTCGTATGCGGCCCATTTCATTGGTACTCATGAAAGCACATTCACATACAGAATTCAAGAAGAGAGGGAGATAATGGGTTTCGATAGCAGAACTACGTTTAACAGGCTGTGTCCAGACATAGGGCATTGTGAACGAATCTCAAAATGGACGATAGTTAACTAGATATTGATAATATTGCCCTGAATATTATTAATTTCACTTGTTATGCTAGTAAATATAATAGAATACTAGCGACTCGCACCTGATCCGCACGGAGCGCCACCTATTGGATCCAAAATGATCCTATCTTAACTGCCCATGGACAGCTTTAATACTCTGACACCAGGTTGTCAATAACCACAAGAAAAGAAGAAGAAGCTGAAACTAACCATATACATTCACAAAAGTTCTTTGAAATAGGTTGGGTGGTTTTGGAGACTAGCATGTTGGAGCATAGCGGCACAATATTTTTATATTATTAAGATAAATAAGGAGTAGATTATTATGTAGAGGTACAGTCAACAGCAAAAGTAGATGATCAAAATCAGAAATTCAATACTAATGAACGGAGTTCGCGTCAGAACTGTTTGGAGTCGAAGTGATTCAAAAGTATGTGATTGTAAATTATACCAAACATTTACTACTAGTACAGGTGCCATATATTCGTGATCAGTTTTGACTCCAAAAGTTATAAACTCAACTACTATATTTGATTGTCAGTTTGTGACAGACGTCAAAGTAAAAAAGATCAAAAAACAAAAAGAAACAAAACTTGAGGTTGAGGGTATGAGGTTGCTACAAATATATTGTAGCCGACTGGGCAGAAGCAATCATTGAGTTATGATTTTGTATCGCATCAGCTACTTTTAAACTTTTTACAGAAGTTATAAAAAATAAATAAAAAAATAGTAAAGTTTTTCAATTATATGATTTTTAATGCATTAGGCATAATATTAAATATGCAAATTTTTATCCAATTCAGCTGTTTTTCCGTAAAACATAACAAATTAAATTACTGGGATAATTAAAAAATAAGTATGGATGAATTATTTGCCTCATGATTACGTGGCCTCAGTTTTATCATTTAATTTTTGATTTTAACTGTTCACTAGTTTTGAATATTTTTTTCACTTCTTAGTTCTGATGCGAATTGAGTTTATAACTTTTGGAGCCAAAAGTGATCACGAATATATGGCAGCTGTACTAGTAGTAAATGATTGGTATAATTTACAATCACATACTTTTGAATCACTCCGACGCGACGCCACACAGTTCTGACGCGAACTCCGTTCATAGTATTAAATTTCTTATTTTGATCATCTACTTTTGCTGTTGACTGTACCTACCTGTTACTTGTATTGTTACCGAAATGCCTCTTATTTTTTTTTTTTAATTAATTTCGGATTTTATCTATTAGCGCGCTCGCACACGGCATATTTGGCTCATTTTGCTACTACAAAAAAATCTGCCTCTGATTATATGCTGTCTGCGAGCGCTTTAGGGTCGATTTATACTAGCGCAGAGTCGAAGCGCATCGAAGCGTCTATCCAAAACTGAATTCAACCTTAACTCCACAGCGTAACGCACACATTACTTCGGAGATTTTAAAAAGACGCGCGCATTCGTCGGTATTCGCGTCTGCGCGCGAACAACGCTGATTAAAATCTCCGAAGTAATGTGTGCGTTACGCTGTGGAGTTAAGGTTGAATTTGTTTTGGATAGACGCTTCGATGCGCTTCGACTCTGCGCTAGTATAAATCGACCCTTAAAGAGTTACGTAAGTAGTAGGTAATTAGTTAGGCGGCACACGCACTTGTTCCCGGCTCGAGCCGATCGGCAGATGATTTTTACCGCCCAGCATAGCTATTTACAACCGTTTCATACGCTTCCGTGCTGAATCGAACATCATCAATGAAGAAGACCGCCTTTCTTCCGACAGCTTTTTGCTGTCGGGAACAAGGTAGTAATTACTTAGAAAACGTGTCATTTTCGATTCAACAACCTGTCTGGGGGCCAAGTCTACTAATTTACAAACGTCACAATGGTCTCTCGATTGTTAGTTTTTGACAGATTTGCCATACAAAATCTGTCAAAAACTCACCATCGTGAGACCATTGTGACGTTTGTAAATTAGTAGACTAGACCCCCTGGATGGTTGCGAATTGCTATGCAGCTCGGCTTAGCCGCACGCTGTATGATATTAACAAGACGTGTGTGTGCACCTCCTTTAAAACTGTGCCATAATAACAATACCAAAGATTTATTTAAATAAATTATTTTTTTGTAACTTTTACTGTGTTTTTTTCTACTATTTTCCTTATACGTGAAGGAGGAGGGTATGTGTATGTTCTGTGGGTATGTGTGTTAACATCAGCTATATTTTAACTACTGTGAGCGTACTATGAGGGTAATTATGAGGCCTATCACAAAATTGCGTTTTGACAGTTCGAGCACTCGATGCATACCGTTTGACTGTTCAAGTGGACATCAGGTGGGCATAAAAATTAAAATTCTATTGTGTCTCGTTAAATGACAGCTGAAGGTAGGACGCGGCCTTAGCATTAAAATAAAACAATTTATTTCTATAAGGAATGTTTATTTTTGTAGGAATTTCTTCAAAATATTACATTTTAGGTAAGTACCTACATAATGTCACATCAATACATTGATAAATTATTATTATATTTTGTACACCATCTGAATCTATTTATTTTCTAGTTTTCTAAAGACTATTCTGCAAGACAGCAATTAAAAGAATCTTCGTCCCTAACACGGGTCTACTACAGTGCCGGCGGCACGGATCGCCGGCTTTTGCCGAGCGGCACTCCTTTGTTAGGCGGCTTCTTCGTGCTGCCAGCCGGGCGCACCGGCGGCATTGCTGTGTGAAGGACTGAGCCTTAAGGCCGAATTCACATTATCACTCAGGGTAGGGATGCTACTCATTCGGCACAGCCGGGCGGCAATATCGAAACAAATATGTTCGGGAAAAAAAACCGCTTCGCTTCAGGTTTGTTCGAATTATCTAAGATTTTGAATTCAAGTTTAAGTACCTATAGACCACCGTATGGACTCTGTCTGCAATAAATAAAGTATTCTATTCTACAGTCTATTTTTAGAGTATCTGATGAAAGTATAAACAACCCCTGTTCAGGTTAAAATCTTACGCAATCACATAAAGGGCGTTCCCGTTAACCCGCCATAGTATAACGTCCGTACAAGCTAAATAAAATTAATATTAACAGCGAACATTTTTTTTTTTTGGTTTAATATTCACAAAAAGTATTAAATTGATACGTAAAAGAAGCATCCTGTACACGCGCAGTTCTCTTTTGCACACGCGTGTACCTACAGAGTGTTTATTTTACATAGCAATTTAATATTTTTTGGAAAAATTAGTAAAAAAATACACATAAAAACTTTTGTTATCCAATTATATTTTTTTTTTTTTATCACTAGTTAGCCATATTTCTTATTTCCATACAGTAATATTGCCAAATTAATCAAAACAGCGAATTATTTGACATCTATTTGCGACGTTGTCCACTTTCTGTATGAACGCTCTAAAACATGTAGGTATTTCACTTGGCATGAAAAACATGTTTCAATGTTAATATTAACATTAGAACTTCGGGTATTCGAATAGATAATCAAATTAAAGCACTCAATCTGTATGTGGCACTATAATCTAGCATCCACAGGTACGTTTTCTGAACCGTTAGTTTTAATTTTCATCTGACACTCTTCGAACAGACTGTATTATACTGAATTTGATAAGTCATGGTTATCCACAATTACTTTACAGTCAAAATTTTCAATTTCAATCAGTAACGTAACTATCTATGTTTATTTTGATGAAAAATTTACAAAAATCTATTTTTAAGTGATTGCAAAATCGTGCTTGTATAATATATAAATTTACAAGTAGTGCCTAAATAGTATGGTCTACTTTTAGAAAAAGAAAAAGTTTTTAGAACGAAGTTCCTTATCGTACGTTAGTAAGGCTTTACGTACAGACGCCAGCACATCAACGTACTCCAATCTGTCAAATTTTCCCAATCAACATTGAACCTTATTCTTTAGAGATAATGTTGAAAATTTATTAAAGAAATTTGACAAATTGTAGTAACTTGATGTGCTGGCGTCTGTACATGACGCCGGATCCGCACAGGCACCGTACCGCAACATGAAAATATCATAAATGAAATTGTTTATTCTGTAAATAGGATATCGAAATCACTTTTACAGGTCATATTAAAAATAAGCTAGATGAGTTCGACGTTTTCTATCTGACTACTCTGAGAAGAACAGCCAAAACAAACTCAGAGGTCAGTCTCTTTTAAAGTCCAGACATAATCTTGGTCAGGCCACATGAGGACCATGTAGGTAGATTAGTGTCTGAAATGGTCTTTTTTTTTTGAGTGATTTTGATTTGAGTGGACCTGTCCAGTCAGTGCAAACATTTGTCAGTAATCGTGGAGCTCAACTCGAAACTTAATAATATCTCATATACGCGGCGCCGCCGCCGCGCCGGTGCGTTTGCGGTGCGGCTCCGGCGTTGTGTACAGGACGCCTTATACTCTGCCCACTTGGCGAAGAAGCGTGAGAGGTAGACGGAAAAACTGTAACATTTTGACCGTCACGACACTTCTGTTAATCTGTCTACAAATAAATAAAATTCAAGTTTATAATGTCAAAATAACAGCTTTTAAAATTTTGTGTGTCTGTTTGTTCCGGCTAGCTCCGAAACCGCTGGACCGATTTTGACAGGACTTTCACTGGCAGATAGCTGATGATTTATGAGGAGTAATTTAGGCTACCTGGTTTTATTTTAGAAACAGGTCCTCCCGTGCGGAGCCGCGGGAAACAGCTAGTACTTATACATAATATACAACGATAGGAACTCCGTTCGAATTGGGTGTACCTCGAAATCTCTCGACTTCTTTTACATGTAAAAGACACGTAGTTACTTTTTATTTGACAGAACAGTTATCTAATTACGCAACACATTTTCGTAAGTAAACGATTCCGACTAATCTGTTTCATTTTGACAGACTTTCAATAATATGTATTCATTGCGTTATTTACGTTGTTGAGCAGATTTTTTTTCGAATTTATGAAGCAATGGACTAGGAATCTGTTTCAAAACGAATCAGATTGATCGTGTATTACGTAATTAGGGTACAGATATTTATTATTAATAATAATAATAATGAGGTACATTTAAAGTGAACTATTTTTGCTCAGTTTCACATAAGTACTTAAAGATTTTTTACTACAACATTATTTTTTATCATTTAATGATATTTTGTCCTATAACTAAATACAGTCCGGCCTTGAAGAGAATGCGTGCCTGACAGCTGTCAGATGGAAAATGTCTAGTATTAATAAGGATCAAATTAGCAAAACACACGACAATGACACCTATCAGTTTCATACTAAGGACATATTCCATAATACGAAACTGACAAGTGTCAAAAACGCATTCTCTTGATGGCCGGACTGTAGTTATCACAATTTAAATAAAACAAATAGATATCGCATACAGTACTACAAGGATCTTTCGGCGCACTTGTAAAATTGTTAGGTTAGGCAGAGGTGTACCTATAGTACCTACATACACCTACATTTCCATGTTTAGGTCTTATGTTAGGCCGAGCCTATTGCCATCAACCTGAGAATCGGACCAGGAAGAACAAACTTAAAATTGTAGTTGAAAAACATGTTCGCCGAATGTAAGTTTGTACGCAATATTGAGAGATTTACCTGTTGTGATGTTATTTTAAGACCATAGATTTCTTATAAGTGTAATCTATGAGTAAAAAATCATAGTTTTTTTTTTTAATTTTCGGCTCCGGGGGGAAATGTTAAATTTTCATCGATTTAAAAAAAAAAACAAAAAAAATCTTTAAAAGTATTTATATTAAAATTATAAAAAAAATTATTGAGATCATCGCAATAAGCCTTTTCATTTGATATGTAACACGATACAGTTCAAAAACTTTTTGTTTTAATTTTCTTATTTGCCCCAAAAGTGACATCCGTGTTTGGGTCACAGAGAAATACATACTGGCAACTTAATCGGTTCACTAGATTCCGAGCAAATTGACTGAGACAGACGGATGGACAGACAGATCAAAAGACAGACAGGCCGACTGACAGACAGACACAACCAGTGATTATAATAAGGGTTCCGTTTTTTCTTTTTGAGTACGGAACCCTAAAACAAGATGGCGGCCATATTTTTAATTTTCGCCACGTGCCATAAGATCTTTGTATAACTGTAGTCAAATCTGACCTATATATTAAAAGATATTATAAAACATACGTCATACATGATTACCTTTTTATATTAAAAACTATAAAAAATATGTAAGAAAACATAAATAAAGTTAGAAACTTACACCTGGTGATCTAATTTTTTATCACAAAAAGCGGTTCAACTGCATATCAATGGAAGCACACGAATTAGAAAAATCACCCTAAGCCCACGTACGCACGGGCGCTTTTTCAACGCGACGTTTTTTTATCTCGCTCGGTTGAGCACCGAGAGTTGAAAGTTCAACAGTGCGGTTTTTACGGGCTCGGGATCCGCTCTGTTAGATTCTCAACGCTCGATTCAATGTCGAGAGTTGAATATCCACTGAGCGTTTTTCTAACGCCGCTCTAGAAAAGCGCAAGCTCACACCCACATTTTTACGCTTTTTTAGTGCGACGTTTTTTATAGTACTCTGGATTTTCAGTGATAAATCAGTGTTCTCAGTGATGGGTTTACTGATACCAACTAAATATTAAATGCGCTGTGGAAGTTAAACTGTTTCCATGGACGTGCGATTGAGTCTACCTAGATACGTTAATTTTATGACCAGGAATGTTTATAAGGTCAGGGAAAATAATTAGCAAACTGACTACAACATTACATTGTCTGTACAATCAAATCACAACTGTCATCCTTTGACAGGTCTGATTGTGACAGTTGTATGACAAGGCTGTATCACGGCAAATTGACCTGGAAGGTGTCAATTTGCTTAACAATTAATTTTTCTGGGTGTACATTTAAAATATTATCACATAATAAGTAAATAATTGTCAATATACCAATAAGAAAAAAAAAACATTATTTTGTTAATTTAACGATAGACAATATTTTTTTAAATGTCACTTATTATATCTAAAACATAAACAATAAAACATTAAATAAAATTCGTAAAAAGAAAAACTAATATATAATTGAGCTAATTAATGAAAGGATTTATGATTACGTTCAAATATGGTTAAATAAATTTAATTATTATATAATTTTTTTTTTTAAATCACTCGATAAAATAAATAAAATAATTTAAACAGGAACTGTGTAAATTTAAATTTATAAAACAAAATTGAACTATAAAATATTAAAATTTAAAATTGGGTAACTAAATGACTATAGTCGTACAGTTTAAAAAAATATCACAATCCAAAATGGTGGACAGCTCCACACCATAGAGCACGGAATCGTCAGGCAGTCTCTAGAAACAAAGTGCAGATGTGTACCTATAGTACACCCACATTTCGCCAGTTTTGTTTAAGTCTCATGTAATAGGGGGCGAGCCTATTGCCATTATCATCATCATCATTTCAGCCGAAAGACGTCCACTGCTGGACATAGGCCTCCCCCAAACAACACCACTTTGACCGGTTCTGTGCTTCCCGCATCCACGCAGACATTCGTTTCACCGGAACCGCTGTTCCTTTCCTTAGGTATGTGCGCGGAGAGGCGAAGGATAGCGTTGACGAATGAGCGGCGGGGGGACGCCCCCCCAATGAGTGGCCCGGTCAAACTCAAAGCATTTACAGTCGAAACTGGATAAGCGAGAGTTCCAGAGACCGCGATCTCTTTTTCGTACTCGAGGTGGTGAGAAACCTCTATAAGTAGAGGTTTCTCACTACCTCGAGTTTCTAGCTTTTATACAGGCACGTGAGAGGCTTTTCTCACTTATAGAGGTTGAGAGGAACAAATCACTGTTAGTTCCACGAAATATAAGAATGATTCATTAATAGCAGATGTTAAATTACGTTCGACTGTCGTTATAGAGGTACAGGCAAGTAGCAGTCTAAGTTATAGAGGTCCACGAGTGAAAAGAGACTTTCTCTTAAAGAGGTTTCTGTTTCTCATTTATAGGGGTTTTAGAAAATTAATGACGGGACCTGGCAATTACTCTCACTTCTAGAGTTTTGTCGCTTACCCAGTTCTCACTTAGTCAGGTTTGACTGTATTTCAATTAAACTTTTCACAGGCACTTTTGAATTATGAAGGAGTCGGTCAGACAGAAAAATAGCGTAGTAGGTACCTATGGAGAAGAAGGGCAAGAAACTCCATGGACACTTGTTTAAGATATATAACGTTAAACGAACGTCGTCTCTCAGCGACTGCCGATGCGTTTCCGTGCTCTGTGGTCATGACACTCAACTGCTGCCACGTTGCTAAAGGAGGATGTGCCAAGGTAGCTCGCGAAATTCAAATTTTCTTACGTTTTTTGCAATTTGCAGGTCAGTGTCAGGTTGTATCTTGATTAAAATATGATTTGCGACCGTATCAAATGTTTATTTATAGAATTATAATCATAAAAATCATCAATACAATCTCTCAAAGTTCAAGTAATCCTATTGAATGACTATTTCATGAAATCATGACAGTTGAAGATAATGCTAACTTAAGGAGTTGTATGGCTGATTCTAATGATTAGCCATATTTGTTACGGTCGCAAATCATATTTTAATCAAGATACAACCCGAAACTAACCTGCAAATTGCAAAAAAATGTAAGGAAGTTTGAATTTCGCGGGCTACCTTGGCGCATCCCCCTTAATATTGTTTAGATTAGATTACTCTAATAGCCTTTTCCCGACATGGGAACAGAACCCAGCAGGGTAATTGCGTAACACAATTACAATAGCAATGGCTTTCATTTTGACAGTTCAAAAACATTCATTGCTATGTTGAGCAGACAAATTTTATTAAACATTATGAAGCAATTAACAATATCCTTCAAAATCATTCAGATTGTGTTTATAGTCTGTTACGCAATCAGGGTGCTGGTTCTCAAGGTCTACAGCCTCAGCAGTTACTATTAATGTCTGCGAAATAATTTAAAATTTACCTAAAAAGTTGATTCAACTATTTTAAACATATTAAGTACTTTTATAAAGTAAGTACTAGTATTTATTGAAAGACGAAGAAAACAGTTAAAGATCTAGTTATGCGTCAAAACATAGTGTTAAAGTTCGTTCATTATAACTTGATATTGGTAGCACTGAATTTTGCAGTCATGTGGTGATTGGTAGTACTGTTCTGGCAGTCGCCATTTGAATTCTATTATTAGGGAGGACTACTTAGACAACAAGCGTCCGAGGCGCGGGCACAATGCGCTGCGTTTCTGGCGGGCGCGCGGGGCGCGCATCGGACGCTCGTCAAACGCAACAAGATTTCCACATTTTATTGTAACTTTGAACCCTCAACATTCTCAGTAAAACTATGTTTCTTTTAAGTTTATTACTGATGCAGAAAAAGCGACAAAAAATAAAAAATAGTAAAAAAGGCACCCGGAAGGGGCGCGCGTTGTACGTGCGTTCGACGCGCGTATGACGCGCGCCCTTTGACGGCAACTTTTGTTATAATTCGTTACATAGAAATTCATACAATTTTATTGAGCGTCCAAAACGCAGCGTTTAATGGTTCCTACACACAGTGTCGGCGGCGGCTTTTGCCGCGCGGCACGTGCCCCCGACTTTTGCGCCTTCATTTCCTTTGCGTTTGTTTCTGCGGCTTTGTGCGGCAGGGCCGGGCGCACCACGGCTTACCCGGCGGCAAGGCCGGCCGGCGGCACTGTGTGTAGCAGCCATAAGAAGCGCGCCTCGGGCGCTTGTTATGACTAGTCCCTTATTGAAACTAGACTGCGAAATTCAGTGCTACCAAAAGCGTTACGAGTCAAGTTATAATGAACGCACTGTACACCAAAAAGTTTATAAATTAAATTTAAATAATTTAATATGTAACGTTTATGATGTTATGTTATATGAAGTTTTAGGTTTGTATAAGTGTCCCCTATCCAAATACAATAAATGTCATACATTTATTGTACACCTTGATTTTGAAAAAAAAAACAAAATGGTGGCTGGTTTTAGGGCCAAAATCTTCAAACCCCTTTAAAAAACTAATATGGAAGTGAGCAATTCATGTCATCAGTGGTAAAAACTGAAGATGGGCCAGAGAAGTAACAGAATGATATCCCAAAGAAGGAAAGAGGAAGACCATTTCAAAGATGGGAAGACGATTTGAGAACTACAGCGGGAGGGACATGGAGGATAAAAACTCACGACCGTGAGCTATAGAAAAGCGTGTTCTAGTTCGAGGTCTATGCTAAAGAGCAAAGCAGTCCGGAGAATTCTAATGTCCAAACCTTTAATTTATATAAATAGTTATAGGGTATTTGAAATTTAAATTGAAATATTAGTGTAAAATAAAATACTACCACAGAGTGCTACAAAGATGTTTTGCGCTTGAATGACATTGACAGAGGGCGCTGTTGGGAAACGTTTGAGAAATTTTATTGCAAAAACAAGATGGCGGCTCTAGTTAGTTCCCATTTTGCCCACGCGCCAAAAGCTCCTTGTGAAACTATATTTAAAAGACTTATACTCATGATATTATTAGGTAACCTCACAAAATTCGTGAATCACAACGTAAAATATAGCAGTAAGTACGTGAAAGTTATGTATAACCAATAACTTAAAAGCCATATGCCTAAATTAAAACTAGAACGGAATGCATGCCTGGTAATTTTCTAGATGAGCGGTGGCCGCCACTAACGGCCGCAGTGACAGCTGTCATGAAAATGATGACAGCGGCAAAGATTTAAATCGTTAGATTCGCCCTACCGCGATAAAAGATAGTCGCATTTCTGTTTCGATTTGACACCTCTGACACAACGGCTTAGTGACTTCACTTGATTGACATGGACACGCTATTTAATCATGTATGAGCTCACTCTTCTCAGTATGGATACTTTTTCTTGTGCCTAAGTACGGTGAGGGCAAATCTAGCGATTTCATTCCTTGGGCAGCGGGGTTTGACGTTATGTCAAATAATGGTGAAAGTGACAGTTTCATGACGGCCGTTATAATATGACGGAACCTATTGACCGCTTGGTTTTATATCGATTGCCGTGCCCCCAGCGCCCAGCTAATAAATCGACGAATAGGATTATACAATAAAATAAAAAAGGAACTATATTATTATGTATCCCTAAGTATGTTACTGTGTGTAAATACTGCACATAAATAAATAACAAAGGTTCTAAGTCGTATAAATACGACAGGCGGTACGGGCAAGTAACATTTGTCGTATTAATCCGACTGGTGCGGTCAATGGGTAAAAAATAGGTTTTTACCTTTAAAAACCTGAAGGCTAATAATTCTCGTATTTGAAAACAAAAACTAGTCGTAATTTAATCTTAGCGACGGTTAAATTGCCAAAAAACTATCAAAAATTTACAAAAGTCAGAGGTATTTTTGACAGATTCCGATTCGAGAATAGAATGCGAACGTTCTTAAAAACTACGGGAATTGACCGACTAGTATTTCCCCAAAAAAGAACAGGTTTTTACCTTTACAAACCTGAAATTTCCTTTAAAGTCCTGGTATATCCATTTAAAAACCTGATATTTTAACTAAAAGTAGTATTTAAATCCACTTATCATCTTTCTTTCCGTTCAGCAGTGGCGTGGCCTCCTCTTTGGCATCCTTCACTGGGCTATCTGGTTTTCCGTTGAAGAATTTAGCTGTGTTAATGCAGGAAACTATGTAGGGGATGCCGGCGAGGTCTGATGAAAGGGGATTGTAGTACTGGCGATAGCAGAATATTGCCACGGAGTAACCCAGGATGGAACCGACAAGGATATCTGAAAAAAAAAAGTTTAAAAACATGATCCTGGTCTGTATATTCTAGAGGGGTTGGCAGAGGGGTATAGTGAAGTTACCTGATTATTACTACTATTTTAGTTATGGTACGAACCCCACACCAATTTGTATACCACTACTTGCTATGTCAACAAAAATACGTATTATTGAAGCTAACTCAAAAACTACCCAAGCCAAGTTAATTAAATTTATGTGAGACCAACGCGCAAGCGTCCTCTACCAAATGAAAAACGAATTTTCAAAATCTGTCCACTCTTGACGAACTTTATTTCATTACAAAAAAAAAAACGTGCAGTCGAACACAGAACTTCCTCCTTTTTGGAAGACGGTTAAAATTGACAGGTTCCGCCGACGCCAAATAGATTTGGATAAGGGCGGGCAAATGATGACAATACATACCTTGCCAATGGTGATGATAGTCGCAGCTCCTGGACAGGGCAATGCTGCCCGCTATCATGAGAGGCATGAGGCACCCGATCACACGCAGGCCGCTGCCTCTACGCCGAGACAACACGCCGAGGCGGCCGCAGAGCCAAGCGGATGCTACGCCCAGTGAACAAAAGGACACTGGAAGACAATAAAGCAGTATGTTGTAACTATGAATGATAAGACTATTTGATCCTTACCAGCAACACTCAATCAATCTGCTTAGCCTTTTCTCAACTATCTTGGGGTCGGCTTCCAGTCTAACCAGATGCAGCTGAATACCAGTATTTTACATGGAGCGACTGCCTGTCGGACACCCGTAACACGATACCCCTTGGATGTCAGACTTTCGGGTTTCTGACGACCCGTAACGACTGTCAAAGATCTACAAATGACAGCCGGGACCAACAGCTTAGGTACGTGATTTTAAGTATTTTTTTTTTTTATCACATTTTTTAAACACATTTTCGCGGAAAATACAATACGGTCGATAAACTTGGCAGATCTGAACTTTCGCTCATGTTCTCTCACTCACACTCGCCTTATGCCAAGTTATTTTATTTTTGAAGAGAAAACAAGCAGTACGAGTAGTATATCTAAATTTATATTATTACCCCCTTACTAATAAACGTTGTATATCGCCTGTATAGTTACACAACGATTTCTCTCTTTCAGTCGTCAGTAATTTGACATTCGAAAGAAGAAGACAAAGCGTTGTGTAACTATACAGGCGATATACAACGTTTATTAGTAAGGGGGTTATTATATAAAGGAGAAACTGATTCACTGACTGACATATCAACGCAGAGCCGAAACTACTGGGACTAGGAACGTGAAATTTTGCACACAGCTACCTTTAATAATGTAGGGGAGCACTAAGAAGGGGTTTTTGGAAATTCGAAAGGGGGTGAAAAGGGGGGATTTTGTTTGTATGAAAAATCTTATTCCTTGAGTTAAGAAACTTGAATCTTGGTACAACCTAACAAAAAGTACTAGGCTTGCATGTTATGCACAATTTCTGAGCAGTAACCGAACAAAAAGTACTAGGCTTGCATGAATTCACGATAGTATTCAATCATTATTTTATGCTGCTCATAGGATTTGGATGAGGCAGACAGATAGTTTATAACTTTAATTAGCACCAAAGATACTTTTTATCCCAGTAGTACGTTTTCGTGGGATAATTTCCGAGTTCCACGCGAGCGGTGGGAAAAGCTAGTAATTATATAAAAGGAGAAACTGACTGACACATCAACGCAGAGCCGAAACTACTGGGATTAGGAACGTGAAATGTTACACACAGCTTCTTTTTATACTATAGGGGAGCACTAAGAAGGGGTTTTTTTTTAAATTCAACGTACAAACAAACAAAAATTCGTATGAAAAGTCTTATTCCTTGAGGTAATAAACTTGAAACTTAGCACAAAAAGTACTAGGCTTGCATGAACTCAAGATAGTATTTCAATCATTATGTTATGCTACTAATAGGATTTGGATGAGGCAGCTAGATAGTTTATAGCCTGGACTATAAAGTATCCTATGTGTTAAACATATAAGGATACTTTTTATCCCGGTAGTACGTCTCCATGGGATAATTTTCGACTTCCACGCGACCTAAGCCGCGGGAAAAAGCTAGTTTAAACATAAATTACTTATCAAATATAGGTACTTATCACTACATGTCCAAGACACAAAAATGGGCCACTGTATATGGGCCCAAGGCCACCCTGTATTAGTATAGATAATTATAGTAACTTACAACTGCTATGTCCGCTTGGAAAGGACTTTCGGCCCTCCATGATTTCAGTGGGATCTCCTGTGCACTGAAGATATTTAGTCTCCACCCCATCAGGGAAGCAGCGGTAGAAAAAATCAGGTCTCGGTCGCCCTGAAAAATTGAAAAAGAAAACGGTTTTTAGGGTTCCGTAGTTCCGTACTCAAATGGTGCTAACTGGACCCTATTACTAAGGGCTGGCGCACATCAGGCGAGGCGCAGCGCAGCGCATTCGTCACTGCCAAACAAATATCGACTTTGTATAAGTTGAAATAAACTTGAAAATAAATAAACTTCCAATAACTCGAGAGCGCGTCTATGCGGAAAGAGGCGCGTGTCTCAAGTTATTTATTCTCAACTTTGTTTTTGGGCACGCAACGTTGATATTTGTTTGGCGGTGATAACCGCGCTGCGCTGCGCATCGCCAGGTGTGCGCCGGCCCTAAGGCTCTGCTGTCCGTCCGTCTGTCGCAGGTTTGTATCTTTTGGACCATAGGCAGGGATATCGGGATGGGACACTCCGCAGTTTAGGTATGAAGCTACAAGTACCCGGCGGGCTCGTCTCACTGTGCCTATTTAGTAGGGCTGCCGCGCGCCGTTTGTCGCAAGATATTAAAACTAATAATACTAAAATGAAGGCAGCAGTTTATTGCATCCCATTTGGCTGCTTATATAATAATCCGAACCTCACGTTTTTCTCACTTCCAAAGGACACGAAAAGGTAAAGAAATGCACGTCTACCTTTAAGTAATTAGTAATGACCTATGAATAGCAATTAATGTAAACGTTTGGTAGGTAGTATAGGTACCAAACGTTTACATTAATGGTTATTCTTATATAAGGCACACGTATTTACGTAGTTCTTAAATATTCATTATTATTATTTAGTTTTTGACTATTCTCGGGACCCTGGGGTCCCGGACCTTTGGAAGGCGTACGAGGGGCCGAAGCCAACTCGCAGAGGCCCGTTAGACGTTTGTAATGAAATGAGGCACCAACCGACGATTATCCCTGTATGCACTTTGCAAGTGCACCCAAGGACAACCCCCGGCTGGTGTAGGACTATTGCAAGATATGGAAACAAAGATATTGGACTATGGGTATGGGTGGCTTAAGTTGACTGGTAATCTGAATCTATGGAAGAACTATGGCCCCTGCCTGATCAATGTTTTATATATACACGGATAAAATGGCAGGGGGTGACTTGCACACTCAATAATGGGCCCCCGAAAACGGTCGCTAGCACAAAGTGTCGTAGCGACAAGGGGGCAACATGTCCTGAGGTGCTTATGAGGAGTGGAGCGGTATTCCACGGCTATCAGGACAATCCCGGAAGTACGGTCAAGATCCCTACCAGCATCTTACTGGAATACTTCCTTCCTCCGAGCACATTTGCTCTTGCGAATCTCCACTCAAGCCAGCCAATTAAGGCAAGAATGAGGTCGGAGCTCTGTTCCTCGTCAGTATTCACTCCAGCCGACCAATAAAGGCAAGCCAGAGATGAGGAACAAGATTTCTCCCGGGAGATAGGGTCCGTGGGGTCGCTACTGCCCAACAGCTCGCCACATGCTGCCCTGCGGTTTTCTGTATCTCTCTTGGTCTGGCTCCTCATCCTAGACCTGTTCCGGCAAAGTAAACTGTACCGGCACAGACCTAGAGTTTGGAGCGCGCAAGCCCCACCACGACGTCAACGTAGAGATACGGCGGTGGGGTTATTATTATTATTATTATACTTAGTATAGTTAGGTACTTACAAGTTCTGTTTACAAGGTCAGGTTCAGGCTTCGATAAGTATAGGTAGGAAAGTACATAATTAAATATTTTTTTGGTCGTATCCGTGGTAGGTACACCACGGACTTAGTGTAACCATAACTAAATATTATGTACTTAGTAAATTTTTTATTATGTAGACAACAGGGTATTCGTACATACTTTTTTATTTGCCCAGTTACATAGGTAGGTACATATTAATAAATAATGGAGACTAAACAAATTAAAGTACCGACGTACTTTAATTTGTTTAGTCTCCATTTACCGCAGGCGGCAGCAGCAGGTGACGTGACGCCACCGGGACACTGGTGTCTATTGTATTTTTAAGAAATCGAATCGCATTTTTATGAAGTCGCCTGCGGTCGGTTACGGATTGGTGGTACATTTAAAAATACACCAAGAGCTGGTACCTACTTAATTATCTAATTATTCTTTAAAAGATGACAACCCTGACGTGGTCAGAAGGTATAAGAGTTACGCGCTAGAAAGAGAGGCAACTTGTAGGTGAATATAACTGTAGGTAATTAGCGTTGTGCGACCTGAATCGCACTTTATTGTGTCGTAGCAAGAATCGCTTTTTATTTAAATGATTTTGCGGAGAGTCCCATCTGTAATAATCTGTGCCATAGGTAGACACTTGAAAGGAGATCATTCCCGTCCATAAATTTGTGGGCTAAATGTGAAAGTGCCGAAAAAATCAATTAAATTCATTACATTAAAAACGTTTATTCTAAAAGTTGGCAACTAGGGTTGCCACCTTTTTTCTGACGAAAAATAGTATTTTTCTCAAAATCTTGCAAAAATATAGTACTTTTGTAAAATTTAGGGAAAAAATATAGTACACATTTATTTTTAATCATATTTTTCAATTTGTATTTTGTTATTATTACTCTGCGCTTTGGCCATCAAGATTTTATTATTTTTAAAATGTTCAATTGTAATCTAAGCAATCAAGCATACACACAGAATTTGTCTGGTAGGTATATAATATCCTCTAATCACGGCGGTAAAAACAGCATTTTTGTAATTTTTGGAGGGTCATATTTTCTTAACCAATAAGTTGCTGAAAAAAAAAAGAAATGAAATGAAATGAAATGAAATGAAATTGTTTATTCTGTAAATAGGATATCGGAATCACTTTTACACGTCATATTTAAAAAAATGTTTAAAATAAGCTAGATGAGGTCGGCGTTTCCTAACCGACTACTCTGAGAAGAAAGGCCGAAACAAACTCAGAGGTCACGGTCTCTTTTAAAGTCCAGACATAATCTTGGTCAAGCCATATGAGAACCATGTAGATTAGTGTCTGAAATGGTCTTTTGAGGAAAGAACCACACAGATTTGAGTGGACCTGTCCAGTCAGTGCAAGCATTTGTCAGTAATCGTGGAGCTCACTCAGAGCTTAAGGAGCTCAACTCGACGAACAATACCAAAGAAAGGACATTTGGGTAGGCCGCATCAACTACTCAAACTGCCAGACCATCATTAAAACTAAATGTGAAAAAAAAAAAAAAAAAATTAAAACATTAAAGAGAAAAAAAATTAAAAATACCCACATAGTCCTCATATTCACAATAATTAAAATAATATTATACTTTACAAAGTAATCATGTCATTTTGTATATAATTTTATTATGTTATTATTTTAAGTAGGTATATGTTTTATTCTTTTATGTAAATATTTTTAAATCTGGTTTAATTGATGATTATAAGTAACAATTAAAATATCAAGTTTTATGGTTTTATCACAAGGTATAGCAGAGCGAGCAGCTCAATCCCAAGCTTTTTTATCTTCTAAATAATCTGAAATTTTATAGTACCCTTTTTTACAAAGTTTGGTTTTAATACAGTTTTTAAATCGTTTAATGGGTAAGTTTCGAATGTCAATGGGAAGTTTGTTGTAAAAGCGTATACATTGACCCATGAACGAGTTGCCTACTCTGTGAAGACGTGTGCGATGTACAGCAAGGTTGTGTTTATTCCTGGTATTTAAACTATGAACATCGGACATTTTCTTAAAATTTGATATATTTTTGTGTACATACAATAGGTTTTCAAAAATATATTGTGAGGCTACAGTCAGAATATTTATTCCTCTGAATTTCTCTCGAAGTGAATCTCTTGGACCTAGGTTGTAAATGGCTCGAACAGCCCTTTTCTGTAGAACAAAGATAGAATTAATGTCCGCACAGGTTCCCCAGAGAAGAATCCCATAAGACATCAGACTATGAAAATAACTAAAATAAACAATTCTGGCTGTATCTACGTCAGTTATCTGCCTAATTTTTTTAACAGCATATGCGGCTGAACTAAGCCTTCCTGACAATTTTTCTATGTGTGGGCCCCATTGTAATCTACCGTCAATAGTTATTCCAAGAAAAACTGTTGACTCAACAGGGTCCAACTCTATTCCATTAACTTGAACATTGGTAGTTAGTTGCCTGACATTTGGCGTTGAAAATTTAATGAGTTTAGTCTTTTTTTCGTTCAGGAGAAGATTATTTACATTAAACCAATGCACAACTTTAGAGAGTGCATCGTTAACTTGTTCAAAGTTGACTAACTGACGTTTGATTTTAAAAATGAGGGATGTGTCATCTGCGAATAATACGATCTTGTGATTATCCCTTATGTGGTAAGGTAAGTCATTAATATAAATTAGAAATAAAAAAGGACCTAGAATTGAACCCTGCGGAACGCCCATGGTGACCGCAGATCCTGCAGATCTCTTGCCATTAACATCGACCCTCTGAATTCTGTTGTTCAGATAAGAAGTCAGAAGGTCAAGAGCCTTGTCCCTCATACCATAGTGGTGCAGTTTCCTGATGAGTGTATCATGATGTACGCAATCGAAGGCCTTGGACAAATCACAGAAAATGCCAAGAGCATCTTGCGACTCCTCCCAGGCCTCGAATATGCTCTTCAGTAATTCCACGCCCGCGTCTGTAGTGGAACGACCCTTTGTAAAGCCAAACTGTTTCAGATGAAGTAAATTATGTGCATTGAAATGTCCTAACATTTGTTTTAAAATTAATTTTTCAAAAATTTTGCTCAAAGTAGGTAATATCGAAATAGGCCGAAAATTTGTGGGATCAGTTGTGCTGCCAGATTTGAACAGTGGAATCACTTTGCTAAGTTTCATCAGATCAGGAAATACACCAGATGCAATACAAGAGTTAAAAACGATTGCTAAAAAGGGTGAAATAACATCAATTATTGAAGACATGGTATGTACTGATAATCCCCAAAGGTCAGCAGTTTTTTTTACATCAAGATTTTTAAAAGATTCTATTATGTCTTTAGTAGTAATACTTGTGAATTCAAAAGGCTTGTCACATTCTGGTACACATTCTTTAAGTATTGAGTAAGCAGAAGTGGAGGACGACGATGACAGAGTTTTGGTTGTTAAAATGGGAATATTAGTGAAGAAATTTTCAAACTCAGTTGCCACCTCCATGTCTGTCTTAATATCTACATCATTGATTTTTAGATGGAAGTCACGATTCCGTACTGTCGTTCTTCCCGTTTCTGAATTAATAATATTCCAAGTTGTTTTAATTTTATTTCCAGAAGATTTTATTTTATTTTTAATATGTAAGGCTTTTGCTGAGGAACAGGCTCTTTTAAAAGTTTTAGAATAATTCTTAACAAACTCTTTGAAAGTTTCATCATGGTTATATGTTTTTTCATGATATAATTCAAATAACCTCTGCCTACTTTTATAAATGCCTGGTGTTGCCCAATCACTAAATATAACGCGGTCACAAACAGGCAATGTTTTTGAGGTGAAAACCTTCTTAAACTCACAATTGATGACGTTAAATAGGGAAGCATAATCTTGATCCGGGTTGTTATGATAAGGCAAACCCGGCAGTTTTTCTATTAAATTAATTTTAAATTGTTCCAAGCGACTTTTATTTACAGGAACAAAACTCACAAGTTTTCTTTGAGCTCTAACTGTTTTTTGAGGGAAAGTGACTAACTGGCCACAGTGATCAGAGTCCAACTCATTTATAATTAAATGGCTAGAAGGTTTTAAGTTTGTAAAAATATTGTCAATACAGGTAGCACTAGTGGCAGTTATTCTAGTCGGCTCAAAGAATGTATTGTACAAATTATATGACTTTAATAAACTTATGAATTTATTTACTACAGCAGATTTTTCCAGTATATTAATGTTGAAATCTCCACAGACAACAACTGTTTTATTACTGTTACAAGTCTTTAATAATACTTCTTCCATATATTTCTCAAAAATATCATATGAAGCACATGGGGGCCTGTACACGCTTAATACAATGAACTGCTCAAGCTCAATGCAAGCTATTTCAATAACTCGCTCAACAGAGAGGCTCACAATATCCTTACGTTCTTTAAATTTCATATTGTTGCGAACAATTATTAGAGAGCCACCACGTATCATATTAACTCTGCTGAACGAGCTGGCAACCTGGTGGTTGTTAAAGCAGAACATGAACTGGTGGACTTTTAACCAATGTTCAGTTACACATAGGATATCAACATAACTACAGTTCATGAACAGCTCCAATTCTAATTCCTTACCTAACACACCCTGTATATTTTGATGAACTATTTTTAGAATATTATTATTACATTTATTTAGATTACTACAATTTGATGGGTGAGATATTAAACAACTTCTTGAAACATTCTTATGATTTAAACCATTATTTAAATTTTCTTCATTTATTGAGCAAGAGGTTTCCTCTATTGTCCTAATTTCTAATTTAAATTATAATGAATGTCAGTATTTGTTGCCAAATTATTGGCAGAATTATTTAAAAAATCATTGCATTGCTCAAAAGAAGCAAGTTGTTTAGCCAAATTTTTGGCTGTAATAGAAAAAAAATATGATAGCGACACAGCTATCTGTCTTTTGCAATAGTTAGAAAGATAGTACATAGCAATATTATGTCTATCTCTTGTCAAATAAAAATTTTTACCAACATAATTGTTAGTATCAACTAGATGGAACAGATTATTATTGAATGTCCAATTATGCAATGTCATATTTAATTCAAATCTTAAGTTATTTTCTTCCTGTGGCAAACTGTTACTATAAGGGAATGCAAACAACACAATTTTTCTTAGACTAAGATTACACAATGTTCTATAATATTGGAGTAGTTCTCCTTTGTTCACATTTCCCCTATTACCCATAAAAATTAATAATGTAGTGTCCTGGTTAAAATTACATTTAATAATTTCTTTCATAATAGCAAATAAAGAACATCCAGGCATACAGTAATTTATTATGGAGTGTTCTGGATATTCATCAGTCAACAAGTGGCCTAAGTCCTTTCCAATCTCATCGCAGAATAATACTACATCATTTAGTTCGATTTTTTTCAATTGCTTATTTGAACTATTGATAGCAGGAAATGTCAAATCAACACAGGACTGCGGTAAGGTGGTATTGCATGTTGTCAATGAATGGTCCGGTGTAAGTACATTGGATGGTGTTTGACACTGCTCACAGTTGTTTGTTTGTGAGTTTACCAGCTCATTCATTGCCAACACATATTCCCTCATTAGATGTTCAGAGGTATTATATTTGTTAGTCATTGAACTAAGTTTCTCCTGTAAATGGTTAAGTTCAGATTGCAAGTACTCTGTGTCAATGTTGTACTTCCTAGTACTTTGTTCCAAATTAAAAAATAACAGGGACGTGTCTGCAGCAGACATTGATTTTATAAAATATAATAAATTGCTCTAGAGGCCATTATTCAGGCAGAAAGAAGGGGAATACATTTGTATGGAGAATCGCAGACCCTGGTTCCCTCTTACAAAAAAAGCGTGACAGTTCAATTAGCGATGAAAATATAGTATTTTTCGTACTATATTATTTTTCTATAATATATAGTACAATTGACTGAAATATAGTACGATACTATATAATATAGTACGGGTGGCAACCCTATTGGCAACGTCGGAAATAGCTATCAAATACTTACCTGTTTTGGCAATATTACTGTATGGAAATAAGAAATGTGGTAACTAGCGACCTAGAATATTAATAATTAACACTGAATTTGATGTTTTAGGTGTAAAAAAGACATTTGGAAAGTTTCCATATACTTTTTTTACATCTAAAACAAAATATTCGGTGTTAAGATATTAATTAGGTATTGCATTTCATAATCAATATTCTAGTTCGCTAGTTAGCCAAAATTTAATTTCCTATGTCTTTAATAGTCTTTTTTCGATTGACTGTGCTTCGCGTCGCGTCTGCTATACGTAGTGTTACCATTATAAAATTAGAAAAGTCCTGACACCAATCAGACATTTGCAAAAAAGCCATTGCGCCATAAAAAAATCTGTGCGAACCTGGGTTAAGTTGTCATCGTCGATATGGACAAGTGCAATACCAGAGCCATCGCAAGAGTAATGCCATGGTAGAGACAAAACTGAATTGTCTCATGTGCCTATAAATCAGCCAATAATGTTCCCACTGTTGGGACAGAGGCCTAATCTCTTCGAGAGGAAGTGGGCTGTAATCTACCACGCAAACCCAGTGCAGGTTGGTAGACGCCACATGTCTTTGAATATTTGGTTCTAGGACATGCCGGTTTCCTCACGATGTTTTCCTTCACGGTTTTGAGAGCAGTGATGATGAAATTATTTACACAAAGTAAAGCGCATGGGTTCGAACCGACAACTTATAAGTCAGGACCGTTACCACTGGGCCACCAATGTGAGGGCCGTAGGCAGGGGGGGGGGGGGGGGGTTTGGGGGTTCAACCCCCCCCCGAAAACTGAGAAACCAGAATCTTAATCCAGAAATCGACCCTCCTAGGGTATCTCCGTACTGTAATACATAATTTTCATTCCTATATTCTCTTCATTCTCAAACTTTTCCGCTTAAGTCGATAAACTTACTTTTATTTCTGTACAAAGACAAAGAAAACCTAACTAATTCGTGTGGACGGTCATGCTAAAAATTTCGAGGTCGCTTCGCTCGCTCTTGCATCCTGTACTCTCCATAGCGGAATAAGGGGGGTGACAGGTGCAGTCCGCGGGGGCCCCCTTTATATTCTGAATATAAGTGTAGGGTACCAAATTTTCGAGCTCGCTATACTCTTTAATTACCCTCTCGCAATCATAATAAAATCTGAACCCAAACCTCCCCCCCCAAATGAATTCCTGGCTACGGCATAGCTATGTGCCTGTTATAACATAATGCATACGTACCAGCCATCAGTTTGATCATGTCAGTCAAAACCCCGTTTATGCCAAGAGCTAGGGACCAGGACATGAGGATCTGAAAAGACATCAAAAACCATTCTTAATAAATAAAAAAATTTATATTATATTTTAATATTATTACAAACAAGTGTTTTCAGAATCAATGACTACATGACACTATAAGAGCTCATATAATTGTTTAGTTTATTTTATTTGACTGTATAAGTCAATTTATTTTAATTTATTGATGACATAGTCTACTCATTACAATGTTTTTATTTTATGAGTTGTATTGCTTTATGTGGTAATGGAAATATTTTTTTGCATTATGGGTACCATTATACAACGTTATTTTTTATTCATTACAAACCTCTTAAGGGGTCATTGTACTCATCATTATGAACAACTTTTACTATGGGACCAAAGCTGACATTTTGATGAGATATGTGAACATAATTTGTATGGAACAGCAGATTTTTTTTTCGCGCGCGCTTCCTCGGCTTCCAGTTACACAGTTCCGTCGCTTTTCACGAACACTCCCACCGATTGGAGGAAAGCGAGAGGAAGATGTTAGACATCAAAACTACTCACCTCAAACGCATCATTACAGTCATTACAGACAGCCCAAGCCATTAGTGATAGCACACAAGGTACAGCCAGAACCGTAGTCCACAGCATGGCCCCCGTGACGTATGAGTCCATGTGGGGATACATGAAATCAGACTCCAGCTCAGCTTTCTGAATCACACGAATGAACGGCTGCATAGTTTCCATGTAACTGGAAGGTAATAAATACAGGGAAAATTAAAACTGATTCTCTAAAAATTATTTAAATGATGGACGCTTTTTTAAAATGAATGAACCTCTAAAAACTTTTTGTGCTTCTAATAATGCACACGTTTTTTAAATTATTGAGCCTCTTTTTAACTTTCTGGCCTTTATTATAGTTGGTCGCAGTTACTTAGCAAGGGTACCCCGACCAAACGGGTTAGGTTAGGTTGGACCTGTGACCAACCACGCGCGAGCCGAATTGGTCGCAGTAACTTAGCCAGGCGCCGCAGGAGACGGCCCAGGGCGTCTCGGAAATCGGTAGCCGATTTCCGGCCACCGTAGGCGCGGGCTTGCGGACGGAGAGTAATGGGTAGCTCGCCTTCCGATAAGGACCAGGGCCGGCTCGACAGCGCGTTGTGTTCCACGCGCACCGAGCAGAGATATCAGCATAATTGACGGGGTCCGCTAAGGCCGATGCCTGCCGGGGTTGCGGGAAAGTCTTAAGGGGAGACAGTGACCCCCGGCAACGTACAGGCAACTGAAGGAACACGGGTGGGTTTTAGTCAGTAAGAGTCTGACACGCCCTTCTGCTCCGCCCAGAGCGGGAGAAGTTATTTGATGATTTCCCACACAAATAAAAAAATAAAAAAGTGCACCTGACCAAATGGGTTAGGTTAGAACTGTGACTGTCGCTGCAGTTGAGCGCTACATACAGGTTGCTTGCAGTTACCAAAAACGCGAATTTTTGTGGCTTCAGTTCTCTATGGGCGACTATGCCAACTTCATAGGGTCAAACATAATCATAACACCATTAATAGTTTAGAGGTATGAGGGACAGGGTGTAAGGTTCACTCATACTCTATAGAAAAGGGAGGATCCTCCGACCAGATGGGTGTCGTGTCTGGCGGGCAACTGCCCAATGATTGATGTCAGGTAGTCTCACACATGTTGTGGTAGTAGCCTAGAGCAGGGCTTCCTTAACTGTGCGTTGCGACGCTCCATGGCATCCTGTGACTGGGGCCTCCAATACAACAAAAACAAGCTGCTTGAATTTTGGAGCTCAGTTTCTCATGAAGCATGTGCCATCATTACTACAGCATTGAGAGTTCTATTACCATTTGTGACATTGGCATCGTACTTGTGCGAAACAGGCTTTTCTGCAGAACTTGCAGCAATAAAAAACAAATACAGGTTGCAAATTATTTGGAGTGTTTATGATCACTTGTTACTAGACTAGAACTACACACTGGTAGGATCTTTTTCACTAGAAGTGGGGGAGGGGATCCGTCGCAAAAAAAATGGCAAGCTCCCAAGGGCCCTGGCTTAGAATTTAGATTTGTGCCAATAGGCTCCCATATCCCCATGCCCATTATGGCAAATATATTTTATTTAATGTTTTGTGTTGAGTAATGTAAATAATTTGCATACTATTGTATAGAATCAAGTTTTTTTTCTAATTGAACAGACAGCTGTGCTGCTGGGGAGTTTGTTGCGCCACTTCTTCTCTCCAGCAAAAGCACTAGGAAGTGGTGAAGGGCGGGCGTTTTTGGGGGACTGTCTTATGTAATTTTGACGTTCGAAAAGTGCTGATTCTCAGCCTAGTTTGAATAAATGACACTTTGAATTTTGAATTTTTTCATATTACCTTGGACTGAACATAATTCCTGAAGAAATGCAGGTGTACTATACTCCAATACCCACCCTTTCCGAAAAAATAGGCGCGAAGTTATGTTTCTGTTACAAAACTGGATATTTTTCTGAATCAATCAAATGCTCATTCATACTAATAAATTGTAACATTAATAAAAATAAATGATTAGTAAGTAGGTAAGTCAAATAACATTCATTTAATGTTTCCAATAACAACTGCGGCAATCAACCGATACGGTTTTGGTGATGTCACTTATCTCTTCGTAAGCTAACAACGGTAAAATCGTGGTGCGACAAACAATAAAAAAAAGCCCTAAAATATTTTTACATTTTCTTATCAGAAACTGATATTTTTCGACAAAATACCCTGTCAAACTTCAGTTAGCCCACGGAAAAGCAATTATAAGTCGGATTTATGGCAAAGGAACACATATTTCATTGATAAATTACCAAAATATGTTTGTAAATATTCTAATAACATATGGAGTCGACTTACCAAAAGGCAGACACTAAAATGATACGCACGACTATTTCAACAAATAAATTAAAGTTTGCGGATCGTATTAACGGCATTTTAATATATTTTACATAGACAAATTGATAAGTTTGCTAAAATCCTCTTCGCACTTTCGCAGTAGATATTGAAAATTTTGTGATAAAGAATTTGACGTTTTACTTTTCGTTCGGAATCCTTCCATTCAATTTTTATCAGTGATCTCCGTTTAGTTTATGCTTTTTAGTTGCGTTTTATTGCGCCTGCCAACCTAGATTTTTATTTCAATTTAAGGAGGGAGACATTAAAATGGAACAAGTGAATATCTAGAAAAAGGCAAATAAAGGTACCTTCCTACTTACCATTTTTCTGTTCGTGTGGGTGGTTGGTAGTACACTAAAACGATAGATTACCTATCTAATTATTTTTCCGAACGGTGACTACAGCTACAGTCTACAGAGAAGACGTCAGAGTCCAAAACTCAAACTCAAAAGTCAAACTATTTATTTCAACTGAACCAATTACAGGTAGGTACTTTTGAATAATTTGTCAAAGGGTCGGTCAGTCAGAAAGATGAAGCTAGTTGCCCATTCCAAGGCGTAGTAGGTTCCTATGGAGAAGAACGGGCAAGAAACCCAAGCAGTGGGAACCAATTTATTTATTTATTTATTTATTTTATTTGCAAACATAGGTACAGATATACATTGATGTTTTTGTTAATAGAAATAAAGTTCTCCATGTTTAACCATCACATGGGTATGCAAATAATAAAAAGTGAGTACGTACAAGATAAAATTAAATATGTCAGCGTTATGAAATAATTACAATAATATTTAAATGTCAGAATAAAAAAAAAAAGAAACAGTAGAAAATTAAATTACAAACAAGTATAAAATATTAAATTCGAAACAATGGAAATAACAATTCAAATATTAGGTCAGAATAATACATTACAGTCAGAATTAAAACTAATACAAATCAAATTAAAAGTATAAATAGTAAATTGATCATTCATAAGAGTAGTATTGATTTTCCCCAATATAATAAATCGGATGTAGTAGGCCTAGCATTTTTCATTTAAATAGTCATTAATATGATAGTAGCATTTCGCAACTAAAAGTATGTGTAGTTTTTTTTTGAATTGATCTATATTTTTAGTTTCAATTATGTGTTCAGGTAGCTTATTGTAGATTTTGGGTGCCATACCAAGTAGATTTTTATTAAAAATGGCTTTTTTATGTGGTATGGTGCATATTTTATATTTGTGACGTAAACTCCTTGGGTGACTGTATAGGTGTATATTTGTTTTAACATAGCTTGCTACTTCGTATATGTAGAGACACGGAAGTGTAAGTAGCTGAAGCTTTTGGAAAAGTGGCTTACAACTGTCTGTGCTTTGAATGCCACAAATTGCCCTTATGCATTTTTTTTGTGCTATGAACGCCATTTCTCTATCGGGCGAGTTCCCCCAAAATATAAGTCCATATCGCAAGGTAGACAATACATATCCGTGGTACGCCATTAATAATGTTGACTGACTTGAAATTTTTCTTAAGTTATAAAGGGCATACGAACACTGGCTAAGTTTTTTGCATACATTTTCGATATGTATTTTCCAGTTCATCTTTTTATCGATCCAGATGCCTAAGAATTTTGTATTATCAGTCTCCTGAATATATTTGTCACCATATCGAACATCTAGTTTTTTATTGTTTGTTCTTTGTTCAAACGAAATGTAGGTTGTTTTTTCTAGATTTATTTTGAGATTATTTTCAGTCAGCCAGTTTATTATGTCACTTAAGTTATTATTTATGTCATTTTCGAAAGTCTCATCATTTTCGCTTCTAAATAATATTGTGCTATCATCCGCAAATAAGATCATAGGATTAGAGATAATTTTAGGCATGTCGTTAACATATACAATGAAAAATAATGGTGCTAGGACACCGCCCTGTGGTACTCCAAATAAGGATTTGCGATATTCAGACGTGTATGTAATTTCTGTTTTAGTGTAGGGGCAGATTTTTGTTACACATGTACATTGTTGCCGATTCATTAGATATGACTTAATAAGTTGAAGGATATTACCTCTGATGCCATATTTTTCCAATTTGTTAAGGAGTATTTTGTGGCTAACGTGGTCAAAAGCCTTAGTCATGTCCATAAATAACGCAACAACAGGAGTTCTGTTGTCAATATTTGTAAGTACATGTTTGACAAGCGCATATATAGCGGAGGTAATGCTTTTACTTTGCCTAAAGCCATATTGTTCGCTGATTAAGATTTTATTGGTTTCTAAGAAGGCATATATACTTTTATAAATTATTTTTTCAAATATTTTAGAGAAGACTGGGATAAGGGCAATGGGTCGGTAGTTATTAGGATCTTGCCTGTCACCTTTTTTAAACATTGGCTTTATTATAGAAATTTTTAGTTTTTCTGGGAATACACCTTTTTCAATGCAATCATTGATAATGTGACTAAGTATGGGTGCAATAGTGAAAGATGTGGCTTTAATCACTTTGGTGGTTATGTCGTCATATCCAGCGCTGTTTGTATTTTTCAGAGAATTTATTATTTTAATAATGTCAGTTGGTACCGTTGGCATCATAAATATTGAATTAGAAATTGTGTCGAATGTCAGCATATTATTATAGTTAATGTCACTCTGAGATTGAATTTGATTGATAAAATATTCATTAAATGATTTCGCTATTTGTTCTGGACGGTTAATAACTGTACCGTCAACAATTATTTTGTCTATTCCTTCTTTTGGATAATTTACTTTCTGTTGATTAATTATCCTCCATGCAGCTTTGCTCTTGTTTTCAGAATTGTATATAGTATGAGAATTTTGGGCTTTCTGTGTTTGTTTAATTATGTGTTTCAATCGGTTAGTGTAGGTTTTAAGTTTGACCAAAAGACCAATGATCCTTCATTGATCAGTTTGATCACATTAACATTAGAAACATAACTTATCATTCAACAAGCCGTGCGCCAGATGGGATTATCCATCGGCGATAGAAGAACTACCAACTACTACTACTATACAAACTTTCATTAGCTCCTCAACAGAGGGCCTAGTGCGAGTTTCATTTTACCATCTCGATCAAACGCATCGAGCGCGTTCGGCGTTCCGATTGGCCCTTCTAATAATGCCCCTAAAATGAAACTCACACTAAGCCCTCAGGCTGAATTTACAAAAAAAATCTTTTTCACTTCTCTTGCTCAAAAAATCCGTCATTGTAGCGTACCAGAGCGAAGATAAAATAGCATTTCATCCTCTAGGGGCTAAAGTAATTTTTTTTTAATTTTTGTCTGTTTCCAACGAGCCTACCACCCAAAGACGAAAAAGTCTTTGTTCTTAGGTAGGATTGGTAGGATAGGTAGGATAGGTAGGATATTAGGTAGGATATTAGGTAGGATATGTAGGATAGGTAGGATATGTAGGATAGGTGAGATAGGTGAGATAGGTAAGATAGGTGAGATAGGTGAGATAGGTGAGACAGGTGAGATAGGTGAGATAGGTGACATAGGTAAGATAGGTAAGATAGGTAAGATAGGTAAGATAGGTAAGATAGGTTATATAGGTAAGATAGGTAAGATAGGTAAGATAGGTAAGATAGGTATATTTATGATTTTTCTCCAATTATTATAAATTGCATTGGTGACCTTAATATAATTTACAACAGTGAAAATGTCATCATCTAGTGAGAATGGAGACCCTAATTTGCAGATGGAAGAGAAAGGAAAATAAATAATTTTTAATAAATAATTATTATTTTATTTACTATTTTATTTTCTCGCAATCGTAGTGAAAAGTAGAGTGTAACACACGGCGCTAAAAACCCATTATACCTCGGTTTCTGTTTACTCCCTCGCTAAAGCTCGGGAGTAAAACTACCTCGTTATAATGGGTCATTTTAGCTCCTTGTATAACAATCTACTATTTTCGTGCTCACTTTCGTTACCTAATAGGAAATCTTCATACTTCTTTGGGAAACTTTTTTAGACCCAATATCTACTATTTACTGGCGAAACCCTGTGCAATCTACCAATTAGGTATATACTTCTTGTAATTTTAAGTAAACGAAACATCAGTGCCCAGTTGTCGCGATGTCACTTTGTGCCTTGCCATCCACTGGAGCAATAGCCGTGATCGACCGGTCGGCAACCCCTGTTACGGGCGCGGTCCGAGGGGGGGGGGGGGGATGTCCTAGGGGTCATGAAATATTAGATTTTGTGCTGCACGTTTCGTCTCATTTATTGCAAAGTTGCGGTAGGTAGAACATATACATACCGCAACAATAATATATAATATACATACTCTACGAGATGCTGGGTGGAGCATTAGTCTGCTACAATTGAATTTGCCGCCCCCTGAAGCTGGCACCCGGGGCACGTGCCCCGGATCGCCCCCCCCGCTAAATCCGGGGCTGACCCCTGTTCAGTGGCGTATTTTAAGATTCAGCGCCCTGGGCCTGTAATGTTTGCCGCCCCATAAATTAACGAAAAAAGCAAAAAGTTTTAATATTCTGATTTAACCTCAGTGTGTGTCCATAGAGCAGTGGTGGCCCAGTGGTATCGGCCCCGACTTACGAGTTGTAGGTCGTGGGTTCGAACCCAGGCAGGCGCTTTACTTTGTGTAAATAATTTCATCAACACTGCTCTCAAAAACGGTGAAGGTAAACATCGTGAGGAAACCGGCATGTCTTAGAACCAAAAATTCGAAGACATGTGACATCTACCAACCCGCAGTGGGCCCGCGTGGTGGATTACGGCCCACTCCCTCTCACCGAGAGGAGGCCTGTGTCCCAGCAGTGGGAACATTAATAGGCTGATGATGTGTGTCCATTGAAGGACTTTTTCATGAAATCATGACATTTGAGAACAAATAATAAGAGTAAGTCTGTAAATACATATTTGTTAGGAAGTGGAATAGCTAGCTACATTCTATCAACATTCCTCACCATCGGATAAAGTGCCACAGTAGTGGCGCTACCTAGACCCGTTTATAGTGTCGTAACTTTGCATTGTACGAGGAGGGCAAGCTCTTTGAAAGGTCATTGCAGACCGTCTCGTCGGGCGGCTAGTGTGGGAGTGGCCGGATTTGGCGGAGAGCCCGTTTGGTTTCCGCAGGGGAGGTCTACGGTGGACGCCGCGGCAGACAGCGAACTGAGGGGGGGACAGAGTGCTGTGGCCCGAGTTGGGGTCGTCTTGGCAGTGTCTCTAGACATTGTCAATACCTTCAATACCCTGCCCTGGAGCTGCATCAGGGAGGCACTCCGGTATCACCAGATGCCGACTTACCTCTGTCGTGTGGTCGAGGCCTATTTGACGGACAGGGCCGTCATCTACCCCAGTCACGAGGGAGAATGAAACCGGCGAGAGATGTCTTGCGATGTCCCACAGGGATCGGCCCTGGGGCCATCACATCGGCGTCGAGTTGACGATGAAGTACTTGGGACTCGTCCTCGACAACCGGTGGAACTTCGTGGAGCATTTCCAACGTCTGTCTCCTAGACTGGAGCGGGCTGGGGCTGGGAGGTTCCTGTTCCAGATAAGGTGGGAAGAAACGCCCAGGTGTCACCATTGTGTGGATCGCCCGGAGGACACGGTGGAGCATACGGTGGAGGCTTGCTCGGCTAGGGCGGAGCACCGCCGTGTCCTCGTGGAGGCGTTTGGTAGCGGTGACCTCTCGCGTACGGCCCTGGTCCAGGCCATGGTACGGAGCGAGAGGACATATATGGGAGTCAAGGGAGAGGCAAATTAGGCGCCCTCATGCCCCTAGTCGCCGCTGGACACGCCCTGGACGTCGGGAATCCATAGCCGATTTCCGGCCACCATATGCGCGGGCTTGCGGACGGTGAGCAATGCTCGCTGCCGATAAGGGACTGGCCCGGCTCGACTGCGCGTTTTGTTCCACGCGCGCCTTATAGAAATGTCAGCACAACTGACGGGGTCCGCTAGGGCCGATGCTGGTCAGGGTCGCGGGAAAGTCCAACAGGGATACCGTGGGCCCTGGCAACACACAGGCAACTGAAGGAACATCGGTGGGTTTAGATCAGTAAGAGTCTGACACGCCCTCCCACGCCGCCCAGAGCAGAAGTTATTCCATAACTACCCACCAAAAAAAAAAAAGCATTGCATTGTCATTTGGTAGTTTGGTTGAGTGTTAGCGCAATAAAACATTTTGTGTATGGACAAAAGGCAATGTTACTACTGTTACTAGAAAAACTTTGGATGCAAGAGCGAGCTTGGGACTTGGAGCACCCTGACCCGGACAGGTTAGGCTGCTCCGCCCCTCGCAGCCTACCACCCCGGGCCATGGCCCTTTTGGCCCTAGGGTAAATACGCCACTGCCCCTGTTCTAGCCCCAGCGGCTAAGGCCGCGTCCTAAGTTCCCAACCAAAAGCGAACGTCGCGCGAATACTCCATCGTCTCGCTCTTATATGACTGTGATTAAGACAGTCGGCAATCAATCTAGTCGCGATCATAAGTTGTAAACAATCGCGTCATTTGCGTAGTCGCGCGATATCGCTTTTGGTGAGGACGCAAGGTTACGAATACGGTGTGCGTTGCCTGTCAGTGATTGAATGAATTTAAGATTTTTTTATTACATTTATCCAAGGTATAAAGCTCATATTGTACGTTAACGTGAGTGACACGTAGAGTGCGCGCCACGAAATAACGCCGGCGCAAAATTGTGTGTGATGCAATGACATAGTCACGCCCATAGATAATACACAATAATACACAATACGGGAGTCACGCCGCGTCAAATGTGGTGGCGGCGTGGAAATAATTTGTAACGATTTAAAGAAAAGGAATAGTCAGTTTAAATTGTTTATTAACTTATATATAAATAATATCATGTACCTATATTTTGTCTCCCTAAAACAAGAAAATATAATATATTACAATCTTATTTAAAAAGAGCCCTAAGTATATAAAAACACGATAAAGAAAATAAAACAATTTTCAACACAAAAACAAAAGGTAACCAAATCCATGTAGGTACCTTTAGGTATTTAAAAAAAACGCATAGTTTCTTTGCTGGTTTACTTCGCCTCCCTATATATGAGTAGGTGGGAATGGGCGGAACCTACGGCCAAGCTTCGTACGGTATCTTTATAAGTGCTACAAGGGTATGTTGGCGCCTGAATGGCATTGACAGAGGGTTGAGTGAACATTTCTGAGACTGTGTCTTAGAATTTGTATGACAGTACAATACAAATTAGTTTTGATTTTGGCCACGCGCCAAAAAAGCCTTGTAGCGCTGTACGCGTGAATTTGGCAGGCTAACAAATGAAAAGCTTACATGTCAAACTTTATGGCAGCTCTGAAGTGCGCTACTCGCTGCACAGTAGGTACCGCACCGTAGTACCGCACCGTACCGCACCCCTCACTCCCACTAACAAATGAATTTGTTGCAAGGCGACTCGGCTCATGTTCCGAGCCATCGGGCTGTAACGTGCTAAATAACCCCTCAGTGCAAATCCTATGCAGCTGTACAATTAAGCATTAAAGGGCTAATAAGGCCTTTTTCATAAAAAAAATAAAAAACAAATAGATACACTTTGTATGATGATAACGTGCAATGTACCGCGTGTTTATGTAAGTATTATGGGGAATTATTATAAGAAATAGACGAAATTGACAATTGCAACGCAGAAATCGCGTTTTCAATTTGTTCCCATTCACCCCTTTTGAACCCTTTTGGCTTATTTTATAGAATAAATAGCTCCTAAATTAATACTAATAAACACTGCCAAGACAATTTAAATTAGTTTCCAGTAATAGTTACCATTACTGGTAATTTGTGATCAATTTTTAAAGTGTTACATGTTAAGACAGATCTTAATACCAATAATTATAAAAAAATATCATTTAAGTACATAACTATTTTTTTCTTAACAAAACTTACAAAGTAACAAGAAACTTTTATAATATTAAAATTTAAATGCGCAATTCAAATGCCAGACTTAATTTTGATGAACACTCCAAAAAGATATGCCCAGAATAAAAATGAATTTAACAAAAAAAAAAAAAAAAAATGGAGATTTCGTAAAAATATTTTAAATAAAAAGTACTACTTATATTATTATGACTTCGAAACGTCTTAAACTAAATACCTATTTAACGTTTGGCCCATTATAGGCCAAAATTACATAATTGTGCACCTTTAATCGAAAAATCCGGCCTATTTTGAGCCTTAACTGATTTATCATTATAATACATCGAATCATGATGATACTGGTAACGAGATGTGGTTAGCACAAGGCCGGTCGTTATGGCGATGCTTGGGAGAGGCCTATGTCCAGCAATGGGCTTCTTTCAGCTGAATGATGAATTGATTATGCCGTAGACGTCCCTCGGAAACCACGTTAGGCCGTTGGTCCCGGCTATCATTTGCAAATCTTTGACAGTCGTTACGGGTAGTCAGAAGCCCGAAAGTCTGACAACTCCTTGGTAAGACTGGTTGTCAGACTTTTAACTTTAGTTTAGTTTTTTTTTTCATTTTACCAATGCGTATCATAGTAACATATAAACTGTGTTGTGGAGGTCAGATAGGCAGTCGCTCCATGAAAAATACTATTATAGTATTCAACTGCTTCAGGTTAGACTGGCAGCCGACTCCAACATAGTTGGGAAAAGGCTATGCAGATGTTGATGTAGATATAAAAAATACTACCGATATTATCGTACTATACTGTTTTGGAATTATAAGTAGTACCCCATAGAATGTGTTCTAGCGTTCTTATAATAATCAAAGTATTCTTGTGGCGAGTTGGCGTGTTTCTTCACAACGTCATCTAGCTGCATTTGATCACCCCAGTCGGCCTGAAAAATCAAGAAATAAATAATTAAATGACAAATTCAAAGCATTTATTTCAAATGAAGCAATTACAGGCACTTTTGAATTGTTAAGGGGTCGGTCAGTCAGGAAGATGAAGCTAGTTGCCTATTCCAAAGCGTAGTAGGTTCCTATGGAGAAGAACGGGCAAAACACTCCACGGACACTCTTTTAAATCAATATATTGTTACGAAATATTGACAAGGTTTTATGTAAACATAAATAAAATCATGTGTTATTTAACTACACGTTGACTGTCTGCCGATGTTGGGAATCGAACCCAGCATAACACCTTGCATGCGGTCTGCACGCGCAGGCATCGCGATCAGCGCACCATCGGTATAGCTGAGACGCGGCGCGACGGCGACACGGCTCGGTCCAATGACCACTCGCTTCCACGGACTCCACCGCTAGTATTCCTCTCCTATTAACTGTTTGTCCGAGAAAGTTATAATTTGTACTGAGCACGACAATAAATATAAACCATTGCCTAAAATACAGTTCACTCTTTTATTGCTCCCCGCCCTAACATTGGTCCTTCGAGCCGGATACAGGAGAAGCAAAATCAAGGTCGCGGGAGCTAAGATCCGGCAGCGCAGGGTCGGTCCTTATGGGGATGCTTGGGTCAGGCCTATGTCAACTGTGGACATAGGCCTGACACTTTTAAAGTAAAAAACTTTAAATCTTTAGATTTGCCCTCACCGTACCTAGTTATGCCGCGCGACAAAGGGTCGCTACTGAGAAGAGTGAACTCACACATCCCTTGTTTCGGCATTCCCGTCATGTCAAGTCACTCCGTCATTGTGTGTGTGTCAGAGGTGTCAAAACGATCATATTACGGCGCGGTAGGACGAATCTAACGATCTAAATCTTTGGAACAGGTAAGTGTACTTACAAAATTAGGAAACAACCCTCTTTTCTCATCGAATTTCCTCTGGTTGACACATCGGAGGAGGTACAGCCTCTCCACCCAGGGCCATATCATGTAGTCCAACATGCCAGGACGATGACCTCCGAAGTAGTTTGTACCTGTAATCAGATAATAGACTATAAGCTGCCTCGTCTGTTTAGTGGTCGAATTCGCAATGGTTAGCATAACCAGCCTATTATGTTGCCACTGCTGGGATTCAGGCCTCCTCTCTGCAAGAGGGAGTGGGCCGTTGTTCACCACGAGGCACAATGCGGGTTGGTGGATGTCATATGTCTCAGAATTGTTGGTTCTGTTCGGTTCTGTAAATGTTTTCCTTCACCGTTTTGAGAGCAGTTCACAATAATTGGGCGGAGGTGTAAAGCTGTAGTACACCTTCACTTCATTAGGTATGTTTATTTTAAGCAGCATTTTAAGTAGCGAGTCTATTGCCAACAACCGGGCACAAAATATGTAAAATCTGTTTTGGGAGCAATAGAAACAAATCTGAGTATTGAACCCAGGACCCGACTCATGCTAAGAGGCCGTACTATATGACGGGCCATAGTTCATTTAATTTGCCTAGTGTTAGAGAGAGATGGAGCTATAACAATATCCCTTACGAATACGAATAGCAATATCCCTTTTTCTCAACAGAACAATGATGGCTTTTACACGTCACAATATGACCTCAGAACAGTAAGATGAAAAAGAAAAAATTCTTACCTCTTGATGCCAATTCCTTTTCGAAGATATCTAGTGTTTGTACGATTTGCTCACTCCCGAACGCGAAGTTAGTGTCGAAACATTCTAAACTGCCTTTTATTAACTGAAAAAGAAAATATAAAAAAAGAGAATCAGCAAAGGTTACTAAGGAAGGTTAGAGATTTCTTGTCTTTAAAACTACAGTTCCTTAGCAGGCCACGCGTCCAGACATTGCATCATTTTTTCTTAAAAGTTATAATTTTATGAAAAAGTCATTGGGAACAAATCTAACATATAGAGATGTATTAATGTTTCTAATGATAATAATTCTGTAAATACATATTTGTTACGATCGCGAATCATATTTTGATCAATATACAACCTGACACTGACCTACAAATTGCAATAAACGTGAGAAAATTTGTATTTCCCCGGGAAATGTGTGTGTGAAATAAATTATTATATATATAAGCAATTAAAATTGGAACAAGAGGGTCGTATTCAATAATTATTCGTAAACAAAGTAGGGTAAATAGTACTAATGTTGGCAGTGTTGGCACCCCCCCAATGATGGGCACTTTGCTAATTTATTCTGCGTGCTACGAATGTTTTGTTTTTTTATATGTTATTGCAACTTATATTCCCCGTATATAAGCAATTAATATTGGAACAAGAGGGTCGTATTCAATAATTATACGTAAACAAAGTAACTTGTATAAAAAAAAAAATGTAAGAGAGATCAGCTAGCTGTCAAATTCTTGGACTAGTGATAGTAGCGACAGCTAAAGTGAGCATGTGGCAGTTTTTATCCCCATTTTATTTTAAGTGAAAACTAGGAATGAATTACCTCATTAAATCTCTCTATTAGCAGCCTATCCTGAGCCTTCACGTAGGGGTCCCGGGAGTGAAGCTGATTCCTCGTATATTTCTCGTCGAGGTAGTCACAGATCACCACACTCTCAAATAAATATTTGTCGCCGTTGTCAGTGGGAATTTCTAGAACTGGTATTTTTACTGAAAACAACAAAATATTTTTTTTATTATATTTAATCAATTAATATAACATAACAGCACGCGTAATCCCGGATGGGTGAGACAGAGGTGCACCTATTGTACACCCACAATTCACCAGTTATTTTTAAATCTCATGTAATAGGAGGCGAGCCTATTGCCATCAACAGGGCATAAATCGAGCCTCCGGGCTGCAAAATTCATGATGGAAAAATGCAAAATGGTTTGCCCGACCTGGGAACTGAACACAGGACCTCATGCTTATATTTTTTTAAGTTAATTATTACATTACGTTACACATACGCAGTTTAATATTTTATCAGCCCAGTATGGTGCTTCAAGAAGATTACCAGAGCGTTGCCAAATTTGACATAAGCTCTCTGAAGTTTATCATGGCAGCAGGGCACATTGCTCGCAGAACAGATGGCCGACCGCGCAGCAGAAGACGTAGCGTTGGAACTGGAAGGCCTCCCACAAGGTGGACCGATGATCTTGTGAAGGCCGCAGGAATTCGCTGGATGCGGGAAGCACAGATCCGGTTGAACTGGGGGTGCTTGGGGGAGGGCTATGTCTATAGCAGTCTTTCGGCTGAAATGAAGATGATGATGATGATGATCTGATACTTACGTCTCGGGTTTTTGCTCCTAAACCACTCAGGTAGCCTAAGGGGGTCCAGTTTGTAGACCTCATATTTCGCCTTCTTAGCTTCCAGGATCAATAGGACCCTGTGGCCGTAAGGGTTCATATCCACATGGTACAGCCGAAGCTTGTCTGACAGCGCCGGCGGTGGCATAGGACCTGAAACGAGCAAAATCAAAATATTAGGAGTTTCCTATTGAACTAAGGCTCATCGTAATGGCCAAGTAGTTAGGGCCTCACCTCTCATGCACGAGTTTGTGGGTTTAAATCTTATGAGATTATTTTGGACTCACATCAATGAACGTAAATATCGTGAAGAAACCAGGGGGCCAAGTCTACTAATTTACAAACGTCACATTGGTCTCTCGATGGCGAGTTTTTGACAGATTTTGTATGGCAAATCTGTCAAAAAGTAACAATCGAGAGACCATTGTGACGATTGTAAATTAGTAGACTTGGCCCCCTGCAGGGCTATTGCGTATCTCGGACTTATAGTTAATATAATAGAAGTCTGAAATCGCCAACCCGTATTGAGCAAGCGTGGTGATCAATGCTCGTGCCTCCTCTGTATGAGAAGAGGCCTCGCATGTGCTCTGACTTACATATAGTTCCCGTATCTTCTTCGTTTGACAGTTATGCGACGTCTGTGACAGGTTTAACGTTAAGCCAAAGTGTGTACCTATATGGTAAGTAACGTCGTTTGATCTCGGCCCTTAGAACCTTCCTCACCACATCCCATCAAGATGGACGGACGACCTTAAGGCTGATACTCCCCAACGGAGGAGGAAAGACAAAATAATCAATAGTATAAATTTTAGGGGTAGACGTTTAAAATAACACGAGAGGAGCTCGTGGCTAAGTAATAACAAGCCGCACGGGTCGATCCATCAGGTTAAGCTACGCTTGCCGGGGTTGGTCAGTGGATGGGTGACCATCTTTACATACCGAGACTCCTCCGTGCCTCGGAAAGCACGTTAAGCCGTTGGTCCCGGCTGTCATTTGTGGATCTTTGACAGTCGTTAAGAGTCGTCAGAAGCCCAAATGTCTGACACCAGTCTTACCAAGGGGTATCGTATTACCCAGTTACTGGGTTGTGGAGGTCAGATAGGCAGTCGCTCCATGTAAAATACTGGTATTCAGCTGCATCCGGTTAGATTGGAAGCTGACCCCAAGATAGTTGGGAAAAGGCTAGGAAGATTGATTGGCGTTTAAAATAACACAACATTACGCCAGTTTTCCCCAAAGGCTTAGGCAGAGCTTTAAGTATACGTATAGCCCACGTACACCCACATTTTGCCAGTTATCTATTTTTAAAGCCGATCGTGCTCCGTCAGCGAAACTAAGTTGGTTTGCATAGTTGAGCCAGTTTTTCAAACATGTTAGCTTAGCTCGTACGTATAGTATAAGGCGGACGCACATGTATGAAAAACTGGCTCAACTATGCAACATAACCTAGTATAGCTAGCGGTGGACGATGTAATAGAGGCCGAGCCTATTTCCCGCTTCCTGACGAAAATCCAGACTCTGGGCTACTGAGAAATTCTAGACGAAAAACCTAAATTTCACTTCACAGTAGTTCTTCGTACTACAAAATTCGAATATTCCATAACCCTAATACATTATTTACTTTGCAACGTTGATATCGCATTGCAAGTAACAGGTAGGTACGATGTGTTTAGATCTGCCATTAACCTATTTCCATAGTAGGTCAAGGAGAATTACATCGATAATTCAGTAGTGAGGGCCTTAATAAATCGATTGAATTGTCTAGTCGATAGAATGTGGGCGTGTTGAGCTGTCTTTATTCTTTTAGGAACTTCTCTTGTAATGTTTTTTTTTAAAGGTTCCTACCAAACATGGAGAAATCAATCTGACTATGTGAAACTATCTGATTGTTTAGGTTCAATTTTAAACGGTCTTACGTAAAATGATCTGCAGTGGACTTAATCCTACTGATAATCATCATCCACCTAGTCTTTTCCCAACTATGTTGGGGTCGGAGCATGGAGCGACTTCTTATCTGGCCTCCACAACCCAGTTACTGGGTAATACCCCTCGGTAAGACTGGTTGTCAGACTTTCGGGTTTCTAACGACCCGAAACGACTCTCAAAGATCCACGAACGACAGTTGGGACCAACGGCTAAACGTGCTTTCCGAGGCATGGAGGGGTCTTGGTATGTAAAAATGTTCATCCATCCACGGACCAACCGCGGCAAGCGTAGCTTAACCTGATCGATCCTACTGATATACGGGATAGTAATCGCCCAATTATTTAGCTTTCCTTTGATTGTGATTCGCCTCTATCAACAACACAAGTAAGTGAACTATTATTTCAGCATGTTTATTTTGCTCCTAGCCTACTCTGTCCCAGTGAAAAAGCCTCTCATCACTCCTATCTTTCACGAGCCCGCGCGTCCTACTTCCAGGAGCCAAGTCTACTAATTTACAAACGTCACAATGGTCTCTCGATGATTTTGTATGGAAAATCTGTCAAAAACTCACCATCGAGAGACTATTGTGACGTTTGTAAATTAGTAGACTTGGCCCCCTGCTTTGACGGAACCTATCCAGTTCGTCTCACCATCTCCTACCTGGCCTGTTGCGACCCCGTCTTTCTGTCGCAGGGCACCAAATTTCTGCTGACTAGTTCAGCATGTTTATCAAAACAAAATAGTATATAAAAAAGCGAGTACTTAATGAAAATATTTCCATATCAGTTATCATCATACATTTTTGCATACTTTGTCTGAGGCATAACCCAATTACGTGAATTACTTCAGTGATAAGAAAGGCAAATATTTTATCTAGACTTTATGTTGGTTAGGTATACCGGAAAAGATTGTGTGTGCATAATCTCGATTAAAACTAGCACTTTTTCCTTCAACTATGTCACTATCGGGACTGTGTCTGTCAGTCAGCGAGCAATGCAACGCAGTATCCTAGGACCAAGGCTTGAAGAAATACCTGTATTTTTGAGAACCGGTACTATTGACATTGGTGTGATACCGTTACCACAGTAGTACCTTTATACTTTGGGTATCAGTACCAGACGTAGTACCAGTACTATTGGTATTTCTAATCAGTATCGGAACGGTACCGGCGCTGCCCTCATCCAGCGGATTCGTGCAACCTTCACCAGGTCTTCCATAGACCCAGCCAAATCATAATACTTGATAAATAAATACAGGTATCCTTTGTAACAGATTTGGATTTACGTAAACGTCAGTGATGCAACGAACATAGAAATCATCATTTCTTCTAGTTGCTATAATTGATGCCAAACGGCGAAGGAAAACATCGTGAGGAAACCGGCATGTCCTAGAAACAAAAATGCGGAGACATTATGACCTCCACCAACCTGCACTGTGCCCGCGTGGTGGATTACGATACCGGCCCAGGCTCACGTCTCCCACAGAGAGGAGGCCTGTGTCCCAGCAGTGGGTACATTACAGGTTGATTATGCTATGTACGAGTATGGTGAAGGAAAACATCGCGAGGAAACCGGAATGTAGTAGAAACAAAAAAAAAATTAAGACTTTTTCGACGATTGTTTGTGACTTCCATCAACCCGCGTTCCGCGCACCCGGCTACAGCGCTCTACCTCTCACAGACAGGAGGTTTGAGTTCAAGCAGTGGAAACATCATAGTCTTGGCGATGTCTTGAAATACTCGATGAGCACTCGAGCCCCACGGCCCTAGTGTTTCAACTCCAAACGGCTCAAAAATATAACAATAAGGTTGTTATATTTGCGCCGTTAGAGATTTTCTGAACCTGCAGAAGCCGCCCCGGTACAGTTCGCCGTGCTAGGTAGATGGGATGGCGCAAGGGTGTCACTGTCGACATAGGTTGCATCCCACACCAAAGGCCTACCCAACTTCCATGGAATGCTTGGGTAGGTATTCTATTGCCGAAAATAGAGAAAAAGTAGATTGTTTTTGTATTTCAGCAAAATTATGGCCTATTTGTACCCAAAGCGTCTTTGTAAAGTGATAATTAAAACATATCAATGTCAACAAAATTCTCTAGCCTCTTCCTCATTATTACTCTGAGGCCTCTTCTAATATATGTATAATATTACAATGCCGAAAATAGGCTTAAAACATTGCCAGAGCTAAAAAATCATTGGTAAGTAAATAAAAATAGGCCAAGTTCTAATCAACCCAGAAGACTCTATACGGACTTTATTTAAACCTCAATTTAAACAGTTTATACTGTTTATAGTTTAATAATAACAGAAAAGTCGACTATAATTTCTTTGGCAAGAATGAGGTCGCCTATTTTTGGCATCTATAAAATGAAGATGTTGCAACGTATCCTTAATAACCGAAACACGAACGGCTAAATACGAAGTGAATACACACAATGATGTCATTATAAATGCACTATTTTTTGTGTCAACACAGCACAGACAAGGTCGAATTAATTGACACAGCAGGTAAGGTGAGCGATGCACCTTGTGGCCTTCATGTCAGAAACAGCTGTTCAAAGGTTTTATACAATTGAGCTACTATTTAATTTTCAATTAAGTCTACAAAATTATGCCGACGTACATATCACTGCATTTATTCGTTTATTAATTTTAGCATTGTATTTACATTAGTTTTTGATTATAAATAATATTACTGAACAAAAAAATACTTACATTTGAAGAAAGCATGAAAATCGTTTATCCAAGTTATAGTTACGACTAATGCCGAAAATTAAAGCTCGAATAAAAAAAACAAGTGACAATTTCCACGATCAATAATAAAAACTAAAACTAGGTACTCACCGACAGTCCGTTGTTGATAATACGACATGTTTTTTTTTACAAACTCCACAAGTAGAATTAAAAGAGAAAATTGTTATAATTCGCGTAATCGTGCACCCGCGGACTACGAAAACCTGTGTGGAAATAATAACGTCATTCTTAAAATTAAAGCTGTCGACAGAACTAACACGCTTAGGTTACATCACGCCGCGATGATGTCATAACTCATAGCATAGTTAGTGAATGAGCGACTGAGTCCAGTCGGAATCGACCGATTCGCAGTCGTTCATTACCTATGAACTATTTGCCGTCGCAGACTCGCAGTACATATAATATACGGGGTGGCAGGGACATCGACGCGAAGCCGGTTACCATGGATTCAGTACATGATTCTGAACCCCCCTGAGTTGACATTTTTCGTCGGTTATTAAATAAAAAATCTGCTGCTCCATACATTTTGACCGCGTAGGTTGCACTTTTCTATGAAACAGCTGTTTTTAAAAAAAAATAACCGACGAAAAATTTTAACCGACGAAAAATTTCAACGCAGGGGGGTTCAGAATCATGTAGTGAATCCATGGTAACCGGCTTGGCGTCGATGTCCCTGCCACCCTGTATATGCATAGTCGACGACGCGGCGACGTTGCAATTTTTGTCTACCACTTTTGACAAAAACTCCCAGTACAAGCCGTCGGAAATATCTGCGAACCTCGCTGGAATGCGCTTTCCCGCACGTATTATATTAATATTTTTTACACACACAAAAATATTATATTCAATTTTCACAAAATAAATATTTTTTTTACCTCTCGAATTATTTTACTATCTCTCCAGTTTGCATGACCTTAATGAGCCAGGTTCGCAGATATTTCCGACGGCTTGAAAATTGAAATTTCCTTAAGGTTGCCTGTCCACCGGAGAGGAGAGGAGAGGAGAGGAGATGTGTCAATATTAACCAATAGAATCAAAACTCTGCTCCAGAGGTGCGATTCTATTGGTTAATTTTGGCACATCTCCGCTCCTCTCCTCTCCTCTCCGCTCCATTGGACAGGCAGCCTTAGGCTGAAACTATCTAACTGTCACGTAGATCTTAGAGCAAAAATAAACCTTGACCCCTTATCTACATTTCTTTATTTTCTACCCTTCAGGCGGTATGTACAAATAAGAGGATTGAATGAAATTCGTTGGCCTTGCTGGTGGATAATGCTAATTGCTTACAAACTTACAATGCATTGTAGCGGTATTCCAGGGTAGCTCATATACTTTTTGGGGCAAAATATTAAAAAAAATTAAAACTATACACAATGTTTAACAAAGATCAAAAATGCAAGTCTTCCCCTGTTGACATGACGCCTTTTTTTGTGCAAATGGCGCAACAAAATGGCGGCTCGCGACTCGCGGCGATAACGGACGTAAGAAACTACGAACCAAGGCGAGTATTTCAAACCTATTGGATCGCCGACGAACTTACTCGGCGGTTTTAAAGTGCGCGTACTTAGTATGACACACGGGCGAGTAAGGGTCGCGCCACACCTGCCGAACGTTCGGCGTGGAAGACCGTTCGGTTGAATACGCTCCTAATGTTTTTTCAAGTTACCTATGACACATCAGCCGAACGTTACGTCGGTTCATGAGCAAGCGTCACATGACGCGACGGAACGTTCCGCAGGTGTGCCGCTATACTAAGGTCGCTGAGCCATAAGACCGCGTACCTACTTGCTCGCACGTCTATCAACCCTTTTAATATACCTATTCCTTTTTGTGATTTTACAAAAAGAAAGCGTCAAGCTAGTTGCAGAGTGTAAGCTAAGTGTGCAAATGCCCCTCTAGTATGACATCATCTGTGACCCGATTATCTGTAACCCTATCAAATTCAATAGTTCGAAACATGACATCACTGATCCATACTTTTAACGTATTCTCAATTTAGCCGCTTTATTTTTAGAAGGCCAATAACATAGGTGTTTGTATTTTTTACTCATACCTACTTTTATTTAAATTAAATGTGTTTAAGCTGATTAATGACTGGAACGTTATTTTAGAAAATGAGTCATTTCAGGATTTCGTTACCGCGTTTGAAGAATTTTAATTTAATTAATTACGTAAAGAAGGTATTTGAGATTTGGAGACTGATGTGTTATTGTGATGTGCCTGAGTGATGTGCACTAAGTCACAGACTACAATTAATTACTATTTATATGTGCTTTGCGGTACTAACCTGTGATTACGGTAACATTACTGATAAATAAAACGTTCGGTAATCTCACATTGGAGCGAAAGCTTACATATTCTCTATGATAGTATGTATTCCGTATTCAATAAGTAATTTTGTATCATAATTATGATGATCCACATGATATTATTTCTAATACTGGATATTTGGATAATTTATTACTGCAATAATTAAACGCGAATTAAATGTTACAAAAGGAAAATAAAAACTATATAATGGATGTTTTTATTGTCGTGGTTAGATTTGTTTTGCCTTTGGCAGTGTAAGTATAATTTCTAATCATCAGCATCGGTAATAGCAATTGAATTTTATAACTTTGCATCATTTCAATCAGAATACTTTATGAATTAAGTATATTAGTTTGAAGATTACGTTTAACACAGAAAAAAAATATTGGTACAAAGTTTTAGTTACCTAAGTTAGGTTAGTTATTTTTAGTTTTGGAAGATCATGTTAGTTGTTAATTTAAAATACAAATTATGGTACAAAGTAGTTTTGAAGAATAGAGACTGGCAACACAAAAAGTTCTGTCAAACCGTGTAACTGTCAATGTCATTTTTTTTTCAACACGTTCCATTAATTTTTAATTTGAAGCATTTTTCTGTGTCATGCTTGACCCCTCACGCTTCACAAACAATGCATCTTCCGTCTTTCTCTTATTTAAAAATGAGTTTTTCTGACAAAAATAAAATAAATCGAAGTTTCTTTTCGGAAATAATTATGGTATAATTAAATCGCCAGAAAGGAAGGATAAATACGCTGTAAATTTAAAAGCTTTGGTAAAAATACGGTTTACTTATACAATTCGTGAAAAATGTTATAAAACAAGCATTTACAAACAATAATTTTGGTATTTTGTTTGATTACTTTGCCATTGGCTTCAGTAAAAATTGAGTACTTATAGCAGGTAAATATGAGTCATATAGATGCAAAGGTAGCAACATCCAGTTTTACCAAAATGGCAGGAAACAATATTTTTGTTTTAAAGCAGTAATATAGCTATTATGGTGCTATTTTTTACATAAAAATTTAGAGAATCATGTGATTAATACAAGAAAAATTTAGGATATTACAGTAATATCATATTTCTTCTAAAAACTAGACGTTTGGTTTGGATCTTTCTGTTTCTGCGCCCAACTCGTGGATATTGCTACCTTTGCAGCCAAACCTCTGGGATGTTGCTGCATTTGCAACCGCCGATTTTAGATCATAATTAGACTGAATAATCTTGATACTTTTGGTACAAAGTACATACAACAGGTGTCTACGTCAGGAGTTTACTGTATCTAAGGGACACCATACCGATAAATGAAGTTATGAACTTAAACCATTATTCTGAATAAAAAATCTGTGGATTTCTCATTGGGTAGGAAATAAAATCGCTATTAGATACATATTGGCACAGTAAAGTAGATTTATAATAATATATTTACTAAATATTGATTTACTAAATACAATTATGTTTTTATTTTATTTTAAAATCATCAGCAAAGACATCACAATAACATTACATTCAAAAACACAATCGAATTAAAAAGCTCTTACTTTTTGTGTCATTTAAAAAATATTTAAAGGATCTAAAACGTTGAATCACACTATAACTTAACGCATTTTTTTAGCCTCATTTCTCTTCCATTTATCGGGGTCAGCTTGCTTTTTTCTACTAGACTTTTCGTTACATGGGGTAGGAAAACACTCCATCGTATTGTTTTTCACGTTTTACTGGGTAAAATATACCTAATTCTGTTTAATTTTACAAAAACAAATATCACACCAAAGAACAACAAAACGGTAATCGCCATACTAAATAAAGTGTCATGGTGGCCAAATACAGACACCTGATTGGTCGAATCGGATGTTGCTGTCTTTGGCTTTACTCAAATGGATAATGCTGTTTTTGCTACAAACCTAAGATTTTAACGGTCATTTTATACGGGATATTGCTTCTTTTGCTAAAAACTAAATATATCAACCAATTAAGCTGATTTTACACTGTCAGACTGCATTCAAAGTTGCTATCATTAAAAAATTGGATTTTGCTGCCTTTGCATCTATATGACTCATATGGCTTATTCCTCCTAATTATTAATTTCGGAACATTAAAACATTTTAATGTCTTCCATTTATCTAGAGATGTAAACAAAAGTAATTTTTTCCCCTTCCCCTAAACATACATTGTGATATGAAGACTTTACCACTATTGTTGTTATTTACTTGCAATTTGCTATAAATATTGCCCGCGGTTTTCTAGAATCTCAGAAACACTACTTTTACCTGGACAAAAAAATTATTCACGTTGATTCCTGGATTAACTAGGAGCTTTAAAAAAAAACAAAAAAAAAACTGTTTTTTTATGTATTCATAGGGTCTAACAAAAACGCAAACCTTTTTAAAATCCTGTCTGTACAATAGACGACTCTTACTCTTCGTGTAGGCCTTTAATAGAAAAATTGATTAACTCCTGGCATTTGTGATTAAGTTTATGATAATATAAGTCATAACATCACACCTCTATTGCCCGAAGGTTTATTCAGAGGTGTACCTATTACCTATTACGTACACCCACATTTTGTCATTTATGGTTCAAGTCCCATGTTATAGGGGGGGAACCTATTCCCCCATCCACCAGGCACAAATCCAGCTACAGAGAAATTCTAGATGGAAAACCCAATAACACTTTGTCCGACCCGGGAATCAAACCCAGGACCTTATGCTCAGCAGCAGCACTTGCAACCACTAGACAAATGAATCAGTTTATAAATATTATCTGTCAGGAGCTAATGTGGGAAAAATATCAGCCATTTAGCAATAGGGCCTAACTGCCCTGGGCGGACTTACATTTGAGTACTAATTCTTGTGGAGGTCTAAGAGAAGAAGAGGAGCTTGTGGCTAAGTAATAACAAGCTGCACGGGTCGATCCATCAGATTAAGCTACGCTTGCCGGGGTTGGTCAGTGGATGGGTGACCATCTTCACATACCGAGACTTCTCCGTGCCTCGGAAAGCACGTTAAGCCGTTGGTCCCGGCTGTCATTCGTGGATCTTTGACAATTGTTGCGAGTCGTCAGAAGCCCGAAAGTCTGACACCAGTCTTACCAAGGGGTATTGTATTACCCAGTTACTGGGTTGTGGAGGTCAGATAGGCAGTCGCTCCATGTAAAATACTGGTATTCAGCTGCATCCGGTTAGACTAGAACCCGACTCCAACATAGTTGGGTAAAGGCTGGGCAGATTTTCTCTTATGGAGATCTAGGATCTCATGCTAGCTTGCTGCAATTAGAATAATAATACCAGCGTATTACTGTCCCACTGCAAAGGCCTTCTCTTACAGAAAAGGCACGAGCATTGATCACACTTGCTCAAGACGGGTTGGTGATTTCAGACCTATATTAACTATAAGTCCAGGTTTCCTCCCAATGTTTTTCCTTCACCAAAGTCAGTAATGTCAAAGATAAACTCAGGAAGTACGTCATATGAATTGAAAAAGTCACATTGGTACTTGCCTGGTAATGAACCCACAACCTTGTGCATGAGTGGTGAAGCCGTAACCACTGGGCCATCTACTGCATTGTGTTGAATAAAGACAAACATTTCAGTTGTCTTGTCCTTTAAAAATAGATATAAAACAGCTTTATTTTGGGTGCTATTCATAAATCATTTTAAACTTTAAATTAAAACATTTATTTTTAATTTATACTAATACTAACTGGTGTCAGCGGCTTCGCCCGCGTGAACTCTTTTCTGTAGTATAATATGTATGTATTAATATAAACCTTCCTCTTGAATCATTAAATCTATCTATTAAAAAAAAACGCTTTAAAATCCGTTGGGTGGTTTTAAAGATCTAAGCATACATAGGGACAGACAGCGGGAAGTGACTTTGTTTTATATTAAGTAGTGATGTAAATTCTTCTTTCTGTTTCATTTAGCTTATAGTAAGCAATTTGATGTTCATATCATACTGTAAGACTTTTGTATTCTAAATAAATAAATTACTGCTTCATAGGTCTAGTTGTTGCAAATTCAGATGTTTTAAAGAGGTCCTGGGTTTGACTCCCAGTTCGGGGGATTTCATCAATTTTCAGTTTTTGCTATGACCCCTATCTTATGGGATCTACTGAAGCCAGCGAAAATATGCATTTAACCTTTTTTTATTAATTTTAAAATAATTTTACACCTCTGACAGCTAATGCCGGGAAAAAGGCATGATAATATAAATGTTATTAAGTTGCACTCTTAGCAATAATTATTGTGGTTTATCTAGAGTCGAGCAGTGGTGGCCCAGTGGTAACGGCTGCGACTTACGAGTTGTAAGTTGTAGGTTCGAACCCAAACATGCACTTTACTTCATATAAATTATTTCCTCACTACTGCTCTCAAAACGGTGAAGGAAAACATCGTGAGGAAACCGGCATGGACAGAACCAAAAATTCGAAGACATGTGACATCTACCAACCCGCACTGGGACCGCGTGGTGGACTACGGCCCACTCCCTCTCACAGAGAGGAGGCCTGTGTCCCAGCAGTGGGAACATGTAAAGACTGATTATGTTATATAGAGTAAGGATTTTGTTTAAAATGTAATCTTCTGTCTTCTTGTATCTTCTGACTGCTTGGTCTAGTGGTTAAACTTAATGGCGGCTTGGAACATGAGGCGAGTTGCTGCGCAGTAACAAATTCATGTGTCAGCGGGGGTGAGGGGTGGGGTACTGCGCAACGAGTGGCTAACTTCAGAGCTGACATTAAGTTTGAATCAAACTATATAAAGTTATTGTTTTTTTCCATTTGGAATTTCTCAGCCCGGAGTCTGGATTTGTGCCCGGTTGATGGCAATAGGTTCGCCCCCTATTACATGGGACTTAAACATAGCTGGCGAAATGTGGGTGTACTATAGGTACATCTCTGCCCAACCCTTCGAGGAATAGAAGCGTGATGTTATGTTATCTTCTAAACTAATTTAATATATAGGTGAAAATCGTAACTAATATTTTAAGGAAGTGTATAGAGTGCCGCTAGAATATTTGCGGCATACTAGTGTCGCTGCCTTGGCCCGACTAAAGTGCCGTAAGCATTGCAATATCACTGTCACTTGTTATTTTGGCGTTCGGCGCTTGGCACTAGCCGGGCCGAGGCAGCGCCACTATTATGCCGCCAGCGGCACTTTATCCGATAGGGATATTGCTGCTGCCTATTTTAAATGCGAAAGTGAGTTTGTTTCTTTATTTGTTACGCTTGCACGCTAAAACGGCTGAACCGATTTGGATGAAATTTGGCATATGGGTAGACCATAACCTGGACTAAGATATATTATAGGATACTTTCTATACCGATGTTCTCATAGGTTCGAGACTTAGGCTGCCTGTCCACTGGAGCGGAGCGGAGAAAAGAGGAGCGGAGATGTGCCAATATTAACCAATAGAATGTTGACTCCGCCCCTGACTTTTGATCAGTGATCCTGAGTCAAGATTCTATTGGTTAATATTGGCACATCTCCGCTCCTCTTTTCTCCTCTCCGCTCCAGTGGACAGGCAGCCTCCAGAAACCGCCTGGCGCAGCTAGTATATTTAACTGTTAAAGGAAGTACTGTTACTAATACAAAAATTCTCTCAATAATAACAATGATAGGAAAAATTATTTCTGAGTGTCATAGGATATGTTTTAAGATCTAGTTGACTTCCACGCAGACGAATTCGTGGGCCGAATATAGTTTGACTTCGATTTTCATGACTTTTTTGACTTTGACTTTGACCCTCTTCGTAATAAAAATAATCAAATACAAATCTGTTTTTATTTTTCAGGAATTAAAATGGAAACAGAAGAGGTAGAAGAAGTAGTTATAAAATGTGAAGTAATAGAGATATCTGATGAAGAAGAGGCAGAAGGAAAGAAGAAGAAAAAGTAAGTTTCACTCTAAACGATTAATCCGGTCCACTGTCCTTTGCTGTCTTCCCACAGCGACGGCCTAAGCTGTGGTCCGTACCCCAAAGTTGTCTTAGCGTGTAGTCGCTTGTCTTGTAAGGGCCTTAATTTATCAGGAAAGTCCGGTTAAGCACCCGACAACCTCCTAAGTTGACCTGCAAGATGCCATTTAAATAAAAAACATGCGGGGCAGTCTTTGGGGACTGCCGATAGAAGTGTAAACTAAGTAACTTGTGAATATTTTTGATTCTCGCGTTGATGTCTTTCGTTAGATACATATAGCTCCTGGAAAGCGTTCGGTGATGATGACGCGAGTTCCATGATTTTTGTTCACCCAAAAATTTCTCAACGCGGATAAAGAAGTTTTACAAAAATTAAAAAAAAAACGCCCTAAGCCACTTATCTCTTATTTTCAGACGAATAAGAAAACGCACCGTTCCAAAAGAGAGGTCTAACTGCGAACACTGTCCAAAAACGTTCGCCACAAGGTATGAACTAAAAAAACATATACGGACACACACAGGCGAGCGACCCTACATGTGCCCAATCTGTGGAAAGACCTACACACAATTAGGCCATCTTAGTATACACCAATTATCACACGAAGGCATTAAAAACTTCAACTGTGGAGAATGCGGGGCTTCGTTCTACAGGAAAGCAGACTTGGATCGTCACGAAAAAATTCATCTTGGCATCAAACCTCATGTGTGTGAGATATGTTCAAAAAGTTTTACGCAGAAGAACAATTTAGTCATGCATGTTAAAATGCATGTCGGTGACAGAGCTCATTTATGTACCGTCTGCAATAAACGGTTCATGACGAGAAGTAAGCTAATGCTTCATGCTAAACGACATGAAAAAGCTAAAAAAGTTAAAAGTGAATTAGATATAGTAGATGATGAAACAGATTAATTTTTCCATAGGTATTAAAGCGGCGATTCCATTAGGCAAGTTACTTGTATGCAAGTTACAAATTGCATACAACTTGAACAAACCTACATACAAGCTACAACTTGTACGAGGTAGTTTGAACTTGTACGTTTTTGAATTCAAGTGACGTGCAAATTGAACGCGCAAACGTTAGTTGCACATTAACAAGTCTTGAACCAAAAATTGGAACCAAAACCAACTCAATTGTAGAACATCTCCACTTTTATGCAAGTAAAACCTGTATGCAATTTGCACACTCTCGAAAACATGTTTCCAATGCAAGCAACTTGTACGCAAATGTGACGTCATACTTGTATGCAAGACTTGCCCAATGGAATCGCGGCTATAAGGTAGGGTACAGCCCGATTCAAACTTAATGGCGGCTTGGAACATGAGGCGAGTTGCTGCGCAGTAACAAATTCATGTGTCAGCGGGGGTGAGGGGTGGGGTACTGCGCAACGAGTGGCTAACTTCAGAGCCGACATTAAGTTTGAATCGAACTATATAAAGTTATTGTTTTTTTTCATCTGGAATTTCTCAGCCCGGAGTCTGGATTTGTGCCCGGTTGATGGCAATACGCTCGCCCCCTATTACATGGGACTTAAACTTAACTGGCGAAATGTGGGTGTACTATAGGTACACTCCTGCTCAACCGGGGTAAACAATCATGATGTTATGTTAATATGTTTATAGCTTGATATATCGTCATGCGTACATACAATATTGTAATAGGTCTTATGGCTGGTTTCTGAGATCCTCAGTTAGACTCTAAGGGCGAATTCCACTAACGATACTAAACGCGACCAGCTCATCTAACTCGTAAACTGCGTTCAAGAGCTGTCAGTGTCATCCTTGTTATACAAGGAGACGACAGTAAATTAAACTTCGTTTAACTAATGTCGTTCCCAGTGTGCTTACAAAAATTCAACCAAATTTAGATCTAATAGTTTAGTCCAGTCTTTCTCAAAGTGGGCGGTAACACCCCCTTGTGGCCTGTGGGCGCTGGAGGCCTAGGGGGGTAAGGGGCCCAAAAAAAATGCGGGGGTGTTGAAGTAGTTTAGGGTGGATTTGTAATTTCATCTAGTATTTAAAAATTCATTGAAATTAAAACCTACCAGGCTACTACACAAAATCGAATTTTTAGTTCATATTTCTGCCGTTTGATTGTTTTAAAACTAAAAAAAATTAACATAGTTTTCGTGGGATAGCCCGTGAGCAATCAAGTTTTAACTAGTTTCCGTTAAATAACGCGATTTGTGCAATCCTTTATCAGTCGGCTGGCTCATCGATACTTGTTCTTACTTGCTCAGTACGACTGAGCGTCGAATGAGATAAACGAGTTTGCGTTCTAATTGCTCTCACTGGTAAAAAATTCTCGTTTAGAATGTAAGTTTAAACTCCAGACCAGACTAATAAAGCACACTATAATTAAATTAATTAAAGTAATGCATGTCATTGTGGTTTTTAAGATGAGGTAGAGTAAAAAAAAATTGGGGGGCGCTGAAAAATGATTGATTTTCAAAGTGGGTGGTAGATGAAATAAGTTTGAGAACCTCTGGTTTAGTCACTATAGATACGGAACCCTATTACTAAGCTTCCGCTGTCCGTTTGTCTGTCAGCGGGCTGTATCTCATGAACCGTAATTGGTAGACAATTGAAATTTTCGCAGATTGTGTATTCTTTTGCAGCTATAACGAATAAAGTTAAAAATTAAAGAGGGTTCCCATACAAGAAATGTGTTTTAATCGGCGTTTTTTTCTGATATAAATATGTAGTGTTAAATATCGTACGGTCCCCTTTCGTGTACGAGTCTGACTTTAGGATTTGTTGATAGTTTCTTAATATTCCTATGTTGCAATTATTTTCATTGACACTGACAGCTCTTGAGCGCGGTTTAAACGTGCTGATTACGTTGTTTCATTGGTGGAATTCTCCCAAAATTAACTATTGATTTGATAAACTTATCTATTTAGGGAAACAGCAGCTTAATTGCGTAATGGATTGTTCAGGCCGCGAGAATACGCTTCTTGAAATTGTTTTTTTTAACATCGTTGCGCGAGGTTTTGTTACGTGACGAACATTCACGAATTTTTCAAACCCTTGAAGCTATGAATGTCAAAATGGAAAGATATTTTATGTGTGCTACGCAATTATCGCGCGGGTAAACAATAAAATAATCATAATATCGAATCGTAACGTTTTTAGTTACGTGGAAATACAATATGTTAAAAAAAAACTTCCCGATCCGAAAAGGGCACATATGTACTTTAATAACATTACTTAACAAAAAGTAATAAAAAATCTTATTATTATTGAAAATAAAAAAGTTAACAAACTTTAAAATTAGCAAACTTCAACTTGAACAGGGGTCCTAAGTTATGACTTGTAGACACCCACCAAACGACGGCCGCCCGCGCCCCATGGCAACTGAAGGAACACGGGTGGGTTTTAGTCAGTAAGAGTCTGACACGCCTTCCCGCTCCGTCCAGAGCGGGAGAAGTTATTTGATGATTTCGTTTTTGGCTTGCTATGCGTTAAGTAAATTAAACGGTTGTTAGTTACTTTGCTAAATAACTTGTCATTCAAGTTAGGATTTTAAATCAAATGCATTAAAGTCTATTTTACGATGGCTATACAGAATAGTGGACGGCTCGCCGGCCGGTCACTGCCCGCGAGTCGTCACACTGTCACGTAGAATACCGCCCTTCAGCAGGGTCAAGCCCCTTCATAAGCAATAGTGTAACTTTCTCACAGGAAAATATTTTTTCGTATCGGATCAGTACCTACTTCTAGAGAATACTTAAACAATTACACCTCTTTATAATTTAGTTTAGTTTTTTTTGTTTAGGAGAGGGGGTGGGAGTTGAATAGTCATTCTCAAAGCATTTATTTCAATTAGACCATTTAAAAGCACTTTTGAATTGTCAAAGAGTCGGTCAGTTAGTCAGAAAGTTGAAGCTAGTTAGGAGCCAGATAGGCAATCAAAATTTAATTTTAAATAAACATGGTGTTCCGTTTGATATCTTATAACTCTAGGGTATTACTGAGACCATGTCAAAGAATCAACTGGTATATGAAAAATCTAACAAAAAAAAAGTATTTTGTTGTGCACTTTTTTTGGGATGGGTAATAAATGTTAAACTCGCGTCAGGACGTGACCGTAAGATCCGGTGCCTAGCAACCGACAAAGTAAATATCAAAATAAATAGTCTTTGACATTATATTATATAAGAAATTTTACCCATATTGATGGGTAAAAAAAGCAGTCAAAACATACTTCATGAAAAGTGTTTATTCAAAAATGCACAACGTTAATGTTCAAGTTTTCACTTCTGCCGGCACTCCCGGAGTGCAACCCGTTGTTTATTTTTTTCCTTTTTTGAATCATATATGTGTGTAAATACCGGATAAAATTGGTACCTACCTAAGGTTATTTGGCGGTGTGGTTTAAATATATTTTTCTAACTCCAGCATTCTGTAAACCTTGTGGCATCTACAACGCCACATGCGAACTACGCATAAAAAACCTGACGTCACACAAATCCTGCATCGCGCAAGCAGAGTTTACCGCAATCGTTGGCAGCTGCCCACGGTCGGAGGATCCTCCCTTTTCTATAGAGGATGATTGAGCTTTACACCCTGTTCCTCATATCTCTATAGCCTATTGGACTAAACATGTTTTCAATCTTAGGGTCGCGCCACACCTGCCGAACGTTCCGCGACGGAACGTTCGGTTGACTACGCTCCTAATGTTTTTCAAGTTACCTATGACACATCAGCCGAACGTTACGTCCATAGAAATATGACGCGACGGAGCGTTCCGCCGCGGAACGTTCGGCAGGTGTGGCGCTAGGCTTAGCCAAATTATTTGATTGGCTGTCGTTATTTTGAAGAACCAATCACAGCAGTAAACTTGAGTTTGACAGCGTGTTAGTTATTTGTATGTTTAGCAACTTTATTAACGTTATATTCATTGCCAAAATGGAAGACCTCTTGTCAAAGTGGCGCCGACTGGTGGCGTGAAAACCCTCATTAGGCTGCCTGTCCACTGGAGCGGAGAGGAGAGGAGAGGAGCGGAGATGTGCCAAAATTAACCAATAGAATCTTGACTCAGGAATTCAGGATCACTGATCTAAACTCAGGGGCGGAGTCAAAATTCTATTGGTTAATATTGACACATCTCCGCTCCTCTTTTCTCCTCTCCGCTCCAGTGGACAGGCAGCCTTAGGAGCCCCTAAGGCAAACTATCACCAGCCGGTGATAGTTTGTTATTCCATAAAGAACTTCCCTTAGCTCGAATGATATATTTTTATCATATTTAGGTATTAAGAAAACTCGAAAATGTTGTAATTATTTTTAATTATACTTTATTTTTATAAAGTAATGGTGGTCCGTCTTTAGTTCCTCTTTTAGCCGCAAAAGGCGCTAGTGTAGTGACTTACCCAAAATTATGAGTTTTTATAAAAATTCGTATTATATTTATTTTAAATTGAATCATAAATTGTAATGAGTCGAATTTAATTTTGTAGGTACTAGGTAGTTTTAATAAAACTAGTTTATAAGTATTGTGTTTTTATAAATAAAATGTAAAAACATTCCAGAAAGACGTTGTTTTATTTATATTCACATTTAAATCGTGCTTTAGTAAACATTTGAATATTTTGTTAATGCTCGAGTGTGAACAAAGAGATAATTTAATATCTTTGAGTATGAACGAGGATGGATAACGTCGAGGTATGCCAAATAAACGATAAATGGATTGAGTGGTTTTTTTATGTCGATAAACATATTTTTTTATTATTTTTTATTATTAGTACATACTCGTTTATGGAAGAAGATATTAGTTAACACAATCGGTAAATTCCATCCCGCATCCCGCGCGGGATTCGCTTCAGTTTGACCAGAGCTCTCGTCAAACTGATGTGCACTGAAGCTCATCTATCTACCCGCCAGGTCTAAAAAAAATAATTGTGAGAGTGCGTAGGTAAGTATTGCAACGAATGTGCTACGAGGATCTCGTAGCTGTTGCTACGAATGTGCTACGAGGCAGTGTGTAGCTGTTGCTACGAATATGCTACGAGGTTATTGCATAGTGTCAGTTTGCCACGAAAGTGGTATGAGTTATTGCGTAGCGAATTAGCGATTGCTACAAAAGTGCTACGAGGTATTGCGTCTACTAGCTGTTGGTACACAAGTTCTACGAGGATTTACGTAGCAGTTACTACAAAAGTGCTACGAGGATTTGCGTAGCTGTTGCTACAGAAGTGCTTCGAAATACTGCGTAGCTGTTGCTATGAATATGCAAAAGCACAGCAGAAATAATTTACCGCACCATTATAATAAAACTAGCCTATTATTGTCCCACTGTGGGGCAAAGGTCTCTTCTCATTCAGAGAAGGCACCACGATTCGGAAGATCACCACGGTAACTCAAAGCGGATTGGCGATTTCAGACTTATATTAACTACTAGCTTCTGCCCGCGGCTTCGCCCGCGTGGATGTCGGAAATTATCCCACAGGAACGTGTAACAAACATGTCCTAAATCAGCGGGGTAATTGCGTGGCACTTACAATAGCAATGGGTTTAATTTTGACAGTTCAACAATTAATTGCGTTATTTACGTTATTTCTCGAACATAATTATTAAGCAATAGCTTCCACTCGGCGCTCTGGCGCGTCATCCCCTGGCTGGCCCGCCCCTCCACCCTCGTTCTGTGCGCCGTCGACTCAATATCGCAGGTCATTCTTATCGTTCTAACTATTTGTCCAAATTACTTAGTGTAAAAGACAAACTTTATCTACATTAAATACCAAAAGCGATGAAGGTATTTATTTTGATAAGAATTAACTAAATACTCTAAAATATGCAATGTAAAAAAGGTATTCAATTTAACTGTATTAATTGCTCACTATTTTGGTTATAAAGGCTTCCACATAAAAGGTAGATAGATGCTGTCGCGGACTTTTATTTAGAACTCTTTAAGACAAACAATCCCACAATACATTTTCTTCATGTAACTCTAACGGTTAAGGCAGCGCACGCAGCATACGGTGGAGGTCTGCCCGGCTTGGGTGGACCACCGCCGTGTCCTCGTGGAGGCGATCGGCGGCGGTGGCCTCTCGCGTACGGCCCTGGTTCAGGCCATGGTGCGGAGCGAGAGGGCATGGCAAGCCGTCACCTCCTTCTGCAAAGCAGTAATGCTCGCGAAGGAGCAGGTGGAGCGCGCGAGAGAGTGGCAAAGGCCGCGCCCTACCAGCCCTAGCCGCCGCCGCCGTAGGAGACGTCCCGGGCGTCGGGAATTGATAGCCGATTTCCGGCCACCGTAGGCGCGGGCCTGCGGACGGAGAGCAACGGGCAGCTCGCCGTCCGATAAGGACCAGGCCCGGGTCGACGGCGCATCGTGTTCCACGCGCGCCTCAAAGAGATATCAAGGATCGAAGGAACACGTGTGGGTTTTAGTCAGTAAGAGTCTGACACGCCCTTCCGCTCCGCCCAGAGCGGGAGAAGTCATTGGATGATTAACAACGCAAAAAAAAAAAAAAAAGGCAGCGCACGCAAAGATAGATCTCAGAGGGCAGGAATTTTTCCGACTTACTTGATACTTATCGTTATACCTATTATGGCCAAATCACATAAAATCTTTATAAATTGTAGCAATTATGTGTTATTCTGATGTATAAGCTACATTATTGTAAAGTTTCATCAAAATCCGTTCAGTAGTTTTTGTGTGAAAGAGTAACAAACATCCATCCATCCATCCATCCTCACAAACTTTCGCATTTATAATATTAGTAGGATTAATGTAGGGCAGTGTTTTTCAACCTTTTTCATGACTTGACCCCATTAGTATGAAAAAAAATTTTCGCGACCTCGACCATTCGAGAACGATTTGAACTCAGTCGAGATTCCCGCTGAGTCGAAGTTTCTGCAGCACGAAACCTAGCCTGATGTTCCTGAGTTGCAGAGAGCCTTGCCTCACGACCTTCCTCAGATTCCTGTGATCGAACTAATCTCATCCTTTTAGCATTTCTGCTACATTGGGAGAGGTTGGATCTTCTTCGAGGCATTCTTACAATAAAATAGTACTTACTACTTAACACACAGTTATTTAGTAAACACGAACTATCGTAAACAATTAAACTATAAATACCTACAGATTATTAAACAGTCTAAAATTATCACAGTTTAAGTAATAAGTGTTAAGACGTGTAAACCAAACGTAGGTACTAACTTTATAAAACATAAAAACTTTTTACAAAAAAAGAACAACCGACTTCCGAAAAAGACACTACAAAGTCAAAAATAACTTTAATTTCGGAAGTCGGTGTATTTGGTTTTGAACTTTCGTTTTTTGCCACCGACTTCCGAAATTAAAGTTATTTTTGACTTTGTAGTGTCTTTTTCGGAAGTCGGTTGTTCTTTTTTTGTAAAAAGTTTTTATTTTGCACTTTTTAGTTGTGGTACCTACCCCATACAAATTCGAATACCACTAACCTGCTATGTAAATAACAGTGATTGGAAGTTATCATTATATCATCCATATATACTAAGTGGGAAAAATACGTATTATTGAAGCTAACTCAAAAACTATCCAAGTAAAGTTAATAAAATTTATATGGGACCACCTCGGGAGCATACCCTTTCAAACAAAAAAACAATTTTCAAAATCGGTCCACAATTGACGGAGTAATCGCGTAACAAACATACAAAAAAAAAAAAAAAAAAAAACATACAGACGAATTGAGAACCTCCTCCTTTTGGAAGTCGGTTAAAAAAGAATTGCTAGAAGAATTAATTACTAACCTGAGCTAATAAACTTATACTTAATAAAGAAAATCAAGAAAAGAAATGCCTAACCTATACCAAATACTTATAATATTTATATACAAACCCTAAATAAAAATTAAGATAAGTATACCGAAAGTCAAGGAAAGAAATGCCTAACCTATAACAAATGTTCGATGTGATTCTTTAAATTGACATAACTTTTTTATTTATGAACCGATTGACATGAAATAAACACTAAATGTTAAGTGAAGCTTACTACAATATATTAGTGAAAACCGCATCTAAATCGAATAAGCCGTTTCTGATATTAGCGTGCACAAACACACAGACAAACAGACAAACCGACAAACAGACAAACAGACAAACAGACAAAAAAAAAATTAATTACAATCTCGGGTTCAGCATCGATATAATAACAACCCCTGCTACTTTTTTTTCATATATTTCCATTGTACAGACACCACTTTTCTACAATTTTATTATATGTATAGATAAGTCCAGGTTTCCTCATGATGTTTTTCCTTCACTAATGTCAGTAGATGTCCAAGATAAACTACGAAAGAACATGTGAATATAAATATTTATATTTTACAACCAAAGTTTAATTACGTGTCGTAAAGCAGTCAATAAAAAAAAAACTAACACTAAATAATAATAATCCCAAGTTACGTGTCCTGTCACAATAAAAAAAAAGAAATACTGTCTACTGTGGTAACGGTGGGGCCTTAGCGGTTAAACGTAGGTATTTAGTGTCCTATCCTATCACATTAACAAAACAAAATCACAATATTATCAGCGCGCGAGTTCGCGGAGCTTCCGTGTTACGTAACGTATGTACGTTCCAAAAGGATTGCCTCGGCGCACTGAAGAAACACGTTTTTTAGAGGCCACACCCCCTTACCGGTCGCAAAGACCAAGGATCTAGGATGCAAGCAACATTAGAATAGCAACACACTGACCTATTTCTATTTCTTTTACGCGCGGGATGTTTTGCTATGATTGTCACTCTCGTAATGAAAGTGCAAGTGTGTGTGCTTTATAGCGAAAATATTTGGTTGTATGTACTTGTGATTTGCGTCACAGAGCGGCAACAACGCATGTAGGTTGTACTCAGATTTATCGTTTTAAGGTGCATGACCTAAGCGTATAGACATAATCAGTTGTTAGGAAAGATACATCGTGTTCAAACGGGGCAAAAACTTAAAAAATCAATTGCGACTAAACTACTGCTCCTATTTAATTGATTTTTTATAATCATCAAAATCACCAATACAACCGTCCAAGTTCATAAAGGCGTAGGAACAAAAACAAAAAATAATTCTGATGTGGTGTCATTATAGTCACAAGGTGCATTTAATATATATTTTAATTAGCCCCAAAACTTTTGAACGCGACTGTACGGACAACAGCTTAGGTATAATACGTCAAATAAAGAAGGTCATCGATATGTATGAATCCGTCGCTTTTTAGTAGTCATTCATATTTGGTCGGATAGCCAGCCGTTGCTTACATATTTTGGTTTTTTGTTAATATTTACTTAATGCGAAACATTCCAAGCTGAATATTTTCACCATATATTTTTGACTAAAGGCACAAGATTTTGGTTTACACCTACACATCTGGGATTGAGCCGGTTCCTTGTATTTTGCCGTCAAAGTTATGACACCATCTTTATGACTTTTAGCAAGATTATTCAAAAACGCATGCATGTGAAGTTTTGAAACTTTGTATGGTTATTATTAGCGTCAAGAAGGACCGAATACAGTTTTCAGTGAACTTATACCTTGTCTCATTTAAGCGCTGCGATGTTTTTTTGGGTTTTCATAAAACCGCGATAACTTGAAAACTATAAATATTTTCTTAAATCTAATTGGGGCACTAAGGGGCACACATTAAGAGCTACTCGTGTATGTTTATTCTACAGGGGCACATGCAATGGTTTTAGAGTTATACGATTCATCAAAACGTTACTCCAGCAGGAAATGCAATATCTCGAAAACCTGAAGGGGCACAGATTTTATTTTTGGGGGCACATTTTGGCACACAAATAAGCTCTATGGCCATGCATAATTTTTCTCTCTCCGATCATTCGTTTAGAATTTTCCTGCTAGAAAAACGTTACCCCAGCAAGAATCGTTTTTTCCGTTTTTTTCCAAAACGACAGGGGGCACACATTTTTTATGTGGGGGCACATTTACAGCAAATAAGGCACAAATTATACGTTCTACTCATATAACTCTAGGAGACACTTTCTTGCTGGGGTAACGTACACAATTTTTTTTACCTCGCAATCTTTACGTAATGTCAAAGACTATTGATTTTGATATTTACTTTGTCGGTTGCTAGGCAACGGATCTTACGGTCACGTCCTGACGCGAGTTAACATTTTTTACCCATCCCAAAAAAAGTGCACAACGCCGTTAAGGAAGTTTTCACTTCAAAAATCCACTTACATCGCTTTTGTATATTACAAAAGCAATGTAAGAGGATTTTTTTTTAATGCGGTGCGGTCACACAAATATCTGTGTCAGGCCCCTGTCACACTGCCGACAAGGAAGTAACTACACAGGGTGTCAGGGACATCGACGGGAACACTGTTACCATGGATTCAGTACCTACATGATTCTGAACCCTCGTAAGTTGAAATTATTCGTCGGTATTTTTTTTTAATCTGCCGTTTCATAGAAACGTGGTCAAAATGTATGGAATAACTATTTTTTTTAAGCTCGTGTGCTCGCTCAAGAAACGTACAAAAGATTTTAGGTCCAGTTTAAGTAAAAAGGTAAGTTGATCTTCGCTGACTACTCACACCGTGGCGAGTACTTATTTGTTACAGTGACAAGCGCTATAAAAGATAGTACTCGCTTAGCGACGCTCGCTTTGAGGGCAGAACACTGGCTGAGAAACTCTAGCTTTATACACACGCATCCCAGCGAGTAATCGCTCGTCGTCATCCCGCACTCGCTGTTCGTTGCTCGCCAACTCGTTTGTAGTTGCTAGCTCTACTCGCTCTCGTTAATGGCCAGCTGTGGAAGGTACCTTAACCAGGTACAAGTACAGAGAGTACCTAAGAGAGAGAGAGAATAGAGAATAACGTTTATTTGGACACAGTTCGTTAACCACAAAATACAAATAACAAAATAAAAAATGAAAAGTAACCTGTATTATTTCCTGCACTTACAAAATAGAAGCTTATTCACGAAATACGTATAGGCAATTACACACATAAGACGTGGTCCGTGGATACTGACATTTAAAATCTCCGTTCATCATTCTCCTGCCTTTATCCCAATTTATTTGGGGTCGGCACAACACGTATTTTTCTTCTTATCTATTAGTTGTCATCTCGGTAATCACTCCTTTTCAAGCCATATCATCTTTCACACAGTCCATCCATTGTTTCTTTGGTCTTCCCCTACTCTTATAGCCATCTACAATCATACTCAAAACTTTCCTGACGACATATTGCCCATTCCTCCGCACAGCAAGCCCATAAATCCTTATTCCGAAGCTAAAAAATCATGGAACATAATATGACATCGGATATCTTTGAAGAATAAAGAGGGAATGTCTGTTACCACAGATAATCCTGTAGCTTGTATGTGGGTTGCTTTTAGTCTATTTGCATACTATAGAGTGCTTTGCGAACTCCTTGGGAAGGCAGAAAGCCTTCTACATAAGTAGTAAGTACACACAACGAGATATATTAAGCTAAACATATCCAGAGGGTATATCTAGAGGGGCTCGTAGTTAAGTAGGTAATAACAACCGCACGGAGACCATTACGGGACACTACTCGCTAAACAAACACTTCCACACAATAGGCATAACGGACAGTCCTCTGTGCATGCAGGGCATGCATGGAGGCTGAGGAGACCGTCGCGCACGTGCTCTTTGAATGCAGAGGCGTCACCCAGATTAGAACAGAAACCCTCGGGTCACCCAGATCTTTCACAGATGTTCTAAACAGACCAGGAGTTTTAATTAACTTCTGGAGGGAGGTGGGTTGGTTGGAATAACTCCCCAAACGGCCGCCATGGCCCACGCACAATGGTCCACTTGAAGGACTAAGTGCGGAAACCAAACCCTATAACATAGAACCGCCGCTCGTATCGATCGATGGTTAAGCTACGCTTGCCAAGGTCTGTCCATGGATGGATCACCATCCGCGGAACAATAATAATAAGGAACACATTCATCTATATTTAGAAGGTTTCAACTTTGTATAGTCAACACTTTTTCTAACAATAATTGTTTGAATAACTTAATTGTTGTTTAAATTGCTCGGTTTGGTTGGTGGTTGGTGGTAGGGCTTGTTCTAAGTCCGCCTGGCTAGCTACCACCATCTCATCTAAGTCCGTCGCCATAACAACAATGTTAACAGCATTGTTGTGTTTCGGCAGTTAGAGATAAAACAGCCAGTTCCTCTGTGGTTGAGGATTCCGGGCGACACTCGCTTCCACCTTCGGCCTGTTCATCACTTACCATTAGGTGAGATGCAGGCCAAGAACTTGCGCGTTGTGGGTAAAAAAAAAAAACTTATTTTCGTGTGGTTTATGACTAACCTGGTGTCAGAGTTTTAAAGCCGCCCATGGGCCTCTGACTTGGCTTCACTTGCCGCCGCCGTCGAGAAATATCGCTCAGGCATGCCGGTTTCCTCACAATGTTTTCCTTCACCAATTTTGAAGCAAGTGATAATTATACAATACGCACATGAATCCGAAAAGTCAGAGGAGCGTGCCTTGGGTTCGAACTCGAGACCTATGACTTGGCAGTCTGGCGGTCACATCACTAGGCTATCACTGCTTAGCTTGCTTGCTCGGCTATTAATAAAACGAAGTGTATAGAGTGCCGCGAGTTTCTTGTGGCACTCTAGTGTCACTGCCTCGGCCCGGCTAGAGTGCCGTGAGCGTTGCAATGTCACTGTCACTTGTTATTTAGGTTAGGTTAGGTTAGAACTGTGACCACACAACGCACGAGCCGAGCGAGCGTAGCGAGCGGTGCCGCGGTAGCGGCCGGCGAAGTGCCAGGGTCCGTTTAGGCACAAGAGAATGTAATGTTTTGGGAATGTGGTGTTTTACAGCGATCTAACCTCGACAATCAAACAAAATACCAAGTGACGTGACTTAGTGACAGTGACAATGACAATCCAATGCTTGCGGCACTTGAGCCGGGCCGAGGCGGTGTTACTAGGGTGCCTGTAGTGGCACTTTATCCGATAGGGATAGAGTGCCAATGGTGGCACTCTATACACTGCCTTAATAAAATAAAAAAACCAGTACCCTAATTACGTAATACATGATTAATCAGAATCTGAATCGTTTTGAAACAGATTGCTAATCCATTGCTTCATAAGTTCGAAAAAAAATCTGCTCAACAACGTAAATAACGCAATGAATGTTGTTGAACTGTCAAAATGAGAGACGAGGAGCAGTGGTGGCCCAGTGGTAACGGCCCCGACTTACGAGTTGTCGGTCGTGGGTTCGAACCCAAGCAGGCGCTTTACTTTGTGTAAATAATTTCATCACCACTGCTCTCAAAACGGTGAAGGAAAACATCGTGAGGAAACCGGCATGTCTTAGAACCAAAAATTCGAAGACATGTGACATCTGGGCCCGCGTGGTAGTTTACAGCCCACTCCCTCTCACAGAGAGGAGGCCTGTGTCCCAGCAGTGGGAACATTAATAGGCTGATTGAATGATTGTCAAAATGAAAAAAATTAGTCGGAATTGTTAGCGAAAATATGTTGCGTAATTAGATAGCTGAATTGTCAAATGAAAATCTTTTCGGGTACTAGAAATTGGCACCGGAAAGTTCTCTGGCCCATTTGTTTACTTACCTACATTATCATGAAAACATGAGTGGTTTTAGAACGAACTGAGAATCACTACTGGCCTGTTCTAAAATCACGTTTTATTCAAAAAAAGAAGCCATTTTATTAATCAGAAGTAAATATAACGTTTTCAATTTGCAAAGTTTAAAATTAATTTAAAGTTTTCCTATAAATATGGTAAGCAGGATGCTCGTAGATTCCCAATCACTTGTTTTTGCTCGGCCACGGAAAGGCTGGAAAAGAGTTGATATTTTTGCAAAAAACTTACTTATGTCTTTAGGTGTTATGGAATGTTATTTTAATAACTAGTTTGTGCCTACGTCTTCGTTCGCGTGAAATTTCTCGTTTTGACAATAAAACAATGCTGTGGGACTCACCAATGATCTAGCTTTCTATCAGTGAATGAATGTTTGTATTCTGCACCCTAATTACTAAAAAAATCTGCTCATATTTTTTTGTCGAACTTATGAAGCAATGGACAGGCAATCTTTTTCAATTGGTTTCAATTTAAAATTGATCGTGCATTACGTAATTGGGGGGCGAGTCAGTCGTTCCGAAGATTACCCTAAGTATATATAGGGTTATTGGTAAAACACCAACGACCTCTAAAGGGGTCATTGTTGTACTCATCATTATGAACAACTTTCACTATGGGACAAAAGCTGAAATCGCACAGTACAGAATCAATCACATCATTTCACTCTCAAACGTTGTTAATTTATTTCTGTGCCTAGTAGATGCTCAACTGTCCGAAAGACTGATGCAGCTCGATAACAACTAAAATTTGATTGTGATTAGTGACAGTCAGGTTTTAATACATTTTAAACAGCAAAAGGAACTTCGAGAACCCCACGACTCCTCTCGACTCTTTAAAAGTTAATAATATTCGACATTCGAACCATGTTTTAAGCAAAGGTGTCATTTCGTCTGCCTGAAATGGTAATTACTTATCAAATATAAGAAAAAATTAAAAAAAAATGAACAGAAAAAATCTTGTATTTTTATCACGGAACGCCAACGCATTTTAACTACTTCGGTAAACTTTTGCTCATATAAAAAGGGGGTGGCATCGGAACTACGGCATTCTGGCATCCGCTTTGGTGACAGCGCCATCTAGTAACAAGAAAATAAAGTAAACTTTAAAAAAATGTTGAAGATCACTGCAATCGTTTCCCTACTGCTTATTGGTAAGTTTTCAATTATTTTTGTTTTATTTAAAATTCATTATTAATATAAAACTAATTTGCATGCCCTAAACAGGTAAAATATGGACTGTGCATATACCATCAATTTTAACATCGGGTAAAACCTGTATTTTCAGCAAATAAATGATTCTTGGTCTCATTATTTCAGTCTTAGAGGGAAAATACACTATTATATACTTGTGATCATACATTTATACGTGAATGTAATTTAGTGAGTAATAATTTGTGAGCATATAATTTTTATACAATTTCATATAATATTTATTTATGTAAACAAAAAACACATAGGTAGGTAATAGAGAAAACTGCATAAAGATAGAAGCACAAAACTATTGTTTTTTTCATATAGGATAAGAGATATGATCTTAGTTATATGATGGTGTAATATCCCCCTTAATGAATTGCATTTAAGGCGACTCCAACCTTAGAGAGTTTGCCCACTGCATCCGCTCCTACGTTTTCTGGGCATTCAACCCAAGATCTCATGCGACTGCTGCTGAAAATCGACACATTATCTTGAAATAGTTTTATAAAATTTTGAGAGCTTTAATAATGTTTTAAATGATTTTACAAAAAACTTAAAAAATGTCAGCACTCTGCATTACCTAAACCTTTTTTTTTCGGTTGGAAATCATCAAATGAGTTCTCCCGCTCTGGGCGGAGCGGAAGGGCGTGTCAGACTTTTACTGACTAAAACCCACCCGTGTTCCTTCAGTTACCTGCACGTTGCCAGGGGTCACCCCTTAGGACCTTCCCGCAACCCCGGCTGCATTACCTGACCCCTCTTTTAAAGAAGATGAGGAGAGGAGGGGTCGCTCGGGTTATGTAGGTCACTTATGCCCGTTTTCACCTTCACTACACTTAAATGAATCCCTAAATAAATATAATACCTGAGAAATACTTCTCGATGTCATGTGTAGCCAAGTCAGAGGTCCATGGGCGGCTTTAAAACTTTGACATCAGGTTATATCACTAACCACACGAAAATGAAAGAAAAATCCCTAAATAAAAGTGCAGTGCAGTGGAATTCAAGTAATTTCAACGCTAGGCTCAGCGCTGAGAGTTGAAAATCCAACAGTGCACTTTTGTTTAGGGATTCATTTAAATGTCACTTAGTTGTCGGTGAAAACGGGCATGACTGTTCTAAAATATTATTTGAATTTCTGTCCTTTTATGGCACACATCTATTCACAAGTTTGCCTACACTTTCGGATAATACAAGGGTTGAAGGGTGATGTTATGTTATGTATCTTATGGAACTAATATGACTTTAATTTGCCAGCGACATGGTCGCAGGCAGATTCTAAACGACATAAAAAGGAAGCTACCCCATCAGCTGACTTTTCTTCAGGTTAGTTGGACGTAAGATGTAAGATGTGGCAATATTATACTGGTAGCATAACCATGGTTGCGTTGACAACAAATCGTATACCTATATAAAATAAATAAAATAATATAATAAAATAAAATAGCCTTTATTGCTGTTTCTATATAATCTGTTTCAAAATTATGTGACGGAAATGTAAACAAATCGATCAGAAGCCAATTTGTACAAATCGAGTGCTTTGATTTGATTATTTTAATACTTGAACCCGAAATTCTAATTTAAAATCATCTTAGAGACGTTTTTCATTTGACAGTTGACGTTAATTTTATGAACTCAATTTTCGTCGATAATTTTTCAATTAAGTACCTACAATTTTATAATTTAACAATATTCAACTACTTACCTACAATTTTATAATTTTATCCAAACAAAATTGTTGGAAAAAGGGGGAGGTTTAAAGTTGAAACCTTCTAAATACAGATGCATGTGTTACTAATTCGTTTTGGTGAGCGATTGCGTAATAATTAAACCTAGTACCCTATTACCACCTTTAAAGCAGTATTATTATTTTAATATTACTTCAACGGGGGAAAGAAACAGAGCTATACGTCCTGTAGAGCTTCATCTCTTTCCCACACTAAAGTAACATTAAAATAATACTGCTTTTAGAGGTGGTGGTAGGCCCGCACAAGATATGGCGCTGTTCGATTGGTTGCACAACTAACCATACATTTTGTTGGCAGCGCAACCATGGTTGCGCGACCATGGTGTCCCTGTGTAATATAGGTGTAAGGCCTCGTCCAGAGTGAACGCGATGTGACGAGGGCGGTAGCGGTAGCGTGCAAGGTGGTGGAAGCGACAGGCGCAAGTTCTTCACCTTGGACGAGGCCAAAGGGTGAAATAGGTGTCAGTAGTTAATTATTATATGTGTATTGTAAATGTTAACCCGATATCAGACGCTTTAAGTACCTGATACACGGTCGCCAACAGCGTCCCGACAGAGGTGACCTTAGTGGTTTACAACCGTGTAGATGATGGTTTACGACCAAACCTTGAAACAGCTTTCCCGGTCGCCAACTAAGGTCACCTCTGTCAGGGACGCGGTTAGCAACCGTGTAGCAGGCCCTTTATCTTTTACTCGAAGTAATGCGTTCAGACGCATTACTTCGAGTAAAAGATGTCGAATTTCACTGATGTTTCAATCATCAGTTCATTGTTGGGCCCAAACGAGGTCGCATTTCACTCGCCTCGAAATAATCGAGAAATTAAATGAAAGGAGCAGATGAGGGTCCATTCCTATATACTCGTAATTTTGTCGTGTCAACGTGGAATGAAACAAAAATAAACCATCAGTCGAGTAAATGGTTAGTTCGAGTGCAGGTTAATTTTTGTTTGCGTCTGATATTGGCGTTAGTCATTCGATCTGGCATGTATGTACCTAACCTATACGTAACTAAGGTTGTGTGAGATTTCACCTCGTGTCGGGTCTCCTAATATTAAAGCGACTGCTACTCGGTCGCCAACAGCGTCCCGACAGATATGACCTTGGTGGTTTAAAACCGTGAAGATGATGGTTGGAAACAGCTTTACCGGTCGCCAACCAAGGTCACCTCTGTCGGGGACGCGGTTGGCAGCCGTGTAGCAGGCACTTTAAAGCGATCGTTGCGTTAATTTTGTTCGGCGAACATGTACGCGTCGTTGCGCTGACAGAGGGCACCTTCTTGTTTTCAGAAGAAATTAAAGTTAAACAGTAACAAATTATCGCAGCGATCGCGTTATATTAGGACACAGGGTTACACATTTAGATGCTGTCAAATATGAAGGTCTGCCCACATTGAGACGAATCCCACGCGTGTTTCGGGACACAACCGCGTGTGTCTATTGTGTTTGCACTCGTAGGTACCTACGGACAATTTTTTAAGGCGACGATATCTTTTATCGCGTACTGGATTTCCAACGCACTGCTTAGCGCCGAGAATTAAAAATCCAACGGTGTGTTTTTTTGAGTTTGTTTTGGACTCTCAATGCTCGGCTCAACACAGGGAGTAAAAAAAAAAGTGCGCGACAAAAAATCGTCAAGTTAATAAATCGCACGTGTCTACGGGCTAAATGGTTAGGAAGTCACGCAACTATTCGCGCCAGTTTGAACACCTCCATACTACAAGCTAGTTGACACGATCGGCGCTAGTGAATTTCGTCCCGCATCCCGCGCGGGATTCGCTGCAGTTTGGTCAGAGCTTAAAACTTACCTGTGCCGCGAACGACTAGTTGTGAGTGGTCTACATTGTGCGGATTTTGGTAGGTACCAACCTATGTACACTTACAGATCTGCCCATCCAAAATATCACCGTAAAAACTTTGGTGAAGCGAATGGAATGACACTTGAAATGACCCTTTAATTAATTAGTGTTTGTAGAAATGAGTGTTAAATATATAGGGTGACTGGTAATTAGTGACCGATACTTAAACACGTGACTTTACTCATCATTATGAAAAACTTTTACCATGGGACCAAACCTGGAATCGCGAAAATATAATCAGCTGTTCCATACATTTTGACGAATTTTGCGAACATAAATGTAGGGAACAGAAGATTTTTATTTCGCGATTTCTGGTTTGGTCCCATAGTAAAAGTTGTTCATAATGCTGAGTAAAGTCACGTGTTTAAGTTTTAGTCACTAATTACCAGTCACCCTATATAGGGTGTTAAAGTAATTGCGTGCCATAGCTTAGGGGTAGGTTCAGTATCGATAAAGGAAACTAGGAAAAATAAAAAATAAATCCAGAAAAAATATTTAAAAAAAAACATTAAATAAAAATTGCAAGGTCAACCTAATTTAGTACCTACTAACTTAAAATAGCAATCAAATCAACTTAAAACATGAGTAAATAAGTTTATTTTTAATCTTTGTAAATACCTGATTCCAATCTAAATTAGGTTGACCTTGCAAATTTTTTTTATATATTTTTTTTTAATTATTTTTCTGGATTTTTATTTTATTTTTCCTAGTTTGCTTTATCGATACAGAACCTATGGCACGCAAGTACTTTAACACCCTGTATAATTTATGTTATGTTTAAGTTAGTAGGCATAGACCGGTACGTTGTTCATTACGATGATTCAGTGTTTGTAGGAAGGAATGAGTGTTTAATATATAATTTATTTATGTTATGTAGGTTAGTATAGTATACATTACGTTGTTAATTTTATGATGATTTATATGACACATACCTATGTTTATTTTTAACCGACTACCAAGAAAAGGTTTGAAACTGCCTCGTTGGCCCATGAGGCCCTGGGTTCGATTCCCTGGTCGGGCATTTTACCATCTGGAATTTTTATGTAGCAGCCCAGAGTCATGATTAATGCCTGGTTGATTGCAATAGGCTCGCCCCCTATTACATATGACTTAAACATAACTGGCGAAATATGGGTGTACTGTAGGTACCTACATCGCTGCCTACTCCTTCGGGGAATTCAGGCGTGATGTTATGTTATGTGTATTCTTGCAGGAAGCACTCTGTGGGCAGCGAGCCTCTCCTGCGACTCTTGCGGCAGCGAGTGTGCGTCCGCGTGTGGAACACGACACTTCAGGTCTTGCTGCTTCAACTACCTCAGAAAGAAGAGGGGCCCTGACACTCTCAAGGTAAGAAGGTCTTTTTAGGGCTATGTACTCAGCAGAACCCTTTGCAGCAGACGCCTGCTGCAGAGTGAAGGGGTATATTAGCATCGGGATCATAGAAAACTCCACAGAAATAATATTGCTGGAATTACAGTTTTCATGGATTTCAAAACGCTGAAAACTATCAATTATGAGTATTTACGTCGTACGGCATTTCATACAAACTTTCAAGCCCTTGTTTTTCGAAATGACTGAACCGATTTAATTGAAACTTCATACGCATATGCAGGATACAAACGTCTAAAAACATTTTCGAAATGTCTTATTTAAAAACAGATAACTGGAAATCTCTGTATCTATGGAAAATTTAAAATCGGTCTAATTTGGCTGTAACACTATTTTTCGAAAATGTTCTTAACTAAGTTTTTAGACCTTTGTATCCTGCATATGCGTATGAAGTTTCATTAAAATCGGTTCAGTCATTTCGAAAAACAAGGGCTTGAATGTTTGTATGAAATACCGTACGACGTATACCCTTTTATGGTGATTTCTAAATAACGAGCCGAGCACCCGTTGGCTTGCCGAAGATGGGGAGATACCGTTTTAGGTTTTTTGGTAGCTTTCCACAGTGAGTAGACGGACACTATTATTTCTGTCCTTATCTAGAAGATTTTTGAGTTTCCTAACAGCGTGGTTTAATTTACTTTTATCATCAGGGCATCTAAATGATTGCCATTGTTTTCTAAGTCTCTGTTATCCCTTGAACGGCTCGTGGCTAAGTAATATCAGCAGCACGGGTTCATCCATCAGGTTAAGCTACGCTTGCCGGGGTTGGTCAGTGAATGGGTGACCATCTTTACATACTGAGACTCCTCCGTGCCTCGGAATGCACGTAAAGCCGTTGGTCCCGGCTGTCATTCGTTGATCTTTGACAGTCGTTATGAGTCGTCAGAAGCCCGAAAGTCTGGCACCAGTTTTACCAAGGGGTATCGTATTACCCAGTTACTGGGTTGTGGAGGTCAGATGGGCAGTCGCTCCTTGTAAAATACTGGTATTCAGTTGCACCCGATTAGACTGGAAGCCGATCTCAACATAGTTGGGAAAAGGCTAGGCAGATTGATTGATTGTACTCAGCAGAACCCTATTATTTTCTTTGTCTTCGTGCACGACTGTATTGCATGACTCGTAATGCGAAGCATTAGAGTGTGCTCTACGATCGAAAAATTATTTTTGCCCCATTTCTGTAACTGTTTTTATTGTTACACTCCTGCTAGTACACAGAACCTACTTAATTTATATACCATTGTATAGATGATTAAATGGAGATTAATACTGTACTTTTTAACAATTGATTTAATGCAGCAGAAATGGTAAAAGCATAAAAATAGTTGAAAAAAAAAATTCCTGTCCGTCAATTTATGAACCCTGAAAACATTGTAGCTTGCGATAAAATCAATTAATTGAGTCAATTTTTTTTTTATACATTCGTTTCAGCCGTAGAAGGAACCCTATTGAAAATGGCTCTTTTATTCAAAGTAGTTTAATTATAATTAATAAAATACTAACTAAAATATAATATCTTTAACTAAATATTTCCAACCTTTGACTTGAAGTTGCCTAGCAACCGCCAAGTAAATATCTTTGTCAGTCGTTGACATTACGACTTCATGAAAAGTGATAAATTGTTCATTTTTAAACTATGTTTTGAATTTCTTTTTCGTTTATGAATGAGTGATAAGTATGAGGCGTGCACTTTTGGATTTTCCAAACTATTTAAAATCTTGTTGGCCGAAAACTGCCACTTCAACGGCGTCGTCGGTGGCAGCTCACAAGTCACTCTGACTGAATATTTTGGGACCTTATTATTTAAGCTATAATATAATATGTTAATATTTTACAGTTCTTGTCGCCAAACCAGGATGTTAAGGAAACCCAACAACGAGGAAAGCTGCCTATGTTTGTGGTTGAGAACATCCCAATGCCAGAACAGTGGATCTCCAACATGCTATCCAACGAAAACCACCAGTATTCTCTAGAGGACATGGCTGAAAACCGCATGTACGACGCTTAAACTTAATTTGTTACTGCAATACCGTGTGAAAATACTTTAATACATTTTAAATTGTTGACTTGACTGAAACAGAATATTCATTTAAAAAATATATAAAATGTTTGAAAATGTTCTTCTCATAGGTAACAAAAATATTTGAACTAAGTACTTAAAAACTTAGAGCAAGATTTGCAGATTGTACGTTGACCTTACCAAGTAAGAGTTCCATACAAATATGAACCTTAATTTTATCTTGCTAATGTTCATATTCGTATAAGCGAATGTGTGCAACCGTTTCATTCGAATATAAACATTAATTCTATACGTATAATGTTCTCATTCGTACGAGACGGTCTGTGAATCTTACTCATATTGTAAAAAATTTGTTTATATCCGTCTCAAAAATAAAAATAAACCTTTGTAAAATGTATGATTGTATTTCCAGGGCCCTGTCAATTTAAAATGTAAAATATATATACAATATTTAAAATATCATTGTTATTATAAGTACCTACCTAATATGAATTAATTTATTAAAAGACATGGTGTAGCGTTTTTGGGTGTTAATATTTTTAGGGCAGCTAAAATATATAATAAAAAAATTAAAAAAAATTTGTATCAAGAAGTACATCTATTATAAATTATAGCTTCTGCCCGTGACTTCGCCTACTTTACACTAGAATTGGGCACCCGTTTTAAAAAGGGAAATATTTTAAATAATCTAAAACATTTTGCGCGTCACGATGCACACTTAAAAAAATTGAAGAACCTCTCAAAACTTCTTACGTTTCCAATGATGCACACTTTTTTAAAAATTCTGCCTCTTTTTAACTTTCTGTGCTTTTCTTACAATTGGTCGCAGTAACTAAGCTTAGAACTGTGACCAACTACGCGCGAGCCGTATTATCCCCAAAATAGGAATTATTCGAGGTACGAATAAATAGTTGCCTTTTAAAAGAAGTTTCTACTTATGGAAGTAAATATTATTTATTTAAATACTGAAAGAAAAATCAGTCGAGAGGAGTCGTGGGAGACCCGGTAGGAACGAAGTTCCTTTCGTTTGAATACTTGGCGAATAAGAGTTAGACCGAAAAAAGTGTAACATTTTGATCGTCACAGCACGTTGGTTACGTACAACTAAAGTGTTGTCACGATCAAAATGTTACAAGAGAGTATAATGTGCGATAAGGAACTTGTTTTTTTTTTCTAATCTGTTTGAAGTATATTGAAGAAAATTATCCACCCTGGAAATATTAGCTCCTTCATACAAAAGTACTGGACAATTTTTGTTTGTCATAGATTTTACGTCTATAAATGGCTGGATTAATAGACATAAAATCCAACACAATAATTAAAATGTGGATATAAATAAATATTATTATCCAGATCTGGTTGTTTCATTTTATTTACTTACATGCATCACCCCTAGATTCCCGGAAGGTTGGCAGAGGTAGCACACACACCTACTTATCAAAAGTTACAAGTCCATAGCAATTAGGTATAATAAAAACCACTGTTGCTCTAAAACAGTAATTTAATTCTGAATATACCGACTAATAATTATTAATTATATAATTCTTAAGAATAATATAATTTTATTCTAATATATTTAATTAAAAATATTATTCATATGTATGTATATACTGAAATAAAGGAAATAATAATTATATTTTTTATATCTTTTTTTGTTTTTTAAGAAATATTTAAAAATGTAAATGAATAAGAATCACAATGAATAAATGAAATAATAATTATATTCTGAATATAATTATTTAACGTCGCAGCAGATATAGGGATGTTGACAAAAAAGTAATTTTGTCCGGTATGTATGTATGTTATTATATTAATTAAAAAGTATTGAACTGATGTTGGCAAAAAAGATGTAATTAGTACCTACTTTAGTTAATCTGAGAAATTGTTGATCAATTTTTTTATCTTTATTTCTAGTATAAAAATGATGTCTATCACTATTTTTTTTTTTTTTTACATTCATAATAATCCTACTAATATTATTATTATAAACGTGAAAGTTTGTATGTTTGTTACTCAATCACGCACAAACAGCTGAACGGATTTGGATGAAATTTGGCACACGGATAGTTTATAACCTATAGGATACTTTTATCCCGGTAGTATGTTCCCGTGGGATAATAAATTTCCGACCTCCACGCGGGCGAAGCCGCGGGAGAAAGCTAGTATTTTTTTGGTGGTATGAGGAACAGGGTGTAAAGTTCACTCATCCACCATAGAAAAGGGAGGATCCTCCGACCAGACGGGTGTTATGTCTGGCGGGCAACTGCCCATTAAGTTGATTTCGGATAGTCTTATCTATGTTTTTCGCTCGGTAAACTCTAACTGCGCGAGGCAGGAATTGTGTGACGTCATGTCTTTTGCTGCGTAGTTCGTATGGTAGCGGTTACACCGCTACATCACTCCCCTCCGGAGACCGGAGGTCGAAAGTGGGCTGAGTCTTGGATCTTGCGATGCTTCACAGTGCCAGCTGTGGTTCCAGTGAGTCGGAACCGGGTGCCGCATAGTTCACGGTGAGTCGGAACTGTCTGCGGTGATTCCCCAGTGAGTCGGTGCTGTGGCAATACTCACATAATGTAGCTGAAAATGCACTCAGGGTGCCCCGTTTGTCTCGTGGTCGCAAGCGCGACCGCTGAGCTGCTGACTTGGGGTCCTAGGTTCGATTCCCAGATCGGGCAGTGTTATTGCTTTTTTAGCAGCTTCAGTAGCAGCCTGGAGTCTGGGAGTTGTATCTTAGGTGACATGCCCGTGCCCCGAAGAGCACGTCAAGCCAACCCTGATCTCTCTCAAATATGAAGTGATAACTCGAACTTGTCACTTTTATTCAGTTGTTTTTTTTTTTAAACAAACGTTGCCCCACAGTAGGAATTATTCCTGTAACGTGGGTGCAAACATTAAAACTCACATACACAAACAGCCAGGCCCGGAACAACTCCTTCTAGGTCATACAAATATTTGTTCCGTGCGGGATTCGAACCCGTCACACCCAGCGCAGCAGTCAATCGCTAAACCACTGCGCCAACCGTGCCGTGAAAAAGAATCAATATCTAATTCGAGTTAGATAATAAATATATATATGTAAAATTGTTGTATATTATTACCAAGTTATTAAGGTACAAAGCTAAAAACTGTGTATGTGGACTCCGTCGATTTGGGCATTTGTATGTAGTTGTTCTACTGTATATTATGTGCACTGTGGTGAAAAGTTTCAGAGCTGATAATTTTCAAAACACACAGACACATGGATGTGCGAGTGTGTTGGTATTGATAGCAGTGTACATAATTGTGCACTGCTAATTTAATATTATTATATTTATACGCAGTTGTGCGAATTACATCATCCAGTGTTGTTGTGTGTCAAACGTGTTGAAGAGAAGCTGTAAGTACTTATCACATTGTTTTTGTAACTGTAGAGACCCCGTTAACCCTGAATTAATTACTTACTTAAAATCGAAAATATATCAACTTACTCTATTTTAGGTACTCTATCTACACCAAAATACAATAATACCTACTTTACATGCTTTATACAAAACAATGCAAAGAATACAGCGGTCTGTGAATGTTTCCCTGAGTGCTGTGGTCGGCAAACTCATTAGTCATAATCAGCCTATTAATGTAAAATGTTAGGTAACTAAACTGCTGGGACACAGGCCTCCTCTCTGTGAGAGGGAGTGGGCTGTAATCCACCACGCGGGCCCAGTGCGCGTTGGTAGATGTCACATGTCTTCGAATTTTTGGTTCTAAGACATGCCGGTTTCCTCACGATGTTTTCCTTCACCGTGTTCCGATGTTTTCCTCATTAGTCAATAGCGCCAAATATCAATACTATAACGACTATAAGATTTGTTATGAGAGCCAATCTTTTGTGTGTGTCTGTAAACTTTTCTTAATTCTTAAAAGTCTCAAGTAGGATGCCTTATAATATGATGCAGGCATCGTACTTAATAACAAGTAAAGTTTTATTTTATATTTTTTATGGGTGGGAAATTACCCGGTGAGGACCTGCGTCAGGCGGAAGGTGAGGACGCCGTGGCGCCTCTCTAGCCTGGACTGGACTGAATGGACTTATCACCGCAATTGTGGCGTGCCCATACCATAGAACATAGCACATAGTTAATCTTGGAAACTTGTAACGTAACGTTTAGCTCCTCAGAGCTAAGCGTTAATAAAAATAAAATAAAAAGGTTAAGGTTTAGAGTATAGTTAGAGTATAAAAGCTAAAGAGGGTTAAGGGGTCGGCTTCACTCGACGTCTCGATGTGGGATGCTCAGGATAGGAGGACAGGTAAGCAGACAGGCAGGCAGGCAGGTAGGCAGAGAGTGCAGAGGAGCCGGGCTACCGCGTAGCACGCCGAATAGGAGGTTCCTTTACTCTGTTGGATGGAGAGGTGAGAGGTGAGAGGTAGTTATATAGCGGAGGCACTTCGTAGAGCCTCACGCTAACAGGAGGGACGCGTCGGCGTCACTCGTGACGTCGTGTTGTGAGGTTGGAGGTCACTCTCGGAGGTGACTCTCGGAGGACAATGGCGCCTGGCGTCGCGTCACTTGACGTCGTATCGAGCTCTCTTACTCAGCTAGTGTGACGTTTGAGGCGTGGCGTCTTGCGCCACGCGGCCAGATGGCTAGTGTAGGGCCCTCTATGGGGCTAGGCGAGAGTGTCGGTAAAATGATAAGCCGGGTAGTCACTGATACACCAAAAGTTTATTGATTGAATAACACGGTTGAACAATAGTTTAGAAAACACGCAGTAATATGTTAGTTACACTGAACTAATCAGGCTAAGATTCAAGTAGGTAATTAGATTCAAGGTAAAATAACACGTCTCACGGCTAGAGCCAAACTTCAACTCTGTTAAAAAAGGAAACACGTTTTTATCGTTCTGTGTCATATTTTAAACATTTCAAACGTCTATCAAGTTAATTCTTAATTGAATGATGGCCAGAACGGATAAAAATGGTTTTACAGAGTGAAATGCTGTAACTGCCCTTATTGCAAACAATACAGTGTATTCACCTGCCTTATAATAGGTTTAGAAGAAGATTAGATAGAATATGGGTAAAAGTGTCTATAGCACAGAAAAGTAAATAAGACAGATGACAGCTTTCAATTAAAATGTTATAATATAAAATATTCTAACATTTTTACAACAGGAAATTAATAAATACTATAAAATGGGGTTTAGATGCTAAAACAATCAAAGAATATAAAAGTATGCTATTACAGGTATAGTGTGATTAAGAATAAATACAAGGAAATTTATATGAATGATGATGGATTTCAATAGGTACGGTATCAATAGGTGAATTGTTTAATATAGTAGCTTAAAAACATAAAAGTAGGCTAAAAATTGTGGTTCTGCACAGCAGAATGCCACAAACTTTGAAAATGTTAATTTTTTGCGAACATACTGCGAAAATAAAATATTGAAATATAGTTTTAATTTTAAGTAAAGCTTTATAACCCCAACCCCCGCGTACAGTGCTTCCCGTCCCTATTGTACAGTGCTTCCGAATTAATGTTTTTTAAGTTACCTATGACACATCAGCCGAACGTTACGTCCATAGAAATTGACGCGACGGAGCGTTCCGCCGCGGAACGTTCGGCAGGTGTGGCCCGACCCTTAGTGCTATCAACTTGAAAGTAATAGTTTTAGATGACGATGATTTTTTAAGAACCCGTTCAGTATCTGTTGCCAAAAAAAAAAAAAAAATTTTTTCTTTCTTTACCAACTATTTTGCAAATAACGGAATGGTGCTACTAGGGCATGTGGTATCATAATTGTGAAAGAGCGTTATTTGCACATTCTACATTTTTTTTAGGCCGCATAGTTTTCACGTTTGACGAAAGAAGTAAAAAAAAAATACCGTTCTCCCCTTAACTCCGAAGTTGGCGGCATAGAGAAAAATCTGAAATTATTCTATGTGATAGAAGTTTATGTGAAGATTACAGGAAAAATGAAACGATGTCTCTAAATAGCACACTTTTTCAGAAATAGTTAACAAAAATGACGTTAGTCCCACTACCGGTCAAGAGATGGCGCTTACCTAAAACTGCAATATTACCGCAGTGTTAAGGTCTCTCACACTGTCACACAGCGGGCGGGGCGGGGCGGGACGGGACGGCGACGTGACGCTGAGCAGTTGTAATGTACTAAATATGTACTAAAATGTATAATGTGCTCTTTTCCCCTTCCACCCCTCTTTATCTCAAGAAACGTTTTCAGTTTCTTTGTGACTCCCACACGAAATTATTAAGGTCATCAGATAACCTGAAGCTTAAAATGCCAATGCATTCCACAACTTTCCTTGACAAATCCTTTACTGTCCAGGCTGCTCGTTTGTGGAATGCATTACCAGTTCCAATAAAGCGCGCGCAATCGCTGCCTGTGTTTAAAAGTCTAGTGAAGGAACATTACTTGTCGTTATTATTTTGTTCTCGTCGTTAGCTGTAATAATCACAGAACAGAAATAATCGTCATTTATTTTCGTTGCTTATATAGTTAGTATGTATGTATCTATGTATCTATTATAGTATATTGTAATATTATACTTTTTATTTGCACCAAAGACAGCCCCATTTTATGTCCAGAGTATCACTGTCCATTCCAAGGTTGCGTGGAAGAGATTGCAGTAAGCGATAAGGCCGCCCATTGTATATTTTGTAGTGTATTACTTTTTCTTCTTGTAAGGTATTATCTGGTGTACAATAAAGTATATATAAATAAATAAATACTACGGACGACACCACACAGACCCGTCCCGCCCGGCGCGACGGTAACTGACACGCCACGCCGCCGCCCCGCCGGGCGTGAATACAAGTCAGAAGCGGCGGGGCGGGGCGTGACGGTTACATTCAGAATAGAGAGATTGTATTAAAGCTTCAAACTTTGACTTATAGTTTGTAACTAATAAATTATAAGTTACTTTAACTAACTTAGTTACTTTGAACTTATAACTCTTTACTTTATTTATATTCTTTCTCTCTTAATTCGCGGCGGGACGGGACGTGATCGCGCCCGCAGTGTGACCGCTCCCGTCACGCCAGCGCCCCGTCACGTCGCCGCCCGCTGTGTGCAGATACCATTAAAATTTAGTGACGATATTTATATGTATTTGATGGTACGGAACGGACCTTCGGTGCGCGAGTCCAACTCGCTCTTGCCCGGTTTTTTAATTTTTTATTTATTTATTTACAGAGATGGCGAATCTTTAAGGAGCTGCCTGCGCGACGGTTACTGGTGGTGCGAATTTGCCACTGCAGAGAGCTACTGCGACTGTGAGTGCCGTCTCATGCTGTGTCGACTACCTGCTGCATCAATATGGCGAGCTCTACTGAAACTATCCCTAGAGAATACCCAAAGCGCCCTGGAACATCCGGGATACGAGGACATCTCTACGAGACCAAACTTCTTAGCTTAATTCATTTCAGAGCTATACATGACGAAAGAATTGAAGAGTTTCATTTAGCCACAAATGTAGATAAATTAGGTTCGTTCGATGACATTTGTTTTAGGGCGAAATTGAAGGGCATCGATAAGCCCCTTACAGTGTTCATACAGGCAAAACACAGGGAGAACAATTCAGTTTTAACGCTCAATAGTAGAAGTGATTTGGCAGAATACTTTAACAGCTACTTGAAAATTAGACGGCAATTCAAACCCAATAATACAAACGTTCTGTTCGATGGGATATTTAGTGAAACAGAATGTATATTCGTTATTTACACAACCGCAAAAGGTGACCAACTTACCAACAAATACGAAAGTAAGTTTTCTGAGCATTTAAATGCTCTGATAGGAACAGGTGAGCCTGGTTCACAGCCAATGCATTGTTTTAATAATGAGGAGCTATATGAACTAGTTCTGGAAGAACAAATCTCCGCGCTGGCTCGTTCGATGGCGAAGTGTATCTTTGGAAAATTTAATGATATCCAAATGTTGATGCAGTGTGAGCTCGTATTACGGTTTCACGTAATTTTGGCCCAAAAAGTTTTCGATGTTTCCGAAGATCAATCTGAAGGATATCGTGTCGCGTGCTTTAGACAAGATTTTTTTTATACAAATGAAAAATTTCTTCAGTTATTTAAAGATGAACTGTGCACAGAGATTTTAAAAATTCGAAAGTTCGATTCAGGATATTTACAACGTTTCGTGAAAAGATCGCGTCACCTTGGTGACGACATTAGTATACCTGTAAATAAAATAAACCATATTACTTATAAAAACAAAAAGTTTTCCCTTGATACAATAGGATCAGAACCGGAGAGTATCTGGTATTTGAAAAAAATTAATGAATCACAACACACCATAAACACAACACTTGAACTGGCAGTAAAGGAATGTTTGCCATCACTAGAATTTAAAGTACCGGCTTCGTTTGGCAATAAAGATTTAACGATAAAAGGAGGCGACAAAAGACACGAAAGAAAATTAAACAACTTGTCATCTAAAATTGTAGGATTGATACAATCGAAATTGAGTAATATAGTTTTAATAGATGAATCTATGGAAGAAGGATTTCTACAGCTCAGTGGTGGCATAGCTTCTGCTGTTGGTAATTTACTAGTTTTTGATGATGTTACCAAACTAATGAAGTTTAATGATAACTACGAATCACTAGGAAAGCTTGCCAAAAAGTTATTTGATAAACTGAAAGTTGAAATTAAAAACTTGCATGAATATAAGTTTGATGTGCAAGTTAAAATATTTCCAAAGCTCTCATTCGATGTTGACGAATATTCCAAAAAAATGGTGAAGATTTTTTTCAAAACATTTCTTTTTTACACATCTCAATCTTATGAGAAAGACGTAGAGAAAGCATTAATATATGAAATAATGAATAGTCAAAGTGATGATGTACCAAATGTAGAAATAACATCAGACGCGATATTTCTTAAATATCATGATGAGATACAAAAATGGTGGATGACGCCTAAAGTGGGAAGGTATCTTACTAAAGAAGGGAGCTTATATAAAAATGCTGTAAAACTTACATCAAGTCAGCCATTGATAAGCGTTATAAACATGATGTGCAAAATAAAAATAAAGAATTTGACTTTAAAAGAAGACGCTGTAAATTCAATCAATATAAATGAACTGCCTTCAGGAACTGTTGTTGTTACAGCGAATAGTGCACTTACTGTTGCTAAGTTAAAAACACAATTAAATTATATGAACTGTGTCGTGTTAGACTTAGAATTTATTTTGAACCTATCTGCAAGAGACGACCAAACATTACGTAGAGAACTGATGAATACAAATGAAGTGAAATCAATTATTGTTGTCTTTGATAAAGCACTAATTACCACAAGTTCAAAAAGAAAATTAGAAAATATTGCGAACTCTATAAAGGACAAAACAGTAATTATTATTGCAGCCCAAACCTCCGTCGAAACCGCAAAAAAATATTTTTTTCTAAATGATAACGTAATAAAGGATGAAAGAACGAATTTAATTGACATGAGTGACGAATCACAGAAAAGTATCTTAGAGAATACAAAAGTGATATTTCAAGGTGACGAAGTAAGCTTGGTTCAAGTCTTGGATACGAAATCAATTGGCTATGTAGGAGGAGATGTGTTATTTAAAATTATGCATAGTAATAAAAATATCATTGGAAAACCAGTTAGTCATTCAAATTATATTTCAAAATTATACATTGAAAGGACTGTGAAAAGTTGTCATCGTGAACAAACTCCAGCAATTCACGAACCAAAATTTAAAAACACATGGCGCGGGTGTTTGAATACGTTGTTCGACATACAAAATAAAGTTGCTTTAATCACTGGGGATCCTGGAATAGGGAAGTCGACTCTACTTACCCACTTGTCTCTTAACACGAAAGAACAGGATCCAACATTGGTATGGATACTAAGAATTAACTTATTGGAGCACTCCAAACAATTCTTTGAGTGGCAAGAAAATAAATCTAACATCGATACTTTGAAAACTTTAAAATTCTTGTGTCAAGTTGCACTCAGCGAGGAAAGTAGCAAAAAGAAAAATGTAGAAATAACATTAGAAGAATATAATTATAAAATATGTCTAAAGGATTGTACAGGTGATGAGTGGACTGTATTTGAGTTGAAAATGTTTCTATATTATTATAATAACAAAAGAATTGTAATCTTACTTGACGGCTTCGACGAAATCTGCCCAACCTATGCACATGAAGTGTTGGAATTAATAGAAGCCGTAAAAATGTTTTCTCAGAATCATCAATTGTTGATCACTAGCAGATCATATGACAAAATAAATACTATTTTAGAATTACGAATACGTACAATATACGAAGTAGAACCGCTGGATAATGGTCAGCAGGAGCGTTATCTGACAGAATTTTGGGATGAAAAGAAGATACTGGAGGACCTCGAGGATGTCCATATTCAAAATATTTGTGACTTCGTCACCTTTTTTAAGACACAAAGTGAAAGGTTAATCGATCAAATGAAGAAACACAATTTACGAATTCAGTCAAAAAAGGAGTTGCCATTTCTTGCGGTGTATTTAAGTTTGGTAAAATATTTAAAATCTAAGTCAATGATTCATGATTCAGTTAGTAATATGTTTGCTAGTAATAGCCGTGATAATTTATTTGAGAACATTTTCACATTACAATTGAACGGATTTGTCGCTTCTCCGTTACATTTAAAAATGGTAGCCGATTATTTGTATAATCAAATAAGAGAATGTTACAAAAAACCCAAATGGGACTTAGACACTCATATCTTTGACATATTCGAAGGTTTTGTGGAAACTAAATTAAAACGAATACGTTTTCAAGAGAAAAACCAGTATAACATTTACAAACCGGATAATATAGCATACTATAAAATAGTTTATGCAGATTTTAAAGATAAGCATAAAAAACTTGCGACCTACGGTCTTTATTACAAATCCCGTACCATATTATTTGATGAAGATGAGTTGGAACAATTAGTGTACATTTTAGACGAGGTGAAAAAGGGAGACGAGAGAACTGGTATCATTTGCAATGTAGTGAACGATATTCCTATTTTTGTACACTCGACGATCGCAGAATACTTCGCGGTCGAGTACGTTTGTGATTTATTACGATCGAAAAAGAAACGGAAACCAATTTGGAATTTTATATTGAACGAGATGTTTTTCAACGGTAACAAGAACGTTCTGGCCATATTGGACGCGAAAGTGAAAATTGACGAAAATTTGAATATCCTCGCAGATCAAAACAAAAAATATATATTTGAGTTAATATTGGAACAGAGTAGACGCACTAAAGATGAAAAAGGTGGTATTAAAACATGTCTTTGTGAGACGATTCGACACGATCTACCAAATTTATCTATTTTGTTATTTTCAATTGTCGAAGATAATTTAGACGAGCGTAATTTGATGGATTTCATCGCAATTGTTAATGAAACTAATATGTTCATGTTAGCGATTAAAATGGAAGTTGAAAAGATAATAGTGTCCCTAGTCAATCACGTGAAAGTTATTGATAAATCCAAGATAAAACTACTTTTTGAAAAATTTAAATTTAATTTAAATATTGACGAAGTAAGTACTGATGAATTAGTTCATGAATTACATAAACATGTGTGGACACGTATGGGCATAGTCCCTGATTGGGCGAATTTGTCAGAATTAAGTGGCGAAATATATTTTATTTAACATAACATATAATTCATTTTCATGTACTTAGTTCATTTTAGTATGATGGTTGTTATGCAGCGCGGGCAACAGTAATTATGCTGTAGTATATGGAGACTACAATACAACAATAAATGAAAATACTGGCACTACTAATGCATAAGAGTATTTTAAAACTATCGAATAAATCCTAGCATTAATTCCCGAAATAAAAAAGAGTTTTTCAAACAAATTAAATAGTAGCGTAGCCGGATCCACCCTAAGCCTATACATTCCGTTTATCCAACTAGGCCTAGAGTGGATTATGGGGCATACGTTTCCGAATATCCACCTTAGGGTGGATAAACGGAATAACCCGAGCCGACTATGGATTTTGCCGATCTTCTACTAGCTATATTGACTAAACTATTGAATATATTCAATTGGATTATTGTATGCAGAATGGGAACATCATTAGACACACGCTGCATAATTGATTGTGTATCCACCTTGTATAGTACTCTTTTTTCTGTATTTTATAAGTGGGGACCTGTAATTGGCTTTCAGACTGATGTACTGTCCTTGATCTGTCTATTTTAGCTGTAAGTCTATTGCACGTCTCATAATGCGAAGCATATATTAGAGAGTGCTCTAGGATCGAAAAAAAATCTTTGCCCCATTTCTGCAAATTCTGTTTTTATTGTTACACTCCTGCTAGTACACAGAACCTACTTAATTTATATACCATTGTATAGAAGATTAAACGGAGATTAATACTGTAATTTCCAACAATTGATTTAATGCAGCAGAAATGAAAAAAACATCAAAATAGTTGAAAAAAAGTTCCTGTCCGTCAATGTATGAAACCTGAAAACATTGTAGCTTGCGATTAAATCAATTAATTGAGTCAATTTTTTTTTAATAGATTCTTTTCAGCCATAGGAAGAAGCCATAGGCCATAGGAGGAACCCTATCGAAAATGGCTCTTTTATTCAAAGTTCAATTATAAGTAATAAAATACTAACTAAAATCACTAAAATATAATATCTATCTATCTAAATATTTCCAACTTCGACCCGTTTCCGTTGCCTAGCAACCGAAAAAAGAAATATCAGTAAATGTCAAAATAAATACACACGTAACGATTTGCTTGCGCACATTTAGGCTTGCGCAAATCTAAATTGACGGGTTTTCAAAGTTTGCGCAAATTTCTTCCCACACACGTAACGACTTGCTTGCGCACGTGTGTGGCTGGCATCAAGCTCAACTCCCACCGTGCGCCATATCGCGGACGCACGCGCACGACGCACCGTGGGAAACCTAGCGTGCGTGGTAGCGCAGACGCGCGTTGAACGCGTGCGTGGCGGTGCGTCCTCGTGCGGGCTGGTGCGCGTGCGCGATATGGCGCACCATGGGAGTTGGCTTTTAGACATTACGTAAAGATTGCGAGGTAAGAAATTTTACCCATATTGATGGGTAAAAAAAAGCAGTAAAAACATACTTCATGAAAAGTGTTAAAATAAATTGTTTATTTTTGTTAGACTATATTTTGAAAATAAATACTACAAAAAAAATTGTCCTAAAGACAATAATCCTTTTTTTTATTTCCAACTTCGACCCTCGTCCGTTGCTTAGCAACCGACAATTAAATTGTTCATTTTTGTTAGAAACTATGTTTTGAATTTCTTTTTCGTTTATGAATGAGTGCTATGACTTATGAGGCACTTTTGGATTTTCCAAACTATTTTATTTTCCATAATAGTAAGTTTTTTTATTACTTTTAGGTAATGTTATAGCAGTACGTATTCGCCCTAGCTATGCCCCTTTCGGATCGGGCAGGTTTTTTTTACACATTGTATATGATTATGATGAGTTTTATTTAGAACTTAACACTTTTTACTTACTATACATATGCTAAACTGTATTTTTATTAGTATGCATGATGTATTATTTATAGTAAATCTGGGAAAATAAGAGTTGGTGTTGTTATATTAGTAAATAATGATTAATGTGAAAATCTCCTAAAAAACCTGTAAGCTTACAATATAACTTAGAAGTTATACAGTATGTTAACTAACAGCGGGCGTTCCCGTTAACCCGCAATAGTATAGCGTCCATACATGCCAGAAAAAATATTAAAATTGAAAAAGAAAAAGTTTTTTTTTTTTAATTATTTTTTTTTCTTTTTTTTTTTAATTGATGCTTTTTTGTAACACTCTGTACACGGGCACTTGTCTTTCAACGTAGAAAGACAAGTGTGACAAGTGCGCGTGTACAGAGTTTGTTTTACGTATGAAATTAATATTTTTTTGTGAATATTTCATGATAAAAAAATTAAAAAAGTTATTTTATTACGATTTTAATATTTTTTCTAGCATGTATGGACGCTATACTATTGCGGGTTAACGGGAACGCCCTCTGTTAGTTAACATACTGAATAAAATACTGAATAAAAAATTTTTGTTTTTTTTTGTGTATCATAATATAATAACTATTACTAATTATACTATAAATGTCAACGTATATGAGTTTGATGGCGAGTATAAGTAAGATTAAATATTCCATTTTCTATTTAAATCTTCGTTCTTTTCTCTTCAAACAACATAATGATGAGTTTTATTTAGAAGTTAGCACTTTTTACTTTATATATAATTTTGCTAATCTCTCTGGATTCTCAATATTATAGATGATATATTTTCTCATTTGTGTTTGATGTGTGTTGTTGTAATATTGTTAAACTGTAATTTTATTATGAAACATAATATATTCTATATATTCAATCTGAGAAAACAATAGTTGAAAACATCCTTATAATTATTTTTAACTAAGAGTGACTAATGAATTTATTAATTAATCAGGCATAAGTTGTTATTCATGTACAGTTCATTTTAATTATTTATAAATTTTAGAGTGATAATATAATGTAATGTTGTCCTAATAATTTAAATCCATATAATTGTATTCATATTGACTCAATTATTTGATATCTTGTAAGTATTATATACCAGTTAATGGTGAAACTTATACATCATTTTGTAATATATGAACATCTGTACGTGATTCTGATAAATAAAATATATTTATATTTTAAATATCAATAAATAAATAATGGTAAATGCGAAAAACTCTCTTGTTTACCTCTGTAAGCTTAAACTGTAGGTAACCTAAATTAGAATTTATTAAAATGTATTGTTTATTCTAATAAATTAAACTTATGTGTCTGTTTCCTTTGTATTTTAATATCATAATAACTATGTATTATATTATAAATATCAACGTTTATGTGTTTGTCTGCTTGGATATTTGTTACTCTATAACGATCGGAAGAACAGATCAATCAATCTTCCTAGCCTTTTTCCCAACTATCTTGGGGTCGGCTTCCAGTCTAACCGGATGCAGCTGAATACCAGTATTTTACATGGAGCGACTGCCTATCTGACCTCCACAACCCAGTAACTGGGTAATACGATACCCCTTGGTAAGACTGGTGTCAGACCGAGATCGGAAGAACAGATATTAATTTAATAAAAATCAAGTCAACCAGTACCCTAATTACTCAACAATCAAACAAAATTACAAGTGACAGTGACAGTGACAATGCAATTCCTACGACACTTTAGCCGGGCCGAGGCAGCGCCACTATTATGCCGCAAATAGCGGTACTTTATCCGACAGAGATAACTAGGTGCCGCTAGCGGCACTCTATACACTACCTTAAAAATATGTAGTTCCACAATTTTCCGCCGGACTTCAGTGGTGGCGTGGACTCTATACTCTTGTTCATTTTGCGATGTTTGATTTGACACATTTTGTCAGAAACTGTGGCCATAAATGGGAAAGGAAGACTTGTTTTATTAGCTGTCTTTTGTAACTAATACAGTTGAAAAGCCGCTGATTCTGAATTGAATTTAGATTTGTGCAAGAAAAACGCAAACCTGTAAAAAATGGGTTAGTAGACACCGACGCCATCTATAAATATTTGCATATATATAATAAATAGATACATCGCAGGTGCCTGGCCAACACAGACACAAAGCTGAAACTACATCAGCAGTTCGGCACCCATACTTTTGACGCCGGAACACTTCAACGCTGCTTGGTGGTAGCAATTTTAATCGCTATTGAATCCTCAGGATGTCCATTGACTGGTTGCGAACTCGGACCCGACGTGTTGCCACGACAAGCGCCGAACACGTCGGGTCCGAGTTCGCAACAAGTCAATCGTCATCCTGAGGATACCTCGTTGAGAGGTGAAACACATGTCGATTTCTTACAGGGTTCTTTATGACTCTTTAAGAACAGTTAAGCGGATTAGGTTACTAAATATATACGTACGTCGTCTATTGTATTTTATAATAGAATAGCTGCTGCCAGCGGGTTCGCCCGCGTGGACTCTTTTATGTACATATAATATGTATGTATTATACATATAAACCTTCCTCTTGAATCACTCGTTACTAAACTTCTATTATTTAAATATATATATTATAGTTTATTAGTGAATCTGTAACGACGTATACCAGGGTTATAACATCAACGTTACCAATCAATCTTCCTAGCCTTTTCCCAATTATCTTGGGGTCGGCTTCCAGTCTAACCGGATGCAGCTGAATACCAGTATTTTACATGAAGCGACTGCCTATCTGACCTCCAAAACCCAGTAACTGGGCAATACGATACCCCTTGGTAAGATTGGTGTCAGACTTTCGGGCTTCTGACAACTCGTAACGACTGCCAAAGATCCATGAAAGACAGCCGGAACCAACGGCTTAACGTGCTCTCCGAGGCACGGAGGAATCTCGGTATGTAAAGATGGTCACCCATCCACTGACCAACCCCGGCAAGCGTAGCTTAACCTGATGGACCGACCCGTGCGGCTCGTTATTACTTAACCACGAGCTCCTCAACTGCAGGCCTAAGTATTTTTGTTAATTTCAACGTTATATCTCTACGGGTTCCTAGGAGAAGGAATCCTGACAGACAAACAGATCCAGAACAAAGTGATCCTTTGGGTTTAGTTTTTTCCTTTTGAGGTACGAAACCTTAAAAAATATCCATATATCGCTGACAACAGAACTGTGCTTCCTAAGCCTGTTTCTTTTCCAAAAATAGGACAGTTCTGTGCTATGATTATAACTAAACTTCAATTTCGCCTCCGCCAATGTGATACGAAAGATCCGCAGGAAATCGTACATCCGCATCCGCCTCCACAAGTTTTTGAAAGGTCTGACAAAGAAAATCTGCTCCAACTAAACGAAGAAGTTTCAAGATTTTGCTCTCATGTCACCGGCGCCGCCAGGTTCAGTACCAAGCCAGCAACTGAATAGTGGAGCCGGTTTAATTTATGAACCATAAAGAAATCGCCTAGAAGGTGACAAAGCTGCGAAACTGTTTCTTGGGAAATACAGGGTCAAATTGAATTCATGGGCATCCTCTTCCTTTCTTTTTTTCTTCTTTTGACGAGCTATATTATACTAACACAAATATACGATTGATTTCGGGGTTTGCCCATACAGAAAGTTGTTCATAATGATGACAACAATGAACCCTTAAGAAGATGCCCAAAAATTAAATGCCACCCTGTAGCCTCTCAAAATTTTGTTTAAGTACCAAAAAGTCTTTTATTTTGCACCTTCGCTTTTTCAGGGGTCGAAGGTGCAGAGCTTGACCTCTGTAAAAGTGGAGCCCTCGCCTCACCTCGCCAGTGGTCACGTGAAGAATCGACGCTCGTATATGACAGTGACCTTGAGCGGTTAGCTTAGCGTGTTCTGTACTGAGCTCATGCAACGCGTCGTACGTCCAGCCAGTAATAAGACTCGCCCATCAAGGAGCGCTGTCCCAAATAAGACAGTATTAATTTATTATACATAAAACAAAAGGTATTTTAATAAAACACGTGTTCTAAAAGATTAATAATTAAATTATCTTTAAAACTGTGAAGAAAAATACGCTCGATAGATTTTGCATGATTCTCAGTTTTTAACCTGCGTTAGACATAACTTTACAAATTAATTTCACTATGTAATATAAATATGATCTAAAATATTCCTTTATTAAGTAATTAAGATTCTGTTATTTAACTTTATTTTTTTCCAAATCATTAACACTAAGTACTCGTTTAGACATGATCATCAGTATAAATCTTTAAAAGTCGGTTACCGTCGCCTTAAGTACGCGAGCAATAGGACCCCGAGGCCCTAGTGTTTCAACGCCAAACGTCTTAAACAAGGCCGTCATATTTGTGCAGAAGTGTAATGGAAAAAAAAACAAATAGAATAGTTATCTAAATAATGAAATAAACAAACATTTTAAGCTTAAAAGCTTTGTCTAGCAACCTACGCGTATTGCTAAGTAAACTTGAACGCATATATAAAACGGGGTTGTCAACTATGCCACAACATTCAAACACCGTCTTCAGTAGGAGAACTATCTCCGTGCAAAGAAAATATTAGTAATCTTATAAAATGCTGAAGATGACAGTTATTCTATCACTTATGTTCATCGGTAAGTTAAATTGCTAACTTTTTCCCTTTGTTCCCTGATAATTCAACTTTTAGTCATTTTCATTCTGTAGTTAACAAGTTAAAGTAGTACTAGATCTTACATAAAATAGACCGCCAAGCCACAGTATAATAAAGTAACAGTATTATATCTCGGCAGTAACCTCGAAATATTTACCTACGGCCAATCGGTAGATCATAAACCTTCCGCGTCGTAATAAAATCACGGCGATTTTTTTTCGCGTATTGGATGTTCGACGCTCTGCTTAGCGCCGAGGGTTGAATATCCAACAGAGCGCATTCAGCGTGTATCCCAGCGTGTCAAGAAAATACACTGTTAGATACAACGTCGGCCCACTGCCGCGCACTCGAAACTGTTGCATACTGATATACAGTGAGATTTTGAAGCGCGTCGTTTTGGCCGTTATCTATGAAGATATAATACTGTTACTTATTTATACTGTGGCCAAACATTACTGTGTTCCGGTTTGAAGAGCATGGGTCACTATAATACCAAGAACATAGGATGACTTTGTCTCTGAGACGTTAGGATGGTTTGCACCAAAATAGTCTCCACGCGTGGTTATAATACTTATCTGTAGGTACATGAGATGCACCCTGAACAGTCAGCCTCACAACCAGAAACCCTTTGGGGTTTGTGTTATTCTATGGAAACAAAACCCCCGTTCACCCGATGGGAATTGTTCTGCAATAACAGAGGCATAAAATATGAGTTACCATTCCAGAAACAGCAGAAATGTCACATGGGCCTGTTATTACAACGACACTCTTCATTTGCCTAGCCTTTTCCCAACTATGTTGGGGTCAGCTTCCAGTCTAACCAGATGCAACTGAATACCAGTATTTTACATGGAGCGACTGCTTATCTGACCAACACAGTAACCGGGTAACACGATACCCCTGGCAAGACTGGTTGTCAGACTTTCGGGCTTCTGACTACCCGTAGCGACTGTCAAAGATCTACAAATGACAGCCGGGCGGGACCAACGGCTTAACATCCTTTCCGAGGCACAAAGGGTCTCTGTATGGATCCGGATGGTCACCCATTTACAAACCGACCTCGGCGAGCGTTGCTTAACCTCGAAGATCGACCCTTGCGGCTGTTACTATTTTTACAGCAACTTTGCCTGGTGGAAGAAACCTATTTCTTCCGCCAAGCAGCGTCTCTAGGGCAGCGTGTATAGGAACAGTATGCCGCGTCAGTGGTAACAAAACCAGCATAACATGGCTTTATATTCTGATGGACCTCGTACTTCGCTAGGCCAGCTCAAGGTGTGACGACGAGCGGCCTACCGTACTTAGTGGTAGCAGTTCCCTGACGAGCATAACTTCTAAATGTGTTATCCTATTCTTGCAGTGAGCTCGGTGTGGTCTGCGTGCGACTCATGCGGCAGCGAATGCGCGCGCGCGTGCGGAACGCGGCGCTTCCGAGCGTGCTGCTTCAACTACCTGAGGAAGAAGAGGGGCCCGGACGTCTTTAAGGTAGCAATAGCGATTCCTTCCACCAAGGAGCATTAAAGTGCTTAAAGTGTGTCAAGAGTAAAGGTGCTGATGTACAGGCATTTAAGACATTGCAGCTTTGTCTCTGTGTTGGCCACGTATCTGGAATGCTTTTGGTATTTTAAATTGCCAATGTCATTCAAGTGCCAAAAGATCTTTGTAACACTGTTCAATGACACATATTTTCTTTTTTTTCTAGATTCACTCGCTTGGTCAGGACGTGAAGGAAAGTCAGCCGAAATCAGAAGTACCTGTGTTCATGGTTGAAGACATACGCATGCCCGAACAGTGGACCGCCAACATGTTCTCAGATCAAAACCATCCTTACTCCTTAGAAGATATGCTTGAAAATCGCCTGGATTGAATATTGGTCATGGTCACAGTGCAAAATTGTTTTTGAAATTAATGACTGACGTTTAATGGAATGTAACACAAAACTTAAAAAAGAATGTTGTTTTTCAAAATAAATAAATGCAAACAAAAAATGTGTCGCTTATTACTTATTTATCTGAAACAGTCATACAGTTGACTCTAGGCTGATATGCGAGTACCACCAGCGCCTTAACCAGGTATAGAATAACCATTCAATGGATCAAAGGACACAGCGGTTCGCTGGGCAACGACGCACCCGACGAACTTGCCAGAAGGGGGTCGAGCATGGCACCAGTGGAGCCTTAACCCATCGCGCTACTCCCCTTCGGATACCTACGCATTCTGGTAAGGAATAGAACCAAGGACCAACATCACAAACTATGGTTGGACCAAGGTGAGTGCAGGCAGGCAAGGAGGCACTCCCTACAGGAAAAAATAGGTTCTCCGACTAACGAAACAACAGCTGCGTATAGTTACAGCAGCTGTAACTGGCCATGGGTCATTGAATAAACACCTCTTTGTCATAGGAGTCGCAGATAGTCCGCTGTGCAGGGTCTACATGTAGGACGACGAGACAGCTCATGTGCTGCTAAACTGCCCGGTGGTCGCCACATACAGGGCAAAGTACTTCGGTAACCCAGGTACCCTACGTGAGATTGTCAGTGACACCAAGGCGTTGCTGGCCTTCTTTGAGGAGCTGAGGTGGATTGAATAAGAGATGTTTCCACCCATACGCAAAATACGCGCTTTGACTTTGACTTTGGGGTTGGGAATACCAGCCCGTATTACCTATTACCCTACATATTAGGGAGTTGGTTCGGATTGCAGATTTCCAAAGACATTTAAACTTACTATAGACGGGACTAAGGGCCAATTTTCAATCCATCTAGCGATTCTAGCGTATAAAATTATCTAGCTGTATAACAGGCCAATAAGTTTTCGAAGTGTATAGAGTGCCGCGAGTTTCTTGTGGCACTCTAGTGTCACTGCCTCGGCCCGGCTAGGGTGCCGTGAGCGTTGCATTGTCACTGTCACTTGTTATTTAGGTTAGGTTAAGTTAGAACTGTGACCACACAACGCACGAGCCGAGCGAGCGTAGCGAGCGGTGCCGCGGTAGCGGCCGGCGAAGTGCCAGGGTCCGTTTAGGCACAAGAGAATGTAATGTTTTGGGAATGTGGTGTTTTACAGCGATCTAACCTCGACAATCAAACAAAATACCAAGTGACGTGACTTACTGACAGTGACAATGACAATCCAATGCTTGCGGCACTTTAGCCGGGCCGAGGCGGTGTTACTAGGGTGCCTGTAGTGGCACTTTATCCGATAGGGATAGAGTGCCAATGGTGGCACTCTATACACTGCCATAAGTTTTTTAAATTTTTCAATCGTACGTGTATTTTATCTGATGAATAGTTATCTGTGGTCTTTGCTTACCAACTTCACACTATCTATGTACAAGCGAGATGAACAGATACAGTATTCAACGTGTTAGACAAGAACAGAAACAAAACGTATAGTTGGACACACAGACTACATAGAGATGATGACATTTCGACGAGATTTTGATGTGCATCCCTAACTGTGCGTTTGCACTGGCGAAACATCACGACAAAACATGTTGAAATCTCTAGTTCCTGTCAAACATTGTGTATGGAAAATTGACAGAAAATAGACATCTCAACATGTTTTGTTGGGAATGTTTCGCCAGTGCAAACGCACAGAAATACCAACACGCCACCACCACCACCACCTTACCACCTTTGCTGAATTTGTGAAAAATATATTCCCCGATTAATAATAATGATCTATCCTTGATCCAGCCTGTCCCTCTTGCTGTCTTCCCCCCAGCGAACGCCCTAAGCCGAGGTTCGTACCCCACAGGGGGTGCCCTTAGCGAGCGTTCGCCTAGTTTTAATTAGCTTAGTTTGTATGCCCCTGCCTGGAGGCTTTGAGTTCTTTTAGGAGCTTAAGGCAGCCACAGGAAAGTCCGGTTAAGCAGCGAGTACCTTAGTGGTAACCTGCGAGATGCCCTAGTCCAAAAAAAAAAAAAATGTGAAAAATATTGGATCAAATCAAGAAACGCGACCAAATAGCATAAATAAAAAGTAGGTACTCCTCTGTGCCAAATATTAATTAGTAATTGAAAAAAATTGCGAACAAATTGTAATCTACTTTCTTAGTCAAATATCGCTCAGTCTATTTAGTTCTATGACTCGTGTCATAAGCCCCACGTTGCAAGTTACATTGTGTGCTAAAAGAAAATTAATTTTGAGAAAAATAAATAGTTTGGAAAATCCAAAAGTGCACGCCTCATACTTATCACTCATTCATAAACGAAAAAGAAATTCAAAACATAGTTTAAAAATGAACAATTTATCACTTTTCATGAAGTCGTAATGTCAACGACTGACAAAGATATTTACTTGGCGGTTGCTAGGCAACTTCAAGTCAAAGGTTGGAAATATTTAGTTAAAGATATTATATTTTAGTTAGTATTTTATTAATTATAATTAAACTACTTTGAATAAAAGAGCCATTTTCAATAGGGCTCCTTCTACGGCTGAAACGAATGTATAAAAAAAAAATTGACTCAATTAATTGATTTTATCGCAAGCTACAATGTTTTCAGGGTTCATAAATTGACGGACAGGAATTTTTTTTCAACAATTTTTATCATTTCTGCTGCATTAAATCAATTGTTAAAAAGTACAGTATTAATCTCCATTTAATCATCTATACAGTGGTATATAAATTAAGTAGGTTCTGTGTACTAGCAGGAGTGTAACAATAAAAACAGTTACAAAAAAGGGCAAAAAAAAAATTTCGATCGTAGAGCACACTCTAATGCTTCGCATTACGAGTCGTGCAAAAATAGTTTTAAAAAGATATGCATTTATGAATAAAGAATTCCACATTGAGGAATATAAATCGCGTAGTGAAATACCTATCGGGGTTCCAATTTTCTTCGGAAAGGTTTCTCCCACAATTTAAATTTTTAACATCTTTGGAAATCCTCTGATTTCTGCAGCCAATAGCTGCGAAACGGGGCAAACATAAAAAAAACCGGCCAAGTGCGTGTCGGACTACGCACAATTAAGGGTTCCGCAGCTCAGTAGGGATGAATTTATGCCAAGAAAAACTTAACATTGTACCTATTTGAAAAACATGTTCTCCCATGCATTCCAACTTTAACCAGTACAACTTTTACCAAGTAATTTTATGACCATAGTCTTCTTATAGGTTTTCCTGTAATCTATGTGTAAAAAAACAATCTTTGTATTTTTTTTTAAATTTTACGCTTAGTAGTGTTTACTTAAATACATATTTTTAAAAGTATTAATTTCAAAATTATGAAAAAGAAACACCTATTTGAGATCCTCGCAATAGTAATAGACATGTCACACGGTACAGTTAGCAAAACTATTTTTTTTATTTATCAATTTGCTCCCCAAGAGTGACTCCCGAATTCTTAATAGATTTATTTACGTTACAAGTCCGTATTTGGGTCACAGGAATACATATGTGTACCAAAGGACTGAAGGTTTTGGCCCTAACAACAGCCACCATTTTGATATTTTTTTCAAAGTCGCGATGTTGGATAAATAAATGCTGAATATTTGGATAAGGGATACTTACACAAACATAAAACGTGATATAACATAACATCATAAAGCGTCACGTTTCTGAGATATTCAAAGATAAAAATAACAATTGTTGTAATTTATTTTGTAGTTACTTCATGTTGATTAAGTTATTTACCTACTGTTACTATAAATCAGACAGAGAAAGAAAACAAATATTATAATATTAATAATTTATTTTGTTCATTAATCGTAAGATGAGTCTGAAATAAATGATTAATTATTAATTATTATCATTATTAAAATATGTTTTATAACAATCGGAACATAAGAATATAAATTAAAATAAATGTGTTGAATTACAATGATATTTTTGTAGGTGACACCTTTCATTTGTCGAGCCGTCTGTTCCAGACGGCTGTCAAAAACGGTAAAATGTCGCCCCATCTGAACCAGATGACAAGACAAATCTTTTATTTTGACTTATATTTGTATTAATAATCTGTGTGGTTTATGGTTTTAAATAGATAGAATGGTCCTGAATGAACTAAGAATGATAAACAAACTCTATATCAAAGATCTGACCATAGTTCGAGCCGAAATGTTCATTTCTTTGCAGTCAGTGCCGACTTCGCTACCCAAGATGGCGGATACGATGTTTTTATTTAGATTTTGTTGATTTTGTAAATGTTTTTGTTAGGCAACAAGCCTTTGTGTAGTGTTTTTCCACTATTAAAATTATCCAACATTAGAATGCACGTATAGATTTGAATAAAGTGTGACGAGAAATGTCGTGTTATCCAAAGTTTGTTTTGCGGATTTTGTGGTTTTGTTAGAAGTGCCGTAAAGTGGAAAGTGATAAAAAATAAAAAATTTTAACAGTTAAAACTCTGTCTGCGATAACATGTGGTCTAAACAATAGACCAACTACAATAATGCTCCTTTGTTTGAGTCTCCGCGGATAACAAAAGGTATTTATAAACGCTTCTTTGTTTACGTTGTCGGGTTCAGCGGCTACCCGTCATAACTTTGTTTTTATTTAAGGCCTGTTGGTTTACAAAAAATGTATGGGGTGTTATGTTTTTTTTAATTGATTATTGTTAAATAGTGTATCTTTATGTTAAAAAGACCATCACATTTATTTTAAAATTTTTCTTAATTTTTTATTTTTTTTTTCTAAACGACGTTCCATTGAAAAACCCCCTCCCCTGACTTTACATTAAAATTAACAATATATTACGAAACACCACTGTACACATCCATTTTTAATGTGTTAGCTTATTGCATAACGATTCCAACGACATAAGTTTTATAAACAGGTCCCTTAAAAAACTTTAAAGATATCGCCGTGTGTAGCGACTACAATGTGGTTGCGCGACGGCTAAAAACCGCGTAAAAAACGCGCGACACGACCCGCACTTGTCGCAAAACCGCTTGGCTAATGAAAGGTTACCTACAAAAATATCATTGTAATTCAACACATTTATTTTAATTTATATTCTTATGTTCCGATTGTTATAAAACATATTTTAATAATGATAATAATTAATAATTAATCATTTATTTCAGACTCATCTTACGATTAATGAACAAAATAAATTATTAATATTATAATATTTGTTTTCTTTCTCTGTCTGATTTATAGTAACAGTAGGTAAATAACTTAATCAACATGAAGTAACTACAAAATAAATTACAACAATTGTTATTTTTATCTTTGAATATCTCAGAAACGTGACGCTTTATGATGTTATGTTATATCACGTTTTATGTTTGTGTAAGTATCCCTTATCCAAATATTCAGCATTTATTTATCCAACATCGCGACTTTGAAAAAAATATCAAAATGGTGGCTGTTGTTAGGGCCAAAACCTTCAGTCCTTTGGTACACATATGTATTCCTGTGACCCAAATACGGACTTGTAACGTAAATAAATCTATTAAGAATTCGGGAGTCACTCTTGGGGAGCAAATTGATAAATAAAAAAAATAGTTTTGCTAACTGTACCGTGTGACATGTCTATTACTATTGCGAGGATCTCAAATAGGTGTTTCTTTTTCATAATTTTGAAATTAATACTTTTAAAAATATGTATTTAAGTAAACACTACTAAGCGTAAAATTTAAAAAAAAATACAAAGATTGTTTTTTTACACATAGATTACAGGAAAACCTATAAGAAGACTATGGTCATAAAATTACTTGGTAAAAGTTGTACTGGTTAAAGTTGGAATGCATGGGAGAACATGTTTTTCAAATAGGTACAATGTTAAGTTTTTCTTGGCATAAATTCATCCCTACTGAGCTGCGGAACCCTTAATTGTGCGTAGTCCGACACGCACTTGGCCGGTTTTACCAAACGCAAGGACCCAACGTCCTTGTCGTATCTAATGGTTGGCACTAGACCAGACATTACGTATGCAGTTGGGGTAGTGTCTCGAAACCTGGATAAACAGACCAAACGTAATGTACAGCAGGTGAAGAGGATATTAAGGTACCTGAGAGGAACTATCAATACAGAACTCAAGTTCAAGAAGGATGAAAAGCGTCTCGTCTGCTAAAGCGCCGCCGACTACGTTGGCGACGAGCTTCACGAGCGGGATCGTATGTTTGTATGCTGGTTCGGCAATATCCTGGCGCAGTTCAAAGCAATCCAAGGTTTCGTATCATCCACTGAAGCGGAGGTAGTAGCGGCCAGTGAGGCATGTCATGAGATTCTCTGGTTAAGCAGATTGTTCCAAGACCTAAAAACAAACCTTGATGTACCTATCTTGCGAATCGACAATGAATCTGCAATTAAATTGTCTTACAACCCTTCTTATGAGCAACACCGAAAAACTAAGCACATCAAGTTAAAACACTTGTATGTGAGACAATTTCTTTCGGAAAAGGACGTAACTATTGAGCAAGTACCGACTTGCAGACATCTTTACCAAGCCGGCTTACAAACCAAGATTGGTGAAACTCGGTGAAAAGTTCGGATTGAAAAAGAAGAGGGAATGTTAGGAAGCACTTCTAGATAACTGTGCTTCCAGCAGCTTTGTATCTCTAACTCCTTATATCCGTGTTGGGTGGCTATGGTTTTTACGAATTTTTTCAATGGGGATCCACGCGCAAAGCTCAGCGTAGATGTCGCCAGCGGCGGGATGGCCGCTGTCAAATCATTTTCAGATTGTTTACATTAGTGGTTTTTGCTATTTTTGTGTTGAAACCGATCCACCATGGTTATTGCTAACATGTATTGTTCCTGGAAGCTTATAGAATTGAAAGACGACCTAAACAAACCAGGAGCAAGGATTACTGGAAAGAAATGAGACATTATTGCGAGGTAGACTTCTATCTAATAAAATATTTTTAATCAGTGCTAGGGTCTAGATTTGGATCATTTTTTTGTTGTAACATGTTAATTATTACTTGGTGCATGGTAGGAAAATTTACGAAAATTGAGAGACCCGTACTTTAATAATAAATGGTATTCTTTATTTTTTAGGTTATTTAAGACCGACATTTTTATTTCAGCAATCAAAGCCCTCAAGCTTCTGAATCAATCAATCAATCAATCAATATTCTTTATTTGTAAACATAGGTTACAACAGTGTGCAAGATGTTACAATTGTTATTATTATAGTTTCTCTATGTTTTGCCATTTGGCGTACAAATATACATTTATAGGAGGCTTTCGCCAATTAAGTAAATTAAATTATAATTCAGTAGTAACAAAGTCAATTTTTATTTTTATTATTTTGTATATGTATTTTGTTAAAATGCAATAGGTAATGTCAGCTAAGTAATGAAAATATTTAACAAAATGCAATAATGTCAATAATAAATAATTATAATGTCAATAAGTTACTGATAAGAAAATAAACAAAACAAAATATCAAATTGACATTGTCCACAGAATTATGTCTTACATAGATAGTCATGTTACGAGTATACAAATATTATAATGTCAAAGAACTGTCATTAAAATAGTCACTGAGACAGTAGTAGCATTTCTGGACTAATATGTTACGTAATTTACTCTTGAAATTTACTAAGTTTAATCTTTTTATCGAGCAAGGTAACTTATTGAATATTCTTTGGGCCATATAAAAAAAGCTTTTCCTCATTAGAGCCGTACGTGCATATGGTACTTTAAGCTCTAACATATCTTTATCACCCAATGAAACCCAAGCAATTGACGTTCCTGCTGTAGAACTTTACCAAGAGGTTAATAGCTCCGCCATAACTCCACCATATTGCCGAAAATTACCAATCAACACACTCAAAGTTACTTTTAGTTTTACTCTTTTAGTTTTCCACTTTCTATTTGCATAGTATCTTTGGGAAATAAATTAACACCGGAGTAAGTATTTACATCGTGGTACAGCACACTTATGCATATTTCGAGAAAATTTGAATTTACTGAATGATAGGTTATAAAATGTATGGAATTGACAGTTTTCAATGGCCATGTCGACGATGCGCCACCTATCGTGATAAAATGGCAGTAAACATCCCCATTGAGAAATTTAATATAATACGTTTACAAAGAAACATTTCGGTTTTCCTTATTATTTTTTATTGTAAGTCCAGATGGATATATTATAAACACTTTTGGGAAATACGAGGCAAACAAATCTGACGCTTCTATCATGTCAGAATTGATAAGAGAAAACGAAGACAATCCTAATCATTGGTTCTTTGAGAAGGGAGATCAGATGTATTCATTCTAGATCGCGGATTCCGTGATGTGATGTAAGATATAAGTTCTTGTAGGTACGAAGCTTATATGCCACAAATGAAAGATGAAAATGTACGTTAGCCTGACTATCCAACAGGCAAACGAATCTAGAATAGTAACTTCATGCCGTTGGGTAGTGGAGATTATTAACGGTCGATTAAATAATCATTTCAGGCAACTTAGATCGCAGTTTTTCAACATTGCGGCACCACACTTACACGAAGAAGAAATAATTGCTTGTGCTCTAATAAATGCGTCTGGGAAACGACTAACAGACCATCAGCTCGTTGATCAATTTATAAATGAAATATATTTAAAACATGATGCCCCAAACCACTTAAGTGAGTTTATGATTAAAAATAATTTAAACTTCCGTAGAGCCAATTTTCGGGCTATGGACGCCGGAGGAGGAATCGAACAATTCCCAAATCTTACATAATGATCAGTTGTTAGTAATAGCATTAGGACCGTACCAAGTCGCCCAAACTCGTAGTTACTATGGGGAACATATTAAAGAAAACGGCATATTTTTATTGAATTGTGCGAAGAAGTTGACATCGATTATGACTAGAGTCAATACAACATACACTCAAGACATCAAAACAATCGAATTTATTTTGTCTACATCTTGCTCGATAATACTTTGCAAGGCAGAAATAAAATAGTTGGCTACTATTGTAATTTCATTGTAGGAAAACGAACACTTGGATGTTGCTCCCATGTGATGTGTACCTATTATCTGACATGGCATGGGCGCGATACCGAGGTTATCCTATTCAGCCTCCCGCTGCCTTCTTGGATGATACCTATTATTTATACAGCATATGGATATGACTAATAAATCTTATGTTTTATTCACTAGGTGTATTCAATTATTTTCTCATGTATTTAGGTGCCTGTTTCAATTCGTATAAGCTTCTTTTCTATTTGCTTAAACGACCGGTCTCGTCATCGTATACTTCCAACTGGCACATAAAGATTTCTTCTTTCATAGTACCGTATAGAAGGTTGTAGAGACGTCAAACTGTCCGAGTACTAGTGAAGATATATATGTCGCAGATTCAAAAGGATTAGCGTCCACGTGTTTGATGTTGCTGTCCGCCATGTTGCTTCTTTATAAATCAGTGCGCACAACCGGCGCAAGCGCTGTCTCGAGAGCAAACCAGCTCAAAAATAGACGAACGTACTACTGATAGATACAACTGACACTGACAGCTTCGACATTGACAAGTCCGAAGTCCTCTATGATGTTTGCGTGTTGTTGCAATTTGAACAAATTAAATAACCATTCAAATAAAAGACGTCGTATGTTCTTGTACATTATTATCTCTGACATATATATTTTATATCTGTTTTAAATAAAGTTCACTGAATATAATCGTATTCTTTTATTATGTCAAAGATTGTTACAGACATATTATTTACGTTACTATTATGGAAAAAAATGGAGAAAAGTTTGCATCGAGGAGGTACAATCTTTACAGTACTAAACCCTCGGCCAAATGTCTGATTGTAGTCGATTCCCCTCTTTTCTGTATATCCAAACAGCAACTGATCGTGCTTTGTTCTTATCAACTGTACCATCAGGGTTCTTTTTACCCGACTGCTCCAGAAGGAGGGTAATGTTTTTAATCATACCCATTTGCATCGTAGTGCTTTTTTATTCTTAGGTAGGTTCGTCAGTTCCCAAGTCTGATTATGTTGTAGAGATTTAACTTCATTATTAATCGTTTCGGTCCACTTATCTTTTCAGAGCTTCGCATGACATCTCGATATGAAGTTGGTTCAGGAATAAATATACACTCACTCACGTACTGATCCAAGCTAAACCGTTGTGGAGGTCTAATCTGGCTTCGATCACGCAGTTCTCGTGTTGTAGGCTCTGTATGAGCTGTCTTTTGCTTCTTAAGGTGGACGGGAGTGACTCTCCTCGCGAATAGTTTCAGAGTCTGTAAGAGGTAATGGGAGCTCGTACGTATTCGTTTCAGGTTAAGGTGGTGACGAAGTTATGTCAATCTTGTTTTTCTCAAGTACAGGCATTTCATCAAACACAACATCTCGAGATCTGATGAGTTTTAGGTCCAAGTCCGAGTAAGCCCCACCGTTACCAATTGGTAACGGTCACCGGTAATTACCGTAAAGCCCCACTGTTACCAATTGATAACGGGTGACTTATGCGGCTTGAGTCACTATTTTTACTGCTAAATAATGACTATAATCGTCTGACGGCTGATTCTCTCTAGGGCCTGACGGAATTTTCGTCAATTAGAAGTAAAATTACCAAAAAATTACAGACAACACCGAAAAAATTTGAAAAATGACGAAAGTGGCGTTTTGCGCACGTCAATGTGAAACCGCGGGGCTTGACCCTTATAACTTTACATTGGCATAAGGGTTAATTGAAAACTCGATATCCTTCGTCACCGTCATACCCGATAAGCATTCCTTTTTCAGCTTTCCTCGCTATCTTACTTATTTTCTTCTGTTTTGGGACATGCAATTGCACATAGCAATCGCATCCAATGACTTTCAGGTGATTCATCCTAGTCTTTCTGCCGTACCAGAGCTCATGCGGAGACCTTCCTTGTACAGGAGTAGGTCCCGCTCTGTTCAATATGTGAACAAAAACTTTGGATAAACCTTCTGGAATCTTATCATGAGCGTGCATTAGTGCACTTGAGTTGTCATCTCCACAATCATACGATTTTTTCTTTCAGAAGAATCGTTTTGTTGCGCTGTATATGGCATTGTTTAGTGCCCTGTTGTCTCAAAGTATTGCGTACTTGTTCATTATCGCCAATCAAATTGTATGAATTTCTATGTAACGGATCATAACAAGCGTTGCTGTCAAAAGGCTGTCACCGGCTGCGCGCCCGACACGCAGCGTTCTGTGCGCGCGCCTCGTGCGCTTGTTATAACTAGTCCCTAAGGGACTAAATTGGAGGTCTTTACAAATGTAAGTTAAATACATATAATTATACTTTTACATAATATGTATTTAACTTATCCTAGTAAAAAGAATGATAATATAATAAAAAACCATTTTTGGACATGTCCTCTAGGATGAAAAATAATAATATTCTTCGTTTAGTAATTTCATTTACTTTTATACATATTGTACGGTGGTCTGCGAGTCCGACTCGCACTTGACCGGATGTTTAATTAAATGTCTGAGTGATAGGTACAGAACGAGGCAGCGCTGAACTAATTTCTGTCCAACGGTTTACCCGTTGGACAGAAATTAGTTCAGCGGCTGCCTGTTGAATATTATGTATATTACTCTATTCGTTCCAAACTTTAACTCGCTTCAACGCATTTTCTATCCTTTTCTCTTATAAACAATTCGTATTTTTGCCGTAGGCGGCGCTAGTTTTCGTTTACTAGATTGCGAGAAGCTTGTTTGCTTTCAAAGTTCAGTGCCCTCGGTAGGTCAATGGCCCTCGTGTTGTTTTCCGTGAGGTTGTGTATTATTTCGAGTTTTTGTGACAAAATACTGTGATAAAAGAACCTAGAATGTACAGGTTATCGCTCTATAAACAAAGTTGAATATTTAATGTTTGTGTCAAAGAAAAATATAAACTATTGCAATTAATAATATATATTTATATTTTATCGTAAATTCCTATTATCGAACTATGTACATAAAAAAACATAACTTATAAGGTCTCAAAGATGTTTACGTGTCGATAAACAGTGATGATTCATTGTACCATGCATTGGCGCGCGCACATACTACAATTATATATGGGCGCGCGAAACCTGAAACCACTTGAACAAGCGACCGCCCCACCAGTGTATTATCTATGCGCCCCACGCCCCCCCTAACTTTAAGCAATCAAGCGGGCAGATAGTCCTTCCAGATAAAATATAACTACGTGAAAAGTAAGAATGTGTGAAATCAAAATCCATCTTCATGAATCTTTAAAAAAAGTGCTCTATCTTAATTAAAAAAAAATACAGCACCGACAAATTATCCTTGTCATAACTCTACTCGACACTAGATGGTGCGTAGGTCATGTCTCAATGTCAACACTATGTCATCGGGTGTCAAAAAATGGCGTGCCAAGACTTATATCCGAGTTGAGAATAAAACCAATGAAAGAATATCAACAGTGTGATCCTTTGTAGCAGATTTCTGCCATTTTGGCAGATTTCGCTCCTTTTTATCTGTGGCAGATCATGCTGACGATTTACAAAAGTGGCAGATTTAAAAGATTCCAAGAAAATTCACATTACCTTATTTGAATTTTCAATTAATTCATCTTTCTTTAAAGTAATTACATTAGGTTTTATATAAAACGTTGGGTTTTATTTATACTAAACCTCTTGAGAGGTCATTGTGCTCATCATTATGCACAACTTTTACTATAGGACCATCGCTAAAATCGCGAAAAAATCATCAGCTGTTCCATACATTTATGTTGGCGTATCTCGTGAAAATGTAGGGAACAGCTGATAATATCTTTTTCGCGATATCCGCCTTGAAAAGTTATTCATAATGATGAGTAAAATGACCCCTTAAGAGGTTTTAATATAAACAAAAAATATGGTTGTCTAATTTAAATTACAAATAATTTTATCGAACTGGCAACTTCTGTGTCATGGCCAGATTAAACGAGGATTTCCCAAAATAAAACAAATATAAGGAATAGGGTCCTAAACTAATATGGTTTTTAATTACAACAAAAGAGGGGATTAAGGAACACGAAGACTGTGTCTCCTTTAAACCAACTCAAAAAATGATCAAAAAGAAGTCCTCAGAATGTACAAGGAAAATATTAAGAATTGGAGGCAAATATTGATACGTAGAATTATGTAGTATGTACCTATAATAATGCATAAGATTTTTTTAAATATTATTGATGAGTGAAATTTAATTGAATTCGTGTTTTTTCGTTTCTATGAAGGCATATTTAAACGCCTGCTACATGGTCGCCAACCGCGTCCCCGACAGAGGTGACCTTGGTTGGCGACCGGCAAAGTTGTTGAATGTTTGGTCGTAAACCATCATCTACACGGTTGTAAACCACCAAGGTCACCTCTGTCGGGACGCGGTTGGCGACCGTGTAGAAGGCGTTTCAAGGCCTTCTATTATGGGCTATGGCATTTTTTGCGCCAACTGAGGCAGATTTTTTGCCTCTAGAAGTAGTCTGTGGAAGATTCGTCATTTATGAGATGGTCACACTGAATATCATTCTGTCAACTCTGTTGAGTCTGTCATATCGATTGATAGTCTGTGGCTAGAATGTTCAACGTGTTCACGTTCCTGTCTGTGGAATGTTCAACTTTTATTGTACAGTACCATAATTATTTTTTTCGCCACGCTTGGCTTGGTTGGGTAATGCTAACTTCTGTTTTATGTAATTGGATACATTTACGTTCTAAGGATATTAATCGGTAAGTAGGTCATCTTCAGGCATAACGAAGTTTTATTTACTATTAACGAATGGTTACGACCTCTATAAATTATTGCAGTTCATTTTCATATTGAAGCAGACGTTGCATCCGTTGCATAAAGAATAAATTAGTCGTCATGGTCGTCTTAATTGCTTTCCAAATGTCTTGTCTACCGTACGTTCTGTACGTATGTATGTATAAGTAATGATTTCTAATTTTAATTTCAGCTATGTACATTTCTAACTCTTTGGGCAGTTGGTTGCAAGAATATAACTGGTAGCAGACACTCGAACGATTCAGGTATTTATTACGCGGATGTGACGCATAATTTCCCCTCAACGTGTTCTTTTTTGTTCGTGTTCTTTTTTGCGTAATGTTTACCACTATTATTGTATTTTCTTTCTTTATTAGTTTCTTTTTATTACTTCTTTCACCAATTAGTTGTTCAATATCAGTAATCCGCCCCTAAGGCGACCCACTGACCGTACAGACGCTAGCACATCAACCTACTCCAATCTGTCAAATTTTCCCAATCAACATTGAACCATAATCTCTAGCGATAAAGTTGAAAATCTATTGTAGTAACTTGATGTGCTGACTGGTCTGTACATTAAGTCTTTGGATGTCTTGTCATCCATTGTTAACTTTCAAGATTTTTATATTTCTCTCTTTCATCTGAAATCGATATTCTTAGCAACCTTATTCATTACATCTGCACTCCCGGACTCCTAAATCGAGCCACCATGCTATTCTGTGTGAGGTCTAAAACATAAAAAAAAAGATTAAAAGAAAAAAAAAGAAGCATTTTGAATGCCAACATGCAGGCCATCATTTTGGTGTCGTCATTGTTCAGGATATTCACAATCACACTTAACAAGTTAAAGTCCACTATTCAAAAAGTTTAGGATGCATTTGATTAAAGAATGAAGATCTTAAAAAATTAAAAAAAATATTGGTCTGTTTTGTTTAGAAAACTGTGATTTTAGAGGTCTTTCTAAAATACTGTAATAGTCTTTGTGTTAGTGTATACCTACCATATATTATGTTCTGTACCAATGTACTTATGTAAGGTACTTAATTTCAGATACATAACTCCATGTCCGGTTGCTTAAAGAAAGCAAACTATGGTGGCCGACACACAAAGATTCAGGTATGTCTTTTTTTCAACTACTGATACCCGTTACTTGATCATTAACATTTCCAGTCAAAATCTTGCTATTTGACCTTCTTTAAAACATTTTACTAAGTAAATAAAATAAGAAGAGGCCTTGTCTTGCAGTAGGACTGTAAACTTCTACCTAGTTGACTGGTGATCACGAAAACCATACCAACTTATGCCTCCAAGCAGTGTTACTGTGTTCCGCAGTGAGTGCTTGTGGAAATAAATGATAACTACATTTCAGCATTTTCTCTAGGATGGCAACTCTCCTGTGGTGTTATCACTGGTATTGTAGATAGTTCAAAGAGTGACCAATTATTAATTGTTGCTGTTAGTTTAATGCGTATGACTAAACCCTAAGCAACAAAGCTGGATTAGCCAATCAGTCTATCTAAAATTATGCAGAGCTGAGGCACTTTTGGCATAAGCTTTTCTTTTTTAAGTACTTTGAAATGGATATTATTATTATTTGGTGGTACACCAGTGACTACCTGCAATATTGTCTCTCCTTCTTACTTTAATCCATCCAAAGGTTGTCTGTAAAAGATTGCTTTTAGCGATAAGACCGCCCATTGTGTCACCCTATGTAAAATTTCTAAATTTATGTCTGTAATTTTTATGGTGTACATAATAAAGAGTATTCTAACTATCTATCTATATTGCCAACTAAGACATGCTTCCATAAAATGTAAAAGGGAAATCTCACTTTGCTACCAAATCCATCAACAAATTGCTTGTCCAGGGACTGAATACCTTCAAGATGTTTTTGTTTGCATAACTAACATCACGCCTGTAATCTCCTAAGGGTTAGGCAGAGGTGTACCTATAGTACACCCACATTTCACCAGTTATGTTTCAAGTCCCATGTCATAGGGGGGCCTATTGCCATAAACCGGGCACAAATTCAGACTCCGAGCTGTTACTGAGAAATTCCAGATGAAAAAAACCCATTAACACTACCCAATAACCTTATCTTCAGCAGTAGCGTAGAGTACCACTACGTAGACTAACGAGGCAGTTTTTGTTTTATGCCAATAAACAAATTTCCTTTTCCTCTTTCATATTCTTCAAAGATTATGTTGATATCTACCTAGATATTAAAATTACTTATTTGTTTGTTTCAGGCCAAGGTTGAAGCAGCTGGAAGACAATATTCCCTATAAACGAAGATTACATATCCAAAACAAAGAATTTGTTATATTTTGAAGCTTAAGCGGTACTACCAGTTCCTATGAATTGATTTTGTCTTATCTACATCCTAAACTGGTTGATTTGAACCTGTTGTAACGTGACATAGACCAGATAAGTGCAGATTACTACGATGATCTTATTAAATAATGACAGCTGCACGGGTCCACTAAAAGTTAAGCTATTTGTCACGGTCAGTTGACGGTGAATGGGGGACCATCAATTACATACTGAGACACCTCCGTGCCACGGAAAACATATTAAGCCCACATGTTGATCCCGGCTGTCATTTGTAGATCTAAGGAAAACGCGCTCAAGGCAAAGCACCGGCAAGATGGTCAGACTCAATCAATAAGGCTCTTGGAGCCAGCATTTACCAAACGGTCCACACTGCAGAAAACCGCATAGCTTGGACGTTGAATGTGGTTGTCATTTGCAGCATTGAGAAAACGATGAAGAAGAGACAGTTACTGGTAGTCAGAAGCCCACAACTCTGACAACCAGTCTTACCAAGAGGGATTGTGTTACCCAGTAACTGGGTTTTGGAGGTCAGATAGGGAGTCGCTCCATGTAAAATACTGCATACTGCGGTATCCGCTGCATCTGTAATCTGGAAGCTGACCCAAATATGGTTGGGAAAAGGCTAGGCAGATTGATTTTGGCATCTGGAATCTGGAATGAAGATCGAATTCTGTCTTGTTGGAAACCATTCTTACTTGGATAGATTCTTGATGAATTCTTAATGACTTGGTGTTATTTTGTGTCTAAAAAAATGGTTGAAAAAATGCTCAAATTTTTCGAGTAGGTATTCTTTGAGAAAAGCTAGCAAAATGTCTCGATAATTTGGTCTTGTTTCACAAAAATGCATTCTGTGGGATAGTTTTCTATGTTGTTGAAAAATTGATATAAATATTTGCTCGATCAAAGAGTTGAGTATGTATTGTAGTATGTCGCACAAAGTGGTTCATTACACAACTTTACTGTCTACAAAGGAGAGTAATGTTTTTATAAATGTTGCTGAGTTGAGACATTTAAACATCAAAAAGTTTATGGTCAAAAGTAAACTTCAATCATTACTTAACTTTAAGCAACTTTTGTATGAGTGAAAATGTTTTTGGAAGTCCGTCTATATCTTGTAATTTATCAATATAAAAAAAAACATAATTTGTTTCGCATTAAAAGAAGAGAGAAAAGAGGTTTTTATAGTCTTGTCTAAAATATTGTTGCCGTTCACAAAAACGCCTTCTGTGGATAGTCTTTCTTCTCGTTGAATCTTGTCTTTGAAAAAATAATTTATATAAATAAAAATGACATGCTGTTCGTTGATAAGCGCAATAGCGCGTCACTTTAGAACGGCTGCACCGCATTTTTTACTTTTTTTTTTTAATATTCGTTGTAGTCCGAATAAGGTTTTTAGGGAAAGAAAAATTGGAAAAGTTGTGTTTTTTTTTTTCAAATTCGGAATAAATAGAACGTTTATTTTTGTATGAACTATTGAAATTTGAACAGGACCATGTCTGTCGGGTCCGTGTCAGCTAGTTAGTATAAAAATTTGCTCCAACCCTCAGTAAGTTGAGAGTATTACACTATTTTAGTATATTCCAGACCGCACTGGAATCTGGAATGAAGATCGTCTCTTTCTTGTCAACTAAGAATGGTTTCTAACCATTCTTAGTTGGATAGATTCTTGATGAATTCTTAACGACTTATTTTATTTTGTGTCTAAAATATGGTTGAAAATATGCTCAAATCTTTCGATAATAGAGAGTATTGTCGGAGAAAAGCTTGCAAAATGTCTGCCCGTTATTTGGTCTTGTTTCACTAAAATGTGTTCTGTGGGATAGTTCGCTTTGTTGTTGAAACTTGTCATAGAAACTAAAAAAAAAATGGAACATTTTCAAATATCACGCAAAGGGGTTATTTTGTTATGTTGCTAAACTTCTTCAATCAATATTTAACTTTAAGCAAATTTTATAGGAGGGAAAATGTTTGTGGAAGTCTGTCCATATCTTGTTATCTTTCAAGATAAAAAAACCATAGTCGTGTATGTTGTGTTTAAAAAAAAGAGGTTTTTGTAGTCTTGTCTAAAATATTATTGCCGTTCACAAAAATGCCTTCTGTGGATAGTCTAAATTTTTGTTGAATCTTGTCTTTGAAAAAAATATTTATGTAATTAAAAATGACATGTTGTTTGTTGGTAAGCGCATCACTATAGAACGGCTGGACCGATTTGGTTAATTTTGTTTTTATAAATATTCGTATAAAGTTCGAATAAGGGTTTATATGGAAAGAAAAATTAGAAAAGTTGCTCGAAAAAATTTCAAATTCGGAATAACCAGAACGTTATTTTTTGTATGAACTATTCAATTTTTGAACAGGACTATGTCTGTCTGGTCCGGGTCAGCTAGTTAGTATAAAAATTTCCTCCAACGAGTATTACAGTGTGCCATTCAAAATGTTATTGGCAGTCTGTCATCGTTTCGTGGGTCGTCTTAAGGGGCGGAGTTGGGAGTATACACGGGGCACTATGAGCAGCAAAGAAAAAAAAAAAGTATGTTTTTCCGGAAATTTGCCATTTTTATTGCAGTATTGGGTTGACCTTGTTCATAGAAATCATTCAATGTCTGAGAAGAATGGCCCTACGACGCACCTATTCCAAGTTAGGAGCTTTAGATTTTTTGTTATTAACGTGAAAACGTCTTTTCGCTCGGAGTACTGGTAGTAAGTTCAATATTTCAGACAATCAACACTTTTAATGTAAGAGTAATGGTTGAGCACGCAAAAGATAGGTCATATATGTAACAATTTTGAGGCAGGATATAATTTGCCTATGACGTCACATCGCGAGCGCAGGCGCATGCACGTGTTAGAAAATACTGTGGGCACTATAAGTATATGTGTAGATATTACCCAAATAGCAACATTTGAATGTCAGAATGACTACAGATTGTTAATTACTTATGAAGATTCTTATGAATAAGTTTTGTAGGGAAAGGATTTCATGTGTTGTGCTCTGTAGCCACGCCACCGTATATTTTTTTATAATTATATAACCCATTTTTATGTACGGCTGATTGTCATGACGTACATGCATTGTTTGTGAATGTACGACTTTTAATTTAAAAGAAAAAAGTAAATTAATGTGGCGTTGCTGCGGAAAATTCTCTGTAGCCACGCCACCTGTAATCAACATTTGTAGATACAATTTCAGCTATTTCTCTGAACTTATATAATGTACGAACGCTGTGTATTATGTACACGTGATAAGTATGAAAAAATATGTTAATTCTAAAGTTTAATTCTAAACTCACAAATTGTTCCGTATAGTGTAATAAACTAATGTATTTTAGCGATTACTTCAGATTGACAGGAAATTTTAAACAAAACAGATTTCATAAATAGAAGATGTTTATTATAAATCCGTGTTATAACAATGGTTACAAAATATTTAACCTTTATAATAATAAAAAAAAAAATTAAACAGCAAATCTCTCTCAAACAAAGAAAAATCTGTAAAAAATACATTACACCAGATTTACAGTGTATTGTATCTATATGTTATTATATTATTGTAATTTAAAAAAAAGTCCGAGTTAAATAGATCCTGAAAATTACTACATAATACTCGTATTGTAAAACAAAATCGCTTCCCGCTGTCTGTCTCTATGTATGCTTAGATCTTTAAAACTACGCAACGGATTTTGATGCGGTTTTGTTTAATAGATAGAGTGATTCAAGAGGAAGGCTTATATATTTGTGTCAAAAATTTGTTCAGTCTGCGAAAAAACTAAAATTTATTCTACCATTTTTGCTTGCATTATCTATGGTATAAGTTCATTGAGCAATTCAGCAACATCTATGATTGAAGATGTAACAATAACTGTTTGTAAAGTAAGGGCTCGCCAGCGGCTTCGTCCGCGTGATAAATTTATAAATTAAAGCTGACTATATTATGCATGTATTATACTTTAAACCTTCCTCTTGAATCACTATCTATTAAAAAAAGCGGCCAAGTGCGAGTCGTCATCATTATATTTTTTTTAGTTTTAATATTCTCTTATTTTAGAAGTTACAGGGGGGGGGGACACACATTTTACCACTTTGGAAGTGTCTCTCGCGCAAACTATTCAGTTTAGAAAAAAAATATATTAAAAACCTCTATATCATTTTTGAAAACCTATCCATAGATACCCCACACGTATGAGTTTGAAGAAAAAAAATTTTGAGTTTCAGTTCTAAGTATGGGGTACGCTCAAAATTTACTGTTTTTTTTTTAAATTTTGTGTGAAAATCTTAATGCGGTTCACAGAATAGGTACATCTAATTACCAAGTTTCAACAGTATAGTTCTTATAGTTTCGGAAAAAAGTGGCTGTGACATACGGACAGACAGACAGACATGACGAATCCATAAGGGTTCCGTTTTTTTCCATTTGGCTACGGAACTCTAAAAAAACCGCATTAAAATCCGTTGCGTAGTTTTAAAGATCTAAGCATACATAGGGACAGACGGCGGGAAGAGACTTTGTTTTACAATATGTAGTGGTTTTCAGATTTAATTTTTTTAAATGTAGATACATAATATACACTTCTGACCCATGTCTACAAGCTGTTTTCAAGAGTCATCACGAACCGTCTCGCGCGCAGCTTTGACGCCTTCCGAACAAGCCGGATTCCGTAAAGGCTTTAGCACCGTGGACCACATACATACGCTGCGGCAGGTTATAGAGAAGACCGAAGAGTATAACCTGCCTCTCTGCTTAGCGTTTGTGGATTACGAAAAAGCCTTCGATTCGATCGAGACATGGGCTTAACTGCAGTCTCTTCAACGGTGTCAGATCGACTATCGGTACATCGAGGTGTTAAAGTGCCTATACAAAGACGCCACTATGTCAGTCCGACTCCACGACCAGACCTCGAAACCTATCCTTTTGCAGCGAGGTGTAAGACAAGGAGACGTTATCTCTCCGAAACTGTTCACCGCTGCACTGGAGGATGTCTTCAAGGTTCTGGACTGGAAAGGGCTAGGCATCAACATCAACAATGGCGAGTATATTCGGCCTTCAGTTTGCCGACGTTATAGTTATCATGGCTGAGACCATGAAAGACCTCAGTATAATGCTCGATGACCTCAGTAGAGCCTCCGAAAGAGTGGGTCTTAAAATGAATATGGACAAGACGAAGGTCATGTCAAACGCCCATGTAACACCCGCTCTCATAAAGATCGGAGACGCTACGCTCGAAGTTGCAGACGAGTATGTTTACCTAGGACAAACTGTCCAGCTAGGTAGGTCCAACTTCGACAAAGAGGTCAATCGTCGAATCCGACTCGGCTGGGCAGCGTTCGAGAAGCTACGCAATATCTTCTCGTCCCACATATACCACAGTGTCTCAAGACGAAAGTCTTTGACTAGTGCGTGTTGCCAGTGATGAGTAATGGCACTGAAACGTGGTCGCTCACAATGGGCCTTATCAGAAGGCTAAAAGTCACCCAAAGAGCAATGGAGAAGGCTATGCTTGGAGTTTCCCTACGTGATCGAATTAGAAATGAAGAGATCCGCAGGAGAACCAAGGTAACCGACATAGCCCGAAGAATTGCCAAACTTAAGTGGCAATGGACAGGACACATTGCTCGCAGAACAGATGGCCGATGGGGCCGAAAGGTTCTGGAGTGGCGACCACGTACCGGAAGACGTAGCGTTGGAAGGCCTCCCACAAGATGGACCGGTGACGTTGTAAAGGCCGCAGGAATCCGCTGGACGCGGGAAGCACAGAATCGGTCGAAATGGCGGTGCTTGGGGGAGGCCTATGTCCAGCAGTGGACGTCTTTCGGCTGATATGATGATGATGATGATGACATAAATACACTGTAAATCTGTACCCTAATTACGTAATGCACGATCAATAATAAATTGAAATGAATTGAAACAGATTGCTAGTCCATTGCTTCATAAGTTCGAAATTAAAATTGAGCTGATTTTTTTTTTCGAACTTATGAAGCAATGGACTAGCAATCTGTTTCAATTCATTTCAATTTATTATTGAGCGTGCATTACGTAATTAGGCTGCTGGTATAATGTATTTTTTACAGATTTTTCTTTGTTTGAGAGAGATTTTCTGTTTAATTTTTTTAAATTATTATAAAGGTTACAAATTTTGTAAACATTGTTAAAACACGGATTTATAATAAATATCTTCTATTTATGAAATATGTTTTGTTTAAAATTTCCTGTCAATCTGAAGTAATCGCTAAAATACATTAGTTTAATACACTTTATGGAACAATTTGTGAGTTTAGAATTAAACTTTAGAATTAACATATTTTTTTCATACTTATCACGTGTACATAATACACAGCGTTCGTACATTATATAAGTTCAGAGAAATAGCTGAAATTGTATCTACAAATGTTGATTACAGGTGGCGTGGCTACAGAGAATTTTCCGCAGCAACGCCACATTAATTTACTTTTTTCTTTTAAATTAAAAGTCGTACATTCACAAACAATGCATGTACGTCATGACAATCAGCCGTACATAAAAATGGGTTATATAATTATAAGAAAATATACGGTGGCGTGGCTACAGAGCACAACACGATTTCATGAAATAAAGCACGGTCGGTGGGTAGCCTTAGGCTTTTTAAGACAAGGCTAGACATATATTTAATTAGACTTGTCAGTATTTAATCATGGAGAAGAAGGACAAGAAACTCCATGGAAACAGTATTACAGTATTCTATCAACACAATCTTTATATTTCCATAAATTATCGTTTATCGTTAACAGTTCATTCTGTCTTGGATTCAGAATAATAGCAATATTATAAAAATTGCAATATTTGCAATAATATACCAACATAATCAGCAATAATTACAGTATAATATCAAATTACTTAGCTTACGAGACACCTGATCGGTATATTCCACACAATAACGGCACTAGACCTAACCAACTGAACATTTACTGAGCAACGGAATATTCCATCACTTGATTCGGTCCGTACAGGTCAAAAGCCAAATAGAAACTGACTTCCCACAGAAGGCGGGTCTTTTATAACATCGGTTCTTGTAAACAAGGTGGGGGATCATCCCACCTTGTTTGAAACGTAACAATCGTTTGAAACAGTTTGTTATATTAAAATAACAATATAAAATCTAAGATATACTAAATGTCTCATTTAATATTACTTAATAATTAATAGAAATAATATCTAAATGAATTTTACAAATTGTTATTTTTAGGTAAACAAAATACCTAGTCAAATGAGGCACTTCTACATTGGTCTCAAGCTTCGTAAATGTGACAGATGTGAATATCCCACAAACAATATTATAATATCCTCAAAATAAACTATCTAACACACGCGACCCTCTATTTTTTTCACTATAAGTCGAAATTTCAATTAGTATAGTGCAAAAACGTGATCAGTTAGAACGATGATTCTGGTGTCGTTCCCAACAAAAATATTTCGTAAAATAGGGGTAAATATGCGTATGAAGTTGACAATAACTAAATAATTTAATAAACACTCATATCGGCTGTAAATCTGCACAGATATAAAAAAAAAACAATCGAGGAGTTTGCAGCATAAGGAAGCCTAAAAAATCTAGGACTCTCACATAACTTAAATATTCGTAGAAAATAAATTTTCCCTTTAAATCTCAACATCCACTTAAAATTTGAGTAACAGAGACATGACGAAAATAAATAATACATTCTTGGAACCCTTGTACCACTTAAAACTGCAGTCAAGTGCGCCCAAAGTAAGAACTTGATAAAAAATGTGACTGTCCCTAATAATTTGGCAACCCACTGTAATATCACAAAAATATAATATGTTGGAAAAACAAAACAGATTTTTTTCCGCTTGTATATTTTGCTGCTCAAATTGTTGACCTCTGTTGCGAATGCAGGACCGACATCTGTTCCGTATTTCGACAGTTGTTGTACGAATTCGTATTTTCTCCTGTTAACGCCACCTATTTTAATGACTACCAACAACTCAAAAGCACGTGGCGCCATCTATGATTGGAAAACTAAACAACATGGCGCCATCTATGATCGAAAAAGCTCAACGTGGCACTAGCATTGAGAAGACCGGAGGCTCGGCGGAAAGACGAGCGAGTGAGGGAGCGAAAGCGGCACGGAGGGCGCTGATTGGTCTTCGCCGAAGGACATTCATTCCCTCAAGAACGCTTCCTTCCTTCATTTCGAATTGAAGAAGAAAAATGATGGTAGTCGGTTCACCATCCTATTTTACTCATAACTTTTAATAACTACTGTAAAATACGAAAATAAACGATTATAACTGAAGTCAATAAAACTATTCACTGAAGAGGCCTAAAATCCCAAAACATATTGGACCTTCGAACTGGATCGGAACGGCTTCAAGATCAAGAAGAAGTACAGGTTGAAGTCAGCAACCAGCAGAATATAAAACGGTCAGGCCATTCAGTGTTCCTATCCAAACCCATCCTCAAGGATCATTTGTGCTAATATCGTGTATTTTTGTGCAAAATTCCAGTAACCTAGTCGTGTCGCGAGCCCGCGGTTGAAATAGGTATCTACCGCCATATTGAGCGGCGTGATTTCGAGTTCGATCGAGCAAGTTAAAAACTGTAAGTACTTACTTTTGTCTCCTTTATTCTCCCAAAATGCCACTCGAGGATTGTAAAGATTTGATTAAGAAAAGGGGTGTAGTGAAAGGAAAGTTTACTGTATTCGTTAAATATGTGCAATCGTTACAAGACGTAGAAATATCAGAATCTCAAAAGATAGCTCTAGAAGATCGTTGTAAAAATATTATGTCACTATTAGAACAGTTCTCAACCATTCAGGATGATATAGAATTTCACCTACAGGATTCTGAATTAGACTTAGAAAAACAATTAATTGAAAGAGAAACCTTCGAAAATCTATTTTATGAGATTACATCTAAGGCGAAATGCACGCTAAAGAGTAAAGAAATTATTAATAACGATGTTGAAGTCTATAATAAGACCTCTAGCATTAAATTACCCACCATTTCATTGCCTTCCTTTGACGGTTCATTTGACCAGTGGTTAGAGTTTAGAGATACTTACATATCCTTGATTCATAATTCTAAAACGATTGATGATATTCAAAAATTTCATTACTTGCGTTCCGCGCTCACTGGCACTGCTAGTCAAATAATTCAATCGTTACAGTTTACTGCTGAAAATTACACAATAGCCTGGAGTTTGTTGGAGAACAGATTTAATAATAATAGATTACTCGTTCAAAACCACGTTAAAGCTCTGTTCTCATTACAGTCTTTGCACAAAGAATCTGCATTTCATATTCGGAAATTGATAGATAACATACTCAAAAATATTCGTGCTCTTAAAGGTCTAGATGAGCCCACAGATCAATGGGACACTTTAATTATATTTCTTATTGTTACTAAGATGGACTCAGTCACCGAGAAAGAGTGGGAAAATCATAAAAGTGCACTTTCTAAATTACCAAGTCACGATAATAAAAAATTAACACTAAACGATATGATTACATTTCTTACCGACAGGGCGGACATGTTAGAGTCTATTAAAGGTACACATGATTCTGGTAAGCAGACGTCCGATGGTTCCGTAAAGAAATCATCATCCAATCAATCAAAGCATGCTAGCTCACATAGTTACGTCGCAACACGTAATAATAATAATAATTCGTCTAAATCGTCACAAAAACCTAATTCGAACAATGATTCAAAACGTTACCAAAGGTGTATTATGTGCAAAGAGAATCATCCGCTGTATTCGTGCAGTAAGTTCAATGACCTTCCTATGAAGGAAAAATTATTATTCGTAGACGAGAACAAACTTTGCAAAAATTGTTTGCGCGCTGGACATACAGTGTCTCATTGCTGGTTCGGCGCCTGCAAGCTTTGCAATCGTAAACACCATTCGCTTCTTCATGGTGAGTGCTGTGATAACGGCAGCACATCAAAGTCTGTAGGGCCGCACGACGCGCAAGCGTCGGCGTCCACATCGTGTCGCGAGTCCGAAGCGACGGGCAGCGCACACAGTACAGCGCTACACAGTGCGTCAACTTCAACGCGTCAACAAGTTGACAATGGGTATTCATTTCAAGAACCCGTTATTCTTTCGACTGCATTATTAGAAATTTTAGATCGTGATAACAAGTATCACACTATTCGTGCTATTCTAGATAATGGCAGTCAACATTCGTTTATCACAAAATCATTATGCGATAAATTAAAAATTCGTTTGATACAGTCCACAGTACAAGTCGCAGGGGTAGGTAATTCGGTAACCCAATCTACACAATCATGCAAAGTGCAATTGCGATCTAAAAATAGTAAATTTAATACGGATTTAAATTGTCTCGTGCTACCTTGCATTACCGCAACGTTGCCTTCCGTCACTCATAATATCGCCAAATTTATGATTCCGAGTAATGTATCACTCGCCGATCCTCAATTTCTTATGTCTAATAAAATTGATTTATTAATCGGCGCAGATAAATTTTGGGAACTTTTAAGTGAAGGATTAATTCGCCTTAATAATGGCCCATACCTACAAAATACTAAGTTAGGTTGGGTTGTATCTGGTGTCATACATGATACAAAACGTTCATCCGTTAATCGCGTTCAATGCAATTTTACTCACACATACGACAACTTAGATATTCAATTAACAAAATTTTGGGAATTAGAGGAGATAAGTTCAAAAACAGATAACATGTCTAAAGAAGAACATGATTGTGAAAATTTGTTTATAAAAACAACTACACGTGATAATCATGGTCGTTTCTCTGTGCGTATTCCACTACGCGAATCAGCTGATCAACTAGGCGATTCGTACTTACAAGCCGAGAGTCGGTTCCTCGCGCTCGAACGCAAGTTAGGTCGTGGCACACCGAGTTACAAAAAATTATATTTTGATTTTATGCGTGAATATTTAGAACTCGGTCATATGACAAAGATTGATACTTATACATCTCCACATTATTTCCTACCGCATCACGGTGTGTTTAGAGAAAATAGTACAACTACGAAATTACGAGTAGTATTTGATGCTAGCGCTAAAACTACTTCCGGTCAATCGCTAAATGACATACAACTGATTGGCCCGTCCTTACAAAATGATATTGTTGCCATTCTGTTAAGATTTCGTCAGTACAAATATATTGCCTGTGCTGATGTCGAAAAAATGTACAGACAAATATTAATTCAACCCGATCAACAATATTTACAACTAATTTTATGGAGAGAAAACCCGTTAGATGCGCTCGGTGTGTACCGGCTTAACACAGTTACCTACGGCACGGCGTCCGCGCCATACCTAAGTATGCGATGTTTACAACAGCTGGCGTCGGAATACACTGATAAGGACATCGCTAATATTATTTACAAAGATTTTTACGTAGATGATTTGATAACGGGTTGTGATGATAAAAAGGAGTTATTAGACATTTGTAATAAAGTTTCTACTGTATTACAATCGGGTTGTTTCTGTTTACGAAAATGGTTGTTCAATTTCGATTTGTCAACTTTAAATGCGTCAAAGAATTTATCTCTAGGCGAATCCTGTCAAAGTAAAACTTTAGGTTTAGGTTGGTTCGCAAATACAGATGAGTTACATTATACGACTAAACTAAAATTAACCGGGAGTCACGTGACTAAGCGCATTATGTTATCGGCAATCTCACAAGTTTACGATCCGTTAGGTCTATTAGCGCCTATTATAATACTTGCAAAAATATTGTTACAGAAATTATGGACGTATAAAATTGGATGGGACGATCCGGTGCCTCATGATATTTTAATTAATTGGCAAAAATTCGTTGATACTCTTGACTATTTAGGTAAATTACGTATACCACGTCAGGTTATAAATAGCAAAATGCAATATATAGAATTACACGTATTTACTGATGCCTCTCAAAATGCTTACGGCGCTTGTGCTTACGTGCGTATGTACTCGGATGACAATACCAATGTATCCGTAGCCCTGTTATGCGCTAAGTCGAAGGTCGCGCCTGTCAAACCGATAACTATACCGCGTTTAGAATTGTGTGGGGCATTATTAGGTGCAAAGCTGTACACAAAAATTATAAATTCACTTCGTTCGAATTTCACTAATGTTTATTTCTGGTCTGATTCCACAATTGTGCTGGGATGGCTACGAATGTCACCCAACACACTTAAAACATTTGTGCAAAACAGGGTAGCTCAAATAAATGAACTCACTGGTAGTTTACCATGGTTACATGTAGGGAGTAAATCGAACCCAGCTGACTTAGTGTCACGCGGGGTGACGCTGGACGCGCTGCGTACAGCTGACATTTGGTGGCACGGCCCGGCATTTTTGCACGAACGGCTGTGTGATTTTAGTTACGACCATAGTTGTCATAATGTAAATTTTAACGAGTTGCCAGAAATTAAATTGACCACCACACTTGTAGTACATCAAAATAATGAAAAAACTTTTCCGTTTGAGAGATTCTCTTCGTTTACTCGCATGAAGCGAGTATTTGCTTACTTGTTACGTTTCATTGAAAACGCACGCAATAAAATAAAGGGTAATCGTTTAGACGGCCCGCTTAAAGTAGATGAGTTAAATAAATCTATTAATAAATTGACTCAAATGTCACAAAACCAATCGTTTCCTAATCTTGATATTTCATCAAAAGGGAATTTAACCTTGAAAACTACCCGTAATATTTCGGGTCTTAACATATTTGTTGATAATAATAATATTATTAGAGTTGGGGGTAGGTTAGATAATTCTTTAAGTTTTTCATATAATAAAAAGCACCCCATCCTGTTGTGTAGTAAACATATCTTTACACGTTTGTTATTTCAATATGAGCATAAGCGGCAGCTTCATGCAGGCCCCCAATCACTGTTAGCTAGTATACGAGAAAATTGGTGGCCCCTCAGAGGCCGCAATCTGGCTAGAAATGTAGTACATACATGTGTGACATGTACACGTTTTAAAGGTAAAACTGTTTCAGTTCAAATGGGTAACTTACCTGTAGAAAGGCTAGAACCAGGGTATCCTTTTATAAGGTGCGGTGTAGACTATGCAGGACCCATGTTTATTTTGAACCGTAAAGGGAGAGGCGCTAAACTGCAGAAATGCTATATTTGTTTATTCGTCTGTTTCTCAACGCGTGCAGTTCACTTAGAATTAGTTACTGATTTAACAACAGATGCTTACATATTAGCTTTAAAACGATTTGTGTCTCGACGGGGTAAGCCTGGTGAAATATTTTCAGACAATGGTAAGAATTTTATTGGGGCAATGAAAGAACTTACACAATTTTTAAAGAACAATAGTCATAATATTATGGAGATTTTAGCTAATGATAATATAAAATTGAATTTCATACCACCATATTCACCGCATTTTGGAGGATTGTGGGAGGCAGGAGTAAAGTCTTGCAAATATCACATCCGTCGTGTTATTGGCAACGCGAACTTAACATACGAGGAGTTTAGCACGATATTAACTCAAATCGAAGCCGTCCTAAACTCTCGACCCATGTACCCACTGTCCACAGACCCAACTGACCTTCTTCCCCTCAGCCCTTCTCTGTTTCTGATTGGCCGACCGCTCACCGCACACGCCAGCCCAGACCTGACGACTACAGCTTCACATCGCCTGTCCCGTTATGACCGCGTGGAACAGATGCGACAGCAGTTCTGGCAGAGATGGTCGAAGGAGTACATAGCGGAGCTTCAGACCAGAACGAAGTGGAAGACAAGTAAGGAAGAATTGGTACCTAATACTCTTGTACTCATCAAGGAGGATAATCTTCCACCTCTCAAGTGGCGCTTGGGAAGAATCATTCATACTTTTCCTGGAAAAGATGGTCTGTCACGAGTCGCTGACATCAAAACGGCGACCGGGACGGTGCGAAGGGCATTCTCAAAAATATGTCCTTTGTTACCACAAGAAGAGAATGAGAAGACGGATTCTCAATAATCATCAATGCCAACGCCATCGGTACTTCGTTGGAAGCAGAACTTCCAAGGCCGGGGGCATGTTAACGCCACCTATTTTAATGACTACCAACAACTCAAAAGCACGTGGCGCCATCTATGATTGGAAAACTAAACAACATGGCGCCATCTATGATCGAAAAAGCTCAACGTGGCACTAGCATTGAGAAGACCGGAGGCTCGGCGGAAAGACGAGCGAGTGAGGGAGCGAAAGCGGCACGGAGGGCGCTGATTGGTCTTCGCCGAAGGACATTCATTCCCTCAAGAACGCTTCCTTCCTTCATTTCGAATTGAAGAAGAAAAATGATGGTAGTCGGTTCACCATCCTATTTTACTCATAACTTTTAATAACTACTGTAAAATACGAAAATAAACGATTATAACTGAAGTCAATAAAACTATTCACTGAAGAGGCCTAAAATTCCAAAACATCTCCTTTAATGGTATTGAAAGCCGTTTCTATGCGTGGGACTAGTACCTCCCTAGTTGGAACCCCCGTGGCGTATACCAGCTTTTTGGCACGTCCCCAGGCATAAAAGTCACCACGGTCTACACCTCCTAATAAAGGAAGCTCTTATTCGACGGACAAAATGGCTTTTGTTTATTTCAGATACGGCAGATTGAATGCGCTGACGTAATTTTTCTTCCGACGTTATTCATTGTTTGTAGACCGTCTTTTAAACATCCCCAGTAAAAAAAAAATTAATTGATTTAAATCCAGAGATAGCGAAGGCCACAAAATTGGTCCTAATCGGCCGATCCATCTGTCACGATAAGTCACATCGAGTTGCGCCCTTACTGCCGTCGCATAGTGACCCATCATTTTCCAACCACATTGCTTGCCGCACGTCTTCCGGAACGATTTTTAATAACGTTGGAAACTCATTCCTTAAAAAATTAAGATAGTATTCGGCGTTTAGAGTTGCTGATAGTTCAAAGGGCCCTAATTATTTGCCCTTTTGTTATTCCCGCCCATAAATTTATTTTATATTGATGTTGGCTCCTGTCCTCTCGTATCAAATCTGGGTTTACCAGCTGCCAACTGTGAAATATTCATCTAGCCGGCATGAAGACTCGTCACTCCATAAAATGTTATTAAAGAACTGTGGGTCCGCTCGAACCATTCTAAGCATCCTTTGGCAAAATGCTACTCTTTGCGGGTAATCACGTGACGTCAGCGTTTGAGCACGTTGCACTTGATATGGGTGCAACCCGTACCTTTTTAGAACTTGCACCGTCGATCTTGGAATACCTGTGCGTTTGTGCTATGACGCGAATTGAGACCGACGAATATTCCCCGACTTCTCTAATGACGATTTCGTCATTGAATTGTGGCGGTCGCCCTTCACTAGCACCACCAACTCCGGTGTCAAGAATTCTTCCCTCAAGAAGCTCGTTATGCACTCTAATGAATACGTGATAGTCGGGATGTCCATCCCGGTTCGGGTATCTTTCACGGTACAATCTTGCGGCCGTGAGCCGTCCTGGCATTACCTCTTGCTTCTCCGTAGATAAAATGCATTTCGGCGAACTTCCGTGGCGTGTACTCGTAACGAGGCATTGCGCTGAATAAAATTTTAGCACTACTGCACACACGTGCAACCACACACAAACGAATGTTTTCGAAGGCCGTAGGATCGCCAAGCCAATCGTAAACAATCTAGCAAAACATGTTATAGGCCTCTGTGTTGTTAAACATTTTTTTTACAGACAAAGTTCACAAAAACATTGAAAATTCATAAATACTTTTGTAAACCTTATTTTAAAAAAAACGGAGCGTGCTTTTTTTGTTTTAACCTTTTTGAAAACATCCTACAAATGATTGAAATTAGGCCCTACAAACCAATTTGAAGGAGAAATTAAAAATTTTAAGCAGACTAAAACAACATTTGAATTTAAATTATTTAATTTTCATGTTCAAAATGTCTGCCGTGATTCCTAATACAAGCACGGCTCCGTCTTATCATTTCTGTTGTTGTTATTTTTAACACATCTTGTAACCGCTAGGGCTTTGCAGGTAGGCTGCGCAGGCCGTTAACGGATAGGTACTCGTAGGTAGAGGTAGAAGTAAAACAGCTGGATAGATTTATAAATATAATTAGATAGATGGTAGTGGTAACACGGCTAGGTCGCGGGTAAGGTCTTGAACACTGAGTCTGAGCACTCGCACTTATAGGTAAGAAGGTATAGGAAGGTACCGTCTATGGTAGTACGTGGTAGACGTGGGGGCCTGGACAGGACAGGCTCAGCAGTAGTCCGGATGGTCCTCGTAAGGTGACAGGTAGTGAGCATCGGTAGCATGTGGAGGCTGCCTGTCAGTACAGGCTTGCGGCGGTAGGCCGCAGGTAGGTGAGGCCTCGGTAGCATTTGGAGGATGCGTGCACCACTGTTACGCATCAGGTATAGGTAGCGGGCAGGAACGGGTACGGGGTCCTGCCCTCAACCCGTACGGTGAGCCCTTGAGGTTAGCTTTCACCGGTACAGCAAGTGGAAGTCAAATGCCAGAGCTACACTCAGATGTTAGTGTTGTAGCCACGTTTTTAGTGTTGTGATTAGAAACTTACTAAATGTCAAATCATAACAACACTCAACTATTCAGAGTTCCACAACGCTACAATCTCCAGCTTCATTGTTTCAACCGCTGCATTAATTCTCTCTATCAATTCTTCTCTCGTGTTTATTTCAACATTCGTATACACCGAAACAGATTCCCTGGCCCGGCCCGGCCTCACACGAAAAAGTCCAGCGGGGTCAGATCTGGTGAATGAGCGGGCCAAGGGATAGGTCCATCTCTGCCGATCCAGCTGTCAGGAAAGCAATTCTTTAAGTGCTCCCTTACATTTTAACGTCCTATGTGCTGGACAGCCGTCTTGCTGAAACATGACTGTTCGGAGTGTTCGGTCTCTTTCGAATATCAGGACACCGGTTTCCTCTATCAGCACGGGTTAATCCACTTGTAGAAAGTGCAAATAATTTTCACCATTCAAAGTGTCCGGTAAGAAGTGGGGCCCAATCAACGTCCTGCCAATTACTCCATCCCATACATTGACAGAGAGTTCCGCTGAAACGACACCTGCTTCTTAAAATCTTGTCTTTGTGCGGTCCATACATGGGAGGTTATGAAAGTTTGTAATGCCCTCCCTAGAAAATTTGCTTTCATCCGTCCACAAGATTGATCTCAGGAACCTAGCATATTCAATGTCTCTGTTGAGGAGGAAACGGCTGATCTGTATTTTTCTATGGGGATCTTGCTCTTCCAAAACTTGCACACCCCTGAAATGGAACGATATTTTTAGATAGTCTTGGAAATAACACACTTAAACAGAATTTACTAGTTTCGACATGAACTTATTTGTCATTAACACATGGCCGTTTATTATTATTACTGTAACATTATTTCATAATTATAGTAGGTAAATAATCTACTTAATAATATAATGTCACAAAAATATAATAATACAGGGTGTCCCATGGGAAATTACAAACTGAAAAAATTTGAGTTTTTTTTAATGATTATAGAAAACTTTTAATGCCAGAAATGAATAAAGCAATCATGCGGATTTTAGGTTTTAAAAATAATGCCGTCGAGATGGCGCCCATCTGCTCGTACAGTCTCCTCCAACGCAAGCTTCATCGCGAGGAAAACTTCTTGCACGTTTTTGACGTGATTTGGTTTATTTGGGAATTTTATTTTTATTAAGTTGGTTCAAATTCCTTGACAGCGGGAAAATTTTAATTTACCGGGATACATTGAATGAATTACCTTGAATAGAATTGGTAGTTTCACAGTAAGGAACAATTTATTTCTGTCAAGCAGTTCACTGCAATTTGCAACAATAAAATGATGTTAAGTATATTTTACATCAAAACAAGACCAAAATAACACATAATTGGGAATATTATCTACCTTTATGTATCTCGGAAAAGAGTTGTTCAGAAAAATATTTTAATAATTAACATAATTGTTCCAAATTATAATAAATTACTAAATAAAAATAGCTAAATAAAGCAATGAGATGAAATTAAACAGAAAATCATTTTTTTATATTTTATTGTCATTTTTACATTTTTATCGGAAACCGTCTGAATCTGTTATTTTCTATTTTTATAATTTTTGTACTTATTATAATAATTTTGGGCTGCAATTTTGGTTTCATCTTCACAATCATAAATTATTTTTCCAACCAAAATTAATCCACTTAATTTTTTCCAAACCCTTGGTAATATTTTTTTATTTTCTAAACATACCATTTTCTAATACACACCGCATTATTTAATGCATAATTCATTTTATGGTTCACAATAATAAAATCAGTTTTATTGTCACAGAACTTTTTTTTTAATTTCTCAATATTAGCACATAATTTTTCAGCTATGTCAATCACTTCAAAGTTAGCACATAGCTCTTTAATCCACTTAATTTTTTCCAAACGCATCATCGGTTAGGTGCAAAGAGTTGAATGTTTTATTATATACAGGGTGGGCCAGAATAAAGTTCACTTTTGAAACCCATATAAAAAAAGACTGGTAATACTTAGAGAGTTTATTCAAAAAGTAACTTAATCTAACATTAATTTAATTTACTTCTTGAAAATAACATAATCTAGGTGTTCCCCGTCTCGCCGCAAGCACTCTTCTAAGCGGAACTTAAAATTTTCAAAAACACGCCGGCATGTTGCTGTCGATATAGCCGCCATTTTTGCTCGAATGTTCGCTTTTAAGGCAGTTATTGTCCTCGGTCTATTCGAGTAGACCTTATTCTTGAGAAATCCCCACAAAAAGTAATCCGGTGGGGACAAGTCTGGGCTTCGTGGTGGCCACTCGATGTTACCTCTCTTTGAGATGACTTTACCGGGGAACAGCTCCTGTACGACCTCCATGCTGGCATTAGACGTGTGGCAGGTGGCCCCATCCTGCTGGAACCAGGTCAGGGAATTGTACTCTTGCAGCCCAGCAAGGCTTTGCCTTAAAAACTCTTGAAGCATTTCCACATAACGGGTCGTATTAACGGTTACTGCGTGACCTTGAGAATTTTCAAAGAAATAAGGCCCAATCAGCCCTTTGGCTGAAATGGCTGCCCAAACCGTCACTTTTTGGCAGTGGAGTGGCTTTTGATGCTTGCGCGAAGGCTGATTAGCACTCCAGAAACGGCAATTCTGCTTGTTGACAAATCCGTTTAGGTGAAAGTGGGCTTCGTCCGAGAAAAGGATGTTTCCGAAGTTGGAAAATCGCTCTAACATCAAGGTGGAAAATGACGCCCTTTTTGTATGGTCATCATGGGAAAGTTCTTGCACCAACTGGATCTTATAAGGATGAAGCTTCAAATCTTGTCGCAAAATTCGTCTTAAACTGCTTCGCGAAATCCCCAAAGTCGCTGAACGTCGTCGCGTAGAGAGTTCCGCATTTTCTTGGACAGATTGATTAACCTCCTGAATCGCTTGCTCCGTGCGTGAAGTACGGGAGCGACCTTGACGTCTCATTGGTAGCGTCGAACCAGTTTCTTGGAACCTCTTCAACCATTGTTTAAGCAACTGAGTGCTAGGACACTGCCGGATACTCCGTAAATTGAATTTAACTCTGAGCATACGCCGCACAATAATGTAAGAACGACCATTTTCGTAAAACGCTTGAACCGCGAACGCGCGCTGTTCCCCCGTGAACTGACTCATGGCGACTAAAATTGCGAGAGACGCGTGACCCGATCACACCCCGCGCACCCCGCTACTTCCCGCGTACAACGATCTATTTGCCAAAGAAAAGTGAACTTATTCTGGCCCACCCTGTATTTGTCTGTTTTGGGTGTGTTCCGTTCTGGCCCGACCACGATGCCAAAAAAGGTCATGGTTGCGGCAGTAGACTGTACGGATATGCACCTTTTGGTACTAGAAAGAGATATAATAGTACCACATTACTTCATGACTTATACGCCATTTTTTGTGGCCGGGCTACAGCGTATACGTCCTAGCACGGCCACGCTTAGATCGGCTGAAATTCACAACTTTAACCCTTAAAAAAACGCGAGCCCATGTGTACATTATAAAAAAAAATAGGGTGGTAAATAAGGGTTTAGGGTAAATAAAAGCTGCTGATTCCATTTTTTCCATAATATTATTTAAAAAATGAGGGGATGAGGGTGTTTTTTCGGTGGTAAATAATTTACCATTGTCCGTTGCAATGTATGCTATGATAAATTTAAATTCACATCTGATGGACTCTGTAACAAATCGCCCCATAAAACTTCATCGTCTTCATCACATTCAGACAGATCAGACAGTTCCTCGAGACCATCGACGAGTGCCTGTATGTTATTATCGTTTAATCGCCTTCTCCGCGCCATGGACCTGGAAATAAATTACATGACGTTATAATAGTATATTACTCAAAAAAAAAATATCAGTTTTAATCTTCTTCTTTGAGAAATAAATGTCTTTAAACCGAATCAAACGACCAAAAAACAAACAAAATAAAATCAGGATGATAAACAAACATTTTATATACGGATTTAATTTTTTCATCAAAGCTTTATAGGACAAAGGTAAATTATTTACCACTTCTCTGAAACATTAAAAAATATATACACAAGCGCTTATACAAGCAGCAAATTGTCGAAAAAGGACAATAATTTAGTTTACTATAATGTATCTGAATCATAAAACCACTTACCAATTTTTTTTTGCACAAAGTTTCAAAAAGTTCTCCGTGTGGCGGCAAAATCACAACTTTTTCTGGCAAAAAAACGGTTAGTGAACTTTGACATGTCATAACAGTGACAGGTGACGGTAAAAAGTTTTGTGTTGCCAGGAATTAAATAAAGAAACTATTGACGTATTAAATAACAAATTTTTCGTTCCTCCAAGATAATCAGAAGAAAAAATAAAATGGTTTTTATTAACTGGTACGAGGTGGAATGATTCCGAGCATGATACAGAAGGAAAACAGGACAAAAATTTCATGAACGTTCGTATCATACCAATCACGGACAAATGAAAATGTCATACGGGTCGACACATGGAATTGTCGGACCTACATTTCTTTGGGAGAACCTTTCCCTCCTCAATTCAGGTCGAATTGGGGAATTCGGAAAATTTCTCCAGTCGAAGTCGGTAAACTTCCACGGCTGGTCCGTCGCCGTGTAAGGGACAACGCCGGGCGAGGCGCCGTCGCCGGCAGCGTCAACGGCGAGCGCAGCGCCATCACTACCAATGACGGGAGCAGCGCCGTCACCACCAGCGGCGGGCGCAGCGGCGTGGCCGGCAGCGTCCTCATCATCCTCGTATTCCCCATCATAGGGCGTCGCCAGCAAAGCTCTGTACGCCCTAGGAATGGGAAGATACGGGACCGCCTCGTCGTCGCCGCTTGAGTCGGAGCCTGGGTCGCTTCCTGTAACAAATAATAGATAAGTTTCAGATCTGGTAGTCCACCAGAAGTTTGGCCATGGCTCCAAACCAAGCTAAAATCAACAGGTACTTACCATAATTGAGGAGGATATCCTCCACCTCAGCATCCCTCAGGCTCCGACCTCGACGAGCTGGAGGCGGACGAAAAGATGATGTTGACCTGGAACAAAAGCAGTGTTGTAGTACCAAGATAAATAGAAAAATCCGTAAACGAATGACAATGAACTACTTACGCTGCCGGCGATGGCACCAGGGATGACGGGCATGGCGATGGGGGTGCCGATGGTACTTCCATAAACCTGGAACAAAAGCAGTGTTGTAGAACCAAGATAAATAGAAAAGTCCGTAAACGAATGACAATGAACTAGTTACGCTGCCAGCGATGGCACCGGGGATGACGGGCATGGCGATGGGGGTGCCGGTGCCGATGCCGAAGGTACTTCCATAGACCTGGAACAAAAGCAGTGTTTTAGTACCTATAAATAACTCTATACATAAATAGAAAAGTCCGTAAACTACTTACGTTGCTGGTGACGCTGGCGGTATTGGTGGTGGTGGTGGTGACGCTCGTGGTGGTGCTGGAGCCGCAGGAGGCCAGAATGGTCTAGGTGGACTTTTAAAAACAAAAGTTAAAACTCGCTCGAATTATATCTATAATTAAATTATCATACATAAGTAGAACTACTTACGATGGCCATATGCGCATTCTTTTGGGATGTAAAGGCGTTTCTAGCCCCACGTCCTCCGGCAGCTCCGCAATATTACGTATTATCAGCCTGAAATTCAAAACGATACAATTGTAATACTCAAAATGATTTTGTGTGGATAAATAAATAGGGTTAGTGAAAAAAGCATACTGACTTGCCAATCGTATATGGGCCGGGCCTCTCATGCGTCCTACGTGAGGCGGAGGTAGATACCACCACGGCATCCTCCTCCACGTGCCCACGCCCGCGCCCACGCCCGCGCCCGCACCCACGCCCGCGCCCGCGCCCACGCCCGCGCCCCCTTCCCCGCGTGCTCGGCCCGGCTACCTCAGCCACCACCCCCAGGGCTAAAGCGTCGTGCTGCGGTGCTGAAGCGTCGTGCTGCGGTGCTAAAGCATCGTGTTGTGCTAAAGCGTCGTGCTGCGGTGGTTCTGCAGCAGCTGCTGCAGATCCCCGTCCGCCTCGCACGCGTACTCCCCTACCGCGTCGCGGACCACGCGTGCGAGGACGTCTTGGTTCACTAAAACAGGCAAAAAAAAAAAAACATGCAACACAAACAAGCAAAGCACAACCAAAACGCATAACCCTCTTTTTTTAAAGTCGGTTAAAATCACGTGAGACAAACATAAATGCATACCTAAATAAATACATACACGGAGAAAGGCAAAAAACAAAAGACAAACATACATGCATAACCCTCTTTTTTTAAAGTCGGTTAAAATCTCGTGAGACAAACATAAATGCATACCTAAATAAATACATACACGGAGAAAGGCAAAAACAAATGACAAACACATGCATAACCCTCTTTTTTTAAAGTCGGTTAAAAACACAAATCACAAAAAAAAACAAATTGATAGAAATCGCAAATCACAAGAAAAAGTCTAATTGAAAACCATAACCATCTTTTTTTTAAAGTCGGTTAAAATAAAAAATCAGAAAAAAAAATACCTCTGACGAAATGTACGGGAAGGCGCATCCAACAAAATTTCGTTTCGATGATCCTTCGAAATACAATAAAATGGCGGATTTGGCGCAAATTCAAGGCGTGTTTTGGGGGCTCCAGGCATCCATTGTTGTTTACGTTTTTTATTTCACTAATACGCGAATTTCTTACGATAAAAGTTATAATAAATGCATGAAATCAATACTAGAATAGATAACAACCCATTTAATAACTACAGTTTGATAAAATTATTAGAATTACGAGAAATATGACGCCGGCCACGGCGCGATGGCGGGAAAAAAGCTAACAATGCTTGGTAAAAAACCTATTTCCGTGAAAAATCCTTATCACATACACAATCTGAGATATAAAAACTGAAACAGGACCGATTATTTGATCTCCGTGAATGCCAGCCCAAACATTAACGGAAAAACGGTATTGATGATCTGATTCCCTAAATAAATGGGGATTAGCATGAATCCAGTGACGCATGGTTTGTCGGATCCATATGCCGTTTCGAGTAAACGTACTTTCATCTGTCCAAAACACATCTGATAAAAAAGTTTGGTTTTGAGTAATTTTATCAAGTACCCAGCGGCAGTAAAACTCTCTAATCGGCTTATCACGGAGCAGCAGCGCCTGCAACTTTCCATATTTATAAGGACGTATTTTGTTCCATTTGAGTACTTTATGTATTGTTCTATGGGTCACTCTAAACAAACATCCAGCTTGTCTAAGGCTGCAGGTTGGGTTCCGATAGAAATTGTCTAAGACTCGTTGTTCGAACGAGGATTGAACATGACGCGGAGCAACTCCTTCATGAGTGTTCGGCACTATGTGTTGATTTCGCCGATCCTTTGGACAGCTCCAACGATTGTCCGGACGTTAGTAGGGCAGACGCGAGTTGCGCCGTATCTACAAATTTTCTTACTAATTTCTTTAATGTGATCTTTCCAATCAAGTTTTTGTCAATGGTTAGTCCAAGGAATTTCGCATTACCAACTCTGCATATGGTCTGATCTTTATAGTTTAAGTTAATGTTACTTCTTACTGGTATTCTTTGACTGAAATGCAGGATTTGTGTTTTATTAATTTTCTTTTTTAAATTATTTTATTACCTGTAAATTATAGAAGCTAAAGCATTATTAATGTCAAGTTCATAAGTTTCAGGTGTGAACATTATGAAAGATGTATAAAACGGTCGATATACATGTGTGCGCTAAAACCTGGAGTATAAATACGTCGGGGGTGGCAGTTTAGTACTCCTTCAATCGGGACTAGTGTAAACATTTTTTGTTCAAGAGTAAAAATCAGTTGAAAGACATGTGTGCGCTAAAACCTGGAGTGTAGAATATGTCAGGGGTGGCACCCCAGTATTCGTCCATCCGTGACTTCAACACTATCCCCAGCGCCAATATCAAGCCAAAATATAGATACAGCTTATCGGCTGTGATGTCTTCCCACGACAGTCCAGTATTTCTTCATTCAGTACACTAGTACTGAATGAAGAAGTACTGGACTGTCGTAAACATTTGTTCAACATTTGTTCAAGAGTAAAAACCGGTTGAAAGACATGTGTGCGCTAAAACCGGGAGTATAGAATATGTCAAGGGTGGCACCCCAGTATTCGTCCATCAGTGACTTCACGCTAATATCAAGCCAAAATAAAGCTACTGCTCATCGGTTGTGGTGTCTTCCCAAGAGCCAATGCGGCTATTGGGATAGAGATTGTGGGACTCGAACAACTGGGTTGCCACCTGGTGAGCATACCTATTAGTCTCCGAGGCAATGTACTCCATACTGTTTTATTTTTTTTATAATAGGAAAAAATTATCTCTGCAAGCTTTTACAAAAATGTCACTAGATAGGGGAAAAAAATAAATACAAAAAGTCACTAGAAGTCACTAAATTATTTAATCAATCTTCATCAACAAGCAATTGAATTGCCCTTTATTACCCGACTGCCCCAGAAGGAGGGTAATGTTTTTTGTTTTTTTATTAGTATGTATGTACTCACGATTTCTGTTGTAGATGGTATGTGAAAGGCGGTACAAACTCTTCCTCAGCATCCACTCTCGCTCTCCTTTCTCTATTTATTTCGCGCCGTCTCGCTGTCGCTCGTGCATTCATCACCCTCATTATCTCAGCTCTCAATCTATCGTCTACATCATCATCTGTCACATGCATTTGCACTAGCCTGTCTCGACCACTGGGGGCCCCGTGAATGGCCAGCCGCTGCTGCAGCTGCCCCACGCCCCCCACGACTGCCCCTACCTCCTCGGCCGCGCTGCGCCGCCGCACCACGTCGCGCCGCACCGCTGCGCCGCGCTCCCGCGCCGCGCCGCGGGCGACCCTGCTGCTGCGGCTGGTCTGCCACCACGCCCTCCGCCATGTCCTCCGCCACGTCCTCCGCCACGTCCTGGACCACGTCATCCACCTGCATGAACAGCGAATGTTCGTTGGCCAGGTGGAAGACGTAGTCCTGCACGGGCGAGTCGGGGCGGGGCACAAAGACAGTAGGCCTAAGATAAAAAAATTGTAAATATTATTACGAGACGATCTAGACGCTTACCGCAAGGGTTGAATCGAGGTAGCCCTGGAAAAGGATGTTTGGAAAGATTTGGGGGAGGCCTTTGCGCTGCAGTGGGGCAGTGTAAGCTAACATAAAAAAAGTGTAACGAAGAAGAGGTACAAGACTAATAAATACAAGTTTTAACACTTACAAAACACGGGCGGGCGGCGAGCCTGAGCCAGCAGCAGCGGTCGAAGCCCGCGGCGACGACAGCGGCGAGTACGCCGGCGACGGTGACGACGCCCTTGACCTATCAAATAAAAGTTTTCCATTTATTATCATTTATCATGCAGAAAACAATTTTTATAAATAAAACAGCAAATTATTAACCACTCACATGGCACCTGAAAAATATGACCTTGGATAAAATAACCACTATTGAAAACATTCGATTCTTAGCCAGCAACACCTTGAAAACATTCGATTCTTAGCCACCAACACCTTGAAAACATTCGATTCTTAGCCAGCAACACCCATTCAAGATTATACTGCAACCGGTAAGTCTGGAAGCCGACCCCAAGATAGTTGGGAAAAAGGCTAGGAAGATCGAAAGCACACGAAAACCAAACAGTAAACAGACCATCAAACATCATGCAAAGAAACAAGACAGGCATGACAAAAAACAATTATCTCACAAAGAGGAGTTCACGTGTCCCAGTAGTGGGGTAGTACCGGACCTATGCATCAGGTTGGCTGCAACGAAGAAAAATTTATATTATTACTTTTATTATTATAAAAAAATTACGTTTGCTTCCTCCACCACGTGGATGACGATGGGATCTCCGTCGTCGTAACCCGCCAGCCACGCCACGGGATCCTCATCGTCTTGACCAACGTCATCCGCTTCCTCATCCGCATCCTCATCATGCGGTTCATCTTCGAGGTCGATTTCCAGGTCGGAGAGGCCCGCCTCGGGCTCCACATCCTCGAAGTCCTCTTCTCCGAGGATGTCGTAGAAGCCCGGGGGGACCTCCTCGCCGCGCTCTTCCCACAAGTTCGACATCTACAGAAAAAAAAAATACACTATACTATAAACTGTGTGTATTACACACCTCTGCCTTCCCTTAGGGAAATACATGCGTGATATTATGTGTTTACTACAAGTGAAAAATAATTTCATCAATTTACGCGAACAAACAAACTCACATACAATACATACAGGTCGAAATACATTCGAACCTTCTTTTACTTTGAAGTCGATAAAATATCGATACATCGATAACATCTATCGATATGACTGGACAGCGTAGTTACGTACTGTATGCGCCAATTCAAAATTCAACTGTCACGGTCAACGAACTTATTTTCACTTATCGTATTTAGGATTGAAATTTATAGAATATAGTATGAAATGCACCTTGAATGACCAAAACAGACCAAAACATACCGTACAAATCTTACAGACACACTCATTTCATTGTAAAACAAGTCAAAAATGGCGAGTTTTGACGAAAAATTTTTCGACACATTTCACAATGATTCTATGCAATTTACTGCAATTATTATCTACCACTGTAATAACAACATATAGATGAATAGTAATTATATATTCGTCGCTTCATTCTTCAGATATAATATGTTTACCAAGTAGTCCCTTTAACCTACAGGCAACATCGCACGATTTCAGAGAATAATTCGTTATTTTTTATTTTTTTTCTACCTACATTACGGTTCTTACGTCTTATCTGTTTGACATTGTTCATTCCTTTTTCGTGCGAGGCAACTAGCGTACGCGCCTAATAAAAATGCCGAAACGTAGTGCACAGGAGAAATTGGAGAGATATAAGCATAAGATTAGAAGATTAGAAGAAAAAGAAAAGGACAAGGAGAAATATCGGCGTCGAATACGACGACCGTTCGATTCTGAGGACGAAAACATTACAGGTTAGTTGAACATTATTACTAAGTGTCACAAGGTGTTCACATCAATTTAACTGAACTGAAAATCGGGATTGACTGCGAGTCAATTGCGATAACATAATTAGCTGCGAGCTAATTATGAGTCATGTTCTCATGACAATTTATGTAGAAAATATGTGTAATCTTGAATAGATATGCACATTAACTACGAATTATTGTTCGCGAAACAATATTAACGCAAAACGCGTTACATACCTACCTCCTTATTCCCTCGCTATATTATCGTAATGTTTTATAGATACGAACGATGTCGAGCTCCGTGAACCACAAGAGGGTCCGCCAACCTTTTCATGTGAAGAAGGCCAACCGGTGGCAACCCCTGCCCCGCAGGATATACCAGACGTCGTGGAGGATGCGAGTGCTCCGCCATCTGAGAGAACCGCAGATGTTAATTTGGATCCGGAGCTATTGTCTGCATTGGGGTCTTCTACGTCTTGCACGCCAGACTTTGGGGAAGATGTCCATGAGAGCTTAGCCAGTCTATGGACTCCCCTATTGAAGAAAGGATTATCCAAAGAGGATAAAGATAAGCTCATAAAAGAGCATCTTATACCCGCCAATTGCAAATTATTGCAAGCTCCGAAGTTGAACGCGGAGATTTCAGCCGCCGTATCAGACATAGTCAGAGGCCGAGACAAAAAATTGTTCGGTTTTCAACAAGAGCTAGGAAACAGTACCGCTGCAATAAACAAAGCAATGGATACTTTGCTCAAAACAAATAATAAAGCTTTGGCCTTAAAACATTTAAGCGATGGTTGTCGCTTGTTATCGGATTTGCACCATTGTTTGACTAAAGACAGAATAAAATTAATTACCCCGAGCCTGGAAAAGAACTTTCTTCACGTCATTCAAGACTCGGAACGTGACGATACCCTATATGGTAACTCGCTGTCCGAAAAAATTAAAGCCAGTAAGGCCATTGAAAAGCAAGGAACTCAGATTAGAAAAACAATGGCAAATCAGAAAAATATTATTCCGCAACAGTCGGTCACTCATCCTGCCAGCCAGGGAAACTGGTCAGGACCTCCCCGTTACCCGTCGAACAGGGGGGGGCGGGGAGGTCACAGGAGACCACCAGTGACGCCACGTCGGTCATATCCATCGCAGTCTCAAGCGCAAGCGAAGAGCTCCTACGCATCGAAGACCCGTGCGTCACAACAGTAATAACCAAGGTACATGCAGGCAGAATACGATTCTTCCTCAATTGCTGGTCTCATATAACCAATAACGCAGTTGTGTTATCATGGATAGAACATGGTTTTACAATACCCTTTTGTACTTCAGTGACTCAATCCGTCGTACCAGTTTGTAACTTTACTTCGGATGAGACTCGAGATATGCATGTAGCAATTAATACTTTATTAGAACTAAGGGCTATAACACGTTGTATTCCAACTCATGACCAGTACATATCAAAAATATTCTTGGCACCCAAAGCTAATGGAGGAAAACGGTTTATTCTAAATTTAAAATCATTAAATAAATTTATTACAAATACACACTTTAAAATGGAGGATTATAGGACGGCAGCTAAACTAATTCCTCAAGATGGATTCTTAGCAACAATTGACCTCAAAGAGGCCTACTTATTAGTTCCTATATCTGAATCCGATAGAAAATACTTACGATTTAATTTTCAAGCCCCTAATTCTAGGAATTTATGTACATACCAGTTCACTGCCATGCCGTACGGCCTATCAGTGGCACCAAGAGTGTTCACAAAAATCATGAAGGAGGTTATAGCCTACCTTAGAAAACAGGGACACAAATCAGTAATTTACTTAGACGATGTATTATGTATAGGTAATAATTACGAGGAATGTGTTGTTAATGTACGTGAAACCCTAAAACTTCTAGAATGTTTGGGTTTCATAGTTAATTACGATAAAAGTTCATTAAAACCATCTAAAATATGTAAATTTCTAGGATTCGTATATAATACACGTAATATGTCATTATCGTTACCTACTGATAAACGTAATAACATTAATCAGTTAGTTAAAAAGTTCTCGACCTTGCCAAAATGTACAATTCGAGAGTTTGCGCAATTAATAGGTGTTCTAGTCGCAGCTTGTCCAGCTGTTAGATATGGGTTTCTCTATACAAAATTGTTGGAACGTCAGAAATTCCTGGCATTACAACAACATAATAATTATTATGAACATAAGATCAATGTTCCCGAAATAGTTCTAGAAGATCTTAATTGGTGGCGTAATCACATTTTCACAGCCATATGTCCTATGAGAAATCAAAGTTATAAAAAAGAAATATATTCAGACGCTTCTAGAACGGGTTGGGGTGCTGTCTGTGCTGGTGCAAAAGTCCATGGCAAATGGAAAGCCATAGAAACAACACACCATATAAATTACTTAGAACTTCTGGCCGTATTTCTAGGATTAAAAAGTTTTGCCAGTAATGACTATAATTGTGCAATATTGTTGAGGGTAGACAATACTACAGCGATTAGTTACATAAATCGCCTAGGTGGAATTCAGTTCCCGCATCTAAACGATCTGACAAGACACATTTGGCAATGGTGCGAGAAGCGTAATATTTGGTTGTTCGCATCTTACGTGAACACGAAAGATAATTATGCTGACGAAGAATCTAGAAAGATTAACCCAGATACAGAGTGGGAGCTATCAGATCACGCTTATCAGATTATTAAAAGACACTTTGGTTGTCCTGATATTGACCTCTTTGCTTCTCGCGACAATGCCAAATGCGATTTGTTTGTTTCTTGGAAACAAGAACCAGATGCATACGCCGTAGACGCTTTTACTCTGAACTGGCAATCCAAATACTTTTACGCCTTCCCGCCTTTTTCCTTAATTTTAAAATGTTTACGCAAGGTTATTGATGATGATGCCAAGGGGATTTTAGTTTTTCCCCATTGGCCTTCGCAGCCATGGTACCCACTTTTACAAAGTTTACTTGACTCCCATATACTTTATCTGAACCCTAGTAAATTTCTTCTTCAATCTCATTTCAGGGAGTACCATCCACTGCACACCAAGCTTACCCTGGGTGTCGCGAGGCTTTGCGGACGGCATTCATCCGCCGCGGGACCCCGCTCGACTCATTAAATCTAATGATGGCTTCGCTAGCCGACAATACCATCAAACAATATAATGTCACATTAAAACTTTGGTGGCAGTATTGTTCCTTACATAACATTGACGTGTTTGGTGGCCCAAAAACATCTGTTCTTTCCTTCTTAACGGAGCAATTTAATAGGGGTTGTTCATATGGCTCGCTTAATAGCCACCGCTCCGCGTTGTCGTTGATTCTAGACTTTAATGTAGGTTCCGATAATTGTATAAAACGATTATTGAAAGGAGCTTACAAACTTAAGCCCAATAAGCCTAAGTATATTTCTACTTGGGACCCACAATTGGTGCTCAACCATGTGTCCAAGTGGTACCCTAATTTAGAACTAAGTCTCGAAAAGATTACCAAAAAGTTAGTGATTTTATTAGCACTCTGCACAGCCCATAGGGTACAAACATTTTCTTTTATTAAGTTAGATAATATATCAATTATTCCAAGCGGAGTTAGAATAGCCATAACAAATATAATTAAGACTTCTGCGCCCGGACGAGATCAGCCGGTATTGTTTTTACCATTCTTTCGAGACAATATTAATATATGTCCTGCTTCAGTCCTCAAAGATTATATTTTTGTTACAAAAAATATGAGAACATCGAATGTAGGAAATCTCTTACTAACTTATAAGAAACCACACAAGCCCGCTACAGCTCAGTCCATCAGTCGATGGATTAAGCACGTGCTGTCAGAGAGCGGTGTGGACGTGAGTACATTCAGTGCACACAGCACGCGACATGCCGCCACGTCAGCCGCTCGCGCCTCTGGACTCAGTGTCGACACGATTAGAAAGACAGCTGGTTGGACCAGCAAGTCTTTAGCTTTTGCTCGATTTTATGACCGACCTATCCTAAGCGATGATGATTTCGCAAACGCAGTCGTGTTTCCTATAGTTAATTGATTACATTAAGTAATTATTGTCGATCTTTATTACAATAATTAAGAGTTAAGTTCAGCCGTTATTTATAATACGTTTCATTTTGATTATTATAAAGATACATTACCCGAACAAAACTTGTTTCTCTGAAAATCTACTTGGTAAACATATTATATCTGAAGAATGAAGCGACGAATATATAATAGATGATCAAACGAACTTCCTGAAGTGAAGTTCGATCATTATTATATGAGTCGCTTCATTCGAAGATATAATAACCCTCCTCTCCCATAGAAATAAATTACATTTCATAAATTTCAGTAATTTGAACCCTGAAAGTTTTGTTTATATCGAATCTCTAAAAAGAATGAACAATGTCAAACAGATAAGACGTAAGAACCGTAATGTAGGTAGAAAAAAAATAAAAAATAACGAATTATTCTCTGAAATCGTGCGATGTTGCCTGTAGGTTAAAGGGACTACTTGGTAAACATATTATATCTTCGAATGAAGCGACTCATATAATAATGATCGAACTTCACTTCAGGAAGTTCGTTTGATCATCTATAATTCATACATTTATCGTCGATTACATGCAAAAACACAACATAATTTGCAAATTTTACGACCTTGACCGACGAGTTTTACGTAATTTGATTTTGACCAAAAATGTGATTTTATGATGATATTTCGTGAAAATATTATGTGCAACGGTCTAATAACTAAATAGAAATGAATATTCACCTATTTACTGACGACTAAATACACAAAAACAGTCGAAATTCGTAATTCGAAAACAAAATAATTCCGACATCATGGCGATTTTATCTCGAAACATTTCTTTGTTCAAAAATAACATTTTATGATGCTATTTCATAAAATTATTATTTAGAACAATGTAATAACTTATAATAAATGTAAATCAATCCACTTACCGTATCAATAAAGCACAATTCACGGGATTCTGAGCTATCTGTAACCGTGATGGAATTTTCAGGTTCAGGTGGATAACACTCTTTTTTTTGCTTTTTGCACTCTGTAGTAGGATGCATATAAGTCTCTAATACCTTCTCGAATTGCTGATTCTCTCAAAGTTATATAACTTAGCGACTTTACAAAGTTGTGTATTGCCATTTTGATTATTTAAGAGATAGTATTAATCCAAGCGACTAGGGGTTTAAAGGTTTCCTTGTCAGCCGGTTTTTTGATGAGGTCTTGGAATAGCCTAGGCCTAGGTCTATTAACTGTTTCTATGTTTTCATTATGTATTCAATCACAGAAGCAATATTATCTCTTCCATCTTCCTTCAACTTGGTACAAGCTGCATATACAAGTTCACTGCAATCACTGTTCAAATGATCACCACTCCGTCTCTTCTTTTGCTTCGTTCCCAACGTTTTTTAGAGAGTTTCCTTTCGGTCATAGTACCAACTGATGATGTTGATGGTTCTTCTTTCCCATGAGCGACATATGTCGAAGCTTTCTGAACATTTTCTTTGATGCAGCTAGGCCAGTCGACATTTTCTCAAGCTAGTTTCCATATTCCTTTCGGAATAACTCCATTTTTTGGCTTACAGAATGTCTACCTTCAGTCTTTTGGATGAACCTATTTTCATTCGGAGCTGGTCCAAAACTTATTTGCTGATTTTTTTACACTGTTTCAAATTTCTGTTTATGCTTTTTTGTATCTGCATGTTTTCTTATATCGGCTATATAAAATTCACTGTGACAAAATGAACAAAAGGCTTTAGTAGGATCACTTAGAACAGGTGTTAACCAGTTTCTGAACTCTTCCTGATGTTCCTACGCAGTTCTGAACTTCTGACTATACGTTTTCTTCTTTAAAGGTACATCCATTTCAGAAACTCTAATTGAACTTGAGAACAAAACGATAAACTATTTTCACTCACAGATTATGAACCAAATAAACTATATAATACATAACAATACTTTAAAAGATAAGATAACAATATATTTTTGTGAGATGAGAGAGTGAGATGCATAATCATGCGTATAATCGAACAAATGCTACAACGCGGAACGTTCATTATATCCCGATTAACCTGTTTAGTTAGTCATATGAACATTTCGTATTGCCAGTGCACGTTACTTAATAACTACACAACTTTTTCTGGCTAATTTTAATAGATATTATATATTGCACCAACAACTTAAATAATATACATATAACTGCTGTGTTGATAGTGAAAAAGTCGCTAAAAGTCCCCAAAGATTTTTTTGTTACTAAATATAAAAAAAGACACCATGAACAGCGAAAACTCATTAGATCTGTGACAAAATTACTAAAACGGTAATACTGCCTCCAAGGCTGGTCCGTCGCCGGTGGAGGGTCACCGGGAGGCGCTGGGTATTTGAACCAGAATAATATCTACTACTAACATACACAAGTAGAACTACTTACGGTTGCTACATGCGCTCTTTTCTTAGGTGCAGGGGGGCCTCCAGACCCTGGCATCCGGGACCTCGCTGATTTTAAAATTATGGTAATTTGTGTTGCCTTCACGATCGAACGTCGAGCCGTCATCGTCAGTACAAAGAATTTTTCTTAGATAATCTGGATCTTAAATCTCGTCATTAATCATATCATATCTACATAAATCCATCCTCCTTACAGGATCACCCTCTTCAATGGCTTGCTCTGGCGTCTAATGGTAAAGATAAAGGTTTGCTGTATGCGCTAAAACCAGGCTCTCCATTGCGATATACCCAGTCGTCTTGCCACTTGTCTTGTTGATACAGAAGGGTCTGCTTGAAAGCACTGAAGAATTTCATTATCGTCGTCGGGAATAACAACGGGAGGTGTACCACTGTGGCGTCGTTGAGCCGGGCCCGTTTCTCGAATGGGCCGATAAGTAACACAAAAAACACTTACGTCAGGTAAACGGCGATTAGGGCTGGATACTTTTTTCGCGTTGCAGCGGCGTCACCATCACAAAACCTGTACAAATACAAAATGTCGGCGCATTCTTCATTTTGAAAAGCAGCTATTCCTCAAGGAGATAAAGGCGCCAAGTTTTCACTACCTATTAGATCACTTACAACTCCTCCAAATTCAAGTACGTCTTGTATGCGTCCTCATACCGAAACGAGATTCAACGGAAAAGCAAATACATCACCAGTTTTCTTCCTACCCACTTCAAGTAAACGATTTCGGATGGTTTGGTCGCTTATTATCAGCGAGCCTGTAGAGCTGTGGAGCCTCGTAGCCAACATCATGGCGGTCATGGTACGATTCCGTCGACCACTATTTTGGATGTACCGGTCCTGTGTGCGAGTGCTGATGCAAGATAGTCCTCCATGTCGCTCGGCCACGCTGCCCGTCATACGATAGCGTGTAACAAATCACACATCTTCTAAACTGTTGTCCTTTCAAGTGTTCTGGCTCGTCTACGATATCTCGCCTCAGCCTCATGAGATCCCCTACTGGCCATCAGCTACTGAGTTAATGTAGCCCTGTGTAAACTATGTGCTGATGTACATGTATGTGATGCACGTGTATGATGTATGTGACACCACACTACAATACAACTACAACATACCACAAATGGCGAAATGTGGGTGTATTACACACCCTTCGGGGAATACAGGCGTGATATATGTGTTTACAACATGTGCAAAATTATTTCATCAATTTACGTTAGTATTACGCGAACAAACTCACATACATACAGGTCGAGATGCATTCGAAAGAATTGAGAACCTTCTTTATTTTTGAAGTCTGTAAAATTTTCCAAAAAGCAAAATATTTTATATTTTGAAACACAATAAATCACAAACACATCGATTATCGACGACTAGACCCCATATTTGCGTCAAGACATCTGTCAACTGTCAAGTGTCAATGACCTTCTTGGCACACATCATGTAAATGATTGAAAATAAAATATAGTATGAATTACACCTCGAATTACCAAAAATATCGTCTCTGCAGTGACGATGTGCGCCAAGATGGAATCATCCCAATACTGCCTAAACGCCTCATACTAATTTGAAGATGCGTCAACCACCCCAGTTTGTTGCGGAAGAAATTGCTCCCGCGCACCTTGATGCCATTCCACCCGCAGCCAAAAAGTCTATTATCGTTATAGTTATCTAAAGTCAAAACATAAACCACACCAGAAAACAGACATTCAAACCAATCAAGACATGCAGGCAGACAGGCATGACGAGACATGCAAACAGACAGGCATGACAAGACATGCATAGATAGGCATGACAATAAACAACTACCTCAAAGAGAGGAGGCCTGTGTCCCAGCAGTTGGAACATTGTAGGCTGCATCAAGTTTGCTGAAAGAAAAATCTTTGATTTTATTACTGATATGGTAGTAATTCCTATATTACCATGAAAAAACTTTTTACAAAAAAAAATTAAAACCGACTTCCACAACCATTGAAGAGGTTCAATGGCTTGCTCTGGCGTCTAATGGTAAAGATAAAGGTTTGCTGTATGCGCTAAAACCAGGCTCTCCATTGCGATATACCCAGTCGTCTTGCCACTTGTCTTGTTGATACAGAAGGGTCTGCTTGAAAGCACTGAAGAATTTCATTATCGTCGTCGGGAATAACAACGGGAGGTGTACCACTGTGGCGTCGTTGAGCCGGGCCCGTTTCTCGAATGGGCCGATAAGTAACACAAAAAACACTTACGTCAGGTAAACGGCGATTAGGGCTGGATACTTTTTTCGCGTTGCAGCGGCGTCACCATCACAAAACCTGTACAAATACAAAATGTCGGCGCATTCTTCATTTTGAAAAGCAGCTATTCCTCAAGGAGATAAAGGCGCCAAGTTTTCACTACCTATTAGATCACTTACAACTCCTCCAAATTCAAGTACGTCTTGTATGCGTCCTCATACCGAAACGAGATTCAACGGAAAAGCAAATACATCACCAGTTTTCTTCCTACCCACTTCAAGTAAACGATTTCGGATGGTTTGGTCGCTTATTATCAGCGAGCCTGTAGAGCTGTGGAGCCTCGTAGCCAACATCATGGCGGTCATGGTACGATTCCGTCGACCACTATTTTGGATGTACCGGTCCTGTGTGCGAGTGCTGATGCAAGATAGTCCTCCATGTCGCTCGGCCACGCTGCCCGTCATACGATAGCGTGTAACAAATCACACATCTTCTAAACTGTTGTCCTTTCAAGTGTTCTGGCTCGTCTACGATATCTCGCCTCAGCCTCATGAGATCCCCTACTGGCCATCAGCTACTGAGTTAATGTAGCCCTGTGTAAACTATGTGCTGATGTACATGTATGTGATGCACGTGTATGATGTATGTGACACCACACTACAATACAACTACAACATACCACAAATGGCGAAATGTGGGTGTATTACACACCCTTCGGGGAATACAGGCGTGATATATGTGTTTACAACATGTGCAAAATTATTTCATCAATTTACGTTAGTATTACGCGAACAAACTCACATACATACAGGTCGAGATGCATTCGAAAGAATTGAGAACCTTCTTTATTTTTGAAGTCTGTAAAATTTTCCAAAAAGCAAAATATTTTATATTTTGAAACACAATAAATCACAAACACATCGATTATCGACGACTAGACCCCATATTTGCGTCAAGACATCTGTCAACTGTCAAGTGTCAATGACCTTCTTGGCACACATCATGTAAATGATTGAAAATAAAATATAGTATGAATTACACCTCGAATTACCAAAAATATCGTCTCTGCAGTGACGATGTGCGCCAAGATGGAATCATCCCAATACTGCCTAAACGCCTCATACTAATTTGAAGATGCGTCAACCACCCCAGTTTGTTGCGGAAGAAATTGCTCCCGCGCACCTTGATGCCATTCCACCCGCAGCCAAAAAGTCTATTATCGTTATAGTTATCTAAAGTCAAAACATAAACCACACCAGAAAACAGACATTCAAACCAATCAAGACATGCAGGCAGACAGGCATGACGAGACATGCAAACAGACAGGCATGACAAGACATGCATAGATAGGCATGACAATAAACAACTACCTCAAAGAGAGGAGGCCTGTGTCCCAGCAGTTGGAACATTGTAGGCTGCATCAAGTTTGCTGAAAGAAAAATCTTTGATTTTATTACTGATATGGTAGTAATTCCTATATTACCATGAAAAAACTTTTTACAAAAAAAAATTAAAACCGACTTCCACAAAAAACCACTACAAAGTGAAAAATAACTTTAATTTCGGAAGTCGGTGTCTTTGTTTTTTAATTTTCGTTTTTTGCCACCGACTTCCGAAATTAAAGTTATTTTTCACTTTGTAGTGGTTTTTTTTGGAAGTCGGTTTTATTTTTTTTTGTAAAAAGTTTTTATTTTTCACTTTTTAGTTGTGGTACTGTAGAGGCTTTATTCCATTCGGTTTGAGATGCAACCTTTGTGTGCGCGTATTGATGGCAGTTAGAGGAAACAAACATTAGGTTCATAATTAGAATAGGAGAAAATAATAGAGGGTCGGCTGACGGCTGTCAGGCCGTTGGATGTAAAATGTATTGTAATAATTTGTAGTTCCAATTCTAGAAATAATTATGTTATGCGATGCCAATATGCGTTTAATTTAGTATCATCCTGGTACAAGTAAGCCTTAGGGCTTACAAGTGGTGGAGGTGCCCAAACCCGGGCTGTAGGGCGTAAGGCGTGTGCAGAGCCAACTAATACTGCACTAGCGAAGTATATAAAGAAGTATAGAGAAGCTGCCACCCATTTTTTTTCAGACGAAATTCATTTGATGGAAAAGGGCGATTCCCCATAAAAGTATTATAGCGAAGCATATCGCATGGAAGCATGGAAGTGTTGTTTTAGGCGAATAAACGACGCCTAAAGAATCGAATGTGTGAGGGGTACGTGTTCGTGTGGGGCGCCGAGACGCTCTTGGTGTGGGACAGTTATGTTCTCCGTAGCTGAATGTGTAGTGCGGGTTCTCTTCAATGATACAGTGATACGTTATATTTATAATATGTATTTAATTAGTTATTTCAGGTCAAAATATATTACAACATGAATACGCGCCTACGAAGTGACAGCTAGCCTTCTGCTATTTTCTATATAAAACAATTATTACGAACCTATTCTAAATTAGAAAGTGACTCATCAGATAGTTCGAACTGATATATTCATAACAGCCAGTACAACATAAGGTTGATAATACAATAAAACCTTACATGAGCTATCATTACTGGTTCTAAAACATCAAAAACCTCTCTAGCTTCCTTTGAAGATGATAACTCTAAACAATCGAATTCAACCCAATATCCATTACGTTCACCAAATTCTAATTCAGAAAGAGAGCAAAATGTATTTGTCGATAAATTGAAAGACGCGTTGGGGTCGATCTTTAATGTTCCCTCAACGACGGTTTTAGCAAGTTTGGAAAGGGAGTGATCGGGTGGAACATGAACTTCATACTTCTTTGATTCTGGGACTAAGGAAATCAATTTTGGACGAAAACTATCCGGAATAGAGGAGGTACTCGCATATACATCGTTAACGTTATAACATTTTAATTCTTCAATGACATCTCTGCCACTTAGCGAAAGATACACAAGGCAACCGAGATAGAAAGAGACCATTTTGCGACTTAAGAGATTTTTAAAAACATAAATAGTTGGAAACTTCTTCTTTTAAGGATTTTGTAATTTTTCAAGCTCATCATTTTCATTTTATCATGTCGCTGCATTATTTTTGTAAGATCAGCAGGGCATGTAGGATTAATCACTTTATTTTGTTTCATATTCTGATGTTATGGCGAACGGAGGAAGAGAAAAAGATGTCCACTACAACGGCATCATAGTATTTTTTTTTTTAACTTAGGAGGAACGCACTCCAAGGTCATTGATTAATGTCGATTAATGTTTTGATGGGATAATAATGTATTTTGAGAACTGTGATCCTTCTCGAAGGGGGGGTGAGACTTGGTCTAGGCTGAGACCAACTTTGCTAATGGGGCATAGCCTCGCAAAGTGTGTCGATTTTTTTTACTAAATATAAAAAAGACACCATGAACAGCGAAAACTCATTAGATCTGTGACAAAATTACTAAAACGGTAATACTGCCTCCAAGGCTGGTCCGTCGCCGGTGGAGGGTCACCGGGAGGCGCTGGGTATTTCAACCAGAATAATATCTACAACTAACATACACAAGTAGAACTACTTACGGTTGCTACATGCGCTCCTTTCTTAGATGCAGGGGGGCCTCAAGACCCTGGTATGCGGGCCTTCGCTGATTTTAAAATTATAGTAATTTGTGTTGCCTTCACGATCGAACGTCGAGTCGTCATCGTCAGTACAAAGAATTTTTCTTAGATAATCTGGATCTTCAATCTCGGCATTAATCATATCATATCTACATAAATCCATCCTCCTTACAGGATCACCCTCTTCAATGGCTTGCTCTGGCGTCTAATGGTAAAGATAAAGGTTTGCTGTATGCGCTAAAACCAGGCTCTCCATTGCGATATACCCAGTCGTCTTGCCACTTGTCTTGTTGATACAGAAGGGTCTGCTTGAAAGCACTGAAGAATTTCATTATCGTCGTCGGGAATAACAACGGGAGGTGTACCACTGTGGCGTCGTTGAGCCGGGCCCGTTTCTCGAATGGGCCGATAAGTAACACAAAAAACACTTACGTCAGGTAAACGGCGATTAGGGCTGGATACTTTTTTCGCGTTGCAGCGGCGTCACCATCACAAAACCTGTACAAATACAAAATGTCGGCGCATTCTTCATTTTGAAAAGCAGCTATTCCTCAAGGAGATAAAGGCGCCAAGTTTTCACTACCTATTAGATCACTTACAACTCCTCCAAATTCAAGTACGTCTTGTATGCGTCCTCATACCGAAACGAGATTCAACGGAAAAGCAAATACATCACCAGTTTTCTTCCTACCCACTTCAAGTAAACGATTTCGGATGGTTTGGTCGCTTATTATCAGCGAGCCTGTAGAGCTGTGGAGCCTCGTAGCCAACATCATGGCGGTCATGGTACGATTCCGTCGACCACTATTTTGGATGTACCGGTCCTGTGTGCGAGTGCTGATGCAAGATAGTCCTCCATGTCGCTCGGCCACGCTGCCCGTCATACGATAGCGTGTAACAAATCACACATCTTCTAAACTGTTGTCCTTTCAAGTGTTCTGGCTCGTCTACGATATCTCGCCTCAGCCTCATGAGATCCCCTACTGGCCATCAGCTACTGAGTTAATGTAGCCCTGTGTAAACTATGTGCTGATGTACATGTATGTGATGCACGTGTATGATGTATGTGACACCACACTACAATACAACTACAACATACCACAAATGGCGAAATGTGGGTGTATTACACACCCTTCGGGGAATACAGGCGTGATATATGTGTTTACAACATGTGCAAAATTATTTCATCAATTTACGTTAGTATTACGCGAACAAACTCACATACATACAGGTCGAGATGCATTCGAAAGAATTGAGAACCTTCTTTATTTTTGAAGTCTGTAAAATTTTCCAAAAAGCAAAATATTTTATATTTTGAAACACAATAAATCACAAACACATCGATTATCGACGACTAGACCCCATATTTGCGTCAAGACATCTGTCAACTGTCAAGTGTCAATGACCTTCTTGGCACACATCATGTAAATGATTGAAAATAAAATATAGTATGAATTACACCTCGAATTACCAAAAATATCGTCTCTGCAGTGACGATGTGCGCCAAGATGGAATCATCCCAATACTGCCTAAACGCCTCATACTAATTTGAAGATGCGTCAACCACCCCAGTTTGTTGCGGAAGAAATTGCTCCCGCGCACCTTGATGCCATTCCACCCGCAGCCAAAAAGTCTATTATCGTTATAGTTATCTAAAGTCAAAACATAAACCACACCAGAAAACAGACATTCAAACCAATCAAGACATGCAGGCAGACAGGCATGACGAGACATGCAAACAGACAGGCATGACAAGACATGCATAGATAGGCATGACAATAAACAACTACCTCAAAGAGAGGAGGCCTGTGTCCCAGCAGTTGGAACATTGTAGGCTGCATCAAGTTTGCTGAAAGAAAAATCTTTGATTTTATTACTGATATGGTAGTAAGACCGAGGTCTATTCTTGTCAAGTTCAATAGCCCGCGACTAAGAGATTCGTTCCTTGCAGCATCAATTCAATTCAACAAAGCAAATTCGAAAAATAAACTGAATTCAAGTCACCTTGGCATAGCTAACGAAAAGCCGGTGCCGATATTCGTCGTGGAACACCTATCTCCTGAGAACAAGGCTCTTCATGCGGCGACAAGAGTTCGTGCCAAGGAGCTAGGATACAGATTCGTATGGGTTCGCAATGGGAGAGTTCTATTGAAGAAGGATGAAACTGCGCAAAGTGTGGTTGTGGAAGACTTTGAAAAGCTAAAGTCATTAACATAGATCTTATAGTACTGTATTATTGTTTCTTTTTTGTTTTGTGTCATTATTATTTACTTTTTAATTTTGTTTCTAAGAATGTTCACTAGCCTAAACTTTATAAAATTCAATTCCCTAAAATGTTACTATCAAAATACCAGAGGTCTTCGTAGCAATTTATCTGAGGTTCGTCAACACATACATGACAGTGATTATGATGTATTCGTCTTAACCGAGACTTGGCTTTGCGAAAGTATTTTTGATTCTGAACTTTTTGATGATTCTTATTCTGTATATAGAAGAGACCGAGAATCGTCAAGCTTGAATAATCACAAAAAAACAGGCGGTGGAGTTCTCGTAGCGGTAACTAATAAATTAATTTCATGTCGCATGACAGACTGGGAAAGTAACTGTGAAGATTTATGGATTATGATTAAAACCAACTCCAATACATCCCAATCCTTAAAGATGTGTGCTGTGTACTTGCCACCACCTGTAAATCTTGAAGTTTTTGAATACTTTATTGATAATTGCAATTCGGTCATTACAACTAATAGCGACTCCTCAACATCAATTGTCGGCGATTTTAATTTGAGTTGTATTGATTGGATACATGAGGCTACTACTGAATCTTGCATACCATCAACTTCTAGCACGGGAAGCCTAAAAAATTTATTGCTCGACTTCTTAGCGCTTAATGATTTAAAACAGCTAAACTGGATTAAAAATTTTCAAAATAAGACGTTGGACTTAGTGCTCTCAGATGTTGAACAAACTGAAATAAGTGGCTGCCTTGACCCTATAAGGGAACTAGATAAGTACCACCCGGCTTTTGATTTGACAATAACTTTTCAAACGTTTACTAAAACTTACTTAAAACCTGCGAGTAAACCCAACTTTCATAAAGCAGACTACGGAGCTATAAATAAATCTCTGAAACATGTCGATTGGACCAAGGAATTCAGTGAATGTGATGGCGTCAATGATAAATTGGAGAAATTTTATGATATAATCAACGAAACCATAAATATACATGTGCCAGTAACACAATTTACACGAGGCAAATATCCACCATGGTATTCCCATCAATTAAAAAAGCTACTTAAAGTGAAACTGAAACTTCATATCAAGATAAAAAAATACAACAATCCAATGGACATATTAGAATTTAATTACATAAGAAAAGACTGCCAAATTCTTACCCAAAAATGTTATGACAATTACATAAATGAAATTGAAAATAAAATTAAGTATCACCCTAAAATCTTCTGGTCACATATTAAAAACCTCCGAAAAAGCAATTCTTCTTACCCTCCAGAAATGACTCTCGGCAATGTCAAAGCCTACGGTAGTAAAGCCGTTTCAAATTTATTTGCAGAACAGTTCTCCTCCGTATATGATCCACCTGACGATAATCGCAATAATTTCCTTAATAACTTACCTTCTGTCTCGGTTCCGGTTTTACCCATCGACGACCTTTCAATCCTTCCTGAAACTGTATTTAATAAACTCTCTGGACTCGACATATCTAAAGGTGCTGGACCTGACAATGTGCCCCCAATATTCTGGTTGGGATGTGCAGAGTATTTGTCTTCTCCACTGGCAAATATTTATAATACCTCGCTAAAAACTGGGGTTTTTCCAAATAAATGGAAAAAAGCTAGAATAGTACCTATTCACAAGAATGGGAAACGGGAGGTGATATCTAATTATCGACCCATCTCCATTCTGTGTACTTTGTCTAAGGTCTTTGAATCACTGGTGTACCCAGTATTGCACGACCACGTTAAACAATTAATATCCACTAATCAGCATGGTTTTATGGTTAAAAGATCTACAAACACAAATCTTGTTAATTATGTCACTGAACTAACATCCGCAGTAGATAAAGGTCTTCAAATTGATGCAGTGTACACAGACTTTTCGAAGGCCTTCGACAAAGTAAATCATGAATTGCTGCTAAATAAGCTCCAGTTGTTGGGTATAACCGGTATCACACTGAGCTGGTGTAGAACTTACCTCGAAAATAGGACTTCTTCAGTGGTTGTAGATTGTAATGAGTCAGATCCCTACATTGCAACATCCGGTGTACCCCAGGGGTCCAATCTAGGGCCGTTGTTTTTTAATGTGTTTATTAACGACATATCAGACATATTTAAATACTCCACACCATACCTTTTTGCTGATGACTTAAAACTGACCCGTGTAATTTTGAATAATGTTGATACACAGCTATTACAAATTGATTTGGATAGTCTGAGTCAATGGTGTACCAACAATAAAATGTACTTGAATTGTACTAAATGTTTTCATATAAAATTTACTAGAAAACACAACAAAGTCGAATCTATTTACAATATTCAGGGAAACACACTAACAGAAGTAACAGTTATTCGTGACTTAGGAGTATACTTGGATAGTAAACTTAATTTTATAAATCATATAGACCAAATGCTTAATTCAGCTTACCGAGCTCTTGGCTTTATTTTGAGATCTTCAAAAGAATTTAAAAAACCATCCACTACATTACTTTTATTCAACAGTTACGTACGAAGCCAACTTGAATATTGCAGCACGGTGTGGAATCCTTCGTACCAAGTCCACATAAGTCGCATTGAAAGGGTTCAAAAGAGACTTGTCCGTCATCTAGCGTTTAGGTTTAAAGTAAGAAATTGTAGATCTTACGAACATAGACTAAATCACTTCAAACTCAAAGATTTAAAATCTCGCCGCACTATCTCCGACATGTTGTTCCTGTATAAATTATTCAATAATGGCATTGACTGTCCAGATCTTCTTAGCAAATTACGCATTAACGTCCCTTCCCGTATTCCTCGCTATCCCGGCCCTTTACTGAAAGCCCCTCAACACAGAACAAATCTAGGTAAACACTCGCCGATTGTTAGGATGACCAATCAATACAACTCACTGTCATGTTCTTCCGACGATATAGACATTTTCTCCAACAGCCTAAGTAAATTTAAGTTGCTGTTACACGCAAAAGTTAATATTGAGTAGGAGTTGACCTTCATCCCTACTGTTCAACTCAATATATATAGTTTTTTTTTTTTATAATTTTGATTCTTGTTGTTTTTACTTTAAATTGTTTTATTTCCATATTAATAATTGATTGTTTGATATCTTAATGCAAGCTGTGGTCTCCTATAATTGAAGATGCACAAGGATTTGTATCTTTTTATGTTTTATTTTTAGCATGTAAGGTGTAATCTTTGTTGGAGATCCAAATAAATAAATAAATAAATAAATAAATTCCTATATTACCATGAAAAAACTTTTTACAAAAAAAAAATTAAAACCGACTTCCACAAAAAACCACTACAAAGTGAAAAATAACTTTAATTTCGGAAGTCGGTGTCTTTGTTTTTTAATTTTCGTTTTTTGCCACCGACTTCCGAAATTAAAGTTATTTTTCACTTTGTAGTGGTTTTTTTTGGAAGTCGGTTTTATTTTTTTTTGTAAAAAGTTTTTATTTTTCACTTTTTAGTTGTGGTACTGTAGAGGCTTTATTCCATTCGGTTTGAGATGCAACCTTTGTGTGCGCGTATTGATGGCAGTTAGAGGAAACAAACATTAGGTTCATAATTAGAATAGGAGAAAATAATAGAGGGTCGGCTGACGGCTGTCAGGCCGTTGGATGTAAAATGTATTGTAATAATTTGTAGTTCCAATTCTAGAAATAATTATGTTATGCGATGCCAATATGCGTTTAATTTAGTATCATCCTGGTACAAGTAAGCCTTAGGGCTTACAAGTGGTGGAGGTGCCCAAACCCGGGCTGTAGGGCGTAAGGCGTGTGCAGAGCCAACTAATACTGCACTAGCGAAGTATATAAAGAAGTATAGAGAAGCTGCCACCCATTTTTTTTCAGACGAAATTCATTTGATGGAAAAGGGCGATTCCCCATAAAAGTATTATAGCGAAGCATATCGCATGGAAGCATGGAAGTGTTGTTTTAGGCGAATAAACGACGCCTAAAGAATCGAATGTGTGAGGGGTACGTGTTCGTGTGGGGCGCCGAGACGCTCTTGGTGTGGGACAGTTATGTTCTCCGTAGCTGAATGTGTAGTGCGGGTTCTCTTCAATGATACAGTGATACGTTATATTTATAATATGTATTTAATTAGTTATTTCAGGTCAAAATATATTACAACATGAATACGCGCCTACGAAGTGACAGCTAGCCTTCTGCTATTTTCTATATAAAACAATTATTACGAACCTATTCTAAATTAGAAAGTGACTCATCAGATAGTTCGAACTGATATATTCATAACAGCCAGTACAACATAAGGTTGATAATACAATAAAACCTTACATGAGCTATCATTACTGGTTCTAAAACATCAAAAACCTCTCTAGCTTCCTTTGAAGATGATAACTCTAAACAATCGAATTCAACCCAATATCCATTACGTTCACCAAATTCTAATTCAGAAAGAGAGCAAAATGTATTTGTCGATAAATTGAAAGACGCGTTGGGGTCGATCTTTAATGTTCCCTCAACGACGGTTTTAGCAAGTTTGGAAAGGGAGTGATCGGGTGGAACATGAACTTCATACTTCTTTGATTCTGGGACTAAGGAAATCAATTTTGGACGAAAACTATCCGGAATAGAGGAGGTACTCGCATATACATCGTTAACGTTATAACATTTTAATTCTTCAATGACATCTCTGCCACTTAGCGAAAGATACACAAGGCAACCGAGATAGAAAGAGACCATTTTGCGACTTAAGAGATTTTTAAAAACATAAATAGTTGGAAACTTCTTCTTTTAAGGATTTTGTAATTTTTCAAGCTCATCATTTTCATTTTATCATGTCGCTGCATTATTTTTGTAAGATCAGCAGGGCATGTAGGATTAATCACTTTATTTTGTTTCATATTCTGATGTTATGGCGAACGGAGGAAGAGAAAAAGATGTCCACTACAACGGCATCATAGTATTTTTTTTTTTTAACTTAGGAGGAACGCACTCCAAGGTCATTGATTAATGTCGATTAATGTTTTGATGGGATAATAATGTATTTTGAGAACTGTGATCCTTCTCGAAGGGGGGGTGAGACTTGGTCTAGGCTGAGACCAACTTTGCTAATGGGGCATAGCCTCGCAAAGTGTGTCGATTTGACACAATTGGTTTCTGCTGATGATTGAGGATCGACAGTTCAGACAATACGGTTTGTAAGAAGATTTGGGGTTTAGTGTTGCCGACGTGATGATTTTTCTAGAGTTTTCCTTTGGAGTGAGTTCATGAGTTAGGAGCGTTCGATCTTTTGCAGTTCTGACTTTCTCTTCCTCTGACTTTATAAGGTTGAATGAAGTTTAAGCCATTATTGTTTGAGGTTTCAATATGATTAACCCTCTCTGGGCTGATATGAATGTTGTCATATCATTTTATTTGTTTTTAGGAGGATGTGTTATAGGTTTTTTTTTTTTTTTTTTTTTTTTTTTCGCCAGTTTTGGTGTAACGAGATTTATGCAGGATGTAACGATAGTTTGTGTGAGTGCACATTGGCACCTATTAATATTTAAATTAAGTAGTTGACACTTGTCGTGGTGTCACATTATCGCGATTAGTTCATCCTGACGTAAGTCTTCTCCTGCAAGAGACATACCTCATATTGTTAATTTTATTTCTGGCGTTAGGCAAATATTATCTTAGATATAGGTAGGTTAATTTAATGTTTGTTTCATATGGATAAAATTGGACACTACGTTAGCCCTATTTTATCCAGTAGGGGCGTAGCTGATGTAGAGGCTTTATTCCATTCGGTTTGAGATGCAACCTTTGTGTGCGCGTATTGATGGCAGTTAGAGGAAACAAACATTAGGTTCATAATTAGAATAGGAGAAAATAATAGAGGGTCGGCTGACGGCTGTCAGGCCGTTGGATGTAAAATGTATTGTAATAATTTGTAGTTCCAATTCTAGAAATAATTATGTTATGCGATGCCAATATGCGTTTAATTTAGTATCATCCTGGTACAAGTAAGCCTTAGGGCTTACAGTACCTACCCCACACAATATCCAATACCACTAACTGCAATAAATAACAGTGACAGGAAGTTATCATCATATCGTCCATATAAACTAAGTGGGAAAAATATGTATTATTGAAGCTAACTCAAAAACTATCTAAGCAAAGTTAATAAAATTTATATGGGACCACCTCGGGAGCTTACCCTTTCAAACAAAAAAAGAATTTTTTAAATCGGTCCACAACTGGCGGAGATATCGGTGAACATACATAAAAAAAAAACATACATAAAGTCGAACATAGAACCCCCTCCTTTTTGGAAGTCGGTTAAAAATGGTTCGGCCTCGAGGTCCACCTCGGCCTCACCCATGTCCTCCTCCAAATATTCGACGATGTATTCGTCCTCGTCGAGTTCCTCCTCCTCGTGATCCTCGGTGAAAAGGTCGAAAAAGTTGGAATGGGCGCCGTCCCCAGAACCTACATTCCACGAGGAAGCCATCTAGAAATAAAATTTATACAGTATATTATAAACTGTATATACAACTAAAACCTCTAAACACAACAACAACACAACAAAAATGGCGAAATGTGGATGCAATACACACCTCTGCCTGCCCGTCGGGGAGTAAAGACGTGACATTATGTGTTTACATACATACTGTAGCATAGGAAGATTGTTTTCCTGCCACTCAATGAATAATAAGAGTCTGACGGAAGAATTGAGTATATATGGCGTTAATCAAAGGTTATTCAATGCCCTGTATCCTTGATAGTGCGTTGTAGTGGGGGCGGCGTTCGGCTGGTGTCAGCTACAATGCCGCCTCGGCGATGGCAGGCGCTGATAGCATCAAGGGGTGAAGGCGACAGCGTACGGCAAGCTGTGCACTCCCGCGCTGGTGTGGCTCTGCCTTGAGCACGACCTCGGACCGGAGCGCAACAGCGGTCGGACAGTGGGTCAGCCCGGAGCCGGGAGGCCAAAAATCTCGGCCTTGGTTATGATTATACAGCAACTCGTGTATTACTCACTGTTGGAACTGTTCACAGTGCCGGAACGGCAAACTCCACTTAAGCGAGCGACACGGGTCCAAAAATAGATATGAGGGAACTTTGTCACCAGGGTAACTGTATGCAGAACAATTTGTGCGTAATTCGTCAAAAGGGTTTGGGAACTTATAATTAAAAGCAAGGAAAAAAATCTGTTCCGCTAGCGGCTTACTCGAGGCACGACTGACAAATCAAATCGAACAAGTCAAAAGCATTTTTTCTTCGAATTCTATAAAATTCAATATTGAAAAAATGTTCTCAAGACAAAATTTTAAGAAGAAAAAGATTACGTAACTCTGCGGCCTAAAAAGGAGGCTAGTTCAGCAGCGTAATGCTGCAATACATACATACAGGTCGAGATGCATTTGAACGAATTGAGAACCTTCTTTATTTTTGAAATCTGTAAAATTATCCAGAAAGCAAAATATTTCATGTTTTGAAACACAATGAATAAAAAATCATCAATTTGAAAGAAGGGTTTTATCGAAACATTTCATAAGTATTTATGATAATAATTAGTGCAAATGTTATATAAAACGATGTAATAACAACTTATAAAATGAATATTCAACACACATCGTCTATAACGATAACACACGAAAACATAACATGATTTGACGAAAATAGCCAACATTGTACGACCTTGAGTACCTGTTTTTGTCGAACATAATTTTGTTAAAAAATAAGTTTTTATGATGCTATTTCATGAAAATTTTATCTACGATGATCTAATAACCACTTATAAATGACTTGTCTGTTTGTAAGCTACTGTTGTCAACTAAATGGAACGTGCGGTAAAGATTCTCGTAGCGTGTTCTGCTAAACATATTTCTGAAGATGTTGACTTGCATAAGGGGATTGGTGGATAAACATGATTTGATGGAGGGCATCCAGATGGTTTGATGGAGGGCATCCAGATGATTCCGAGCATCATCCAGAAGGAAAAAAGAACCAAACTTTCGAATGTTCGTATCATATCAATCTCGGGCGAAACTAGCGGACGATCTTCCAATCGTCGTGGCATGGCGGTTCGTCTCTGTGACGATGTGCGCCAAGATGGAATCATCCCAATACTGCCTAAACGCCTCATACGAATTTGAAGATGCGTCAACCACCCCATTGCGGAAGAAATTGCTCCCGCGCACCTTGATAATCACCCATGGGTGACCAATCAAATTGGTTGGAAGTTCCTTCCGCAACAAAAAAGGATTCGACGTCGCCGTCATCCCCTCCTCATTCTCTTCTCTCGCTCTCCTTTCTTTGTTAATCAAACGCGCTCTCGCTGTCTCTCGCATGTACAATATTCATGATATATTATTATTCCTTAAATTGAAAATTGAAGATTAAAAACCCCGAGGGAAAGAACTATTAAAGAGGTCCGCGGGTGCGGAGTTACCGCGTACCACAGCGTCTAGTCTGATGTGTTGGGTTTCGCGCGCCTGCCTAGCAGCGACGGCGATTCTGTCCCGTGCAGCCCTTTTTAAAGCTTCACAAGCGGGGGTGGGGCAAGGGGTATGCTTCCCTTGCAAGGGTGGCCGCCATTGGCTGTTTATGTTTTCTTATTTTCACCCTTATTGCCCTCGGCCAATAGCAGCGCCGACCATCAGTCACGTACGCCAGATTTCCAGGAAGAAATTCGCGATGTCCCAAAAACGTAACCATAAAAGGTAATCCATCTGTCTTGCCGCTACGCACCCTCGTATGTTGATCAATATGTAGGACATTATAAGGGCGTCTTTTGTTTGCCCTTAACAAAGGTATTTGCTTATATTTGTTTATATTTATTATACCTCTTCATTTGCAACATCTTCCCTTACAATTATATTACCCAGAAACTGTGCAGGCGGTAATATGTTATTTTGATGCCGCCCAAGAAACTTAATCGTCAATAAAATATGATCGTCATTACATGACCACAGGTTCCGACAGTTGGTTTCCCTATTATACAGCTGCAGTAATATGTATTTACAAATTCTCTCTTCCCAATTATTTGATTCGGTTAATTTTATCAAGACATAAGTATAATCAACATATTTATTGGCCATCTTTTAACTTACACGTCAGGAATGGAGGCACATTGGCGCAGGTAGCACGCAATGTACCCAAGCAGTCCGTCTTGCGTCTCTTCAAAAATCTAACTACTAGTAGGGGGCTATTGAACCAGTTGTCCATGAATAAAGTATACCTTTGTTAAGGACGGATGAGTCTGAGGACAGTGGTAGTACTTTTCAGTACATTGAGTGGGAGACTAGGATCATGGGATGTGCCAGCATCGAGGTAAACAAAGAACGACCAGAGGTAGCCCTTGGATTGATCACAGAGTTCGTAGGTTTTCACACCATACTGTTGAAATTTCGAGTTTAGGTGATCTAAGATCGGACCAAGTGAACTCGACCAACCTACTGGTTGGTCGAGTTCAAACAAACACACAAACAAAACAAAACAGGACAAAAATTTCGTGAAAGTTCGTGTCATACCATTCACGGGCAAACGAGCGTCTCAGTGACGATGTGTCATTATGGTGTCGTCCCAGTATTGCCTAAACGCCTCAAACGCGTTTTCGGATACGACGACCGCCCCAGTTTGCTGAGGAAGAAATTCACGGGCAAACGAAGCAGACGAACTCGCTAGCCCTGCGGCACAACGGTGCGTCTCAGTGACGATGTGTCATTATGGTGTCGTCCCAGTACTGCCTAAACGCCTCATACGCATTTTCGGATACGACGACCGCCCCAGTTTGCTGAGGAAGAAATTCACGGGCAAACGAAGCAGACGAACTCGCTAGCCCTGCGGCATAACGGTTCGTCTCAGTGACGATGTGTCATTATGGTGTCGTCCCAGTACTGCCTAAACGCCTCAAACGCGTTTTCGGATACGACGACCGCCCCAGTTTGCTGAGGAAAAAATTCCTCCTTCGCGCCTTGAAAGTCACCCATAGGTGAAAAATAATAAATATTATTACGAAACGATCTAGACGCGTAAGGCAAGGGTTGGATCGAGGTGGCCCTGGAGAAGGATGTTGAGAAGATTTTGGGGAGGCCTTTGCTCCGCAGTGGGGCAGTGTAGGCTAACATAAAAAAAGTGTAATTCACGAAGGGGTACAAGACTCATGAATACAAGTTTTAACACTTACGGATCATGGACGGGCGGCGATCCTGCGGCAGCAGCAGCGGTCGAAGCTCGCGGCGACGACAGCGCCGAAAACGACGGTGACGGCGATCTTGACCTATCAAATAAAATGAATTATATACAGGGTTGCAGGGACATCGACGCGAAAACTGATACCATGGATTCAGTACATGCTTCTGAACCCCCCTGCGTTAAAATTTTTCGTCGGTTATTTAAAATCATGTGCTGAATCTATGATTTCAGTTTTAGCGTCGATGTCCCTGCCACCCCGTATCTATAATTACTCACATGGGCAGCGGTTTACAGTCCCCGTCGAAAATGAACGAGATGGTGCCGAGAGTACGAAGGCAGCTGCAGCAGCTGGTTCGGCATCCTGCAAAATATGAGCTTGGATAAAATAACTACTATTGAAAACATTCGATTCTTGGCTACCAACACCCCTTCATGATTCATGTTTGTTATCTAAAATCAAAACATAAAGCACACCAAAACTAAACAGTAAAGAGACCATCAAACATCATGCCGTTCAAGTCAACCAGACAATCAATACGTCAACGAAAACAAAGTAAGAAATACATAAAGGACCATGACAACATATGCCCTAACCATGTCCAGCGAATTCATATTTTTAAGTATCCTTCATTTATTCAAACTAGATTTTAGATAATAGTCTAGAGTCAATCAAAGGTATTTTTTAAGATTGAATAAAAATAAATATTATTTGTAGTTCCGGTTACATTTTCGGTTTAATGGCGACGATAAGTGAAAGATTACAGTTCATTCTGTTCATTCAGTTCATTCGGCCAATGTGATCAGATGAGTGATAGGAGAATACCTTATTTTTGAGGTACAGGAGATAACCATGGAGGCCACCATATTATCCACAAGTAACACAAAAATCACATACAGTTTTAGTTAGGTATTGTGAATTCGTCACTTACAGAAGTGCACAGCACTGGCAGAGAACTTATTCTTTATAGGATGTATTCTATATTGTTTGAATATGAATGATGTTACCAAGATATTTTATTAATTAAAATATATTTTGATTTATAAGTTCTTTTGTAGGTAGATAATAGTAGGTAGGTTGGTGTAAGTAGTATTTTATCCGAAGCAGATTCTTGAAAAGGTTTTGGGTAAAAAAATTCAATTAACTGGAAACACTGATTGTAGGTGTCACTCTCTCACATTCACTCGATTGTCACTCGTCGCCATAGAAACCTACTGTTACATTCAAACTGGTGCTCTGTACGTGTGGTATTGTTTGTTTGTTAATTTATTGTTTATTTAACACTTACCCGTACGTTTTTTGCACATTTTAGCTCGATATACATATTCTTGAAAGCGATATCTCATTGTCGATTTTGGTTTTTCTACTGGACTTACGATACGTGTCAGTTTAAAGGTGAAATACGATGTTGCAGTGCTGAGTTGATTGAAATCATGCATCAATGTTTCGGTACTACAAATGTGTTTTGCGCGTGGATCAGTGAATTATCCGTGCTACTGCAAAGCATCTTGAGAGAGTACAAAACATCATGACGTGTTGAAAAGAATTCAGTTCCCTTCAAAGTGGTTAAGCTAAATGGTGGTGGGACTAGGTTGTTGGGACTGGCTATCTCTTCACTGCCTTGGCTTATATTTATTAAAGTTTTGAAATAAATGCCTTAACATTGAATAAAAAAGGGGTACCTACGTTCTTTTTGAGAGATTTGTTTTATTTTCCTATACACTATATGATCTGCTTTATTAGTACCGTATGTGGAATACTCCAATATAAGCATCTGGTAGGCCCACTCCTGATATTTAAAACTATCCTAAAGCATCCTTTTCACCAGAGATGTGCTAAGCAGCTTAGCGATCGATCCAATAGGATTATTTGATTTTCATAATCTAGTACTTATGGTTTAATTCTGCTTGAAAAGGGTTAAATGAAACAAAGTACCTACACATAGTTTGGAAGCCTAGATTACTTAGCGACTTCGCATATACTTTATGGAAAGACTGCCCAATTCTCAGGTTTAAAAATATGGGTAAGTACATCGTTCTCACCACAGTCTTGGTACATTTTAAGCTGGCTCCAGCTGCTGCCGGACCTAGTGATGAGTTGTGCTACAACATTTAGTTATTTATGTTGCTAAATCTAGTCGAGCACTACTAGATTATGTACACCAATTCTTATTTAAATTGAAATTCGATATTGAACTAATTGTTTATGAAAACGCCTGACAGAAAATGATTAGCAATCAATCGTTTTTTGAAGTCAATCGAATGAGCCGTTTGGCAGGATAAGTATTTTTTTTATTACGAAATATACAAAAAAATTACCATTAAATTAAAATATAGTAATTGTTTCAAAATCTAGGTCTCACGTGCTTTTAAATGCACGATGTGTAACTTTTGGACATGATTGTTTTGGTTAGGGTATGCATGTATGCTGCTTTGGTCATGGTCCTTTAATTATTGTAAGGCTTTAGGGGTGTGCTAAAGAGCCCCGAAAAAATGTAAAAATAAATCCTGAGTTGCCCACTGTTGGGGAAATTCGTGTCCGTCACAGCGGACATTACCAATGACTTAACGATGAACGTGTAGATTTGCATGTCCGCTGTGGTGGACAGTGCCAAATTATGGAAAAGTAAAAAACGTTTCTATTATTATGTTTGTTTTATTAGAATAAGAAAATACAAAAATAAAAAATGCAGAAGTTGTCCTGAAAATGTTATTTCACTTGGTGTGAAAATTTAAAAAACAATTTCTCGGGGTTTTGCCTGTTACAAAGCATAATCTTGTATTGCATTTTATGCAATATACGACGGTCTTCTTTTGGCAGTATCTGCAACGACCTTCTTCCATCGTTGAGGGGAAATGGCCAATGTTGTCAAATTTGACTGGACTCGATGGGCGGGCTACATGTGGTTTACTTACCTTTGCTGTCTCAGTTTTATTTCTTTTGGCACATCTGTTTGCCTTCAACAATATTTCATAAACATCGTATCTGAATGCTTTTAGAGGTGTTTTAGCTTTCGCGTTACTTGAATGCTTACGGCGGTAGAGTAACCAACCAAGCGTTATTCACACATATGTCGAGCATTTGTGAAAATATAGAAAAAAAAAAAAAAAAAAGAAAGCGGACAATTGTATTGGCGGACAATCTGTGGACATTCGCATCTTGCATTTTGCGTCCTTACAATATCTGCGGATTTTTTCTACAGGCTCACTTGCCACAAAAGAACTAATGAATGTGACGGCCTTATTGTCATTCCAGCGAACTATTGCTAAGCGATTTTGGTTACAAACGGCTTGTACAAAATGACCTCTGGGTTTCTTTTTCATAGCCTTATCAGTAAGCAGAACAGTTTCTGCTCCTCTAAGGCGATTGCCTCGGATAGTACCCAAAGCAAAGATGCCATAATGTTCCCGAAGAATGAAAAATAACTCCGGCGATGAAAAAAAGTTATCACAAAACACGAATGCCGGTTTCTGGTGAATGCTTTGGCATAAAGCTATAACCACCTGAGCGCCAAAACCAAGAGACGATTCCTCTTCGGTAAACGTATGGTAACGGAACGTATCATCACCTCCATATAACACAAAGTCATAAATTATCCCTGAAACATAATTTACGGCCCGTACATAATTTTTAAACCCCCATTTATTTGGTTTATCCTTCATGTATTGTTTGCGTTTACCTGCCTTAGATCCTTTATATGCTATCATCATTTCGTCTATGCTATATTTTGTCTCTTTTTTTTGTTGTTTTAAACAATTTTGCCTTATTTGCTCTACAACTGGACGTACTTTAAAGTATTTGTCTCCATCATCCATGTTATTATCGACAAAATGTAAATATCGACGTACTTGCTGGTATCTTTTCAACGACATTATATCACCAACTTTAGCATACCTAAATTTATCCGACCAATAATCGAGGTATGAAGGCATTACAACAATACCCATGATAATGTGAATAGCCAAAAAGTCTTTAAATTCTTCTTCTGACAGCTGAATTGACTTGCCAGTTTGTTGGACTGAGTATAAATTTGTCTGTTCTACAATATTACTTATGACATTTTGAGAAAAAAATAAATAAAAGTAACTCAAAGGGGAGTCAACATCTTCTGGCAAATCAATATAATCTGCATCTTCATCCTCTTCTACTGTCGCTCTGTGACGGAATTGTGCTACTTTCCATTTATAAGCCAGCTGAAATTTTTTACCCTTCTTCGCTCTCTTTGCTGGTACTGTAGGCGGTTGTTTCCTAGATCTTGTGTTTCGTGATGCAAGTGGAGAAGAAGAAGCTACAGGTGCGATAGGAGTTGATGGCAGTGAGGGAATAGCAGATAGGGATGGAACATTCTCATAATTACACTCTCCGATTTCGCGCAAGATAGAATCTGATATAACATCAATATTATCAGTGTTCGATTCTTCATCTTCAGATGTACTGATTGTTAGGTTTGCAAGGGAAGATGTTATTGATGGTGCAGAAGAAGAGAGCGGGGAAGAAGCATAAGCACGCGTGTCACCATGCATTTCTGTTTCAGAATCAGAATTTTCACTAGCATCGGAAGCTGCATGTTCATTTGGCACTAAGGCGAGAATTTTACTAGAACGGTTAGGCTGTTGACAAACAAAAAGAAACCAAACTCAGCACCATAACCAAAAAAAATAAAATTAAGCTTTTTTGGCGTTGTCCGCCACAACGGACATAGGAATAAAAGGCCTTCTACACGGTTGCCAACCGCGTCCCGACAGAGGTCACCTTGGTTGGCGACCGGGCAGAGCTGTTGCAACTACATGGTCGCCAACATGCCATTCTGTCGTGATACACGAGCCAGTGTTTCCACTTACGTTTTAAATTTTTCCCCAGATTCTTAATGAATTATCCCTAAAATTCCCTAAAACAATATAAAAATTGCTTGGTTTAGGGATTTTTTTTCACCAAAAAATTTGGTGTATCCAACTAAATATGACTATTTTTAAAAGCGATTAAAAACGTGTGGAATAAAATTAGTTGGCATGAACTAAAATTCACACCAACACTTCGACTCCAGTGCAAAACCAGTACTGTATTTTATTTTTCTACTGTTGCTTATATCTCGAAAATGGTGCGTCCTATCGCAAAAATAATGAAATTTTCGACCCCCTTTAGGAAATCCTTAAACCCCTATATCCCAACATGTTGGTAATAATTTTTTATATTTTCCGTATACCATGCTTATTATTGGCAATTTTTCCCTATAAAAAGGGAGAAATCACTTCGCCGAATACACGGTCGGCCGCCGGCCCAACGTCCTCTATTCGCCCTTGGTCACTAGCGCAGCTCTTCAAACCAAGGTCGTTGGAAGGTCAAACGAAATTTGGTCATAAACCACCAACTATACGGTTGTAAACCACGAAGGTGACCTCTGTCGGGACGCGGTTGGCAACCGTGTAGAAGGCCTTTTAAGTACTAAATCTCTAAACAATTAGCAATGTTCGCTGTGACGGACAAAACACTTTAGCAACAAAAAACACCATGAAAATGAAAGAGAGCGTATTTGTTTTTGGGTTATAATTATTTATAGAATGATTTTCTAATAGCTGAATTGAGATTTCAAGGCATTCATAGGCAAATAAGAAGAAAAAGAATTATAAATACCTTGAGCAAAACAGGTTGTCGTCTTTGCGCCGACATTTTGTGTCACGACTGACATAATGCAGTGTTGTCACACTCAAAATATATTTTCTACTATTAGTTTATGGAATGAAGAAATATTTAGTCGATTTGAAATCGATGAAAATCGAATAAAAAACTAGTAGGATTTATTTATTGTTGACGTCCGTCACACCGGACTTTATCAAATTAAGGGTTACTCACATGGGCAGCGGTTTACAGTCCCCGTCGAAAATGAACGAGATGGTGCCGAGAGTACGAAGGCAGCTGCAGCAGCTGGTTCGGCATCCTGCAAAATATGAGCTTGGATAAGATAACTGTGCAAGTCTGCACTAAACCTTTTTTATATTTTTACCTTTTTGTCTATGTTTTTGATACCTATTGTCTATTATTTTGATTGATAAAAAGATACCTTTTGTTTCACTACCTGAACCAGCGCCTTTTATATTTCGGTAGTCAATATTGGTCCTTCGAGCCGGATTGTTTTGAATAAACTCGTCCCTGATGTCTCTCGGCGTCCTAACTTCTTGTAGAGCTTCTACGACGGCTCGAAGGTTTGAGAGCGTCACTACAAGTGGAGAGGGTATGAGGTGTCCTCTTTCATCCGTCTCATCCTTTGCCATCACAGGGAGATAGGTCTCATCCCCGTGTTTAAGTATACCTAGGGTGGTTAGTATACTAAAAAGAGGTTCCGGTGCTATAGTAGCAGTGTTCATAACCTCGGTCCACTCAGGGCCGAGTAGAAAATCTCTGCAGTCATGTGGTAATGGATTGACCGCTGGAAATTTCTTCTTCGCTCTTCTCATCTTCGCCTCAAAAATACCTAGGAAACAGCGGTAGATGACGTGGATCGTTGATAGGGATGCTCAAAGATTTCTATGGCGCGACGGCCCGAATGAGCCTATACGTACATACCGCATGTCATCCATGATTTTTGGCGCTGCATCTAGCCCCTTTACTGCAATCTATATCAAAAACAAGAATGCATTAGAGTGGCAGGATGCATACCCTGATGCAGCTCGAGTAATCATACACGATCACTACATGGATGACTGCATCACTAGTTTAGACAACGTTCACGAAGCGGCCAAACTGGCTGCCGACATCTATAACGTACATTCTCGTGCTGGCTTTGAGATGCGAGGCTGGACGTCAAATGATCTTATGGCGCTCTCGTTGCTACCCAAAGAATCCTTACTAGAGACGCCCGTTGTTAAAGATATAGATTTAGGCTACTTGGCTACGCATGTGCGCACGCTTGGCCTTATCTGGCAACCCGCCCGTGACGTGATTGGTTTTAACACAGGAGTCCATAAGGGTGTGTTGCCACAGAAGCTCACCAAGCGAGAGGTCTTAGCCCACGTGATGCGAGTCTATGATCCTCTTGGAATCATCGCGTCAATTGTCGTTCGAGGCCGCATCATGTTTCAAGATGCTTGGCGTAAAGGCTTGGAATGGGATGAGAAGCTCTCTCAAGGTGATAGCGCTGCGTGGAAATCGTGGTTTCAGGATTTATCCTCGGTTTCTAGTTTACGAATTCCACGTCGCTATAACTTGAATGATCTCGATCTAGCAGGCTGCGAACTTCATGTCTTTTCAGACGCCAGCGAGTCTGCCTTTGCCGCTGTCGCTTATTGGCGGTTTTTGTACGTTAACGGTGACGTCAGACTCTCCCTTATCTGCAGCAAAGCTCGGGTATCACCCCTTAAGCCTGTTTCAATTCCCCGTTTAGAGCTCCAAGGTGCTCTGATGGCTGCACGTCTTGCTACGTCTGTATGCGAAGCCCACCGACTTAAACCGACGAGACGCGTTTTCTGGTGTGACTCAATGACGACCTTAGGTTGGCTTCGCAGCGACGCTCGCACTCTTAAGCCATTCGTGTCTCATAGAGTAGGTGAGATACTGGAACTCACGGACGTTGGTGAGTGGCGATGGATTCCGAGTGATTTAAACGTGGCAGATGATGCAACTCGGGTCAAACGATTTAAGTTAACTCCAGAATCTCGTTGGATCTCAGGTCCTACCTTCCTGCTCTCCTCGGACTGGCCCACTGAACCCGTGATCGATGTCAGTGGACTAGGCCGCGAAGAATTCAAACATCACGTTCATCTCATCACTGATACTGACCTGCCCGCACCAATCTCCGCGGATCCACTGCGTTTCAGCTCATGGTTGAGAATGGTGCGAGCAACAGCAAAAGCGCATCAATTTATTTCTTTACTGCGTATGCGTAGTCTACAAAGACGAGACGTTGATGCCAATTTAACTCGTCTGGAAGGAAGTTTATGTACATTTATTCCCTCTTGCACATCCTCTCCTAATGTCCCCAATAATCTTAATGTATCAGCGAGAATAACAGCAAACGATTTACGCCTGGCCGAAACCCACATCTTACGGCAGTCTCAATTCGATTCCTTTAAAGAAGATTTTTTGCGGATTAAGAACCAACAGCCGTTGCCTCGTAATAGCCGCCTGTTCTAGCCTAGATTACTTAGCGACTTCGCATATACTTTATGGAAAGACTGCCCAATTCTCAGGTTTAAAAATATGGGTAAGTACATCGTTCTCACCACAGTCTTGGTACATTTTAAGCTGGCTCCAGCTGCTGCCGGACCTAGTGATGAGTTGTGCTACAACATTTAGTTATTTATGTTGCTAAATCTAGTCGAGCACTACTAGATTATGTACACCAATTCTTATTTAAATTGAAATTCGATATTGAACTAATTGTTTATGAAAACGCCTGACAGAAAATGATTAGCAATCAATCGTTTTTTGAAGTCAATCGAATGAGCCGTTTGGCAGGATAAGTATTTTTTTTATTACGAAATATACAAAAAAATTACCATTAAATTAAAATATAGTAATTGTTTCAAAATCTAGGTCTCACGTGCTTTTAAATGCACGATGTGTAACTTTTGGACATGATTGTTTTGGTTAGGGTATGCATGTATGCTGCTTTGGTCATGGTCCTTTAATTATTGTAAGGCTTTAGGGGTGTGCTAAAGAGCCCCGAAAAAATGTAAAAATAAATCCTGAGTTGCCCACTGTTGGGGAAATTCGTGTCCGTCACAGCGGACATTACCAATGACTTAACGATGAACGTGTAGATTTGCATGTCCGCTGTGGTGGACAGTGCCAAATTATGGAAAAGTAAAAAACGTTTCTATTATTATGTTTGTTTTATTAGAATAAGAAAATACAAAAATAAAAAATGCAGAAGTTGTCCTGAAAATGTTATTTCACTTGGTGTGAAAATTTAAAAAACAATTTCTCGGGGTTTTGCCTGTTACAAAGCATAATCTTGTATTGCATTTTATGCAATATACGACGGTCTTCTTTTGGCAGTATCTGCAACGACCTTCTTCCATCGTTGAGGGGAAATGGCCAATGTTGTCAAATTTGACTGGACTCGATGGGCGGGCTACATGTGGTTTACTTACCTTTGCTGTCTCAGTTTTATTTCTTTTGGCACATCTGTTTGCCTTCAACAATATTTCATAAACATCGTATCTGAATGCTTTTAGAGGTGTTTTAGCTTTCGCGTTACTTGAATGCTTACGGCGGTAGAGTAACCAACCAAGCGTTATTCACACATATGTCGAGCATTTGTGAAAATATAGAAAAAAAAAAAAAAAAAAGAAAGCGGACAATTGTATTGGCGGACAATCTGTGGACATTCGCATCTTGCATTTTGCGTCCTTACAATATCTGCGGATTTTTTCTACAGGCTCACTTGCCACAAAAGAACTAATGAATGTGACGGCCTTATTGTCATTCCAGCGAACTATTGCTAAGCGATTTTGGTTACAAACGGCTTGTACAAAATGACCTCTGGGTTTCTTTTTCATAGCCTTATCAGTAAGCAGAACAGTTTCTGCTCCTCTAAGGCGATTGCCTCGGATAGTACCCAAAGCAAAGATGCCATAATGTTCCCGAAGAATGAAAAATAACTCCGGCGATGAAAAAAAGTTATCACAAAACACGAATGCCGGTTTCTGGTGAATGCTTTGGCATAAAGCTATAACCACCTGAGCGCCAAAACCAAGAGACGATTCCTCTTCGGTAAACGTATGGTAACGGAACGTATCATCACCTCCATATAACACAAAGTCATAAATTATCCCTGAAACATAATTTACGGCCCGTACATAATTTTTAAACCCCCATTTATTTGGTTTATCCTTCATGTATTGTTTGCGTTTACCTGCCTTAGATCCTTTATATGCTATCATCATTTCGTCTATGCTATATTTTGTCTCTTTTTTTTGTTGTTTTAAACAATTTTGCCTTATTTGCTCTACAACTGGACGTACTTTAAAGTATTTGTCTCCATCATCCATGTTATTATCGACAAAATGTAAATATCGACGTACTTGCTGGTATCTTTTCAACGACATTATATCACCAACTTTAGCATACCTAAATTTATCCGACCAATAATCGAGGTATGAAGGCATTACAACAATACCCATGATAATGTGAATAGCCAAAAAGTCTTTAAATTCTTCTTCTGACAGCTGAATTGACTTGCCAGTTTGTTGGACTGAGTATAAATTTGTCTGTTCTACAATATTACTTATGACATTTTGAGAAAAAAATAAATAAAAGTAACTCAAAGGGGAGTCAACATCTTCTGGCAAATCAATATAATCTGCATCTTCATCCTCTTCTACTGTCGCTCTGTGACGGAATTGTGCTACTTTCCATTTATAAGCCAGCTGAAATTTTTTACCCTTCTTCGCTCTCTTTGCTGGTACTGTAGGCGGTTGTTTCCTAGATCTTGTGTTTCGTGATGCAAGTGGAGAAGAAGAAGCTACAGGTGCGATAGGAGTTGATGGCAGTGAGGGAATAGCAGATAGGGATGGAACATTCTCATAATTACACTCTCCGATTTCGCGCAAGATAGAATCTGATATAACATCAATATTATCAGTGTTCGATTCTTCATCTTCAGATGTACTGATTGTTAGGTTTGCAAGGGAAGATGTTATTGATGGTGCAGAAGAAGAGAGCGGGGAAGAAGCATAAGCACGCGTGTCACCATGCATTTCTGTTTCAGAATCAGAATTTTCACTAGCATCGGAAGCTGCATGTTCATTTGGCACTAAGGCGAGAATTTTACTAGAACGGTTAGGCTGTTGACAAACAAAAAGAAACCAAACTCAGCACCATAACCAAAAAAAATAAAATTAAGCTTTTTTGGCGTTGTCCGCCACAACGGACATAGGAATAAAAGGCCTTCTACACGGTTGCCAACCGCGTCCCGACAGAGGTCACCTTGGTTGGCGACCGGGCAGAGCTGTTGCAACTACATGGTCGCCAACATGCCATTCTGTCGTGATACACGAGCCAGTGTTTCCACTTACGTTTTAAATTTTTCCCCAGATTCTTAATGAATTATCCCTAAAATTCCCTAAAACAATATAAAAATTGCTTGGTTTAGGGATTTTTTTTCACCAAAAAATTTGGTGTATCCAACTAAATATGACTATTTTTAAAAGCGATTAAAAACGTGTGGAATAAAATTAGTTGGCATGAACTAAAATTCACACCAACACTTCGACTCCAGTGCAAAACCAGTACTGTATTTTATTTTTCTACTGTTGCTTATATCTCGAAAATGGTGCGTCCTATCGCAAAAATAATGAAATTTTCGACCCCCTTTAGGAAATCCTTAAACCCCTATATCCCAACATGTTGGTAATAATTTTTTATATTTTCCGTATACCATGCTTATTATTGGCAATTTTTCCCTATAAAAAGGGAGAAATCACTTCGCCGAATACACGGTCGGCCGCCGGCCCAACGTCCTCTATTCGCCCTTGGTCACTAGCGCAGCTCTTCAAACCAAGGTCGTTGGAAGGTCAAACGAAATTTGGTCATAAACCACCAACTATACGGTTGTAAACCACGAAGGTGACCTCTGTCGGGACGCGGTTGGCAACCGTGTAGAAGGCCTTTTAAGTACTAAATCTCTAAACAATTAGCAATGTTCGCTGTGACGGACAAAACACTTTAGCAACAAAAAACACCATGAAAATGAAAGAGAGCGTATTTGTTTTTGGGTTATAATTATTTATAGAATGATTTTCTAATAGCTGAATTGAGATTTCAAGGCATTCATAGGCAAATAAGAAGAAAAAGAATTATAAATACCTTGAGCAAAACAGGTTGTCGTCTTTGCGCCGACATTTTGTGTCACGACTGACATAATGCAGTGTTGTCACACTCAAAATATATTTTCTACTATTAGTTTATGGAATGAAGAAATATTTAGTCGATTTGAAATCGATGAAAATCGAATAAAAAACTAGTAGGATTTATTTATTGTTGACGTCCGTCACACCGGACTTTATCAAATTAAGGGTTACTCACATGGGCAGCGGTTTACAGTCCCCGTCGAAAATGAACGAGATGGTGCCGAGAGTACGAAGGCAGCTGCAGCAGCTGGTTCGGCATCCTGCAAAATATGAGCTTGGATAAGATAACTGTGCAAGTCTGCACTAAACCTTTTTTATATTTTTACCTTTTTGTCTATGTTTTTGATACCTATTGTCTATTATTTTGATTGATAAAAAGATACCTTTTGTTTCACTACCTGAACCAGCGCCTTTTATATTTCGGTAGTCAATATTGGTCCTTCGAGCCGGATTGTTTTGAATAAACTCGTCCCTGATGTCTCTCGGCGTCCTAACTTCTTGTAGAGCTTCTACGACGGCTCGAAGGTTTGAGAGCGTCACTACAAGTGGAGAGGGTATGAGGTGTCCTCTTTCATCCGTCTCATCCTTTGCCATCACAGGGAGATAGGTCTCATCCCCGTGTTTAAGTATACCTAGGGTGGTTAGTATACTAAAAAGAGGTTCCGGTGCTATAGTAGCAGTGTTCATAACCTCGGTCCACTCAGGGCCGAGTAGAAAATCTCTGCAGTCATGTGGTAATGGATTGACCGCTGGAAATTTCTTCTTCGCTCTTCTCATCTTCGCCTCAAAAATACCTAGGAAACAGCGGTAGATGACGTGGATCGTTGATAGGGATGCTCAAAGATTTCTATGGCGCGACGGCCCGAATGAGCCTATACGTACATACCGCATGTCATCCATGATTTTTGGCGCTGCATCTAGCCCCTTTACTGCAATCTATATCAAAAACAAGAATGCATTAGAGTGGCAGGATGCATACCCTGATGCAGCTCGAGTAATCATACACGATCACTACATGGATGACTGCATCACTAGTTTAGACAACGTTCACGAAGCGGCCAAACTGGCTGCCGACATCTATAACGTACATTCTCGTGCTGGCTTTGAGATGCGAGGCTGGACGTCAAATGATCTTATGGCGCTCTCGTTGCTACCCAAAGAATCCTTACTAGAGACGCCCGTTGTTAAAGATATAGATTTAGGCTACTTGGCTACGCATGTGCGCACGCTTGGCCTTATCTGGCAACCCGCCCGTGACGTGATTGGTTTTAACACAGGAGTCCATAAGGGTGTGTTGCCACAGAAGCTCACCAAGCGAGAGGTCTTAGCCCACGTGATGCGAGTCTATGATCCTCTTGGAATCATCGCGTCAATTGTCGTTCGAGGCCGCATCATGTTTCAAGATGCTTGGCGTAAAGGCTTGGAATGGGATGAGAAGCTCTCTCAAGGTGATAGCGCTGCGTGGAAATCGTGGTTTCAGGATTTATCCTCGGTTTCTAGTTTACGAATTCCACGTCGCTATAACTTGAATGATCTCGATCTAGCAGGCTGCGAACTTCATGTCTTTTCAGACGCCAGCGAGTCTGCCTTTGCCGCTGTCGCTTATTGGCGGTTTTTGTACGTTAACGGTGACGTCAGACTCTCCCTTATCTGCAGCAAAGCTCGGGTATCACCCCTTAAGCCTGTTTCAATTCCCCGTTTAGAGCTCCAAGGTGCTCTGATGGCTGCACGTCTTGCTACGTCTGTATGCGAAGCCCACCGACTTAAACCGACGAGACGCGTTTTCTGGTGTGACTCAATGACGACCTTAGGTTGGCTTCGCAGCGACGCTCGCACTCTTAAGCCATTCGTGTCTCATAGAGTAGGTGAGATACTGGAACTCACGGACGTTGGTGAGTGGCGATGGATTCCGAGTGATTTAAACGTGGCAGATGATGCAACTCGGGTCAAACGATTTAAGTTAACTCCAGAATCTCGTTGGATCTCAGGTCCTACCTTCCTGCTCTCCTCGGACTGGCCCACTGAACCCGTGATCGATGTCAGTGGACTAGGCCGCGAAGAATTCAAACATCACGTTCATCTCATCACTGATACTGACCTGCCCGCACCAATCTCCGCGGATCCACTGCGTTTCAGCTCATGGTTGAGAATGGTGCGAGCAACAGCAAAAGCGCATCAATTTATTTCTTTACTGCGTATGCGTAGTCTACAAAGACGAGACGTTGATGCCAATTTAACTCGTCTGGAAGGAAGTTTATGTACATTTATTCCCTCTTGCACATCCTCTCCTAATGTCCCCAATAATCTTAATGTATCAGCGAGAATAACAGCAAACGATTTACGCCTGGCCGAAACCCACATCTTACGGCAGTCTCAATTCGATTCCTTTAAAGAAGATTTTTTGCGGATTAAGAACCAACAGCCGTTGCCTCGTAATAGCCGCCTGTTCTAGCCTAGATTACTTAGCGACTTCGCATATACTTTATGGAAAGACTGCCCAATTCTCAGGTTTAAAAATATGGGTAAGTACATCGTTCTCACCACAGTCTTGGTACATTTTAAGCTGGCTCCAGCTGCTGCCGGACCTAGTGATGAGTTGTGCTACAACATTTAGTTATTTATGTTGCTAAATCTAGTCGAGCACTACTAGATTATGTACACCAATTCTTATTTAAATTGAAATTCGATATTGAACTAATTGTTTATGAAAACGCCTGACAGAAAATGATTAGCAATCAATCGTTTTTTGAAGTCAATCGAATGAGCCGTTTGGCAGGATAAGTATTTTTTTTATTACGAAATATACAAAAAAATTACCATTAAATTAAAATATAGTAATTGTTTCAAAATCTAGGTCTCACGTGCTTTTAAATGCACGATGTGTAACTTTTGGACATGATTGTTTTGGTTAGGGTATGCATGTATGCTGCTTTGGTCATGGTCCTTTAATTATTGTAAGGCTTTAGGGGTGTGCTAAAGAGCCCCGAAAAAATGTAAAAATAAATCCTGAGTTGCCCACTGTTGGGGAAATTCGTGTCCGTCACAGCGGACATTACCAATGACTTAACGATGAACGTGTAGATTTGCATGTCCGCTGTGGTGGACAGTGCCAAATTATGGAAAAGTAAAAAACGTTTCTATTATTATGTTTGTTTTATTAGAATAAGAAAATACAAAAATAAAAAATGCAGAAGTTGTCCTGAAAATGTTATTTCACTTGGTGTGAAAATTTAAAAAACAATTTCTCGGGGTTTTGCCTGTTACAAAGCATAATCTTGTATTGCATTTTATGCAATATACGACGGTCTTCTTTTGGCAGTATCTGCAACGACCTTCTTCCATCGTTGAGGGGAAATGGCCAATGTTGTCAAATTTGACTGGACTCGATGGGCGGGCTACATGTGGTTTACTTACCTTTGCTGTCTCAGTTTTATTTCTTTTGGCACATCTGTTTGCCTTCAACAATATTTCATAAACATCGTATCTGAATGCTTTTAGAGGTGTTTTAGCTTTCGCGTTACTTGAATGCTTACGGCGGTAGAGTAACCAACCAAGCGTTATTCACACATATGTCGAGCATTTGTGAAAATATAGAAAAAAAAAAAAAAAAAAGAAAGCGGACAATTGTATTGGCGGACAATCTGTGGACATTCGCATCTTGCATTTTGCGTCCTTACAATATCTGCGGATTTTTTCTACAGGCTCACTTGCCACAAAAGAACTAATGAATGTGACGGCCTTATTGTCATTCCAGCGAACTATTGCTAAGCGATTTTGGTTACAAACGGCTTGTACAAAATGACCTCTGGGTTTCTTTTTCATAGCCTTATCAGTAAGCAGAACAGTTTCTGCTCCTCTAAGGCGATTGCCTCGGATAGTACCCAAAGCAAAGATGCCATAATGTTCCCGAAGAATGAAAAATAACTCCGGCGATGAAAAAAAGTTATCACAAAACACGAATGCCGGTTTCTGGTGAATGCTTTGGCATAAAGCTATAACCACCTGAGCGCCAAAACCAAGAGACGATTCCTCTTCGGTAAACGTATGGTAACGGAACGTATCATCACCTCCATATAACACAAAGTCATAAATTATCCCTGAAACATAATTTACGGCCCGTACATAATTTTTAAACCCCCATTTATTTGGTTTATCCTTCATGTATTGTTTGCGTTTACCTGCCTTAGATCCTTTATATGCTATCATCATTTCGTCTATGCTATATTTTGTCTCTTTTTTTTGTTGTTTTAAACAATTTTGCCTTATTTGCTCTACAACTGGACGTACTTTAAAGTATTTGTCTCCATCATCCATGTTATTATCGACAAAATGTAAATATCGACGTACTTGCTGGTATCTTTTCAACGACATTATATCACCAACTTTAGCATACCTAAATTTATCCGACCAATAATCGAGGTATGAAGGCATTACAACAATACCCATGATAATGTGAATAGCCAAAAAGTCTTTAAATTCTTCTTCTGACAGCTGAATTGACTTGCCAGTTTGTTGGACTGAGTATAAATTTGTCTGTTCTACAATATTACTTATGACATTTTGAGAAAAAAATAAATAAAAGTAACTCAAAGGGGAGTCAACATCTTCTGGCAAATCAATATAATCTGCATCTTCATCCTCTTCTACTGTCGCTCTGTGACGGAATTGTGCTACTTTCCATTTATAAGCCAGCTGAAATTTTTTACCCTTCTTCGCTCTCTTTGCTGGTACTGTAGGCGGTTGTTTCCTAGATCTTGTGTTTCGTGATGCAAGTGGAGAAGAAGAAGCTACAGGTGCGATAGGAGTTGATGGCAGTGAGGGAATAGCAGATAGGGATGGAACATTCTCATAATTACACTCTCCGATTTCGCGCAAGATAGAATCTGATATAACATCAATATTATCAGTGTTCGATTCTTCATCTTCAGATGTACTGATTGTTAGGTTTGCAAGGGAAGATGTTATTGATGGTGCAGAAGAAGAGAGCGGGGAAGAAGCATAAGCACGCGTGTCACCATGCATTTCTGTTTCAGAATCAGAATTTTCACTAGCATCGGAAGCTGCATGTTCATTTGGCACTAAGGCGAGAATTTTACTAGAACGGTTAGGCTGTTGACAAACAAAAAGAAACCAAACTCAGCACCATAACCAAAAAAAATAAAATTAAGCTTTTTTGGCGTTGTCCGCCACAACGGACATAGGAATAAAAGGCCTTCTACACGGTTGCCAACCGCGTCCCGACAGAGGTCACCTTGGTTGGCGACCGGGCAGAGCTGTTGCAACTACATGGTCGCCAACATGCCATTCTGTCGTGATACACGAGCCAGTGTTTCCACTTACGTTTTAAATTTTTCCCCAGATTCTTAATGAATTATCCCTAAAATTCCCTAAAACAATATAAAAATTGCTTGGTTTAGGGATTTTTTTTCACCAAAAAATTTGGTGTATCCAACTAAATATGACTATTTTTAAAAGCGATTAAAAACGTGTGGAATAAAATTAGTTGGCATGAACTAAAATTCACACCAACACTTCGACTCCAGTGCAAAACCAGTACTGTATTTTATTTTTCTACTGTTGCTTATATCTCGAAAATGGTGCGTCCTATCGCAAAAATAATGAAATTTTCGACCCCCTTTAGGAAATCCTTAAACCCCTATATCCCAACATGTTGGTAATAATTTTTTATATTTTCCGTATACCATGCTTATTATTGGCAATTTTTCCCTATAAAAAGGGAGAAATCACTTCGCCGAATACACGGTCGGCCGCCGGCCCAACGTCCTCTATTCGCCCTTGGTCACTAGCGCAGCTCTTCAAACCAAGGTCGTTGGAAGGTCAAACGAAATTTGGTCATAAACCACCAACTATACGGTTGTAAACCACGAAGGTGACCTCTGTCGGGACGCGGTTGGCAACCGTGTAGAAGGCCTTTTAAGTACTAAATCTCTAAACAATTAGCAATGTTCGCTGTGACGGACAAAACACTTTAGCAACAAAAAACACCATGAAAATGAAAGAGAGCGTATTTGTTTTTGGGTTATAATTATTTATAGAATGATTTTCTAATAGCTGAATTGAGATTTCAAGGCATTCATAGGCAAATAAGAAGAAAAAGAATTATAAATACCTTGAGCAAAACAGGTTGTCGTCTTTGCGCCGACATTTTGTGTCACGACTGACATAATGCAGTGTTGTCACACTCAAAATATATTTTCTACTATTAGTTTATGGAATGAAGAAATATTTAGTCGATTTGAAATCGATGAAAATCGAATAAAAAACTAGTAGGATTTATTTATTGTTGACGTCCGTCACACCGGACTTTATCAAATTAAGGGTTACTCACATGGGCAGCGGTTTACAGTCCCCGTCGAAAATGAACGAGATGGTGCCGAGAGTACGAAGGCAGCTGCAGCAGCTGGTTCGGCATCCTGCAAAATATGAGCTTGGATAAGATAACTGTGCAAGTCTGCACTAAACCTTTTTTATATTTTTACCTTTTTGTCTATGTTTTTGATACCTATTGTCTATTATTTTGATTGATAAAAAGATACCTTTTGTTTCACTACCTGAACCAGCGCCTTTTATATTTCGGTAGTCAATATTGGTCCTTCGAGCCGGATTGTTTTGAATAAACTCGTCCCTGATGTCTCTCGGCGTCCTAACTTCTTGTAGAGCTTCTACGACGGCTCGAAGGTTTGAGAGCGTCACTACAAGTGGAGAGGGTATGAGGTGTCCTCTTTCATCCGTCTCATCCTTTGCCATCACAGGGAGATAGGTCTCATCCCCGTGTTTAAGTATACCTAGGGTGGTTAGTATACTAAAAAGAGGTTCCGGTGCTATAGTAGCAGTGTTCATAACCTCGGTCCACTCAGGGCCGAGTAGAAAATCTCTGCAGTCATGTGGTAATGGATTGACCGCTGGAAATTTCTTCTTCGCTCTTCTCATCTTCGCCTCAAAAATACCTAGGAAACAGCGGTAGATGACGTGGATCGTTGATAGGGATGCTCAAAGATTTCTATGGCGCGACGGCCCGAATGAGCCTATACGTACATACCGCATGTCATCCATGATTTTTGGCGCTGCATCTAGCCCCTTTACTGCAATCTATATCAAAAACAAGAATGCATTAGAGTGGCAGGATGCATACCCTGATGCAGCTCGAGTAATCATACACGATCACTACATGGATGACTGCATCACTAGTTTAGACAACGTTCACGAAGCGGCCAAACTGGCTGCCGACATCTATAACGTACATTCTCGTGCTGGCTTTGAGATGCGAGGCTGGACGTCAAATGATCTTATGGCGCTCTCGTTGCTACCCAAAGAATCCTTACTAGAGACGCCCGTTGTTAAAGATATAGATTTAGGCTACTTGGCTACGCATGTGCGCACGCTTGGCCTTATCTGGCAACCCGCCCGTGACGTGATTGGTTTTAACACAGGAGTCCATAAGGGTGTGTTGCCACAGAAGCTCACCAAGCGAGAGGTCTTAGCCCACGTGATGCGAGTCTATGATCCTCTTGGAATCATCGCGTCAATTGTCGTTCGAGGCCGCATCATGTTTCAAGATGCTTGGCGTAAAGGCTTGGAATGGGATGAGAAGCTCTCTCAAGGTGATAGCGCTGCGTGGAAATCGTGGTTTCAGGATTTATCCTCGGTTTCTAGTTTACGAATTCCACGTCGCTATAACTTGAATGATCTCGATCTAGCAGGCTGCGAACTTCATGTCTTTTCAGACGCCAGCGAGTCTGCCTTTGCCGCTGTCGCTTATTGGCGGTTTTTGTACGTTAACGGTGACGTCAGACTCTCCCTTATCTGCAGCAAAGCTCGGGTATCACCCCTTAAGCCTGTTTCAATTCCCCGTTTAGAGCTCCAAGGTGCTCTGATGGCTGCACGTCTTGCTACGTCTGTATGCGAAGCCCACCGACTTAAACCGACGAGACGCGTTTTCTGGTGTGACTCAATGACGACCTTAGGTTGGCTTCGCAGCGACGCTCGCACTCTTAAGCCATTCGTGTCTCATAGAGTAGGTGAGATACTGGAACTCACGGACGTTGGTGAGTGGCGATGGATTCCGAGTGATTTAAACGTGGCAGATGATGCAACTCGGGTCAAACGATTTAAGTTAACTCCAGAATCTCGTTGGATCTCAGGTCCTACCTTCCTGCTCTCCTCGGACTGGCCCACTGAACCCGTGATCGATGTCAGTGGACTAGGCCGCGAAGAATTCAAACATCACGTTCATCTCATCACTGATACTGACCTGCCCGCACCAATCTCCGCGGATCCACTGCGTTTCAGCTCATGGTTGAGAATGGTGCGAGCAACAGCAAAAGCGCATCAATTTATTTCTTTACTGCGTATGCGTAGTCTACAAAGACGAGACGTTGATGCCAATTTAACTCGTCTGGAAGGAAGTTTATGTACATTTATTCCCTCTTGCACATCCTCTCCTAATGTCCCCAATAATCTTAATGTATCAGCGAGAATAACAGCAAACGATTTACGCCTGGCCGAAACCCACATCTTACGGCAGTCTCAATTCGATTCCTTTAAAGAAGATTTTTTGCGGATTAAGAACCAACAGCCGTTGCCTTGTAATAGCCGCCTGTTCAAACTGTCGCCATTCATAGATGAAGATAATCAGCTACGAATGTCAAGCCGCATTGTTGCTGCCTCAACCGTCACAGATGATGTTAAGCGTCCGCTCATTTTGGATGGAAAACACCCAGCAGTTCGTCTTTTGATCCAAAGATATCATCAGAAGGCCGCACATTCACACCTAGATTTGGTAATGAACGAGCTTCACCAACGTTACTGGATTATTGGACTCAGAAACGCTGTTCGATTCGTGGCCCATACCTGTCAGCTGTGCAAATTGCGCCGTGCTAGACCGTTCCAACCACCTATGGGAAATCTGCCAGAAGCTCGCCTAGCTCATCATCAAAGGCCTTTCTCTTTCACCGGTCTCGATTATTATGGCCCCATTCACGTCACGGTTGGCAGAAGAAAGCAAAAGCGCTACGTGGCCCTATTTACATGCTTGGTCGTCCGGGCCGTACATCTGGATGTGGTGCACAGCTTATCGACTGACTCGGCCATCATGTGCCTACGCCGCTTTGTGTCGCACCGAGGGACCCCAGTGGAGATTTGGTCCGACAACGGCACTGCCTTTGTTGGAGCCAGCCGAGAACTGCGAGAGTTGTACGGTGATGCGGTTGAAGACTACGCTGCCAGTGAGTTCATAAACTGGCGTTTTATTCCCCCCTCGGCACCATTTATGGGTGGAGCCTGGGAGCGCCTTATCCGAAGTGTCAAAGGAGCGCTGAAAGTGTCACTCCACGAGCGGGCTCCCTCTGATGAGGTACTCAGAACTTTGCTGGCTGAAGCTGAAGCCTTGGTAAATTCGCGGCCACTAACGATGATCTCACTCGAAGCTAATGCAGAAGAAACACTAACGCCGGCTCACTTTCTCCTAAACGGATCACCAGGGCGTCCCATCCCAGCCACGCTTCAGGAGTCGGACCTCTCGAGCAGAAGTCATTGGCGGAGGGCACTCAGACTAGCCGATCATTTCTGGCAGCGATGGGTTCGAGAATACCTGCCTTCGTTGTCACCCAGAAGGGGTGGAGGCTCCGCGCCCTCAATTACGGAAGGAGATGTGGTCATAATATGCGATTCAAATTTACCGCGTGGTTCATGGCCCAAAGGCCGTGTCGTGAGGTTGTTCCCCGGTAGAGATGGAATAGTGCGGGTGGCCGATGTTGCCACTGTAGCTGGCACGATCAGGAGGCCCCTCCGAAAGCTGATTAAGCTGCCCATTTCTTAATTAAAAAAGGGGAGAATGTGCAAGTCTGCACTAAACCTTTTTTATATTTTTACCTTTTTGTCTATGTTTTTGATACCTATTGTCTATTATTTTGATTGATAAAAATATACCTTTTGTTTCACTACCTGAACCAGCGCCTTTTATATTTTCCACGCAGCGCTATCACCTTGAGAGAGCTTCTCATCCCATTCCAAGCCTTTACGCCAAGCATCTTGAAACATGATGCGGCCTCGAACGACAATTGGCGCAATGATTCCAAGAGGATCATAGACTCGCATCACGTGGGCTAAGACCTCTCGCTTGGTGAGCTTCTGTGGCAACACACCCTTATGGACTCCTGTGTTAAAACCAATCACGTCACGGGCGGGTTGCCAGATAAGGCCAAGCGTGCGCACATGCGTAGCCAAGTAGCCTAAATCTATATCTTTAACAACGGGCGTCTCTAGTAAGGATTCTTTGGGTAGCAACGAGAGCGCCATAAGATCATTTGACGTCCAGCCTCGCATCTCAAAGCCAGCACGAGAATGTACGTTATAGATGTCGGCAGCCAGTTTGGCCGCTTCGTGAACGTTGTCTAAACTAGTGATGCAGTCATCCATGTAGTGATCGTGTATGATTACTCGAGCTGCATCAGGGTATGCATCCTGCCACTCTAATGCATTCTTGTTTTTGATATAGATTGCAGTAAAGGGGCTAGATGCAGCGCCAAAAATCATGGATGACATGCGGTATGTACGTATAGGCTCATTCGGGCCGTCGCGCCATAGAAATCTTTGAGCATCCCTATCTTTTTCAATAACTTTAATCTGAGGGAACATTTCACGAATGTCGGCTGTCAGAGCGACTTTACCCTCACGGAAGCGCATCAGAATACTTAGTAAGGGTTGCAAAAGGTCTGGACCAGTTAATAACATCGAATTTAATGACACGCCGTGGGACTTGGCGGCTGCGTCGTGTACCGTTCTCAACTTGTTGGGCTTATTTACGTTGGTTACGCCAAAGTGAGGGAGGTACCACAACGGAGACTCCAAGTCAGGAGGACTAGCTGAACACGGTTCAGCATATCCCTTTGAGAGCATATCATGGATATTCCGACGGTAGCGTTCAGCATAGGCAGGATCTTTCACCATTTTTTTTTCTAAACTAAGGAATCTAGACACAGCTAACTTGTAACTATCGGGAATATCTAGTTTATCAGCCTTCCACAACAAGCCTACTTCAAAGCGGCCACCGGGCAGGCGGCGCGCGGTGTGCTCGAGAACTTGCACAGCGCGTTCGTCGTCTGCACTACGAGCTTCCTGTTTAGAGATGCCGATTGAATCAATTTTAAACTGCTCCCTAATAAGACCTTCCAGAATCAACTGATCGTTCGCTATATCAGGTTCGCTAACAGCGGCGTGGTTGACAACGTCGACCAGTTTAGTTTTGCTACAACCGAAACCGTACAAAACCCAGCCTAAAGCAGTTAAAATAGCTACGGGTTGTGTTTTGGTTCCTTTGCGCGTAGCTTTCGCGAGAGATAAGTGCCAGTTGTCGATACCTATAATCAGCATAGGCTTAACGTCTTCATAGCAAAATTCATTAGCAATGTCTACCAGGTATGGATACTTACGCACGCTCTCAAGATGCGCAGACTGTCGCGCAGCACTCAAACCGCTCATCGACCTGGCTCGCTTAACGCAGTGAATTTCGTTTGAATGACGGCCTTTTATGTTGAAATCGACGTACTGAATGTTCACGTCCATTCCTAGACCACCTACACAGTCCAAATGAATACGTTTCTCTTGGCCCTTGCAACCAATTTGAGCTGCTAGCTTAGAATCGATGAATGTGCCTGTGGAACCGTCGTCCAGCAAAGCGTAGGTATCAACGCTACCAGAAGGTCCCGACACGATCACGCGAACTATTTTCAACAATGGCCGAACAAAAGATTCCGCGGCTGATGAGGAGGATGCATGAGCCAAGACTTCGTGATCCGAGTCATCAGGTGGTGGTACGGCGGTCTCGTCGCAGGCAGCGGGCGCCCTGCACGGCAACGGCGTGCTGGATGACGAGGGGGCCGCGCTGGATGTCGATGGCTCGGGTTCAGCGTCGTCTTCCACGTCGACGTGCGCGGTGACAGCACGCTCGAGTTTCGACCCGTGCAACAACGCATGGTGACGCATGTCACAACCTTCTACGGTACATATTTTTTTAATGCAAGAAGTTTTATTTTTGTGCCAACCCTTTTTTAGACATCTATGGCAAATTTTATGTTTTTTAATAAATCGCCAACGATTATTTACTGTCATTTTGACAAACCTATCACAAGACGTCAACTCATGATTTTGTTGACACAATTGACAAATATTATTTGTTGAATTATTTGTAGTTGATAACGTTTCTGACGAAACGTTACGATTTTGATGATCAATTTCAGCTACAACGTTCACCCTATCCCTAAGGCCTCTAATATCCATGTTAGGACGTGATATAGCAGGCATGGTGCAGTCAGTAATGCCACCGAACCTACACTGTAAGTTTGCCTCACGGGAAAGGAAATCGGCAAACATTTCTATTTTGGACAAGCTGCCATCGCACGAATGAGCGTAATCCAGCCACCGCGGTCGCAACAGCGGTGGCAGCTTGCTCCACAGTGCCTGAAACAGCTCTGGTGAGCGCAAGTAGTCCGGCTGATTTAACAGGCGGATTACTTCCACACAGTTTCGTACACGGCTGGCAAAAATTACGAGGTCTTTACTATCGTAGCTTACCTTAGGTAGCGCACGTATCACAGACACTTCATGCATCACTACGAGCTCGGGGCGACCGTAGCGCGCGTCGAGTGCAGCTAGCACCACACCGGGGGCGCGCGCCGCCGCCAGCAGGCCCGCTACTGCGTCGCGCGCCGCTCCGCGCAGGGCGCACGATAGCCTCGCTAAATTATCAGTTGCCGAAAAACTTTGAGATGTATTTTCGTACGCACGTTTTAAAGCTAGCCAATCTAAATAGGACTTGCCGTCGAACGTAGGCAAGTCCGTCCTCGTAGCAGTTTGCCTGTTAACTTTGTTTAATAGTGTTCCGAGCGAGTTGATTAAGCGCGTCACTCCTCCGTCTTCGACACGATCTTGGTTGAGAGCATGCGTAGTCGCCACAGCATCTTGGCCGTGCGACACTCTCACGCCCGGTGTCTCACACTGGGCTCCTGTATCACCGTACCTGAAATGTGGGTTGGCACTTAAAAATTCTCGCTCTTCGGGATTAGGCACTACATTTGTTACCCAATCTTGAACACTAGCACGGCTACGCATGCCGTGGCTGCCGTGCTGGCTGGCGTCCGCCTCTATGGCGGCGAGCTCAGCTTGTAATTGGATCTTAGCGACCTGTCGCTCTCGCTCCAAAGCTTGGCGCTCCAATTCAGCTTCCAAATCAGCCAGGTGGCGCGCGTGCTGCGCCTGTGCCGCCAGCTGACGCGCCACGATGGTGGCGGATGAGCGCGAGGTAGCGGCACTGGCCGGGCGGGAAGGCGCCGGAGTCGCGGCGTGAGGGGGCAGGTCCGCGCTCTGCTGCGCGGGCGGGGCAGTCTCCCTCTCCGCAACTTGGGTGCCGTCTCCTGCACGCAGCGCATCCACCTTGAGAGAGCTTCTCATCCCATTCCAAGCCTTTACGCCAAGCATCTTGAAACATGATGCGGCCTCGAACGACAATTGGCGCAATGATTCCAAGAGGATCATAGACTCGCATCACGTGGGCTAAGACCTCTCGCTTGGTGAGCTTCTGTGGCAACACACCCTTATGGACTCCTGTGTTAAAACCAATCACGTCACGGGCGGGTTGCCAGATAAGGCCAAGCGTGCGCACATGCGTAGCCAAGTAGCCTAAATCTATATCTTTAACAACGGGCGTCTCTAGTAAGGATTCTTTGGGTAGCAACGAGAGCGCCATAAGATCATTTGACGTCCAGCCTCGCATCTCAAAGCCAGCACGAGAATGTACGTTATAGATGTCGGCAGCCAGTTTGGCCGCTTCGTGAACGTTGTCTAAACTAGTGATGCAGTCATCCATGTAGTGATCGTGTATGATTACTCGAGCTGCATCAGGGTATGCATCCTGCCACTCTAATGCATTCTTGTTTTTGATATAGATTGCAGTAAAGGGGCTAGATGCAGCGCCAAAAATCATGGATGACATGCGGTATGTACGTATAGGCTCATTCGGGCCGTCGCGCCATAGAAATCTTTGAGCATCCCTATCTTTTTCAATAACTTTAATCTGAGGGAACATTTCACGAATGTCGGCTGTCAGAGCGACTTTACCCTCACGGAAGCGCATCAGAATACTTAGTAAGGGTTGCAAAAGGTCTGGACCAGTTAATAACATCGAATTTAATGACACGCCGTGGGACTTGGCGGCTGCGTCGTGTACCGTTCTCAACTTGTTGGGCTTATTTACGTTGGTTACGCCAAAGTGAGGGAGGTACCACAACGGAGACTCCAAGTCAGGAGGACTAGCTGAACACGGTTCAGCATATCCCTTTGAGAGCATATCATGGATATTCCGACGGTAGCGTTCAGCATAGGCAGGATCTTTCACCATTTTTTTTTCTAAACTAAGGAATCTAGACACAGCTAACTTGTAACTATCGGGAATATCTAGTTTATCAGCCTTCCACAACAAGCCTACTTCAAAGCGGCCACCGGGCAGGCGGCGCGCGGTGTGCTCGAGAACTTGCACAGCGCGTTCGTCGTCTGCACTACGAGCTTCCTGTTTAGAGATGCCGATTGAATCAATTTTAAACTGCTCCCTAATAAGACCTTCCAGAATCAACTGATCGTTCGCTATATCAGGTTCGCTAATGCAGATAAGGCCAAGCGTGCGCACATGCGTAGCCAACTGTGGCGACTACGCATGCTCTCAACCAAGATCGTGTCGAAGACGGAGGAGTGACGCGCTTAATCAACTCGCTCGGAACACTATTAAACAAAGTTAACAGGCAAATTGCTACGAGGACGGACTTGCCTACGTTCGACGGCAAGTCCTATTTAGATTGGCTAGCTTTAAAACGTGCGTACGAAAATACATCTCAAAGTTTTTCGGCAACTGATAATTTAGCGAGGCTATCGTGCGCCCTGCGCGGAGCGGCGCGCGACGCAGTAGCGGGCCTGCTGGCGGCGGCGCGCGCCCCCGGTGTGGTGCTAGCTGCACTCGACGCGCGCTACGGTCGCCCCGAGCTCGTAGTGATGCATGAAGTGTCTGTGATACGTGCGCTACCTAAGGTAAGCTACGATAGTAAAGACCTCGTAATTTTTGCCAGCCGTGTACGAAACTGTGTGGAAGTAATCCGCCTGTTAAATCAGCCGGACTACTTGCGCTCACCAGAGCTGTTTCAGGCACTGTGGAGCAAGCTGCCACCGCTGTTGCGACCGCGGTGGCTGGATTACGCTCATTCGTGCGATGGCAGCTTGTCCAAAATAGAAATGTTTGCCGATTTCCTTTCCCGTGAGGCAAACTTACAGTGTAGGTTCGGTGGCATTACTGACTGCACCATGCCTGCTATATCACGTCCTAACATGGATATTAGAGGCCTTAGGGATAGGGTGAACGTTGTAGCTGAAATTGATCATCAAAATCGTAACGTTTCGTCAGAAACGTTATCAACTACAAATAATTCAACAAATAATATTTGTCAATTGTGTCAACAAAATCATGAGTTGACGTCTTGTGATAGGTTTGTCAAAATGACAGTAAATAATCGTTGGCGATTTATTAAAAAACATAAAATTTGCCATAGATGTCTAAAAAAGGGTTGGCACAAAAATAAAACTTCTTGCATTAAAAAAATATGTACCGTAGAAGGTTGTGACATGCGTCACCATGCGTTGTTGCACGGGTCGAAACTCGAGCGTGCTGTCACCGCGCACGTCGACGTGGAAGACGACGCTGAACCCGAGCCATCGACATCCAGCGCGGCCCCCTCGTCGTCCAGCACGCCGTTGCCGTGCAGGGCGCCCGCTGCCTGCGACGAGACCGCCGTACCACCACCTGATGACTCGGATCACGAAGTCTTGGCTCATGCATCCTCCTCATCAGCCGCGGAATCTTTTGTTCGGCCATTGTTGAAAATAGTTCGCGTGATCGTGTCGGGACCTTCTGGTAGCGTTGATACCTACGCTTTGCTGGACGACGGTTCCACAGGCACATTCATCGATTCTAAGCTAGCAGCTCAAATTGGTTGCAAGGGCCAAGAGAAACGTATTCATTTGGACTGTGTAGGTGGTCTAGGAATGGACGTGAACATTCAGTACGTCGATTTCAACATAAAAGGCCGTCATTCAAACGAAATTCACTGCGTTAAGCGAGCCAGGTCGATGAGCGGTTTGAGTGCTGCGCGACAGTCTGCGCATCTTGAGAGCGTGCGTAAGTATCCATACCTGGTAGACATTGCTAATGAATTTTGCTATGAAGACGTTAAGCCTATGCTGATTATAGGTATCGACAACTGGCACTTATCTCTCGCGAAAGCTACGCGCAAAGGAACCAAAACACAACCCGTAGCTATTTTAACTGCTTTAGGCTGGGTTTTGTACGGTTTCGGTTGTAGCAAAACTAAACTGGTCGACGTTGTCAACCACGCCGCTGTTAGCGAACCTGATATAGCGAACGATCAGTTGATTCTGGAAGGTCTTATTAGGGAGCAGTTTAAAATTGATTCAATCGGCATCTCTAAACAGGAAGCTCGTAGTGCAGACGACGAACGCGCTGTGCAAGTTCTCGAGCACACCGCGCGCCGCCTGCCCGGTGGCCGCTTTGAAGTAGGCTTGTTGTGGAAGGCTGATAAACTAGATATTCCCGATAGTTACAAGTTAGCTGTGTCTAGATTCCTTAGTTTAGAAAAAAAAAATGGTGAAAGATCCTGCCTATGCTGAACGCTACCGTCGGAATATCCATGATATGCTCTCAAAGGGATATGCTGAACCGTGTTCAGCTAGTCCTCCTGACTTGGAGTCTCCGTTGTGGTACCTCCCTCACTTTGGCGTAACCAACGTAAATAAGCCCAACAAGTTGAGAACGGTACACGACGCAGCCGCCAAGTCCCACGGCGTGTCATTAAATTCGATGTTATTAACTGGTCCAGACCTTTTGCAACCCTTACTAAGTATTCTGATGCGCTTCCGTGAGGGTAAAGTCGCTCTGACAGCCGACATTCGTGAAATGTTCCCTCAGATTAAAGTTATTGAAAAAGATAGGGATGCTCAAAGATTTCTATGGCGCGACGGCCCGAATGAGCCTATACGTACATACCGCATGTCATCCATGATTTTTGGCGCTGCATCTAGCCCCTTTACTGCAATCTATATCAAAAACAAGAATGCATTAGAGTGGCAGGATGCATACCCTGATGCAGCTCGAGTAATCATACACGATCACTACATGGATGACTGCATCACTAGTTTAGACAACGTTCACGAAGCGGCCAAACTGGCTGCCGACATCTATAACGTACATTCTCGTGCTGGCTTTGAGATGCGAGGCTGGACGTCAAATGATCTTATGGCGCTCTCGTTGCTACCCAAAGAATCCTTACTAGAGACGCCCGTTGTTAAAGATATAGATTTAGGCTACTTGGCTACGCATGTGCGCACGCTTGGCCTTATCTGGCAACCCGCCCGTGACGTGATTGGTTTTAACACAGGAGTCCATAAGGGTGTGTTGCCACAGAAGCTCACCAAGCGAGAGGTCTTAGCCCACGTGATGCGAGTCTATGATCCTCTTGGAATCATTGCGCCAATTGTCGTTCGAGGCCGCATCATGTTTCAAGATGCTTGGCGTAAAGGCTTGGAATGGGATGAGAAGCTCTCTCAAGGTGATAGCGCTGCGTGGAAATCGTGGTTTCAGGATTTATCCTCGGTTTCTAGTTTACGAATTCCACGTCGCTATAACTTGAATGATCTCGATCTAGCAGGCTGCGAACTTCATGTCTTTTCAGACGCCAGCGAGTCTGCCTTTGCCGCTGTCGCTTATTGGCGGTTTTTGTACGTTAACGGTGACGTCAGACTCTCCCTTATCTGCAGCAAAGCTCGGGTATCACCCCTTAAGCCTGTTTCAATTCCCCGTTTAGAGCTCCAAGGTGCTCTGATGGCTGCACGTCTTGCTACGTCTGTATGCGAAGCCCACCGACTTAAACCGACGAGACGCGTTTTCTGGTGTGACTCAATGACGACCTTAGGTTGGCTTCGCAGCGACGCTCGCACTCTTAAGCCATTCGTGTCTCATAGAGTAGGTGAGATACTGGAACTCACGGACATTGGTGAGTGGCGTTGGATTCCGAGTGATTTAAACGTGGCAGATGATGCAACTCGGGTCAAACGATTTAAGTTAACTCCAGAATCTCGGTGGATCTCAGGTCCTACTTTCCTGCTCTCCTCGGACTGGCCCACTGAACCCGTGATCGATGTCAGTGGACTAGGCCGCGAAGAATTCAAACATCACGTTCATCTCATCACTGATACTGACCTGCCCGCACCAATCTCCGCGGATCCACTGCGTTTCAGCTCATGGTTGAGAATGGTGCGAGCAACAGCAAAAGCGCATCAATTTATTTCTTTACTGCGTATGCGTAGTCTACAAAGACGAGGCGTTGATGCCAATTTAACTCGTCTGGAAGGAAGTTTATGTACATTTATTCCCTCTTGCATATCCTCTCCTAATGTCCCCAATAATCTTAATGTATCAGCGAGAATAACAGCAAACGATTTACGCCTGGCCGAAACCCACATCTTACGGCAGTCTCAATTCGATTCCTTTAAAGAAGATTTTTTGCGGATTAAGAACCAACAGCCGTTGCCTCGTAATAGCCGCCTGTTCAAACTGTCGCCATTCATAGATGAAGATAATCAGCTACGAATGTCAAGCCGCATTGTTGCTGCCTCAACCGTCACAGATGATGTTAAGCGTCCGCTCATTTTGGATGGAAAACACCCAGCAGTTCGCCTTTTGATCCAAAGATATCATCAGAAGGCCGCACATTCACACCTAGATTTGGTAATGAACGAGCTTCACCAACGTTACTGGATTATTGGACTCAGAAACGCTGTTCGATTCGTGGCCCATACCTGTCAGCTGTGCAAATTGCGCCGTGCTAGACCGTTCCAACCACCTATGGGAAATCTGCCAGAAGCTCGCCTAGCTCATCATCAAAGGCCTTTCTCTTTCACCGGTCTCGATTATTATGGCCCCATTCACGTCACGGTTGGCAGAAGAAAGCAAAAGCGCTACGTGGCCCTATTTACATGCTTGGTCGTCCGGGCCGTACATCTGGATGTGGTGCACAGCTTATCGACTGACTCGGCCATCATGTGCCTACGCCGCTTTGTGTCGCACCGAGGGACCCCAGTGGAGATTTGGTCCGACAACGGCACTGCCTTTGTTGGAGCCAGCCGAGAACTGCGAGAGTTGTACGGTGATGCGGTTGAAGACTACGCTGCCAGTGAGTTCATAAACTGGCGTTTTATTCCCCCCTCGGCACCATTTATGGGTGGAGCCTGGGAGCGCCTTATCCGAAGTGTCAAAGGAGCGCTGAAAGTGTCACTCCACGAGCGGGCTCCCTCTGATGAGGTACTCAGAACTTTGCTGGCTGAAGCTGAAGCCTTGGTAAATTCGCGGCCACTAACGATGATCTCACTCGAAGCTAATGCAGAAGAAGCACTAACGCCAGCTCACTTTCTCCTAAACGGATCACCAGGGCGTCCCATCCCAGCCACGCTTCAGGAGTCGGACCTCTCGAGCAGAAGTCATTGGCGGAGGGCACTCAGACTAGCCGATCATTTCTGGCAGCGATGGGTTCGAGAATACCTGCCTTCGTTGTCACCCAGAAGGGGTGGAGGCTCCGCGCCCTCAATTACGGAAGGAGATGTGGTCATAATATGCGATTCAAATTTACCGCGTGGTTCATGGCCCAAAGGCCGTGTCGTGAGGTTGTTCCCCGGTAGAGATGGAATAGTGCGGGTGGCCGATGTTGCCACTGTAGCTGGCACGATCAGGAGGCCCCTCCGAAAGCTGATTAAGCTGCCCATTTCTTAATTAAAAAAGGGGAGAATGTGCAAGTCTGCACTAAACCTTTTTTATATTTTTACCTTTTTGTCTATGTTTTTGATACCTATTGTCTATTATTTTGATTGATAAAAATATACCTTTTGTTTCACTACCTGAACCAGCGCCTTTTATATTTCGGTAGTTAATATTGACTCGATGCATACCCTGATGCAGCTCGAGTAATCATACACGATCACTACATGGATGACTGCATCACTAGTTTAGACAACGTTCACGAAGCGGCCAAACTGGCTGCCGACATCTATAACGTACATTCTCGTGCTGGCTTTGAGATGCGAGGCTGGACGTCAAATGATCTTATGGCGCTCTCGTTGCTACCCAAAGAATCCTTACTAGAGACGCCCGTTGTTAAAGATATAGATTTAGGCTACTTGGCTACGCATGTGCGCACGCTTGGCCTTATCTGGCAACCCGCCCGTGACGTGATTGGTTTTAACACAGGAGTCCATAAGGGTGTGTTGCCACAGAAGCTCACCAAGCGAGAGGTCTTAGCCCACGTGATGCGAGTCTATGATCCTCTTGGAATCATTGCGCCAATTGTCGTTCGAGGCCGCATCATGTTTCAAGATGCTTGGCGTAAAGGCTTGGAATGGGATGAGAAGCTCTCTCAAGGTGATAGCGCTGCGTGGAAATCGTGGTTTCAGGATTTATCCTCGGTTTCTAGTTTACGAATTCCACGTCGCTATAACTTGAATGATCTCGATCTAGCAGGCTGCGAACTTCATGTCTTTTCAGACGCCAGCGAGTCTGCCTTTGCCGCTGTCGCTTATTGGCGGTTTTTGTACGTTAACGGTGACGTCAGACTCTCCCTTATCTGCAGCAAAGCTCGGGTATCACCCCTTAAGCCTGTTTCAATTCCCCGTTTAGAGCTCCAAGGTGCTCTGATGGCTGCACGTCTTGCTACGTCTGTATGCGAAGCCCACCGACTTAAACCGACGAGACGCGTTTTCTGGTGTGACTCAATGACGACCTTAGGTTGGCTTCGCAGCGACGCTCGCACTCTTAAGCCATTCGTGTCTCATAGAGTAGGTGAGATACTGGAACTCACGGACGTTGGTGAGTGGCGATGGATTCCGAGTGATTTAAACGTGGCAGATGATGCAACTCGGGTCAAACGATTTAAGTTAACTCCAGAATCTCGTTGGATCTCAGGTCCTACCTTCCTGCTCTCCTCGGACTGGCCCACTGAACCCGTGATCGATGTCAGTGGACTAGGCCGCGAAGAATTCAAACATCACGTTCATCTCATCACTGATACTGACCTGCCCGCACCAATCTCCGCGGATCCACTGCGTTTCAGCTCATGGTTGAGAATGGTGCGAGCAACAGCAAAAGCGCATCAATTTATTTCTTTACTGCGTATGCGTAGTCTACAAAGACGAGGCATTGATGCCAATTTAACTCGTCTGGAAGGAAGTTTATGTACATTTATTCCCTCTTGTACATCCTCTCCTAATGTCCCCAATAATCTTAATGTATCAGCGAGAATAACAGCAAACGATTTACGCCTGGCCGAAACCCACATCTTACGGCAGTCTCAATTCGATTCCTTTAAAGAAGATTTTTTGCGGATTAAGAACCAACAGCCGTTGCCTCGTAATAGCCGCCTGTTCAAACTGTCGCCATTCATAGATGAAGATAATCAGCTACGAATGTCAAGCCGCATTGTTGCTGCCTCAACCGTCACAGATGATGTTAAGCGTCCGCTCATTTTGGATGGAAAACACCCAGCAGTTCGTCTTTTGATCCAAAGATATCATCAGAAGGCCGCACATTCACACCTAGATTTGGTAATGAACGAGCTTCACCAACGTTACTGGATTATTGGACTCAGAAACGCTGTTCGATTCGTGGCCCATACCTGTCAGCTGTGCAAATTGCGCCGTGCTAGACCGTTCCAACCACCTATGGGAAATCTGCCAGAAGCTCGCCTAGCTCATCATCAAAGGCCTTTCTCTTTCACCGGTCTCGATTATTATGGCCCCATTCACGTCACGGTTGGCAGAAGAAAGCAAAAGCGCTACGTGGCCCTATTTACATGCTTGGTCGTCCGGGCCGTACATCTGGATGTGGTGCACAGCTTATCGACTGACTCGGCCATCATGTGCCTACGCCGCTTTGTGTCGCACCGAGGGACCCCAGTGGAGATTTGGTCCGACAACGGCACTGCCTTTGTTGGAGCCAGCCGAGAACTGCGAGAGTTGTACGGTGATGCGGTTGAAGACTACGCTGCCAGTGAGTTCATAAACTGGCGTTTTATTCCCCCCTCGGCACCATTTATGGGTGGAGCCTGGGAGCGCCTTATCCGAAGTGTCAAAGGAGCGCTGAAAGTGTCACTCCACGAGCGGGCTCCCTCTGATGAGGTACTCAGAACTTTGCTGGCTGAAGCTGAAGCCTTGGTAAATTCGCGGCCACTAACGATGATCTCACTCGAAGCTAATGCAGAAGAAGCACTAACGCCAGCTCACTTTCTCCTAAACGGATCACCAGGGCGTCCCATCCCAGCCACGCTTCAGGAGTCGGACCTCTCGAGCAGAAGTCATTGGCGGAGGGCACTCAGACTAGCCGATCATTTCTGGCAGCGATGGGTTCGAGAATACCTGCCTTCGTTGTCACCCAGAAGGGGTGGAGGCTCCGCGCCCTCAATTACGGAAGGAGATGTGGTCATAATATGCGATTCAAATTTACCGCGTGGTTCATGGCCCAAAGGCCGTGTCGTGAGGTTGTTCCCCGGTAGAGATGGAATAGTGCGGGTGGCCGATGTTGCCACTGTAGCTGGCACGATCAGGAGGCCCCTCCGAAAGCTGATTAAGCTGCCCATTTCTTAATTAAAAATGGGGAGAATGTGCAAGTCTGCACTAAACCTTTTTTATATTTTTACCTTTTTGTCTATGTTTTTGATACCTATTGTCTATTATTTTGATTGATAAAAAGATACCTTTTGTTTCACTACCTGAACCAGCGCCTTTTATATTTCGGTAGTCAATAATAACTACTATTGAAAACATTCGATTCTTGGCTACCAACACCCCTTCATGATTCATGTTTGTTATCTAAAATCAAAACATAAAGCACACCAAAACTAAACGTAAAGAGACCATCAAACATCATGCCGTTCAAGTCAACCAGACAATCAATACGTGCAAAGAAACAAGACAGGTGTAACCCGGCGATTTGGGTGGCCGTGCTAAAGTTAATTTATCAGGTATTGGGAAAGAAACAATTAAACAATTACCTTTTTACACATTACAAAGTTTATTGTATTATCAATAAGGTACACACAATTTATTGTGGCAAGCCACTAAACTATAATAACCTTCCCAACCTTAATTAAAATGGTATCTGCCCTGACTCGCGCTGTCTCCGTAACAAGGCGTGTCAGAGGAGATACTAACATGAGACTAATAATAACAAGCTCAAGGTCGCTTGTTAGGATCCGTGAGATGAACGCATAAGAACCTTTAGCTCAATCGTAAGTAAATGACCTACACTCGAGAGCAATGCATCCGGGTCACTTAAAGAATGTTAAAAATCTCGGAAACTAAAAATGATAGGTTAATGCAATAAATTGTATTTAATAGACAATGTAATACTCCTTAAATGAAAGTAAAAAAAATATGAGTCACCATACATTTTATTAACACAAAATTACATAAAGAAAAAAACTGCTGATCTCTCCTTAAAACAAAAATAGGAAACATGAAATTTTTGAACTTTATTACGATTTTCTTGAATTTTAATACTTCGTATTGCCTCCTCGTGCTTCCATTACTGCGTTTACGCGGTTTGGCATGCTGTACACCAAGTTCCTTATACGATTTTGGGGAATATTCTCCCATTCCTCTGTGAGAGCAATTTTGAGCTCACGAAGCGTGATTGGGGGAGGGTTTCGTTGTTTTACGCATCTGCCTAGCTCGTCCCAAGCATGCTCGATCGGGTTGATATCCGGGCTGCGCGCTGGCCACTCCATACGAGTAATGTTCATCTCTTGAAGGTAGTCATTCACAATCCTACCTGTATGAGGTCGGGCATTGTCATGCATAAATATAGCATCCTCACCTAAATTGACCATAAATGGACCAACGTGATCATTGAGGATTTCTTCCACATATCTTACGCTAGTTAAAGAGCCGTTTTCTATGATCACCAGCTCTGTGCGACTTTCAGAAGAAATTCCGGCCCACACAAGTACAGACCCACCACCGTAGGCTACTTTTTCTTCGATGCATGCTTGCTTGAATCTTTCCCCTGGTCTTCGATACACTCTGTGTCTTCCATCGTGCTTGTAGAGCATAAATTTTGATTCGTCGGAGAACATAACTTTTGACCAATCTTCAATACTCCAATTTACGTGGCTCTGGGCATATCTTAGTCTTGAAATACGATGCCCACGCTCCAGTTTAGGGCCGTTTGCAGGTCTAAGGGGTTTTAAGTTAGATTCAGCAAGCCGACGTCTTACTGTCCATGCACTTGGGTTACTTCCTCCGAGGCGTCGAAACTGATTTGTGAGTTCAGTTCCTGTGAGAAAGCGATTTCGAAGCATGGTGTTCACCAAGTATCGGTCTTCTCGTGCTGTGGTACACCTGGTTCTGCCCGTTCCTGGTCTGCGTAGGTTAGAACCAGTTTCTTCGTAACGTCGGAGAACTCTTTGTACTGTTGACAGCGACACACCGACAGTCCTGGCTGTATCGCGCTGACTCCGGCCGGTTTCCAGCATTGTAAGTATTCTGGTGCATTCTTCAGGCGTAAGCGACATAATTTCAGCTTGAATAATGAATATAGAGCACTATCAACATGGTTTATGTACCCACATAAATGACAGATTACAAACAAAAGCAAAACCAAATGCTGTAATTTCGTAGTTCCATCTTCGAAAGTGGCCCTTTTTCAAATTTGATTTTTTTATGATATAACTTTACAATAACTAAGAAGTTTTAATACCTTCATTTAAGGAGTATTACATTGTCTATTAAATACAATTTATTGCATTAACCTAGCATTTTTAGTTTCCGAGATTTTTAGGATTCTTTAAGTGACCCGGATTCATTGCTCTCGAGTGTATATGGTTGTGCTCCTATAAGAAATATAACATTCGGGGCAAAGCACCCAGAGACACAACCAAACACATTGACTTTACAACAACTGGTCTTATAAACTAATATATTCTGAAAAGACCTTATCAAAATGGTCATATGTATATTCTCTCTCTAAGGTTCTACTACAATTAAACGTTAGGTAGTAGTATGACTTCAGTTTATAACTCCCTCTCAGTTTGTGGAATCAAGACCCTTGGCATGGAACAACAGAGAAAAACTCTGTGTTCCCACGAACGCGTGGCCTACGGGTCGACCGTAAAGATGATGATGCAGAATCGTACCTGGATGCGGCGAGACTTTCCTGCACGAGGAACCAGATAGGTGTAAGGCCTTCCAATAGAAAGATGACCACACTGCCAACACTCGAACTCGTTGGGTCAAAGCTCTTAACTGCCAACACCCGTGATCAGACCAGCACACTGCCCGCCTCTAGTCGGGACTGGCTGCAAATTCACCATTTAGACCACGGAATAGCACCAGGGCGTCACGTCTCCACACGTTCGTATCAGTTTCAGGCTAGCCTAAACAGCCAGACAGGTTCAGCTACAGCTGAAACAACGACACAGATATATTTCCAATCAGATTATTGATCGGACACATCAGACGATCATCACTGAACCGGTGCCCGTCCAATAACCTATCTGTTCTATCACCATCATCGCGTAGCTTCACCAGGATCCGAAGATCAACCTCGACGTTGCAGACGCAGTATCAAAGACCTCACTATTGTTTAGGAAGCTTCGAGAAGTTTCCAACCAGACTAAACAGAATGTTTGACATCAATGACTGTCCACTTTTGTTAATCTATGATTTATTTATTTTTAGTTTATAAAACCTTGCATGACTATAAAATGTTGTTGATTAACATAAGTATGTCAATAAATGTGGAAAGCTCGAGTGACATAAATGTAATTATTAAAACCAGCCACAGCGCCATATATCTGCATTATTCATTAACTCTTGAGCTTCAAGGTTTCACCGCTAGATGTCGTTTTGCAATGTCACACAGGCATGACAAAAAACAATTATCTCACAAAGAGGAGTCCAAGTGTCCCAGTAGTGGGGTAGTACCGGACCTATGCATCAGGTTGACTGCAACGAAGAAAAATGTATTATTACTTTCATTATTATAAAATATACCTAAATTACCGCATAGGGTTTCTCCACCACTTCGATGACGATTGGGAGCTCTTCGTCGAACCACGCGTCGGGGTCGATAATAGGGCGCTCATCATCCGCCGCGTCTAAGTCGATGCGCTCCACCCCAAATCGCCATCGTCATCGTAGTCAAGAAGTCCCGCCTCGGACTCCGAATCGACGTCATTAAGAGCGTCGATGAAGTCCGGTGGGACCTCTTCCCCACGATTATTCCAAAAGTTGTCCATCTACAGAAAAAAAATACACTATACTATAAACTGGGCGTTTTACACACCTCCGCCTTCCCTTAGGGAAATACAGACGTGATATTATGTGTTTACAACAAGTGAAAAATAATTTCATCAATTTACGCGAACAAACAAACTCACATACATACATACAAGTCGAAATACATTCAAGTTGGCTGCTAAGAAGAAAAATTGTTATTATTGATTATTACTTATATTTTACCATGTAGCGTTGCTCGTCCAGTATGTCCGACACCTCGATTACCACTGGTACCTCATCCTCGACCACCTCGTCGAGGTCGATGTGCACCTCCTCAATTTCCACGCCGTCCTCATCCGAGAAGACCTCCTCCCCCGACTCCGACCCGACACCCTCGGGCTCCTCGTCGTTCAGGATGTAAAAAGAGGGGGGGCGTCTTCTCCACCAACATTTGAGCTGCTAGTAGTATCTTCTGCGCATTTTTTTTATCTATAGATGGCTAGCCATATATAGATAAAAAAAATACACTATAATATACTCGTTGCGAGCGCCTTGTTTCCCCGTACTGACTGCACGAACGCTCGCTGTGTAACACGTTACATTACGCCCCGTAACGGCAGTCAGTACCCGCCATTAAGATTTGTTCGAGCACAAATATTGACACTTGTCTGTACAAGGTGGCTCCATTGCTTTGGCAGGAACAGTTTTACACGTACGAAATGTGTGGTTTTCCCGAATCTCGCCAGATTCTATTAAATTGGAGCTGCGTGTAGTAGAGTCTATAGAAGTGGAGCTTGATCATGAGCTTGTTGACGATGAAGTGGAACTGCTTGAACTAGATGAAGACATTTCACGAGTGCGTTTGGCTGGCCGATATTCATCACCACTATCGTCAGGTGAAATATCTCCACCATCCGACATTAAATATTTGCTATCTGCATTTGCAAGCCTCTCCGCCGATTCGCCTGTTTCGCCCAGATACGCACTTCTGACACGGTGTTCCCGGTCGAAATCACGCGATTCCTTCGCGTTCACTAACTACGATATCTGAGAAATTTGCGTCACAGCTCCACAGACTCTTATGTCATTGAAATTCTTATGAAATAAGCTACCTGATTATGCAGAGCTTAGTACAGTTTTATCTTGTAATATATTGCTAATTTGAAAGTAGGGTGAGCGAACCTCAAACCGCCATAGGTAGCCGGTTGGAGATTCACAAATCTTATGTCTTGATCCCCATCGAAGCAGCTTTATTGGGAATCAATAGGCTAATGTCCAACTAACCTTTCCACTGCAGAAGGCTTTCGTCCAAGGCAATATTTTTCCCCAGACGATACAAAAACTGAAATTTGTTGTTCAGGTGTGACAACAATTGCTGCACCTTAAAAAGTTTTGCCCCGGAACCATCCAGCTCTGCGCTAGAGCTGGAAGTCTCCGAGGCAAACTTTTGCACAACACATGTCTTCGTTATTAACGAAGTAGTTTTGTTGTACCCTAGCTACAACTAAAGGTGGGTACTGACCAACGTTACAAGGTGTAATGTAACATTCGCATCGAGCGTGTTACTCATCGAGCATTAACGCAGTGTCCTTAAAATCGACGTAACATGCTCGTCAAAACTCTGTGCTCCGTCGCCGCCAGTTCACTCCGAGATGGCCGACAGCGAGGACGTATTGGGAACTTTGATTCTACTTAGTTATTGTTTCATCCAAGTGAAGAAAAAGAAAAAACGTTACTGGACATCAAACTTATTTAAAAATAGAGGCGTATGTGGTGGTTTGTCATTGATAGCAATATTAAAAAACCAAATGATTACTGGACAGTATAAAAACTTTGTACGCATGTCTCCGATTGATTTTGAAGAACTATTGAATTTAATTGGACCAAAAGTACATAAAAACGATACAAATTATAGAAAAGCTATCAGTGTCACGGAACGGTTAGCACTAACGCTTCGTTTTTATGCTACAGGAGATTCCTATACTAGTATGCAATATCTTTTCAAGATATCAAAACAACGAATAGGATTTATAGTGAAAGAGGTCAGCGAAGCCCTTATTGGAGCATTAAAAGAATATGTAAAGGTATGTATTATGTATGTATTAATTCAGAAAATGTAGTCATTACATATCAAATTAAATTAAATCACCAAATTCTGACATAAATTGTTCACTCATAGCTGGTGACCCATAGTCATTTTGATGGGACGTATTTGATGCAGGAGTTTCAGGGCTTTGCTGTGGCTCATAGTCATTTTGATGGGACGTATTTGATGCAGGAGTTTCGGTCTGTGGCATCGATGAGACTCTGGAAGTTGTTGGTCGTGTAGAGTAGCCTGAATAACTGTAGCTGTTCATTCCATTTCCAACATAGTCATACTCTCCGCGATCAGCACTGAACAATATATTTGATATATAATGCTGCACATGTATTTTTGTTGTCTTTGAATAAGATCGTAATTTATTTGCCAAAAACATACCATAGGCTTCACATTCGTCAGGTCTGTGCGAAGTTGCCTCCGTTTGCTCGGTTCTCTTTTTTAATATATTTAAAGTAGATACCATTATCTCTTCTGGGCTTGGGGCTACTGATTTCTTCCTTTTTGGAGGAGGAGGGCAATCATTGTCGCTTTTTTTGGCAGACGGAGGGCAATCATCAGGCAGTTGTTCTGAAGCACCTTCATGTCCACGTAGCTGAAAATAAATATTAATTATTATTTCAGACGCCAGAAACACCGGAGCAATGGCTGGTTGTAGCAAATGACTATGATACTTTGTGGAATTTTCCACATTGTTTAGGTGCAATCGACGGTAAACATATTTTACTGCAATCACCGATCAACAGTGGCAGTGAATTTTATAATTACAAGGGTTTCTTCAGCATCGTATTACTGGCAGTTGTTGACGCGAAATATAACTTTTTGTATGTAAATATTGGGTGTCAAGGAAGAATATCTGATGGAGGAGTTTTCAACAACTGTGTTTTAAACGAAAAACTAAAAAATAATGCACTAAACCTCCCTCAGCCCACTGCGTTGCCAGCAAGAACAGAAGAAATTCCATTTTACTTCGTTGGCGATGAAGCTTTTGCTCTTTCCCAAAATATGATGAAAGTATATGCAGGATATCATGAACGTGGTTGTAAAGAAAGAATATATAACTACCGACTTTGCAGAGCTCGTAGAGTAGTGGAAAATGTGTTCGGCATATTGTCAGCAGTGTTTAGAGTTTTGCGGAAACCAATGTTGTTAGAACCGAAAACCGCGACATCTGTCGTAACAGCAATAACATCTCTCCACAATTTTTTAAGAAAAGGTAATAATGCTCATGTATATACCCCTGCAGGTAGTTTTGACGAAGAATTGAACGGCCAGGTCAGATTAGGAAACTGGAGAGAAGGTAACAATGATATGACTAGTATGTTACCCTTGCAAATAAGACCGCGAAGGGCTACAACATCTGCTCACAATATTCGTAATGAAGTTGCTGAATACTGTATTCAGCAAGGGTCTGTAAGTTGGCAAGAAAATTATGCTTAAAATGGACTTACAGTATCTGTTGTGTCACGAGGTGTATTTCTATCCAGTAGAAATAACATGGATTTGTAAGCGAATCAAGTGCTGTGGTAAACTTCATCTGCACCTGAAATTTAATTTGTAATTAATATTGAATTATTTTAAATAAAAAGAAGCACTATACAGATTAATACCGAGTTTATATTGTTTTCCCCACACTAGCTTGGAAACACCTACTTCCCTCACTAATTTCCACCCCCCCCTACTATAACCCGCGTTAAACTTAATAAATAATTACGTACCTTTTCCAGTACCAGTTGATTGTTTAGTTTTCTGTTTTTCCCTCCTCAATGATGCCAGTAAACTTGTCATTTTCTTTTTACAGGCTTCTCTTTCGCTGTCGAGTAACGAAGCCAATCTATCCCAAGCGTCTTCTTTCTTTAATTTGTTATAATGCTCTGGGTGAGCTGGGTGGGCACAACAGTGTTTCTTCTTTGTATTTTTCAATAAAATACAAAGTTTTTTCTTTATTCCACTCCATGCTTCTTGAAACTTGATATAATTACGAGAGGAATAACGGGTGATCACTTGCGATGTCCACGTGCGCTCGTGACGACTCGCAACGGCGTACTGACTGAACCGCGTAACAGTCAAAGGATTCGCCAAAAAACCGACAGCCGGGTGGAGCACTCAAAGCGAGCAACGAGCGGCTCGTTGCTTGCTGGTTTTCCCGTAACACGACGTACTGACTGCATGAATGCTCGCTGTGTAACACGTTACATTACGCCCCGTAACGCCGGTCAGTACCCAGCTTAACATACACATGTAGAACTATTTACGGTGGCCACGTGCTCATACGCTGGTGGAGGTGGACCTCGAGGCCCTGATCTTCAGGCAGGTCTAGTATGTTGTGTATGACCAGTCTAAACGTAAAAACAATTCAATTGTAATTCTCAAAATGATTTTGAAAATAAATGAGGTTATTGAAAAAATTAAAATAAAGCATAGTAGCAAGAAAGCAAAGCAGCACCTCGTCAATGGTTCGAGGTCACGGCCGCTCGTGTCGTAGATTGCCACGGTCTCCGCAACCTCTGCCACTAGAGCTAGGCCCGGTAACTACCACCAGCTCCTCCACCACTCCGACCCCGCGCCCTTATCATGCAAGATATGCCCGGCAACCGGGACCATCTCCTCCAGCACAGCGCGCCCTCTGCGACGCGAGGGCCTGGCAACCGGGACCACCTCCTCTCTGCCACTTAACGCAGGTACCAGCACCACTTCCTTCAAAATTACGGCGCGCCCGCGTCTACGGCCCCTGCCACGCATGTTGACCTCAAATTCCCCGCGTGTCGAGATATCTGAACCAGATTCGATTCGTTAGCGTATTATTCATTTCAAAGTTACTCAAATTGCTTACGGTAAAAGTTAAAATTGCAAGCACCATACATATTGTAGTCAGTTCGTTATAAATAGTAGAATTATTAATCGTAATACGAGAAATGCGACGCCGGCCGCGGCGAAATGGCGCCAAAAAGGCTATCGATGTTTGTTGAAATAACTATTTCGTTGTAAAATCTTTAGCAAATACACATTTTTTGTAATAAAAACTGTTCATTACTTACCCATTCATGTTTGCCACGAAAAAATAATCCACTGCAGTCCACAAAAAGTTTTTTCTTTAATGAAATACGGCCACACGCGATGCTCTCGGAATCGGACTGCGGGGGGCATTCAAAAAGTTTGTGCAAACGGCAGCTGGCGCGTTTCAGGGAAGGGGTATGCGGTTGTATGGAATCCTTGTTTAATTCTCTAAACATTTAAACAACTTTGAGCATGATTTTTATTAATAATCTGTAGCAATAGTGGTCAAATCGGAACGCTGTCGCGTCTTATTCAGATAAGGAGGCAATTAAGGCACTTTTGACAGATATCTGAACCAGATATTTTGGCATTCGAGGGGCATCTCTTTAGACTGAACTGAACTCTTTAGACTGAAGCTAAATAGAGCCGCTTCACACGCACTCGACCACGTCGTGTGCCTACCACGAGATTTCGTTATATATTTCTGAACACTTCAACTTCTAACGGACGCGTCCGCTTGGGTGTTTGCAGCTTCTTCTTGCAGTTTTGCTGCAGCTGCATGCATCTGCAATTATAAGCAGATGAATCGAGAAATGTAAGCAAGTTCTCTGTAGCATGTTGTTGAATAACCATGACATTACACTTGTTTTACCTGAAGGGTTAGGCACGGGATAAATGTTCAGGATAATTAAATGTATGCCAAAACATACCCTCATCGATTCAGCATTCGATTCTGTTACAGCCAGAAAACCCTGTTGTGCTGACCTATATTATTCATCGACGCTGCGGCGAGAATTCAGATCTAAATAACGAAAATACTTTTTTATATTAATATTGTCAGTATAACTAGTAATAGACATTTAAGCTTGTTCCTATTTCGAGTGGACCTCTCCCGCTGGACAGTGGGTGCAGGTTGTGATGTGCGACTTACTGCTGAAATAATTAAATATGTATTAAAAAACATTACGCTCCTTTCATGCTCTGTTGCAGTTGGGTAAAGTTATAAGTGAAATATAATACAGTAGGTTTAATAAGAAAAACAAAACTAGGATAATGCCCAAAAATATATGGAGCAAAAACCCAGAATCGATTAAAACGATTTATGTGTGGCAAGGTAGAGTATACATACTATATCCCAAATCCAATAATAGTTTTCGATTAAACCATCACCAAGTAATAAAAAATTCGTAACTAATTGACAAAACTTTAAAAGATATATGATATTTAAAGCGGTTTTACAAACGATATTGTGACGAATTGTGCGTAATATTGAGAGAGATTTGAGAGTAAAGAACATTATACGTTTCTACTGATTGTATATATGTATATAAATATAAAATATTATTTATACAATGTGGAGAGGACGATACAACAATAAATGAAAACACTGGTAATACTAGTTCATAGGAATATTTTGAAACTATCAAATAAATCCTAGTACCAAAATTAAAAAAACAATCTTTTCAAACAAACTAAATAGCATAAAAATGTAAACAAAACAGAACACCATTTTTAAATATTGGTTCACTAACCTGTGAGAAGAGCGGCAACAGCGCGGGGTAATGTATCGGTGGTGCGTCGAGTCGTGCGACCCGCGCCGACGACGACGTGATTTTTTGCGCCATATTTATTTTTATGAATGCAAAAACAATTACACAGAATCACAAATTATTAACTGAATAGTCACAGTCACCCACGAGTAATTATTAATTACAATCACTGTTCAATCACTTATCGTACATATTCAGACATAGTAAGATTAAATTTTTAAATTTTCAATATGTCCGCCATGAACCCGAACACACAAATTGCACCGTCTTAAAAGATTGTTTCTTACTCTTGATAAGAGGTCGCCATTAGCGGCCATTTGTTTTAATTTATTAAATGATATTATAATTCGGCTCCTTAAATCATCAACGGTATCAACGTCTGTTGAATAAACTTCATTTTTGACATGACCCCACAAGAAGAAATCTAATGGCGTGAGGTCCGGCGACCTCGCTGGCCACCGCGTTGGTCCATAACGGCCAATCCATTGCCGTCCAAACATTTGAGACAAACGCTCTCTGGCAGACGTCACTGAATGAGCTGGTGCTCCGTCTAACTGGTACCACATCTGGCTGTGCACATTTAGCGGAAGATCATCCGTGTAATCTGAAACGGGGCCGTTGAGAAGTTCTAAAAACTTTGCACCATTTAAATTCCCATCAATAAAAACCGGACCAATTATGGTATTCCTGTGTATGCCAGCCCACACATTGATAGCAAATCTGTACTGGTGCGAAGTCTCCCGTACTAGATGCGGATTCTCGCGGCTCCAGTACCGAAGATTCTGTCGGTTCCATAAACCGTTCCTTGTGAATGTACTTTCATCAGTCCACATCACATTGTACAGGAAGTCGGGATTATCTAAATGTTTTATTTCTATCCAGCGACAGAAGGTTTCTCTTACTGGCTTGTCCCTTTGTAGCAACGCCTGTACTTTTTTGTATTTATAAGGCTTCCGTTTGTCTCGTTTTAAAACTTTGTGTATGGTTTTGTGATTTACACCAAAATTTCGAGCTGCCCTACGTAGACTAGACGTAGGATTGCGTTCAAAATAATTTAAAACTCGTTCGTCTCGGGTCACTGTTACTATTGGAGTAGCACTATCTAAATGCGGGATTAAGGGCACATTTTCCCGTATCCTCTGGACAGCTTGAACGATAATGCGGCCGTCCGTAGGACATACACGGGTGTTCCCATACCTCTCTCTGTATGTTCTTATTGCTAAAGCGGCGTTTCCGTGACATTCCCCATAAATTAAAATCATGTCGGTGTACTCCATGGCTGTGTAACCAAAACGAGGCATTGTTATTACAAAAAACAAACGATTAGATAACACACAATGACAAGCGTCTAATTTCGCACAATTCACTTAACAATTTAACTAGGTACCTATTACTACGTTGTGTCCTATCACTAAATAAAGCGTCTAATTTCGCACAATTCACACTAAAAAACAAACGATTAGATAACACACAATGACAAGCGTCTAATTTCGCACAATTCACTTAACAATTTAACTAGGTACCTATTACTACGTTGTGTCCTGTCACTAAATAAAGCGTCTAATTTCGCACAATTCACACTAAAAAACAAACGATTAGATAACACACAATGACAAGCGTCTAATTTCGCACAATTCACTTAACAATTTAACTAGGTACCTATTACTACGTTGTGTCCTGTCACTAAATAAAGCGTCTAATTTCGCACAATTCACACTAAAAAACAAACGATTAGATAACACACAATGACAAGCGTCTAATTTCGCACAATTCACTTAACAATTTAACTAGGTACCTATTACTACGTTGTGTCCTGTCACTAAATAAAGCGTCTAATTTCGCACAATTCACACTAAAAAACAAACGATTAGATAACACACAATGACAAGCGTCTAATTTCGCACAATTCACTTAACAATTTAACTAGGTACCTATTACTACGTTGTGTCCTGTCACTAAATAAAGCGTCTAATTTCGCACAATTCACACTAAAAAACAAACGATTAGATAACACACAATGACAAGCGTCTAATTTCGCACAATTCACTTAACAATTTAACTAGGTACCTATTACTACGTTGTGTCCTGTCACTAAATAAAGCGTCTAATTTCGCACAATTCACACTAAAAAACAAACGATTAGATTACACACAATGACAAGCGTCTAATTTCGCAAAATTCACTTTACAATTTAACTAGGTACCTATTACTACGTTGTGTCCTGTCACTAATTAAATAAAGCGTCTAATTTCTCACAATAATTCACACTAAAGCGTCAATTTCATAAACAAACGAGCGGCGGCGGGCGGGCGGGCGCTTCAAAGGCAGCGAAACCGGAACACCTGCGCTTGCGATACGAAACAATGACGTGTACGACGTCATAGGATCACGGCGACACACTGACCTACACCAATTTTTGCAGGTTTCGGCAAGAAAGCGAAGTAGAAATAAACAAACTATCTAATCTATCCCTTTCGCACATACTTAATTTACGATTGACATGAGTGCGAAACAAGTAGTAATAACTTCCGCATGCATTATTTTCATATCTAAGTTTCTTCAGACGCTTTATGACTCTTATGCCTCAGAGATAAGGTATAATATGCATTAATTCTCATCGGGAAGTAAAATTTAAGAACAATTTTGGCGAAGGTTATTGACGTAGCGAGCTGGCAACATGTTTTGTTTATACCGATATCACCGTTGCAGATTATTGCTGATGTCGTTAACCTGTCGGCGCTGGCTTATTGTTAGATACAGCATGTAGAAAATCTTAAAAATGTAAAATAATGTCCTGTGACTAAACTATTGGATATATTTGATTGAATTTTTGTATGCAGACTGGGAACGGCATTAGGTATACGAAGTTTAATTTATTGTTGTATTGTCGTCTCCACCTTGTATACATACAGGGTGGCAGGGACATCGACGCGAAGCCGGTTACCATGGATTCAGTACATGATTCTGAACTCCCCTGCGTTGAAATTTTTCGTCGGTTATTTAAAAAAAAATCAGCTGTTTCATAGAAAAGTGCAATACCTAAGCGGTCAAAATGTATGGAGCAGCTTATTTTTTTTTTAATAACCGACGAAAAATTTCAACGCAGGGGGGTTCAGAATCATGTACTGAATCCATGGTAACCGGCTTCGCGTCGATGTCCCTGCCACCCCGTATAAAAGTGATTGCGGATGTGGCTATTAACTTAATAAATGAAAACAACTGAATATGCGTTACGTTCTTTTATTGATTTAAAAAATGTTACATATTTTCTAAATCTAGGAGAACGCTATCAAAAAAAGCCGCTGGCTGTTGAAGCCCTTCGTGTCTTGCAAATGCAAGGTAGTATAACATGCTTATTATATGAGCACAACTGCCTAAAGTTCGACGACCATGAATGCATGAACAAACGTATTCTACAATTGCGTCTTTGCTGTTCTGACCCGGTGTATACATGATGTATGTATAGTACGTTCTGGATCGAACATGCCGCGACTGTATGCGTCCTCTTAATAAAGTTTTCTCACCTAAGTTACCAATATTAATATGATGGGGATGTCGGTACACTTCTATTTCGTAAGTACCGTTCTCTCTTACATGCTCCCAACAGTACGACCGTGCTATCTTTAAATGGTAGGTGCCTGCAGCGAACAAAATCAATTCGTGGTATGATAATCTTGGAAAATCTTGTAGGTTTGGGGGGTTTGCTTGTAATCTCTCAAACGCTACTCTTTGCCGATTCATATTTTGATGTTCCACATAATCTGCCAGCAGGTTCGGTTTATGCATGTTGGTATTAATTATGTTGATGAACGCGTCAGAATATTGACTGTCAGCATAAGGTTCTTGGAATGCGTTTATAAGAGCTGCGGCAATTCTGAAATCGGTCATGGCAAATGGCGCTGATTTATTAAAATAAGTGTTGCGGTATATTTTGAAGTCTCTTTTGAAGCGACCGTTAATTGTTTCAACAACCCATCGGACCATTGTTATAAGTCTGGATTTGTTTGCATCCTCTGTGCTGAGTTGTGTTTCATGCCGCCTCTTAGATGGCGGCATGTGCGGTTCAAAACCACATTCTTCTAAATTCGGAATTACGTCGCGGAATCCTCGGTCTAAAATCAGTGCGTCGCCTGCGTTTAAAAACCATCGAATAGGTGCCTCTTCTAATGGACCGTTGTGGTTATTTAATATATTCTGCATTATTGTAGCGTCTGACTTGGTGGCCGCATATGGTCCAGAGACTTCAATGATATAGCCATCTGCACATACGATAAGGAAAGGTTTAATCAAGTTTTTGTATTTGTGCAAACTATAACTCTCCCTTTGGAACAAGAAGTTAGTACTCTTCTGTAAATATAAATATGTGCCATCACATATAATTATCGCTTTGGTCCTTGGGTCCGTACCAAAAATATGGTTTGGAATGCGTCTGTTTCTTCTCACAACCTCTTCCTGCGTTATGTGGTCAAACCCCAAATTAACAGATACAAAATCTCGATCCAAGCATTCCCTTGCCAAATGTATTTTTCTCTCAAGACTCTGTCTTGACATACCGAAAACTGTTGCTAGTCGTACACCGGGCTCGCCTGTCCGTATTTTACTTAAATATGCTGCTAGCTAGGTCGGTGTTGGGTGTTTTAGACATTTCATGAAGAGATGGAACCTCGTTGAGAATACTGTTAAATTGTGTATGGTGTACTCCAGTCCAAAAATGGAGAGTGTTTTCATCAATTTCATCCAAATTCTCGAAGTTAAGTGACGATTTCTGTTCAAGAGCTTTTGTATAGATTTGAATGATATCTTGCATATACTCAGCGTTAAAATCGTTTAAGCGGCGGGATACGTGTGTCGCAAAATCTTCCCAAGTGGTGTTGCCCAAATGGTTTTGGCAGATTCGAGAGAGTGGAGATATATATAAGTTATAATAACTAAGAAGATAAGCCTTTAATGTGTTAGGTACTTGACGGAGTTGAAGATTGTTGCAGTTTTCAAATATGCATCGTCTGGAAGAATTGGGCGTACGTGTTAATCCAGCAGGACTAATGGATTGTCTTAATGGTGGAATCGGTGGAGCTGGCTGGTCTTCTTGTTGTTGCGTACGACGTAATGCGTAGTCGATTCGTTGCCAACAAGGATGACAAAGTGATCTCGAACCATTAAATTCAATCTGTAACAATAGTGAAACTTGATGAAATGCTAGCAACTCTTGTGCTAATAGCCTATTGCTAACAATCGTTACCAAGTGATACCGATTGTTAGCAATAGGCTCATAGAAGCCGTGAAGAAAACTGTGTATAAGCCATATAACCAGTTATCCCGCTCTTTAATACCCCATCGTTAACACTATTAACGACTGGGAATGTTTTGTGCTACTCGTTAACACAGATGACGAACGAGACTTTTTTTTCATTTAGGTACGTACCTACGACTTCTGAATGTAATAAAATACATTCCTAGACAATACATACGACAAACAAAAATAATAGCAAATCGCCGCGGTGCATACTGTATACAACCATTTTGTAATCCAGAAGTTTAAAAAAAATGCATTAAGTGACGAATAGCCTCTGGGCATTATACAATGTCGCCCATGCGCATGTGACCGCCCGTAATTTTCTGAATATTCATGAAAAAATATCGAAAATAAACTTCAAAAGGGGGGGTCTATCTATAACATTTTTCACTAGTTTTTTTTTAAATAAATACACAATTTTTTACCGAAAAAATGACTTCGATTCCGTTTTTTCTTTCGTAGTCGATAATTTTTTTGTAAAATTTTTAATTAACCTGTTAAATAACTCATAAGCTTTTGGAAATAATAAGCAGAATCCAAATCGACCCATAAACTTCGGAGATGTGTCAAAAAACAGAAAGCAAATCTTTAAAAAAATAAAAATTTAATAACATGAAAAATGTTATAGATAGACCCCCCCTTTTGAAGTTTATTTTCGATATTTTTTCATGAATATTCAGAAAATTACGGGCGGTCACATGCGCATGGGCGACATCGTATAGTTATAATACCTATATGTGAGTTAAAGCAATTTCAATAACAGTTATATGATCTTCTGTGAACAGTTATATCTAGCCAACACTGACATTAATCGAATAAAAATACATAAAGATGAGTAACTAAGAATGTTTAGTATTTTTTAAACGGTCTATTGTTTTGAATTCCTTGTAGGTAACTATAAGTCAAAGTGGTACGTACCTCTTGTTGTGGCCCAATGGTGCTGAACATATACTCTACGAACGCTCTATGCGTCTCAAGGAAATCAGCAGAGAGAACATGATGCTGTCTTCGTGCCAGTGAACGGTCACAACTAACACAATGGTTGTTTCTATCCATATTCAGTCCAAAAAGCACAAATCGGTGTCCATAAATGAAAGCCAAGTTCGTCACAATAAACAGATTCAGTACCTAAAGGGAAATGCAAGTGGTCGTCGTAAAAATAGAAATGAGATAATTAAAAAGAACACGGTCGCAACGAAAGCTTACCAAGGACTGCGCGCGGGACAGGGTCGGTCAAGGTTTCGCTACCTGGGTAACAACAATGGCGCGAAGCCTTATACATCTGCTATCTCTTTCGTTCTCGTAAATGTAATTCCTTATCTATATTCTCCATCTCTTTCACGAGTGAGCAACAAACACAGTAACAAAACAATAAACCAGTTATTGAACGCGCCTTGCTACACAAAATTGTTATATGCTGCTGGCCTGTTTGGTTATGGTTTTATGCGAAACGAATAGCGTGTTTATAATCTCTTACTAAAGGTCTGTTTTGTTCATAAATAATTTTAATCGACTCTGGGTTTTTTTTGAGCATCCTTCTTTACTTATTTGTGGTGCTCGTGACTGTGTAGGTGTTTGCACCTGTTGCTCAGTTGGTGGTGGTAGTGGTGGTTGTAAAACCATAATCACAGTCATCCTGCTTCCACTCGGTGCCACAGTATCTACTAGCACGGAGTTATCTACCTCAAGAAACTAATTCATTGTCTGTAATAATTTGAATTTTAATAGTAGAACTAATTAATGAAAATTGAAACAAAATGTACATTTTTTGTAAGCACATTTAAAAAACTTACATTTAGGTAGGCTGATGACCGAACTTGTGAAGAATCCTGTTTCCATCTCACTTTGTGTCATCTATAAATAATAGTAAAAGTATTTGATTTTTAGTATTATCTTTATCACAGTAGATAAAGTATACATGTATCTTTCTTTTCGCAGCCGGGCTGCTTTACTACTGGCCCGGTTTTTAAAGGCTCTCCAAACCTACATGAAAGATAAACATTTGAAGTAAATATTATAATAACATTGACACTGTATGTAAAGAAAGAAAAGAACAAAAATGCGTTTATTGGCATTACAACAGAAAAATACACATATGTAACAATAGGTACCAAACTTAATGGGTGTAAACTTTACCGTGATCCATTGCTCTGGTGTTTTAGTGAAACCATTTGGCAGCTGGTTCAATTCCGCGGCCCTTCGGGTATTTAATCGCGTCGTTTCCACATAATCGTATAAGATATTCGGCAAGTCTCTTTTTGCTCTTATTTGAGTCAAAAATTTCTTCTGCAAGTGCATTATCTTCGGATTCGGAGTGGTTCCAAATTACAATAGAGATTTAAAAATTATTAAACATATTTGGCAGCGATTTATTGAAATATTTTTGGCGTAAAAGTTAAAAATCGCGCTTAAATCTGCTGTTTACTACTTCCACTTCCCATCGGCATATCGTCACCACTCGTGCTTCATTGTCTTGCTCGTTTGTAAGTTGTGTCTCCCCGCCGTCTTTGGTTGGTGGTACATAATACTCAGCCACAGCCTTCTTTGTCTTCTTAACTGTCCCTGAACCCTCGATCCAGAATAAATGCATCGTTTGATTCCAAAAACCAATGAGTTAGGTTTGTTTCATCCCTCATTATGTTTGCGTCAGTTTTGTGGTGGCGTACGGCCTTTTTACATCTATTGTATAGTCATCAGTGCTTACATAAATAGTTTTAAAAGGTGTGTTCTTAGGTCCTTCCATTTTTTTACTATTCAACAATCCAATCGACAAACAGTTCACTTTAATGTTCAAATCCAAGAAGAAAACAAAAGTCCAAGAAGGTCGTTAGAGCAGTTGTTCCCTAGTGCTGTCTGGCTCAAAATAAACTTTTTGCTTTATCCAACCCCGATGATAAATGTCCAGCGGCGTAAGTCTGGTGAACGCGGTGGCCAGGCTGCGGGTCCGCCGCGACCAATCCACTGTGAATGAAGTTGTTGTTGGTGACTCCTAACTGCTCGGGTAAAGTGTGGTGGAGCTCTGTCTAACTGTCACATGCGTCAGCGATATGACAATTGAAATTCTGATAGCGCTTCCTAAAATTCATTATTAAGAAATTCTAGAAATCTTGGGCCATTTAAATTTCTTGGGATATCGATAGGCCCAATTTATTGATCATCGATCATAGCTGCCCACACATTCACGGAAATTCATGATGGAACGTTGACGGCCTAACAGTATGTGGATTTTCAGCTATCTATTAGATTTCGAAAATTTGTAATTCTTCTTCTTGTGAATGTCGCTTCATCCGTTCAATACATTTCAACTGCAAATGTAACTTTGTACTCAAAGTATTCGGAGATTTACCATGTTATTTTAAGACGATAGACTTATAGGTTTTGCTGTTATCAATAAGTATAGAAGTGTTTTCAATAGTTTTGAAGATAAAGGGCCCAATCGTCTATTTTCTTAAATATCATTAAAGATTTTTTTTTATCAAAAAAAAAAATGCCTTTCCAAAACAAACCCTTTCATGTGATAATTTATTATGTAACACAGTAACTTAATTTTTTATTTTTTGTAAAATACGAGAATTTTGAATATGGGGTACCTACCTACATAGGCAGAAATTCATGAACATGTATTCTGAAAGTGGGCAACGTCGCAAATATTTCCCTGTTTTTATTAATTTGGCATTATTACTGTATGGATATAAAAAATGTGGCTAACTAGCGAACTAGAATATTGATTATGAAATGCAATAATTAATATCTTAACACCGAATATTTAATATTTTATTTGGAAACTTTCCAAATGCTTTTTTACATTTAAAACGGTTACAACTTCAAATTAAGTGTTATAATTGCAATTCATTTTTAATATTCTAGTTCGCAAATTAATCAAAACAGGTAAATATTTGACAGCAATTTGCGACGTTGCCAACTTTTATGTTATGATAAACGCTCATAATGGTAAAGCATTCTTTACAATGAAAAACATGTTTTCCACCAGTTGTATTCGAATATTATTGCTCAGTTATTGTTTCAAGAGCAAAACTGCGCTGACATACAGATACATCAGATTTGTAAGGTTTTTCATCAGTGTATATTCGAATATGATGGTTCAAATATGTTGAGTAATGAATGCAACATTTACTTTGTTTTAATGAGAATATTCTACACTATGGTCACTACAGAATGGGTCGTCTTATCGCCAAAAGTTATTTGACATTGACGTATTCAATGTCAAATAACTTTTGGCGATAAGACGACCCATTCTGTCACCCTATGTAATTTTACATAGGGTGCGTTACATTAATTTTGTCTATAATTTATATTATGGTGTTTTATAATCATCTTTTATTCGTAATCGGTATCATTACTTTCTGAACTATAAGAGCTCCCGCAGACATACAATTTTGTTGTTGGCCGACTATCGAACGACTAAATTGCGTACTTTTATAATTAAATCGTCCAACTTTATTACATTTTGTCAACCGCAGACGTGACAACCTTCTTCGAGATAAATCGAAAATGCGGTACTAGTCGAATAAAATTTCAGTTTTATTCTTGTTAACTATCTATTTCCTGTCAAACATTGTATGGAACATTGAAAGAAAGTAGAGAATTCAACTTGTTTTAATGTGATGTTATGTTTTGCCCAAAATGTAGAATAAGTATTAAAGGGGGTTTCGCCAGTGCAAACGCACAGGTAGACTGATGTTGTTCTTTTCTTTCATTCACACTGAGTTCTGCCCAATTGCTTATTAAAACTTCGCAGATTTCCACCCATATTTTTTTTTAAATATTTGTATCAGAGTATTGTTTCAAGTCTTTTTGTACAACGCAGGCCTTTTTTGCACTTCATCTATGAGCTCTTCACCTTTTTGGTTTGCAACAAATGATCGGGAGGCAGAACGAGTCGACGAAGGTCCGAGCGTAGCGAAAACATGCGCGCGCGTCCTGTCGTCTTGCATATTGCCTTGCAACTGACCAAAAAAGTTGGATAGTCCACGAGCTTGCATAGGGTAACCGTGCTAACGAGCAGTTGGGCGATAGTTTGAAAACTTTTGAATTGTGCGTAATTTCGATTCTGATACGATCGGTGTCGCAACTAATTAATTGGAAAAAATGTGCGGGCTAGCATTATGTCGCTATACCTATTGGTATACTCAGCGATTTATGTGATGTTCTGATACTTACTCGTATAATCAAATTTAAGACAGTTTAGTGCAAAAATCTGTTATATGTTTATAAATCAATTAAATCTGATTCTGACTCTTGGGAAGTTTGACCAGAATGAAACAATACTATTATGATCATGAGGAGATGGAGTTATAAGTTGCGGGAGCGGTGTTTGACTTTCAGGAGATGGACTTGAAAGTTGCAGATAAGATGGTATTATATCCGGTGGCCCTGTGATAGATAGACTGCTAATGAAATTCTGTCAGATGCTGTGATAAATTTACTTGATTTGTGGAATGGACTGAACAACTATGTTTTGGCTGAATAACTTGATCCGAAATAATACGAACATCCGTGTGTGCGAGGCCCTCTTCTCTCACTTAAAACATGCACTATCCACACACCGCGACCGTGCGGAATATGGACCTGTTACATCCAACATAAAACCATCTGCACACACGATAATGAATGGTTTTACTATGTTTTTGCACTTATGCAGCATTTACGTGCCAAAAATTAGAGCTTCGTCTGATGTAGATATAAGTTCGATCGCATATTATTATCGCTTGCACCAAAAATCTAGTTATATGGTCCAAGCCAAGGTGCTACGAAATGAGGCTGCCCTTTTCCGTATTGAAAGTCGTGGATTGCCATGTAAACTCCCTTCCACCAGTTCAATGTTAACGGGGGACCTTGAAGATCGACTAGGCGCTGGCCGTGGGGTGTTCAAAGCCGAAGCACTTGCGCGGAATTTGCATTTTTACCCAATTCATAGAAATAATATGTATAATTCAGTTAGTTTCTGGACGCTGCGCGCCGTCGCGTAATCTAGTATGCCCAAATTAAGGGAGCAATAAGAGGGGGAAATTTAATGTAAATTTTTGAATCTCGATCATGCTTATTATTCTTAAAACATTCTGATAATTATGACCCGGCTTGTTGCTAGTAGAACACTGTTTAGGAGTTACTAAATTAGATCTAGATAAGTTCTATAATTTTTCTTTATCAATAGCATACTGTATTGTCATTGAGATTAGAGGGATTTTGCAACGGACAATAGTCGATATGGAAGGGTTTAATCCTATCATAAAGATGTTTAGGGCAAGGTCCTCCATGGCTGCTATTCTGCCAGGGAGTTACTTGTCATTTTTGCAACTATAATGTATGTCTGACTGTATAGGAGTCAATAAAGAAAGGACTTCTGAAGCTTATTAATGTATGGACTTAATAACATGATATCATCACGTGGATTATCAGTTGTATAATTAGTCGGTATTATTTCATCGGCGTTAACGAGGAGGTGATCCTGCCAAATGACTCCCGGTATCAGGTTATTCTCTTCAAAACGACGACGTTATCTCTCTAGTGTATTGGCGTCGGATAGTGCAACTACACGCACGTAAATTTGAGTAAATCACACTCTCTGGACGTGGAACCAAACATCCACAATCATCATTGCGCAAACGCGCAGCCGCTGGGATGTATACTCCTTACTCCTTCATCATTATTGATTATGCCGACTGCATTAATTAACCTTTTCATCGGTTCAACGCGTTTTCTTTGAGATCTGATATAATGAAACCGTTAAGACAAGCAGAATTGACTTCCATAGAAAGAAAAATCTACAATTATCGTGTTTCGCGTGTACGACGAATCGTGGAGAATGCCTTTGGCATTCTGGCTTCACGTTTCAGAATCTTTCATACGGATATAAATATACATACAAATAAAATTGAGTCCGGCGATAAGGCATGTTATGCATTGCATAATTATCTGATTAAAAAAATGCCTATTTAAATAACTCTTGTAAGTTCTGCGCCATTATGTGTCGTTGTCTATTACAAATCAAATACACTCGAGAGCAATGAATCCGGGTCACTTAAAGAATGTTAAAAATCTCGGAAACTAAAAATGATAGGTTAATGCAATAAATTGTATTTAATAGACAATGTAATACTCCTTAAATGAAAGTAAAAAAAATATGAGTCACCATACATTTTATTAACACAAAATTACATAAAGAAAAAAACTGCTGATCTCTCCTTAAAACAAAAATAGGAAACATGAAATTTTTGAACTTTATTACGATTTTCTTGAATTTTAATACTTCGTATTGCCTCCTCGTGCTTCCATTACTGCGTTTACGCGGTTTGGCATGCTGTACACCAAGTTCCTTATACGATTTTGGGGAATATTCTCCCATTCCTCTGTGAGAGCAATTTTGAGCTCACGAAGCGTGATTGGGGGAGGGTTTCGTTGTTTTACGCATCTGCCTAGCTCGTCCCAAGCATGCTCGATCGGGTTGATATCCAGGCTGCGCGCTGGCCACTCCATACGAGTAATGTTCATCTCTTGAAGGTAGTCATTCACAATCCTACCTGTATGAGGTCGGGCATTGTCATGCATAAATATAGCATCCTCACCTAAATTGACCATAAATGGACCAACGTGATCATTGAGGATTTCTTCCACATATCTTACGCTAGTTAAAGAGCCGTTTTCTATGATCACCAGCTCTGTGCGACTTTCAGAAGAAATTCCGGCCCACACAAGTACAGACCCACCACCGTAGGCTACTTTTTCTTCGATGCATGCTTGCTTGAATCTTTCCCCTGGTCTTCGATACACTCTGTGTCTTCCATCGTGCTTGTAGAGCATAAATTTTGATTCGTCGGAGAACATAACTTTTGACCAATCTTCAATACTCCAATTTACGTGGCTCTGGGCATATCTTAGTCTTGAAATACGATGCCCACGCTCCAGTTTAGGGCCGTTTGCAGGTCTAAGGGGTTTTAAGTTAGATTCAGCAAGCCGACGTCTTACTGTCCATGCACTTGGGTTACTTCCTCCGAGGCGTCGAAACTGATTTGTGAGTTCAGTTCCTGTGAGAAAGCGATTTCGAAGCATGGTGTTCACCAAGTATCGGTCTTCTCGTGCTGTGGTACACCTGGTTCTGCCCGTTCCTGGTCTGCGTAGGTTAGAACCAGTTTCTTCGTAACGTCGGAGAACTCTTTGTACTGTTGACAGCGACACACCGACAGTCCTGGCTGTATCGCGCTGACTCCGGCCGGTTTCCAGCATTGTAAGTATTCTGGTGCATTCTTCAGGCGTAAGCGACATAATTTCAGCTTGAATAATGAATATAGAGCACTATCAACATGGTTTATGTACCCACATAAATGACAGATTACAAACAAAAGCAAAACCAAATGCTGTAATTTCGTAGTTCCATCTTCGAAAGTGGCCCTTTTTCAAATTTGATTTTTTTATGATATAACTTTACAATAACTAAGAAGTTTTAATACCTTCATTTAAGGAGTATTACATTGTCTATTAAATACAATTTATTGCATTAACCTAGCATTTTTAGTTTCCGAGATTTTTAGGATTCTTTAAGTGACCCGGATTCATTGCTCTCGAGTGTATAACTAAAAGTTGTTAGTCTTCAGTTAATTTTGGTTTAAAAACTTGACGAGTAAAGACTTCTTTAAAGGTCTCAACTTTACCTATAAACTATCTACTAGTAAAATTTGTGGTCTATAAACAGTTTAGTGAGACACTAGAAGAATCTCTACAGACAATTTGAAAATTTACAACTCTCTATCTATTCATGTTTTCTTAACTCATTCTTAAGAGAGGGGATAAGGTTGTGCCCACTTTTACTAAACTGTGTCTATAAGCGTTCTTGAATATAACTTGAGGGATATTTTACTCTTAAGGTAGACAATTAAATTAAATTCTATTAGATATCTAATAGTTTGTTTTTAGACGCGATTGTGTTACTTAGGGTCATAGTAACGCGGGCCTTTATCTCTTGTAACCACCTGTAACCGGCTTGGTTGCCGTGCTAAAGTGAATTTATCAGGTATATCAGTTTGGGAACAATTACCTCATTACACATTACAAAGTTTATAGCATTAATAACAAAAGTACACACAATTGTGGCAAGCCACTAAACATAGATAACTTCCCAATCTTAACAATAATGGCATATGCCCCTGACACACACTGTCTCCGTCACAAGGTGTGTTAGAGGAGATACAAACATGAGACTAATTATAACAAGCTCAGAGTCGATTGTGAGGATTCGTGAGATGAACTCTTAATAACCTTTAGCTTAATCGTATTAAAGTGACCTATTGTGGTTGTGCTCCTACATGGAATATAACGTTTGGGGCAAAGCACCCAGAGACACAACCCAAAACATTGATATTACAACAACTGGTCTTATTACCTAGTTCACAACATAAAGGCCTAAATCACTCTGAAATGACCTTATCAAAATGGTCACATGAATATCACTCTCTCTAAGGTTCTACTACAATTAAACGTTAGTTAGTAGTATGATTTCCGTTTGTAACTCTCTCTCAGTTTATGGACTCTCGACCCTTTGCATGGAACAACAGAGAAAACTCTTGTGTTCCCACGAACGCGTGGCCTACGGGTCGATCGTAAGAAGATGGTGACGCAAATCGTTACCTGGATGCGGCGACACTTTCCTGCACGAGGAACCGGATAGGTAAGGCCTTCCAATAGAAGGATGACCACACTGCCAGCACTCGAACTCGTTGGATCAAACCTCTTAACTGCCAATGCCCGTGGTCAAACCAGCACACTGCCCGCCACTAGTCGGGACTGACTGAAAATTCACCAGGGCGTGAGGCGTCACGTCTCCACACGTTCGTACCAGTTTCAGGCTAGATTAAACAGCCATACAGGTTCAGCTAATACTGCAACAACATCACTGATATATTTCCAATCAGATTATTGATCGGACACTGATCATCACAGAACCTGCCTCCAATACCATACCTATGGTGCCTGTCCAATAGCTTTCCTGTTAAATCTCCAACATCGCGTAGCGTCACCAGGATCGGGAAGAAAACAACCTTCGCATCGTTGTCGTAAAACCAAAGACCTGACCCCGGGGATCTATAAAGCCTCGAGAACCTTCTAACCACAGACTAAACAGAATAGTTTGACATAAGTGACTGTCCACTTTTGTTATTCTATGATTTCTTCTATTTTAATTTATCAGATATTGCATGACTATAAAATGTGGGTGATTAAATGTATGTTAATTAATTTGGAATACTTAATTAACATCAAATTGTTTATTGAAACCCTACAACAGTGCCATATCTACAATATTGAACAACTCTTGAGCTACAAGGTTCTACCGCTAGATGTCGCCTCAGATGTCATTTTGCAACGTCACACACCTTTTCTCAGAATCCGATTTCAAAGGCTTAGAGCTTCGTTAAGTAGTCGTAGACCGTGGAACGTGGATTCCACCAGTTTTTTTTGTGTTTTAGTGGCTTACAGCTATATACAGAAGTAACAGCGAGGTAATTGACGACAAGCCATTTACAAGCCTCCACAGTTAGCAAAAAGCGCGCGCGCGGATTTTAGTGCTTTCATTAGCAACCCAGTCAGAAAAAACGGTTTTCTTTTTCATGTCGAATGTTGCTACAAAGAAGTCTCTACACACCCTTAATTTTGTTCCTGCTTCTGAAGGCAAATACCAGTAAATACCATAATTATTATTACGCTTATGTGTTATTTCCTCCAAAGTTTCAGTAGTTTTACGCCTTTTTATTTATTGACATTTCTAACCTGTACAAGTCCGATAAAAGAGACCTTGTTGGGTTTCCATGGTGATATGGACCAAAAGTATCTAAATAAATCTTCACGGGCGCAGTTATTAATCGCCCCCAAGAAAGATCGATTAGATATAGCATTAGACCTGTGATTGCAAGGAAAGCAGATTTTACGCCGTTTGTCCCGGCTGTAATTCGCAGATCTGGAGGAGGCTGTCAGCAGGCTCTCGAATAACTCTCTCATGCATATTGATGTCGTGATTCCTTTGCTTATACTACCTTTTGCTTATACTACCTTTGATTTATTTTATTTACATAAAATTCATACCATATTTCCCCGTGATTGCAAGGAATTAGCTCGGTAAGCAGATTATACGCCGTTGGTCCCGGCTGTAATTCGCAGATCTGGAGGAGGCTGTCAGCAGGCTCTCGAATAACTCTCTCATGCATATTGATATCGTGATTCCTTTGCTGATAACCTTTGATTTATTTTATTTACATAAAATTCATACCATATTTCCCCGTGATTGCAAGGAATTAGCTCGGAAAGCAGATTTTACGCCATTGGTCCCGGCTTTAATTCGCAGATCTGAAGGAGGCTGTCAGCAGGCTCTCGAATAACTCACTCATGCATATTGATATCGTGATTCCTTTGCTGGATAACCTTTGATTTATTTTATTTACATAAAATTCATACCATATTTCCCCGTGATTGTAAGGAATTAGCTCGGAAAGCAGATTTTACGCGGTTGGTCCCGGCTGTAATTCGTAGATCTGGAGGAGGCTGTCAGCAGGCTCTCGAATAACTCTCTCATGCATATTGATATCGTGATTCCTTTGCTGATAACCTTTAATTTAATTTATTTACATAAAATTCATACCATATTTCCCCGTGATTGCAAGGAATTAGCTCGGAAAGCAGATTTTACGCGGTTGGTCCCGGCTGTAATTCGTAGATCTGGAGGAGGCTGTCAGCAGGCTCTCGAATAACTCTCTCATGCATATTGATATCGTGATTCCTTTGCTGATAACCTTTAATTTAATTTATTTACATAAAATTCATACCACATTTCCCCGTGATTGCAAGGAATTAGCTCGGAAAGCAGATTTTACGCCGTTGGTCCCGGCTGTAATTCGCAGATCTGGAGGAGGCTGTCAGCAGGCTCTCGAATAACTCTCTCATGCATATTGATATCGTGGTTCCTTTGCTGATAACCTTTGATTTATTTTAATTACATAAAAGTCATACCATTTTTCTCCATATTTTTTTTTACAACGACCAAAGAAACGGAAAATACTAGTGGAAAATATAACGTGATCTTTAATTTGTCTCGAAAATTTTGCTATCAAGCGTTTTATTTAATTTATTTACGTAATACTCATACCATATTTCTCGAAATTTTTTTTATAACGACCAAAGATACGGAAAATACTAGTGGAAAAAATAACGTGATCTTTAATTTGTCTCGAAAATTTTGCTACCAAGCGCTTTATTTAATTTATTTACGTAAACTCATACCATATTTCTCGATATTTCTTATAACGACCAAAGATACGGAAAATACTAGTGGAAAATATAACGTGGTCTATAATTTGTATCGAAAATTTTGCTATCAAGCGTTTTATTTAATTTATTTACATAATACTCATACCATATTTCCCCGTGATTGCAAGGAATTAGCTCGGAAATTAGATTTTACGCCGTAGGTCCCGGCTTTAATTCGCAGATCTGGAGAAGGCTATCAGCAGGCTCTCGAATAACTCTCTCATGCATATTGATATCGTGATTCCTTTGCTGATAACCTTTGATTTAATTTATTTACATAAAATTCATACCATATTTCTCGATATTTTTTTTATAACGACCAAAGATACGGAAAATACTAGTGGAAAAAATAACGTGATCTTTAATTTGTCTCGAAAATTTTGCTATCAAGCGTTTTATTTAATTTATTTACGTAAACTCATACCATATTTCTCGATATTTTTTTTATAACGACCAAAGATACGGAAAATACTAGTAGAAAATATAACGTGGTCTATAATTTGTATCGAACATTTTGCTATCAAGCGTTTTATTTAATTTAGTTACATAATACTCGTACCATATTTCCCCGTGATTGCAAGGAATTAGCTCGGAAATCAGATTTTACGCCGTTGGTCCCGGCTTTAATGCGCAGATCTGGAGAAGGCTGTCAGCAGGCTCTCGAATAACTCTCTCATGCATATTGATATCGTGATTCCTTTGCTGATAACCTTTGATTTAATTTATTTACATAAAATTCATACCCTTTTTCTCCATTAGCAAAAGTAAATCGATGTCCATTCTGCTCTCTAATGACATCTATAATTGCTCGTGCCTAATGCCATAATATTTTCTTAGCTGACATTGCTCATAGAGATAAATAGCTTGGCGTTCTGATGGGTTTTGTAGGGCATTGGTAAATACTTTAAAGGCATCTTTTTCAAAATTGCTCAATATGTTCCTCTCATGGTATATTTTAGCTGAAGCCACAGTCATCCCACTGACAAAATAAGACTCGATCGAGTTTTGTTCCTTGTAAAAAACGTAGAAGAGTTAATCATCAAGAATGAAAAATTAAAAAACTTGCGTCAAAAATATCCTTTCGGCCGCTATGGTATCTGAACTTCGCAACTCGTTGTCAACAAAAGAAATAACTTTCGTTCTATGCAACCGGTTGCCAAAGAAGAACTTTATTTCTTATGTGGCAAGTGGTTGCCAATTAAGAATTCCTCGTAAAGCGTGATAGCGATAGAGGATTTTTCTTTCGTTGTTGGGCAATATAAATAATAGTCTTCCAACTTCTTGATGATAATAATTATAATATTGTATAAAAAAGGAGACGACACTTTACAATGGTGGACGGACAAACGATCGCAACATTGAAGATCGACGTGTGTTTTGGTGTTTGTGGCCGAATGTGGGCACGCCGTCAGTATAATAAGGTCTCCGACATTGATTGGTGCGGATCCCTTTCTCCATTTTGCTCGGTTTTGTAGCTCTGCCATGAACTCTCGTCACCACCTCTCCCAGAACCGCTGTCGTATTTGTTCGATAAGCTGGTACCTGTTGGGTTTAGACGTTTTCACAGGTAGTGAAGGTACTGACATCAGCAGCGTCCGATTAGGATGTACCCAGGAGTTAAAGGGTTGGTATCAGTGGGTTCTGAGGACAGGGGGAAAGAGGTCGGGAGTTTAGAATTGCTTCTTTTTTATTCTGACGGTAGCTAAGCTTCTGGTTATCAGGGGTAGCCTCTGATACTCGTCCATATTGTATATTTCATATACTCAATCTTATTCAAAATCATCATACCATACTGATTCTGTAAATATAAACCAACATTCTTATTACCCATAGCAAACAAAGTAAAAAAGGAACAGAAGAATAGTCTGCTGAATAGCACTTCCTGCATAAATATACTTCATAACCCTCCCAGGAACCGACATAACGCTTCTAAGAGGAGGACCACACTGACGCCTATACTGACGACGAGGACGCCTCGTCTTCCGACGATATGCATATGGTTTCTTGAGACCACGTGGGCGTATCTTCCTCCACTTTCGGGACACACGCCCGAATCGCCTCCCAAAACGGTTCCGACGCACTAACAAACAACAAACGATTTTTTAATGCATCATCCATACTGTCATCTAACTCATTTGAAACAAAAATAATGGGACCTCTAAAAGAAATTAACATATCACTCTCACACTTCACCGGATATGCATACTTACGCCCTTCTAACAACCTCTTTAGCATATTTGGAACAGATAACTTATAAGAAAACTCTTCAAATAAAATTACTTTATGATAACCTTCCCGATATCCTTGCATAAAGAATTTACCAACACCAGGATAAAAAACATATTTCATATTAACACGACCAATTAAACTTTCAATATAACTTGATTTACCAACGTTAGAAGGGCCATAAAGATATAACTGTTTTCTTTTCAAACCCACGGTACGTAAATAATCATTCCACCACATACACACTTCCATAGTCCAATTACCATAACAATAATTCATTGGTCTCAAAGAAACTTTCACAACTGGTTCTTTAATATCAGAAAAAGCCTTCTGTAAAAAGCGATAACAAAATCTATGCTCAATAACAAAAGGATCATCAAATCGGAACCTCGGAGTAATATAATATCCAGGAATATGTTTCAGATTAATGTAGTTTCGGATCGTCGACGAAACCCTTCCTAAATCAAGCATTCTGTATCGGCCTTTCATTTCAAACAGAACAGTGTTAACTAGTGACATTAGTTCGGGACAGATTTTTAGTCTAGATAGTTCGTTTTCCCCATCAGGAAAGTCGCAACCCTCAATTCTGGGTCTAGCTTCAGCTGGTAGCAACTCTGGGGTGCATGTCCTAATAAATTTCTTGTGGGTACTGATCCCGCAGGCATCTTCTGGCAGTATTGCCATCATTGGCTGTGCCTACTCCTTGCTTGACTACATCGATAAGTAAACCGCATTCCTTCTTAAACGCTCATTCTTAGTGACATTTTTCGTATAAGCTGCAAATGAAAAGAAATGTCACTTAAAAAATAATCTCACAAGAAACTACATAACATGATAAAAAGTATATTTACCGATATGAAGTAAGCACTCCATGCATCTTATCTAGACATGTTAAGATGACATTCCATACTGGAACATTTCTTCGTTGTTTTCTCTTTGAGCAAGTGGTTTTAAATTGTTCATCTCTGACGGTTTTGCTTTGCAAATATCACAGACAGCTGAAGATGTGTGTGACAAATATGACGTTATTTTGCCGTCTGTCATCGTCACGTGCAATTGATGCTTAACTTATTGATTCTTGGCTATGGCTGAAGTCTTTCTATTTCTTGTTTTATGCTAGCTTTTATAGTTGCTACTGTTGACTGCGTTTCTTTGGTAAATTGAACATTATCGGTCGTTCTCCCATGTTCCATCACATTGTTGAAGCCTTATAGGAACTAGACTGGCCATGAAAGTAGTTGAATCATCAAACTCTATTTCAGTCTTTGGTTTGTAATTACTTTGACCTGAGGCTCCATCAAAGCCCAATTTGCTTATAAGCAGTAACTCGCATCTAAAAACCTAGATACCGTCAAGTTGAGTAAAGCTTGCAGTTTAATAGCATCTCCTTTTTCAGGTATAATTATGTCTTCTTTCCTTGGATAACATTTTGACTTCGCTAGTTTAATTATATATAATAAAAAGGGTATAAATCAGACCCATTTTCACTTGATGCTTCTCTTAGGCTTATACTGGCTGGCTTAATGTGGATTTATAATCATACTTTAAACTTACCATGTCATCTGGTTTTATACTTTTCCATGTTGGTCTATTTTGTAAAAGATCTAAATAAGAAATAAAGAAAGAAAAATTGTTTATTCTGCACAAACAAAATGCACATTTAAATAATAAAAAACATAAAATACAGACATCCAAAAGTAGCCAAAAGTCTCGTATTCAACCAATAAATAAATAAACGTTTTAACAGTTTGACAGTGCTGTTCACTAGCTGATGTCAAGGCCACGTACCAAAGACAATATTGCGTAATTTCTGTTGCGAAATTGGCTAATGGCAACAACAACATAACAAAACAAAAACAATAATGCCGAAGTTAACTTTGGTAACAAATAATAAGAAAAATTAAACTGTGCGCCGAATTTGTGCAAGAACAGGTCATTGCTCAGCGAATTGCTGTGAATTCGGACTAACCTAACTTCAACAGCCCCAAAATAATAGTTGTATTTGCTCACACTGTTTCCAAAAGGATAATCTTCTAATATTTACTTTACTTAGATTTAATTCAGGATAAGAAGGCAATGGTGATTCTGTTGATAATTATCCAGGTCTCAAGTGAGATCATCTGGAACTCTTAGACAGAGACGTCAACGGCCGCGAGTTAAGAATGCCTTCAATCTGCACAATAACAGTAAACAACTCCTCATAAGTTCAGCTGTATTGCCATATCCGTTTCATGTGATATTTGACACTTTTAATGCGTGCCTCCCACAATCCACCAAAACAGGGGAATAGCTTTGGTATGAAATGAAAGGATATTCTCTCTGTATTGCAGAATTCTGTTAGTCACTTCTAGAAGGTTACAAATCATACAATTCTTTTAACATACACTCGCGAGCAATGAATCCGGGTCACTTAAAGAATGTTAAAAATCTCGGTAACTAAAAATGATAGGTTAATGCAATAAATTGTATTTAATAGACAATGTAATACTCCTTAAATGAAAGTAAAAAAAATATGAGTCACCATACATTTTATTAACACAAAATTACATAAAGAAAAAAACTGCTGATCTCTCCTTAAAACAAAAATAGGAAACATGAAATTTTTGAACTTTATTACGATTTTCTTGAATTTTAATACTTCGTATTGCCTCCTCGTGCTTCCATTACTGCGTTTACGCGGTTTGGCATGCTGTACACCAAGTTCCTTATACGATTTTGGGGAATATTCTCCCATTCCTCTGTGAGAGCAATTTTGAGCTCACGAAGCGTGATTGGGGGAGGGTTTCGTTATTTTACGCATCTGCCTAGCTCGTCCCAAGCATGCTCGATCGGGTTGATATCCGGGCTGCGCGCTGGCCACTCCATACGAGTAATGTTCATCTCTTGAAGGTAGTCATTCACAATCCTACCTGTATGAGGTCGGGCATTGTCATGCATAAATATAGCATCCTCACCTAAATTGACCATAAATGGACCAACGTGATCATTGAGGATTTCTTCCACATATCTTACGCTAGTTAAAGAGCCGTTTTCTATGATCACCAGCTCTGTGCGACTTTCAGAAAAAATTCCGGCCCACACAAGTACAGACCCACCACCGTAGGCTACTTTTTCTTCGATGCATGCTTGCTTGAATCTTTCCCCTGGTCTTCGATACACTCTGTGTCTTCCATCGTGCTTGTAGAGCATAAATTTTGATTCGTCGGAGAACATAACTTTTGACCAATCTTCAATACTCCAATTTACGTGGCTCTGGGCATATCTTAGTCTTGAAATACGATGCCCACGCTCCAGTTTAGGGCCGTTTGCAGGTCTAAGGGGTTTTAAGTTAGATTCAGCAAGCCGACGTCTTACTGTCCATGCACTTGGGTTACTTCCTCCGAGGCGTCGAAACTGATTTGTGAGTTCAGTTCCTGTGAGAAAGCGATTTCGAAGCATGGTGTTCACCAAGTATCGGTCTTCTCGTGCTGTGGTACACCTGGTTCTGCCCGTTCCTGGTCTGCGTAGGTTAGAACCAGTTTCTTCGTAACGTCGGAGAACTCTTTGTACTGTTGACAGCGACACTCCGACAGTCCTGGCTGTATCGCGCTGACTCCGGCCGGTTTCCAGCATTGTAAGTATTCTGGTGCATTCTTCAGGCGTAAGCGACATAATTTCAGCTTGAATAATGAATATAGAGCACTATCAACATGGTTTATGTACCCACATAAATGACAGATTACAAACAAAAGCAAAACCAAATGCTGTAATTTCGTAGTTCCATCTTCGAAAGTGACCCTTTTTCAAATTTGATTTTTTTATGATATAACTTTACAATAACTAAGAAGTTTTAATACCTTCATTTAAGGAGTATTACATTGTCTATTAAATACAATTTATTGCATTAACCTAGCATTTTTAGTTTCCGAGATTTTTAGGATTCTTTAAGTGACCCGGATTCATTGCTCTCGAGTGTATTAGCAGCCCCTTTATAACAAGCATTATTATCACAATATATTTTTGTAGGCTTGTTCCTTCAAGATATAAATCTTTTTAAACAATCCGAAAAACTCTTTGTTGACATATAAGATGTTAAATCTATGTGTATGGCCTTAGTTACAAAACGAACAAATAACACAATTTAGGCTTTAGTTATTACTGGATTGCGAATAGGTACGAGTTTGCTTGACACTAAAAGGCCTACCATAATCGTTGCCAACTATCTGAAATGGCCTTGTCATATTTACCCTATCCAAAGGTAAAGATCCCATTAATTGTTGAATTCTCTGGGTGAATTGAAGTAGAGAAAAATGTAGGTTTTGATTGCTTGAAAGGTGTTGGAACAGACCTTTAAAAACAACACCTTTAAAAAAAAAAATTCAGCCATCATATAGTTATTGTAAAAATAATATAATTTTAATAACACGTTATTTGAAAGCAACTCATATTTTTCAATATTTATTTAAAAGCAACTAATATTTTTCAATATAAATCACTTTGATGTCTTTGAAAGTATAATATAATTAAATCACAGAATTTTCTGCCACTGCAGTTTTGTCCTTGTACAGACGCCAGCACATCAACCTACTCCAATCTGTCAAATTTTCCCAATCAACATTGAATCTTATTCTTTAGCGATAAAGTTGAAAATGTATTAAAGTAATTTGACAGATTGTAGTAACTTGATGTGCTGGCGTCTGTACTTGAAAATTATATGGACAGTTCTTTTGAATATCAATTCCCCATTTTGAGTATGTACATAAGGTTAATTCAGGGCTAATAAGCCTGTTTCTGCTTACATAAGGACATTTTATTTCGATAACAGTATCTTCACCAAGTATCTGGTGACGCACTTAAGTAAAGCCTATCTTTTGATATAAATATGCCACACTGCACAGGAACCAGACCATACATATCGGAATAATTCTTCAGTGCATTTGGTTAACTCACACATGGTCTAACCATGTGCTGTGATACTAGATGAAAATTTATTTCGTTCCAGCAGCTGTTTCGCAAACGATTTTAGAGATTGTGCTTTTAAATTACAAACAGTATGAGAAACACTGGCTGTTATTCTACAACTACGGTATTCATTCCAAAGAGAGTTAGAATTTTGATTCCTAGTTTCATTTTCTATTGCTATCATTTGATTAGTAGTAATTTCTAATAAATTGAGGTTCTTCAAAAGTAGCAGTTCTTGAGTACCAGTCAAGATCATGACTATTTAACCCTATTGGATTAGCTGGTCCAGTCAGTTATTCAATTATAATAATATTCGTTCAAACATTGTAAGCGTATTGATTTCAAAGGGCAAAGTTAAAGTATAAGCAAACAGCTCATAAATAGTTGTTTGAGCTGTTTGCTTATACTTCAACAAGGAAGTTCCACCTGATGATCCGGAACTGTTGCTTCCAGCACCTTGGCAAATACTCTTGCAAGACGGGCAGATGGAGAATGGTCCACCTAGAACGTCTCAGCGTCATACAGCTAGAGACTTATAAACAATTATTTTCGAAATTTGATGCAAATAAAACACTTGTATATTTTAGTCAAAAATTATTATATTATTTTTTTTTTTTTTCCTTTTTGCATTTGCATTTCCAATGCCTTGATTTTTTTCTTCTGCAATTCTTCCATTGTTGAAGAGTTGATGCTGGATGTGTTGGCCGACGTTTAGAGGTCCATCTTTGGCCTTTAACTTTGGGGTTTTATTTACATCCTCATCGGGTAACGGACAGACACTGGTTTCTTTGTTATATAACCGGAGAGAAGAAAAAATGGTGTTTGCAGCATTTCGGTGGTGTAGTCTCCTCAATCCTGCAGTAAATAAGGTAATTAATACTTGAGCAATTTAAAGGATTTGGTGCAGGGGTATGTAAAACCTGACAATGTATGTGGTTAGATATTGCAGGATCCAATAAAACCAATAAATGGTTGGTTGGTTTGGAATCCAATATTACTACATACCTGAGTTATCATTGGCATGGAGTCCATATTGCTTCGATTCTACAGAAATACCAGGTAGATGTGAAGATATGGTAAGAAGTAAGCTCTGTACTGAAACTAAAATTTTAGAATTATTACAGTGTTGTCTGTCACCCCCGCAAATGTTTGTAAACTGTCTATAAGTGTACAAACTGAATCCAAGCCACACTGACGCTGTCATTAACTGTTGAAATAAGTTTCAGATTTTGAACTGATTTAGCTTTTTGAAGATATGTGTTTTTATACAAATAACAGATTTAAGCAGATCTCTCTCTAGTCTGCTACTGCTATAATTGTAAAAACACATCTCCGCTTCATTCCTCTCTGTACAGCACCACTCTTTCTTTTCTAAACTAAAAAAATATGAACTCAATTACCTTTAGCTAGTGCAGGTTCACCTTGTGAAGGACCATTTTCACTGGTTTCTTCACTAATTGTAAAAACAACGTTGTCTTTTTCAAATTTATTCAATAAACAGACTGCTGAAGTTGATATCAAACCCATAATTTTGTTTTGAATAGGGTCATTGACCTATGGTTTGGCACCCGCCAAACCATTGGTCAATGACGTTACGAATGGGAAACAAATTGTTAAAATAAATGTGCAACAATAAACGCTGCTTGTGTGGGTGACTCAAATCAAAATCTACTAGCACTTGTCGAGAAAGTAGTGCCATTATTATAGGTAAAATATTTAGTTCTAAATGTCACCACGTTCACGTTTTTTTTGGCCAAGCTGTAACTGTTGTGAAAAATACATGAGTATCAAATTAAAGATTCATGAGCTCAGACAACAACATGTGGTTTAAAATATATAAATAGGTAATTACTTAAAGGCTTATAGGTTCTATCTGTTACACAACATGGTGAGATAATCTAGCGAGGTGATAATACAAAAATCTTTTATGTTTGCATGCAGTCAAACTCTAAGCATGAGTTCGAGGGTAGAAACAAATTTATATACAATTCACTGACCTTTTTGCAACAAACTTTGCCTTGCAGAAGACGCCGCTTTCTTGGCGTTTTTTTAAGACTTTCCCACTGCGCTTTTAGATTCTCAACCGTTCTATGAACCCCTGCGGTCTTAGAATTAAACTCGTCGGACATTTTCACCCATTCCGCATTTTATTGTTTCACGGTTACTCCGTCTGTTTTTTTATTTTAAATAATGCTAAAGAGGTCTGTTACCAGATCCAGCAATAACATTTTTTCCTGTAGTAGCCAGTTAGCACTTCGTTTTCTTTCTGACATTTTTTTATTAAAAACAGTAAACACAACACAAAGCTATCTGAACGATATTTAAACACCACGCAGTGCGACTTTACAGACAGTTTGTTTGAAAAATAACACTGTGACATCTTGACACAAGTTCAATAAGAAATGACACGCCTATTTACTTTGTCTGTATTCACATTCCTTCGTTCATTACTTCACATTCAATGTGCCACAGATAACAAAAAAACAATCAAAGAATAGTTATACTAGGAGTAACTTTTTGTCTTTACAAATTGGTGAAACGAAGTATGAATTATTCTGAGAGTAAAATCAGCGAATAATTTTATCCCTGGCATAGTTATTCTTAAATAACGAAATTGGACCTTAAAGGTTTAGCTCAGCTTTGCAACGATCTTGTTTAATTTTTTTTCTTGCTTGAAACCCATCTTTGTCATCATCTCGCACTGCCCATTTCTTGAGGTCAAGCCTATAAGCTATATGTAAAAGGCATTCCATGGTGTTGATACGAGCGTGTAATGTTGACAGTCCAAATTTATAGAGGTCGACAGACACTGGTTTTTCCTTCACAAAATCCAATTTATTAATGTCTGAAGATTTTGCTAAACAACGGTAGCAGCTAGAACTTGATTTTGCATCTGATAGATAGGTGCAAATGTTTCCATCAATCATAGTCATCATTAACTTATGGTTTAGCACATTAAGGGGCGCAATCTGAGCGGCGAAGTGCCTTTATCTCGTCTTCCATCTGCTTTTGATGTTCAGTTACAACAAAATTCAGCGACAATATGGCGATGAGCATGGCCTTGGATTATCCAAATAGTATCTTCTTCACATGTGCTTTTAAGTGGTACCATCGAAGTCATGAAAACACTTGAATCGTCTTGGTCACCGCTCATACTCTGCTTGTATCTACTTTGATTAGAAGCACCATCGAATCCCCAGTTGCATATCATAGTCATACACTTGTCATTCATAATAGACAAACTTTCTAAGATTCTATTATAAGCACTGTTTTGTCAAGCAAACTTTATAATGTGATCTTGGCTGAATATAATCTGTCACGGTGATTGAAATGTAGCTATAGTTTTCATCTGAGCACACTACCAAAAAAGGTTTTACTAAGTTCCTATATTTATGTAGGCTATATGTTATTCTCTGGAATAAAAAATTGGAAGTTTTTTGCACATAGCACGTATAGATAGAAACATTGCTCGCAGAACAGATGGCCGATGGGGTCGAAAGGTTCAGGAGTGACCGCATACCGGAAGACGTAGCGTTGGAAGGCCTCCCACAAAATGGACCAATGACCTTGTAAAGCCCGCAGGAATCCGCTGGACGCGGGAAGCACAGAATCGGTCGAAGTGGCGGTGCTTGGGGGAGGCCTATGTCCAGCAGTGGACGTCTTTCGGCTGATATATGATATGATGACGTATAGATACGTGCCATCGTAAACCAAAATTGCTGTTTCGTGGTCGCCCCCGAAAATATGAGCCGGGATGAAAAGATTTCTCACCCTCTTCTCTAGTCATATGATCTAAACCCAGAAAATGCGGGACGAAATCATCAGTTAAACATTATCTTGCTAATCTTATACTTATCTCCAACGTTCTTCTGGACATTTGGAATTTCGTACCCAACCGTTCATGCGGTTCACCAGTCCTTATTTTTGTCAAATAAACACCTAAAGCCATGACAGGACTATCAGTTCTGTAATGAAGAGACGTTGTTAGTTGTAGAACAGTGTTGAACTGATGTTTTGTTATTCCTGTCCAAAAATGCAGTTCATTATCGTCAACCGTTAATTAAAAATTTTTTTTTTTTAAATTCAGTTGGTTCCTTCGTTCCAAATCGTTGTACAAATCGATAATACCGAGTACATGAGTACTGTTGAATTCATGCATAACTCTCTTTGAGTATTCAGTTCTTCCCAATCATTTCTTTGTAAATGTGAATGACAAAACACGGGCAAGTGGAGGTATATAAAAATATTTGTATGCAATATATGGAATTTAACATACAATGGCACTACGTGCGTAACCATATTCCTGCAGTTTTGAAATATGCATCGTCTAGCTGTATTTGGAGCACGAGGATATCCTTGTAGGGAAATGAAACTAGAATTCACTTGTTGACCCACATCTTGCTCTTCCTCACCAGCATCTTCTACTCGTTGGGGGGTTGATCTTGTATATATTTGTTGAGGTGTTTCGCCTTGAACTCGTTGACGTGACTGATTCCGCCTAGGCTGATTTCTCAGAGCGGAATCCAATCTCACCCACAAGCATGGCATATAGATCGCGAACCAGCGAAAGGAATCTGAAAAAAAGAAATAATAATATTATATCAATTCCATAGGGTCATTTTATAAAGACTTACACCCGTATTCACAAACATTACTATAAGGTCTCAGACTGTGCGCAGACACAAGGTCTCAAAAACGTATAATTAGACAATACTTGAGTGGCGATCGGCACTATGAGACCCTAAAATGAACGCATAGGTAAGGTAGCCAGCTATATTAATCAACGCATATGCCCAGCTTATTGTTTGTGAATACGGCGGTAACTCTTCTACACACTTGCTGTATAAGTCTATTTACGATACTTCGATAAATGATGCTTGAGAATAAATGATTTATATTGTAACACCCGCCCTCATAAAGATCGGAGACGCTACGCTCGAAGTTGTAGACGACACTACGACCTAGGACAAACTGTCCAGCTAGGTAGGTCCAACTTCGAGAAAGAGGTCAATCGTCGAATCCGACTCGGCTGGGCAGCGTTCGGGAAGCTACGCAATATCTTCTCGTCCCACATACCACAGTGTCTCAAGACGAAAGTCTTTGACCAGTGCGTGTTGCCAGTGATGACTTATGGCACTGAAACGTGGTCGCTCACAATGGGCCTTATCAGAAGGCTAAAAGTCACCCAAAGAGCAATGGAGAGGGCTATGCTTGGAGTTTCCCTACGTGATCGAATCAGAAATGAAGAGATCCGCAGGAGAACCAAGGTAACCGACATAGCCCGAAGAATTGCCAAACTTAAGTGGCAATGGGCAGGACATATTGCTCGCAGAACAGATGGCCGATGGGGCCGAAAGTTTCTGGAGTGGCGACCACGTACTGGAAGACGTAGCGTCGGAAGGCCTCCCATAAGATGGACCGATGACTTAGTAAAGGCCGCAGGAGTTCGGTGGATGCGGGAAGCACAGAATCGGTCGAAGTGGCGGTGCTTGGGGGAGGCCTATGTCCAGCAGTGGACGTCTTTCGGCTGATATGATGATGATGAAATGATTTATTATTTAAAACGCCGCCGGCAACATTGTACGAAATGGAGCAATAATAAAAGCCCAACACAGACGTAGCTATAATATAATATATTATAGCTAAAAACAAAACATTACCAAATGAAGTAGTTAACAACTTCATTTGGTAATGTTTTTAGCCCAAGTATCCAGCCATTTGTATATTGTGTGTAATGTGTGACTGTTAGAAATAAGTTGAGCTACTGGAACACTACTTTCATCGTTACAAGACTACATCACACATGAGTAGAAGAATATCTGCTTTGATAAATTTAAATTTCGCAATGCTTAAACCAATCCTCGTTTTTTTACTATAATCTTTATAATATTCATCTTGCGCAGGTGACCAACAATACACGTTTAGAGGCAAAAGAGATGCGACTTTTATTATTTCATTCCTCAAAGCCAGCATTGCATTAGAATCATGGCAAGCGCTTTTTCTGTTTTTGTACTTTATTTGTCGTAGGCAACCGACAGTGGGTAAATGGGTCAGTGTCCTGTCTTCTACATTCATAACAGTATTTGCTATTTTATTCTTGACTACAATAGCAGACTCGTAATTAAACACTGGATCACACGGTGACGGAAGACCATTTGTTTCAGAAAAACAATTTTCGAACTTTGAAATAACACTTGATCTTCTAACGATACAACACCTTTCGATTGGGGCGGCGCGTGGCGCAACGCGCGGAATACGCGCATGTGTGACGGTACTTCTGCGTTTACGGCGCGATTACGGCGCATGATTAAAACGACGAAATCTCTAAAGTTACAATGGGAAGCTCTCTCACAAGGTTTGTCGTTGGAATCTTTATTAAATAGGCTAACTCATTTTGAATGAATAAGTCCAGTTTTGTCTTCTAATATGTTATCAATTCTAGTTAGAAATCTGGGTTAGAGTTTTTCCCAGTTTCTTGTACAAAAGTTTTAACTTATATGTGCATAGATCACTATGAACTGAACATTGATATTTATTATTAACCAATTTGTTTTTTTAATTTTTAGTAAACGAAACGGGATTGGTTATTGATGCTGTTATAGAAGCCTCTCCCGAACCAACGACGCTACTTTTTTTTATTAAATATCTTCTTCGGATTTGCCTATTGAAAACGTTAACAAAGTCTATGTAAAACATATGGGTTATTACTAAAAACCTGAAATTCCTCGCTGCTATTATCTTACTTCATATTCCTAGGCCTCAATTTTATGATAGTTTACTCAGTCTATAGAAAATTGTAAAATCTTAAATCTGTAAAACTAAATTGTTTGTTTATTGAAATGATTGATTGACATAAATATTTACAAAAAAGGGTCTGCCTATTGAGAACTTTTACAAAGGCTAGGCAGATTGATTTTTATTGATTGGATATAGATGCTGTTATAAAAGCCCCTCCCCAACCAACGAGGCTGCTTTTTAAATATTTTCTTCGGATTTGCCTATTGAAAACTTTAGCAAAGTCTAAGTAAAACATGGGTTATTACTTAAAACCAGAAGTTCCTCGCTGCTATTATCTTACTTCAAATTCCTCGGCCTCAATTTTATGACTGAAATTTACTCAGTCAATAGAAAAGTGTAAAATCCCGAATCTGTAAAAAAAATAGTTTGTTTAATTGTTTATTAAAATGAGTTTCATAAATGTTTACAAACAAGGATCTTGCCTATTGAAAACGAAGTCAGTATGTGGAGGTAATTATTGTGTTTATTTATGATAAAGTTCGCCTGTTTGAATTCTTACTTCGCCATGTTATATTATAGTATAATGTAATATTTCTTCAAATATTTTCAAAATTTAATCTACACACATCAAAAGTGTCTAGGGATCAACATATATTTTTGCAATAACTTTTCTCCTGATTGATATTAATTAAAATTTTCTTTAAGGATTCATCAAATAAAGTGTTTTCGTTTGTCACAGTAACGATAAACCAAGTCACCTTTGCATTAATAAAGAAATTTGCCATTTTCCTAATAAAGGGATTTTTGACATTTGAACCACTAACATTAAAGTTCGAAAAAAAGACTGAAATAACAGTTTTCTTTAAAATTTTATTGGGTAACTTAAACAATTAATAATCCGTGTTTCTACCGCGAACACTAACAACACAAGAACATCGGTTTGGCATACTCAAAATGAGTTCATCCAAATCACGCTGTGGAATGGCCGCCCATGTTCGTTGCAACAACAAAAAAAGGTCTTCTTGCGACTGGATACCCTCCATATTCGGCAGAGCTCTTCTCTGTAGCATATCCCATGCATGCTCAATCGGGTTCAAGTCTGGCGACTGAGCAGGCCAGGGCAGGACATTGATGTTAGCTGCGGCGAGAGTCTGTCTTACAACTCTTGCGGTGTGCGGTCGTGCATTATCATGCATTAACTGAAATAAGGGACCGATTTGCACTTGTAGAGGAACGATGACGTCTGATACAATCGTCTCAGCATAAATTTGAGCGTTGAGGTTGCCTCTGATCCAAATCAACTCAGTTCTTCCGCCGATCCAAATACCCGCCCATACCATGATGGTTCCACCACTATAAGGATGGACTTCCTGGCAGGATTTTAATCGCTGTTGGCGTCCAGGGGTTCTCCAGTGTCGTATACGTCTTGTATCCGGTCTCATACCAAAACGAGACTCATCAGAAAAGCACACGAAACGCCATTGTTCTTCTGCCCAATTTCTGTGTTCAAGAGCCCATTGATATCGAATCCTACGATTGTGCATTGCTATAGGTGGTACCCGTAGCGGTCTTCGGGAATGAAGGTTCACTTCATGCAAGCGGTTTCTGACTGTTTGGTCGCTAATTAAGTTCCCTGAAGAGTGATGAAGCCTCACGGCTAACATCATGGCGGTTATTGTTGGAGCTCTTCGAGCTAAGATTTGAATGTATCGGTCTTGTCTCCGTGTGGTGCAGCGATACCGTCCTCCATGGCGCTCAGCCACGGTACCAGTGCTTCGGTAACGTGTCCAAAGTCGACTGATAACACTCTGACTTGTATTCAGAGCTAAAGCCACAGTACGTTGCCGGGAACCAGCTTCTATCATTCCCACGGCTCTGAGCATTTCTTCCCTGCTTAAATGACGTCGCTGCTCCATAATAACGTTGGTTTTAATCAGTAGTAGGGAAACAGTAGCACTAATAATGTCTTCAATGCGTTGTATGTTTTTATAGGGAAAATATTGACAGCTGATTTTCATCTTTTACTCGAATTTGATTCACAGTTCCTGATTCAAATTATGAAATGCACCAAAAAGGATCCATATAAATTTATAAAATCATAAATTTATTACAAAGCCACATCTCAATCTCAAGAAATCCGCATAAAAATGCTTGATCCCTAGACACTTTTGATGTGTGTATTTTTTTTCCCTATCATCCTTAAAAAGTCTTCTCATGAAATCGACCATCGTATTTGTCGCGCTATTATTCAATTCTTCCAGCTGCTTTACTGTTTCACGAAGTTGAGTTATTGTGTTTTCTATGTATCAAAAGTAGTCGGTTTTTAGGATGTTTTATAATATTCAAGTGGAAACTGTTACTGCCATCACAAACAACTTCTCCCGCTCTGGGCGGAGCGGGGAGGGTGTGTCGGATTCTTACTGGCTAAAACCCACCCTTGTTCCTTCAGTTGCCTATACGTTGCCAGGGGCCACGGTAACCCTTTAGGACTTTCCCGCAACCCCGGCAGGCATCGGCCCTAGCATACCCCGTCAGGTGTGCTGACATCTCTTTGAGGCGCGCGTAGAACACAATGCGCCATCGACCCGAGCCTGGTCCTTATCGGACGGCGAGCTACCCATTGCTCTCTGTCCGCAAGCCCGTGCCCACGGTGGCCGGAAATCGGCTACTGCCTTTAATCCTCATGCGGTGCTGTAAATGACCCCATATACTTACGGATAGTTATCCCAATGCATAAGAAAAAGCGTTCGGAATGTCTAATACACCTGATAGGTGCACAACTACGGTCACAGTCGAGAAAGGTTCTTGACAGACTGGTAGACAGACAGACGGACAACGAAGTAAGGTGTGTGTGTGTGTTTATTCATCATAATAAAGTTTGCCTGTTTGAATTTTTACTTCGCCACAAGTAGTCGCTTTTCAGTATGTTTTATACCATTCAAGTGGAAACTGTTACTGCCTTCAATCCTCCTGCAGTACTGTTAATGACCGTACATACTTACGGCTAGAAGAGAGAGCTAGGAAGTTGGAAATAAAATACATTTTGTTTTCAAGAAATATATTACAAAAAAAACCCGTATCAATATTGTTTATTATTTCCTGCATGGGTTCCTCTAACTCCGCAGTATCGGGAATGTCCTTGTTCATGTTCTCACCTGCTGCATCAAAAACATCGAACTCGTCGTCTAATTCACTCCCGTTCTCCACCTCCCAGCCTAGGTGCCCTTCTTGACGGTGCCGTCACTCCTGAAGTTGACGGACGAACTTCAACTTCGGAATTAGTGACGGCTACGTCAGAAGTGACGCTAAGGGTAGGTGGTGCGGGAGACGACGAGGGACAAGTTTGAGCTGCTGCGGTTGCTGGCCCCGCCAGATCTTGCACCCACCGCCTGACATGCCAAGGGGCCCCTCCATCACATCCTTAGCCTCTTCGTCCGCCATGTCCAGTGCCTCTATTCGTTTGACTACTTCGAAACTGCAAACAAGTACAATATTGTAAAAATATAACCTAATTATGAACACGTACCAAGAAGTTACTCTATGCAGGAGATTTAACTTACTGGAGAGGCACGGCTGGTTTTGCTTGGACACGTCGGATGCGACCACCTGTCTGCTTCACGGGCACTGTAGGCGCTCTCTGAACGTTCAGAGAACCACCCGGGGTCGCTACAACCGGGATAGCATGGAGGCGGCTAAAAAGATAAGAAATACAAATTACTCCACTGAAACTAAATAAATATAGTAATACGTTATACAGAAAATACTTACCGCGGCGGTGGGCGCTCTGTCTGGGCGGACCCCTTTCAGAGGGACTGGGGGTCACGCTCCGCGACCTTGAGGTCGAAGCAAGCCTCGCCATGCTAAAAATACCACAAAACAATGATTTACTAAAGTAATGGTCTACCTAAAAAACATTCATTCTATTTGAGGACATAAATGACCATACATACTTACAGATAGAGAGAGCTAGGAAGTTTGAAATAAAATACATTTTGTTTTCAAGAAATATATTACCAAAAAACCCGTATCAATATTGTTTATTATTTCCTGCATGGGTTCCTCTAACTCCGCAGTATCGGGAATGTCCTTGTTCATATTCTCACCTGCTGCATCGAAACCATCGAACTCGTCGTCTAATTCACTCCCGTCCTCCACCTCCCGCCTAGGTGCCCTTCTTGACGGTGCCGTCACTCCCGAAGTTGACGGACGAACTTCAACTTCGGAATTAGTGACGGCTACGTCAGAAGTGACGCTAAGGGTAGGTGGTGCGGGAGACGACGAGGGACAAGTTTGAGCTGCTGCGGTTGCTGGCCCCGCCAGATCTTGCACCCACCGCCTGACATGCCAAGGGGCCCCTCCATCACATCCTTAGCCTCTTCGTCCGCCATGTCCAGTGCCTCTATTCGTTTGACTACTTCGAAACTGCAAACAAGTACAATATTGTAAAAATATAACCTAATTATGAACACGTACCAAGAAGTTACTCTATGCAGGAGATTTAACTTACTGGAGAGGCACGGCTGGTTTTGCTTGGACACGTCGGATGCGACCACCTGTCTGCTTCACGGGCACTGTAGGCGCTCTCTGAACGTTCAGAGAACCACCCGGGGTCGCTACAACCGGGATAGCATGGAGGCGGCTAAAAAGATAAGAAATACAAATTACTCCACTGAAACTAAATAAATATAGTAATACGTTATACAGAAAATACTTACCGCGGCGGTGGGCGCTCTGTCTGGGCGGACCCCTTTCAGAGGGACTGGGGGTCACGCTCCGCGACCTTGAGGTCGAAGCAAGCCTCGCCATGCTATAAATACCACAAAACAATGATTTACTAAAGTAATGGTCTACTTAAAAAACATTCATTCTATTTGAGGACATAAATGACCATACATACTTACAGATAGAAAAGAGAGCTAGGAAGTTTGAAATAAAATACATTTTGTTTTCAAGAAATATATTACCAAAAAACCCGTATCAATATTGTTTATTATTTCCTGCATGGGTTCCTCTAACTCCGCAGTATCGGGAATGTATTCTCACCTGCTGCATCGAAACCATCGAACTCGTCGTCTAATTCACTTCTGTCCTCCACCTCCCGCCTAGGTGCCCTTCTTGACTGTGCCGTCACTCCCGAAGTTGACGGACGAACTTCAACTTCGGAATTAGTGACGGCTACGTCAGAAGTGACGCTAAGGGTAGGTGGTGCGGGAGACGACGAGGGACAAGTTTGAGCTGCTGCGGTTGCTGGCCCCGCCAGATCTTGCACTCACCGCCTAACATGCCAGGGGGTCCGCTCCATCATTTCCTCGGCCTCTTCGTCCGACATGTCCAGTGCCTCTATTCGTTCGACTACTTCGAAACTGCAAACAAGTACAATATTGTAAAAATATAACCTAATTATGAACACGTACCAAGAAGTTACTCTATGCAGGAGATTTAACTTACTGGAGAGGCACGGCTGGTTTTGCTTGGACACGTCGGATGCGACCACCTGTCTGCTTCACGGGCACTGTAGGCGCTCTCTGAACGTTCAGAGAACCACCCGGGGTCGCTACAACCGGGATAGCATGGAGGCGGCTAAAAAGATAAGAAATACAAATTACTCCACTGAAACTAAATAAATATAGTAAAGTAATACGTTATACAGAAAATTCTTACCGCGGCGGTGGGGATGGGGAAAGTTCAGGGTCGGGGCGCGGGTGTGCCTCCAGGAAGCCCATAATAATGGCGCGACGGGCGGCGCTCTGTCTGGGCGGACCCCTTTCAGAGGGACTGGAGGTCACGCTCCGCGACCTTGAGGTCGAAGCAAGCCTCGCCATGCTAAAAATACTACAAAACAATGATTTACTAAAGTAATGGTCTACCTAAAAAACATTCATTCTATTTGAGGACATCCACCTTTGTTGAAGTCGGTACTAAAAAAACAAAAAACTCGATATTTATTTTTCTTAGACATGTCAGATAAGAAAACTACATGCAATAATAAAAATCCAGATGGAATCCAATTAGAATAATTTAAAATAACCAAAAGATAATCAGTATTTTTTTTTGCAGACTTTAGTACTTTGTACTGGTATTCCCGCCTACTATGAACGCAGTGTCATAGTACGGGGGAATAGCCGGATTTTACTCTTGGAAATACGATTACGATAACAATACACACTAATGTCAGTAGCTATTAGTCAAATTATGTTCGTAGATAAATAAAATAAGCTACCAACTTATGTGTCTATATAAAAACATTTCTGAACACACGGCGGCGGCGATAGCGCCAAAATTAGTACATTTACAAAAACATCCGTTACTTTTTCACTGAAATATTTATCACTTTTCGATAAACTAACACTCAATACGAAATCTACATTTCTCAGTAATTCTATATAAAATTCTATAAGATTTCTCACCGGTTTCTTCTTAATTGATTTGAATTCATAATTCAACAACAAAGTGTCCTTGACAAATTTCCAATTATGAGCAGTATGGCGCACGTCGTATCACACGACCACAGATAAAATTTTGTTTGTCACTTTTTGCGTTCGGTTTAGTGGTGTTCCTAGTAAATTGTTACTAAAATCGGTCTAATATTAATCGATTAGTTGAATGATACAGCCAGGTCGTGTTGCAAGTGCAAACAAACTTCAAATATGATCGTCCAATGGCGGTCGTGATCGTTATGCACCTTATAGGTGCATTTGACATTTGAGGCTTTTTCTTATGCACCCATCCCATGACTTGACATTCAAGTACATCAGTAACATGACTTTTGACATTCAAGCGTTGATTAATTACAGTAGCGCAACATTCAATACATTTCTTTAGTTGCATAGTTTAATGATTTTTTTACTTCCGAGTACTCCCGACACTACAAACTGATGATGTTTATCAATATTTTCTGACACAAATATAGGTTTACAATCATCACAACTATTTTAAAATCGGTTAAGTATAACCCACACACAAACGCAACATGCCTGTATCTCTGTACACTGTCTTCATTTACTAACTCTTCAATGTTATGGGGTAATTATAATAACGAGTGATTTTTTAAGAGGTATAGGATTTGATTTTCAAAAATAACACAAAAAATTTGAAAAATTTGATAGTAAAATTCAATAATTTTCAAGCGTTGTTCGTTCGTAAGTCGATTGATGGTTAAATTATAGACCAAACTGAACAAGTTTGACAATGACACAAGACACGATTCACGTGTGATCTGTCAAAAACAGTGTTGCCAAAAAGATACCAGCAAAAATATCACCCGTTATAATAAATATAAATATATGAATATAAAGTTTATTTCATGTTTGTCTTCTTCATAACTTCTTCCCCATCTTCCAATATGAGCTAAATTTTATATAAGTGCAGTTTTAAAACCTGCCACAAATTGCCCACATGTTGGGTTAATATTTGAACCGCAGTTACCCCTAATGCACCCAAAAAGATTTTCCAAAGGATCTTGCTGCAGCCTTTGTGTAGATAGGTTTTTTATTATTCATTACTTACCCAGCTATGTTGAACAGGTATTAAAACACACAACACAATCACGACCTCCACTCTGTGACACAAATTAACTCCGGCGACGCGCATCTGTGAGGCGCTCAGACGGCCGACTGGCGAGCGAGACTTGTTCGGAGTAGTATGTGTGACTCATTCATTTCAAAGACCTAGTAGTATGGGCTTCTCGCCGCAAGTTTTTATTGTTGCGGATTTCTGAAGCATCCTAATCGAGAACCATGAGACCCCATAGATTCTCGATTGGGTTTAAGTCGGGGCTCTTTGCAGGCCACAGGCAGATGACGTCATCCTGTGCCGCGAACCACGCCTGCGCCACTCTGCAGGTGTGCACGCGGCAGTTGTCTTGGCACGAGTAGATAATGCCCTCTGGGTAGTGCAGGCGCACGGTGGGGATCAGCACGTCGCGTAAAATGTCGACGTACTGATCCCCTGTTATGCGCCCGGTGACCTCCACCAGCTCACCCGGCCCCATTGAACTCATCCATCCCCAAAAATTTAGTGATATTCTCCCACTTGCCCAATTTGGCAAAGTATTCACCTCTACATAGCGCTCATTGCTATTGCGCCATAATATTTTCCTTCCGTCCATATCCGACCGGAAGCTTTTTTCATCGACAAAAATGACGATATTGTTTGCCCAGTCAAAATTATAGTATTCTAGGCAAAAACTTACTCTTGCTTCCTTATGCGCCTGGGTCATTGCAATCTTCTAGGCAGGGCGACAGCATTGTTTTCCGGCATCCTTCAGGCGCCTTCTGACAGTGTCCATTGATATCTAAAACAAAGAAAAATTCGTTAATTTAAATACTTACTTTCTTTATTATGACAAATTTTACGGGCCAACTTAACTAAATGAGTATGGAACGGTTAAAAATTATTCTTCAAAATTTAAACATACACAAATAAACAATCTGTCGGATTGAGAACTTCAACTTTTGTTGAGGTGGGTTGTAAAGAACTGACGATTTACTAATAACTATTAGATAAATCTTCACCGTTATATAGTTTTCCTTCACCGTTTCAGAGTATCAGAGTCACTAAGCATTAAATCATCACTTTCACTGCTTTCATCAGACGAATATTTGGGTTTGACGCATTTGGTGCACATCTCAACTTGTACACCATGGTCAAATGGTGAACTTAGCAACTTTCTGTACTTTTTTCAGTGTTTTCTTCTGTCATTTTTTAATATTTGAAGATAATTTCTGCTTTGGATTTATTTTTTCTTCATGTCTGATTTAATTTTCACTTCGTGTAATCACTTCACTTCCTTTAAGTACTTTTCTCTTCTTAATTTTATGTGTAGAGTCAGCTTTTGTTAATACACACATCAAAAGTGTCTAGGGATCAACATATATTTTTGCAATAACTTTTCTCCTGATTGATATTAATTAAAATTTTCTTTAAGGATTCATCAAATTAAGTGTTTTCGTTTGTCACAGTAACGATAAACCAAGTCACCTTTGCATTAATAAAGAAATTTGCCATTTTCCTAATAAAGGGATTTTTGACATTTGAACCACTAACATTAAAGTTCGAAAAAAAGACTGAAATAACAGTTTTCTTTAAAATTTTATTGGGTAACTTAAACAATTAATAATCCGTGTTTCTACCGCGAACACTAACAACACAAGAACATCGGTTTGGCATACTCAAAATGAGTTCATCCAAATCACGCTGTGGAATGGCCGCCCATGTTCGTTGCAACAACAAAAAAAGGTCTTCTTGCGACTGGATACCCTCCATATTCGGCAGAGCTCTTCTCTGTAGCATATCCCATGCATGCTCAATCGGGTTCAAGTCTGGCGACTGAGCAGGCCAGGGCAGGACATTGATGTTAGCTGCGGCGAGAGTCTGTCTTACAACTCTTGCGGTGTGCGGTCGTGCATTATCATGCATTAACTGAAACCAAAACGAGACTCATCAGAAAAGCACACGAAACGCCATTGTTCTTCTGCCCAATTTCTGTGTTCAAGAGCCCATTGATATCGAATCCTACGATTGTGCATTGCTATAGGTGGTACCCGTAGCGGTCTTCGGGAATGAAGGTTCACTTCATGCAAGCGGTTTCTGACTGTTTGGTCGCTAATTAAGTTCCCTGAAGAGTGATGAAGCCTCACGGCTAACATCATGGCGGTTATTGTTGGAGCTCTTCGAGCTAAGATTTGAATGTATCGGTCTTGTCTCCGTGTGGTGCAGCGATACCGTCCTCCATGGCGCTCAGCCACGGTACCAGTGCTTCGGTAACGTGTCCAAAGTCGACTGATAACACTCTGACTTGTATTCAGAGCTAAAGCCACAGTACGTTGCCGGGAACCAGCTTCTATCATTCCCACGGCTCTGAGCATTTCTTCTCTGCTTAAATGACGTCGCTGCTCCATAATAACGTTGGTTTTAATCAGTAGTAGGGAAACAGTAGCACTAATAATGTCTTCAATGCGTTGTATGTTTTTATAGGGAAAATATTGACAGCTGATTTTCATCTTTTACTCGAATTTGATTCACAGTTCCTGATTCAAATTATGAAATGCACCAAAAAGGATCCATATAAATTTATAAAATCATAAATTTATTACAAAGCCACATCTCAATCTCAAGAAATCCGCATAAAAATGCTTGATCCCTAGACACTTTTGATGTGTGTATGTTAAGTAACAAACTCTCAAACGGTACAATTTCTTCATTTTTACTGAGACTGTCTTCCAAAATATTAATTCTTGGTGTTCCTTGGCTTGTATCAGGTATATAAATCTCTCTGGGATGGAAAGTTAGTTTAGTTTTCAGTTTTAGCTGACCTCGCATTGTATAGGCTTTTCGGGCAGTGAGAAGTCAGCTTATACAGGATATGTATATCTTATATGTCGTCGTACATACCTTTGGAGAAGAACGGGCCAGAAACCCCACAGACACTCTTTAAAAAAAATAAAAAATAATATTGGTTACATCATTCATGTCGAAATTATACACTCGAGAGCAATGAATCCGGGTCACTTAAAGAATGTTAAAAATCTCGGAAACTAAAAATGATAGGTTAATGCAATAAATTGTATTTAATAAAAACAATGTAATACTCCTTAAATGAAAGTAAAAAAAATATGAGTCACCATACATTTTATTAACACAAAATTACATAAAGAAAAAAACTGCTGATCTCTCCTTAAAACAAAAATAGGAAACATGAAATTTTTGAACTTTATTACGATTTTCTTGAATTTTAATACTTCGTATTGCCTCCTCGTGCTTCCATTACTGCGTTTACGCGGTTTGGCATGCTGTACACCAAGTTCCTTATACGATTTTGGGGAATATTCTCCCATTCCTCTGTGAGAGCAATTTTGAGCTCACGAAGCGTGTTTGGGGGAGGGTTTCGTTGTTTTACGCATCTGCCTAGCTCGTCCCAAGCATGCTCGATCGGGTTGATATCCGGGCTGCGCGCTGGCCACTCCATACGAGTAATGTTCATCTCTTGAAGGTAGTCATTCACAATCCTACCTGTATGAGGTCGGGCATTGTCATGCATAAATATAGCATCCTCACCTAAATTGACCATAAATGGACCAACGTGATCATTGAGGATTTCTTCCACATATCTTACGCTAGTTAAAGAGCCGTTTTCTATGATCACCAGCTCTGTGCGACTTTCAGAAGAAATTCCGGCCCACACAAGTACAGACCCACCACCGTAGGCTACTTTTTCTTCGATGCATGCTTGCTTGAATCTTTCTCCTGGTCTTCGATACACTCTGTGTCTTCCATCGTGCTTGTAGAGCATAAATTTTGATTCGTCGGAGAACATAACTTTTGACCAATCTTCAATACTCCAATTTACGTGGCTCTGGGCATATTTTAGTCTTGAAATACGATGCCCACGCTCCAGTTTAGGGCCGTTTGCAGGTCTAAGGGGTTTTAAGTTAGATTCAGCAAGCCGACGTCTTACTGTCCATGGGTTACTTGGAGTACACTTGGGTTACTTCCTCCGAGGCGTCGAAACTGATTTGTGAGTTCAGTTCCTGTGAGAAAGCGATTTCGAAGCATGGTGTTCACCAAGTATCGGTCTTCTCGTGCTGTGGTACACCTGGTTCTGCCCGTTCCTGGTCTGCGTAGGTTAGAACCAGTTTCTTCGTAACATCGGAGAACTCTTTGTACTGTTGACAGCGACACACCGACAGTCCTGGCTGTATCGCGCTGACTCCGGCCGGTTTCCAGCATTGTAAGTATTCTGGTGCATTCTTCAGGCGTAAGCGACATAATTTCAGCTTGAATAATGAATATAGAGTACTATCAACATGGTTTATGTACCCACATAAATGACAGATTACAAACAAAAGCAAAACCAAATGCTGTAATTTCGTAGTTCCATCTTCGAAAGTGGCCCTTTTTCAAATTTGATTTTTTTATGATATAACTTTACAATAACTAAGAAGTTTTAATACCTTCATTTAAGGAGTATTACATTGTCTATTAAATACAATTTATTGCATTAACCTAGCATTTTTAGTTTCCGATATTTTTAGGATTCTTTAAGTGACCCGGATTCATTGCTCTCGAGTGTATATTTGAAAACGATGCAGAACGTTACAAGCGTCAGTAATAAAAAGATTTAAAAAAAAACAATTCATAAACTAAATTAAACCAAAATAAGCCGTTCACGAACATGACGCATGGAACACCATGGAGCACCATTCAGCTCAAACATTTTGAAGGGAGCTAAATGACCCCAACACACGCGCCACCATCAGCGAGACATTAGGTGAGCACACAGATATAGATAGACATAGATAACGCAAGAGCAACTACTTCGCGTGCCCAGCTTACGTACAATAATCGTAAGCTGCCACTTTCGCGCTCAGTCTGCATCGTTGTGCCACGCTAGACGGACATCAGTAAAATAATTTAAAATGGTTAATTGCTCAGTTATACATTGTAAAAACTTTACAAATGTGAGGAGAAAAAATAAAGGAAACGATTCCTTCCATCGATAAGTCATTTTGTGATTAATATTATGCGTATTTAATATTAAAATCAATTATTTTTAATCTAATACTCTCTGTAATACCAAATTTGAGAAAAACATAGGTCATCAAACGTAAACTGAATATTCGTATTACATTGCGGCTTTTACTTGAAGCGGTTGATGCGACGTTTTGTTTTAACAAGTGATGAATATCGAAGCAAGTGATACTATCGTATATCGCATCGGTTTCGTAGTACAGGAGCTTTTATCATTTTTCTGTCAATTTTAGCGATTAGTGCTGTTCATCGTATGCAACACAAATCGATTCTCAAAAATCGATTTCGGAAACAGAGGAATGATTTTGTATTTTATAGGTAGTAATTATGTAGACAATTTTAATAAATTATCGTAACGTTTAGTGATTTTTTTAGTTTCCCACATGAACCCAATTTAAAAGAAAAATGGATTGAGGCGACGGGAAATAAAGATTGGTTCCCAACAAAGCATTATAATATTTGTTAAATACATTTTGAGGAAGCATGCTTTGTTGAAGGGAAAAAGTAACGAATATTAACAAAAGCAGCATATCCGACTATTGATGTACTGAAGATCACAACTTTCTTTATCTTTTTGCTGTTGTAGCTCAAGTAATTTTGCATCCATTTTAATTTTATTATATCGTATTTTACTGGGTTTTCGTTTACCTTCAAAAATTTCTTCTCTGGTTTTTTTTTTGTTTCTGAAAGATAATCTACAACAATTACAAGGAATAAGTAGGGAAATACTAACAATTTAAAGAAATTATAAATCCCTTACTGCCTACTAAGCAGATCAGAAATTTTTATTTTCCTCTGTTTTTCTCATTCCTCTGTCTATCTCATTCCTCTGTATATCTCATTCCTCTGTCTATCTCATTCTTCTGTCTATATCATTACTATGTCACAAAATCGATTAATTAATCTATTTAAGCGATTCTCAATAATTCTTTACTGTACACGATTACTCAATAAATAGAGAAATGGTATAATAAAAAGGCGATCTTTATTCAAAATTGAGATGAAAAAGGGTAGAATCTCGTTGCTTTTGTAAACATTAGAACTAAATTGAATATAAGGTATTTCAATCGAATATTCACGTATTTATAATGGTAAACTTACTTGAAATTTTGGAAAAGGTATCCAAAAACGACGTGTGAACGTCGACGGAACGCGCACGAGCACACAACCTCAGAATGCGAAGACTTTTAGTTAGCGTACTGCTGGCTGGGTGAGCGAGCAGTATCGATTCAAAGATAATAAAATCGATTCAAAGACGCAGCCGCGTGCGGCGGATTTTATTTTCCCATCACTAAATAATGCTTGTGACGTCATAGTAGGTAGTCAAAAAATGGCACGCTTGGTTTTCATACAGATCGTGATACTTGCGTTATCTATGTCTATCTATATCTGTGGGTGAGCATGATATACCCTCAGCCGCCAGGGCCCATTCAAATCAATGAAAAACATACCCAGTATATTATTGTACGTACATGGTACTCATACATGTGCTATGCAATTATACAATATGTGTAGGATGTGATGAGAGCCACCAATAATAACCACTACAAAACGTAAATATCTTATAATATCTTAATACAGTACTTTATACAATAGTAGGTACAATGGAGGGCTAGCCGCGAACTGCCGCGATAATATTATGTGTAGCGTGCACGCGGTCCCGTGGCAATGATGGCTCTGGCGGTCGGCGCGGCGCACAGTGGGTCGAAACTATGATTTTAGTGACTTAGGGCTCAACTTTGCTTTTTTACTTTTTTCTTCATGTGGATGGATAGAGCTCATTAACCTCAACAATAATTGTTCTGATGTATTTTTTCCTAAACTTTATACTTTGGGTAGAAAAATGTGTTTTGTTATTTTTTTGTATGGAGCGGATCAAATAACCTTAAATTCCTGCTAAGTAGCGTGTGATCCCGCGTTGAAACTTTATTTTTCATATACCTTGTCTAGTCTATTATCATTTGATGCTATTAACGTGTGCATAAAGTTGCAACTCTGCCAAATAAATGGATCGAAAAAAATGAAAAAATATATCGAATAAAAAGCTACATTTTTTACTTTCGTAAGTTCTTTTAAGTTAAATTTGATATGGAATAGTAAGTAAAAGCACGTAATAATACACATAGTTACTTAACAACTAACAACAATACATTTAAAAGGTCCCTAATTAGCTTAAATTTACTAATATATGTAGTATTAGTAAATTTGTAAATTTAAGCTAATCACACTAATCATAATACATTTAAAAGGTCCCTAATTAGCTCAAATTTACTAATATATGTAGTATTAGTAAATTTAAAGCTAATCACACTAATCATAATACATTTAAAAGGTCCCTAATTAGCTTAAATTTACTAATATATGTAGTATTAGTAAATTTAAGCTAATTAGGGATCTATGAATTTCAATTTCTTTGTTTTAATGACTTTAACATGTTTATGAAATGTTATTTTAAGTTAGATTTAATACTGAATAGTAAGTAAAGATAGGTACATAATAATACAAATTAGTAAAGGTAAACTAACATTACTACAACTAACACAAGCAAACTAAAAACTAACTATAAACAACATCAAACATTACTATTTCCTTTCAATTATGAGTTTGACATTTATAAACTAATAAAAAAAACAAGAAACTTACAAACTACCAAAAAATCTTATTCACTATCGCTATGACTATCTTGTAAATTATCTACATCAATAAAATCTATATCGGATTCTGTGGGAAAAATCAGCAGAAGCTCTTTGACTTTTGGAGAGAGAACCATTATATTTTGTTTCACCATTCGAGGTCTTAGACTTGTGATCTTTGGAGCAGAAGACAAAAGAACATTGTGTATAATATCCTCATTTGTCGCCGTTCTACTTACCTTTCTAGAATGACTCTCTCTATATTTCCGGAAATCTTTATTACGAGCTTCCGCTGCCTCTTCCGACAGTTTACCTATAGGTATGGCACCAAAGTGCTTAATTATATCACTCCCATGTACTAACAATTTATGTATACTGGAAGGCATATAATACCAGGGATATAAGTGAACGTACAATTCTGCAGTATCTCTACAAAATTCGGAAAACTTAGAAAGATCCACGCTCTCTCCAGATGCAACCGTCTGAAGAATCACATGAAACCTTTCTATTAAATCTTTATCTATTCCTGTTATGCGAGCTGTTGTTTCTGCATCCCTAAAAAATCTTCTGGCAGTATTGCCATCATTGGTTGTGCCTACTCCTTGCTTGACTACGTCAATAAGTAAACCGCATTCTTTCTTAAACGCTTGCTGTATAGCGCTCTTTCTGAGTGACATTTTTTCTTTGTCATCGCCCCTGCAACTCCATTTTTTGAAGTCCAAACGATAAGCTGCAAACAAAAAGAAATATCACTTAAATAAAAATCTCACAAGTAACTATATAACGTGAAAAAAATTATGAACTAATAAAATTATATTTACCGATATGAAGTAAGCACTCCATGCTTCTTATCCAGGCATGTAAAGATGACATTCCATACTGGAACACTTCTTCGTTGTTCTCTTTTTGAGCAAGTGACTCTAAATTGTTCATCTCTGACGGTTTTGCTTTGCAGATATCACAGACAGCTGAAGATGTGTCTGACAAATATGACGATATTTTGCCGTCTATCATCGTCAAGTGCAATTGATGCTTAACTTCAACTTGATTGAACTTGATTGGCTGAAGTCTTTTTATTTCTTCGGTTATGCTAGCTTTTATAGTTACCACTGTTGACTGCGTTTCTTTGGTAAATTTGAACATTATCGGACGGCAATAGAAAGTTGATGAGGGTCGATCGTTTTCCCAAACAATTGTTCCATCACATTGTTGAAGCCTTATAGGAACTAGACTGGCCATGAAGATAGTTGAGTCATCAAACTCTGCTTCAGTCTTTTGTTTATAATTACTTTGACCTGAGGCTCCATCAAAACCCCATTTGCTTATTAGCAGTAACTCAGTTGGCGAATCCAAATCTAAAGTAATCACTTCTAAAAGCCTAGATACCGTCAAGTTGAGTAAAGCTTGCAGTTTAATAGCAGCTCCTTCTTCAGTTATAATTATGTCTTCTTTCCCTGGATAACATTTTGCCTTCGCTTGTTTTATTTTATAATAAGAAGGGTATAAATCAGACCTATTTTCACTTGCTGCTTCTCTTAGGCTTATATACTGCCACTTACTTAATTTAAGTGAAACTAATAAAGACAGTGCCTTATCGGGTGAATATGTACAACTTTTCGGTTTACTTGTACTTAAACACTCTTTAACTTTTTCTAGATCTTCGGGGTGATTTAGTAAATGGTTCATAATTTTTCCTACATCCTCATTTCCGGTGTTTCTTAAACTAGCAATTGTAGTAGCTTTAAGTTCATCCGGGGATAACGAAAGCGATTGGTTAATTTGATCAACGCGTCTTCGTTTTTGCCTGGAGCCCAATTCCTCGAAAGGTTTTCGAGGTGTAAATGTAGATGTCGAAGCTTCTGTAGTAGATGGTGGTAGATTTTCGACATCTTCAGTATTACAAATCTCGAGCCTTTCCTGTTCAGTGTTCACAGCTTCAGGTATCATTCCTTCGGGCCAGTTTATTGCACGTTCCAACCAATCACCATTTTTTCTTACAAACTGTGCTAACGTGCGACTACTTCGTTCCCATCTTGCACTTATATTTGAACAAAAGCGCGTACAGAATTTTTGGAGCTCAACACTGTTCTCTTCGGTCACGTTTATTTTATGTTGTTGGAATTGAAAGAATTTTTGACTATCCGACAGTGACTTGACCTGCTCTCTTAAAATCATAAATAAATCTAAATTGTTAACTAAATTATCCATTATAACGAAAAAGGGACGATCAGAATCACGAGATATTAGTAGTAGTACGAATAAACGAACACTAGTTAGTATATAATAAATTATGGTCATTTTATACTTCCAGAATCCAGTGACAAACAATGTTTACTAATTTTTCTACTACCCTCATTAACTAATTATCCTAATTAATATTACAGTAATGACTAAAAGTGAAAAACATTGTTTTTTTATAAGGTAAAAGGTTAAGCTAATTACAGTAATTAAACACACAAATAGAAATTAATTGATTTCATATCCACATTTTTAAATAAAGGTCCCTAATTAGCTTAAGTTTACTAATATATGTAGTATTAGTAAAGGAGATGTTTCAAAATGTATGGAGCCTGGGCCAGGTCCTTGTACACTATACAAAAAAATAGGGAAATTCATTTAAAACAATTCTTAATTGTCCAATTACTTTAAAATGGCTTGGTTTGCTGGTAAACACAAGAAATTACACTTGAAATTGCAACACAACAAAAACCCGTCATGGCGGTAATCTGTCATTTTGATTGACGTTTGTCACGTTTGACATGTTTATTTCACACTGTTGTGACAGCTGACAGTTCTGTTTCTATGATCTGCTGTCATTTTGATTGACGTTTGTCACGTTTGACATGTTTATTTCACACTGTTGTGACAGCTGACAGTTCTGTTTCTATGATCTATGGTTTACTGTCAATGTTTTTAAGCATAGAGTAACTAAATCCGTGAGACGCCATGTTGAAAGTCGATAAAAATTGATAATAAATATCAATTTACTACCACGACAGTAAACATTTAATTGAATTATCTGTATTTTTCCTGAATTCTACGGATTTTTCTCTTTTTTTTGAGATACTGTACATAGACCTGGCCCATTTTGAAACATCTCCTTTAAGCTAATTAGGGACCTTTTAAATGTATTGTTGTTAGTTGCTAAGTAATTATGTGTATTATTACGTGCTTTTACTTACTATTCCATATCAAATTTAACTTAAAATAACTAAGAAAGTAATAAAACTTTTTATTCTATGTATTTTTTCATTTTTTTCGATCCATTTATTTGGCAGAGTTGCAACTTTATGCATTTGTTTATAGCATCAAATGATAATAGACCAGACAAGGTATATGAAAAATAAAGTTTCAACGCGGGATCACACGCTACTTAGCAGATATTTAAGTTTATTTGAGCCGCTCCATACAAAAAAATAACAAAACACATTTTTCTACCCAAAGTATAAAGTTTAGGAAAAAATACATCAGAACAATTATTATTGAGGTTAATGAGCTCTACCCATCCGCATAAAAAAAAAGTGAAAAAGCAAAGTTGAGCCCTAAGTCACTAAAATCATAGTTTCGACCCACTGTGCGGCGCGGCGTAGAGGCGCGGGGGTCGCGGGGTGCGAGGGGTGCGCGTCGTTCGCGCTCGGTGTGTCAGCTTCACTGCCCCTCTTCGCCCCGCGTTGGGCCGAGCGCGCGGGGTTCTCATGGCATGTACACAATACCACAGATTATTAATCTGTGACAATACTAAGAGCTAGAATTTATACAATGCAAAGATGGAGACCACCTATTCCACCTAATGATAGGGATTGACTGCTCACTCTAAGTTTAGGACATTCCCGACACTAAACTCAAGCTCTAACCATTAATTTCAATTAAACTGTTGTGCGTGTAACTCCCTAGCTAAGTTTTCGGTAATAAATAATAGAACAGCTACTATCCGTATCAGTAAATGCGGCATGTATGAACCCATTAATGTGGATGTTTTTGCAGAATTTTTCTTCTTGTTTATATGTTTTCTCAGAAATAGAAGTATTCTTTTTGTGAAAACAGTAGTTTCGGAATGTTCCCGTTTCCCACAAAACTCACACTTGATATTACAATTTATTCGTTTGTGATTTCCGCCACAATTAAAAGATTCGAGGGGTTTACGATTTTGAGAAGTGAACTCAATACAAACTACCGGTTTAAATGTTTAATTGTAACAAGTTTATTAATATGAATAAATTTGTTAAAACGGTTCTGACGGCGCTCGTTCACGAACATAAAGCATGGATCAGCACCATTCAAATCAACCATTTTGAAGGGAGCTAAATGATCCAACAGACCCGCGACCATCAGCGAGAAATGAAGAGGAGGATGAGTTTGAAGAACCCATGACTACCCAGGATCTAATAAACGGTAGGCGGCCCATACCTTCGAAACTCGGCCCTCCGATGAGGGTCCACATCCCGTTCATAATCAACATCCACCATCACATTCAAACGCATTCACTCATGTTCATACTCCACATCCTACACCGCAAAAACATTCATTCATCACACCTCCTCTTTCGCCCACGTGTATCTTCTCCTGGGAGCTCTGCTGCAGAATGCCAAATTCTCCAGCAATCCTCGAAACAAAGATACACTTCGCACTGAGTGTGAATTATCCTGTTTACATTCTTTCGGTAACACATCATACATCTTCTTCTATACTGTTGTCCTTTCAAATGTGCTGGCTCGTGCACAATATCTCGCCTCAGCCTCATGAGATCCAATACTGGCCGGCTGATCTCTAGTTGACAGGAGCGATGCCGTCTAACCAGAGCTTCAGCAAGCTCATAACGGAACTCACGATGCGTCACAGGCAGTTTATCACGCCGTTTGAGCGAACTCACATACATAACGAGAGCATTGTAAATGCTCACATTCAGCAACATTTTATACATCTTTATGTACCATTTCACGCCTCTCTTTCGCTCTAGCAGATACATGGAGAGTTTTTGATCTTTGAGATCAACTCCCCCCATAGATGTGTTATAATCTCTAACACACACAGGTTGCACGGGATGCTCGTCTTCCTTCTCCCCGTGGACCAGAACTGCTCCCAGCGCGTAGCCACTAGCATCGGTTTTGAGGATATACGGCTTTGTTTCGTCTGTCTGCCGCAGCACGGGAGCGGGAGTTTACCTGGTTTTAAGCAAGTTGTGGGCGTCTTCCTGTTCAGTATTCCAACGAGCTTCTTTCTTTATTCATTTTGTGAGGGGCTGTGTTATAGCGGAGAAATTCTCAATAAAACGGCGGTACCAAGAGCACATTTGTATTGAATAGATCAGGTGTTGAAGATTCTTGGGTTTTGGCCTTTCTAGGATACTCGTTGCTTTTGTTTTGCCTGAATCTGGTTTTAGTACTTCAGGAGTTATGATGTGACCTAAATATTTAATCGACGAGCAGAAAAATCTACATTTCTCTTTGTTTACAGTGATGTTATATTCTCGCATTCTTTGTATTACGTCCTTCAGGTCGGAGAGGTGGCTTTTAAATGTGCTGGAGAATATGAGCAAGTCGTTAAGATAGGCCATGTTCCAGAATAACACGAAATCTATCGACAAGTCGCTGGAAGGTGGCCGGTGCATTGCGTAAACCAAATGGCATTAAATGATAAATGATTTTATTTCTGTAAGTAGGTCTGTACAAACACTTTTACACGTCAATCATATTTTTTAAACTAGATGAGGTCGGCGTTTCCTATCTGACTACTCTGAGAAGAAAGGCCGAAACAAACTCAGAGGTCTCAGTCTCTTTTAAAGTCCAGACATAATCTTGGTCAGATCATGTGAAGACCATGTAGATTGGTGTCTGAAATGGTCTTTTGAGGAAAGAACCACACAGATTGAGTGGACCTGTCCAGTCAGTGCACGCATTTGTCAGTAATCGTGCAGCTCGACTCGAGAGTTTAAGGAGCTCAACGATTCGACGAACAATACCAAAGAAAGGACATTTGGATAGGCGCATAAATTACTTAAGCTGCCAGATCATGACAAAAGCTAACTGAGAAAAAAAAAAAGACGTGTGGCACTCGGGGACTGCCCCGGCCGCGGCGAAGCTATTGCATAGCATTTTTTATCAACTTACGCAATTGTAAAATATTAACCCGAATACAAGAAATACCTATACAATGATGACATTGACAGGAACTGTTATTCACATTTATAGTTTTTAAAACTTGACACAACGTAATGGCCGGGAACATCAAACTAATAAAAAAAAAAGGTTTTAATTTAACTATTAATAGTCAAGGATCATTCGTCTAAGTAAATTTGAACTTTATTGTCAAACAGTTAAACATAATTTTCAATACAACACTCTCGTATCATTCGTCTAAGTAAATTTGAACTTTGTTGTCAAACAGTAAAACATAATTTTCAATATAACACTCTCGTTGAGCATTCGTCTAAGTAAATTTGAACTTTGTTGTCAAACAGTAAAACATAATTTTCAATACAAAACACAAAGAGTGTTTTGTTTCTTATGTAGTATTTTCGTTACGTTTCTGGATTAGGTCTCCACGCTCAAGGCCCGCGATAGAAGCTATGCAATAGCTTAAAAACTTAAAAGTATAAATGAAAGAAATGACCCACATCGTCTTCACATTTACAATAAATTAAAAGAATATAATCTTTTAAAAAGTAAATATTCATGTCATTGTATAGTACAGGGTGGGCCAGAATAAAGTTCACTTTTGAAACCCATATAAAAAAAGACTGGTAATACTTAGAGAGTTTATTCAAAAAGTAACTTAATCTAACATTAATTTAATTTACTGCTTGAAAATAACATCATCTAGGTGTTCCCCGTCTCGCCGCAAGCACTCTTCTAAGCGGAACTTGAAATTTTCAAAAACACGCCGGCATGTTGCTGTCGATATAGCCGCCATTTCTGCTCGAATGTTCGCTTTTAAGGCAGTTATTGTCCTCGGTCTATTCGAGTAGACCTTATTCTTGAGAAATCCCCACAAAAAGAAATCCGGTGGGGACAAGTCTGGGCTTCGTGGTGGCCACTCGATGTTACCTCTCTTTAAGATGACTTTACCGGGGAACAGCTCCTGTACGACCTCCATGCTGGCATTAGACGTGTGGCAGGTGGCCCCATCCTGCTGGAACCAGGTCAGGGAATTGTACTCTTGCAGCCCAGCAAGGCTTGGCCTTAAAAACTCTTGAAGCATTTCCACATAACGGGTCGTATTAACGGTAACTGCGTGACCTTGAGAATTTTCAAAGAAATAAGGCCCAATCAGCCCTTTGGCTGAAATGGCAGCCCAAACCGTCACTTTTTGGCAGTGGAGTGGCTTTTGATGCTTGCGCGAAGGCTGATTAGCACTCCAGAAACGGCAATTCTGCTTGTTGACAAATCCGTTTAGGTGAAAGTGGGCTTCGTCCGAGAAAAGGATGTTTCCGAAGTTGGAAAATCGCTCTAACATCAAGGTGGAAAATGACGCCCTTTTTGTATGGTCATCATGGGAAAGTTCTTGCACCAACTGGATCTTATAAGGATGAAGCTTCAAATCTTGTCGCAAAATTCGTCTTAAACTGCTTCGCGAAATCCCCAAAGTCGCTGAACGTCGTCGCGTAGAGAGTTCCGCATTTTCTTGGACAGATCGATTAACCTCCTGAATCGCTAGCTCCGTGCGTGAAGTACGGGAGCGACCTTGACGTCTCATTGGTAGCGTCGAACCAGTTTCTTGGAACCTCTTCAACCATTGTTTAAGCAACTGAGTGCTAGGACACTGCCGGATACTCCGTAAATTGAATTTAACTCTGAACATACGCCGCACAATAATGTAAGAACGACCATTTTCGTAAAACGCTTGAACCGCGAACGCGCGCTGTTCCCCCGTGAACTGACTCATGGCGACTAAAATTGCGAGAGACGCGTGACCCGATCATACCCCGCGCACCCCGCTACTTCCCGCGTACGACGATCTATTTGCCAAAGAAAAGTGAACTTTATTCTGGCCCACCCTGTATAACTATATAAAATACATTAATGTCAATAAAAACCCAGAAATAATCTTGGTCAGATCATTTGAGGTCTTTTGAGGAAAGAACCATACAGATTTGAGTGGACCTGTCCAGTCAATGCATGCATATGTCAGTAATCGTGTAGCTCAACTCAGAGCTTTAGGAGCTAAACGTTCGTTTGAATTGGTAAAGATCAGAGGCACAGATATTGGAATATTGTTCTTTGTTACGATACAGTGTTCTCCTAGCGAGGATGACATGATATTCGATATTCTAGACTTTCACGGAGAGCTTGTAGAACGGTGACTTCTTCGGTGGTCGTCGTCCAGTCTCTATGGTCGTCGTCCAGCCTCTATGGTCGTGATATCTTCGGCAAACGAGTTATATTGGCTTCTTCTTACTAGCAATAGCTCCGCTAGTTTCATATGGTTTGGTGCGAGTTCTGTTCGTGTGATTCTCTTAAGTAGTTGGGCTTTAAATACCTCGGCGCCGAAAAGCACGGTTGCAGCAGCACGAATTAATCGAATGTATTTCGAGAAACGTTCTAATTTAGGTAAGTAATCGCTAATGTCATGCCTTATGGTTACGCGAACTTGCTGAATTACTCTCTCTTAACCTGAAGGGGGTGACGGCGTCACGATTTGTTTGTCCTGCGGCCAGGTCGTGGGGTCGTTCTTTATGAACTCAGGTCCCGTGAACCATCTGTGATTCGAGTTAAAATTGGCGGGGATACCCTTAGTTGCGTCGTCCGCGACGTTGTCGGCGCTAGGTACCCAACGCCACTTAGCTGGAGTGGTAAGGCTCTCGATCTCGGCTAACCTATGAGCGACGAATGATTTAAAGGTGCGTGGGTCTGATTTGATCCAGGCTAACGCTGTTTTTGAGTCGGACCAATAATGACATTTTAATATTTTATATTCAGACTCGCGCTTGACCGATTCGGCTGATCGGCTGCCTAACACTGCCGCTTGCAGTTCTAATCGCGGTACCAGGTGTGGACCGTAACAAGGAAGACAGAGCCCGACATCGCAATCCGGTCAAATGATTTTAGTGTCCTTCCTTTTTTTTTTGCTTTTACCCAGCACTTGACACATTAGCGCCTTTTAAGACACCTATTGTCATTTCTATCCAATTCTTTGGGCAATCCAAGTCTTGCCTTTTGAGGCGCTAATGTGTCAGCTATAGATTTTCCCTATATGACTCAAAGGAAAGAGTGCTGCTTGTACCTTTTTGAAACAAGAAAAAGGAATTGAGAAGCATCATTTGTAAGATGTGAATGCCAATTTTTTTGTACCATCTCATCGATTTGTGCTCACTAGGATAGTAGGCTAACATTTGGTCGTGTCGATCAACACCTTTCATATACATATTTGTTATACTGAATAATAATATTTGGTTTGTTGACCACACGACCACGCCTATTTACCATTGGCATCAAGTGAGGTGAATCCTCAGTGGAAATATTGAGCACATCTCTCTTGTCTTTCCATTTACAGACACAAACACCGTTTCTATTATATCTATAAATATTTCCACCTTTCAAAAGTTTTTTGATGACAGAACGATGAACAGTTTTTGCATTTTTTTTTCTATTTGCAAGCAATGTTGCAGAACAGTATGTTTTTTTTTGTTATGAGCGTATCTGCTAACTGGACACTATTATAAAAAATTCTGTCCCTTTGATGCAATCTATCGAAATAAATACTATCGGTCTGTTTCTTATATCAGATTGTACATTAACCGGGCAAAAGCTTAAGTTTGCCGATTGTAGTGGGCGTTATTTATTTACGCAGCATTTTGGGCAGCTACTGCGAACTACGCCGGGTGTACCACATCCGTAACACGATACTCTGGGTGCGGATGAAGATGGATGAACCAGTTGCCTCTTATTCCTGCTGCCTCTTATTCCTGCTGCTTCCTTTTCAGCTTCCTACACTGTTCGGTAGCATGGCCTACAAAATGACAGAATCCGCACTTCAGCTTCAGTTTTGAGTTCTGTTAGAACTTTTACAATGGACATGATGGACCTCTGCTACTAATTTATCTACTACATGACAATGGTGCGTAAATAATGCTGGCAATGTTTCTTCTGCTTCTGTTATTACAAAAGAAGATACCGAGAAGAGCCGAGTTTTGTTGCATTTCAAGTGAACTTGTGGTATTTGAATGACTATCTTCTTCTTCTTCTGGTATTTATAGTTACAACCACGACCTTTGTGAGACAACAAGACCACCAAGTTTCGTTTCAAGGCCACCTTAAGATTTTTAAAGCTCGGAAATCCCTTTTTGTCAAAAAGCGACCAAAGGCCGGAAACAGCATTTTCAATGCAGACACCTAACCAAAAACATTAAAAAAAATAAGACATAGGTACCTGGTGCCAAAAAGCAATATAAAATAGCCGTCCGGTTATGAAAATATGAATTGGAGGACTGAAGTCGAGAAGGATTTCGCGTGAACAGGAGTTGCATGCGAGTCAGTCGATCCTAAGCTCAAGGAGAAACCTTATGTCTATGTGGCAGGAATTTCTAGTATGCGCGAGTGCTGACTCGCGCTTACTAGGCCAAATCCGGCAAGAATATGCTCAATGTGGAGCCCCGAGAGTCGGGAGACTCTAAACAATGTGACTTTACTAGTCGCGCTTTGAACCCCGTGAGGTGCGACGTCGAAGCCCATTTGGATCGCGGAGATCGATGCTGTCCGCTCAACGCGTGCGTCACGGCTCCGAAGATCCGAGTCTACCTCAGTTCGATGTCGGGGCTCGGAATAGTCTGTAGAAGACTTCGTGACTGTGTTGTGCTCGGTAGAGCAGCGTCGTGCTGCGATCTGTTGAGACTCAGCCGCACGCCAGGTGATCATAGGATGGGGAATATATCTTTTCCATTAAGTTGTGCGGAGCGTAGAGAAGAGCTCTTCCCAGTGACGATTTTAGAATAGACGCTCTTTTTGCCCTGTCTGATCGGTCCGACAAGGATGTTGAAAATGGTTTGAACGCTCGAGTTAGAACTACTGTGGGGATAGCAAATCTAAGCTTTTCTTCTATTCCTGATGGAACTTGGCTGCTCCCAAACAAATCCTCAAAGGTATAATTGTAGACCTACCAGTCCCTCCAATTACTTGGGAAGTTATCGTCTAACGAAACATTTACTGCCGATAAATATTCTTCGTTACCTCTCGGGGCTTCTGCAATCGCTGCCGTTTAATGTAGAAGAGATTCAACCCAATCCTTAGCGGATAACTTTAACAAATTCTAAGTATAACATATGGGTTATTACTTAAAACCTGAAGTTCTTCGCTGCTATTATCTTACTTCATATTCCTAGGCCTCAATTGTATGACTGAAATTTACTGTAGAACAAATTGTTTGTTTAATTGTTTATTGAAATGATTGATTTACTTAAATACTCACAAAAAACGGCCGTGCTTATTGAAAACTTTTACAAAGGCTATGCAGATTGATTTTATTTATTGGATATTGATGATGTTATAAAAGCCCTTGCCCAACCAACGAGGCTATTTTTTTAATATCTTCTTCGGATTTCTCTATTGAAAACTTTTACAATGTCTATGTAAAACATAAATGATTTATTACTATAAACCTGAAGTTCCTCACTGCTATTATCTTAGTTCATATTCCTAGGCCTCAATTTTATGACTGAAATTTACTCAGTCGATAGAAAAGTGTAAAATCCCGAATCTGTAAAACTGCGATGTGAGGAGATGGAGGGGTTTAGTCAAACATAATGAGATCCGTGTATCAACTAGTAAGAACTATCTTTAATGTTCAACGGTTCAGTTTATATGTATACATAATATGTACAGTCAGCACCAAAAGTCGATGAACAGAATCAACATAACAAAACACCTGTTCACAATAAAATGCCATAAGTTATAGTCGCAACTAGGAAACAAAATAGCCTGTACACCAGAAATTTACAAAAGTCGTTAAACACGACTATTTCAAAAGTATCTGTGCACTAGTATTCCTAAAGTCGCTGTACACCATCAATCCAAATGTCGCTGAACATCATTGTATCAAAAGTCACCAAACAGCAGTAAAGACAAAATTAGGTTAACAAAGTATATTTTTAATGTTGCCGTATGTTAATATACTTTTGACACTTATGTTGTTCAGCTACTTTTGGGACAGTGCTTGCAGAAACCCCGTTGTACCGTATGCACCATTGACCTGCACCATCAATGGTGCAGAGGAGACTAATAAGTTTCGTTTGCACCATTAATATTAATACAACTATTTCACCATACTTTTGCCGTATGCACTTTTGACCTGCACCATCAATGGTGCAGAGGAGACTAATTAGTTTCGTTTGCACCATGAATATTAATTAATACAATATTTATTAATAAACTACTTCACCATACTTTCCTAGTCTTATGTAAAATAAAAACCAATAATAGGTCGTATTTTGTTTGTGCGGAACCACTTTTTCATATAAATAAACAACCAAAAAGCAACAACAATAATATGTTTTACAAATAAATTCCACAACTAGGTACTTCATGTACTTAATAATAAAAAATTAATGACCCACAAAAACTTATATTTTATTGTTGCCTAAAATAAAAAATGGCAACTTTATAACAAGAACACTGAGTTTACTTTAACTTTTCTAAAAATAACGGCACATCAAAGTCGCCATTAATTAATTGCATTTGTACTTGCAATGTATATTTATTACGTTTCTTGACGTGTTTTTCCCTGTTTTTATATGGGTATGTGTTGTCAGTGGCGGATCCAGGATTGTAGTTTGGGGGGGCTGGACCCCGCTGAGGGTATTTTTTAGTAAAGTATTATAAACACTAAAAAAACACACCTATAGAAAAAAAACTTTAAGACAATCATGTTTTGTAGTTTTATAGATAGGTATCAACCTATTAAGTTACGGATAATTGATGACAATAATTAATTGTACCATAGGTAGTGTATTGCTTGCTTAAAAGTTTAGTCAGAATAATATTTATATGGTTCACTTTAAGATTTGTCACAGAGGACATCCGAGGAAATCAGATGCTTTTGGGAGGGGCTTGAGCCCCTTAGCCCCCCCCCTGGATCCGCTACTGTATGTTGTTAGTGTGTTAACAGCATCAAAAGCGGCATCCTGCTTAAACACAGCTAAGCATTTATTTACAGTCGGAGGTCTTCTTTGGAAACAGTTATTAATATATCTATTCCATCCCTCACAGACGTTGTTCGTACGATGCCGCTCACCGAAACAGCACCACAGTGTCTTCTTGGGCAGCCAAAATCTTTTTACGTAATTTACATATTTTTGCATCTTCTACAACATCATTTTCTGAAACTATGGAATCCCATCCATCATCAATACTTGAGGCAGGACAGCGCATATAGATACAATTTTACTAAATATTTTATTAAATTATGCTTCTTTAAATTAAGACAGAGCAGTGGTGGCCCAGTGGTAACGGCCCCGACTTACGAGTTGTAGGTCGTGGGTTCGAACCCAAGCAGGCGTTTTACTTTGTGTAAATAATTTCATCACCACTGCTCTCAAAACGGTGAAGGAAACATCGTGAGGAAACCGGCATGTCTTAGAACCAAAAAATTCGAAGACATGTGACATCTACCAACTCGCACTGGGCACGCGTGGAAGATTACGGCCCACTCCCTCTCACAGAGAGGAGGCCTCCTCTCTTTCTTAATAGACTGATGATGAAATTAAGACGTTTTGCTTTCCTCCATAATTGGTTTTGGAAATGATAATAACATCCATGATGCTTTCATAAAGGAAACACACTTCTTACGGCACCGATAAACGATTGTTCGTAGTCAGATATAAATTTAGAAAGGTTCCATTCTGGAATTATTTCCAACGTTTGCACCATTCTCAGTTGTGAAGATGAAACCATACTAACAATGCGGTTTCGTTTGCACCATTCTCAATGGTGCAGATGAGACCATACTATCAATGCGGTTTCGTTTGCACCATTCTCAATGGTGCGGATGAGACCATACTATCAATGCAGTTTCATTTGCACCATTAATGGTGCAAACGAAACTAATTAGTCTCCTCTGCACCATTGATGGTGCAGGTCAATGGTGCATACGGTACAACGGGGCAGAAACTGCTGATATTGTTATTATAGAACAAAGTGTTTAGTACAGAATAAAAGTATAATTAAAAACGTAATCATTTATTTATTAATAGTACAATCAAAAATTCTAATGATATTTATAAATTATAAAAAAAAAACAAATATTTTAGATATTTTAATTTAAATCTTAACGCAAAATCAAAAATTTAATTTAAAAATAATAATTAATAGCGGGTATGGCCTCCATTCGCGTCTATTACTGCCTGGAGACGTTCGCGCATACTACCTACCATATTTTGACAAATATTTTGGCCCCTAAATCTCTCCCAAGTTTCTGTTGCATGAGCTATTATATTTTGCCGGGTGCGGAGTGTATCGGGATCCCATGCTTGCACCATAAGACCCCACAAATTTTCTATGGGGTTGAGGTCCGGGCTCTTCGGCGGGAATGGAATCTCCAAAATTTGCTCAGTGTTTTCATTAAACCATACTCGGCATACACGTGCTTTATGAATTGGACAGTTATCGTGAACGAAGTTTATTGGCCTCTCTTCTGGCAATATGACTTCTGTCGTCGGCAACAAAACATCGTTCAATATATCTATATAGCCCGCGCTATTTAATCGACCTCCTATCTCGATTAGTTCTCCAGGGCCACCAGAGCACATCCAACCCCAAAACCCAACAGATATTCTGCCACTTGCACGGTTATCGATTATATTACGTTCTGCATATCGAGCATTATTTATGCGCCAGAGTGACATACGACCATTTTCGGTAGAATGAAATGTTTTTTCATCCGAAAATATGACATTTGTAAAATCATAATTCAAAAATCTTTGCGCAAATTCGAGTCTTTGCAATTTATGTCTTGCTGTTAACATGAGTTTTTTGGCTGGTACTCGGTGATGAATACCTGCTTCGTGCAGTCGGCGCCTTACTGTATTAAGGGACAAGTTATTATTGATGGCTATTTCATCAGTACGAGTGAAACCGTTATTTCTAAAAGCGTTAATAATTGTTTGGTCGTGTTGGCGAGATGTTTTTCTAGGTCTTCCTGTTTTTTTCAACTCCCTTATGTGACCATCGTCATCCCAATGCCTAAGCCAAAGATATACGGTGGTGCGCTGAAACAATGTTTAGCTATGATTAGACATAAACATATATTTCATATATTTCGATTTAAGGTAAAAATATCAAATAAATAAATGTTATTTATTATTGATTTAAAATCAAAACTGTTTAATTGTTAAAATGTTTTAGAAATAATGCACACTTTATTTGTTTTTATTAATTACAGCAATCTTAATACCTACTTACAATTATTGTTAAACATGAATGCAAATATGATATAATATTATACGTTTTATTACTTACCGAAACTCCTAATTCTGCAGCAATTTCTGATACATTGTATCCTTGTTCTTTCAAGAAAACAATTCTGTGACGTTCATGCTCCGTAATATGCACTTACACAACGTTTCAATTACTTCAGACTACGACAGTCGACAATCATACGCTAGACTAAAATTATCACAAGTCATGTGAATAGAAATAATAAATTAAAAATTAAAGGAAGGTAGGTTTTGTAAGATTCGCGCAAAGTAAATTACAAGTACCGTCACAATAATCGCTTCGTAGATCATTAGAGTTATGTTTATGTTATTTCATATTATAGATTAGTATGGTTACTGACAATAAAATATAATTGCTTTGTAAATAAGTATTGAAATAGATACTAACGTGTTAACATACATTGCAAGCAAGCACTGTCCCAAAAGTAGCTGAACAACATAAGCGTCAAAAGTATATTAACATACGGCAACATTAAAAATATACTTTGTTAACCTAATTTTGTCTTTACTGCTGTTTAGTGACTTTTGATACAATGATGTTCAGCGACATTTGGATTGATGGTGTACAGCGACTTTAGGAATACTAGTGCACAGATACTTTTGAAATAGTCGTGTTTAACGACTTTTGTAAATTTCTGGTGTACAGGCTATTTTGTTTCCTAGTTACGACTATAACTTATGTCATTTTATTGTGAACAGGTGTTTTGTTATGTTGATTCTGTTCATCGACTTTTGGTGCTGACTGTACGTGATGTCCTTCTACTTATTCGATGAACATATCTATCTTAACTTAAACTACATATGTGCTGATGTACATGTATGTGATGCACGTGTATGATGTACGTGACACCACACCACATCACCCTTCTTAGAGAAAAAAAAAACTAAGTTACATTGTTTTTTTTTTCATTACACTAAAACTTACATTTTAACTTTTACTTTTACTTTATTTTTATATTTAATCTTAACATTTGGTGACTCATCCTTAACAACCTCAAATGGTCCATTATAAATACGTTCCAATTTATTGCCTATCTCGTTTTTTACTAATATCAAATCACCTTCTTTATAAGTTACAGAATTGAGATTCTTATCATAACAATCTTTCCTTACAAATTTACTTGCTATTAAATTTTCTTTTGCATCATTCTGAGCCCTTTGTAACCTGTACTTAAATTCTAAAGGACAATCATCAAAATTATACAAAGGTTCAACACTATCACCTTTAAGACTACTTGGTAACCTACAAACTTTACCATAAACCAACTCATAAGGAGTATATTTTGTCACAGTATTAACTGTTGTGTTATATGAAAAACACCAATACGGTATCCATGAACTCCACGACGATGGACTGTTATCCGTTTGTATTCTTAAATATGCTCCTAAAGTTTTATGAACATTCTCCAAAGATCCTATACTCTCATGATGATATGATGTTGATAGGATTTTATTGATATTTAAAATATTACATAGCTTAACCATCACTTTTGAAATGAACTCAGAACCCCTATCTGAAGCAATTGTTCCTGGTATTCCATATCTCAAAACAAAATTCTCTGCTAAAGCTTTTGCTACTTCATTTGCGGACTTATTCTGTAACGGATAAACCTCGACAAATTTCGTTAGCTCACATTGTAGAGTCAATATGTAAACATTACCTCTTCCATCCCTATCAAGTGGACCTACTATATCTAAATAAATCTTCTCAAAAGATGAAGATGCAGTTGTTGTAATTGTCATTGGTTCTCTAACATGTTTCGAAAACTTTTGTTTCTTACACTTATCACATTTACCAACGTACTCCACTACGTCTTTCTCAATAGACGGCCAATAATAATATTTCTTTATATTAGTTACCATCCTGCGCATTCCTGAATGACCACTCGTAGGTAAAATATGAAAATCATTCAAAATGACTTTCTTCTCATCTTTGTCTTCTATTCTCCGTACACTTTTCACTATGCACATCTTAAAATCTCCACATATCGAATTACTATTCTCTTTCAAATACTTGGCCATTTCTGTAATAAATTCAACGTTATAACGATTTTTCAAAACAACAACCTCTTTTATGCCATTTCCAATGCAAAAAGTTACTATGTCTTTCGGCAACTCGTCTCGCGATGATGCTGATAAAGATTCATAGTCAAATATATAAAATCTATGCTCGAACAAACATTGCCCGCATTCTAACTTCAAATAAACATAACCTATAGCTCGTAAACTACCTCCTACACCATTAATCACTAATTCTGCCTTAACTACCTTACTGCACAAAACATTCTCCTTCAAGTAACTGCTTTTTATAGCTGATATTGACGCACCTGTATCTACTAACCATTCCGAATCTACATTATCCACTAGAAAATTAACCCAATTAACACTATTACACGCTAAAACATGTTTAACCTCGAAAAAACTGCGTCCCATTCACTTCCCCGTCTTCATGCTTCCGTGACATTGACATTGTGCCTGAGTCAGCATCAGCCCGCACATGTTCTAAACATGCTACGCGCTGCCGACCTTGCTGAGTCTGCCGTCCACGATGCGCATTATTGCTACGCCCGCGCATTCCACCATTATGCCAGACACGCTCATTTTTATACGTACGCCCAACACTCCTTTGTTGCACGTGCCTATTCTCTATCATGTGCCGCCTATAGCCATTTCCACGGCCCCTATTTCCCGCAGAAAACCCACGCTGATACGCCATGACTTGCCCCGACGAAGCATAATTTTCGTCTTCCGCTACTCTAATAGCATCCTTCAAACAATCGTACGTAACAATCGTTCCAAGACGCCGATCACGAAGACCGTCAGCAAACTTTTTAATGGCATACTTCTCGTTCAAAGGCCGCAAAATCGTATATGCTTCTGGATTCTCCCCGGCTTGAGAAATGGTAAGGCCCACCATTAACCTTTCTATCTCGGCTCCAAAATCTGAGACCGATTTCCCATTCTTCGTAGCGCGAGCAAGCTCGGCTTGCATTGCAACGTCTGACCTCACCGTCAACAAATGCTTCTTCATATCCGCTAACAGACCTTCCACCGTCGCGTAACTAGAAAACAGCCGCATCTTAGCCCCCGGTGTCAGTCGCGTGCTCAGTACGAACTTAATCAAAAGCGTACTGTCTACCTTCTCTAACATAGAACTGTATAACTCAACAGCATCAATCAAATCCTGGGTCACCTGCTCAACCCCAGTCATCTTAGGGAGCAAGCTGACCGCCGTTTTCAACGAAAACCTTTCGGAACCCATCTTCAGTTCGGTTTCGTTTTCAATTTCAAACTTGATGGTATCTAAATACAATTTTTCTATCTTCCCTACTAATTGCACTATCTCCTCTGAAAACTTACTACAACTTGAAATTATACTCTTAAATTTACCGTGAAGTGTTTTTACTTCGCTTATCTTCCTATCAACATTTTCGCCCTTCCGTCTACTAGGACCTAATTTAACGATAGACTCCCTTAATGACTTAAGTTGAAGCAATAACGTTGCTAATTCTACTTCCATTTAAAACAATATAGTCTCTAAACCGGTAAATCATCACGACCACTTGCCGGCACACGTCACTACACTCGAGTTAAAATATCGCAGACACTTACTTCCGCTGTTCCACGCGCTCCTGGTTAGGCCATCTGCATCGCCTTCTGCACCTCTCGCTGCTGGATCTTCTCTTCTACCCAACCTTGGTGACACCTCTTGTATATCCGGAATGCTACGCCAGCTATCACTACCGCCAAACACACGGCGATGAACAACAGTATAGCGCTCACCGTTGTCAGCTGTTCCTGCGTCACCGTCGCGGCATTTGTACCACCCGATGCCGTCTGGGCGATTATCAATTCTTCCTTCGATGACGTCGTACCCATGGCTTGGAACTATTGGCTTCGAACTGACTGAAGTAACTTACTGCGAGCCTTCGATCAAACAACTAGAACGCCATCCAGTCGACTGGCAGGGTCGCCATGCGATGTGAGGAGATGGAGACGTTTAGTCAAACACAATGAGATCCGTGTATCAACTAGTAAGAACTATCTTTAATGTTCAACGGTTCAGTTTATATACATAATATGTACGTGATGTCCTTCTACTTATTCGATGAACATATCTATCTTAACTAAAACTACATATGTGCTGATGTACATGTATGTTTTTCTTAAACTTCTATGCCTACTTGTGGGCAGCGTTGTGGGTTACTTTATAACCAAATTTATATTTTGTTAAACTAGTTGTAAGTCCTTATAATTTAACTGTTTGCTGTTCCTCTCAATAAAAAAAAATAAAATAAAAAAAAAATGTGATGCACGTGTATGATGTACGTGACACCACACCACAAAACAAATTGAAATTGTTTGTTTAATTGTTAATTTAATGATTGATTTACATAAATATTTACAAAAAAAGAGCCTTTTGCCTATTGAAAATGAATCTGCATGATTCATTTTTATTGATTGGATATAGATGCTGTTATAAAAGCCTGTCCCCAACCAAAGAGGCTACTCTTTAAATACTTTCTTCAGCTTTGCCTATTGAAAACTTTAGCAAAGTCTTAAGTAAACAATGGGTTATTACTAAAAACCAGAATTTTCTCGCTGCTATTATCTTACTTCAAATTCCTCTGCCTCAATTTAATGACTGAAATTTACTCAGTGAATAGAATAAATAAATAAATAAATAATAACTATTTCACAAAAAATACAGATTTAACGTTTTATATAAACACAATTTAAATGAGCTTTGGTAGTAACACAATGCAATACAATCTAAGAACTGAAATCTGTACACAAAATGGAAAACCCTGCCTCTCAAACTAGGAAACCTGTATCTTGAGAGACAGAAAAGTGTAAAATCCCGAATCTGTAAAAAAATTGTTTGTTTAATTGTTTATTAAAATGATTTACATAAATATTTACAAACAAGGACTTTGCTCATTGAAAACTTTGACAAAGGCTAGGCAGATTGATTTTTATTGATTGGATATTGATGCTGTTATAAAAGCCCCTTCCCAACCAACGAGGCTACTATTTAAATATTTTCTTCGGATTTGCCTATTGAAAACTTTAGCAAAGTCTAAGTAAAACATATGGGTTATTACTAAAAACCAGAAGTTCCTCGCTGCTATTATCTTACTTCAAATTCCCCGGCCTCAATTTTATGACTGAAATTTACTAAGTCGATAGAAAAGTGTAAAATCCCGAATCTGTAAAACAAATTGTTTGTTTAATTGTTTATTCAAATGATTGATTGACATAAATATTTACAAGAAGTTTTACAAAGGCTAGAGAGGCGCGACGGCGTCCTCACCTTCCGCCTGACGAGATCCTTACCGGACACGGTTGTTTCGAGATGTTCCTGTTTCGCATAAGGCGGGAGGACACGGTGGAGCATACGGTGGAGGTCTGCCCGGCTTAGGCGGAGCACCGCCGTGTCGTCGTGGAGGTACTAAGTACCTAGGAGTACTAAGTACTAGGTACCTTACTTATTTCTAATGTTCTAACTATGTCACTGTAATCCCTGTGCAACAGTAGCAGATGATGCAAAATATGTTTGCATCATCTGCTACTGTTACACTTTGTTACTACGCGTATGAAGCCTGCGGTATGGTAGCCTGCTGGGCCGTTGAAGTAGCAGGTCCCTGTGACCACACCGATGTCAGTTCCTTTCTTAACCACTTCCTCGCGCTGGAACAACATTGTCTTCCACATAAGCACATGCATATGGTCACCAAAACAATACCGATCACCATTATAATTAAAACATAGTTTTCCAATTTGTTATGATGCTATGTTTCATTGCGTGCGCTAGCGGCTGCTTAAACGACATCGGTTTTGTGATCTCTGCGAATTCCTCTAACAATTCACGATAAAGATTACAATGGTGCCGATTCTCTTGTCACAATTGCCTCTAAACTAGACTAAAAATCACTAAAATTTAGTTTAGCCCTGTCAAACGAGGATTTCCCATTCTAAAATAGACTAAAGTGACACAACTTAACTATATTTTAGTTTGACAGCACTAAGATTGCACTGAGATAATAGTTTAGTGAAAATGGCAATTTTGCTATTCTGAATTTGACGTTTTTCACATAAAAAATTGGTATATCCAACTAAATCTGATTATTTTTAAACGCGATTAAAAACGTGTGGAATAAAATTAGTTGGCATGAACTAAAATTCACACCAACACTTCGACTTCAGTGAAAAATAGTACTATATATTTTTTCTTTTGCTTATATCTCGAAAACGGTGCGTCCTATCGCAAAAATAATGAAATTTTCAACCCCCTTTAGGAGACCCCTAAACCCCTATCACCTAACATGTTGGTAATCATTTTTCATATTTGCCATACAAAAAGTGAAAAATTCCATATAAAACACGTCGAGGCAGCCCCCCTGCGCGCCTCCGGCTCTAAAAAAATTCACGGGGTAGAGCAAACAAGTACCACGTGGAGTCGTCACGCGATTGTCAAATTCGATTTTAGATGTGTCAAAATATTTTTTTAATTTAGAGACTTTTTTGTCAGAATAGCTTTAAGATTCTCGTAGCGAAAAGTAAGGAATTTTAGTGATAGTTGAGTTAGTTTAGTCCGGTGTACAAGAGAATCGGCACCAATATCTTGATAGTACACAAGTTAACGCTAGGGCGCGGCGGAGACGACTTCCCGCTCGCCTGTATGTATGCGCGGGGCCCATTGCTAATTGCCTCGTTTGCATTATTGCTACTATAGTCCCTACAATTGACATAAATATTTACAAAAAAGGGTCTGCCTATTGAGAACTATTACAAAGGCTAGGCAGATTGATTTTTATTGATTAGATAAAGATGCTGTTATAAAATCCCCCATCCAACCAACGAGGCTACTTTTTAATTGATTCTTAGGATTTGCCTATTGAAAACTTGTAACAAAGTCTAAGCAAAACATTTATGGGTTATTACTAAAAACCAGAAGTTCCTCGCTGCTATTATCTTACTTCAAATTCCTCGGCCTCAATTTTATGTCTGAAATAAACTCAGTCGACAGAATAGTGTAAAATCCCGAATCTGTAAAACAAATTGTTTGTTTAATTGTTTATTGAAATGTTTGATTGACATCAATATTTACAAGAAGTTTTACAAAGGCTAGGCAGATTGATTTTTATTGACTGGATATTGATGCTGTTATAAAACCCCCCCCCCCCCCAACCAACGAGGCTACTTTTTAAATATTTTCTTCGGATTTGCCTATTGTCTCACTTCATATTTCTAGGTCTCAATTTTATGACTGAAATTTACTCAGTCGATAGAAAAGTGTAAAACCCCGAATCTGTAAAACAAATTGTTTGTTTAATTGTTTATTGAAATGTTTGATTGACATCAATATTTACAAACAGTTTTACAAAGGCTAGGCAGATTGATTTTTATTGACTGGATATTGATGCTGTTATAAAAGCGCCTTCCCAACCGACGAGGCTACTTTTTAAATATTTTCTTGGGATTTGCTTATTGTCTCGCTTCACATTTCTAGGTCTCAATTTTATGACTGAAATTTACTCAGTCGATAGAAAAGTGTAAAATCCTGAATCTGTAAAACAAATTGTTTCTTTTATTGTTTATTAAAATGATTGATTGACATTAACATTTACAAAAAAGAGCCTTGCCTATTGAATACTTTTACAAAGACTAGGCGCTAGGCAGATTGATTTTTATTGATTGGATATTGATGCTGTTATAAAAACCCCTCCCCAACCAACGAGGCTACTTTTTAAATATTTTCTTCGGATTTGCTTATTGAAAACTTTAATAAAGTCGTAAGCATAGCATGTGGGTTATTACTAAAAACCTGAAGTTCCTCGCTGCTATTGTCTCACTTCATATTTCTAGGTCTCCATTTTATGACTGAAATTTACTCAGTCGACAGAATAGTGTAAAATCCCGAATCTGTAAAACAAATTGTTTGTTTAATTGTTTAATGAAATGTTTGATTGACATCAATATTTACAAGAAGTTTTACAAAGGCTAGGCAGATTGATTTTTATTGACTGGATATTGATGCTGTTATAAAAACCCCTTCCCAACCGACGAGGCTACTTTTTAAATATTTTCTTCGGATTTGCTTATTGAAAACTTTATCAAAGTCTAAGGAAAACATATGAGTTATTACTAAAAACCTGAAGTTCCTCGCTGCTATTGTCTCACTTCATATTCGTAGGTCTCAATTTTATGACTGAAATTTACTCAGTCGATAGAAAAGTGTAAAATCCCGAATCTGTAAAACAAATTGTTTGGTTTATTGTTTATTAAAATGATTGATTGACGTTAATATTTCCAAAAAATAGCCTTGCCTATTGAACTAAAATTCACACCAACACTTCGACTTCAGTGAAAAATAGTACTATATTTTTTTTCTTTTGCTTATATCTCGAAAACGGTGCGTCCTATCGCAAAAATAATGAAATTTTCAACCCCCTTTAGGAGACCCCTAAACCCCTATCACCTAACATGTTGGTAATCATATTTCATATTTTCCATACAAAAAGTGAAAAATTCCATATAAAACACGTCGAGGCAGCCCCCCTGCGCGCCTCCGGCTCTAAAAAAATTCACGGGGTAGAGCAAACAAGTACCACGTGGAGTCGTCACGCGATTGTCAAATTCGATTTTAGATGTGTCTAAATATTTTTTTTAATTTAGAGACTTTTTTGTCAGAATAGCTTTAAGATTCTCATAGCGAAAAGTAAGGAATATTAGTGATAGTTGAGTTAGTTTAGTCCGGTGTACAAGAGAATCGGCACCAATATCTTGATAGTACACAAGTTAACGCTAGGGCGCGGCGGAGACGACTTCCCGCTCGCCTGTATGTATGCGCGGGGCCCATTGCTAATTGCCTCGTTTGCATTATTGCTACTATAGTCCCTACAATTGACATAAATATTTACAAAAAAGGGTCTGCCTATTGAGAACTATTACAAAGGCTAGGCAGATTGATTTTTATTGATTAGATAAAGATGCTGTTATAAAATCCCCCATCCAACCAACGAGGCTACTTTTTAATTGATTCTTAGGATTTTCCTATTGAAAACTTTAACAAAGTCTAAGCAAAACATTTATGGGTTATTACTAAAAACCAGAAGTTCCTCGCTGCTATTATCTTACTTCAAATTCCTCGGCCTCAATTTTATGTCTGAAATAAACTCAGTCGACAGAATAGTGTAAAATCCCGAATCTGTAAAACAAATTGTTTGTTTAATTGTTTATTGAAATGTTTGATTGACATCAATATTTACAAGAAGTTTTACAAAGGCTAGGCAGATTGATTTTTATTGACTGGATATTGATGCTGTTATAAAAGCCCCTTCCCAACCGACGAGGCTACTTTTTAAATATTTTCTTCGGATTTGCTTATTGAAAACTTTATCAAAGTCTAAGGAAAACATATGAGTTATTACTAAAAACCTGAAGTTCCTCGCTGCTATTGTCTCACTTCATATTTGTAGGTCTCAATTTGATGACTGAAATTTACTCAGTCGATAGAAAAGTGTAAAATCCCGAATCTGTAAAACAAATTGTTTGGTTTATTGTTTATTAAAATGATTGATTGACGTTAATATTTCCAAAAAATAGCCTTGCCTATTGAATACTTTTACAAAGGCTAGGCGCTAGGCAGATTGATTTTTATTGATTGGATATTGATGCTGTTATAAAACCCCCCCCCCCCCAACCAACGAGGCTACTTTTTAAATATTTTCTTCGGATTTGCCTATTGTCTCACTTCATATTTCTAGGTCTCAATTTTATGACTGAAATTTACTCAGTCGATAGAAAAGTGTAAAACCCCGAATCTGTAAAACAAATTGTTTGTTTAATTGTTTATTGAAATGTTTGATTGACATCAATATTTACAAACAGTTTTACAAAGGCTAGGCAGATTGATTTTTATTGACTGGATATTGATGCTGTTATAAAAGCGCCTTCCCAACCGACGAGGCTACTTTTTAAATATTTTCTTCGGATTTGCCTATTGTCTCGCTTCACATTTCTAGGTCTCAATTTTATGACTGAAATTTACTCAGTCGATAGAAAAGTGTAAAATCCTGAATCTGTAAAACAAATTGTTTCTTTTATTGTTTATTAAAATGATTGATTGACATTAACATTTACAAAAAAGAGCCTTGCCTATTGAATACTTTTACAAAGACTAGGCGCTAGGCAGATTGATTTTTATTGATTGGATATTGATGCTGTTATAAAAACCCCTCCCCAACCGACGAGGCTACTTTTTAAATATTTTCTTCGGATTTGCTTATTGAAAACTTTATCAAAGTCTAAGGAAAACATATGAGTTATTACTAAAAACCTGAAGTTCCTCGCTGCTATTGTCTCACTTCATATTTGTAGGTCTCAATTTTATGACTGAAATTTACTCAGTCGATAGAAAAGTGTAAAATCCCGAATCTGTAAAACAAATTGTTTGGTTTATTGTTTATTAAAATGATTGATTGACGTTAATATTTCCAAAAAATAGCCTTGCCTATTGAATACTTTTACAAAGGCTAGGCGCTAGGCAGATTGATTTTTATTGATTGGATATTGATGCTGTTATAAAAACCCCCCCCCCCCAACCAACGAGGCTACTTTTTAAATATTTTCTTCGGATTTGCCTATTGTCTCACTTCATATTTCTAGGTCTCAATTTTATGACTGAAATTTACTCAGTCGATAGAAAAGTGTAAAGTCCCGAATCTGTAAAACAAATTGTTTGTTTAATTGTTTATTGAAATGTTTGATTGACATCAATATTTACAAACAGTTTTACAAAGGCTAGGCAGATTGATTTTTATTGACTGGATATTGATGCTGTTATAAAAGCGCCTTCCCAACCGACGAGGCTACTTTTTAAATATTTTCTTCGGATTTGCTTATTGTCTCGCTTCACATTTCTAGGTCTCAATTTTATTACTGAAATTTACTCAGTCGATAGAAAAGTGTAAAATCCTGAATCTGTAAAACAAATTGTTTCTTTTATTGTTTATTAAAATGATTGATTGACATTAACATTTACAAAAAAGAGCCTTGCCTATTGAATACTTTTACAAAGACTAGGCGCTAGGCAGATTGATTTTTATTGATTGGATATTGATGCTGTTATAAAAACCCCTCCCCAACCAACGAGGCTACTTTTTAAATATTTTCTTCGGATTTGCTTATTGAAAACTTTAATAAAGTCGTAAGCATAGCATGTGGGTTATTACTAAAAACCTGAAGTTCCTCGCTGCTTTTGTCTCACTTCATATTTCTAGGTCTCCATTTTATGACTGAAATTTACTCAGTCGACAGAATAGTGTAAAATCCCGAATCTGTAAAACAAATTGTTTGTTTAATTGTTTATTGAAATGTTTGATTGACATCAATATTTACAAGAAGTTTTACAAAGGCTAGGCAGATTGATTTTTATTGACTGGATATTGATGCTGTTATAAAAACCCCTTCCCAACCGACGAGGCTACTTTTTAAATATTTTCTTCGGATTTGCTTATTGAAAACTTTATCAAAGTCTAAGTAAAACATATGAGTTATTACTAAAAACCTGAAGTTCCTCGCTGCTATTGTCTCACTTCATATTTCTAGGTCTCAATTTTATGACTGAAATTTACTCAGTCGATAGAAAAGTGTAAAATCCCGAATCTGTAAAACAAATTGTTTGTTTAATTGTTTATTGAAATGTTTGATTGACATCAATATTTACAAACAGTTTTACAAAGGCTAGGCAGATTGATTTTTATTGACTGAATATTGATGCTGTTATAAAAGCGCCTTCCCAACCGATGAGGCTACTTTTTAAATATTTTCTTCGGATTTGCTTATTGTCTCGCTTCATATTTCTAGGTCTCAATTTTATGACTGAAATTTACTCGGTCGATAGAAAAGTGTAAAATCCTGAATCTGTAAAACAAATTGTTTGTTTTATTGTTTATTAAAATGACTGATTGACATTAATATTTACAAAAAAGAGCCTTGCCTATTGAATACTTTTACAAAGGCTAGGCGCTAGGCAGATTGATTTTAATTGATTGGATATTGATGCTGTTATAAAAACCCCTCCCCAACCAACGAGGCTACTTTTTAAATATTTTCTTCGGATTTGCTTATTGAAAACTTTAATAAAGTCGTAAGCATAGCATGTGGGTTATTACTAAAAACCTGAAGTTCCTCGCTGCTTTTGTCTCACTTCATATTTCTAGGTCTCCATTTTATGACTGAAATTTACTCAGTCGACAGAATAGTGTAAAATCCCGAATCTGTAAAACAAATTGTTTGTTTAATTGTTTATTGAAATGTTTGATTGACATCAATATTTACAAGAAGTTTTACAAAGGCTAGGCAGATTGATTTTTATTGACTGGATATTGATGCTGTTATAAAAACCCCTTCCCAACCGACGAGGCTACTTTTTAAATATTTTCTTCGGATTTGCTTATTGAAAACTTTATCAAAGTCTAAGTAAAACATATGAGTTATTACTAAAAACCTGAAGTTCCTCGCTGCTATTGTCTCACTTCATATTTCTAGGTCTCAATTTTATGACTGAAATTTACTCAGTCGATAGAAAAGTGTAAAGTCCCGAATCTGTAAAACAAATTGTTTGTTTAATTGTTTATTGAAATGTTTGATTGACATCAATATTTACAAACAGTTTTACAAAGGCTAGGCAGATTGATTTTTATTGACTGGATATTGATGCTGTTATAAAAGCCCCTTCCCAACCGGCGAGGCTACTTTTTAAATATTTTCTTCGGAATTGCTTATTGAAAACTTTATCAAAGTCTTAGTAAAACATATGAGTTATTACTAAAAACCTGAAGTTCCTCGCTGCTATTGTCTCACTTCATATTTCTAGGTCTCAGTTTTATGACTGAAATTTACTCAGTCGATAGAAAAGTGTAAAATCCCGAATCTGTAAAACAAACTGTTTGTTCAATTGTTTATTGAAATTTAAATTTTTATTGATTGGATATCGATGCTGTTATAAAAGCCCCTCCCCAACCAACGAAGCTGCTTTTTAAATATCTTCTTCGGATTTGCCTATTGAAAACTTTTACAAAGTGTAAGTATAACTTAAGGGTTATTACTAAAAACCTGAAATTCCTCGCTGCTGTCATGTTACTTCATATTCCTAGGCCTCAATTTTATGAATGTTTACTCAGTGGATAGAAAAGTGTAAAATCCTGAATCTGTAAAACAAATTTTTTGTTTAATTAATTATTGAAATCATTGATTCACTTAATATTTACAAAAAAGAGCTTTGCCTTTTGAAAACTTTTACAAAAGCTAGGCAGATTGATTTTTATTGATTAGATATTGATGCTATTATAAAAACCCCTCCCCAACCAACGAGGCTGCTTTTTAAATATCTTCTTCGGATTTGCCAATTGAAAACTTTTACAAAGTCTAAGTATAACTTAAGGGTTATTACTAAAAACCTGAAATTCCTCGCTGCTATCATGTTACTTCATATTCCTAGGCCTCAATTTTATGAATGTTTACTCAGTGGATAGAAAAGTGTAAAATCCTGAATCTGTAAAACAATTTTTTTGTTTAATTAATTATTGAAATCATGATTCACTTAATATTTACAAAAAAGAGCTTTGCCTTTTGAAAACTTTTACAAAAGCTAGGCAGATTGATTTTTATTGATTGGATATTGATGCTGTTATAAAAGCCCCTCCCCAACCAACGAGGCTGCTTTTTAAATATCTTCTTCGGATTTGCCAATTGAAAACTTTTACAAAGTCTAAGTATAACTTAAGGGTTATTACTAAAAACCTGAAATTCCTCGCTGCTATCATGTTACTTCATATTTCTAGGCCTCAATTTAATTATGACTGAAATATACTCAGTCGATAGAAAAGTGTAAAATCCCAAATCTGTTAAACAAATTGTTTGTTTAATTGTTTATTGAAATATTATTTTTTATTGATTGGATATTGATGCTGTTATAAAAGCCCCTCCCCAACCAATGAGGCTACCTTTTAAATATCTTCTTCGGATTTGCCTATTGAAAACTTTTACAAAGTCTAAGTATAACTTAAGGGTTATTACTAAAAACCTGAAATTCCTCGCTGCTATCATGGTACTTCATATTCCTAGGCCTCAATTTTATGAATGTTTACTCAGTGAATAGAAAAGTGTAAAATCTTGAATCTGTAAAACAAATTTTTTGTTTAATTAATTATTGAAATCATTGATTCACTAAAGTTTTACAAAAAAGAGCTTTGCCTTTTGAAAACTTTTACAAAAGCTAGGCAGATTGATTTTTATTGATTGGATATTTATTTATTTATTCAAACTTTTCGCACTAAAGGTACAAAGGCGCACTTAATGCCTTAGGCATTCTCTACCAGTCAACCAAGGGTGGTGAAGAGATAAGATGGCAGGTGCTCTGTTTGAGAAGAACAAAGAAAAATTGTATTTATAAATATATCATAAATCATAATGCATTACAACTAAAATAGGTACATCAGTACATAAATAAGTTAAAACTACATACACATATATACATATCGACTATAATATATACCTGATGGTGGATGGATATTGATGCTGTTATAAAAGCCCCTCCCTAACTAACAAGAGTTCTTTTTAAATATTTTCTTCGAATTTGCCTGTTGAAAACTTTTACAAAGTCTAAGTATAACTTAAGGGTTATTACTAAAAACCTGAAATTCCTCGCTGCTATCATGTTACTTCATATTTCTAGGCCTCAATTTAATTATGACTGAAATATACTCAGTCGATAGAAAAGTGTAAAATCCCAAATCTGTTAAACAAATTGTTTGTTTAATTGTTTATTGAAATATTATTTTTTATTGATTGGATATTGATGCTGTTATAAAAGCCCCTTCCTAAACCAACGAGGGTACTTTTTAAATATTTTCTTCGGATTTGCCTATTAAAAAGTCAACAAAGTCTACGTATAACATATGTGTTATTACTAAAAACCTGAAGTTCCTCGCTACTATTATGTTACTTCATATTCCAAGGCCTCAATTTTATCACTTAAATTTACCCAGTCGATAGAAAAGTGTAAAATCCCAAATCTGTAAAACAAATTGTTTGTTCAATTGTTTATAGAAATATTGATTTTTATTGATTGGATATTGATGCTGTTATAAAAATACCTCCCCAACCAACGAGGCTGTTTGTTAAATATCTTCTTCGGATTTGCCTATTGAAAACTTTTACAAAGTCTAAGTATAACTTAAGGGTTATTACTAAAAACCTGAAATTCCTCGCTGCTATCATGTTACTTCATATTTCTAGGCCTCAATTTAATTATGACTGAAATATACTCAGTCGATAGAAAAGTGTAAAATCCCAAATCTGTTAAACAAATTGTTTGTTTAATTGTTTATTGAAATGATTGACTGCCATAAATATTTACAAAAAAGGGCCTTGCCTATATTGAAAACTTTTACAAAGGCTAGGCAGATTGATTGGATATTGATGCTGTTACAAAAGCCCCTCCCCAACCAACGAGAGTACTTTTTAAATATTTTCTTCGGATTTGCCTATTGAAAACGTCAACAAAGTCTACGTATAACATATGTGTTATTACTAAAAACCTGAAGTTCCTTATTACTATTATGTTACTTCATATTCCAAGGCATCAACATTATCACTGAAATTTACCCAGTCGATAGAAAAGTGTATAATCCCGAATCTGTAAAACAAATTGTTTAATTGTTTATTGAAATGATTGTGAAGTTTACTGTATTTGTTTCTATCTTATGGGACTGAAATTTACTCAATCGATAGAAAAGTGTAAAATCCCGAATCTGTAAAACAAATTGTTTGTTCAATTGTTTATTGAAAGATTGATTTTTATTGATTGAATAGTGATGCTGTTATAAAAGCCCCTCCCCAACCAACGAGGCTGCTTTTTAAATATCTTCTTCGGATTTGCCTATTGAAAACTTTTACAAAGTCTACGTATAACATATGTGTTATTACTAAAAACCTGAAGTTCCTCGCTACTATTATTTAGTTCATATTCCAAGGCCTCAATTTTATCACTGAAATTTACCCAGTCGATAGAAAAGTGTATAATCCCGAATCTGTAAAACAAATTGTTTGTTCAATTGTTTATTGAAATATTGATTTTTATTGATTGGATATTGATGATGTTATAAAAGCCCCTCCCCAACCAACGAGGCTGCTTTTTAAATATCTTCTTCGGATTTGCCTATTGAAAACTTTTACAAAGTCTAAGTATAAGTTAAGGGTTATTACTAAAAACCTGAAATTCCTCGCTGCTATTATGTTACTTCATATTCCTAGGCCTCAATTTTATAACTGAAATTTACTCAGTCGATAAAAAAGTTTTAAATCCCGAATCTGTAAAACAAATTGTTTGTACAATTGTTTCTTGAAATATTGATTTTTATTGATTGGATATTGATGCTGTTATAAAAGCCCCTCCCCAACCAACGAGGCTGCTTTTTAACCCTTAATGCATGAAGAATTTGTTTCTCTCGGGAAAAATATCGCTCCTTAAATACAAAAGCACCACAAGTCAAAATAAGCAAATTATACAGGAGCGGCATTTGCAAAAATAATTTTGATTATTTTATGATTTTTGTATAAACTATGTGTTTAGACAGACGTAGACTTTTTTTATATCAAAAGATGCGTAATTAAATAGCCTATTTTTAAATAAAGCAATCTTAACCATACCTCGAATGGACTCTGGAAAAAATGCATATAAGTTAGTTTTGTATATAGACTTTGACTTCGAGAACATTAAAATTTTAAAAATTAAACCACCATTATTAGGAAAATTTGAGTTTTATTTTCAGTTGTCAACCGCACAAAACGTAAATTTAAGAAAAAAATGGCACATACTAACTTCCTACATAGTAAACTTGCTAAGGGAAAACAAATAGTTAAATCTTATCATGAGATCATCAATTAAGTCTAAAATTAATATTACCTATATTAGTAGGTAAGAGTAATAAATTTAAGTTAAAAACGAAACAAACCTTTTAAGCTATAAAAACAAAGATGCATAAAACTTTTGCATAGAATTAACAAAACAAACATAAGAATTATTGTAAAAATAAATACACTAACTAGGTATTTAGCTGGCTCCCTAAAAGATAACAGCTCTCAGTTACAACAATATAGGTACTTATAATTATTCTCTGAAACCTTTTTTGACAAGTGATTAAATAAACAATAACTAAAAAATAACTTACTTTAATAATTAAATTTTAATCACGATCAAATCAGACTTTTTAAACAGAATAACACTTACTATTTTGTATTGTTTTACCACACCTAAAACGAAACTAGACTAATTTATACGTTACAGGACTTAAACCTATGTTTTGTAATGTGCCGGGTAGACACGCCCTACATAAACACAATAAACATTGAGTATCTTCTCTTAAAAGCTGTATTAGCTTACTTATCACAGGTGTGTGGAATGCAGTTCAATAATGAAAAATACCTAATATTAAGCAGTCTAAACTATAATGACTCGTATCTAAATTATAGTGTCTCGCAGTAAAATAAAACCATGTTACGCCACTGAGTTACGATAAGATCATTACTCCTTTTCTACAATTTAAATGAAATATTAAAGCTAAGTTAATCAACTTGGTCCATAACATTACGTTTCAGAAACAGAGGTAATTTTATCTTAAAATAGTATTAGCAGTTATGGTTTTATAAAATAAGGCACTTAAGGAGTGAGACACCTTCAAAATTAACTATTTCCATGATCTACACTAATCACAACCGTATAAAGCACATAAAAGTGGTGTACATAGTGTTCTTACAAAAACATTTTTATAAAACGTTTACTTAAAACTACATTGAGCGTAATGCTCGTAAAAGTATTAAAAAAAACTTAAACTAAAACATTAAAAATCAGTTCCCAACAGTAACTTATGTACGAATTTAGAGATTAGCATAAAAAGATTCATAAAATCTTGGCACGACGTTTTTTTGAATTAGCTTTAGAATGTCTTGCTTCTTTGCTTCAGGAACTGTAAGCTTTTCAGTGTAAAGTTGGTTTAGAGTCAAATTATTATCAGGCACCGTCTTCGACTTGGTGCGGCGTTTTCTCAACGTAGATACCGACCTGAACTCTTCCTCTTCGTAGGATGTTTTAAAGAAAAATATGCCATTGCTTACTTTATCCGCCTTCAGAATCAATATATCGGTCCATTTGAATTTATTGCCATCGTCATCTACATTGTAGTTTCCTGTACACAGAGGTTTGAGGTCAAAAAAATTCTTATGTGTCAGTTCTTCAACAGTATAAGGCTTTCCAGTTTTCTTTGCTGTTTTAATTAGAGTGATAATTGGTCTGGAACGTAAATTGGAGATGATTTTAATGCTCTCGTAATGTAACGTTGGATGACAGAATGAACACAGTCTCCTTCGTTTTGGGTATGTCCTTTTATTAAGAACTTATGAGTAATACTATTGATGTTCGGTAATTCTTGAGTCGCATATTGGTACATTGCCAGCATGAATTTGTTTTTTTGCTGGCCACAGCAATTATCGCTATAGAAAGTGACATCACAAGGTTCCGTGGCATTATCATTCAATTTTCTGAGATACATTAGAACACAGGAGCCAATTTCATTAATACCTCGGGCGCCTTCTCCCTCATGCCATACAAAACAAGTTGTGTCCTTTGTACCGAGCTCGGTTATTGTGAAATTAAGTAGATTTAATTTAGACGTATAATAGAAATTAGACACATCACCCTGAGGACAAGGCATCACCGCTTGGAGGTCGTACACAGTCACTACAAAGGTATTACTCACAAGCTCTTTATCTCTATCTTTTTCAGCTCTAGCGAGAGTCTTTTACTTCACGTGCTCGTCGTATGTCTCTTGTAGTAACGATTTATCTTCAGCGTTTTGGTAAGCCATGCAATCTTCGCATTGGTCTTTCTTAGGCTGCCAGAAAGATAAGTTAAAATCATGTGTAAATATGTTGTAGTATACTTGATATGAAACGTGTGGTGCACCCTCAGATTCACATTTTTCTACGTAATGTCGATGTAGTGGCGCGACTGTAAACCCGCCCTCAATATACTCCCGAGTCGATCGCGCCCTACAGTAATGACTTTCTATGCGGGGTATTGAATTGATGTGTGCTTTGACACCACCGGTCAGCTCTGAGTCTAGTGTCTTATGGTTGTTATGTTTTCCCCTGTTATCTTTAAGGTGCAGACCAGTTTCGGACTGCTTCTTGACAACTAGGTATGGGTCGTTACGTGATTTTCGCGAAACGTAACGTAACTAGTGACTTCGAACGCGTCACCTGTTTTGAAAACTAGTGATTTTAGTAACTAGTTATTTTTAATTTTATTCGGTGATTCAACATGGTGATTATATCGAAGTGTTACAGTTATTGGCGAAACGAAAATATAAATGGTTACTTATGTAATACGTTACATTACGTTACGTTAGCTTTTAGTTTTTTGAACGAATAAGTTTTTGTAGCTACTTTTGCACTCGCAACGTACTTTTGTTTCGTTTCACGCTTTTCATTCCATCACTGCATTGTAATGTAACTAGTTACAAAAATCACGTGTTTCTGTGTGACTCGAAACTAGTTATTCGGCTACATGCCCTGTAGCCAGTTATTGTAACTAGTGACGTGAAATAACGCCCACACCTATTGACAACGGTTCTGATCATTGTGTCTGAGATTCCAAGGGTATTCATGAAGAATACTTTACATACACGAGTTTTTTATTATTTCGAGTCAGAAAATATGCGTGATTGTAATTTTTGCGACTGCTACCTTCACGAACGTATCTATATTTTGGTTCTATCTTGGTCATGTGATCGTGAATAAACTGTCGTTGGATTTCCAGATCACCGCACTCCCAGAACTTTTCAAAGATATGTTTTCGTTCTTCAAACGTAAACTCTGTTGAACATTTTAGTTTACATTTACCGAAACATACAGGCCCCATTTTTTTGGCATCATAAACTTTCTTTGATTTTGACATAGAAGTATAGGACATACCTTTGTTTTTCAATAGCTTGCTCTGGTTTCGTTTCCATAAGAGGGGTTCTGATTTTCTTTTACGACATCTACTGCGCGATTCAACGTCAACACTAGGAGACTGCTCGCCGACGCTAGATGGGTGCTCATCAACGCTAGGTGGCTGATCATCAACTCTGGCAGATGGTGAATTAATACTAAATAACTCCTGGTTATCCACGGTTGATTGCGGAAAGTCTTGAATGTCAGATAACTGTGCTTGTGGTTGTTTCTCTTCATCGGAATCTGACTGGGCTTTGCAGTTTTCAGAAAATGGATCTTCATACGTAGGATCTTTGACACTATCATCGGATGAGAAATCTTTGAGGTTATTTGTAGAACTGGAGCTACTTGAATAACTAGAACTAGAACTGCTGGAAGAGCTAGAAGATTCATCAGAGGCAGTCACTGTCTGAGTCGGTTTCTTGGATGACTAAAGATGGTTTATTGAATATTCTGTGTTTTGGAGGCGTTGCTTGAATGTCTTCGTTTTCTTCACCGGAGTTCAGAATATCTAAAGAAAACTGACTGTCCGGTAGAGAGTTAACGTCATCAGCATCATGTTCATGATAAATACTATTGGTAGTCTGAATGTCACTTGAATCCATTTCACTAGGTCGTATTGTTGACGGAGATTGCTGTCCATATCGAGGGGCATTTAAAGGTGGTACCATGTTCAAAATACGGTGCGCTCTTGTGGTCATTCTGAAAAAATAAAAAGAATAAGTACCTACCTGTATCAACCAATTTACTTTCTCGTCAATTGGCGTTATAATGTATCTATGTGGGTAAGTAAAATTTAATTGGTTTTAATAGTTCTTCTAAATTAATTTGTTTAACCTATAAGATTACTCCAAAAACTACAAAAACTTTCAAACAAAACAACATTAAAACTAAAAATTGTTTTTTAATATAAAATAAAATCTATTTAGAGATCACTTTCAAATACAAAGACACCATATTTCGAAATATGTTACTTTAGCATAAAGAAATAAGAAAATAATTCTAATTATTTTTTGCAAAACTAACTTAATTCAAAATATGGTAGTATTGCAAACATAAATAAGAGAAAATATCAGATTAATAAATGCAAAACTAACCTATTTCGAAATATGGTACTTTAGCATAAAGAAATAAGAAAATAATTCTAATAAATTTTTGCAAAACTAACATAATTCAAAATATGGTAGTGCATACAAAAATAAGAGAAAATATAAAATTTATAAATGCAAAACCAACCTATTTCGAAATATTGTACTATTGCACATAAAAATGATAAGATACTTACGTGAATGTGATCTGCAAGACGAATATATTTTAGAATGTGGCACTTTTGAATATATAATTTCACCTGTTTTATAGCAGTTTTTTGGAATGTGGTAGTTTTTCACAAAAAATGCGTGTGCTCGTGCCAAATGACTGTTGACAACTGACAATATGGTACTTTTGCGCGGAACTCAGTTACAGAAACGGGACAAAACAAAACTAACGTGTGTGCGTGTATGGGTGTTTTTGATCATAAAACGACGGCTGTTTTAGCGAAACATTAAAGTTTCATCGTTTAAGATGCATTTTATGCAAAAAAATCATTTTTGATATTTTTTGAAATGTGTGACTTTTGTATCTATGGAACGATATGTGCTAGGAAAAATGGTATAATTAATGGGAAAATTGGTAAAAAAAATAAAGACCTCAGAAATGTTATATAAAAAAAAAAACTACTTGTATCGTTTTCGATACAATATGCATTAGTGATGCAAATTATATATACAGGGTGTCCGGTAATTAATGGATAACCTTAAAATGGGTCGTGGTAAAACTAATGGCCATTCAGAAAAAAATATAAATACAAAAAAATTCAGTTGGTACCAAAGCTAAGATATGATTTTTTTAATAATAATCGTTGTTTTTTGTTACCTTATTTCACATTTTTGTACACCTCGGCCACAAATTAAGGAATTCTATCGGTTTTTTTTTTGCTATAGTAATTTACGTTAACTGCGCTGATAGATAGGCAATAAATAGTATGACTACTATTACACGGTTTTTTTTTAAAACAACTTGAATGTTTGTTCTGGGGAAAATTTGTGAAAAATATTCAATTTGACAAAGTTTGAGCAACCGTAACTTAAAAAAAAAGTATCCAGACACAAGTGACCAATTATTTTAAAATATTTTGTGCATAAAGCCGATTTCATAATGGTATCATTCATTATTGTATCTAATGTAAATTCTGAATTATGGCTATTAGTGTAGAAAAGGTGTGAATTTTGGATAAACAACAAAATTTGCAATATTGGAATATTTATTTACATTGAATGTACCTGACCATTGGGGTTTAATTAAACAACATTTGACATTAGTAAAACTGTATTCGTTATTTATTACAATAAATGTTCAAATTGTCTGCCACCCACTCTGATACAGGCTCTACATCTACGAATGAATGCTCTCCTGAGCAGTCGCGTATAGCGTCGATCGCTTATTTTCGATGCGACTGCCCGGACACGGCTACGTAAATCTTCCAAGGAACGGATCGGCTTTGCGTAAACTTCTTCCTTAAGACAGCCCCAGTAAAAAAAATCAAGTGGATTTAGATCTGGCGAACGTGGGGGCCACAAAATTGGCCCCAGACGGCCAATCCATCTGTTTGGGTATGTTCTATTTAAGTATGCACGAACAGATACAGCATAATGTGCAGGACAGCCGTCATTTTGCAACCAATATGATTCTCTCTCCACCTCGGGCACCTATTGCAATAAGTTTGGAAGACCATTTTCAAGGAATTCTAAATAACTTTGGCCAGTTAGGTTCCCCGGTAATTCAAATGGGCCTATTATTTTTCCGTTTAATATTCCAGTCCAATAATTTATTTTAAATTGGTACTGTGACCTGTCTTCACGCATAGCACGAGGGTTCGTTAGTTGCCAGCTATGGAGATTGTGTAAATTCATGTAGCCATCTCTTTTCAATGTTGATTCATCACTCCATAGAATTTTATTAAAAAACTGCCGGTCTGCTTCCATCTTCCCCAGCATTTTTCGGTAGAAACGCAATCTTGCATTATAATCTGTTGGTTGAAGGGTCTGCACGCGCGTAACGTCGAACGGATGAAATTTGTTCTTTTTTAAGATATCATGCACAGTCGATTTCCCTATACCCGTGCGTCGAGCTATTGATCGCGTAGAAATTGAAGGATCTTTCGCAATTTCCTCAAGTACCACGTCTTCTACATCAGCACGAGCGCTTCTTCCACCACTAGTACCACCAACACCAGTACCAGGGATTCTTCCTTCTGAGTAACAACCGTGGACTCTTATAAATACGCGGTAATCTGGATGACGCGTATTAGTGTATCTTTCCCTATAAAGAGCTGCGGCTGCGTTTCCATTGCCTCTGCATTCCCCATAAATAAAATGCATGTTTGCATATTCTTGTGGCGTATACTCAACACGTGGCATGTTGATTCACAAAATAAACAATCCAGTTACAAGCCAAGTCGTCGCAAATATCACCACACAAAACAAGTCCAAATCAGTAAACAAAACGAATAGTCCAGTAAAATAGCCAGGTCGTCGTTTTAACACTGATTCACAGTAACTAGCAACAATTGCAACCGGAAACGAAATAAACACATGCGAAGTCGAGCAAGTCGAGTGACGCACTAAGTCTAAGTCCCTGTTCCTGTAAGTTCTGTTAGTCCCCTACCGGTTTTTTTACATTTACTATCTCGCTCGCACTCATCCAACTCATATCCTCTTTGTCTAACATGAACAAAAGACGGGTGGTGCAGGGTGCGCGCAGGTAGCTAGTATGGCGGTCACACGACTTACACACACGACATTTATTGCAAAGCCAATATCATGTATTTGTTAAAATATTTCTGGTTTTAAAGAGACTTTATTTAATTATTACTATTCATTACTTACGTCTATTAATGTTTTTATTAACCCCGAATGGTCAGGTACATTTAATGTAAATAAACATTGCAATATTGCAAATTTTGTTGTTTATCCAAAATTCACACATATTCTACACTAATAGCAATAATTCAGAATTTACTTTAGATACAATAATGAATGATACCATTTTGAAATTGGCTTGCACATAATATTTTAAAATAATTGGTCACTTGTGTCTGGATACTTTTTTTTAAAGTTACGGTTGCTCAAACTTTGTCAAATTGAATATTTTTCACAAATTTTCCCCAGAACAAACATTCAAGTTGTTTTAAAAAAAAACCGTGTAATAGTAGTCATACTATTTATTGCCTATCTATTAGCTCAGTTAACGTAAATTACTATAGCAAAGAAAAACCGATAGAATTCCTTAATTTGTGGCCGTGGTGTATAAAAATGTGAAATAAGGTAACAAAAAAAGCGATTATTATTAAAAAAAATCATATCTTTGGTACCAACTGTATTTTTTTTTATTTGTATTTTTTTCTGAATGGCCATTAGTTTTACCATGACCCATTTTAAGGTTATCCATTAATTACCGGACACCCGTATACCTACGTCTAATTTATTACTAAATATTGACTATGTTGTGGAATACTATGAAGCAGTCTTTGAATTTTTTTGAGCACAGATATACATTACATTTAGCACATTTTATAATGCTCAATAATTTGCAAGAAGACATCATACATCTGCCCCGAGATTCTGTCCTTATCTGGCCGTGATCTGTTTTGTCCAGTCTGACCTCAAATGGAGGCAATGTTTGGCATGGTTTACCCTTCCAAATTTTAGATGGTGGTCCTTCTGATGTGCAGGACGGGCTGCTAGTACTTGGGCGGCCTCTGGTAGCAGCTGGAGCATACTTGCAGAGTGTATCAGCCAGTTCAGACTTAAAATCGGCAAGGTTTAGAATGTTTTTGAGTGGAACACCATTTTTAGCTTAAACTTTTTGTATAGTATCCAGGAATTGATTACAGATAAATCAAGCAGATGATAGAAAATTCGCATATACCATTTTCTGCTCTTCATTCGAATTTTATATCTTCCTAAAAAGGAGTCTATCAAATCAACACCACCCATGTGAGCATTGTACTCTTTGATCAATTTGGGACATAAAATGGATATCCGCCTTTTCTCTTTTTTATCGAACCTGTCAATATTTTCTACAGGCTGTGCACCAACATACGTTGACGCAAGCACAACTTGCTTGTTGTCCTTCCAGCTGACGGTGGTAATATCGACGCCCTCAAAATTTGTGACGTATTCGTCGTATGAACCGTGGGATACTGAGGTCTTCATAACGTCCTGTTTAGTGGGAAGCTTGCATGACTTGCCCAAGCGGTTTTTTTGCACAGTTCCTAAGGTATGAATTCCTTCCTTAGCCAATACGCACATCAAAGGCAAGGATGTATAAAAGTTATCGAAATACACGATGTGGTTCTGTTGCCTTGGTACTACTCTCAGAAGCTTCAGTAAAGTTTGTCCCACCACTCCAACATCAGGTTCATGTGGTAATCTATCATCAGTCTCTTTTCCAGCATAAATTTGAAATCTGTATGCATATCCCATCAAGTTGCAGAGCACAAATAGTTTGAACCCCCATTTGTGGGGTTTGTTGGGTAGGTATTGTTTGTGAAAGTCAGGGACCGCGCAACCCCGTATACGAGTTAAGCTTTTTGTTAGGGTAACCCGTTTATGAGGTAACTCCTTGAATGGGTTCTATGCTTGAAACCCAGTAAAAGGGTTATCTCTTCAATATGAATAACCCATTGAAGGGGTTCTATACTTGAAACCCATTGAATGGGTTACATGATAACCCATTGAAAGGGTTACATAATAACCCATTGAAAGGGTTACATGATAACCCATTGAATGGGTTCTATACTTGAAACCCAGTGAACGGGTTACCCCTTCATTATAATAACCGATTGTTCCTTGTGTTAACCCGAACAAAACCCTTATAATAATAAGGGTTTTGTTCGGGTTAACACAAGTTTATTCAATAAATGTGTGCTAAGTAGGTGATGGGTGGGGTGGCGCGAGCACCACGAACCATCCACCGTCGCTGGCTTTGCTATGTACCTACAATAGTTCAAGCCACGAGCTCAAAAAAGTACCGTCGCGCATTTTATGATGAAAAAGTTGCTTCGGAATTTTGGCTTTAAGGCGCCTCCCTGACCAAAACGCCGCGCTAGCCGTTTTTTGAACGTTTTTAGGAGCTAACTACTTGTTATTTAAAAAGAAATATCAACTTATAATCTTGAGTCCAAAATGGTCGTTTTTTTTTTTATAGATGTCTATTTTTAATTAATCTCCTTCCAACGAAACCATAAAAATGAGAAATAATGATTGATAATACATATATGCATCTACTCGTAAAGTAAACATTATTTAATAAAGGGGTTCTAAAGCCGATAATGAGGTTAAAATGTAAATCCAAGATGGCGGCTGCATTTTTCGTTATTGGTGTCGTTTTATTAGTTTTCAGGGATTCTAAAGCCGATAATGAGGTCAAAATGTAAATCCAAAATGACGGTTCCGAAAAATTTCTCTTTTTTCGTCATGGGTGTCGTTTTATTAGTTTTCAGAGGTTCTAAAGCCGATAATGAGGTCAAAATGTAAATCCAAAATGGCGGCTCCGAAAAATTTCTCATTTTACGTCATGGGTGTCGTTTTATTAGTTTTCAGGGGTTCTAAAGCCGATAATGAGGTCAAAATGTAAATCAAAAATGGCGGCTCCGAAAATTTTCTAATTTTTCGTCATGGGGGTCGTTTTATTAGTTTTCAGGGATTCTAAAGCCGACAATGAGGTCAAAATGTAAATCCAAGATGGCGGCTCCGAAAATTTTCTCATTTTTCGTCATGGGTGTTGTTTTATCAGTTTTCAGGGGTTCTAAAGCCGATAGTGAGGTCAAAATAGAAATCCAAGATGGTGGCTCCGAAAATTTTAAAATTTTTCGTCATGGGGGTCGTTTTATTAGTTTTCAGGGATTCTAAAGCCGATAATGAGGTCAAAATGTAAATCCAAGATGGCGGCTCCGAAAATTTTCTCATTTTTCGTCATGGGTGTCGTTTTATCAGTTTTCAGGGGTTCTAAAGCCGATAGTGAGGTCAAAATAGAAATCCAAGATGGCGGCTCCGAAAATTTTCTAATTTTTCGTCACGGGTGTCATTTTCGTAGTTTTCGATGGTTCTAAAGCCGATAGTGAGGTCAAAATGTAATTCCAAGATGGCGGCTGTAAAAATTTTCTCTTGTTTCGTCATGGGTGTCGTTTTCGTAGGTTTCGATGGTTCTAAAGTCGATAGTGATGTCAAAATGTAAATCCAAGATGGCGTCTGTAAAATTTTCTCATCATTCGTTATGGGTGTCGTTTTCGTAGTTTTGATGGTGCTAAAGCCAACAGTGAGTGTCGGCGACGAAACTCTATCGACGCGCCAGAGCGCAAATAACAGGTGATCCTACCACGAATAGTAGCGTGGTAACGTGTAAATTTTATAATAATGTTTGTCATTTGACATAATATGTTAGTTAGAATATGTTTTAAAATTTTTCCTTAATGATAGGACCCTATCTGGGGCACTAGGGCGCAAGTAGCGGGTAGGTACCCATGTAGAGTAACGAAATATTTTATGTTAAAATGGCAAAATCTAAGGAATTCTTTTATATCTAACTAGATTCTAGTAAGAATATGTAAGGCTAGCGCCACACCTGCCGAACGTTCCGCGGCGGAAGGTTCGGCGACGGAACTATCGGTCGTAGATTCGGTTGGCATGACACACCAAACGCGCCGAACGGTCGGCGGCGTTTAGTTCGGCGCGTTACGCGACGGAAAGTTACGTTCCGTCGTCGTCACAGTGTTTCCACTTTGTGGGATTTCTCCCTTTTTTAGGGAAAAATGCCAATAATAAGCATGGTTTAGGGATATTTTATTTTTTTAAATTGAACTTGAGATGGTAGCCCTTTGTTTATAGTAGGTAGCACCCAATGTACTACTCAAGTCTATGGCACCACCGATTGATTAAAAGGAGTAATTTGGAGATTTTTTTTGTCAGAATAGCTCTAAGATTCTCATAGCCAAAAGTAAGGAATTTTAGTGATAGTTTAGTTCGGTATACAAGAGAATCGGCACCATTAGGTTTTATTTAAAAGACCGATAGTTTAAAATTTGTGGTCACGATGATTCGTCGGCCATCACTAATTAGGTAGGCATGCCCATAAAGAATGACACTATCAGGTACTGTCTGTGATCTTTTTCTAAATATGGGTCAAAATTCCTTTATAGTGGAAACACTGGCCAAGATCCACCGAACCATGCACCGAACGTTCCACTACGCCCGCGGAACTTTCCGTCGCCGAACTTTCGGTCGCGTTCCGTCGCGTCATGTGACGCTTGCTCATGAACCGACGTAACGTTCGGCTGATGTGTCATAGGTAACTTGAAAAACATTAGGAGCGTATCAACCGAACGTTCCGCCGCGGAACGTTCGGCAGGTGTGGCCCGACCCTAAGGGTGGCGCCACACCTGCCGAACGTTCCGTCGCGGAAGGTTCGGCGACGGAACTATCGGTCGTAGATTCGGTTGGCATGACACACTATACGCGCCGAACGGTCGGCGGCGTTTAGTTCGGCGCGTTACGCGACGGAAAATTACGTTCCGTCGTCGTCACAGTGTTTCCACTTTTTGGGATTTCTCCCTTTTTTAGGGAAAAATGCCAATAATAAGCATGGTTTAGGGATATTTTATTTAAAAAAATTGAACTTGAGTTGGTAGCCCTTTGTTTAAAGTAGGTAGCACCCAATGTACTACTCAAGCGTATGGCACCACCGATTGATTAAAGGGGATTCCCTAAAACTCGTAAAGTCGTAATGAATGTAATTCGTCTAATTTTAGTTTACATTTGGTGCCGATTCTCTTGTTAAAAATGCCGCTAAACATAACCAAAATTTAGTTTAGTCCTGTCAAACGAGGATTTCCCATTCTGAAATAGACTAAAGTGACACAACGGGGATGCGCCAAGGTAGCCCGCGAAATTCAATTTGCAGGTCAGTGGTGCCGATTCTCTTGTACACCGAACTAAACTATCACTAAAAGTCTAAAATTCCTTAGTTTTGTCTATGAGAATCTAAAAGCTATTCTGCGGAAAAATATCTCTAAATTAAAAAAAAAATTGACTCATCTAAAATTGAATTTGACAATCGCGTCGCGACACCACATGGTACTTGTTTGCTCTACTCCGTGAATTTCTATAGAGCCAGAGGCGCGCTGGGGGGCAGCCTTGACGTGTTTTGTATGGAATTTTTAACTTTTTGTATGGAAAATATAAAAAAAATATTACTTATGTGTAGAGGTACATGGGTTTACGGGTTGCAAAGGGGGTCGAAATTTCCATTATTTTTGCGCTAGGACGCACCGTTTTCGAGATATAAGCAATTGTATGGAATTTTTAACTTTTTATACGGAAAATATAAAAAAATATTATCTATGTGTAGAGGTACATAGGTTTACTGGTTGCTAGGGGGTCGAAATTTCCATTATTTTTGCGCTAGGACGCACCGTTTTCGAGATATAAGCAAAATAAAAAAGTACTGTTTTTGCAGCTGAAGTGTGTGAATTTTAGTTCATGCCAACTAATTTTATTCCACTCCTTTTTAATCGCGTTAGCGCGCAGGGCCACGCCAGGGCGGGGGGCCGGCGGCGCCGGGCAGGCAGGTAGGCAGGAACGCGATGTTGCCACTCTTCTCTTGCCACGCCGCGCCGCGCCGCCGCCCGCCGAGATCAGTGTCTCCACTTAAGTTTTTAATTTTTCCCCAGTTTCTTAATGAATTATCCCTCAAATTCCCAAAAAAAAATGGTTTAAGGATTTTTTTCAATTTTATAGCACTAAACACCTACAAAACTTCCATTAATTGACGAGATTACAAAATATTCATTAATTTCCGATGTCGTTTTTAGCCACGGTAAAAGTACAATTAACGATGACATGGTAAACTAAAATTAGACGAATTACATTCATTACGAGTTTGAGGGAATCAATCGGTGAAGCCATAGAGTTAAGTAGTAGGTATATTGGTTGCTACTATAAACAAAGGGCTATCAACTCAAGTTCAATGTTTCCCCAAAATTCCCAAAATCCCTGTCAAAATAAAATATCCCTAAACCATATTTATTGTTTGCAATTTTTTTCTAAAAATGGGTCAAAATTCCTTTATAGTGGAAACACTGGCCGAGATCCACCGACCGAACGTTCCACTACGCCCGCGGAACTTTCCGTCGCCGAACTTTCGGTCGCATTCCGTCGCGTCTTGTGACGCTTGTTCATGAACCGACGTAACGTTCGGCTGATGTGTCATAGGTAACTTGAAAAACATTAGGAGCGTATCAACCGAACGTTCCGCCGCGGAACGTTCGGCAAGTGTGCCCCGACCCTAACCTATAAAAAATCCAGAATACCGGTAAAAAAAACAATTCCAATTAGATTCATGCTAGAATTGTGAAATTCTTATTTAGGTTCATTAAAAGCATGTAAGGGATTTTCGTCCAAATTTTCATACATAATAATTACGTACTCGTAACTTGAAAACTCACTTTTTGTTTAAGTATATATATCGCTATTTTTGGTCTCAAATGAAAGGTCTAGGCTTAAAACCATTTTCTATGTATAGTTTATAAGAATCGGTTCACTCAATAAAGAGATATAGTCATCTTTATGTAAGGAAATTTTACATAGTAATAAGGTGTAATGTTTTGGTCTAGAAAGGTGTTATATACTTAATATAATAAATATATTTGATGTTTTTTAGTTTCAATTACCTAAGCAAATAGCTAGTATAAGAGTTTTATGTAAAAATATAGGTTATATATAAGGGTGTAATGTAATATAAGTTTTGATTTTGTAGTACGGTTTGCCAATAATGTACATACTCAATTCCAAGAATTCGGCTTGCATCTGCAAAATTCTTAACGATTTCAGTATAAAAGGAGGGCCATTTCGCAAGGTTTTTTAGCCTAGCCACCCATACACACAACACTGCTTACCCCCAAATCGTAAACAGCTAGCTCTTTGAGCGAGGAGGGGGAAGCTTCATTCCGTCCTGTAGGTGCGTCGAGTCGGCACCCTTGTCGCAGGTCGGCCTCGTTGGGCCTCCCTCAGGTAACTGGGGGTCCCACCCGATGTGGTCTGACCGCCTAGGTGGTCCGTGAACCAAGCGGCGCTATTGGTAAATAGCGTCGCGGCGCCCCTACAGATTTATTCAATGCAACCATTCACACAGGCACAGCTTGCTGTGTCAATTGCATCAGGCGCTATAGCCAATCAATGGTAGTAGTAATGGGCCACTGTAAAGCCTCCGCGGGCGAGGGGTGAGGCCCCGACCCCACCTGCCACGCCCCCTTGCGGGGGCGTAGCGACATCTCACACTCAAGGTTTTTTAGTCGCAGCCCAGCCACCAAAAGAAACACTAATCAAGAATGCAAGCCGAAGTCTCCAAATAAGTTCAGATAGATATCAGAGTTTTATTTGCTCCAAGGTATTCTATGGTAAGTAAAGGTTTGTGTTACTCAATCCTCAAGGTACGTATACAGGGGTACGTGATGGTGTGTGCAACCAATACAGCCATCCAGGCTCAGGTAATAGGGAACACGCATCAACCTATTGTTGGAGATCGTCCCAGGGCGACTGAGGTACACTGGGTGCCTAGGCCGTCCGCAACAGTGAGGTCAAAATGTAAATCCAAAATGGCGGTTACGACTGTCGGCGGTGTCAACTGTGACCTCACTATCAGCTTTAGAACTATCGAAAACTACGAAAACGACACCAATGACAAAAAATTAGAAAATTTTCACAGCCGCCATCTTGGATTTACATTTTGATCTCACTATCGGCTTTAGAACCCTCAAATATTATGAAAACGACACCTATGACGAAAAATTAGAAAATTTTCGCTGCCGCCATCTTGGATTTACATTTTGACCTCACTATCGGCTTTAGAACTCTCAAATACTACGAAAACGATACCCATGACAAAAAAATTGAAAATTTTCGCTGGCGGCATCTTGGATTTACATTTTGACCTCACTATCGGCTTTATAACCATCGAAAACTACGAAAACGACACCCGTGACGAAAAATTAGAAAATTTTCGGAGCCGCCATCTTGGATTTACATTTTGACGAAATTCCCAATGTGAATTCGAAAGAAGAAAGTCGCATGGAGGAGGCATAAAAGTATCAACGCTTTTTCGCGTGACGATTTTTACTAGCTACCGCAAGCAGCGCATTAAAACTTCGTTCCAAAAAATATTTTTCGAATGTGTGCAGAGTACTTTTTTTGAATGCGTGTAATGTCTGTGAATTCTAAGGTCATGGTAGGGGAGCCCAGAGGGTTTTTGAGCAAGCATATTCAGGGCGAAAACTTGATAGCTGAGTAGGTGCGGCATGAGGAGAGGACACCGAAAATATATTTGAAAAGTTCTAGATAGGAAGCTCGTGGTCAGGATTCCACTTTCAGATTTCGAAAATCGGCCAAAATTAAAGTGATCTTCAGCGCCGTTGATTTTCATATGATCGTGTGCGGCCTAACCCACAATGACTTAAATCGGCAAATCTGACGAAGAAATTGTCGGTTTTCCCTCAATCTGATGACTTTGAAAACTCAGATTTTGGCAATTTTTAAAAGGATATTCAGGGCGAATGAAAGTTATTCTGTGCAATAGTGTTGCATGTCCTGATAATGAATATATAAATATCTGACGGATTGATGGAGGCTTTTGGCAGATATGACGAAATTTCATCAATTCAGAAAATTACTCAAAAGTTGTCATAATTTTGTATTTATTCCTAAATCAAGGAACCCAATAGCTTCGTTTACGGTTTGAATTTGAAGCTGACACTTTTGAGAATATTTCTCAGTATTCAAAAGTTTGAAAATATCAAACACTTGAACCTAATGATCAAAAGTTAAGTAAGAAAATTAGAACATCGTCAGGGTACACCCTAAACATGGTCGATTATTTAGAAAATTTACTATGACACTAAGTAAAAAAATTATGTGAAAAACATCCATATTTTATGGGCTATCCAACGGGCTATTAATGTTTAAAAAAATATTCAATGATGCCCGTCATTTTTTTGATCAAGCTGGGTAAGATCTAAAACAGTACTTACAAACATTTAATTAACGATTTGTTTACGTCATAACACTTTTCTGTTCGAGGTTTTATTGTAACTATGAACCTCTGGGCTTGATATCGTTAATCATACCGCCCCTAATTCTTAGTGATAGTTCGTTTTTGTGAGTTTTATATTAAAAATTTCAAAAACCTCCGACACAAAAAAAATCCTTTAAAAAGCTATAAAATAAAATATACTGGCCCTTTAAAAATTTAATATAATTTGTAGTTAATAATATTTTGTTGTCGCGTCGGGGGACGGCGAATGTAAAATTGAAAATATATTTTCTACAATAGCAGTATATTTTATTTTATAGCTTTTTAAAGGATTTTTTTTGTGTCGGGGGTTTTTTAAATTTTTAATTTAACTTTTATTTCCAGCTTTTTAAACTTTATATACGTACTAGCTTTTACCCGCGGCTTCGCCCGCGTAAAGGTCGGAAAATATCCCACAGGACCGTACTACCGAGCTATCAACTTTTCGCCCTGAATATGCTTGCTCAAAAACCCTCTGGGCTCCCCTACCATCAGTGATTCTTTACTTGTATTCGTAAGTTGTTCGCCTGATGGCGCTAGTTATGTTTTGCGAAGTATTGTAGAGGTGGGGTGCGGCAAAGAGGGAACGAATGCTCAAGGTTTTTTGGTCGGGGTACCGCCCTAAATAAACTAGTTGCCCGCCCCGGCTTCGCACGGGTAGCACTAAGTACTTATCTACGGCGCACCTACATACCTACCCTACCTACCCTAACTAACTACCTACCTACCCATCCATATAACTACCTACTTACCTACCTACCTATCCTACCTACATACCTACCTATCCTACCGACATACCTACCTACCTACTTACATACCTACCTAATTACCTACCTACCTACCCTACTTTTTCACCTACCCATCCTAAGAACCTTCTCCTTACAATAACAAACACAACAAAAAATTAATAAGCGAAGTTCGTCCGTTCACGCGTGTTGCCGTGACCAAGGAAATAGGGATTCATTTTTTATAGATAGTTAAGCAAAAATTTCAAAAAGCGACGCCGCTATGAACTCAACTAAAACTCTTCACCACTCAATAAGTCATAGTTGTCGAAGTCTTTCAGTTACTCAGAATAAGAACGCCAAAGTTGCCTATTTAACGCAAAAATCACCGTCGAAATGTAATAGGGCTTTTATGCGTGCTATTCCATTTTGCAAACTATGCCCATCATCGAGAGATCATATTACATTGTCCGATCGGAATGTTATACTTTAGAGAGTTGAAAGTATAACCCTTTTGAATGGCTTAAATTAAGCCGTTCAAAAGGGTTACCCACATCGTATGGGTTTTTGATTAAGCCGTTCAAATGGGTTACCCTCATCGTACGGGTTTTTGATTAACTGCTCAGAAAAACCCTATCGAAAACCCTTTCAATGGGTAACCAAAATGGTCCCTGGTGAAAGTGACCTATTTTGGTCGAGCACATTTGTTCATCTATCGATAATCTCTGTTCTATTGTTACGCTTGAAAATTGAAGGTTGAGGTCATTAATTGGTCTCAGTTTGTGCAATTTGTCGTGCTGGGGGTGACTCACAGGTAAGTGATTTTCATTATTATTAAAATGAAGAATCTTTCGAATTTTTTCAAATTTGTTGACCGGCATTGTGTCTTTGATAGGGCCGAAGCCAAACTTCGTGGTCCAGAAGGATCGTGTGCTGGGCAAAAACCTGCAGTTGCTCACTACTACTAATATGTTACTAATATGTTACTTCATATTCCAAAGCCTCAATTTTATCACTGAAATTTACCCAGTCGATAGAAAAGTGTAAAATCCCGAATCTATAAAACAAATTGTTTATTCAATTGTTTATTGAAATATTGATTTTTGTTAATTGAATATTGATGCTGTTATAAAAGCCTCTCCCTAACCAACGAGGATACTTTTTAAATATTTTCTTCGGATTTGCCTATTGAAAACGTCAACAAAGTCTACGTATAACATAACATATGTGTTATTACTAAAAACCTGAAGTTCCTCGCTACTGTTATGTTACTTCATATTCCAAGGCCTCAATTTTATCACTGAAATTTACCCAGTCGATAGAAAAGTGTAAAATTCCGAATCTGTAAAACAAATTGTTTGTTCAATTGTTTATTGAAATATTGATTTTTATTGATTGGATATTGATGCTGTTATAAAAGCCCCTCCCCAACCAACGAGGCTGCTTTTTAAATATCTTCTTCGGATTTGCCTATTGAAAACTTTTACAAAGTCTAAGTATAACTTAAGGGTTATTACTAAAAACCTGAAATTCCTCGCTGCTTATGTTACTTCATATTCCTAGGCCTCAATTTTATGAATGTTTACTCAGTGGATAGAAAAGTGTAAAATCCTGAATCTGTAAAACAATTTTTTTTGTTAATTAATTATTGAAATCATTGATTCACTTAAGTTTTACAAAAAAGAGCTTTGCCTTTTGAAAACTTTTACAAAAGCTAGGCAGATTGATTTTTATTGATTGGATATTGATGCTGTTATAAAAGCCCCTCCCTAACCAACAAGGGTTCCTTTTAAATATTTTCTTTCCTATTGAAAACTTTAGCAAAGTCTAAGTTAAACATAATTATATCATATTTCTAGGCCTCAATTTAATTATGACTGAAATATACTCACTCAGTCGATAGAAAAGTGTAAAATCCCGAATCTGTAAAACAAATTGTTTGTTCAATTGTTTATTGAAATGATTGAGTAACAAATATTTACAAAAAAGGGCCTTGCCTATATTGAAAACTTTTACAAAGGCTAGGCAGATTGATTGGATATTGATGCTGTTATAAAAGCCCCTCCCCAACCAACGAGGGTACTTTTTAAATATTTTCTTCGGATTTGCTTATTGAAAACTTTAATAAAGTCGTAAGCATAGCATGTGGGTTATTACTAAAAACCTGAAGTTCCTCGCTGCTATTGTCTCACTTCATATTTCTAGGTCTCCATTTTATGACTGAAATTTACTCAGTCGACAGAATAGTGTAAAATCCCGAATCTGTAAAACAAATTGTTTGTTTAATTGTTTAATGAAATGTTTGATTGACATCAATATTTACAAGAAGTTTTACAAAGGCTAGGCAGATTGATTTTTATTGACTGGATATTGATGCTGTTATAAAAACCCCTTCCCAACCGACGAGGCTACTTTTTAAATATTTTCTTCGGATTTGCTTATTGAAAACTTTATCAAAGTCTACGTATAACATATGTGTTATTACTAAAAACCTGAAGTTCCTCGCTACTATTATGTTACTTCATATTCCAAAGCCTCAATTTTATCACTGAAATTTACCCAGTCGATAGAAAAGTGTAAAATCCCGAATCTGTAAAACAAATTGTTTATTCAATTGTTTATTGAAATATTGATTTTTATTAATTGAATATTGATGCTGTTATAAAAGCCCCTTCCCAAACAACAAGGGTACTTTTTAAATATTTTCTTCGGATTTGCCTATTGAAAACTTTAGCAAAGTCTAAGTAAAACATATGGGTTCTCCTCTAGTCCGGCGCACCGCACCTGTGCGTTTATTGTGCATTTCTATTGTTTCGAAAACATCATAAAATAAGAAATGGTAAGGGTCTCTACACACCAGTTATTTCGATTGTTACTTATGATATTCGGTTGTTACATATTATGTTAAGAGTGTCAAGGTGGAATAACATTCGTTCGTGGTGTACCTACGACACCTCGCTTCAAGAGTCGTGTCAATACCTAGCTAATTATTGACATTGATTTGTGACCGTGCAATAAAAAAATAAACTTTTGCCTTTCGACGTGGGTACCTCCGGTCGGAGGCATGGTCGTTTGGCGGTCCGGTCTTCAGTAATGACGGCTCTCTTTGCCGCCCGCAGCAAAGCCGTCATTTTGGACCGGCCGTCCTCGTCCACGCCACCGCCGCTTCCTTCGGGGCCGCTACCCCCGGGCCCGCCGCCCCCGTTGGCGCCACTGCCCCCGGGCTCGCCGCACTCAGCAGTCTGAGGCTGTGACTCAGACGGGACCCAGTTGCTCGGATTGGTATCCTCGTCTTGCCTAACAAAAACTTATAAATTATGTAATACGACCTATTGATTCGATAAGAGACATTCTAAAAGATCCATTGCGCAGCCAAACAGCTTCAGGAAGATACATCGGCCGTACTGTAGACGTAAAACGTCGAACCAACAATTCTGTGGTATGGATCGAACCCTAATCTGTATATGAAATGTACGAAAAAATTGGCACAAATATGATAAAAAAACAGTGCTAGGTACACACCTCAACCAACATAATTAGGATCCTTCTTTGTAGTAGGCATCCTAACCTGACCTAATTAAGCAAGATGACCTAACTAACTCAATGGATTGATCAACTACTTTCGCAAGATGACCTAACTTACTCAATTCATTGAAAATGCAATTTTTTTTGTATTTTTTATTAACTTAACCTAACATTTTTTTACATTTTATTTTTTTTTTATTTTTATGTTATTATTACATCTTTTATAATATGTTATTACGAGTATTACATCTCTTATAATATGTTATTATTACATGTCTTATATTATTATTATTACACATCTTACAATATGTTATTATATTCTGACCAACACTTTTCCCATATAATTATGTGGACTAATCTTAATGTACCAAGGACACTTTTGTGTTAATTCGAACTCCACTGTACGAGTTCTTACAGCTTCCATTGCCATTGGTACCTTACAATACATTTCTATCGGATAATTACTACTAGTATATAATATTACATCCTTAACTGTAGGGTCATGTATTGTACCTATGGACATTTCAGACTACCTGAACTTTCGAACAAACTCTCTCTGTATATATTCAAGGTATCTATATGAAAATGACTTTATTTTGTACGCTATACGATCTAAAGTTACTGTATTTTTTGTACTAGCTCTAATGTTAACCTTTTATTTAATATAAAATAATTATTTAAAGGACCATGACCAATTTTGTATGGACCCCGTCCCCCCCCTCCAACAGCCATGTGATACATGCCAATATGTTTATAAGGATCCAGAAAAAGACTTACTGTCTTGTTCAATTGCAAAATCAATGGGATTTTTTTGTAATAACAAAAAACATTTTGGTTGGCTAACCTAACCTAACCTAACCTTACCCATCCTTACCTAACCTAACCTAACATAACCTAACCTAACCTAACCTAACAGTTATAAACTGATCTTGAATTTTGAAGGTCACATGGCACTCCTGAATGATGAACAGCATTTGTGTATTCTTGTGATTGGGTAATTGTACAAAAGATTAAAAAGAAAAAAGTGGGTTAGGTTAGGCTAACCTAACCTCGCCCTCTACCAGCCCCCGTAAACAGGTCTATAGGGACAGCGGACTCGGGGAGGTCCACCGCCTCCCTTCCAGAAGGACCCGTAGTGGCGGCACGTAGTGTTCCAAGCGCGCCCCTTTTTGACGTCGCAGCAGGAGTGAGGTGCGAGACTCACGGGCATGTGGTGGCCCGCATTGTGGGTCGGACCCCGTCCCCCCCCTCCAACAGCCATGTGATACATGCCAATATGTTTATAAGGATCCAGAAAAAAACTTATTGTCTTGTTCAATTGCAAAATCAATGGGATTTTTTGTAATAACATTTTAACATTTTGGTTGGCTAACCTAACCTAACCTTACCCATCCTTACCTTTTTTTTTTTTTTTTTTTCTCGGGGTGGAAATCCTCATGGATGTCCTCCGCCCTGGGGTGGGCGAAGGGGTCTGTCAGACTCTTACTGACTAAAACCACCCCGGTGTTCCCTCGCACACTTGCGTCGGGGGGCTGCGGGAGCAAATTGCGACTTCCGCTGCCCCGGACTGGTGACGGCCCGCACTCTGCGGGCCCCGTCCCGTAGGGGGAGTGAGATGTGCAAACTCCCCCCGTTACGTCTTAGAGTGGCGCGCGTGGAACACTACGCGCCGCCATCTTGGGTCCTGTGTGATGGGGGGCGACGGATGTCCCCGAATCCGTCGCCCCTGGACCCATTTAGGGGGGCTGGAAGAGGGCGTTATCCGCCCTCCGCCGACGCCCGGTGCGCCTGCTGCGGGCCGGGTGATTGGACGAGATCTCCCTCTCCCTTTCCGCAGCCTCCTTCTGCGAGATGACTGTCTCGCAGAAGGAAACCACCGCGTCCCACGACTCGGCACTCCCGACCATCGAACGAACGACGGCCTGCAGTGACAAGTCGGCTCCAACTTCTGGAACGAGGGCACGGCGCGGCTCCTCCCACGTGGCACACTTTGCCAATGTATGCCGCGCCGTGTCCTCCCGACAATGGACGCAGTGAACATAACCTAAACTAACCTAACAGTGATAAACTGATCTTGAATTTTGAAGGTCACATGGCACTCCTGAATAATGAACAGCATTTGTGTATTCTTGTGATTGGGTAATTGTACAAAAGATTAAAAGAAAAAAGTGAGTTAGGTTAGGCTAACCTAACCTAACCTAAGAATTGACGAGAATATCCTTCAGGCCATAGAGTGAAACAGCTCACAGACGATACTAGCCATTATTTAGCAGTAAAAATAGTGATTAAAAATCAAAGATATGGTTTACAACATGTTATTTTGTGCCAAAAATAATAACATTAAAACATGATTTTTCTGGGATATCCCATATTTTTGACAGATGTCGTCATAGTAAAAATTGATCACCTTACCAAGATGGTTGGACTGAGATACATTTTAAATCTGTTGGTCGGTGTAAGGTTTGGGGGGACGTTTTGACAATTGATGTTCCACAGAAGTGGGCCCAGGACCGAGCACTGTGGAATACCGCACGACATAATATATCGTGCCAACACCCGCCGTCACGTCCCCTGTAGGTGACACGCCTTTTCGCCAAAACCTAACCTAACCTAAGCTAACCTAACCTAGGTTAGGTTAGGTTAGGTTAGTGACAGTACAGTACAGTGATCAACTTACTGATCTTGGATTTTCAAGGTAGCTACATGGAACTACTCAAAGATGAACAGCATCACCGTATCCTTGTGATTGCGTAATTGTACAAAATATTAAAGAAAACAGCAGGTTAGGTTAGGCTAACCTAACCTAACCTAACAATTGACGAGAACATCCGTCAGGCCATAGAGTGAAACAGCTCACAGACGATACTAGCCATTATTTAGCAGTAAAAATAGTGATTAAAAATCAAAGATATGGTTTACAACATGTTATTTTGTGCCAAAAATAATAACATTAAAACATGATTTTTCTGGGATATCCCATATTTTTGACAGATGTCGTCATAGTAAAAATTGATCACCTTACCAAGATGGTTGGACTGAGATACATTTTAAATCTGTTGGTCGGTGTAAGGTTTGGGGGGACGTTTTGACAATTGATGTTCCACAGAAGTGGGCCCAGGACCGAGCACTGTGGAATACCGCACGACATAATATATCGTGCCAACACCCGCCGTCACGTCCCCTGTAGGTGACACGCCTTTTCGCCAAAACCTAACCTAACCTAAGCTAACCTAACCTAGGTTAGGTTAGGTTAGGTTAGTGACAGTACAGTACAGTGATCAACTTACTGATCTTGGATTTTCAAGGTAGCTACATGGAACTACTCAAAGATGAACAGCATCACCGTATCCTTGTGATTGCGTAATTGTACAAAATATTAAAGAAAACAGCAGGTTAGGTTAGGCTAACCTAACCTAACCTAACAATTGACGAGAACATCCGTCAGGCCATAGAGTGAAACAGCTCACAGACGATACTAGCCATTATTTAGCAGTAAAAATAGTGATTAAAAATCAAAGATATGGTTTACAACATGTTATTTTGTGCCAAAAATAATAACATTAAAACATGATTTTTCTGGGATATCCCATATTTTTGACAGATGTCGTCATAGTAAAAATTGATCACCTTACCAAGATGGTTGGACTGAGATACATTTTAAATCTGTTGGTCGGTGTAAGGTTTGGGGGGACGTTTTAACGCATCGTCCTTTGCAGTTTTGTCCAAAGGTACGTTACATGTTTGTACCTTTGGACAGCCCTGTGTGTACCTTTGGACAAAATAAAACGGAACATTATTAATTTAAATCAGTCTATAATCATCACAATTAATCGCTTATAATTAACATAACACGTAGAATTAACGACCGTAAAGCTCTTATTGAGTAAACAAATAAATTCTTCATAATATAATCTTAAGTATCAAGTAGGAACATTTCAGTTAGACAGGTATACCTTAATGAGATCAGCGTATTTTGCGAGTTTTATTTGGATGCACGAACCATATCAAATAAATCTTCAGCAGAAAGGTCATTATCACTATCATCTAATGAAAAACAGTCCGAACACATAAACAGTTCAGAATCCTCTTTATCTGGAATATGCTCTAGAAACTTTTTGGGACAACACTTTTTGTGGTAGTAAAATTTGCATGAACTGCACTGAAGCACATTTTCTTTCAAATCGGTTCTATTACAAGATTGGCAAGTTACAAAAATTCTCTGACTTAAAACTACAATCCGCTTTTCAGCAGGAACATCAATTGCCGGACCTTTAGGAGCATCAAAATTTAGCTTGGGCTTAGTCGTACTTTTTCCTTTTCCTTTTCCTTTCCCTTTCTCCTTGTTTGCCTTTTCTAACATTTGTTGCAAAAGAGCCTCCTTTTCTGGTGTATGGGTTAAAATACGGGAACTTCCTTTCTTTCTACCTCTTTTACTTTCTTTTCTTATTAATTTTGGAAATGGTCGAATCATTTCTGGAGTAATTGAGTTCTTGCATGCAATATTTTCTTCTGTGTTTGATTCAAATGCTTGAGAAGTGGATGGCTGATTTTCAGGATGAATCAAAGCTTAATGGATGAGATGAATATCAGAACTGGTTGTTTGTATTCCTAAACTATTTTCTTCTGTGTTTGATACAAATGCTTGAGAAGTGGATGGCTGATTTTCAGGATGAATCAAAGCTTTATGGATGAGGTGAATATCAGAACTAGTTGGTTGTATTTCAAAACTATCTATTTGTTCAAGATTTCTATCATCTGTGATTATATTTGGTGGTTCTGGACGCTCGGTGACTGACGATGGTGCAAAATCATCCTCCGAAAACAGATCGTCATTGAATGGATAAATCCCGGTTGATACGAATCCGTTTATAATATTTTTAGGTGTAAAGGATGCTGCATACGCCTTGCTGATCAATTCCGCTGAATCATAAATTGTTATTGGCACACCAGGATGGTTAACCATATGCAGATCAGCCGCTTTGTTATAAGCAGTTTTAAAAGGGCCAAAAACGGTCTTATCTAGTGGCTGTAATTTATGAGACGTGTGTGGAGGTAATGTCAACATATGAATCCCGTTTTCTTTGGCCTTTACGATAATTTCATATGATATGTGGGTCTCGTGATTGTCTAAAATAAGAACCACTGGTTGTTCAAGTGACGGTTTCACGCAATGGATAAAATGGTCTAAATATTTCCGGAAAATAGGCTCCGTAGACCAGCCTGAACGATTTGCTTCGCCAATAGATCCAGGAGGTGCATTTTTCATCATATTATCCTTAAAATGAACTCTTGGGAATATAATCATTGGTGGTATAGAGTTTCCTGCGGCGTTTATACAACCAATCATAGTAACATTTTCGCCTCGTTCCCCTGATGTCATTTTACCTAGCAATTTTAAGGATTTTGGCGCTAAAACTTTCTCAGGCTTATGCACTGTGGAACATCCAGTTTCGTCCAGGTTAAAAATGTTTTGTGGAGCAAATTCGCTGCGTTGATACAGTTCTTTTAAGTTATCATAAAACTTCTGAACATGAACTTTATTAAAGCACATTGCTCTCGCTATACTAGTTGCTTCTGGTTTGCGCAATGACAGTTCCGTATATTTGCTGCGATATCTGTATAACCATTGGCGACCGGCCATTCCATCTCTTACCCAGGCCTCGGGAATGTTAGTCAGTTTTCTTGCAACGGCAAACTGATAGGCTAAAGTACATGTTTGTCTTGTAGATAGTCCGTAATTCATTTTGGCCGCTTTTATTAAATATTCTAATAAAAGCTTTTCTTCCTCGTCAGAAAATACCTTTTTTACTGCGTAGTTCGGCGTAAAAGAAATTAAATCTGGTGTAATACTGCTGCGAATAGTTTTGACATATTTATGTAAAGTTGATTTTTTCAACCCAAATTCTCTCGCAGCAGTTCTTATTTTCCCTCCATTTTTTAATGAATCTATTGCCAGTTTTAACCTCTCCGGACTTACTGCACCTCTCTTCACACCAGCTTTACTCCTTGGCACTATGGACAACATAAACGAGATGTCATTCAGCAGTGTCCACAGGTAAAAACATTGTTTGTACCTTTGGACGTGTCCACAGGTACAAACAAAGACATGTCCAAAGGTACAACCAATGCAACATTTAAAAAAAACGTTATTGTTTTGCTTTTTAGGTTAGAAGCTGTTTTCTTTCCTTTTTGATTTGTAAACTAAAACTAGCTACAGATAAATGAACGATATCAAATTGTAAAATATATCCATCATTATTTAAGTAAAAAGTCAGAAAGATCCTGCAAAAACTTACTTTTCAACACAATAATCTTCAAAATGGTCTCACACTGCACACAACACCAAAAGCGTCACGCCACTCACTAGTGTTGCTAGAAAATAAAAATGCCAGCACAGAGTTGCAATATTATATTTTTAAAGCTGCCAGTTTTTTCATTACAATCAATGTCCAAAGGTAAAAGCGTCCATAGGTACAATACATGACCTACATCTATCCTTATATTTTACATCGGTGGACATTGGAACTCCAGATGCTAACATCTTCCATTGTTCAAACTGATTTTCAGTTAATTTACATTCGTCCATTAAACATGCATTTGTATTTAATAAACCACTAAAATTAAAACTGCTGTTTGCCATCAGACCCATCAATCAGCAATAATTAAAATGACACTCCACTAGGCTTTGCATTGTCATTGTCTTTCCGTGACAATGATAATGCAAAGCCTAGGTGTGTTGAATCTTTTAGGTGATGATGGATATCCTTTGGAGCCATGGCTGTTGACTCCACTGAAACATCGGCGCATTGGCACACCGGAGCGTCGCTATACAGATGCTCACTGCTCTGCAAGGAACACCATAGAGCGATGGTTCTGAAGTCAGTGTTTCGGTGTCTCTCACATCAACGCCAATTGATGTACGAGCCCTATAGTGCCGGCCTAATAATAAACGCATGTGCAGTTCTCCACAACATGAGAATAAAATACAGGTTGATGGAAGAACCAGACTCCACCATATCAACCAATAATGATGTAATAATTTAAAATAATGTCAGCCTTGAAGATACAGGTAATAATGCGGTTCAAATAAATTTAACATTCTTGACTGTCAAATAACATTCAGTTACCTCATTTCTGTTGTAGGAATATTATGTATTAACATATGGTGATTATGGTATAAACTCTACACTTATATAAGTACTAAGTTTGCACCATGAAAATTTAATGATGCCTTCACTGATTTCAATTTTATTTTATTTTTCTATAAAGGCAGCTTCTGTCTAATTTCTTACTAAATACCTACTATTTATTGTAAGTATGCCAAGCATAGCTGTTGGTATTCTTATTAAAGAAATAAATTACACAAACATAACATAACTCAATAACAATACTTCGTACAAACTATTGTTGTTAAAGTAGTATCATCGGAACAATAATAAACGTTTTCTTATCTTGTCTTTTTTTTTTGTTCCTAGTAACTGGCACTGGGAGAGCAGTTGCAGAAAGAATCCAAAGGCGTCTCATCAATGCTTGTTTTACGTAATTATTTTAATTTTACAAATAAAATACTTACATGTTTAAAATCAAAAACTGTTTAGTTTAAAAAATAAAAAAAATTAAGAAAATAGCAGAAGCCCTAAGAAAATTAACTGAAAAAATGTGATTATTTCACTTTTTTTCAGCTATTTTTATTAAGGCTTCTGCTATTTTCTCATTAGTTTTTGCTGTTACGAGCGATGCCTCCGCTTGCATTTTAATTGCATCGCCAATTGTGGCCGCAGCGTTCGCAAACATGATGGACGCCTCCGCTTGCATTTTTGCTGCAGCTGCAAGCATCTGCAATTAAAGATAGATGGATTGAGAAAATGTTTGCAAATTCACTGTAGCATGCTGTTGAATACCACAACATGACATTACGGGATAGGGACGGGATAAATGTTCAGGATAATTAAATTTATGCTGAAACAAACCCTCATCGATTCGGCATTTGATTCTGCTACAGCCAGAAAATCTCGCCGTGCAGAGCTGTATTGTTCGTCCACGCTGCGGCGAGGATTCAGATCTGAATAAAGAAAATTAGTCATCCTTTAATTCACCTAATTTTATATTAATATTGTCAGTAAGGTAATAAAAATTTTAGCTTACTCCTATTTCTAGTGGACCTCTCTCACTGGACAGTGGGTGCAGGCTGTGGTGTGCGACTTGCTGCTGAAATAATTAAACATGTATAAAAAACATTACCCTCCTTTCATGCTCTGCCGCAGTTAGGTAAACTGCTTCCACTCGGTGCCACAGTATCTACTGGCACGTAGTCTACCTCCAGAAACTCTAATTCACTGTCTGTAATTATGTAATAATGTGAATTTTAATAGTCAAACTAATTAATGAAAACTCATACAAAATGTACATTTGTTGTGACCACATTTAAAAAACTTACATTGAGTTTGAGGTAGGCTGATGACTTCATCTGTGGATATTCCCGCCTCAATGTCACTAATTATCATCTGTAAATAATAGTAAAAATATTTGATTTTAGTATTATTTATATCACAGAAGATAAATTATTGTATACACTGCATACATATCATACATTGTCATCAGAACTCACGTCTTCTTCCGGCATAGCATCCGGGCACTCGGTGCCAAAAGTGTATTCCATGCCTATAAGGGACACAATTCGACGCTCCACCTCAGTCAGAGGAGCAGTGCAATCAGTCTTTTTTGTGTTTTTTTTTAAATACCATTGACTTTTTTTTTTAATTGATTGTTATAGAATGGTAGTAGACCATGGTCTGAACAACGTTTGTTCTAGCAAAACTGTGATTCAAATTTCACGTTGTATATTATTAAACGCGTTTTTAAATGACAAATATGTCAAGATATCACCTGTCGATTATTGACATATTTGTCACTTTTATTAAACAGCCTAAGCGCGACAATTCTACAATTTTGACAGTTTTTGACATATATGTCGAATTGTCAGCTTTATTAAACAGGGCCCTGGGCCCTGTTTAATAAAGCTGACAATCCGACAAGTCCGACATATGTCATAAAGTGACAATTTGACAATTTTTCTGTTTAATAAAACTTACAGGCGACATAATTGTCATGGTGGAAAATTCGCAATATATATTATTAAACGCGTTTTTAAATGACAAATATGTCAAGGTATCACCTGTCGATTATTGACATATTTGTCACTTTTATTAAACAGCCTAAGCGCGACAATTCTACAATTTTGTCAGTTTTTGACATATATGTCGACTTGTCAGCTTTATTAAACAGGGCCCTGGTCCCATCAGATTCTATTCTAAGTATTGCCTTTTCCTCGCGGCATTGTGATGGCTTAAAATAGCAAATAAGTTCAACACAATAACAAATCTCAACTAAAAACTTAACAAACAACGATAACTTAACAAATAAAAAACAATTTAAAACAAAGAAACACTTCTTTTCGACTGTACTCGAGAGCAGTGTGAGCGCGTCGACGCCGCGATAGACGAATAGCGACTGAGCAGCCTATCACGAGACGCGCGCACCAATGGCGTCGCTCCGGTCTTGACGCATTCCGCCCGCGCCTCACCTCGCACCTCCAAAGGGACCTAAAATATGCCTTCTGCGCCGTGGTCATCTTTCGTGAATCTTACTGTACGTAGTATAACCAGGACGCGTATGTTTCTTACTTCAAATTCGGAATATCCCAATTATGTAATCTTAATTGCTTAATTTAATAATAATTACTACAGATTTCAGGTTTGTGTTATAATTTTTTAGGAGGATATGTATTTTGTAAGGTATGAATTGAAACGTTTAGAAATTACAGTCACTCGATAAAATGATTTTCTTGGTAATAAGTTTTATACGAACTAAACAGTATGAGAATAAAGAATATTTGATTTTTTATTCTATGATATGAATATCGAAACTTTTAATTTTATTTGTAACAAAAATCAATGATTTAAGTTTTTTCAAAGTAAGTATTCTGCGTAATGATTATTCTATGAAATGATAATATATGAATTTTTTTATGTGAAACGAGATTCTAAAAAATTATTCTCCATAAAACAACGTACAACCATTTAATAATTATAAGGATCTTGTAAAGCTATTTGGTGAAAAAAAAAAGTTTTATTTAAAGGACAGTAATTTTTTACTGCCCTTTAAACAAAACAATTTTTTTAAATTTTTGTCTTTCAGTTCCCTTCCCCGTGTTTTCCGTGATAGACTCGTGATGCATTCTGACATATATTTCTTAATGATAGCTCGAATAATATGCAATCTGTGATTTAATGTGGCCGGCTGATCAACAGAGTGTAAAGCAGAAAAAGTGCTCATTCCTACAAACTTTGCTAGAGTTTTGGTGGATAGGATAAATGTGAGAACCTTGTAGGCTTAACAGACTGTATATCTGTGGTCCATTTTCTATTTTGCTAAGTATCTGGTACTTTTATAATAATATAAAATATATGTCATAAATTGGGGTCTATTATTATGTCTTATATTTTTTTCGGTTTCTAGGCAAACCTCGAACAGGTCAGAAGAAGGAAAACAAAGTCCGCTCATATTTGTCAAATCTATGAGCTTATGAAAAAATAATTTTTCGTTAGGTACTAACTAGACTGTTTAAACAAATTTCACACAATCTGTTTTGTTAAACTTCTGGCTACCCATCCGGCAATATATCCAACAATGAAGAACTCATTGTTAGAGGTGATATTTTGTGAGAGGTGTCCAAAGACGTTTTCGGTTGGGTTATTCAAAGTATGCAATAATTGAGCACAGTTATTGGAATAAACTTCATCACTATCCTCCTGATATTTATCTGTCAATGTCTGGTCCATGGGCATGTCTTCTTCTTCGTGACGATTCATTTCACTGGTACAATTAATAGCTCTTACAGATGACACAGTTAAAATTGGAAAATTATCCAAAGGAATGCTATTTCCAGTAAATGGCGATTTTAATGATAGGTGATTCAAACTAGTGGTGGGTCGTTGTCGAATTTTTCGCGGACGAAACGCAACCGTTTTCGAGACGACGAAAACGGTTGCAAGAAACGGTCGTCGTTGCAACTGGTTTGAAGACGAAGAATAATTGCGTTGCCGTCTTTTCGACGTTCTCGTCGTTGTCGTCTTTTCGACGTTCCCGACGTTCTCGTCGAGTGAAATAGTTGCAGTTTCTTAGTTTCAACTTCAACTAGCAACGATTTAAAATGTGTGAATGGTTTACTAAACAGTAAAAACTGCGCATGGCGTTATTGAGAATTCTCGTTATATGGAGAGAAGAAAAATCAATATTATTTTAATATGTGTGTATTTACGAATAAAGTAAGCAACTAAGAATATGATAACGTATAGACAATGCCAACCTAGTGACAGTCTCGCAGCTGAGGTAAACACGTGCAAGTTAATCACAACAAACAAAAGAACGAATTTCTTCGAATCTTTGGCATGTATGATGCCGACACTCGAAGTATATACGTGCTAGACAATAAAGCAACAAGATAACAAACAAAATAAAGTACACAGCTGCTGCTAAGTACTGTTTATTGCATAATACTGACGTATTGTTGTCGTTATGTTTTTGTCGAGTGAACAACAATTTGAAATGTTTGAAATGGTTAACTAAATATACATAATTCGTTTTATCAATCGACTTAATTTTAGTACTTTACCATGAAATGAACTTCCCTTTTATCTTTAACAGACTTTTATCTTTTTACCAGGCGTATTTAAAAGATCATCTATATACATAATTTGAGATTAATTTTTATTTTTTTATTTTTATTGATTTACATTTTTTACATGTACCCGGTGAACCGTTCCTCGGGCATATTTACGTTTAAAAACATAATTTTCTCAACCTTACTGGTGGTCAGCCGAGTCCTCCGTTGACTAATTATTAACCCAGATTTAGAAAACATCCGTTCGCAGGGAACTGATGTTGCCACAATGTTGCAGTGGCGGACAAATAGTTTGGCCATATGTGGGTAGACTGCGCTGTGGTTCCTCCACCACTCTAATGGACAATTCCAGTCCCCAACCGAGTTCTTCCGAGGTAATCTTTCATCGGACAAGTACATGTCGACCTCCTTGATAGCTCGGGATAGCGGCGTGCCTTGCCCAGTAGGTTGCCCAAGCAATTTATCAAAAATTGCCCAAGGGCTTATGTCGTCATGGGGCTGCGGTTCATGGTTCCTTTCGGGTATTCCTTCGTTTGCTTGTTCTTTGCCAATAATCTCAGCCACGAGCGTCCTCACACGCTCTTTCGTTTTTAGTGCCTCGTTCTGATCTGCGAATGCTTGCATTTTGAACCTCGGGTCCATGAATGTGCATAGTGAAAATGTACCACTGTTATATACCCTTTAGCCGTTCAGTTAAACCGGATTTTAATAAAACAACAACATCTTGGACGGTTTCTTGATCTGTCTTTTCTAATGTGACATTTAATGCCTCTTTAAGACATCTTGTCATAACGATGACCGAACTTGCGGTCAAATATTTTTCGCCACTCATTGCTTTGGTCAGTTCTTCAAAAGGTCGTAAGACTGTAATTAATTGAGACAATATGCTCCAATCTTCAACACTTATTTGCGGCAAGTCTCGATCCACCAGGGCCATTGTAGAACGGACTGCTTCTTTCAGTTCCAAAAATCTGCTCAACATATAAAAAGTGGAATTCCACCTAGTTTCCACGTCTTGAATTAGGCGTTTGGGTTGCGTGTGTTGTTGCAACTGGTACTTGGCCAAGCGCTCTGCCGATACGGTGCTTTTTTTATAATGTCCCACTACTCTTTTCACTTTGTCTATTTGCTCTTTGCAAGGTCTTATTGCACCTTCCACGATCAAGTTTAGAGTGTGGGCAAAACATCCGAAATGCTTAAACCCTAGGTACTCTTTTACGCCCTTCACAACATTAGCTGCATTGTCGCTAACAACAAAGTTAACTTTACCCATAAGTCCCCACTGATCCACAAGAGCACTCAATTCAGATGCTATATTAGCTGCTGTGTGATTGCCAGAGAAATTGCAACATCCCAATAAAACAGTCTTAAATTGCATATTATTAGTAAGGTAATGTCCCGTAACGGCGATGTAGCTCTCTGTTACTCGATAAGTCCACAGGTCTGTTGTTAAACAGATAGATTCAGCTTCATTAGCTACTTCAGCCTTTATCTGTTGTTGAACTCTATTGTAAGTTTCGTCTAGTAAAGAATTGGACAATGTTTTTCTTGTTGGCAATTTGTAGCCGGGTATCCAACGGCTATATTTTTTAAACCCTCGTTCTTCCACTATGGAAAATGGGTGAAAACCATCCACGCACAAATCCAGTAAATCCTTGTCTATTTGCTTTTTTTGCTCTACACTAATCTTTTTGTGAATGTAACCATTATAACTTTTTGATTAACAGTAGGTACGCTTTGGTGGTAGAACAGGAGTTTCAATTTCAATAGCTCTTGAAGTAGAAGGTAAACTTACCGAACTTTCTGTAGTTAAAATAGGCTCCTGAATCCTGCATCAGTCGTCGACCTACCTTTCGTGAAACCAAACTGGTGACTATGTAAAATCCCATTTGAAGTAAAATGTGACAACATCTGGTCTAGCATGATTTTTTCATAATTATATTTTACTCAATGCTGGTAGCACAGATATAGGTCTATAAATAGAGGGATCAGTCTTACTACCCGATTTAAAAATTGGTACTACTTTACTATGTTTCATTAAATCAGGAAACGTACCCGTATCTAAACATTGATTGAATATGCACGTTAGGACAGGGGCAATTGTGTCAATTATATCTCCAAGAACCTTAACGGAAATCCCCCATAAGTCTTCAGTGTTTTTTATGTTAAGACTTTTGAATGCCTTTTTAATTGTGGCAATACAAATGGGCTCGAATTCAAAACTTGGAATGTCCTTACTGAAGTTATCTTTTAGAAGAGATTCAGCTAATATAGATGATGAGGGGAGAGATTTCGTAACCTCTATTGGGATGTTGGTAAAGAAATTTTCTAGTGACCCAGCAACCTTTAACTTATCTGAAATGGTTTCATTATTAACTTTTAAAGACAATTCATTCTGATCGCGCTGTTTTGTGTTTCCAGTTTCTTTGTTAATTACCTGCCACACAGCTTTTATTTTATCGTTAGAAATACTAAAGACATTGACCAGACCTGGTATCGCTATTTGTTCTGCTGTGACTTAAGTTTATAATGTTGATAAATCTTGTTTTTAAATATAATAATTTTATGTGGTAATGCGAATCCTTAAATTCTCCGCATAAAAAACACCATTAAACTATTAGTTTTTATTTCGATTTCCTATTTTACCCTCCCTATATAGTTTTTTTTTCACGCAAGTAATGTTACATGTCATTGGCTTCAAAGAGTATGTAAACCATAAAACCTTCTTGACTTACGCAAAATAATTAATTTACGCATCCAAATATTGAAGTTATAGTTGAATAATTAGTAACAAAAGATATTAAAATAACAACTAATTATTATTATTACATTGTAATAATAATCTGTACTTAGGTGTTAAAAGTACCGTAATGGTTATGACAAAGGCAGAATGTATTGAGAGACCTTTGCCTGTTTCATTCATCAGTAGAAACTCTTTGAAAACATAACAAACGCGCGCCATGATTCTATGCGCGCGCATCCTGAGCAAAATATGCTGGCGATAGAACGGCGAGTTTTCTCTTTCCAGCATATATGCACATCCCATTCGTTTAGTTTTAAGTACAATCTCGAACGGTAGGTATTAACTTTTAATAATAGTTTATTATTATTGTATACTTAATAAAATTGAATGATATAATTAAAAAAATTGATTTAATGACTTAAGCCATTATTATTTTTCAATTTGGATATAACTTAATAACTTATGTTATGTTTCTATGTCGCCTAGATAATTTTTTAATTGAAGACAGAAATTGTCCCAACACTTACTTACGGCAAATATAAATGCACCTATATTCTGATTCACTTTGCCTTTTTGCTTGTCTCGATAGACAAGTAAATATTGTAAACCCTTCGAGTATAAATAACCACCTAAAGAAATAACTAACGTGAACACATTTTGCATAAAAATAAGGTCTGGTCTGGATTATAGTATATGTACATAACAAGTACCCATAATATCAATTAAAATAAAATGGGTGTGGGTGAATCTGCGGGCAGAAACCAATGTGTGGTAGAAAAACATCCATTGCGTTTTTTTATGCGACTATACTTATATGTGCCTATTTTTGGCGCCAAGACTTCTTGTATTCTTTGCACCGATGGTATTCTTTTTGTTTTTTTTTTATGAATCCTTATTATAATTTTTTGATTAATTTCATTTTCTTGATATTATCATTTTAATTGCGTTACATTTGTAAGTTGTTCATTATGGAAGACTCAGTTCGTCGGTGTATTAACTGTTCGATTCTTCTGCGGTATTTACGTTGGCAGTCATTGAGAGAAGTTAGTGAAAATGTCGACCTACAATACTCTGGCTTTTTGGATTTCTCCAACACCGGTAAGTCGAGAATTCTCGAGCTTTTATTTACTTCTAAAGCCCCTACATCAACCTTTATCTGTCGGAATTGAGGTCGGAATTGACGATCATTCAAAATACTCAAACGTCATTTTGACAAATTCGTATTTTGAATTTACCAGCATACAATGACCAAAAGTTAGTAAGAGATTCGATACTAAACCTAGATTTTGAGACCTAATTACCGTGTAATGCCGAGATTTATGATAAAATGGTAAATTACATTTGAAAGCCGTCAGATCATTCACTAAATTAAACCATAAATATTTGAGTCACAGCATGTTTCGTACCGATACTAGGTTCCTTAGTCGCTTGGTCAATCTCCTTTGTTACTTATTAATTTCGATTTAGCTTGGGCGCAGACTCGTTTGAATATCTGAGAGTAGTTCCTGACATACTTATGAATTGACTCGTTGTACAAATTATATAAAATATCTCTGCTTTTTCTAATGCCAGCAGTAGCCCATTCATTAAATTTAGGTTTAGAATTGATTGTTACTGTTTTTACAGGACATGCTTTATTGAATTCATGGCATATTGTAGAAAATAATGTACCGTAATTAATATTGGGGTCTTGTGAATCAAAACTAGCAGTTGAAAGATTGCTAAGAACATTATTATTAAATATTTTCAATTTATTTTTAGTGAGAGGTCTCAATTCAATGGTTTTATTTAGGTGTAACTTTTTATCTAAGTCAAATGATACAAGTTGACCAGTATGGTCAGACCTAACGCCACTAATTAAGGATGAGTCTTGTACTTTACAATTAGTAAATATATTGTCAATGCATGAAGCTGAGGTTGCTGTTATTCTAGTCGCTTCATTAAATATACATTTTAAATTGAATGATTTAAACAATGATATAAGCTTAGATTTATCGGGTGAGTTAACTAATAGATCAATATTTAGGTCACCACAAATAAAAACTAATTTATTATTTTTTTAAAGTTTACCTAGTATTTCTTCCATAATTATTAAAAATGATGACAAGTTTGAGGCTGGTGGTCTATAAACACATAAGAAAGTATGGCCTTCAACCTCTGCACATGCTACCTCACATAAGCGATCAACAGAGCAAGCAGTGATATCCTTCCTTTCCTTATGTCTAAAGCAACTGTTACATAATATCAAGGTACCACCCCCTATTGAGGATCTGTTATACGCACTGGCCACTGAAAAATTATTTACACTAAACAGCATCCTATCCGGTCTTAACCAGGTTTCACAAAAACATAATATATCCATATGATATTTATCTATTAACAATTCCACGTCTAGGATTTTGCCAGAGAAGCGATTTATATATTGGTGATACAGTAAAATATTCTTATTATGCTTCTCTTTTGTCGAGTCTAAAAGTTTAAAGAATCTATTACAGTATTATTAGAAATACTAGATAATACTGTTTCGTCACTTAACCTAGTCTCAGTTAAATTATCAATAACTGCGTGTATATTGTAGGCTAACAAAGTAGCCAATACGTGTTGACTTTTCTTGGGAAGAAACATAAATTCCCGACTTAATACAAAATCTCTAACAAAATTGTTAGTATCAAAATACAATAAACGGTCACTATGACGACATGTCAAAATATGCATTAAATTGTTTAAACTACAAATGTAATCGTTTTCTTCAGCATACAAATTATCTGAATATGGCAATGCACATAATATTAATTTTACCTAATTTTAATTTAAGTAGGGTTTCGACACCAATAACTATGTCCCTTTTAGTGATGCTTAGGCTATTTCCAATTAAAAGAACTACAGTCCTTTAATGTAATCAATAGCTTCCTCAATAAAATTAAATATTGTCACTTTATTTTTTGGAGAAATGGATCTTATGTAGCCAGATTGATTGAATCTACGAGAATTCAAAATATCGAATATATTATTGAAAAAATGAATGAACTCGACTGTAGCACTGCTTTCTGAAAAATAACTACTATGTAATATTTCGTTGCAGAGTGTCAGTGCTTTTGCAACACTTCGGCTTAACAATTGTGTCGCTAATTTTACTTTCATTATCTGGTTTTTAAAGTATATGTGTCTGTAGGTTAATTTATTAGCAAAATTTAGCCGCTGGTTTGTTTGGAGTTTAAAGAGCCGAGTCAAAAATTTCCATTCGATTCGCTGACCCTTCCCGTTGAAAATTATCTTTATTTTTTTCAAACACGTTTCTTACTAATTTTATCATGTGACATGCGTCCATGAAAACTACAACATTTACTTTTGAGACAGGGTGGGGGAAAGTTGTTTTTAATTGACCTGTACTACTTAAGTTGCAACCCAGAATGTTTGCAGCTTTTACTTAGTAGCTTTTACTTAGTAAGTTGCAACCCAGAATGTTTGCAGCTTTTGCAGCTTCGACATTGACACCGACGGAATTACATTTTTCGAGACAAATATTAATAGTATTTGCAATAAGTTCACTAGTAAAACCGTCCACTAGAAAATAACCGACTGGTATTTTCAAATTTTCAGAGAGACAAACGAGCATCATTACAAAAGTTTTGGTAGCTTTCTTTTCTTTGTCAATTTTTCCATATCCCATGTCTACGTGACCAACATTTCTTTCGCCTTTCCATAATTTGGCCTGTCGAATGCGTCAAAAATTAGACAGCATTCAATATTTTCTGACAAGCTGTCCCTCTTGAGTTTAAGCATTTCAAACGATTCCTGTGTGAATCCAGGCTCGCCGTTAATGGAGCTATACCTATAACAAAAAGTACAGTCAAACGTATGAAGTAAGAAACATACGCGTCCTGGTTATACTACGTAACTAGTCTTAATTAAGTTACCATTTGGTCAAGGTTCTTGGGTGAGGAAGACAACAATCAAATTTTCGTCGTACATATTTATATGCAGATGGCGAGTAAAAATTTAATGTCATAGCAAACTTTCGAAAGGCGGGTGGATAAGCTGGGCGCAATGTTTTTGTTAGATTGTTTATATTTCTACGGTATCTATTTTTTAGCACTTGTAGTCTGTATAGCTCTGTTATTTCGGCCTTTGTTCCAAGAGCAGACTCAATTTCCTCAGTTATGTACTTCTTTTGTTTCAAATCTTTAATTATATATTGCAGTGATTTGTTTTTTTTTTTAACCTCGCATTCTGCTTCTGTAAATTTTTGATCTTCTTGGCTGATAAAATTTGACGTTTTTCTAATCTATTAATTCTTTTTTTTAGTTGTACTTTCCTTGGCGTGTCAAATGTTGAATTAAGATCACTGATGTCAACATCAATTTCCTCTACTTGTGAACTTTGTGCTGGGGTTAAAGGCCGGAGTTCTTGGTTCCCACAATCCTGTAAATAATAGTGAAATAAAAGTAGATAGGATTCTGAATATGGAGAAAAAAAAAATAGTTTTTTTTTAGATTAGTATGCGTGAGGCTAGTACCTCATTCTCAAATTGCGGTATAGCCGATACTTTTAGCCTTCGTAGTCCAGCTTTTGAAATATCAACATCTCTGTCATAAAAATGAGCAGAGCATACTCTTGTGTTTTTATGAGGCTTGAAATAAGGCTCTTTTCTTTGTTTACTAATAATGCGACTCCAAATCTCTTTACGCGTTGAATCATTTGGAAATCTGTAATTTAAAAATTATTTGAATCGTAATTTGCCATCGCATATTAATATTTTTTTAAATCTCCTCCTATCCATTTTTACCCGAAGCAAGCTTCCGGTAAAAATGTCGCAAACTGAGCGAAGCTACTACCGTCGTCAATGACGGTAGTAGCTTCGCTCAGTTTGCGTGAATAAATGAAAACAGCATTTCAAAATATTTTATGAATTCGATTTTCATATCATTTCTAGACTTCCTCTTAAATTTTTGTACTCTTTTTGTTTCACTCTTATGTTGAATATAAAACATATTAGGTACTTACCTAAAAAAATCAAAATTACTTACACTAAGTTCCTAAGACAAAAATAAAACACAAATAAAAAATAACGTCCGTACAAGGTTACTTCACGCGCTGCCGACAGCGCGCGACATGGCCGCCATTGTGGAATTCGGTGGTAAAATTATCACTTTAAAAATATGTTTATTTGATAATTTAATTGCAACAAAAGTAATGTAAGATTACTTACCGATGATACGATATCCCATGTTCCTTTTTAACTTTTGTGTCATAATTTTTGCAGCCTTTTACCACGCAACTAGGCATTTTAATGACAGTACTACGCATCCGCGCGCGGACCGCGTTCGACTGAGTCGCGCTGGCCCTAAACTGATATTTTAGGGCCAGCGCGTTGGTGCCATTTCGCCGCGCGGTTAGCCTGGTCCTTATTATATATGTCTATGGTCACCACGAAATAACGAACGAATCAGAGTTAAGCAATAACATAGATCTTGCCTGGGAATTGACCGGGATTTATGCGTGTCTTTGACTAAATAACACGATTACACCAATCACACCCACTTTTGATCCTGTGCATGATTCTAAACTTTTAATTATGTATACTATTTTATTTAACAATAAAAGCGAAAACTGAGATGGATTTTGAATTTTTGCAAACGTCAAACGGAAACGACATTTTTTTTTAATTTCTTTTAAATTTATCTTGTCATAGAAATGCTAGTGATTGACATAATAAATATCGAATATTTGTTCAAAGAGTATTTAATACTCTTATTGAAAAAAAAAACTGTAATGTCCGAACATCAAGATACAGTGTGAGCAAGCTTCACGTGTGTCACCGACGGCGAGCCGAGTAAGTTGAAGAACTTAAAAAGCGAAGACTTTAAGTTCGCATGTCTATCACCCACTTTAGAATGTGAATTTGTTACGATTACGATTAATAGTAATAATGAATACTTTCAAAAGAAGCACGGGTTGGCGTGAATTTGAACCAACGTATTGTATTGTCCAACATCGTCATTCAATACCGAATATCAAAAGGAAGACTGTTTCTGGGAATTGAAACTCGAATGTTAACCGCTTCAAGTAAAGTTTTCTAAATAAACTTCTGCGACTTTAAGCATCCTGTCCTTAAGCTTTATTATTTGTTATAGCAAATGCTGCTTTCAGGGGAGACTGCACTCTTTTAAATTGAAATGGCAAATCAGTCGGAATGATTGGAATACGGGGTATCAAAACATTTCTCCTTTTGCCATTTCAGTCGTGATTGTAGCTTTTATAATGTTGTGCCCCAGATGTGTAATTTGTAGCCGTGTACCATTACATAGCCTTGGCGCGTCAAGATTTCTCATTAATAGGACTGGAACACCAACTTTCAGCCTCAACTTATGGGAAGGCACTCCTGATAATTCTAAAGAGTTGAGAAACTCTATAGGGTATGATGTGACTTGTTTAGTAACCATAACATTATCTACTGAGAGGTATTCGACAACATCCCCCTCCACGTCTGACATGATTCGTTCATTTATTTGATTGACTATCTCATTAGTCGGCGCCAAAATTGCCCTTTCACACAGCCATTCTCGATTGCCCATATTTATTTGAAGATCAGGATAGACATTGTTTTTTAGGTCATCTGTGCTACCGACAGTTTGACAGAACTCACGTCTCAGTGTAATCATGTCGTTACGGCACACAATCTTTTCCCATTTTAGAAGAGCAGCTGCATATTGTCCTGCTTGAGAATCATTATGAAGTTGTACTCGCATATTTGTAGTGAGACAAAACTTTTTTACGTGTACCCATAATACAGATGCTTTCAAACAGGCATTTATTTCATCTGCGGGCGTACCTCTAGTAATAACCGGAAGGGTCTGTCTAAAGTCACCAGCTAAAAATACCACCATCCCTCCCATGATATTCTGGTGGCGTTTAATATCCTTCATTGTGCGATCTAGTGCTTGATTGCTCTTTTTGTGGGACATCGTACATAAATTTTTTTTCGTACATCCCTTGAGGGTAAAACTTTTACAAACTTGGAATGTCGTATTTATTTATATCGAATCAAAAATAAATATTTATTTGTACCTTGTGTGATATACGGTTTGAAAGTATCGGCAATCACCAAAGCTAACAGGTCAAGACTGAGAAGATATGAGAGAGGCATCATGAGAAACCTGATTAACCACGCCAGAAACAAACCAAGACAAAAGAAGATACACGAAATCTTGGACGGAAAAACAGTAATCAAAGTACCAAACGCATCAAGAATCACAGGATTTGCTATCTCGCACACGTTCACAGGCGCGACAAACCACACCTGCTACACGCAGCAATGCAGTACAAGGCCAAATCCAAGAAAGTAGGCCGTCCTATCTACACATAGAAAGACAACATTAAACAGGACTTGATTTATTTCGACAAGGAAATCAACTTCTGGATGGACACGGCTACAGACCGATACAAGATTATGAAGGCTGCCAACAAGATCTACAAGAAACCTGAAACGGATAGCAGCGAGGCTTCTGGCGAAGACTTAGAACAGCTAAATGTAACACAACAAAGCAGCGATATAGAAAAGAGCCGAGAAAGCGGCGCGGGCGTAACCCCGCCTCATGATTCACCGGTGAAGATTTACTTGAACTAACATAAGTGGCGACGCCGTAAAAAGATGCCCATCCAATGATTTATAACCTGACTGTCCACTATTCCAATGCCTACTCTAGGATGCATATCCAGCACGGATCGCAAATCCCTCCTTATTCTTGGGCACGTACCCTTACCATTACCGCGCCACCCGGTCTAAGCTTTGATATGCAATGGAAGATGCTTTTGAAGTCCCATGAAACATGAGACTTCATGGGCTAGTACAAATCTTGGGGTTCATTCGATTATCGAGTCTGGTTAAACCACGCTGGGATCGGTGCATTTCATTCATTCATTCATAGGTAGAATTACTTTTATGACAACATTGAACAAGTAGAATTAGGGCTGATTTTTCAATGGTCTGATAACTTTTATTAGAAGAATAAATATTTCAATTTGGCAGCTTTTGCATAGAAAATATATGTCAAAATGTCATATTTATTCATCAGATTAAAGTTACTATTGAGTTTGACTACATAACATCAGTCCTTAGGTAATTATATAAAAGGTCCCAACAAAACAACATTATATTATGAATGTTTTGTTCTTTGTGAATAACACAATCGTCAAGGAAATTAAAATTAACAACGTTTTTTACGTTTTCTAAAATACCTCTCTTGCGATCAGTAACATGACTTTTGACATTCAAGCGTTGATTAATTACAGTAGCGCAACATTCAATACATTTCTTTAGTTGCATAGTTTAATGATTTTTTTACTTCCAATTCTTCCGAGTACTCCCGACACTACAAACTGATGATGTTTATCAATATTTTCTGACACAAATATAGGTTTACAATCATCACAACTATTTTAAAATCGGTTAAGTATAACCCACACACAAACGCACATGCCTGTAGCTCTACACTGTCTTCATTTACTAACTCTTCAATGTTATGGGGTAATTGAATGGTTTAAGATGCAATTTCATTTCCAGGCTCTGTGACAACAATGTAGTGAAGCTATTAATTATAATTTCATGTTTGTCTTCTTCACAATTCCCCCTGTTCCATTATGGGCTAAAATTGATATAAGTGCAGTTTTAAAACCTGCCACAAATTGCCCACATGTTGAGTTAATATTTGAATCGCAGTTACCCAAAAAGATTTTCCAAAGGATCTTGCTGCAGATTTCGTGTAGATAGGCTTTTTATATTATACGTTGACGATAATTTTCTCCACAACCGAACTATCCCATTAATGGTCCTTCTGTTGATGGTGGTGTACGTGCACTTCCGACATAATTTATATTTTTGAAAAAATATGTCACATCCTTGTAACTGTTTGACCGTTGTGGCATCAATCTTTCCTTTCCGTAGATCTGAATAATCACTGTTGACAGTGTCGAATAAATTATCAATTGTGTTAATTACATCAGCCTTGACAGTGGCATCTGCAAAAAGCTCTTCTGAAAGTTTTATTATGTGTTAACATAATGTCTATTTCATAAAAATCCAGTTTTATTTTTATGTATGGGTTATACGGAGACGCAGGGCGTGGTGAGTCGCATGCGGCGGGGCGGCCCACTAAATTCAAACATGTAGCGTTGTATGAGAGCGTTAACGGAGAAGCGAATTTACACGCGTTTGCTTGAAAGGCAATCCAAAAAAAAACAATCAGCCTAATGTCTAACGTCTACAAAGTTTTTGCAAAAGTCGTCCTAGATAGAGTAACCAAATCGTTGGACGAAAATCAACCAAGAGAGCAAGCTCGATTCAGAAGCGGTTACTCATAGACCATATCCACACAGTGCGTCAACTATTCGAGAAAAGCAAAGAATTCAACATAACCATCTACTGCTGTTTCGTGGACTACTCCAAGGCCTTTGATTCACTGGAACAAGATATGAGAGGCACTTCTGAATCAAGGTGTAGAAAAGAAGTACATCAGAATCCTCAAAAATATATATGCCAGCAGTAAAGCTAAAATCAAACTAGAAACGGAAGGAGAACAAATAAGAATAGAGAGGTGTCCGCCAAGGAGTTCCAGTATCGCCTAAGCTATTCACAGCTGTGCTGGAAGAAATATTTCGCCAGCTTGACTGGGACCAATATGGGCTAACAATCAATGGCGAGAATCTGTCTCACTTGAGGTTCGCAGATGACCTAGTGTTAATCTCAACATCAAAGGAAGAGCTTCAAGCAATGTTAAATGACCTTGAAAGAGAGAACCGCAAGGTGGGACTAAGCATGAACACGGAAAAGACCAAGGCCATCACAAATGGGGAGTAAGAACCTATATAATGTTAACAACAATGAAATTGATTACGTAAACGAATATGTTTATTTGGGCCAAATAATCTCCACCACAGATGTTACCTCAAAAGAAATTGATAAACGCATAGCAAACGCCTGGGAACAGTTCTGGAGCCTGAAAGAGGTGTTCAAAAATAAAGAAATGAGCATGAGCATAAAGCGTAAATTGTTCAACACATGCGTACTACCCGTACTCACAAATGGATGCCAAACGTGGGCGCTCAACAAATCGCACTATATAAAACTCGAGACCATCCATCAATTTTCGAGTCGATGTCCCTGCCACCCTGTATAAACAGTGTCTTGAGGTACTCGTAGCTTAACTGGCCAATAACTATACCGTTTACCCTACATTGTAATGTTAACTTTAGTAATTTCCTTGTTTATTTAGACATTTTAAATAAACAAGGAAATTACTACTCTGATTTTCAGGCCTGACTGAGTTTACTGCGATAAGTGGCAGAAGAAAAGGCTTCCTTCTGCCTGCCCGACGGCAGGGTTAGTGCACGCCGAGCCCGTTCCTACCCGAACGCTGCTTAACGTGTACTCTCTCCGAGTACATGTTAGCGCGGTCCTGTGACAGGATATTAGCATACGGACAACGAGACCCCATTAGGCACAAAGTACCTAATGGCGAGTCATTGTCCGCATCCCAGGGTGCACCGACTGACACTGATCTTCCCCCCGGACGGATCCGTAAGGGAACTCCAGTCCACAGGCACACGGGGAGGTTTCCTGTCAACGCACCCCCATGTTTTTGTCATGCATAGAGTAACGATATAATTGAAAATCATCATACATCACTATTGTTTCGCAATCTATACAAAAATTAAGCGGGGTAATTATGACTGTAGGTTAGTCGAAATAACCCCACTTCTTCTCTTCGTGGGGCTATTTAAATTAACGAAAAAAACACATCAGAAACGCATCATTTCAAAGAACAAATAAGCGAAAAACAACTTACGGTTTATATTTTCACTTGTCACTGTTAAATATTGTAAAAACAAGCGTTTTTAACATAACTTTCTACGAAAAATGTGACGAGCGTCTATTGTTAGCACATGCAAAAAATGGCGTCTGACAAAAAAATGCTTGTGGGTCAAACAGTTCGTGCTGTGGCAGCACCATCTATGAAATTTTGTGGAAATCATCTGTTTAGCTACCTGGATATAGATGACGTTTTGGTACAAATACAGTAGAATAAGAGTTATTGGCATTAGTTGAAATTACCCCATAGTCGAAATTGCCCCGCCCGACTTTATATAATTTTTATTCTGACACAGGAATGCCTCTGGTGTGAGGTATTCAACATCTTGTGCAGGATTTAAACGATATGTTAAGATTCTGTTTTTGAAAGCACTGGCAATTATAAAAATATTTTCAAATTCGCTTTGTAACAAATAAACTATTAGACTTTAGAGTGAAAATTGGTTCTCAAATGATATTTGAATTCATTAATCGGTAATTCAATGAGACATTTTTTACATTCACTATTCTGGATTATTTGTATATTGCATTCGATGATTAGGATTTGTACTGTAAATAAAACAAGAGATAATATGGTTACATTTCTGTTACATAATTACGATTTGTCATCCTTATGAATATTCTATGTAGTTATACAAAATCCGACAACTATAACTAAAGTATACCTGGCTATAGGTAAATGATAGAATAATAATAAAATGATTAACAACATAAAGTAATTGAGTAAGTAATATATCAATATTAAGAGATAGCAGTTATTTTTACTACACATACCTATCTACTAAAAATAACTGCTGACATAATCTATGGGGCAGTGCTTGAACTCTTTATGAGTTCATTTTATAAAAGCATATTCAGGAATTGCATTTCTGTTGGATGGAAATACTCCACAAGCGCGAAATCCAGGAGGTTTCCTAGGATAAAAATGTTCTTTCAACCATTTAAAAAAGAGATCAGTGTTGATATAACTTGATTTCTCGTTCATATATACGTCACTTCCTGGAGGCATTCCATCAGCAAACTCTTGCTTTTTGTTTTTCCCTTTGAAAATTGCAACAGGTGGCATAAAATTACCTTCAGCGGAGCAACAACAAATTAAAGAAATATTTTCTCCTCTTTCTGCAGAAGTTAATTGTGGAATTGATTTAGATCCTTTCATTGCAAGAACATGAGATGGTTTGTTATTTAACTGCAAACCTGTTTCGTCCATATTGAAAACTTTATTTGGATTACTAATAAAATTGTGTTCCTGAAATAGTGACTCCAATAAATCTAAAAAAGGATAAACTTCCTCTGTTGTCATTCCTTTAGCTCTTTGTAGAGACACTCCTTCTGATTTCCTTACTGAAACTTCGGGATTTCTACGCAAAAAAGATTTTACCCAATCATATCCTGCTTTACCCTTTTCCTTGTTAAAATTATGTTTAAGGTTTAAACTTTCAGCAAATTGAACAGCCAACTGGCGTAAATCATTAATGGTAGGCGCAAACCCACGGTTTTGCAATTTCTCGATATGATTAACAATCTTTTTTTCATTGTTTCCAAACACAGACTCAGTTCCAAGTCGCCCTTTTTTAGTATTCCCTGTGAGAAACCGACGGCGCAGAGTTCTATAAGGAATATTGAATTCTTTACTTGCTTGAAAAAAATTCAATGTTTTATCTTTGACCAGAGTAATGGCTTTTTCCAAGTCTTCTTCACTCCATGTAGCCCTATTAGAGCCAGAAGCCTTTCTTCTGTATTCATTTGGCATCTAAAAAGATAAAATACCATGAATATTTACTGGGCATCTAACACTAAAACATCATTAGGCATCTCTCCCGATCATTAGGGAGAGATGCCTATTGACTCTGAACGCACCCTAAAGCAATTGCAATAGAAAATGGCGGATTGACAACAAAACAAGACCACAATGTTAGGTTAAGAAACAATTTAATACTATTTACGTGAAGAATTTAGGGAAAAAAAAATACTGCAAACTATCTCAAAGATTATATTCTAACGTTTGGATAAACTACACTTACCTTATTTTAAGAATAAACACCAAAATATTATTTTTTATTTATTATAACTTTCACAAATATTTACATGATTTAAAATCTAACAGAATTAAAATAATAATAGTAATATGTACAAGTATATAAAAAGGGGGGGGGAAACGGTCATAGGGCATCAAAAAATTCGTCCGCATCGCTGTCAACAGGAAAAGTGCCCAAAAGGCTGGCAGCATTGCCACGTTGTATGGCAATGCTGATTCTTTGGCCGAAGAATAGGCCAGCCCTCGGGTCACGTGAGGAGTCGACCAGCCGCTTGGCGATGTCCCGAAATACTCGGTGAGCACTCGGACCCCACGGCCCCAGTGTTTCAACCCCAAACGGCTCAAAAATATAGCTACCAATAAGGTTGCTATATTTCCGCCGCTTGAGGTTTTCTGCACCAGAAGCAGCCGCCCCGGCACAGCCCGCCGTGCTGAGAAGATGGGATGGCGCGAGGGTGTCGACACAGGTTGCATCCCACACCAAAGGCCTACCCATCTTCCAAGGCATTATGGTCATTCCGTCTGGCCTCTTCCCATCGTCGCGTGCCAAGCCATTGGGTTCTAAAACAGCTGGCACCCCGGCGGTGACAAGAGCCCGACGGATAATGTCATTAATGCTTGCGTGCCGTGCCAAACGACCAGCGCTCCTGCCGCAGGAAAGGCCGTGGTGTCCGAGGCGGTCGACTGCTTCACCGCACTGACAGCGATGCGGAGCCCCGCAAGGAGCGCCCAAACGCAGACTTGTAGCGAGCCGGAAAGTGGTGTCACCCAGCATAGTGCCTATGTTGGGTGACGGTAGCGCCTGAAGCCAGAGGCCCGACTCCCATTCTCCCACAGCCAATAGGCGGGCGCGCTCCGCAGTGTTGGTGGACGTATTAATGAGATTGTTCCGTACCAACCTGCAGAGCGGCTCATCCCACTGTCTCTGGGAAGACAGGTTCTCGGGCTGCTCCGTGTCCGGGCAAGCCATTTTCCAGGCGTTCATCGCATCAGTCAAGCACGGCACTTCAGAGTCAACCTGACAAGCGGTTAAGATTCTTGTGGTTAACTTTTCGGTGCTGTGGACCGAGGACAGGAACGCCGGTAAGCTTACACTGGAAATTTTGCGGACGCCGAGCCCACCAAAACGTATGGGTAGTGTGGCTTGCAGCCACGCGCGGTCGTCCAATGCCACATTTATGATTGATGTTAGACTGCTTCGGATGATTTGATCGATTTTGTCCAAAAGGTGTGGCTTCTTCCACAAGGGGGAAAATATTATTTTTAAATCCTTATTTTGGGAATAAAACTTTTCACAGTGACATCGACATTCGACTGACATATTATGGATGCGTTCCGGCTCACGCAAATTTTATAAAAAAAGACGAAAAAATTGTAGGCATCTATACCATATAGGCATCTCTCCCTGACTTACCCTATGTTTGTTGGAGTCATAGCTCTCAAATATGCTATACCGACACATTCGGCAACATTGTAAATGCTTAAAGGTTTCCCCGGATTATGTAATAACCATGACTCTATTGCCCCATTATAAAACGACTTGAAAGGGCCATTTAGTCCGACATCCAAAGGTTGCATCCTAGCCGTGGTATGAGGATGAAGTGTAAGTATAGTCACACCTCCGGCTTTAGCTAGGTCTAGAGCTTCTATAGACAGATGACTCTCATGATTATCAAGAATAAGCAAAGCTGGGTTATCCCTCGATGCTGAAGTGAACTGAAACAAATAGGCATAGGTAAATCAAAATAAGTTGTCTATTCCACACCTACAGATATCAATACCAAACAAATATGCAAATTACCTGGATAAAATGCTTCATTACTTCTACAAATAATTTCGCATTCATCCAACCGCTAGGTGCGGCTAACCCAAGTGTCCCTGGAGGTGCCCCATACAGCATGTGTGCCTTGAAGTTTTTTCTTGGAAATACCATTGCTGGAGGTAAAGCCTGGCCAATCGCATTTACAATACAGCGAGTTGTAACTAAGATTCCACGTTCGCCACTTGTGACTTTACAGACACTGCGTCCTTTAGCTGTCAGCACTTTATGTGGACGTTGCACTGTTGTCGTGGAGGTTTCGTCGAGATTATATATTCGGCTTCCATTAGCAAAAGATGGAGTGCGACTTAAAACTTCCTTAAGGTTGTCGAAAAATTTTTGGACGTTTATTTTATTAAATGCTGTAGCTCTTGCTATACTACAAGGCTCGGGTTTTTTCACAGACAATTCAGGATGTCTTGCCCTAAACCCCCTCATCCAATCTCGGCCTGCCATTTCATGGACTATCCACGATGGCGGCATTTCGATTTTGTTAATCACTGCCATTTGGTAGGCAATTCTACGGCAGTCTTTAGAAGTTAGGCCATAGAATTTATTAGCACAATCTAATAAATATTCCTTTATGCTGTGTTCTTGCTGGTCAGTAAAAATTTTACTTGCATCATAATGGGGCTCTAGTCTACAAGACGGATTGTTCCTGTATTTTGTTTGCTATGTACCTTCGCAGTGTTGGATAGGGAAGGTTGCAATCTTTGGCTACTTTTCTGATACTCAGTCCCGACAAGTGCTTATCTATTCCTCTTTGGATATCTTCTCCGGTGTGATACCCTTTTTTACGGGCTTCCCTTCCTACCGTGTTTCGTCCCATGCTGAAATAAACAAATAGTAATTATACTCACATTTAACATTTAGAAGTTGACTGAATAATACTCCCCACCTGTATAGATAGCATAAAACAAAGCAATTAGATGTGGTACACAATGAACCATGGTTCATTGCTTACCCAGGATAAATGGCTCACTGCGTACCCATCTCCCCTTAGGAAAATTAGGTGGTACTTGCATATAAACTGTTTCTTCAAGGTAGCCATTTAAAAATGCAGTGTTTACATCAAGATGAGTAATTTTGAAATTTAATTTTACACTTAAAGCAAATAACATTCTCAAAGTTGAGTGTCTTAACACAGGTGAGTAAGTTTCTTTATAGTCCACACCTTCTACTTGGGTAAAGCCCTTAGCGACTAAACGAGCCCTATATCTTACCTTATTATCACTTTCAAACTTTCTTTTGAAAACCCACTTGCATTGAACAACTCTATCTGCTTCCTTGTCAGTTACCACTTCCCAGGCTTGGTTTTCTTCGAAAGCTTTTAACTCTTCTTTCATAGCCTGTCTCCACATCTCACTTTCAGCACCGTTCATCGCCTCCTCATAAGTGATTTCTTCGTCGCAAGTGCCCAACTCGTCGTGGGTAAATAGGTAGGGTCTGAAATATTTCGCAGCCCGAAGTATTGCAAGTAATTCCTTCCCTACAGTGCCATAGTTCATCTTGCTTTCATTTAAAGTTCAGGATGCATAACAGATAGGCTTGTCTGAATTTATAGGTCTTTGGGATAAAGCAGCGCCGATGGCTACATTAGAAGCGTCTGTCGTCAAGTTAAATTCTTTACTGAAGTCTGGATACTGTAGGATGGGGTTTATCGCGGATCGAGTTACCAATGTAGTTTCTTTCAAATCTATGCGAGTTTCCCAGTTATTTAATAGATCTAAACCGATGAGGCCGTCGAAATAATTATGAGACCGATAGATGAACAACTTCATGATATTGGTGTCATTAAACTCCGCAAAACATGGCAAGGTTATGGAATAGTCGTTCCTGCTTGTTGCGTGTATGTTGGTTATCTCAAATGGATCGAAATTCAGAGGATACTCCGCGAAATATTTTTCGACAGCTTCGGGGCTAGTGAAAGATTGATTGACACCTGTGTCTATTAGAAGTTTTAAAGGTGGGTCTCTAATTTGTATGTAGGGAAGTTGCCTCTGTGTTGAAGGTTCAGTTCTACTTTGGTTTTTGTGACGTCGAAGCCTCCTTGAAAATCCTGATGAGCATGGTTAGTTATACTCATTTGCGATTCATGAAATACCTGGGCGTCCGTTGTTACATTATAATAAGTCAAGTCAGCGTCTAGACTTGGGTCAATGTCACTGTTGTCGTAATCAGTATAGTAATTGTACTCTGGTTCGTAGTGATAGTTGTCATATGAGTCGTGTACACCTGTAATTGGTATATATATAAGAGCCCATACCTATTAATTTTAATGTTTAATGTATAATATATATGCTGTTGGCGTACCTATTTTAAATAAATAAATAAATATGTCGTGCACTCATTCATATTAATTTCCCGGGATTTAAAATAATTTGAGGGTGGTGGATTGCCAAACCTGTTCCAATCATGGACTGCTGGCGTATTTATTGGGGGTAAAGGTCTAGGAGTAAATCGTTGAACACCACTCATTGGCTGAGGGCCTTGAGGTACATTATTTCGGGGTGGTAATCTAAATGTGTTACTACGGTGGTTGTAGTCAGGAGGTGCCGCACTGAACACTCTTTGTGTGTTCGTTGGCATACGTTGTTGGTGTTGTGCGGGTGCAGAGAATTTAAAAGGTTGGGGTGCAGGTCCCGCTGGACGCTGTTCCATGGGTAATGGCCAATTAGGTACTGGTGTCGGGAAGTTATGAGGTTATGGGGTGAACGCGACAGGTGTTAGAGTGGGATGAGTGACCTTAGAAGGAGCTTGGGCTTCAGGGGTCTCACGTTGTTGCGAGTACATTACATTGAGTTCTTCTTGTATGAACTCAAGCGCCTTTTCTATCGTTGGTGGGCGCATGCAACGTATACGGGATCCTAAGGGTTCTTTTAATCCTCGAACATATGCCTGCACGGTAACCTTTTTATACAAGTCACGTTTCGCTGCTATAGTCGTCGATACAGTCTCATGTAAAGTCACGTATGTCATGATCGTACTAAACCACGTTTGGCAATGATCATAGAATTCTTGTGGTGTTCTATTACCCTGAGTAGTTAGAGAGAGGTCGTGGTACAATGCGATTTCATCACGTTGATCCGAAAAGTTATTAATCAAGGCAGTTCGAATCCCTAGCCAACTCTCTGGTATTCCATTGGCGTTAATAATACATGCCGCGGCCCCGGTTATCTTATTAAGTATACCGTTCAGTAGGCATAAATTGGAAAACTCTGGAACAAGGCGGAGGGCCTTGAAGATGGTATCTGGGTCATTGAAGTGGACTGTATTTTATATTGTAGGGACTTTTCTAATAAAAGACTTTTTCTTGCTGACTTCTTCTATTTTTCTTGTTCCTTGTTGAGATGTTTCTTGTTCGAGCGCTGAGATCCGACTGTCACGTTCCGCTCGACCCGCACGTCTTTTATAGAGCGATTTCGGTACCTTATAGAGGCCGCGGATTTTTGAGACCATCTAATGTTCAAATTTCCTTATAAGATTCCCCTTTGAACCCCTGTTTTGACTAGTTCCCGTGGTCGGATCGTTACAGTTTTCACACATCTGACAGCTTACATATGCTCTAATTAATTGCCATAATTAGTTTTACAATAACTTTACAAACAAAAAAGTTTCTAGAACAATAACTACCAAAAATCAAGGTTTGCTACATTCCGATTATGTTTACATGCTCATATCTTCGGAACCTGTGGTCCGATCTTAAAAATCTAAACGTGATACAAGGTTTCTATCCAAGACCTATCGTTTGGTTTAATTTGGTGACAATATCACCATAAACAATAAACCTCATTTTCAACTTACGTAATTTCTTACATTCGACAAATACGTAACTAATTTCACTTTTCTCAGTCTTATAGGATTCTAATTATAAAACTAACATGAAATACACACTAATTAGAACCTAATCTAACTTATTCACCTAATTAGAATACAAATAAAATAAAACATCAAAGTTCCGCTGAGGTCCCGCTGCTAGTTGCGCCTACGTAGGAGTTGACCTCAGGGCATCGTACACATTATAGATATTAATATTTTCCTAATTTCTACCTTATTTACGTAAATGTTATGTTTTACATGGTGCTGTGCTCGGCGTCCTTTACAGTCATATTGAGCCATATTGTCTAATTATAATCTATCTTTTTTTTTTTTACTATCTCGTAGCTGGCCTCTGAGGCCTTGACTACTTAACCGGTCATTCCTGCGGCTGCCTTAAGCTCCTAAAAACTTAAAGCCTCCAGCCAGGGGCATAAACTATTTTTATTATTTATTTTTAATTACAAACTAGGCGAACGCTCGCTAAGGGCACCCCCTGTGGGGTACGAACCTCGGCTTAGGGCGTTCGCTAACGGGAGGACAGCAAGAGGGGCTGGATCAAATTCAGAACATTATTATTATCTGGGGAATTCAAAGCTACAGGCAACAACGCGGGCTGGCGCATCGTTATCGAGCAAGGGTCGGGGGGGAGTATCATTTACTCGGGTGGGACGCGATCGCGGACCTCTGCGGTGAGGTCGGAAAGTGTGTCGGTTTGTGCGTGTTTTCACTGTACTGGTCTCCCTACGGCTCTCCTGGAGGAGAGTTATGGGATCGTCTGGATCTAAAAGAATCTGCCTAGGGCGGCGGTTTGAGCTTAACTGACTGGGGACATAACTAGCCGCCTCGACAACCAGAGGGTTGCGATGAGTGACGGCCCTGTAGCGGTTAGACCGCCACATACAAAAAACTACGAAACAAAAAGACATGACGTCACACAATTCCTACATCTCGCAGTTAGAGTTTACTGAGCGAATAACATAGATAAGACTATCCGAAATCAACATATGGGGCAGTTGCCCGCCAGACATAATACCTGTCTGGTTGGAGGATCCTCCCTTTTCTATGGGGGATGAGTGAACTTTACACCCTGTTCCTCATACCTCTAAATTGGTGACCCCGAGTATGAACGTCAACGCAGCCTTCGTGCAACTACTTCAGCGTGACGTCATCATCATCACTCCCGCAAGCTTTCGTGAGGCGAGTCACACAGCCAGCCAGCACCCACGGCTTCAACGGGTATCCTGACCACCAGCATGCAGCGAACGCGCATTCCTGGTCATCACCCTCAGCCACATCACCCCGACTCACTGGGGAATCACCGCAATCACCTCAATCACCGCAATCACCTCAATCACCTCAATCACCGCAATCACCACAATCGCCGCAATCACCGCAAACAGTTCCGACCCACCGTGAACTGTGCGGCACCCAGTTCCGACTCACTGGAACCACAATCACCATCGCCGCAATCACTGCAGACAGTTCCGACCCACTGTGAACTGAGCGGCACCCGGTTCCGACTCACTGGAACCACAGCTGGCACTGTGAAGCATCGGAAGATCCAAGACTCAGCCCACTATCGACCTCCGGTCTCCGGAGGGGAGTGATGTAGCGGTTAGACCGCCACATACAAAAAACTACGAAACAAAAAGACATGACGTCACACAATTCCTACATCTCGCAGTTAGAGTTTACTGAGCGAATAACATAGATAAGACTATCCGAAATCAACATATGGGGCAGTTGCCCGCCAGACATAATACCTGTCTGGTTGGAGGATCCTCCCTTTTCTATGGGGGATGAGTGAACTTTACACCCTGTTCCTCTTACCCCTAAAGCCCTATCAAAGTAACGCTTGGAGTTGCGTTTGAGAAACTGGTGGATTGTGGGGATTCTAAGGTCGACATGAAGGTTATCGTTCCTAACATACCATGGCGCACTCTAATTTATCTAAAGTTATCTCCCTATTTATATCTACTGCACGCTGGCGAGCCTGTCGTGATTCAGACTCCCGCGCACTGGAAGCCCTTGGATGGTAAATCTTGAGGGTTAAGATTCAAAGGATTCAAGTGTACTTACAGGTATTTCATTTCTGATTCCTCTCTGTGAATCGATGGCTGGATTCTCCTTCTGGTCTGCAGCAGGTCCGTAGATTCAGGATACCCGGAACGGTGTTTGACAGCCACCCGAGTGACTCGCGACGCGACTATCGATGTGAGATAGATAATAGTCCCGATATCTCTCGCGGATATCCTACCGACTGCGCCAATTACGTTTGCTGCGATCAGAGGATTGAAGAAAAACCGAAATGATCTTAAATAGATTTAATTACTAACTTAATATTACAAAATTAAACCTACGAATGATGGTTCTACCTCGAAGTAGGAGAATAGAATAATCCTTACAATTTGTTAAAACAATTTAAACAGACACTTGCGGAAGCGATTGATGTCATAGACCGTGCATCAGCGATGTTAGAAATTAGCAAGGTCGGCACGGATGCAACATCAGCGACCTTCATTATAGTGGCGCTACGTAATTTATTTGTTATACTGAATAATAATACATATTTGGTTTGTTGACCACACGACCACGCCTATTTACCATTGGCATCAACTGTGGTGAATCCTCAGTGGAAATATTGAGCACATCTCTCTTGTCTTTCCATTTACAGACACAAACACCATTTCTATTATATCTATAAATATTTCCACCTTTCAAAAGTTTTTTGATGACAACAGTTTTTGGTTTTTTTTTCTATTCGCAAGCAATGTTCCAGAACAGTATGTTTTTTTTGTTATGAGCGTTTCTGCTAACTGGACACTATTATAAAAAATGCTGTCCCTTTGATGCCATCTATCTCAATGAATACTATCGGTCTGTTTCTTATCAGATTGGACATTAACCGGGCAAACGCTTAAGTTTGCCGATTGTAGTGGGTGTTGTTTATTTGCGCAGCATTTTGTTCAGCTACTGCGAACTACGCCGGGTGTACCACATCCTTAACACGATACTCTGGGTGCGGATGAAGATGGAGCCTGCGACGTTATGGTAGGAGCTATAGTTTTAGGTTGGCCCTCACGAACCTTATTTGAACCAGTTGCCTCTTATTCCTGCTGCTTCTTTTTCAGCTTCCTACACTGTTCGGTAGCATGGCCTAAAAAATGACAGAACCTGCAATTCAGCTTCAGTTTTGAGTTCTGTTTAGTTTTGTGAGAACTTTTACAATAGACATGATGGACCTCTGCTACTAATTAGGGTAGGTTCAGATGACAAGCGCTCAGCGCGCGTTGAACGCGCGTTGAATTTTTGTATAGTGTTCACATGGTGCGCGCTTGTCAGGCGTTAAACGCGCGTTGTTGCGGCCAGTTTGAGTTCTACATTTGTCGAAGATGGACGTAGAAACAGTTTTATCGGTGATTTTATACAGACGGCAGAAACGACACAACAGAAGACGGAGATATTGTGTTCACCCAATTTTGTCAACCAGGCTGACTGAAAGTCAGTACATTATTTTATATCCTAAGTTAAGGCAATTTGAGCCCAAATTCTTTAACTACTTCAGAATGTCCATCAAGTCATTTGATGACTTACTGACTCTCATAAACGATGAACTCGTAGCAGATAAAAACGCTGTGCGATATAGCATTTCACCGGAAGAAAAACTCATAATTACATTGAGGTAAGTTTTTTAATAATCAACATAATCTATAAATCAAATAAATCAAATCAACTTGTTTAGGAACAATTTTTTTTAAGAAAAAATAACATTTTGTTACTCGCAGAATAACTCTAACTCTGATTCATTGCTGACATTAGTTGGTGCTGGCGATGGAGTAGGTATTACTGGCGATGGAGACCCCATTGCTGTAGTATAACCATAATGTGCAAAATTATTTGACACACTAGACTGCTGTGATCTATAATCATGATAACGAAAGCCTTCAACAGAAGCTGATGACTGATGACGCTGCTCTTGTGATGAATAATTTCTTCGTTGTGATACCGGGTAATTTTGATTTTCATATGTCTGTTGTTGTGGTCCTTGAAATTCATTTTGGTTTTGCAAAATTAAATTATAAATGGCAATTTTAGTTTGAAGTCGCCTATATTCCGGAATTTTTTTAATCTCTTTAACGAGTGACAAACAAAACAGCTTGTCTTCATCGTCATCTTCTTTTGGATGAGACACATTTTTCTGTGCTAAACTCTGCTCTAATATGTTTGCAAATCTTTCATCAGCAGGATTTAATTTTTGTTTTTTTCCTGAAGTAGATTTAGGACTCTTAAAGCCAGAACTTATTTCTACTTCAGCAACCTCTGACGAAGTTGATGCATTATCTGCATCGAAACTACTTTCTGTATCTTTGTTGGCAATTGATGCCTGTAGAAATCGTAGTCTATTATAATGAATATATGTCGAAGTTTTGGAAGCTCCTGATCCAGATTTGACAGTCTTTATTTTCTTCACCTCTCTCATATAATTATCCCGTAAACTCTTCCACTTTTTTTGCAGGGATGACGCTGAAAAAAAAAACAGTATTTAGTAATAGTTTATGTTTGTTTCCAGATATTTGGCCATTGGATGTTCATTTGGGACATTAAGCTACGACTATAGAATTGGCAAATCTACTGTGGCTACTATAATACCACATGTATGTGAAACTATTTGGAAAAAATTAAGGCCCGTTGTTATGAGTGAACCAACGAAAGAAAAGTGGTGTGAAATATCCACGATATTTGAAAAGAACTCAAAGTTTCCCAATTGTTTGGGAGCCTTGGACGGGAAACATATACGGTTAATCCAGCCTGAACACACGGGTTCTATGTATTATAACTATAAAAATTATTTTTCGCTAGTTTTATTGGCGCTAGCGGATGCAAACTATTGTTTTGTGTGGGTTGACATAGGTGCCTACGGTAAAAACAGTGACTCAGGTATATTCAAGAATTCTTCATTGTACAAAAAGCTGACAGAAAGGTCATTAGATCTACCTGAGCCAAAGGCATTGTTAATACAAAATAGACCGACAACGTTGCCATATGTGATAGTGGCTGATGAAGCTTTTGGCATGATGGAGAATTTAATGCGTCCATATGGGGGAAGGTCACTAACTTATGCTAAAAAAATATTTAATTACCGTTTGACATTAGCACGCCGGTATGTTGAATGTACTTTTGGCATAATGTGCAATAAATGGCGCATTTTACACAGGCCGTTAGATGTTAACATCGGTTTTGCAGAAAAGATCGTAAAAGCGATATGTACACTAAATAATTATGTCAGAATCAGGGATGGCTACAATTTTGAAGACACACTTTATACGCCACCCCTGGAAAATCTAGCCTCACATTATACCGGACGTGCTGTGCGACAGGCGGATAATGTTCGAGTACATTTAACAAACTATTTCATTAATGAAGGAAAAGTAGATTGGCAGGATCGTTATATTTAACTTGTAACACAAACCGATTGTAAATGTAAATAAATATATATACTCACATAATATTTTCTTCTTTTCTTCATTGTCATGTCCTTCACAAAATATAAGGACGAGTTCTTCCCAAGCCCGTCTTCTCAAATTCTTATCTGAATAATCGCTACTTGTCATGTCCCATATCGCAGGACGTTTCTCTATTTCATCAATTAATAATTCCGTATTAAAAGCTTCGGTTTCCATTTCGGACGATTTTCGGACGAACTTGACGAACCCTAAAATACGTCTATCCGCGTCGAAAGCGCGCGCTCAACTGAACGGAAACATAGAAAACCAATGATCTCAAAGCGGCGTTGACGCGCGCTGACAACAGTCGAGCGCTAGCGCAGCGTTGAACGCGCGCGTTACTAAAACGCGCGTTAGCATGTGTACGGCCTGAATAAAATGTATGTAGTTGTAAACGCGCGTTATCAAAACGCGCGTTGAGCGCTTGTCATCTGAACCTACCCTTAATCTACTACATGACAATGGTGCGTAAATAGTATATATTAATAAGTATAAGCGTTTGTTACACTCTTTGATTGATTTTACTTCATGTTGAAGTTGTTGAATCTGACCATCCTCGAAAGGCTGTATTTGGTTATCCGTGTTGTAAAGAACGAATTGTTGAGCATTGAAACTGACGTCTGGCAATGTTTCTTCTGCTTCTGTTATAACAAAAGAAGATACAGGGAATGCTCTTTTTGCCCTGTCTGATCGGTCCGACAAGGAAGTTGAAGATGTTTTACACGCTCGAGCTAGAACTACTGTGGGGATAGCAAATCTAAGCTTTGCTTCTATTCCTGATGGAACTTGGCTGCTCCCAAACAAATCCTCAAAGGATTGTAGACCTTCCAATCCCTCCAATTACTTGGGAAGTTATCGTCTAACGAAACATTTACTGCCGATAAACATTCTTCGTTACCTCTTGGGGCTTCTGCAATCGCTGCCGTTTGATGTAGAAGAGATTCAACCCAATCCTTAGCGGATAACTTTAACAAATTCTAAGTATAACATATGGGTTATTACTAAAAACCAGAAGTCCCTCGCTGCTATTATTTTACTTCATATTCTTAGGCCTCAATTGTTTGACTGAAATTTACTGTAAAACAAATTATTTGTTAAATTGTTTATTGAAATGATTGATTTACTTAAATACTTAAAAAAAACGGCCGTGCTTATTAAAAACTTTTACAAAGGCTTGATTTTTATTTATTTAATATTGATGCTGTTATAAAAGCCCCTTCCCAACCAACGAGGCTATTTTTTAAATATCTTCTTCGGATTTCCCTATTGAAAACTTTTACAATGTCTATGTAAAACATAAATGGTTTATTACTATAAACCTGAAGTTCCTCGCTGCTATTATCTTACTTCATATTCCTAGGCCTCAATTTGATGACTGAAATTTACTCATTCGATAGAAAAGTGTAAGATCCCGTATCTGTAAAACAAATTATTTGTTAATTGTTCATTGAACTTATTGATTTACTTAAATATTTACAAAAAACGGCCTTGCTTATTGAAAACTTTTACAAAGTTCAAAGTTCAAAAGTCATTTATTCAAAGTAGGCTGAGAATCAGCACTTTTCGAACGTCAAAATTACATATGACAGTTCCCCAAAACCGCCAGCCCTTCACCACTTCCTAGTGCTTTAGCTGGAGAGAAGAAGTGGCGCAACAAACTCCCCAGCAGCACAGCTGTCTGTTCAGATAGAAAAACTTGATTCTATACAATAGTATTTATGCAAAATAATTAACGTTATGCAACGCAAAACATTAAATTAAATTAAATTATTAGCTATATGTCAGCTAGCACACGCCAATACACCAACAAAAATCATCGAAATCTATACTCAAGCGAAAATAAAAAGTAAACCCGAATGAAAGGCATAAAGGGCGTGCCCGTTTACATATAGCTGTAACTCGAAGTCACAAAAGATAAACTAGGACCATCGAAGTAAAAATAAATAATATAAATAAACAGCTACATACTATTTTAAAAAAAACAACCATGGACAGCAACACGACCAGTCACCGCAAGCAGCACCCGTTCACGAGCATAACGCAAAGATCATCCATTACCCCCCTCGCCATATTTGAGGGAAGGAGGCAACCCGACCCCCGACGCTACCGCAAGCAGTGACATCTAAGGGAGCATGACGAACTTGCTGCCGGTTGCTCAGGCAAGAATAATATGATCAGATTTCGAGGGCGCTAGCAACCACATATTGCAATACAACTCATAAATAAATATATTTCAACAAACTGTAATGTCAATAATAAATAAAATTTAAATAAATTGACTTATATAGTCAAATTAAATAAACCAAACAATTATATGAGTTCATGTAACCTGACAGTAGGTAAGCAGGTAATTCTGGAGAAAGAAAATTATACATTGTCTTGATTTAATTATAACACTTGATTACCACCAAAGGCTAGGCAGATTGATTTTTATTGATTGGATATAGATACTGTTATTAAAGCCCCTCCCCAACCAAAGAGGCTACTCTTTAAATTGGCTTTTGGCTTTGCCTATTGAAAACTTTTACAATATCTATGTAAAACATATGGGTTATTACTAAAATTAATTGTTTATTGAAATGATTGATTTACTTAAATACTTACAAAAAACGGCCGTGCTTATTGAAAACTTTTACAAAGGCTATGCAGATTGATTTTTATTTATTGGATATTGATGCTGTTATAAAAGCCCCTCCCCAACCAACGAGGCTATTTTTTTAATATCTTCTTGGGATTTGCCTATTGAAAACTTTGACAATATCTATGTAAAACATATGGGTTATTACTAAAACCTGAAGTTCTTCGCTGCTATTATCTTACTTCATATTCCTAGGCCTCAATTTTATGACTTAAATTTACTCAGTCGATAGAAAACTGTAAAATCCCGAATTTGTAAAACAAATTGTTTGTTTAATTGTTTATTGAAATAATTGATTTACATAAATATTTAATTATTGAGTTACAAAAAAGGGCCTTAAACTAGAGGTACTCGTATATAATAATTGGATTCTACCTGAACTAGAATTAAACCTGTGTTTCACTCAAGTGCTTAAACATAAGTGTTAAGTATCTAAGATTCCAACAAATTGTAAATGATTTATCTACTATACTCGTAAATTATGGTTTCATTAATGAAAAGAAAGTAGTTGATACTTTTGCATCAACGTAAGACATTTCTGCAACCATGTTCTATTATCATTTTTGCAATATAACATTTTTAACAAGGTCGCTGTTACTTTATTTTAATAGAATTTATTACCAAGGTTACTCGGTTTTTTAAATCGCAAGCATGTTACACAATGTGACGGTTCAGCATGTTTAGTGCACTCATTCGCCCGATGACCTTGTTCTCCACAATGCTCACACATATAGCTAGCGTTGCGACAAGTCTTTGCAGCATGTCCATACTGTTGATATTTGAAGCACTTGGTCACAAGTTTGAAGTCCCTCGTTGGGCAGGATATCCAATTAACGAACACTCGTTTTTGGTTTAGCAGTTATTTCAAGAATAAAGTTGCTCGTAGGGACCTCTTGTTTACCTGACTTGTGACTTTAATTAATAGAGGCAAAAAAAGAGTCACGGGACAAACTAGGACGCTTGTTGGCTACATTCTGCTCATAATTATATGCAATCATGAACTTCTTTGTCACTTAAAACGGTCGGTACTCCTATAACTACAACTCTAAGTATTTTGTATGGAGCTCTTCCACTTTCAGGCCAGAACTACTTAGCTAAGACAATTTCTTAAGTTTTTCAATGTCCTCTTTGGACTCCGTGCCGATTATAACGCCTCCGTTTTTTGTTTTGCGCAATTTAGAGGACGTGTTATTTCATTTGTTCAGGGCATATCATTTTTTGGACAAAAGATTTACACCTGGTTTCTGATTTGAGAAAAGTAGCAAATCTCAACTGATTATTCTCAAATACATAAGTATGCGCTTAAGTTTTTAACGTTTCACAAGTTAAAATCGAATTTCATTAAACCATAATCAACTGATCATTTACTTATGTATTCCTGATCAAAGCGAACACGTTATAATATACATTCGAAAACCGATACTTAGCAAAAACTCATATTATTTAATCATTATATTCTTATAAATACTTGTAGTTCTGCGAACAGTAGACCTCGCGAGCACAAACTTTTTGGCAACAATTAACCAATTGGCAAAAAATATTTAAGTTCTATGTTTACCTATGTGTTTACGTAAGTTTTATTTCGGACTTTTTAGTTTGATGAAAGCTTGTTTAAAAAAACTATTTTACTTTATTTTATTCGAACATTAGAATATGATAAAATATGTGTTCTATCACCTTATCCCCTTATGTGAGCTACCGTGTAAAGTTCCTCAACTTATTCCTGTGGCCACCTTCCGGCACTTTCATCAGACCCTAGACGACACCTTGGGCTAACGTAGCTACTTGTCGAAACAAATCTAAATGGCGTAAACACAACGGGGCTACCTTGTCTAGTTAAGGAGTTCAGTATAGTGACCTTCCCAATCCATCATGAGGCCCTGGACTACAACTTGGGCTATTTGGCAAGACAAAACCGACAACCGCAAAATCGCGTTATCGCGTTCAGACAGACAGACGCGGCGGGTGACTTTGTTTTATGATATGGATACCTATCTGTGTTTTTGTACGTAAGTGATAAAACTAAATTATTATATTATATTAATAATTAAAAATATTACAATACCTACATATTTTTTATGGTAGTACATATTTACACTTTTATTGGGTAAAATAATTTTGTACTATGGATGTTCTGACAGCAAAATTTTGGGTAATTGACATTTGAGGTAATGGTTCATCACTTTCTTCTTGAACATGTTCATCATATTCCACGATGTAGTCATCAAGACGATGAGTCATATTATGAAGAACAATACACGCCACAATCACCTTCAATACTTTTGGAAGTTTTAGTTGCATTCCCGAATGTAGGCATGGAAATCTTCTTTTAAGAACACCAAAACACCTTTCAATTGTGTTTCGAGATCTGGGCTCTGTTATATGCTTCTTGGGATAGAGAGGCAGGGTTAAAAAAGGGTGTCATGTCACCTAAGGCATGGGTAACCACTATCCCCGAGAATAAGGTATGATCCAAATCTGCCTGCTTAAAATTGAGCTGCAAGTGGCGAGTCATTCCAAATAGTAGTGTCATGCACGGAGCCAGGCCAACGTGCAATGACACTAGTTATTTGTAAATTGGCATCACAGATGGCTTGTACATTTATAGAAAAAAAACCTTTTCTATTCCTATACAGTTATACAGCTCAGCTCTACTCCCTCCTGGTGAATTTATTTTTACATGTGTGCAGTCTACAGCACCTATGACTCTAGGGAATCCAGCTATGTCAAAAAATCGTGCCGCCACTGATGGTCTCTCTTGCGCAGTGAGTATACGAACATATTGCCGTCTCATTAATGCTATCTCACTAGTCAACCTCTCAGCCACGCGGCACACCGTCGCCTTGCTCACGTTCACGGTGTCCCCCACAACAGCTTGAAAGCTACCAGTCGCACATACGGGTATTTTGCATTCCTAGCCGGGCGAAATTATTTGTGCGGTTTTTTCTGCTGTAAAGTAGGTAAGACTTACTAAAATGTACAGACGACCAATGGGGAGGGTCCAACAATGAGCTTTATGGGCTAAAATGTTGATAATTAAAAAAAAGTGTATTCATGATTTAGAAAAGGTTTCATTTTTTTAATAGTTGCATCAAAAAATATAAAATAATCTAATTTGATGAGGAAGAATGCCAGGGTTCATCGTCACTTTCTCCGGCCTCTTCTGTTCCATATTCCGAATCTGAATCATCTGATTCTGGTGATGGTGGCAACAAAATAGCTATCGCTTCTTTGGAAAAAGGTTCCATTCTGCTTTTTGGTTTTGGCCTCTGACTTGTGAGCAGTGGATCCGAGGATAGTAGAAGGCGATTCATTACATCTGCATTGCCATCTATTCTCGAAAACTTCCTCGCAAAATGATATCTATACATTCTGAAATGTTTATTCCTAGCTTCAGCAGCCTCTTCCGATAGTAGTCCGATAGGCAATAACGCCTTTTCCATGACTGTAGCACCATGCATCAAAATTTTGTGCATAGTTGGACTCATTGGATGCCAGTCGTAGAGCGAGACGTAGACGTTTGCCGTCTCCCAACAGTAGTCAGCAAATTTTTTCAATTTTTTCATTTTATTGAACAGGTATTGTCTAGTCACAACTTTGTAGTTAGAGACCCCTGGTAACCCTAAAACAATAAAAAGAAAACACTTCATAATTTGCTTGAAAATAACGGTTAATACTTTTTAGGTAACACCGACACAAACGCATACGTTTCGTCGAAAGTAGCGTAAAGTAGCACTTTATTCGTAAAATATCTATAATATGACAGTTTTTGTCATGCGTAACAATAAAAATCGTTAATCGGAAGTACTCGGAAGGATAACTATAATCACTTTGAAATTTAAAATTCAGGTAAAAACTGATAAAAAAATCGAGATAGTTGTAAATTGATTTTGAACCTTACATATACATGTAAACATTAGTAAATCTTAATAAATAAAACTGTCCTTACCTGTATTATGATGATCCATAGTAGTTTTGGTTAAATAACTCACTTAAAAAAGCAGTGAGGTCTCAAACGCAGAGTACGTTTTTAATGTAGCCAGTAACTGACGCGAGCGCATGCGACAACAATTAAGTTCCGACTGGCTTGCTAGCTTACGGTGCGGGCGCTCGAGCCCGAAAAGGGTCGTCTATTGTTCAGTAGCTACCTGACTCGCTGACTAGTATTAATTTTTGCTTTTATGTTGGAATTTGTTTTTACCAATTACACCCGGCTAGGAATACAAAATACCCGTATGTGAGTCGCGTAAAACCTAAGAGCTATTAGTAGCTGCAACATGGGAAAAATGCAGTCCCGTCGTTGAATACGACAGGTCAGTTTAGGCTTTATTTTTTTCAAAATAAACCTAACCGACTCCTTCGTAAAGCGGAACCGACTCTTAAATTATTCAAATTCAATTTATTCAGGAACAATTCACATTGTGTTTGAAATCATAAATAATAAAATAAAAACACGTTTAAAAAACTATAAAATTAACACATTCATATTACAATAAATTAAAAAAAATAACAAAAAATAAAAGATAAAAATTCAATAACATTGCAAAATAACATTCAATACATTTACAATTTACTGCATTCCAACTATTTAAACCGTGGATATGTCATCGTCTATCGAGTACAGACATTTCTCCAATAGGAACGCTCTGAGTCTTGATTTAAAAGAGCTCTTGTAAATTATGGCTTTTAAGTCCAATGGCAACCTGTTAAAAATCCGCACTGCTTGATTTTGAGGACTATGTTGAACAATCATATGGTAGGGTAAGTTCGTCGGTTAGGGTAATGAACAAGTTAGGCCGATGTCCTGCTATTCTTCTCCGTGGTTGTCTGCGTTGAGACATCTCCAAAGACGACAGGGAAGTATCGTCATCACTGATTATGTGTTTACGTAAGTTTTATTTCGGACTTTTTAGTTTGATAAAAGCTTGTTTAAAAAAACTATTTTACTTTATTTTATGCGAACATTAGAATTTGATAAAATATGTGTTCTATCACCTTATCACCTTATGTGAGCTACCGTGTAAAGTTCCTCAACTTATTCCTGTGGCCACCTTCCGGCACTTTCATCAGACCCTAGACGACACCTTGGGCTAACGTAGCTACTTGTCGAAACAAATATAAATGGCGTAAACACAACGGGGCTACCTTGTCTAGTTAAGGAATTCAGTATAGTGACCTTCCCGATCCATCATGAGGCCCTGGACTACAACTTGGGCTATTTGGCAAGACAAAACCGACAACCGCAAAATCGCGTTATCGCGTTCAGACAGACAGACGCGGCGGGTGACTTTGTTTTATGATATGGATACCTATCTGTGTTTTTGTACGTAAGTGATAAAACTAAATTATTATATTATATTAATAATTAAAAATATTACAATACCTACATATTTTTTTATTGTAGTACATATTTACACTTTTATTGGGTAAAATAATTTTGTACTATGGATGTTCTGACAGCAAAATTTTGGGTAATTGACACTTGAGGTAATGGTTCATCACTTTCTTCTTGAACATGTTCATCATATTCCATGATGCAGTCATCAAGACGATGAGTCATATTATGAAGAACAATATACGCCACAATCACCTTCAATACTTTTGGAAGTTTTAGTTGCATTCCCGAATGTAGGCATGGAAATCTTCTTTTAAGAACACCAAAACACCTTTCAATTGTGTTTCGAGATCTGGGCTCTGTTATTGCTTCTTGGGATAGAGAGGCAGGGTTCAAAAAGGGTGTCATGAGATACCTAAGGCATGGGTAACCACTATCCCCGAGAATAAGGTATGATCCAAATCTGCCTGCTTCAAATTGAGCTGCAAGTGGCGAGTCATTCCAAATAGTAGTGTCATGCACGGAACCTGGCCAACGTGCAATGACACCAGTTATTTGTAAATTGTCACCACAGATGGCTTGTACATTTATAGAAAAAAAAAACCTTTTCTATTCCTATACAGCTCAGCTGTACTCCTTCCTGGTGAATTTATTTTAACATGTGCGCAGTCTACAGCACCTATAACTCTTGGGAATCCAGCTATGTTAAAAAATCGTGCCGCCACTGATGGTCTCTCTTGCGCAGTGGTTATACGAACATATATCCGTCTCAATAATGCTATCTCACTAGTCAACCTCTCTGCCACGCGGCACACCGTCGTCTTGCTCACGTTCACGGTGTCCCCCAAAACAGCTTGAAAGCTACCAGTCGCGTAAAACCTAAGAGCTATTAGTAGCTGCAACATGGGAAAAATGCAGTCCCGTCGTTGAATACGACAGGTCAGTTTAGGCTTTATTTTTTTCAAAATAAACCTAACCGACTCCTTCGTAAAGCGGAACCGACTCTTAAATTATTCAAATTCAATTTATTCAGGAACATTCACATTGTGTTTGAAATCATAAATAATAAAATAAAAACACGTTTAAAAAACTATAAAATTAACACATTCATATTACAATAAATTAAAGAAAATAACAAAAAATAAAAGATAAAAATTCAATAACATTGCAAAATAACATTCAATACATTTGCAATTTACTGCATTCCAAATATTTAAACCGTGGATATGTCATCGTCTATCGAATACAGACATTTCTCCAATAGGAACCCTCTGAGTCTTGATTTAAAAGAGCTCTTGTAAATTATGGCTTTAAGTCCAATGGCAACCTGTTAAAAATCCGCACTGCTTGATTTTGAGGACTATGTTGAACAATCATATGTTAGAGTCAGTTCGTCGGTTAGGGTGATGAATAAGTTAGGCCGATGTCCTGCTATTCTTCTCCGTGGTTGTCTGCGTTGAGACATCTCCAAAGACGACAAGGAAGTATCGTCATCACTGATTATGATCAAAATCACTTATAAAATCACTAGTTATAGTGATTATAATTTGAGTAGCTGAATTGGTGTGTCAACTTTCAACTGCTTAACTTGACGTTGACAACGCTTTGAGTATTGTCAAACACGTTTTTTTTTAATTCAGAAACGCAACTGACGACCTTTTCTGTCATATTTGAGTAAATAAAGTTATACAGGGTGGATTTTTGAGATGGGGCAACAAGGACAGCTACCTTAACCGTTGTAGCTACAGGAAAACGGTCTTAGAAGACGCTCTCTATACTTTTCGAGGCATTTTGAACTGCATTCACTTTTTTTGATGCCATTCGATCCTGTTTCATATTATGATCAAAAACCTATATCGGACCAACTGAGGTTTGAGTACTAGAAAAGTCAGAAATCACAAAAAAACTTTTCCCATACATTTCGTAGACTATGAGACTCCAACTTAGTTTTTTTATGATGGATAGATTGACCGCTACCAACAACGATGGCTGGCTGAAAAAAAACAAAAGAAAATAATTCGGATTTCGAACGCGTCATAATTAAAAAAATGAGCTTTATAAAAAGAAATACGACAGTGTTTAGGAACTCAAAGATACACTTATCACGATTCAAGGAATCAATCCTAGCACATTATCAGCTGCTACTCGCTCTGTAGTAAACAGAGTAAAACTATGACTACGTCAAAAGGGCTACCATTTTCAGCACCTCATATCTTAGAGCAAAGTAAGTCTCACTATTTGTTCTACAGCTTGAGATAAGGCCCTCGCTGTGATAGTTTCTGCTTCAACCCTCCTCCTCTCTATTTCTGTGAATCTCTCCCGGTCTTGATCCAACATAGTCCTTGATCGGACACGCTGTGCTGGGGGCACACTGGTCCTTACAGGACTATATTCTCTTGGTGTTACTGAAAGTGACAAGTAAAATAAATAACATTTATGTAGGTACATAATTATATCATCATGAAAGGTGCCTTGTATAGTTTGAAAGATTATTACCTCTCACATTCTCTAAATTTTGGTTGAGAGAAGCATGAGACTACAATTCATTTGCTTCCATATTACTATCCTCGGTTGGAATGCTCATTTCCACTAGGATTTCATTCTGGCTTTGGATCTGCAATTATAGAATAAGTAGTTCATTATGAAGGTGTTAACTTTTATAAAGTTCACAATAGTGTCTTAAAATTTATCTACAACTAAACTGACTTACAGTGGAGGGAAATGGGTTGGCAGCAACAATGCTGTCTCCTGCAGCAAATTGTAGGCGCCCCATCACTGCTACCAGGCGTTGGTCAATGGGTGTCAATACTGGTAAATTATCTGCAGACCCACCACCTGTACGCCTCATCGACTGTGCATTCTCGCTACATGTCTTCTTCAGGGAATGTTTTTTGTCAGCCCAATACTGAAAAGGAAATAAACGTACTAATTATTGTAACTGTTGCCGTATAATTAAGTGAAAAAAAAAAGAAGTTTATTAGTGTGTTACACAGTACCTTAGCCCAGCCTTCATCTTTGTAGATTTTATAAAGGTTTTGCATGGTATCGACTAGATATCTGATCTGCACTTTTCTTTTATTCTTCGTCCTCGTTTCACGTTTACCTGCAGTGCTTCTACTAATATCATCACGATTGTAAAACTTCTCCAAGTCCTCCACAATACTTTTGTTCAGAGGTCTGCTCTTGAAATTGGTTTTCCTTACTTGACCTTTAAGTCCCAACAAGTTTCGTTCCGGTTTTCTGTTCATTTTTTCACCTACTTTTAATGCTATACTTTTAATAACTCTTTTTTCTGGAATTTTCTTCAGTCAGTGTATGCTTCACGTATTGCCACTTCCATGACTTCTTGCCGCGCTTTAAGCTTATCGTTTTCAGTCTGTAGTAAATGCATTTCCTTTTCGTGTCGTTTTTTCGCTCGGTAGAGCTTCTTCCGTATATTGTTTAGAGCTGTTTTATATTTTTGTATATTGTTCAGAGCTATCGTATTACTTTTACTTAATTTTTTCAATTTTATTTTAAACAAACGAGGAACTGCATTGCCTGTTACAGCTGACTGTTGTTCTGTTTGAGCCAATTGTTGTCTAGCTGCAGCCTCCCCTTGTCCTAATGACTTCTTCTTGTTTTCTTTTTGATTTCTTTTTTGTTCTCTCCATCGCTTTCGTCTGGCATCTTTTTCTTCTTCAGTTAGTTCGTTTATCTTCTTAAAATGCTTCTTCAGTCTTTTAAGTTCCTTTTTTTTATGAAGTTCGTGCTTTACTGGATCCTGTTTTATTTTTTCCCTGTATCTTTTAGACCGCTCCGCTGCCGTCAACACCATAATCTGGTGAAAAAAAATTAGTCTAAAGCTGCATAATTTACGTTTAACTATCAAAAGTAGTGATTATTACAAAAATCTGTAACTATTCGATCGATGAAATTATTTAAATTAGACCTTAATGCTTTACACTAAAAATAATCAATCAATGTCTGAACCATTTAAAAACATTTTTTTATGTTTAAAAACTTTTCTGATTGTAAAAAGTACATCGACGTGTGTAAACCATGCTTTAAAATTCCACTACGTCACATTTGGCGTTCCGCTAGTACAATACGTAGCGTAATGGACGTGACGTATGATGACTTCACAAAAACAAACACAAAAAATCAACAATTTACATGAAATTTAGGGAAATGTTTCACTTAATTCCGATTAAAGACAGTTTTTTCTAATTAGCTATGAAAAGTTATAAGTCAAACAAACATTACTTACTTAATAAAATCAAGTTCGTAGTGGAAAATACGAACAGGACTTCGTGACGCCCGACCGCTCACTGTCGCTTTTAGACAAAACTGCTGTCATTTAACAAATATGGCGGATATTTGCGTTCTAAAATGTTGCCAACACTAAAAAAATACTCTTAGTTCATTCAATTTTCTACTCAAAATCAGTAAATTAGTGTAACGTATATGGAATTTTCCATCAACGTTATTTTGAGGGACAAGATTAAACGTGTATTTTAAATAATTTTGTACTCTAGCACCTTATGAATTAAGTTTATTATTCAATTTAGATCATATAATCCTACCATATATAACATAAAATTACTGAACAAAAGGTGAGATAACAGTGATATTTTACGGTCGGAACTTTACAAAACCTGCGTGGGACACGTCAAAGATCATCTGTCATCTTCCTGATAATGATTGATTTAATCAATATTACACAGATTTTCGTGCTTCTGAATATGTTAATAATACATTTTGAACGTATTTTGTCGTTTTCTAATTAAGTTTGAAGGTATTATATTGTTTTCCATAATATTATTTGTCCTATTATTGTTTTCCATAATCGTCCCCACTCATAATATTTACTTGCATTATTATCATTTATACTAATAACGCTTGCCATATCAACTTATTTGACATAACTTTTATTTGCCATAATATTAGTTTCCATAATAACATGTGTCATAATCATTAGATTCTATAAGTAACACATTACATAATCGACACTTGACATAAGCAACATTTAACATTATTTAGAAACGTTACAGACAGATGTCCTCAGTATTGTATTATATTTAAATACATACATACGTACATTTGCAAAATAGGAAAGGTTAGGTTAGGTTTTCTTGTTCAGACAATAAACAGTTTGTCAAATTCGAAACGGGTAGGTTAGGTTAGGTTAGAACTGTGACCAAACAACGCGCGAAGGCGAGCGAGCGTAGCGAGCGTGCCGCGGCAGCGGCCGCCGAGTGCTAGATTTCCTCTTTTGCAAAGCAAGCATGCATGGCAGATTAGGGTAATTTTTAGGTTTTCTTGTTCAGACAATAAACAGTTTGTCAAATTCGAAACGGTTAGGTTAGGTTAGAACTGTGAACAAACAACGCGCGAAGGCGAGCGAGCGTAGCGAGCGTGCCGCGGCAGCGGCCGCCGAGTGCATGATTTCCTCTTTTGCAAAGCAAGCATGGTACATACTGAACTAGCATTGTTGTGCTAGTATGGGCAAATGAATATTAATAAATGTTATGGAAAACGACATTATTGAAAATAAAAAATATTGCTAATGAATTTATGGATTAAAATTATTATGACACTTGACCGATTATGACCAATGAAATTAGTGAAAATGATTTTATGTCATTTCACGATTATGGCAACTGAAGCGTTATTACTAATAAAATTATGGCAAATAAAATTATGGCATATAAAATTATGGCATATTAAATTATGGCAAACATTAGTAAACCAGTTTGAACTGCATTTGACTGAAGAATAGAGGCTTAAAGTCGTAGGACACGCAATTTTCTTATGAACATGTTTTTTGAAAAAGACCCATAGTAAGAATACATTAAAATTAAGGAGAACTGTGCGGACGGTTTATCGCGGTTACCGGACCACACCGCGGGTCGCTGTAGGGACGTCATTCCTGAACAAACGTACCTACACTTTGCACAAGATGCGCTGTTATTAGATTACAAGCAAATTAAAAAACAAACTCAGAAGGATCTAATATTAAGCCGAGTGTTGACATACATACAGAATGGCTGGCCGGAAAGCTGTGACGTAGTAGGTATGCAGCCTTACTTGTTGATAGGAAATCGGAATTGTATGAGGAATTAGGCTGTGTCATGTGGGGTCATAGAGTGGTAATTCCGGAATGTAGTCGTGAAAAAGTTTTAAAACTAATACATGAAGTGCATATGGGTATTTCAAAGTCGAAAGCAATAGCACGCAGTTATGTGTGGTGGGCCGGCATCGACGAGGCAGTGGAGCGCGAGTGCCGCTCGTGTACTACCTGTGCTAAGCTCGCGGACTCACCCGCCATCGCTCCGCCGTGCCCCTGGCCTTAGCCTTTGAAACCATGGACTAGGTTACATTTAGATTTTATGGGGCCAATTGATGGAAAGACATACTTGGTGGTAGTGGATGCCATGTCAAAATGGTTGGAAATTTTTCCGGTACCAAGTACAGCGGCGCGAAGCACTATCTCTAGATTAGGCGAGTTATGGAGTAGGTTTGGATTACCAAGGCAAATAGTAACAGACAACGGACCGCCGTTCACGAGTAGTGAGTTTGCCGACTTCATCAATAGTGATGGTATACAACACATCTTTACAGCACCGTACCATCCCGCATCAAACGGGGCGGCAGAGAACGCGGTAAAAACATTAAAGAAGGTTATAAAAAAAGCATTGGCGGAAAGCAAAAATATTGAGTCCACCTTAAATAAATTCTTATTACACTATCGCAATACTGAACATTGTACAACGGGGGAAAGTCCCTCTAAGTTGTTAATGGGCAGACATTTAAGAACTAGGTTAGACGCATTAAAACCGGACAGGGAGTCCAGGGTGAGGGAGGCTCAGAAACGACAGGTTAGAGCTAAGGGAGGAGTGAGTAGGGAAGTAAGCGTAGGAGACGACGTATGGTACCGTCAGTATTTAAAAGCTGAAAAGTGGCAACCAGGTTCAGTCATAAAATCGACGGGAACAAATGATTTTAGGATCCTTGACACTAATGGTAACATAGTGCACCGACACCTAGACCAGCTAAAACGAAGATCTAGGAGTTCACTTGTAATCCCAACAGGTTCTGGGCCATCGTGTTCGGAACTGCCGAGCTTGGTACCACTAACGCCAGTTGGAGTCCAGTCGGGGCGGTCTGAGGCGCGTAGATCCCGCGAGGAGTTTCCACGAGAAGAGTCGCCAGTTCAAACAAATACTCCATTAGCTGAGGAGCTAGCTGAGCCAACAGGAGAGCAGTTTACCACGCCACCAACCACCCCTGTACCGGCCCAGCCACGTCCCTTCCGGAGTTGTCGGTTGGGCAAATCTTTCAATTATAAAACATTTAGTTATAAGTAGAATAAGCTAGTTAGTTTAGTTTTACATTGCGTTGGGAAGTTGTCGTAAAGGGGTTTAAATTACAGAGTGCGCGTAGCGCTCGGCGTCGGTCGCCATCTTCCCTTCCCTTTTGTGTGCCAGCCTGGACCAGAATACATGTCTATACCGCAACCTGTTTTTAATTCGGAATCCGATACCCAAATATCACAGTAAGTGTAGTAACTTTATTATTACTTCTTCCCTAAATATATAGAAATCTATTTTTCTTTTTATTGTAATTTGGTACAAGCAGTAGGCATTCAGCATCATCATTTGGAAGATGTGAATGCCTACTTTCTTGTACCAACGCATGCTTTTGTGTTCACAAGACGTGTAGTAAGCCAACATTTGGTCTTGCCTGTCAACACCACTCATGAATTGATTATATTTAATAACAATTTCTGGCTTTAATAATATTTGGCCTCTCTTGTTGGTCACAGGCTTGAGCTCTGGCGAATGAATGGTGCTGAGCCAATAGCCGTTATATTCTCGCGGCTTTCAATGGGCACGGCATACCCTATTTGTTTCATGTAGCCCCAAAGATAAAAATCTAAGGGTGTAAGGTCGGGAGATCGCGAGCAATTAACGGCTAGGATTGTTGCTGCTGCTGCGAAAATAAAAGAAAACCGTGAAGAATTACGTCGTACAATCAAAAGTGTTGCCATGAGGGCTTTAGTTTGTTTACAGGAGGGGCGCCATTTCCAAAATCTAATTAATTAAAATTCTTGTATGTTTTTTTTTTTTTTTTGTAAAAATCTGGTTATTGCTTGTTTGTTTTTAATTCCATTATCATCCTCATCCAGTTTAACCTTTTAGTACTCACTGCTAAGAGCGGGGCACATTCAATAGACTTTCACATTTTCTTTTCCTTTTGACTCTTAGAGTTTTACCTTGGATTTAGTTACAGTTAGGTATCAATAATGTTCTGTGTATTTGTAGCTGTTATGTAGTAGATTACAAATAATGATTAAAAAAGTCGCCCTATGGGGATAATTTATGGACATACACTAGTTAAAAAAAAAAAAATACACATTTTTTTACCGAAAAAATGACTTCGATTCCGTTATTTTTTTTCGTTGTCGATAATTTTTAGTAAAATGTTAATTAACCTGTTAAAATAACTCATAAGCTTTTGGAAATAATAAACAGAATCCAAATCGACCCATAAACTTCGGAGATGTGTCAAAAAATAGAAAGCAAATCTAACACTAATAAAAAAAAAAAAATTGAATAACATGAAAAATGTTATAGATGGTCTATCTATTTCCCCCTTTTGAAGTTTATTTTTGACATTTTTTCATGAATATATTAGCAGAAATGTATTTCTAGACATAAATTTGCTTGGGAATAAATCGAACAAATAATGCTTTCTCCAGTACTCCGTGTATCAATTTACTTTTACGTGTCCCATGTGGAACAATATCCCCAAAAATGTCAATAGCTTTTCAATTGTTATTTTTTTCCATCTGCGAATTCTGGCTTGAGGCGCAGTCGCTTCAGACAAAATCTACTGTGCGCACTCGTTTGTGGAATCCTAAATAGTTAAAAAAAAATTGTCCGTGAACATCAATTTAAAGAAGTCGTATGCAGACACTTGGTCGTTGTCTACCCGTACCTCCTCTTGGGAAGTAAAAACTGGAGGACGACGTCCGCGTTCATGTAGGGTCCACTCTTCGTCCCCCTGTTCTTCCGCCGAATCTTCGTCCGACTCGCTTTCTCCATTAATAATATCTTGAGACTCACTCTCACGGTTGATGTTACTGTAAAAGTAACATTAATCGTTTAGTAATTCTGTCATGATAACGCGAAAAACAAAGAATGTGACGAACCATATATGGATTACTAGTTTTTGCCCGCGACTTCATCCGCGTGAATGTCGGTTATCGCGGATGCGGACGATTTCGCGGAATAAAAATACTCTATCTCCATACAAAATTTCATTACGATCCGATCAGCCGTTAAATCGTGAAAAAAGGTAACAAACAAACAAACAGAGTTACTTTCGCATTTATAATATTATAATTATATACAAGGTGATAAGTATGGATTATGCGGTTGATGTAATTACTAGTAATACGACTTACCCAACGTCTTCGTCGAAAAATTCTTTTTCCGAATCAATATCAACTACATTCGCATCGTCATCAGCCAGCCGTTGAATTTGCAAGAGTTCCCCAGCTGGGTAAGTGGAACTTGTCGAAGGTTTCGATGTAGAATAGCCGGTGATGTCTGCGTAGTCTTCTCCGAAGATTTGGATAGCATCTGCATTCGTATCGTCATCAGCCAGCCGTTGAATTTGCAACGGTTCCCCAGCTGGGTAAGTGGAACTTGTCGAAGGTCTCGATGTAGAATAGCCGGAGATGTCTGCGTAATCTTCTCCGAAGATTTGGATATCATCTGCATTCACATCGTCATCAGCCAGCCGTTGATTTTGCAACTGTTCCCCAGCTGGGTAAGTGGAACTTGTCGAAGGTCTCGATGTAGAATAGCCGGGGATGTCTGCGTAATCTTCTCCGAAGATTTGGATCATGTTTTGGATGAGATCTTCTTGGTTTGCCATCGTGATTTGTTCAGGTACACGAATACACAGAACACTAAACACTAGCAATTGCAGGTTAAAATCGAGTCCAGTAAACAGTGCACAGGTCGTAATTTATCCGGATAACAACACGGTTCAAAAGTAAGACAATCAGAGTCCAGTAGGAAAGCCAGTAGTCGTCAATCACACACAAACGTAACACAGAGCACGGGATCTTGAGATGTCGCGACGCCCCCGCAAGGGGGCGTGGCGAGCGGGGTCAGGGCTTCGCCCCTCGCCCGCGGATGCGTCACGGTGACCCATGAATATGGGCCCCTCATAAGGTTTGGCTAAGCGCCTGTGAAAATGATGCACGCAATGTGCATCTGTGTAAATGGTTGCATTGAATGTGTCTGTAGAGGCGTCGCGACGCCGTTATAACGACGGCGTCGATCTTCACGGACACCCAGGCGTTCTTACCGCATCAGGTGGAACCCCCAGTTACCTGGGGGAAGCCCAACGAGGCAGACCAGCGACTAGGGTGCCGACTTGACGCACCTACAGGTCGAAATGAAGCGTCCCTCTCCTCGTTCACAGAGCTAGCCGTTAGCGATTCGAGGGGTAAGCAGTAATGTATGTATGGGTGGCTAGTTATGTAGTGTAACGCCACCCAGTGTAGACACGCGTCGCGGCCCGCGCTGCGTCAGCGTGTGTTGTGTATAGGCGTCTGTGTAGTTTGTGAATGTCTGTAATTCAGTTGCACGACATGCCTATATTAACCTAGTACACGTCGTGCAACAGATGTATGTGTACATCTGTAGAGTTTTATTATATCGAGTCAGCTGCGTGTAACCTGGGTACAGCTAACTCGAGGCGTCAATCCGGTGCGATGGGGTCAGTTGTCCGCTACCAGGTCGCGGGGCGTGGGTCTCGCGTCAGGCGGGCGCGCGTGCAATGGCGCTATCTGCTTGACATGGGGCCAGGCAGAAGCGTCGGCACGCGCGAACATCGACTTAGCGAGTCGCCTCACAAACTCATCCAGGCTCTCGATCCCGAGATCCCGGGTGATGACGTCGTTCCTCACGAAACGAGGAGCGTCTACAATAGTCCGCAACGCTTGGTTTTGTTGCGTGCGGAGCAGCTTGCGGCTCGACTCGCACGTGAGGGCGAACCAAGCTGGGGCGGCGTATGTCAATACCGGACGGATGTATGCTTTATATATCCCCAGCTTGACACGCGTCGGGATGCGGGATTTGAGCACGGGCCTGAGGAGGTTGCGGGCGACCTTACCCTGCGCGGCGACCTTACGGACATGGGGCCCCATCGTGAGGCGGCGGTCGATGGTCACACCCAAGTACTTGACCTGGGGCGACCAATCGACGTCGACTCCATGTAGCTTCAAGGGTGGTGGGAGCGGGGCGAATCCGGTGATAATCGCCTGCGTTTTACCCACGTTAACCGAAAGCCGCCACTTAGACAGCCAGTCGGGGAGAAGATCGAGGGCGCGCTGCATCTTGACAGCCGCGTACTTCGCATTAAGCGATGTAGTGATGTACGCGGCGTCGTCGGCATACAGCGCGAGCGTCGCATCTGGAGTGGTGGGAATGTCGTCGGTGTAACGTGAGTAACACGCCGGCGATACGCAGCTGCCTTGCGGCACGCCAGCCAGTATCGGGCGGGCGCCGGATAGCGCCCCGTCGACCACCACCTTGAAGGTCCTGTGGGACAGAAAAGAGGAGACCACCCTTACAACGCGACGGGGCGCGTCGGACGTGGATAACTTGTATACTAGGCCCTCGTGCCACACACGGTCGAAGGCCTTCTCCATGTCCAGGAATACTGCAACCGAGTATTCCTTCTTGTTGAGAGCAGTTGTCAACTGGTGCAGTACCCTAGACAACTGAAGCGTCGTGCTATGTTCCGCCCGGAACCCAAATTGCTCTGGGCGCGGAACAATATGTTGTAGGAGGTGTCGCAGCAGGAGCACTTCGAACACCTTGGAGACTGTCGGCAGAAGTGTAATCGGCCGATAGCTCTCCGGCTTCGCTACGTTCTTCCCCGCCTTGGGCAGCATTATGACGCGCCCCTCCTTCCACGAGGTGGGAAAGACCCCCGTGCGCAGTATCGCCGTAAACAGGCGCGCCAGCGCCGCTACCGAACGGAACGGCAGATGGCGCAGCGCTGTATTGGTGATACCGTCGGCCCCGGGGGCCTTCCTAGGCTTCGTCCTTAGGATGGCGCGTCTAACTGCGCCAGGCGAGAAGAAAATAGGGTTCTCCTCGGGAGCTATCGGCGTTGCGAAGTAGTCTCCTAGGTGTTGCTCGACCGCCGCGACATGCTCGATGTCGCTGGTCGGGTTCGGGCGAAACTGACGCTCCAGGTGCTCGGCGAAGACCTCCGCCCGGTCCTCCGCTTTATACTTAAGCGCCCCGTCGCTATTGAGTAGAGGGCGCACCGGGGCTGGGGTGTTCGTCAGTTGGCGGCAGAGACGGTGCACAGACGGCCAACTGTCTACAGTGGCGTCTATTCGTTCCTCCCAGCCCGCGGCGGTATGGGCCTGTAACTCGGCCTTAACCTTCTCCGCGAGACGGTTGAGTTCCGTCTTTAGAGTGGGGCATCTTAGCTGTTGCCACTGCTTGCGAAGGCGCCTCTTCTCGGCGATTATCGCGTTAATACGAGCCGGCAAGGGCGGCAGTAGCCCTCTCCCTTGCGGCTGTATCGTCGTCGCCGTTTCTAGGGCGCTTTGAATGCAAGCAGTGACGTCATCCGCCGCTTGTTCCACATCAGCGGAGGAGACGATAGGCCGAGTCGGCGTGGTGGTCTCCAACTTCTCTGTAAACGCCGTCCAATCAATTAATCGACGTGGCGCTAATGGTTTCAGTTGGGTCGGCTGTCCCGCTAGGACGACGAGTACAGGTTGATGATCCGACTGTAACTCGTCGTCTATGACATGTTGGGTGGTCTGGCAGCGTAGCCCTCTGTGGACCACGATGTCCAGTACGTCCGGCATGTAACTGGCCGCGTCTGGGTAATGGGTAGGCGTCTCGGGGCCGGACACCGTGTACCCGAAGGCTTCCGCGTCCGCGAAGAGCCGCCTCCCCTCGGTATTCGTGTTACTCGAATTCCACGCCGGGTGCTTACAATTTAAGTCGCCGGCAAGGATAGCTGCATTGACGTCCTGCGCGCTAATAAGCGCCCGCAACTCAGTCATATCAAGACGATTCGCGGGCGGCTTATAGCACGCATAGACGTTGACGTCCTCGCCGGCAACAAGTAGTTGCACACCCAGCGCGTAAAACGAGCCGAGCGACGGCAAGGGGAGCTCTTGATGGACGACTCTTCGCCTCACTAGTACCGCCAGACCACGGTACCGGGTGTGAAGAGCCGACCTTTCGTCCTTCCGATAGACATGATAGCCTGGGAACCTAACCCTATCTTCGGGTCCCAGGTGTGTCTCGCTGATTAGCGCCACGTCGATGTTTTGATCGCGAAGGAGATGGCGGAGGGGGGCGACCTTATCCCTAAGGCCGCGAGAATTCCAGTGTAGAATTCTCAATGGTCTAGCCATCACAGAGCGACAATAATGTGGCCAGACCATCGAGGATGACCGTCTCGATATCTCGGCCCTGCCTTATTGCTCTTATTAACTCCATTAGGAGCTTAATAGCGCAGGTTGTGAATTCTTTCTTAGATGTTTCGGTGTTACATGCCGTTGTAACTTCACGTGAAGGGGCGACGACAGCGCCACCACTCTTCGAGACAGGGAACTTTCCCTGCTCTGTGATTGGTCGCGGTCCCTTCACCGGATTGGCCGCGACAGTGGCAGCACTGTGTTGCGGATTTTGGGCGAACCTACTAGTTTTCACCTTCTTTCGCTGCGACGTACTGTCGCTACTAGTAGGTTCGCTTGTTAGTGTCGTAGGTGCCTCCTTCGGTGCTGCAACCTGCGCTATTTTTAAGGCAGGGGCGGCCGTAGGGAGATCTTCCTGTGTCGCCGGGGGGTCAGGGGGGTTCTTCCCCCCCTTCTTCCCGCGCTTCCTTTTCCTCTTCCTCCGCCCGGAGGAGGAGGCTTGGGTCCTCTGGGTGGGCTCGTTGGCCGTCGCCATAAGCGTCGGCCCTTGTTCCTCTATCGTGGCCGCTTGTTGCGGCCTAGCCATTGTTCGGCTAGTGGCCGTAATGGCGACGGTCCCCGCCCGCTTATTTCGAGTTTCGCGCTCGAATACGGGGCATTTGATGTTGCTCGCGGGGTGCGGGCCACCGCAATTGACGCAGGTGGCCGGCTCCTCCCGCGGGCGCGGGCAATCACGCGCCGCGTGCTCGCCTCCGCATCGCACACAAGCGAGCGGTCGGTGACACTGGTGCGAGCTGTGTCTGAAACGCTGGCACCGGTGGCACTGAGCGGGCCCACGTTTACCACGCCAAGCCTCGATCTTGACACCACGCATGAACATGAACACAGTGGTGTCGTAGATATGTCTGACGTCCGGGGTCGTCTTAAGAATAGCGTGGAACACGCAGCCGGGTCGTCCTTGTGCGCCCTTTATATGACGCACGTACTCCGGCTGGTATCCCAACACCCGGAGTTCCTCCTCAATCTCCTTCGGGTCCGTGTCCGCCGGCAGGCCCCGTATGGCGATTTTCAAATTTCTTTCCGCTGGCAGCGAGTACGCAAACCAGGAAACACCGCTGTCCTTTTCCAGGCCTGTCAAGTACCGTTGGACCAGCCTGTACTCGTCCTCGGTCTCGGGGTTAAACCTAACCCCGGACCCGAAGGGACGGGCATGCGGAGGCCGGCCCAGTTTGGCACTGATGGCCCGGAAATGCATCGCCCAGTTTGGCAACGTCTCGACTACCAGCGGCGGGTACCTCGGCTTTTTAAAACCCTTCTGCTGCTTCGTCGAATTTGTCGGCTTAGTGGTAGCAGAGGGGAGGTTTGCAGTAGCAGGGGGGGGGGGGTGAGTTTCTCGCCCTCCCAGACGTCAAGTTGGGTGGTGGAGTCGGTGATTGAGGCGGTGTACGGCGGACCGCGTCAGAGAAAGTAGGCGATTGCGGTGTGCCCCGACCTCGCGGCGCGCTATCGCGCTGTGGCCGCGGTGGGTCTAGGCAGTACCGTTTCGCCTCCTCCGACGCAGTCTCGCCGGAGCTTCTTCTGCGTCGCTGGGCTCTGGTTTAAAGTTCAAACTCGAAATCGAAACCCAGCGACGGTGTTGGTGAGGCCGGGGACATAGGCCCGGCGGCGGCGCTACCTGCGGTGGGCCGCGATCCGGCTCGCTGAGTCATGTCCGGGGACATGTCTCCGCGACCAGACGCGGCCGAGCCCACGGATGTGATCGACATGCTCGACCCCACACGTGAGGAGCACGCCGACAACATGGCGGGCGAGTCGCAGGCAGATACACGGGGCGGTGCCGGTGAAGCGGGTACCTTTGACGTCGATGGAGTCGGCCGAAAGTAGGGGCCGGCACTCGTTGGTCGCTCCTGCTGCTGCTGCTCAGCCATCACCGGCCCAGCCAGCATTAAGCGGGGGGCGGGGGGTGCAGGGCGCGGAGCGGGCGTCACTTTTGCTCTTGGAGTTTGCACTGTCACTGGTGTCGCGGACTGTTTCGCCAACGCAGCGGGTGCGGGCGGCGAGACGAATCGCGGCGGCGGAGCGGCAGCACGGATAGGTGGGGCGCGGGCCCTAGCAGTTGGCACGGGCGCGCGCGGTGTTGGTAGCGCGGGGTACGCGTGCGGCGCGGCGGAGCGCACGGACGGTGTACTTGCTGGCCCAGGCGCAATTTCGTGCGCGGGCGGCATTTGGGCGCGCGTTTGTGGCGCGCGACTCGAGCTAGCGGCAGGCCCCGGGGCCTGAATCGGCACCGGGCGGAACGCGGGGGGGCGAACGGATACCGCGTGCGGTCGGCTCGACGACGGCGTAGGCGCAACGCGCGCAGGCGCCGATGTCGTCGGTGGGCCGGTCGCTCCAGCGGCACTCGTTCCCCCTTTCTTTGTTTTCTTCGCAGTTTTCATTTTTCCGGCCAGCGGTGCACCGGACGACGCGTCACCAATATTTGGCAGCGACGTCGCCCGGTCCAACACCGGACGGTCATTCGGAGACCCGGCATCGCGACCAACGAGGTGCGCGTGCGCGGCTTAGGCATGTTTTGGCGTGGCCTCCGCGACCGCGGCGGCGAATAACGCCGAGCAGCGACGGGCGACTCCCCCTGTGTTGGTACAGGTACCCGACGGTGTCCTGTACACACACAGAGAGAGACGAGATTAAAATGAGCGGTCCGCGCGGAAAAACTTGACTCGCGTGGGCTAACGTCAGTGGATCGGCCACGAGCTAATCCCAGAGCACGGGAGAAACAGGAGAGTATCCGATATAGGTCTGGCCGAAAGCGCAAACAAATACCGAATGAGCTTCAAGTTATTTTGGAAGCACAACTAACCCAAAATCCTAATCCATACTTACCTGAGTAAACAATGTACCTATTTAAAAAAAGAAGGCAATCATGTTTAATCTTGTCCCATGTTTGAAAAATAAAACAAAGCATCTGCACGTGTTTTATTGCGGTTTTTAATCCCTCTCTGAAGGTTTAAAAAATGAAAACAAAGGTGTCGGTTCGTTTTTATTGAGCTTAAGGTTTGAAAACAAAGGTGTCTTCCTCGTTCGTCATCCTCGTTCTTGGTATTATTGAGCTTATAGATTTCTAATCCCTTATTGACGATTTTGACGACTAGGTATACTGTTTATACAACTTTAGCTACGTTACTTTAATTTACTGAGCTTAGTCAATCTGTTGTTATGCGGTCCATATGGGCATCAGAAGGTTAAAAATCTGCATCATTGGCTGCATGAGGGTTTGACGTTTTACAAAAGTTTTTGACAAGAGAAAATAAAACCAATGAACTTTATACAAACTGTTTCATAAATTTTTTGTTTTCTTACCCACGCCCTTTCCTTTGGGCGTGGGATACTGGGCAGCTGGGGTGTCGGCTTGAGGTGACTCCTGCCGAATGCACCGTCTATTGGCAGGTCTATTGTCTGTAATTATGGTGGTGCAACTTGTAGACGCAAGTTCCTATTTCTGTAGAACCTTTAGAACCCAAGCCCTCAGGCCAATTACTAAACTGACTGTCAAAGTCATTCAGTTTGAGTTAATTATTTAAGCTAATCGCCCATTCCAAACCTACTTCGTAGTAGGTTCCTGATAGAGAAGAACGGGCAAGAAACTCTACGGACACTCGTTTAAATCAAAACATTACGTTACAGAGGTTACTTGTTCGACAATTACAACTTCAGTCTTTTCTAACAAAACTTTTTCTTTTCATTTCTATTACCTGCACCCGTCATTGCGTGTGCGACCCTTTCAAAGTGGGCAGATCTACCACGTATCCCAATTCAAAATCTTATTACTTAGTCTGTTCAATAAAACTTACAAACAATGCTACAATGATTATCTGATAATTCTTTTATAATTAAACAATGCTAATATGCACAAATACAAAGGATATTCAGAATTAAAGTTAAATTATAAAGTTATCAATTCAGATAATTTAAGTAAACAAAGAAATGTCACTGTCAAAATGACAGGACAGAGGTGCAAAACAATTTAACATAAAATTTTTCTATCTTTTAATTACAGTTAATTAACTATTTATATGAGCTATGCATACAAAATACCCTAGCCGAACAGGGTTTGTTCTGTATCGGAATCGCGGCTTATTATCATCATAATTAGCCCTTTTAAATCCACTGCGAGGCGTAGGCCTCCCAAAATCGCCGTTTTCATTCTACATGTGGCAAATTTCTTGCCTGTAAGCTCCTAACGATATGAATCTATGAATGAGAGTTGTAATATACGAGTATGTGTTGTTGAAGATGTAAGTGACAAAATAAAACATACAAATTTAAGAAATTGCATTTATTAGACCACATATACATCAGTCATTTAAAATAACATCAATCTGATTTCAAATCGTTAGTTGCTCAGATTAGGATTGGCTATTAAAAAATATTTTTCATTATGTGTCTGAGTCTGAATAACTTTAGGATTCGGAATCAGATTCGTTCACATTTATGGCAAACCTATCACTAACCTCATCAATTATGTGGTCGAGTTTGCACATTTCATCTTCTACTTTTACAGTATGTCTAATACAGTCTGCCCATTTCTGCGGTGTCACCTCTCTTAAACCTTCTTCTAACAATTGTTTTATCTCATTCATTTTGAACGTTTCAATTGTTGTTTCGTGCGACATACCCTTTTAGGGGCATGAGGAACAGGGTGTAAAGTTCACTCATCCACCATAGAAAAGGGAGGATCCTCCATCCAGACGGGTTGTTATGTCTGGCGGGCAACTGCCCATATGTTGATTTCGGATAGTCTTATCTATGTTTTTCGCTCGGTAAACTCTAACTGCGCGATGTAGGAATCATGTCTTTTTGCTTCGTTGTTTGTATGTCGCGGTGTAACCGCTACATCACTCCCCTCAGGAGACCGAAGGTCGATAGTGGGCTGAGTCTTCGATCTTGCGATGCTTCACAGTGCCAGCTGTGGTTCCAGTGAGTCGGAACCGGGTGCCGCTCAGTTCACAGTGGGTCGGAACTGTCTGCAGTGATTGCGGCGATGGTGATTGTGGTTCCAGTGAGTCGGAACCGGGTGCCGCACAGTTCACGGTGGGTCGGAACTGTTTGCGGTGATTGCGGCGATTGTGGTGATTGAGGTGATTGCGGTGATTGAGGTGATTGCGGTGATTGAGGTGATTGCGGTGATTGAGGTGATTGCTGTCGTACTCGAGTATACACTGCGGTCTATGGCGCTTAAGATATGCTGCTGCTGTAGTAAGCTCGTGCTTGGGGTAGTATAGCAGTTCATGGCGCCCATTGACTGCTAGGAAGTGCACCATCTCCAGGCCGCCCTTGCGGCCAAGCCACCGGCTACCACTGCTATAGCCGTTCCCGTCACCAGAGCCACTGGAGCCACAAAGTGAGAGAGTTTGAACGATCGTTCGTCGTCCCAGGGGCGCTCGGAGTTTAAAGTACTGGCTATGGTTGTACGATCCCACTGCCAGTAGATGTATGGGTTTCTGGTCCTGATATCTCCACTAACTCCCTCATTGAAAATGTTGACTTTATCAATGGTGGTTTTGTTCCACCTTGGCTCAGCTCTGAGTCGCCGTTCGATGTGTTTTTCGACTGCTTTTGGAATCAGTCGTGCACGCCTAGTGACATTGCGGACGGCGTGTCTATCCAACTCCTGCACCAAAGCCGTGGCGCACTGGGCCCTATACCTCTCCGTTATTGGCTGGCCGTAGAATTTAACGTCCAGGAAATCCCCCGCCGCTACTTGATCGAAATCATTTACCTCATCAATGAACTCACGTGTGAGCCTGATGGCGTCTAATCCTTGTACTAATATGTCGTGTGGCCTGTCAGGCATAAAAATACGCCCGTTCATTGGCGCGGGTTCGGGCTGCCCTCCGAAGAACCGCTGCCAAAATTGCTGCATGCCCTGGGGGGGCTCCCCCACAGGTGCGGGCTGCGCCATTATATCGGGACTAGCAAGCCCCTTGGTACTGTCAGACCAAAAGGTCCTGTGGTCAGTACGTTACCTCCTGCTGTGCGATAGACGTCTGCTAACGTGTTGAGTCGGATGTCTTCACTTCGTGCTATTAAGAATATCGCCGTGGCTCCCAAAGCCACTCCAAACAGCACTGACAACTTCCAAGACATCGATGCAATACACCTCCGCCGATGCTTTCGCCTGCCGAGACCGCTCTTACGAGAAGGGGACACACTGTGTATTGCTGTGGGACGTCTTGTCTTTTTGCTTCGTAGTTTGTATGTCGCGGTGTAACCGCTACACCCTTTTACCTGAGCTCACACCAACTCAATAGGGTTTAGCTCACAATGGTAAGGGAGCAGTCGCAGGACAGTGACACCGCACTGGGCTGCCATCTCATGCACCACATACGTATTAAATTCTGATTTATTTTTCTTAACAATTTCCAATAACTAAGCTTTTATCATTGTTTGCTCGAAGGAAATATTATTTTTGTGAATCCATTCCTGTATATTGGCTTTTCTCCATGAGGAGAATTCTCCATGGAGCATTAGCCATTACCAGAACAGAGTTTTGGCTTTAGTTTTGGTAAGATCTCCTTGAACTATTCTTCAAAACATTCCGCATTCATCTCTTGATGGTAGTCTTCAGTGTTCTTTTTTTATTCGAACAAGAGCAGACCGAGCAGACCCCCTTCAACAAAACCATCTTCGCTGCCTATATGGCTTATTATTAATCGCCTGCCTTTGCCTGACGGAGCTTTCAGCCCTGTTGTCAATCCATCTAGGAATGCCTGTTTCGATGATTTTATTTGAGTGTCTACCCATATCTTTTTTACCCGACTGCCCCAGAAGGAGGGTAATGTTTTTCGAGAGTATGTATGTATGTATGTATGTATGTATGTCTATTTCTTTGGCACGCTCTGTAGCCTAAACGGCTTGATGGATTTTAACATATGAGGTGTCGTTAGATTTGTCTTAATTGTAGAAGTGTCATAGGCTATATAATATTTATATATTGCATCTGCAAATACAAAAAAAAAGGAGGGGAAGGTTTTTTTTAAAATAAATTATAACAATATTGGTATCAAATAAAAGCTAGTAATGAGTCAATTACAAATTTAGATATCGCCGTCCCCGGAGAATAAAACGATAACTACAAAAACGCAACTTTTCAGGAAAAATAAAAAACATGTTTTCGTCAATTGCTCCATAAATAATGGACGTCGTAGAGAGACGATTTTCAGCTTTGAGAAAAGGTTATTTTTTACCCGACTGCCCCAGAAGGAGGGTAATGTTTTTCGAGAGTATGTATGTATGTATGTATGTATGTCTATTTCTTTGGCACGCTCTGTAGCCTAAACGGACAAGTCATGGCGGAATTTTTGCGGTTCCGCTGCCACGGTTTCGCGGCGGAGATGTGGGAGCAGCGTTAACCGTAACGGCTATCGATACAATGATTGCAGAGTCCACGTCCTACATGTCGACAACCTCGTGTGCTAAGTCAATACTTGATTTTCGCGATCACGCGATTCTCGTCATGAGGGATAGTGATATCAACAATCATTGCACGGTGCTCTCGTCAATCTATCACCACAATATTAAGCTTATTGGTTACAATAGTCCTGTCAGTGATGATAGATCGATTCCAGTACAATGTAGTAATACCATTCTCTAAAACAGGGTCGGGCACATACTATATTATGTATTGTGTTCTGTAGTATGGTACTTCGGACTCCACAAGATTGTACTGCAAGGCAAGTTACTGGTGGATAATCCTAGCGAATAGATTGTGTCTGTGCAAGTACTCGCCGTTAGCGAGACGAGTACAACCGGAAACAATATGTCGGATTGATTCACCGGGACGGTGGCTTGCCGTTAGCAAGACGAGAACCACCGAAAACAATATGTCGGATTGATTCACTGGGACGGTGGCCTGCCCGACAGCTGTCAAGCGTACCGTCCTTGACAATGTATTTCCGATAATTATTCATCATGATAACCTCGTCTATAATCGCACAGACAAAACCTTTGGTTTCCCCAAAGAGTTCGCCGAAATGCAGCCAGGATACAGATGCCAAAATGTCTACACCAGGCCCATGGAGAGCCCAGAAAAAGCTTCCGTGAAAATCTTTACCTTGCCATACTTCATTTCGATCGTTAGTATCAAGTACTGTAGGTTGGCGCCAGCGCCATGTGGAGCGCGGTTGTGGAGGGTTTCAGCGTTTATTAAACCTCAACCCCCATACTTTTACGATTATTTTCCATTCGTCTTTTATTATCCATTCGTCTGAATCTATTTTAGTATGCCGAAAGAATACATCAAAACCAGCATGAGCCACCGTTTAAGGCACGCACCTAGTATCCGTCTGATAAAAGACTACCAATTTAACATTTTATTCAGGCGGCCAAAGCAAAGAAGCGCTTCCTCAAGGTTTCATGTCCGCAGCAGTGATGCCTTATGCTTTCGACAGTCAACCACACACGCAAATACTTGTAGGTTTCGGTTGAGGAGTGTGATCTTAGATGAATGGAATCCGAGAGTTGGATTCCCACGGATTCCGTAATCCCTCTCGCTTTACATGCATGACTGCTTATTTTTCCACACCAAATTCCATCGTGATGGCGCTACTGAACGTTTCTGCTATCTTCAGCAGCTCCATCAGTCGCAAATTGTTGGGGGCAAAGAGTTTCAAGTCATTCATGTAAAGGAGGTCAGATATCACCTGACCACCTCTTCTCAACTGATAGCCGATACTTGTATCTCTCTTGAGACTCTAGCCTTGTGCTTAGAGGTTTCAAGGCTAAGCAAAACCAAAGCGGACTCAAACTATCGCCCTGAACCCGCTCAGTCCTGGTCGTTTCATCAATCCCCCGGATCTGTCGACATCTTGGATACAGAAGGACCATCCTCCACTGCCCCATACACGACATCAAGAAGATGGGTAGAGTTGCGTCTATTTTGTGCAACTTTAGCACACTAATGAGCTATGTATAGAGGACTCGGAGGCACCCAGTCATAGGCCTCCCTATGAAAGAAGCAAGTAACGAACCAGAATCCAGGAACTTAGCTTATATTGCGTTTGTGTAAAATCTAAGTGAAGGAAGAGGATGACAATATGTCTTACTTTTCAAAACCATAAAAGTCGTTTTACTAACACAACGAAGCGACTGAATGGTTTTTTGAACGAGAATAAAATGATAAATGCATTTATAATAATAAATGCATTTATTATTTTATTCTCGTTCCGTTTATAATGATAAATGCATTTATTATTTTATTCTCGTTCCGTTTATAATGATAAATGCATTTATCATTTTAAAAAAAATCGAGTAGATAATGATCTAGTCGTAATTTTTTTCACGAGAGTATAATTCCCGACCGAGTTTTCACGAATACATAATTCTATGACTGTTTGTCATACTAACAAATCGGAATACATTTTGATAATATTATATTAACACTTTAGGTATTCTCGTAATTTAAGGCCTGTGTTAAATCTTTGAATAAGTACTATTGTAATATTTAGTAAATTCGTAAATAACGTATAAAAATTACGAAACAATTTGAGAAGATGTATTTATAGCACTCACAGATCCCAAAATTTACATAATTTACACTAAAACTAAGATAATGGCAGTTGTCATTTTTTCAGGGACGCCGTCCCTGGAGAAAAAAATGATATATTAATAAATCGATACTAAATATCGATATATTAATAAAACTAAAAAGCTTGAAATAAAGAAAATTATTCAAAAAACAAAAACCCGACTGCAAAAACACATAACTGAAAAGAGAAAAACAAGCATTATAATCTATAGAATTTTAGTATCGCAGGCGGGGACAAACAAAACTTACACCGTATTTCCGGTTATTAGTTTGTCCCCGCCTGCGATACTAAAATTCTATAGATTATAATGCTTGTTTTTCTCTTTTCAGTTATGTGTTTTTGCAGTCGGGTTTTTGTTTTTTGAATAATTTTCTTTTTACTGTATGGCCTATAACAAAGAATAGTTACCATGTAAGTGTATAATAAACAAAATATTTTATTTTATTAACAAGTTGATGAGCGTTATAGTTCATAAACATTTTCTGGATGGGACTGTATGAATTTGGCAATTGTGATCAAAGAATTAGTGTATGTTAATAGATCTGCGAGGGCCAGTACCCACTCAACGCAACTGGTTAAATACTGGAAGTTGACCCGAAGAGAGTTGGAGAGAGTTATAGGCAGATATTGTACATATTATTATTACTCATAAATAACAATTATTACCTTCATTGAGCCAGGTTTTATCTTGGTAATAAATATGTTTTTTATCTCTGCGATGTTGCTTTATCAAATTCAAATACTTCTGTCACCACAGCATTATATCTTGCCGGTCAATAAGGCAACTTTGACGATGCCGGTTCACATATCTAAATTTTAAATGTTTCAGAAGTTTTCCCAGTGTTTTTTGTGCCATATTTGGTAAGTCAGAGTCCTCATTTACAACTTGTAGAACCTGAAAATAAAAATTAAATGTTATTATGATCGATCACTGAAAGCCGGGGATTATAGTGACAGAGGAGCTCGTGGCTAAGTAATATCAAGCCGCACGGGTCGATCTGCCAGGTTAAGCTACGCTTGCCGGGGTTGGTCAGTGGATGGGTGACCATCTTTACATACCGAGACTCCTCCGTGCCTCGGAAAGCACGTTAAGCCGTTGGTCCCGGCTGTCATTTGTGGATTTTTGACTGTCGTTACGAGTCGTCAGAAGCCCGAAAGTCTGACACCAGTCTTACCAAGGGGTATCGTATTACCCAGTTACTGGGTTGTAGGAGGTCAGATAGGCAGTCGCTCTATGTAAAAGACTGGTATTCAGCTGCATCCGGTTAGACTGGAAGCCGACCCCAAGATAGATGTTACTTCACGTGTAACAAGGAGGCCATAGTTCAGTAGACTGGTCTCAACTTAAGTTAGACTCTACAAGAAAACTTGGTTGTAAATAATAGGTAATCTTAGTAAGGTATAATAGTAGAAAACTGGTACCGATACCCACATAATTTTATATAAATCGACTTTACGCCATAGGTAGTCAAAGAAATTCTCGCCATTCTTAATGTAGGTGCCTCATTTCTGCGAAAAAACTGGTGTACGATTCGTCTTATTGCTGACATGGTAAAATCGTCCATTTTTTGGACGAAGTTGGTCTTTGGACCTTCTTTCTTGGGAGAACTCAGGGTTTGGGTTGTTTTATGTTCTTTTACAATTCTTCCCACTATCACTGCTGATATGCCTAATAATGTAGCTGTTTTGGCAGCACAGTCTCTTATAGACCAGTATTCGTTAACAGGCCAATTCTTGTATGTTTGCTTGTAGACATTCATCACCATGAGTTTTCATATTAATTAACCTCTAGACGACTCATGAAGAGACAAGTCCAACCAGATTCACAGTGTTTAAATTCTGATAGTATGTTTTTAAATTATTGTATTATGTATAACATTTAATTATAATTCATTAATATCGGTACTGTTATGTATTGATATTTAACGCCATAGCAATTATAATCAACATTCTCAAATTCTGATTTTAATAGGCAATTCAAATTATGAAAAATTCGTTCTTAAATGATATTGAAATTCGTCTTTAGGTATTTCAATTTGACTGTACATACAATTCAATAAATTATTAGATCTTGCGATGGAAGGGCGTGTAACTGTAAACAATGATACAACATAAACATTAATTATATGTTTTTATTGTAAATTAAACTTTTATTTCACAATACAAAATTATAATCATGTCAGTAAATAATGCAAGTCAATAAATTACCAAGGTAATGAATACATTAATCATACATTCGATCAATACCTAGATAACTACAAGTAATAGACGTAATTAGTAAGTATAAGATACACAAAATAAAGGAATACCGTTAATGCACTATCCTGAATGCAGGCGTCCTTCCTGGTGGCCTACCGCCACCTCTAAAGCAGTATTATTTTAATATTACTCTAAGTGTGGGAAAGAGATGAAGCTCTACAGGACGTTATAGCTCCATCCCTTTCCCCCACTGAAGTGAGATGAAAATAATACTTCTTTAAAGGTCGTGGTAGGCCCGCTGGTTAAGAAAGTTTCTCTTTTCTAGTATTCTGAATAATCAGAACCTCAGAGGTAACCAAACCTTTCTCGATGGAACAGTAAAAATCGTAACTTGCTAAATGCCAAAAAATAATTCTCTCGCTCTCAATTCAGAGAGTTAACCAGTACGGATTTACGAATTCAGGATAATTTAACAGCGGCATACCTAAGTAAGATAATAATTAAACTAGTATATTTTTACCAGTATAAAATATAATAATAAATGAAAATTTCTGGATGGCAGTAATAAAGTTAGGTGCTGCCACGCGTGTGTGTTTTGGTCGGTACGCAAACGCAGACAATTGGATGACGCAATCTCTTTATGGTTTGCACCTTATTTATTTCGTCACAACTATAAACTTTCAACTATACATAGTGTCCCCTGTTTACAATCGACCGTTTGACGCGAATGTGCATTAGCGAGTCTTCTACTAATGGAGAATAGTAGCGGCGGAATAGGTTTACCCGGGGCTGAAGGCTGTTCCACAGCGTCGTTTTTACTGTTGCTCCCGAAGATATCATGAACCGTTGCCTTCTTCGGAGCGATTGGCTTAATAACTGGCTTCTTCTTACCCCCTGATGAAGACTGCGTACACATACGGACAGGGCTCACTCGTGATGGACTCGGTACCGACGGGGAGGCCGCTTGTTTCCTTTTTTTTGATAACTCTTGAACGAACTCCCTAAAGGAGAATTCACCTACGGTTTATTCTACTACAATTAATTAACCTAAGGTTGATTAAAGTTACCGACGATTCACACAAAGTCACTAGACTTAAAATCTAGTCTGTGTCCCGCGATGCGACGGTTGACGAGCAAGCTAGCGACGCTATGGGTAACGCCTCGGATCGTGGCTTACTGTTGCCAATTCATAAGGGTGCGTTCTTTACCAACTTATAAATACATAACTAAACGCCACATATACTACTAATGTGCGTTCACAAATGCACAATACGTGACGCCACAACACTAAGGAAAGAGTACTGCTTGTAATCACGTTTTTTTTTGTTTTCTTGTATTTCGGTAGGAGTCATGATTCTTTTTTCCAGCGCAGTGGGTACAATACCTGATAACTGTTCTGGGTTTCAATATTACTTAAAATACCCTCTAAATCGGAAATACTTCTCAAATCATAATCTTCATTTACGTATAAAACACTTGGCGAAGCTATAAAATATTGGTGTAATATTATTAGTTTCTTGTAGCGATACACTAGTTACCCAACTGGTAACTAGTGTATCAACTGGTCTCAGAAATAAAATCATCAGAGTTAACTCCATTGAACTCTAATATACCATCAATAGGAAAAGAACTACATGATAGACGTGAAACTTTCTGAAACAAATTAAAGAGAGAAATTACTATTTACTTACTGCAATACTTTTCAACAATCGAATTCCTATAATGTATGAACAAGGTGTAGCAAACTGATCTTCTCCTTACCGTACCTACTAATCGCGGAGTGGGACATATTGAAGGTGCTAAAAAGGGGCCTTCCCGTAGCACACCCTGAATAGAGGCGTCTTCCATTGTCAACAAGTTTGTAGCGCAAAGCTTAGTGACCCCATATCCAACCGCGGGGCGAGTCATACAAGTGCATGAAACTACAAATGCCCTGGAGAGGCCCACTTGAATAATAGAATCCCGTGACTAATTTATTACGGAACTCAAAAAAGAAAGTAGCTAGGGTATCAACGAGACGTCATTGATTGATAAAATAATGATGAAGCTTAATTTTACCTGATGGTGAAGAAGTAATCTTTTCTCCGAATGTATTCCGCTTCTCTTAACATGGTATAGGTTCTAGATTATTTCTTACCCAACCTAAGTAATAATAATTGTCATGACATGGGCGCATACTTCCAGTGTCCTGCGCCCATGTATGCATGAACAACAATACTCAATTATGGCGGTTCTCTCTTTAAGTTCTCTGTTGTAAAGTATATAAGAATGGTACTCTTTTCTTCGAACATGTCGTGATTGGATCATGCATCTTATGAGAACATTATTTTCCAAATCTATACATATAATAAAATTGTAGAAAAGTGGTGTCTGTACAATGGAAATATATGAAAAAAAAGTAGCAGGGGTTGTTATTATATCGATGCTGAACCCGAGATTGTAATTAATATTTTTTTTGTCTGTTTGTCTGTTTGTCTGTTTGTCGGTTTGTCTGTTTGTCTGTGTGTTTGTGCACGCTAATATCAGAAACGGCTTATTCGATTTAGATGCGGTTTTCACTAATATATTGTAGTAAGCTTCACTTAACATTTAGTGTTTATTTCATGTCAATCGGTTCATAAATAAAAAAGTTATGTCAATTTAAAGAATAACGGCGAACATTTGTTATAGGTTAGGCATTTCTTTCCTTGATTTTCGGTATACTTATCTTAATTTTTAGTTAGGGTTTGTATATAAATATTATAAGTATTTGGTATAGGTTAGGCATTTCTTTTCTTGATTTTCTTTATTAAGTATAAGTTTATTAGCTCAGGTTAGTAATTAATTTTTCTAGCAATTCTTTTGTTTTATAAAGTTAGTACGTTTGGTTTACACGTCTTAACACTTATTACTTAAACTGTGATAATTTTAGACTGTAGGTATAATAATCTGTAAGTATTTATAATTTAATTGTTTACGATAGTACGTGTTTACTAAATAACTGTGTGTTAAGTAGTAAGTACTATTTTATTGTAAGAATGCCTCGAAGAAGATCCAACCTCTCCCAATGTAGCAGAAATGCTAAAAGGATGAGATTAGTTCGATCACAGGAATCTGAGGAAGGTCGTGGGGCAAGGCTCTCTGCAACTCGGGAACATCAGGCTAGGTTTCGTGCTGCAGAAACTTCGACTCAGCGGGAATCTCGACTGAGTTCAAATCGTTATCGAATGGTCGAGGTCGCGAAAAATTTTTTCATACTAAGGGGGTCGAGTCATGAAAAAGGTTGAAAAACACTGCCCTACATTAATCCTACTAATATTATAAATGCGAAAGTTTGTGAGGATGGATGGATGGATGGATGTTTGTTACTCTTTCACACAAAAACTACTGAACGGATTTTGATGAAACTTTACAATAATGTAGCTTATACATTAGAATAACACATAGGCTACAATTTATAAAGATTTTATGTGATTTGGCCATAATATAACGATAAGTATCAAGTAAGTCGGAAAAATTCCTGCCCTCTGAGATCTATCTTTGCGTGCGCTGCCTTTTTTTTTTTGGGTGGTTAATCATCCGATGACTTCTCCCGCTCTGGGCGGAGCGGAAGGGCGTGTCAGACTCTTACTGACTAAAACCCACCCGTGTTCCTTCCCTTGCCTTGCCAGAGGCCACGGTTTCCCCTTGGGACTACCCGCAACCCCGGCAGGCATCGGCCCTAGCGGACCCCGTCAGTTTTGCTGATATCTTTTTGAGGCGCACGATGTGCCGTCGACCCGGGCCTGGTCCTTATCGGACGGCGAGCTGCCCGTTGCTCTCCGTCGCAGGCCCGCGCCTACGGTGGCCGGAAATCGGCTATCAATTCCCGACGCCCGGGACGTCTCCTACGGCAGCGGCGGCGGCTAGGGCTGGTAGGGCGCGGCCTTTGCCACTCCCTCGCGCGCTCCACCTTCTCCTTCGCGAGCATTACTGCTTTGCAGAAGGAGGTGACGGCTTGCCATGCCCTCTCGCTCCACACCATGGCCTGAACCAGGGCCGTAGAAAGAAAGAAAGAAAAGAAAGAAAATATGTTTATTTGCGGCAAACATGACGCAAAAAAGAAAAAAATTAAGAATAAAAACAATTTGGGGGAAAATATGCGTCACATCTACGCAAAACGGCCATCGCTCAGCATAAAGCTGCGACCGTACGCGAGAGGTCACCGCCGCCGATCGCCTCCACGAGGACACGGCGGTGGTCCACCCAAGCCGGGCAGACCTCCACCGTATGGTGCGTGCACTGCCTAAACCGTTAAGAAAATGTATTGTGGGATTGTTTGTCTTAAAGAGTTCTAAATAAAAGTCCGCGACAGCATATATCTACCTTTTATGTGGAAGCCTTTATAACCAAAATAGTGAGCAATAAATACAGTTAAATTGAATACTTTTTTTACATTGCATATTTTAGAGTACTTATTTAGTTAATTCTTATCAAAATAAATACCTTCATCGCTTTTGGTATGTAATGTAGATAAAGTTTGTCTTTTACACTAAGTAATTTGGACAAATAGTTTAAAAGTTAGAACGATAAGAATGACCTGCGATATTGAGTCGACGGCGCACAGAACGAGGGTGGAGGGGCGGGCCAGCCAGGGGATGACGCGCCAGAGCGCCGAGTGGAACCTATTGCCACGGTATACTATTGCTTAATAATTATGTTCGAGAAATAACGTAATTATCGCAATTAATTGTTGAACTGTCAAAATGAAACCTATTGCTATTGTAAGTGCTACGCAATTACCCCGCTGATTTAGGACATGTTACACGTTCCTGTGGGATAATTTCCGACATCCACGCGGGCGAAGCCGCGGGCAGAAGCTAGTCATTAATATTTACTGATTCTGATTGCCTATAAAATTCTATTTCATATAGGTACACCTAAATTAAACACACAATTAATTAATTTATACTTACATTTAAATGTTCACTGCAATATGAACGGTATTGGGTGGTATGTCCCAATCGCTATCATAATTAAATCTTCATATGATAGTGAGGGAAAATCGCTCACTTCTTCACTGGTTGCTTCTAATCTCATAAATGGCACTCTTCGCTGGTTAAGGTTATTGTCCTGCATTATGTGCAGGACAATAACCTTAACCAGCGAAGAGTTTGGCTCCTGCCAAAAGATTTGGCTTTGGGATTTGGCATTGCGGTGTATTATTTCAATGAAGGCATCTGTATATTGACGGTACCTTGTCAGTATACTCGTATATATGAAAATCTACATCTTTTTCGTAAGATAAGTGACAGGGATAATTTTAACACTAGAAATAGGAACAAATTAGATCAACCACGTTTTAGATTGTCTAAAGTACACACTTCTTTTATGGGGTACTGTGTAAAATGTTATAATAAAATACCACTCGATACTTCCTTCTTCAACTTAATGAGAAGAAATTTAAAACATGCATTAGACGCACACTATGTAGACAAGCATATTACAAGTTAGATGATTATATCGTAGATAAAAATGCTTGGCTTAATGCTGGTCCTGCTCCACAGCCACTTGGGCTCACTAGTTGAAATTATTGTATTTGGAAGAGTTGCTACCCCTTTTCTTATTTATATTATTTTTCTGACATTACGAACAACATGTTTTTTTTTTTTTTAACAAATTTTTTATTGTTGAATATTCCAATATTCGATAATGATTTTCTTTCTTTTTGATAGTATAATACATTGCAAACTATAGTTTTATATAATTTAGAAGCACTTTTTCAGTTTTTGTAAATGTGAGTACCATGGGGCTGTTTATTCTATTGTGTTTTATGTTGACTTGAAAGAGCATGGCAGTTGAGACTTTGTCATGCTTACTTAAATGTCTCGCCGATTGTGGCGAGTGTGTGGGATCATTCGGTTCCCTACAAAATGGTTGAGCTGGATGGTGCTGATCCACGCGTCATGTTCGTGAACGGGCGCCGTCGGTTGACACTGGTCATCTCTTTTCTGCCAAGGCTTATTTTAAATCTTATACTTTGAATTGTTTCTATTTTTTTTCGCATTGTTCTCGCATATAGACGCAACAAGAAAAATGTACCCAGGATTTTGTAATACCTTTATTTAAAAGAGTGTCCTGGGAGTTTCTTGCCCGTTCTTCTCCACAGAGATCTACTTTTTGGAATGGGCGACTAGCTTTAACTTTCTGAATAACTGACCGACTCTTTGACAATTCAAAAGTGCCTGTAAATGGTTTAATTGAAATAAATGCTTTGAGTTTGAGTAGGTAGGTAGATAGGTATGTTTGTATGTAGGTAGGTGCGCCGTAGATATATTTAGTGCTACCTGTGCGAAGCCGGGGCGGGCAGCTAGTTGAATTATAATAATTGACTATGTCTGGATGATAATCGAGTACCTATGTCATGCTCACTCTAAATGTAATTATCACGGTAAAGAACATGTAGCTAATATGAACATAATAATATGTAGGTGGTAATAAGTCTGCAATGTCAAATTAAACCAAATCCAAACCAATCACTTTCAAGAAAACTGCGCTAGTATTCGATAAAATCACAAGTTAAAGCCCCACCCTAAAACACACACTACAGGATTTTACTCTAATGATACCTAGTTACTTAGTTGTTTTTGTAAATAGAAAATAAATATAAAAGACAGAGGTCAACAACCCTTTCTAAGTTTTCTTTCGCCATTTCTTTCTTGGAGAGGACTCTCATTTTGTGAAATGGTGGTAGATTCGATAGATTTCTATTTTTAGCACATCGGGAAATATATAAAATCAAACCAAATCCAAACTAATCACCAATGGACTTTCAATAAAACCGCTCTAGTATCCGTTTAAAAGTGTTTTATTTATTATACGAATTTATCTTACTACACGCTATCTCTATTGTTAAGCCCGGTTTCCACTGCGAAAGGGTAATGTGCGGAAAATGGTTAGGCGGAACGGACTCCTTTTTAATGAAAGAGGTTTGCGTTTCCACCAACGAAGAGTTGGTCATTTGATTTCCACTGCAAAATGAAACTGAGATAGAGAAATGAGCGGACTGAGCTGAACGGAAAATGAGAAATGAAAAACGAATAGATAATTTCCACAGAGAACGAGTTCAGTTGAAGTTTTGAGCTGGTTGCGTGTGGTCGTGTTGTTGCGATGTTATCGAGTGACACGGAATCGAGCGAAGACAGTGATTATGTATACAGAAAAAAGAAGCACGCATTGTTGTATCTTATGCAAAGAAAAAAACGCGCTAAACGAAGATTTTGGCTGTGCCAGCATATTCGAGATCGTAAATTAAAAGGGGAATTTAGGCTGTTTTATGATTTAGACGACGAAAAATTTAAGAATTATTACAGGGTTAATAGAGAACAATTTCAAGAACTTTTGTCATTTGTGGAGGTCGATATTTTGAAACAAAACACCAACTTCAGGAAAGCTATTTCACCTCAAGAAAAGCTAGCTGTGTGCCTCAGGTAAGAAATAAAACATTGTTAATAGGTAATTATTTTAGACTTTACTCAGAAATAAAACAAATCAGTAAAATAATGAAAAAAAGAACATTATGCTTAGTTATCATAATCATGTAACGGGGATGGCTCAAATCTTCCCGAGCTACTGTAGCCGTGGTACGTCGTATTATCAGAACGTGACGCTGCTGCTTCCGGTAGTGTGTATACGTAATTGGCAGAACGTGATGATCCTGCTACTGCTGCCGGCAAGTTATTATTTACAGGGTCTCTCGACGTAGTGTATCCGTAATTAGCAGAACGTGATGATGCTGCTGCTGCCGGTAAGGTATTGTTTACTGAGTCTGGTGTAACACAAGTACTATAATTTTCTAGTTCTTCCTCGGCGTCACTAACGATTAGAAATATTTTTTTCTTAACGCGATTTTGCATCCACATAGGCATCGTTTTTATGGTGATCGCCATACTTTCTAAAAACAAATCAATGGCACCTTTTTCTTGTGTTTTTGTCATTGTGCGTCTTAAATCTCTTTCTTCTTGTCTTTTTTGGTGATTTTCCTCCATTTCTATCATTAATTCTAAAAAATCTCTATCTGCGGTCCGCTTCCTTGTCTGAGTTTTATCTCCTTGTGGTGCACTAGCTTCCGTATTATTGATTGTATCGTTTGTTGGAACTACAGATATTTCTGAATTATTAGTATCTTCGTCATCTTGCGCTATGGAGGTTTCAGGTGTTGCCGATGATCGTATATCTGAAGAATTTAAATTGGTAGACCTACTACGATTTTTCATATATGGAAGTAAAAATTCCATCAATTCCGCATATCTCCAAGTATTGAGGTTTGTAGCTGCCTGCCCAGATCTGGTGGCTTTCATTCTCTTTAAACTGTCTCTATGGTTATCCCTTAACTTTTTCCACTCGGATTTCGCATCCTGGACTGAAACAATAAAGATAATTAGGTTCCGGTACTTAGTTTCGAATGACGCTGTAGCGACTGACTTTTTCTTAACTTGCTATCGTTAAGCAAGTTAAAAAAACAGGTTCAAGCGATTTTCGACCTTATTGACATTTACGCAAACATCGGATTTTAATGAAGGAGCAATGTTAGCCAACGAGAATGTGAGAAAAAACAAACTAAATTTTAAATGTCAATAAGGTCGAAAACCGAACCTGTTTTATTTTACTTTCTTAACGATAGCAAGTTAAAAAAAAGGTTCAAGCGATTTTCGACCCTCCACCCCACTCCATTCCAGTACAGTCGTCCATTCCATTCCATTCCATGGTAATAAACACATTACCCTCCTTTGCGTCGCGCAGTCGGGTAAAAAGTGTCGTGACAACTTTTGGTCTTAATTTTTTCCGTCTAGCTCCCTTTCGCAACGCGCGATAAGGAACTTCGTTCCAAAAACTTTATTATTTATTAATATTATTATATTTTGTTTCAGATTTCTAGCAACAGGCGACGCATTCAAAACAATAGCCTACAATTATCGCATGAGCACACCAACTGTTTCAAGGATAGTACACGATACTTGTATTGCAATTTGGAAAAAATTACAGCCTATTTATTTGAAAGAACCCAAACGGCAAGATTGGGAAAATATAGCAGAAGCTTTTGAAAATATATGGCACTTTAAAAATTGCCTTGGTGCCATTGATGGTAAACACGTAGCGATTAAATGTCCTCCACATTCAGGAAGTCAATTTTACAACTACAAAAAATATTATTCCGTAGTATTACTAGCGGTTGTTGATGCACACAAACGTTTCATAATCATTGATGTTGGATCGATGGGGCGTTTCAGTGACGGTGGTATTTTTAATGATAGCGTGTTTGGAAAAAAAATAATTAATAACCAATTAAATTTACCGGACGACCGTCATTTAGATGAAAGTAGTTCAGTCAGAGTACCTTATGTATTTATAGGTGACAAGGCCTTTGCTTTACGTAAAAATTTACTGAGACCATATACAAACGTAATAAATGATAGACCGAAAAGAATATTTAACTATCGACTCAGCAGAGCTCGAAATGTTGTAGAGAATGCTTTCGGTATTTTATCCGCTAGATGGCGTCTTTATCGGCGACCACTAGAATGCAAACTTGAGACGGTCGATCATATAATAAAAGCAACTTGCGTGTTGCATAATTATTTATCTGTACAATTATCGTCACTACCCACATCGGCTGCAGATTATCAAAATGACAATTATAATAATCCACGACCCAACAACATGACCTTTGATAGACTGCGAGCTACACGAGAAGCTTTTAATGTACGTAACATATATTGCGATTATTTTAACAATTCCGGTAGAATAGCCAGTCAAGATTCACTTGTTTCATAAAATAAATTCAATTAAAAAGACACTTACTGTTTTTTATTTCAGCCAAATTTACATCATCAACTATAGATTTCCATGCCGCTTCTTTTATATCTATGTTTCGGTATTCTTTAATTGATACATTCCACAAACATGGGTATTGTCGTACAGCTTCTATAAATCGCTCCATTTCAAACCAAAACAACACGTGTTACTCGACTGCCATAACAAACAACAATGCGGTGATGCGAGCGCCAGCCGGCGCGTAGCTGCGGGAGGCGAGAAGCGCGGGGGGCAGACAGCGAGCGAGTCCGTTCTGAACTAGTCGGTGCAGGCCTGCGCAGCGGACTCTTTTCAATTTCTTTTTACTCGCTCAATCCGCCCCGCTCACCACTTTCTGTGTGGAAACGCTATTATGTAAATTGTAATTGCGAGTTGAGCGGAGTCCGTAAGTACTCCGCTCCGCTCCCTAGAACTGAGCGAGCTCATTTCTACTCTTTCTACACGCTCGGCTCTTTCCGTCCGCCTATTTGTTGGTGGAAATACAAGTATGCAGTTTGCGTTTGCGAGTTTAACGAAGTCATTAATGGGTCCGTTCCGCTCGCAGTGGAAACCGGGCTTTAGACTCTGCCAATGCTTGCAGACCTTTCCGCACTGCAGCCACAGCTTCAGCCAAGATTCTGTCTCTCTCTACACTCCTTTCATCCATGCTCTTTCCGCACTCCTCTCCAGAAAAGACTGCAGGATTTGTGCATTTAGGCGCTGTATCTCCAGCTGCTGTTCTTCCACCCTCAAGAATCTCTCGGTAGTGGTGGAGAATTCCGTTCGCCGTTGAGATGGTGGAGGAGCAGCAACTAAAGGCGTGTGACGTGATGCTGTGAAAAAAGAACACCGATTACTATGATGCGTAAATAAAACATCTTAAATGCAGCTTTTCGTTGTCAATCGTTTGAAAAATTACGTTTTGATAGTTATTTTTATTTTGTACTTACACAAGGAACCAACACCTCGACTAGCACGAGCCATATTTGTCCTGGGGCGGCGAGAAGGGGAAGCAATTGGCGTTGAGTGACGTGAAGCTAAAAAGATTTTTAACCTAAATCGAATTATCTTAGTTTAATGAATTATAACTTACATATATCACAATAGCTGGTGGTTCCTCTGTAGGTGCCCGACTCTGTTGTTGTTGTGTTACATGAATCTATAATTAGTAAAAATAATCAGATAAATTCTAGATATGAGTATATCATTAATGAATCACATACAATTATGAATTTTATTTAAATATCATACATTGTCAGTATCAGCATCTTGTAGGTATTTGTTGCGCTTCATGTGATGGAGATGGAGTATCATTTTCCTGAAACAGGGAATAATAGTATTAATAAATTAGCCAAATAATTCAAATAAAAATACACTTTACATTATGTATTTTTAACAGACAGATTGCACATTTCTTGGCCACTACCAGCCAGACATGATTGATGCAAAAAAGCTAGCAACTATTGCATTTCTAAATTTCTTACCGGAAATGGCTGTATGCCTAAATGTGCATCTCCTGTAGAAAAGCTTTCACCACCACACAAAGCAACAACTCTTTCTTCAAGCTCTGATAGCTCCACTTCATCCTCCACCCCACCAACAGTCCTACGCCTAGCAGCAGAGCGCGCGGCTACTTTTTTTCTGATGGCGCTTTTTTTGTCAGACCAATACTACAATCAGACATATAATTAAAGAAATTATAAAAAATTGCTGTTAAAATACACATGTATTTTTCAAACTAAGTATAAAAAAACTCTATTTTCTTATTATTAATAGTCATTGATTGAGTAAAATTAAAATTATGAAATCAAGGAACACACTTTAAACAAAGAATATTCGCACATTTTAAGTGGTAACGCTTTGAGGAATGTTAAGTGGTTTAACATGAAGTAAAAAAAGCGATGCTAACCTTGGTCCACTGTTTGTAGTTTAAACTGTTTAGGCGCACGGCTAGTTCCTCCCACTGGCGTCGACTTCGCTCTCTGGCATTTTGAGTTCTTAAGAAACCCTTCGCCAAGCCATTGTTTCTTTCCATAAACTCTACCAGAGTTTCAACCTGAGCCGACGATGGGTGAGAGGAACGTGTCTCATTTGGACTGGAATATTATTGTTGGATTAGAAAACAAAATAAATACTATTTAATTAATATCATTTTTTTAAACTTCACAACCACAAATAACTTACTTCATGATTATTTCACAATTATTTTCGGCACTGAACGATCAAAATATCAAACAAACCAACGCAATGTCAAAATATTGTCTATCTGACTTTTTTTTTTTGTAAGGGAAGCATAGATTATATATTCATGAAACGAATTTAGAGTTTTCTGTTTTTTTACTTATTAGCTGCCTAAAATTCCTTTTAAAGTAAGAAATTTAAATTAAATTAGCTAAAATTCTGTGCCAAAAACTCAACAATTGTGTCAAAAAACTTAAATCGATAAAACTTGACTAACATTTTGTTGAGTGTGGTAATCACTAGTACAATATTGGTCACTTCGAAGCTCACTTCACTTCGCAAGTGACAAGGTGATGCTTACAGAATGCAAAATCAAGGTCATTTTGAACCTTAAGCGAAGTGAGAGTGAATTGCGAAGTGAGATGCGAGTTGTTGTTTGAATTTTACAGAATCGACGTACAGGGCTCTGTTGACAGTTCATAATGATGATCACTTGGCAAAGTGCCTAACGATTAGCTGTCAAACAGTTAGTTTCGTATTGGCTATCTTCAGTGCCTAACTCTCAGAGTAATAACTAAAGCATAGAGGGAGTCTATAGATTAGAGAAATGGACGCACTGAAATTGTCAAAACGGTCACAGTTGTTCTTTTTTACACGACCAATTTAAAAAGCACAATAGTTGCTTAGTAAACGGTTAACCGTACAAGTATTTGATCTTGCCGTATACTACGTCGTGAATGTCAGTACGTGTGCTGGTTGAGGTGCTGGTAATTTTTTATTATAAACCAATAGATTTATGAATATTTTTGTAAAAACGAAAGGTGCAAAGGACTTATCAATAGTCTGTTAACATGGCTTGTTTTGTGATAACGTGTAAATCACATTCGTCACGGAAAAAAAACAATGAATTTGTAAGCTTTCATCGGTAAGTGTTTTTTTACATTTTTCGTATAAAATCACCCAAAATATTTGGATGTGATCACTGATAACATACATATTAGATTGATAATGATACCTTCAAACTATCTTTATTACAAATTATGTTGTGATCGCGAATTTATTTTCAAAAAATAAATTCGTTAAATTGTGAGGTTATGTTAAGCTAGTAATGTAGGTAATGTAGATACTTTTTATCGATACGATAATTACATGCTAATAAATTGGAGAAGATATCGTTTTCTTTTCGAGCCATTGCAAATTATACGAATTGATCACAATTCTCCTACAACAAATCATGCTGAAAGTCAAGTACGGTATCTTTACAAGCTGTCCATTTAACATTGTGTCAACTTCAAACTGTAGCTGAAAATCAGACAGTAGGTTCTAAAATATATTATTTGTATTGCACTATCGGAGAAAAAATCAAAAGTATATACTTTTTCAGGGTTCTTCAGATGCTATGGAAATAGATGAAAATTAAATGCCAATTTCGATGTCATTCATGAAGAATGAAGAATCGCTGTTGGAAACAAATGAACATGAGTACATTTATGATCCATGTGCTCTTTCAGAATACGCCAGAGATATTATAAATTATATAGCAGGGAGTGTTGTGCGATTTTCAATTTATTTTATTTTTTATCCACAATCTGTATAATACAAATAAATAAAATTGTAGTGTCTAAATAACAGCTTTTTACTAAATGCATATGAAAGTATATGATCCATACAACAAAAATACATTTATACATACATACAAATAAATAAAATTGAAGTGTCTGTTTATAATGTCAAAATAACAGCTTTTTACTAAATGCTTAAGAAAGTATATAGTTACGATCCATTACAAAAAAATAACACTTTTTTTTTGTCTATCTGTCTGTCTGTCTGTTTGTCCGGAACAAACAGACAGACAGATAGACAAAAAAATAGTGTTTTTGTTGTAATGGATCGTAACTATATCGGCAATCGGATACACCGGAAGTTAGTTTGCCGTAACATAAAGTACGGATGCCAGTGATGGTTCTCGATGTGAGTAACCTGGGTGGTTAGCCGCAAATTTGGAGATATTGGTAAGCTGGAACTTTGAACCCCAATATGGGGATTTAACACTGAGTTAAGGAGTAGGATTCATGACTATATACGTAGTCAATTATAAAATAAGGAAACCGTTGCAAACTGAGACAACCGCGGCTGTAGGGGAGGTCTCACTAGTCACGGGCAAGTGTAGTGGAGCTGAAAATGAGCGACGACGGGAGCGTAAACCTCCCTAGCCAGCATGTGACGGTGTGTCGAGCCGGCGCGCACAGATTGACGGCCGGGCTTGCCAGGACGGTGACGGGGGAGAGGGAACAGATAATCGCTAACCCAAATGGGTTCTTTTGCGACCCAAGGTCACGCATTGCGTTGAGTAGGAGCATTGGCAATTTGCTTTTATTATTAAAGTAACGTTTGTTTAATAAAACCAAATTGCCAATGCTTAAAAGAAGCCTAGAATTAAAGCTCTAACAAATATTTAATGCATTCCACTATATACCTTACAAAATGGCACGTTACAACGTTACATCATCCATGGAATATACGACATGTACATCCAATACATTATATAAATTATCTGTCAAAAATAAATTAATATCGATACCTCTGCACCTCTCTGCACATCACTACCGAGACCAAAAAAGTGGACAGTGGTGGTCCTTATAACTATATACCTGTCCTTTTTTTTCACACGGAATGTGTCATATGTATAAAGAGTATGACTAGACTGAAAAATTTCACCCTCCCTCTATGCTTTAGTTATTACTCTGAGGCCTAACTAGAATGACGTCATATGCACCCAGTATCGCTGATAGCTAACGTAACACATTTTGACAGCTGAAGGCCAATTCTCGTACTAAAAAAACGTTCAAATTCAAGTCGCAGTGCCGCAATAGTTCCAAAATGTCGCAAAAGGTATTCTGCTAAACCAAAAAACTTAGTCAAACGTGACGTTTTGTGCTATGAGATTGCGACTAGAATGAAAATAAGAAATGTACTAAAACGGTATTCTGCTAAAGTTTTGACTTGACAAACAAAATAAAATTGGTATTCCCGTCAATGTAAGAACGTCAAAACTGACGTAAGCATGGGATTATTTGTTGACTGAACTGTGACAAAAAATTTTAGCTTCCGCAGTTTCATATTTCTCATTTTATTTCGATTTTATCCTTGAAATCATCTTGAAATCCAAGATTCATGAAGAAAAAACTTATTCAGTAACAACAGTAGGAACTACAGTAGCAATAATGCAAACGAGGCATATTGCAATGGGCCCCGCGCATGCACACGGCCGAGCAGGCAGTCGTCTCCGCCGCGCCCTAGAGTTAACTAGTGTACTATCAATATCTTGTAAGAAACGCCACTGTAACGTAACTCCTGATTTAGTAATATACGTTGTACCGGAGTCCAATTAACTCCGGTATTTCATTTACATCCCTCGACAACCAGACTGAAGGTTCCAACATTGGTGACCCCGACGTGATCTCAAGGTCTTGGTTGTGGGCATGTAAATCGCGGTAGTGTACCAAAGTGAGCGAACAATAGACAGTTAAGTGATATTGTGCGGCTGCGCGGAAGGCGACTCCCCGTCGACTCGGAACCTATCGGCGGGAATTTAAAGGGTTCTCCAGCATGAGTCCAACACCACCACCACCGGTAGCTCAACTGGCAAGCATCAACGTCACGGACAGGATTCCGCAATTTTGGACCGACATGCCTCGGTTGTGGTTCGCACAATTCGAGTCCGCCATGGAACCTCAGAAACAAGGGGACGCAGCAAAATTCCATTTAGTCATTTCAAGACTGACTAGAGACGCGTTACAACAGGTTAGCGATTTAATTTTTAATCCCCCTACCGATAACAAGTATGGTGCCTTGAAACAAAGGTTGCTAACAGCCTACGAAGAGAGCGCCGAGAGGCAGTTCCAAAAATTGGTCGGAGAAATGGATCTGGGATCACAACGCCCGTCGCACCTACTACGGCGCATGTCAGAGTTGGCACAAAACACAGAGGTACCAACGGAAGCGTTACAGCGTCTGTGGATTTCGCGCCTGCCTGGACCCTTGAAGACCGTGCTGTCGGTGTGCCAAGACCAAAAAACGGAAAAGCTCGCGGAAATGGCCGATAGGATTATGGAAAATTTAAACAGTGCAGAAGTGGCCACCATATCTTCAACGGCGAGCACGGCAACAACGGACGTAGCAACCGTAATGAACGGACTCACTACGGAATTGCAGGAACTACGGCGAGAAGTGAACGAGATACGCGGACGTAGTAGGGGACGCGGAAATCGCGGAAACTGGCGCAGACAACAGTCACGATCGAGAGGTCCACGTCGCACTCCAGAGAGCCCAGAGTGGCTATGTAGCTACCATTATGCATACGGTAAGGAAGCAAGGAGATGCACACAACCGTGCAACTGGAAGGAAAATTCGAGGACGGAAAACTGAGTGAGGCGCAATCGTACTCGGTGGGCGACTGCGCTGCAACAACGGGAAACCATCGTTTGTACGTAATAGACCTGAAATCAAGAATCAACTTTCTCGTAGATACAGGTGCTAATGTATCAGTTTTACCAGTGAAAAGTGTTAGAAATTATGTGCGTCACGTAAGCGGATACAAGCTGTACGCAGCAAATAACACAGAGATTAAGACATATGGTATGAAATCTTTAGAACTTAATTTAGGCCTGCGCAGAGTTTTTAAATGGCCCTTTATTGTGAGCGATGTAAAGCAAGCAATTTTAGGCGCAGATTTCATTGAGGCACACAAATTAGTTGTAGATTTACATAATAAGAAACTAATAGACAGTGTAACTAATTTAAGGTCAAGTGGGTCGATCATACGGTATGACGAAGCGTCAGTTAAAAGCATACAGGATCGTAATCCTTATCGCGAAATATTGGAGGAATTTGCAGAGATCACAAAACCGATGTCGTTTAAGCAGCCGCCAGCGCACGCAGTCGAGCATCGCATCATAACGAACGGCCCCCCGGTACACGCGCGTCCAAGGCCGTTACCGCCGGATCGTTACAATAAGGTAAAAGACGAATTTCAATTAATGCATGAGTTAGGAATATGTAGACCATCACAAGGAGAGTGGTCTAGTCCATTGCACGTGGCACCAAAAAAGGATGGACAACTGCGCCCATGCGGCGATTATAGAGCGTTAAACGCGATAACGAAGCCAGATCGTTATCCCATTCCAAGAGTAAGTGATTTTACATACATTTTATCAGGTAAGACTTGGTTTTCGAGATGCGATTTAAATAGAGCCTACCATAACATCGCAGTATCAGCGGAGGATATACAACATGTAACGTAATTAACGCACACCCTCAAACACCCCAATTAGAATATTATGTTATAATCATAATACATACACTGAATTTTTAATTTAACATGTATATGCATTGTTATTTACTAAATTAGGTTCTTGGAATAAGGTTTATTTTTCTTTATTTTGTATTGAATGATGGAATTTGTATGAATACAAATAAAACTGCGATTTTAAAAGTCTTATTACTTTGACTTACGGTCCATTTCAATTTGTTTTGACTGTACAGCGTTAATATGACAATAATTTCCGTAGTTTTAATTATTTTTGGGATAAAAAATTACCTATATTAAAAATTATATAAATCGATTCAGTAAACGATTCTGAACAAACTATTTTCAGGATGTGCGTTAATTAAGTTACATGTTGTAGAAAAAACCGCCATAGCAACCCCGTTCGGTCTCTGGGAATTCCCACGCATGACGTTCGGATTGAGGAATGCGGCTCAAACGTTTCAGAGGTTCATGGACCAACAGGTACTTAGAGGTATAGAACGCTTAGACAACGCTTATGGCAAGTCAGCACTATTCTGTTATATCGATGACGTAATTGTAGCCTCAGACAACGAAACAATACACAAAGAACATATTCGCATGCTGTTTAAACGTTTTAGTGAAGTTGGCATAACGATAAATTTAAGTAAGAGCGAATTCGGGCAATCAAAAGTAGAATTTCTAGGATTCGAAGTAACGCAGACAGGAATCAAACCGTTAACAGACAAAGTTAAGGCGATAACAGACTATCCGAGACCAGAGACAGTAGAACAGCTTCGTCGTTTTTTAGGAATGGTCAACTTCTATAGGTCACATTTACCGCACGCTGTTGAGCATCAAGCGGTACTTAATAAGTTTTTACACAACGCCAAGAAAAAAGACAAAACAAGAATACCGTGGGATAGCAAAAGTATAGAGGCATTCGAACAATGTAAAGTCAGCATCAAAGAAGCGACTACATTGTTTCACCCAAGTGCTGACGCGCCGGTGTCAATAATGACTGACGCATCGGATACGTGTGTAGGGGCAGTATTACAACAAAAAGTAGGCGGAAATTGGAAACCAGTCGGTTATTTCTCCAAGCAGTTGTCACAGGCACAAATGAAATATAGCACGTATGACAAAGAGTTAGCAGCAATTTACATGGCCATGGTTCATTTCCGCAATTTGGTAGAGGGACGACAAATCACCATTTATACAGACCACAAACCATTAATATATGCATTCACTAAAGTAGGTAACGACAAGGAGATACCAAGAAGGGCCAGACAATTATTATACATTAGCGAGTTTACCAGCGACATACAATATGTAAAGGGCCAAGATAATACAGTCGCGGACGCGTTATCACGTGTAGAGGCAATTGTTTGCCCAACGGTACTCGATTTCGACGAATTAGCTCAAGCGCAAGCGAGTGATCGAGTTACGATAGGTTGCAACGCCAACAAAAGGTTGGCATTCAAACACGTAGGTATGCCGGAAACAGATAAGCAAATCTACTGCGAGGTATCAACCGGTAGGAACAGACCTTTTTTAACAGACAAATTTAGAAAAACAGTTTTTAGTAACATACATAACATTAGTCATCCAGGTGTACGCACTACGCGTAAGATGATCGCACAGAGATATTTCTGGCCAGGCATGAATAAAGAAATTAACGAATGGACCAGAGTATGTATTCAGTGTCAGAAGGCAAAAGTTAGTAGACACACAGTTTCAAATATAGGTAGTTTTCCGCCATGTAACAGGTTCGAACACATACATACAGACATTGAGGTGATTTTTTCCACACAAAAAAACAACAAGACAACGACCCCAGCACATATGTAGGACAGCTGCGTCAAGCAATAAGCAAGCTACGACCCACGTCACGAGCGATTAGCGAAACACGAAATGTTTTTGTAAGTAAAGATTTAAAGTCGTGTACTCATGTATTTATAAGGAACGACTTAATGAAAAAATCACTTTGTCCTACCTATGACGGCCCATATAGAGTTATAAATAGAAACGATAAGGTCTTTAGAATTAAGTTACCTAATAGAGAAAGCGATTTATCAATAGATAGACTAAAACCAGCGTATATGTTGCAAGAAAACGAGCAGAATCATGATACGGATTATTTGCACAAACAACCAGAAAACAATGCTGAAAAGAAAGATGACAATAAATCGCTTCCGCCTATAGGTTTGACCACACGCAGCGGTCGGCGTGTAAAGCCGACAGTGCGATTTTTGTTGCCATAGAACATTAAAAATAAGGGGACTAAGTGGATAAGAATAAGTAAATCAATTATTGTAATATTTGGGGCTAGATAAACATCAACATTGTAAGGAACTAAGAAATAAAACCACGGTATGTTAAAAAATTGTATTACAGGAAATGTCTTCGATAACAATAATTCTCGGTAACATAATATAATCATGTATGTATTAACAATGTAAGTGTGTGTTACAATAGATTAGCAACTATGCAATTCGAATAACAGGGCCTGCGTGCCAAAACATGTAATGTGTGCATTTAATTTTTGTGTGGCGTCATCATGACAAATACTGTCGACTCAATAGGGTGACCAATTATTTTTATAGCAGAGTAGTTTGTCATGGTGACTACCCTTAACGTTTTAGGATAAGATTAATTAAGGATTCATCTTTATTTTTAATGGGGGGAGGTATGTAGGAACTACAGTAGCAATAATGCAAACGAGGCATATTGCAATGGGCCCCGCGCATGCACACGGCCGAGCGGGCAGTCGTCTCCGCCGCGCCCTAGAGTTAACTTGTGTACTATCAATATCTTGTAAGAAACGCCACTGTAACGTAACTCCTGATTTAGTAATATACGTTGTATTAATTGGACTCCGGTATTTCATTTACATACCTCGAAGGTTCCAACAGTGTTGTAAATATTTTTGTGTTTGTGTGGTGAAATAATACAAAACCAGTGGGTTCGGCCTGTGGGAGTAATTTTCATTCCTCGCAAAAAGTGCAGACGACGAATCGGCCGCAGAACAACGTAGAGAACACAGCAGCAGCTGTTCTCAGCATCGCCGGCCGTGGGGTCTCACATCAAAACATTTTCAATTTAAGCGGCCGTGCTTTTGTAAAAGCATACAGACTATCCAAGTCTTGCGAACTGAAGCCGCATATCCCACATGATAAGCGAAGAAACTGACTGGGTGTTCCAGCCAAGGTTGGTCTACTAAGTTCACATTATAATATATCAAAATATTATTGATTAATATGCTAGAAGACAGCTATATTTATATCTGTACTTTTTATGGTGTACATAATAAAGAATATTCTATCTATCTATCTATATTATTCTAAGCATCTTCGTCATCACTATATCTACTTTTTCTCGATTTTGATAACCCCTGCGTTTTGTGCGAGTAGCTAGTAGTACCTGCCAGACTTTCGTAGCGGGTCAAAACTATATTCCTTCAGATTGACAGCCTTGTAGGAAGTCACGCTGGCCCTGAACCACCCACGTGTGTTCAAAACACTTGTGCACTTCCCTGTGACAGAAAGGTCCGAGAATAGGCTGGAACTTAGACCGTTATTTTAAAAAATATGCGTAATGAATAATAGAATTTGTTTGTCGATTCACTATTATTGTACTTAATATTATGTCTCCTTTCTAGATTCCATACATTTAGATAAGATACGTACGTAGTCCCGACCTATTTGCGGCCACGGCGGCCTATTTCAACGGAGACAGTCAAGTGTACAAGAGTTACTGTAGAAAATAAGGCAAGTGTTTGTACCAATGGGTGTACGTGCTTTCCTAGGCACGGGGGTGTCACATTATTACATTATCTTTGGAGGAATCACGCGGACAACACACGGGGTGAGAAGAATGAGCAGGATGGTTTTACGGATTGCCAGATGTGTTGTACTTAGTACGAGTATGAGCGAAAAGCACGGTCCATGTCCGATGAAAAAAACGTTTACAAGCGCCCTAATACATAGTATTACTTGTGTTGTTATGTGTAACATTGTATATGTTTGTATCATTTATTTTTCTACAGTCACTACACTTCTGTGAAGCACAGAGTCCGGCGACGCTTGGAGGCCTATGTTCAACGGTGGACGTCTTTCAGCTAAAATGATGATGACTCCAATTTTATAGGGCTGACGTAATAGTCGGTATGCACTTAGCCTGCTACTATCACGGCACGCTTGCTCTCTCACTATGGTGGTTACCAAACTATAACGTCACGTATTTAGGACACACATTTATAAAAATCCACACGTGAGACCAGACAACAGAGACATGTATCACGTATGGATTTTTATAAATTTCATTAATTCATTTACCTCTTTCTCTTAATGTATACCCAAGCTTCTGAATAAAATAATATTACTTAATAGATTATGTACGAATTTTTGAAAAATATTCTATAAATGTCAGGTCATCAAATCTATTCTATATCTTCTTCTATACATATAATAAAATTGTAGAAAAGTGGTGTCTGTACAATGGAAATATATGAAAAAAAAATAGCAGGGGTTGTTATTATATCGATGCTGAACACGAGATTGTAATTAAATTTTTTTTTGTCTGTTTGTCTGTTTGTCTGTTTGTCGGTTTGTCTGTTTGTCTGTGTGTTTGTGCACGCTAATATCAGAAACGGCTTATTCGATTTAGATGCGGTTTTCACTAATATATTGTAGTAAGCTTCACTTAACATTTAGTGTTTATTTCATGTCAATCGGTTCATAAATAAATAAGTTATGTCAATTTAAAGAATCACATCGAACATTTTGTTATAGGTTAGGCATTTCTTTCCTTGATTTTCGGTATACTTATCTTAATTTTTATTTAGGGTTTGTATATAAATATTATAAGTATTTGGTATAGGTTAGGCATTTCTTTTCTTGATTTTCTTTATTAAGTATAAGTTTATTAGCTCAGGTTAGTAATTAATTTTTCTAGCAATTCTTTTGTTTTATAAAGTTAGTACGTTTGGTTTACACGTCTTAACACTTATTACTTAAACTGTGACAATTTTAGACTGTATAATAATCTGTAAGTATTTATAATTTAATTGTTTACGATAGTACGTGTTTACTAAATAACTGTGTGTTAAGTAGTAAGTACTATTTTATTGTAAGAATGCCTCGAAGAAGATCCAACCTCTCCCAATGTAGCAGAAATGCTAAAAGGATGAGATTAGTTCGATCACAGGAATCTGAGGAAGGTCGTGAGGCAAGGCTCTCTGCAACTCGGGAACATCAGGCTAGGTTTCGTGCTGCAGAAACTTCGACTCAGCGGGAATCTCGACTGAGTTCAAATCGTTCTCGAATGGTCGAGGTCGCGAAAATTTTTTTTCATACTAATGGGGTCAAGTCATGAAAAAGGTTGAAAACACTGCCCTACATTAATCCTACTAATATTATAAATGCGAAAGTTTGTGAGGATGGATGGATGGATGGATGGATGGATGGATGTTTGTTACTCTTTCACACAAAAACTACTGAACGGATTTTGATGAAACTTTACAATAATGTAGCTTATACATTAGAATAACACATAGGCTACAATTTATAAAGATTTTATGTGATTTGGCCAAAATATAACGATAAGTATCAAGTAAGTCGGAAAAATTCCTGCCCTCTGAGATCTATCTTTGCGTGCGCTGCCTTTTTTTTTGGGGGGTTAATCATCCAATGACTTCTCCCGCTCTGGGCGGAGCGGAAGGGCGTGTCAGACTCTTACTGACTAAAACCCACACGTGTTCCTTCGATCCTTGATATCTCTTTGAGGCGCGCGTGGAACACGATGCGCCGTCGACCCGGGCCTGCCATGGTCCTTATCGGACGGCGAGCTGCCCGTTGCTCTCCGTCCGCAGGCCCGCGCCTACGGTGGCCGGAAATCGGCTATGAATTCCCGACGCCCGGAACGTCTCCTACGGCGGCGGCGGCTAGGGCTGTAGGGCGCGGCCTTTGCCACTCCCTCGCGCGCTCCACCTTCTCCTTCGCGAGCATTACTGCTTTGCAGAAGGAGGTGACGGCTTGCCATGCCCTCTCGCTCCGCACCATGGCCTGAACCAGGGCCGTACGCGAGAGGTCACCGCCGCCGATCGCCTCCACGAGGAAACGGCGGTGGTCCACCCAAGCCGGGCAGACCTCCACCGTATGCTGCGTGCGCTGCCTAAACCGTTAGAGTTACATGAAGAAAATGTATTGTGGGATTGTTTGTTTTAAAGAGTTCTAAATAAAAGTCCGCGACAGCATATATCTACCTTTTATGTGGAAGCCTTTATAACCAAAATAGTGAGCAATAAATACAGTTAAATTGAATACTTTTTTTACATTGCATATTTTAGAGTACTTATTTATTTAATTCTTATCAAAATAAATACCTTCATCGCTTTTGGTATTTAATGTAGATAAAGTTTGTCTTTTACACTAAGTAATTTGGACAAATAGTTTAAAAGTTAGAACGATAAGAATGACCTGCGATATTGAGTCGACGGCGCACAGAACGAGGGTGGAGGGGCGGGCCAGCCAGGGGATGACGCGCCAGAGCGCCAAGTAGAAGCTATTGCTTAATAATATTATGTTCGAGAAATAACGTAAATAACGCAATTAATTGTTGAACTGTCAAAATGAAACCCATTGCTATTGTAAGTGCTACGCAATTACCCCGCTGATTTAGGACAATGTTAGGTACACGTTCCTGTGGGATAATTTCCGACATCCACGCGGGCGAAGCCGCGGGCAGAAGCTAGTAGGTTAATAAATCATCATCATCATCATTACTAGCAGCCTTGTTCCGCCCACTCACAGACTAAGTAGTACTCAGACGGTAATCTCCCATAGTAGAAAAATCGCTGTACGATTTGCTATTCTTGATTATGACGTTTAATTTTTTTTTTAATTTTATCCATTTCGTCGCTCGTGTTGTCACGAAACCGGGTCTTTTTGCCAGGGTTTGCAGAGTCCAGAATATTTTGGAAAAGAGCCTTTTAAGCTAACCGACTTTCAAAAAAGAGGTTTTGCTTTCATTCAACCCGAGGTTGTTATTGTGTGTGTAGACAGGTGTACCTATAGCATACCTGAGGTGTTTGTGTATTAGAAAAGGAATATTGGTTTTCTGATGAAAATGAAAAACATTCAATATTATTTATTAATATTTTTATTTTTTTATTTTGTTTTATATTTCATTAATGCTTTCTTTTGCATTGGTGGCAAACTTTTGTTTTCCAACCTAATCACATCTGTGCCCTTTATTATTTTATTGATTACATTGCACCAATTAAATTCTGCTAATCGAAGACTTAATTCTAAAAATAATTCCTCAACAGCATCCCTGTGTATCACACAATCCAGAAAATCAAAGGAATACTTGGATCTCATTTTATTTTTAATTTCTTTTATAATACCTGTTTGATGTGGTGTGATCTCCAAGTATTCGTTTGCTTCCTGAATTATATAGCCAAAAGTTCTCACAGCATTTTCGGAAGGGTAGGTCAATTTTCTAAGGTTACTCGTGTTTGTGTATTCTCTACCAGTTATCCAATTACTGGTAGTACTTGTTTCTTGAGAAGTAAGACTTTTTTCACATGGCTTACAATAATTCATTTTGTTTAAAATTTTTCTTATAACCCACCCTGTGGTATAAGCCCGTGAATGAACTTTTAGCTTTTCTTGGATAGCAGTTGGGGGAATATTCTCTAGAACTGCACTCCTAAGGTTAGAGGATCCAGCTGAGCAGGCACTGTCGGCGTTTGTTTCATTACTTTTAGTAGTTTCAAATAATGCCTTGAGTTTTACTAGTTGCTCACCTGAATCCTCTTCACAATTGTAACCATCAGAGTGAAATTTAATAAATCTTGTGATTAGAAGTGACTTAAAGGTGTTTTTGAAGTTGTGGCAATTTGGATCATTATTTCTAAAATTGTAGGCTCTGACTTGTCCAAAAAAGTTTTCTATTGGATCAGAGTTGAAAAATATCTTGGTCGCAAGATCTTTATATTTTTATTTTTGAAAAATTGCCACAACCTTTGATAGCTTTTCAGCGTAACTACCCAGTTTTTTAGTGAGGGCACTGATGTTTCTCTGTTATTCTTATTTTCTATAAATTTGATACAGGTCGACACAACTTATATGTAGCATCGGTAAAATTCGTAAAACCGATTATTTCCGATTTACACAACCAATAGAAATAGCTGACTATCGCGCCATTCAATGCTATTCGCGCTTTACTTTCCCGCGTCAGTTCAACCCGAGACAGCGTTGTGAATGCACGTGGGTGAATCATTCTGTACACTTCGTGACAATTTAATTTGAACACGAATTTTTAAAACAAACAAACTCATTTTTGAAATTATAATATTAGTAAGGATAAAAGTTAATCGACTCAGGTGTGACTTTGCGGAAATCCATTATAAAATACAATAGACGATGTATATTTAGTAACTTAATCCGCTTAACTGTTTTTAAAGAGTTAGAGAACCCTGTAAGAAATCGACACGTGTTTCGCCTCTCAACGAGGCATCCTCAGGCTGACGATTGACTTGTTGCAAACTCGGACACGACGTGTTGCCACGACAAGAGCCAACCGCGAACACGAACACGCCGCGAACACCGTTGAGAGGCGAAACACGTGTCGATTTCTTACAGGGTTCTCTAACTCTTTAAGAACAGTAAATATACATCGTCTATTGTATTTTAGTAAGGATAATGTAATAATTCAATGATACAAATAATTAAAAAAATATTGAAGTTTTAACTTTAAATATCTCAAAAGGCTTCGCAAAATAGAACGCGTACTTAGCGCGCGTTAGAGCGCTGGTGTCGTGTTCCACGCGCGCCTCAAAGAGTTGTCAGCGAAGCTGAAGGGGTCCGTTAGGGCCGATGCCTACCACCGGGGTTGCGGATAGTCCTAAGGGGAAACCGTGGCCCCCGTCTAGGCAAGGGAAGGAACACGGGTGGGTTTTAGTCAGTAAGAGTCTGACACGCCCTTCCGCTCCGCCCAGAGCGGGAGAAGTCATGTGATGATTTCCCACCCAAAAAAAAAAAAAAACCCTGACGCCACGCTAACGTAACGTGCGTAACGAACTGCTACCGCACGTCATAGTACACACACGGCTACACATCAAGCTATACATTTCCAGTTTAAGCTGACCTCGCATTATTCGGAAATCGTTTACAATGCGAGATCACCATAAACTGGAAATGTATAGCTTGATGTGTAGCCGTGCGTACAACACAATTCGGCGCAGCGTTAGGCTAGCGTTCTAACGCACGCTAAGTACGTGTTCTATTTGGCGAAGCCTTGAAAGTTTGATTTCTGATATTCATCGTTCTAGCCTTGTATCCTTCAAATCGAATCTAAAAATAAACAAAAAATACAGACTTTATTTACGTGATCATTTATTCTGCAAGAAAGTACATGTCAATCTCGCATCAATTTCACGAATGTATTTTGTTATATGACTTTACACGTTATTGCGATTGCGTAATGATCATTTTCGCCTAAAGCAGTAATAAAGATTGATGATTTTGAAGGCGCACTTAGTTCGGATGTGATCGGTTTTACGAATTTTACCGATGCTACATCTAAGTTGTGTCGACCTGTACCTTGCAGTTTTTTTATAGCCTCGCTCCAAAATCTGTGGTGCTGAGACGAGGCTGTTACTGCATTCCGCAAAGGTTTACATTTATTCTTCCGACTTGAAATACAGGCTCCATTCACCGAATCAAACAAATCGTCAAAACATGTTACGATCTCTGCCGTATTCTTTAAAGTTGGGCTGACTTCTTTGCCATCGGCATAATGAGCTGCAACAAAAAAGTAACATGCTATATAATACACTTATTTTTATGTGACACAATTTGCAGTCGGTGAGAAAACTACATTGCAGGCAAAATACTTACAAAACTGAGCAGTGTATGATAGAGTAGCTGCCACTGTTTTACTAAACACCCTCACACAATTCTTAACCTGCAACAAAATAGACTATTATAAGTACTCAGTTTTGAACACCTTGAAAAATTGATAAACACTATTCCCATGCTGTTTAAGCATGATTATTGTGATTAAAGCGAACAGACTGGGTATCTTCAGTATCATTCTAAATTCAAAAAGAATAATTTACCTTCATCTTTTTAATTTTATCTGGTATTACGTGTTCGTCGTTTAATTTGTGTAACAATCGCATTTGAGCATGATTACAATCAGTTTTATATACATCCACAATATCGTTCCATTTGGATATCTTGTTATCAAATTTTATATTTTTGGTTATGAAATTGTTTCTTAACCCCTTTATTAGGTGGGGTGGGTCATGTATCACGCTTAATGAGTGGCCATTTATGGTTATTATATCATCTGTAAATAAATACAAGAATGTAATAATGATAGCAACCTTTAACATAATATATTCAATTGCATTAGACTATCACAACAACATTTAAACATCACGTCTGTATTCCCCACAGAGTTAGACAGAGTTCTACACACACATTTCACTCAGGTTGTATGTGGTATATGTGATAAATATTATTCGGTTAAAGGAAAAGCGGTTGGTTAAAGCTGCATCCGGTTAGACTAGAAGCCTACCCCAACATAGTTCGGAAAAAAGGTAGGTAGATGATGATTAATCGGTTAGTGGACACAGGAACAAGATACAAATTAGTGTCCCGCAAAATGAATTAGGAAAATTATTCAATATACTCACCAATTCTACTGTTCTTTGTTCACTTACTCTTATTTGTTCCCTCCTTGTGTCCTCTTGAAGGCTTTTTAGGGCCGATTGAAAGGCTGTTCCTTGATCGCATGCTACAGCTATAGGTAACAAGCCAGTGTTTCTGACAGCAGTTACTACATCCCTTATTATTGTTTTCAGTTGAACCCCAGATGTTGCCCCCTTACAAAAATAGAAGGCTACAGGTTGTTGCCATTTGTAAAGGGCTCCTCTTAACATGAAGACAAGTGCATGGTCAGCAAAGTCAGTAATTTTTTCTGGAAGTTCAACAAATCCAGTGATGGAGTCTTTTTTTTTGTCGTAGGTCAAAGCTGTTTCTAATGCAACCTCATCAAATAGGACTGAACAATACTTTTTGTTTTCTTCCCACGTGTTTACCTGAAATTAGTTAAATATTATTACTATTGCAATATTAACACCATTATTAGATGATTAATGTAGCATTAATTTTATAATCTACGAAACTATGTTTCCTTGAGAATCAGGGTTAAAGTTAGCTATAGCCATCTAATACATACCTCTTGTTTAACTGCATCAAACACTTGAGCACTGATACCAGCTTCAATATTCAGTTCAGAAACCATTTTATTCAGAGTGTGTTTTGTGGGGAGAATAAATATTTTATGTAAGAATCTATAACACTTTGGACTTTGCTTTAATATAGATAAAGCAATAAGCTTCTCTTCAGTAGGGAAGCGTCGCCCTTTTGATTTTTTGGTGCATTGCTTGATTTGCATCCACATAATTTTTTTGGCCAATGGGCTCATTTTTTCAGTCAGTTTTTCAAAGGAATTTGTCTTTGAAAACTTTAGTGCTCTTTGACTGAAATCTAACTGCTTCCGTGATTTTAAATATTCTCGGTAGAGCCTGGCACATTTAGGTGAAAGAGAGTTTTTGTTTAAAATAACACGCCGTCTTTGGAGACTAAGCCTCGGAGTAGAAGGAATAACTGCGTCTGTAAATAAAAATACGTGGGTGTGTAAATATGTGGGTGTATCTGCTACAGGCACACCTCTGCCCAACCCTTCGGGGAAACAAGGCGTGATGTTGTGTGTAAACAAAAATGTTTGATAGATAACGATAAGTCAACAAAATATGAGTGTGCTTTGCAGATAGTAAAACAAAAACTGCAAAACGGATTCGCACAGTATCTTAATTAGTATCACCAAAACAACTTGTTTAATTTTTTTTATTCATTGCCATTGTTTTATTACTCAATTACTTCACTTTTGTACAAATGTATTACCCAAGTTGTCCTACTAACTGTCCTATACCATCCAGAAAAAGTTTACAATATTTAAACTATTTGCCATGATAGAGGACATTATTAGGTATGGTATGGATCTCACTTGTGGTGAAATATAATTGTAATCATCAATTTTATTACCTCTTATGATCAGGTTTTGTGAAGCTTCATTTCCACAGCCTGAAGTGGAAGGTACGTCAATTAACGATGTTGTAGTGTGATCCACAATGTTAGCGTTATTAACAATAACATCAAAAATTTGAAAAAAAAACTTAAAATGTAAAAACAAATATTATTTCAATCATGGAGTGATTAGCAAAAACATATACAAAGTGCTCAGAAATTTTAAAGTAATATTCTATGTTTCTTTGTAGGTTCAAAGGTACAGTAAGTATGATTCTCATGCTGCCTTTTCTTAGCATAGGTGTGATCAGAAACAGCATTGTCTGTAAAGAAATATTTAAGCTTATCAACAAAACAAAATAATTACAATACGCAACTGCCCAAAATAACTTAATTAAATTAAACCTTTTTTTGTTTGTTATAGTGGCCATTGTAGTACACACTGAAGTCTACCTAATATGGTTCAAAAGATACAGCCCTGTCATAGACTGACGGACAGATAGCGGTGCCTTAGTAATAGGGTCCCGTTGGCACCCTTTGTGTATGAAACCCTAAATAATAACTATGTTTATGCTTTACAAAATATTATGTGATAGTATAAGCTATTGTCTTATTTTACTGGATAGAATTTATCATTTTGCGTGTAGTTTTAAAGATTTAAGCATACATAGGGGCAGACAGCGGGAAGCTACTTTGTTTTATATTTTCGAAAAATTCTATTTTATTACATACAATTATTATCATATTATATTATTTTGAAAACTTTCTTCTGAAATAGTCTACATATAAAAGGCCCTAGACAAAGATAGTTAGAAACGAAAGACAAAATTGTTAGTATGTAGGTAACAAAATGTATGTAGGCAGTGTATAGAGTGCCACCATTGGCACTCTAACCCTATCGGATAAAGTGCCACTACAGGCACCCTAGTAACACCGCCTCGGCCCGGCTAAAGTGCCGCAAGCATTGGATTGTCATTGTCACTGTCACTAAGTCACGTCACTTGGTATTTTGTTTGATTGTCGAGGTTAGATCGCTGTAAAACACCACATTCCCAAAACATTACATTCTCTTGTGCCTAAACGGACCCTGGCACTTCGCCGGCCGCTGCCGCGGCACCGCTCGCTACGCTCGCTCGGCTCGTGCGTTGTGTGGTCACAGTTCTAACCTAACCTAACCTAAATAACAAGTGACAGTGACAATCCAACGCTCACGGCACCCTAGCCGGGCCGAGGCAGTGACACTAGAGTGCCACAAGAAACTCGCGGCACTCTATACACTTCGATGTATGTATACTTAGGTACAAGCAGTTATCTATGTTTTGTAACCGTCCTTTTTAGAATTAAATAAACTGTCAGTGTCAGTCGATTACGAAAAGTTAACGTGTTTTAATAGGTTATGGGCCCAGACAGATTGAAGAAAGATTTCTACGATGCGATGTCAAAAATGGAGAAAGGAAATGTCACTTTGTATAGAAAGAGCTGTGTCTATTCTTCGTAGACATAGAAAGCGCCATGCTACGCGTGCTGGGCACCACCACCTGTGCATGTAGTTGTATCGTTCAACTACATTCGGAAAATCTATGAAACAGTTCGGTAATTTTTTTCGCCATAAATATTTGAAAATGAGGTCAGGTCAGACGCTACGCGGAAAATTCCTGAATTTATAATTTTAGGATTCAAATCTATCGATCTTAACGGTTTTGGTCGTAAAACGATTAGGAAAATAATTTGGTCATGGGCTCTCTTTCTACAAATGAAGTGTCATGTGTCTTTTTGCAGTTAGCTTTTATTTTTTGACGTATAGATAGGTATAAGAAAGGCTATTTTATTCATCTATACACCAACCATATAGCCGGGGTTGTTCGACGTCCACCTTGCGTGACTTTGATTGTAAGTTCGATCCCTGACTATTGTAATTTTTTTTGTATGTTTTGTCATGTTTTGTAGTAATTTATTTTTGTATTATTTTGATACAATAAGATTTTCAAATTACTTTTAACAAAATAGATGTGCCAACGGACAAAATATACATGCAAATTCAAGCTACGTTAACGAGTCTTTGTCAAGGGAAACAGAGACATAGAGTAACCAAGCTGCAGAAGTCATCTATTTACCGAGCAGACCGATCGTTTTGTCTTGCGAGAACGAGCAAAAATTCATAATAAAGAAATGAAAAACGCGAATGAAAAATATACTTTTATTTATATTGTTACAGTAATAAGCAGAACCTTACTAGTACCTATTAGAAATTATTTTTACAATACAGCCTTCAGTTTGTGCCGAATAGTTGGTATAGGTAGGCACCTTCATTTGCAAATTATAATAAAATCCGCTGTAAAGCTTCATCTACCTTAAAGGTATCAAAGAATCTGCCATTGATGCTAACAACAAACCCTTGTTGTAGGGGCGGTACGCAGGTTTTACAGCATAGCGAAACTTCTGTATCTGTATGACTTTCCCTGCAACTATTCACTCAACGAACAACAGTTGGTATTTATCCTAGATGCTATGCTCGGATTATGTTCCGAAATACAGTGATATTCCTCCTGGATAATATAGATAGGTACTGAAAAAAAAATCTTATGGCTAGGTAGGCACCATAATTATTCGAGAAATTTCTTTCTTCCTGTGATAGTGCTATAAATCATTACTTACAGTAAATAAATCAACAATTTATTAAATGAAAATGATTTTAAATTATAGTTTGACATTCAATTTATTGACGTCTCTTGACATGTTAAATCATACGCATCGCGCTTGCGCGTCGCGATACCAATACGTTCCAACTTAGCTTTCTATCCGGTTATTTATTTTATTGGTTTTTTATTTTTAAAGTATTACAATAATAAACGGGAAATGAAAATACTATAATATGTACATAACCAAGCGAAATAATCAAGACATTAAAAAAGATTATAAAATAACGTTGCTAGAATTTTAAGTATCACTAATTATCACAATATCGTCTGCATACATTGAACCATCATGATAATATGTTTATTTTTGTAATCGAAAACAAGGTTGAATGCTTCGATCAATAATAGACTAGATTCCCGATAAGCGCTTCAAAAACGGCCCGAAAAATAAGACCACGAATACGTTTGTGGTCTTACTTTAAATTAGTATGGTCCAATCATAGCCAACATTAAGACGTCAAAATGCCGCAGTGCGCGTTCAAAAACTGTGTAAATAACCACCGTAACACCAAGGTTTTGGAAGGAATATCTTTTTTTCGGTAAGTTTAACCTCTCTGCTCGACAGGATTTTGACACGTCACACATCAGTTGACTCGACGGGGTGTTGTTGTATGAAAGAATAATGGGTAGTTTTGTTCGTAACCCGTACCCACCTTGTAGCATATTGAGACTAGTACCATTCGAAAGGTCTTTAAAAATACATAAAAATGTTGTATGGCGACAACTCTGTAGCTTACGGGAGAAAAGAGTTATTCGTCGTTGAAATAATATGCTGAAAACCCTTTGTGAATTCCCCCCACGCGCCATTCAACGATCGCGTTAAGACTATCCGAAATCAACTTACGCGAGCGTCGTCGATGTCCCGATGCCCGCAAGACATAACACCCGTCTAGTTGGAGGATCCTGCCTTTTCTATGGTGGATGAGTGAACTTTACACCCTGTTCCTCATACCCCTAAATTGGTGACCCCGAGAATGAACGTCAACGCAGCCTTCGTGCAACTACTTCAGCGTGACGTCATCATCATCACTCCCGCAAGCTTTCGTGAGGCGAGTCACACAGCCAGCCAGCACCCACGGCTTCAACGGGTATCCTGACCACCAGCATGCAGCGAACGCGCATTCCTGGTCATCACCCTCAGCTACATCACCCCGACTCACTGGGGAATCACCGCAATCACTTCAATCACCGCAATCACCTCAATCACCACAATCGCCGCAATCACCGCAAATAGTTCCGATCCACCGTGAACTGTGCGGCACCCGGTTCCTACTCACTAGAACCACAATCACCATCGCCGCAATCACTGCAGACAGTTCCGACCCACCGTGAACTGTGCGGCACCCGGTTCCAACTCACTTGAACCACAGCTGGCACTGTGAAGCATCGCAAAATCCAAGACTCAGCCCACTATCGACCTCCGGTCTCCGGAGGGGAGTAATGTAGTGGTTACACCGCCACATACGAACTACGCAGCGAACACATGACGTCACACAATTATCACCTGCATCGCGCAGTTAGAGTTTACCGAGCGAAAAACATAGATAAGACTATCCGAAATCAACTTACTGGCAGTTGCCCGCCAGACATAACACCCGTCTGGTTGGAGGATCCTCCTTTTTCTATGGTGGATGAGTGAACTTTACACCCTGTTCCTCATACCCCTAAAACACAATCAGCGAGCGAAAAGGACAGAGATTCCAAGTACAGGTAAGTTTATCTTTTTTATTTTTTAATGACAAGGGCATCTCGCAGCTGACCACTAAGGTTCTGGCTGCTTAACCGGGCTTTCCTATGGCTGTCTTAAGCTCCTAAAAACTCAAAGCCTTCGGCCAGGGGCAAAAACTATTCTAATTAAAACTAGGCGAACGCTCGTTAAGGGCACCCTCTGTGGGGTACGAACCTCGGCTTAGTGCGTTCGCTGGAAGGATGCAGCAAGAGGGACAGGCTGGATCAAAGATAGATCATTATTGTTAATCGGGGAAATTAAAGCGACAGGCTCAGTAGCAACGCGGGCTGGCGCATCGTTATCGAGCAAGGGTCGGGGGGGAGTATCATTTACTCGGATGGGTCGCGATCGCGGACCTCTACGGCGAGGTCTAAAATTATGTCGGTGTGTTTTTCTGTGCACTGTACTTGTGGCCCTACTGCTCTCCTGGAGGAGAGTTATGGGGTCATCTGGGTCTGAGAGGAGAGGTATCTTTTAGTCCCAGCCCTAATATATCACAGTACGGGCTACAAATTGAAAAGGGCTCCTTATTAAGAAGCCGTATTTTATCCAGGCACTAAATATACTACCCTATCTTTTAATCCAAGTGAATATCCAAGGCAGAGAAGCAATCAAAGCCTATTACTGCTCCTGCATTACAGGTATGAGAACTCTAGGTGCCTTTGCTCATACTGTTAGCATTATATGGTACACACAGCTCCATTATGTGGTTACCCCCCCTCAAAAGACATGTCGCTCATTTGCGAGAAGGGTGACATAACTAAAAAATTTGCAATTTTGAGTTAAGTATACAGGTGAACCCGGCAAATTTTATTCTTTTTGCTGCAAAAACGACATTACGCGAAGCTTAAAAATGAGAGAGCGAGAGAGATTGTGACTTTTTTCTCCGTGGCACTCTTACCGCTGCTTTGTTTCGAGACCGTTGCATCTCAGGTTAGACCGGGACCGTTTTAGAGTGTGCACGCACTTTTCACAGCGACGACGACATATTCAGTGTTACGACATTCTTTTTGCAAAGGTAAGTCGACAATCTCACGCAACCCTTTAAAAGAAAGATGACATAACTATACTTATGACGACCTTTTATTTGAAATATGTTTAGAAAACCACCATCATATTTTGCGTTATGTCATTCTTTCTGGAAACACAAATAGTTACGATAGTCATATTTCGTCATTAAACGTTTTTGATAGCGACTAAAAACTAAATACACACATCAAAAGTGTCTAGGGATCAAGCATTTTTATGCGGATTTCTTGAGATTGAGATGTGGCTTTGTAATAAATTTATGATTTTATAAATTTATATGGATCCTTTTTGGTGCATTTCATAATTTGAATCAGGAACTGTGAATCAAATTCGAGTAAAAGATGAAAATCAGCTGTCAATATTTTCCCTATAAAAACATACAACGCATTGAAGACATTATTAGTGCTACTGTTTCCCTACTACTGATTAAAACCAACGTTATTATGGAGCAGCGACGTCATTTAAGCAGGGAAGAAATGCTCAGAGCCGTGGGAATGATAGAAGCTGGTTCCCGGCAACGTACTGTGGCTTTAGCTCTGAATACAAGTCAGAGTGTTATCAGTCGACTTTGGACACGTTACCGAAGCACTGGTACCGTGGCTGAGCGCCATGGAGGACGGTATCGCTGCACCACACGGAGACAAGACCGATACATTCAAATCTTAGCTCGAAGAGCTCCAACAATAACCGCCATGATGTTAGCCGTGAGGCTTCATCACTCTTCAGGGAACTTAATTAGCGACCAAACAGTCAGAAACCGCTTGCATGAAGTGAACCTTCATTCCCGAAGACCGCTACGGGTACCACCTATAGCAATGCACAATCGTAGGATTCGATATCAATGGGCTCTTGAACACAGAAATTGGGCAGAAGAACAATGGCGTTTCGTGTGCTTTTCTGATGAGTCTCGTTTTGGTATGAGACCGGATACAAGACGTATACGACACTGGAGAACCCCTGGACGCCAACAGCGATTAAAATCCTGCCAGGAAGTCCATCCTTATAGTGGTGGAACCATCATGGTATGGGCGGGTATTTGGATCGGCGGAAGAACTGAGTTGATTTGGATTAGAGGCAACCTCAACGCTCAAATTTATGCTGAGACGATTGTATCAGACGTCATCGTTCCTCTACAAGTGCAAATCGGTCCCTTATTTCAGTTAATGCATGATAATGCACGACCGCACACCGCAAGAGTTGTAAGACAGACTCTCGCCGCAGCTAACATCAATGTCCTGCCCTGGCCTGCTCAGTCGCCAGACTTGAACCCGATTGAGCATGCATGGGATATGCTACAGAGAAGAGCTCTGCCGAATATGGAGGGTATCCAGTCGCAAGAAGACCTTTTTTTGTTGTTGCAACGAACATGGGCGGCCATTCCACAGCGTGATTTGGATGAACTCATTTTGAGTATGCCAAACCGATGTTCTTGTGTTGTTAGTGTTCGCGGTAGAAACACGGATTATTAATTGTTTAAGTTACCCAATAAAATTTTAAAGAAAACTGTTATTTCAGTCTTTTTTTCGAACTTTAATGTTAGTGGTTCAAATGTCAAAAATCCCTTTATTAGGAAAATGGCAAATTTCTTTATTAATGCAAAGGTGACTTGGTTTATCGTTACTGTGACAAACGAAAACACTTTATTTGATGAATCCTTAAAGAAAATTTTAATTAATATCAATCAGGAGAAAAGTTATTGCAAAAATATATGTTGATCCCTAGACACTTTTGATGTGTGTAGACTATTTTAGTAATGTCACATACTAATATACGGTAGATTTAACAACAAAAACAACTTAACAAAGTTGTTTTTGTTGTTAAATCTACCGTATATTCGTGATTTTATTTGTATTATTTTATATCAAGTCACTATTAATAATAACAATTTTGTGTTTAAGGTACTTATTTCTTTGATAGTGATCTACGATGGATTGCCATTTAAATAATAGCAGAGGGAGAAAAATATTGGCGTTAATTAATCAAAATGTGGAATAACTTCCGGAATCAGTATCAAAAGTTGATGATGCAATCCAGAAAGCAATAAAGGAAGCCATTGATTCCATTCCAAGAATGGGATTCCATTCCAAGAATGGAATCCCATTATTGTAGAGCCAATACTTCCAAAAAGTTTATAGACGGTAGTAGATCAGTTGTCGATATCCACAAAGACTATATTGAAATCTGTAAATTTAAAATATTCCTTACGGAAATTATACTCTATTCTATAGATTTTTTACGGAAGAATATAATATTTCCTTTTTTCAACCCAAAAAATATCGTTGTGATTGTTGCGCTCTCTATGAAAACTGTAAAGGCGAAGAAAAAGCAAAGAAAAAACAAGAATATGACATCCATTTGAAAGTAAAAGACCTATGCCGAGCAGAAAAAGTTAAGGATAAGGAAAATAAAGACGTAGTTATCGCTGGGTATGACTTGCAAGCTGTGTTCCAATGCCCCAAAGGGGATACTTACCTCATTATTTTATTATGTAAGAAAGTCAAAAGAAAAAAAGTGTTTAACTTCACTATTTATGACCTTCATTCTAAAGGAGTCTGGGATGAAGCTATAGCCAACAATAATGATTTGGGCACCTGTGTTTTTAAATATTTACAAAAACTGGCCCAAACTAGCAGCGCAGTGGATGTAATATTTTATACGGATAACTGTGTGGGTCAGCAAAAAAATAAAATGATGTTTGCTATGTACATGTTTGTAGTGCACCATTACCCGAACATAAAAACAATTATGATTTTCTCGATTGGAAAGGTGTGTGTTCCCAAATGTGTGTAAACATTGTTATGTTTACACCCATTTAGGAACACATCTGCAATTTTGACGGTATTTCCATCAAAATTGGATGGTTTTACCATCAAAATTGCAGATTTCAAAGTGGTGGAAAGAGACAAAAATCATCCTCGAATCGAACCATATCTTTTAAAACTTCTTATGAAGAGCAGGAGTTTAGAAAAGCAGAAGTGATAAAAAAGCAAAAAAAACTATAGAGATTGAAGTGAAAAAAGCGTATAAAGAAAAACCCGGAATAAGTAAGAAGAAAAAGGATGATTTATTAAAAATCAAGAAAATGATGATTTATTAAAAATCCCAGATATTACGCCCCTTTTTATTACTCTGTTTAGAGTTGTCTGTTTTAGTCGTCACATTTTTTTTAATTTCGATTCGTAAGTAAAAAGTTCCTGACCTCAAGACAATTACAAAATTAGATAAGAACAATGTTAAATTGATTTAAAGTTTAGTTGAAAGTTAGGGTTTTTTGTGATTTTATTATTTCATTTTATAAGTTCCTAAGATGTTGTGTCTATTTTATTATAAACAATTAAAAGGCTTAATAATAATCATAATTATTTTCAATAACGACTTAGTTTTATTTAAAACCAATCTGAGTATAAAATACTTATTATCAACATAGACTTATGTATAAATAATAAAAAATAAAAATAATGCTTTATCTGTAATAACGTCACAAGTGATACCCTATTGCTGAAAACTTGGAATTATAACATAGTTCTTGCATTTTAATAGTAGTTCTAGTTTTGCACTGATATACTGATAAATAAGAAGAACATTCAACGTAGTCAATCTTTTTATATTTACTGTTATATGGATTTTTTAAATTTTTAAACTTTTAAATCGTCATACTCAAAAATTGCTATTTTCGAATTATGCCAAGCTTCTCGCAAATGAGCGATGTGTGTTCAAATCCGTCATAGGCCCAAGTTGGTTTTTGTATTTTTCAAAAACGTTTTACAATAATTAATGTACTTATTGCTTTACTGAATAGGGTTAACATTTACGACAAGTTGTTCAACGTTTAAAGACCAGAGATCTCTGTCTGTTTCGCTCGCTGATTGTGTCTTTACTTATTATTGCTTGCTATATTGTTTCAAGCGCTTAAGTAGTTCGAAAAACAAATTGAAAAATTGCGTTAACGCGATCGTTGAATGGCGCGTGGGGGGAATTCACAAAGGGTTTTCAGCATATTTCAACGACGAATAACTTTTTTTTCCCGTAAGCTACAGAGTTGTCGCCATACAAAATTTCTATGTATTTTTAAAGACCTTTCGAATGGTACTAGTCTCAATTTGCTACAAGGTGGGTACGTTTTGTTCCATGTTCTTTCAACATTCGAATTTGATGTGAAAATCATATCATTCTAACTGTTTTATGCTACGTATGTCTAGGAAATATCTTGAACTATGTATAAGTGCCTGTAAATTAATATTTCAACACTGCAAAATACCTGTATAATCATTGAAACTAAACCCATCCAAAATCCTAACGCCTTATGTTAGCTAACTAAACTAACTTAGAGAACTCATTTTCACACTGAATTATAGAAACATGAATACTTAAAGATATTTACTTTTCGAAGATAATGTTATTATTACCATTGTTTGTACATATTGCATGCTAAAAACGCTAATAAAAATTACCAAAATTGCTTAGAACTTATGTTGACATTTGTCGATCATAGTGATGGTAATGTAACCTCAATGATATCGATTAGATTGTTGCTCAGCCTAACGGTCCATACAAAAGTAACTATTACGGACAAAACTGTTATTTTTGTAGAACACAAAATAACGTTAGAAAAACTTTACATAAAGGTAAATTTTATTTTGTGTTTTATCGTCGGTGCGCCGACCGAAAGTGATATGTGCATTTCGTTAACTTTTCAGGGGGCTCAAAAAACATCATTACTCAAACTGAGTCTTACTTAAGAAAAATCTATGAATAAGAAAAGTTGTACAAAAAATATAAAGTTTAGGAGATTTAAAGAAAAAGCTGTTGTTCTGGCTAGTTTAAGGCTCAAAATTTTTTTTTCTCTTTTCGTGCACATATCGGTTTTGGTTTGAGACTTCCAAATTAAGGATGTGCAAGTTATACACATATCAGTTTTTATTATTCAATTAATGAACATAAAATGGGCTTCGTTATGTGCAAAATTTTGAGAACTATAGTAATTATTATTGGTTATTTTTATAAATAATAATACCAAAGTACATTTTATGCCTTTATTTAAAAAAAGAAAGATCTTCAAATTACTAATCATTACAAAAAGAAATAATCGACCGTAGTTCTTACAATATATTAATTATCTTAGACCCAATAAAAACTTCAAAAAAATGTACTAAACACTTTTTTGTTATTTTTTTTATATTGTTAATTACAAAGTTATTCTAAGAGATCAAACGTTTTAATACAATCATATTGTACTAATTTTGAGGTACATTTATAATAAAAAAAGTTCTACAAATGACTAAGCATTACAAAAAGAAATAATCTAGGTACCGTAATTTTAACGAGAAATATTATTTATTTTAGACCGATTAAAAACATCAAAAAAATATATTTTAAACTTGTTATTTTTTTTGTTATTTTTAATTACAATTCGAAGAGATCAAACATTTAATACAATCATATTGAACTTATTATGAGGTGCTCATTCTAAAAAAAATATTACTCAAAAATAGGTACTCTTTCTATATTAATTCTATAAAAATAAAAAAATTACTATTGTATTTTTTGGTCCCTAACAGTCTTGTTGAAAAAATCTGTTTTTATTTAGTTAAATTTAAGATTGTCGTAAAAAAAATGATTATCGCGGTGCATGTATTTTTTCAAAGACTGCAAGCTATCGTACTTGGACTTTTCAATTTTTCTTGGTTCAACGTATAGATCTACTAGATCTTTGTCATTGTTGTGTAGTCGTTGTGGCAGTAGCTGCCATTCATCTGTTTGACGAAGTTTGTAGAAAATTTCTCCACCTTTGTATAATGCTGCTCTTAAGTCAGTTACAACTGGATCTCCGGCTTTCTTTCCAGGCCTAATGGAATCCAACTGGCATACGTCTTCATAATTCTTAAAAAAAGTGTAGTCTACATTATGAATAATGTATGGCTTACTATGACGAGCTTGCGCCATTAAGGAGACATAGTGGCTAGGGCTGTAAATTGGAGGCTTAAACAAACCTTCTAGCGTTGAATGCACACTATCAACTTGCATCATAGTATGCCCTTTTTCCAAAATCAGTTGCTCAATGTCCAACTCTTTTTCTCTGGAAAGGTTTAGAAGAGCTGAAGACAACGTTTTATTCCGATTTTGATAGCAGCAACCGTCAGATATTATTATAATTTTTTTAAAGCCTTCCGTAGCTTTTTGTCTCAAAAAGTCTATAAGACAGGTAGTGAACTCATTTGCTGTAACGCCTCCGCCACCCTCATGCCATACATACAAATGTACTTCACCGTCATTGTTGCAGTAAATGGTGTAATTGTGCATTTGAAGTTTCTGCTTGTAGTACTGGACAGATACTTGCAGTTTGGGACAAAGCAGTACGCTTTGAACATCGACTGTAACCACCAGAACTTCAGAAGAACATAAAGCAGTGGCCTGCTCTTTCGCGAGGTAGGCTTCTTGTTTCATGTTTATATGCTTGTTGTATTCATCTTCAGCCAAATTACCTTCTTTAAACGCAGTGCAGGTGTCACACTGGTCTTTTCTGGGTTTGAAAATTGATATTTTCTTTTCTTTTAAAATCTTACAGAAAAGTTTTCTTTGTGAAAATGGTTTATTTTTGGATAAACACCATTTTTTGAAGACTCTATACATGTGTGTTTTATTCCTGAAAGAATCTTCTACGTAGGTTCTAGTAGAACTCGATCTGCAATAATGACTCGGTACCTTAGGTAACAAATTCAGCATTCAAGCATTTGGTCTAAACGATCAACACCACCCATCCCTCGGTTGTAATCAGTTATAAGTGTGGGCTTATAGACAGATATTCTACCAGGCTTTGGAGCCGTTTTAGTTTGGGCCATGTCATGGTACGTCGATATACAGGTTAATCGCTTACGGTCTTGGTAAGCCATCACCATGACATCGCCAGATTGACGACCCATGTATTCGCCCTCCACTAGCTTGACTTTTTGAAGCGAGACTGGAACGTTTTTGCGACATGCACGGAGCGTGCCAACGCAATCCGTTTTTCTGCTTTTCAAAAATCTTGCTAATGAAGGTGAATTGAACCAGTTATCTAAGTACAAGACATGTCCCAGGTCTAAAAGCGGGCTAATCAGTTTCAAAACTGTACTGGTACTCGAGGGCAAGGCAGAATTGGTTGTTCTTTTACCAAGATAAATAAAAAAATTCCAAAGATAACCTGTGCTAGATTCACACAAATTAAAAGTCTTAATACCATAACGTGCGGATTTCGTTTTGATATACTGTTTAATTGACAGAGGTCCTTTCCAAAGAATAAGGGATTCATCAATACAGATGTTCTGGCTCGGAGTATAATGTTCCTGAAATTTTGAATGCAAGTGTTCTAAAATGGGCCCCATAGGGTATAGTACATTCTGAGGATCAGAAGGATTTTGAGAACCCCTGGCAAAATGTAAGGCTCGGTTCAAAAGCCAATACCTTTCTTCTTTGAAAAGATACCTAAACGCATCCGTTTTCAACAATGGTAACTTGCAAAAGCAAGACTTGACTGAAGGCATTTTGATGATGCCAATCATCATCCAAAATGCGAACAGCACCAATATCTCATGCACATTCGTATCATACCATAACCTAGCAAATCTAACACTCGTCCTCTTTATTTCATCAGCATACCTGTTGGTTTCTTCAACAATATGACCCTCATTTACTACTCTCCTCTCATTTGCGGACGCATTCCTTACATGCCTGGCCTCAATACGGCCAATTTCTTTAGTCAAACTGGGGGGAAAGTCTTCGTCGGAAGGATACTTCTCGACTAATACATCCCCCCGGTTCCATCTTCCACTATTCCTCCCTCGGCCTCTCGCAGAATGCTCGCCGCGGCTGCTGGAAGATGCCACTTGTCTGCTTGCAGTTTCTTGCGGGCTTACTGCGTGAACCGGGACTGAAGCGGCTTCCTCGTCCACATTCATCCTAAAAAAAGGGGTTTTTATAATAAAGTACATAAAACCGCACACATACATTAAAAAATTTCCTCGGGCTTTGCTTGCGTTGGCTATACATATATTTTACTACATTACATTCAAAATATGAACTGTGCATATACCACCAAATTTTATAACTGGTAAAAAAATTATTTTCAGCAAATAAATTATTCTTATTCAGAGAACAATACTCAAAAAATAAGTAAATCGATTAGTTGACAGAAAAATAAGAAGCATCCTAATTATGTTTTATACTAACTCAGGGTGCTTTCGTCCCAGTGTTGCTACATACTTAGCAAATGGATTTCATACCTATTTTTTTTGAGAAACATTAGGTACAACAACTTGCTAAGTAGCTATCTGATATAATTATACAACTGCAAAATACAGCCTTATCACAGTCTGAGATTTCTATCAGGCACTATTATGCAATCTCAAGAATTCACTATTCACACACTGAAGTTAACATATTTGCTACTCACCCATCTTCTCCAAGACTAAACTCCATGGGAAACTGTGGGCACGGGGAAGAAATGTCTTCCTGGTGTGGCAGAGGAGGGTCTTCATCGTCCTACAGCATAAAATAACAATAATTAATTTAATTAAGACTGTATTATACTGAATTGTTTTTTTTATTATTATTTTAAAGAAATAATCATCAGAAATGTACTTAGTTGTACTTTGAATGAAATTACTCTTAATTCAAACGTAAACATCTTTGGATTTACTAGCTAAACTAGTGCATTCTTATTATTGGTACTCAAACATAATTTAAGAAAATGTGAAATGTCAGTGGATTTTTTAAGAATGCACCTATGTTTTATCAAATTAGTAAATGATATAGATAGAATTACTTGACAACACTACTACTAATGTATGACATAATAAATACTGACCATTCCATTTATTGGGTCCGAGACTTCCTCGACATCAACACTAACAATGATGTCGAAAGCCCTTTTTGCTCTTTCTAGATCATCTACATATGTGTTGAGGATCGGATCTTCCCAGTGTTCCCAGTCGTCGTCAGACTCCCCGAAGATGTCTGGAGGGAAGCCAGGGTCCTCAACATCATACCAGCTCTTCGTCAGAGTCAAAAATGTCTATGTCCCCAAACACATCCTCATAATAATTGGGCAATGGGTTATCTGACTCAGAGCCTTTGGATGCCTGAAATATAAATGATATAGGTATTATATTTAATAATAAATGTATAGATTCTTATTACAATTGTATGTGTATATATGAATGTGTATAGGCTACACTGGTGTTGAAAGAAAATTATACTTATTGATAATGTTACTGTTCCAAGAAGAAAGGATATTCTAGAACTGCCCATTGTGCAATAATTAAGTAACAATTACAGTGTTTAATTACATATTTTTTAATGATAATTGATCAAATTCATCAAAATTATGTTATACTTTTGCAGACAAGAATAATTACTTACATGCATTTATAATAGTATTGTTTTAGTTGGGGCTGGCGTTGGCGCGAAAATTATAATCAAATTACGTAATTATCAATATAGTGAAATTAAATTGGTTGGTATGGGTACTTACATGTAATATACGACCAAAGAGTTTTTATTGATTGCAAATACCACATACATATCAGGAAAAATCTATCGAATAACTATCGACAACATACAATCGAACAAGCCCCGCAAATTTGAATATTTGTTAAATATGGCGGCGAATTCTCTACTCCTAATCGAAATGAAAACCAATGAATTGCACATGTTTTCATTTTTGAGCATGGTTAATGTTGAAAATGAGAAACTCTACATAAACTATAATAATTTTATTATAGATTTATAGCATTTAGTATGTTTATATAGTGTATTTACTCAGAATTTTAAAGGCAGTAAACTTTTAGAATGAACTTAGGTAATAGAACATTTTAACTTTTGAGATCGAAAACATTGTAATTACAGAATTTCTTCATTATCCTATGACTCATTTCAATAAAATAATGATTAGTTAACACTTATTACTCACCATTTTTATAGAATAATAATCCAAATACCCTTTTTTTCAATAAAATCACAAGCGACACGCACACACAGTCTATCGTCAAAATGGCTGTCACTCTAAGTTTACAAAAACAAACTTTAGATGGCGGAAATTCGAAAGTGGCGCCTTTAATGTGACAGATTAAATAAAGGGAGCACAAAGGCTTTTTATCTAGTTGTTTTAATTTATTAATGGAAATTTGTTTAGTTAACTAACAACATAAATATTTTCATGATTAAATTAGGATGTCGTATGTCATCATTTTGGGGTCCAATTGGATCCGCTACCGAGCCGGCGGAGGTTTGCATGTTCGGGTCCAATTGGGGGCGCTTCCGAACTATACGGTTAAATCAGTGTTTTTCATAAAGTAAAAACAGAATTAAATTGTAAATTTTATTCAATTAGCTAATATTATAATTGTTTGGCCAATGTTTGTTACGACGCACCAACTATTGTATCGAACATCGACTGTTCTTGAACAGGGAATGCATGGAGTAGTGTTGTTATTTTGTAATGGTATTTTTATTTGTAAAAAAGAAACTGCTCAAATAAAAGTTACTTCTAAAAGACAGCTTTATAACAAGCTGAATCTGTTTAAAGGTAATTAAACATTACACTACTATTTTAAATACTTTTGTATAAAGAATACGCCGAAAACGCGTTTCTTGACTCCCTTTATTATTATTTTTACTTTTTTTATACCTATTTGTTGTAATAGCGGCAATGTAAAATAGTATCTACTACTTTTTTGAATCGGTCAAAAATAATTGCCACCATAGAAAATGAACCTAAAAAAATATATATTCTGCAACTCTACGTCTTTCAATACTTACTGTGTTCTGAGCATTGAAATGTAATACCAAGAACTATTTCTAGTTCCACAATAGAATAAGCACGAAATTGTAAACAAAATGTTTTGAACCTAATTACTTTGAACTTAAGTTTCATTTTAGAATAAATATTTTTATACTGATGACTTTTTATTTTCAAGCGACATTTTAAATTTATTGCTTATAAACTTTCTCCGATGAAAGGACATAAATAAATATATTTTGCAATGGTAATTAAACTTTATGTCTAAGCATTAAGGTTTATAATAAACTGAAGTGTTTAATACTGTGGCGTAGCCACAATACATTATTATTATAAAACTACATAAACTAAATAATTCTTATATACCTATAATAAATATCATAAATGTGTATTAGAATATATATAGGTATATATTTATATTCTATTATAAATATACTTTACATACTAAATACACTAACACAAACATTAAACATGCACAATAACACATAACATAATAATATACAAACTTACCAGTACTGAATAGCCGCATCGTCGAGTTCCCGAGCATCATCGCATCGTCCTCGTGTCGTACCGAGTAAGTGCGCACCAAGTCCCGCTACTCACAGAAACAAAGGAAGCCTAGAATGATCGCCGGCGCACTGACGCGCGCGCCCGCGGTCCATAGTCCGTCTCGCACCCTCACGGCAGACGCACGCTCGCTTGCTGCGCGAACATAATCCTTCCGCATACGCTTTAAAGCTATAATATATCTTTTCGCTATATCTATCCGCTTGTGCTTATTGTGAACGATATTAGTGTGGAGAATAAACTGTTGTCGAAGTGTCATGGTAGTTTAATTGTGTTCCCTGAAGACGACACACCATCACGAAGAGAAGACACACACAACATCTACATCTCCTACAATACTATTCAACTTTTTTCTAAGAATTGTAGATGTTTACGTGTGTGCAAACGTGGCCACTTGAGCGACTTAGTTTTGTTCCTGATCCTTAATCTAGTCAATTATTGATCGAAGGTTGAATGCCATGAGACTAGCCTGCGATGATATTGCGACCGGAATGTTCACAAACCGAATTTTAAGATTAGTAGAATACCATTTTTTGGTCTATCCACAATGTCATCGCATTCCGGTCTCATGTTTTTCACTTTGCACGTTAATTAGTAGAATTGACCTTCTGTTGTTGTATCGATACTTTTAAGATTGCGATTGTCAAAGCTTAGTGGACATCAAATTGAAAGTCATTTAGTTATTCCTGGCTTTCGTGAAAGACACTACTCAAAGGTACTGTTTTTGAAGTTCTAGTGATTAAAACCGAATCGGGTATTAAGTAAAGCCTGAAAACATTACGTCTTGTGTTGTTTTATTGTGATTCTTGTTCGTGGCAGTGTTATGGCACGTCTATTATTGTTGGGATTTGCTGAAGAACAGCGAAAACAAAGGCAGCTGTGATTTGAGAGACGCCGTTTACGCGACGCCAGTAACCCATTGCAGTTGCCAAAGAGAGTTTATTGCGAATTTTCGTTTAAATAAAGCTGGATTCCAACAGATTTTGGAAGAACTCCGCACATACCTACCACAAACTCGACGAAAAACAGTATCTACTTACTTGTATAGTAATGTGATTTTATTGTGACAATATAGGTTATCTATATTGTCACAACTGATAGCATCATAAAACCGAAACGTACATACACCAACAGGATGCAGAAAATGGACTAACAATACACGGAGAATACCAATGAAATGCTGACACGAAGTCGGGCACAAAAACTAGTTGACACACACCCAACATCTTCGGCTTCGTCGCTCAGCTCTGCCTCGCAGTTGCCGGACCCTGCTCCAAATGTGAGTCCAGTGATACCGGCCGCTGCAGTTCCGACGAGCTCGAGCAACGAATGCTTCTCGCCTCCGATGACACCACCACCAGCACGCCGACTACCAGCCAGCTTAGGACCCTGAGGCCCACCGGCCTCTGATAGGGTCTACTCCCGGTGGAAGTGTGCGGCGCATGAAGTGGACACAAACTGTCAACGAAAATGTCATGCGCGCATACTTTGGGGCTACAGAGGGGGGAAGTAACAACTAGTTTGACTGAGTAACATAATTATGTTTTTATTAATAATATTATTGTCTGTTGCAGATCTCGGCTGCGTTAAACATTTTATGCCAATGGGTCATACCAACGTAATGTAGGTGGCTTCCTATCTGTGCAACATGTACCAGTCGACGTTTAGTAAGTGTCTGCATGAAGTTACTGATGCACTCAATATCCGGGAAGTTCTTCTTAACCACATAAATTTCCCTTCATCGCAGCGCGAGAGAGAAATCATTATGAAAGGGTACGTTTATTGTATATTATAAATAAAATAGTTTTATTATTATTGGGTGCATTGATGGTACACATGTGGCCATAATCCTACAGATCATGAGGAGACATTTTTTAATAGGAAAATGATCATTCTTTAAACGTTTTAATAGTAAGTAATAAGTAGTTATATAATACATAGTACATGCCTATGTGAATAATCAGTTTAAAACAAGATTAAGAACTTTATCCACAAATTGTCATGTGATTATGTTCTATGTGTTCAACAATTGAGTACTTACTTTGGGGTCTCACTCTGCGCCTGGCATCGGACGCGGACGGTCACGCTGCTCGCTGTCGCTGCTGCTGTGTGTTCGAGTTTCCTGATTGGCGCTAAGTGATCCTGAGTCACCGCGCCTGCTATAGTCTTGGACTATCGTCGACTGTTAATTGCTGTCTTTTTCAAGACACAATTAACATCTTATTTCATTTAACAGTCAAGACACGTCGTCACCCGTCGCGTTTATTTGACCCCTTCTGGGCAAAACCACAGTTTCGTGGTCCTCGGCTGATACCTTATGGTGTTAACGAAACCGAGTGGGGTTTTGACCCAACACACCCGCCGAAGCCCCTTCAGGGTTAGGCAATTAATAAAAACTTTTTACAAAAAAAATTAAAACCGACTTCCAAAAAAAACCACTACAAAGTGAAAAATAACTTTAATTTCGAAAGTCGGTGTCTTTGTTTTTTAATTTTCGTTTTTTGCCACCGACTTCCGAAATTAAAGTTATTTTTCACTTTGTAGTGGTTTTTTTTGGAAGTCGGTTTTAATTTTTTTTGTAAAAAGTTTTTATTTTTCACTTTTTAGTTGTGGTACCTACCCCACACAATATCCAATACCACTAACTGCAATAAATAACAGTGACAGGAAGTTATCATCATATCGTCCATATAAACTAAGTGGGAAAAATATGTATTATTGAAGCTAACTCAAAAACTATCTAAGCAAAGTCAATAAAATTTATATGGGACCACCTCGGAAGCTTACCCTTTCAAACAAAAAAATAGTTTTCAAAATCGGTCCACAATTGGCGGAGATATCGGTGAACATACATAAAAAACAAAAAAAAAAAAAAACATACCTCCAAACATACAAAAGAACCTCCTCCTTTTTGGAAGTCGGTTAAAAAAGGGTAGGGGTAGGGTAGGTGTAAGTAAGAATATTTTGATATGACATTTTTTAAATTTAATTTCAGGTATTCGTCGGTAAAACCGCCAAATATAAATAAAATAAGGGCATGCAAACATAACTCAGATAAGCTAAAGTGTAATAATTTGAACCCACAAGATATTAGAAAATTTCACCAAATCTTTTATTCAAAGCCTGATAAAGTTTATCAGGATGACTTTATGTTGAAATATATGAAAATACATTCACCTGTACAGCGACGTCGTAGAGTTTGACAACGTGCTGCCTCCTTAACATATACAAAGTATTATATGAGGACATACGCAAAACCATACCAATTGTTACAAGTTTGCCAAAAGACTTTTGCTAACATTCTGAACGTCGGAGGTCCACAGACTGAGAAACATATCAAAAAAATTTTTACTTACCGGGGAGTTTCCAAACGAAAATCGAGGTGGTGATAGGATATCAAGAAAAAAATTAAGGAAAAAAGAAAACGTGATGAGATTTATTGAGACATTCAAATGTATTGAATCGCACTACTGTAGGTCTGCAACGTCAACGAGGAAATACGTCCCATCAGATTTAAATATTAAAAAAATGTGGAGGTTTTACGAGGAAAAACAAGATGTGACACTAAAGGTAAAAGAATGTTATTTTAGAAATATATTTGTAAAACATTACAATATCGGTTTTAAAACCCCAAGCACAGACGTCTGCTCGAAATGCTTGGAATTAAAGGAAAAAATTAAAGTCGAAAGAAATGAAGCTGCAAAAGTCCAGCACATGACAGCGTTACGAATTCCTAAGCTAAAATGTTTTTCACAATGTTGCGGGAGTATGACGACAGAACCTTCACAATATCCTTTGACTGTCAAAAGAACCAGGCGTTACCAAAAGTGGCAGATCAAGCTGCATATTATAGTAGGCAGCTATATATCTACAATTTTACCATTGTCATTGGAACATCAACAAATAAGTTACCTTAACAAAACGTTCACATCTACACGTGGACCGAAAACGTTCACGCCAAGTCATCGAATGAGATAGCATCGGCAGTTTATCACTTGTTGACACAAACAAACTTTACGGGCAAAACTAAACTTCGGATCATGGCGGATGGCTGTGGGTTACAGAATAAAAATAGCACGATGATAGCAATGAGTACGTATTGATTAACCACCTCTGCCCCAAAAGAAATCACTAGAGTTGAGCTAATTTTCCCTGTTCCTGGGCATTCTTTTATGCCCGCTGATCGAATTTTCGGGCTAATTAAAAAGAAATTAAAAAATAATAAGGAGCAAATCATCAACCCAACAGAGTATCATGCATTTTTTTCTAAGTATGGCGTTCTCAATCATCTGGGTAGAGATGTGCCAGTAAAAGATTGGAAAACTTTCGCCAGTGAAACAATGAAAGCAAAAGGTACTACTTGTCAAGAGTTAAAAACAGGTCAGGCCGTTTCTTGTTGCGAGGTGAAGTAAACTATAAAACAGATCTTGGTGTTCAAAAAGTGTAATTAAACGGGGTGTGACCACATTATCAGATTACGAAATTCGAGATGTACCACCTTTACTAGTGAATGTCAGTGCATTGAAGCTCAGTGACGTCGATAAGTTGTTATCGAAACATTTCGGTGATGACGCTCTTGAAATAATTCCCGATGTTGGCAGCGATGAGCAAAATGAGGATATGTGTAAACACTTAGAAGAAGTCGGGATGAGTATTTGATGTTACAATGATTAAATAAGTGCTACTTTCTTATCTGTATGAATCTTTCGTTTTATTTTAATATACCTACCACTAAAGCTAATAAAATATTTTGCATGACTCTCTTTTGCATAATATTACTTGAAGTTCCAATCAACTGCAAAAGCGCTCACTCAGGGACAGAAGCGCCTCTATCCATTGATGAATTTCAAAACCGCCTCTATCCAATTTTCAAACTTGAATAATAGTATATTATGCAACTAATGAATAAAGGACGGATTTAAAGCGAGGGCCATAGATGAATCACGATCAAGTGAAGGATTCTAACGACTGAATCACGACCGTAGGGAGTGATTCATGATGATTGAATCACGAGCGCAGCGAGTGATTCAAGTGTTAGAATCCTGAGCGACGCGAGTGATTCATGGCCCTCGATATAAATCCGTTTTATTCAAGAATTGCATACTATACTTTATACCATGACTACGAGAAAAAGAAAGATTTAAGCGAAAATAGACATTTAATAAAAGGTTAACACGTTCAGTGTCGGGAGCCCTCCTGGAGGGCTCATTTTAAATGTAGACATTCAGTGTCGGGAGCCCTCCTGGAGGGTTCACCTACTTGGATATGGGATGCCGGGAGCCCTCGCGGAGGGCTCATTTTAAATATAGACATTCAGTGTCAGGAGCCCTCGCAGAGGGCTCATTTTAAATGTAGACATTCAGTGTCGGGAGCCCTCCTGGAGGGTTCACCTACTGGGATATGGGATGTCGGGAGCCCTCGCGGAGGGCTCATTTTAAATGTGGACGTTCAGTGTCGGGAGCCCTCCTGGAGGGTTCAACTATTTGGATATGGAATGCCGGGAGCCCTCGTGGAGGGCTCATTATAAATGTAGACGTTCAGTGTCGGGAGCCCTCTTGGAGGATTCATCTACTTGGGTATGGGATGCCGGGAGCCCTCGCGGACGTTGGAAGTGAAACCTCCCGGAGGGGTCACTTCCAACTACGAATAATAAAAGTCATAAACTTTTATGGCGGAATGATGAGTTATGAGTTCTATGAAAATGGGTGGAGTCGAAAGTGTTAAGGAGGTTGTATAGCATTGAGATAGAGGTCGAATACATTGGTGTTGTTCTAAATTCAAACACCAAAACAGTGATTAAAAGAGCTTTTTATTCACTGTTTTCAGTGAATAAAATAAGCTTTTTAGAGGGGGAATGGTATAAATAACATTACGTTCCACGCGTTGTACAATACTGATATTTTTTACTTTTAAACAAACTACAGTATTCATTTGATAAATTTTGATTGTAAAATAATGCGATGTATTCGAAATTATAGCATTTCTGTCTCTAACTTAAAATTGCTAAAAGTGGATAGAGGCGGTTTTGCATCTATACCCCTCATTATGGCATAAAAGTCTGATGCAGTTTCCTAGATATTCACAGTCCTGATCAGGGTTTGTGTTTAGGTTTTTGTATAATATATCTGTTAAACCACAGATAACTGTGCCAATTAGGTTTTGTTTCTCACATATGTGATTATTTCTTGTCACGGCTTGAGCTGTCATCGCAGCCTGAATTTCAGGATTTAGTTGCGGAGCAGGTGTAAGGCAGTCAATTATTTTGGGTATTTTCTTCGAAATGTCATTTATTGTGTTCTCGTCTAAGCCATTTTTTATTATATTATTCCACAAGTCTTTCATTTGATTATTTATTTTTAATGTATTTTCAGGGGATTTTACATGGCCCATTTTTTCTAAAAGGTTGGGTATATGATCAATAGGTGGAGTATTTTCCACTTCATCCTCCGAGTCATAGTCAATAATTATTTGGCTTCTCTTTTTAACTGGTTCTGGTTCGTCTGGGAAGAAGATTATCAGGTTAATGTATCACATGTACTCGCTCGTAGTACCGTATGATACCTGCCTAATAAGATATGAAGGATAGGCGGTGTTAGGTCACTGATAATAATCACATGCACTCGCTCGTAGTACCGTGTGATAAGATCTTTATTTCGTTAACATTTACTTTTTTTTAGACCAAGTGTAGGCGCTCGTCCTATCGCTTAGGTCTGTGTACTCACTCGTTTTCCCGTGTCGTAGTAACATTTTATAATTTATTAGTTAGTATTTACTACTCAATGACGGGTAGATGTTTTTGACCAAGTATAGGCGCTCGTCCTATCGCTTAGGTCATTTATTCACTCGTATATTCGCTCGTAATATCGCAAGTGATATATTTAGTGTAAATTTATGCCGCATTCAATGTTTTTTGTTGTAATTTATTAACTTTTTCACTGAGAAAAAATGCTAAATCAAAATGGGGAATTTTCATACATACTGTAGCATGAATAAAAGGGGTCTTGCCACTTATAGAGAATGCTGTGCCGAGAATCGAACTGTCACAACTTTGGGTAATTATATTGAGAATGAAAGAAAAGAAGATTTTTTAACAGTACAATTTGTTTTATAATACGTAATAATAAAAAAAGGTAAAAAACACACATCAATTTAAAAAAATAAAATAAAAAATATTTGTTAGTCGTCGTAGGTATTTTGGTTAAGCGGAGGATTTCGTGTTAGAGGGTTGAGTTTAAAGATTCGTACGTAACGGGTTAAGTGAGTAATGGCCTTTACTAAATTAATCCCGGAAATGAATAGGTCGGGCAAAGTGTAAAAACACGTAATAATCCTAGATTCAACCTGATCGTGAAACCGCCTAAAATAAGATTTAGAAATTAACGAAATTTTAGTAGAACACTAAGTTGTAACGGTATGACTCTGGGTCCTGGGTCCTCAACGGAGTTACGTCCCGTGGAGCGCCGCCCTGTTGGAGTCAGCTACGATGCCGCCTCTACGATGGAAGGCGTCTACGAAGTTGGCGTCGTGGGCAGCGGGTGGTTAGAATATTACTCCGGCGCTGATGCGAGTCTGCGCCGGACGCAGGCTGTGGCCAGGGGACTTCAGGATACTGCCCGCACGACAGGCCGGAAACTTGGGGCCTTTTACGGCCTTATTCTGGCAAGGTCCGAAATGGGGGAGCTTTAGAAACGATACAGACTAAATTACATGGGGAGTAAGGCACGAGGCTGTATAATTTGATAAATGGGAAATTGGTATGAATACTCACGTGTACGTAGAATACTTCACCTATAACACACTCATAGATGTTCACTATACTGGAGCGACAAATTTCCCTTGAGGGGGCTAGACAACCACAAACTTGATACGATAAGAACAGCGGGTATACCCGCTGTTCTGCTTATCGTATCAGCACATAATTATGATAACCGACACTACAGCGGATTTGGGTTTATATATCTCAGAAGCGTTTGGAAACTGGTAACTTGAAGCAAAGAAAAATTTATTTTAACGACACGTCATGACCGGACGACTCACAATAGAATGACTATCGTCAAAAAATTGTTTTTATTCGAACAATATAGAATTCGAAATTTGAAAAGAAAATGTTTTCGAGTCAAATTAATTTTTCACTTCTCTTGCTCAAAAAATCCGTCATTGTAGCGTACCAGAGCGAAGATAAAATAGCATTTCATCCTCTAGGGGCTAAAGTAATTTTTTTTTAATTTTTGTCTGTTTCCAACGAGCCTACCACCCAAAGACGAAAAAGTCTTTGTTCTTAGGTAGGAGGATAGGTGAAATAGGTAAGATAGGTAAGATAGGTAAGATAGGTAAGATAGGTAAGATAGGTAAGATAGGTAAGATAGGTAAGATAGGTAAGATAGGTAAGATAGGTAAGATAGGTAAGATAGATATATTTATGATTTTTCTCCAATTATTATAAATTGCATTGGTGCATTCCATTAATATAATTTACAACAGTGAAAATGTCATCATCTAGTGAGAATGGAGACCCTAATTTGCAGATAGATGGAAGAGAAAGGAAAATAAATAAATATTTTATTTACTATTTTATTTTCTCGCAATCGTAGTGAAAAGTAGAGTGTAACACACGGCGCTAAAAACCCATTATACCTCGGTTTCTGTTTACTCCCTCGCTAAAGCTCGGGAGTAAAACTACCTCGTTATAATGGGTCATTTTAGCTCCTTGTATAACAATCTACTATTAAAAAGAATAGCTTACGAAACTTTTCGACTACAAAAGAGGCTAGGCCGGCAGCGTAATGCTGCAATACCTTCTGACGAGGAATTGAGCAATTCCATCAGTTTTCTTCTTAATTTTTCTTTATCTTTTCCCATTACTATATAATCCACAAGAAATTATGTTGTGAGATCGAAATTAAACACTATTTACACAAAATTATTATGTTTTCAAACGGAGAAAAAACGCTGTTCGGTAAACACGAAAGACATAATAAAGAGACGGTTATCTGTCGGTGTTGCCATAGCGGACCGGATGGCAACTACATATTTTCTGGTATTTTTTTTTACCAAATTCTTTAAACGCGTGTTTGTTGATACGAATAGTACGTAGACTACATAATCATCTCAGACGAGGCGTTAATAAGTATAATAATAGCGAAATGTCGATGCTGGCCTATGCGATAATGCAGGCAGTCATCATATCAGCTGAAAGATGTCTACTGCTGGACATAGGCCACTGCCCATTGCCACTTAAGTTTGGCAATTCTTCGGGCTATGTCGGTTACCTTGGTTCTCCTGCGAATCTCTTCATTTCTGATTCGATCACGTAGGGAAACTCCAAGCATAGCCCTCTCCAATGCTCTTTGGGTGACTTTTAGCCTTCTGATAAGGCCCATTGTGAGCGACCACGTTTCAGTGCCATAAGTCATCACTGGCAACACGCTCTGGTCAAAGACTTTCGTCTTGAGACACTGTGGTATGCATGCAGTAAATTCCAATAAATCAGGCACGGCGGTACCAAAATTCATCTACGAACTACCCCATTTCGACGAGACAATCGCAGAAAGGATGGCTTTCAAATCGTTTATTAGTGACACATAGGCCATGTTCACTGACATAGAAAACGTGGCCAGTTCACGAAAAGCATTGCGCGGGACGGCTAGCGAAATAACTAGGGCGATATTATTCACGGCATCGGATCCGTACGAAATATTAGATACGCTAGAAAGACTGTACGGAAGACCGGAATTACTCGTACTTTCCGAACGCATGCCACGCATGATAGACGATGGGCACAATATAGGTAGTTTCGCTAGCTAAGTAGCAAACACAGTAGCGGCAATAAAATCACTCAAAACAACCGCAATATTTGTATTCGCCCGAGTTAGTAAATAGAATCGTAGACAAGTCATGTATTCATTATATCAGCCTATTAATGTTCCCACTGCTGGGACACAGGCCTCCTCTCTGCGAGAGGGAGTGGGCTGTAATCTACCACGCGGGCCCAGTGCGGGTTGGTAGATGTCACAATATGTCTTCGAATTTTTGGTTCTAAGACATGCCGGTTTCCTCACTATGTTTTCCTTCACCGTTTTGAGAGCAGTGGTGATGAAATTATTTACACAAAGTAAAGCGCCTGCTTGGGTTCGAACCCACGACCCACAACCCGTAAGTCGGGGCCGTTACCACTGGGCCACCACTACTCTCAACAAGTCATGTATATAGGCACGTCCGAGCTAGAATTGTTATCTAGATTCCTTAACAAAATGACCGATCGATTCGGCGACATGTTCGCGTACGAAACTGCACGAGAAGATCGCAAAACAAAACAGAAACCACGCCATAGTGTGGCGAAGATAGCGATAATATTAAGTGATTTCATTTTCGATATAAATAAACAGATAGTCCTTTGACCTCTCACAAGGCAACACTCGCACGATTTTAAAAGTTATTTATAATTAGAATAATGAATCGATTTCTTTTTAAATAATAATCGATTAAAGTATCGACTCGTCTACCCTACACTGTACTGTTGATGGTGACCTCATGCTTTTTCATCGTTGCCTATCACGTGCAAGCACCCCAACAGATACCAATACATAGAGCAGCTGAGACAACAATTCTGGGAGAGATGGCTCCGGGATTTTGTTGCCGAACTTCAAGAACGCACCAAGTGGAAAACGAGGCAATATGAGCTTCGTGTGGGCGATCTAGTGATCCTCAAAGAAGAAAATCTTCCCCCACTACAATGGAAACTTGGCCACATCACCCATTTATATACTGGGAAAGATGGAATCAGCAGAGTTGCCGACGTTTTAACTTCAAAAGGCACGCTAAGGAGGGCTATCACCAAAATGTGCATTACCGGCCACTAAGGATGTCGCCGAAAATGAAGGAGCGAATATTCAAACAGAAGGCAGCGAGACTACTGATAATCTTGGCGCTAATACAGCCAATGCTAATAAAGCAGATCATTGAAAGCCGCACTTTCCAAGGCCCGGGAGGATGTACGCGCCCCGCACTAGGGCGAGCGAGGGGAAGGAGAGAGACGAGGGGCGGGATCGCCCGAGCGCCGCTCGCGCCGCGAGTCTGCACTCCGCAAACGACGACCGCGTAGAAACGTTTTAAAATTATTGTAACAAGTGCGACAGTGCAACCAAATGTAACTCAAAATCTACATCATTATACTACAGTTTTGAATATAAAATCTAGTTTGTTTAATTCCTAAACACGACGAGTGCACGCGCTTGTTATTAATAGGAGAATATGTAATTATATTGATCACATTATTGATTGTTTACAACAATCTATCACAGTATGAACGTCAACTGTTATTTATCATGTTCGGACGACAATAATCTCTAAGGCTAGTTACTTTTACCGTCACTTTGACCAGTACTTGACTGGTCAAAATGACAGTCTTCTCTGGTATTTTGCCATAGATTCAAACTTGAATGCGGCAAATATTCTACCCGCCAGATTCCATAAGCGAACGAGGCGTTACAAATAAATTCAATCAATCAATCTATCATTTATTCATAAGTTCACATATAAATTACATAAAAGTTACATCATAACAAAGTTACATATTAATAGTAGAAATGTAGAAAAAATTAAACTATGCCTAAAATAAATCCAGTGTATAACTTATATAATATTGATTAAAGGCCCAATGAATACAATAGCGACCTGCCTGATGTAGGTTTATTCAAACCTGTGTTTCAGGCCATCACTTAATAACGCTGAGTGATTCAGTGGACTATTATGTTACTGTACATAGAGCTATCATTGATACATAATAAATTTTAAATAAAAATTAACTTAACATTTAATAAACTCATTGCATAAGTTCTAGCAATTTGTCTGTGTCTGAGTAATTAAATGTCAGTAGGTATGCACTCAACATTTCACCACACTTTTTATAATTTACACTATATACAATGTGGAGACTACCATACAACAAAAAATTAAAATACTGGCACTACTAATGCTTGAGAGTATTTTCGAACTGTCAAATAAATCCTAGCTTAGAAAAAAAAAACGAGTTTTTCAAACAAATTAAATGTAATGTAAGCCGGATCCACCCTAAGCCTATAAATTCCGGTTATCCAACTAGGCCTTGGGTGAATTCTCGGGCATACATTTCAGAATATCCACCTTAGGGTGGATTTTTAGGGTGGATAACTGAAATAGCCCGAGCCGACTATGGATTTTGCCGAGCTATAATGACTAAACTATTGAATATATTCAATTGAATTTTCGTATACAGAATGGGAACGTCATTATGGACACACCGTTTAATTTTTTGTTGTATTGTCGTCTCCACCTTGTATATCTACAGAATTATTGATTTTATTATATAAGAACGGACCTAAAAATACATAAAATTTATTTATAAAAGTATGTCTGGTTTGAGGCTTTATGCAAACTAAGTCTTTTCTTCTCTTACACTGAAAAAAATGCAGACTAACTAAGATACATTTTCTCTTAGTTGGGATTAAAATGCTTGGAATAATGAATAATCTGTTCACTTTATACAAGATACCATAGTTGCCAGAACAAATTCATTTTATTTATATCAACAATTATGCACATGCACAGTTTATTCAACAGTCTTTGTTACATCAAACATAGCACGTTTGATTTTACCTCAAAACTTTTTTACATCAAAAAATAATTTAAGTTCATGGTAACAAGCAACTTGTTAGCATTAAATCATATAAATAATAGTTTTTAACAACGAACATGTTTGATTAAATAGCCTGCTTAGTTAAATAAAACAAGATCAGTGGTCACATCTAATAACTCTTTGTAATGACAACAAAACGCAACGCTCTCTGCGCTTTTCCAACCCCCACTTGCTCATAGAGTAAACTAACTTCGCGCCTCGCGGTCTTCGCGCGCCGGTCGACTTGTCAAAACACAGAGCGCTATCAGCGCTATTGTAATACTGGTGTCAAAACTCAAAATGCGTACGATAATAATTATGTAGGACTAGGATAAACACGCTGTGGTCCTTATGGCTATCTGTGCAGGCGTGCAGGTTGACCGGCGTGTCTTATGTTCCAAGAACTGCACAGGTGTATACGCGAAGCCACACGCCTAGGGTCGGTGCCAATATTAGTGAATTAACTATTTACATACCTATTTAAATACTGGCGAGTGCTTTATACACAATGGAACACATGGAAGAAGTGGTCGAATTATTAAAGACATGGAAGCAGCCCGATCTCATCCCAAAATTTGCAGGTAAGATATAACATACAGTAGGTAACCATAATACCTAGGTAGGTATACTATGAATGCTATTTGTCAGTAGGTACAGGAAATTTGCAGCCTGCACCATTGATTTTGAACACTTAGTAGCACTCACAAACTTACTGATTTTTTACAGCTACAGCGGTTAGGAGTTCTGTCAACTAAAGGAAAGAGAAACAGAGAGGAAAGCCCTGCACCCTCACCTTCACCATCTCCTAAATAGCAACAAAGCAACACACTGGATGAAAATGTTGAAGTTGATTTACAGTGGCTTCGAAATTCATCAGAAACTTGGAGGCTGACGGAAATAAAATGGAAAAACACATTCAAATATCGAATAATGCGTCTTCACAACAATAATAATGACTAGACTTTGGAATCTTATACGAACGAATACCCAGTGCTAATAGAAATAAACCGCAAGTTTATACTCTGGTAAGGCTTGCCCCAATATTATATTTTATATACATGTAATTTGAGCTATATTTTGTCAATTTAATGTTAATAATTATATTGTGTTCTGTTTTGTGTTTTTTAGTTGAACATTGACTTTGAGGCGGCCTATGGAGACCAAACACATAATTTGTTTGTTTATTGCAAAAATTTAAATATTGGAATTATTAAGAAATAGAAAATCAAAAATTTGCATTTGGCCAGGATCTAATCTCTCTAGCTGATTGTAAGTATATTTTTCTTCATTCATTTAGCGGCTAAATTTTAGCCTATACACATCCCATAGCTGGGCATACAGGGCATAGGCCTTCTCGCAGAGGGCTTGAGCTGCTTGTCCCCCATGCTAACCAGTTGCGGATTGGAGCCTTCCTTTTGAAGCCTTTGTACCTATTTTAATGTGACTCTTTCAAAACTTGAACTATCTGAAAAACGAATGGTCTATATAATTATTCTTTTATTTCAGCACCTAAAGAAGAAGATAAAAATCTTGCAGCATTTTTGGCAATTAAACAGAAGAAAAAACAAAAAAAAGTCCGAGCCTAGCTGCGGCTGTAAATCATCTAAGGCAGAAACGCGGTATGCGTTCATCAAACATTTAAGATCTGATGTGATCTGACGCTGAAATCGGTCAGTCTATTGAACTTCGGCTAAAAACATTACAGAATAAAGAGGCAACATAATTATTGGTGAGTCATTAAAAGATTAAAAGATATCTGATAAAAAAAGCTCGTAACTCTAATTTAATTTTTTTAAATATTTTATTATTGTTATATTGTTAGGTTTCGATATTGCAGACTATATTAAGACTGGTTAATAATAATTAGGTATCTGGTTAAGCTAATTCTATTTTTAATAACTTCATAAAGTTTTATTGTACATGTACACACGGCTACACATCAAGCTATACATTTCCAGTTTAAGCTGACCTCGCATTGCAGGGATATCGTTTACAATGCGAGATCACCATAAACTGGAAATGTATAGCTTGATGTGTAGCCCAGCTGCGTACATAATTTGTTATTTATCATGGTGACTTGTTTAGTATGCTGTGTTCAACTTTTAATAAGTTTTTTTGTATAATTCAAATAGTCTGGATTCTAATGGGACAATTATTATTGCAAACATTAGAATTTCGATGTGTTTATTTTTTTATTTTTGTTTATTTGAAGAACTAGAAGCAAAGGAAAATGTAAAATTTCATAACTTTTTGTCGTAACGTGCAATATAAATATTCTGAGCAATGGAAAAGTATGTTATTCTATAAGATGTAAATTATATTGAATGTAAGTATTTTGTGTAATGTGTTCTGCATAAATAAATTAAAAATCAAATATTGTTGTTTGATTGCTATACCATTTGATTTAATACCTATTTTCATGTTTCATATTTTTTATACAAGGTCTAGAGGGTTAACTTGATGTGGATCGTCACGCTATGTTATTAAAAACATCTGCGTAGGGGATGCTGAAATTAATTGACGGTTTATAGCAAATATTAAGGTTTCCTCAAAAAGTTTTCATGATAAGCATACAAGAAAACATTTTGATTTAAGCTTAATATTTGCCATAAATCTATATTTAATTTTAGCGCTCCTGCGCGGATTTTTTTAATTTAGTGTAACAATTTACCACAAAGATGTTAGTCATTATAAAAAAGTAGGTTCGTAGGTTCTCAACCATAATATTACAATAAAGTTACTTTGTTGATTTGTGCAAAAGATACTGACTTGGATTGACAAATAGAAGTAGTTCATATGACAACGGTTCATGTTTACGTTGAATACGAGGTTAGTTGCATTAATCAGGATAGCACAGTTATTTGGTGCAAGATCTTAGTTGAAACAACATAAGAATTTCATTGATCTAATAACGTTTCACAGACGTATCGTGCAAGATCTTAGTTGAATCTACAAGTTTAGTGTGTTAATGTGACAATGTTTCATTGTTAAACTGGCCAACATTTGAGCTAAATTAAACAACTACCCGTAATTAAACCAATGCATTACTTAGTAGACGGAACTATGATAATTTAACAAAGTTGTCATAGCTTCAGAAGTCAAGATCTTGTTAGGCTCGTATGGAGTCAAGATGTGTGATCACATTAAACAAGATGTTTATTAAAATAAACAATTTTTTTTTTCAGTGTATCAATAGGTGTTGGGATATAAGGAAGTTTATTATGCTGGTGTAGTACTATATTCAATATAAATAGTTGACGCACGGTTAAAACCTTGCATGCCGTGTAAAGCTCATGTGTGGGAAATCTAAATGGGCGAAAGGTGGCTACCTTAAGGATAGCTCTCTGCGCACGTTCTAATGGCAGTAGGATTGATTTGGCAGCCCCACCCCAGGAAGTTATACAATAAGTGAGAATGGATTGACACAAAGCTAAATAGACCTGTTTAATTAATTTGTAGTCCGATATATATCGTAAATTCTTAAAAATGTATATTAATTTACGCATTCGAGTGCATAACAAATCAATGTGTTTACGGAAATTAAGATTTGTGTCAATCGTTACACCAAGATATTTCATATGATCGGTTTTTGCTAAACTAGGACAGTTACATGCATCGTCAGCATACGTGCCGCACTTGTGCGCATAAATGTTTATGTTAGTAGTTGGCAGGTTAGTGTTTCTCATAGTAAATAAAATGTGTTTGGTTTTCTTTGCATTTAGTGTTAGGAGATTTTCATGTAGCCAATTAGACACTATATTAAAACCGTTCTGGGCTTGTTTATATACCTCATCTCGAGATTTATCTGAAAACAATAGAGCCGTGTCATCTGCATAAGACATTATGACACCATTTTGGAGCGTTAAGCTGCACAGGTCATTTATGTATACTAGGAATAAAGTAGGGCCCAAAATACTCCCTTGTGGTATTCCGTAATTACTATTTCGAAGCTCAGAACTGACGTACTGACCAATTTTGACACATTGTTTGCAGTCACTAAGATAATCAGAAAGTAGTGAAAGCGTTGTTTCTCTTATTCCGAGTGCTTCAAGCTTCACATCATCAGCCTATTAATGTTCCCACTGCTGGGACACAGGCCTCCTCTCTGTGAGAGGGAGTGGGCCGTAATCTACCACGCGGGCCCAGTGCGGGTTGGTAGATGTCACATGTCTTCGAATTTTTTGGTTCTAAGACATGCCGGTTTCCTCACGATGTTTTCCTTCACCGTTTTGAGAGCAGTGGTGATGAAATTATTTACACAAAGTAAAGCGCCTGCTTGGATTCGAACCCACGACTTACAACTCGTAAGTACTTACAACCGTTACCACTGGGCCACCACTGCTCTCAAGCTTGCTTCAAGCTTGTCTAATAATAAAGGACAAGAAATTGTGTCAAACGCCTTGGCGAGGTCTAGGAAGATCCCAATGGAGTGCATGCCCTTATCCAAATTAGTTGTTATATAATCCGTCATTTGATGTACTGCTTGATTAGCTGATTTTTTGGGCCTAAAGCCAAATTGTCTATCTGAAAGCAATTTGTTATCTTCTAGGTATTTCATTAATCTAATATTAATGATTTTTTCTAGGATTTAGGAGAGCCCTGTTAACACAGAAATGGGTCTGTAGTTATTAACATATTTTTTGTCACCAGTTTTATATACAGGTGTAACCACTGCTTTTTTAAGCGACTTAGGGAATATACCCTTAGTCAAGCATAACTGAAAAATATGAGTTAACGGCGGAGCAAGTAGGTATTTGAAATGTTTTAGTATGTTGTTTGATATGTCGTCCCACCCAACCGCGCAAACGTCCTTTAATCCAGAAATAATTGTTAGTACTTCATCGACATCCGTATCTAGTAAGACAAACGATTTAAGTGTGGGGAAAGTTTTAAGATGGTTTTGAGGGAGAGAACTTTTAGATTGTATGGTTTTCTGGTAAAATTTTGCCTACGTTCAAAAAATTGAAATAAACTTTATTTGCTGATTCGATTGGGTTGTTCTTTATTGTCAATAAGTCAAGTGGAGGTTCTGATTGTTTTGTTCTAAATGTAGTTGTTTTTATAAATTTCCAAATCAGTTTACTATTTTTGCCTGCTTTCTGCAGTTCTTTTCCATCAAATTCATTTTTTATTTTTTTTCAAAAGGTTATTGCAGAAGTTTCTATATCTTTTATAAGTAATGGAAAGAATTTCATTTTCAGGCTCAAGTTTGGTCTTTATGTGAAGTTTGTCTCTATGCCTAATACATCGAACAAGTCCGGGTGTAATCCAAGGTTATACACTTATACTTCTTTGGCGTTATTTTAGCGACTGTATGTTTTTTTATTGCAGAGTGAAGTGAATTTATAAAATAATTAATAGAAATGTTTGCATCGGTAGAATTATAAACTGGGTCAAAATTAATGTTACGTATGTCTTTCTGTAGGTGCGTCATGTTGACTTTAGTATAGCTACGTAAACAATTTTTTCTGGGTAAAGAAACTTGTAATGTTAGTAATACTGCTTGGTGATCAGTAAGCGAAGAGTTAGTATCAAATGTTTTGGTTGGGTTATTTGTTTTTATAATGAAATGATCTAAGCATGAACCACTTTGATGCGTGGGGTGGTAATGAGCTGGTAATAGTCCGTGGAATGAGCAGATATTAAGATAGTTATGTGCATGTAAATCTATTTTCCCGGAAGCAATGTTGATATTGATGTCCCCCATGGCCCCATGACCCATGAGTATTATGTGTTTAAAAGTTGTAAGACTTTGTAACTGTATGTTTAGTGAATCTAAGAAATTTGTGACATTTTGAGAAGGAGGTCTGTATATAGCCATAACCACCGTATCCAAACCAATTTTAATGAGTAAGCAATTACTATTTTGTAGCAAAGGTTCTTCTACAGTTGTACTTAAATTATTGTTAACAAATACAACTAATCCATCATTCTGGTTAATGTTTCTGTTGGTTTTATGCGAGACATATCCGTCTAAAGATGGAACAGCTGTTTGGTTTAACAACCAACATTCTGTGAGGACGATAATGTCGCAAGTTATACCCAAGTTCTGTAGCAATATTTCAAAACCATTTATATTTCGATTAATGCTGCGAATATTTTGTGTAAGTAGGGTCAGTGGTTTCTCTCCCAAGGGAAAGAGGCGTTTACACTCATCAATATTACAATTTATAGCTTCAGACACAGAAAATTGATCTAGGTCACTAAGTAATTGATTAGTCATGGTAAATAAACACCTAACAAATGTAAACAAACAAAAAACTACTACTAGTGTGCTTAATATATAGGTTAATCGGTAGCGCTCTTAGGCGCCTTCATAATCTATGGAATGGATATAGTTGTCCTCGGCAATTTTTCGTGCTGGACAATTTACATCACCAGTTTTATGATCCGATTTTCTCTTAAAACGTTTGCACGTCGCACAGTTGGGTGGACTGGATTTTGTGCTACATTCCTTAAAAGAGTGGCCAGTCTCTCCGCAGTGATTGCACGTCGGGCTAGTTTCACGGCAGAACTTGGCCGCGTGACCGAACTGCTGGCAGTTAAAGCACCGAGTCACGATCGTGAAATCTCGTACTGGGCATGACGTCCAATTAATGAATATTCGTCCTTGATTCACTAGAATCTTCCTGATGCTAGCTGGCACTTCTAGTATGTAATTGTAATTAGGGAGGTCTCTTTTTCCTGATTTGTGGCTCAATTTAACTTGATCTTCAAACGACTCACGAGTTGTATTGGTCATCTTATCTGAGAGGTTTTGCTCGTAGATGCAATCAAAAACCTCCTTATCAGTCAGTGCTACTGGGACTCCAATAACAGTGATTCTTGGGCGCCGTTTTGATGGTTCTTCAACCTTAAGGCCTGAAGAAACGAGTTTTTCTAAGCTCCTGAGCTTTTGAATGTCCTCTTTGGAGTCGGTACTAATAAGAACACCTCCATTTTTTACTTTCTTAAGGCCACGAACATGTAGTTTAAGTTCCCCGGGCGAAATAATTTTCTGTACGAGAGACTTGGTATCGTCACTTGATTTGGTCTTGTCGTTGGGATATATGGCAACTGAGCTTAAATTTGCTGGGCGCACAAAGTTATCAGAGCGTTTTTTGACCATATTAGCATACGAAAAGGGTTCTGAAGGGTTTGAAATGCCTTCAACTACTTCTTTGAACTGTAGGAGAGAGTTCGCGATGTTCTGTTGTTGCTGTAGGTGCTGAATGGTACTATGGGCTTGAATGGTTTTTTGCTTTAAGGCTTGATATAAAACAGCCATCTGAGATGCGCCATGTGAGACACTACGGCAAAGATTGGCTACACGAACCTTTTGTTCCGCGATCATTTTTCCGTCAGCGACTAAACTGCATACTTCACTTAGGATTTTTTCTATGGACCCCATCCATTTCTGTATCTCCGGCATAGAAATAACTTCAGCTGGTAGCTCATTCTCCAAGGGAGGTGGTGGATTTGGGTCAACAGGCTGGAAAGCTTGAGTTGGTGTCGGCGGAGGACTCCGCGCTACTAGATGGCTACGGCCAAACGGGCTAGATCCTGTGTTAGACATATCTAACACAGAAACATTATTAGATTCACTATTTAAAAATACTTTAGTTCATTCTTACACAAAGTCAGTAACCTCGTAATAATCGCTCGCGACACACATTTATCACTGACGACGCAAATAACTATAACAATTTGTATTTGTAATCAATTATTTGTATCATAATAAGCTAAGCAAGATACGTCCGCGCAGTCAGGCGAATCAATCGCGACTTTGAATTGGTAATAGATTCGAATTTAGAACTGTTACTGTCCAACGTACTCCTACCCACATATACGAGTAGTTAAGTTGCGTTTATTATGTTTTCCTTTAGTAGACGAAACGGCGATGTGGGACTTATCACAATCACCCGCGGAAACTGAGCCGCAACCTGATCTTGGGCCTGAAGACACAGTCATCATACCTGAGCCCGATGGGCCTGAAATTTTGCTGGAGTCTGTTTCGACTCAACAGGATGATTTGAAGTCATTACCACTGGCACCGCCAATGCCCGCGGCGCTTCTTGAACCTCCATTGGATCCAGAGATTCTGTCCGTTCTAGGTGAGGCAACTGATGAAGGACCTGTATGGGGCCAGGAAATACATAAGAACTATGGTTACCATTACTCAAAAACGGAATGGTTAAAGAATTAAGAGTGAAATTTTTAAAACAGTATCTCATACCCAGTAATTGTACATTACTTCAACCGCCAAAATTAAACATTGAGATCTCAGCCGTTGTTCCAGAAATGGTAAGGTTACGCGACAAAAAAGTTGAGACATCTCAACAACAGTTAGGTGCAGGCATTACTGCTATTAGCAAGGCGATGACGTCATTAATAACCAGGCTGTCGCATTTTGTGTGATTTACATAATTCCCAAACCCACGCTCGGATCAAAATGATTACACCCGGGCTAGCGAAGCCTTTTCTCAATGTCATACAGCACAGAGAGCGAGATGAGACGTTGTTCGGTTCCACTTTACCGAATAAAATAAAGGCGTCTAAATTCATTGAAAAACAGGGTCTACAGTTAAAGATTTTGCCACAGAACCGGTCACGTGCCCCTGCACGCCAGTAACACAGGTACATGCAGGTAGGGTACGACATTTCTTTAGTTGTTGGACTCACATAACTAATAATACCAGTATTCTTAACCACTCAAACGACCGGGCGACTGTAGTCGCTCAATTTTTTTTAGCGTTGAGCGTTAAGGCGTCTATCAGGCAGCCTCGCTGACTTGTACACTTTGAACGAGTTTTTATCTGTGAAACTTTTCATAGAGCTTCATGAGCGTGACACTAGTGTAGGCCAGAAGGTAAATAACGTGTCTAAGGGTCGATCAAACAGTAAGTCGTAGTCGGGTGACAAAAAGCATTGAAAAAAAATTGCTTACAAACAGAGTGCAAACAGAGTGTCAAATGTTATGAAGTGTCTGTGAGATCCGCTTTTAAAATGTAAGTAACTATTTATTTATTAAATAATACGCTCATGTAAAGGTTTTTTCACACTACAGTTGTTTTTGTAACAATTTTTTGTGAAGCTCTTTCGGTGCCGAGCTACCTGCTCCCAGGTAGAACGTAAAAAGGGTAAAAGGTTAGTTGTACTTGTTACACACGCCATCTATAGAGATATAAGCGAACTAAGATTTATCGTACTAATAGATAGTTCTATGAAGATGTAGGTGATGATGATAAAATTGTGTATCATATCAATTTTATTTATTAAAATTGATACGATACACTAAAATATTTATTGGGTTATAGGATCTATATTTCTTCGTCGAAAATCTTTCATAAAGTTGGCACGTTCCAGTAAATTGCAATAACAAAACGTACAAAACGGGAGTCAAATTCGCACTTTGCCAGTTTTCATGACTTTTTTTAATCATTTTGTCACACACACTTATCGTTATAAATGAGTTCACATAAAATATTAGCTTATAGGTATCGGGATTCGTAATAAGTTAATAATTCAATTAAATATAATAATTCAAAAAAAAATAAGTTGAAAATGAAACAGGAAATCACAGTGGATTATTTTTACTGATTGTTGGTACTCACTGCTAACCTGTCAAGTTCTGCGGGTTCTGCCTGTCAAAAAGTTTTCAAGTATTGGCACGATCGCAACGTAAGTTTATTAAAATTGTTCATTTATTTAGAGTTATTTTATTTCATTAGTGCTAGAATGTATAAGAATTGTTATTTTATTTTCAGATTATTTTGATAATCAAAAAAAAATGGGAAACTTTCTAAATCGGTAAGTTCATTTGCAATCATTGCGACCTACAAGTACCTACATCTTTTTTAACGTGATATAGCAAGTTTACAAAATATACCTTTGACAATCTGCAGACAGATTCAAGTGTCTTTTATGTTTTACAGAATTGTCCATACATGCGCATCTGATGATCGCGAATATCTGGTATGGATAATGCAATGATGGATGAGCTTCTCTGAATGTTTATGTTATTGTGGTTTACTAACATGGTGTGGCAGCTAATGTTTTTGAGGCTTTGGGCATACATACTTACTAATAAAAGTGTTTATGGATATTATGTTGTGCAGTCTGCCTGTAATATGCTAATTGATTTTGTTCTTGCATGGTTTGAGTTTTCTTTTATTTTTTAGCATCGGTGATTGCCTCCGCTGTGGACACGGCTCGGCGGAACCCACAGAGTAAGTATGACTGGTTGATTAGTTGTGGGTTATGGTGGGTGTTCAATTACTTTCATAACTGTGCAACAATCGAGGCCCGTGAATAACCTAGCTCATACCATCATAATCAGACTATAATATTCTCTGCTGGGACACAGGTCTCCTCTCTGTGAGGAGTAGGCTATAATCCACCATGTGGGCCCATTACAGGCTGATGTAATAACCTACCTACTTACACATAATGATGTTATAGGATTTTTTTTTACTGATATGGTGTGTCCGCTTCACTGTGATGTATCATTACCTTCTGCATTTATACCTATACCTAATTAATCAAATTATGGTCTTGGTGTAACTTTATTAACAATTTGATCTTTTTTTTTTAGAACCGAGCCGCTGATATCTGGGGCTGCCAGTATGTAAGTAATGTTTTATTTGCATTTAGTTAAAGTTAAGCTGTTTCACTTTCCATCTTGCAAGAGCAAGGTGTTTATAGTGTGAAGTTTTACTATGTATATTCTCTCAATTTTGGGTCCTGTTATCATGATGAATGTAACATTTAAATATTTTACAGCATCACAAGTACACCGGCATGCCTGCAGCCCAGGTCATACCGCTACACCGCTGCAATGGTGGCGGAGCGGATTAAGTTCTTGCGGCATTTAAACATCGAAGAAAGAGAGGAGCGGCGGCGGCTTGGCCAGGCCGAGCTGGCCGCCCTGAACGAGAGCTGGCGCGCAGCAGTGGCCGCCGCCGAGGCCAGGCAAGCCGCTGCCGCGGCGAGACTGGCCGCCGCCGGCAGAGCTAGCTAGGGGAGTTCTATAAGAGTTCAATATCCAATTTTACAAAATTGGATATTGAACTTTTATAGAGCTCCCAACTTATTTTTTTTTTTTATTATATATTTTATTTAAAAAAAATGTTGGTTGTTTTTTTGTACTATTAGCTTTTGCCTGAAAGAAGTTGTGGAAGATGTCCATCAGGCCATCAGCCATGACAAGCCCAGGGCCTGGCCATTTTCAAACTTCATTACTATCTGTTTAGTAGTTATTTTTTTCTCTTTTGAATTTACTTTTGCTCATCGTTTGTTGTTCTCGTACGTAAACTAAACGTATAGAGTGAATGAATGAATGGAACTGTACACATACTTAGTGTTGCCATTTAGTGGTAAGTATACGATTTTATGAATAATTTATTAGAGCAATAATATCGATGGTCCCAATTAAGAAAGTCGATAGTGACATTTTGGCGATTTTCACGTTATTACATCATTACATAAGCTATAATGAGTTCTACAATGTGCATATTTAATTTTATCAAAATTAATTCATTTTGACACATTTTCCAGTATTAAAATTGTCGATAATGATTGCGCGCCCGTAGAGGAATGCACGATGTGACATTACGTGCTGTCTCGCTCGTACCGCACTGGGACTGTAAGGGCGCGGGGAACGGCGGTTCTGCCACTTCGCACTTTGTTGGCGGGCGGAGCGCACGCACCTCGTTGTTTTGACTGCTTTGTTTTTTTCGCGCCTTATTTGTCAATTTTATTTAGGACTCAGCAATGTCGCATCGTTCTAAGCGCATACTTAATATTGTATTAAAACAAGAAAATGATAGTCAGCCAAAAAAACGAAACAAAATTCCCGAGGATAAAGAAAAATGTGGATTATACGACGCGGAACCTGGTAAGTAGTATAATAATTATTTATATATTCAATTAATGTACAGTTCCCATGCAAAGCAGTCATGGGTTATTTACGATTTTCAATCATTAATGATTTTTACATTAATGACGACCGTTCCCTTTAAAAATGTAGGTAATGGTAGATCCGACACTTTTAACTGAACTTGAACATTCCGAAATTCTCCGAAGTGCCACTTCCTACTTTCTTAGTCGGACTTTAAGTAGGTCTGTTTGTCGGTAGTGTCACATTCGACACTGTTAAATGTTTGCTAAATCTGTTGATTTGTCGGTTGTAACACATATGACATTTTTAAACTGAACTAATATTAAATGGTTGGTTCCATGTGACACTACCGACTTTTTCAAATGGCCACAGGATGTGTTTTTTTGACGGATGTATCTCTGATGATCTTTCAAAAATTCATAGCATCGATTTCGTTTCAATATTTTAGGAATGGACATTGTGTCTAGCCTTTTAAGATATTCAAATAATTTTAATTTATTTTCAGATCGAGCTTCTTCTCCAATACCAGCCAATTTTGAAAATGATCTCATTCAGCTACAAGATTTGTTGGGTGATATTGTTAGTGACCAGCATTCATCTCCAACACCTTTTGATGAACATTTGATCACTACTGCTGAGGTCGAGACGACTGTCAATGTACCGAAAACCCCTGAAAATATTGAAATTTCTGAAACGATTGATTATGCACCAACGACTTCTGAAAAGGCTAATTTTTCCGAGAAGACCGATATTGCATCAATCACCGCTATTGAACATGAAAATATGGTAATCGATGTAACACCAGTCCCATCCCCAGTTCGTTCTCATAGCGAAAACTGTAAATCTCGCTTTTGCCCCATATGTGTAGAAGACTGTATGATGAGCCTTGATGACGTCTATGATAATCTCCCAACACCTTCAACAATGACAGATGTTTCTACTGTTGTAACACCTTCTACACACACGGTTTCTAGAAAAAAAACTTACAAAACTGACATTGGCAAGAAAAGACTAAAGCACAAAAATAATTGGATTGTGGTACAAAGGAAGAAATTGAAGAATGAAGGAAAAGCTTATGAAAACTATAAAGGAAAAGAAATAGCAGAAAAATCATTGGGTGAAACTTGTGGAAAAACTTGCCGCTACAAGTGTACAGAAAATATAGAGGCAAAACAAAGAGAGAAAATTTTTACAAAGTTCTGGAGACTAGGCGATCGTAAAAAGCACTGGGACTTTGTGATCAAATACTCGAAAAAAGTTCCTAAAGGACGTAAAACTACAGAAGAAACCAAACACAAGCGGGAAAACACTTTTATCTACTACTTACCAAACTCACAGAAAGAACCTAAAAGGGTTTGTAGAAAGATGTTTTTAAGTACGATATCTTCTGGTGAACGAATTGTAACTACGGCGTGGAAAAAATATGACGGAGAAATCGCTGTTGCTGAAGACAAACGGGGCAAATATGAACACAAGCCAGAACGCGAACCATCGATGACATGATGGTGCAGAGTGTGAAAGACCATGTGAACTCGATTGATCGTGTTGAATCACATTACACACGAAAAGACTCCAAAAAGTTATATTTAAATAATATAACTAGTACTGCGCAGATGTTCCGTTTATATGAGGAATGGTGTGGATGGTATCCAGGTAAATACACGAACAAGGCGAATAAACGCCAGTACCGTGACATCGTGAATACAAATTTCAATATTGCTTTTCATCTACCGAAAAAAGATCGTTGTGATATTTGCCATGTGTTTAATAATAATGACTTCCCGAATGAAGAAGAAAAGCAACGATACATTGAACATCAGGAGCACAAGAAAAAAGCTCGTGCTCTGAAAAATGCTGACAAAGCTGATGGGAGTAGGAATGAAAAACTTGTTGTTGCAACGTTTGACTTTCAAAAAGTTCTGCAAACACCACATGGAGAGGTAAGCACTTTCTATTATAAGAGGAAATTAAATGCTTTCAATTTCACCATTTACGACGTAAATAAAAAAGCTGCAATTTGCTATATGTGGAATGAGGTTATTGCCAAAAAGGGTGCGAATGAGGTTTCTAGCTGCTTGTACGCTTTTATAAAAGAAAATGCTGAAAAAGGGGTTGAGGAGTTCAGGTTTTGGTCGAACAACTGCGCAGGGCAGAATCGAAATCGCATCGTGTTTGCTTTGTATCTTCTTGCTGCAAAAGAATTCGGAGTAACCATCATTCACAGATTTATGGAGAAAGGCCACACCCAAAATGAGGGTGATAGTGTCCACGCAGTGATCGAGAGAGCAAGCGAACATAAAAGTATTTATGTACCAGATGAATGGTATGTTTTAGTGCGTTGGTCAAAGACTGAAGGAGAACCGTATGTGGTGAAAGAGATGAACAAGGAGGATTTTTTCAATTTCAAAGGACTGTTGGATAATAAAAACTGGACAAAGGATATAAATAATCAGGTGATGAGATGGAAACAAATTCGTGAAGTAAAAGTCAATACAAATGTCTATGATCGCATAGAATATAAATATGATCTGGGTGAGGAACCAAAGACTTTAGTTGTTCTAAGGACAGGGAATAGAAATAACCAGCGCACAAGGCATTTTGAACTCAATCAAGCATATTACGGTGAATGCATCTCCATTCCGTACGATAAGTATAGAGATCTGAACTCCATGTGTAAGTCTTTAGCAATCCCAAGGAAATATCATTCCTACTATAAAGACTTGCCACATGTGCCCCCCAAAACAAGACAAGTTAGTGATGATGACGACAGCGATAGTGACTAATAATTAAGCTGTTAATCGTTTTAAGACGATTTTTCCTTATTTTATATTTTATTATTTTTTGATACTGTTACAAGAATATTTTTGTAGAGAGATTTGATAATACTTTATTTGGTTAGTTATGAAACGTGATTTTGTTACCTATAAGTAGACACCTCTGGTATTGCAAACGTCTATAGGCTGCGGTAACCACTTACCATCAGGGGCCTAAGTCTACTAATTTATAAACGTCACAATGGTCTCTCAATGGTAAGTTTTTGACAGATTTGCCATACAAAAACTGTCAAAAACACACCATTGAGAGACCATTGTAACGTTTATAAATTAGTAGACTTAGGCCCCAGGTGGGTCGCATGCTTGTTTGTCACCTTAGTGGTATTAAAAAAAACAAAATGAAACTGCAAGACTGATTAAAAAGTAGTTCCTATACTATGCTAGATTCTAAGATTGCTTATATAGATACGGTGTTTAACACTTTAAAGATTCAAGTGCCATATTTATTTTTCTAATTTTTATACACATCTGAAAGATGTTGCATAACTGATTTTAATGTATGGTTCTAACGGACCATTATTTTAATGTGATATTGTCCAAGAATACTCTTTTTTTAATAGTTTTAAGCCAAGTCAAGCTATAAGTATCATTATACGTACGTACCGAATATTGTTATAGTAGGTAGGTGATTTCTAAGTATCTTTCATGTCGTATAAATAAAATTCTAAGCCGTGAATGTATGCAACCTACGTTATGTTTCTTGATTAATACATGTTCGTTTCTTTATTTAATTTTTTCTTATGTTCACCGCACCTCCCAACCCATATTCGACATTTTTAATTCACAATTTAACATTTAAAAATGTCGAATGTTCCACTTCCAACCAAGTTCATCAATAGAAACCCAATTAAAAATGTCGAAAGTGTTACAACCGACAGTCGGTCAGTATTTTTTTCCGTGATACAATATCGCATGTGCATTTTCTCGCAAAATACAAGTATTTATTTAATTTTAAATATTACATAATATAAAGATACGTATGTCTAAGATATATTTCAAGTTTAAGGTTTCTGCGATTTGTATTTTCTTCTTGGGCGAGAAAACAAACTTCAAACTGCTCTACTGAAAAGTAGTCATTTTGAAGATACGACTTTCTTAATTGGGACCATCGATATGAGGCCCATACTTTATGATTGTTTTTTTTCTTTTGGTGGTAGGTAAATAGTAGAATAAAACTAATTAATATTTACAATCAAAACATTTATTACAGAAATAAAAATACATAAATAATAAGTAGATACATATACACGGCTACACATCAATTACATCATTACACATAAATAACACATAGACATAAGTAGGTACATATACACGGCTACACATAAATTACACTACACATAAACAACACAGACATAAGTACAACGACTACACATCAAGCTATACATTTCCAGTTTATACTGACCTCGCAGTGTACGGAAATCCTATACAATGCGAGATCAGCTTATACTGGAAATGTATAGCTTGATGTGTGCCCGTGTAAACACCATTACCACCACCACCCACCATCACCACCACCACCACCACCCACCATCACCACCCACCATCACCACCACCACCCAACATCACCACCACCACCCACCATCACCACCCACCATCACCACCATCACCACCACCAACCACCACCATTTAAACTAATTTATACGCATTTCGTCGTGGTATGGACCGTAACAGGAAAGACAGAGCCCGACATCACAATCCGGGCAAATGATTTTCGTGTCCTTCCTTTTTTTTGCTTTTACACAGCACCTGACACATTTGCGCCTTTTAAGACACCCATTGTCATTTCTGCCCAATTCTTTGGGCATGTGTCTTGCCTTTTGAGGCGCTAATGTGTCAGCTATAGGGAGAAGAAGTTCAAGCAGTACTTTTTCCCTATATGACTCTAAGGAAAGAGTACCGCTTGTACCTTTTTTAAACAAAAAAAACGAATTCAGAAGCAACATTTACAATATGTGAATGCCGATTTTTTTGTACCATCGCATTGATTTGTGCTCACAAGGATAATAGGCTAACATTTGGTCGTGTCGATCAACACCTTTCATATATTTGTTATACTGAATTATTATATTTGGTTTGTTGACCACACGACCACGCCTATTTACCATTGGCATCAACTGAGGTGAATGCTCAGTGGAAATTGTGAGCACATCTCTCTTGTCTTTACATTTACAGACACACACACCATTTCCATTAAATCTATATATATTTCCACCTTTCATAAGTTTTTTGATAACAACCGTTTTTGGATTATTTTTTTCTATTGGCGAGTAATGTTCCAGAACAGTATGTTTTTTTTTATAAGAGCGTTTCGGCTAATTGGACACTATTATAGAAATTATCCATATATATGGAATGGCCGCTATTTAAATACCCTTTTAAAAGGGTCATCACCACTTTATCCACATGTCCTGTACCTCCAACCTCATTATCGGAGGCACCTTTGTACATGTGGATTCGATGAACCAGTCCTTTAGGGTCGGCCAAAACATATAATTTTATGCCATACTTATGCTTTTTATTTTTAATATACTGTCGGAAAATCACTCGCCCTCTAAATCCAACCATTGACTCATCAATACTTAGTTCTCTTTCCGGATAAATTAAACTCTTCATCAGGTCATTAAAATAATTTAAAAGGTAATCAATTTTTGAGTACTTAATTCTAGATTCGTACGTAGTATTAAAAAAAAGGCATCTTAATATCAACAGAAATCTGTCCCTCGACATATATTTATTAATATTAAATTTTACATAGGAACTTTTTTTCCAATAATCAGCTATCTTACTTAATCTAGCGGTGCCCATAAAAAAAAGGATGCCTAAAAATGTCCACAACTCCGTAACATTTGTGGGTTTCCACTTTGTTAGGCGGCTATTAGGCTTCAGTGGCCTAGACATCAAAATTTGGGCATGCATATTTGTCATTGCCGCTAGGTTGGTAATAAAATTATCCGTGAAAACGACTTTAAAATAGTCCACTGGCCCTTTAGATGATGCTTCCGCGATCATGATCTCAGGGGTCCCAGTAAATGGGAAGTTATTTTCTATGGCTGTCTCCTCCGTCCACTCTGCAACCGGAGACAAAATAACGGAGGAAACTCTTGAGCTATAAAGGAGAAAAAAATACCGTTCAATACTGGAATTAAACACTACGTTTAAGAATACGACTATATATTTAGATATTGGTTCTTGGGTTTCCTACCTGTCTGACGCCCCGGAGCTGACGCTTTCGTTGTCAGAACCGTCAGACTCGATGTCATCGGCAGCATTCTCTCCGAAAATAAGACTGAGGTCACGCCTCACATCTTCATAATTACGTGACATCTAAAAACAATGTTTCATCGTACATTTTGTGCCGCATAATTAATACGATAAGTAGCCAAATAAAAGAACAGCTGGAGAGTTGCCTGAGTCACAGATAAAGAAATACGAGCTGATCAAGATAAAGATGCTTAAGTACAGACGCCAGCCACATCAAGTTACTACAATCTGTGAAATTTCTTTAATAGATTTTCAACAAACTTTTTCGCTAGAGAAATAAGTTCAATGATGATTGGGAAAATTTGACAGATTGGAGTAGGTTGATGTGCTGGCGTCTGTACATAGAAGAAGTTGAAGGAGATAGATAAAGATAGCTCCCATTTTTCATCAAGTAAATTAGGTAAAATACGGGGTGTCCGGGACATCGACGCGAAGCCGGTTACCATGGATTCAGTACATGGTTGTGAACCCCCCTGCGTTGAAATTTTTCGTCGGTTATTTAAAAAAAAAAAACAGCTGTTCCATACATTTTGCACTTTTCTATGAAACAGCTGATTTTTTTTAATAACCGACGAAAAATTTCAACGCAGGGGGTTCAGAACTATGTACAGAATCCATGGTAAACGGCTTCGCGTCGAAGTCCCTGTCACCCTGTATAGCTCATAATAAGAAAAAGAGAGAGATATTTTGGTTAAGTTTACTAACAAATGAGTCATGGTTACTTGAAATAAATTGAATGATACATGGATAATAATAACTGTTGGTACTTACCATGTACAGCCTCAAAGATCACGAAGATTCACCACACTTCACACACAAAGCTCTTGTCAACCACGGAGTCCAGTACGATACACCAAATGTTCACACGGTATTTCAAAGTCCAAAATCACAAGCCAAGGTAATCACGAGGTATATTCAGAGTCCAATATCACAAGCCAAAGTAATCACGAGGTAAATCAGAGGTCCAGAAAGAAAGCAATGGTCAAAATATTAAAAAAACAAGAGAGTATCGAAACGGAGAGCACGGAGGGTACGTCTGTTCACCACGAAAGCAAAACAGAAGTGACTTAAAACGCTTAATTTTGGTTACAAGAAGTTTTTCAGTCGGCATAGATGAATAGTCCAAAAAACATAAAAGACATTTTAAACAAAAGGGTTCCGGCTGTTTTACTTAAAAAAGATTATTTAAAACATAGATAGATAAGCATAGATTTGTAGTACAATAAATATTAAAGACAAAAGGGCTCCGGGTATTTTGGTAACAAAAGATTATTTAAAACAATGGGCATAGATTAGTAGTCCAATAAAAAGACAAAAGGGCTCCGGGTATTTTAGTTACAAAAGATTATTTAAAACAATCGGCATAGATTAGTAGTCCAATAAATATAAAAGACAAAAGTGTTCCGGGTGTTTTGGTTACAAAAGATTTAAAACAATCGGCATAGATTAGTAGTCCAATAAATATAAAATACATTTTATACAAACGAATTCAATATTTAACTACTGAAACCAATTTCTCCACACGTATTAGTGATTAACATAAGTTAAATGAATAATAAATAACATTAAATAAATAAAGAACATTAGTCAAGCAAGTCATAACAAGTTTAGTATATTATCAAAAAAAATATTATATGGTAACATTATTTTGTTGTCATTCATTCACTCGTTAAATTTTTTGAGTGACATTTTGAGACTCCGACTCAGGCGAGGTGCCGCCAAATTTTCTTGTAATATAATTTTATTTATTTTTTTTTTTATAATTTTAATTTTTAATTTGATTTTTAATTATCAACATGAGCTCTTGGGGCCGAGCCATTCGCCGATTCATGTGTTGTGGGCCTGGTGCCGATGTTTTAGGCACCAATGAGTAAGTATCAACATGTGAATAAATATTGTTCATGTAAGCATTATTGTATTTATTAGGTACTTTATTTTAAATGTTTTAATTTTTTTCATTTTAGGCCCATCTATCAAAACCTGGAGGAGCTGCACCAGGCCCACGACACGGCGAGTGCGCTGCAGTCGTTGGTGGAGGTGGTGAACGAGGTATATAGCGTTATTGATTGTTTGGTGCCACTTTTGTTAACTAATTCTATAGTTTTAGGCTATTAAGTTAAAAGTTAATAACGAAATAATAATAATACACGCCACATTTTTATGGTCACTCAAAACGCTACGCGTACGTACATACATATTAGTGCCTACAGAAGAAATTAATGTCATTTAATTATTTCTTCCACAGATGCGCGAAGCTAAATCTAATCGCCGACATTCCGTATCGGATGTGGCGGTTAGAGTTGCAGCTTAGCTTGCACCCACTGCTGGTGAACAGGCCGGAAGACAGTGAGGACATGGACATGCTGTGAGTACATACTTGCTCAACTGTTCTGCCTTCTCTTTATATCTTAGAAATTATTTTGTAGAAGCGATTTCCATAACATAAATACATGCAATAGACATGATATTGTGATAGGTAAAGGACATGGCTAAGCCACTGCCTTTAGCATGTATAGAAATTTCTCACTACATCATAACATTCAAATATTCATTAATGAATTATTACGGTTTTATTATTTTCCTAGAACTTTCTTGAACTAATCAAATAATTAAAAGTATTTTTCCTGTTTTTTGTTTGACAAGAAGCACACAAAATTATGACGGCACTTAATAAATAGTGCTGTTTACTAAAAAGTGACAATCGATTCTTCTTTGTTAGACTTGATTCGATTAGAACCATTAGAAAAAAAATACCAAAAGCTTCGGAAAACGTGTAAACTCTTTGGTAAACTCTTTGTTAAATATATGCAAATGATCCAATAACCATCACAATAATAAGAAACTATTTTATGTCGAAGAATGTTGATTGAATAATAATCGACAAGAACAGTATTTCTATTTTCAATTATTTTATCGATTATGCTACATTCCAAGATGTTCCATACCATCTCTATTAAAAAATCAAACGTCAGTCAGGCCAGACGTGTGTCAGACGTCGTTTTTTCGTTTTGCCGTTTCTGGATATTTAGTATTTACTTTTGACCCTCGCTTATTTGTCGGCCTTATTGAGTGTGCTTATCTTCATGCTGACCTTCCGCTACTCTACATGGACTTCCCTTGCATATTCATTCATTATGAGATGCATAAACTAGTCGTGTCTGGTGTAGACTGTGGAGGCATATCACCTTTTCTTTACATGGTCTTCTACTCACTATCTTAGCATGATGGTACACAATCGATCGAGGTAAGTCATCTAGAGTTAGCTGAAATCAATCTACAAATACTCAATATGAGCAGCAACTAAGTGCAAAGCCGATTTGGAGGTTGTTTACCACAGTTCTTAAAATCTAATATAAACTCAATGGCAATGGATCAGAAAGACTCAGTTCTTCTTATAATTGTAACAACGACAAACTAGTTGCCTTAGATGTCATAAATTATTAATATGTTTGTGTATTTGTTAAATACTTGACTCATGTTAATAATTTTATTCTAGGTTTCAAAGGATGCCAACTTTTGCCATCCATGTTTTGAACGTCTGAGTTCGGAAATAGCTCCTGATGCACGTTTATTTGGGCATACCTACAATGTGCATCACTTGTGGCCGTTATGAAGTGCACAATACCATGCAGTGGAAAGGAACAATTCAATGTTTCAGAATGTACCGAGGTCACATCCAGCTTTCTATCAGGTAATTAAAATGATGTGTATTACAATGTGTTCTTTCATATTTAAATGCCCATCCAATGCATGAATGGATGGTCTTCCTTTTCGGATAATCAGTTCATCAGCCTGCAAATAGTCGGTCCTATCCCAGACCTCAATATTATGTGTATTTCCTATATTGATTCAATGCTGACTTCACTATATTAATACTTATAATAAATATTTTGGATATTTTACACAGCACCATATCTAGTCCTAAACTAAGTAGAGCTTATATTTAATACTTATACAACTCCATACTTTTTTTTGTAAACACCCAGACCAACAAAAACACGTATGTTCACAGTTCATCACATAAATATTTGTGGCTAGTGATGACTCCTTAAATATCCTATATTGACTTTTTCTTTTAGGTTATGAACTATGCGTGTCATCCCTGTTGGATGAGACATCAACGGCAGTCAAATCAAGATCGAAATCGAGTAAATCTTCCTGGACCTGAATCAAGACCTGAATTTGAAGCAGCATCTAGACCTTTACCTACTAGAACTTGAAATAAATTATAAGCGGGCTGCAAACACCTCAACACACTGTACGAGTATGTTTAATGGTTGTGTCTTTGAATAACTGTTACATGTAATCCCAGGATTTATAAAAAAGATATTTGTTGAAAAACATAATTTTTATATTCCCCGCAGTACTAGGGTTTGTGAGACACATATATGTGATAGATATGTGTCTCACAAACCCTAGTACTGCTTTGCTCCATATTAAATAATTAATGTACCTACATTTTGTTATTTTATTTCTGCAATAGCATTCTGTTTATGTACCGGCACAGATTAGTACAGATGATTCACTCGGCAAAATCATTTAAATAAAAAGCGACTCTTAACATACATAACATAACATAATCAGCCTATTAATGTTCCCACTGCTGGGACACAGGCCTTCTCTCTGTGAGAGGGAGAGGGCCGTAATCCACCACTCGGTGCGGGTTGGTGGATGTCACGTCTTCGAATTTTTGGTTCTAGGACATGCATAGATGCACTTAGGACATGCCGGTTTCCTCACGATGTTTTCCTTCACCGTTTTGTGAGCAGTGGTGCTAAAATTATTTTACACAAAGTAAAGCGCCTGACTGGGTTTCGGTTTCGAACCCATGACCTTGTAAGTCGGGGCCGTTACCACTGGGCCACCACTGCTCACCAAAAGCGCCTCTTGCTACGACACAATAAAGTGCAGTTCAGGTAGCACAGTGCTAATTACATAAAGTTATATTCACATAGAAGTTGCGGTTCTTACAATCGCGTAACTCTTTTATTTTCTGACTACGTTACGCCACCTGAATTGACCCGACGAGTCGAGCCAGCCGCGTACTTGTAGCTTCATACCTAAAATACGGAGTGCGCCTGGCCTGTCAGTGCGTATAATTATATGCGTTGGGTGATTTTCCCAACATAATCTTTTTTTAACCTATTTGTTGAAGGTTGTTAACCAACGCCTAGCTACAGTTCATAGCAAAATCTTTTTCTTGTGCAAGTTTGTATGCCTTTTGACGTAGGAGTTTCTACGATTTTATTTTCAGGATTGTAACGATATAAAAAGTTCCTGAAAGTTTTTTCATACGCAATACTAATATTCAGCTATTCAGCATTACATATTAATAGGTACAATGTTTATACATTGCTAAGGGAGTCGCCCATACTTCCATTTAGCCATGTCATTTAGATTAACTAAACAAGTTGTCAGTCAGTTACAGAACTTAGCGATGGAAAGTTCAAAACCCACATCAAATGTGGCCTTATCAAAAAAGCATACTATAAGACTACATTGAAGACAAGGAAGCTTGGCAATAATTCCTTCAGCACATGTGACTTCCCTGATAAAATATTTTGATCTGATTGATTGTGATTGACTGCAATTTGAGATTGATCAACCAAGAACATTTAAGAATATTTGTTACAGTTTTGATTCATTCATTATGGAAGTTTTCTTTTTTAAATCTACAAATTTTTAATCATAATTTCCTTTTTTGTAGGAACTTCCCCCGGCCTGCACCAGCAGCACAGCCTCCACCACCGGTCTGCAGTGAGTGGTTGGCATGGCTCCAAGAGCGCATTGATTATGGGGAGCCCTGGTGATCGTTCATGTCCAAGCGACTCATCAGGGCTCCCCCAATAAACTATGAACTTTTCCTCAAGTTTTTTTATTTTCCCTTTGTATCTAATTTCCATCACACATACTAACATGAAGTGAAGGTGAATAGGTGAGTATGAACTAGATAGGTACTAGTCTTCATTGTACTACTACAACGAAGGATCCTAATTATGTTGGTTGAGGTGTGTACCTAGGAGGTAGGACTGTCTTTTTGTTCTTGGCATGGCTACAGAGGTCTGTGCCAATTTTTTCGTACATTTCGTATACAGATTAGGTTCGATCCATACCACAGAATTGTTGGTTCTACGTTTTACATCTATATTACGGCCGACGTATCTTGGCGATCCTGAAGCTGTTTGGCTGCGCAATGGATCTTTTAGGAAAAAATAAAACAATTCACGTAAAACTAGGCAGTACGGTCCGATGACTATAGCCTGATATTGAATGGTCATAGACTAAAAAGATACTATGTTGTCGTTTTCAATTTAGCGGTTTTCAGTGACTTGAAAAGAAACAGTGGGTTCAAGGAAATGGATTTTCTGTAAGTATTCATAACTTTTATAACTACAAATACTAAGGTTTAGCTGTAATGTTTAGTGTGTAGTTTTCTTTGAAGTTATTAGTGTCATAGGTAATTATCGAACCAATAGGTCCTATTACATATTTATAACTTTTTGTTAGACAAGACGAGGATACAAATCCAAGTGACTGGGTCCCGTCGGAGTCACTGCCTCAGACTGCCGCTGACTGCGGCGGGCCCGGGGGCAGTGGCGCCGACGGGGGCGGCGGGCCCGGTGGTAGCGGCGCCGGCAGCAGCAGCGGTGCGGAGGACGGCCAGTCGAAAATGACGGCTTTGCTGCGGGCGGCGAAGCGAGCCGTCATCATTGAAGACCGGGATGATGCCGCCAAACGACCGTGCCTCCGACCGCAATTACCCACGCCGAAAGGGAAAGGCGTGGGTAAAAAAACAAAAATAAATATATAATAATAAAATAATATTTATTTTAAAGTTTATTTTTTTATTGCACGCTCACAAATCAATGTCAATAAATTAGCTAGGTACTTATAGACACGACTCAGAAAGCGAGTTGTGGTAGGTACACCAAGAACGAATGTTATTCCACCTTGACACTCGTAACAATACATGTAACAACCGAATATCGTATGAAACAATCGAAACAGGTGTGTAGAGACCCTTACCGATCCTTATTTTACGATGTTTTCGAAACAATAGAAATGCACAATGGACGCACAGGTGCGCCGCGCCGCACTCGAGGAAAATTATGTAAATTGAATTAAATTGACTGGACGCGCATGCGCGTCGCGAGCACATGGTAAAAGTTCGAAAAACGCTCATGCGCGTTGGCCGCACTGTATGCGTAACCCAATGTATTAGTGTTGTATATTTAAAAAAAATCCCGAAAGTTTATTCTTTCAGATTATCTACCAATTTTAAGCATCAAACACAGTCTAATTGGATGTTTTACATGTGTTAAAGTCGACAGACTTCGCCCTAGTGTGCCGGTATTTCGTCAAGTTTTTCAATGATATTATACATATTTTAGTAAAATACTTCTTGTAATTAGAAATACAGGTCATTATTCATATTTTAGCATGAGCGTACCCAGCTTTTGGCCCAGGGGGGGCAAATCAGAAATTTCCCCCCACATGTTTTACATAGTTTGATATTGCTGCTGCGTTCGTGTATTTTTAACCGACTTCAGAAAAGAAGGACGTATTAAGCTTTTTTTATATATGTAGGGTTTTTTTTTTATATCGGAAGTGTTTAAAGAATCCCAGATTAACGTAGCTTACGAAAAGTTCTACGAGCTAATATATCTATTCTATCAATTATGTTTCCCTAACAGAAGAATAAAAATATCAAACAGGGATCGACCGCTAAAATGGATATCTAAAGGTATTAGAGCAAGCTGTAAGACCAAAAGATCTTTACGGAATAATTACTACGCTAACAAAACTGCGGAAAATAAATCAAAGTTTAGAAACTACTCTAAACTCCTGCGGCGTTGCATACATGGGTCTATTAAGAGAATTAATCACCAATTTATCAGTAACTCAAAAAACAAATGCAAGGCAGCATGGCAACTGATAAAAAAAGAGTCCATCGATACTAAGAGCAAACAAGTAATTGAAAACGTAAGGAACAAAGGTACTGTAGTTAATAGCCCGGATAAAATTGCTGAAACATTCAATGACTATTGGATTAATCTAACTAACGACACCCACAAAAATACTCGTGTTAGCCTTAAACAATCTGTTAGTGATAGTATTTTTCTAAAACCATATGGATATGAAGAGATAAATAGAATCATACTGTCTCTGAACAACACAAACTCAGTAGGTTATGATGAGTTACCAACAAAAATTCTAAAAATCTGTTCAAGTGAATTAACACCAGTCATAACATTTCTAATAAATCTATCTTTTGAATCTGGATGTTTTCCTAGCCTACTTAAACAATCGATTGTAAAACCTCTCCACAAAAAAGGTAACAAGGAAGATCTAGATAACTACCGACCAATTACTCTCATACCCGTCATTTCAAAAATCTTTGAAACTGCCATGCATAAACGCCTTACACAATTCATCAAAAAGCATGCGATCCTAAGAGAAGAACAATACGGTTTTCAAAAGGGAAAGTCCACAACATTAGCATGTTTTAACCTAATTCACACAATAATTACTAATTTAGATAAGCGAATGCAGACAACGGGTATATTTTTTGACATGTCGAAGGCCTTCGATTTCGTATCACACACATTGCTAATAGACAAGCTAGAAAAGTATGGGATTCGGGGCCTAGCACTTCAGTGGATAGTAAGTTATTTAAGCAACAGAATGCAGTGTGTAGAAATCGAAAGAATTGATAGTAAACTAGAACTAAAGTCGTACAGATCAAACTATAAACATAACAAGTCTGGTGTGCCCCAAGGGGGTGTGCTTAGTTCCCTATTATTTTTACTCTATATCAATGACCTTCCCGAAGTTACTAATCACCCCTGTTTTCTGTTCGCTGATGACATATCGTTAATAATGACTTCGAATAATACTGACATTAATAAATATACAACTGACATAAATAGCACAATTGAATCAATAATAACATGGCTTGACGAAAATAATCTACGTGTAAACCTAACAAAAACAAATTTTATTCAATTTAGTACATATGGACGAGAAAATAAAACTTTAGACATCAATTATAGAGGACTTGAATTAAAAGAAGTAAACGAAACAACATTTCTCGGTATCACGATTGATAAACACTGCAACTGGAAGGCCCACGTCAATAAAGTATGCAATAAAGTAAACAAATTCGTGTACGTTTTATACGAACTCTCAAAAACATCAGCGTTAAAAACCGTATTATCTGCATACTATGGATACGTTGATTCTGTGTTAAGGTATGGTCTTATCACCTGGGGTTACTCAACAGAAAGTCAGAGAGTGTTCATTGCACAAAAAAAATGTATCCGCGCCATCGCGGGAATACGCCCATGGGAATCTTGCAAACCCTTTTTCAAAAAGTTCAAGATACTAACCCTTCCAAGTCTGTATATCTTTGAATGCGCTAAATTTGTTAAAATGCACCCGGAGTTATTTAAAAAAGCTCATGAAATGTTTCAAAAAAGTAATAGACACAGAAATAGAATAGTTTTGCCCATAATTCCTAGGACAGCATTATATAGTAAGAATAGCTATGCAATGTGTGGTCGCATATTTAATGCTATACCTGACAGTATTAAAATCTTACCAGCTAATAAATTTACAAGGTGTCTTAAAGTATGGTTAAGGGAAAAGAACTTCTACTCAGTAAGTGACATATTTAAGAAGAAATTGAATAATAAATGATAATCATTTACCCTCTGACATTAATAGTATTCTGGAAAATTTATCTAATATTATAACAACTTTGCTACTAAATTTTATTTATATTAGAAGAATGACTTTAAGAGTATGTAATTATAAACCCAAATGTTTGCATGTCACATTATTATGACTAAGTGTTATGGATCTGTAATATTTATGTTAAGACCTAAATTGTACCAATACTTATGGCAAATAAATTGATTTGATTTTGATTTGATTTGATCGATATTTTCGTCAATTGTGGACTGAATATAATTTTCTTTTTTTAAATGAAACACGAATTTTCAAAATTGCTGCCTAATTGACAATATTTCATATTTTTAACCTGCATGTATTATTACGTTATTTAAAAGTAAATTCAAAACTAGGGCACCCATAGTTTTCCGTTTGTCGAAATTATGTACTTTTCATTCATAATTTCAACTTTGAAATTCGGTGTATTCTAAAAAGACGTAAGAGCCAAATGACGTCACTTATACGGTGGAATAGCGTTATATCCTTTGCTTAACTGCGACCCGTCAAAAAAAATTGTTAGATGTCACTGTCATATAACACTTGCCTTGACTTTGTCACTTTGTCAGCTTGTCAAGTTGTCAAACTATTATTATTTTATAGTTATTTTAAAATTAAATTCGGTAATTTTCTTATTTTCAAGTGTTATTAACCTAATTTTGTTTTTATTAAATAACCATGAAAGTTTCGGAAGCATTACTAGTTACCGATAGCAGAAACTTGCCGAAAGTAGACTATTTAATGCTATTGCAATTTATGCACGAAAATGAATGAAACACGTAGTGCCAAGGCATTACTAGCATCATATGATATGTAGAAGTAAAGCGAGAAGGAAACACATGCACCGTTAAATGCAGAGTAACACCCGAACATAAAGTGAAGTCAAAGCTATATCAGGTTACAGCTGTAATCGATGAATCTGTCGAGAAGATTATCACAGTAGAATGCAAACGTGCTATATGCTTTGCCATTTGGCTCATAAAACGGTCAGATGAACCTTCTACTACGTCAACGAAGTGTTATTGGAGTAAACCAAAACTTGCTGGTGCTGTAGGTGACCAGAAGATTATTTTGGCAAAAAACATTGGCAAAACGAAAAGAACCCCAGATAATATAAACATGACTGTCAATATTTCAATGTTTCCGAAGAGTGCAAGAGGCGTAAAGTTACAACAGGAATGATTTGAAATTACTGTGGGAATCACCAGCCCCAGTTAAATGACTTAAGTGTGTTTAATTTAGTACTCCAGTTTGTGCACCAAGTAGATGATCACTGCTATGACAATTTTAAATCATTTTCTGCAACAACTATTACTGTAGATGTAGTTGAAACTATTGCTGAAGCTACAAAAGCTCAAGCACTCAAAACTGTGGCATTCTATGCGTCAAGGCAGAGTCACAGGGTCCAGGATCTATGAAGCTATTCACTGTAAAACAGAGAATGGTGCTTTAGTACAAAGCATTCTAGGAGCTTATAAGGTACCAGAAACAAATGCTATCAAAAGGGGCAAGTCATTAGAAAAAGAAGTACTTAAGGAGTTGGAAGAATTTGGAGCAATTCAACAAACAGGGTTGATTTTAATGCCCCTTATCATTGGAGTTTCACCTGATGGGGTTTGTATGGACTTTGTGATAGAAATAAAGTGCCCTATTAGTGATAAAACAATTAAAAGTTATGTGAGAGACAGTGAACTGTATGAAAAATATGAAGCTCAGATAGAGTATGACGAAACATATGTGAAAGGTTTATTAGATGCTGCTGAAGAATTTTGGAAACAATTTATTTTTAAGACTATTTTACAAAGTGCAAAATAAAAATCAATATAGTATTTATGTCTTTTATTCATTCTTAATAATAGCACTATGTAGATTTATTAACCCACATGCCACAATAACTGCATCATCTGCATGTTGAACTAACTTATTATTAATTACAGAGTGTGGTTTCAAAAATTTAAGTAGCCTTACTCTTCTTATTACCCTCTCAACATGGATACGCAGACTGGCAATGACCTTGCTTTTGATACCATCCTGCTTTGACAATTTTTGATCTTTTCATACACTGGGTGGCCGAAGTAGATTATTCTGATTTCTACTTAGTAAAGCATCAACATGTTTAAATCCTCTGTCTGCCAATACAGTACACTTAGGTGGCAGCACATACAGAAAACCACTGTTTTCTACTATATTGGCATCAGATATACGACCCCCAAAACCAACAAATACAAAATTGACAGAAACCATCTGGTGTCGTAGCTATCAAGTATTTTAAAGTATTAGCATTTTTATACTATGATCATGTTGGAGACTGGGTAATAGGATTTGACGGCTTTTCAATTTCTATCTCGAAACAGTCAATAATGCAAAAAACATTTGAATATTCTTTATTAGTTTTGAAGGAGGCTGGCAAGTTTCTTTTGACATCATATACACGGGGAGAATAAATTAATTGTTTTAAAAACTTGGATAGAATACTCAAAAGTCCTGAAAAATATTCTCCATAACGTCGCCTAAGAGTGAAAATATCGTATATGCGAAAAAGGTAACTTTACAGGAGGAAGAAAAAACTGCGCCTTTATTAATACTGCTTCTTCAAATTGTGTCTTTTATTGTACAATTTGGATACAGTTGCAGGTTACTAAACGTATTATGTGTGAAACTAGGGCGTGCGAAGTTCTCTTTCCAAAAATTTTATTTATAAAAAAAACCTAAAATTGCATTCCCGACTTTTTCACTCTAAGGCGACGATAATGTGGTTAATCACACCTCAAACATATCTGAGATTTGGTAGAAGGGGGTATTATTTTTAATTTTATACAAGTTACTATTACATTAAAAGATTTTACATCCAAATTAATTTCTAAATAGTTTATCAACCAATAATAATTATTTGGTAAGCCTATGTAACTTTGTGGTTTTTTTTATAAGGTCAAGCATAAAGCTTCTGCCCTTATAGTTATAATGTGGATTTCTGATGAAACTTCCAACATTTCCGCAGAGGTAGAACTCCCTTGTGTTGAAGGTAACAACACTTCTTCCATCTCATCATCTTCTTCAAACAAAGGTTTCTTTATCTTCTTCTGGTAAATGGCACAATAAGTAGTTCGATCTGATGTTCTTGGCTTTACTTGTACTCCTTTGCTGGCTTTTGTAGAGAATGGATTTTTACAAAGTGTGTCTTTATCCATATTAATTTTCATAAATGATGAAGAAGTTGTTGAAGATGTACTGGGTCTTGGTTCAATAATTTCTTGATGATCAGTTGAAGTCCTGACAAGAGAATGTGGTAGCCGAGACTTAAACTTTGGTCGCACTTTCTGTGTTATCTAATACCGGTAGTTCTCCACATCTTCCTTCCACATGTGTGTGTCTTAATAACAACCTATATGATAACTTAAAATCATTATGTTATCAAAATATATAGTCATGTAGGTATACCTATATATTTTGATACGGTCGGTGGGTCGCCTTAGCTAATTCACATAATGATTTACAAAATAGTATGCAGTGAAATATTGCTGCAAAGTGATAGCACTGGGGGGGTTTGAGAACTTATTTATTAGGTTTGGTAACAGTTATTACAATATTGCTTAATATATAAACAGGTAATGGAACAAAATTTAGCACTATGCAATGCATTGTACGTACATACGTTATTTAATTTAATTAATTAATGTCGTATCCTACGAATAGTGCCCTAACGAACATAGGGGCTTTCTTTTTTTATTGCATAATGCAATTCTGCTCATCATACCACATATAACCAGTTCAACAAAACAATTAAAAACGGTACAGGTTATCAAATAATTAGGTTTTCTAAAAAGCCACAATTTTAAGCACTACGTTTTCAACGAAGAATAAAGCCACAATCGCCGTTGCGCCCTCTTTCTTCGCGGTGGTGCGCGGGAGCGGGGAGAGCGTGCTAGCGCCGCTCGGCCACTAGTCGGCGGAACGCGGAGATTGTTAGCTGCGGCCAGCGTAATCTGGTTTTTAACTAAATAACAATTTTGCCTATACTGCTAAAGTTTAGTTATAAATATCAAATTCACAATTCAAAATTTGTCAATAAATAATGAAACGCCGAGGACGAAAGTTGGTGGAAATGGTTGGAAAGGAAGATTGGGTAAATATAAAACAGACGAAGATTATAGCAAGTAAGTAAATCAAAATATTTTATAGCTCAAGGTATTTTAAGGTTGAAATTATGTTTTGTTAAATTGTACTGTATTGATTTTGTTCAAATAACATAATATCAACGAGTTTGTACTTTATTAAGTCATTTTTAATTACTCATTCAATTTTCAATATTGGGTACATAGAAAAAAAACCCTAATGGTGATTGTGGCCGTGTTCTGTGGAATGGTTAAATTGCGTATGTATAGAAGAGACGAAGCTTTAATTACGTTTGTGTCTTTCTTCTGCGATTGTGGCCTCGACCTTTCCGCAGATAAAAGGCATAAAGTAACTTACTTCTCAAGTCCAACCCTACTTCACCTTAACACAACAAAGAATAAGGATTTAAGGGACAAAATGCGTATGAAATATAAAGTTTTTTTTTTTAAATAATGCTAGCCGAACCATAAGATACCAATACACATTATATGAAACCACCAATACATGTTTGTACATATTTAATTTAATTAAACACAAAAAACTGTCTCCTGAATAGTAGCTACTATGCAGTTACGCCCATCTTCGTAGGATACGACGAATTGTGTTCTGTGTTGTGCGGAAAAAGATTTGTCGGATGAAGAGGGAACAACGCGTCGAGTTGAAGAATGGATAACAGAAACGACGCCCATTGTCAATACCGAAGGGCCCGCGCCCGCTGTGCCCCACGATCCGACACCGCTGCTCGTGCCCGCGTCCGCAATCGACCGCCACCTAGGGAAGCGCCGGGTAGAGACGCACCGGAGTGGAATAACGCGTTCGCTGACGATACAGAAAGAAGTAGGTCGCGAGATAGAAAAATTTACCAACTAGCCGATGCTATATCAAACTTAGCGCGCCCGCGACCGGTACCAAGGCAAGTCTACGAGCTACCCTACTTCACCGGGGACCCAGCGGAATGGCTGTCATACAAGAATATGTAGCATGACATGACAGCCTTATATAAATTCAAGACGCATGAAAACCTAGCGCGCCTGAAAACCTCCCTACAGGGAGACGCTAAACTGGCAGTGGAAGACTTACTGCGGACGTCGACCGACCCATCGGAGATTATCAAAACTTTGGACGACGAGTTCGGGCATCCAACCTAGTGCTCGAATGTGCCCTAAGAAAAGTGCGTGCGTTACCTAGGGTGACTGAAAGTGGTCGCGAGTTAAAATTCTCTACTACAGTGCGTAATTGTGTATCACTGCTAAGGAGCATGCGGGCGAATACATAAACAACCCACAGCTGGTAAGTGAATTATTGAATAAAATCACACCCATACAGCGTGCTCAATATGGAGACTTTGCGATGGCATGGCATCCAGTAAAGGCATAGATGTGCGAGTGTCACCAAGTCTAGAATTACTCGCGGATTTCTTAACTCATCTAGCCCGAGCCACCTCATATTATTAACAATTAAATACAGATACGCCCGCAATGTCGAATAATAATTTTAAGCCACGAGGCAATGTACAATACATTAAACAACCTAAAGTCATACAACGCTTACATGTAAAAACAAATGACAAACAACAGGCCAAGGCGGAAGTAAATAACTGCACGCTATGTGGGCAACCACATAAGCTTAACAAGTGTGAAAAGTTCACGGAATTCACCGTAGACCAGCGGTGGGAACATGTTAAGAAGAATAGATTATGTTTTAAATGTATTATAAAGAAACATAATGAGAATTTTTGTCGTGCAAACAAGTGTACAACATGTAATTATTATGCACATCACATATTACTACAAGCCGACAGGAACACTGAAAGTGTCACAAATGTAAGTGACTACACCGGTAAAGCATTATTAAAAATTATGCCGGTATGCATAACAGTAAACGGGGAAGATAAAACCTGTTACGCCCTGCTGGACGACGGGGCCACCGTGTCATTGATAGACGAGTCATTAGCCGAAGGTGTCAAAGGTCAACAAGTATCACTAGTGCTACGGAGCGCACGCGGTCAAGAAATTGCAGACAAAGAATCGCGTGTTATTAACATAACGGGACGCTGGCCAAGCGAACAATCACATAACATTCAAGTGTCGTACATTAAATAATTTAGATTTGCCAGCTCAAACAGTGCCCGCCGCATTGATAGCGGAGCACGCCCACATTCGCCACTTGGGTTGCGAGGAAATGAGAGGTGCCCGGCCGCTGCTGTTGCTGGGACAAGACAACTGGGAGCTGCTTACCGGCCGGGAGACTCGCAGAGGGAGGTCAGGTAAGCCAAACGCCTCTTTAACCGGTCTAGGGTGGGTGGTGCACGGCCCTGTAGGGAATAGTCACACTAGTGACCAATGTATTAACTGTGTTAGTGATGTGAATATTGACTTACATAATCTAGTTAGAAATCAGTTGGAACTTGAAGCTATTAGAATCTCAGAGGTGCCTCAGAAGACATTGAAAGGGCTAATAAGATTCTAGATTCCACTAGCCGACAGACAGAGAGCGGCGCCTGGGAGGTAGGCTTGCTGTGGCGTCATGACAACCCGCAATTGCCCGATAATTATAAACATGCGCGTCAGCGACTAGCGGGCATCGAGCGGCGCCTTAACAAGGACCCAGAGTACGCTACTGCCTACACAAAACAAATAGATAGGCTCATAGTAGAGGGTTACGCTAGTAAAGTATAGGGTGGGGTCGAATATGACCCAGTATGGTACCTACCCCATTTTGGTGTGAAGAATCCAAACAAACCCGGAACGGAATGGAACGTGTGAGGAACAAAATATGGTACAAAAACCTCTTCCGCCGATTGTATAATGCAGTAATTTTTAACTGTTTTATGATATTTTCCCGTTTTCACCGGAAAATATCACATCGTCAGTTCCGTACTGTACGAGTATTGGCGGAAGATTTACTTAAGAGACATAGACACATTGACTTAACAACTGAAAGCCGACGTTTGAATATTAGATGAAACACGCATGACTGGACAAATGACGACGACATTAATAAGACGCAACACTCAAAATGCAGGCCAGACCGATGGTCGAAACTAACCACTTCCCAATTCGGACTGGGTCAAAAAACACCTGTTGCTGGATGTGCCCCTAAAAAAACCAGGACGATTTGGAAGTGCGAGGAATGCGATGTGAACCTTTGCATCGAGGGATGTTTCAAGGCATATCACAAGCCTTGATATATTTTTTTATTACTTATTTGTGAAATATAAAACATACCTACAATAAATTGACATCATTTAAATTTAAAATAAAAATAATTTACAAATCCACGGTGAATGGCATCACCCACGAACAAGTCTCAACTTGTCGGCAGAAACTAAAACAGATGGCCTCGCCCACGATCAAGTCTCAACTTGCTTAGCCAATAAGGGTATCAGTCAGGGAACAGGTTACAACCTGTCGATAATCAAACTCATGCTTGACCGAAATGTCCGAGCCTAACTCACCGAATTTATTACTTAATTCATTGGTTAAAAACCATAAAATGTAATCCTTGTATTTCAGAACCACCCGCTACTTGTACTATGGTAAAATACTACTCTTAAGCAAATCAAAAATGTAAGAATCTCGCTCTGCGCTTGGCATCGGACGCGGACGGTCACGCTGCTCGCTGTCCCAGCTGCTGCGCTCGAGTTTCCTGATTGGCGTTCAAGTGATCCTGAGTCACCGTGCCTGCTATAGTCTTGGACTATCGTCGACCGTTAATTGCTGTCTTTTGCAAGACACAATTAACTTCTATTTCTTCAACAATTCTGTCGAATCAAACGTCTCCCGTCGCGTTTTTCTAGCCCCTTCTGGGAAAAACCACAGTTTCGTGGTCCTCGGTGGATACCATACGGTACCAACGAAGCCGAGTGAGGTGTTGACCCAACACACCCGCCGCAGCAGAAAACACCTACTATGGCGTTCTACAGGCTAACCTCCAACGCAAGAAGCTTGCCACCAATGAGCTGTTAATTGAGGCTACGAAGCGCGGTATAGCGGTGGCGCTTCTTCAGGAACCGTACGTTGCAGGAGCAAAAGTAATGAGGAGTCACAGGGGCGTTAGGATCTTCCAGAACACTGACATAAGAGAAGGGACTGTCAAAGCGGCAATAGCTGTATTTAACAGCAACTTCACAGTCAAACAGTACCCGAAACTCACCACTAACAACATCTCAGTGGTGGGAATCCTGACCAGTGCCTGGGAGATCACGCTTGTCTCCTTTTACTTTGAGCCAGAACAGCCTATTGAGCCTTATTTAGAACACCTAAAGCAAATAAAGCTCGCAGTCGGTTCCGAAAAACTGATCTTTGGAGGGGACGCCAACGCAAAGAGCATATGGTGGGGTAGCCCGACGGTTGATTACAGGGGGGAAGAGATGGTAGGAACTCTCGGTGAGTTAAACTTGAACATTTTAAATCGAGGGGGAACACCAACCTTCGACACAATCCGAGGAGGGAAACGGTACAGCAGCCATGTAGATGTCACCGCTTGTTCTAACGACATCCTGGACATGATAGACGACTGGAGGGTTGACGAAGGTCTCACCAGCTCGGATCACAACGGCATCACGTTTAGGATCCTCTTACAAAAATCGAATGGCATAAAAATAGAAAGAACGACCAGACAATTCAATACCAAAAAAGCCAATTGGGCCAATTTTCATGAGAAGCTTGGCCAATTGAAAATAGAGTTTAAATTCACTGCGGCTGAAATCGATAAAATTAAAGAAACAGAGCAAATTGATACATTAACAACAAATTTAACAAAAGCAATAACCAAAGCATGCAAACAGTCAATACCTAATAAAAAAGTCAAAAAGGAACTTACCTTGCCGTGGTAGTCCGAGAGACTCGCCGAGATGAAAGCGACCGTCGCCACCAAAAAGCGCAGGATCCGCTGTGCTGCCCAAATCCGGAAATAGAAGGTCATAGAAGAGTACCTGAACCAGAAGGAAGAATATGAGTTAGAAGCGGCCAAAGCTCAGACCGAAAGTTGGAAGGAGTTCTGCGGGAAGCAGGATAGGGAGGGGGTTTGGGAGGGAATTTACAGACTGATCGGAAGGACGCAGCGTAGGGAGGAGGACTTGCCATTGGAAAGATGCGGTGATGTGCTGGATGCAAGGGGCTCCGTTAAACTACTAGCGGAAACGTTCTATCCGGAGGATCTCCCTGAAAGCGATAATGCTCATCACCGATCCATCCGAACTAAGGCCGAAAGCGTGAACTGTGGAGAACAAGATTTTTCTTGTGACCCACCGTTTACGAAGGCAGAATTAAAACATTCGATGGAGTCCTTCAACCCAAAGAAGGCACCGGGTTCAGATGGTCTCACGGCCGACATTTGCTGTCACGCCGTGGTCAATGACCCGGACTTATTCCTAAGGTTCCTGAATAAGTGCTTGGAACACCACCACTTTCCCGCTCCCTGGAAGGAAGCAACTGTAGTTATACTGAGGAAGCCTGGGAAAGAAAATTATCTCAGTCCCAAATCGTATAGGCCGATTGGGCTATTGCCTATACTGGGGAAGATATACGAAAAGATGTTAGTGGCCCGCCTAAAATACCATCTTTTACCAAGGATGAGCACCCGTCAGTACGGATTCATGCCGCAAAGGAGCACGGAAGACTCCCTTTATGCTCTTATGCAGTACATCAAGGAAAAGCTATCTTTAAAAAGGATTGTTACGCTCGTATCCTTAGACATAGAGGGAGCATTCGACAGCGCCTGGTGGCCAGCGATAAGAGTTCGTCTGGCGGAGGAAAACTGTCCGGTAAATCTTCGGCGGGTCATGGATAGCTACCTCAGTGACCGAAAAGTTTCAATCAGGTACGGTGGGGAAGTGCATAGTAAAGAGACAATCTTGACGGGGCATGGTGGGTTCTCGGCATACTTGAAACGATTCAAGTGTAAAGAGAACCCATCGTGCGCCTGTGAGCCTGGCGTCGAGGAGTCAGTTCCGCACATTTTGTTTGGGTGCCCTATTTACGCGAAAAAAAGATACGAGACGGAGCAGCAACTCGCCATCGAACTAGTTGCCCAAAATGCACCAGAATTAATGACTGGAAAGAAATGGGACTCATTTCTCAAATATTGTAGCGACATAATATCTCAAGTCATAAAAAGAAACAAGACAGAATAAGAAAGTATGCTGTTATAATATAATGTAATATATTAGAAACTAGCATAATACCAAAAAGCTGTAAAATGGTTAGAAATAGAATAGGAAAATACAATATGTAAACAGTAGAAATAAGTCTAGAATAAGCCAAATGTAAGTTAGATTAAGAACTTTTAACCCGTCTCTGTTAGACAATATTGTGTGAAGGTTAGAATTGTAAAACATTACCTATGTAACACTTAGAAGAAATAATATGTAAAATATATACAACATGTAACTTAATTAACGCACATCCTGAAAATAGTTTGTTCAGAATCGTTTACTGAATCGATTTATATAATTTTTAATATAGGTAATTTTTTATCCCAAAAATAATTAAAACTACGGAAATTATTGTCATATTAACGCTGTACAGTCAAAACAAATTGAAATGGACGGTAAGTCAAAGTAATAAGACTTTTAAAATCGCAGTTTTATTTGTATTCATACAAATTCCATCATTCAATACAAAATAAAGAAAAATAAACCTTATTCCAAGAACGTTAAGGTCTTTACAAATGCATTGTAAACTTAGCGATTTGACCGCACGCACACACTAACAGGAACTGGACAATGGACACCGATAAACCTACTTACTTTCGTTCCCTTTCTCCTGCAAACTAAAAGCCCAGGATAGAGCGAGATAGCCACATTGTACCACCGCTTGCGCGGCTACGATGAAAGCTAACATAAATGTAAACATTAGTCACGCGCGGGAAATATTAGTGGAAAGAAGTTACGTACCTAGTGTTATCAAATATTCTTTCGCGTGCAATGTCTTTCCAATACACTAATATTCAGTATACCGAAATGGTTAGGACTTTGGCAATGTGTGGTGATAATGTGGCTCTAGCTTGCAGAACGTTTAATCAAAGGTATGGTACAAGAGTGGCCCGCAGGACAATGTTAGCTGCTACTCAGCGACTTCGCGACCACGGCACGTTCCGTCCAAACACAGCCATCGACAGGGGAGCCAACGTGCGTACACGTACTCGTCTTCAAAATGAAATCCTGGACTATTTCGATGAGAATCCCCATGCCAGTACCCGGGAAGCAGCGCCACACTTTGAATGTAGTCATATGCATGTGTGGAGAACACTTCGTGGTGATAAAGAACACCCATTCCACCTCAGAAGATGCCAGGAGTTGACTCCAAACGATTACGTACCACGTTTGCAGTTCAGCCGCTGGTTATTAGAAAATTGGCAGCGGAACATAATTTGGACAGACGAAAGTACATTCACACGCGTGGGGATGTACAATCAACATAACACACATTTGTGGATGCACGAAAATCCTCACGCATGCAGAGTGGATTCCTTCCAACACCGTTTCTCAGTTAACGTCTGGGCCGGTATCATTGGTACACACATACTGGGGCCAGTCTTGTTACAAAGATTAACAGGAGACGCATATTTACTGTTTTTACGAGAAACTCTACCTACGCTGCTAGAAGACATTCCTCTTAATTTACAAGAGGTATTCTACCAACACGATGGTGCCCCTGCCCATTTCACTAGAACTGTTCGGCAGCACCTTGATGAAGAGTTTGGAGAGCGCTGGATCGGTCGCGGCGGCCCTGTCCAGTGGCCCCCCAGATCAGCTGATTTGACGCCTCTTGACTTTTTTTTGTGGGGACGAATTAAATCGTTAGTTTATTTTAATGATACAACAAGTGCCGAGGACCTAAAAAATAGGATAGTGAACGCTTTTGAAATAGTGAGAAATGCCACTGAAGTGCTTTCTAAATTAAAACATCAATTAAGAAAACGGGCATTAAAATGTATTGAACAAGGTGGTGGACATTTTGAAAGTGTATTAAAAAGACAACGTCGTATGAGTGTTTAGGCAATCAGTAATATGTAAGTTATTTGATTTTTGTTAAATTACTGTAAATATTTTGATTCAATCTTTTAAACACGCCGTCTCTGAATAATGTTGTCGTATCGCCTCTTAGTTTCAGCAGTTCATTACCGATTGGTATTGTATCATATTCAATAAACGAAATTATTCAGAGTCGACAGTCCAAAGCCTGAAAAGTGTGATGGAAAGATGCAATCATAATGTTTACTAGACAGATCGTAAATAAACAATTCTTTTCTCGGACGTCGTCAGTTAATGATTCATACATTGATATTTTAATAAAATATCATTGGTTTCATAATATTTCGTCAACGTAAACAATCGTGTATTGTCGGCTTTTTCCGTAGTTTCGTTATGTTGTGTCGAGTCGAGCGGCGCGATAACTGCTTGTGCGACTGTGTGCGTTGCGTGCGTAATAGTATGACAAAAAGTTCTCCAAGAATTGGTATAACTAATTAAGTAAATAACAATGCATATACATGTTAAATTAAAAATTCAGTGTATGTATTATGATTATAAAATAATATTCTAATTGGGGTGTTTGAGGGTGTGCGTTAATTACGTTACATGTTGTATAAGCCTAGAATAGAAATAAATATATAAGTAGAGAGTAACAATAAAAAACTGCTCCCCGTCTCTGTGACCAGAACGAGGTTATAAATAAAAATTTTAAAATAATATGAGAGTAGATAATAATTTAAAAACTGTAAATTAACGTAAGTGAAAATGTACCTACCTATGCTATGTAATAAAAAACTGTGTTTCTTGTTTTCTGTAACACCCAAAATTGAATAAATAAATAAAGTAAAAGAAGATAGATAGATAGTCAGAAACAAGCTGATAGCTGGGAATCCCACTCATAAAAGAATCGAATGAAGATGAATGAAAGAAAGAACAAGTATGTGGAATAAAAGTACGAGAGGCAAAAATGCGAGAACTGGTATGAAAGATAAAGCAGACAGGCATAGGCTCCGATCATGTTGGAGGTAGAAGTATAAAAAAAAAAAAAAACACCCGCCGAAGCCCCTACAGGGTCGAGGTAATTAATTGGACGGGTCCCAGTGTTAGGCCTTGGGGGATCTCCTAGTTGACACTGGATGACAGTTTTCCTTCCCCAGCTACTCACCTAGAACAGTTGGGTGTGTCTACACCCTTCGATCTAGACTGGTAGGACCCCGTTGCACAATAAGACAGGCAACGGGCAAAAGCAAGCTTAGGGCTCACCCGAGGTACACAACCTCCCTGTCTCACCCGGCAGGGAGGGTTTTACAAATCCCCGGTTTTCCCCCGGGGAGATAGGATTAGGGAAAAGATAGGAGTTTTCCACTTTTATTATTGTTTTTACTTCCTTATGAAGTAAAATAATTAGTTAGTTAATTATGAAGCTCAAGGCCATCTTGGCGGAGTTGAAGTCGCTTCGCAGCGACTATTCAACCCTGTCAGGTGTCCTTGACACCATTCTGAAGTCAGACCCAGATCTAGGTAGGAAGTTTAGCGACAAGCTAAAAGTTCTTACTGACAGACATCTGACCCGTACGGGTCTCTAATTCCGTCACTGAATTCAGTGATGCTTTAGACTCCACCCCAGCATGTTCTCTACCAGCTTCACTGGAGAGTCCCCATAGCCCGGAGCTAGATAGCCCCCTCAGTCCCACCGAGTCCATGGACACGGATGAACCATGGGCTTCTTCAAAGCGCCCTCCCACCCCCCACCGATATCTGTCCGATTCTGAGACGCTAGTCTCTGCTTCCTCCTCTGGTTCCCATTCGGATGACGATGGCTATATGCCAGTCGCCAACGGAAAACGGAACAAGAGGAAGAAGAAGAAACAAAGCTCGTTCCAAGCGAGCAAAGTAGCCGCGATTGAGAAAGTCCTACATCGATAGGGATAGGCCCGCGTCACCCATTAGTTGCGCCCCCGTAGCTTCCCCCTCCACCACCCCCCGTTCGAATGAGTCACCCTCCGCGCAGGGTGCCCCAACCATCCCCAAAACTGGCCCTAAAAAGGTCGCGCCTCCACCTCCTTTGTTCATCCAGGACAAGGATAAGTGGACGGCAATATCAAAGTGGTGTGTAGACCAGAAAATCGGCTACACTAACGCCCGCTCTACCCAGCAGGGCATAAAAGTCATTTTCCCAACCGCGTCCGACTATCGGTATTTAACTACTCTCCTGAAAGACAGAAAAGTGTCATTCCACTCTTTCTGTCTCCCAGAAGACAAACAACCCCGCGTCATAATTAAACGGATCCCAAAGGAGATACTCTCCGCCGACATCTTAGCCGACCTTAGGGCGCAAAACATCCCCGTGGATGAAGTGCATCGGATGCACCGCTCGCGCGGAAGGGAAGCATATGATATGGTTCTTGTCATATGCTCCCCTTACGAGGGGCATCACCCCATTTTTAACATCAAGTCCATCTGCAATCTCGTGGGCTTCTCGTAATGCCACCGTTGTCAGCTTTACGGTCACTCGCAAAAGAATTGCCATGCGAAACCCAGGTGCGTCAAGTGCCTGGGCGACCATGGCACTTCTGAGTGTACCCGCCCAAAAGACCGCAACTAATGCCTACCTAGCTGTGTGCTATGTGGACAAGAAGGCCACACAGCCAACTATCGTGGCTGCCTAAAGGCCAAGGCCTCTTCACTTAAACTAGCCAAGCTTCTCGATGATCGCCAGGCTAAGCAAAGGGACTTCATCCCGTTCCGTTCCTCCCAGATTCCAGAGCGTCTAAGCCCTAAAGAGGCCTAGTCACTGGTCCCAACTTAACCACCATAAGGCGTACCCAACGCTGGCCTTACCAGCTCCCCCTCTCCCCACACCCCCCTTTACGGCCTTATGGACCCCCGTAATCGCGTTCCCCCCCCTCCCCCTACCACACCACCCGCGAAACCCGTATCTGCTCTTCAAGCACCGCGATCCGTACCTGCTCCTCAAGCACCGCGATCCGTACCCGCTCCTCAAGCACCGCGACCTGCTCCCACGCCAGTGACCATGGCTCCCATGTCACTGTCTAACATTGATGACAGTTTTTGCGTCCTTACGGAAACCTTTCAGGTTTTCTACACCCCCCGTGCCATCAAAATGGCACAAGACATAATAGCTGCTAGGAGAGTCGGTGATTTATTCGGCATCCAGAAATTCTATCGCGATAATCCCGAGATTACGCAAGCCCTAAAATCCCTAATGACCCCCCAACATGTCTAACGCCGTAAAAGCTAGATTTAAACCCCGATCCCTCAACTTAGGCATCTTCAATGCAAATGGTATCAAAGGCCAAAAGGATGAGATCGCAGAATTTCTCCGCGACCATCATATTGACCTTTTGCTCGTCCAAGAGACCTTTCTCAAACCCAGTGCTAGAAACCCCTTTATAGCAAATTACCGGCTTATCCGTAATGATCTATTATAAAAATGAACTGTACTGCATACCTGTGGATCCTCCCCCCCTTTCCAAACTCGAAGTCACTATCTGCCGCTTAAGCATGACAGGCCATCAGCCGATTACCTTAGTCTCGGTTTATATCCCACCGCGATCTCCTTCTGAGAGTTTCCAACCCATAGCTGACGGTCAAAAAATCCTCTTAGACATGAGTGACTCCGTTATCATAGCGGGCGATCTCAATGCAAAGCATCCTTCCTGGAATAGCGTTCAGACTAATAACAGAGGTCAACACTTGTTCGACCTCACCTCCTCCCTTAACTTTGACATCATCGGTCCGATGTCACTTCCCTCACGATCCAAACTGGACCCCGGATGTCCTAGACGTGGCGCTCCTTAAGAACGGCAATCTCAGATTAGTCTCTATTGAAACGGCGTTAGAGCTTACCTCTGACCACCGTCCCGTAGTAATTAAAATGGCTTCCCGCACAGGTCTCCCCAACGACCCCAATCAACCCCTCGCTACCAAAGGGTCACGGACTGGAGGAAAGTAGCCGAACAGCTGAAACCCATGTCCATTAGAATCAATCCCAGACCAGTTTGACTCAGTCGCGGACACAAAGGCCGCGATCGATTCACTCACCGAACACGTACTAAACGTCCTGAACAACTGTTCAAGGGAAGTTCCAGCAATGGACCCCCATTGCTTTAAGCTCCCGGACGATGTGCGTGCTTTAATGACTGAGAAGAACGCGGCCACTTGTGCCTACGATAACTTTCTCTGCGCCGCTAGCAAAGCCCACATGCGCTCATTACGGAGATCTGTAAGGACACGCGTGGCGGAGCTGCGTAATGCGAGCTGAGATAAGACTCTGAGCGAACTCACTCCCAATCACCTAGCCTTCTGGGAACTCCAGAGGAAACTCAAATCCCGACAAGAAGCATCTATGCCCCCCTTAGTACGTCCCGATAAGTCAATCGCCTTTGATGACATCGACAAAGCTGAATGCCTAGCTGACAGTCTCGAAGCGCAATGCTCCCCTAATCCTCTGGCCCCCGTCACTCCTGACGAAGTCCAAGATATCATAAAGGGTCTTAAAACTCGCAAAGCCCCCGGTTCAGATGGAATCACCAATAGGGTGGTCCAACTCTTCCCCACTCATCTCATACTACTAATGTGCACCATCTTCAATGCTGCTCTTAGTGACAATATCTTTCCGCAGTCTTGGAAAGAAGCTATAGTTATAGGAATCCCTAAACCCGGTAAACCCAAGTCAGATCCCTCCAGTTATCGCCCCATTATTTTGCTCAAGGTAATGGCAAAAATCTATGAGAGACTTATTTATAAGCGACTCAAGAGACTATGCTGAGACCAAGGGCCTCATTCCCAACGAGCAGTTCGGCTTTCGAACTCAGCACTCTAGCGTGCATCAGGTCCACCGAATCATAGAACACATTAGCGGTGGTTTCTATCGTGGTCTCACGACCGGTGCTATCTTCTTCGACATAGCAAAGGCGTTTGACAAAGTCTGGCACAATGGCTTAATATACAAGCTATACCAGCTCGGTGTGCCAGATCGTCTCGTACTCATCTTACGGGACTTTTTGTCAAATCGCACCTTTCGCTATCGTATCGAAGGAGCGTTATCCTCCCCCAGTCTCATTCGCGCAGGAGTCCCTCAGGGCTCCGTACTTGCCCCCCTCATTTTCACACTGTTCACCAGTGACATCCCAAAGAGTATAAAGGCTCAGTTGGCTCTGTTCGCAGATGATACGGCCATATACTGCAGCGGGTATAATTCCAACCAGATGATCCTTAACCTTCAAAAGGCCGTCAATAACCTTGGCGCCTGGTTTAAGTTATGGAGAATCGAGGTCAATCGCGACAAAAGTCAAGCGGCCTATTTTTCAAAGCTGCGCCGTAGGCCCCATCTTTCCCCGTCCAGTCACCATGTTTGGCAAGCCGATCCCCTGGGAGAAGCGAGCCAAATACCTCGGTGTAATCCTGGATCAGCATCTCTCATTCTCAGTCTTGTCGGTTCGCTCACGAGCCTCCTTCGCTCTCAGTAGACTCTTTTGTATGATGAACGCACGCAGCAAATTGCCACTTCAGTGCAAAATGCGGATCTACACCGCGTGTATTAGACCTATCATGACCTATGCGGGAACCGTTTTTGCTCACGCGAATCCCCGTACAATCCATAGGTTGCAAGCCTTACAGAACCGTGTCCTTCGTAGGGCCACGGGAGCCCCGTGGGTCGTTAGGAACGAGATCCTCCATCTTGACCTTAAAATCCCCACCATTCATCAGTTCCTCAAACGTATGTACAAGCGGTACTTTGACTCCGCAGTCAAACATCGGAATCCTCTGATAGTCAAAGCAGCTAGCTATGTCCCGTGTCTCGTCCAATAACCAAGTTAGTAAGGCCCGTCGCCCTAGGCATATCCTCTTAGACCAGATGACCCCATAACTCTCCTCCAGGAGAGCAGTAGGGCCACAAGTACAGTTTACAAGAAAACACACCGACACAACTTCAGACCTCGCCGTAGAGGTCCGCGACCGCGACCCACCCGAGTAAATGATACTCCCCCCCGACCCTTGCTCGATAACGATGCGCCAGCCGGCGTTTTTGCTGAGCCTGTAGCTTTAAATTCCCCGTCTAATAATAATGATCTATCCTTGATCCAGCCTGTCCCTCTTGCTGTCCTCCCCCCAGCGAATGCCCTTAGCCAAGGTTCGTACCCCACAAGGGGTGCCCTTAGCGAGTGTTCGCTTAGTTTTAATTTAGCTTAGTTTATGCCCCTGGCTGGAGGCTTTGAGTTCTTTTAGGAGCTTAAGGCAGCCACAGGAAAGTCCGGTTAAGCAGCGAATACCTTAGTGGTAACCTTCGGGATGCCCTAGCAACAAAAAAAAAGTAAGAATCTATTTTTTTAGTGCGCGGCTCAATAATAGTGTCATAAAATGTGGTGTTTCAAATAGACTCCCTCAAACTCCCTCCTACAACCATATAATACGTACTTGTGTATATGCCTTTGTATAAAATTTGCCAAGACCACCTTTTCGGGATAAGATCACATGGCGGAGTCCAGGCACGTATCCAGACTTTTGGTTCGGGGGGGGACAAACATTGAAACAACCATGTGAACTGTGTGAAAATCGCTGTAATCACTGTACTATAATTTTCACTGTACTATACTATAATTATATAAGTATTTTTCTGTTTCCGCTGGCAGCCATTACGTCTAGTACCATATCAGGATCTGGCGCCAAAGCGGAATGAATAGACAATAGAGCGAGACCAGTAAGCCTCTCGCCCGCCATTCTATTCCTTAGGAAGGATTTTATTCTCTTTAGGCATGAAAATGACCGCTCCACAGATGCCGTTGAAACCGGAAGGGTGGCCAGAATATGTATTAGCCTGTTAATGGTAGGAAAGAAAACTTTGTCACACGTGTCTAAAATTTCCATAATTTCGACTGGTTTCTTATCTGTGTTTTTCCACTTGGCACACCACATACTGTACTCTGCTTTTATTAGTGATTCTCCAACACTTTCTTCCCAATAAATTTTCATATTTTCTAATTCACTTATTTTCCTCTCGTCCACATTTTTCGGAAGAATAATTTCTAAAGAAGAAAGCAGCTCTCTTTGATTCGCAAATCTATCATTCATGCCAGATATCAAATCGTCCAAGCACGGTATAAAAATAGTTCTTCTGAAGTATTCTTCAGCAGTATCGCTGGGAGGGTTGCTTCGTGCAGTTTGGTGGGCAGTAACTCGAGGACGCTGAATTTCTATTTGCAAGACATCTTCCGCTATTTTGCAGCATGCATTATATATTTCTGAGAATACCGGGTTAACATCGTCACGTATCTCTTTTAGTTTTCCGATAATGTCATCGGAAAATTTCATAGCAGAGGCCAGGTCGTGTGTAGGGTTCTGCAAATATGCTGACAGTGGGAGAGTATAACTGAAAAATCTTTCACAGGTTTTTAGAGAAATCAAGAAACTACTCTTTTCCATCGCAGCTATGAGTGTAGAGGCAGTTTGGGCGACAGTTCTGTTTGTGTAGGATAGTTCTCTTAATGTAATGACAATAGGTTCGAGTAACTCACCAAATACATTTATAGAGTCGTGACGTTCTATAAATCTCACACTATAAGTCACACATGCCATGAAACTGAGAAAGTCCTCCCTCAAAATACCTTTATAAACGTATCTCGCACATAAAGACAATTGCTCAGTTCCACTCACATCTAAAGTTTCATCGCCAAGAATCGCGAAACACTCTGAACTATTTATTTGTGTCACAACTTTTTTCTGAATTATCTTTCCGCAAGTATCTATTATTTCATTTTGAATAATAGGGCTAAAATACGTTGCATTTTTAGGGGTTATAATGATATGATCTTTCAGGATATTATCATAGCTTGCTCGGTATCGTAGCAGAGCCCTGAATTTTCCATCTTTACTAAGTGGCTTTTCTAAAGTCAATGGTCCACTGTCTTTGTCTCCACGAAGCGGCAACTCTTGCTCTCCACAGAAGATGATAGTTGCGATTATAGGTTTTAGTGCTGTTCTATTTCTTTCCTTTTCTTTGAGCCTTTGATCATTAAGCAGCGATGCAACGTCTATAGCTGCTGAATCCATTACGCGTAAGAAATTTTCTGCGCATAACTTAGAAAACTGGTGATATTTAGCAGCAGAATGTTCGCGAAATCTCTCTGTTGCATCTTTCCAATTATCAAATGGTTTGCTGACAAAACTTCCAAGTGTTTGGTGGGAACCTTTTCCAGCGGTGCCTGATGAAAAGACAACGCAATATTTGCAGAACACACCATTCCTCCTCGGCGAATATGTTAACCATTCCCATGATCCCATCCATTCTCTTCGAAATCTAAGTTTCCTCTTTCCAAAGCTACTAGCCGGAAACGAAAATGACGCATCTGGGACAAACGGCTGTGTAATAATATTTTTTTTCTGTTCATCTGTGAGTACAAGAGGAGGATACTGTGTGTTATACAGGGTGACAGGGAAATTCGACCTATTCCTTGAAAGGGGTTACACTAGAGGTCATTAGCAACAAATTAAGTCCAGTTAACTAGGGGTCAAAACTGGGTGGTTACCCAGCTGTAACGGTTCTTCGATTTTTTTGAAATCACCTGACTTGTTAACAAAAACAATTAATTATGAAAAAAATACTCCACTCTAAACATTTAATTGATACTTTTCTTAAAGCTGAAAAAAGGGCGATAATTAATAAAAAAAATGCTTGCCCAAAACTTACATAATCTCAGAAATAAAAGGTCTTTAGTAGCTATAATTCTTAATTATTGTATTTTTCCCGAAAATTTAAGTAAGTTACTGAAAAAAAATTGTATTACAGTTGGCGTACAAATGTGTAAAATGACTAACTGGTTTCATAAGCTTTCCAACATGGTACAATTGTCATAAATTTTCCCAGCGGTTTTCCAACAATCAGCGATCAAAGTGCGCTGTAGGTCAAAGGACCATGCGTCATTTTGGTACCAACGCTCAACAGTGATGAAACTCATGCCATGTGAAAGCTTTTGGGGTATTATTTAATTCATTATATGGCAGCTAAGTCGAAATCGAGCGCGAACATGGTGTTTTGGAACATTAAAAAAGGTTAGGTTATGTTTGGTTAGGATAGGTTAGGTTAGGTTGATCTCATGATTCCCGGTCTAAGTGTGGGAAGGGAACAATGAGGTGGTTTTTAGTCAGTAGGATTCTGATAGATCCCTTCGCCCGCGCCAGGGCGGAGGACTTCCATGAGGATTTTCCAAACAGGAAAAAAAAAAACTTAGGTTAGGTTAGGGTATGTAGGTAGGTATGTAGGTAGGTATGTAGGTAGGTATGTAGGTAGGTATGTAGGTAGTTATGTAGGTAGGTATGTAGGTAGGTATGTAGGTAGTTATGTAGGTAGGCATGTAGGTAGGCATGTAGGTAGGTATGTAGGTAGGTAGGGTAGGTAGGTAGGGTAGGTAGGTATGTAGGTAGGTAAGGTAGGATGGTACCCTATTTGGTTAGGTCAGTTAGGTTAGGTTCACCGTGCCGTTTCCTTCTGCGAGACAGTCATCTCGCAGAATTAGGCTGCGGAAAGGGAGAGGGAGATCTCGTCCACTCACCCGGCCCACAGCGGGTGCACCGGGCGTCGGCGGAGGGCGGATAATGCCCTCTTCCAGCCCCCCTAAATGGGTCCAGGGGCGACGGATTCGGGGACATCCGTCGCCCCCCATCACACAGGACCCCAGATGGCGGCGCGTAGTGTTCCACGCGCGCCACTCTAAGACGTAACGGGGGGAGTTTCATCACCGCACTCCCCCTACGGGACGGGGCCCGCAGAGTGCGGGCCGTCACCAGTCCGGGCAGCGGAAGTCTCAATTGCGCCCGCAGCCCCCCGACGCAAGTGTGCGAGGGAATACCGGAGTGGTTTTAGTCAGTAAGAGTCTGACAGACCCCCTCGTCCACCCCAGGGCGGAGGACATCCATGAGGATTTCCACCCCGAGAAAAAAAAAAAAAAGGTTCACCGTGCCGTGCGGAGGAAGCGGAATCCCGGGGCAGGGTTATGTTGGCGGTGTCGTTGGACATCTCAAATGCATTCAATACCCATGCGTCATTTTGGACGCGACTTTCAACAGTGATGATACTTATGCCAAGTGAACAATTTTGGGGTATTATTTTCTAATGTTAAGCAAAAATAATTAATTACTTATTTATGCGTTCAGAGATGTTATTATTATTTTCATAATTTTACAATGCTTACTGTTTTATTTGTCCTACATTTTATACTTTTTTTAATGTTCTAAAACACCATGTTCGCACTCGATTTCGACTAAGCTGCCATAGTATAAATTAATTGATACTTATACCCCAAAAGCTTTCACATTGCATGAGTTTCATCCCTTGATATGCTTTTTTGTTGCGACCTTGAAAATCCTCATGGATATCCTCCGCCCACCCATGGATGTCCTCCGCCCTCTCATGAATGCGTTCCGCCCTCTCATCCCACCTAACCTAACCTTTTTTGAATGTTCAAAAACACTTAGCTGCCATAGTATCAATTAAATGATACCCCAAAAGCTTTCACATGCCATGAGTTTCATCTCTAACCTAACCTAACTTCTTTTGAATGTTCAAAATCACCATTTTCGCGCTCGATTTCGAATTAGCTGCCATAGTATAAATTAAATGATACCCCAAGAGCTTTTACATGGCATGAGTTTCATCCCTAACCTAACCTAACCTAACTTTTTTTGAATGTTCAAAAACACCATGTTCGCGCTCGATTTTGACTTAGCTGCCATAGTATAAATTAAATGATACCCCAAAAGCTTTCACATGGCATGGGTTTCATCCCTAACCTAACCTAACCTAACTTTTTTTGAATGTTCAAAATCACCATGTTCGCGCTCGATTTCGATTTAGCTGCCATAGTATAAATTAAATGATACCCCAAGAGCTTTTACATGGCATGAGTTTCATCCCTAACCTAACCTAACCTAACTTTTTTTGAATGTTCAAAAACACCATGTTCGCGCTCGATTTCGACTTAGCTGCCATAGTATGAATTAAATGATACCCCAAGAGCTTTCACATGGCATGAGTTTCATCCCTAACCTAACCTAACCTAACTTTTTTTGAATGTTCAAAAACACCACCTTTTTTTTTTTTTCTCGGGGTGGAAATCCTCATGGATGTCCTCCGCCCTGGGGTGGACGAGGGGGTCTGTCAGACTCTTACTGACTAAAACCACTCCGGTGTTCCCTCGCACACTTGCGTCGGGGGGCTGCGGGCGCAATTGAGACTTCCGCTGCCCGGACTGGTGACGGCCCGCACTCTGCGGGCCCCGTCCCGTAGGGGGAGTGCGGTGATGAAACTCCCCCCGTTACGTCTTAGAGTGGCGCGCGTGGAACACTACGCGCCGCCATCTGGGGTCCTGTGTGATGGGGGGCGACGGATGTCCCCGAATCCGTCGCCCCTGGACCCATTTAGGGGGGCTGGAAGAGGGCATTATCCGCCCTCCGCCGACGCCCGGTGCACCCGCTGTGGGCCGGGTGTGGTGAGTGGACGAGATCTCCCTCTCCCTTTCCGCAGCCTAATTCTGCGAGATGACTGTCTCGCAGAAGGAAACGGCACGGTGAACCTAACCTAACTGACCTAACCAAAAAGGGTACCTTCCTACCTTACCTACCTACATACCTACCTACCCTACCTACCTACCCTACCTACCTACATACCTACCTACATGCCTACCTACATGCGTACCTACATACCTACCTACATACCTACCTACATACCTACCTACATACCTACCTACATACCTACCTACATACCTACCTACATACCTACCTACATACCTACCTACATACCTACCTACATACCTACCTACATACCTACCTACATACCTACCTACATACCTACCTACATACCTACCTACATACCTACCTACATACCTACCTACATACCTACCTACATACCTACCTACATACCTACCTACATACCTACCTACATACCTACCTACATACCTACCTACATACCTACCTACATACCTACCTACATACCTACCTACATACCTACCTACATACCCTAAGTTTTTTTTTTTCCTGCTTGGAAAATCCTCATGGAAGTCCTCCGCCCTGGCGCGGGCGAAGGGATCTATCAGAATCCTACTGACTAAAAACCACCTCATTGTTCCCTTCCCACACTTAGACCGGGAATCATGAGATCAACCTAACCTAACCTATCCTAACCAAACATAACCTAACCTTTTTTAATGTTCCAAAACACCATGTTCGCGCTCGATTTCGACTTAGCTGCCATATAATGAATTAAATAATACCCCAAAAGCTTTCACATGGCATGAGTTTCATCACTGTTGAGCGTTGGTACCAAAATGACGCATGGTCCTTTGACCTACAGCGCACTTTGATCGCTGATTTTTGGAAAACCGCTGGGAAAATTTATGACAATTGTACCATGTTGGAAAGCTTATGAAACCAGTTAGTCATTTTACACATTTGTACGCCAACTGTAATACAATTTTTTTTCAGTAACTTACTTAAATTTTCGGGAAAAATACAATCATTAAGAATTATTGCTATTAAAGACCTTTTATTTCTGAGATTATGTAAGTTTTGGGCAAGCATTTTTTTTTATTAATGATCGCCCTTCTTTCAGCTTTAAGAAAAATATCAATTAAATGTTTAGAGTGGAGTATTTTTTTCATAATTAATTGTTTTTGTTAACAAGTCAGGTGATTTCAAAAAAATCGAAGAACCGTCACAGCTGGGTAACCACCCAGTTTTGACCCCTAGTTAACTGGACTTAATTTGTTGCTAATGACCTCTAGTATAACCCCTTTCAAGGAATAGGTCGAATTTCCCTGTCACCCTGTATATGGCATTAGAAACCACGCCGATATCAGGAAAAGTTTCACTTATAATCATTGTATCTAAACTGCACGTTTTTGAAGTTGAACATTCTCCTTCATCTCTACATCTTCCAGCCGGTTCGGCTGAAATCACATTTTTTTCTGTAAATTTTGACGAAGTTGTTTCTAGTTGTCTACTATCAACAGCAGAAGCCATGCTTGGAGTAGTTTTTTCCTCGCTAGTAGTAACAATTTTTTTTGCCACTGGCTTGAAAAAGTTGTCAATTCTCTTCATTTTAGCAGCAGCAATTTATATACGTTCAAACAAGCACAAATCAAGAAGCACTCACATTTCACACATTACTTTACTTTATTTAAGTAATCTGTGATGGATAGGGCGAACGGTCCAACAAATTATGACGTCTGCAGGTCCAAAATTGTCCAACACTATCTCACGTACGTAAAGGACTGGCGATTTGGCGAATCCAATGAAAACAGTGGTTTTGAAGTTTTTTTCCTTTATTTCACGGCACGGGCAAAGTATCAGGTGAACCAAGTCGGAAGGAATTTACTCTACTCTCTATGAAACTGAAACCAATATCAAAATAAACTGGTCTATTGCACTATACTGTCACTATTGCAGAGGTATTTCACTTTTCTTCTCGCTTGTCGCTCTCGATTCTCACTTGAATCGCTCTCGAAATAAACTGACATGCAGGTTCCCGGACTCCCGCCCCCGCCGTATTTATACTACATTTTCGTATTCTGGAACACTGTGGAATATTGCGCCATCTACTACCTGGTAGCAGAAAGTTATGGAAGCTTCTCGATATTTCGCTACTCAACGCGACGATCTTTCTACTATTAGTTTTTCTACTCGACGATAGATGTCGTTCATTACTGTTTTCGTTCTCGGTTTCTCTCTAAATAGGTTAGATGGCACTACTAGTAACGTCGCTTACATAATCAGATCAAGATCTATCTATTTTTATTTTACCTACTTATTGAAAGAACACGCAAGCGAATAAATAAACAGATGGCTTAAAACGTTTTTTTTTTTCAGTCAGATTTCGGGGGGGGGGATAAATCCCAACTATCCCCCCCTCTGTATACGTGCCTGGCGGAGCCAACAATAACCCTACGGCACGCCAATTTATAAAAAATTACTGGTGCATATTGATTTAAAGGGTCTCGAAAGTGGTAATTGCATGGCTCTTGAACAAATTTCTATTCTTAATTGCGCATCATGGCCAACGCATAAATAGATCGACTAATTTTTTTTTATTTTTTTTATTTATTGTTTTAGTTCGGACAACAATATGGTCCAATTTGTTAGTAAAATACCTTATCACTAGTGTTAGTAGTACACAAAACAAGTGAAATAATAGTAAATGACTGCGGCAGGATCTGCAGAGAATGTTATAGCAAGGAATATGCTACCTGACCATTCTCCCCACATAGTGCCGCAGAAAAGGGGAGTAAGGGCACTCCACCACTGTTTTCAGGATGCTATTGTCACTGACCCGCGTTCTACGCATCAGTGATGCGACTTTTTTGCGAATCATTGCATGAAAGCCGTCAGTTCGGTTTTGAGCAAACATCTCCGATGCGCTACAGAAACGGGGCAGTTTCAACAGCATCCTAAAAACATTGTTGTATTGGATACGTAAGACATCTAGCGATCTTTTGGTGTAGCTGACCCATAGACCCCCGCATACAGACCCTGACAAAACGCCTTGAACAGGGTGATTTTGACCTGGTCCGTACAACGAGAGAATCTACGGGCCAACATGTTCCCTCGGACCGCCAGTGCCCTACGTTCCCTTTCGATATCTACATTATCTTTAAGGTCGTCGGTAAGTATGTGCCCTAAGTACTTAAATTGGTGAACTCTTTTTATGGTCATACCATTTAGTGAAAAGCTAGGTTCATTATTAGGGCACCTACCAGCGGCCTTAAAGACCATGTACTCACATTTACGGACATTGTATACAAGGCCGTGCACGGCAGCATACTTCTCGCAGACCTTCAACATTTCTCCGATAGATCCCACAGTCGGGCCCAGCAGCACCATGTCGTCCGCGTAGCTGATGCTGTTAATACTAACACCACCAACCCGGCAGCCGACACGCAAACTACTGAGCTCGACTATGCGATCATTAATATAAAGGTTGAAGAGCCGTGGAGACGTCAACCCCCCCTGTCTCACACCGCACTCCAACCCATACGACTCAGAGAACGTTCCGGCCCACTTTACATAGTTCTTTTGGTTCGCATACCAATACTGCATGAGCTTAATCAATGATGCCGGTACATTCCTGTCACCCAGCTTTCTCCAGAGCACATCATATGACACCAGGTCGAAGGCTCTGGAGAGATCCAGGAAGCAGGCATACACCGGCGTTTTTCGGTCTGTGTAATATTGGACAGTATTCTTCAAACTCAGCACAGCACTTTCGGTTGAAAGCTCAGGTTGAAAACCAAACTGTGCATCATGCAAACACAAATACTTTTTCAGGCACGAATCAAGCATACTGTCCAATATTTTAGCCGCTGTGGTTGCAAGGGAGATTGGACGGTAATTACCCTTATCCGAGATATCCCCTGTCCTGTTTTTGACTATAGGTACTACAATAGTTTGCATCAGCTCAGCAGGTAAATGAGAGTGGCTGATGCACATTGTATAAAACCAGGACAGGACCCTCGGCAGGTGACCCCCCGCATGTTTGAAATGCTCGATGCTGAGTCCGTCGTGGCCAGGCGATTTACCTCTGCTCATGCCCTTAATGACGTCTCTGACTTGTTTAGCCGAAAAAAGTGTAAGAGGTTCCGCCCCCCCACCGTCAGACTCAGCATCGGCCATTGCAACTGAAGGGCCCAGTGGAGATTGCACTTTAAAATGTTCCATGAACATATTTGCAATTACCCCCGGGTCATTGGCCCCACCTACGCTCACCGGTAGACCAGGCCCAGTATCCAACTTACGTGTCGACTTCCAAAATTTACTAAAATTTTTCGTGGCCCTATGCTTAGCTAAGTTGTCCATTTTGACCTGATCTTCGTTTTTTTGGCACCATTTAAGGCGTCCCTTGAAGATTTTACGGGCCTCACTCATCTCTTCAAAAACTACTCCACTATTTGGTCTCTTGTGTCTAACCCATTCCTTGAATTTAAGCCTGGCCTCACGGTGAGCGTCACGAATATGACTATTCCATCCACACACCACTTTCCCTCTTCTTGACCTGCAGCCCCCCACCACTAATAATGGTCATAATGGTCTACTAAAAGACAATGTTCAAATGGTTTCCGAAAATAATGATGATGAAGATATACATTTGTATTTCCAAAATGTTTCTGCCTTTAGTAAACAGATTATTAGCCACATCACGGGTTACATAGTACACATTTTAATCAAGAAAATCGATTGTGACATTTGTGACGGACTGTTGTCAAATGAAATAAACTCGGACCATAAATTTATAGTAGCAAAAATCTTCTCCGACCCAGACGATCCCACAACCCTTATCCAGGAGAGCCGTAGGGAGACCAGTACAGTGCACAAACGCACACACTGACACACGTTCCGACCTCGCCGACGAGGTCCGCGATCGCGACCCTCCCGAGTAAATGATACTCCCCCCCGACCCTTGTTCGTAGAGGCGCCAGCCCTCGTCGATGCTGAGCCTGTAGCTTTAAATCCCCATGGTAATAATAATGATCTGATATTGATCTTGCTGTCCTCCCCCCAGCGAGGCCCTAAGCCGAGGTCGCATCCCACAGGGGGTGTCCTTAGCGAGCGCTCGCCTAGTTTTAATTTAGAATAGTTTTGCCCCTGGCTGGAGGCTTTGGGTGTAGAAGCTCAAGGCAGCCACAGGAATGTCCGGTTAAGTAGTCATGGCCTCAGAGGCCAGCTACGAGATGCCCAATAAAAAAAAAAATATAGCATCTAAATATAAAGGGGGTCTCTTGTACCCTTCGAAAGAACTAATACTAATATGTAAAACATCCGAAGCAGTTATCAAAATTTTTACCGACAATCTCCGGAATATTAACAAACAACAAAGATTCGCACAGCTTCGTCGGAACTGAAAATTTTTGCAAAATTAGTAATCATCAGGTTGGATTATATCCTACTGCGGGCCATCTTACCCTACAGACCTAACTAAGGCTATTATCGGAAAATACGTATATTAATTTAAGATTGCACTTTATTTTGAAAAAAATTAAATTTGAAAGATAACAAGCGCATGTTACTTAATAAATTCGTATTATTTCAGGGACAATAATAAAATCAGCATTGAAATTGAGTTTAAATTATTATTCAATATTATAATATTCTTGTTTTTTACATGTGTCATTTATTTACTTACTTACTAGCTGAAGCCCGTCTTTATACGCATGAATGACGTAACACAAAGCTGCAATTACCAAAAAAATTAAGAATATTTGAATTTCGCGGCTATATCGGATGTTCCCCCTTAATTTGACATTATTATTTATGTGTTTTTAGGAAGTCTACACTAATTGTCCCCAATTCCCGAAATTTCAACTTAAAAATACGTGACCACAGATCCAGGATGTGAACTTTAATTTGGAGCCATACACACACACAAAACGCATTTACATTAAAAAAAAACATAGTTTTACTTTTTTTAGATGGCGAGTAATAAGACCAAAGACAGCAGAAGAAATTCATAAACAAAAGAGAGAATGCGAACGAAAACGAAGAGTTCGTATTAAGGCTAACCCCGACTGAAGCCAGTAAGAGAAAAAATAACCTGTGATACGGAGGGAGAAAAACGACGTAAAAAACAGGTAAAACTAGTATCCGAAATGACTCCAACAAAACGACGTGCTAATCAACGTGAATGGCGAGAAGAATCCACTCAACAATTGAACAGTATATTAAACACCCCATTTATGCACCGAGTGACTACGTAAATCGAATACAGCAAGCTCGTAAAAGAAATCCTTACGATGTTAAATCAATCCACTACGACTTCTTTCTTAATTATGAAGAACTTGAATCAAACTTGAAGTCTATAAGACCCGGTAAGAAAAAATGTGATCCATTTGTGGTCGATATACGAGGACTGAAATATTTTCCGGATACCCGTCTGTTTTATATAAGTTGCGACATAATGACGAATGGACCATCCTACCACAGCGAAGAGCTACTCGTGGATCTTTACTACCAAAACAACTATATCAGCGGCCTCTCAAAATCACAGAAAGCAAACATAAACAATTGCAAGAATTGAAGTGTGATTGATAAAGATTATCATCCGTTTTATGACTCAATCTCGTTTACCCCGGGAACATAAAATTAAAAAAAAATATATATAATTTCGTTCAGTACCGTACCTAATGTACAAGATTTTGTCACAGTGTGAAAATAGTATGGGTATTTTTTGCTTAATTGGGTTAATAAACACAAAACAATTGTAATAGTAGTTTCATTTTCATTAATAATACAATAATATTCTTTAAATACCACTTACGTAGTAGTTTAAGTACCACTTATGTGACAAAAAGTTGCAATTTTTTATCTTCCATGTGTAAAAACATTATTAAAATTATATAATTAGTGTATTATACTTATTGATACAAAATTATTCTTATTTCAATACATTTTAACCACTTAGCTTTTCTTTATCACCAACGGAATATAAATATTTTCAAAGATTTTTTTTTCAGGAGCAAGTATTTTTTTTTTTCTCTAATAGTTACTTTACAAAAGAGATTTAAAATTTGCAACGACGATAGCTTTTCGAACAATAAGTATAAATTGTGTGCATTTAATTACTATTTTCAATCGACTTTGTTTTTTCATAGAGATAACTTATTTCTCTGAAATGGAAAAAGTTAATTTCTCCGCCAAGACGATCTTATGATTCAAGAGATAGATTGCTCAAAACTGTCAGGGAAGAAACCATGCAACAACGGTGCTCTAGAGTCTAGAAGAAACGAATAAGATGAGAAATGTTACCGAACATGGTGTATAGACTAATTGAATTAATTATTAAACAGACTAATGGACAGAATGTAATAAATAGTAAATACTTAAATATTAAGTATAAATATAATAAACTTAAAAATACGTTCTTAGAACTGGATTTATAAACTATTGAACTACGTATAAAAAGAGTGTTGGGCTTGTTGGATATCTGGTGATAGAACAGATATTTTAAACAAAATGTGATACAATGCTAATAAGTACAAAATAAAAATCTTTTTTAAACAAGCTTTTAATGAACATGAACTAAAAAGTACTCAATAAAACTTACGTAAACATAGAACTTTAATATTTTCTTACAAGCTTGAGGCGTAAATGTCCTTCTTATACTAAACTTGAAGACACGCCTCAAGGAAGCTTGTCAAAGAAAAGTATTTGAGGTTGCTTTGGGGAGCGGACTCTTCTATAAAATACTGGTGTAAGCAAAACATCCCCTCGCAGAAAAAGCCGATAATATAAATAAAATCTGTCAAGTGCGAGTCGGACTCGCACACGAAGGGTTCCATACCATGTCGTACAAGATTTAACACTATGAATTTTTGTAATACTTTCGTAAAGGTAACAACAGAGGCGCTATAAAAAAACAAAGATTTGTAAAGAAATTGTCTAATTTTAATGAGAAAATGTTGTTGTGTTAAAATATAGGTGTAGGAGTATATTTCATTTATTTTAAGAGAAAAATATTAAGTTAACTTTATCCAGTAACATGCATTAACTAAAGTCAAAGTTATTTATTTGCTACTAACATAGTATTGGTAGGTATAAATAGGTATATATGGTAGGTAAGCAGGTAGATATGTAGGGTAGGTAGGGTAGTTTAGGTACCTACCTACCCTGGTAAGAAGGGTAGGGTAGGTAATTAGGTAGAAATAGGTAATTAGGAAAGGTAGATGCGCCGTAGATAAGTACTTAGTGCTAACCGTGCGAAGCCAGGCCGGGTAAAGCTAGTTACTTATAAATAAAAGGATTTCTCTTGCTACATCAGACTATATTGTACAAAATAGAATGTAAGTAGTACGCCAAATTTTAATTATAACTGTGCGTTTGCACTGGCGAAACATCACGACAAAACATGTTGAAATCTCTAGTTCCTGTCAAACATTGTATGAAAAATTGACAGAAAATAGAGATTCCAACATGTTTTGTTGTGAATGTGCAAACGCACGGGTCAATACAGGTATTTATTTGCGTTATTTTTGATAGTCATACAGAAATCTATTATTTCTTACTTATAATTTTTACACATCCCATCGGACTATGAGAGTGAGGGAAGAGAGAGTGCACTCGTGTCTGCGCACACACTTGTGCACTATAATATCTCCCGCGCCGAAGGCCAGTCTCCGTTGAGATTGGCCGCCATGACCGAATATTTTTACACCAATAATTTTTCTCAATATGAAATTGTATCCACAACGGTTTAAGCTAGGTAACTGAATAGTTCATTGTATGTGCCAGCATTCATTTCAATGTTACTGAATATATTGTCTATTGGAGTGTAGTTTTTACACGAGGTACACACATCAACACCGTCTAGTGATACTTTGAAAAAAGTCGATAAAGTTCTTAAACTCAAAAAATACTGGCCGGTTTTAAAATCTTGTGAAGAAAGTTTATTTTGTAGACCTTTTTGGATGATCGAAATTTAAATGATCGAAATAGTATATGCTGCCATGATAGTAGGTACTTACTAATTCCATGTCATTACTCCGACTATTAAATAGTTATCTGTGGAATTTATATCGCATAATATTAGCATGAAATACAAAATTATTACTTTAAGTTGCAGAAAATCGCCCATATTATATAAAATACGTTATGAATCGGCGTTTTTAGTATTTGTTGATTATAAACAGTATATGTTACATGATACACACAAGTTTCAAATTCCTAATTTGTTTAGTTGTTGAGATAGAGCTCGTACAAAAATGGTCTAAAACAGACAACTTCTACGGCCCCCTAATTCATCATTTTTGAAGATAAAAACAAATAAAAATTATATTTATTCTCTACTCGATGAGCTCTAGAAAATGATACCCCACATGCCAGGGTCAGATTTTTTTTTTTTCAAAATTTAATTTTATTGTATGGCGACCCCCCTTTATTTTTTAATTTTATTATTTGTTGCTCTTACGGCAATAGAAATGCTCAATCTGTGAAATTTTCAACTGCCTACCTATTACGGTTCATGAGATAGAGCTCGCTGACAGACAGACGGACAGCGGAGGCTTATGAATAGGGTTCCGTTTGTCACCCTTCGGGTACGGAACCCTAAAAAGGATATTCAAAATGGGCCTCACCACATGTCATATTCGGTGATCACAGCCATTGTGCACCATACTTTTGTAGAAAAACAACTCGGAAAACTTTGTCCCAGAATTGGTAGCTTTTGGTGTGTTCCAAAAACTTACCGATTTGGCGTATAGGCTTTCCCAACAAGCGTACAGTTTCGCATATAATGAAACTAAGAATTTGGTCGAAAGTTTTAATGCCAGAGTTGCTAAGTACGTAGGAGGAAAAAGAGTGAATTACTCCTTAAAAGAGTCATATAGCGGAAGATACGCGGCTGCAGTCATATCTTTCAATACCTGCGGCACACTGCAATCCTATAAATTTTATTTTTGAAACCGATAATAAGCCGACTAGAAATGTTGCGAAGCACAGCAATCTATAAACAAGTCGCTGTAGACTCTGGACCTCCTTTAAATATAAGCATTTGTGTTTTATATAACAGTAAAAGTTAATCTCTAGCCAAAGGGGTTGTATAGTAAACATATAATGATAGTTTTAATAGTAATTTGCTTATATACCATAACAAAAGTGGGAATAGTTGCTAGAATAGTTAAAATATGGGGAATCTAAGTATGTAACAATCTTAGTTTGGTCGTACTGTATTAATGTATGTAGTTTATATAATAGAAATAGGAAGGAATGTACACCTTTTAAGAAATTCTTTTGTTGTCGTTATATACTATTGTAAATGGGTAGCACCCCGCTGCACCCCGATCCCCTTCAGCACCCCCTCAGCATGGGTACAGACCGATCTGATTGGCGGGCTCAAAAGTAACTTTCCGAGCTCGCGCGCAGTGGTGGCGCCAGCGTGCCAATTTTATAAAAGGATCGATCTGTATCCAAGCGAGCTCACACTGGAACGCCCGCGGCCTTAGGGGTAAGGTCGCCCCCCTCCGCCACCTCCTTCGGGATCAAGATATTGACGTGGCGCTAATTAGCGAGACGTACCTGGGACCCGAAGATAGGGTTAGGTTCCCGGGTTACCATATCTACCGCAAGGACGAAAGGTCGGCCCTCAACGTCCGGTACCGTGGTCTGGCGGTGCTTGTAAGGCGGAGAGTCGTCCACCAGGAACTCCCCTTGCCGTCTCTCAGCACGTTCTACGCGCTGGGTGTGCAGCTGCATGTTGCCGGCGATGATATAGATGTCTACGCGTGCTATAAGCCGCCCTCGGCCCGCCTCTCTATGGCTGAGCTAAGGGCGCTATTTAGCGCGCTAGACAACCACGCAACCATTCTCGCCGGCGACCTTAATTGCAAGCACCCGGCGTGGAATTCGATGCGAGCGAACGGAGAGGGGAGGCGGCTCCTCGCCGACGCGGAGGCCTACGGGTACTCGGTGTCCGGCCCTGAGACGCCTACCCACTACCCAGAAATTGCTGCCCACATGCCCGACGTGCTTGACATCGTGGTACACAGTGGGCTCCGCTGCCAGATCACGCAGCAAGTCATAGACGACGAGTTACAGTCGGACCACCAACCTGTACTCGTCGTCTTATCGGGCATGCCGACCCAGTTAAGACCTTTAGCGCCACGTCGATTAACGGACTGGATGGCGTTCACAGAAAGGATGGAGACCACCACGCCGACTCGGCCTATTGTTTCCTCCGCGGACGTCGATCAAACGGCGGATGACGTCACTGTTTGCATACAGAGCGCCCTAGAAGCGGCGACGACAACGCAGCCGCAAGGGAGAGGGCCATTGCCGCCCTTGCCGGCGCATATTGCAGCGATGATCGCCGTGAAAAGGCGCCTTCGCAAACAGTGGCAACAGTCGAGATGCCCCACCATGAAGACGCAACTAAACCGTCTCGCGGAGAAGGTTAAGGCCGAGTTACAGGCCCATACCGCCGCGGGCTGGGAAGAGAGAATAGACGCCACTACAGACAGCTGGCCGTCTGTACACAAGCTGTGCCGCCAACTGGCAAATACCCCAGTCCCGGTGCGCCCCCTATTAAACAGCGACGGGACGCTTAAATATGTAGCGGAGGACCGGGCGGAGGTCTTCGCCGAGCACCTGGAGCGTCAGTTCCGCCCGAACCCGACCAGCGACACCGAACATGTCGCGGCAGTCGAGCGGCACCTAGGGGACTACTTCGCAACGCCGATAGCTCCCGAGGAGAACCCTATCTTCTTCTCGCCTGGCGCAGTTAGACGCGCCATTCTAAATACGAAGCCTCGGAAGGCCCCCGGGGCCGACGGTATTACCAACACAGCGCTGCGCCACCTGCCTTTCCGTACGGTAGCGGCACTGGCGCGCCTGTTCACGGCGATACTGCGCACGGGGGCCTTTCCTACCTCGTGGAAGGAAGGGCGTGTCATCATGCTGCCCAAGGCGGGGAAGAATGTGGCGAAGCCGGAGAGCTATCGGCCGATAACACTTCTACCGACAGTCTCCAAGGTGTTCGAAGCGCTCCTGCTGCGACACCTTACTCAGTACATTGCACCACGCCCAGAGCAATTCAGTTTCAGGGCGGAGCACAGCACGACGCTTCAGTTGTCAAGGGTACTGCACCTGCTGACAACAGCATTAAATAAAAAGGAATGTGCGGTGGCAGTATTCCTTGACATGGAGAAGGCCTTCGACCGTGTATGGCACGAGGGCCTAATCTATAAACTATCCACGTCCGACGCGCCCCGTCGCGTTGTTAAGTTGGTCTCATCCTTTTTGTCACACAGGACCTTCAAGGTGGTGGTCGACGGGGCGCTATCCGGCGCCCGCCCGATACTAGCAGGCGTGCCCCAGGGCAGCTGCGTGTCGCCGGCGTGTTACTCACGTTACACCGACGACATTCCCACCACTCCAGATGCGACACTCGCGCTGTATGCAGATGACGCCGCGTACATTACCATATCGCTAAATGCGAAACACGCGGCAGTCAAAATGCAGCGCGCACTCGACCTTCTCCCCGACTGGCTGTCTAAGTGGCGGCTTTCGGTTAACGTGGGTAAGACGCAAGTTACTGGGTTTGTGCACCTCCCACCACCTTTGAAGTTACAGGGAGCCGCCGTCGATTGGGCGCCCCAGGTCAAATACCTGGGTGTGACCATCGACCGCCGCCTCACAATGGGGCCCCATGTCCGCAAGGTCGCCGCACAGGTAAGGGTAGCCCGCAACCTCCTCAGGCCCGTGCTCTCATCCCGCATCCCGACGCGCGTCAAATTGGGCGTGTATAAGACTTATATACGCCCAATATTGACGTACGCCGCCCCGGCATGGTTCGCTCTCACTAGCGAGTCGAACCGAAAGCTGCTCCGCACGCAACAAAACTATGCGTTGCGGACCATTGTAGACGCTCCTCGCTATGTGAGAAACGATATTATCGCCCGGGATCTCGGGATAGAGAGCCTGGACGAGTTTGTGAGGCGACTCGCTAAGGCGATGTTCGCGCGTGCCGACGCTTCTGCCTGGCCCCATGTCAGGCAGATAGCGCCCTTGCATGCGCGCCCGCCTGACGCGAGACCCACGCCCCGCGACCTGGTAGCGGACCCTTGACCCCATTGCACCTATTATGACGCCTCGAGTTAGCAGCATCCAGGTTACACGCAGCTAACTCGATATAATGAAACTCTACAGATGTATACATACATCTAGTCGCACGGCGTGTTCTAGGTTAATATAGGCATCCCGTGCGACTAAGAAACAGACATTCATCACTATACAGACGCTTAAACACAACACACGCCGACGCAGCGCGGGCCGCGACGCGTGTCTACACTGGGTGGCGTTACACTACATAGCTAGCCACCCACACATACATTACTGCTACCCCTCCAATCCGCTAACGGCTAGCTCTGTAAATGGGGCGGAGGAAGCTTCATCTCTTCCTGTAGGTGCGTCAAGCCGGTACCCTAGTCGCAGGTCGGCCTCGTTGGGCTTCCCCCAGGCAACTGGGGGTCTAACCTGATGTGGTAGGACCGCCTAGGGCCCGTGAAAATCGACGCTAGTACCTTATTAGCGTCGCGACGCCCCTACAGATTTCATTCAATGCAACCATCTACACAGACGCAGCTTGCTGCGTCATTTCCGCCAGGCGCTTAGCCGCATACGAAGAAGGGCCCATCGTAATGGGCCACTGTAAAGCTTCCGCGGGCGAGGGGCGAGGCCCCGACCCCGCCTGCCACGCCCCCGCGCCCCCTTGCGGGGGCGTAGCGACATCCACACAAGCGAGCTCAGTGTCGAATTAGTCTCCAAACAAGAACCGCGCGCGTCTTGTCTCCGCCGCGTGTACTCGTTGAACGTCCCAGGGCTTCGACCCTGTATCATAAGTCTGTATTAGTGTTAGTTTAAGCTAGCAGTAGAGCCAGTGTTAATAATACGACTTCCTGTTAACGTGTACATGCAAACAGTGTAATTGTGTACGACGGTTTCTTTAAGAATATACTTTTTGAACCTTCAACCAGTGTATTTTTGTTCTCTGTTCCACCAATATCCACCCTGCACCTGCAATGTTCTACAAGAAAATAAGCGCAAAAACAATAATTATAAGAGAAGGAACATTAAAAAGAAAAAAACCCTTAAACATGTTCCCGCGAAAGACGCCCATTATGGCGTAAATTGTCAGAAACCTGACATGGATTGGCAGCATTGACATACTGTGAAAGAAAACAAGACTTTTTTAAAGGCTTGGACTCTCTAAAGAAGAGAGAAATAATTTAGAAAGAAGCATCGTCTTGCAAAGTGCAAGCTCCAAGTGGCTAGAGACTAGGCGCAAACTCTTAACTGCTTCCTGGTTTGCTAGAGTTTGCAAACGGCGTGCAAATACTAATTGTGCTTCTCTGGTTAAACAGATATTGTATGGTAACGATCTGAGCACTGTGCCGTCCATAAAATATGGCAGAAAGGACGAGCACACAGCGCTCCAAGAATTAAAAAGCGCATTAAAATATCTAAGAATGTGGATTATTCATTGATGATGAATTTTCATTTCTGGGTCGGTGCTACTCCAGACAGCAAATGCGAACTTGGTATTGTGGAAGTAAAGTGTCCATCAGTATATACTTTAAAGTTAGATCCAGAAGAAGCAATAAAACAAAAGAAAATTGACTTTTGGGTGAACAGGGGGCCAAGTCTACTAATTTACAAACGTCACAATGGTCTCTCGATTGTTAGTTTTTGACAGATTTGCCATACAAAATCTGTCAAAAACTCACCATCGTGAGACCATTGTGACGTTTATAAATTAGTAGACTTGGCCCCCAGATCTGACGCGTACATCGTCAATAAAAAAAGTAAATGGTACTACCAAGTACAAGGCCAGTTACGAGTAGGTAACTGGTCAAGACATGTGTGAAAACAAAACTTAACAACCCAGCTAGCGTTGTTAAGTTTTAAACAACAAATCACACAATCGATGTGATTTGTTTTACCTATTTACAAAAGAGCTGAAAGCCTATGACAAGAGATGAAGTTATTTATCTTGTGGAGTTAATCCAAAACTGCACCATTTTAACGAGCAAAGAAACAAACGCCTTCTACAACAAGTTAAAAGACGAAGCGTGGGTTTTTGGCGGCTGCCATTTAACGCAAAATGTGGAGGTTACCCAAAACAAAAAAAAAACTGTTAAAAACTAAAATGAGACAATTTAAAAAAGGCAGCCAAGAAAGGAATGCAACAAATTCGCATGAATAGGTTGAAGGTAAGCTCAGTGGTCAGTGGCCATATAAACGACAAACTTAAGTCGAGTGAGAAGACAAAAACACTTGTCCAAAAAATGATATGCCCCGAGCAAATTAAACTTCAGGTAAGAGGACTACGTAAGACGAAAAATAGCGGTATCATTATCAGCAATGAAACAAAAGACGATGTTGAGAAGGTGAAAAAATCGATGCAGCTATCGAATTTAGGCCTTACAGTTGACGAACCCCCAAAAAGGAAGCCTAGAGTAGTAGTTATCGGAGTGCCCTCATCCATGCAAGAGAAGGAAGTTTTTACTTGTTTATTCCACCAGAATCTATCAGAGACCCCCTCAGGACTGCAGTCTCGAGACCTTATTGACCTCCATTAAGTTAGGCCATAAGTCAGGTAAGAAGGACGCAGAGACCTGTAAATGTATAATAGAAGTATCTGCAGACATACGTAAAGCCTTGATATCAAAAGACAGTGTTTGTTAATTGGTCGTCATGCCCTGTGAGAGACTTTACTCACACGCTGTTATAAGTGCCAGAACGGACTTGCGGCCAAACCTCTACCTGTGACCACTGTGGTTCTCTGGGTCACTTCATTAAAGAATGCACAAAGAAAGCTGAAGAACCAAAGTGTGCTACTTGCTTGCACTTCAAAAAGCCGAGGAATGACAAGACAAGTGCTTCTGACTGCCCAGCGAAAATAATGACTGAAAAAAGGTATATCAATTCTGTCGATTATGGAGGCCCTTAAGAGCACCGTTAATTACGTAATTTTTTTAGCCCTTGTTATTATTTTTATAATTATGATTAATAATTTATTTAATGACATAGATAATTTATCTGTATCTGAATCCCACGTTTGTGACGTTGAACATTGTAAACAATATGTCTCCTCCCACACTAGTCTTCTAACCATACTAACCCAAAAAATACGCAGAATTTTAAAAATTTCGACCGGCAATTTTGGCGTTTTTCTACAACGTCTAGGTATAAACTGTCACGTTATTGTACTAACCGAATGTTGGCCTTCCAAACAATATAACATACCACTTATCACGGGATATAATATGTATAAAGTAGCATAAACTACAATCAGAACGATGGGGTGATAGTTTATGCAAGAAATCATCGCGAATTCGCGCTCTTTTGTAAACTTTCTTTTGCATTTTGCTTGGTTTTTAACTTAGTTCTTCAAAAATTAGGTAAGTACCTAGTATATTTTAAAATGTTAATATAAATATGATGTCTTAAATATTTTAAATTAGTGGGTAAATACTAAGACGTAAGTATGTATATATAAATTATTCTACGGTAATAACATGGTAATATAATGTCAATGATTCTAAAAGTAATTGCAGTGGCATTAAACTTTATTTTATTATTTGTAGCTCATCCCGCTCTCGCCAAGGCACCGAGGCTCAATTAGCAGCGCTCGTAGACGCACTGCAACAAGACCCCGAAGTGGCACGTGGGCACCTAAAAACGGCTAGTGCCAAAATAAAATTTCGCCGATTCTGGGACAGGGTGGTCCCTACACTAAATAGTTAAGGGGGAGCCACCAAAACCAATAAACAGTGGATGAAAGTAAGCGAGTTACCTAATCCATAATTATCTAGAAAACTTTGGACTCTGTCGACGGGCTCTCAACGACGCTGAGCCGCTAAATACGATGTTGCTTGCCGTCGACAGAGGCCATCAGTAGTGATTTTTAAAAGTAGGTGCGGCAATAATAAATAATGTATGGTCATGTAATTTTTCATTCACAAAACTCTAAATATTATCATGGCAAACATTGACTATTCCTACTTTGTCAAATAGTATTGGAGCGATAAGAAAATGATCATTAAAAAAAAGCTGCGGAACGCGCCGCTGCCCGGCGAAGGACTGGTGGGGGCGTAGAATACGTTCGTGAACTGTCGGAGACAGAAGAGCGCGTCTTTCAACTTTTGGGGGGCGATGGCTACGCTGTTGGTGATCTGCGTTATGAAATAATCCAAGTAAGTTTTGTAATGCAGATTTTGTAGCAATAAGTATTATGTAGCTAAGCTACTATAGAAATCACCTACCTACCTTCCACCATTCCAACGAAGTAAAAGATATTTAGAAGATGCTTTTATTTTTACAGCGCTCGCGCTCTTCTGTGGCCACAGTGACACCGCCCGCCAGTCCTTCGATCCTGCCTCTTATAATAGTAGGTTCAGATTTTATTTTTTCAAGTCCAGTTGCTTTTAGTTCACAGAAACTTTAATAAAAATGTTTTAATAATTTAATTGCAGAGTCAAGAAACCCCGGTAAGAGATCCCGACATGCCATACACGTCAGCATTTTACGGTTTTGTATGTGTATTTATTCTTGGTTTATCAAAGTCGCAATTCTAATATTTAAAAGAAAATAATAGTTTTAGGTACCTACCTAAATCATTTTTTTATAAATCTTCAATTTTATTGTAGGTATTTCAAATTAATGTCGAGAAAACTTAATTGTACTTACCTATTCTTTTAATTTTAAGGAACCTGTTAGTCCTAGACTCCAGCAGTCTCCTCTACCTTTCCCAGCCACTGAAGAAAAGGAAGAGAGGAGGTATCCAACACCTACAACAACACAAGTACCTAAGGGTACCTATGTTTCGTATTAAATTAAAAAACTACGGCCTATATTTATAGTGAAATGTTGTAAGTAATAAAATAACATTAATCATTTTTGTTCTTTAGACCTTACCGTCTCCCCGCCAACCCGGACCGGAATTAGGTCTGTCTCCCTGCCATCAATCACGTCCCCATGTCTCTGCCAGTGAGTACCTATACTTCCCCTTTATTTAATAAAATTTGAAAGTTGGTAAATATAGTGTATTTTGATATGTCTTTATGGACTTTTATTTCTTTTCAGATTTAATAATACGCGAAGGACGGACGACTAGTCGTCAGCCGCCATCTCAACGGAGGTCTCAGATGACCTCCATCTCGGAGCGATTTTTGAGAATTGAGGAGAGGCGGTTGGCATTAGGGTAAAACCAGGAGAGATGGACCAGCGGGTGAGACGGACCATCGTAATTTCTACCAAACTACTAAATTTATTTAGACTGAGAACACTTACGAGCTCTTGTCAACCTGTTTGCTCCGTGTAGAAAGCGAGACTATTTGATTTTCGTTTGTAAAATTTGTAAAAAAACGGATTAAAAGGTTTCGGATGCGTGTTTTTTTTTGTGTGGGTGTTTAAAAACGAAGGTATGTATAAGATATTGTATTTTTAGAATAAGAATTGACGTTACTGTGTTAGTATGTTCATGAATTGATAAAATAACCTGAAAATTTTCGTTTGTTTATTTTGCTTTTAATATGAGAAAGTGGTCCGTCTCTCCACTCGATTTAGGAGAGATAGACCATGTTATGTATGGGTGAGATGGACCAATAGTCAACGGTTTTTTTTGCATATTTCAAGTGGTTTTTAATTATTGTTGCTACTTATTTTTTAATCCATACATTTTAATGTGTTAATCTTTTCTTTTGTAGATAATATGCCTTTAACATATAAGAGGAAAAGTGGAGTATGTAGAGGAGAATGGACAGAAAGAGCATTAATTGATGCTTTTCAAGCTGTTTCTAATGGAATGGGTATCAATGAAGCAGCAAAAACATTTGGGATACCAAAAACTACATTTAAACGAAGACTTGCAAGTGAGATTAGGAAGAGAGAAGATTTGGAAGTGTTAATGATTATTTTTGTTAGGACCATCTCTCCTTACTGGGTGGTCCGACTCACCCGTATAGTATGGGAGAGATGGACCGAGGGTACTTTTTTTAATATTTCAATTATTGCCATAAAGATGCTCTGATCGTGCCATATTAAAATAAAAAAATGTTGACTATTAATAGTTAGTTAGTTTATCACTAAATTGTTTAATAGTTATTAAGCAATAAAAAAGATATTAAAGTTGAACAAAATGTGGTCCATCTCTCCTGGTTTTACCCTAGAAGAAAAGCAGGCCAACACCAACCTAATCGCTGCGCAGGCGCACAGGGACATGGCGGCCGCCATCCGGTGCTTGGGGGACGGCAACCGCGCTATGGCGGACGCCATCAGGGACGGGTTCAGCAATATTCGGGACATTGTCGACAAATTTAGTACTTAACCTGTTTACATTTTTTTTGTTTTTAATTTTTTCTTGTTTATTTATCCCTTTGTGTATAAATTTAATTTCATATAATTTTATTAAGGGGATTACATCGCTCAAATCCCAAAAACACCGTATCTTTAAAGAAGTTTGTAGATGAATGCTGTTGTGCGATTTCCCTATACAAAATATATGTTGTACTTAAGGTCATAACAAATAAATTGTATTATTTAAAATTGTAATAAACTTTCCCAAATTTTGGAAAAAAATCGTAGTAGAAAGGTCCTTTTTCAACCTAAATTGTAAATGTTCTCTGTAACGGCAGAATAGTTTGGCATGAATTTTATCCCAAAAAATATATAATGACGTATTTAACAATATGTATTGTTTTTTTTTCATATTTCTTTTACAATTTTTTAATAATAAATAAAAACCTGAAATATCACCAGTACCCCGCGCGAAGCACCCCCGCCAGGCCTGTGACGCGTACTCAGGATGCGACACATCAGTGTCTCTGTGACTCTTGTGACGGGTGGACTATACGCGTGTTATTTTTTTTTAATAAAACCCAAAAAGTTCACCTTTTGAAAGATTTTTGAATGAAATCATATTGTAAATAGTACAAATATAAATATTTCGTAAAATTATAATAGAAATTAAGGTTGTAAATATATACAGTATGGATACCACATATATGCAATAAATGAAACCACATAATTATTGTTATCGCCTTTTCTGACGATATACAAAAAATGAACGAAATCGGTCAAGTAATTAGTTCAAAACGTAGAGTTCTAATTTTTATCAAATTTGAACACTCTGTAGAATTGGATCACTAGGTCAATGATTCAATGAACTTGAATCCTTGAACATTGAAAATCGACGTTGCCACGCAGTGCAAACTATCACGACACTGTTACCTATTCTACTTATTTGCCTAAAATGTAAAATCGGTACACCAAAACGACTATTGGGTTTTTCTATCTGAAATTTCTCAGTAGCAGCCCGGAGTCTGGATTTGTGCCCGGTTGATGGCAATAGGCTCGCCCTCTATTACATGGGACTTAAAACATAACTGGCGAAATGTGGGTGTACCTGCTACAAGTACACCTCTGCCCAACCCTTCGGGGAAACAAGGCGTGATGTTATGTTATGTTACACTTTAAAAAAACCTTTGCCTTTATTCATTTTTATCTCTAAATGTACATAATAAATTATTAAGATAGTAAAAGTACGAATAGGAAGCAACCGATTAAAAAAATCGTAGTTTTGCTACTCAGGAAGTCACTCACACAAGACGGTAGTTTCGTAAGTTCAATCGTAAAAACATACTTTTTATTGTTTTATAGTTTATATCGATAAACGATAATTGCGCCGTTAGCCCTATTTATGACTTATTTTTTTCGCTATTTTTGAGAAGTATCGCTTTGTCAGTTCACCGCTGTCTTTTGGGATAGTGTGTTGTGCTTGGCGTTTTGCAGAGATTTCGTAAAATCATTGCTACTTGCGCCGATTGCTTCCAGTGATTTTGACACACAGACTACATAATTTCTAATTACTTACTTTTTTTTATTTATTTTTACGGTGAAATGGACACTTATTAGCTACCTACTTGACTTTGTGTGTGTAAATTGTGTTTTTAAGTTTATTTGTATTTATTTTTTACGGTGAAATTGACACTACTTGACTTTTGTGTGTGTGTACGCGTGTGTTTTTTAACAAAATGCCACGACAACAGCATTTTTACAGTGCTGCAGAGTATACAGACATGGTTTTACTGTATGGCGAATGCCGCCAAAATGCAGCTTTAACTCTACGTACATATCGTGAGAGATACGGCGCAACTCGCGTCTGCCTTACTAATGTTCGGACAATCGTTGGAGCTGTCCAAAGGATCCGCGAAAATCAACACATAGTGCCGAACACTCATGAAGGAGTTGCTCCGCGTCATGTTCAATCCTCGTTCGAACAACGAGTCTTAGACCATTTCTATCGGAACCCAACCTGCAGCCTTAGACAAGCTGGACGTTTGTTTAGAGTGACCCATAGAACAATACATAAAGTGCTCAAAAGGAACAAAATACGTCCTTATAAATATGGAAAGGTGCAGGCGCTGCTGCCCCGTGATAAGCCGATTAGAGAGTTTTACTGCCGCTGGGTACTTGATAAAATTTCCCAAAACCAAACTTTTTTATCAGATGTGTTTTGGACAGATGAAAGTACGTTTACTCGAAACGGCATATGGAACCGACAAACCATGCGTCACTGGAGCCATGCTAATCCCCATTTATTTAGGGAATCAGGTCATCAATACCGTTTTTCTGTTAATGTTTGGGCTGGCATTCACGGAGATCAAATAATCGGTCCTGTTTTTATCAACGGAAATCTGAATGCCCAGAAGTTTTTAGATCTTCTTAACGGTCCGATCACACGATATTTAGAAAGATTGCCCGTGGCACCTTCGAGTCGGGTATGGTTCCAGCTAGACGGAGCTCCTCCACACTCCGTACTTGTCGCGAGAGAGCGGCTTAACACCATGTTCGGCGAACAATGGATTGGGCGCTAAGGCCCCCACAGGTGGCCAGCTCGATCGCCCGACCTCACTCCTCTCGACTTCTTTTTATGGGGCTTTATTAAAAATGAAGTTTACTCGCGGGTCTCCGAAACCGAAAATGAACTGCGCAATCGTATTGCCTCCGCCTTTAACAAATTAAAAGTCATGGCTTTGGATCCCGAACGAAATTTGTTGAGCAGGCTTCGGGACAACATAGTGCGGCGATGTACCTTGTGCATTCAAAAACGTGGTGGACATTTTGAAAATTTGAAAATTTAAGTTTCTGATTAAAACTAAATCATGTGCATAAACTGATAACGCGAAATAAAAACGTGGTGGTAAAAATGAACTTAGTGAATTTTAATTTCGTCGCACTTCGACAAACGAATCAAAGCAATAGTTCCGACAAAAAAGCCGCCATGCCGCCCGCGTGCATAGTTGCCGCTCTTCCTGGGGTCAAGGTATGTTGTCTAAACAGAGTGTTTACTTTTACTGAATTTATTTTGATATTTATTTTGTTTGAAAATTTCACTTTTTTAATTTACGGTCGTTAATTAATATTTAAATTTTGTTAGACTTCTGTGGACTAGTATTACTTGTGGTTTAATTTATTGCATATAATGTGGTATCCATACTGTATATAATAGATTGTAATTTCGTTTTGTTGTTTGAACCTGTCATAGAGTAAGCCTGACTATGCCTAAATACAAGAATAAATCTAAAGTGAAGCGTGGCCGAGCTCTCCAAAACTATTTGTAAGTACCTATCCACTTAGTAAATACATTATTTCTATGCTGTTTTTTTTATCGTTTTCGCTATAGCTATAGCTATCTTGAGAATTTCGTTTGACGGAGGATGGAGACCTCGGTGACTGATGATGACGTCTACCTGATGGTGGACCCCGAAGGTGGGTATAGGATCTCAGTGATGGCACTACGTAGAACTATCTTGTTTGGACTCATTCCGTATCGTGTAGGACTTGCATCTAAGTTTACAGTGGAATGTATGATGTGCAAAGAGAAGTTTTCTCTTTGTAATGTGACTGGCGACTTAGATATTAATACAGCAGCGGTCGCGGGTGCAGTTTCAGTTGGTATAGGGTATTCACAGTTGGAGGAACTGTTATCAGCATTTGACTTGCCCGTGATGACTGAGCCTGTATACCAGAAACGGCACGATATTGTTTCCAACACCTGGGATAAAGCACTAACCAAATCCATGAATGAAGCTGCTGAAGAAGAAAAAAGACATGCTTTAGAAAAAGGTCGCGTCAGCAAAGATGGAATACCTATAATAGATGTGGTTGTAGACGGATGCTGGAGTAAAAGGTCTTACAAAAAAAACTACTCAGCACTATCAGGAGCTGCTGCTATAATTGGAAGACACACAAAAATTTTTTTTTTTCTTGGCATTAAAAATAAATACTGTAGCATATGTGCACAGGACATTAATAAAAATAAAAGTCCAAGAATACAAAGTCAACAATAATTGTGGAAGGCTTTAAAGCATCTGTCGAAATGTATGGCCTGATCTATGGTCGTCTCATTTCTGACGGGGACTCTAGCACGTATGTGCGCAAAAACGCATCATGAGCATAAGGTCAGCTATACGAAAATGTAGCAAAAAATACCACGACTCGTTAGAGAATTTAGATTTTAGCACTCAAAAACTTTTTGAGGATATCCAGGCTGTACATTTACATGCCTTTGGTAACCATACAAAATGTAAAAGCCCTATATAGTTTTTTTTCACACAAGTAATGTCACATGTCATTGGCTTCAAAGAGTATGCAAACCATAAAACCTTCTTGACTTACGCCAAATAATTAATTTACGCATCCAAATATTGAAGTTATAGTCGAATAATTAGTAACAAAAGATATTAACATAACAACTAATTATTATTATTCCATTGTAATAATAATCTGTAGGTGTTAAAAGTACCGTATGGTTATAACAAAGGCAGAATGTATTGAGAGACCTTTGCCTGTTTCATTCATCAATAGAAACTCTTTGAAAACATAACAAACGCGCGCCATGATTCTATGCGCGCGCATCCTGAGCAAAATATGCTGGCGATAGAACGGCGAGTTTTCTCTTTCTATCATATATGCACGTCCCATTCGTTTAGTTTTAAGTACAGTCTCGAACGGTAGGTATTTACTTTTAATAATAGTTTATTATTATTGTCTATACAGGGTTACTGGTAATTCGACGTATATCCGGCAGGGGCTGATAAGGGGGCCAAAATGCAACAAATTGAACCCCCCATTATGGCCGAAATTCAATAGTTTTCGAGATATTAGAATTTTAACCCTTTGACGACTACGGGGACACATTTGTCCCAAACCAAAAAATTCTATGAAGAAAAAAACTAAGAGACGGTTGGGTGTTATTTTACTATAACTAGTTTCTGAAGGTATCTTTTCATTTTTTATTTATGCCAACACAGCATCCGAACTGTCATTATTTGATTATGGCTATTGGAAATTGACAGTTTGTTTAGCGTGTTATTCAAAAAATTTGCAAAAGTGATTTGAGGTGTAAAAGTGATTTTCAACTTTTTATATCGTGAAATATTTATTGCCTGGTAAGTATATTTTCCTTGTCTATAGTTATAAAACCGTTATTCGTATTGAGTACTGTGATAAGCTTTTGTAAAGATAAAGGGACACCGGTGTCCCTATTGCCCATGAGGGTTGTTTGAATTTACATTTTGCAGTTATGATTTTTTACAATTACCCTCATTTATTTATTTCTATTGTTACAGATTATGTTTCGTAAAGAACGTGGAGTTCAAGGAACTCAAGGAAAATCAAATCTAACAGATTTTGATGGGTGAAAATAGAGACGATGAGGACAATTTACTGCTGGACGAAGAAGAACAAAGGCTTCTGACACAGGATGATGACTAAGGCGTAACTGATGTTGAGATTATTCAACGTCAAGAATAAAGAAGATCTTCACCCGAGCCTTCAACTTCTGCAGTAGAATCTGCCACTGCACCACTTAGCAAAAACCAACCTGTTTTCAAGTTGAGCCATAGATCATACGTTACGAGTGTTTTTTCTAATGTTGAATATGAATTTGAAAAGGTGCAAATCTGTCAAAATCTGGAAGGCGATATGTTGACTCCTTTTGAAATATTCCTTTCAACAACGAAATTTGAAATACACAATACTTGTGTTGTATGTAATGTTCATCTCTGTTACAATATATTGAAAAAAATGGTTTCCCTGACTACCATAGCCACTAAATAATAATAGTTTTCATTTATAAAAGCTTAATATTTCATTATTAAATAATAACAAGTAATAACTAGCGTGTTTCATTTTCGTAAAATATTTAACTAATTAATAAATCACCAAAACGCGAAGATAAGTTTTATAACCGAACATAACCTTTAACGACCATAGGGACATCTGTGTCCCACAAAAAAACAAAAAACCCATTATTGTTTTTAGAATTTTGTTTTCAAAATATGATTTTTAGATGCTCAATAGATCATTCTAAAGAGATAAAATAAATAGTTTATCTCTCACAACCTTATGGTCGTGAAAGGGTTAAGGGTTTTTCGATATTTACCCAAAATTTGACATTTAATTCCAAATAAAATAAAAACTACATATTTGAATGGGTACCATTAAAAATGATGTTGTAGCTGGCACTTCAATTAAGCTATTGACATAATTAAAACTACTTAATTTAACAAAATAATGAAAATAATGAGCGATATAAGAATAATACCAATATTTACATTTTACGCTTCAAAAATGTTGTCTCGTCACAAAAATTTCTATGACATTAATCGTACAAATAACTAAAACAACTTGCTTATCCTGTAAGCTTTCCAGAAAGGTATAAAAGTCAATTTTAAAATACATAATTCGTGGCATGGCATGTGTTGGAACCGGCGCGGGGAGAGAAATTATCTGTGTTTTTAGTTTATGATCCTCGCTAAAACAACCGATTTTCCTGGCGAAATTCTTCGCGATGGGGCGGGGTGTGCGGGCGGGGGAGTACACGGCGTCTGCTGCGCTCGCGTCGCCTTCCTTAGTAAGTTTTGACTCTCCGCCGCGCAAGCACGTGTGTTGTTATCTTGCTACCAATCTCTCATCCCGTTAATTTGTTATCGATCATTATTGTTAATTCTTGTTTCTCTTGTTATTCTTTTTGTTATCATTGTTATTTCGAATAACATGGCTTCGTATCCTAATAACGAATACGCAGACATAATGTTTTGTTATGGTTTTGCCGATGGAAACGCGGCTGCGGCTCGGCGAGAATACCAACGCCGCTTTCCCGATCGTCGACTTCCCCACGTTACTGTTTTCGGGAGCACCTATCGACGATTGTCTGAAACTGGCAGTGTTCAAAGAGCACAATTCAACGCTGGCAGACCTCGACGGTTCACGGCTGACGAAGAGGACACCATTCTTCAGTGTTTTATTGATGACCCAAACATCTCAACGAACATTGTTGCAAGACAGCTCGGTATGTCCCAGTGGAAAGTGTGGTCGGTAGTACATCTATCAGCACGCGTAGCATGCGCTTTCTATGTCTACGAAGAGTAGACACAGCTGTTTCTATACAAAGTGACATTTCCTTTCTTCATTTTTGACATTGCACCGTAGAAATCTTTCTTCAATCTGTCACTTTGTCTTTCGTTTCTAACTATCTTTGTCTAGGTCATTTTATATGTAGACTATTTCAGAAGAAAGTTTTCTATACCAAATTGTCAAAATCACTCTGACGACTGACAGTTGTCTATGGTAGTGAAATATTCTACTCGACGGTCACAAAGTATACAGGGTTATCTGCAAAATCATAATTTACAGAACAGCGTTTTAAATGCAAAACTGTGATAACTAATAGAAGAAGAAAGCTATCTTCTCCTATTTTACATCATTTAGTTAATATTACCAAGGAAATGGTTAAGGCCAATATTACTGTAATGTTATTTGTTCCAAAACACGGTACTTCGACACACTGAAAAAAATAAGCTGTACGTAGTTGTGTTTAACGTGACTTAATATCAGTAAAAATTGACAATCAAACAGTAAAAACATCCTATGACAAAACAAAGAATTCTGAGTCGAATTATATTACAGAGTGAATTTCGTAAAAAGTGCAGTTGCCTCTTTCTACTTTGCTGCCGTCGTACTGTCTACACGGAACGTCATTTTTGTCTTCTCTTCCGTCGACAAAGCGGTGCTCATGCTACGCCTACTGGTAGACACCCGTACCATTATCAACCTGTTCAAACATTGCACGAGGGAGATCCTGCCAGGCGACTCGAATTTTCTCGAAGTTTATGTTAAACGCTGACGCTGACCAGGAACATTTCCTAAGAAATATTTTGTGGACTGACGAGTCAAAGTTTGACCGGGCTGGAATAACGAATTACCATAACTTACATTTTTGGGCACCTAAAGCAGACAGGAATCCAAAAAAACTAAAAGAAACTGCGTCGCAAATGAGATTTTCCCTGAACGTATGGATGGGTGTCGTTGATAATTATTTGGTGGGCCCTCATTTCTTGCCCCAAAATTTGAACGGCGAAAATTACGAGGAGTTTTTGAGAATCAACCTAGACGATTTGTTGGCGGATGTTCCCGAAGAAATAAAAAACAACCTCATGTTTCAACATGATGGTTGCCCAGCACATTACCGGATTACTGTCCGACAGTGGCTAGACGAGAGATATCCAAACCGATGGATTGGGAGGGGAGGGCCAATTCCGTGGCCAGCACGAAGCCCTGATATCACACCACTTGATTTTTACGTTTGGGGTCATATGAAGGCATTAGTTTATGTGACCCCAATAAATTCAGTCGAAGAACTTCGACAGCGAATAATAAACGCGGCGCAACAGATGAGAACAACGTTCACATCAAGAGTGACGAAAACCGAAGTTAGGAAGAGAATTCGAACCTGCATTCGTAATCGAGGGGCTCATTTTGAACAAGATGTGTAAAATTTGTAATAAAATTTGATGTACATTTTTTTATGCATTTTATTTCATACAAATACAAATGACCCTTTCTCTCCCCGCGCCGATTCAAACACATGCCTTGGCACGGATTATGTATTTTAAAATTGACTTTTATAGCTTTCTGGAAAGCTTACAGAATAAGCAAGTTGTTTTAGTTATTTGTACGATTAATGTCATAGAAATTTTTGTGACGAGACATTTTTGAAGCGTAAAATGAAAATATTGGTAAGATATTATTCTTATATCGCTCATTATTTTCATTATTTTGTTAAATTAAGTAGTTTTAATTATGTCCATAGCTTAATTGAAGTGCCAGCTACAACACCATTCAAATATGTAGTTTTTATTTTATTTGGAATTAAATGTCAAATTTAATGTAATGTAAGTAGGTATGCAAGTAGGTAGGTATGTATGTTGGTAAAGTATGTAGGTAGGTAGGTTTGTATGTATGTATGTAGGTAGGGTAGGTAGGGTAGGTAGGTAGGTAGGGTAGGTAGGGTAGGTGGGTAGGTAGGTAAGTAGGTAGGTAAGTAGGTAGGGTAGGGTAGGGTAGGTAGGTATGTATGTGACGGCGTCGCTATTGTAAACAGCACGTGCAACGGGCCGAACGGCGCAGCTGCGCAGTGGAATGCGTAAACAAGGCCTCGCCTACTTTCCCTACTACTCGAACCGCTCTACATAAACGAGCGCGCAGCGAGGAGGGGATCATTCTTGTCGCAGGCTCGGCCCGGTGCACATGTTGTAGCGTTTAGATACTGAATTAATTGTAGTCTGAATTAGAATAAAATCGTTGGAAATATAATTTGAATTAGTGTGCTAAATAAGCTATGGGAATAAAAGATGATTTCTGCTATATTCCTTACTTTCATTTAAGATGTCGGACCCTCTGCCTTCATCAGAAGTGGGATCGGATCCACCGTCCACTGGTGATAGCAACAGTAATTTAATGAGCTCGTGGTTAAATGATAACGGGCGCACGGGTCGAGCCGGGTTGGGCTGCGCTTGCCGGGATTGATCCGTGGATGGATGACCATCATTACGTGCCGTTACTCCTCCGTGCCTCGGAAAGCAGGTTAAGCTGTTGGTCCCGATACACTCATGGATCTTTGACGGTCTTCGGAAGCCCAAAGGTCTGACAACCAGTCTTACCTAGGGTTGTCGTACTGCCCGGTTGCTGGGTTGTGGAGATCGGATGGGCAGTCGCTCCATGTGAGTGAGCAAGGTATAAATGGCCAACGCCTGCCCCGAGCGCTGGATGAAGGAAGCACTCAGCACCGAGCACCAAGCAAGTGAACCTGTACTTCAGAGCAGCTCGTGGAATATAAGTGTGACAGATAAGTGATACAGATTAGCTTATTATATTTGACTCTGGATCAGAATGTAGCTTTTAAAACATAGTAATAAATTGAAATCTTGTTAAAGGTTAGCAATTTCATGAACAAAATTAAATGATCCTAAAGAGTATAGTTGACACCTATAAATAATGCCATACTATACCAAGTAAAGAAGCGTGCCCATTACAACTTAAACGTCCAACCATGGTACAAAACCACGCGCTTGAGATAATTGACGTTGTATTCCCGGATGAATTTGGAATTTGGTCGTGATATTTTAGAACACGGAATTTCAGTAATTATAAGTTACAGAATTGAATAATTTAGCTACACACGTTCGTAAAGATATACCCAGTCATGGGGTCTTAATTCGAAGAAATTATAATTAGTCTTGAAAAAAGATCATAGATGGCAGCATAGGTAACAATTATGAAATAAAGTCACTAAAAAGCGATACACGGAAGATTTTGGCTGAAGTAAGATTAGTAAAAATCAAAACTTCCTTGTTTAATGCTGATTTATCTTTTGTAACTCATAAATCTCGTATTTTCAACAAAAAAAAGATAAAACCTTTTTGTTTCTACGGCTCTTTGCAATAGATGGCGTTTTACTCAATTTGTCATACCACATTTACACTGTAGCCAGTCAATAGCCTGACTTAGAGAGGTGTCATTTCTTTGTATGGGATTGAGTATCTATACGTAGTATTATATTATCTGTGACCCAGTTAAAAAAAAACCTAATGATACCGTTATTACTTGGCACCACAGGTGAACATGTTGGCTTAGTACATGTTGGTGGTTGCGTTAGTACGCTGTGCCCGTTTAAGGTGAAACAATTTGATATTTTTTCCATACAAACTTCGGAGGGGTTTTACTCCACTATTTGACATTGTACATTCAAAGTTAAACATGATATCGTTAGGTCTCATTATTAAAATTGTCTGTACGGAAGCAGAATAGTAAAATAAAAAGCCATTAAAAAGTTATGAGCCAACAAAGATTCGTTTTTCTTGCTAATTTTAACGCAACTTTGGGCGTAAATAAGTAATACAAGAAGTGTGAAATCTCGAAAACAAAATCCGTACCGACACAGAAAAATTTAAGAAGATTTCAATAAATTTTATTTGTAATTGATTTATGCAGTGGTTATTTCAGAAAAACCTTTTTTCCAAAGGCCTTTTCGTAATTTTTGACGCGCTCGTTTTACTAAAATTGGTCGGTACGGTGTTTCTGTGCGTGCGAACTATACGTTGTCCATGTAGATCAGCTTCTAACTGCTTATCACTGATACTATCTCTGTCGGACACGATGCCAGGTGAGACAGTGTGGTTTTTGGCCAGGCCCACCATTGAGTTCGAGCCCGCGACTAGTTGCACCTTAAGGCTAAACGCGTTTCTAACGTAAGGGTGGTCATTCTTACAATTGCTTTGATAAAATCGATATTCTTCTTATTAAATTTCCTGTGGAGAACTCCGCAATGCTAACACCATTCTCTGATGCAGATATAAGGGGCGCAAGATGAAAGGTGGGCCATGGTATGCGGGGAGACGCCGCTTATACATTGAGGATTGGAACCATCCGAGAAACCCCATCCATGGAGCCGACCATGAATGGTCTTTACTGCGGCCGACCTGAGTGCGGAAACTGTTTAAAGTTTTCGAAGACGGCCACAGCAACGTGTGACCAGGCCAAGGCTCAATCTTCTCTGAGTCAATGACTTAGCAACTTAAAGTTAGAATAGTCAGGTGGTTACAAACGCTGTACAAATTTCGTTTCTACTAAAAACAGTTAAAATCCAGTTATTTGTTTGGCGCATCGAAACGAATAATTTTTAATCGCGGGAATTCTTATGATAATTCAGCTTTTAAGATTTCTATAATTTTATTTTGTACTACCATTTAAGAAAATTACCGGAACGAATTGAGATAATTATTTATGGAACTAATAAGGTCTATAAATATTCTCACATAAAATTACGTGAAGTACTTCATGGTCCAAATGTTCTGGTAGATAAATATCATGAAAAATTATGATGACGTGACGGCGGGTAGTAATGATGATGATATCCATGTTCACGAAACAAACCACAAGATAATACCAAATCAGAAATTAAAAAAAAAAAACAATCCTCAGTAATGTAACTTTGGAAAACAGTGATACCATTGCCTGTGAATAGTGATACTATATCAATTAATAGTGGTACAATGTCTGCTGACTCACGTACCTTAATAACTATCTGTGAAAATACGAAACATCTAAAGTCACGTTCTGTATCGACAGTCTCTCAACTCAGATTCAAATGCTATTGTTACTAAAGCAGTCACAATAATTAGCAAAAGAAGTGACCCTGTAAAGTCGGTAATGACTGGTCCAGGAGATAATAGTTTTGCAGGGTTTTTAAGTGATAAATGAAAAAGAAATAAAAAGATAAGTTCTGAAGGCTCAATAACGAGCGGTCCAGAATTAGTAGCCCATTCTGAAGGGGTAAACCGGACCAGATGGCTAAAGTCCTGAAGGCTCAATAATGAGCGGACCAGTATTAGTAGCAAACTCTGAAGGGTTGAACCGGACCAGATTGCTAAAGTCATGAAGGCTCAATTACAAGCGGTCCAGTATTAATAGCAAACTCTGAAGGGGTGAACCGGACCAGATTGCTAGTCATGAAGGCTCAATTACGAGCGGTCCAGAATTATAAGCAAACTCTCAAGGGATGAATTGTTAGTCAGGATGAACGAACATTAATAATATCGTTCTGTCCTTTTAGATACTGTTTGATGAGACTCCGCGCACGAGGACGTCCGCACGTCAGCATGGCCGTGACGGCGTCGCTATTGTAAACAGCACGTGCAACGGGCCGAACGGCGCAGCTGCGCAGTGGAATGCGTAAACAAGGCCTCGCCTACTTTCCCTACTACTCGAACCGCTCTACATAAACGAGCGCGCAGCGAGGAGGGGATCATTCATGTCGCAGGCTCGGCCCGGTGCACATGTTGTAGCGTTTAGATACTGAATTAATTGTAGTCTGAATTAGAATAAAATCGTTGGAAATATAATTTGAATTAGTGTGCTAAATAAGCTATGGGAATAAAAGATGATTTCTGCTATATTCCTTACTTTCATTTAAGATGTCGGACCCTCTGCCTTCATATGTATGTATGTAGGTAGGGTAGGTAGAGTAGGTAGGGTAGGTAGGGTAGGTAGGTAGGGTAGGTAGGGTAGGTGGGTAGGTAGGTAGGTAAGTAGGTAGGTAAGTAGGTAGGGTAGGGTAGGGTAGGGTAGGTAGGTAGGTAGGTAGGTATGTACGTATGTATGTAGGTAGGGTAGGTAGGTACGAGTATGTATGTATGAAGGTAGGTAGGTAGGTAGGTAGTTAGGGTAGGTAGGCGCCCGTGAATAAGTGCTTACCCGTGCGAAGCCGGGACGGGCAGCTAGTAATATATAAACCAGTTTAAGCCACCCTTCGCTGGTACAAGCATGTTGATACAAGCATTAAAATAAGCCACCCGCTTAAAATTGTTTATATATTGTTATACAATAGAGAATAGAAAAGGAAGGAAAAAAGTCAAAATCAAAATCAAAAAAAATAAAATAAATTAAAAATAATAATAATTAGCCCAGCTCTATGGCGTCTGTCACTGTCACTATAACAAAAATTTTGCTCAACATTTTTTATATAAGAACGATAGATTTTCACAGTCCAGATTAAAATGAAACAGTTCTTAAGCCCGGTTTCCACTGCGAGCGGAACGGACCCATTAATGACTTCGTTAAACTCGCAAACGCAAACTGCATACTTGTATTTCCACCAACAAATAGGCGGACGGAAAGAGCCGAGCGTGTAGAAAGAGTAGAAATGAGCTCGCTCAGTTCTAGGGAGCGGAGCGGAGTACTTACGGACTCCGCTCAACTCGCAATTACAATTTACATAATAGCGTTTCCACACAGAAAGTGGTGAGCGGGGCGGATTGAGCGAGTAAAAAGAAATTGAAAAGAGTCCGCTGCGCAGGCCTGCACCGACTAGTTCAGAACGGACTCGCTCGCTGTCTGCCGGGGGCGCTTCTCGCCTCCCGCAGCTACGCGCCGGCTGGCGCTCGCATCACCGCATTGTTGTTTGTTATGGCAGTCGAGTAACACGTGTTGTTTTGGTTTGAAATGGAGCGATTTATAGAAGCTGTACGACAATACCCATGTTTGTGGAATGTATCAATTAAAGAATACCGAAACATAGATATAAAAGAAGCGGCATGGAAATCTATAGTTGATGATGTAAATTTGGCTGAAATAAAAAACAGTAAGTGTCTTTTTAATTGAATTTGTTTTATGAAACAAGTGAATCTTGACTGGCTATTCTACCGGAATTGTTAAAATAATCGCAATATATGTTACGTACATTAAAAGCTTCTCGTGTAGCTCGCAGTCTATCAAAGGTCATGTTGTTGGGTCGTGGATTATTATAATTGTCATTTTGATAATCTGCAGCCGATGTGGGTAGTGACGATAATTGTACAGATAAATAATTATGCAACACGCAAGTTGCTTTTATTATATGATCGACCGTCTCAAGTTTGCATTTTAGTGGTCGCCGATAAAGACGCCATCTAGCGGATAAAATACCGAAAGCATTCTCTACAACATTTCGAGCTCTGCTGAGTCGATAGTTAAATATTCTTTTCGGTCTATCATTTATTACGTTTGTATATGGTCTCAGTAAATTTTTACGTAAAGCAAAGGCCTTGTCACCTATAAATACATAAGGTACTCTGACTGAACTACTTTCATCTAAATGACGGTCGTCCGGTAAAAGAGATTGACCAAGCGACTAAGGAACCTAGTATCGCTACGAAACATGCTGTGATTCAAAGATTTATGGTTTAATTTAGAGAATGATCTGAGGGCTTTCAAATGTAATTTACCATTTTATCATAAAATCTCGGCATTACACGGTAATTAGGTCTCAAAATCTAGGTTTAGTATCGAATCTCTTACTGACTTTTGGTCATTGTATGCTGGTAAATTCAAAATACGAATTTGACAAAATGACGTTTTAGTATTTTGAATGATCGTCAATTCCGACCTCAATTCCGACAGATAAAGGTTGATTTAGGGACTTTAGAAGTAAGTAAAAACTTGAGAATTGTCGACTTACCGGTGTTGGAGAAATCCAAAAAGCCAGAGTATTGTAGACATTTTCACTTAACTTAACTTCTCTCAATGACTGCCAACGTAAATACCGCAGAAGAATCGAACAGTTAATACACCGATGAACTGAGTCTCCCATAGTGAGCAACTTTCAAATGTAACGCAATTATAATGATTATTTATTGCTCAAGAAAATGAAATGCATCAAAAAATTAAAATATTCACAAAAACAAACAAATGCACAATCGGTGGAAAGCAAGAAGTTAGTCACAGAGTAGAACCTGCGCATTCAAAAATTGGCGCACGTACAGTCGCATAAAAAGCGCAATGGATGTTTTTCTACCACATATTGGTTTCTGCCCGCAGATTCACCCGCACCCATTTTATTTTAATTGATTATGGGTACTTGTTTACGCTTATGTAAATATACTATAATCCAGACCAGACCTTATCTTTATGCAAAATGTGTTTACGTTAGTTATTTCTTTAAGTGGTTAATTAAACCCGGATGGGTTTACAATATTTACTTGTCTATCGAGACAAGCAAAAAGTTAAAGTGAATCAGAATATTCTTATTCACTTTAACTTTCTTTTTTTGATTTTTATATATAGGTATATAGGTACCTACATTTATATTTGCCGTAAGTAAGTGATGGGAAAATTTCAGTCTTTACTTAAAAAATAATCTATGCGACATAGAAACATAACATAAGTTATTAAATTAAATCCAAATTGCAAAATAATAATGACATTCAAAACATAAAATGAAATCATTAAATTAATTATACAATAATAATAAACTATTATTAAAGACCTTCCGTTCGAGACTGTACTTAAAACTAAACGAATGGGACGTGCATACATGCTAGAAAGAGAAAACTCGCCGGACGCCAGCATATTTTGCTCAGGATGCGCGCGCATAGAATCTCATGGCGCGCGTTTGTTCTATTTTGAAAGAGTTTCTATTGATGAATGAAACAAGCAAAGGTATCTCAATACATTCTGCCTTTGTCTCAGAGTAATAACTACATAACCATAAGGTACTTTTAACACCTACAGATTATTATTACAATGTCATAATAATAATTAGTTGTTATTAACTTTTGTTACTAATTATTGAACTATAATTTCAATAGTTCGATGCGTAAATAAATTATTTTGCGTAAGTCAAGAAGGTTTTATTGTTTACATACTCTTTGAAGCCAATGACATGTGACATTACTTACGTGAAAAAAAAACTATGTATGGGTAAAATGGGAAATCGAAATAAAAACGAATACTTTTATGGTGTTTTTTTATCTGGAGAATTTAAGGATTCGCATTACCAGATAAAATTATTATAATTAAAAACAAGATTTATCAACATTATAAACTTAAGTCACAGCAGAGTAAATAGCGATACCAGGTTCGGTCAATGTCTTTTAATTGGTTATTAATTTTTTTTTTCCAAACACGCTATCATTAAAAATACCACCGTCACTGAAACGCCCCATCGATCCAACATCAATGATTATGAAACGTTTGTGTGCATCAACAACCGCTAGTAATACTACGGAATAATATTTTTTGTAGTTGTAAAATTGACTTCCTGAATGTGGAGGACATTTAATCGCTACGTGTTTACCATCAATGGCACCAAGGCAATTTTTAAAGTGCCATATACAATGATATTAAATTAAACAGATATGTTGTGAGCGCGCAATCCTGAAGACTCGAAAACGTCCTAATTGGGACGTATTGACTTTAGTCTGCGACACGCATGGCGACGAGCAATACGCTTAGCTGAAGCAACTAAAAAATTCAAAAAATGCCATCGTGTGTATTTATAAAGTGTACCAATTATGATACCAAAGTTAATAAAACACAAGGGATCTCATACCACTTTTAAGTACGCAAAATACGTGGATTTATTAATATATTTCAATTATTTTCCTAATATTCTGTTAGTTGGAGGTTAGAAAAAAGAAAGAAATGGAAATACATTTTATTTGTCATGAGGATGACAAGGACGCATTCACTCCGGACATAGAATAAAAGTACAGATGCGAATATCGTAGGCAGTAAAGTCATCGTTACCCCACAGTTCTGTTTCCTTTTTTCTATTTTGATTCCGTTTTGATTATTTAATCATTTCGTTTTATGTAATAATTGATATACTTGAATATAAATTAAACATGTCAAGTGCGGGAAAAGAAACTAAAAAATTCCGAAATAAAAAATCTCTCTAAGAGACAGAAAATAAATAAATTGAGTCTTTTCGAAGGTGTATGATTGTTTTTATATCAAAATAAATATTGTTCCTTTTACATCGTGTTTTGATTCTCACATATCTACCTTTAATACTGTTTATTAGTTGTTATAGGTACAAACCGCGTGTACAAATTTAGTACGCGCGGTTTGTACCTTCTGTCTCGTTAAATTTGTTAGTCTGTGATGCCAACATGCGGTGATTGGTCGCCAGAATAATGTTTGTTTACATTCACGCGCAATTGACACCACTAGCTGTCTTTTTTTTTCTTACTGTTTTTATCAAGCCTTCTCTTTTCTATTATTTTTACTTGTAGTGAAATGCAAAATGAATGAAAAGTGGGTATGTGTGCTGCCGCTGCTGCGCGGAACAAATTTTTCGGTTGTTTTGTGAGTGTATAACATATCTGTTTATTATAATATCATTGGCCATATATTTTCAAAAGCTTCTGCTATATTTTCCCAATCTTGCCGTTTGGGTTCTTTCAAATAAATAGGCTGTAATTTTTTCCAAATTGCAATACAAGTATCGTGTACTATCCTTGAAACAGTTGGTGTGCTCATGCGATAATTGTAGGCTATTGTTTTGAATGCGTCGCCTGTTGCTAGAAATCTGAAACAAAATATAATAATATTAATAAATAATAAAGTTTTTGGAACGAAGTTCCTTATCGCGCGTTGCGAAAGGGAGCTAGACGGAAAAAATTAAGACCAAAAGTTGTCACGACACTTTTTACCCGACTGCGCGACGCAAAGGAGGGTAATGTGTTTATTACCATGGAATGGAATGGAATGGACGACTGTACTGGAATGGAGTGGGGTGGAGGGTCGAAAATCGCTTGAACCTTTTTTTTAACTTGCTATCGTTAAGAAAGTAAAATAAAACAGGTTCGGTTTTCGACCTTATTGACATTTAAAATTTAGTTTGTTTTTTCTCACATTCTCGTTGGCTAACATTGCTCCTGCATTAAAATCCGATGTTTGCGTAAATGTCAATAAGGTCGAAAATCGCTTGAACCTTTTTTTTAACTTGCTATCGTTAAGAAAGTAAAATAAAACAGGTTCGGTTTTCGACCTTATTGACATTTAAAATTTAGTTTGTTTTTTCTCACATTCTCGTTGGCTAACATTGCTCCTTCATTAAAATCCGATGTTTGCGTAAATGTCAATAAGGTCGAAAATCGCTTGAACCTTTTTTTTAACTTGCTATCGTTAAGAAAGTAAAATAAAACAGGTTCGGTTTTCGACCTTATTGACATTTAAAATTTAGTTTGTTTTTTCTCACATTCTCGTTGGCTAACATTGCTCCTTCATTAAAATCCGATGTTTGCGTAAATGTCAATAAGGTCGAAAATCGCTTGAACCTGTTTTTTTAACTTGCTTAACGATAGCAAGTTAAGAAAAAGTCAGTCGCTACAGCGTCATTCGAAACTAAGTACCGGAACCTAATTATCTTTATTGTTTCAGTCCAGGATGCGAAATCCGAGTGGAAAAAGTTAAGGGATAACCATAGAGACAGTTTAAAGAGAATGAAAGCCACCAGATCTGGGCAGGCAGCTACAAACCTCAATACTTGGAGATATGCGGAATTGATGGAATTTTTACTTCCATATATGAAAAATCGTAGTAGGTCTACCAATTTAAATTCTTCAGATATACGATCATCGGCAACACCTGAAACCTCCATAGCGCAAGATGACGAAGATACTAATAATTCAGAAATATCTGTAGTTCCAACAAACGATACAATCAATAATACGGAAGCTAGTGCACCACAAGGAGATAAAACTCAGACAAGGAAGCGGACCGCAGATAGAGATTTTTTAGAATTAATGAAAGAAATGGAGGAAAATCACCAAAAAAGACAAGAAGAAAGAGATTTAAGACGCACAATGACAAAAACACAAGAAAAAGGTGCCATTGATTTGTTTTTAGAAAGTATGGCGATCACCATAAAAACGATGCCTATGTGGATGCAAAATCGCGTTAAGAAAAAAATATTTCTAATCGTTAGTGACGCCGAGGAAGAACTAGAAAATTATAGTACTTGTGTTACACCAGACTCAGTAAACAATACCTTACCGGCAGCAGCAGCATCATCACGTTCTGCTAATTACGGATACACTACGTCGAGAGACCCTGTAAATAATAACTTGCCGGCAGCAGTAGCAGGATCATCACGTTCTGCCAATTACGTATACACACTACCGGAAGCAGCAGCGTCACGTTCTGATAATACGACATACCACGGCTACAGTAGCTCGGGAAGATTTGAGCCATCCCCGTTACATGATTATGATAACTAAGCATAATGTTCTTTTTTTCATTATTTTAATGATTTGTTTTATTTCTGAGTAAAGTCTAAAATAATTACCTATTAACAATGTTTTATTTCTTACCTGAGGCACACAGCTAGCTTTTCTTGAGGTGAAATAGCTTTCCTGAAGTTGGTGTTTTGTTTCAAAATATCGACCTCCACAAATGACAAAAGTTCTTGAAATTGTTCTCTATTAGACCCTGTAATAATTCTTAAATTTTTCGTCGTCTAAATCATAAAACAGCCTAAATTCCCCTTTTAATTTACGATCTCGAATATGCTGGCACAGCCAAAATCTTCGTTTAGCGCGTTTTTTTCTTTGCATAAGATACAACAATGCGTGCTTCTTTTTTCTGTATACATAATCACTGTCTTCGCTCGATTCCGTGTCACTCGATAACATCGCAACAACACGACCACACGCAACCAGCTCAAAACTTCAACTGAACTCGTTCTCTGTGGAAATTATCTATTCGTTTTTCATTTCTCATTTTCCGTTCAGCTCAGTCCGCTCATTTCTCTATCTCAGTTTCATTTTGCAGTGGAAATCAAATGACCAACTCTTCGTTGGTGGAAACGCAAACCTCTTTCATTAAAAAGGAGTCCGTTCCGCCTAACCATTTTCCGCACATTACCCTTTCGCAGTGGAAACCGGGCTTTAACCACAACAAAAATACTAGATACAAATTAAAATGAAAAACCACAGAAAAACGGACTATAAAAATACTAGTTAATTGACTCAGGCGTGACTTTGCGGAAATCCATCATAAAATACAATAGACGATGTATATCTAGTAACTTAATCCGCTTAACCGTTCTTAAAGAGTTAGAGAACCCTGTAAGAAATCGACACGTGTTTCGCCTCTCAACGAGGCATCCAGTGCTGTGAAACTCCGAACAAAATATTTTTGTATGGCCTACCTTACAATTTTTAGCCAACATTCAGAAACACACGTCAGAATGACAATTGGCCAACATTAAATTACGAAATTCTCACAAACATGTCTGCCTTCGCGCGAGTATTATTTTTTGTGTTGTGATTTTTCTGTTTGTTTTTCCTTTTTCTGTAAGATTTCGTAATAAAACATATCAGAATAATTAACAGTGACTTTAAGTTTGTGAACCATCATGTGTAAGGGTCACAGAACATGTGAAGTTTGCGGTATCAAGGAGGCCCGGCATACCGTAAATAAATTGCTTTTTTCCAAGTTTCCACTGGATCCAAACCGGTGAGTACTGATATTTTAATTGCTAATGTGATCTTGTGCTCACCTAACACTATGCTATTCATTTACAATTGGAAAATTAATAGCATCATTCAAGTTTTGTAATACGACTCGAGCCATCAATGATTTTAATGAAACTCTTGAAGAAATGATAAAAAACATTGTGCCTACAGTAATATTTGTCTAATTTATATTGTAATCTAATTTAGTCTAACTAGGTTGACTGCTAAATATATGGGTCAGCGTCAGAGAGTCTTGTAAATACTGATATGACAAATCAGGAGTTTCATATTCCAAGTATAATAAACTATTCCATTTAGTTACGCTGATAGTGTAAATTGGATGTTTCCTCTTTAAATCACACTAAATAAATTCACAGTCAAACATAAGTCAGTTATAACTTATAAGTAACCTTTTGTATTTTGTATCTTCCAGCCGTTGAGAGTGGCTGAAAGCAGTTGGTAATTAAGAACTAGTGCCAAGAACCAATAGAAAACCTACATGAGCAGCCAAATCTACGTGCTAACCACTTTGGAAATAAAGATTTCAACTAAAAGGTAAATCGTATAAACAAGTGAAGTAGTTTCATTATAATCTATAAAGCTTTTCACCTGTGATGATTTTACTAACAAATAGACAGACAAAGAAAGAAGTTCTCAAAATATTGATTGAGTTAATTTGTGTTCTAATGCTCATTTCAAATAGAAAAGTTCCCTGCGTTTTATTTGCATGGAAATTTTTACAAGTCTCATTGAAAATTTAGCTTATATTTAATTATCTTTGCAGATTTAACACCAAGGGAAAATCAGTTGATGGAACAATTACAAAAAACTAAATGCAACCTGGCATCACTTAGACACAGTGCCAATCTCTTGGAAAAACTTGAGACAGGTGTGCTAAAAGAAATTGTGAGGTTGGTGCGAAAATATCAAAATAGGAACCCATTTTGGCCTGGGACCGATGTTGCTTGCTCATTTATAATTAATAAATACTGAAATCATTTATGTCTGTGTTTTATTTTACCGATTTTTCAAAATAAAGTGGTTTTGGAACCTCACTATTATCGGCATAGAATGTATTTTATCGATATCGATAAGATTATTGATTAATATATGTTGCGCATCCCTATTTATGACAGTTCTGCCCTTCAAGGTCATGGTTGTCAAGTTTGTCAGTGCTACTTAGAATTTTCATGTTGGTAGCTATGTTTTTTTTTATGCGGTTGGCTAAAAATGGTCAGGTTCTCTCACAAACCGAATGTTCTAAGTTCCGCCTCTTAAAGTTACATGCTCTGTGGAGGCATCCTCAGGACGAAGATTGACCTGTTGCGAACTCGGACACGAAGTGTTATCAACGCGAGCCGAACGCAAAGTGAGCTTCAAAGTCGAGATGTCGCGACGCCCCCGCCAGGGGGCGTGGCAGGCGGGGTCAGGGCTTCGCCCCTCGCCCGCGGAAGCAACACGTTGGCCCATGAATATGGGCCCCTCATAGAGTGTGGCTATAGCGCCTGCAGAAATGATGCACGCAATGTGCATCTGTGTAAGTGGTTGCATTGAATGTATCTGTAGAGGCGTCGCGACGCCGTTATAACGACGGCGTCGATCTTCACGGACACCCCGGCGTTCATACCGCATCAGGTTAGACCCCCAGTTACCTGGGGGAAGCCCAACGAGGCAGACCAGCGACTGGGGTGCCGACTTGACGCACCTACAGGTCGAAATGAAGCGTCCCTCTCCTCGTTCACAGATCTAGCCGTTAGCGATTCGAGGGGTAAGCAGTAATGTGTGTGTGGGTGGCTAGTTATGTAGTGTAACGCCACCCAGTGTAGACACGCGTCGCGGCCCGCGCTGCGTCAGCGTGTGTTGTGTGTAGGCGTCTGTATAGTAGTGAATGTCTGTATTCAGTTGCGCGATATACCTATATTAACTTAGAATACATCGCGCAACAGATGTATGTGTACATCTGTAGAGTCTCATTATATCGAGTTAGCTGCGTGTAACCTGGGTGCTGCTAACTCGAGGCGTCACAATCGGTGCGATGGGGTCAAGGGTCCGCTACCAGGTCGCGGGGCGTGGGTCTCGCGTCAGGCGGGCGCGCATGCAAGGGCGCTATCTGCCTGACATGGGGCCAGGCAGAAGCGTCGGCACGCGCGAACATCACCTTCGCGAGTCGCCTCACAAACTCGTCCAGGCTCTCTATCCCGAGATCCCGGGCGATAATATCGTTCCTCACGAAACGAGGCGCGTCAACGATGGTCCGCAGCGCAATACTCTGTTGCGCGCGGAGCAGCTTGCGGTTCGTCTCGCTCGTGAGGGCGAACCACGCTGGGGCGGCGTACGTCAAGACTGGGCGAATATACGTTTTGTATATGCCCAGCTTGACGCGCGTCGGGATGCGAGAAGAGAGCACGGGCCTGAGGAGGTTGCGGGCTACCCTACCCTGTGCGGCGACCTTGCGGACATGGGGCCCCATCGTGAGGCGGCGGTCGATGGTCACACCCAGGTATTTGGCCTGGGGCGCCCAATCGACGTCGACTCCGTGGAGTTTCAAAGGTGGTGGGAGAGGCGAGGATCCGGTAATGATCGCCTGCGTCTTACCCACGTTCACCGACAGCCGCCACTTCGACAGCCAGTCGGGGAGGAGGTCGAGGGCGCGCTGCATTTTGACCGCCGCGTACTTCGCATTAAGCGATGAAGTGATGTACGCGGCGTCGTCGGCATACAGCGCGAGCGTCGCCTCTGGAGTGGAGGGGATGTCGTCGGTGTAACGCGAGTAACACGCCGGCGACACGCAGCTGCCCTGCGGCACGCCAGCCATCACCGGGCGGGCGCCGGATAGCGCCCCGTCGACCACCACCTTGAAAGTCCTGTGTGACAGAAAAGATGAGACCACCCTTACAACGCGACGGGGCGCGTCGGACGTGGCCAACTTATATACAAGGCCCTCGTGCCATACACGGTCGAAGGCCTTCTCCATGTCAAGGAATACTGCCACCGAGTACTCCTTTTTGTTCCTGGCTGTTGTCAACTGGTGCAGTACCCTTGACAGCTGAAGCGTCGTGCTATGCTCCGCCCGAAATCCGAATTGCTCCGGGCGTGGGGCAATATGTTGTGTTAGGTGTCGCAGCAGGAGCACTTCGAACACCTTGGAGACTGTCGGCAGAAGTGTAATCGGCCGATAGCTCTCCGGCTTCACCACATTCTTCCCCGCCTTGGGCAGCATTATGACGCGCCCTTCCTTCCACGAGGTGGGAAAGGCCCCCGTGCGCAGTATCGCCGTGAACAGGCGCGCCAGTGCCGCTACCGTACGGAACGGCAGGTGGCGCAGCGCTGTGTTCGTGATACCGTCGGCCCCGGGGGCCTTCCTAGGCTTCGTCCTTAGGATGGCGCGTCTAACTGCGCCAGGCGAGAAGAAGATAGGGTTCTCCTCGGGAGCTATCGGCGGTGCGAAGTAGTCTCCCAGGTGTTTCTCGACCGCTGCGACATGCTCGACGTCGTTTGTCGCGTTCGGGCGGAACTGACGCTCCAGGTGCTCGGCGAAGACCTCCGCCCGGTCCTCCGCTACATATTTAAGCGCCCCGTCGCTGTTTAGTGATGGGCGCACCGGGACTGGGGTATTTGCCAGTTGGCGGCACAATCTATGTATAGACGGCCAACTATCTGTAGTGGCGTCAATTCTCTCTTCCCAGCCCGCGGCGGTATGGGCCTGCAACTCGGCCTTTACCTTCTCCGCGAGACGGTTTAATTGTGTCTTTATAGAAGGGCATCTAAGTTGTTGCCACTGCTTGCGTACGCGCCTCTTCTCGGCGATCAGCGCCTGTAGTCGTGCCGGCAAGGGCGGCAATAGCCCTCTCCCTTGCGGCTGCGTCGACGTCGTCGCCGCTTCTAAGGCGCTCTGCATGCAAGCAGTGACGTCATCCGCCGCTTGCTCTACGTCCGCGGAGGAAACAATAGGCCGAGTCGGCGTGGTGGTCTCCATCTTTTCTGTGAACGTTTTCCAATCCGTTGATCGGCGTGGCGCTATGGGCTTCAGTCGGGTCGGCATTTCCGATAAGACGACGAGTACAGGTTGGTGGTCCGACTGTAACTCGTCGTCTATCACATGTTGAGTGACCTGGCAGCGTAGCCCTCTGTGGACCACGATGTCCAGCACATCAGGCATGTAGCGGGCCGCGTCTGGGTAGTGTGTGGGCGTCTCTGGGCCGGACACCGAGTACCCGAAGGCTTCCGCGTCCGCGAAGAGCCGCCTCCCCTCGGTATTCATGTTAGACGAATTCCACGCTGGGTGCTTACAATTAAGGTCACCGGCGAGGATGACTGCGTTGGTTTGTTGCGGCGCGCTTATAAGCGCCCTCAGCTCAGCCATATCAAGGCGGGCCGTGGGCGGCTTATAGCACGCGTAGATGTTGATGTCCTCGCCGGCAACGTGCAGCTGCACACCCAGCGCGTAAAAAGTGCTGAGTGACGGCAAGGGGAGTTCCTGATGTACGACTCTTCGCTTCACTAGTACCGCCAGGCCACGGTACCGGATGTCTTGAGCCGACCTTTCATCCTTCCTGTAGACGTGGTAACCCGGGAACGTTACCCTATCTTCCGTCCCCAGGTGCGTCTCACTAATTAGCGCCACGTCGATATTTTGTTCCCGAAGGAGATGGCGGAGGAGGGCGACCTTATCCTTAAGGCCGCGGGCATTCCAGTGTACCATCCTCAACGATCTAGCCATCACACAGAGATAGTAATGTGGCCAGACCGTCGAGGATCACCGTCTCGATATCTCGGCCCTGTCTCAAAGCTCTAATTAAGTCCATAAGGAGCTTTATCGCACAGGTTGTGAAAGCTTTGTTATAGTTCGCCGATTTAATCGACGAGGTTTCTTGGTTTGATGCGACTGCCGCGACACCACTCGTCGTGGCAGGGAAGTTTTGCTGCTCTCTGGTTGGTCGCTGAGTTTGTTGGTTTCGCGCGGTGGTCACGACGCCCCGCGGATTTTTGGTGAACTTTTGTAGTTCGGCCGATTGCCGCGGTGCGCCGCTGGCGTCGCTGCTGATCCCCGTCGACACAACCTGCGCGATGTTTGGGACAGGGTCGGCTATGTTGGGTACGTCTGGAATCTTTTGCGGGGGGGGTTTCGTTCTCTTCCTCTTCCCCCCGCGTCTCTTCTTCTTCCTCCGCCCGGAGGAGGAGGCTTGTTTGTTCGTGGGCTCGTTGGCCGGCGCCATCAACGTCGTGCCTTCTGCCTCTACGGTGGCTATCACATTCGGCCTAGCCGTCTGTGTCCGGCTTGTGGCCGTGATGGCGACGGTCCCCGCTCGCTTGTTCTTTATCTCTCTCTCGAACACGGGGCACTTTATGTTGCTCGCTGGGTGCGGGCCGCCACAATTTGCGCATGTGGCCGGCTCCTCCCGCGGGCGCGGGCAGTCCCGAGCCGCGTGTTCACCTCCGCATCGCACACAAGCGAGCGGACGGTGGCACTGGTGCGAGCTGTGCCTGAAACGCTGGCACCGGTGGCACTGTGCGGGCCCACGCTTCCCTTTCCAAGCCTCGAATATGACACCACGCATGTACATGAACACGGTGGTGTCAAATATGGCCCGGACGTTGGGGGTCTTCTTAATTATGGCGTGGAACACACAGCCGGGTCGTCCTTGTGCGCCCTTAATGTGGCGCACATACTCCGGCTGGTATCCCAGCGTCCGGAGCTCCTCCTCTATCTCCTTCGGGTCCGTATCCGCCGGTAGGCCCCGAATGGCGATCTTGAGGTCTTTCTCCGCTGGCAGTGAGTAAGCGAACCAGCTGACGCCACTGCTCTTTTCCAGGCCAGTGAGGTACCTCTGGACTAGCCGATACTCGTCTTCCGTGTCCGGGGTAAATCTCACCCCGGTCCGGTACGGACGAGCATTTGGCGGCCTGCCCAGTTTTCCTGCAATGGCCCGGAAATGCATGGCCCAGTCGGGCAGCGTCTCCACGACCAGCGGAGGGTACTTCATTTTCTTGGTCCCCTTCTGCTGCTTGGTCGACGTCGATGTTGACGTCGTTGCGGCGCCAATGGCGTCAGCAGGGGGGAGGTTGGTAGCCATAGGGGCGGGGGGTAAGTTTTTGGTACTTACCCCTACCGGTGTCACGGGTGGTGTTGGTGATTGCGGTGGTGTGCGGCGGACCGTGTCGGCAAAGGTAGGCGACATAGGTGTGCCTCGACCCCGCGGCGCGCTATCGCGCTGTGGCCGCGGCGGGTCGAGGCAGTACCTCTTGGCCTCCTCCGACACAGTCTCGCCGGAGCTTCTTCTTCGTCGCTGGGCTCTGGCCTCGGACTCACGTTCGGAGCCGAGCCCCAGCGGCGGCGATGGTGATGATGACGACGGTGATGCCGGTGACATCATCGATGTAGCTGTAGCCCTGCCTGCGGTGGGCCGCAAGCCGGATCGCGGGGTCATATCCGGGGACATGTCCGGGCGACCGGATGCGGCCGAGCCCACAGATGCCAGCGACATGCTCGACCCCACGCGTGAGGAGCACGCCGACAGCATGGCGGGCGAGTCGCAGGCAGAGACTCGGGGTGGCGCCGGCGAATCGGGCGCCTTTGAAGTCATCGATGCCGGCCGGAAATACGGGCCGGCACTGGCTGGCCGCTCCTGCTCAGCCGGCGGTTGCCCCGCCAGCGAGAGGCGGAGGCCAGAACCGGCGGCGCGCTGGGCGGGTGCGGCTTTGGGCGTAGTTGGTGCGTCCCTCGGGGGCGCAGGCGGAGATATGAACCGCGGCGGCGGAGCGGCGGCTCGTACGGGGGGGGCGCGGGCACGTGCAGATGGCACGGGCGCACGCGGTGTAGGCAGCGCGGGGTATGCGGCCCGCGGTGCAGCGGGGTGCGTAGCGGGCGCAACGGGTTGCACGGGCGCGGGTACGCGCACGGGCGGGGCTGGGGCGCGCGCATGCGGCGCGCGACCTTCATTTGCGGCGGGCCCCGGGGCCTGAATAGGCACCGGGCGAAACGCAGTGGGGCGGATGGCTACCGCGTGCGGCCGGCTCGACGACGGCGTAGGCGCAACGCGCGCAGGCGCCGATGACGTCGGTGGGCCGGTAGCAGCAGCGGTACTTTGCTCCCCTCCTCCCTTCTTTTTCTTGGTGGTCGTCTTCTTCTTCGGCAGGGGTCCGGTCGGTGGCGCACCGGACGACGCGTCACCGATGTTCGGCAGCGACGTCGTCCGGTCCAACACCGGACGGTCCTCCTGAGACCCGGCGTCATGGCCCAACGAGCCACGCGCGCCGGGTTTCGGCATCACTGGGGCGTGGCCTCCGCGACCGCGGCGGCGTATAAACGCCGGGTGGCGAGGTGGCTTCCCCTGTGTTCGCACAGGTGTCCGACGTGTCCTGCACAAACACAAGGAAAGAGGTTTAAAAATTGCGGTCCGCGCGGGTAACGAAAACTGGACGCGTGGAATGACCAGTCCGAGTGACCACTAGCCAATCCGCTGTCCGGGATCGTTATCAGTGCGATAAGCGAACAATCGCAACAATGGTGACCTCGGAATATTCGTATTTAATTCGTTCAACAGTGTAACGTTTCCTGTATTATTTTTTGCAATTTCTAAACTCTCTAATACAGACTAAACTCTAGCACTGATAACGATCCCGGCCGAGGTGGGCCGATAAGCGATCCTATATAAGCGGGGGTGACGGGCGGTTGAAGCTCACTTTGCGTTCGGCTCGCGTTAATAACACTTCGTGTCCGAGTTCGCAACAGGTCAATCGTCGTCCTGAGGATGCCTCGTTGAGAGGCGAAACACGTGTCGATTTCTTACAGGGTTCTCTAACTCTTTAAGAACGGTTAAGCGGATTAAGTTACTAGATATACATCGTCTATTGTATTTTATAAAAATACTCATAAAAATAGACGATATAATATTACAATGTGAATGTGAGCATGTAAATAATGCAGACGAGAGCCAGAGCACGACAACAGGCACACCCACCATCTCCGGACTTGTCGCTCAGCTCCGCCTCGCAGCCACCGGTACGCGCCTCAACCGTGAGTGCCGTGTCATCGGTCGCTGCAGTTGCGTCGAGCTCGAGCGACGAGTTTTTCTCCCCGCCGTCGTCACCAACACCACCACAACGGCGAGGAAGAGGACGGCCACCAGCGGGCTTGGGACCTCGAGGCCAACAGGCCCCGAACAGGGTCCCCGCTGCCGGTGGAAATGTGTCGCGCATGCGATGAACCCAGTCCATTAATGAAAACGTCATGCGCGCATATTATGGGGCTACCGAGGGAGGAATTAACCTTACAGCGTACCGAGGTCGGATGCTCTCTCTGTTTCAGGTGCTTGAACCAGCCGTCAACGTCTCGGCCCAACGATTGTCGGATCAAGTGCGCGTCATTCAAAATAATCACAGATTGGATAACGCCACACTTGATCGGCTACGCTCAGAAATGCAGAATAGCTCTGCTAGTAACCCTCCCCCATCCCAGAATGTCGTGCATGTGCCTACCGAAATTCCATTGCAGGCAAACCAGCATGATGAGGAGGAGGACGCCAGGGCTATATCTGCAGACAACCTATGCAATGTGGAATTAAGGAGCGCACTGGAAGATGCGATTCGTGAGTACCGGTTCACATTACCAAAGTGGTTGCCCATACGCCAGCGTAGAGAGCAAAGGGCGCTGACCACCTTGTTTTCATTTCTCGACTCTCCCACGTCCCCTAGTTATCTAGCCCCCCACTTTCAGTACATTTGTGACAACCACAGTAAAAATCTACGGTCATCAAATAATCGCGTTCTTCATTGTCCCACTCACCGCACAGACTTCATTCATTCTTCCTTCTTCGTTCAGTCTATCTCTTTGTGGAATGCTCTTCCCCAGGAAATCAGGATGGCAACCAACCGATTATCCTTTAAAGTTAAAGTTCGCGAGCATATTCGTAAGAAGCTGGCAGTATCATCACAACGTTAATGTTTTCCCATTGTTTGTCTTATTTGTTTTAGTATATTCGTGTATTTATGTATATGTATTTATTTGTACTTATATTTATATATAATTAGGCATATATATTATGTTTATAGTTTGTAATAGGTATATGTGTTTCTTTATATTAACTTAAATAAAATAAAACATCCCCAATTTTTCGTAAATTGCACCTACCACTGTTTGTCTCTGCATCACCCTAAGGTTGACTGGTAGAAAATGCCTATGGCATTAAGTCCGCCTCTGTACATTCCTGTGCTTGAAGTATTAAATAAATAAATAAATAAATAAATTACCTGACCTTAGACCACGGCTACCACGTTTGCCCATGAATAAAAGAAACAGGGCGCTGGTGTGTGCCCTGGATGCGTTGTTACCGAATTTTATGGAAAGCAGCGCAGACCTCTGCGATACACACTCAATCTTGTATTGCACGGCTGTTGCGGCATGCCGTATAGCTCGAATTTGCGACTGATGGAGCTACTGAAGGTAACAGAAACGTTCAGTAGCGCCATCAGGATGGAATTTGGTGTGGACAAATGTGCAGTCATGCATGTAAAGCGAGGAGGGATTATGGAATCCGTGGGAACCCAACTCTCGGATTCCATACACCTTAGATCCCTCTCCTCAACTGAAACCTACAAGTATTTCGGTATGTCGGAAGCATTAAGCATCAATGTTGCCGACATGAAACAATCGTTGAGGGAGCGTTTCTTTGGCCGCCTGAATAAGGTACTAAATAGTCTTTTATCAGGCGGAAACAAGGTGCGCGCCTTTAACGGTTGGGTCATGCCGGTTTTGATGTACTCTTTCGGCATACTCAAATGGGCTCAGACGGAACTTGACGCTCTGGATAGGAAGGTCCGTACATTGCTGACAGCAAATCGGATGCATCACCCACGGTCATCAGTGATGAGACTGTACATCCCGCGGAAGTGTGGGGGTTGAGGTTTCTTGAATGCCAAAACCCTCCACAGTGGCGTGCGGCCCATAAAGACAGAAAGACACTGCCTACCCTAGTTCTGATAATAGTCTAATATTATTTTATCAATAAACAAAACAAGATAAAAATACCTAATTCATAAATCAGCTCCACCTATCGAGTGCCGGTGGTATCAAGACTAAGACGTAATTTTGCATCATCGATTCGCGCTGTACTAGCAGCGCCTCGCCATTTCCACGGCAAAAGACACAAATTATTTCTCTCTTAGTGACTTATATGTGTGCTGTCATGGTCATGCGGATTTAATGTGTGTGCGTTCCTATAGCTACGTGGGTTTTGCTGACACACAATGACAAAAATCACGCACACAACTGCATAAAAAGCCAGTGTCTTTTTGTAGTATTATAAACAGCTAACACGAAAAATTACGACTCGTACCGAACATTTCCGAACGAAAGTTTGCTATGCAATGCAAATATTTTAGAAAGTAACATTGTTTCATTGAATTTTATCTAATAGATGACCATAATTTTTTGTCGTATTATGTTTCTCTTTTTACTACTTATTTTCAAAAGTCAATAATCGCCATATTGTTTGATGTGTGTTATGTTTGTGACTACGCTATCGGGTATTTAGAATTTTAATGTTGATAATAAGAGTGTAAAATGGATAATATTGTCTGTGAAACTTGTTCAGATGGTGTGTGTATTGAGAAAATAAAACATGATGCGTTTTCAAAACTATCTTTCGGTGAAAAAAAACAAGTTATCGAGATAGGTCGTGGTACACCGGATTTGCAATTAATACAAACTAAAGGTAAAGTGAATCGCAGATTCCATAAAAAACAATATGATTCATATCATTGGCTGACAGGTTGCATACACAGTAATCGGTTATTTTGTTTCGTTTGTCTACTATTTTCAAATAATAAAACCGTCTGGAACGACATCGGTTACGCTGATATTCATAATTTTCCTACCGCCGCGAGAAAACATGAACAATCTGAAAAACACTTGGAAGCTGCCCTTAAATATCACACCTTTGGAAAAAATCGTATAGAGACGCGTTTAAACTCTCAGATACAAATCGACATTGACAGACATAACGCGAAAGTGGATCGGAACCGAAATATTTTTCAACGACTAATTGACATTGTTTGCTTTTTGGGGAAACAAGAGCTCGCTTTTCGTGGACATGACGAATCAGCTTCGTCAGTGAATAAGGGCAATTATTTAGAAATGGTCGACGTGCTCGCGAAATACGACGGAGTGTTGGAAAACCATTTACAAAATTGCACTAGCTCATTTACGGGTTTATCAAATCGTATTCAAAATGACCTAATCTCTAGTGTAGCGTCTGTAATGATCGAAACAATAAAACAACAAATCGCTTCCACTGATTTTGTAGCTGTGATGGTCGATGAAACACCAGACGTAAGTGGCAAAGAGCAACTAGTACTGGTTTTAAGATATTTTCATAAGTCAGAAGTGTTTGATCGATTTATAAAATATATTGACGTAAGTTCCAACCGCACCGCGAAAACTTTAAGTGCCATCATACTGCAGATTTTATCAGAATTTAAATGTTTGTCGAAATTAGTAGCTCAGACATATGACGGTGCAGCTGTCCTGTCATCTGAACGGAACGGCGTTCAGTCGCTGGTTCGCCAGCAATGTCCTCTTGCTGAATACGTTTGGTGTTCCGCCCATGTCCTTAATTTGGTACTTTCCAAATCGTGCGAACGTATTCCGGAAACTAAACGTTTTTTCAATCTCATAAAAACATTAGCAAATTTCTTTAATAATAGTACCAAAAGGCAAAACCACTATAATAAAATGGAGGACACGGTGGAGCATACGGTGGAGGTCTGCCCGGCTTGGGTGGAGCACCGCCGTGTCCTCGTGCAGGCGATCGGCGGCAATGACCTCTCACGTCCGGCCCTGGTCCAGGCCATGGTGCGGAGTGAGAGGGCATGGCAGGCTGTCACCTCCTTCTGCGAAGCAGTAATGCTCGTAAAGGAGGAGGCGGGGCGCGAGAGGCAGAGACTAAGGTCGCTCCCTCGAGCCCCTAGCCGCCGCGGTAGTAGACGCCCCGGGCGTCGGGAATCGATCGCCGATTTCCGGCCACCGTAGGCGCGGGCTTGCGGACGGAGAGTGATGGGTAGCTCTCCGTCCGATCAGGACCAAGCCCGGGTCGACGGCGCGATTGGATTGGATGATTTCCCACCCCAAAAAAAAAAAAAAAAAAAAAACTATAATGAAATGGCTGATATGAAAAAATTGCCTCGCGTTGCTGACACTCGATGGACTTACAATTCGCGTACTGTAAATGTAATTTTCAATTCTTCTTTACATTTAATTTATTTATTTGAGGATATGGCTGAAAACGAAGACTCTTGGGATGGCGAGACATTAAGTCAAGTTTCGTATTTGTTACATAATTTAAAAGACTTTCAATTCCAGTTTTTACTCCATGTTTTTAACGAAATATTCGCAGAAACTGATGTGCTTTACGAAATTATGCAAAAAAAGACGTCAGATGTAACTTATTGTATTAAAAAAATTAACGAGTTTGAATCGTTTTTAGAATCATTCAGATCTAGGTTTGAATTAATTTTTGAAAGAGTAAAAATAATCACAGGGCCGCCAAAACGAAAACGTAATGTTGTGGACGCAAAAATCAATTTTAAGCGGATTTTTATTGAAATTATAGACAATATATCCAACGAATGTCGCGACCGGTATAAAAATCTAAAAGAGTTAAAATTTTTTGGACTACTTTCATGTGAAAATTTCAATAAATATAATGATAATTTTCCGGTTGAACTAGTATCGCAATTCGTAAATGTTTATAAATTATACGACTTTAACTTAGACCGCCTTATCAATGAGCTCAAATGTGTTTATAAATCTGCCGAATTCAAAAACCTTAGTATTTACAAAATTATAGAAAATTTTTACGAAAATAACATAAATACCGTTTTTCCCGAAGTGCTGCGTTTGGCAAAATTAATTGTTACAGTTCCCGCGAGCAGTGCGTCAACCGAAAGGTCATTCTCGTCGCTAAAACGTATACACACCTACTTAAGAAATACACAAGGCCAGCAACGACTTACAGATCTTTCCATGATTTCAATAGAAAAAAACCTTCTTACGGAAATAAAACGCCTTCCCAACTTTTACGATTCCATATTGCAGACATTCTTACAGAAAGATAGGCGTGTAGATTTAATATACAAATAAAACAATCTTATATAGTATAGTATACTCACACCACCATCTTTTCACTGCTTTTATTTAAATTTTGCAAATCACATAAACATTACAAAACATCAAACAAACGCGCCGAAAGGCCACTTCGAATATCCGTAAATTGATATGTCTATAAAATCAGTCAATCTATGGATATTTGAGCTGGCATTTCGCAATTACCTACATCATCAATCGACAAGACGACGAACCAACTAACGTGCAGTATTTTTGGTGAGTAAAATTTTCTGCCTACCCTGTCTTAAAACTGTGTGCACGCCACTGACCCTCCACAACCGCGAGATTTACAGTCTCAGGGAATATTTCCTTCAAACTGACGTGGGGATGCACCGAGATGTGGTCGCAGTGGACAAGGGCCTCACCCCGCTCTCCTTGGCGAAAGAGAACTGGCGCAAACCTGCAGTACTGGATACTAACGATCGTAAGGAAGTATGGCAAGGCAAAGAGCTTCACGGACGCTTTTTCCGGGCCCTCCATGGGCCTGACGTAGACTTTTTGGCGTCTATATCCTGGCTGCGCTTCGGCGACCTCTTCGGAGAAACCGAAGGTTTTGTCTGTGCGATTATGGATGAAGTTATCATGACGAATAATTATCGGAAATACATTGTCAAGGATGGTACGGTTGACATTTGTCGGGCATGCCACCGTCCCGGTGAATCAATCCGACATATTGTTTCCGGTTGTTCTCGTCTTGCTAACGGCGAGTACTTGCACAGACACAATCTAGTAGCTAGGATTATCCACCAACAACTTGCCTTGCAATACAACCTTGTGGAGTCAGAAGTACCATACTACAGGTATGTGCCCGACCCAGTTCTCGAGAATGGTCAGGCCACATTGTATTGGGATCGATCTATCATCACTGACAGGACTATTGTAGCTAATAAGCCTGATATTGTGGTGATAGATCGACGAGAACGCCGTGCAATGATTGTTGATATTGCTGTCCCTCATGACGAGAATCTCGTGAAAGCTGAGAAAGATAAAAAAATCAAGTATCTTGACTTAGCACACGAGGTTGTCGACATGTGGGACGTGGACTCTGCAATCATTGTACCGATAATCGTAACGGTTAATGGCCTAATAGCGGAGAGCCTCGACCAACACCTCAGGAGGCTCTCATTGCGCGGCTGGGTCAAGGGCTTGATTCAGAAAGCAGTACTCCTAGACACGGCACGCATAGTGAGGAGGTTCCTCTCTCTAGAGCCCTGCCCACCGGCAGCTTGGACCCTGTTCCTGATGCCGATGGACGACTATTTTTTATATTTTTAAATGTTTTTTATATCTTTTTTTTAAGAAATATTTAAAAATGTAATTTATATGTATTAAAATGAAATAAAAGAGATAATAATAATTATATAATAGGAACTCAACTGGCAAGCATAATACTGGCAAACAATCACGCAAGAAGCGAACTGATAACTTTCGCTTAGCGAAGAATGAAGTTACACAAAATACTATCATGGCTGGGATTTTTGCACGTCTGAAGATTTCGGATCCGACAACTGTCTCTTCGGCCCCTCTAGCTAAAGAGGTCCAACCCGTCGTTGCGCCAATTGGCGTCAGCAAGTTACCTACCTACGTAGACCGAATTTGGGATACTATGGAGGCAATTGGGACTAGACCTTTTTCACAGCTCAACACTCCTCATAATAAGGATGTTTTTAAGAAGGGTACGCTTATCTTGGCTGAAGCCAAGCTTGCTTATGCTCAACGCAAGACCCCATCGACACCAGACGACGAACTGCCTGCTCGCACTCTTTATACAGATGAAGAACTCCGTGATTTAAATCAGATGACTGCTACTGCCCGGACGCTTTTTCCGGGCCCTCCATGGGCCTGACGTAGACTTTTTGGCGTCTATATCCTGGCTGCGCTTCGGCGACCTCTTCGGAGAAACCGAAGGTTTTGTCTGTGCGATTAGGGATGAAGTTATCATGACGAATAATTATCGGAAATACATTGTCAAGGATGGTACGGTTGACATTTGTCGGGCATGCCACCGTCCCGGTGAATCAATCCGACATATTGTTTCCGGTTGTTCTCGTCTTGCTAAAGGCGAGTACTTGCACAGACACAATCTAGTAGCTAGGATTATCCACCAGCAACTTGCCTTGCAATACAACCTTGTGGAGTCAGAAATACCATACTACAGGTATGTGCCCGACCCAGTTCTCGAGAATGGTCAGGCCACATTGTATTGGGATCGATCTATCATCACTGACAGTACTATTGTAGCTAATAAGCCTGATATTGTGGTGATAGATCGACGAGAACGCCGTGCAATGATTGTTGATATTGCTGTCCCTCATGACGAGAATCTCGTGAAAGCTGAGAAAGATAAAAAAATCAAGTATCTTGACTTAGCACACGAGGTTGCCGACATGTGGGACGTGGACTCTGCAATCATTGTACCGATAATCGTAACGGTTAATGGCCTAATAGCGGAGAGCCTCGACCAACACCTCAGGAGGCTCTCATTGCGCGGCTGGGTCAAGGGCTTGATTCAGAAAGCAGTACTCCTAGACACGGCACGCATAGTGAGGAGGTTCCTCTCTCTAGAGCCCTGACCACCGGCAGCTTGGACCCTGTTCCTGATGCCGATGGGCGACTATTTTTTGTATTTTTAAATGTTTTTTATACCTTTTTTTAAGAAATATTTAAAAATGTAATTTATATGTATTAAAATGAAATAAAAGATATAATATTATATTAATATAATACCATTTTATTATTTTAATTTTTCATTAAGTATATTATATTTTTCATTAAGAAAATCGTTTGTCGTGTTTTTTTTTGTTTTTTGTATTTTATTGTATACTTAATAATATATAAACCATTTTAAGCCAGCCTTCGCTTGATTGAATCAAAAGAGATGTGGGCCCAGTTAACCATTATCAAATTTTAAAAGGGGTAACTGGTCCGCGGGCCCAGTTCCATAGTGGGCCGAATGACCCCTAACCCGTTCAACAAGACAGTAGTTGTTACATTGTCATATACTTCTCAGTTTTGTAAATTGCTATACTGAAAGTTTTGTTTTAAAAATGTTGTTTATGGCCTTAGTATTGACTAAGTATTAATTGATTATTTTATTTGTTGTGGCTCAATAGGCAGATGGAACCCAAGTAAGCTCTACATTAAAGAACACAGCAAAAATTGTATCATTCTTTGACGACCTGTTCGATTCAGTCAATGGAACAGGTTTCAACAAGACTTCCAAAGGGAAACCATTAAGACAGGCGGTAACAGAAAAGTTGCCGCGCTATGAATTTTGGAGGAAAGCGATAAAAAAACTAAAACTCATTATATGTCGACAACCATGGTAAGGAAACATCTGTGCCATCGTAAAAAACTTGGATTACAACTTTGAAAAGTTACCAAAGAGTGTGAATAAACTTAAAAGAAAAAAAAATGCGCCCGCTACATTTAAATTCGGATCCCTTCGAAAACCTTTTTGGACAAATGCGGGCGTTTAATTTTAGAAATACAAATCCAGATTGCCCATGCCTTCAAATCACTGTTAATCACGAGGTTTATAAAGTTTCACTCAGATAGCTACAATTGTGTAAAGGGTCCAGGTAAAAGAAAATCACAAAACAGCAAGATTTTCACTTGCGGATTCTGAGTTAGTTTGTTCCCCTGAGTCCTCTGAGCTATCGAACATGGTTGTAAGTGAAAGCGTTCAAAGCTTAGCAAGGCAAGAAAGGCATACAAGTGGGTGGGTCATCATAATAAGAAAAATATTACAAAAAATTAAGTGTCAGCATTGCGAAGAAAATTTAACTATGGTAAAAATACAGTAAATAATTGGATTTCCTTTCGAGAGTCCAAGAGCAAAAAGAAAAGAAATTCATCTACCCTTCAGAAAATGCTGTGAGATTTTTCGGAATTATCATAGAAGAAGCAAACAAATACTTAGAACTTAGAAACAGCCTGAACGGAGTCCCATTATAAAAAGTATTAAAAAAATCATATCAAATCTAAGTATTTATTTGACTTCATAAATTGTGAATTGCATAAAGATGCTGTTTCTGAATGCTTTCTCGCATTGACTTTAAGATTAGCAGTATCAAACGAACTTACCTTGTGAGTTTAGATTCCGATAATGCAAGGGTCTCAACCGAAGACGATTACTATAACTTTATTATCGTGACATACCACCGTGGAGCTTTTATAGCGTAACATTAGCTCAATTAGAATTGAAGCTACTTAATGCATCGACTGAGGAAGAAGTAACGCAGAATCGCGTTAGAGATCGATCATACTATTACCCATATGTCCAGTGAGTTCAAGGACCAGTGATACACTGCGCGTCACGTAAAAAGAACGCTGAGCAACAGTGCAGGGGATGTGTCTGCGCATGGGTACAGTCATATCCTAAAGTACTAGGCTATTGGTTTTATAATATAAGTGTAACTGTTTTATTGTAGATTCATAATAGGTACTTTATTAGCTACTTAGTACTATGGAATAGGCTGGAATCGATAAATCGCTCAGTGCGCAGGTAAACGGCTAGCGTTCTTTTTACGTGACGCGCAGTGTACTTAGCGTGCCAGTAAAGAACAATGGGCAGAATGGGCCCAGTGTTGTAGCATTTTCTTACCTATCTTAAAATGAAGATATGAATAATCTCAACATTTTGTTCTATGGCAGCATTACTCTAAATATTCAAATAAAAAAGTTACAGCGGTTCCAAAAGTCCAATAATTTACCGTTACAAATGCTAATATACTAATGATGCCCGTATATAATTATTATACATTTACGTTGTGTTATTTAATTATGAATAGCATAAATGAACTATTAGAAAGAGACAAAGTACTATGGGAGCAGGACAGAACATACACTCGTGTTGTTAAAAACCGGTTAGCGCAAGTGCAGGTAGCGATCTTTATGGATAGTACAGGAGCGAGCAGGACATACTCATTATCGGAGCGTGAGAGAGTGAGTGAGATAGCACATAACCATCGCGCTTCCTTGATCGCACTTACGCCCTTGTCAGTCGTAACGGAGTCATTTTGCAGTGCGCGTGTTTTCTTTCTTTCTCCACCATTCTTGCTACCTACGACTAACTACTTTGGACTTAATAACGGATTCTTGTGTTTGCCTTAAGGTCAATTTACATCAAACGAGCGAATGCTCATTCTATCCCCACTACAGCTAATTCTTCTAGTGTAAACAGGCGTACAGCATTCCTTCGTTGTTCTTAGTGCGTTCGCAAAGATTCTATGGAATATTCTAAGAATGCTCGCTCGCTTGATGTAAACGGCGCAAGAGCGCGCGAACAGTTGCTTAGACAGCAACAGCAACAGTTCTAGCGTGTTCGGACGTGCTCGCGCCACTGAGCGGTCTCATCAAAGCATTCTTGTGTTCTAGCGATTGTTTACGTATCTTATCGATTAAGTTATGGATTGGTCTCAAGAAAAATGTTCTTTAATGATAGAAGCCTACCGCAATTTCAGATGTCTGTGGGATCCGACGTATGAAAACTATAAAAATACAACTTACAAACAAGATGCTTGGCGGGAAATAGCAAAACAACTGGAATGTAATGTTGAAGAGTTTAAAAAAAAGATGGACCCGCTTCTTGCATCTTACCGCCAGGAAAGGCAAAAAACAATGAGTACGAAGTCAGGCAGCGGTGCCGATTGTATTTATAATTCTAAATGGTTTGCATTTAAAAGCATGCACTTTTTGATGGACAAATATAAACCGAGGAAAACAATTGATTTCGACACTAACCAAAATAAAAACATGGTAAGTAGGTAGTTATGTTTATTTATTGGGTATTCTACCATAATTTTAGGTTGGGTTATTTACGCTTTTTATAAAGTAACATATCGCTTTCATTATGCAATATTGTTTTGCCATGGCAAAATATTAGTCAAATTAAAATAGTCTGAAAATTCTTTCCGGATATTTTCACATTGCAAAGTGTGTCGTCGTCCAGTGTTGGGTAACGGGAGAAATGATGATAAACGGTCCATATTTCTCCACTGGCCTGGAATGACGACGTCATCTTCAATTCTGTCCATCATGCCCGGTGAATTATACAGCTTCCTAGAAGCTTTCCTTTTCATCAAATAATTATGTAGGTACACGCAGGTTATTACGATGAGAGATGCTTTATCAGGTTGTAGCAACATAGGTTTTCGCAATACACGAAAAACTGCTGAAAGAATGCCAAATGCATTTTCTACTATTCGTCTTGCTCTAGACAAACGGTAGTTGTAAATTCGTTTTTCGGATCCCCTGGCATGAGTACCAGGATACGGCTTCATGATGTGTCTTTGTAATGGGAATGCATCATCTGCTACAAATACGAATGGCATATTCTGTTGTCTTCCTGGAAGGCTTTGGTCATTGGGCAAATTTAATTCATTATTTTGTAGTTTCTGATAGAAAGAAGTGTTTCTGAAAACTCCGCCATCTGATATTCTGCCCTGACAACCAATATCGGCGAATATAAAATTGTAGTTAGCGTCTACTATGGCCATTAACACCACACTGAATGTGGATTTATAATTAAAAAAGTCGCTTCCGCTGTTAATAGGTGCTTGTATGACGCAGTGTTTCCCGTCTACAGCGCCAATACAGTTTGGAAAATTCCACTTCTCATTGAATTCCTGAGCGATTGATAGCCATTCTTCTTCTGTTGACGGTGTCTGAAATGAATAAAAAATTATTTTAGGGTGTATATTAATTAAACCGTTTTTTTACAGGCTGATGAGCAGGAGAATGAGCGAATTGAACAAGAAACTCCGGTAGTGGACCCTAATGCAGATACACAGTTAGATTCAACAACACATTCACAACCTGCAGCTTCAGTAGGGTCAAGAAACACCACACCACAATGGCAACCATCAACATCACTGCAATCTGGCCACACAATACCACCAAAAAAATCAAAACATGAAGACCCTCGAGTAGCCGAAGCCTACCGTATTTTAAAAGATACACATGATTCAAAGATAAGGGACAAGAGTCAAGCTTTTGGAAATCATGTTGCTTCAAAACATCGCGAATACTCAAAAAGGACGAAACCGTATGTTGAACATTACATAAATAATATACTGTTCGACGCTGATTTGGGGAAATTTGATTATGAGTCAAATTTAGCATCAACTCCGATGTCTTCATATTCAAACAGTTCACAAAATACTTGCATTGTGTATTCTGTAGCCTCAGATCAATCCCCTCCACCCAACCAAATGGAAGCCAGTTCAGAAAGTAATGTCAATTTAGGCCAACAATTACACATTCCGGATGATACCGCAACTGAAGAAACCAGCGAGTCTTTGCTGCATTTTATTAAAAATTTTAAGTAACCTGTATATCTTTTCTAGTTACTTTTTGTTTATTTAAGTTCTCTGATTGTATTTTTTTAAATAAATATCTTAAAATAAATTGTCTTAGTTTATTTACTTACTTTCACTAATAATTACGGTCGTGATAATAGGTGTGTAGGTATGTATAAAAGTAATAACTTTACTTACCTTAGCATAGTCTTGCAATGGTTCATTTATTGCAGCACATACTTCAGATATAGCATTACATATTGTCGATTTAGACATTTTAGTAAAATACATGAGGCTTTCATAGGAATCTCCAGTTGCCAAAAATCGCAAAGTCACTGCTAGTTTGTCATATGCAGGAATCGAGTCTCTAAAATTCGTACTTGATTTTCAAATTTTTTCGCTGGTCAGAGATAGTAAATGATCAAAATCCTCTGGCGCCATTCTACAAAAGTTTTGGAATTGTCCACTTTCTTCTTGTTTTTGCATATCCGTCATTGTTTCACCTACATTATCCAGTTTCCTTAGATGCATTAAATTTGTAACCCACCAACGTCTCTTCCTTCTTTTATTTTTGAGTTTTTGCGACAAAATAATAAATGCAGCACTTGCAATAATGATATCGCTGTCAGAGTCAGACATAACGAAGCACTACCAATACTAACCACAGAATTGACACGAATGAGCAAAGAACATTCGATCTAGCTTTTGTTTACACTAAAAGATTACGAAAGAATGCTCTTGTTCTAGCTCTAGCTCTATGTTCGTTTGATGTAAATCGATACCTCTAGCTTTCGTTTACACTAAAAGATTACGAAAGAATGCTCTTGTTCTAGCTCTAGCTCTATGTTCGTTTGATGTAAATCGACCTTTACGATTGGACAAGTTGAATAGTTTCATCAAAATGGAACAACGTGAAAGGTGTATAACGTGTTCTCGGTCGGTATTTCGAGACAGGAATCGACGTACTTTAACTCGCGAACATACGGAAGCGCATCCAGGCTTCACTAATTATGTTTTGGAGCGGATCAACATAGAAGAGGTCAGTAAAACAGGTTCATTAAATAAATAATTGTCATAATAATTATAGGTACCTTTGTTGTAAATATCAGCTTATTTATTCCCGAAACGGGTTGCTTTGTAAGTAATTGTATGTATGTACAACTGTACAGGTACGACATAAAACCAACCAGCAGGGTTTAATCAACATAATATATAAATAACAACTGGATAAAACAGATTATTCGTTAGTATTTTTAACCCCCGACGAAAAACGAAGGGGTGTTATAAGTTTAACGTGTGTATCTGTGTATCTGTGTGTCTGTGTATCTGTCTGTGGCATCGTAGCTCCCAAACGGTTGAACCGATTTAGTTTATTTTTGTTTTGTTTTAAAGGTGACTTGATCGGGAGTGTTCTTAGGTATGATTCAAGAAAATCTATTCAGCCGTTTGAAGATTATCAGGTCTTTTCTAATTGATGAATGGATTTGAGCATCTTCCACAGGTCTGATTGAGTTTAAATTTGGTAATCTGTTACTTCAATGGTATTAGAATAACATGGTAACCTTGAACTGATGCTGCAGCAATACCTGGTACTTGCAGGATACCCAACTCCTCACCAACTTACAGCAGTGGTATCGTGTTTGGGCTCATTGGAATGGTCTCAATAAATAGGTTATAGATATATATTTATCAGGGTGTGATATGGAGAAGAAAAAATAAATCAGGGTTAATTAGTAACTAACTTGACTGTAGAAAAAATACGCACAGTTGCGCAGATGTATGCGAGGCACGTTTCGATCGTAGCGTATGTACTAGTAATTAGTATACAATAAAGTTTAAAAAGCAGGAAATAAAAGTTAAATTAAAAATTTAAAAAACCCCCGACACAAACAAAATCCTTTAAAAAGTTTCAAAATAAAATATTATACTGGCCCTTTATGTTTAATATAATTTGTAGTTAATATTTTGTCGTCGCATCGGGGGTCGGTATGTAGAAAAGATATTTTCATTCGTCGACCCCCGATGCGACGACAAAATATTAACTACAAATTATATTAAACATAAAGGGCCAGTATAATATTTTATTTTGAAACTTTTTAAAGGATTTTGTTTGTGTCGGGGGTTTTTTAAATTTTTAATTTTTTCATACTTAAAATGTCATCGATGTCATTTTCCCGTCTAACGGGCGCTGTCAAAAAGCCGTTGTACGAGTATGTCATGCGATCGTGACACGGGCGCTCTTCCCGCACGTCATATTTGAGTCATAAGCAGAATAGCTTTCGATTTACTGGCACGTCGAGCCAATAGACATTCGATGGATCAGGACTATCGTTGAAATGGCTTTTCGGCACAACGGACGCTTGATCTAATGACTATTTGAAATTGTGATAAGTACATCGATGCTATGGATTTTCGGCAATTAGGACGTTCGATCTGATGACTTCGGGGAATTAGCCATCGGGCATAATTATGACATTCGAAATCAAGCAGTAAAATCAAATCTGATAGTTGCCAAATGACACGTTTTTCTGCATATATTATTCACTTATATGGGAATATGCACTGTATTTGATCAAAGGACTTTGTATTGGCTTATTCAGGTTCAACAACTATTTTATTTTATTTTTTTCAGGGCACCCTGAATGGAAATCAATACATGATGCTATCGTTGTTGGGTGGCAGCAAATCGCCAAGAAGCCAGCCACGTAGAACAAGAACGGAGACAAAACGAAGAACAGCAAGACGAGCAAGTAAATGATGAACAATCGCGTCCTACTACAGTACCAACTTATAAACGGTTAGCAAATACCTCTCGTCGATGCTTATTTCATGGATGCCTTAATGAAGATCGTCACAGAGTGCCCCATTTCATTAAAATATATTTATTGACAGAACATAACGTATATGTTCCTCAGGATGCACGAATATGTCAAGACCACATACGTTCAAATGAATGGAGCGAATTATATGACCATGCTGAGACGGTATTTACGCCAGATCAATTGAAAGATATCATTGATACTTTAAAAGACGCTTACAACAAAAAATCCGGCATAGATTTTGATAACATTGAGTCAATTTCTCCCAATGAACTATATTATCGAACGGGATTGACGCACGATCAATTCGATATTGTTCTCCAAGAGACTCCATCTCTAACTGAGCAAACAAAACGTCCAAAAACTGTGTTGGGATCTTACTTGATGAAAATAAGATCGGGTGAGCCAGATGACAGAATTGCGTGCCATTTAGATGTTAGTAGGAGAACACTGGAGCGTAACTATTTTAAAATAACACGTGACTGTTTGACCAGAGTGTTTGTTTTGCGGCATCTGGGTTACGACCACATAAGCCGCGATGACATTATTGCACACAATCTGACAGTACCAACAGCATTATTTGGACAAACCGTAGACCCAAAAGCCATAATACTGTGTGACGGAACTTACATCTACATACAGAAAAGTAAAAACTTCTTGTTCCAAAAAAGAACGTATAGCCTACATAAGTATAAAAACTTACTAAAACCATTCCTTTTGGTCTGTTCAGATGGTTACATTATTGACATCCTTGGACCCTATGCCGCAACTACCTCAGATAGTCAAATAATGACTCAAATAATGGACAATGAAATATCCCCCGTTCATTACCTTCTACATGAAAGAGACACATTTATATTGGATAGAGGCTTTCGAGACTCAATACCCAATATTGAAACCTGTGGTTATGAGCCACATATGCCACCAAGCAAAGACAGAAGTGCGACTCAACTTACAAATGAGCAAGCTAATAAATCAAGATTAATAACGATTGTACGTTGGGTCATAGAGGTAATAAACGGATGGTTTAAACGGGACTTTAAAATATTTCGTAACCAATTATTTAATAAGTCATTGCCACATTTATTTACTGATTTTCGGATGGCTGGAGCACTGTTGAATGCATTTAGAGAGCCTTTGCGTGACAGTACTTATGCCGCCGCCTTTTCTGAACGAATACATAGCCGAATGAGTAACGATAATACATTGGGCAACTACACACATCAAAAGTGTCTAGGGATCAACATATATTTTTGCAATAACTTTTCTCCTGATTGATATTAATTAAAATTTTCTTTAAGGATTCATCAAATAAAGTGTTTTCGTTTGTCACAGTAACGATAAACCAAGTCACCTTTGCATTAATAAAGAAATTTGCCATTTTCCTAATAAAGGGATTTTTGACATTTGAACCACTAACATTAAAGTTCGAAAAAAAGACTGAAATAACAGTTTTCTTTAAAATTTTATTGGGTAACTTAAACAATTAATAATCCGTGTTTCTACCGCGAACACTAACAACACAAGAACATCGGTTTGGCATACTCAAAATGAGTTCATCCAAATCACGCTGTGGAATGGCCGCCCATGTTCGTTGCAACAACAAAAAAAGGTCTTCTTGCGACTGGATACCCTCCATATTCGGCAGAGCTCTTCTCTGTAGCATATCCCATGCATGCTCAATCGGGTTCAAGTCTGGCGACTGAGCAGGCCAGGGCAGGACATTGATGTTAGCTGCGGCGAGAGTCTGTCTTACAACTCTTGCGGTGTGCGGTCGTGCATTATCATGCATTAACTGAAATAAGGGACCGATTTGCACTTGTAGAGGAACGATGACGTCTGATACAATCGTCTCAGCATAAATTTGAGCGTTGAGGTTGCCTCTGATCCAAATCAACTCAGTTCTTCCGCCGATCCAAATACCCGCCCATACCATGATGGTTCCACCACTATAAGGATGGACTTCCTGGCAGGATTTTAATCGCTGTTGGCGTCCAGGGGTTCTCCAGTGTCGTATACGTCTTGTATCCGGTCTCATACCAAAACGAGACTCATCAGAAAAGCACACGAAACGCCATTGTTCTTCTGCCCAATTTCTGTGTTCAAGAGCCCATTGATATCGAATCCTACGATTGTGCATTGCTATAGGTGGTACCCGTAGCGGTCTTCGGGAATGAAGGTTCACTTCATGCAAGTGGTTTCTGACTGTTTGGTCGCTAATTAAGTTCCCTGAAGAGTGATGAAGCCTCACGGCTAACATCATGGCGGTTATTGTTGGAGCTCTTCGAGCTAAGATTTGAATGTATCGGTCTTGTCTCCGTGTGGTGCAGCGATACCGTCCTCCATGGCGCTCAGCCACGGTACCAGTGCTTCGGTAACGTGTCCAAAGTCGACTGATAACACTCTGACTTGTATTCAGAGCTAAAGCCACAGTACGTTGCCGGGAACCAGCTTCTATCATTCCCACGGCTCTGAGCATTTCTTCCCTGCTTAAATGACGTCGCTGCTCCATAATAACGTTGGTTTTAATCAGTAGTAGGGAAACAGTAGCACTAATAATGTCTTCAATGCGTTGTATGTTTTTATAGGGAAAATATTGACAGCTGATTTTCATCTTTTACTCGAATTTGATTCACAGTTCCTGATTCAAATTATGAAATGCACCAAAAAGGATCCATATAAATTTATAAAATCATAAATTTATTACAAAGCCACATCTCAATCTCAAGAAATCCGCATAAAAATGCTTGATCCCTAGACACTTTTGATGTGTGTATATAGTTGAGCATAACGTAAACCGGCAGCGAGCGTCGTTTGTGACATTGACGGATGAGTCAATAAATGTGCCGTTCTCAATACTCACAGATGAAGACATTATTTTATTCAGTCTGGGAACATACCATTTAAGTCTGGCACGTTCTTACGTCGGCGAACACTTGCGAGGTGGCGTTTACAATATTCAGGTGTGCGTAACTCCAAGTCCAAGGATGACAGAATATGGATTAGCAACGGACACCTGCACGCTAATGAGGTCGTATTTTATCACGACACAGGTCAAATACGACATATTATACTTATACAGGGTTACAGGGAAAGTCGTACTGAATATTAAAGGAGGTTATTATTCAGGTCATTTCTAATGATTTTGATTCTGAAATAAAATGTCCGAAACTTAACCGTTATGGAGATATTAAATTTTAAAGATTATTTTTAAAAATCCTTTTTAGTCGTTTTCTTTGGGATTAGAGCTCCTAGAGTCGGTTTTTTTGATGTATATAGTTAGAAGACATGTCCATTAATAAAAATGATCAATAGAAACTGAACCTACTACTAACAGCTTAAAAAACTGTTAACTGTTGCGTGTTAACAGTTAACTGCTCGACAACGGTTAGCATTATGAATTTTCTAATAGAGTGTTCTTAACTTTGATGGGCTTAAAAAAAAAATAATGTATGGAACTTATTCTGCGAATAACTTTACAAAGTTCTACGTCTCTTTAGCTATTCAAAAAGGTATATCATCTACTAGGTTTGTTCATAAAATCTTAAAATAATATTATTAGAATAGGCCCATCTGGTAGTACAACATAACACCTGGCACTTTTAAACAATGAAAAAAGGTTTGGGTAGACATTGTTTGTGCCCGGGAGACGTGCGGTGACAGGTATTTATGTCATTTTAAATGTCTGAATTGTCAAATCGTGGTGTTTGTTTAGTCTGCTCATGCGATTCTTCCATGGTAGATGTGTTATCCGTGCCCTCCGATTTTTTTTTGTAAAAACGCGACTTGGGTTGGATTTTTGGACTGTTTCATCTTCTAACTGTGTGACGTGGCTTGTAACTGGACTTTGATTTGTGCTGTGAACATGGCAACATTTACCAACGAGGAATATGCTGACATCCTAATGTGTTATGGATTTTGCGAAGGAGTGTCGTTGCGTGCACGCAATGAATACATGCTAAGGTATCCTACTCGCCGAGTACCTGATATTGGCGTATTTGACAGAGTTTATCGAAGACTACGAGAAACTGGTTCTGTGCTAGTACGTCGGACTGACATGGGACGACCTCGTGTTCTTGATGACAACGACGAAGATAATGAAATACGACGTCTCTTTGAAGCCGACCCAACCACGTCAACAAACGTTGTCGCTCGACGGCTTGGTATTTCCCAGTGGAAAGTCTGGTTCGTAATGCACAGTTCTGGGCAATACCCTTACCATTACACGCCAGTGCAAGTAATTGAAGAAGGGGATCCATTGAGACGACTAGACTTCTGCAGATTTATGCTCAATGCCGATAATGAAGATCCGGATTTTTTAAAGAAAATCATGTGGACAGATGAGTCGAAATTTGACAAAGACGGCATCACAAACTATCATAACACCCATTATTGGGCTCCCAAAGCGCAAGGTAACCCCAAGAAAAAAAGACCAAAAGGGTCACAAAGGAGATTCAGTCTTAATGTGTGGATGAGTATAACATCAAATAACTTGATAGGGCCATACTTCCTGCCTGATAACTTGAATGGCGAGACATATGAAAACTTTTTGAGGGAGGAGTTACCCTCTTTAATGCAAGACTTGCCTATTGCATTGAGACGAGACATGTTCTTTCAACATGATGGCTGCCCAGCGCACTACAGAAGAAGTGTTCGAGCATGGTTGGACGAGAATTACCCAACCCAATGGATTGGAAGAGGCGGACCCATAGCATGGCCGGCGAGGAGCCCCGATTTAACGCTGATGGATTTTTATGTGGGGTCATATGAAAAGCCTAGTATACGACCAAATGACACCGATCGCAAATGTCGATATTCTAAGACAAAAAATTATTGATGCGGCTGAGGAAATGAGGCGGAACCTACGAACTTCTGTCGTGAAAAGTAATTTAAGAAAAAGAATGAGACTTTGTGTAAGAAATAGCGGCGGCCATGTAGAACATGAATTTTAAAAATATTGCTAAAATTGTTGTCTTTTTTTTACGTATTTTAGCTACTTTTACCTCAAACTAAAAATGTACTCTCTCCTAACTTAACTGTTATTTGGGCAATGTTTGCCTATTTAATAGCAAGTGTTATACCTTTTTGAATAGCTAAAGAGACGTAGAACTTTATAAAATTATTTGCAGAATAAGTTCCATACAATTTTTTTTATTAAAAGCCTGTTAAAGTTAATAACACTATTAGAAAATTCATAATGCTAACCGTTGTCGAGCAGTTTTTTAAGCTGTTAGTAGTAGGTTCAGTTTCTGTTGAATTTATATTATTTTGACATTATTGACATGTCGGGAAAAAAACAAGAATGGTGATGATGACTCCGGAGCAGTTCAGTGCGCGCATAACAAAGGTGACAGAAGTGAACGAAAGCGGAAATAGACATTTTAAAAGTTTTGCTGCGTGCACGAAGCGTTACGACGGTGAACAAAATTTAGACTTAGTTGAAGAATTTGTGACCGGTATCTCAGTTTACAAAAAAAATGAGAAAATCTGTGACGAAGACGCTTTGGAAGGATTTACTTTGTTATTGTCTGACGCTACTGCTACGTGGTGGAACGGTGTAAAAAGCAACATCTAAAAGTGGACTCAAGCTCTCGACGGCATTAAGTGTGCTTTTGCGCCAAAAATGCAGCCATACGAAATTTATTTGGAACTGTAGCGGTATCGCCGCCACACTACGAAGCGACCCGAGTACGTCACTCGTACATGTTCGGCTGTCTCCGCCGCGCCTCGCGCTCCCTTCGGGAATCTTCGGTTTGCCGCAGGCTCGCGCGCCAGTCTATTGCCGCTGCGCAAGGCACTCACGCGCTCGCTTGCCTAAAGTCTAAACCTATAAACGCCGCGCTCTCGTAATAAGCTAATATTTTATATGTTTCTTCCTAATTCTATCTGCTTAGCTTCTATAACTTGTTAATGTTCTTTCGTCTTCCTATTTTCCTTCTATATAGTGTTAACGTACCTTCTACTCTCTCTGTAACCGTCTTGAACTTTACTTTTAAATATAACCGTTATTGTGAACGTGCTGACTTTTATTTGGTGGACATATCCCTAAATTGGTGACCCCGACAATGAACGCAGCCTACGTGCAACTACTTCAGCGTGACGTCATCATATGATGGTGCTGACACTAACTACGGTAATATACGGAGTGATATCATGGTCTATATTAGCTAAGTTTCGTAATTACAGGAACTTTGTGTTTCTTAACATAATTTTAGCATACTTTCACCGTCACTCCCGCAAGCTTTCGTGAGGCGAGTCACACAGCCAGCCAGCACCCACGGCTTCAACGGGTATCCTGACCACCAGCATGCAGCGAACGCGCATTCCTGGTCATCACCCTCAGCCTCATCAGCAACCTTGGCACAGCACCTGCACTTCCGGCCGGTCTCACAAGCAGGGCCTATTCCACACTCTCCTGGTCGACGCAAGCAGTCAGCCACAACCCGGCGCTGTACCACATTCGACTCACTGGATGACGACGCAGCGCCACCTCAACTCACTGGGGAATCACCGCAGACAGTTCCGACTCACCGCGAACTATGCGGCACCCGGTTCCGACTCACTGGAACCACAGCTGGCACTGTGGAGCAACGCAAGATCCAAGACTCAGCCCACTATCGACCTCCGGTCTCCGGAGGGGAGTGATATAGCGGTGACACCGCCACATACATAAGCACCAAAGGCTGAAGTAAGTTTTTGCTCCGTTAACATTCAAGTAGATGTACGTCCTAGGCCGGTTAAATGCACCGGTCAGTGTCTGTTACCGTGTTGTACAAACGTCTTTTATAGTGTTCCCAGAAGCTCGAGAATCTCGCACACTGTTGGGCGTCGGCTTTATCGAGGATGCTAAGATGATACTTAACGTTCCGCAGAAGACATGGCATTTCGAGGATAACCCTGAGGACATCTTCGACCTCCAAGAAGAAGATGCTGAGGAGATATCAATGGCTAAGGTAGAGGCCACGCCTGTTTATTTTAATCCTCAGTTACGATCTGTGCTTAAAGATGTCGAGCTGCCTGAATTTATTTCACCTTTGTCAATAACTCCACGAGACGAAGGCGTGCTGGAACCGGCGCTGCCACAATCCAGTGCATGCACTTCATCAACTGGCAGTCCATTATCCACTGGAGAACCAGCACTCCCGGAAACGAGTGCCTGCACCACAAACATGATGCCATATCGCGTAGTGCCAATTGAGCTGTCCCCTATTCCAAGGAAGCGATCCCGACCATTATTCGATGGGTATTCCCCAAGGTTCGTAGACTTTATGGTCCGTGATGCTCAAATGCAGCTTCACGATGCTCCCTGTGAATTATCTCCACACTCCAAGGCGCTCTTCCCTAGCGACCATAGCGTGCACTTGGAGCAGTTCTAGTGCAGGGGGAGTTGGAGTGATCCGCCCTCTTGTGGACGAGGACGACCACGGCGACAGGCGTCTCGCCCAGCTTAGTCGGTGGAGCATTTATCTTGACTGGCTACTCGTCGGGGCGACTTCGCATCCAGAGGGGGAGCCTGTAGCACCACCGAACGTCTACAGCTACGCGCCACACAACAGTGCCGTGTCGCGACATCACTCACGCACATAACTTTAGGCCGCCTTGCGTATATAAGGAGCCGACGCGGCGTCGATCAGTCGGGACACGTCCTACAGTAGCACACAGTGTGTTCCCTTCTCGAAAGAGCGGTCTCGGCAGGCAGGCGAAAGCATCGGCGGAGGTGTACTGCCGAATGTCTTGGAAGTTATCATTGTTATTTGGAGTGGCGCTAGGAGCCACAGCGATATTTTTGATAGCCAGAAGCGAAGACATTCGATTGAATACGATCAATAGCATATATCTAGCAGGCGTGTAGTCAATCCCGGTTGAGGGTCCCTACGGGCTCTTTGTGCCCCAGGGCCTGCTTCAGCCGGCGTAATGGCGCAACAAGCCGCCGTGGGGGATCCCCCCCAGGGAATGCAGCAGTTCTGGCAGCGGTTCTTCGAAGGGCAGCCCGAACCCGCTCCCATGAACGGGCGCATATTTATGCCTGATCGCCCACACGACATCCTGGTTCAAGGGTTGGATGCGATCAGGTTAACGCGAGAATTCATAGATGAGGTAAACGAGTTTGACATGAGGGCAGCAGGCGATCTCCTGGACGTCAATTTCTACGGACAACCAATCACGGAGAGATACAGAGCCCAGTGTGCCACGGCTTTGGGGCAGGAACTCGACCGCCATGCTGTTCGGAATGTCACTCGACGAGCCAGGTTGATTCCGGAAGCCGTCGAGAGCCATATCGAGCGGAGGTTAAGGTCGGAACCAAGATGGAACAAGGGCACTATAGATAAAGTCAACATCTTCAACGAAGGGGTCAATGGAGACAAAGACGAGAAATCCATATGTGTATTGGCAATGGGATCGCACAACCATCGCTAATACTTTAAACTCGGAGCGCCCCTGGGACGACGAACGGTCGTTCAAACTATCACACTTAGTAGCCCCAATAGCAGTGGTGGCGGGGACGGCTATATCAGTGGTAGCCGCTGGTTTAGCCGCAAGGGCGGTTTGGAGATGGTGCACTTCCCCAGCATCAATGCCCGCCATGAGTTGCTATATTACCCCAAACATGAGCACACCACTGCAGCCGCTTATTTCAAGCGTCATCGACCGCAGCATACAGGAGAATACGACAGCGATCGCATCAGCAGTCTCTACAAATACATTAAACGTTTTGTCTGCCATCCAACAAGGTATAGCAGAATTTTTTGGATTAGCTCGTGGCCAATCCTACTCTAGTCTCTGCCCTACGTGAGGCTTTTGTAACCGCGCGGACCGCCCTTTTTAACAGTTTTTTCTTGTGCGTGTGCACAAGGGAATCCGCCCCGGACTGCCCGGCGTTCACTCGCCGCTGCGGTCGCGGAGGCTACGTCCAACATGTCTACACCCGGCACGCGCGCCTCGTTGGGCCGCGATGCCGGGTCAAATGATGACCGTCCGGTGTTGGACCGGGCGACGTAGCTGCCTAACATTGGCGTCGCGTCGTCCGGTGCAGCGCCTGCCGGAGCCGCGAAAACCAGAAAGAAAAGTAAAACAAAGAAAGAGGGAACGAGTGCCGCGATTGCTACCGGCCCACCGACGTCATCGGCGCCTGCGCGCGTTGCGCCTACGCCGTATCCGTTCGCCTTCACTGGATGACGACGCAGCGCCACCCCGACTCACTGGGGAATAACCGCAGCTAATATTTTATATGTTTCTTCCTAATTCTATCTGCTTAGCTTCTATAACTTGTTAATGTTCTTTCGTCTTCCTATCTTCCTTCTATATAGTGTTAACGTACCTTCTACTCTCTCTGTAACCGTCTTGAACTTTACTTTCAAATATAACCGTTATTGTGAACGTGCTGACTTTTAATTGGTGGACATATCCCTAAATTGGTGACCCCGACAATAAACGCAGCCTTCGTGCAACTACTTCAGCGTGACGTCATCATATGATGGTGCTGACACTAACTACGGTAATATACGGAGTGATATCATTGTCTATATTAGCTAAGTTTCGTAATTACAGGGACTTTTTGTTTCTTAATATAATTTTAGCATACTTTCACCGTCACTCCCGCAAGCTTTCGTGAGGCGAGTCACACAGCCAGCCAGCACCCACGGCTTCAACGGGTATCCTGACCACCAGCATGCAGCGAACGCGCATTCCTGGTCATCACCCTCAGCCTCATCAGCAACCTTGGCACAGCACCTGCACTTCCGGCCGGTCTCACAAGCAGGGCCTATTCCACCCTCTCCTGGTCGACGCAAGCAGTCAGCCACAACCCGGCGCTGACTCACTGGATGACGACGCAGCGCCACCCCGACTCACTGGGGAATCACCGCAGACAGTTCCGACTCACCGCGAACTATGCGGCACCCGGTTCCGACTCACTGGAACCACAGCTGGCACTGTGAAGCATCGCAAGATCCAAGACTCGGCCCACTATCGACCTCCGGTCTCCGGAGGGGAGTGATATAGCGGTGACACCGCCACATACGAACTACGCAACAAAGACATGACGTCACACAATTCCTGCATCGCGCAGTTAGAGTTTACCGAGTGAAAAACATAGATAAGACTATATGAAATCAACTAACGGGCAGTTGCCCGCCAGACATAACCCCCGTCTGGTTGGAGGATCCTCCCTTTTCTATGGTGGATGAGTGAACTTTACACACTGTTCCTCATGCCCCTAAAGAACTTTATTCGAATAAGCAAACAACTGAAGCGATTGACGCGTTTGTGTGTAAAAAAAATTTCTTACACGCTCAGTTACCTACAAAACGACATAAGGAAGAGGAACATTTGAATTTCGTTTACGGACTTCTCAACATAACCTACAAAAAGGAGATTGCTCGCACGGATGGTAAGACATTTGTTGAACTATTGGATCGAGGTCGTCATATTGAGAGTCTGCTCAAGGAAGCTGGTGAAGTAATGACATCAACGCAAACAGAACGGAAGCCGCTCAAAAGATGTTCTTTTTGTGGCAAGAAGGGTCATCTTTTTGACGTATATCACTAAAGGATGGCAGAACAGAAGGAAACTGCTGTATCTCCAACATACAAGAAGCCAGTCATCACGTACTATGGATGTGGAGCACCTGGTGTTACCAGAAGCAACTGCAGTACCTTTAAAAGTAAGGAAACGTCACCAAAGCCCGTTGCATTTTATACAGTGCAAAATAGCTTGAATATTCAAGCCAAAATACCGACTATAAAGGTAAATATAAAAGGGAAAGAAGACTATGCATACATAGATACTGCTGAACGACGCAGTGTTACCAGTATGCAACTATATAAAACGTTATTACGAAAACGAACACAGTTTGACCAGCAAGTAACTGACCATCCATTCGTTCCGTGGATGTTCTGTCCATCATTAATAAAATTAAACTAAAATTACCAATTCCTAGCAAAAAAAAACGTTTTAAGCTGACGCCATACCACGCCATTGCATAAAGTTCCGGGCCGGATGCAATACTACAAAAAAAAAGCTGTCATCCATGATATTTAACCTTAGATGAGTCGATTTTTACTCTATGAGAGTGCCCAGTGCCCTGTCTGTCGAAACAGCTGTTTTGATTTTGTACCTACTAAGAATGACCGGATCCCGTCAGATCATTATTATTATGTGTTTTTATAATGGCAACATTGTGTTCGCTGTCACTGTCATTGTGATGTTAAGACTAGTTAATAGTTCATCTGGTGACTTTCCCGCCAATACCCGAACAAAAAGCTCTTTAAAACTCGGTCCCCGTAAAATAAAAAAAATTATATTGCAATTCTTGGGCTATATTTCGACCAGTATATCCTCAAATATTTAATTTTAATTTAAAACTTAAAAAAAAAAGATGTACAGACGCCAGCACATCAACCTACTCCAATCTGTCAAATTTTCCCAACCAACATTGAACCTTATTCTTTAGCGATAAAGTTCAAAATCTATTAAAGAAATTTGACAGATTATAGTAACTTGATGTGCTGGCGTCTGTACATTACCATGTAAACTTCCACCGAAAATTGGTTTGAACGAGATCTAGTTAGTAGTTTTTTTTTTAATACGTCATAAATCGTAAACCGCAATTTACCTTTAACGAACTACAAGAACTTTTATATTATGTTACTTGCTGCTACGGAACCCTTCATGAGCACGTCCTAATGAAACACGATGAGTAGCTTTCATAGACTAACTTTTATTATCATAGAATGACCGGAGACAATTTATGTTTCAGCATTCTTGTAATACTGGTTTCACACGTATTATTATTTTAATATAAGTATGTATGTATAATAATACGTCCGACTCTCACTTGGCCGCTTTTTTTCATTTTAGCTGCAATAGATCAATTCGCATTATGAGCCGTGCAATAGTATCCTACTATATTAAAGGCCTAAATACTATATTTCTAAAGAAAAAATATAGTAGGCGAAACTACAACATTTTTATTTCAATACAAAATAGCAAGATGATCGCGCCAGATAGGGCCAGTATTAATCTCATAAAAGCTGAATGACTGGTATTTTGGAACCATATTTTAGAGTGTAAAAATACTTAGTTACGAACAATTCAAAAAAATCTGTTAAAGTTACTATATTTTTTCGCCATCTTCTATATTTTTACGGCAATGGCTTCGAAAATACTATATTTGATATAAAAAATTTGGTTTACTTAGGCTATAACATTTTCAGAGACCATTGGTTCAATATCGATAACGGATTGTGTAGGGACATTGCACTCATATAACTGTGCCAATTGTTATTGAACCGTTCGAATCTGACATTCCGCGATTTGGACATTCTGCTAATTGTACATTCTGTTAATTAGACATTTTGCGACCGCTGGATATTAAACAACTTGGATATTTTTGCGCCTTAAGCTCCGATGGCTGCACATGCACTAGCCAGAATCGGAATAATATTCTATCAAATGGTCTATTAAACTCCATGCAACATGAAGTGTCTATAGTACTAAAATACGCTGAAGATACATACGCAGATAGGAGACATAGCGCCATAGTAACAAAACTAAAAAATAGACTAATCCATTTACAAAGTGACTTCCTTTCAGTTACTAAAGCAGCTCATAAAAATCCCTGTGAAGTACGAAACTGTGATGCAAGACTATACATTTTGTGGCATTGTACTATTCGATTGATATGCAAACCCGGAGATCCAAAACTTAACGGATATGAAGGCTACTTTATATGAAAACACAGGCCTCAGTTTAAATTGGACTTTGATTCCGATTGGAATACTCGGGATCAGAGTCAATAAAATTGCCATCATAAGAGAATACGCGCCCCTGTATAGGAGTAGATTATACGAATGGAAGCTAAAAGTGCACTTCATTTCGATAGGAATACTATTCTATCTATTTATGCCATGTCGGTAAGTCCACCATTTGATTCATTTATTGAAAGATTTAGTTTAATTCGTTTCTTTTTATACTTTTGGACGAAAGAACAAAGTAGGTATTACGACGAAGTATTAAAAAATACACCTATAATTTTATCTATCGATGCAACCGGTTAAATTTTTCAAACAATTGCGCCGCCGGGTGTTAACGACAATTTGAGAAACAAAGAACACAAACATAATGTTTGTGTTCTTTGTTTCTCAATCAAGAGCATCTTATAAAAAAAAATAGAGCCAGGGAAGAGAAGGCAAAGGATAAAGAGGATGCAGCATTGGGACATTGCATTTTATTAACGATGGACTTAGAATCGGTTAAAGTTTGCCCTTACTCCACGGCTAGCGCTTTATACTTTAAAACGAAATTGACATGCCATAATTTTACACTCTTCGATTTGACCTCACGCCACTGCACATGTTACTGGTTCACAGAAACCGCAGCAGACCTTACTGCGAGTACTTTCGCGTCATTTGTGATAGACTACTTAGAGCGCCATTGCTTGCCGAAGAAAATGCCAATAATTATTTATTCCGATGGTTGCACGTACCAAAATTGGAATGTTATAATGGTAAATGCGCTTTTGAACTTGAGTATAAAGCACAAAATCACCATCACCCAAAAGTTCCTCGAACGTGGTCACACTGAAATGGCGTGTGATTCGGTTCACAGTGCGATTGAACGGAAGCTCTCAAATCGTGTAATTCATTTGCCATGTGATTATGTTTCCGTAACTAAAGAAGCAAGGGCATCAAATCCCTACGAAGTAATTCAGATTGACCATAGTTTTGTGCAAAATTATGCCGATACATCTACTTGGCTTTACAAAGCTATAAGGCCAGGACGCAAAGCTGGTGACCCTACTGTAACAGACTTAAGAGCTATTCTTTACAACCAAGAAGACACTATTAAAGTAAAACTACATTTCGACCACGATTGGTTTGCCTTGCCACATAGACCAAAAAAATATAGGTAACCCCGACGTGTCTTATTTGACCTTAAATGAAAATATGATTCCCATAACTGCCTCGAAGTACCAGCACCTCCAAGAGCTCAAACAAGTGCTACCAAGTGAATGTCACAATTTTTATGATACACTGCCCCATTTGTAGACTGTGAGTGAGAGTGTGTGTGTGTGTCAGTGTATTTGTTTCTGTTTCTACTAAAAATAATTTTGAAGATTCGTTTCAGTTCTTTTGAAGATTTTTTTAACTATTTTAAAGTATTTTTTAGTTATTTAGAATTTTGAAGATTCGTTTCAGTTCTTTTGAAGATTTTTTTAGTTATTTTAAAGTATTTTTTAGTTATTTAGAAGTCTTTTCAGTTATTTTAAAGTCTTTTTACTTATTTTGAACATAATATTTCATCTTTCATTGTAAACATTATTAAAAAATGTGATTTTTCATTGTGTTGTTTTATTTCAAAATCGGCTAACTACTACTTATCAAAAAAAATTTTTCACTAATAAAACCAATACCACCTAACTCACGTTATTTTAAATAGGCCAATCTTAACCTAATGCTAGGATATCTATCGTATTTCAGCATATTTTTTGTATTTTTACATATATAAACATTTCAAGTATCTTTCTATTCAAAGCCGAGAAATGTTTTTTTTATCTCCTGTAAAGTTAACTTTATTGAGATAGACACTGTTGATTCTTAACCGTCGATATCGACCTATTGGTAGAACAATGTTACATGTTAACATAGACCGAAACCCTTTTTATTCGTGATTTACGTTTAGATTGACCATTGCTATCACCAGTAATTATTTGAAAAAAAAAGGTTTAGTAACTTAGGAGATATCGATAGAACAACGTCCTATTAAAATTTTCCTTCCCAAAAACAACGTTCCATCTTCACAAGAGCTGTTGTTTTTAGTCAGTGCCCGCGCGCACGCGGCGGTCTATGAGCAGTCGCATCTATGTTCGGCCGAAGGATGGTTGCGTTGTTGTCATCGTTACGATTTTAGATTTATAGATCATTTTGGGCAATATTTACTACAAAATCCTACAAAATCGGTTTAAAATGAATAATGCACGGTCGAGAAAAATGCTAAACTTAGTATTAAGTCCAAATAAATCTTAATAAAAGTCCGGTGCGAAATTCCGTTGGAGATGAAAACGGTGAAGAATCTATTATTCCAGGTAACTTATTGTGTTCTACTGTTTTTTTATTGGTATAATCCCAAGCCGATAGGTATGTATTATTATTCACAGAATTTGTTAGAAATTTAGGTCACAAAACCGGTTAGTGTAAATGAAGCGTTCTACGTGCACATATAACTTTGTTCCGCGGAAATTATACTTTTACGTAAATATAATTAAGGCAAGGCAGTTAATATTTATTTATATATCTAGTAATGTTAGATATGTCAGATTCTACTATTGAAAAATCATGGCCTTTTTTAACATAGTTCTTTATTCGTTGGATATCAAAATCAAAACAACGTTCTATAAGCATGTGTAACAAGACTGGTACTAGGGCCTCCGCAAAAAAACGTCACATAGTCACATGCAACACCTTAATTCAGGAAATAATCCGTTAAATCTCATAATAAATACTCTATTACCTTAGAACTCATATTCCTAAACACATATCCAAAAATCATAACTCTAAGTATAACCGCTGTAAAAATATGACTGGAATAGTGAGAGCTCAACTTCAAAACGCTCTCCTGGAAAGTACAGATTTCGCAGATAGAACTTTGTTCTACCAATAGGTCGATATGTTCTTGTATGCGGTTATGGCCACTTATGGCATTCACTACAAGTTAGTAGTGGCGTAACATGGGTGGGGCGGAAGGGGCGCCCGCCGCGCGGTCAAATTTTCCCATTGAACTTTGAACCTTATTGTATAGCGATAAAGTTTGAAATACTATTAAAGAAATTTGACAGATTGTAGTAACTTGATGTGCTGGCGTCTGTACTTCACTCAACCTTTGAACTAGCAACTAGCAGTTTGTCGCCAGTTCTGAATCAGAGGAAGATATAAGGGGCAAAGAACCACTGGAGCTCCTCCAGTTCATTCAAAAACTGAATCTGGGAATTTCGGTTCCAAATATAGGTAGTCATCTTGATTCGTATACTTATATTTGACTTTGGCAATTAGTGTCGCTAGTTGTGAAAGAATTTTTTCGAAGTTGAAGCTAATCAAAAATTATCTCAGATCCACTGTGCTCCACTAGACTATCAAACTTGGCTATATTGTCGATTGAACAAGAATTGGCTGCAAATATTGATTTTGACAAAGTTATTTCTGACTTCGCTGGTCGTGAGGCCCGTAGAATCCGTTTGTGAAACCGCTGATCCTATTTTACCTTCAACAAAATATATCTCATTGCCTGTGAAATGTGTCGAAATTTAATTTTAATTAAGTTTTGAATGGGGGCGGTAAAATGGGTCTCCCGCCCCGGGCGCCGAAATGGCACGCTACGCCACTGAGTACAGAGTACACCTTTATGTTATATGGCATCACAATCTCACACGACTGACACTATAGCCGCTTGGTTAAGCACATGGGCGCGTAATCGAAGTACGCCTAATGAAATAATTTGCGATGACTCTTCTGCATTAATAGCGGCTATATGCTGTAGTTTCTTATCATATATCACATAAACTTAGATCTAAGATAACAAATTGTTTCAACTATTGTATGCCTAACATGGTGGAGCAGTGCCAGCGCACACCAAAATAAATCAATAACAACTCTGTAACCACTGTCTCACAATAAAGATCTTTGACTATAACTTTGACAAATAAAACTATCCCACAGAATGATTTTTTGTGAAACAGGACCAAATTACAGACAGACATATTGCTAACTTTTCCCAAACATTATAAAATTGAGAGATTTGAGTATTATTTTCAAAAACAAAAAAGACAAAAAAAAAAAATTTTTAAGAATTCAACAAGACTAAATTAAACAAAGAATGGTTCCAATAAGAAAACAAAACTGTTGATCGCCGTGCGCTGGCTAAAGACAACGAGGGGTGTAACAAGTCCAGGAGTTTTATTTAACTTCTGGAGGGAGGTGGGCTGGTTGGAATAACCCCCAAACGGCCGCCATGGCCCACGTACAATGGTCCATTTGACGGACTAAGTGCAGAACCAAACCCAATAACATAGACATAGAACATAGTCAGGCGGTCAAAGACGAGCTCCCCCTCCCCCCGACACATCAGTAAGCTGTTGCACACCTGCACTTAACCAAGACCGTTGTGACTTAATTTATTTTTGACAAAACATGTTATACAGTCTGGCTGCTCTCATTTTCATTTTGTTCCACAACAACTTATTGTTGCAATCAAATCTTTATTCTAGATTGCACTACGTAGCCAATAAGATCATCATAGTCATCTACACGTGTCTGGTACATATGCGAGCCCCATTACAACACATTCTAATGAACAAGTCTAGGAGGTAGATATGAGGAACTCAATTCAAAGGATGTGGTGGTACTGCCGCAGCTTCAAAATGTAACAAATTCTTTGTTTTGGATATGTCATCTTCGTTTGAAGTGAATATTGTCTTCCTGTCCCTTCACTTTCAACCTTGTCCTGTAACAAATAGAAGACTAATTTTAATATAATTAAAGTGGATAAAAATAAATACACTGGATATTTTTTTTATTCTAAATTAAAATAAGAAAAACAGATTATTAAAATAATAATATAATATCCTAGGTTAAGTAAAACTATTAACAAACTAAAATATGGCGTTGAAAAGTTATAGTAAAATACAGCCAACACTTTTCAACTCTCAGCGCTGAGTCCAGCGTTGAAAATCCAACAAGGCACTTTTATTTAGGGATTTATTTAGGTGTCACTGTTAGTGGTGAAAACAGGCATTAGTTGGCGATGTCCATTTCAAGGTACTTAATTGGCATCTCAGGTGCATTGACATCCCAGAGACAACGCATTGTGTCATTTACTTCCACCAGCACCCACACTGCCAACGGTACACAATAATACTGCTAGGTAAAATACAATAGACGATGTATATCTAGTAACTTAATCCGCTTAACCGTTCTTAAAGAGTTAGAGAACCCTGTAAGAAATCGACACGTGTTTCGCCTCTCAACGAGGCATCCTCAGGACGACGATTGACCTGTTGCGAACTCGGACACGAAGTGTTATCAGTGCGATAAGCGAACAATCGCAACAATGGTGACCTCGGAATATTCGCTTATCGCACTGATAACGATCCCGGCCGAGGTGGGCCGATAAGCGATCCTATATAAGTGGGGGTGACGGGCGGTTGAAGCTCACTTTGCGTTCGGCTCGCGTTGATAACACTTCGTGTCCGAGTTCGCAACAGGTCAATCGTCGTCCTGAGGATGCCTCGTTGAGAGGCGAAACACGTGTCGATTTCTTACAGGGTTCTCTAACTCTTTAAGAACGGTTAAGCGGATTAAGTTACTAGATATACATCGTCTATTGTATTTTATGATGGATTTCCGCAAAGTCACGCCTGAGTCAATTAACTACTGCTAGGTAACATAAATAGGTATGGTATGTACAACAATCCCACCAACCCGTTTCTGTGATCACCAGTCAACTAGAAAGTTTACAGTGCTACAGCAGGGCGAAGCCCTCTTCTTGTTTTGCCTGGTAAATTGGGTTAAAGAAGTTCAAATAGCAATATTTCGACTGAATATGTTAATGATCAAATAACGGGTGACAGTAGTAAAAAATAAAATACGTTATTTGAGGTAAACAAGGCAAAAAGAAAGAAGTTGGAGGGAAAATATGCGTCACATCTACGAAAAACATACCTGAATCTTTGAATGTCTGCCACCATAGTTCAGTCAGTGGGTCGTCTTAGAGACGGATTCTCTTCTTGCAACCGCCCTGGACCGCCCAAGGAGTTATGTATCTGGAATTAAAAACCATACATTACTACATATTGTAGCATTAGAAGATCAGCTTCTGCCACTTGTTAAAAAGAATGCTTGGTGAGAATCGAACCCACTCTAGCATAGGGTAACTAAATACAAAGAAAAAAAAAATAATAGGAGATTTTAAATATGATTTGTATTATATTTTTTTAAAGTAAGAAAAAAAACAGAAACAGTTATGTATAAAACGTGGTAAATAAATTTAAGTATGATTGCGAGCCGCTTATAACTACGGTTGATTTTTATTTTCCGAACGGAGAATTATGCGGTTTAGGGTTGAGTGTACGATCGCACGCGGGTTAAATACGTATAGGCCTTTACTAATTTAATCCCGGAGACGCGAGGTAGAACAGAGCAATTAAACCGGCAATAAATCTGGGTTCAGCGCGATAGATGGATTGCCTAGCTTAAGATTCAAAAATAAAGTTAAAACTAATGCGATGGAGATTAATAGCCAACGAATCCTGAAGTCCTGAAGTACGGGGCGCCGTCCTGCTGCTGCCCGGAACGATCTCGCCTTGGTTGGCGGAGAAACCCGACGTGGCTAGAAGACGTGGGTCTGTGTTGACGCAGGCTGGGAGTAGAGAACGCCAGGATCCTGTCCAGGCGACGGACGGGGGTCCGGGAAAGGCCTTGCGGCCTTGGTTATCTGCCAAGGTCCGAAAACGAGAGAGTTTTAGAAACGGCATAGGCTAGATTACGCGATTAGTGGGACGCGAGAGTGTATGATTTGATAAACGGGAAATTGGTTGAATACTCACATGTTTGTACAGTAAATACTTCACCGAAAAATAGTGGTTCTAGATTCTCGCTTGGCTGGCACGAACTATACGTATAACTTGAGGACTAGACACCACAATGAACACGATTTATGCTTCATCAAAACTGCGGCCAGCTAGCACAAAGATATTATCGTGATCTTTTTACATTCGCGTCTCAAACTGAAAACACGACACTTGAAGCAGAGAAAAATTATTTAATACCATGACGTATCGTCCAGAGCGGCTCACAATAGAATCACGCAAGTCAAAAAAATTGTTTTACTTTGAACGATATAGAATTCAAAATTTGAAAATGTACTCAATTCGAAATTTTTAAAAGAAATAATAGTTTATGAAACTTTTACAACTACAAAAGAGGCTTGAACGGCAGCGCAATGCTGCAATATGTACAGAATGCGTCCCACCACAGGACAGTAAAGTTGGAAAACACATTATGACTAAGACGACTAAACTAGTTTCGTCTACAGGCACAGTAACATAACAGGCAAAGTATGATCGAAGCAAATCATTACATTGGAAACTGCAATACTCTGTAACCTTCTCAGCCATTCACAAATAAAAACTGCTGCCTTTAATGCGTTATTCCCAAAGATGATCCTCTTACCGATTAATATCATTAGAAACGTAGTAAGTTCACAGTGATTACACAGAATTAAAGATGTGGGACCAAGTCAGGCGAAAAAAACAATATTTTAAAATAATTTCAAGAACGAGCTCTATAGTCTGTGAATGGTGAATGAGCGGCATGGATGAGCTTACGAAATTACCAGTGTTGCCAGTGACAGATAGTCAATTGAAAGTTTAAACTGTCCCGGTCCCATGTTTCAAATTGAAACATGGGACAGTTGAAACTTTCTTTTTTTTTGAGCTGTCCCATGTTTCAAATTGAAACATGGGACAGCTCAAAAAGTAACATTTTCACGAGAAAAGTAACATTCCCTTATTTTATTTGGTAAATGACACTAAGGGTCGATTTATACTAGCGCAGAGTCGAAGCGCATCGAAGCGTCTATCCAAAACTGAACATAACAAATTCAACCTTAACTCCACAGCGTAACGCACACATTACTTCGGAGGATTTTAAAAAGACGCGCGCATTCGTCGGAATTCGCGCGTCTGCGCGCGAACAATTTCAACGCATTCGTGCGGCTTCCGCTTCGATGCGCTTCGACTCTGCGCAAGTATAAATCGACCCTAATACTAAATTTTGGCACTTTATTTACATAAAACAAAAAAGATCCCTGGCCCATTAGCTAAGCTTCGAATAAAAAAAATTGTTGTAGGTCTTTGAAAAAAATTGTTGTTGTTTGTTGTTATGTTCGAATAATTGTTGATCGAATCAGTTTTATTTATTTCGTTTCAACTTTGGTTTTATGATCCAACCAAAGTTGAATCAGAAAGAGTACCTATAGCTACAAATAAAACTCAAAACTACAATACAACACTAAGACAAACTGAACAGATGACACGGACGCCACAAAGTGCTCACTCGCTCACTCGCCTAAGTAAGCGGGATGGAAGATTTAGAAAAACACGTGAGTGAGTGAAAGCGATACGACGAAGTGACAGATTTTCGTGCGGTTGACGGTCGCGTCAGTTAATTTGTGTCAGTCACAAAATCAAGTGCGCCAACACGAATATCGATAACTTTCTTGCATGCGTCCCGACTTCCGTTTCACGATTGTTTTTTGTTTGCTAGAAAATATTTAAATATATTTAGTCCTAAAAGTAACGTAAAAGTAACATTTTGAGTCGTGTAACATGGAGGTAACATGAGAGGGTCAAAAGTAACGTAAAATGTTACAAAAGTAACATTCTGACAACGCTGGAAATTACCTTTCCACAGACTATCACACTAGTATTTGTCATGGTACGGACAGACGTGCTCAAAAATAAGCATGCTCATAAGCTTGCTTAAAATGAGCATGCTCTGCAACTGTTCACATTTGCCAGCAATAAGCATACTTATTTTAAGCATACTCATAAATAAGCATGCTCAAAGCAAACGTACGGACAGACCAGGCGAGGTCCGAGGGGGGGGTCCTGGGGGTCGTGACCCACTCACTTGATTCACTGGGTCACTTGATTTACGTATCTTACTAAAAGCCTGTTAAGCAAACTCGGGAATTTGGGCACCACTACGCTCAGGGTAAGGCCACATTTGAAAACTTACTGCTATGAAACGAGTTTTTCTTCTCGACAAAGTAAGTTATTTTCCTGTATTATGGTCAAAAGAAAACAGAACGTATTCTTCAAGGCAGGCTTACTTGTCTTGATTCATGAGCTTTTCTTAATCAGTCGACAAAGCAAGGAATTCTTAGTTCTTTGGGTATGATCAAAAGAAATACGAACGTAAAGTGTGCAAATTTTTTTGTGCTTGTATTCTATATTTTCATAGCTGCTTGGCCTTTCCTGCATAAGTCGACAGTGTAACTCCTATTTCTTTTTCAAAGTGTAAATGAAATCCTAACAAAACAGAACCTTTTCAAGGCGCAGTGCCAAAATTTTGAGGCTCGCTTCGCTCGCTTGTCTTGATTCTTGACCTTTTCTTCATAGTCGACAAAGCAAGTCATTCTTAGTGCAATTGAAATGATCAAAAGAACATGTAGCCTATCCGAGAGAGTGCAAATTTTTTGAGCTTGTTTCGCTCGTTCTCCTATTCTACATTTTCTTAGTTGTTTGGCCTTTCCTGCATAAGTCGAAAAGGTAACTCTAATTTCCTACCCTCTCCGAAACGGGGTATTAAAATTATCGAGTTAGCTTCGCTCGCTCTTCTCACTCTACATAATCTACTGTCCTAAATCCCTAATACTTATTATTTATTTATTTATCAAAAAGCTGGCGACCAATTTGACAGCTTCATAAATATATTTTTTAACCCCCTGTTAATAAATATTGCTGCGTGTCTTAACAGCATAAGTCAATCTGGAGATGTACCTCCCTAAAAATATGACATGTAGGTATTTACAATTTAATCGAACCCCAAATAATTCATATTTTGGGGTCCTTAAAATACTAAATAACCAACTATTTGCGACCAAATTGGATGTAAAAATGCGGTAGTGGGGCGCGCGTCATTTCACAGTAGACAAGCTATAGCGGCGGCCACTACCGCGGTACCGCTCGTTTCGCTCGCTCGGGTGGCGTGCTGTTTATCACTGTTTTAACCGGCTATCTAATTACGCAACACATTTTCGTAAACAAAAAGTCTTTAGAGTATCAATTAAATATTTCCCTAATATTCCTCGGCACGGCATGGTGACCCCCCCCCCCCAAAATCTTAGTCCGCGACCGCGTCTGGGACAGACGTGCTTTTGGGCACCAGGCTCTCGGCCAAAATGGATGTACAAAGATATAGTGACAGTGCTATCCGTACAGAACTCAATAAAATAATCATATTGCTTGCAACGGAATTGTGTAAGAACACTTTGGTGAAAAACAAAAAAAGGAGAACATCGATAATTATGACACAAGGAGCAAAGTTTTTTCTTCTCCCCAACGCGACATATTGAGGGTTTATATCGTTTTTATTATAAATTGACCCAGCAACTGTCGCGGATCGAGATCGAATCGATAAAAGCATGCTCATAAGCAAAACTGTTCAGACGCGCTCGGAGCACGCCCCCTTAAACCCGCACCCGGACATAAAGTAAAATGACCGGCCGATGTGAGACATTACGATTACGGTAGGTAATCTGTGTTGATTTTAGGCAGACACTCCCGATAATACCTCGAAGAACCAGAACCGATGAAATTAGTGCCTGTTTATAGAGTTCGCTTCTATGGCACAACTTATTTGAGTTTATATTTGAGAACAGATCTGGGTGGGAACCCAAACGCGCAAGAGTTCTTAGATTTATTTTTGAAAATTGGTGACGGTACATATCCCACACAAGATCAAAGTAATTTTGGTGGAGAACCTTTGTCGTTCCGTAGCTGGAACTCATTTTGTTCTGTGTATGGGAATCCCACAAATATCAGTAACCACGCTGCTTCTTGGCTGTGCCAACGAGCTATTTTGACCGCAACGACCAAGCGGCAGCAATAACTACTCAAATATTGGCACATGTTTCTGGGGAAAGTAAACTATATAGTTCAATAAACTCATACGGTTACCGAAGAAGAAGATGCCAGACACTATCCAGTAGAGTTCTTAGAATCTTTCTACACACCTGGTCTTCCACCACACAAAATTTGTTTAAAAATCGGAGTGCCAATAATTTTTCTCAGGAATTGAAGTCCTCCCAAACTTTGTAACGGCACTAGGCTCATAGTCGCCAATCTCCAACACAACGCCATCAAAGCCGAAATCTTAACAGGTTGCGGATCGCAGCAAACTTTTTAGATTTACATCACCATCGGGTGATGTTGTTTAATTAAAAAAATATTCCCAGAATTCCCCTCATTCCCAATCCTATTTAGTTTTAAACGTGTGCAATTCCCCGTCAGTCTATGTTACGCCATGACCATTATCAAACCTCATAGCCAGACATTATCCGTTGCTGGGGTGGATCTTACGGCCTGGCCACGACCTTGCCGCTAGCAGCGGCAGCGGTGAGCGGGGCGGCGAGCGGTAAAAACAAATGTATAGAAATGTATGAAGCATGCCACGGCGCGCCGCTCACAGCGGCAGCGGGAGCGGTATTTGCCAAGCATTTCGCGGCAGCGGCGAGCGGCGCGGTCGCGCCTGCGCGGCTTGAACAAATGTATGGGCGAGTGAATGAGATGCCACTACTCAGAGCGGTACGGACGACGGCAGTGCAGGGGTGGACTGAGTGGCGCGGCTGGACGAATAAAATAGTTTGGAAAATCTACAATGAACAATTTCTCACTTTTCATGAAGTATGTTTTGACTGCTTTTTTACCCATCAAAATTTCTGTCCTCTCAATCCATAACTACTTATTGTTAAATTCCGAACCTAAACCGCGACCGGGTTAGGTTTTCCGGGTCAGGTTCGGAATAATCCAAGAGTGTTATAATGTGGCACCTCCAATAGCCATGGATATAGCCGCCATCGTTAGATAGCGGAATTGATGATGGTTCCACCATTTTGAAAAAAAAAATACAAACTGACCCTGGCATGTGGGGTATCATTGTCTAGAGCGCATCGAGTAGAGAACAAATATAATTTTTATATGTTTTTATCTTCAAAAATAATGAATTAGGGGGCCGTAGAAGTTGTCAGTTTTAGACCATTTCTGTACGAGCTCTATCTCAACAACTAAAGTTACATGATCTGTGATCAACACCTTCTAGGGATAAGCTGGGAACAAATTATCGGACGCGTGCACTCCTTCCCGCATATTCAAAATATCCTGTTTCAAATAAGAACTGCTTTCGAGGCAAAGAAGAGTCACTTTGGATAACGCCATATTAATAAAAAAAAATCAAAAGTCTAAGTACGTCCACCGCGGTTGCTGCCGCTAACGCTACTGTCAAGTACGTGGCATGGGCAACGCCCCGCTTGCCGCTCGCCGCCCCGCTCGCCGCCCCGCTTGCCGCCCCGCTCAAAGTCGTGGCCAGGCTCTTACTTACTGTGCGTTTGCACTGGCGAAACATCACGACAAAACATGTTGAAATCTCTAGTTACTGTCAAACTGAGTGTTAAACATTGTATGGCAAATTGACAGAAAATAGATATCCCAACATGTTTTGTTGGGAATGTTTCGCCAGTGCAAGCGCACAGTTAGTATTGGGTGCTTTTTTCCACGGCCAACTTTAAGTGGGTGATAGATAGGCGCGAGGATATTGACATGACACTATTAAATAGTGTCAATATCCGAATAATTCCCAGTTTTCACCTTATCGGAGATGACAGTTACTGTATCTCTACCATGAGTTGTTATCGAAAATGTATTCGCTCAGATGACATCATGCGTGTTGAAGTAAAGTGGGTGATAGACATGCGTACTTAAATACTGCGGTTTTTATGCTCGCCAACTTACTCGGCTCGCCGTCGGTAACACACGTGAAGATTTCTCACACTGTATCGCGATGTTTTCGACTTTACTGAACCAAACTAAACATACATTACACATATGACGAAACAAAATGCTGGCTCGCGACTCGCGGCGATGACAGACGTACGAAACTACGAACCAAGGCGGGTTACGAGCAAAATTTCAAACCTGTTGGATGGCCGGCGATCTTATTCGGCAGTTTTAAAGTGCGGGTACTTAGGGTGACACATGGGCGAGTAAGGTCACCGAGCCATATGACCGTGTACTTGCCCGCTAGTCTATCACAAAAAATCCAAATTCTATTCGTTCGTAACACAGAGTTAGCATGACTTTGTTTGCTTGCTATCATGTGGTCTGTCGCTCCGTGGCACAGGCAACAGATTTGACAGAATAATAATAATGTTGTTCAGTTTTAATACATGCTCTGTAATGCAGTTGTTGTTGTTCTCCGCCTGCTGGCGCCGTTCGGTCCGTTTGGTTACGCTTACGCGCTTTGTATAGCTAAGTAAAAACCTCATAAAACATTACGCTTATATTTCGGGGTGGCGCGGCGGCTTGAACACAAGCAAAGCCGATAAAAAAGGTGCCGACAGATAAGTGCGCAAGTGCGGCCGTAAATCCATATTTTCAGTTGTCTTGTGACTTTCGGTGAAGTGAGTTGAGTACCCCTGGAGGAATGGACGATAACTGTTCGCGTTAGCACGCGTGTAACTCGTTATTACTCGCTTTGGTTCTACAACGCGTGTGCGTTCCTGTGCGTGGTCGGCGCGTCTTATAAGATAACCCACGCGGGTGATGACGCGCGTGGCGTGTGCGTAGCGGGTGCGTGTCATCTGTACAGACCCTAATTGTGGATCCACAAAAACCCTGGCGGTGGCGTCTTTACAAAAAAAAAGATGCATCCTCGCGAATGTCAAATGTGGCAAAGTAGTTTCAACGTTTGGTCGTAAACCATTATCTACACGGTTGTAAACCACCAAAGTTACCTCTGTGACTGTCGGGACGCGGTTGGCGACCGTGTAGCAAGTAATTCATTGTACTCTATGGCAAAAAATTAACAGCAGACGAAGACCAAAGAGTGAAGTTTATTGTCAATGTCAAAAAAAATTGTTTGCGCGGACTTGCGGACTGCGGTGCATAGATAAAATACACTCACTTATGCTGGTTTCACACGAGGGCAGAACAGTGAGGCAGAACAGTGGGACAGAACAGTTTGAAAGGACAGTGGCGTTTAACTCAGGGTTGCCAGATTGGGTATTTTTTTCGCAATTTTGGGTAAAAATTTGGCTCCTGGAGAAATTTTGGAGAAATGAAATATTTGGAGAAATATTTGGCGAGAAGAAAAAAATCATGGAGAATTTTGGGGTTTTTATTTTTTATAGTTTCATAGCGCATCCGTAGGATGTATCACATTTTCCGAACGCATCCGATAAAACAGTACGCTCATTTTATATTTATTTCGTATCTCATCTGTGGTTTAGTTCATTCTACTTCAATAATCATTCATTTCAGTCCATATTTTCTTCATTTTTCTCTCAATATTCTACATAATCTGTATATTTTTCATTCGTTTCATTCGCTCATGATTGTTGTGTTGTTACTGTTTCGCACCACAGACTACAACTATATGTTTCGCTCTTTCGCAAAGTTTTCGATTTATCAAAATTATCTTCAAATTTCAAAGACAAAATTAATGTATTTCTGTTGAGTTGTTACGTAGTATTTGTTCAATTATATCAAAATCAAGACGATACAGACCAGCTTGGAAAGAGTTTTGTAGTATGTACTTAAGTTATGTTTTTTTACTTCATTTGCCAAACAGAACGTGAGTACCTACTTTATTTAAAAATCGTCATAAAAAACTGTTCCATTATGATTACAAATCTAAAATTTCTTGATAGTAAACTAACTTTTTGGCTTTGGGTAAAACTTAGGAAAATGGTATCATTTTGGAGAAAAAATATTTCAAATTTGGGGAGAAATAAAAAATCACATCTGGCAACCCTGGTTTAACTATAGGACAGTCCACAAGTGATAGTGATAGCGATGGAGCGTCGACGACGACAACGGCAACATTTACGCATTTGGTATTCCAATCGAGTCTCTTATCCAAATCAGAGCAGAATCACGCGCGGCTCTATTCCGATATAGAACAGAGTCACTTTGCCATAAACACTCTTTTTTTTTGTAAAGTCTTATAAGTTTTATAGTGTCGTCCATTGATAATTTAGGAGGTGCCATTTTCATAACAAAACAAACAAATTTTAAGTAAAACAAACCACACGCCACAAGCAAAACAAGTCAGGACGAGTACACGCACACTGTCCTGCTCTTCTTTGCACTGCACTGCCCTCGCGTTCGCACGAGTCCAGCCACAAGACAGACGAGTAAGAAAGGAGGTGGGGGGTGCAAACTGCCCCGAAAAAATAGACCGGCGAGCTATTAACTGTTCTGCCTTTGTTACTGTCAAGACAGTACTGTTCTGTGCATTCAAACAGTAGCAGTACTGTGCTGCCCACTGTTCGTTCTGCCTCACTGTTCTGCCCTCGTGTGAAACCAGCATTAAATCTGCGGTGGCCGGTGCGTGCGTTAGCTGCTCTGCTGTTCTAGGCCTCTATAAAGGTAATATAATTTACACTGAACGACTATGTGATGACCTAACAAAAAAAACTGAGTAAAATTGGTGATAATGTGACTTTTTCAATTCATATGTACCTACCACTTTGTAAGTTAACTTTGGACATTACTGACATTGGTGAAGCAAAAACATCGTGAGAAAACCTGCCTAGAATATTAGTCTGAAATCGCCAACCATACTAACCAGGCCAATAATACTAACATCAAACTGCTGATATTTATGTTCTTTTACAGGGAAACGGTGAACGGGAAGAGAATATTCACAGTAAACGAAGAAAACAGAAAAAACAATAGAGTTAATAGCATTCTCTATTTATTCTTCTTCATTCTCAAGCTGTGTTAGTTCAAGACATTCGAGTCATAAGTTCTACATACTATGAATGTCAAGATTTGAGCTATTTGTGACCTGTACTGGTCTGGTGCTGGTCTGCAATGAAGATTGAATCCAACATTCTGAATGAAGAAGATTACCATAATGGATCAGTAGCATTTAGCTATGTTTATCTCTGGTGACATGCTGCCGACAATAGTGATTTTGTTTATTATTTGGCTTCATAGTGCTGTTTGCAATGTAGATTGCAATAAAGAAGATTAAGATCAGGAGCACAGAATATGTACAAGCCATGGCATAGCAGAGAGAAAATCTGTGAAAATCAAATGATTTTACAATGATTGACACATCGACAGCTATAATGATGATGTTCAGAAACCTACAATTCATGTGGAGCCTTGTCTTGTTTTTGGAAGATCAAAATGTATAGCTTGGACGCTTCTTTGTCATTTTTATTGTGTCTTTAAGGATTGTTTTTGTTGAAATTTTCTTGCAAAAGTCATTGGTTGGTTTTGTCTTGTATCAATGTTATAGAACATCTTCAAACCATTGTGATCTTATAAAACAAAATGAGTAATCAACTCGATCTTATGAAAAAAAATTATTAATCAACTGTTCCAGTGTAAAGAAATCACACAAAAGGTATAAGCCTGTTCCATCATGGTTTTCTTTCGAGGTTCAAATGAATTGTATGGAAATAGTACATTTTTTCTTGAAATTGTTGTTAATATTGTCATATGGTCAAAAATATTTTAATTTATCTCTGGTCACACGCTGCCTACAATGGTGATTTTGTTTGCACTTTGGCTACATAGTGCTGTGGGCAGTGAAGATTGAATCTAGCATTCTGAATGAAGGTGATTACTATATTGGATCAGTACCACAGGATTTTATGTACAAGGCATGGCATAGTGGAGAAAAGAGCTTTCAAAATCAAATGATTGACATATTGACAGCTATGATTTATGTTCAGAAACTTACAATTTGAGAGGAGCCTTGTCTTGTTTTTGGAAGATTCAAATTGCGTAGCTTGGACGTTTCTTTGTCAACTGTCTGTTCTAAATTTTTCTTGATAATGTTCTTGCTAAAGTCATTGGTTGGTGGTATCATAAATGTTAAAAACAAAATGCTTGAGTACAACTGTACGCTTCTTGTCTAAATCAAAGAAATCGCACAAAACATATCAGTCTGTCCCATCATGACTGTCTTTCGAGGTTCAAATGAATTCTATGGAAATAGTCTTAAGTTTTTTTTTTTTAAATTGTCGTTAATATGGTCAAAAATATTTTAATTTATCTCTTGTCATATGCTGACCACAATGGTGATTTTGTTTGCACTTTGGCTATATAGTGCAGTCTGCTATGAAGATTGAATCCAGCATTCTAAATGAAGAAGATAACTATATTGGATCAGAACCACAGAATTTTTTGTACTAGCCATAGCCAAGCCATTAGGCATAGTGGAGAAAACGCTGTAAAAACAAATGATTGTTCAATAATTGACACATAGATAGCTATAGTAACAGTTGATGTTCAGAAACTTACAAACAAAAAAAAATAAAACTATTTTTCTTTCTTTCTACAATTCGTATGGAGCCTTTGGCTTGTTTTTGGAAGATCAAGCGATCCAAATTGCATAGCGTGGATGCTTCTTGGTCAATTGTTTGTCTTTAAGGATTGTTTTTTCTTGACATTTTCTTGCTAAAGTTATTGGTTGGTTGTATTTTGTATCTTAAATGTTTTAGAACATCTTCAAATCATCATCATCTTATAAAACAAAATGCTTGAATAATCAACTGTTCAAGTATTGTCTAAAAAAATCAAGGGTATAGGCCTGTTCCATCATGGTTGTCTTTTGAGGTTCAAATGAATTGTGTGGAAATAGTAAAGTTTTTCTTGAAATTGACGTTAATATGGTCATATGGTCAAAAATATTTCAATTAATCTCTGGTCACATGCTGACCAGAATGGTGATTAATATGGTCATATGGTCAAAAATATTTCAATTAATCTCTGGTCACATGCTGACCAGAATGGTGATTAATATGGTCATATGGTCAAAAATATTTCAATTAATCTCTGGTCAATATTATAAAGTTTCTTATTCACTCTATAAACTGTCGTGTTACGTAATATTGCTTGTTGGACATGTTTTATAAAGTACGATAAAGCCAAATTAGCGTCAGCAGTATTGTAAACTCGGCTAAAATCTAGGTTGCATAAATCAGATTCGAGTTTATTTGTGTTTAATTTGCTTTTGGTCTGGGGACGATTTAGCTTAGGCAGCGTTAAATTTACGGTAAGTAGGACAGCATGATGGTCAGTAATTGTTGCGTTAGTAACAAGCGTTATATATGATAGGCTGGTTTTAATCATCATATGATCGAGACAGGAACCGCTCTGATGAGTAGGCAATATGTGAGCGGGGAGAAAACCATGGTATGAGCAGATATTAAGATAATCTTGAGTCCCTGCATCGCAGTTTTCGGAGCCAATATTTATATTTAAATCACCTGTTAGTATAACATTCTTAAACGAACTTAGCGCTTGAAAAATCTGGTTTAAGGAATTGTGAAAAGAATCTAAGTTTCTAACGGAAGGGGACCTATACGAGTTGATGTACCTGTATTCCGCGGCTATTTTAGCTGGGCAATCTGCGTCTCCCGTCTTATGGTTGGCTAGTTTTTTAAAGCGCAAACATGTAGCACATTTTGGCGCACCGGCTTTCTTTGCGCAGTCTTGAATTGTGTGTCCTTCTTCACCGCAATGTCCACATGTAGGGGCAGCAATTTTGCATGTTTTGGCTGCATGACCGTACTGCTGGCATTTGTAATATCTTGTTACCAGTGTGAAGTCTCGTACCGGGCAGGACGACCAATTTATGAATAATCGGTCTTGCGTCATGAGGGCCTTACGTATGACGGCTGGCACTTCTATAATAAAGTTGCAATTCTCAGCATCTTTCCTGCCAGATTTGTGGCTTAGTTTTATAGAGGTCAAAAATGTATCTAGGGATATAGTGGGCAGTTTGTCGGCCAAGTTTTGTTCATAAATACATTTATAAACCTCATTTTCAGCCATTGATAAAGGAACCCCTAGTACTATAATGCGAGGTTTGCGTTTTTTAGGTTCGTCGACGGTAAGCCCTGACGAAGCGAGTTGGACTGTTTGCTTGAGCCTGTCTAGGTCATCTTTGGTCTCAGTGCTGATTATGAGTCCTCCTTTTCCAATTTTGCGTACGCCTCGTACTTTCAGCTTCATTTCTCCAGGGCATATGATTTTTTGAACCATGTTCTTGGTTTCGTCACTGGTCTTTGTGTTGTCACTAGGATAAATGGCCACGGAGCTAAGAGTATTGGGACGAACAAAGGTTTTGGACCCCTTTTTCACCATAGCTGCAAAAGATGTCGAAGTTGCTTCCTGTTTCGTACAGGACTCCTGAATCGTCCGGTTCATCTCCATTAGACAATCTGATAGGTCTCGAGCTTCGGTCATGGTTTTAAGGGAGGTATGGGTTTGGATGGCTTTTTGTTTTAGTGACTGGTATTGAACAGCCATTTGCGAAACTCCATGTCCAACTTTCCGGCAAAGATTGTTTATTTTTAGCTTCTGATCAGCGTTTAGCTTTCCCTCAGAAGCAATAGCACAAACCTCACTCAGGCACTGCTCAATAGACGTCATCCAGTTCTGAATCTCCGTAGTGGACACAACTTCAACTTTTTCATCTTGGTCCTGTCTTGGTTGTTGGGGCGATGTCGGTGCTGGTGTCGGTACCGGGGTCGGTGTCGGTGGAGGGCTGCGTCGCATCATCGTGCTCCGATTAAACGGGCTGTCTGCCATTTATCAGTTTATAAAATATATTAGTCAGTTCATTATTTTAACTTATCACTTTAATGTTTATTTGTATAATACGCTAACACACTGAAACTAGGTCACTATTTATGCAATCGTTAATTAATTTTATTGATATTATGCATTGATGAGCACGTCTGTATGCGTTGAGCGCCAAGGAAAAATCAGATATATGTATGTTGCATCAGCTATTGTAATTGCGGGTTTTTGCTCAGCTAGTGCATCAGGCTCACCAAAAATGTGATCAACAATGTAAGAATTTCTTGCAGCCACCTGCTCCCTTCTTAAATGAGAAAAACCAAGAAATTGTGGAACATAGTCTGTTAACAAGATATTTCTTGCTACAGACATCAATGTTTCTAGGGTTCTTCTTGGTACTTGAAATAAGCACGACAATCTATCTCCCGAATCTCCAGTCCTTAACTTGCACAATAAGGCTGTTAATGCAAAACTACCCCAATGCATATTCCTAAGCCTGGGTGTTGCTTCTAATATTTGTTGATGTTCTTGTTTACTTATGCCTATAAAGTACTGCACTTGGTTATCAGGGTAGTTTTGAATATTCTCATAAGAGATGTTTCGAAGTCCTTCCATTAATATAAAAATAATCTCTTCTATGTGTATAGAAGTGAAATTATTATAGCTATACTCGGCAGTATAGAGATTTCCATAATTTGCCTCCTGTCTATGCAGAGAACAAATACGAGCACCTCTTGGTATAAAATATTGATACCTAATTAATACTTCTTGCCTGGTTTTTTCAGGCACAACATTTCGTTCTGGTTCCATGCATTCTTGGAAAATGCAATGGTTTGGTGTTTCAGCTGCTCTTCTTATATTTGGCAACACTATATGCTGGGTTCTTTCTTGTGGTGCTTCTGGAACATATAAGCTCAAATCTCGAGCTTGGTCCCAGCAAACTCTACAAACTTCATTCATGGATGACATCTGTAAATAATTAATTTCATGAGATGGCGATAGATATCAAAATAGCTTTGATGAAATACAAATTGTACGCTAAGTTCGATAGACATAAGTTGTGCCCAACATGTTCAAGCATAAAAGAAACACAAACAAAAAAGAGGTAGGACACAGCGTGATTCCTGATTGAATTTGAGCAACCCAAGCTGGAGAATGGTTCTTGAGATACAATAATTGGTTTCCTTCACCTTACAGAAAACCTTTACCAAATAGCTATGTTGTGTTACTATGAGTGAATAAGTTTTATTGCACATTGTAGTAGAGGCGAAGGGCCCATTTGACTCTGGAACGACCAGTATCCTTTTGTTGTTAGTAGAGCCAACCTCATGAGTGTCCCAGAGTTCGCAACATATAAGAGTAATGCCCTTTGCATGGCAAGTGTTTTTATGCTAGTTACTATAAATATATTATCTCATATATACCTGCTGGTGCTCCAACAAACGGGCAATGTTGTTGGGATTCCACTCTTCATCTGATGTTGTGGTGGACAGACTGACCACATACAGCACACATCAGATTATCATCCACATGATCAGGTGATGGGGGTTGAATATCTTCAACTGGTTCTGGTGGAGCAATCCTAGTTCTTTTAGCTCTTAGCCAACATGGCACACAAGCTTCATCTTCAGAACGAAGCTGAAATAGAAAATATAAATAAAGAAAAGCTTGAATTCAAACATGCATGGTAATCGTGGGAAATAATTTGTATTATTTTATTTCTTAGTTTTATTAAATCAAATAAAGACAATTAATAAAAGTTATAGTAGGTGCATGTTGTTTATACCTCTCGTGGTTGGATCCAAGTAGAAATTGTATAAGCCACTCTTTGTTCTTCTCCATTTGCTCCTTCAATCAAAATTCTGCGTCGACTAATTCTTAGTATGGATCGTCCTCATACAACACAAACACTTTTATGGCCAACTCGTCTTCTCTGCATATTATCAGACGAATGTGAAGGACTAGCTAGCTGCCAACATGCATGGCAAACATAGTCAGCGGGTGATATCTGGAAATAATGAACTGATATGGAGTACCGTTCAACATTATCTATACATATAATAAAATTGTAGAAAAGTGGTGTCTGTACAATGGAAATATATGAAAAAAAAGTAGCAGGGGTTGTTATTATATCGATGCTGAACCCGAGATTGTAATTAATTTTTTTTTTGTCTGTTTGTCGGTTTGTCTGTTTGTCTGTGTGTTTGTGCACGCTAATATCAGAAACGGCTTATTCGATTTAGATGCGGTTTTCACTAATATATTGTAATAAGCTTCACTTAACATTTAGTGTTTATTTCATGTCAATCGGTTCATAAATAAAAAAGTTATGTCAATTTAAAGAATCACGACGAACATTTGTTATAGGTTAGGCATTTCTTTCCTTGATTTTCGGTATACTTATCTTAATTTTTATTTAGGGTTTGTATATAAATATTATAAGTATTTGGTATAGGTTAGGCATTTCTTTTCTTGATTTTCTTTATTATAAGTTTATTAGCTCGGGTTAGTAATTAATTTTACTAGCAATTCTTTTGTTTTATAAAGGTAGTACGTTTGGTTTACACGTCTTAACACTTATTACTTAAACTGTGATAATTTTAGACTGTATAATAATCTGTAAGTATTTATAATTTAATTGTTTACGATAGTACGTGTTTACTAAATAACTGTGTGTTAAGTAGTTAGTACTATTTTATTGTAAGAATGCCTCGAAGAAGATCCAACCTCTCCCAATGTAGCAGAAATGCTAAAAGGATGAGATTAGTTCGATCACAGGAATCTGAGGAAGGTCGTGAAGCAAGGCTCTCTGCAACTCGGGAACATCAGGCTAGGTTTCGTGCTGCAGAAACTTGAACTCAGCGGGAATCTCGACTGAGTTCAAATCGTTCTCGAATGGTAGAGGTCGCGAAAAAGTTTTTCATACTAAGGGGGCGAGTCATGAAAAAGGTTGAAAAACACTGCCCTACATTGATCCTACTAATATTATAAATGCGAAAGTTTGTGAGGATGGATGGATGGATGGATGGATGTTTGTTACTCTTTCACACAAAAACTACTGAACGGATTTTGATGAAACTTTACAATAATGTAGCTTATACATTAGAATAACACATAGGCTACAATTTATAAAGATTTTATGTGATTTGGCCATAATATAACGATAAGTATCAAGTAAGTAGGAAAAATTCCTGCCATCTGAGATCTATCTTTGCGTGCGCTGCCTTTTTTTTTTTTTTTTTGTGTGGGAAGTCATCCAATGACTTCTCCCGCTCTGGGCGGAGCGGAAGGGCGTGTCAGACTCTTACTGACTAAAACCCACCCGTGTTCCTTCCCTTGCCTTGCCAGAGGCCACGGTTTCCCCTTGGGACTACCCGCAACCCCGGCAGGCATCGGCCCTAGCGGACCCCGTCAGTTTTGCTGATATCTCTTTAAGGCACGCGTGGAACACGATGCGGCGTCGACCCGGGCCTGATCCTTATCGGACGGCGAGCTGCCCGTTGCTCTCCGTCCGCAGGCCCGCGCCTACGGTGGCCGGAAATCGGCTATCAATTCCCGACGCCCGGGACGTCTCCTATGGCGGCGGCGGCTAGGGCTGGTAGGGCGCGGCCTTTGCCACTCCCTCGCGCGCTCCACCTTCTCCTTCGCGAGCATTACTGCTTTGCAGAAGGAGGTGACGGCTTGCCATGCCCTCTCGCTCCGCACCATGGCCTGAACCAGGGCCGTACGCGAGAGGTCACCGCTACCGATCGCCTCCACGAGGACACAGCGGTGGCCACCCAAGCCGGGCAGACCTCCACCGTATGCTACGTGCGCTGCCTAAACCGTTAGAGTTACATGAATAAAATGTATTGTGGGCTTAAAGAGTTCTAAATAAAAGTCCGCGACAGCATATACACCTTTTCTATGGAAGCCTTTTTATCCAAATTAGTGAGCAATAAATACAGTTAAATTGAATACTTTTTTTTACATTACATATTTTAGGGTATTTAGTTAATTCTTAATACCTTCATCGCTTTTGGTATTTAATGTAGATAAAGTTTGTCTTTTACACTAAGTAATTTGGACAAATAGTTTAAAAGTTAGAACGATAAGAATGACCTGCGATATTGAGTCGACGGCGCACAGAACGAGGGTGGAGGGGCGGGTCAGCCAGGGGATGACGCGCCAGAGCGCCGAGTGGAAGCTATTGCTTAATAATTATGTTCGAGAAATAACGTAAATAACGCAATTAATTGTTGAACTGTCAAAATGAAACCCATAGCTATTGTAAGTGCCACGCAATTACCCCGCTGACTTAGGACATGTTACACGTTCCTGTGGGATAATTTCCGACATCCACGCGGGCGAAGCCGCGGGCAGAAGCTAGTTTCATATACTTTCCTCCCCTTTTCAGCGGTCATAGTATCAGAGTAATACCTATTCTAACACTCTTGGGCAAACCAAGTAAGACACATGGGTCAATGGGTCCTCTTAGGGGCGGAATTTGTATTTATTTATTTAATAGTGCACAATTATCACAAAAGTATACTGTTGACATTACAATATATAAAGCCGCCAGTAACAGTCACAATACCCGGGGGGTATATTGTACTAGTTGATACTGTTTTACAGTGGGGTATTATTCCTCATTGCTGTGACCCGTAGAGTATGTAACAAACATGTTATACATACACATAACCGTGTTTGTTAGTTTTTCGAATAGTATTGAGATTAGTTTTAGCAGACTTATATATTTTAGTGTGGTACACACGTAAAACTTATCAAAGAGTTCGTCACTGGCCCACTCATATGTAGAATGTTATTCGTAAACTACTTACATCTCTAGGATATGTCCACAGTCGAATATTATTGACGAGATCTTCACTCTCATCGGATAAAGCGTGCCTCCTTATTCGGGACAAGCGAACGTTGCAATTAACACATTGCAAACTCGTCATTTTAAAGCACGTACGTATGTACACAGCACAGTTAATAAAGCGTCCTTTCGCGAAACTACTATCAAGAGATAGAGTATGGAGGAGCAGATGCTCAACTCAACGTAAAAACGGCCAGATAATTCGCTAAATTGCTCAGATGCAGTTACAAACCACAATCCAAAACAACAGCAAAGAACTGAACCACAGAACTGAACAGCTGAACTGAAAGACAGATTTTCTTTGCCTGTCGATAAATAATTGCCATATGAATAAAAAAATATTGATGACGAATTTCATTCCTATCATTAAATCGTTACCTATCATGATTTTATTCAAGAATTATACAATCATAAGTATAATACATATGTGTTTAATTATATTTAATGTTATTCTATATCTAAATAATTAATTATCATTTCGATATTTGTGTTATTTTATATTATGGCAACTTCTAAAAACATAATTGCGTTTAGTTTACGATTTTATTACGTTTATGTATTAAAATCTTTGTATTGATATTATTAATTAATCCGAAGTTCTAAAAATAGTACGCTTACATGAAAATAAATGACTTAGTTGCCCTAATAAGTGGTACCAATTCTATAACAGAACAACAAAAAAAGTATGCTGTACTAAATCTGCCGTTCGTCTTTATAAATCATAGAACCACCTAAAATATATCAGCACAAGTATTTGACTCTATTTGTGTTGAAAATCAAGAGAAACAACAAATCGTAAAATATTTCTCGCCTTTACTACGTAATTTTTTTTTTATATGTCACTGCGACTGTACTATTTTTGCAGTAAATACATTGCGTCTTAACCACTACCTAAAGTATGTCGCTAACTGACTCGACACGCAATGTAAAAATCACAAAACGATACTTCACATATGCGGTTGCATCGCGTAGTACGGCCGCTGTGTCTTGCGCCGAGCTAGTGATGCGGTTGTGCAGATCCACTAACGTAGGTTATCGACTACAATGTCGTTTATCGTATGAATTTATATTACTATTAAAGTTTATTCTTCAATTTGTCAACAGTTATAGCTTGGTTGGAAAACCGATGTGAAATCTTGTTTTATACTCATTTAGATTTTCTTATAATGTTGAAATTTTTTGTTTTACTTAATTATTTTTTTTAGCTGGGTATTGTTTATTTATATCATCTTTATTATATGTATATCGTTTTTTTATTAAGTATTAGTTTTCAAGAACTCCCAAAATTTTTAATACGATACCGATGACGCGCCGTCCGCCGATGACGTCAAAAACGCTTAAGCCCCGAAGCGCATTCCGAGCGCGCCGGATGTTAATGACCTTGATAACAAAAAACTCTGGGCACAATATGAATACTTTGTTGTGTTCTTGAATACACAGAGCATCATATTATGTATAAACAATGCTCGTAAGACGAGAATCGTATTTGAAGGCAGAGGGTCCGACATCTTAAATGAAAGTAAGAAATATAGCATAAATCATCTTTTATTCCCAAAGCTTATTAACACACTAATTGAAATTATATTTCCAACGATTTTACTCTAATTCAGACTACAATTAATTCAGTATCTAAACGCTACAACATGTGCACCGGGCCGAGCCTGCGACAAGAATGATCCCCTCCTCGCTGCGCGCTCGTTTATGTAGAGCGGCTCGAGTAGTAGGGAAAGTAGGCGAGGCCTTGTTTACGCATTCCACTGCGCAGCTGCGCTGCTCGGCCCGTTGCACGTGCTGTTTACAATAGCGACGCCGTCACGGCCATGCTGACGTGCGGACGTCCTCGTGCGCGGAGTCTCATCAAACAGTATCTAAAAGGACAGAACGATATTATTAATGTTCGTTCATCCTGACTAACAATTCATCCCTTGAGAGTTTGCTTATAATTCTGGACCGCTCGTAATTGAGCCTTCATGAATTTAGCAATCTGGTCCGGTTCACCCCTTCAGAGTTTGCTACTAATACTGGACCGCTCGTAATTGAGCCTTCATGACTTTAGCAATCTGGTCCGGTTCACCCCTTCAGAGTTTGCTACTAATACTGGTCCGCTCATTATTGAGCCTTCAGGATTTTAGCCATCTGGTCCGGTTTACCCCTTCAGAATGGGCTACTAATTCTGGACCGCTCGTTATTGAGCCTTCAGAACTTATCTCATCTTTTTATTTCTTTTTCATTTATCACTTAAAAACCCTGCAAAACTAATATCTCCTGACCAGTCATTACTGACTTTACAGGGTCACTTCTTTTGCCAATTATTGCGACTGCTTTAGTAACAATAGCATTTGAATCTGAGTTGAGAGACTGTCGATACAGAACGTGACTTAAGGTGTTTCGTATTTTCACCGAGAGGTACGTGAGTCAGCAGACATTGTTCACAGGCAATGGTATCACTATTTGCCAAAGTTACATTACTGTTAGGATTGTGTTTTTTTTATTTCTGATTTGGTATTATCTCGTGGCTTGTTTACCGAACATGGATATCATCATCATTACTACCCGCCGTCACGTCATCATAATTTTTCACGATATTTATCTACCAGAACATTTGGACCATGAGGTACTTTACGTAATTTTATGTGAGAATATTTTATGAAGACCTTATTGTTCCATCAATATATCTCAATTCGTTCTGGTAATTTTTTTAAACGGTGGTCTCGAATGAAATATAAAAAATCTTAAAAGCTGAATTATCATAAGAACTCCCGCGATTAGAAATTATTTATTTCGACCCGCCAAACAAATGAACGGGATTTTAACTGTTTTTAGCAGAAATGAAATTTGTTCAGCGTTTGTAACCACCTGACTATTCTAACTTTAAGTTGCTAAGTCATTGACTTAAAGGAGATTGAGCCTTGGCCTGGTCACACGTTGCCGTGGCCGTCTTAGAAAACTTTAAACAGTTTCCGCACTCAGGTCGGCTGCAGTAGAGACAGCTCAGGGTTTCTTGGATGGTTCCAATCCTCAATGTATAAGCGGCGTCTCCCCGCATACCATGGCCCACCTTTCATCTTGCGCCCCTTATATCTGCATCAGAGAATGGTGTTAGCATTGCGGAGTTCTCGACCAAACAGGAAATTTAAATTATATTTGCCATTGACACGCTAAGAAGAATATCGATTTTATCAAAGCAATTATAAGAATGATCACCCTAGTATTAGAAACGCGTTTACCTTAAACGGGCACAGCGTACTAACGCAACCACCACCATGTATTAAGCCAACATGATCACCTGTGATGCCAAGTAATAACGGTATCATTAGGTTTTTTTTTAACTGGGTCACAGATAATATAATACTACGTACAGATACCCAATCCCATACAAAGAAATGACACCTCTCTAAGTCGGGCTATTGACTGGCTACAGCGTAAATGTGGTACAGTTATGACAAATTGAGTAAAACGCCATCTATTGCAAAGAGCCCTAGAAACAAAAAGGTTTTATCTTTTTTTTGTTGAAAATACTAGATTTACGAGTTACAAAAGATAAATCAGCATTAAACAAGGAAGTTTTGATTTTTACTAATCTTACTTCAGCCAAAATTTTCCGTTTATTGCTTTTTATTGACTGTTAATTTCATAATTGTTACCAATGCCATCTATGATCTTTTTTCAAGACTAATTATAAATTGTTCGAATTAAGACCTCCAGACTGGGCATAAATTAACGAACGTATGTAGCTAAATCATTCAATTCTGTAACTTATAATTACTGAAATTCTGTGTTCTAAAATATCACGACCAAATTCCAAATTCATCCGGGAATACAACGTGAATTGTCTCAAGCAAGTGGTTTTGTACCATGGTTGGACGTTTAAGTTGTAATGGGCACGTCTTTACTTGGTATAGTATAGTATTATTTATAGGTGTCAACTATACTCTTTAGAATCATTTAATTTTGTTCATGAAATTGCTAACCTTTAACGAGATTTCAATTACTATGTTTTAAAAGCTACATTTTGATCCAGAGTCAAATATAATAAGCTAATCTGTATCACTTATCTGTCACACTTATATTCCACGAGCTGTTCTGAAGTACAGTTTCGTTTGCTTGGTGCTCGGTGTGGAGTTTTCCTTCATCCAGCGCTCGGGGCAGGCGATATCCCTGCTAACTTACACGGAGCGACCGCCCATCCGATCTCCACAACTCGGCAACCGGGCACTACGAAACCCATTGGTAAGACTGGTTGTCAGACCTTCGGGCTTTCAAAGACCGTCAAAGATCCACGACTGCATCGGGACCAACAGCTTAACCCACTTTCCGAGACACGGAGGAATATCGGCACGTAATGATGGTCACCCATCCACGGATCAATCCCGGCAAGCGCAGCCCAACGTGATGGCTCGACCCGTGCGCCCGTTATCACTTAGCCACTTTTTCTCAATAACTATCGTTTCACTGAGTGCACGCCAATTAACAATATTAGATTATTAAATTACTGTTGCTATCATAAGTGGACGATGGATCCGATCCCACTTCTGATGAAGGCAGAGGGTCCGACATCTTAAATGAAAGTAAGAAATATAGCATAAATCATCTTTTATTCCCAAAGCTTATTAACACACTAATTGAAATTATATTTCCAACGATTTTACTCTAATTCAGACTACAATTAATTCAGTATCTAAACGCTACAACATGTGCACCGGGCCGAGCCTGCGACAAGAATGATCCCCTCCTCGCTGCGCGCTCGTTTATGTAGAGCGGCTCGAGTAGTAGGGAAAGTAGGCGAGGCCTTGTTTACGCATTCCACTGCGCAGCTGCGCTGCTCGGCCCGTTGCACGTGCTGTTTACAATAGCGACGCCGTCATATTTATAAACAAAATGTAATTATCAGATACGGGGGAAAAAAATGTGTTTATTCCGGTTTCATGTCTATTTCTGATAAAACTACTGTATCAATTTACAAGATATTTTGCAAATTACATTATGAATAGTTATGTAATCTAACAAAAGCGTTTGTTTGATAGTCCTACGTAATATTTTCATATTATTGAAACTGAAACTTCATAGCGCGCGGAGCCGACTTTGTCGTACGATTTTCCGCGAACATTTCTTTGTTCAAAAATAAGATTTTATGATGGTATTTCGTGATAATATTATCTACAACGATGCATTATCTACTTCTAAATGAATATTCATCTACACACATCAAAAGTGTCTAGGGATCAACATATATTTTTGCAATAACTTTTCTCCTGATTGATATTAATTAAAATTTTCTTTAAGGATTCATCAAATAAAGTGTTTTCGTTTGTCACAGTAACGATAAACCAAGTCACCTTTGCATTAATAAAGAAATTTGCCATTTTCCTAATAAAGGGATTTTTGACATTTGAACCACTAACATTAAAGTTCGAAAAAAAGACTGAAATAACAGTTTTCTTTAAAATTTTATTGGGTAACTTAAACAATTAATAATCCGTGTTTCTACTGCGAACACTAACAACACAAGAACATCGGTTTGGCATACTCAAAATGAGTTCATCCAAATCACGCTGTGGAATGGCCGCCCATGTTCGTTGCAACAACAAAAAAAGGTCTTCTTGCGACTGGATACCCTCCATATTCGGCAGAGCTCTTCTCTGTAGCATATCCCATGCATGCTCAATCGGGTTCAAGTCTGGCGACTGAGCAGGCCAGGGCAGGACATTGATGTTAGCTGCGGCGAGAGTCTGTCTTACAACTCTTGCGGTGTGCGGTCGTGCATTATCATGCATTAACTGAAATAAGGGACCGATTTGCACTTGTAGAGGAACGATGACGTCTGATACAATCGTCTCAGCATAAATTTGAGCGTTGAGGTTGCCTCTGATCCAAATCAACTCAGTTCTTCCGCCGATCCAAATACCCGCCCATACCATGATGGTTCCACCACTATAAGGATGGACTTCCTGGCAGGATTTTAATCGCTGTTGGCGTCCAGGGGTTCTCCAGTGTCGTATACGTCTTGTATCCGGTCTCATACCAAAACGAGACTCATCAGAAAAGCACACGAAACGCCATTGTTCTTCTGCCCAATTTCTGTGTTCAAGAGCCCATTGATATCGAATCCTACGATTGTGCATTGCTATAGGTGGTACCCGTAGCGGTCTTCGGGAATGAAGGTTCACTTCATGCAAGCGGTTTCTGACTGTTTGGTCGCTAATTAAGTTCCCTGAAGAGTGATGAAGCCTCACGGCTAACATCATGGCGGTTATTGTTGGAGCTCTTCGAGCTAAGATTTGAATGTATCGGTCTTGTCTCCGTGTGGTGCAGCGATACCGTCCTCCATGGCGCTCAGCCACGGTACCAGTGCTTCGGTAACGTGTCCAAAGTCGACTGATAACACTCTGACTTGTATTCAGAGCTAAAGCCACAGTACGTTGCCGGGAACCAGCTTCTATCATTCCCACGGCTCTGAGCATTTCTTCCCTGCTTAAATGACGTCGCTGCTCCATAATAACGTTGGTTTTAATCAGTAGTAGGGAAACAGTAGCACTAATAATGTCTTCAATGCGTTGTATGTTTTTATAGGGAAAATATTGACAGCTGATTTTCATCTTTTACTCGAATTTGATTCACAGTTCCTGATTCAAATTATGAAATGCATCAAAAAGGATCCATATAAATTTATAAAATCATAAATTTATTACAAAGCCACATCTCAATCTCAAGAAATCCGCATAAAAATGCTTGATCCCTAGACACTTTTGATGTGTGTATTTGCTGTCGATTACACACAAAAAAAGTCGAAATTCATCATAGAATGATAACGCGTCACAACGGTTTGGCGCGTAACATTACTTTGCTCAAAAATGTGATTTTATGATGCTATTTCGTGAAACTATTATCTACAACGGTGTAATAACTACTAATAAATGAAAATATAGCCACTTACCTTTTAATTATCACACTTTATTGCACAAAACAACACAAAACAGACACCGTCACCCGCACGAGCCGATCGTTTTCTGAAGTATGAGTAATGTCAGTTTGACTTTTTTTTTTTAAATGTTGCGTTCCGTATATTTTTATTTTTGAATGATTTAATCGAGTAGAATATTTATCCGACCATAGAGTAAAACCATCCATAGTGGAGACTAGCCTTTATTTGGCAGTAAAAATAGAAAAAAGTGCCGCGTGAGAGGGTGTTACACGAGGTGCGTCACCGGGGCTTGACGGATATGGACGATTTGTTACACCGCGAGTAGCGATTTGGCGCCATCGGTTAAACGGGAGAATCGATAAATATCCTATTTAGCCAATCACTAGCGTGTATGTAAAATAAATGGCTTTTGCACAGCACAACGACAGCGATCGATGTTTTCGTGTGAGTGAGTTGTACGGTGCATGGTAAATGCACGCTGTGTTTGATGGGATAAGGTTTATAATTGATTGTGTAGTACGTTGTGATTTATGATTCGCAAGTGTGAGTAGGACTTCATATCTATTGGGTTTACTGATGTGCATGTGTAGTTGTGGCGCGGGAGAAGGGAGCGGCAACATTGGGTTCCGATATATTTTCAACTACCGGGCATATCTCCTTCTTTCTTATATCTATGGTCTGAACTGTGACAGGCCGTGCAATTGCGGGTGGTTGTGACATTTTGATGAGACCTTCTGCTACCTGCAGCCTAAAGTCTCGTGCACTGCACTGCTTGTGGCGAGTCCGAAAAATTATGTGTGCATTCATACATGTGATATTAAGTAGGCGTCGGAACACCTTCTTATACCACACAACGTTTCGGATTCGCTCCATCGGAAATGCTGATAATAATTGGTCCTTCATATCGACGCCTCCCATTGCACGGTTGTATTCAAGTACAACCTGAGGCTTGTACCTAAACTGGCCATATTTTTCTGTTCCTCCAACGACACCATCATGGTAGGTTGACAGAAGTGAAATTATATTGGAATCGCGCCACATGACAACACTCAAATCCTCTGTGTAACTTTGGATGAGTTCACCCTCCCTCAGCTCGTGCTTTTGAATACTTTTAATAGCTTCGGGCACAAACTCTCGGTTCACCCGGAGAGTTCCGAAGCAGTCAGTCCCCTGTGATTTTAAATAGCGGGCGAGCAAGGGCGAGTTATAAGAATTGTCCATGATCAAAGTGTGCCCTCAATTATACAAGGGGTCCACTAGATCATGGACAATTTTTGACGTCACTTTGGTGAGTAGTGGCGGTGTGTCTGTCGGTTCGTCTGCTCGTCCATCTGTCAGGTCTATTATCAATTCGTCTGTTCTGGCTGTCTGTTCGTCCTTTGTGTCGGTCAGTCCGTCTGCTCGTCGATCAGTCACGTCTAATGTTTTGCCTGTCTGTTCGTCCTTCTTGCCAGTGTAGACCAAAAATCTCCACAAATAGCCGGTGTCTGATTCGCACAGCTCGTAGGACTTAATGCCTTTTTTGGCAGCCTTCGTTGCAATCTTCTGTGCGAACGACAACCGCCCTTTCCATTTGAGGAGAGATTCCTCCACAGAAATGTTCTGTCCCGGAAGATAAACCGAACTGTATTTCTTTTCCAAGAGATCCAGCACAGGCTTTATCTTCCGCAATTTTTTCTCGTCGGTCGGCAAAGTCTGAGAGTCAGTCGGGTCACTAAAATGAAGCAGTCTTTTTATTAAAATGAATCTGTTATAGGTCATAATGTCTTTAAAATATTTCAAAGTTAGATAGCTATTTTCACTCCAGTAATTTTTCTCTACTGGATTTGGTAACAAGCCCTGCAGGATGAGAATTGCAAAGAACCTGGCCATCTCACATTTGTCGACATTGACGAAATAGTTAAGTCGAGAATGAGTCATCAAATATTGGTCAATCTGTCGGGTCGCGTATTTATTTGTCTGTCTTATGATCAAGTCAAAGAGCTCGTCGTCAAAAAAATTCATAAATATATCTACCGGGGTGGTGTCGTCAGTCACTGGGAAGGTCGGTCCAGCAATTCCCGTAAAAATTTCGCGCTTCCCTCGCAAATTGATGTGGTCGTTGGACCAGTCAAATGTTAAATTGTCAGGCGGAATCAAATTAGTAAGTAGTCGGTCAGAGTCCTCGTCATCCTTTGTCAACCATGTACCCAACTCTGGCCCAACATCCTCGAAGATGTGAGCTGGCGTCTGTTGATGGTGCAATGGCATGTCAATCAGTCCATCCGTTTCGATGTCTGCCACATCCAGCTCGTCGTCCGACTCTGCAGTGTCAAGCCACTTTTCCAAATCTGACACAGTCTTTTCCGTGTAAGAACCTGAAAGAAACACTTTATGAGTACCAAAGTAACAAAAACAATATACATGTAATCTGATCCATCATAAATATACACATACCTAAGTAAATGTTTTTTGTGTGAGCCGGTGGTGCCTCGTCCACTTTCGTAGCTGAGATCGGAACTGGATCTAAAATAAATTACGACATTGGAAAATGTGCCCAAAAATATAAGGAAAGGAGACGGATACGCTTTCATACAATCTTGGGCCTGGATGTAAAGAGATGAAATTGGTGTCAATTGATAGCTACTATATTATCAAACCATCACTGAAAATTTTGCGGATTTTGGCAATCTGAGAGCTGAGTTAAAAGAGATTTTGTTAAAGTGAGGTTACGTAATAATTTATACTTATCAGCTGATTTTTGAAGTGCGGTATTTGTATTTTTTTAAAGATAGGATTATAGGAAGTGTATAGTGCCGCTAGGGGCACTGTATCGCTGTCGGATAAAGTGCTACTATTTACGGCATAATAGTGGCGCTGCCTCGGCCTGGCATTTGGCAATTGCATTTTCATTGTCACTACTCACTTGTTTCATTGTCATTACATTCTCTTGTGCCTAAACGGACCCTGGCACTTTATCCGATAGGGATAGCGCGCCACTAGCGGCACTTTGCCTTGCCTTAATTATATTTGTAGAGTGGAAGGAAATTAGGAAACACAAATACCCAAGTATTAAAAAATCATGGGTAAGGAGATGATAATTAATAAAAACTTTTTACAAAAAAAGAACAACCGACTTCCAAAAAAGACACTACAAAGTCAAAAATAACTTTAATTTCGGAAGTCGGTGCATTTGGTTTTGAACTTTTGTTTTTTGCCACCGACTTCCGAAATTAAAGTTATTTTTGACTTTGTAGTGTCTTTTTTGGAAGTCGGTTGTTCTTTTTTTGTAAAAAGTTTTTATTTTGCACTTTTTAGTTGTGGTACCTATTCCATACAAATTCGAATACCACTAACCTGCTATGTAAATAACAGTGATTGGAAGTATCATTATATCATCCATATAAACTAAGTATTATTGAAGCTAACTCAAAAACTATCCAAGTAAAGTTAATAAAATTTATATGGGACCACCTCGGAAGCATACCCTTTCAAACAAAAAAACAATTTTCAAAATCGGTCCACAATTGTCGGAGATATCGCGTAACAAACATACAAAAAAAAAAAAAAAAAAAGAAACAAAAAAAAAAAAAAAAAAAAACAAAAAAACATACAGACGAATTGAGAACCTCCTCCTTTTGGAAGTCGGTTAAAAATAAAAATCGTTTTTAATTAATATTTTTTATTCATCTTCAATTATAATTAGAATATCATCTAAGAATTGTGCAGGTGGTACTATATTATCTTGGTACCTAGCCCAACTAAGATACCATATTATTGACATTACATGGGCGCAGCAGCCTCCAGTCCGTTTGCCTACGATGCAGTTACAATAATATTTTATTATTGCTTCCCTACCTCTGCGAGAGCTGTCGACTAAAATGTAAACAAAATACGTTTTTCGACTTATATGTCTCGAATGAATGCGGCCCCTAAGTAGCCATGAGGTATCTGAAGCTGACAGCTCTCGCAGTATTGCTGCTGCTGCTGACCTCCCTGCACACTTCTATTACATAGCCATTATTGCCCCTTACATATTCACCAAAATAGGAACGTGCCTGCTTTATTTGATATGTGCCTAGTGATATTAGTATTAGCTCAGTATCGGTAAGCTGGGGAAAATCATTAAGGTTATCATTTTGTACAGTTATTGTTTGAAAATCAGCCCTACGCCTATTATAATGGTTTCTTACAATAAATTCTGCTGTATTCATAGTCATATTTATTTGTACTAATATTTCCCCAGCATCTACACGATCAATAATAGGAGGGTGAAAATTGTTTAAAAGAGCAGCAGCCACCTCAAAATCTTTCATGAAACTTTTACTAGCTACATTAAAATAATTTTGCCGTAATAATTTAAAATCTCTTTTGAATCTGCCGTTAACAATCTCCACTACCCAACGACATATGGTGACTGCTCTCGATTTATTTGCTTCACTAGTGGAAAGCTGTGTCTCACCCTCTTCTAATGAAGCAGGCACATATGTCCTATAACCACATTGTTGCAACAAGGGCAATGAATCACGAAAGCCCCTATCCAGTATAAAAGCATCACCTTGAAGAAAGTATTCCCGTAATGGTCTTTCGTTTGAAAATTCTTTTTTCATTATATCAGCGTCTGAAGTGGTGGCTGCATAGGGGCCCAGCATATCAATTATATGCCCATCAGTACATACCATTAAAAACGGTTTCATAAGGTTGCGATATTTGTGCATGCTATATGTTCTTTTTTGATACAAATAATTCGAACTTTTTTCAATCAAACTCAAACTCAAACTCAACTCAAAGCATTTATTTCAATTAAACCATTTACAGGCACTTTTGAATTGTCAAAGAGTCGGTCAGTTAGTCAGAAAGTTGAAGCTAGTCGCCCATTCCAAAAAGTAGATCTCTGTGGAGAAGAACGGGCAAGAAACTCCCAGGACACTCTTTTAAATAAAGACATTACAAAATCCTGGGTACATTATTCTTGTTGCTTCTATATGTGAGAACAATGTGAAAAAAAGAAATAGAGACAATTCAAAGTATAAGATTTAAAATAAGCCTTGGCAGAAAAGAGATGACCAGTCTCAACCGACGGCGCCCGTTCACGAACATGATGCGTGGATCAGCACCATCCAGCTCAACCATTTTGTAGGGAACCGAATGATCCAACACACTCGCCACCATCGGCGAGACATTAAAGTAAGCATGACAAAGTCTCAACTGCCATGCTCTTTCAAGTCAACATAAAACATAATATAATAACAGAATAAACAGCCCCATGGTACTCACATTTACAAAAACTGAAAAAATGCTTCTAAATTATACAAAACTATAGTTTGCAATGTATTAATTATACTATCAAAAAGAAAGATAATCATTATCAAATATTGGAATATTCAACAATACAAAATTGGTTAATAAAAAATAAAAATAAAATAAACATGTTGTTCGTAATGTCAGAAAAAATAATATAAATAAAAATAAAAAAATAAGAAAAGGGGTAGCAACTCTTCCAAATACAATAATTTCAACTAGTGAGCCCAAGTGGCTGTGGAGCAGGACCAGCATTAAGCCAAGCATTTTTATCTACGATATAATCATCTAACTTATAATATGCTTGTCTACAATGTAGCAATATGTTCCATCAAATATTACTATGGGCCTATCAACTCCCTCAAAGTTACCAAACAATGTGTTAGGTATTGCCAGATTTATTTGCACTATTTGTTGTCTATTTATATGATTTAAACCACGGTGTCTAGGTACAAAATACTCATACAAAAGATCTCTCACTCGGTGTAACCACTTTTCTAGAGTTCGCCTAGACACTTTTAATAAAGTTGACAACCTCTCATCAGAATCCCCAGTTCTAAGCTTAATTAAATATGCTGCTAGAGCTAGGGACCCTCTAGGTATTTCTAGTAACTGAGGAACCTCATTAAACATTTGATGGAACTGCGCTTTGTTTAACCATATCCACGTATGCACAACATGGTCCTCCATATCATCGATACTCTCAAAATGAAGTAATCCAGATTCTACAGCTTCTTTTAAGGACATCATGTCCTGGATATGTTTTGCTGTAAAAGTCTGTACATAATTATTTCTCAAACTGCTAAGAAAATCCCATGCTTCTATAACTAAATGTCGATCACATAAACGATTATTCTCAGGTACATAATATTTATACCGACTGAGCAACATCTTTCTAGTAGAAAGTGGAACTCTGTACCTCTCTGTTCTCAGGCATCCTTCAATGAAGTACCTACTTTCTGTTTCAACAGCTCTCATGTAATCTGGTAATACAATAGTAGGGTCAGGCTGAATACTTCTAACTTCTGCAACTGGAGGTTCAGCAGGAAGAACTTGTGCCTGTGGCGGTATTTCTTCAATTGGGCTTGCTTGGGAAGAAGTTGATGGGCCAGAGACCATATGGACAGCAGCTCTGTCTGCAGCCACCCAACAAGTATGGCATATGCAACTAGATACTTCTATCTGCAACAAACAATACCATAATCATTTAAGTATTAAAAAACTCAATTTGACTTACAACAAAAGCACATATAAAACAAATATAAACTGATTCAACTTACAGCTCTAGGTATAATCCACTCTTGAATAACATTATAAATTCTCAATTCGCGAGGTGATCAACTTACAGCTCTAGGTATAATCCACTCTTGAATAACATTATAAATTCTCAATTCGCGAGGTGAGCTGGTGTGAAGTAAATGGCTGACTCGAGATGCAAGTGAACGTCCACATCGGACACAAACGGGTACGTATTACAATACCGAAATTCAAAATACCTATTTTAAAATACCTATGGACGAAATCCCGAAAAATTAAACGCCGAATGATTGTTTGGTCGAAAGTTTGAAATCCCGAAAGTTTGTTTGCCCGAAAGCTTAAAATCCAGAAGATCCATATCCCGAAGCTTAACCCTTTAATTGGCAGAACAATCAAAATAACAAAATTTAATATTTGACACCATGAGTCAATTTCTAGCACTTCATAGGCATGTTAAAAATAGAAATAAAAATCTGAGTCTTTCAGTTTCCTGAAAATTATATGTGAAGTATACTGGACATTACCAAATACATAGCGATCAACTGGCTGGAATGTATGTGCAATATACTGGACAGTGCCAAGTTTACTAAGATAAATTTAATAAGGGGAAGATAAATAAAAAAATGATTTAAAATATTAATTACGTTTATTTTTTATGAAAATTCAAAAAACTGTTTCTTTTTCCTGCGACAAAACATAGTCTTTGGTTACATTTTATACATATAACGTTTGTTTTACCGTCCTTACAGTAACGGCATCTCCCATAGCTACACGAATCGGGAAAATGTCCTACTTGATCATAGCGTATATCTTCAATCGGTCTTGCTACCACAGGTTTCTTAATTTTTCTATCTTCTTTTATATGTGCTGTAATATCACTCGGTTCTTTGACTGGTTTTCCTTTTTTCACAAGACTTTCAAATATATCTAACCTGAACTCTTTCAATGGCTTTTCCTTATATTTATTTTTTCGATACAAAAGCCATGCATTATTGATGCTTATATCAATCAACTGGGCAAAAATAGAAAGATACCATCTTCGCGTTTTTAGGGGAATCTTGTAAAGGAATATTAGCATATCAGCCAAGTCGACCCCACCCATATTTTTATTATAGTTTTTGACTATTTTAGGGCAGTCGACATCAACCCTTGCTTTATTTTCTTTGCTATAACGTTTTATTTTATCCACGGGGTGAGCATCGACACAGGAACTGATAAGGGTACATTTATTGTCTAACCACTTTACCACTGCCAGTTTATTTTGGTTACAAACTCCTTGCGCGAAACTGCCTCGTGGTTTCTTTTTAAGGTCTTTATCAGAAGGAAGTACACTCTCACAGCCCCTTAGCCGGTTTCCTCTTATAGTACCAGTGCAAAATATTCCGTAGTTTTCACGTAACATGTATACGAGCTCAGGTGAAGTAAAAAAGTTATCACAATATACATTTGCAGGTTTCTGGCGAATCGTTTTACACAAAGCAAGAACTACTAGCCCTCCCAAACCTATAGAAATCTCATCCTGTGTGAAAGTATAATTTCGAAAGGTATCCTCCCCTCCATATATTTTTTGGCCTGTAATAATTTGTCGTAGCAAGGATAAAGCGACTTATTTGTCTTACGTATGATTTCATATTGCTGTCGAGTAAGGTCGGCCTCTTTAAACATCGCCAATGCTTCTTGAGGTGTTAATATATTGTGTTTGTCGGGTTCACTCGATGACTTGTGCCTGCATTTCTGTGTTTTTCCACCCTTGTTGGCGATTTTGTGATTGTATCAGTAGTTATGGATAAAAAATATTCTTTTATTTAATTTTGAATTTCAGACCCTGGTATTCCTATTCTTTTTGTGCTTGCTACTTTTCTCTTCGCCTGACTCCATACAAGCTCAATTGCATTGAGGTCGCAATGATACGGTGGCAGCAACAAAATTTCGTGATTAGTGGGTATGACAATTTTTTTATAAGTTCTTTTGCTTCGTAAACAGCTGCAGGTTTATTTTTCACCAAACACATTAATTCAGCTTTGGTATGATATTCTTCAAAATGAATATTATTCTCTTGAAGTTTTATTCGGAGATTAGCTTTAGAATCAGACATAGTAGGAGGTTTGTTCAGTTATTTCGCATAATAACTTGCATCGTCCATGTCAAGTACACTAGGTTTAGTGGGATTTGGTATCAGCATTTATTCAAACCATTTCATAAAGTTGGTAGCATTCATATCATTATGGTAGTCAGCTGATTTGGATTGTGTGCTGAATACCAATAATGTACCTGGCACAAAACAAGCAAGTACAAAGATATGTCTTTTTCCAGAGGATATATTACTCGTAGTAGTGACACCACTTTTTCAAGGTCCTTGCCACGATTTTTTTACTTTATAGTTCTGATGTATATATGTCTCATCAAGGTAAATAATCTGTTTACCTTCTAGTTGTTGGGAAACTTGATTAGTTTTGGTAATTAAAATGAAATATGCAGATCGGATGCAAAAAACGTGTGCTTCGTTTAATGGTCTCTTGTACAGCAGTATGACGTTAGTGAGAATTGACATTGACAGTAAATTTGACATATAAACTAAATGTTGTGTTGCCAACACTAGTCTCTTTAAATGTATCAAAAGAGACTTGAAGAGAGACTCAAGAATCTGTGTCCACAATATCATATGTCATTCATTTTTATTCTTTTGAAAGTCAAAAACGTTCTTGTGTAAAAAAAAAAGGGTTTCACTCCATCCCGTAAATCCAATTGCTTCTTTCAGCTCATTGTGCGGGCTTCTCAGTATTGGGACTTGTTTTTTCACTCCATAAAATTCGTTTATTTGTTTCTTATAGCCGAAATATGAAAATGATCCGAATTGGACACTTGCTGAATGTGGACGATTTTCCCCCGAAGTATTCCACTGTCCTTGATTTTTAGACCCTTCAATTTTAATTCTTCTTAGGGTCTTCAAACTTACATCTGAAGAGAAAAATACAATAAATTATGTAACAGTAATAATACTAACCAGAGACATTTAAGACTTTTTGCGTCTCATATTTATTGGTTGTAGTGTAACGGCTAGGGCTGCGCAGGGTAGGCTGCGCAGGCCGTTAACGGATAGGTTGGTAGAGGTAGAAGATAATTATTGAAACAGCTAGAAAAGTTAATACATATAATTTAAGATAGGTTGTAGTAACACGGCTAGGTCGCGGGTAAGGTCACTGGTTCTGAGTACTCGCACATATAGGTAGGAAGGTTCCTTGGCAGCACGTGGTAGACTTGGGGGGCCTGTTCAGCACAGGCTCAGCAGTAGGCCGGACGGCCCTCGTAAGTCCGCTGGTAGTGATCGTCGGTAGTCATGTGGAGACAGCCTGTATGATAGGCAAGGCAAGTCCGTGTAGAGTAGGAAGATGAGCTCATACAATAAGGCCAGTAAACGAAGCAAGCGAAGGTCAAAAGTAAATATCCAAAATACTGTGTAAGCGTAACGAACGAACGGCAGAGCGATCAAACGACGTCCGTGAACTGTATGACGCATGTTTGGTAACAGGTACCGTGGACATGGTCGTACATCAGCAGTCATATTAGCTGAGCAGAAACACAAGTCAAATACCGTTAGGGACTGCTTGCTTTTACATTTTGGGCAGCGACAACCATAACAGGTAAACTTCGGTTTGCCAAATCCCCATTTATGTGCTTGATGTAGTTTCCGCCTTAACAACAACATTTTGCTTATCTGTGTCCTGTCGTGCCTTCTTTCTACATACTTCGACTGTATGACCGGGAAGACAACAGTAACCACAGCGTACCTTATTTTGTTTTTAGTTAGTTTTATGTTGTGTCGTTGTATCTTTATCGTGTATATAGTCTGATTCCTCTTTTTGATTATTTTTCTCTACTAGTGTTTTTTCAATATCCCTTGCCTTTTGTAGTAGCTTGTCAAAAGTTTTTATAGACTCCCTACAAATCTTCTCCCTCACGGTGAATTTAATCTGGCCAAATCTGATCTCTTGCTGCTCCGTATGTGGTTCTGACATCTCGGCAAGAAGCGCCCGTTTCTTGGCAACGAAAATCTCTGTCGGGGTCTAGTTATCTTGCTTAACACCAACTATTTCCTGATAGATTACGTAGTCTAATTTCTTTGGGTTTTTTTACGAACCGATTACACTATGGGAATACATTATACGACGATATCACCTTCGAAGAAGATGATAAAAACTTTTTACGCTTTTCAAAGGAAGATTTGGAGCATCTTACGAATTTAATAAGGCCAGCCGTGGAAAAGAGTAATACTTACATGCGTGATGCTATTTCTGTTAATGAACGGTTATGGTCACACTAAAGTTTTTAGCTACGGGTGATTCCTACCCTACGCGAGTTTACAATACTTATTTCGTATATCTAGACAAAGTATTTCATCGATTATACCAGAAGTATGCGACGCACTAATTGAAGCATTGAAGGATTATATAAAGGTAAGATATAAATGAGCTCAATTATTTAATCACCAGTCTTTATTGTTTGATTAAAGTAAAAGTACAGTAATTTCTTTATTAATCTTAATTTATGATGAAGTGTCTGCGTTATTATTAGAAAATGTATTAATGGCAAAAAGATCGGCAGAATCATGGATCATGGATTTGCGTCCTGTAAAAACTCCAAAGTTATAGTTTGGCTATTTAGTAGAGGTTGGTGTCCGGAATTTGGGGTATTAGAGGTGATTGTAGGTGGCAGACCTGGATTTGCTTGTGTTGTGAAACTTGAAGGCGGAGTTGATGTATTCGAAGAATTGTATCCAGCAGTATAATATCCCCTTGGATGTTGATGAAACTGACCAATATCTGCTTGAAATAGTACGTCTAGTAATGCTTTATTCACATACGGTACAATTTGCGGATCATATTTTCGTAACTCACTAGCTACATGGTTTCCAAATGAGTCATAATGGTCATAAGATTTTTCACTTGTTTTTTTTTTAACATGTTGTAAGCATCTTGAAGAGCAATATCTTCATTAACTGCCACCGCACGACGTTTAATTGGTCGTTTTTTTGTCCTCGTTATATTTGCCGTATTATCACTGGAATTTGAAGGTGCCTCACTAACATCTAAATTAAAACCAGAAGTAAGAATTGATTGTGAGTTTGAAGTAATACTACTTGCATATGTGGGCGAAGCCGAACCATCTTGAGTTTCCTCATTCGGACTTGGGACAATATTCTGAAACAATTTTAGTACGCATTAAGTTATTATATTAACCTTACCCAAGTAATTAAAATACAACGTTTTTTTCAGTTGCCTTCCTCTGAAGAAGAGTGGCGAGTAGTCGAAGATGAATTTGTTAAAATTTGGGACTTCCCCCATGCATTAGGTGCTATGGACGGGAAACATATCATGATCCAAGCACCCTTTAAAAGTGGTACTGAATTTCATAACTATAAAAAAAAAATCAGTATTGTCCTCTTTGTGTTAGTGGATGCTAATTATAATTTTCTATATGTTAATGTTGGAAGTCCTGGCCGAATATCTGATGGCGGTGTATTTAAAAACACACAATTATATCGGAAGTTAGAAAACCACCAATTAAATATACCACAACCAGAAGTATTACAGATTCCATATGCTATTAAAGTCCCATACATGATATTAGGAGATCAAGCATTTGAATTGAATAACTACACCATGAAACCATTCAGAGGAACACCAGTAACAGGATCAGTTGAAAGAATATTTAATTATCGCCTGTCCAGGGCGCGCCGAGTGGTGGAGAATGCTTTTGGGATATCCAGTTCTGTCTTTCGAATTTTAAGAAAACCACTATTGCTTCAACCAAAAACAGCCAAGAAGGTGGTCTTAGCGATTATGTACTTACACAATTTTCTACGCAAGAGTACTACTTCGAAAGATATTTACACACCTGATGGAACCTTTGATAGAGAGGTAAATGGAAATATAATTCCTGGAAGTTGGAGAACGGAACAGGGTGGTAGTTCTTTTCAGCCCATCGATAATATACCGCGAAGACCACCTAACTCTGCCAAATACATACGATTGCATTTAGCAGAGTATTTTAAAACAAACTTTCCTCTTCCATGGCAAAATTTACAATAATTATTAAAATAAACATTATTCTAGAAGGAATTTATAAAACCAGCAAAATAAGTATTTTTTTATCATTACCTCCTGGTCACGTTGGCTATCTGAATCTATTGTGTTTTTTGGAATATCCTTATCGTATAAAAACTGGAACCATGTGTATCCAAACCATTTAGAAGTATAATATGTGTCGTCAGCTCCTGTAAAATACATTAGTTCCATTTACATTTAATTTTCTATTGTAATAAATCTTCTTCTAATATATAAAATTCTCGTGTCACGGTGTTTGTTGCCAAACTCCTCCGAAACGGCATGACCGATTTTTATGAAATTTTTTGTGTATATTAGGTAGGTATGAGAATAGGATGTAAACTATTTTTCGTACCCCTAAGTGATAAGGGTGGTCCACCCCAATTTTTTTTTTTTCTTTTTTTGGACAATTTTTTTTATGATTTGCCATTAAAAAATACATACAACCCTAAATTTTCGCCCTTCTACCACCAACCCCTATTTTTTAATAGCGATATTAGTACTTTAATAATTTTCTACTCTTGGCGGTCGATAATTAATTGATCAGTTACCACTCGATATTCCCCGTCAGGCGTCTACCAGTGTCACTTCTCCTCCCGTAAACAGCTCAGAGTAAGGATGAGAACGAAACCGGTCTCCTGTCGTTCTCTCACAATAAGCTTTCTCTCTCTCACTCACTAAAGTTTAGGGCCTAAAATGAATCCCTATTTGAACACGCGTGAACGGCTGGACCGATTTCACTCTTTTTTCGTTATTGTAAGGAGAAGGATCTTAGGATAGGTAGGTGAAGATAGGGTGTGAGGTAGGTATGTAGGTAGGTAGGGTAGGTAGGTAGGGCAGGGTAGGTAGATAGGAAGATAGGGGAAGCTAGGTAGGTAGTAGGTAGGGTAGATAGATAGGTAGGGTGGATAGGTAGGTAGGGTAGGTAAGTAGATCGGGAAGTGTAGGGTAGATAGGTAGGTAGGGTAGGTAGGTAGGTCGGGCTGTGTAGGGTAGGTAGGGCAGGGTAGGTAGGTAGGTAGGTCGGGCCGGGTAGGGTAGGTAGATAGGGCAGGGTAGGGTAGGTAGATAGGTAGGTAGGTAGGTAGGTAGGGCAGGATAGGTAGGTAGGGTAGGTAGGTAGGTCGGGCAGTGTAGGGCAGGGTAGGGTAGGTAGGTAGGTCGGGCAGTGTAGGGTAGGTAGTTCGGGCAGGGTAGGGTAGGTAGGTAGGTCGGGCAGTGTAGGGTAGGTAGTTAGGGCAGGGTAGGTAGGTAGGTAGGTCGGGCAGTGTAGGGTTGGTAGGTGGGGCAGAGTAGGTAGGTGCGCCGTAGATAAGTACTTATACCCGTGCGAAGCCGGGGTGGCAGCTAGTAAATCAATATTATATTCATTTGACGGTTGTTTTTATTTGTTTACCGAAAAAAAAGGTTAAACTAGAATTCGACAAAAAATTTAGTGTTTTCTATACTAATATTATAATCTATACTTCTATACTAATATTATAAAGAGGAAAACTTTGTTTGTTTGTAATGAATAGGCTCAAAAACTACTGGACCGATTTAAAAAATTCTTTCACCATTTGAAAGCTACCTTATCGACGAGTAACATAGGCTATATAATATCACGCTATGTCTCACGGGAGCGGGGCAGTAACCAAAAACGCGGGCGAAACCGCGGTGGACAGCTAGTAGTGTATAAAATATTTACCTGATCCAGTAACTTGACTCTTCTTAACTCCAGATTTCTCCCGTCGAAAGGATCCCGTTAGTGACTGTATTTTTTTCTTCAAGTCTTTGACGGGAATGTTGACTTGCTGTGATATTTGGGGTTGTTCCCAGAGGTCCACGAGTCTATTGTTCTCGAAAAATGAAAATTCATACTTTACTTCCCAAAGGGTCCACGACATTTTAAAATATAGAATCTTTTCTTTCCCTACGGGTCCATGAGAATATTTGGTACAGTCAGCAATAGAAGCTTGGCTAAGGGATTAATTTTTATTATTTCTATGAAATAAAACAATTAATATAGATAAATAAGAACTCTTTACTGTACCTATCACATGAATGGCCATAACCATAAAAAATCACAGTTTTAGCCACAGTAAATAATTATAAGCTTAGACTAAAATAGACTTAAGTATTTAAAAAATCCGTTTCAGAATAATCACAATAAATCATCTTAATCTTACAATAAAATAGACTTATAAAAAATCTCAGATTCAGAATAAACACAGTAAATCATTTCAATCTTAAACTAAAATAGACGCATTATAAAAAATCACAGTTTCAGAATAAACACAAATTACATCATCTCAATCGTAGACTAAAATCAACTTAAGAAATATAAAAAATTCGCAGTTTCAGAAGAATTACAGCTAATCGTCTCAATCTTAAAATAAAATGAACATTTATTTTTTAAATGTGATTTTTTTGTAATGCCTATAATAATAAAAAACACATTTAAAAAATAATCGTAGTTAACACGTTCAGTGCCGGGAGCCCTCCTGGAGGGATCACCTAATGGATGGGATACCGGTAGCTCTCGCGGAGGGCTCATTTTAAATGTAGGTTTTTCTTAGCGATACAGCATTATAAACCGTGAAAATAAAATCTGATGTATATTTTTTTCGCCTCTGTGGTCTAATGGTTAAACCACCTGTCTCAGACCCAGAGGTCCCGGGATCGATTCCCAGAGGGAGCAAAATTTTCTGCTGGGTTTGATTGGTGGTAGGGCTTGTTTTAAGTCCGCCTGGCCACCATCTTATCTAATTCTGTCACCATAACAACAATGTTAACAGCATTATTGTGTTTCGGCAGTTAGAGATAAGATTAGCCAGTTCCTCTGTGGTTGAGGATTCCGTGTAAAGCTTGCTTCCACCTTCGGCCTGATCATCACTTAACATCAGGTGAGATGCAGGCCAAAAGCTTCCCCGCGGTGGGTAAAAAAAGATATATTTTAACAAGATTTATTAGTATATTATAGGAGTTGGTTTTAAAATCCAAGTTTTTTTATATTTTTTGTTCACGTTTGTAATTATTCACAAAAAATTTAAAAGGTTGGAAACTGCGTATAGCTACAAGAACCCCTGAAAACACTATTTTACCTCGTTTTACAATGTTTTAGAACACGGTTTTAAACGTAATGCCGTTGCCCATCCACCATCTTTACTTTTAGCGCAAACATAATGTCAGCAACCCTCCCGGAGGGTTCACTTCCAATATGTATGGTGGCAAGGCGTATGAGTTCTATGAAAAGTGGGTGGAGTCGAAAATGTTAATAACTATCTAAACACAATAAAAAAAAAAAATTGCTACTTACTGCATGCTTATTGATTAGATAAGATATTCAATAGATGTTCAATTAATAAACATTTAAATATAAAATCATTAGTGAACAATTTAAATTAATTAATTAATCGATGCTCTTAATCAGTTTATAAACTACGATTATTTTGAAAATGTGTTTTTCTTTTAAATATAACTGTGATTTTTTATTCTTTCTTACAAGAAATTGTTTTTGCTGACTGTACTTTGGATAATTCTCGTGGACCCGTTGGGAATTCATGTAGGAACATTTAAAACTTTATTATAATTTGTCATGGACCCGTTGGGAAAACAAGAACAATAGAATCGTGGACCTCTGGGAACAACCCGATATTTGACGCCACGCGTCTTCCCTTTTACATTTATTGTAATAATCAGAATGTTTAGAGTCCCACAACACTCTGTTATTTTCATAAAGTTGAACAAGTTCACGCAGTGATTCGGTATTGGTCTCCATGATGCATGCGCGCAACGCAAACAACCTGTCCGTCCACACGGAGCGCACGGGTCGTACTGAGGCGGCGTTCGCAACGATCGTATGGCGCGAATGCTCACTGTGAGCACACACGTCTACACAGTCCGAGGCATGCGAGACGAACCATTCGTGTCGCACGCCTCACGATGTCTGTACGCGGCTTAACACTACTTACTAGTGCACCCAAGCGCAACACACTTCCAAGCCCTTCATGACAATAAACGATTTCTATAATCCTTATGTTTTTTATTCAACAATAGTTTTTGTTCCCGCACTGCATTAATAAGAAGATCTAAGTCCATCTTTTTGTAACTAAAACACGGTTATTTACTTTGAAATCCCTTTGCAAAAGCACGTCTTCAAGGTGTCACTTCAATCTGCGTCGCATCTCGTCGCGCAAAAAACAAGTCCGTACTACGTCGCGTTTCGCTTACGTCGCACAATGATTAAGGTAACAACGTAGGCCACCAGTGCATACAACTATTTGATATTTTCGAGTCGTGTCGCGTCGCATCGCATTACCGCGTTTGTCGTTCACTTACCCAGGGACTACATTGTCGCGTTATCGCGAAATTTACTTCGTGCGCACTGTTGCTCAACGAGACGTCGAGCGGTGTGCGAGGGAGAGCATGCAAAGTAAAGTTCGCGATAACGCAACAGTGGTGTAGCCCCAGGGTTAGGATAACGGGTTAGTGCGGTGCCTCATACCATAAACACTCAAGTCTCTTATCCACGTATGTTTGATGTACTTAATTTTAAATGTTTACTAAGTTAAGGTGTTCACTTTCTTCTTTGATTAAACCATCTAAAAGCATATCTTTCGGTAGAAGCGGTAAAGCGGCACAAAGCGTAACTATACGTCTCTCTGCTTTGCACTTATAATTTCCAAATTCTTTGGTTTTCTTCCATAAACACCGATGCCAATGGTAATAGCACCCTGTTATATGAATCTCAGGGAACGCCACTGATACGGCGTTGATTGCCACTATTTCAAAATCACAATGTATTTTTTATGGTTTCAACTCAGGACTTTTGGAATTTTATGAGATCAAACATAAGTAATATCGACGAAATATAGAAGTAGTATCGACTGTTTTTTATTACTCATAAGTACTTTCCGAGGTTCGAAGGGTCTCGTTATGTAAACGCCCATTCAGTACTGGTACTGGTCCAAAGTGACTAACCCAGAAGGCGAACCAGTATACTTAGTTACCGAACGTGACAGCGATATCGCTTATTATATATTATCTGAATAGGCCTTTAAGGAGGTACCGATTTCAGATTTAAATCATTGTAAGTAATCTAAAGAAGGACCTACCTGTTGATTGCAATTCCGTTGCAATTTGCCTCCATATCCTGTCTTTGCCTCTATTGTCCTTATAGGAACCACTGGTTACATCACAAAGCACAGGCTCTTCCCCTGTACTAAACTTATAAGCAGCTCCACGTTCATTTTCTATGATTTTTGTTTTTGTACTTTTTTCTTCTATCAACCGTAACGACTCGCGCACAGAATTTAAATTCAGCTCGGAAGTCGTCGACCGATCGGTCGAACTCGGCCGATCAACCGACAAACGAATCTGAGTTTGTTTAGATTTCTCGTCAAAGTAAAATCACAATAATAAAAATACCATTTCTGAAGTGAAAACTTCTTTAGCGGCGTTGTGCTCTTTTTTGGGATGGGAAAAAAATTAAACTCGCGTCAGAACACGTGACCTGATCGAAAATTAAGACGGAGGGAGAGTTGAAATGCACAACGTTAATGTTTTTGTTGACAGTGCACTCAATTTTATTTTTTTTTGGTTTTTTTTTAATGGAGCTACAGCTTTCGTTCTTGTACTGACTGCAAGCCACATAAATTCCTTACATTTTCGTTAGATGGCGTTACTTAGTTTTCACTTCACATGGCAGTCTCAGACTGCCGCGTTTTTTTTTTAAATAGTTACCAATATCTTAAACAGCAGGGATAATGAAATGAAAATAAAAAGTTTTAATATTTTATGAAAAATCCATTTGCTGCATTGTCCCTTCTTGCGCAGCCTCTTCTTCAGTAAGATCCGATACTGGTAGATTTGTCCGGACACTCATGTTATGCAGCACCAATCATGCATAACTATTGATGCTGCCACTTGCGGTGTATAATGGAGAACTTGATGCACCAGTAAACATCGGAAACGAGCTTTAAGGAGTCCAATCGTTTACTCTACAACATTTCGAGTCTTCACATGTACTCTAGTATAGTATGCTTCTTGGGTACCCGGAGCAGTGTTTGTTATTAGTGTCATCATATTATGTTTCCTCAAAGGGTAACCTGAATCACCTGAAATCAAAATAGCATATTACAATTGTGGTATTCATTAAATTTTTAAATTTTCAAAATCCATGAACCCGAACGCACAAATTACACCGTCTTAGAAGATTATTTCTAACTCTTGATAAGAGGTCGCCATATGTTTTAATTTATTAAAAGATATTATTATTCTGTTTCTTACATCATCAACGGTGTAAGGGACAGCGGGGTGTGAAATGAAAACCAATGATCCTTAAGAAACGTAACACTTTCTATTTTAATAAAGCATAGTTTATCAACTTAATGTAAAACAAAACATGTAGAAACGTTACAACACTGCACATTGATTTACTCAGTAACAATGTGATGAACAATGATGTAGTCAGTGAAAGAAAATTAAAAAGAAAATTGAAGATTAAAACCGCGAGGGAAAGAACTTTTAAATGGGGCCGCGGGCGCGGAGCTAGAGTTACCACAGTGTCTAGTCATGTGTTGGTCTTCGCGCGCCTGCCAAGGAGTGACTGCGATTCTGACCCGTGCAGCCCTTTTTAAAGCCTCACAAGCAAGGGTAAAGGCAAGGGGTATGTTTCCCTTGCAAGGGTGGCCGCCAGTGGCTGTTTGTGTTATTCTATCCTCACCCTTATTGCCCTCGGCCAATATCAGCGCCGACCGCCAGTCACGTACGCCAGATTTCTAGGAAGAAATTAGCAATTTTCCCAAAACGTGGCCTTATAAGGTAATCCGTTCGCCTTGTTGCTACCTACTCGTGTTCGTATTGAACACATCTATCCGCTGTTAGTGCATGTATGTGTGTCAGCTGGTTTGGTTTATAGCATGCTGGTCAGTAAGTAGGACATTTTAAGGGCGCCTTTCGTTTGTACGTAACAGTACACTTTCTCTAACATCGTTATTTTCCGAAGCAAGTCGCCTTTCTTCTGCACATGCTTAAGCTGTAACGCTATATCTTTTTGGATAATGCCTAACTTTGCCAGTTTGTCTCTATTACATTTAAATTAATAGGGATTTCTTTAGATCCTTTATTAGACTCTTGAGATTCAATCTTTTCCGTTTTGTTGCACAATTTGCATTTGAAAACAAATTGTGAGTAAAACCCAATTCTTTTTCTTTCATAAATTCTAAATGCTGAAAATTACATTCAAATGGATCATGCCTAATATTTTTCAATTGTTTAAGTAGGTTGGTAGGTAGTTGCACAATCACTCATTTCACAACTTACTGTCGGTTTCAAAAGAGAAATTGTAAATATCTGAATCGGACTAGGACTCACTGGATTTGTAATATTCATGGAACTGATCGGACGCGAGCGCGAGGTGCACCAAAGGCGATGGCGAATGGCGAATTGGCGACGCGGCACGGTGTAGATATCTTGCTACCTCATATCGATGGCTTAATCTGCAAATCGGCCAACTCCGTTTTATGCAATTTTAGAGGAAGACAAAAAAACTCAATAAAAATTAAATATTTACAATATCAATATTCCAAAATACAATTTGGTGCTTTTTTATTTTACACACACAATTAACTGAAAAAATTGAAAAAATATACTGACCACATAATACACCTATAATAATAGATTTTTGGAGTTGGCCTATTTGAAAATTTAAAAATATAATATACGAGTATATGGGAGTTGTCCACTTTTCTGTGAATCCTGTATTTAGATTTATATAGATTATTTTAGATTAGTATTAGGTAATAAGAGGAAAAAAACTATATTCTTGTCACAAAATCTGTTTTATTACGTGTTATTTTATTATTTTGTTATAAGTCTTAAAATTCACTCATGTGGTATATTGTCGTAGAAGTCCCTGTAGTCCACCGGTAGGGTAGATTTTAATTCCTGGAGGTCTTTAAACTTACGATTTTTTATTTTAAGCCTATTTTCATGAAGATTCGGTAAGCTTTCAATCACCGTGGGTGTGATTTTTCTATCACATCGTTGTGGGAGTAACTGCCACTCATCTTTAAATCTCAGCTTAAAGTGTATGTTCCCCTTTTTATATTGCAGCGCACGAATATCTGTGACCTGAACAAAATTACAAACTCAGGCCGCGAAAACCTGTTCTTTCTTGCACGCCAATCAAACAATCTTCCTAGCCTTTTTCCTAGTGGTGGGTCGTTGTCGAATTTTTCGCGGACGAAACGCAACCGTTTTCGAGACGACGAAAACGGTTGCAAGAAACGGTCGTCGTTGCAACTGGTTTGAAGACGAAGAATAATTGCGTTGCCGTCTTTTCGACGTTCTCGTCGTTGTCGTCTTTTCGACGTTCCCGACGTTCTCGTCGAGTGAAATAGTTGCAGTTTCTTAGTTTCATGTATGTAAAAAGTGAACTTTATATCAGTGATATAAAGTTCACTTTTTATTGTAAGGACTGTTTTGCAAACAAACGGAACGAGACGCATTGACAACTGGTAATATATTATCGACTCTATATCATTGGTATAAAGTTCACTTTTTATTGCAAGGACTGTTTTGTAAACGACGACGACGAACGACGAGTGACTCGTCGTCCGTCCGTCTACTACTTGTCGCGTTCCGTTCGGTCGTTCGAAGACGACGACTCGTCTACTCGTGTTGTTCCGTTCGTTGAATCATTTATCATTGCGTTCTCGACTGTATTTTCAAAGACGTAAAATAAAGAATCGCACTGAATAATTCGAAGACTGGTTTGTGCAACGAAGACTGTTTGAACCCAGGACGTAAAACGGTTCCATCGTCGCAGAACATAAAACGGTCTTTGGAAACGGTTCGTCGTCGCAACGCCCACTCCTACTTTTTCCCAACTATCTTGGGGTCGGCTTCCAGTCTAACCGGATGCAGCTGAATACCAGTATTTTATATGGAGCGACTGCCTATCTGACCTCCACAACCCAGTAACTGGGTAATACGATACCCCTTGGTAAGACTGGTGTCAGACTTTCGGGCTTCTGACGAATCGTAACGACTGTCAAAGATCCTCAAATGACAGCCAGGACCAACGGCTTAACGTGCTTTCCTTTTTTTTGAGGCACGGAGGAGTCTTGGTACTTATGTAAAGATGGTCACCTATCCACTGACCAACCCCGGCAAGCGTAGCTTAACCTGATGGATCGACCCGTGCAGCTTGTTATTACTTAGCCACGAGCTCCTCCTCCTCTTTCTTGCACGCCGTCCAGTACAAAATGGCGGCTGGCACCGGAGTTAGCCACTTTGACGTGTTGCTATGTATGTGTTGGGAGTTGCCCAATTTACGTGCACGCGATTTTCTCGGTAATTTTGAAAGCAGGAGTTGTTTCTTTTTGCATACCGTAAGTGACAACTCCGCGTATTCGACGACATAAAAACATGATTTTGGGTCAAAAGTGGAGTTAGCCGGTTTGCAGGTTAAGCCGTCGATATGATCAGCTGCTGCCAATTCGTTGATTTAGTTATCTTTAAATAAGAATTTTAATTTTTTATAATGAATTTATGACCAAGGCTTTAGAAGACATACGTATGCGCACGTTAATGTTGCGTCTCGACCTCTTTATACCTGGTTCAGAGTGAAGCTTGGCCTGCTGCAAATTAAAACTTTGTTAAGTTTCATTTTTCATGTAATGTTGACAAACCAAAGCCAAAATTACCCAGATTGCTATCAAAATGCCTTCCTTTATCATTCATCATTCTGGGAGTAGCCCCACAAATATAGCATTTCTGCGATGAATGTGTGTCTCTCTCTCTCAAAGCGTTGCACACTTTTCCATTAGTCATAGTGTTACGTATTTATCGGGAGCGGGGGTAGCTAGGCACGTGTAAACAAAACGCGAGTCAGTGTCATACTAATTTATTCGTAGAAGCGCGCCCTCGCTTCTACGAATAAATTAGTATGACACTGGCGCGCGTCCCGACCGACACACACACGCGTGTCGTACGCGCAGTAGGTACAATATACAACATTCCCTTCCCCACATACTTCAGAAAAAGGGCTTACAGCACATAGTCAGCAGAAGCTTGTGCTTAACAGAAATTTCAGAACCACCAAGAACACAAGATGTAGCCTCCAAGTTGTTTATTTGTTCCAAAACCTTATTTGTCTCGATTTTTGTCAACTCCGTAGTTTCTTTGGCAAAAACGAATTTAATTGGACGACGAAACATCGTCGATGATGGACGAGGATTTTGCAAGATAATGTTGTTACCTTCGTCGATTAACCTTAGAGGAACGAACGAATAAACAAAAAGGACTTCATCAGTGTCTTCGCTGTTCTCAAATCTCTTTGTTTGTAAGCACTATGACCGGTACTTGCGTCACATCCCCATTTACTTATAAGAGTAAACGATGAATTGGGTATTAGATTGGGGAGCACACTATTGGATTGGATTAGCAATGTAATACGCTAATGCCTCGTCACTATTTAGCGGTCTATCACTTTGCACAGCACTTGGTTGTTGAAGGCTAATGCATGCACTTGCAGAAGCTGGATTTTCGCCAATGTCCTTTATAACTTTGGCAACGTTTTTATGTTCAGTTGACCGTGCAGCTACCTCTGCAGTAGTCATTAATTCCCCAACACTCCGCGATTGTACATCTCGACGGTATAATCAATCTACATTACAAGCCATAGATATAAGAAATCATTTTAATAGTCTTTAAAATGATTTCTTATAAGTATCTTTGTAACCTATAATAGGTTACAAAGATACTTATAAGAAATCATTACATACCTATTGACTAATTTTATTTGTACAAATAAAAAACTACCTACCTTCACAATCTGGAAATTTTATTTTATTTCTTCCCATAATCTTCATTACGTGTTTATATTTATGCTGTGGGTGACTAGACTTCCTAATAGCAGGCCTAGCCAGTATTTTATCAATACAAGTTTCGCTGTTCATTGTTTTGTGGCAAATACAACTTAATATCATTAAATCAGTAAATAAATAGTCATCTTTATCGTGCTCCGGCCTTGGGATTTTTTTTTGGAAAATCCAGGCTTTGGAGAACATACTTTCGAACGAATTGGTGAAATATTTATTAAACATTCAAAATTAAACATAACTAACATAAGTGAGTGGATTCCGCCTTTATACATATATATAGTGGTATAGATAACCTTTCAATTATGTAGGTAGGTACCTAGTTACTAGTGCACCCAAGCGAAACACACTTCCAAGCTCTTCATGACAATAAACGATTTCTATAATCTTTATGTTTTTTATTCCACAATAGTTTTTCTTCTCGTACTGCATTAATAAAGAGATCTAGGTCCATCTTTTCGTAACTAAAACACGGTTATTTGTTTTGAAATCCCTTTGTAAATGCACGGTCTTCCAGTTGTCACTCAGGCGCGGTCGCAGTCAAAGACTTTGGGGGGGTCACACAGACAATAACTTCTTATTTATAGTAAAAAAAAACTTTTAACAAAAAAAAAAAAACACTTCTTCCGAAATTAAAGTTATTTTTCACTTTGTAGTGTTTTTTTTGGAAGTCGGTTGTTTTTTTTTGTTAAAAGTTTTTATTTTTCACTTTTTAGTTGTGGTAACTACCACCCACAAATTCGAATACCACTACCTTCTGTGCAAATAACAGTGACAGGAAGTTATCATCATAATCATCCATATAAACTAAGTGGGAAAAATACGTATTATTGAAGCTAATGGTAGCCACACACGTTACGATTTGCTTGCGCAAACTTAGGCTTGCGCAAATTTGCTTGACGTCGGTATTGACCACACACGTTACGATTTGCTTGCGCAAATTTGCTTGACGCCGGTATTGACCACACACGGCTCAAATTTGCTTGTGATATCATTTCTGTTTAGAGACCGTCCAGGTGTGTTACGCGGTAATGGCATCAATTGATGACGCTTTGGCAATAGTTGGAGGAGGCGGAGCGCGCGAGGGATAGACAAATGTTGCGACCTCGCGCCTCTAGCCGCCGCCGTAGGAGACGCCCTGGGCGTCGGGAATCGCGAGCCGATTTCCGGCCACCGTAGGCGCGGGCTTGCGGACGGAGAGCAATGGGTAGCTCGATTGTTGATAAAAAAAAACACGAGGGGCAGTCTTTGGGGACTGCCGATGGAAGTGAAAACAGTATCCTATAATATTATGTTAATCCAGGTAATAAACTATCTATCTGCCTCATCCAAATCCTATTAGTAGCATAACATAATGATTGAATACTATCGTGAATTCATGCATGCCTAGTACTTTTTGTTAGGTTTCTGCTCAGATATTGTGCACAACGTCTAATGATTGAAATACTATCTTGAATTCATGCAAGCCTAGTAGGTACTTTTTGTTAGGTTACTAACAAATTCTACTCTCCCTCCGTCTTACGAATTTTCGATCAGGTTACGTGTCCTGACGCAAGTTTAACATTTTTTACCCATCCCAAAAAAAGTGCACAACGCCGCCAAAGAAGTTTTTGCTTCAATAAACAACTGAAATTGGAACACATGCCCCACACACGCTCAAGCAAATTTGCGCAAACTCAAATTTGCACAAGCTTGGAATCGAAAATTTAAAATCACACAAGCCTAGAAATTTGCGCAAATTTCTTCCCACACACGTAACGATTTGCTTGCGCAAGCCTAAATTTGCGCAAGCAAATCGTAACGTGTGTGGCTACCATAACTCAAAAACCATCCAAGCTAAGTTAATAAATTTTTTATGGGCCCACCTCGAGACCTTACCCTTTCAAACAAAAAAACAATAAAAAAAAAACAAAGTCGAACATAATTATAACCTCCTCTTTTTTTTAAATCGGTTAAAAATTAGACTATTGCACAAAAAACTTATGAGAAAGAGAAATGAATAACTGAAAAACTGAACTGAAAAACTGTGAAACTGAATTAATGAAATTATAAAACAAATGGAAGTCTTCTACTCGTATTAGCGAATTGGTTTATGATATTTGAGATTTGTCTGGGGTTATATCCGGATGAATGTTAAGAAGAGCTAAACCTGTCAGCCTCTCTTCTGACATATTTTCTCTCAACCAGGTTTTTACACTCCTTAACGGGCTCGCGAACGATGGAAGGAGTGGAGGGAGGCCTTTGCCCAGGAGTGGGACAGCACAGGCTAGCATAAATAAACGTAGAAAATGATCTCTCTGACGTCGCAGCGCCATAGGAAGGGTTGCCAGAATTTTCAATAAGGTCTTTATATTGGGGTAGAGATAGTCGTCGCAAACTTGGATGGTAGAAACCACACAACTAGGAACTTTTGTGTCAATGTTTTCTTTGATTTCTCGTTTCCACTTTGATATCCATAGCTGATACTCTGTAACACAGTGGAAGCAGGAACGCCCAAGAAATTTGAATAAAATTGTGATGCTTTCTTCACATTAATTTTATTCTATGGAATTGGTAATATACTTGTCAAATAAATCGACAAAAACATCAAAATATGCAGGAACAACTCTAAAAAAAAGTAAAAATTGAACATTTTGGCACGACAAAGTGGCGTCCGCGCAGGCGTGCAGCGCACTACACTCCGCGTTCTATTTATTTGTTTTCTATTGTTTTTTAAGTGTTAATCGACGGGAAATGTTGTTTTTTAAATAATTAAGTAGTGTCGTCATCGTATATAGATAATATTTGCACTAAATAATTAAGTAGTGTCGTCATCGTATATAGATAATATTTGCACTAAATAACATCGTAATTACCTATTACGGACCCATCAAAAAATGTAAACAAACTCGGTAATGAAAAAACGTGTTGTTGTGTAATTTTGAGTTTTGTGTATGTAATCGCTGGTAAGTCATTTATTTTATATTCTATATTAGTTATTGTATAATAAAAATGCATATTACAGAAAAAAAAAAGAGTTCAATATTTTTTTTCAACTAAATAATGTTACGTAATGATACGGATACCTATTTATTGAACTTTTTTAATTATTTGTGGTTTTATTTATTGTGTTTATCCGTAAAAAATGGTTTTGACCGATAGTATATGTATTCATAATGTATCCTGCGAAATTTCATGTGAATCGAACCAGTAGTTTTATTATAAATCATCAAAACAATGGACAAAGGAATTTCTGATAAGAATGTTTATTTATCAATACTAGCGTTCGCTTACAAAGATTCTAAGTATTATAAAAAATCCTTTGTCTATTCAGGTACCCAAAACCATTAACTATAAGACTATTTACGTAACAAAAAGCTCTCAGATTTTGTTTATGTTAGCGCGCTCTTATCTCCGACGCGCCGCGGGCGATCTCCGGTACTTAATGGTATGTGCGGGCGGGTACGTTCGATGCTAGGGGGTTAAGAAGAAGAAGAAGAATATTTGTTTATTTTTTACCACAAATTACAAAGAAATTAAATACGTAGTCTACAGACACAATTTTACAATTAATTTGTGGAAGACTGGTGCCTAAACTAAGTTTTTTACAAAACTTGTATGTCAGGTCACCAGGCCCCCTAAACAAAGTTTTACATAATTATGTTGTACTGGAGACGATCTGATAGCATATAATATTCTAATAAAAATTTCATACATTACAATTATTATATTACCATATCGAAGCACGTTAAGCCGTTGGTCCCGGCTGTGATTCGTGGATCTTTGACAGTCGTTACGAGTCGTCAGAAGCCCGAAAGTCTGACACCAGTCTTACCAAGGGGTATCGTATTACCCAGTTACTGGGTTGTGGAGGTCAGATAGGCAGTCGCTCCATGTAATATACTGGTATTCAGCTGCAACCGGTAAGACTGGAAGCCGACCCCGAGATAGTTGGGAAAAAAGGCTAGGAAGATTGATTGATATCGTCTGCTAACTGCGAAAACATGATAAATGCAGTTTTTGTAATTTCGAGTAAATGACTTTTGAAAGTTTAAGTTTTAATTTGATCTATTTCAAACTCATTACTTAAAAAACTGTTACAAGAAATTTTGCACTAACTACCGTTCTTTTCAGATTTAGTCTTATTTATTATTTGGTAATAGTAAAAACTGTATTAATTTATATTTAGATCGAAAGGGGACCGCATTTATTATGTTTTACCTGTACTACACAAAAGTGATATTATCTTCTGAATTAAATGATTTCAAAAGCTCATTTCAGTTTTGTATAATGGCTTATTGTATTTTTAACTAATTACTTGATAGGACAGATTGTTTTTGACAAAACTCGCTAAAATAATAATAATTTTGATACATTTAATCTGTTTTACCTGTAGAATTTTAGTGTAAGTATGTCACTTATTAGGTACTTTTGTATGAAGAAAGGAAGGATACTTTTTATGATTAATTACCGATTTTTTTTACATAGGTAATCTATGAAACAATAACAAATGAAACGATTTATTAATAATCAATCAACTTTATTTCATACCACATAATTATGACAATCAAACTTCGATCACTAATGAAGAACAATCAAAGTCCTTTCCTTTTTCCTTTTGGGTAAACGGCTTTTAACCCTTTCCTAGCGAATATACCAAAAATAATGAAAAACAAAGTTTTTATGATTCAATATGGATAAGGGATAGTAAAGAAACCTAATTTATTTTTTTCAGATTTTTTTATTATTTCTAGGTACTATTTTTATAACCTAGACTTACAAGTACCGTCAGAAACTTTGGGTCACAGAATGACTAATAAAATAGGAACATACTAGTACTTATTTTTAGTTCAAATTAATAATTAAATTAAAAAGTAATTAAACATTAGCATTGTTAGCATCTGCAAAACAATTCTTGTTTTCATTTATGCACAAAAATAATTATATTACAGTATGAACATTTTGAGTGAGGCTTTGATTGCACTTTCTTCATGCTGCATACTTCACACCTCCCTCTATTTGGCACAAACGTAGGCCAATGTACGCCGTGGTTTCCTAAACGAACGTCTTTCCACGTTGAGAAGCCAGTTTTGCGCCTCTTAGATGGCCCAGGGCTAGGCACAGAATCTCTTGATAAACGTTTCTTCTTTTTGTTATCTTTGATGTTCTTCATAGACATCAACCCTTGCGCAATGGATCTCCTAAAGTCTTTTACGGGTATCTTTTCCATTATGAGTCCATGAATAATATACGCATTTACAAATGTCATATCTAAAATACCCCAAAACAACCTGTGCCACCATTTTGGGAACTTCCTGTCCACGCATTACAGTGCTCTCAATCTGTCTAGTGTATCAACACCCCCCATGTCAGAGTCTTTGATGGCCTTTGGACAGGTGATTGTAGATTTAGACCCATTTTTTTCTTTGCGCGATACTGTATATTCATCATTGCCATGAACTGAAATTACAATTTTGTTGTCCTTCCATTTATAATATGCAATATTCAAATTAGAAAATTTGGCCTCGCTTCAGTTTAGAGTCAGCTACCAGAAAAAATATCAGTTGGCGTAGTGCATTCAAAATATTTCTACCCCCTTGTTTTCAGAATATTCTGGTAAATACGTTTCCACATCACGTTTCATCCATTTACGATTAGGCTCACTCAATAGATTTTTTTTTTATTGTGCATGTTTTGACGTAACAGTTTCCTCAGTCTGAAAATCATCTGGAACAGTGTTGGGAACAAAATATACAATTACCTCTTGGTCTATTTCCGCACTAGGATCTTCTGCCTCAGGTCTTGTATAAGGTTCAGCTTGACTCAACATAATTCTTCTAATGCTGCTTCAAAACTTTCATCAAAATTGCTAGTTGAGGGTAGTTGTTCTTGGGGAATGTTTTCTTCGTCAGATAATTCCACATCTGAAGTTTCAGAATAATCTGGAAGATCTTCCATAAGTAAGGCTTCAATCAAAGCCGTATTCTTTGAAATATTCATTATAAATATCTGTAATATAAGATAAACAAATATAATAATATATTCGATCTAATAAACAAAAAATCAACCAAAGTCACTGACGGTACTCATAAGTCCTTGTACATTTTTATCGTTATTTTAGCACTAAAATTTAAAATTATCATCTAAAACCATATTAATTGTTTATTTAAAACTACAATCTTATATAATAATAAAAAACAATAATACTTACCCCGTTTATTATATTTTTAAATGTTTTCTAAGACAAAAGCACTCCGCAGTTCTCAAATCCGAAACAGGTCGCTACTTGAAAGTGTCACTTGCGAGCGGTATTTAGGCAAAATTTAAATAAATCACTGTGATTGGCTAGCGTAGTGGTACTGGAAAGGAACGTCAGTGTCCAATACATAATGCGCGATCGTATTGTCGAAATAATGAACGGGGAATCATCCGGTACAAATTGGTACCGTCAGTTAGGAAAGGGTTAATTCAATCATGTTAATCTTCCGACGACTCTTCGTCTACCGAAGGTTTCGGTTTTACCTGATTGGTTACAGTTGGTAAAGACGAGTACCAACCATGGTATCCCTCAGGTATGTATACTTCAAACTCCAGTAGTGACGACAAATATAATTTGTTTCCTCTTCTCTCGAGAGGAAACAAATTATATTTGTCGTCACTAACACTACATTTATAGAAACTTTTCTCTCTGTCAATCTCTTTTGATATTTTAGCACTCCTTTCTTTTTATTTCCCAGAATAAGGTAAACCTTCAGATCGTCTTTTCTTCGCGAGATTTAGTTTGTTTTGTTTTCCGAGTTACCTCAAATACCTTGCCATACGAGAGATCTTACGACTTGATGTGCATCAGTAGTGGGCAACTCCTAAGTATTCGATCATAACGTTGCCGTCATTACGTTGAACTGCTTTGTCAATATAATGGTCGTCTCAATAGAATCACAAAATATTTTCCAAGTTCTCATCTGTGTTATTCGCCCACTGTTCTCCAAATAAATCCTCTGGTTTGATTAAAGAGCCTGGATCCGGGTTGTTAGGGATCTTTATCAGAGTCATTGCTGTCGAACATGGTAATTTCTGCCATTATTTTCTTCCTAGACTCGCTTAAAGCCGAAGTGCAGTTCGAAGCCGGGCTCCAAAACCCTTGATGCGAAGGACAAGGCTCATCATCCAAATCATCAATAAAACAATTAAAAAGACAAACAAAAGTTAGTAGATAATCATAACGAAAGCAAACAATGAATCGTGCGGTTGATGTGTCGAGTGGTAAAAAAGCATAAATGACATTTATTTTAATTTTGCTGTAGGGAAATTAGCAAACCAAGCAGAAATATCTTACTGGTAAAATGGAATAAATATCTTTAACATAGTTATGGTGTTTAAATTATAAGGTTCATAATAATAAATGCGTTTATGACCTTTTCTCAGAATAATTCTTGCCATTATGATAAAATGTAAAAAGCATTAACCGTATTTATTATTTTTTTACTGTATAAACCGAAACGAGTTTAAGCCATAAGATTATTTATTATGTTATACTGGTATATTTTTTTCCAAATGTGCGTAGATATCACTTTTACAAAGTCATTATCTCGGCAGCTATTGGACCTAGCATTTATTCGGTTTTACCAGTAAATAGTGCATTTATCATGTTTTCGCAGTAAGCAGACGATATTGCTCATTAAAAAAAAATTGATGATGATGAATATTTGCTTACAAAAATAAAAATAAAGTGGAATAAAGTAATCTAATTATTAAAAATACATGCAAGGGAGAATTTAGGTGAGTGTGAGTGGTGTGTGGGGTGAGTGTGTGTGATGTGGAGTGTGTGTGGTGCGGGGTAATTGTGTGTGCGTTGCAAGGGAACATTATGTTAGGATATGGTTTTGAAAAGGTCTTCAATTTGGGTATAATCTAAAGTGATAAGCCAGTCAGTTATTTTTCTCTTAAAATATCTTTTGTTTAGGGAATGAATGGAGAGTAAATGATTCAGTCTGTTGTAAAGAAATGGGCCAAGAAAGGAAAAGAAATTTCGGGCAAATTGAGTTTTAACTGAATTAGGTTGTCATACATTCCTTAGTTCTACTTCTTCTCAAGTCAGAATTCTATGGGAAGATCTTCTTCTGTATAATCTGTATATTCAGATTTTGGCATAAAAACGCCTAATCTGAAAAGGTTTATGGTATCCGCAGAAAGTCTGTCTTTTTGGTCAGTTGTTATGTCTAGCAGTGGAATGTAAACCTAAACAGTCCTCCGGAAATATTCCTCGTCATTTCCTTGGTAGTTATCACGAAGTGTTTGCCGAGGCACAGTACGAGGCGTTTTAATAATTGTACCTAGTTTTTCACCTAGGTCTTGTGCTTCGATAAATAAATTGTGAAAATTTTCTTCAGCATTTTCCCGTTTCCAGAGCAGAACGGCCATCGTATCTTTAAGAGAATCTGATGCTTTCCCTAAGTCTAATGTTGGTTTTTGTAAATATCGGCTTAGGGAAACTGTTACAGCTGAAATATTTACAATAAAGTTAATAAATATATGGTTGAAAAATAGGGTTTAAAATGCATAAGAATTACCTAATCTTATTTTCTTACCTAGTACATCGGACAAGCAAATGGACGCGATTAAAAAATCGGGACTGCATAGAGCATGTCGTAAACAATTGGCATTAGATGCAGATTTACTGTCTTGCCAGGTTGACATTTTAGTTAGTGCATCACATATTTTCACCAATGAGTCGCCTTGAAATTGCAAATAACCGTCATGACGTTCTACCCATCGAGTGTCACACAAACTTTCCAGTTTACTACCAAGAGCGTCTTTAAAAACTCTGCTTCTCTTGGCTGAGGCATTTGTAAATGCCACTAACTTTTTCATTGTTGCCGACGCATTCGACGCATTTCTACAACTGGTGACCTTCGATTATATGCTAAAGAATTATTAAGGATGTGATTATTACAAGGGCATTTTCTGGCATGGGTAGGCAAATTGGTATGGCAAATTTGATCAATTCGCTTACAGCTCCTTTATGTAACCTCAGAGGCCATAACGGAGCAACTATCTGTACCAATGCCAACACAGTTTGATAAATCTAAGCCAAATTGTTTGCAGAGATCTATAACAATATGTGCTAAAGTAACCTGCACGCGTAGCATGAGCACCGCTTTGTCGACGGAAGAGTAGACAAAAATGACTTCTGATTTGATGAATGTGATGGAGGTTACTTCCAAGGAGAGAGCCTCTTGAGAGGCCAGTCGCTGGGGCATTTGTACTGAAGGCATTCTATAAGATAACGGTGCTTCCCTCTTCTGGCGGGCGTCGAAACGGTTGGCCAGTTTGGGAGAAGAGGATTTTGGGGCTTTCGGGCAGCCGCGGTAGTTAGCCGGGTGGCCTAATTGCCCGCAAAGGACATAGCTGGGTGGGTCGGGACATTTGGTGTGGTCCTTGGGACGGGGGCAGTCGGAAGTGCCATGCTCGCCCAGGCACTTTATGCACCTGGGTTTCGCGTGACAATTGCGCTGGGAGTGACCATAGAGCTGGCACTGGTGGCATTGCCCTACGGCTCCGCTCTGCCACGGTTTCTCGATGATGAAACCTGTCAGAGAACAGGTTTTACAATTCTCCTATCTCCACGGGGGAAGACCGGGGATGTGTGAAACCCTCCCTGTTGGGTAAAGACACCCCTGTCGGGTAAAGACATCCCTGTCGAGTAAAGACAGGGAGGTTGAGTACCTAATGGTGAGCCCTGAGCTTGCTTTTCCCGTTGCCTGTCTTATTGTGCAACGGGGTCCTACCAGTCTAGATCGAAGGGTGTAGACACACCCAACCGTTCTAGGTGAGTAGCTGTGGGAGGAAAACTGTCATCCAGTGCCGACTAGGAGATCCCCCAAGGCCGAACACTGGGACCCGTCCAATAAATTGCCTCGACCCTGAAGGGGCTTCGGCGGGTGTATTGGGTCAACACCCCACTCGGCTTTGTTGGCACCGTATGGTATCCACCAAGGACCACGAAACTGTGGTTTTTCCCAGAAGGGGCCAAATAAACGCGACGGGAGACGTTTGATACGACAGAATCGTTTCAGAAATAAAATGTTAATTGTGTCTTGAAAAAGACAGCAATTAACGGTCGTCGATAGTCCGAGACTATAACAGGCACGGTGTCTCAGGATCACTTGAGCCGCAATCGGGGAACTCGTACGCACAGCAGTGGCAGCGAGCAGCGTGACCGTCCGCGTCGGGTGCCGAGCGCAGAGTGTGTGAGAAATTTGCTACTTGGCATGTAAATACGAGTATTATATTCTTGCCAAAAATTAATTGCACATTTACCTATCAGTTATATGTAACATTATTTAAGTTTAATATGCATAAAGTAAATGAGATGATAAAAGTAAAACTACATTATACAATATCAACATTTATTGAATGTTAATAAGAAATTTAATTACACTGTCCTTATAACTAAATTATTGGCCAATGCTTGTCGGTTGCGCATCCCTTCTTCTCTCGCGTCGTTGCCGTCGTTAATAAGGCGACCTCTTTGCGCCACCCATAAAAGTCCTTCACTGGGGATCATATCTCTCCGCAGTATGCAAATATTATGCAGAGCTAGTATGTATTCCGGTTTTTTTTTTACTGTTACCATGGGCAAACAGTCTAAAATACTGCGCCAACGAGTTTTCCACAATCCAAATGCTCACTCAATGGACATTCGTGCAGACGAAATACAAAACTTATAATTATTTTGTCTAACTGATAAATGTGCATTATTTTTAAATGGAACCATAACATTCCGGTGTACTCCGTATGCAGCATCACCAATAATGTGGCTGTCACCTTCAAAATAGAGATCTGGGTTCTGAATAAAGTTCTGAACAGATGACAGCCTAAATACTCGAGCATCATGCACACTCCCTGCATAACCAGCAAAGACACTGGTGAACAACATGTCATGAGTACAGACAGCCTGGGGGCCAAGTCTACTAATTTACAAACGTCACAATGGTCTCACGATGGTGAGTTTTTGACAGATTTTCAAATCTGTCAAAAACTAACAATCGAGAGACCATTGTGACGTTTGTAAATTAGTAGACTTGGCCCCCTGGAACAATGTATTAACATTTAAGATTATATTATTTGAATTGTAATGTGACTAGGTACATCAAGAGAGCTATCCTTACTTGCACTTGAATTGACTGGGTTCCTTTACGGTTAATATAGGATCGTGCATCCTTGGTTGGTGCATTTATTTTAATGTGTGTACCATCAATGGCTTCCACTACCCTTGGGAATGCACTGTGCCTCTCAAACTCTCTAGCCCCCCCCCCCCCTTCCCCTGTAGGCCATCTTATGAACTGGGGAGCAAGGGAATGGAGAGCATAAGAAACGCGTCGTACACTTCTCAGGGCAGTGGCCACGGCCAGGCCTACATTAAATTTCTCACACACAGATCTGAAAAATAACAAAAATACGTATTTTTTATTATAACTTGTTTCAAGTAGCCAAAACATATTTTCTGACCTGTGTAACTCCTTCACTTAAGTGTAAGCTTAGTAATTTTGAAAACTGAATATCACATTCTTTCTTACATATACCAGTTTTTATAAAATGTTATAAGAAATAAATAAAGGGTGTCCAGCGGGAATTTTACTATTTCAAAATTTAATTTAAATAAAATTTAATTTTTAAAATGTAACAAGGGTCTGCGGATTTCATTTCTTAAAAATAATGTCTTCTACGAGTAAGTGACGTCCATTTCTCGCAATACACTCTTGTAAGCAAACCCTGACATTGGCAAGTACGCGGGAAAAAAGCTCTGGGGAGATGGCAGCGATTTCACGCCGAATATTTTCTTGTAGGGCAGTTATGGTACGGGGATTATTGCAGTACACTTTAGACTTATGGTAACCCTACTAGTAAAAATCACACGGCGTCAAATCCGGCGATCGAGGTGGCCACGGTATGTCTCCGTATTTGCTTAACCCTTAACCTCAACATTGAGACCCTGGCAGTGTGTGGAGTTGCCCCATCTTGTTGAAAATGAGTTCTATTTTTGCGTCCGTGAAACACTTGCAATTGCGATAACAAAAATCCATCAATAATATCGCAGTATACCGAAGAAGTGACAGTTCCTCTCTCATTAAAAAATATGGACAGATTATTCCATGAGCAGAAATCGCACACCATACTGTCGTTTTAGGGCAGTGTAAACTCTTTTGATGCCGTTTTCTTGGATTGTTGGGGTTCCAGTAACGCATATTTTGTTTATTCACATAGCCCCCGATGTGGAAATGAGCTTCATCGTTAAACAATATGTTTCCAAGTGTTTGGGGTGTCCGAAAACGTTCCAACATCGTTCGGGCATACGTTTCTCTTAAAATTTCTTGGATTTCGGATGATTTTTTGTCGCACCTGTGCCACACGTTCTGGCGTTGCTAGACGGTCCGGTTGGTGGTCTATTAACCACTGTCCCTTTTTGTCGGAATCTTTGTACCCACGACCATATAAGCTGCCTGCTCGGACCATCGTTTAAGCGCCGGATATCGAAGTGGGAACAGAAAGCACGACGCGCCCGAACCAACGATTCACCACACTTTAATATTGCTCAACCGCAAACGCGCGGTGCGCTCCCGACCAATTAATTACTCATGGTAACGAACAAATCCGCAAAAATTACGCGACAAACGCTACCCTCCCAGGCCTCTAGCCTCGCTAATAAATGAATAACGATAATTTAAAATTGAAAACTTCCCGCTGGACACCCTTTATAATTTATACTTGTAACAATCTGGTGTAGCCATCATCCAAAGCGCAATGAGAAACTGTTTTTTAGCTTCCGTAGGTTTCCTTCCAAAAGTTATTCCAATTTCCATTATTTTTGGACCTATTAATCCCAATACGTAGTCAAAAGTATCAGGAAACATTCTTTAAAACGAAAGTAAAAACAACGGCAATTTTTTTTTTTTGTGGTAAGAATACAGGCATGTGAACATTAAAATCTATGACGTAAACGCATACCTGAAATGTGTTTTAAACTCATGCGCATTATATTTAATTATAGTTACATCTATGTAATTTGTTATTCTTGGTAATTTTTTTCGTGGTAAACCTTTGCCGGGAGCATGTAAGTAAGCTAATACAAGCACTTCGTCATCCTCTTCATCACTGGACGAATCGTTGTTCTCAAACTCGAAATCTGAGTCAGAGTCAACCAACAAAACAGTGCGATTAAGTTCCATTTTCAAAAAAAGGTTCAATCGTTCTTTCTTGTTTGAGGTTATGATTTATATTTTGACGTTAAGCGAGGACTGTGCGGCGCATTCAAGAGCGTTCCGAATTGTTAACAGCTCTCAGCTGTCATAATGTGATATCTTATTCGGAACGCAAAGAATTGATGTGAGGGATGTGAGCGATTAAGTTCTTATTCGGAAAGCGGCCTGAATAGGCCTGTATGGAGGTACCGATTTCAGATTTAAATCATTGTAAGTAATCTAAAGAAGTACCTACCTGTTGATTGCAATTCCGTTGCAATTTGCCTCCATATCCTGTCTTTGCCTCTGTTGTCCTTATAGGAACCACTGCTTACATCATAAAGCACAGGCTTCCCCTGTACTAAACTTATTAGCAGCTCCACGTTCATTTTATATGATTTTTGTACTTTTTTCTTCTATCAACCGTAACGGCTCGTGCACAGAATTTAAATTCAGCTCGGAAGTCGTCGGCCGATCGGTCGAACTCGGCCGATCAACCGGCAAACGAATCCGATTTTGTTTAGATTTCTCGTCAGAGTAAAGTCATAATAATAAACATAATTTTTTTTTAAATAGTTACAATTTTTTAATACAGCAGGGATAATGTAATGAAAATAAAAAGTTGTAATGTTTTATAAAAAATCCATTTGCTGTATTGTCCCTTGCGCAGCCTCTTCTTCAGTGAGATCCAGTACTGGTAGATTTGTCCGGACACTCATGTTGTGCAGCACCACACATGCATTAACTATTGATGCTGCCACTTGCGGTGTATAATGGAGAACTTGATGCACCAGTAAACATCGGAAACGAGCTTTAAGGAGTCCAATCGTTTTCTCTACAACATTTCGAGTCCTCACATGTGGAGTACATGTAAGTGAGTACACGTACGTAAGTATAGTATGCTTCTTCGGTACCCGGAGCAATGTTTGTTATTGGAGTCATCATATGTTTCCTCAAAAGGTAACCTGAATCACCTGAAATCAATATAGCATATTACAATTGTGGCATTTATTAAATTTTTTGATTTTCAAAATGTCCGCCATGAACCCGAACGCACAAATTACACCGTCTTAGAAGATTATTTCTAACTCTTAATAAGAGGTCGCCATTAGCGGCCATATGTTTTAATTTATTAAAAGATATTATTATTCTGTTTCTTAAATCATCAACGGTATCAACGTCTGTTGAATAAACTTCATTTTTGTCATGAAGAAATTCAATGGTGTGAGGTCCGGGTTGGTCCATAACGGCCAATCCACTGCTGTCCGAACATTTGAGACAAAAGCTACACTGCTACACAGCACGGCAGACACTGGCTACATTGGTACCTCATCTGGCGTTTAGCGGAAGCTCGTCTGTGTACTCTGAAACAGGTCCGTTAAGGAGTTCTAAAAACTTTACACCATTTAAATTGCTATCAATAAAAAGCTGTTATTTCTGTATAAGCCAGCTAATCTGTCTCCCGTACTAGACGCGGATTCTCGCGGCTCCAGTACCGAAGATTCTGTCGGTTGCATGCCAGGAACGGCCTTGTAAATGTACTTTCATCAGTCCACTTCACATTGAACAGGAAGTCGGGGTTATCTAAATTATTTGTTTGCAACCAGCGACAGACGGTTTCTCTAATTGGCCTGTCTCTTTGCAACAACGCCTGTACTTTCTTGTACTTATAAGACTTCCGTTTATCGCGTTTTAATACTTTGTGTATAGTTTCATAATTTACACCAAAATTTCGACCTGCCCTACGCAGACTAGACGTTGGGTTGCGTTCAAAGTAATTCAATCGTCTCGGGTCACTGTTACTCGTGGAGTAGCACTATCCAAATGCGGGATTAAGGGTACATTTTCCCGTATCCTCTGGACAGCTTAAATAATAGTGCTGCCGTCCGTCTGTAGGACATACACGGGTATTCCCATACCTTTCTCGGTATGTTCGCATTGCTAAAGAAGCGTTTCCGTGATATTCCCCATAAATTAAAATCATGTCGGTGTACTTTATAATTGTGTACCCCAAACGAGGCATTGAAAATCTCGAATTAATGTCAGTTTTTAAAATATTGGATGCACCTGTAAACTGTGTGGCATTAAATTGGTGAATTATATTACAATGACTTATCAAGACATCACTCTGGCGTTTCTTGGAACACAAGTTAAACTCACTTATGTACTTTAACATTATTCGGTATACGGTGACGAGTTAAATTATTACAGTAATAACAAATACAATGATCACCCCTGTTTGGAGCTCTTCTATATTCTGGGACGTCAATTGTTATTTGTTGCCAAGAGCAAGTTTAAAAGATAAGTCTTACCTGTGCCACCAGAGGCGTCCAGAAAGAAAATTTTTCCTTCACTTACTTCTACACTTGTCATGACTTGGTTATATACAGACGTTTGCTCGGCAGTCAACGATGGCGTATTATTATTTACAAAACTTTCCAAAGCTACTGTATCAAAATTAGTTTCTCTCATATACTCCCTATTACCGGCAACTTGTGGCTTGGTTGGTTTTGGCAAACCGTACATATCTATCGATTTTCCACCTAATATTAACACTGCTTCTTCAATATCAGATAGACATTTATTTAAAATTTGGTCTTTGAAATTCTCTACATTGTCTCCGATCTCTTTTTGCAGCCTGTGCTTAAAATCTTCAGACAAATAGTCTTTGAAGTCTTCCCAAAGAGCTATTGGGTCTGATATTTGACAAAAGACTAACATAATTGTGAACAGTTCTCGCATTTTTGCTGGCGACTGACAAAGCGCGGCCTCCTACAACGTCGCATGCCAGTGTAGGTCATCTTCAAGCAAACCTAACATTTTGCAAGCAGCTTGGAAAGTAGGCTGCAACACACCATTCACAGTTTTTAGTGCTTCAAATGAAGTTGGGCCCCGCACTTCATGTAGCAGTAAACGCAGATGATAGCACTCCGTATTGTTGGGGTGAACAGTATAGACTCTACCTAAGGCGTGTTCCTTCATCACACCAGGCCAACCATCAACTGTTACTCCTCTTTTTCGTCTTACAAAATTACTCTTATTCCATATGTAATACGGCGGGTACCTCAGAGTAAAGTAGAATTTTAGCAAAGTTATCTGATTGACATTGTTCGAAAAAAGCTAAAAGCGTCGTTTTTGGTGGATTAGCTATTTTGTCAGCGAGATTATTTGAGTTGAAGTAAACTCTCTGACCGTTTTCCAAATGAATTGCTAAATGAACAACTGTGGGGAAACGCTCATGTATGGAAAACCCAAGAATTCGCCACACTGCTTCTGAGCTACTTTGTACCTTCCGCTCTCATAAATCTTCACCTCATCTTTTTCATTTTCTAGTGCAAATGTAGCCTGGTCCGATCCTTTATTAACATACTTGCATACATATTTTATTGATTTGCAATACTCAACGTTTATATGTGCGTTAAAAGTTTTTAATAGTACAGGGTTAAAAGGAACTACCCAACGGTTATCTAGATCCACACCATGAATATTAACGGTAAAACCGCCTTCGCTAGGGGATCGTCTCCGATACTGTGGATAGCCATCATCACCTGTTTGTGTTTCCCTCAATAGAGGTCGGGGATATCTTTTAGTGCAGCTCTTGTTCTTCATACAAGGAGATTTATGATTAAAGCTTCCACAAGGGCCATGAATCATGTTCGACTTTACTATTTCGTAAAGTTTTTGGTCAAGTGCAGGGTCAGGTATTTCAGCGCAGATTACTTTGTCGATAGAGTTTGGTGTTATGCTACTTTTCAGCCATAGAAGAATGTGGACATGTTTTTGCCACTCAACCGAATACATGTAGCAACGAATTTCTCCAAATATTTGTCCTTTAATCAATATATTAATCAGTTTTTTAACTTTTATATGAAACACTCGAGCAATTATATCGTGACGATCACAAGACTTTTGTCCAGGAAGTAAAACTTTGGTAATGTCCTCCCAGCGAGGGTTGCATGTAAACGTCACAAAGAGATCAGGACTTTTGTCCAGGAAGTAAAACTTTGGTAATGTCCTCCCAGCGAGGGTTGCATGTAAACGTCACAAAGAGATCAGGACTTTTGTCCAGGAAGTAAAACTTTGGTAATGTCCTCCCAGCGAGGGTTGCATGTAAACGTCACAAAGAGATCAGGGCGACCGTAGTTGCGTACAAATGTCATCGCATCCTGGGTACGCTCGTGCATGTACCTCGGACCACCAGTGAAAGAGGACGGTAGCGGCGCCGCTGCGCCCGCCGCTGGTGGTGACGGCGCTGCGCCCGTCGTTGACACTGCCGGCGACGGCGCTTCGCCCGGCGTTGTCCCTTACACGGCGACGGACCAGCCGTGGAGGTTTACCGACTTCAACTGGAGAAATTTTCCGAATTCCCCAATTCGACCTGAATTGAGGAGGGAAAGGTTCTCCCAAACAAATGTAGGTCCGACAATTCCATGTGTCGACCCGTATGACATTTTCATTTGCATATGGGATCGGCAATTTATGGAATACATGGCCTCGGAGACGAATAGGTATGTTCAGCAGTTGACATCCCGTTGCTCGAGACCCACAACCTCACTCCCAATATACGTATGACTCGCTGGTTTGACACCAACCCAGACGAGTTATACATGTACATACATGTACTTTGCTGGCGATGGGGGTTGTGTGGTCAAGTCGCGCTTGGAGGAGTACTGGGGTGCCACTCCTGACATATTTTATACACCCGGTTTTAGCACACACATATCTATCAACCGGTTTTTACTATTAAATAAATGCACACATTTTAGAAATAATGATGACATGAGTGCGGTAGAACTGGATAGCTCCGAGGCCCGCTTGTTCAAGATACAGCCACTATTGTCCCATCTAAACTCAAAATTTCAGGCCCTTTACACCCCAACGCAGAACATTGCACTAGACGAGAGTCTTATGATGTGGAAGGGCTGGCTGGAAATCAGCCAGCTCATTCCAAACAAAGCTGCAAACAAAGGCGTCAAGACTTATGAGATCTGTGAATCTCAAACCGGCTATCTATGGCGGTTTGAGATTCACTCTCAAAAGAAGTAAAAAAACCGACCTCCACCGTTGCAGTACGGAGATCCATTAGAAGCCTCTACACCGTCAATTGTTTTGAGGCTCGTCAAAGGTCTGGAGCACTTAGGGTATACATTGTGGATGGACAATTTCTACAATTCGCCATGTCTCGCTCGAAGACTCAAGTGCTTGGGCTTTGACTGTGTAGGGACCCTGCGGACCGATCGTAAGTTTGTTCCGCAGGCCCTGCACAGTCTGTTCGTGGTGTAGCGTGTTATCTAGTGGTTCTTCTTCTGACGCGGTGGCGGTTGGTTGACGCCTAGTTTGCAGGTTTTTTTTTTTTTCATAAGATTTTCGTTTAGTGCAATGTTTCACTATAACATATTTTTTTTTTTTTTACGTATTGTATGCGCAAAATAATAATAATACAGTTCCAAGTTATGTGTGTAATTTTTAATGTGTTTTAATTTTTTCAAGTTTAGATGTGACAATAGTTGCCGTATCCGTGGTGGTGACGCTCGTGGTGGTGGTGGTGCTGGAGCCGCGGGAGGCCAGAATGGTCTAGGTGGACTTTTAAAAACAAAAGTTAAAACTCGCTCGAATTATATCTACAGGGTGGGCCATTAGGGTGTTGGCGGTTTAAATATTCGATTTAAAAAAAACTACGAAACATAACACAAATATATTTGTATTGTTAAAAAGTAGAAGCATAGGAATTTTTAAGACTTAAAAATAATGTTGTCCAAATGGCTTCCCTCGGCTGCTTGGCACTCTTGGAACCGAAGTCGCAAATTTTGGAAAACTCGTTGAAAAGTTGTTCTCGGTATTTTGTTACTTTCCTGAATAATATTCCTCTTCAGCTGCTCTAAATTGGTCGGATTAATCTCGTAAACTACCGATTTGAGGTAACCCCATAGAAAATAATCGCATGGAGAGAGATCGGGGCTACGTGGGGGCCATTCAATATCCCCCGTTTTCGAGATGAGTTTTCCGGGAAAAACATTTTTCAGCAGCTCTATGGATACCTTAGCCGTATGACATGAGGCCCCATCCTGTTGAAACCACATCCTCGAGGTATTGCCTTGAAGTTCTTGCAAAGCTGGCACCAAAAAGTCTGTTATTATGTTGCAATAATTATTAGCTCTAACCGTCATCGCTTGCCCTCTTTCGTCCTCAAAAAAGTATGGCCCAATAATACCGGTTGACGTTATCCCAGCCCACACGACAAGCTTAGGGCTGTGAAGTGGACGTTCATGCAAGCGTCGGGGATTAGTCTCGGACCAGAACCGACAATTTTGCTTGTTCACATGGCCATTAAGGTGAAAATTAACCTCATCACTAAAAATCACGTTGTTGAAATTGTTGAACCGCTCGAGCATCAAATTGACAAAGTTAAGTCGGTTATTGGCATCATTGGGTTTTAATTCTTGGACTATCTGAATCTTATAAGCCTTCAAATGCAGATCACGTTTCAAAATTCGTCGCAAAGTTGTTCTTTTGACGTCCAAAGACTGACTTCTCTTACGTGTTGACTGTTGCGGATTTCGCTGAACTGAAACACGAACACGCTCCACAATGTCGGCTGATCTTGCAGAAACTGGGCGACCACGAGCCGTAATTGGTACTGTTGAGCCGGTTGTTTCAAACATTCTGATCCATTTTCGTAACACATTGGCGCTTGGAACTTCACTTAAATCGCGTAAACCGTGTTCATGCCGATACAAACGTCGTGCAGTAATCACTGATTTATTGTTTTCGTAATACGCTCGGACACAAAATGCACGCTGCACTCCCGTGTACGGCTCCATGGCGACTAAATTTCCAGGAAGCGGCGCAGCGAACAACATATCCCCCGCCACCCCGCGCCGCGCGTTACCGAGAAATTGAAGAATTAAATCGCCAACACTGATATGGCCCACCCTGTATAATAAAATTTACATACATAAGTAGAACTACTACTACCCAAAAAAAATGCGTGCAGTGGGGTTTCCAGAGCCTGGTCCTCCGGCAGCTCCCAAATGTTACATATTGTGAGACTGAAATTCAAAACGATACAATTGTAATACTCAAAATAATTTTGTGTGGATAAATAAATAGGGTTAGTGAAAAAAGCATGCTAACTCGTCAATCGTGTAAGGGCCGGGCCTGTCATTCGTCCTGCGTGAGGCGGAGCTAGGCCCGGAAACCACCACGGCCTCCTCCACCACGTGCCCACGCCCGGCCCCCGCCCACGCCCGCGTCCCCTCCCCCGCGGGCTCGGCCCGGCAGCTACCTCAACTTCGTGCTGCGGTTCTGCAGCACCTCCTCGTCCGCCTCGCACGCGCACTCCCCTACCGCGTCGCGGACCACGCGTGCGAGGACGTCATGGCTCACTAAAACAAGCAAAAAAAAAACATGCAACACAAACAAGAAAAGCACAATACAAAAACGCATAACCCTCTTTTTTAAAGTCGGTTAAAATCTCGTGAGACAAACATAAATGAATACCTAAATAAATACATACACGGAGAAAGGCAAAAAAACAAGTGACGAACATACATGCATAACCCTCTTTTTTTAAAGTCGGTTAAAAGAACAAATCACAAAAAAAAAACAAATTGATAGAAATCGCAAATCACAAGAAAAAGTCTAATTGATAACCATAACCATCTTTTTTTTTAAGTCATAACCCTCTTTTTTTAAAGTCGGTTAAAATAACAAATCACAAAAAAAAAAAAATTGATAGAAATCGCAAATCACAAGAAAAAGCCTAATTGATAACCATAACCATATTTTTTTTAAGTCGGTTAAAATCAAAAATCAGAAAAAAAAATACCTCTGACGAAATGTACGGGAAGGCGCATCCAACACAATTTCGGTTTCGATGATCAAAATGGCAGATTTGGCGCAAATTCAAGGCTGTCCTTGGGTCCGTGGACCCTTGTGGTTTGCGTTTTTTTTCATTTCACTAATACGCAAATTTCTTACGATAAAAGTTATAATAAATGCATGAAATTAATACTAGAATACATAACAACCCATTTAATAACTACAGTTTGATAAAAATTGTAGAATTACGGGAAATATGAAGCCGGCCACGGCGCGATGGCGGGAAAAAAAGCTAACAATGCTTGGTGAAACCTATTTCCGTGCAAAATCCATAACAAATACACAATCTCAGAAAAAAAAAGTGTTTTAGTTATTTTTTCGCCCAGTCATATTTTGAAGTTGATTTTACTTTTATTTACAATAACTTCTTTTTTTTTTATATAATCATAGAACTGGGGGCCTACCACGACCTCTAACGCAGTATTATTTTAATATTAGTTCAGTGGGGGAAAGAAATGGAGCTATACGTCATGTAGAGCTTCATCTCTTTCCCACACTTAAGGTAATAACCGACTTCCCAAAAAGGAGGAGGTTCTCAATTCGGCCGGTATGTTTTTTTTTCTATGTATGTACATCGATTACGCCGCGGTTAATGGACCGATTCGCGTGATTCTTTTTTTGTTCGAAGCGAAATAGCAAAAGAAGAGAAAAGATACTACCCGAATTGACAACCTCAACTTCAATGATGTCGGCGAGGAGAAATAAAATATTTAATCTTGATTTAGCTGCATTTTGCATTTCCTTTAGTGCTTTGTCATCATGTGGTCTGTTCAGTAATTTTGACGGCTCCAAATCACTTAATGCCACACCATCTAAATTCTTCACACGACTTAAAGCCACATATATCTGACCTTTTGCAAAATTCTTTTTCCCGAGGTCTATTACCGCCCTCTCCAATGTCGTACCTTGAAGCTTGTGAATAGTAACGGCCCAAGTCAAGATTAAAGGTAGCATTAATCTCTCAACATCACCGTAACCTTTGTTAGCCTGAAAAGTTGCCGATGTTGGTGCTATTGATACTAGGCCCTCCGCATCTTTTACTCGGGTACCTACTGTCGGGTCATCAAATTCAATTAACACTGCTTCGGGGAGTTATCCTATTTCTAATTGATCTCGACGAAGAGCTGGCCATTTAATTTTTTTGATAACACCCATTGCTCCGTTGACTAAACCATCTGAGACTGCCATATTTCTCCTTAGCATCACCCTTGAGCCTACACCTATTTTAATGCTATGTAATAGTCCTCCACAGTTATTAACATCCGCAGGAATGACATTATGTGGAGGGCGCTTACCATAAGTTGACGCTTCTCGTGAATCGTCCACAGCATTGATGGTATATACATATATACGGCAGTCTCTGGCTAACAGCTCCGTCATTCGGGTATTATACTGTTCAACTAATCTCAAAGTGGGGAATATCCTTACAGCAGCGCTGTCGGCGAATTCACCTGTCAGAGGTACCCGGCGTTTTTCACATAAAATTTCTAATTGCGCGGTTGTAAGTTCCCCGAACCGTAAATTATTTAATAGATCAACAAACTCTGTATCCGATCTTTGGCGCATGTTTATGGTTAGCTCACAAAATGAAAACTGTTGCCATAAATGTACCTCAGCACTCAACCATGGCGACTGTTCAAAACACCAGTTGCCTTCATTTTAAGGATGATACGATGATAACTTCCTGTCACTGTTAATTGCGTCGCTGGTAGTGTTATTCGAATTTGTGTGGGGTAGGTAGGTACCAAAACTAAAAAGTGAAAAATAAACACTTTTAACAAAAAAAAAACAACCGACTTCCAAATAAAACACTACAAAGTGAAAAATAACTTTAATTTCGGAAGTCGGTGGCAAAAAACGAAATTCAAAACAAAAGACACCGACTTCCGTAACCTCTCAGGCACATCCTCATCATCCACATTCACCTGGACTAAACAATCTCCTCTTACCCATTGGGGGCCATCAGTTTGGGCACGAGCCCCTCCAGGCACCCCCCCACGTCCCCTTCCTCGGCCACCGCCGCGCCGCGCTGCACCGCCGCGCCGCGCTGCAACGCCGCGCAGTGGGCGACTTTGCTGCTGCGGCTCTTCTGCCACCACGTCCTCTACCACATCTTCCACCTGCTGGAACAGCTGACGTCCATTACCCAGGTGGAAGACATGGTTTTCCTAAATGTCGTAGTCCAGGGAGGCCGTGATGACGTCATTCAACCTAAAATAAAAAAAATATTATTACGTGTAATTCACGACGAAAAGGTACAAGACTATCATAATTCAAGTTTTAACACTTACGGGTCTAGAACGGGCGGCGAGTTTGAGCCAACCGCAGCAGAAGTCGATGCCCGCGGCGATGATAAGGTTGATCTCCTATCCTATGTTGTCTTATCAAATAAAAGGTTTTCATTTATTATACAGAAAACCATTTATAAAAACAACTATTTATTTTATACTCACGTCATGGGCAGCGGGGCAAAATCCTCGCCATAAAAAGTAGTAATCACCCCCAGTCGGGTGGCCGTGGATCCAGACGGCTCATTGTCCTGAAAACAAATAACTTGGATAAAATAACTACAATTGCGTGAAAACATTAGATTCTTGGCCACCTTGCTTGTGGCTAACTTTACTTATTATCTAAAGTCAAAACATATAAACCACACCAGAAAACAGACATTCAAACCAATCAAGACATGCAGACAGACAGGCATGATAAGACATGCAAACAGACAGGCATGACAATAAACAACTACCTCAAAGAGAGGAGGCCTGTGACCCACCAGTTGGAACATTGTAGGCTGCCTCAATTATTATGCGCTGCATCAAGTTTGCTGGAAGAAAAATCGTTGATTTTATTACTGATATGGTAGTAATTCCAATATTACCATGAAAAATGGTTCGGCCTCGAGGTCCACCTCGGCCTCGGGAGCCATCTCGGAATCGGAACCCGCAGCTTCCTCCTCCTCGACGGCAACCTCGACCTCGGCAGACCCCTCGACCTCACCCATATCTTCGTCTAGATATTCTACGACGAAGTCCTCCTCGTCGACTTCCTCCTCCAGCTCCTCATACTCTTCGAAGAGGTCTAAGAAGTTAGAAGGGGCGTCTTCCCCAGCCCCCACGTTCCACGACGAAGAAGCCATCTAGAAATAAAATTTATACAGTATATTGATAGACTGTATGTACAACTAAAACCTGTAAACACAACAACAACACAACAAAAATGGCGAAATGTGGATGCATTACACACCTCTGCCTGCCCTTCGGGAAGTACAGGCGTGTCTAAGCCCGCCCAATTACACCATTAGAACACAGCACGCAATGGCAATTCTACCTGAAAAACGTTAAAATGTGCTATGTAATCGATGAATAAAATATGAGTTGACAAATTAATATTTATTAGTTTTATACTTATTTTAATATATTTGAGCTGCTTTTTTTTGTAACATCCTCACATTCGTAGGCCATTTTACCTTCTAGTATCCTATTAATGCATCTGCACCAACTATAAATAATAACATGTATTGTTGTATCAACAAAACATTCTTAAAATTTTTCTTTATGTAATTCACAGTCCATAAAACTCAAATCGGTGAATAGTTCGATGAAGGCTTTTATTCGTTCTTTTGTGGCAATCATTATTTAAAAATGCAACAGTTGTTTCTTGTATTTCCTCAAAACAAGCTACTAAGCAGTCGGAAGGATAGCAAAGCCAATTCTTATGTTCGCTATACTCTCTGGCACGTATTGTCCGAGTTGCCTAGTAGCTTGCTTTTACAATTTTTACAATCTTTGACGACTTTTTTAGACACTTCGTCAAGGCGGCCCACCCACAGACAGTTCTTTGATCAGCCCCTGAATCAGAAATATTTCTTGTATTTTGCATTACATTCAGAGATTGATCAATTACAATACTTTGGGATTACAAGGGAGCATTACTTTTGGCTTTATTTTAAAGGAAAAAGGTGAGAGATTGTAAGCATTCGTTGGAATCCTCTTCGCAATTGGCGCTTACTGAGTGATTGGTGCTGATATTATTTAACAATAAAGTTTTAAATGCTCCCTCGAATCCCACACAGTTAGGCGTAACATTTCGAGCACCCAAACTCCGAACACTTCCAAAGAAATTTTCGAGTGGATCTTGATTAAAATTGCGTGTCATTGCGTCAAAACAATATTTTTTTCGATAATATTTGCCAAATCGATTTAAAATCTTCGATTGTTCGTATGAAATTATTTAAAGTTGGTACAGACTTCTCAATTTTCTCCTCATCACTTTTCTTCACCATAAATTTGGCGTTTTTTAACATTTTTAAGGCATCTTGCCATAACATGTGATGAGGAGAATTTCGCTTTACAGCAGCCCTGTATATTTTACCATTTGGCGGCGTAAAAGATGACACGTTAAATGAGTCAAATAGTTTATCCATTAATAATACAAAAGCTATTAGATCCCGACATTCTGAGGGACGATCTCCTCTTTCAACGACAATGTCGGTAGCAACTGCCACACTAAAACTTAATACTTGAGCCGCCATTTTTTTTATATTGCTTGGATCCAAGTTTTCATTGGTCAAGTTGTGCAGCATACTTAATTCTCCACGCGACTTATCGGCTTCAAAAACCCGCCGGAAGTATTCCCACTTAACTATTTTTAACTCATTTTCGTGCATGTAATGCATTTCTTTATTTATTAAATTATTTCTAATTCCTTTTAACAGGTGAGGAACATCAAACAGCGGGATAATATCATGATTGTTTACACGAATTATATCCTTTCGCCATTCTTTTCCTGCATGAAAATATGTAGTTTTGGCTTCAGAGATTAAGCTATTTATTGTGCTTACATTTGTCGAGCTTTGGTCGCATACAGTTGCGATTATCTTTAGACCAGTAGCGTGTACTTTAGCTATAACATCTATTAAATAGGATACGATTGAACTGCTCCAAACGCAACTTGGAAGTTCTCAAAATGAACTTGAGAATATCATACTCGAAAACAACGAGCTTCGAAAACAAAATGATAAATTATTAAAAGATAATAATACGCTGAAAAAATTTTTAAACCAACCATCGCAAAAAGAAAGTGATAGACCAGAAGTTACAAAGAAAGTAAAAACATATTCTATGTTACACCAAGATATGCAAGCCTTCTTTACGCCACCTAGAAATTTGGGTACAAGTAACATCTTGAGCCTACAACAAAGTATCACAGATCTGGAACATCAGTTGGAACAAGCCGGAAACGAAATATTAAACCTCAAGGATCAAATATTGAATCTTCAGAAGATATTGGAAACAAAAGGTGAATGTCAAAAGGGAAAAAATACTCCACTGGATGCTCTAAAAGTGGAGCGTACGAACAAAATATATATTTTTGGCACTCAGCAATGCGTTGGACTATCATCTGCATTGATGCGATCAAGACACAATACATCATATGTAAAATATGTCGTCACATCTCTAACAAAGCCATACGCACTCACTAGTGACGTGATTAAGAACTGCCATAATATTCAGCTATCGCCAAGTGACAAACTCATTATTTGTGTGGGTGAAAATGACTATGATAGTAAGATTTTATCTGCACAACTTCGTCAACTTCTCGATGTATTCGGCAATAATAATGTCATTGTTCTAAGTTTGCTAAAGAATATGTATTTAAATGTAAATGACTTGAACCAAACTATACGCAATATTTGCAATGACTACAAAAATTCTAACTTTATTGACTGTAATCATAATTTAAATAATACTTGTAAATTAATTAATTATACTATTGACTATGACGATTATGAAAAAAAATACTTAAATGTCAAAGAACTAAAAAAATTAATACTCCGTAATCACTGTAATCAGCCAAATGCTACGAAAACTGTTATCAAGTGTAAAAAAGATCCTAAGGGAACAATTCCATATTACTTTGCACGAAAACAGCCAGAATGCGATGCTATAAAAAAACCTGATATAAAAAAAAACACTTCTACAAAAATAGGTACCATACCACACTATTTTAAGGTTGTAGACAAGAAACAGCTTTTTCGTGAAAACTGCTAGTAAATGCAAGAGTTTTAAAATATTACACCAAAATATCGCTAGTATTTTATCAAAACAGGAAATACTAGAACTAACATTGTTAGAATTACGAGACGCGAATAAAGAACCTGACATTTTATGTTTCTCTGAAACTTTTATACGTGCCGGTAATGAAAAATATTTAAAATTAAAAAAATATACTTTAGCAACTGCGTTTAGCAGAGACAAACAGAGAGGAGGAACCTGTATTCTCGTAAAACAGGGTATAATATACAATGAACTGTCTTACATAAAAAATATGCAACACAAAAATCATTTGAAGCCTGTGGCGTTGAAATCCCATTGCACAATTTATTAATAATATGTCTATATAGAACGCCAAACTCTGACCCTAACGTATTTTTGACTAAACTCGACCAACTTATGTGTGAAACACACAAAAAATATGGGCCAAGTACAAAAATTGTAATTGCTGGTGATTTTAACATAAATACCCTAAAACCAGGAAAAATTACCACCTGTTTAAAAGATTTATGTAATACCTACAATCTGCAAATGCACATTGATATTCCTACTCGTAAAGACGCTTGTATAGACCACATATTAAGTAACATAAAGACAACGTCAACAGATGTTTTGCCTCTTTATCTATCCGACCACGACACTGCCCAATTATTAGGCTTTCCAGTAAAACAGCAAAATAAGTCCAAATCTTACTACACTTTTAAGAAAGACTACGGTAATGAAAATATTCACAAATTCAAAGAATGTCTGTCAAGTTTATCGTGGTCAGAAGTACACCTAGAAACTGACCCTAATAAGGCTTTTAATAAATTTTATGACTTATTATGTCTGTTATATAACTTATGCTTCCCAAAAATAAAAATAAAGATTAATAATTTTAACACTTACAAACAAAAATGGATAAGTAAGGGTCTAAGAAATAGTTGCAATACTAAGCGATCTTTACGATATCTTTACTACAAAAACAAAACTTTATTGTACAAAACAAAATATAAAAAATATTCAAATCTGCTGAAAAAGTGCATTATTAAATCAAAAATGAATTCTAATATTAATTTCATTAAAAAAAGTAAAAACAAATGTAAGGCGACGTGGTCAGTCATTAATCACGAAATTGGGAATACAAAATGTGACAATAATATTTCTGAATTACAATTAGATAAGCAGATACTGACGAATCCCACTGACATAGCGAATGCTTTTAATAATTATTTTATTGACTCGACAAACACCTTAACATTTAATAATTTACATAATGACTATAATGGCTCTAATAAGGCGTCAATTCCTAATTCCATGTTCCTCAGTTTCATGATTGAAGATGAAGTTAAAAAGGAAATAATGTCTTTAAATAACACTAACTCCGAAGGTTATGATGGCATTAGCACAAAAATTATTAAAGCGTGCAACACTGAATTAGTTTCTATATTGACGTATTTAATTAATCTTTCATTTTCATCAGGTACTTTTCCTGATGCCTTAAAACTATCAGTCGTGAAACCACTTTACAAAAAAAGCACTAAAAATGACGTGAAAAATTACCGCCCGATTACTCTTATTCCTATTTTATCCAAAGTATTCGAAAAATGTATGCTCAATAGACTTGTTGACTTTTGTAGCAAATATAACATTATAGCAAAGGAACAGTTCGGATTCCAAAAGCACAAGTCGACCACACAGGCAATATTTTCTCTTTTGAACAATATCCTGTGTAATCTAAATAATAATCGCATAACAACAGGACTTTTCTTCGACCTGTCACAAGCCTTTGACTTTGTAGCACATGACGTTTTATTAAAAAAATTAGAAGGCATTGGAATTAGAGGACTAGCACTGCAGTGGATTTCATCTTATTTAAGAGATCGGAAACAATACGTTGTCATAGATAAAGTACATGAAGACTTACTTTCTTCCTATTCTTCTGACTCCAGGGAAAATAAATTTGGCGTCCCTCAGGGGAGTGTCTTGGGACCCATTTTGTTTATATTATATATAAATGACATACCTCTAGTGACTAATCATAAATGTATATTATTTGCAGATGACATTTCAATTGTCGTGACTTCTGATAAGAAGTGTAAATCAATATCTGATCATGAAATGGACATTAATAATACTATTGACAATATTTTAGGATGGCTACAGACAAATAAATTAAAAATCAACTTAGACAAATCTAATTTTATTCAATTTAATAAATCTAAACATGCTAACTACAATTTTAAACTCAATATTGATAGACTGAAAGAAGTTACACAAACCAAATTCTTGGGTGTACTCATAGATCAAGACTTAAATTGGAAAATACATCTAGATAATTTGTGCAATAGGATAAATAAATTTACTTACGCTCTCAGACAAGTAAAGAACGTGACAAATAGAAAAACGGCAATTATTACATACCAGGCATATATAGAATCCATTTTACGTTACGGGCTTATTATATGGGGGAACAGTACGGATAAGGATAGAGCATTTATTGCGCAAAAAAAATGCATCAGGGCCATTTGTGGACTCCGTCCTGATGAGTCCTGCGAACCGTTTTTTAAAAAGCTTGGTTTATTACCACTTCCCTCACTTTACGTATTTGAAATATGTAAATTTGTGTACAGTAATAAGGGTTTGTTCAAAAAAGCGAGCGAATTCATCTCTCGACCAACAAGAGATCCACACAGACTTGTACTAAAGGATAATCCTAAGTCAGCCAAGTATGCTAAAAGCTGCCTTGTGATGTGTGTACGTATATACAATAAAATACCAAAAGAACTAAAATTATTAAATAATCACAATTCATTTAAAAACAAACTGTATAAATGGCTGAATGAACATAATTTTTATGACATTAATGACTTCTTTAACAAGAAAATATAAAATGTGTATGTCCAGGTATTAATGTTAATGAAAATGTTTGTGTTGTATAATCTGAATGACTATTATTGTACTCGTATTACTAATTAATCTGCGACATTCTATAATTATGTAGTTTACCTTTACCTTGTTATTAATTATTTTGCATGCAATTGATACAATATTTTGTATAGCTAAACATGTGGACATTATATTAAAACCAGACTGTAACAACCTTATACCATGTTTAAAGCAAATAAAGACTTATCTTATCTTATCTTATCTTATCTAAAATTTCTTTAAGTTTAGATGCTTTTAATGTTTGCGTAAAGTAGTAAGCTACTGGTTGTTTATAATTTTTCCTTACACCTTTGACCATGAACACCAAAACATGATTGGCAATATTTTGCGTCTTACAGTTCCCATAGTTCTCAAAACCTACAAGATCGTCTGTGTACACGTTGTAATGGATGTGGGGCGATAAGGACATTTCTTCAAATACTAATGTACACTTGTTGCAACATTTTCGACACTGTGGACTTTAACTCCTTAAAAACAATTTCATTTATGCCTGAAGTCAATTTTACTTGAGCAAGCAATGACTTCAGGACTTTTTTTGACGGTAATGTGAAATGTTGCAGACATTTTTTTCCAAACCGAAACCCCGCCCGCCGTGCCCCGGAAGCCGCCATTAAGCCGTCGTCGGTCCCGGCTTTCATTCGTATCTTTGACAGTCGTTATGGATAATCAGAACCCCAAGAGTCTGACAACCAGTCTAATGGCTCCTACACACCGGCAAGGCCGGCGGGCTACTGTTTTTTGAAGCACTTGGTGGTTGTAACAAACCCTTAGAAAACGACGGCTGGGTTCTGATATCGGCAAATAAAAATATGCTTGTTGGAGATCTATTTTGCCATCCAATCGTTCTCTTGCAAGAAGTCTGCGACATCTGTATAACACACTAACTGAAAGTGCTTGGTTACTATGTCTGTTGACACCCACAAGGTTAAATATACGGCGAAGGCCTTTATCCTGTATCTTTACAAGAAACACCTTGGCCGGCCAAACTATTATGCGGCACGTAGGAGCCCGCTTCGTCTATGACAACGTCCTGCAACTTGGCCTGTACCACTGTTCCCTTCAGACTGAGGGTCTGCGGCTTCGCAGCTGAGAACTCGAGGCGGTTCCGGCTCCCCCAAGCGGACACCGCCTCCACCACCGTCAGCGACAACTGAGTGTTTCGTTCAATCACCGCCCGAATCGGCGGCGCCTCGATCACGACGGTAATGTTGTCCGCGTCTAACTAGGATCTTGTAGATGTTAGGCGGGCATCCGCCCTGCTTAGACTTTGTCAGAACCATGGGCCACCAGGCGTTATCGAAGGCCCTCCGAGATGTCCAATAAAATTACTTGAACATAGTTTTCCGAGGAGTTAGCCACCCACCCGGGCGCTTTGTTATCCGTCTCACTTACGGACATACCGTAAAGAGAGCGAAGCGCCCGTAGTGACGGCCGTCCGTAACGTTTTCGCTTAGGGAGTGGGCCCCCAGGATTGCGTTCAGCGCCGTGACCGTTGACTTGCCCCTCGAAAAACCATGCTGTGAGTCCGAAATGCCCTTATAGAGGCAAAGTGCGCACGTGACTATAAGGCGTTCCAGTACCTTCCCAGAATCGGGAGAAGGGTCATTGATCGGAATTCGAGAGCGGCTGATCATTGCCCTTTGGCAAGACGCCCTACCTGTCTACCTTCCACGTATCAGGAAACACTCCCTCGCTTACACACGCGTAAGTAGCATCTCCGCCCCACTTACTCTCCATGCGTGTTTTATAATCCTGGCTGGCATCGGACTCTAGTCCCGTCAGTGAGCATGCTGCTGCGAGCCTGACTTGCCGGTGATAGGGCGTGTTTATTTAAGCCAGGGTCGTCGTCCGGACACAGGATACCAAGGAGGCCCGCGGCGGTCTCCTCTGCCGTCGTGGAATACCCTTCCAGTAGCTGAATACCTTACATGACCTTAGTAGGGGGGCGCACTCTGCCCGACGCGGCTCTGTAAGCTATCTCCATAGGTCGTCGTTCCCTGATTCCGCAATGCCACGAAAGTAAGTAATTATATTGTTTTAAATGCTCCTCAATACTTATTGTGGGTATGTGTGTATCACACACAATGAGTAGAAGTTCCGATTTTCGGTGAAACCATTTCATAAAGGTGAATTACCTGTAAATCAACAGTAATTAGTAATTACCTTTTTTGGCACACAGTGGCCTATAAGGTCCACCATTTTTTCTGTAGTGGAGCTCAGTCGATCAATGGCCGCAGCTAGGTTGTTGATGGCCTGAGCTTGTTTTAAAGTCGCCTCAGCGTTCCTGGCTTCAATAGCGTCCAGCCTTGTTTGAGCAACTTCAAGAGCTGTATTGTCTCTATCTATAAAAATAAAATGTTACATCAGGCGACATACTTTGCCCTAGAGTGCGGCGTTAATGATCAAAACAAATAATTGCAATATTTACCTTCCGCTGCGTAACGCCGTGCAGATCTTTGGCGACGGCGTCGCTTTGGAGGCTGTTCGATGGTGGATGGCCGGACTTCAAAATTTTCCTGTTCCAAGCTGAAAAATAAACAATTACAATGACATTAGTCTAAATGTTATCCTATTTATTTAAAGTTTCTGCAGATGGCAGAAACTTGTAGTATACCTTATTTCTTGTGGTGGTACATTTTCCACAAGCTCATCTGTGACAATTGTAACAGGCACTTCAAAATTGTCTAATAGTCTGTAAAAATAAAACAATGTTATCAGTATAGTTAAGAAACTAGTTACTTAGGTTAAAATAATGATGATAGCTAAGCAAATGAAGCACAGAGTACCAAGTTAGTACCACTTACGAGAAATAATTGTTCTGAAATTGCAAATTAGTACTAGCATCCACGACAGGAAGCGTAATAATTGGCTATTTAACAAAAAAAAAACATACAGTTAATAAAACAAAGCAAGCAAGTAAACAAAATGTGCACATAATAGCAAATAAAAAAACAGATAATACAGGTACAACTGTGACATATTAGTTTTGTTAACAAGTTAGAAGTACTTCTTAATGTGCAATATTGTCAGTTAAGAATGATTACAGATAAAACCAATGTACTAATGCTTACAGTGAGTGGGTTATGTCGGACACCTGGAAGTGGCTCTCCTACATCTCGCCCTAATATTGTATATAGGCGCTCTTGGAGTGGGGTTAGTGAAATTTTTTTGCAGGTCCGCCACCTTAAATGCAAGTTATAAAATTATTACTAGGTATATGCTTCCCACCAATGAGGTTATACAATACTAGACGAGCAGCGTCATGGACATGGCGAATTATAAAAATTATCCATCCACAATGTGTACCCTAATCGCTCTAAACCTTTAGTGAGTCTTAACACAATTGACGGCGTAGGTGCGTCTAATGGATCTTCGAAATGCTGCGGTTGGGGTCGGTCCCTCTTCTTATGAGCGTGAACCTCAAACCGCCATAGGTAGCCGGTTTGAGATTCACACACCTCATAAGTTTTGACGCCCCTGTTTGCTACTTTATTCGGAATGAGCTGGCCGATATCCAGCCAACCCTTCCACATCAAAAGACTTTCGTCTAGTGCAGTGGTTCTCAAACTTTTTAAATGACGGAACCCTTTTGGGAAACAAAATACTTGATGGAACCCTACAATAAAACAATTGTTTTCATAAGTGTATTTTTTATTAATCAGCATAATAAAAGTACAATGTAACAGTTACTAATTATTATTTACTTCACCACTTGGCAAGGACAACAATAGAAAACATTAAAAAAGAAAAAATCTAACTAGTGGGAGGTATGAAACTGTTTTTTATTTTTCATCAATTGGTTGATATCAGGTTTGATGGAAGAAAGTTGGAGTCTCATATCAGCTTCGGCGTCCAGTCTATTGCGATATTTTGTTTTCGTGGCTGCGTAGGTAGAGAATCCTGTTTCGCACAAATATGTAGTTGGGAACGGGAGCAGAATATCCAGAGCCATTTGGCCAAGCATTGCATATTCATCTTGGATTCTGCACCAAAAATCATTGAGAGGCGTCGTTTTGAACAGTGACTCCATACTTGTGTCTGATGACATTTCTAAAAGAGATTCATATATCTCGTTTGACATGTTATCAGGCTTTTCCAAGTTGGGTAAAAAAGGATTATGAATCCATGAATTCACTTTAATTTTTGTATTGTGTTCTTCGGGAAAATACTTTTCAAAAGATGCGCGCATCGAACTGAGATATTGGACCAATTCAAACACATCATCTTCAAACATTACTGAGTCGTTTTCGCTAACAAACTCACTTAGTAACGTAAAGCTTTCTATTTCTTTCTTACCAATGCAAATGATCCAAAAATCTAATTTTCTTTTAAAAGCAGTTATTTTATTATAGGCCTGAAACACTGTTGTCTGTTTACCTTGCAACGATAAATTCAATTCGTTAAGTTTTTGAAAGATATCCGCCATAGAAGACAATCGGAACAACCAAGTTTTATCATACAAACGGTCCTTCAAATTAAAAGAAGTATCTGCTGACAGAAACATTTGTAACGGCAAACTTAGAGCGAACGGGTTGTACAAGTAAAAATAAAATAAAATTGTTGATACCAAACTTATGAGATATTGTACCAGCTATTGTAACACATGTTTCTACAAATACAAATAAATAAATAAATAACGTTCATAGCGTTTTGTCTCCGCGCGGCCGCGGAGTCCGCGCGGACGCGGAGTCCGCGCAGCCGCGGAGCAACCAGAGAGAGGTGTTTTGATTTTTTTTTCTAAATTCTTACGGAACCCCGACAGAGGTATCACGGAACCCTAGGGTTCCGCGGAACACACTAATTAGAGTATAGCTGGTCTAGTGCAATGTTCTGCGCTGGGGTGTAAAGGGCCTGAAATTTCGAGTTTAGATGTGATAATATTGGCTCTATCTTAAACAAACGAACCTCGGAGGTACCCATGTTTAGCGCACACATGTCTGCGTTATTATTAAAATGTTAACACTTACTAAGTAGCGAAAAACGGTTCGCAGACATATGTGCGCTAAACCCTGGAATATAGAATATGTCAGGGGTGGCATTCCAATACTCGTCTAAGCGTGACTTTACAACAATCCCCAACACCATTCCAAAATATAAATATAATTCGTTGATATTCGTGTCAATCCATTTGTTTATACGGCTGTTGGGATGGAGTTTGTTGGACTCGATCAATTGGGATGCCACCTGCTGAGCATACCTATTGGTCTCCGAGACTATGTGCTCCATGATTTGCTGATCCCATATGTCAATGAATATGTCATATGGGTCATCACGCGGAGTAGTCGGACCTACGTTATTTTGGGAGAACGTTTCCCTCCTCAATTCAGGTCGAATTGGGGAAGTCGGAAACTCTCTCCAATCAAAGTCGGTCCACCTCCACGGCTGGTCCGTCGCCGTGTGAGGGACATCGTCGGCAGCATCTGCAGCGGGCAGGGCAGGGTCCTCGCTGACACCGTCAGTGGCGGGCGCAGTGTCGTCGCCGGCAGCGTCCTCCTCCATGTCCATATCGAATAGCGTCGTCATTGACGTCATGAAGGCCCTAGGGATGGGAAGGTATACTCCTTCGTCATCGCTCGAGTCCGAGCCTGGGTCGCTTCCTGTAACAAATAATAGACAAGTTTCAAATCTGATGGACACCAGAAGTTTGGCCATGGTTCCTCCAAACTAAAATCAGCAGGTACTTACCGTAATTATGGAGGAGACTATCAATTTCGTAGTCCCTCAGAGCACGACCCGAGCGATGAACGACGGCGGGTGGTGGACGACGCAATGACGATGATGACCTGGAACAAAAGCAGTGTTGTAGTACACTTATAGTTTACAAATAAATAGAAAAGTCTGTAAACTACTTACGCTGCCGGCGGTGGCATTGAGCTTGATGTGGATTGTGACGGCGCCAACGAAGGTGATGGTGACGGCGACGCCGTCACAATACCTTCATACTCGGTGAACCTGGAACAAAAGCAGTGTTGTAGTACCTATATTCTTTAGAGATAAATAGAAAAGTCCGTAAACAACTTACGCTGCCGGCGATGGCACCATGCATGAAGGCGCTGGTGACGGCGCCAACGAAGGTGATGGTGACGGTGACGCCGTCACAATATCTTCATACTCGGTGAACCTGGAACAAAAGCAGTGTTGGTAGTACCTATATTCTTTAGAGATAAATAGAAAAGTCCGTAAACCACTTACGCTGCCGGCGATGGCACCATGACTGATGGCGCTGGTGACGGCGCCAACGCAGGTGATGGTGACGGTGACGCCGTCACAATACCTTCATACTCGGTGAACCTGGAACAAAAGCAGTGTTGTAGTACCTATATTCTTTAGAGATAAATAGAAAAGTCCGTAAACTACTTACGCTGCCGGCGATGGCGCCAACGTAGATGCCTGTGCTGCTGGAGCCGCGGGACGCCAGTCTTGTCTAGATGGATATTTTAAAACAAAAGTTAAAAATTTGCTAGAATAATATCTACAACTAACATACATAAGTAGAAATACTTACGGTGGCCACAAGCGCATCCTTTTTGGATGGAGGGGCGTCTCCAGAGCTTCGTCATCCGGCAGCTCCGATATATCGCGGATTAAAAGTCTAAAATTCAAAACGATTTAATTGTAATACACATAATTGGTGGATAAATTGGTTATTGAATAATAAAAAAAAGCGTTAGTAAATAAAGCATGCTAACTCGTCAATGGTTTGGGGTCCTGGCCTCACATGCTTAGGGGCACGGCTGGCGCGACCTCCGCGGCCTCTGCGTTGCGAGCTAGCAACGGCGGGGCTAGCCCGGCAGACACCGTCACCTCCTCCACCACAACCTGTCCACGCCCACGCCCGCGCTACCCCGAGTGCTAGGCTCAGCAGCCACCTCTTCTAGTACCGGAGCTTCCTCTTCTCGCTCCAGTTCAGCTGGCACAATTTGTGCAGCTGAACCACGCCCGCCTCGCACGCGCAAACCCCTACCGCGTCGCGGTCCTCGCGTGCGAGGACGTCTTGGCTCTCTAAAAGAAGCAAAAAAAAAACATGCAACACAAACCAGCAAAAAAAAAGTGAAATTAAAAAAGTTCGGAGAAAGGGGTGACAGACAGACAAACACATCAATGTATATTATTATGTTTGCCATGCATGCTTATACCATGGCAAACATATAAAATACACGGAAAAAGGCAAAAAAAAAAAACAGTTACATAACCATCTTTTTTAAAGTCGGTTAAAATGGCAAATAACAAAAAAAAAATTTGATAACCATCTTTTTTTAAAGTCGGTTATAATCGCAAATCACAAAAAAAAATCTAATCATAAACCATTTTTTTCTTTAAAGTCTATAAATCCGAAAAAAAATCGCCACTGAAAAATAATAACTGACGAAATGTACTGATGTCTTATCCACCACGATTTTGATTTCGATGATCCTTGAAAATACAATAAAATGACGAAACTTTTGATCGACGAACGATAATGCGACCGATTGTATTCACGGCCATCGATGGGACGACGAAACTTTTAATCGACGAACGATAGCGCGACACAATTTTTCTCGACAAACTAAAGCACGACAAACATTTCTATAATATTTTGTTGCTAATAGCAGATAAGAAAAAAAATGTTAACTTTAAGGTTCTTTAATACATGGTTTTCGCTTACCTTGCTCGTAACTGCACTCGCGCACTGCAGTCATTTAACATTGACAATAAAGAATATTGCCAATAAAAACATTAAAAACGAAAGTACTTAGTACTTCACATTTTTTTGTTATCTGCTATTAGCAACAAAATATTATAGAAATGTTTGTCGTGCTTTAGTTTGTCGAGCAAAAATTGTGTCGCGCTATCGTTCGTCGATCAAAAGTTTCATCGTCCCATCGATGGTCGTGAAAACAATCACGTTCGTCGAGCTGATGTGCTGTCGCACCGCTGATGGTCGACCTATCGTACTGTCGCTCTAGCATTTGTCGCGCATTTAACTTTGATACGGAGTCATAAAATGGCCGACTTGGTGCCAAATTTATCACTCGTCACGCCAGCTAGTGGAGCTAATTGTTGTTTACGTAATTTTAATTTCACTAATACGCAAATTTCTTTCAGTCGAAGTTAAAATAAATGCATGCTATTAATACTCGAATACATAAAAACACACGTAGTAACTACAGTTTGATACAAATAGTAGAATTATTCACCGTAATACGAGAAATACGACGCCGGCCGGGGCGAAATGGCGGCAAAACGGATAACAATGCTTGGTGAAAAATCTATTTCTGTGCTGTGTGTGTGTGTGTGTGTGTGTGTGTGTGGTGATCCTTATCAAACACACAATCTCGGCTATAAAAACTGTATATTACTTACCCTTCCATCGTCGTAGTTAAATTTTATTCGTCGTCTTACAGCACTCGCACAACACAGAGCTAAACAAAAATTGCCGTGACTGCACTCGGACGCGCTCGAAAACGGACTGCGGGGGGCGATTTGCTTGCAATGTCGTTACAACCGACGGCGAAGCGTCTCAAGGAAGGGATATCCGGTTGAACAAAATGATTGGTTCGTTTAGTAATGCTTCGTCCACACAAGGTTACTAAGCATAGATTATTAATACAAATTTAAGTCAAATAGAGGTGCAGTATTGATAAAGCTCAACCAGCTGGCTTGACGAATAGGCACTATTTGAAATTCAGCTGGACCAACGGAGCTGACGATTGAGGGGATTAACTTCTTCAACAGCCTCTTCTAGCTGTTGTATACTCCAATTAGGCCCATCTTTTTTTCTTACATATTGCCGAACCATTTTGGTGACCTAAAACGAAATATATCTATTTTCATCACACTTAACTAGCAGCACTAGGATAATAAAAAGGGGATTATTTATAAAAACATGTACAGTCACGAGCACTAATATGTATCCACCTAGCCAAATTATAAAGCGATTTTCTCGTGGAATATTGACTGCAAGTTTGAGATAAGGCCTATTTCATATTAATATGGGTTCCAAAATACTATGTTCGTAACAACATAAAATAACAATCAACACAGTAGGAGCAAATCACTTTTAAAAATTGCTAAGTGTATACATATTGGTGCTCGTGACTGTACCTATACAACCTTATTTTTTGTTTATACTAAACCTCTTAAATGACCTTTGTACTCATCTCGTACTACTTATTATGGGACCAAAGCTGCAATCGCGAAAAAAAAATCTGCTGTTCCCTACATTTTGACGAGATATGTGAACATAAATGTAGGGAACTTCAGATTTTTTTTTCGCGATTGCTGCGTTGGTCCCATAGTACGAGATGAGTACAATGATACCTTAAGAGGTTTAGAAATATGGCAAAACTGAAAAGGCAAAATAATTTGCTGATACCTAATCCGTCCATAAACATTTATGTGAAATGTTAGCGTATTGTATCAGCAAATTATGTAAATAAATAATGTAAATTCAAAACAAACAAACAAAAAAACAATAAATAATATTCAATATGGCAAGACCTGTTTCTTTTGATCATATCTAACAATAAATTTCAAAAATCTTTGATCAAAGATTATTTGATTCATATGTTACTGTAATACACAGTATCGTAAAACTTGAAGTGGACTATATTTTATTGTAGGACTTTTCTGAATAAAAGACGTTTGGCTTGAAGACATTTTCTATTTTTCCTTGTTGTTCTTGAGATGTTTTTTGCTTGAGCGCTGAGATCCGACTGTGTCGATCCGTCTTTTTTTTTTTTTTTTTTTGACTAGCGCATCTCGCAGGTTACCACTGAGGTATTCGCTGCTTAACCGGACTTTCCTGTGGCTGCCTTAAGCTCCTAAAAGAAACTCAAAGCCTCCAGCCAGGGGCATATAAACTAAGCTAATTAAAACTAGGCGAACGCTCGCTAAGGGCACCCCCTGTGGGGTACGAACCTCGGCTTAGGGCGTTCGCTGACGGGAGGGCAGCAAGAGGGACAGGCTGGATCAAGGATGGATCATTATTATTATCAGGGGAATTTAAAGCTACAGGCTCAGCAAAAACGCGGGCTGGCGCATCGTTATCGAGCAAGGGTCGGGGGGGAGTATCATTTACTCGGGTGGGTCGCGGTCGCGGACCTCTACGGCGAGGTCTGAAGTTGTGTCGGTGTGTCTTTTTGTATACTGTACTTGTGGCCCTACTGCTCTCCTGGAGGAGAGTTATGGGGTCATCTGGGTCTGAGAGGACATGCCTAGGGCGACGGGCCTTACTAACTTGGTTATTGGACGGGACATAGCAAGCTGCTTTGACTATTAGGGGATTCCTATGTTTGACTGCGGAGTCAAAGTACCGCTTGGACATTCGTTTGAGGAACTGACGGATTGTGGGGATTTTGAGGTCGAGATGGAGGATCTCGTTCCTAACAAACCACGGGGCTCCCGTGGCCCTACGAAGGACACGGTTCTGTAGTACTTGCATCCTATGGATCGCAGTGGGATTCGCGTGAGCAAAGACGGCTCCCGCATAGGTCATGATTGGACGAATGCACGACGTATAGATGCGCAATTTGCACTTGAGTGACAATTTGCTGCGTGCATTCATAACGAAATAAAGTCTACTAAGCGCGAAAGCGGCTCGCGCGCGTACCGCTTTTACGTGTTCCGAAAAAGTGAGATGATGATCCAGGATTACACCTAAATATTTGGCTCGCTTCTCCCAAGGGATCGGCTTGTCAAACATGGTAACTGGACGAGGAAGGATGGGCCTGTGTTGCGGCTTAGAGAAAAAGACCGCCTGACTTTTGTCGGGATTAACCTCGATTCTCCATAACCTTAACCAGGCGCCGAGCTTGTCGACGGCCTTTTGTAGGTTAAGGATTAATCGGTTGGAGTTATACCCGGTACAGTAAATGGCCGTATCGTCTGCGAACAGAGCCAACTGCGCCGTTATACTTCTAGGTATGTCACTGGTGAACAGTGTAAATATGAGGGGGGCAAGAACAGAGCCCTGAGGGACTCCTGCGCGAATGAGACGGGGAGAGGATAACGCTCCTTCGATACGATAGCGAAAGGTACGATTTGTCAAATAGTCCCGTAAGATGAGTACGAGACGATCTGGCACACCGAGCTGGTATAGCTTGTATATTAAGCCATTGTGCCAGACTTTGTCAAACGCCTTTGCTATGTCGAAGAAGATAGCACCGGTCACGTAACCACGATAGAAACCAGCGCTAACGTGTTCCACGATCCGGTGGACCTGATGCACGCTAGAGTGCTGAGTTAGAAAACCGAACTGCTCGTTTGGAATGAGGCCCTTGGTCTCAGCATAGTCTCTGAGTCGCTTATAAATAAGTCTCTCATAGATTTTTGCCATTACCTTGAGCAAACTAATGGGACGATAGCTAGATGGATCTGACTTGGGTTTACCGGGTTTAGGGATACCTATAACTACGGCTTCTTTCCACGATTGTGGAAAGATATTTTTACTAAGAGCAGCATTGAAGATGGTGCACATTAGAAGTATGAGATGAGTGGGGAAGAGTTGGACCACCCTATTGGTGATGCCATCTAAACCGGGGGCTTTGCGAGTTTTAAGACCCTTAATGATATCTTGGACTTCGTCTGGTGTGACGGGAGCCAGAGGATTATCAGGGTCTTCTACGGGGGGTAGAGAGGTTCTACGTTCTACTTCCGTATCGACCTTATTGAGTTGAGTTTGGTCTACGGGTAGGAGGCTCGGGGAGCATTGCGCTTCGAGACTGTCGGCTAGGCATTCTGCTTTGTCGATGTCGTCGAAAGCGATTGATTTATCGGGGCGAACTAACGGGGGCATGGAAGCCTCTTGTTTGGACCTAAGTTTCCTCTGGAGTTCCCAGAAGGCTAAGTGATTGGGAGTGAGTTCGCTCAGAGTCTTGTCCCAATTCGCATTACGCAGCTCCTCCACGCGTGTCTTTACAGATCTCTGTAAATAGCGCATGTGGGCTTTGTTAGAGGCGCAGGGAAAGTTATCGTAGGCACGGGTGGCCGCGTTCTTCTCAGTCATCAGAGCACGCACATCGTCAGGGAGTTTAAAGCGAAGGGTATCCGTCGCTGGAACCTCCCTTGAACAGTTGTTCAAGACGGTTTGCACATGGTCCGTGAGTGAGTCGATCGCGGCCGTCGTGTCTGCGACTGAGTCAAACTGGTCTGGGATTGATTCTAATAGGGGGGACATGGGTTTCAGCTGTTCGCCTACTTTCCTCCAGTCCGTGACCCTTTTGGTAACGGGGGGTTGGTTGGGGTCGTTAGGGTGACCTGTGCGGGAAGCCATTTTAATTACTACGGGACGGTGGTCAGAGGTAAGCTCTGACGCCGTTTCAATAGAGACTAATCTGAGATTGACGTTCTTAAGGAGCGCCACGTCTAGGACATCCGGAGTCCAGTTAGGATCGTGAGGGAAGTGAGTAGGTGACATCGGACCGATGATGTCAAAGTTAAGGGAGGAGGTGAGGTCGAACAAGTGTTGACCTCTGTTATTAGTCTGAACGCTATTCCAAGAGGGATGCTTTGCATTGAGATCGCCCGCTATGATAACGGAGTCACTCATGTCTAAAAGGATTTTTAAGTCGTTAGCTATAGGTTGAAAACTCTCTGAAGGAGATCGCGGTGGAATATACACCGAGACTATAGTAATCGGCTGATGGCCTGTCATGCCTAGGCGGCACATAGAGACTTCGAGTCTGGCAAGGGGGGGAGGATCCATAGGTATGCAGTACAGTTCCTTTTTGTAATAAATAAGGAACCCTTTATGGCAACGCGTCCTATCATTTCTGATAATACGGTAGTTAGCAATAGAGGGGTTACGGTGGCTAGGTTTAAGAAATGACTCCTGGATGAGGAGTGCATCTATTTCGTGTTCGCGAAGGAATTCCGCGATCTCGTCTTTTTAACCTTTAATACCATTTGCATTGAAGATGCCTAAGTTAAGGGATCGGGGTTTAAATCTAGCGATTACGGCGTTAGACATGTTGGGGGGTCATTAAGGAAACTAGGGCTTGCGAAATCTCTTGATTTTCGCTGTAAAGGCGTTGGATGCCGGCTAAGTCACCGACGCTCCTACATACCATAATGTCGTGTACCAATTTAGTGGCACGGGGAGTACAGAAAACCTGAAAGGTTTGCGCGAGGAAGGGAAAATTATTCTCTGGGTTAAGCAGTGGCATGGGAGGCATGTTCACTGGCCTGGGATCGGGTCGCGGTGCTTGAGGAGCAGGGACGTTACGCGGTGCTTGAGGAGCAATAGGTACGGATCGCGGTGCTTGAGGAGCAGGAGCGGGTTTCGCGGGTGGTGCGGTAGGGGGGGGAACGCGATTTCGGGGGTCCATAAGGCCGTAAAGGGGGGTGTTAGGGGGGGGGAGCTGGAGAAGCCAGCGTTGGGAAGGCCTTGTGGTGGTTTAGTTGATGCCAGGGACTAGGTCTCTGAGGACTTAGTCGCTCTGGCATTTGAGATGAAGGGAATGGGATGAAGTCTTTCTGCCTAACCTGGCGCTCATCGATACGCTTGGCTGATTTTAGTAACGAGGCCTTAGGGGCCTTTGGGCAGCCACGATAGTTGGCTGTGTGGCCTTCTTGTCCACAAAGCACGCAGCTAGGTGGACTCAGGCATAGATTCCGGTCTTTTGGGCGGGTACACTCAGAAGTGCCATGGTCACCCAGGCACTTTACGCACCTAGGTTTAGCATGGTAATTCTTTTGTGAATGGCCATATAACTGACAACGATGACATTGTCCTACTGTGCTATTCTTCCAGGGTTTCTCAATTGAAAAACCCACGAGATTGCAGATCGATTTTACGTTAAAGATGGGGTGATGCCCCTCGTAAGGGGAGCATATGACAAGAACCTGAGGTCTTGAGGTCGGGACAATAACTTTAATACCCTGCTGGGTAGAGCGGGCGTTTGTGTAGCCAATTTTATGGTCTACACACCACTTTGAAATTGCCGTCCACTTCTCTTTGTCCTGTATGAACAAAGGAGGTGGCGGCGCGACCTTTTTAGGGCCAGTTCGCGGAATTGTTTGTGCACCCTGCGCGGAGGGTGACTCACTCGGACGGGGGGAAGTGGAGGGGGAAGCTACGGGGGCGCAACTCGCGGGTGACGCCGGGCTATCCCTGTCGATGTAGGTCGTCGGAAGGACTTCCTCTATCGCGGCTACTTTCCTCGCTTGCGTCGAGCTATGCTTCTTCTTCTTCCTCTTGTTCCTTTTGCCTTCGACTGGCGTAAAGCCATCGTCGTCAGACTGGTTACAGGAGGAAGAAGAAGCTGAGACTAATGTTTCCGTATCGGACGGATATCTATGAGGGGTGGGAGGGCGCTTTGAAGAAGCGCTTGGCTCGTCCGTGTCCATAGACTCGGTGGGACTGAGAGGGCTATCCGGGCTAGCGGGACTCTCCAGTGAGGCTGGTAGAGCACATGCCTGCGACGAATCTAATGCGTCACTGAATTCAGTGACGTTATCGGGAACGGGGGTACGGGTCAGATGTCTGCCTGAGAGGACTTTAAGCTTGTCGCCAAACTTCCTCCCCAGGTCAGGGTCTGATTCTAAAATATGGTCAAGGACACCTGACAGGGTTGAATAGTCACTGCGAAGCGACCTCAACTCCGCCAAGATGGCCTTGAGCTTCATATTGCTTAACTATTTTTACCTCATAAGGAGGCAAAACAAAATTAAAAATGGGAAAAACTCCTACAATATTCCCTAATCCTATCTCCCCGGGGGAAAACCGGGGATGTGTAAAACCCTCCCTGCCGGGTGAGACAGGGAGGTTGTGTACCTCGGGTGAGCCCTAAGCTTGCTTTTGCCCGTTGCCTGTCTTATTGTGCAACGGGGTCCTACAAGTCTAGATCGAAGGGTGTAGACACACCCAACCGTTCTAGGTGAGTAGCTGGGGAAGGAAAACTGTCATCCAGTGCCGACTAGGAGATCCCCCAAGGCCGAACACTGGGACCCGTCCAATTAATTGCCTCGACCCTGAAGGGGCTTCGGCGGGTGTGTTGGGTCAACACCCCACTCGGTTTCGTTGGCACCGTATGGTTTCCACCGAGGACCACGAAACTGTGGATTTTCCCTGAAGGGGGATGAAAAAACGCGACGGGAGACGTTTGTACGACAGAATCGTTAAAGAAATAGACGTTAATTGTGTCTTGAAAAAGACAAACAATTAACGGTCGACGATAGTCAAAGACTATAGCAGGCACGGTGTCTCAGGAACACTTGAACGCCAATCAGGAAACTCGAGCGCAGCAGCTGGGACAGCGAGCAGCGTGACCGTCCGCGTCCGATGCCAGGCGCAGAGTGTATCGATCCAAATCTTGAGATGTCGCGACGCCCCCGCAAGGGGGCGTGGCGAGCGGGGTCAGGGCTTCGCCCCTCGCCCGCGGATGCGTCACGGTGACCCATCAATATGGGCCCCTCATTGAGTTTGGCTAAGCGCCTGCGGAAGTGATGCACGCAATGTGCATCTGTGTAAATGGTTGCATTGAATGTATCTGTAGAGGCGTCGCGACGCCGTTATAACGACGGCGTCGATCTTCACGGACACCCCGGCGTTCTTACCGCATCAGGTGGAACCCCCAGTTACCTGGGGGAAGCCCAACGAGGCAGACCAGCGACTAGGGTGCCGACTTGACGCACCTACAGGACGAAATGAAGCGTCCCTCTCCTCGTTCACAGAGCTAGCCGTTAGCGATTCGAGGGGTAAGCAGTAATGTATGTATGGGTGGCTAGTTATGTAGTGTAACGCCACCCAGTGTAGACACGCGTCGCGGCCCGCGCTGCGTCTGTGTAGTTAGTGAATGTCTGTAATTCAGTTGCACGACATGCCTATATTAAAATAGTACACGTCGTGCAACAGATGTATGTGTACATCTGTAGAGTTTTATTATATCGAGTCAGCTGCGTGTAACCTGGGTACAGCTAACTCGAGGCGTCAATCCGGTGCGATGGGGTCAGTTGTCCGCTACCAGGTCGCGGGGCGTGGGTCTCGCGTCAGGCGGGCGCGCGTGCAATGGCGCTATCTGCTTGACATGGGGCCAGGCAGAAGCGTCGGCACGCGCGAACATCGACTTAGCGAGTCGCCTCACAAACTCATCCAGGCTCTCGATCCCGAGATCCCGGGTGATGACATCGTTCCTCACGAAACGAGGAGCGTCTACAATGGTCCGCAACGCTTGATTTTGTTGCGTGCGGAGCAGCTTGCGGTTCGACTCGCACGTGAGGGCGAACCAAGCTGGGGCGGCGTATGTCAGTACCGGGCGGATGTATGCTTTATATATCCCCAGCTTGACACGCGTCGGGATGCGGGACTTGGGCACGGGCCTGAGGAGGTTGCGGGCGACCTTACCCTGCGCGGCGACCTTACGGACACCTTACGGACATGGGGCCCCATCGTGAGGCGGCGGTCGATGGTCACACCCAAGTACTTGACCTGGGGCGACCAATCGACGTCGACTCCATGTAGCTTCAAGGGTGGTGGGAGCGGGGCGAATCCGGTGATAATCGCCTGCGTTTTACCCACGTTAACCGAAAGCCGCCACTTAGACAGCCAGTCGGGGAGAAGATCGAGGGCGCGCTGCATCTTGACAGCCGCGTACTTCGCATTAAGCGATGTAGTGATGTACGCGGCGTCGTCGGCATACAGCGCGAGCGTGTGTCGATCCGTCCGACTAGCCCGTCTTTTATACAGCCGTTTCGTTCCCTTAAATGAGACCATTTCAAGTTCAGTTTCGCTATGAGCTACCCCTTTGGAGCCCTCTTTCGGCCTGTTCCCGTGGTCGGATCGTCACAGTTATCAGCTTACATAATGCTCCTTTCTAATTACATAATAAGATTTACAGTATCTTAACAAATTAAAAAGTTTCTAGAACATGAACTGCTGGAAACGGAGGTTTGATACATTTCGGCTACACAAACATACTCATATCTTCGGAACCCGTGGTCCGATTCTAAAAATCTAAACGTGCCAAATGGTTTCTAGTCTAGCCCTTTCATTTGACACTAATTTTATAATAATATCTGTATAAACAAAAACCTCATTTTCAACTTACGTAATTATTGCTAACTTTTTCCTACATTCAAATTCGTGGCAAATTCAACTTGTCCCAGTCTTATATGATTCTTAAAAGAAAACTAACATTAAATATAAGCTAATTAGAACACATTCATTACTTATTAACCTAATTAGAATACAAAACATAAAATAAAAAAACTTTTTACAAAAAAAGTACAACCGACTTCCAAAAAAGACACTACAAAGTCAAAAATAACTTTAATTTCGGAAGTCGGTGTATTTGGTTTTGAACTTTCGTTTTTTGCCACCGACTTCCGAAATTAAAGTTATTTTTTTTGGAAGTCGGTTGTACTTTTTTTGTAAAAAGTTTTTATTTTGCACTTTTTAGTTGTGGTACCTACCCCATACAAATTCGAATACCACTAACCTGCTATGTAAATAACAGTGATTGGAAGTTATCATTATATCAGCCATATAAACTAAGTGGGAAAAATACGTATTATTGAAGCTAACTCAAAAACTATCCAAGTAAAGTTGTTTATTGGGACCACCTCGGGAGCATACCCTTTCAAACAAAAAATCAATTTTCAAAATCGGTCCACAATGACGGAGAAATTGCGTAACAAACATACAAAAAAAAAACAAAAACACAGATGAATTGAGAACCTCCTCCTTTTGGAAGTCGGTTAAAAATAACAAAATTCCGCCGAGATCCCGCCGCTAGTTGCGCCTTAGTGCACAGATAGGGTCTCGGATTCAACTTTTACAAACTAATGATTTTATTATTTCCTTAATATCTACCTTATTTACATCGTATTATGTGTTACATAATGACATGCTCGGCGTCCGTTACAAATCGGCGTCCGTTACAAAACTAGTACTCATAGATATGGGATCCTAGATATATGATAGTGTAATGTCCCCCCCTTAAGTCAATGTCTTCTGAATCCAGCGAAAGAACAAGTGAATTCGTGTAAAAATTGGATATAGATTGCAGAACACCCACGCCGGTCGTAACGATAAAGGAACGGACGAGTCCATTTTATACATATATTTCAAGGGCAAGTCTAAAACGCTCCAGAAAGTTCGAGTACCCATTCTGTGAAGAAATCCGATTTTGGTTCGATTCGATTAGCAGGAACTAAACAACATACATTCTTCGCCGCGCCAAGCAGGACGCATGTGATAGGCTCTCGTGGTATAACGTCTCCCTGACTAGCCAACCAGCGACGGGCAAGTCCATCGCGATCGAGCAGCACGCGCCGCCCGCCGGACGGAACTCCGAAGCTTTTTGAATCGCAACGCGTCGCTACCGCCATACCATACTTTTTCACTTGTCCAAGCAGATTCAGATTTACTTACAAAAAAACGTGTCTTGTTCTTCAGTTCTTGTGCAGTCAAGATAATTTCAGTTACATACAACCGAAACATAAGTTGTAGTGGCAATTTTACAAGTTTCCAGCAATGGCAGACGAACAAATCAAAGCGCTCGTCAGGAAACGAGCGTCCATAAAAGGTTCGATAACGAAAATTGGAAACATGTTCAAACATAAAGAGGAATACAAGGAGTTCTCTAAGCAAGCGTTAATCTTAAAGGAAGAGCGTCTGCGAAATGCATTCCAGAAATATGAAGAATACTTATCGGAGATATGCGCCATAGAACCCGACCTCGATGCCGACGATGATTTGTACGCTCAAATATTGGAAAACTAAAAAGCAGGAAATCACAGTAGATAACCTAAGTAAAAGACATTGCCTAATTTTGTATGGAAGTTGGACCAAGTGCTGCCTAGAATACTTACATAGTGCATTTTGTTCCTCAGACCATCACTAACCTGTATATCAAAGCGCATATAAATCTATCCCAGGAGTCCAATGAAAAACAGTATCTTGTTTTGAATATTTTTATTGGAAAAAATTGACTTAGTAGTAACAAATGTACAAAATCAACTATTAAACAGTTATTGTGCATTCAATTATAATTGTAGTAATTGTATTTTGATGTTGTAGTTGGAGTTGGACGTCGGAACCACCGGGGTAACCTACTGGCCAGTTTTATGGAGAAGGAAGGCCTCTTTATGATGAATTCTTTCTTCAAAAAACGTGAGCACAGAAAGTGGACCTGGCAGAGCCCTGATGGGGCAACAAAAAATGAGATTGACTTCATTATGTCGACGAAGAAGCAAGTATTCAATGATGTCTCTGTGATCAACGTGGTGAAAACCGGAAGCGATCACCGCATGGTAAGAGGCATATTGAACTTAATTATCAAGCTGGAAAGATCTCGACTGATGAAGTCTACGCTCCGTCCAGCACCAATCCAAGTCCAAAACCCCAAGAGCTTTCAGCTCGAACTTCAGAATCGTTTCGAGTGCCTAGGGAGCTCCGTGGACGATTTTAACGATGGGTTCGTGGAAACTGTCCATACGGTCGGGTCCAAGATCTTTAAGACCCGTCGTACAAATGGAAACAAGAAGCTCTCTGATCCTACTATTCAGTTCATGAAGGAGAGGCGCGAGATGATCCTCCAATCTTTAGACGATGCGGTCAAGTACCGGCAGCTCAATAGACGGATCTCTAAGTCCTTGAAAAGCGACCTTCACCGCTTTAGTGCAGACCGCATTAAGGATGCGATATTGGGCTGAGCCAGCTTACAAAACTGAAGACCGATGATGGCAGGATCGTATCCGCCAAACTTGAACTATTGAGAGGTTCTATGGACAGTTATACACGTCAACCAGTAACCCCGTTACGAATGTGGCAAACGACCCAAGAGCTAGATTAACCCGACACTATACCGAAGATATCCCGGACGTCAGCTTGTACGAGATTAGGATGGCTCTAAAGCAGCTTAAAAACTACAAGGCGCCGGGTGATGACGGAATTACGGCGGAACTCCTAAAGGCCGGTGGGAAACCCGTTCTTAAGGCTCTCGAGAAGCTGTTTGATTCCGTCATACTCGGGGTAAAACACCACACGCATGGAACAGAGGTGTGGTAGTACTCTTCTTTAAAAAGGTGTGTGAGTATGTCAGTCCGACTCTACGACCAGAAACCTATCCTTCTGCAGCGAGGTGTGAGACAAGGAGACGTTATCTCTCCGAAATTATTCACCGCTGCACTCGAGGATGTCTTCAAGGTTCTGGACTGGAAAGGGCTAGGCATCAACATCAATGGCGAGTATATAACTAACCTTCGGTTTGCCGACGACATAGTTATCATGGCTGAGGCCATGGAGGACCTCAGTATAATGCTTGATGACCTCAGTAGAGCCTCCAAAAGAGTAGGTCTTAAAATGAACATGGAAGACAAGACAAAGGTCATGTCAAATGCCCATGTAACACCCACTTTCATAAAGATCGGAAACGCTACGCTCGAAGTTGTAGACGAGTATGTTTACCTAGGACAAACTGTCCAGCTAGGTAGGTCCAACTTCGAGAAAGAGGTTAATCGTCAAATCCGACTCGGCTGGGCAGCGTTCGGGAAGCTACGCAATATCTTCTCGTCCCACATACCACAGTGTCTCAAGACGAAAGTCTTTGACCAGTGCGTGTAGCCAGTGATGACTTATGGCACTGAAACGTGGTCGCTCACAATGGGCCTTATCAGAAGGCTAAAAGTCACCCAAAGAGCAATGAAGAAGGCTATGGATCACCAAAATGGATCACAAGTAGTGATGGGTCGGGAGAATATTCTCACACGGAGAATATTCTCGGATCGAGAATGTTCTGCAATATTCTGGAATATTCTTTTCGCCGGAGAATATACGAGAATTTAAAAATGGAAGTAAAATTGCAAAATTTTATTACAATATGTTTTGATTTCAAGGTCTAAAGTAAACTTTTTTTGTTGTTTTTTTGTTGTTTGTTGTTACTGTATTATGTTTCGGACTGGGAATGGCGCTTTTCGCGATTCTCTTGTTCATCGAACTAAACTAGCTAAACTATCACAAAAATTCGTTACTTTTGGATATGAGAATCTTAAAGCTGTTTTTTTTTATTCTACAAAAAAAAAACGAAATTAAAAAATAATTTTGACAACTAAAATCAAATTTGACAATGGTGCCGATTCTCTTGTACACCGAACTAAACTAACTAAACTATCACTAAAATTCCTTAATTTTGGCTATGAGTATCTTAAAGCTATTCTGACAAAAAAAATCTCTAAATTAAAAAAATATGTTGACACATCTAAAATCGAATTTGACAATCGTGTGACGACTCCACATGGTAGGTACTTGTTTACTCTACCCTGTGATTTTTTTTAGAGCCGGAGGCGCGCAGGGGGTGCAGCGTCGACGAGTCTTTTAGTATGGAAAATATGAAAAATTATTACCAACATGTTGGGATAAAGGGGTTTAAGGGTTTCCTAAAGAGGGTCGAAAATTTCATTATTTTTGCGATAGGACGCACCATTTTCGAGATATAAGCAAAAGAAAAAAAAATACAGTACTGTTTTTGCACTGAAGTCGAAGTGTTGGTGTGAATTTTAGTTCATGCCAACAAATTTTATTCCACTCGTTTTTAATCGCGTTTAAAAATAGTCAGATTTAGTTGGATACTATAATTTTTAGGTGAAAAACGTCAAATTCAGAATAGTGTTTTTGCACTGAAGTCGAAGTGTTGGTGTCAATTTTAGTTCATGCCAACTAATTTTATTCCACTCGTTTTTAATCGCGTTTAAAAATAGTCAGATTTAGTTGGATACTATAATTTGTAGGTAAAAAACGTCAAATTCAGAATAGCAAAACCGCCATTTTCACTAAACTAATAACTCAGTGCAATCTTAGTGCTGTCAAACTAAAATATAGTTAAGCTGTGTCACTTTAGTTTATTTCGGAATGGGAAATCCTCGTTTGACAGGACTAAACAAAATTTTGGTGATTTTTAGTCTAGTTTAGAGGCATTTGTGACAAGAGAATCGGCACCAATAGCGACTCCACGTGGTACTTATTTGCCCTACCCCGTGATTTTTTTAGAGCTGGAAGGGCGCTCGGGGGCACTCTCGTCGTGTTTTTTATGTAAGTTTTCACTTTTTGTATGGAAAATATGAAAAATGTTTACTTACATGTTGAGTTTTAAGGGTTTATAAGTTTCATAAAGGGGGTCGAAATTTTCATTATTTTTGCGATAGGACACTAATTTCGAAATATTAGCAAAAGAAAAGAAAAAAAAGACTACTGTTTTTGCAAGTCGAGGTGTTGGTGTGATTTTTAAAACCCATAAACCCTTAATACTCAACATCATCATCAATCAAAATCATTTTTAATATTTTTCATGATATTTTTCATATTTTCCATACAAAAAGTGTACAATTTCATATAAAACACATCGAAAAAAAATCACAGGGTAGGGCAAACATACTTGTTCGAATTTGACGATCGCGACTCCACATGGTACTCCATGTGGAGTCGCGATCGTCAAATTCGATTTTAGTTGTGTCAAAATTAGAGTTTTACTTTTGTAGATTACAAGCAAATTTAAAAGCGATAAAAAAATTGCATTTAAAAACAGTCAGCTTAAATTCTTATTTACTTTAGCTTATATCTCGAAAATTGTGTGTCCAATCGCAAAAAATAATGAAAATTTCGACCCCCTTTATAAAACCCTTAAACTCCCAAAACTCAACATGTAGGTAATATTTTTTTATATTTTCCATACAAAAAGTTAAAAATTCCATAACAAAACACGTCGACGTTGCCCCCCTGCGCGCCACCGGCTGTAATAAAAATTCTCAAGGTAGGGCAAACAAGTACCATATGGAGTCGCGATTGTCAAATTCGATTTTAGTTGCGTCAAAATTATTTTTGATTGTTATTTTGTTTTTAATTAAGTATTTGCACCATAAACCTTTCTTATAATATTGTTTTCTTATTCATTTTATTAATGCTGATTATTTTAAACTCATAAAGTTCATTTTAATACAGAAATCGTACTTTAATATTACTACCATACGAAATTTAAGAGAATTTATGAGAATTTTCTCGGAAATATTCTCGGGAATGTTCTCGCTCAGGAGAATTTACTGAGAATTTAAGTTTTGGTGTAGTTATTTCAAACTCAAGCTTCGTAAAACGTTCAAATGCACTAAAAACTATTACTCAAAAAAAAAAACAATTCAATACAGTCATCCAATTTTTAAATTCTCGTAAATTCCCTACCAAAAGAATGTTCTCGAGAACTTAACAGCAAAGTTCTCGCAAGGAGAATATTCTCGAGAATTGCCCATCACTAATCACAAGTGACGTAAGACAGCAAAAAGTAGTCGGCTTTTTTTTTTATTCTGGCATCTAGCAGCTGACCACTAAGGTCCTGGCTGGTTAACCGAACTTTCCTGTGGCTGCCTTTAGCTACTACACTAAAAGTCTCCATCCAGGGGCATAAACTATTCTAAATTAAAATAAGGCGAACGCTCGCTAAAGGCACGGAAGGGGGGGGGGGGGCGCGGTTGCTGGGTCCATAAGGGAGTATAGGGGGGTATTTATAAATACATTTTTGAGAAAAAATATATCAAAAACGTTGTTTAATGCAAGATTAGTCATTATCACAAAAACTGGATTTATTTATTTTTCCTGGGACCAATTTTTTTTTTAATTTTTTTTTATAGTTCATGTGTATGCTACAGTACTACTAGACCAACTCACATTCCTAGGCAGCACTTGGTCCAAACCTAGGCAATCTCCTTTAAGAATCATATAAAAAGCCTAACTTTCCAACTAGTTTACAAAGCTGAAGATGCAAATGAAGCTTTCGAAAACTTTATGGATGACTTTTCATTATTATACAAATTGTGCTTTCCGGAAAAAATTGTTACCATCTATACTAACAAAAAAACAAAATGGATTTCGAACGGGATAAAAACATGTAGTTGAAAATAGAGACAGTTACTCTGGGGGATAGCGACCGATTCTGATGAAGATGGAAATGAAACTCGAAGCTTAGATCTTGTACTGGAGCAAACGGTGGGGAGGAATTATGCTGGAGCTCGGGCAGAGTTTCTTCTCATTAGATGTGTTCTCGTTGCGTGCTGGGATCGAAGTGACGGTCCGCCAAATCGGCCCGTCTTTTATACACAAACGCGTAAGCGCGCGCCATCCTCTGCCCGCACTCCCCTTCTTCACCCCCGCTAGCTTTATTTATTGTTTTCTTATTAAAATATTTACATTACAGTGTCTTATTTACTATGTCCTTACAGCTATTCTTATTACCTAACTATTGACATATAATGCTAGTCTCTGCGACGTCCCATTTAGCTGTGGCGTGAGGGTACATTACTATTTCCCTGCCCCCCGCCTCAGCACTATAAAAGCGCTCTGTCGAGCGCGCGCGCTCGTTATTCTAATTGGGAACGTCGCAGAGGTAAGGGGAATGAGACACACCAATTTTAATCGTTTATTTACCTTATGTTAATAACTATTTACTATATTACATTAGTTAAAACATTAAAACATTTAACATATTAGTTTACGAATTTACATGTTAGATTCTTATTATAATATCTTTATTTCTTATAAGAACAATAGTTTTACTTATTTATTTTATTATTAGACTTATAAAAACATTAACACAGTATGAGATATGATACAAAACATAAATCTTAACTATAAACATTCCGCATTTTCCGTAGCGGTCGACGCGCTAGTTGCGCCCACGAACGAGGTGACCTTAGGGCATCGTGCACATTCTCCCGCCGTCGCCACGCTAGCGCTGCGACTCCGTTGGTAACACGATGATCTTCTTCGTAGGACGTCTCAGGACATGGCCGCCGCTGATGGTGACGTCGACGACTCGAACCTCCCCGTCGGCACCTGGGTGCAGCTGGCTAATGAGACCTCGTGGCCAGGTGTTTCGTGGTAGGTTCCCGTCGCAGATGATGACGAGGTCACCGACCTTCGGCTGGACACCTGTGCTGATGGGCTCCCGCCGGTGTTGCAGTAGGGGCAGGTACTCCTTGACCCATCTTCTCCAGAAGATGTCCGCCAGGACTTGAGCTCGTTTCCATTGCTGGCGGGCTGTCACGTCGCTTTCTTCGAAGTGACCTGGAGCTGGCACGTGGGAGTTGGGCCCGATGAGTATGTGGTTCGGTGTCAGCGCTTCGGGCTCGTGCGGGTCGACTGAGACATGGGTGAGAGGTCGTGAGTTTACTGTGTTCTCGACCTCTGTTAGCAGCGTCATCAGTGTCTCGTCGCTGGGGTATCTTTCGTTCAATGTGATTTTCAGTGATTCTTTCACCGACCGCACCATACGTTCCCACGTCCCTCCCATGAATGGGGACGCAGGAGGAATGTATTTCCAGGTGATGCGTCGACAGGTGGCTTCGTGTTCCAGGGCTTCGAGTGCCGCCGCGCCGAGCTCCTTATCAGCTGCTTTGAAGCACGTAGCGTTGTCGCTCCACAGCTCCTTCGGGCAGCCTCTTCTGGCCATGAATCTTCGTAGCGCCGACACAGCTGAGTCAGCACTTAGTGAGTGTGCGATCTCTATGTGAATCGCTCGCGATGTCATACAGGTGAAGAGGGCTCCGTACCGCTTTTCATGGTGGCGTCCGACTGTCACTTCCATGGGACCAAAGTAGTCGAGTCCCGTGAAAGTAAATGGACGAGCGTGATGTGCGAGGCGCGCCGGAGGTAAGTCACCTGTGAGCGGGCTCGCTGGCTTCATTTTTTCTGATGCGGCAGGGTAAGCAACTCTTGATAATGTTTCTTACTGCGGGGCGTATTCTTGAAATCCACAGTCGCTGTCGTAACTCGTTCACAACTGTTTCTACGCCGCCGTGATGTAAGCTCTCATGTACATGAGCTATGTACAGACGTGTGTAGGTATGCTTGCCGTCTAATATCGGAGGGTTCGACGCGTCTTCTTGTATTCCCTGTGCGGCCGTCACTCTTCCTCGCAGGCGCACGATGTCTGCAGCGTCGATGTAGGTACTGAGATGACTTAGGCGATCGCTAGTGTTAGGCGTCCCCTTACTCTTGATACGTTCTATCTCAGTTTTGAAGCTCTCCTGTTGACTGGCGCGTACCCACAGCTGTTCAGCTTTTGTTAGGTATTCTGTAGGTATTTCTATGTATTTGCGGATTTCGTTATGTACTACCCGTTTTATTGGTTTAGGTAGTGTTTTCTTTGAGTTGCGCCAACTGGAATCTTTTTCTTCGATTTTCTTCGTTCGTTTTCTAGTGGCTGCGACGGTGTCCTTATGTACTTTACACAAGTCTATGTATTGTAAGACTCGTGCTGTCGCTCTTATTAATCGGAGCCACTTCGAAAATCTCTCGATCTGTGGTAGGTGATCGAGATTGTGACCGTCTTCTTGTTGACACGAATGACATTTTTCTCTTTCTTCTCCCGTGTCGTATTTTATCACGTTCTCTTCTTGTGGCCACTGTGACTCGGGTAGCTTCAGGAATGAGGGTCCCTGGAACCACCTGTGTGTGGTTTTTCTTCGTGGTTTCTTCGATCTCCGCCAGACGATGAGCTACGAAGGACTTGTAGACGCGGGGCTCTGACCTGATCCACACTAGTGCTGTGCGTGAATCACTCCAGTAGGTCTTGCTCTCGGGTCGGTAGTCGTGCTCTTCCAGCACCGTCTGTGCGAGTCGCGCGCCCAGTAGGGCTGCTTGTAGCTCCAACCTGGGCATGGATACCGGCTTGAGGGGGGTGACTCGACTCTTCGCAGCTGCTAATGACACGTGCACACTGCCGTCGTGACGTACCGTTCGCCAGTATACTGCTGCGGCGTAGGCTTCTTCACTCGCGTCGACGAAGGTGTGCAGCTGGATGGAGACGCTCTGCTCGTAGTCGTAGCATCGTGGTAGTCTCAGCTGTTCGATGGTGACGAGTGACGTGATCCACTTTTGCCATTTTTCTTGCAGCTCAGCTGGCAGCGGGTCATCCCAGTCGGTCTTGTAGCGCCAGGTGTCTTGAAATATTCTCTTCGCCGGCGTGGTGACAGGTGAGATCAGTCCCAGCGGGTCGAAGAGTGCCATGATGACGCTCAAGGCCTCTCTTTTTGATGGAGAGCGCCTGTTTTCTTTAACTTCTTTAGGTATTTTCATAGAGTTTGTGTTGAACCCTATGCAATCTTCATTCACGTGCCATAGTAAGCCCAGCGTTTTTTCTGTGTCCTTGCCACCTAGGCTTACTGTCGCGGAGCTATCTTCTGTAGGTAGACCAAACTCTTCTATTGTTCGTGCGTCGTTCGATGTCCACCCGTTCAGAACGAAGCCCGCCTTCTTGTGAATGAAGTCGACTGCTTTCGTTATTTCACGTGCTTCTTGTATTGTAGAGAAGCTCTGAACGTAGTCGTCCATGTAGTGATTCTTCAGTATCGCTGCTGCCGCTTCGGGGTAGTCGCTCGCGAACTCACTTGCATTTTTATTTTTGATGAATAGCGCCGTACATGGTGATGAAGTTGCGCCGAAAATTACAGAAGTCATTCTGTATTCCTCCGGTCTGCCCTCCCGCCGTTTGCCTCTCCATAGAAATCGTAACGCGTCTCTGTCTTCTTCTCTTATTTTCACTTGCATGAACATTTCTTTGATGTCTCCGCTGACTGCGAATGCGTGTTGACGGAACCTCATGACGACCCCCGGTAGTGATTGTAGGAGGTCGGGTCCCGAGTACAGCATGTCGTTGAGACACATGCCGGCTGTCTTGGCTGACGCGTCATGAACAAGTCTTGGTGGCTTGTGAGGCTTCGCTGGATTGATGACCGGGAAGTGAGGCAGGTACCATGTTTTTCCTGCTGGAGCCGGTGTGGGCGCTGGCTCTGCATACCCCGACTGGAATAGATTTTCCATCCTCTCTTCATATTTTTGTTTGAGGTCCTCTTCTTTATCTAATCTCTTCTCTAGGGAGTGCAGGCGCCGCTCAGCTTCCTTATAGTTGCTCGGTATCTGGCAGTCTTTTTCTTTCCACAGCAGGCCGGTTTCGAATCTTCCTTCTGGTAGTCGTCTGCTGGTTTCTTCTAGGATCTGGATAGCTTTTTGTTCGGGATCTTCTCTCGGTCTTCTTGGCTCGATACATAGTGACTCGAGTCTGAAGTGATTCTTGATCAACTCTTCCAGTTCATCTTCTCTTTGTTGAAGTCTGCCACAGAACGCTACCTTAGCTGTGAGCGAGCTGTGACAGCCATGAAGAACCCAGCCGAGCTGTGTGAGGGAAGCTACGGGCTGGTTACGACGGCCGGTGCGAAGCTTTCTTGATACGATGAGATGCCAGTTATCTTGACCAATCAACAGCTTAGGTGAGGCGTGTTGATAGCTGATCTGATCCTTGATTTCGATCAGATGTTCACAATCTTCAATGTGTTCGGCGAATACTGTCTCCGGTGTGAAGCTGAGTCTGTCGACAGTACGTGCAGCTTCTATTTGGTATTCTTCCTCTGCATATTTTCCTCTGATGCTGAGACTGACGATCTTGCTGTTGTCGTGCTTCATCTCGTTGCCGATTTCTTGAATCCACATAGTATTTTCAGGCCCGTCCGCCCCGATGACCTCGGCGATTGATGCGTCGAGTAGAGTGACGGTGCTCCCTTCATCTAATAGAGCATATGTTTCAATGCTGGAGTACGGCCCCTTTATGATTACGGGCGCGATTTTCAAATATGCACGACGGTTGCTGCCTGGCTTCGCTGCTGACGTGATTTCAACTGAAGATGCTGCGATTTCTTTCTTCTCTGGTTCACTCGCGCTGCTCTGTTCTTTGTCGTGATGCAGCAGCTTGTGATGCCTCATGACGCACCCATGTTTTCCACACGGCGGAACTTTACATTGAAGTCGTCGATGCTTGCTTCGAAGACAGCGGTAGCAGATGTTGTTCTTCTTTGCGATCTCCCATCTTGTGTTGACGTCGAGGGAGGTATACTGCTTGCAGTCAGGTAGCTTGTGATCTTGTTTGCAGAGAGGACACTGATCTTCTGATGAAGATTTCTTCTCTGCGGCGAAGGTGCGCTCTGGTTTTCTGTTTCTTCGTTCTCTGCCCCCGACTTCATCGATGGTAGCCTCTGGTAAAGTGTAGGCTCCACACTTGTCTGCTTCTTCGTTCAAGAAGGTAGATATCTTCTTTAATTCAGGAGTATCTTCTCTCTTCGTTGATGCGTAGTCGTACCACTTGTTCTTCAATATAGGAGTAAGCTTCTCAGTAATATTTCGCGCCATTTCAGGGCTGTGTAGATATTGCGGTTTCTTCAGTGCTTCAATGGTGCCCACTATGTTTGCGATTCGCCCAGCGAAGATGCATAAATCGCGAGGATTATCGCTGACCCGGTTGAGTGACTTGATCTTCTCTATTTCGACGTGGATCAGTGCTTCTGGTCTTCCGAATCTTCTTTCGAGAGTTTCTATGACGACTCTCGGATCTGGTTGGCTCACTAGGAGGCAGCCAACAGCTTCTTTTGCAGTTCCACGCAGGCTCCGACGTATACGTGCCATGTTTTCATTTAATGTGAAATACATGAGGGTTTCTTCGTACGCAGTCTTGAAGCCGAGCCAGTCGGCGCTGCTTCCGTTGAAAGGCGGCAGCTCTTGAATATACTTCGGTGGCTCCCTCGTGCTTCGTACCGCTTGAGAGAGAGCGGCGGCTAGGGTAGCCACGTCGATCAATGGCTGGTTTGTTTTCGTACTATCTTCTTGTTTTTTCTTCGCTTCTACGTGATCTTCTTGCGTCTTCTTGCCCTCTTCCTGAAGAATTTCTTTATTCCCTGACTGCTGCGGGTCCGGCCCGGTGCCTTGTAACCAGGTGCTGATGCGGACTGAAGCCAGGTCATCTTCTATTTCTTCTTCTTCATCTGAGGTATCTGCTTCTGCTTGAAGACGTTGAACACGTAGTTTTTGCTTCTCTGTTTCAGCTTCTATCTGTGCCTGCTTTAATTTCAGCTCGGTTAGCCGCTCTTTTGCCTCCAACTCCGCGAGGAGTCTCTTGCGGGAGGTTCCGGAGCGACGTGACCGTGCGTCTGCGGGCTTCAATGTTCGCTGAGACGACTTCTTCTGAGACGTATCACTGGTTTCTTCTGTTCCAGTTGAGGTGCTTGCTTCTGTAGCGGTCGACGTGCTGGTTCCGCTGCTGGTTCCTGATGACTCGGCAGCGGCGTTCGACGCGCCCTGCGCAGGCAGGTCTCCCGACGTAGTCTCTTGTCTGGTCCCGGACACGCCGAGCTCTTCCTGACGACGTTTCGCTTGTTCTCCATCCTTGCTTCTAGTAAGGACCATCTTCTTTTCTTCCAGGCACAGGTTTTCTTATCCGACGACGAAGGACCAATAATGTGGGGGATAGCGACCGATTCTGATGAAGATGGAAATGAAACTCGAAGCTTGGATCTTGTACTGGAGCAAACGGTGGGGAGGAATTATGCTGGAGCTCGGGCAGAGTTTCTTCTCATTAGATGTGTTCTCGTTGCGTGCTGGGATCGAAGTGACGGTCCTCTTGAGATGTCGCGACGCCCCCGCAAGGGGGCGTGGCGAGCGGGGTCAGGGCTTCGCCCCTCGCCCGCGGATGCGTCACGGTGGCCCATAAATATGGGCCCCTCATAATGTGCGGCTTAAGCGCCTGTGAAAATGATGCACGCAATGTGCATCTGTGTAAATGGTTGCATTGAATGTATCTGTAGAGGCGTCGCGACGCCGTTATAACGACGGCGTCGATCTTCACGGACACCCAGGCGGTCTTACCGCATCACGTGAAGCCCCCAGTTCCCTGGGGGAAGCCCAACGAGGCAGACCAGCGACTAGGGTGCCGACTTGACGCACCTACAGGACGAAATGAAGCGTCCCTCTCCTCGTTCACAGAGCTAGCCGTTAGCGATTCGAGGGGTAAGCAGTAATGTATGTATGGGTGGCTAGTTATGTAGTGTAACGCCACCCAGTGTAGACACGCGTCGCGGCCCGCGCTGCGTCAGCGTGTGTTGTGTATAGGCGTCTGTGTAGTTAGTGAATGTCTGTAATTCAGTTGCACGACATGCCTATATTAACCTAGTACACGTCGTGCAACAGATGTATGTGTACATCTGTAGAGTTTTATTATATCGAGTCAGCTGCGTGTAACCTGGGTACAGCTAACTCGAGGCGTCAATCCGGTGCGATGGGGTCAGTTGTCCGCTACCAGGTCGCGGGGCGTGGGTCTCGCGTCAGGCGGGCGCGCGTGCAATGGCGCTATCTGCTTGACATGGGGCCAGGCAGAAGCGTCGGCACGCGCGAACATCGACTTAGCGAGTCGCCTCACAAACTCATCCAGGCTCTCGATCCCGAGATCCCGGGTGATGACATCGTTCCTCACGAAACGAGGAGCGTCTACAATGGTCCGCAACGCTTGGTTTTGTTGCGTGCGGAGCAGCTTGCGGCTAGACTCGCACGTGAGGGCGAACCAAGCTGGGGCGGCGTATGTCAGTACCGGGCGGATGTATGCTTTATATATCCCCAGCTTGACACGCGTCGGGATGCGGGACTTGAGCACGGGCCTGAGGAGGTTGCGGGCGACCTTACCCTGCGCGGCGACCTTACGGACATGGGGCCCCATCGTGAGGCGGCGGTCGATGGTCACACCCAAGTACTTGACCTGGGGCGACCAATCGACGTCGACTCCATGTAGCTTCAAGGGTGGTGGGAGCGGGGCGAATCCGGTGATAATCGCCTGCGTTTTACCCACGTTAACCGAAAGCCGCCACTTAGACAGCCAGTCGGGGAGAAGATCGAGGGCGCGCTGCATCTTGACAGCCGCGTACTTCGCATTAAGCGATGTAGTGATGTACGCGGCGTCGTCGGCATACAGCGCGAGCGTCGCATCTGGAGTGGTGGGAATGTCGTCGGTGTAACGTGAGTAACACGCCGGCGATACGCAGCTGCCTTGCGGCACGCCAGCCAGTATCGGGCGGGCGCCGGATAGCGCCCCGTCGACCACCACCTTGAAGGTCCTGTGGGACAGAAAAGAGGAGACCACCCTTACAACGCGACGGGGCGCGTCGGACGTGGTCAACTTGTATATTAGGCCCTCGTGCCACACACGGTCGAAGGCCTTCTCCATGTCGAGGAATACTGCAACCGAGTATTCCTTTTTGTTGAGGGCAGTTGTCAACTGGTGCAGTACCCTAGACAACTGAAGCGTCGTGCTATGTTCCGCCCGGAACCCAAATTGCTCTGGGCGCGGAACAATATATTGTGAGAGGTGTCGCAGCAGGAGTACTTCGAACACCTTGGAGACTGTCGGCAGAAGCGTGATCGGCCGATAGCTCTCCTGCTTCGCTACGTTCTTCCCCGCCTTGGGCAGCATTATGACGCGCCCCTCCTTCCACGAGGTGGGAAAGGCCCCCGTGCGCAGTATCGCCGTAAACAGGCGCGCCAGCGCCGCTACCGAACGGAACGGCAGATGGCGCAGCGCTGTATTGGTGATACCGTCGGCCCCGGGGGCCTTCCTAGGCTTCGTCCTTAGGATGGCGCGTCTAACTGCGCCAGGCGAGAAGAAAATAGGGTTCTCCTCGGGAGCTATCGGCGTTGCGAAGTAGTCTCCTAGGTGTTGCTCGACCGCCGCGACATGCTCGATGTCGCTGGTCGGGTTCGGGCGAAACTGACGCTCCAGGTGCTCGGCGAAGACCTCCGCCCGGTCCTCCGCTTTGTACTTAAGCGCCCCGTCGCTATTGAGTAGAGGGCGCACCGGGGCTGGGGTATTCGTCAGTTGGCGGCAGAGACGGTGTACAGACGGCCAACTGTCTACAGTGGCGTCTATTCGTTCCTCCCAGCCCGCGGCGGTATGGGCCTGTAACTCGGCCTTTACCCTCTCCGCGAGGCGGTTGAGTTCCGTCTTCAATGTAGGGCATCTCAACTGTTGCCACTGCTTGCGAAGGCGCCTCTTCTCGGCGATCATCGCTGCGAGACGAGCCGGTAAGGGCGGCAGTAGCCCTCTCCCTTGCGGCTGCGTCGTCGTCGCCGTTTCTAGGGCGCTCTGTATGCAAGCAGTGACGTCATCCGCCGCTTGTTCTACGTCCGCGGAGGAGACGATAGGCCGAGTCGGCGTGGTGGTCTCCATCTTTTCTGTGAACGCCGTCCAATCAGTTAATCGACGTGGCGCTAATGGTTTCAGTTGGGTCGGCTGTCCCGTTAAGACGACGAGTACAGGTTGATGATCCGACTGTAACTCGTCGTCTATGACATGCTGGGTGGCCTGGCAGCGTAGCCCTCTGTGGACCACGATGTCCAGTACGTCCGGCATATAATTGGCCGCGTCTGGGTAGTGGGTAGGCGTCTCGGGGCCGGACACCGTGTACCCGAAGGCCTCCGCGTCCGCGAAGAGCCGCCTCCCCTCGGTGTTCGTATTGCTCGAGTTCCACGCCGGGTGCTTACAATTTAAGTCGCCGGCAAGGAAAGCTGCGTTAACGTCCTGCGCGCTAATAAGCGCCCGCAACTCAGTCATATCGAGACGATTCGCGGGCGGCTTATAGCACGCATAGACGTTGATGTCCTCGCCGGCAACAAGCAGCTGCACACCCAGCGCGTAAAACGAGCTAAGTGACGGCAAGGGGAGCTCTTGATGGACGACTCTTCGCCTCACTAGTACCGCCAGACCACGGTAACGGGTGTGAAGAGCCGACCTTTCATCCTTCCGATATACACACATAAAAAGTGTCTAGGGATCAAGCATTTTTATGCGGATTTCTTGAGATTGAGATGTGGCTTTGTAATAAATTTATGATTTTATAAATTTATATGGATCCTTTTTGGTGCATTTCATAATTTGAATCAGGAACTGTGAATCAAATTCGAGTAAAAGATGAAAATCAGCTGTCAATATTTTCCCTATAAAAACATACAACGCATTGAAGACATTATTAGTGCTACTGTTTCCCTACTACTGATTAAAACCAACGTTATTATGGAGCAGCGACGTCATTTAAGCAGGGAAGAAATGCTCAGAGCCGTGGGAATGATAGAAGCTGGTTCCCGGCAACGTACTGTGGCTTTAGCTCTGAATACAAGTCAGAGTGTTATCAGTCGACTTTGGACACGTTACCGAAGCACTGGTACCGTGGCTGAGCGCCATGGAGGACGGTATCGCTGCACCACACGGAGACAAGACCGATACATTCAAATCTTAGCTCGAAGAGCTCCAACAATAACCGCCATGATGTTAGCCGTGAGGCTTCATCACTCTTCAGGGAACTTAATTAGCGACCAAACAGTCAGAAACCGCTTGCATGAAGTGAACCTTCATTCCCGAAGACCGCTACGGGTACCACCTATAGCAATGCACAATCGTAGGATTCGATATCAATGGGCTCTTGAACACAGAAATTGGGCAGAAGAACAATGGCGTTTCGTGTGCTTTTCTGATGAGTCTCGTTTTGGTATGAGACCGGATACAAGACGTATACGACACTGGAGAACCCCTGGACGCCAACAGCGATTAAAATCCTGCCAGGAAGTCCATCCTTATAGTGGTGGAACCATCATGGTATGGGCGGGTATTTGGATCGGCGGAAGAACTGAGTTGATTTGGATTAGAGGCAACCTCAACGCTCAAATTTATGCTGAGACGATTGTATCAGACGTCATCGTTCCTCTACAAGTGCAAATCGGTCCCTTATTTCAGTTAATGCATGATAATGCACGACCGCACACCGCAAGAGTTGTAAGACAGACTCTCGCCGCAGCTAACATCAATGTCCTGCCCTGGCCTGCTCAGTCGCCAGACTTGAACCCGATTGAGCATGCATGGGATATGCTACAGAGAAGAGCTCTGCCGAATATGGAGGGTATCCAGTCGCAAGAAGACCTTTTTTTGTTGTTGCAACGAACATGGGCGGCCATTCCACAGCGTGATTTGGATGAACTCATTTTGAGTATGCCAAACCGATGTTCTTGTGTTGTTAGTGTTCGCGGTAGAAACACGGATTATTAATTGTTTAAGTTACCCAATAAAATTTTAAAGAAAACTGTTATTTCAGTCTTTTTTTCGAACTTTAATGTTAGTGGTTCAAATGTCAAAAATCCCTTTATTAGGAAAATGGCAAATTTCTTTATTAATGCAAAGGTGACTTGGTTTATCGTTACTGTGACAAACGAAAACACTTTATTTGATGAATCCTTAAAGAAAATTTTAATTAATATCAATCAGGAGAAAAGTTATTGCAAAAATATATGTTGATCCCTAGACACTTTTGATGTGTGTACATGATAGCCTGGGAACCTAACCCTATCTTCGGGTCCCAGGTGTGTTTCGCTGATTAGCGCCACGTCGATGTTCTGATCGCGAAGGAGATGGCGGAGGGGGGCGACCTTATCCCTAAGGCCGCGAGCATTCCAGTGTAGAATCCTCAACGACCTAGCCATCACAAAGTGACAACAAGGTGGCCAGACCGTCGAGGATGACTGTCTCGATGTCTCGGCCCTGCCTTATAGCTCTTATAAGATCCATTAAGAGCTTAATAGCGCAGGTTGTAAATTCCTTGCTTTGTTTCGGATTCCCTGCATTCAGTACCGATTCAGTATTCTGAGTTGAATGTACTGAATGTGCGACGCCAGCGCCACCACTTTTCAATACAGGGAACTTTCCCTGTGCTGTGATTGGCCGCGGCTCCCTCACTGGATTGGCCGCGACAGTGGCAGCACTGTGGCGTGGTTTCTGTGCGAACCTACTAGTAGTTCTCGGTTTCATCCGCTGCGACGTATTGTCGCTACTAGTAGGTTCGTCGGAGCGGGCACGGCTCTGGTCTGCGGCTCCACTGGTGGCACGGTTGGATTCGCCTTCGCAGCAGGTGCGGGTGGCGACGCAAATCGTGGCGGCGGAGCGGCGGTACGCGTAGGCGGGGCGCGTGCGCGTGCTGTTTGCACGGGTGCACGCGGTGCGGGTAGCGCGGGGTACCCATGCGGTGCGGCGGAACGCATGTTAGACGCGACGGTGGGTCCGGGCGCAGGTACGCGCGCGGGTGGTACTTGGGCGCGCGCTTGTGGCGCGCGACTCGGGTTCGCGGCTGGCCCCGGGGCCTGAATCGGCACCGGGCGGAACGCGGGGGGGCGAACGGATACCGCGTGCGGTCGGCTCGACGACGGCGTAGGCGCAACGCGCGCAGGCGCCGATGTCGTCGGTGGGCCGGTCGCTCCAGCGGCACTCGTTCCCCCTTTCTTAGATTTTTTGGGTTTTCTCATTCCTCCGGCAGGCGGTGCACCGGACGACGCGTCACCAATGTTTGGTAACGACGTCGCCCGGTCCAACACCGGACGGTCATCTGGTGCCCCGGCATCGCGGCCCAAAGAGGCACGCGTGCCGGGGTTTGGCATAACTTAGGCGTGGCCTCCGCGACCGCGGCGGCGAATGTTCGCCGGGCAGCACGGGTCGACCCCCCCTGTGTTGGTACAGGTCCCGACGGTTTCCTGTACACACACAGAGAGAGACGGTCTTTAAAATAGCGGTCCGCGCGGATAACAAAAACTCGCGTGGGCAAAGCTCTAGTGGATCGGCCACGGGCTAATCCTAGTGACGGTCCGCCAAATCGGCCCGTCTTTTATACACAAACGCGTAAGCGCGCGCCATCCTCTGCCCGCACTCCCCTTCTTCACCCCCGCTAGCTTTATTTATTGTTTTCTTATTAAAATATTTACATTACAGTGTCTTATTTACTATGTCCTTACAGCTATTCTTATTACCTAACTATTGACATATAATGCTAGTCTCTGCGACGTCCCATTTAGCTGTGGCGTGAGGGTACATTACTATTTCCCTGCCCCCCGCCTCAGCACTATAAAAGCGCTCTGTCGAGCGCGCGCGCTCGTTATTCTAATTGGGAACGTCGCAGAGGTAAGGGGAATGAGACACACCAATTTTAATCGTTTATTTACCTTATGTTAATAACTATTTACTATATTACATTAGTTAAAACATTAAAACATTTAACATATTAGTTTACGAATTTACATGTTAGATTCTTATTATAATATCTTTATTTCTTATAAGAACAATAGTTTTACTTATTTATTTTATTATTAGACTTATAAAAACATTAACACAGTATGAGATATGATACAAAACATAAATCTTAACTATAAACATTCCGCATTTTCCGTAGCGGTCGACGCGCTAGTTGCGCCCACGAACGAGGTGACCTTAGGGCATCGTGCACAGTTACTTTGGGCATATAGACTAAATCCGAATACAATTCTTGCTTGCTTTTAAAAAGTATTCCACTTTATTCAGAAAAATAATAAAATTAACACAAAAAGCCCAAAATAACCACCACATCAAAACGTCTCAAAATAAATCAAAAGCTACTTGGCAAATAATTAACAAAACCAAAGTAAGTTTTCCGCAAGATCCAATATTATCTATACAAAATGATAACTCAACGTTTACACATCCCATGGATATCGCTAATGCATTTAATGAATATTTTGTAGAGATGATAGAAAAAAAATCAAAAACAAATCATAATAGTACGCCAATTAATAGACACGTTATTGAAAATCCAACTTCACAATCCCTAATTATGCTACCGGTTTCAGACTCGGACATTATACAAATAATAAATGGCTTAAAAAATACAAATACTGTCGGATACGATGGTATATCAACAAAGGTAATAAAATACGTAAAGTAATTGCATTTCTGAGGGTGTATTCCCAACAGAAAGTAGTAATCACCCATTTATTAAAAAAAACAAAAAACCGAGGTAAAAAATTACAGGCCTATTGCGAAAATACCCGTTTTCTCAAAGGTCATTGAAAAAATAATATATAACTCAATATACACATATTTCGAAAAATTTCACTTATTCTGCCACGAACAAAAAGGATTTCGAAAAAATACTAATATAAATATGGCACTATTTGACTTGCTATCAAGTGTAATGACTTCTGTAGACAAGAGTAAGCCTGTGTGCTCTATCTTCACGGATATGACTAAGGCCTTTGATTTTGTAGCTCATAAGATCTTACTGCAAAAATTACATGAATATGGGATTCGAGGAAACATCCATTAACTCTTAGAGTCATATCTGAGTGATAGGACACAATGCACAGAAATTTCTAGAATTTGTCCTACAACCAAATTGGAAAGTAAGTATATCTCTGAAGCAAGATATGTTAAATATGGCGTACCTCAAGGCAGCGTACTGGGGCCCCCACTCTTCCTAATATATATTAACGATCTCCCAAAAAAATCTAGGAACAAAATGGTACTTTTCGCAGATGACAGTACAGCCATAATAAAATGCACCGATCCAGACAATTATCGAAACGAAATTAATAACTCTAACTCTACTAGCAGCCTATCATGGACTTGCAGTCTCTAATCTACGGTATGGTGTTGTTTTTTGGGGGCAGTCAACAAACAGGGAACTTATATTCAGGATGCAAAAAAGATGTGTACGATCAATGTTTAATTTAAAACCAACAGACAGCTGCGTTCCCTACTTTAAGAAATATAAGATTTTAACGTTACCAGCTATATATATACTGGAAACAGCATTGTTTGTAAAATTGAATCCGCAATTATTTACTAAATTGTCAGCAGTTAAAAAGACCCCAATACGTACTCAATATAAAAATCAATTATGTATGACTAAATGCAATACATCACTAATGAAAAAGAGCTTCTTTGGTGTTGCTCCCAAAATTTATAATAAAATACCCGATGTCTTAAGGAGTATGCCATTAAAAAAATTCAAAAAGTGTTTTCATAAACTATTAGTTGAGAAATGTTATTATACCTTAGATGATTACTTAAATGATAAAACACTGTAACCAACTTTTGTGAAATAAAGTTATTATTATATTATTATTACACACAAACGTTATTATTATTATTAGACAAAACATAGCGCAACTTATTATTATTTTATAAGACCTTGACCTTTAACCTATGTTTTTACAAATAAATAATTCTGATTTCTGATGTAGAAGAAAATTACATCAAAACGCTCACCGTCATCAGGGAGTTATTAGATATTTATTGTGAAAAAGATTGTAAAAACGAGTGTGTTACGAAAAGTGTCAATACAAAGTTACCTACCATAAATGTACCAAAGTACTCTGGTAAGTACTCCGAGTTCAAGCCGTTTATACAACTCTTCGATTCACTAATACATAACAACCACAACTTAGATGACGTGCCAAAGTTTTTCTATTTACGAAGTTTTCTGCAAGAGGAACCTCACGACCTGGTTAAAAATCTCACCTTGTCTACTGAGAGTTACCATGAGGCCAGGAAAATTTTATTTGGTAGATACGACAACAAATATAAAATTACGAACGATATTTGAACGTTAATTGATTTTTAACGTAACCACCATTAAAAAATCATTAAAAGAAATAAATAATCGATAAAATCAATTGCACCACGGATTGCACTAGTAAACGGCAAATGTCAATGTTAACGTCTGCCAATTGTCATGGTTGTACTGTCATGTCATGTTATTGTTGTCATTCGCCACGCTAATGTTTTTCCGTATTTCTCGGGATTTATTATTTATTTCTGACTTCTGCTCGAATACTGGCCTCCGAAATTGATTGCCTTCTGACTCGCTTGAACATTGGATACCGTATCCTGCCACTCCTGCTGACCTTTGCTGGAAAACTGGATCTGTATAATGCTCTTTTGACTCGACGACTGGATACAACTACGTCATGAGCCTGTGCATTAATTGCGGAATAGCAACGGATCGCTGCAATACAATGGGAAGACGAAGATTGAAAGATGAAATGATTGTTTCAATTGTACAGGAATGGGTCACGTCTCAAACGGTTAGTATCTGATATTTCTCCTCCCTCAACGGTCAAGCCCCCATCAGCGCCATCACGCGCATACGTCACGGCTAGGGCTGCCATCACCTAAATTGCCGACGCCGGACATATACTTAAAAAACCCCGGACATTTGGGTGAAATTCAGTTTTTTCCCCTGACATCCCAGAAATAAAAATTACAATAAAAAAAAAATCATATAAACAGCTTGTTTTCTAGTTATTTAACAATAATAAACACAATCGACTTAAACTACAGCTTAACAAATAAAATAGTCAACATTTTACACTCTTCTATTTCTGAGGTAATCAGGTAACAAAAATAATTAGGAACACTCTTTAATTTTGGCATCAAATTAAAAAATATATACTATAATTATTGGTTTTTTAATAACAAATAAACTACATACTATGTCATGTTAAATTTATATTTTAAGAGTTACATTTACGTTTCTTTTATTAATTTAAAATAATTTCTTATAAACAAAAATTACAGTGCTTTCATACACTGTATTCACCATAAATCATAATACAGTGTACAGTAGATAGAGTAGAATTACAGTAAATCTACTGTAATTACAGTGTATAACACTGGTGGCGGGTGCGGGTGGTGGCGCGCCGGGGGTCGTTACGACATCGGCCGTCATCGGCTATTTTGAACCGCCGGAGTTAGCTTGGTTGCGGTTACCAATTACGAATGAATTTTTAACTAAGATTTGTTTAGATTTAACGCTTATCTTTCAATTAATCGGGAATCCCCTGACTCTAAAAGTGTCAGGGTTGACTCTAAAAGGGGTTGTCAAAAAGTTTCCGGGTAAAACCCGGACACTTTGACAACCCCGCCCGGACGCTCCCCGGACGCCCTCTAAACTAGGACTAATCCGGGGAAACCCGGACGGATGGCAGCCCTAGTCACGGCCCGCGCGGGCGAAATCGCGCGATTTCCCCGCGTTCACTAAAACTGCGATATCTCGGAAACTACGCATTGTAGCTCTACAAACCCTACGTCACTAGAATCGTTATGAAATAAGCTATTTGATTATACACCGTGTTATTTTAGTCGTCTTACAAAAGCCGCCCACTTCATGTATCCAATCACTACTACACATCCATTAAAATAAAAACATTTTCCATAAAAAAAAAAAAATATTTTAATGGATGTGTAGTAGTTCACAACACAACAGTGTGTGTGTTGTGTTCCAGTTCGAAGTTAAACCAACTGAGAGCCTTTTTCCCAGTTTTTATTTATTTATTATTTATTAAAACTTTATGCACAAGTAAAAAAATACTGTACAAAGGCGGACTTAATGCCTGGGGCATTTTCTACCAGTCAACCTTAGGGTGATGCAGAGACAAAACATGGCAGGTGCAATATAAGGGATAGATAAATTGAAAATCAATACATACTAATACATAGATACATACATACATACATATAAACCGAATAAACTTTGTCAGGAGAAATAACGATAGGTAGAGGAGAAAACAAATCCAGCAAATCAGCGCTGCAAAGATTCTGCCAACTTTTTACGAATATGTTCACGTGCCTTCACTTTGAATGATAACCGACTGGATGCCATCCTAATGTTCAGAGGGAGCGTATTCCAAAGAAATACCGCCTGGACAAAGAACGAAGAGTGAATAAAACCGGAGCGGTGAGAAGGACATCGTAGAAGACGATTGTTGGTAGACCGTAGATTTTTACTATGGGCAGAGCATAGGTATTGAACATGGTTAGTCAGGTAAGAAGGAGAAGTGGGCTTGTCAAGTATTGAAAACAACATAGACAGAGCCCTCAACTCTCTGCGCTGACGTATGGGTAACCATTTTAAAAGCACTCGATGCGCAGACACATGATCATACTTACGAAGATTGAAAACGAATCGAATGCAGTTATTTAGAAGGCGGTCAAGTTTATTGAGGAGATCTGCATTCAGGTCATAGTAACACACATCACCATAGTCTATTATGGGAAAGATTAGGGACTGTACAAGCATTGCCTTTATGTGTGATGGCAGAAGGTTCTTCAACCGATAGAGCGACCGCAGCGTTCCGGTGACTTTTTTACTCACAGTCGTGACTTGCTTTCGCCAGTCAAGACATGTGTCAACATGCAGACCAAGATCCTTGACATCGGAGCTAAACGGGATGACAGAGTTGTCAAACAGTACAGGTGGCACAGTAAAGCCATTCATTTTCCTCATACTGTGGGTGCTGCCTACAATGATAGCCTGACACTTGGTAGGATTAACCGCCAACCCAAAACGATCAGACCAATTTTTTACCACACCTAAATCCCGGTTTAGCTCCTCAATCGCATCGGATATGTTGTCCACACTTGCCTGGCAGTAAAGCTGCAAATCGTCGGCATAAAGATGATACGCAGTCCGAAGTTCGGTGGTAATGAGATTTATAAAAATGGAGAACAAAAGAGGAGATAATATACCGCCTTGAGGGACGCCAGCGGCAAGATCACACCAACCCGACGAAGAGTCTCCAGCACGAACAGACTGCTGACGCCCCTGAAGATAAGAGGAAAACCATTCCAATACGTCCCGAGAGACCATAAGATAGGAAAGGATGGATAAAAGGACTTCGTGGCTGACGGTATTAAAAGCATTGGAGAAGTCAATTAACACTAAGACTGTTACTTTAGTGCTTCCATTCCCCGCCTTATATCGTCAGTCACTTTAAGGAGAGCTGAAACGGTACTGTGCCCAGGCCTAAAACCGGATTGAAATGGACTGATGAGGGAGTTGCGGTGAATAAAGTGGGAGAATTGTTTATGAACACTGGCCTCGAGCACTTTAGATAGAAATGGAAGGATGGAAATTGGGCGAAAGTGACTAGGAAGAGAGGGATTGGGTGTCTTAGGCAGGGGCCGAACAAGGGCTTTACGCCACAGGGACGGGAAAACACCGGTGTAAAGGGAAAAGTTTATGATGTGGGAGATTGCAGGAAGGAGTTGATCAAGAGCCGCTACGATCATATGGCGGCTGATATTATCGCAGCCCACAGCTTTGGATTTAATGGAAAGGATTATCTTTTTGATCTCTCCGGGGTCGACTGGGGTGAAGACAAAGGTGTCAATATTGGGACGCGTCAGACCAGCAAGGTAGTCGAGGGTTTGACATTTGGTTAGACTATCTAGAGTGGGAACCGTGGAGAAATGGCGATTTAGATCGTCCAAACCAATTGTGCTAGGAAGGTCCGAATGTCGCGATTTGCCGATGCCCAAAGTTCCAAGGAACTTCCAAATATAGGCAGGAGAAGAAGAAGTGATATTATCTAGGATGTGGCGGCGTTTAGCGTTGCGTACCATCTGATTACACCGATTCCTAGCAGCCTTAAACAAGACCCAATTGTCATCCGAACGATCCTTTTTAAACCTCCGAAACGCACGGTCCCTCCGTCGCATTGCCATCCGAACTCCCCTGTTCATCCAAGGCGCAGGCGGACGCTTCAACTTGATTTTCTTGATAGGGGCATGGTTGTCAAACAGCTTGTCAAACAGGTTGTCAAACAACGAGAGCAGTGGTGGCCCAGTGGTATCAGCCTCGATTTATGAGTTGTAGGTCGTGGGTTCGAACCCAAGCAGGCGCTTTACTTTGTGTAAATAATTTCATCACCACTGCTCTCAAAACGGTGAAGGAAAACATCGTGAGGAAACCGGCATGTCTTAGAACCAAAAATTCGAAGACATGTGACATCTACCAACCCGCACTGGGCCCGCGTGGTAGATTACGGCCCACTCCCTCTCACAGAGAGGAGGCCTGTGTCCCAGCAGTGGGACCATTAATAGGCTGATGATGTGTGATGTGTCAAACAGCTCGACCACAACATCGTTGAACAATCTGACTTTTTCCTCAACTGAAGCAGCTGCTTCCATAGGTGACCAGTCAATATTGGACGCATCTTGTTGAAGCCTCTCGCCATTCATACGCGCAAAGGCACGCCTGTACTGGAACGTTGGTTTGGGTTTAGGGGGTTTAAGGACATAGGATAAAAAAATAAGGTCATGATGGGAAAAGCCAGGAGCATCGTGTTGACCATGTGAGGAAACTAGGGAAGGATTAGAGGTCAGGATCAGGTCAAGCCAAGTATCATCACCGACTATATTGTGATGAGTGGGTTGAAGAGGCAAGACATGCAGACTTGCTGACTCGACTAAATGCAGGAGTTTACGGGACCGAGGGGAGTTGAGGGCGAGGAGGTTGGTATTAAAATCCCCCATAACAATGTGATGTGCGTACTCCGAACCCAAAGATTCAATTACCGATTCGAACTCAGTGAAGTAATCAATGGAAGGAGGACAATAGATGACGCCAAGGACGGCTTTAACTCCTTTAACACAAACCTCGAGAAAAAGAAACTCTGAGGATTCATTGGAAGAAGAAGCTAAAATTTTATACGGCAAGTCATCACGAAGGTAGATGGCTACACCTCCCCCCCTCCTACCGATCCGGTCATTCCGAAGAAGAACGAAACCGGGGAGCGGGTAAGAGGTCGAAAGTAGGTCAGGTTTGAGCCAAGACTCGGAAATCAGGACGGCGTGAACGTTGTTATCCGAAAACGTGTCGTATAGTTCGTTGTAGTGACTGGGTATGCTTTGAGCATTGAGGTGGCATACGTTAAATAGCCGGCAAGAATTTTGGCTGAAATTTCGGCGTAAAAGAACACCTAAGGTGTCTGTAAGAGAAGTGAAAGTTTCATCGCTGGAAGAGGCACTAGATCCGTTGGCAGAATAAAATGAATCGTTATCAGAAGTCATAAATATGTAAAATACAATGAATATCTATAAATAAATAATTATAAAATTATAACAAAGCTAAAACACTACTCGAATGACTGGATGTTTGCAACTCTGCACCACCCGCCAGCTCACAGCATCATCTAACTCTAAACATTATAAAACTTAAACGATAAAAGCACACAGTAGCAACATAATAATAATTAAAAGAGTGTAAATAACATGCTGGATAAAATAGTATTAACAAGATAAAAAACGAAGTTTACACAAATAAAATATTACTACGAGATAAAATATAAGTCGTGATCGTGAAACGTATCCGAATGTCAATCTTCTCTTCACACAAATAATCTATGGACTTTTCAACATTTTGACATTTGACATATTTGACAATGACATTAACGTACAAGAAAAATAAAAATTGAAAAAGGTTACGGAAATTACGGAGAAACATTAAATTAATTGAAAAAGAAACTTGTTGAGGGTAAATTATTATCAACAGTGAGTGTGCCAACTTACATTCGAAAGAGATTATGAGGAAATTGCGCAACTGATAATAGGGGGACTACAGTTACTAAGAACATAATATAGAGAGTGTTGTAGTTATAAATTAAAGACCTTTCTTATTTAGTAATTGTTACATCACTACCTATATTACTAAACGTACTTCACTAGTAGCACATTTATAAACTCTGTAGTCTGTGGTAATCTCTCAAATAAAAGAACGTTACAAATTATTTTCACTTGCTTTATTTAATAAATATATCAGGTTATGGGCCCAGATCCACATAATTCTTCCAAATTAAGTGAAAATAATAATAAAGACGGTTAAAGTAAAAGTTATAAAGACAGTAGTGCAGTTTTTGTAACTCAGTGACTTTACCAGAAAATTCGATACGTTGACGCGTAGTTGTGACGGCAAAAGCGTGATGCAAAATTTCAGCTAATCTCCATCAGCTAAAATGTCTTCAAATACAATGACTCTGATTGAAAAGCTGACCGGAAGGGATAACTATCCCACGTGGAGATTCGCGGTTCAAACATATCTTGAACATGAAGAGTTATGGAGTTGCATCACCTCAGTTGAAAAATTTGACCCGAAACTAGACACGAAAGCTAAGTCAAAAATCATTTTATTAGTTGATCCAATTAACTATATACACATCCAAGAAGCGAAAACAGCGAAAGAAGTGTGGAACAACCTGGCTAAAGCTTTCGATGATAACGGTCTCACACGACGTGTTGGTTTATTGAGAGATCTGATCACTACAACGCTAGAAAGTTGTCAGAATGTCGAAGACTACGTAAATAAGATAATGAGTACTGCCCATAAATTAAGAAACATCGGTTTCTCTGTAAATGAAGAGTGGCTTGGAACCTTACTACTTGCTGGGTTACCTGAAATGTATCAACCGATGATAATGGCACTTGAGAGCTCCGGTATGGCAATTACAGCAGATTCTATTAAGACAAAATTACTTCAAGATGTCAGAAAATCAGACAATGCGGCACTTTTTGTCAATAAAAGTAAGAATAATTATGCGCAGAATGCCAAACAAGCTCGAGATAATGTGAACAAACCTAACAAAGGTCCGAGGTGCTATGTATGTAACAAATATGGGCATATAAGCAAGTACTGTAGGAACAAACGGAAAGAACAAAAAGCAAGTGATAACTCTGGCTATGTGGCTGTATTTTCTGCAAGAACGACAGAAAATAATGATAGTTGGTATATCGACTCGGGAGCATCAATGCATTTAACAATGCACCGTGACTGGCTTTATGACGAAATACCATCTCCGGTGAACACCATTAAAGTAGCCGATGATAAGAAGCTTATTGTAAAAGCATGTGGAAAAGTGGATCTCAGTATTGTTGACAAAAATGGGAAGTCAAAAATGATCCAAATACAGAATGTTCTATTTGTTCCTGAACTAGCTACTAACCTTCTTTCTGTTAGCCAAATCATAAAGAATGGCTGTCAAGTACAATTTGACAAAGAAGGATGTCAAATTTTTAATAAATTTTCTGAAAAAGTAGCAGCTGCCAAATTAACCAACAATATGTACCGGCTCAATACAAAAAGTATTCCAGCATACATATCTGCAACTAAAGAAAATGACTGCTACTTATGGCATCAGAGAATGGCTCATTTAAACTTTGAAGACCTGAACAAACTATTAGAAAATACTGGTGTGAAAACGGAAAAGAAAAATAAAGTAGTATGCATATCTTGTTTGGAGGGAAAGCAAACAAGGAATTCATTCCCATCAGAAGGATCCCGAGCAAAAGTGATGTTGGAACTCATTCACTCGGATGTCTGCGGGCCGATGGAGGTTCAGTCCCTTGGCGGAGCACACTACTTTGTCACATTTATCGATGACTTTTCAAGGAAAGTATTTGTTTATTTAATTAAAAAGAAATCAGACGTCTTTGAAAAATTCAAACAATATAAAGCACTAGTTGAAAATCAGGTTAATTTAAGAATAAAGACTCTCCGTACAGACAATGGTAGAGAATATCTAAGTAATGAGTTTCAATCCTTATTAAAAACTTGTGGAATTCAACATCAAACATCTACACCTTACACACCCCAACAAAATGGGATGGCAGAAAGGATGAACCGCACCTTGTTAGAGAGAGCTCGTTGTATGCTCATTAATGCTAAATTACAGAAGCAGTACTGGGCAGAAGCAGTCTCGACAGCAGCATATATTACCAATCGCTGTCCAACAAGAGCTTTAGCATACTTAACACCCGAAGAAATATGGACGGGAGAAAAGCTAAATATTAACCATCTAAAAATATTCGGTTGTGAAGCATTGGTGCACGTACCAAAAGAGAAGGTCAAGAAATGGGATTCGAGGGCAAGCAAAATGATATTTATTGGTTACAGCGAGCAAAGTAAAGGTTACAGGCTTCTCGATCCTAAAACAAAGAAAGTATTGATAAGTAGAGATGTGATATTCATAGAAACTTCAGTTGTAAGAAATTGTACTATGCTACCATTGTCAGAGTCAGTACCAGCAACTAATAAGAATAAAGATGATTCTATTGGTAATAATTTGAATTTAGAAGAATCTTTTGAACAAAGTGAAACTAGTGATGAATCTTTTCACTCTGATGAAGGATCATTATATGAACCAGAAAAGATAGTAGATTCAACTGAGATAAATAAAAATATTATAACAAGATCTAAAAGTAGATTGATGAAAAATGAAGGTAATACTTATGTATGTAGCGATGAAGTTTCAGAAGAGCAGGACACCCCTCAAACTTACAGTGAATCTATATCATCAGATAATGTCAATGCAGAACAGTGGAAGCAGTCTATTAAAGATGAGTTGAATGCACATGCAGAGAATAAGACTTGGCAATTAGTGGAGAAACCACCAGGTGTGCGGATAATTGGATGCAAATGGGTATTCAGAATAAAACCTCATCCAACCGGTCCGATATATAAGTCAAGACTATGTGCCAAAGGCTGCTCACAAAAACAAGGCATAGATTATACGGAAACTTTTTCGCCTACTGTAAGGTATGATTCCATTAGAGTGTTACTTTCAGAAGCTGCTCAGCATAATCTAAAAATGGTCCAATTTGATGTGAAAACAGCATTTTTATATGGAGATGTGAAGGAATCTATATATATGACACCACCAGAGGGTGTGGAAGCTCCATCAAATCTGGTATGTAAACTTAACCGCTCACTTTATGGTCTGAAACAAGCACCTAGGTGCTGGAATCATAAATTTGATACTGTACTAAAGAAATTTGGTTTTGAAAATAGTAACTCTGATAGATGTGTTTATATTGGAAATGTTAATAATAGTAGAGTTTACCTTTTATTGTATGTTGATGATGGGCTCTTGCTATCTGACTCAAGAAATTCATTAGATGTTGTCTTGTGTGAATTGAGAAATAATTTCGAAATGAAAATATGTGAACCAAAGAATTATGTTGGACTGCAGATAGAGAAGTCCAAAGGATGTATTTTCATTCACCAGACAAAATATATTGAGCGACTGTTACATAAATTCAATATGCATAATGCTAATGGCAGTAATATTCCAGCTGATCCTCATACCACACTTGAGAAATGTTCTGCAGTCCTGGACTACAACATTCCCTACAGAGAGGCTGTTGGATCCCTAATGCACCTGGCTATAGTAAGCAGACCTGATATTATGTATGCAGTGAGTCTGGTGAGTAGATATCTCAATAGCTATGATCACACACATTGGAATGCTGTCAAGAAAATAATGAAGTATCTAAAAGAAACTAAAAGTTTTGGTTTATGTTATAAGTCATCTAAGTATAACATGGTAGAAGCTTATTGCGATGCAGACTATGCCAGAGACACATGCACACGTCGTTCTCTGACTGGTTATGTATATAATAAAAATGGAGCTGCCATAACATGGGCAACACAACATCAGCAGAGTGTTGCTTTATCAACTACGGAGGCAGAATTTATGGCTGCTTGTGCTGCAACTAAAGAAGCTATGTGGTTAAAAAAACTTTTAATTGATATAAGTGCATTTAAACAAGATTCGGTGTGTTTAAATATAGATAATCAGAGTGCAATCTGTTTAATTAAAAGTGTAGACTACCATAAACGCTGCAAACATATAGATGTCAAGTATAACTTTATTAAAGAAAAGTATATAGAGAAAGAAATTGATTTGAAATATGTTTGTACAAAAGAGCAATATGCTGACTTATTTACAAAGGCTTTACCTAAAGATAGATTTATGTATCTTAGAGATAAGATAGGAGTTACAAAAGTAACTTAATTATTAAATATATTATTATATTTCAGTTAGCATAATTTGTATTTTTGTTGGAAATGTAAGAAAGTTGTCTTTGGGTAAGAGAGTAACTTTGTTTGTCAATATTGAGTGCAAGTGAAGTGTAAGTTGCATATAATCATATATTTTATGTTCAGTTATGCTATGAAGAAAGGCTTCAATTTGGTAAGAGCGTTGTAGTTATAAATTAAAGACCTTTCTTATTTAGTAATTGTTACATCACTACCTATATTACTAAACGTACTTCACTAGTAGCACATTTATAAACTCTGTAGTCTGTGGTAATCTCTCAAATAAAAGAACGTTACAAATTATTTTCACTTGCTTTATTTAATAAATATATCAGAGAGAAATAACAGCGGTAAGTAATAACAATTGCATGCAAATCAATAACGAGATACAATATAAAAAAAAAATAGATGTTATCGTTATTGTTACGTTCTGTTTTGCAGGCCATCTCCTGTGCCCTGGACCTTTGGAAACTTCGCAACCAGAGGATTCAGCTCATCCATTGAAGTAACCTTATGTCTACTTCCGTCAAAGGCCTTCAGAACGACAACACCGTCCTGAGTCCAACACGACCGCATTCCGAAGTGAAGACGCGCCTTCGTAAAGATGGATTGCCGGACCCTTGTCAAGAACTCCTTGACTGAGATGGATGTTCCCTTCAATCGTGTCTTCGCTTTCCAGACTAGAGATTTGTCACCGTAGCTGGAAAACCTAATCAGTATCGGCCTGTGATGATCTTTACTAGTAGCGCCTAGTCGGTGACAAACCTTTACAGAAGATGCAGAGAAGTTCTTCAGGGCCAGCTTATTCGTGATGACATCCAGGATGACTGCTGTGCTGTCTTCATTGTCAACTTCGGCAACACCTTGAAAGATCAGTGCTTTCCGCCTATGTCTGGTCTCCATTCCATCAACCTGCTTAGCACACTCACTGATCTGAGTCCGGAGCAAGCCAAGCATGCTGAAAACTAGCTCCCTGAAGGTCCGGAACTCCTCAGCCACTCTTGCCACTGTATCCTTGGCAGGTCCAGCGCACTGAATCTGGGCCTCCAGTGCTTCCATCTTCCGTGTAAAATTCTCCTCAAGGCTTTTTTGTGCTGACAATATCTCAGCAAGTTGGGACATAGTGATCCACTAGTGCTCAGGTGAAAAGTGTAGTGAATATTATAGATGATGAGCTGGCAGGTGGTGTAATTTTACCACTTAAGTCACATAAATGTGCCACAAACGTGAGTACCGGTGTTATGGAGGTTATACACTATTAATTGATAGAAATTTAGACTAAAAACCGAGTATTTCTATTTTAAATATAAATTAAAAAACAGAGATACGTCTATCGTTTATTTACACCTACCCGCGAAAAAAAAAAAAAAAAAAAAAAAAAAGTTTTTCGTACAAAAGTTGTCATATTTATAAAATAAAAGCATTATTTACAAATGTTATTGTTTTATTTCCATAAAACACATTAGTTTACAATAATCAATCAAAAGAACAGACCTTTCAATACATTTTTTTCATTCCACAAGCTTTACAATAATATGCCTCAAGTAGTCGACCCGGCCGCCGGACAAAAAATAGGGTATGTTTACACATTCATTCCGGGAAGTGTGTAAGTTAAGTGGCTCAGGATATTATCTTATTACTTAGTTTGGTATACAAACTTAACGCAGACAAAGTTTTAGCTGTTAGAAATGTTTAGTTTAAGAGGACTGAGCAACAATGCAAGCACTTGAAAATAAGCGATAATAAAAAAGACCCTCTCATACTTTGAATCACAGAGCAAATATTATTGCATTGATTTTAAATCTAACTTTACATTCTACATTAGTATGATATTTACTAATGGAAAAACACAACACAAACATGTTGCTTAACAAAAACATTACAGAAATAAACAAATGAATATCACAAAAACCAACAAACTCAGTACAGAATTTTATAAATGTAGCGTTTTTCAAACATAGGGAGAATTTAATTGTTTTTTACTGAAAACAACGCTTTTTTACAAAGATTTAAAAATGATAAAATAAAAAAAAATGTTCATCGCACATCACGCTAATTGATGAACATCCTACAATTCGCCAATGAAGCGAACAAAGGTGCGGTACAAAAAATATATATACAATATATAGATACATTTATAAAGAAATAAATATTTATAAAAAATTAAGAAGAATGAGAATGGAAGTCACGAAAACAGGGGCCTACACATAGTTTTCCCGCAACCAACACAGAGCGTATACGTCAGTTTGCTGCACGTGACGCACTTTCGCCGCAAACGCTGCCTTTTCCGCTCTGCGACGGTGTTGCAGAACTCGTGTTCGCCCAAATAGTGTAAGTGTGCGTCAAAGCGCAGTTCCTGACGAAAGGCCGGTGTGGTTGCAGGATTGAAGGAAGTAGATACATGTTTGGAAATAAGAGATTTTATTAAAGAAATACGGAAATTTCTGTGGGTAAATGGAGAAGAAGAAGAAGCAGATGATGATGGTTGTTTATGTATGATATTGCCGGCGTTGATGCTTTCATCGGGTCTTCAAACTGCTGCGGTGGTGATCTTTGCGACTTGCCCTGAGAATGAACCTCAAACCGCCATAGATAGCCGGTTTGAGATTCACAAATCTCGTATGTCTTGATCCCCACCGAAACAGCTTTATTGGGAATCAATTGGCCGATGTCCAGCCAACCTTTCCACTGCAGAAGACTTTCGTCCAAGGAGATATTTTGCCCCAGACGGTACGAGGACTGGAATTTCCTGTTCAGATGCTTAAGTAATGGCTTCACCTTAAAAAGTTTGGCCTCGGAGGAGTTCAGGTCTAGCGCACATATGCCTTCATTATTTACGAAGTGTAAACATTTGGAGAGTAGGGAGAAACGATTTGCAGACATATGTGCGCTAAAGCCGGGAGTATAGAATACGTCAGGTGTGGCATTCCAGTACTCGTCGATGCGCGACTTGACCACAACCCCCATCGCAATAATGATCGCAAAGTAAACATATAGCTCATCAACAGACGTATCTGTCCACCTATTGATTCTACTATTGGGATGGAGGATGTTGGTCTCGAGCAAACTGGATGCCAACATCTGAGCGTATCTATTGGTTTCCGAGACCATGTACTCCATAAACTGCCGATCCCATATGCTAATAAAAATTTCATACGGATCGACACATGGAGCTGTCGGACCTAAATTGATTTCCGAAAACGTTTCCCGCCTCGATTTAGGTGAAATCGGGACATTCGGAAACGGTTCCCAAGTAAGTAAAATCGTAAAAACTCCTAGGCTGGTCCGTCGCCGTTGGAGGTACAGCGCTGGCGTCCGCGGCAGCAGCGGCAGGACCGGTAGGATCGGCAGGAGTAAGAGCGGCAGGAGTCGGGTCCTGGAGTGTCGAAGGCGCTTCTATGCGCCCTTGGGATGGTGTATGACACCCCGAAACCTTCTTCGTCGTCGCTGTTGCCAGAGTCTGGTTCGCTTCCTGTGGAATGATAGGTAAATACAACATCTGGTGGGAACTAGAAGTTTGCTCTTAACCCCCATGTCGAGCTAAAATCAGCAGCTACTTACCGTAGAACAGGTGGTTATAAATGTCCTCATCACGCAGACTCTGGCGAGGACGAGGGCGTGCTATCCCTGATGATGATGGTTGGTCAGTCTCACACTCCATATATCTGAAAAAAAAAAACTTTAGTAGAACCCATAACCCTACCCATCTCTTTAGGAATAAGGAATAAATGGAAAAGTCTGTAAGATACTTACAATGCTGGCTAGGGCACAGTGTATGAAGGTGACGGTGAAGGCGGTGGTGGTGGGCTCGGTGGCGAGACTTCAATCTCAACCACCTCCTCAGATGGCATTTGAGGTGGTTGTGGAGGTGTTGGTGGCGAGACTTCCATCTCAACCACCTCCTCAGATGCCATTTGAGGTGGTGGTGGTCGTGGTTGAGGTGCTGGGTCAGATCTAGATAGACATTTTAAAATAAACATTATTCTGTAATGTGTCATAATTCTGTGCTCATAGTGTAATACAACCAATACAACCAGACACAATGTAGAACTACTTACGGTGGCCATCGGCGCTTCCTGAAAGGGTGCAAGGCGATCTCCAGGCCCTGACCCACCGGCAGATTTTCGATAGTATTAACAGTTATTCTGAAATGCAAAATACAATTGTAAAACTCAAAAATAACTACCAATCAATTTCCTAGCCTTTTCCCAACTATCTTGGGGTCGGCTTCCAGTCTAACCGGATGCAGCTGAATACCAGTATTTTACATGGAGCGACTGCCTATCTGACCTCCACAACCCAGTAACTGGGTAACACGATACCCCTTGGTAAGACTGGTGTCAGACTTTCGGGCTTCTGACGGCTCGTAACGACTGTCAAAGATCCACAAATGACAGCCGGGACCAACGGCTTAACGTGCTTTCCGAGGCACGGAGGAGTCTCGGTATGTAAAGATGGTCACCCATCCACTGACCAACCCCGGCAAGCGTAGCTTAACCTGATGGATCGACCCGTGCGGCTTGTTAGCGTTAAAAAGCTGCTTACTCGGCAATCGTGCGTGGGCCAGGCCTGTCACAGCCTGCTCCTCGCACACCTCGACCACGTCTCGTGGCGGAGCCACCTCGCGGTACCCTCACCGCACCTTCAAAACAGTAAATACAAGATTATTTAAAATTAATTTTTATAAATGGTTACTGGATTGTAGTTTTTATAGTTTAAAAGAATTTCTAGATAAAAAATGTTGATGGTTGATGCCCTCTTCACCTAACTTTATAATTCTGCATGCTATAATGTTCTAGCTAAACATGTTTGTGCCATATTAATTTGTACTTAACACCTTGTATACCATGTTTTACGCAAATAAATATTTTACTATTTACTATTCACTCGCACTGGCGGCACTCGCACCTCTACGAGAGCCGCCGCCGCGCGTACGCCCACGGCCACGTCGAATGCCGCGCGTGCCGCCTCGCGTAACCACCACCACAGCTTCTGGCTCTAATGCTGGTGGTGGTGGTAGCGACGCTTCCATTGAGCCGCTGCTGCCGCGCGTACGCCCACGACCATATCACGTGCCGCCTCGCGGAACCACCACCGCAGCTTCCGGGTCTAATGCTGCTGGTGGTGGTGGTGGTGGTGGTGGTGGTGGCAGCGACGCTCCACTTGCGCCACCACGCACTAGCACGCGATCAGGTCGCGTGCTGCCACCTCGCACCCGAACTCGACGTCGAGTTCCATCACTAGGTAAAAAACAAGCAAAAAATATCACATGTACAACTGTAGAAAAGTAATCTGTAAAATGCAAAGCCAACCACCACGTCGAGTTCCATCACTAGTTAAAAAACAAGCAAAAAATATCACATGTACAGAAAAGTAGTCTGTAAAATGCAAAGCCAACCACCACGTCGAGTTCCATCACTAGTTAAAAAACAAGAAAAAAATATCACATGTACAGTCAGCACCAAAAGTCGATGAACAGAATCAACATAACAAAACACCTGTTCACAATAAAATGCCATAAGTTATAGTCGCAACTAGGAAACAAAATAGCCTGTACACCAGAAATTTACAAAAGTCGTTAAACACGACTATTTCAAAAGTATCTGTGCACTAGTATTCCTAAAGTCGCCGTACACCATCAATCCAAAAGTCGATGAACAGAATCAACATAACAAAACACCTGTTCACAATAAAATGCCATAAGTTATAGTCGCAACTAGGAAACAAAATAGCCTGTACACCAGAAATTTACAAAAGTCGTTAAACACGACTATTTCAAAAGTATCTGTGCACTAGTATTCCTAAAGTCGCCGTACACCATCAATCCAAATGTCGCTGAACATCATTGTATCAAAAGTCACCAAACAGCAGTAAAGACAAAATTAGGTTAACAAAGTATATTTTTAATGTTGCCGTATGTTAATATACTTTTGACGCTTATGTTGTTCAGCTACTTTTGGGACAGTGCTTGCTTGCAACGTACACCATCAATCCAAATGTCGCTGAACATCATTGTATCAAAGTCACTAAACAGCTAATTTCACCTGACTAAACTAACTACTACTAAATATAGAAACTGCTGATATTGTTATTATAGAACAAAGTGTTTAGTACTGAATAAAAGTATAATTAAAAACGTAATCATTTATTTATTAATAGCACAATCATAAATTCTAATGAAAATATTTTTGATATTATAATATTAATCTTAACGCAAAATCAAAAATTTAATTTAAAACTAATAATTAATAGCGGGTATGGCCTCCATTCGCGTCTATTACTGCCTGGAGACGTTCGCGCATACTACCTACCATATTTTGACAAATATTTTGGCCCCTAAATCTCTCCCAAGTTTCTGTTGCATGAGCTATTATATTTTGTCGGGTGCGGAGTGTATCGGGATCCCATGCTTGCACCATAAGACCCCACAAATTTTCTATGGGGTTGAGGTCCGGGCTCTTCGGCGGGAATGGAATCTCCAAAATTTGCTCAGTGTTTTCAGTTATACATCTAAGTGAGTAATATCAAAATTTTGCTGTACAGACAGTGCAAATAACAATTTAATTGTAGAATGCCTAACAACAGGTGAAAATGTCTCATCATAAAGCCTCTGCGTAAAGCCTTTTGCCACTAAACACGCTCTGTATCAACAAATAACTGGTCATTGATTCGCAGTTATCAAGGCGAGTTGATATCAGATTTCTTAACAATGTGATTCGTCGAGAAAATCCAGAATCGTCGAACATAGTCTTCACTTTCAGCCACAAATCTTTTGTGCTTTTAGCAAAATTAGCTTCGCCATTGCCTATCGGTCTTCTGTAGCCCTGAATTCCAATTGTAGCCAAGGCGTCTGAACTTTCTTGATACGACATACTCTCCAAGATACTCTCCAAGAAGACTAGCAAATTCTCCGCTGCAGACGCCTATTCGTGATCATTTTCACGACCCAACAGCTTAGGCACGCTGGTCACGAATGCGTTCGAAGACATTTTGTCTTAGCACTTTGAAAGACAGTAGGTAAACGCCACAGATATAAATCTAACGTAAACGCCCATAGGCGTCATACATAACAATAAAACTTCTGTAATAATAATAATATAAAGTTTTTATATTTTTAAATGTTTTTTTTAATGAATTTTGTAAAAATATTTAAAAATGTAAACAATATGTACAGTAAAAATGAATAAACGAGAATAATATAATAATAATAATATATTTTTAAATGTTTTTTATATCTTTTTTTTAAGAAATATTTAAAAATGTAATTCATATGTATTAAAATGAAATAAAAGATAATAATAAAATTTATTCAAAAGTAAAAATTGGTAAAATATAGTATAAATCTTAGAAATAATGTAGGTATTACAAAAGTATGATGCCTGTACTAGGATAAACCTGTATCACAGGCGGCAAAAGTTCTTACAATAACTATGTGGACAACTGATTTCTTAAACAATATTTAGCATAAGTTTTAAGAATAGTGACATAATTAGTTAATTTAGTATGTTATAACGTTGTCTACTTGTTGTGTACTACTGTTGTTGTTAGTATGTTGTCTACTTAAATAGGTACTAATAATTAAAGTAAAAGATTTCTATATTAAGGGAAAATACATAGTTCTTAGTAGTTAGTTACACGATTATGATTATGTTTGCAATGTTATTATATAATTAGATTGAAACAAATACTGCATAAATCAACTTCAAGGCTACGTTAGATTTTTTAAGCGGTCGGCTAATGTGCTTAGACAGCGACAAATCGAAGGTAAGTAGGACAGTGCAGTGGCCAGGGATATTGTTGAGTCAGCAACAAGCGGTATGACGCACGCATGTAAGAAAAACTCCTTGTGCAGATAATAATTATTATTTAATAACGCCTATCCAACAATCTATTATAACTGTTACGTTGAGGTTCTTTTATTAGAAATAAGTAAGCGGTGTTTTATAGCCATTTAATTACAGTAGTGATGCATTGACATAGACACATTGCATAGACAGTAGTTCTGTGTCATGAACACAGATAAAACAATCAGTTTATGAAATAGACAACAGATGTCTATACTTTACATCTCCCTTTCTTTGTAAGTAAACTGAAAACATTAGTTTACTTTAAAACTTATGTTTTGACTGAACTCACCATTAGTATTACAATTTAAAACGGATGAATTTGAGATTACAATATGATTTAGGTAGGTATTCAAAGATTCTTATATGCCTGAGGTTATCAGGTAACTCTAATTATTAGGTATCACTATTTACCATAACATGTATAGTACTAATTTTCTTAAAGTATACATAACAAGTTATTACTTATATAATTATGGTAAGTATCAGTGGCGAAGGGTGCCGTAATAGAAAAGGTAAGCCGGAGCCAAAACAAAAGGAAAAAAAAAAAAAAAAAAAAAAAAACCAGGGGCTGCAGCCGTGCGTGAAGTCCAGTTACTTACAATTTGTGGCTAGCTTTCTGGCTCTTCAGTCTTGTACAGGCAGATGTTACTATTTACTATATGATAAGATGATACTATTTACGTGTCCAAAAAACGTTTTCATTTCCTGAATATTTTCAAGGGAACGGCTCAGTACTAAATTTAATATATAAGCGTAACATGGGACAAACATTGCCATATGGACATGCATCACGAATTTTCGCTTGTACTCCACCGTGGCTCGCCAGACATAACTGCCGCGCCGTCGTAAGATTGACCAACTAACTTATTTCTACAACGATACTGGTCAAGTATTTCTAACAACTGTTTGGATAAAACTTCAGCAGTTCGACTTTCGCTAACATCGTAAAAACCCAGGAATCGTTCTTCAATTCCAGTTTCTGATAAATATCGAAAAATTACAGTTAATTGCTCCCTATGACTGACATCTGGAGTTTCGTCAATCATTACAGACAGAAATTGAGCTTTATCTATCTCTAATCTAATGTGGTCTCGTAAAACGGATGCAATACAATGTATTAAATCATTTTGAATATCACTAGAGAGACCAGAAAACACGGGGTTCTGAACTGAAGATCATAGTTCTAAATGCGAGTTCATTACGGATCATATTTCCTCAGATATAACAAAGTTTTGATATAGTTACCGCGGTTATTGGAATTCAGACCTTCATCGTGGCCGCGAAAAGCTACTTCTTGTGTATCTAACAAAATAATGGTGTCAATAAACCGTTTCTTAAATTCCTATTTCGATTTACTTTTCTAATAGGAGCTTCATACGAATTAGCGAAAAATAATCAAGTTGTTCTGTGATTCGTTTAACGACATCTGTCGGCGAGTAGAAATACTATTTTGAGATTTGTGAAGCTAGTTTGGCGTTTCAACACAAGATGACAGCACATCTGATTTTACTCTAAGAGTGAAATCAAATGTAATTATAATACAAAAAGTATTTTTAATTATGGAATTTGTTTCATAATGTAGGTATTAATAAAGAATTCAGTATTAATTATGTGTTTCTTATTTTCAAACCTTGAAAAGCATGTTTCCTCACAAAGTAAATAATTCGTCAAGCAACAATCAAAACTATTTGCCGCCATCCTAATCCTACTGATAGTACTAATCATTTTTCAAATCTACTCTAATGATGTAAGTTCAACTTATTAAACTTTCTACTTACCCCAAATACCTAATTACAACGTAGTTCAATCAACGTACGTTTCTTTCACTGAACTCATAACACAAACACTATCTTAATCACTTTTCTATACCTGAAAACAAATATTACTCGTACTAGTAATGATAAACTAATTAATACAATGAATACAAAATGCAAATTAACTACTGTAAACAAATTATATGGTTGCGATTACGACAAAAACCAACACATTGTCAATCGAATGATGAAATAATGTTTTGATGTCCGAACACCGAGCCGAACGCATTACGATACTCAACGACAACAACCGAATATCAAATGCGAGAACGAGTGAGTAATAGCAATACATAGTTCTTTCTCGTTCACACGAGCGCGTTTTCGCCTACTGTCCCTATAGTAACTCGTTGCAAACCGGCTTACTCGGCTGCTAAGAAAGGGCGGTGTCACGTGACCGAGTGACGTCAAGACGGACTATATTTTCTATAGAAATTAAATTCACGATAACCCGTACGCGCCTACGAGTTATTTTAGAGCGAAATGTTTTGTTGTTGGGATATAAAGACAAAAAATTTTATGTAGGCGTTTTGTAATGTTTTAATTGTATTCAAATACTTATAGTGTGATTATTCAATGACGATAGAGTGGTTGTGTTCCGAATTACCGAAGGGAAGCCGATAGGAATCGGCTTGTACGGAGTCTACGCCCCTGGTAAGTATATAATTATAGATTAAGATACATTACTGCACGAATTCTTATAATTATCAGCTTATGTGTTATTAAAGATCAAGTCTATTTATTGGTTTAATTATTCTACCAGACCTTGATGATCGTGGTGCTGTCGTTGGTTGAGCCAGGTTTGAATCCTGCATGTGATTTGAAGTGCTTGGTGATGAATGTGTTGATGCTGGGACTGACTTAGGAACAGCTGGTGATTGAACTTGTGGTGGTACCTGTTGTACTGCTGGTTCATCTGTGTATTTCGTTTCAGGTACTACCACTTTTCTGCTCTTTATGTCTGCTTGTGTCTTGTGCAGGTGACTGAAGTTTCTTCGAAAGATTTGACCTTGATCTGTTTGAATTATTACAGATCTTGGTAGACCTTCAGGCTTTTCTACCAATCTTGCCCCTTCCCAGTGTCGATTAGCAACTTTATGTCTGACTTTATCATTGATTTCAAAATTTACTGGTCTTGTAGTATGTTTATTACTGTAGTTAGCTTGTTTCTCTCTTAATCGCTGTAGTTCAGCTGTGACTCCTTGAATTATTTTTGGTTTTAAATTATTATCACTTGTAGGTATAGGAGATCTAGTAATTCTGCTGAAAATACGTTGGTTAGGTGAACCTAAATGATCATTTCGTGGTGTATTTCTCCAATTTAATAAAGCAAGTTGAACATCTGACTTGTCAATGCTGCATTTTCTTAGTATGTTCTTTGCTGTTTGGACTGCTTTTTCTGCAAGCCCATTGCCTTGATGGTGATGTGGACTGGATGTGACGTGGTTAAATCTCCACTCTTTTTGGAAGATCTTGAATGCTCTAGACATATATTGTGTTCCATTGTCGCTTTGTAGCTCTTCTGGTACTCCATGTACAGAAAACCATCTTTTAAGTTGTTCAATTACTTCATAAGATGACTGACCTTTTAGCTGTTGAAAATCTAAATATCCAGAGTAACTGTCGCAGATTACTAAGTAAGTTTTTCCATTCAATTCAAATAGATCTGATGCAACTATTTGCCATGGAAGTGTAGGGATTTTTTTGAGGAGCACTGTATCTTTGATATTGTTTCTTTGTGTTTGTTCACAGACAGAGCAACCTTTAACTAGTCTTATAATGTCATTGTATTGTCCTTTCCAGTAAAGGAATTGTCGGGCTCTTCTTAAGCAGCTTTGTATACCCAGATGTCCTTGATGAATATGCTTTAGCATTTTAGGTATTTGTGATTTTGGCACTACAATTTTATCACCTTTGAAAATAATTCCTTTAAGATAGCTGAGTTCTTCTTTGAAGTTAAAATAATGTTGTTGTCCGGTAGGAAGTTCATTGACTTTTTCTGGGAAGCCTTGTATTATTGTCTTCAGAAGTGACTGTAAATTTGGATCTTCTTTTGTAGCATTAATTAATTCTTCTTTAGCGTCTAATGACATAGGTAGTATAACTGCAACTTTCAAATTTTCTTCTTGTTCGTATTTCAGGTTAGATGCATCACAGTCTCGACTAAGAAAGTCTGCTAAGGGTATTTCTGTACCCTTTTTAAATACGACTTTTGGTGAGTACGGTGCGACATTGAACATTATGCGTTGCAACCGCGCTGGAGCAGATTGTATATTTTTCTTGATTGACCCATGAACGAGTTGCCTACTCTGTGAAGACGTGTGCGATGTACAGCAAGGTTGTGTTTATTCCTGGTATTTAAACTATGAACATCGGACATTTTCTTAAAATTTGATATATTTTTGTGTACATACAATAGGTTTTCAAAAATATATTGTGAGGCTACAGTCCGAATATTTATTTCTCTGAATTTCTCTCGAAGTGAATCTCTTGGACCTAGGTTGTAAATGGCTCGAACAGCCCTTTTCTGTAGAACAAAGATAGAATTAATGTCCGCACAGGTTCCCCAGAGAAGAATCCCATAAGACATCAGACTATGAAAATAACTAAAATAAACAATTCTGGCTGTATCTACGTCAGTTATCTGCCTAATTTTTTTAACAGCATATGCGGCTGAACTAAGCCTTCCTGAGAATTTTTCTATGTGTGGGCCCCATTGTAATCTACCGTCAACAGTTATTCCAAGAAAAACTGTTGACTCAACAGGGTCCAACTCTATTCCATTAACTTGAACATTGGCAGTTAGTTGCCTGACATTTGGCGTTGAAAATTTAATGAGTTTAGTCTTTTTTTCGTTCAGGAGAAGATTATTTACATTAAACCAATGCATAACTTTAGAGAGTGCATCGTTAACTTGTTCAAAGTTGACTAACTGACGTTTGATTTTAAAAATGAGGGATGTGTCATCTGCGAATAATACGATCTTGTGATTATCCCTTATGTGGTAAGGTAAGTCATTAATATAAATTAGAAATAAGAAAGTACCTAGAATTGAACCCTGCGGAACGCCCATGGTGACCGCAGATCCTGCAGATCTCTTGCCATTAACATCGACCCTCTGAATTCTGTTGTTCAGATAAGAAGTCAGAAGGTCAAGAGCCTTGTCCCTCATACCATAGTGGTGCAGTTTCCTGATGAGTGTATCATGATGTACGCAATCGAAGGCCTTGGACAAATCACAGAAAATGCCAAGAGCATCTTGCGACTCCTCCCAGGCCTCGAATATGCTCTTCAGTAATTCCACGCCCGCGTCTGTAGTGGAACGACCCTTTGTAAAGCCAAACTGTTTCAGATGAAGTAAATTATGTGCATTGAAATGTCCTAACATTTGTTTTAAAATTAATTTTTCAAAAATTTTGCTCAAAGTAGGTAATATCGAAATAGGCCGAAAATTTGTGGGATCAGTTGTGCTGCCAGATTTGAACAGTGGAATCACTTTGCTAAGTTTCATCAGATCAGGAAATACACCAGATGCAATACAAGAGTTAAAAACGATTGCTAAAAAGGGTGAAATAACATCAATTATTGAAGACATGGTATGTACTGATAATCCCCAAAGGTCAGCAGTTTTTTTTACATCAATATTTTTAAAAGATTCTATTATGTCTTTAGTAGTAATACTTGTGAATTCAAAAGGCTTGTCACATTCTGGTACACATTCTTTAAGTATTGAGTAAGCAGAAGTGGAGGACGACGATGACAGAGTTTTGATTGTTAAAATGGGAATATTAGTGAAGAAATTTTCAAACTCAGTTGCAACCTCCACGTCTTTCTTAATATCTACATCATTGATTTTTAGATGGAAGTCACGATTCCGTACTGTCGTTCTTCCCGTTTCTGAATTAATAATATTCCAAGTTGTTTTAATTTTATTTCCAGAAGATTTTATTTTATTTTTAATATGCAAGGCTTTTGCTGAGGAACAGGCTCTTTTAAAAGTTTTAGAATAATTCTTAACAAACTCTTTGAAAGTTTCATCATGGTTATATGTTTTTTCATGATATAATTCAAATAACCTCTGCCTACTTTTATAAATGCCTGGTGTTGCCCAATCACTAAATATAACGCGGTCACAAACAGGCAATGTTTTTGAGGTGAAAACCTTAAACTCACAATTGATGACGTTAAATAGGGAAGCATAATCTTGATCCGGGTCGTTATGATAAGGCAAACCCGGCAGTTTTTCTATTAAATTATTTTTAAATTGTTCCAAGCGACTTTTATTTACAGGAACAAAACTCACAAGTTTTCTTTGAGCTCTAACTGTTTTTTGAGGGAAAGTGACTAACTGGCCACAGTGATCAGAGTCCAACTCATTTATAATTTTTACAAACTTAAAAGTTTGTAAAAATATTGTCAATACAGGTAGCACGAGTGGCAGTTATTCTAGTCGGCTCAAAGAATGTATTGTACAAATTATATGACTTTAATAAACTTATGAATTTATTTACTACAGCAGATTTTTCCAGTATATTAATGTTGAAATCTCCACAGACAACAACTGTTTTATTACTGTTACAAGTCTTTAATAATACTTCTTCCATATATTTCTCAAAAATATCATATGAAGCACATGGGGGCCTGTACACGCTTAATACAATGAACTGCTCAAGCTCAATGCAAGCTATTTCAATAACTCGCTCAACAGAGAGGCTCACAATATCCTTACGTTCTTTAAATTTCATATTGTTGCGAACAATTATTAGAGAGCCACCACGTATCATAATAACTCTGCTGAACGAGCTGGCAACCTGGTGGTTGTTAAAGCAGAACATGAACTGGTGGACTTTTAACCAATGTTCAGTTACACATAGGATATCAACATAACTACAGTTCATGAACAGCTCCAATTCTAATTCCTTACCTAACACACCCTGTATATTTTGATGAACTATTTTTAGAATATTATTATTACATTTATTTAGATTACTACAATTTGATGGGTGAGATATTAAACAACTTCTTGAAACATTCTTATGATTTAAACCAGTATTTAAATTTTCTTCATTTATTGAGCAAGAGGTTTCCTCTATTGTCCTAATTTCTAATTTAAATTATAATGAATGTCAGTATTTGTTGCCAAATTATTGGCAGAATTATTAAAAAAATCATTGCATTGCTCAAAAGAAGCAAGTTGTTTAGCCAAATTTTTGGCTGTAATAGAAAAAAAATATGATAGCGACACAGCTATCTGTCTTTTGCAATAGTTAGAAAGATAGTACATATACATAGCAATATTATGTCGATCTCTTGTCAAATAAAAATTTTTACCAACATAATTGTTAGTATCAACTAGATGGAACAGATTATTATTGAATGTCCAATTATGCAATGTCATATTTAATTCAAATCTTAAGTTATTTTCTTCCTGTGGCAAACTGTTACTATAAGGGAATGCAAACAACACAATTTTTCTTAAACTAAGATTACACAATGTTCTATAATATTGGAGTAGTTCTCCTTTGTTCACATTTCCCCTATTACCCATAAAAATTTATAATGTAGTGTCCTGGTTAAAATTACATTTAATAATTTCTTTCATAATAGCAAATAAAGAACATCCAGGCATACAGTAATTTATTATGGAGTGTTCTGGATATTCATCAGTCAACAAGTGGCATAAGTCCTTTCCAATCTCATCGCAGAATAATACTACATCATTTAGTTCGATTTTTTTCAATTGCTTATTTGAACTATTGATAGCAGGAAATGTCAAATCAACACAGGACTGCGGTAAGGTGGTATTGCATGTTGTCAATTAATGGTCCGGTGTAAGTACATTGGATGGTGTTTGACACTGCTCACAGTTGTTTGTTTGTGAGTTTACCAGCTCATTCATTGCCAACACATATTCCCTCATTAGATGTTCAGAGGTATTACATTTGTTAGTCATTGAACTAAGTTTCTCCTGTAAATGGTTAAGTTCAGATTGCAAGTACTCTGTGTCAATGTTGTACTTCCTAGTACTTTGTTCCAAATTAAAAGAATACATATCTAATTGTTTTAGTAAATTTAGTCTTTCTCTGTTAAGTTTAACATTTTTAATAAAGAATTTTTGTCTCTTAACCATCTTTTGTGTTTTAACAATGTATTTATTAATTTTAATGTATTTTTTAAGTTTGTTTTTACTGGTGACTACCCTCACTGAATTACATGACTTTGAATCCTCATCCGCTGTTAAATCAATAGTGTGAGAGGGGTTTAGGGCAGAAACCATTGACGGGGCAATAGGCATCAACTCATTGAACAGACTTTGATTCAGCGAGGCGGTGATGTTAAGATTTGCAGTCTGAAGTTCAGTTATTTGACTTTGTGCCTCATGTAGCTGTTGTTGTAATAAATGTTTGTGACTAAGAGCTTGTTCATACTCTATGCTACACTGGCTGAACCCGTCCACAACAAGTTGAAGTCTGTCCCGTTCTTCTATGGCATCAGTGAATTGATTATATATCTGAGCCATTTCAATTTTCTACTTTCTATTCTTTTCATGGGCATCAAAGAGCACCTTTTCATTGTCATCTATTTCCTTATTTAGTTGGTCACAGGACTCCTTTGAAGCCTTTAATTCGCTCAAAGCCTGATTAAGTTTGGACTCTTCGAGGCGAGCATGGGCGCTGCGAGTCATAATCATGATTATAACTATAATAAGGAAGCGACAAGATATAGGAAAAGAGAATTATAGTTGTGGCAGTAGTTAAGAGATGATTAGTTTAAAAGGAAAAATGAAATAAAGATGTAAATAAAGAAGTTCTGTCACCAAACCAAACTAAGGTTATGTTTACGTCTATAGGTCATTGGCATCAATAAGTAGCCTTTTTAAAAGTGAACTATCTAATTACTGGTGAAATTAAAGTACGCAAACAAACGAATAGCAAGTAAAATAAGAAGAATTGTACCTGATATTACCAAGATGACAATGCAAAAATTCACTTGTGCCGGTAACTGTCACCGATTTTAATTGAAATTTTTACACTGATTTTGCACTTGGTGTGAATCTAATACAAAATACACATTATTAACCTATTTACTTGATGAGTAATTGGAAATAGGCCTCAAAAACAAATTAATTGAATATTTAATAATAAAATTACAAGAGCAACGACGGATTGTCATGTTGAATGCTAGATATGGTAAATTCGGAACATTTCACTGTAGTTGCTTCTCTACTTATTTTAGTGAGACCGTCAATCAACCTTTTGTTGTGTAAGTCTACGACTAATTGGTGTGCTCTTAAAAAATCTGCCCCTATGATTGGCTGTTTCACATCGCAAACTATAAATGACCATTTGTAATTTCTATTTAATCCTAAGTTTAATTCTATAGTCACTACACCGTAGGTTTTTATTTCCGTGTTATTAGCTGCGTAAAGTTTATATGTACACTCTTGTTTGTGCTTTGTTTTCACGTTACTTACTGGTATCACTGATACATTCGCACCCGTGTCCACTAAATACACAATTCCCGTTTTGAAGTCTTTCACACAAAGTCGGTGGTTTCCCGCGGCACAATCGTCCACCGACGCTGACTGCACCGCGTCTAGTTTTCCTGCTTCTGCTGCTTCTTGGTCCAGCTACACGGTGCTTCACACGTCCGCGCGTTGTTCCTGTAGCGGTAATGATACCTGCATAGCCAGTCGGGAGATTCTGGTGTGCGCCGCGTCCGGCTTTTGGATCTAGGACGTTGTTGCCATCGTCTGCCGCCCGAGTTGTCTTTCCGCCTCCTGATCTCATTTATTTCTCCGCGTAGTTCTTTCATTTCCATTGTTAATTCTTTTAGGTGGCTGGCAATACCGTCATCTGTTGATGTGCTGGGTGTGATAGACGCGACCGCGCCGCTTCCCAAGGTTTTTAGTATTTTATCTGCCTTCCTAGCCAGATCCTCCAACTTGGTGTCTTCGCTCATTCCTAACATTGCGCGTACGTACATTAGGTGTTAGCTTGTCCAGCCACAGCCTCTTCAATGGTTCTTCTGTCACGCTGCATTTCTTCGCCAAGGCCGACATTTCTCTGAGTAATTGCGACGGTTTTTGGGTTCCCAGGTCTGTGTCATGCATTAATTTGTGAAATTGTTTATCTGTACTCTCTTCATATACTGACAATAGGCGCTTTTTAATTGTTTCATATTTGGCCGTATCCGGCGGAGCTTCTATGATGTCGGTTACTTGGCGTACAACGTCTGTTGGTAATTTAGCGAGCACCATTTCGTACTTTTGGGTGTCGCCTTGCTTCTGTGGTGCCATAATTGCCTCGAACTGGATGAACCATGATCTTGGTATCTCTCTCCAAAATTCCGGAACTCTCATTTGCACTGTTACCATTGATACGTCTCCAGTGGTAGCTGCCCCGGGTTGGCCGATTAACGCTTGCGGGTTCATCTTGAAAACGGTACACACGCGTCGCTTTACTTTGCTAAAGCACGTTACGTTTCACTTTGCCACGCGGTCTATTCGCCTCTGCCTCGTAAGCTTTTTGAGTCGCCTACCCTGTTGCTACGTGTTTAACAACGCGGAATCTTTAAATCGTCGAAAGGTCACCAGTGTTGTGCGTGATATGTTGTTGGGAGATAAATAAAGATCCGGACTACAAGTAAATAAATTGTCTTTAATTCAAGTTCCACAATACTTTGTTATAGCTAACTAGGTACTATGTATGCGTCGAGGCAGGGCGGTTATATGTAGGCGACTGGCGAGCCGATTGCCCGCTCCCACATACTTCGTCAATAATGCAACTCAGCATATTACAATTACTAAGTCGCCACACACTATATTGTCACACGAAAATACGTTGGAGCGCCACATATTATGAGGGAGGAGGCCAGGGAAAATAAAATAGGTATTGGGGACGAAAGAATCCTAAATAAAGTTCGCGTGGCAATGGCGGCATGAGGCAGGCGCGCGGCACCGAGCGATACGCGTGTACGTATAATGCGTCTGGGCAGCGGACTTAGGCGCGTCGCGGGGCGCCTTCCTCGTAACGCCAGGCGAGAGAAAGAGACCGACACTAATCTTTATATCGCGTCAGCACGTGATCGCGGGACGCTCGCACTAGATGTAATTGTGGTGTCTGGTTTGCTACATAACGTAATATTACCATTTTAATGAGAAGCAATTATAAACATCAATAAATTACTATAAAAACGAGCGAGCCTTACAGTAGTCGCATATGATGTCCCCGGCTTCCAGCACTTTTGTCCCGTTTCACGACATCACTTCCACAGATAGCAGGAAAGTGAGAGGAAAAAAAGGGACGACGTATAATTTTGATTAACATTGCGGTTCACTACGTCTTTTCTACAATACCCCAAATATTTTCTATTGGGTTTAGGTCCGGATAGTAAGGAGGCAGCCGAAGCACTGTGAACCTATGGTCTTTTAACAAATCGACAACTCTGTACTTTCTGAAGTTTCCTTTATTTTTTTATATTAAATAATATAGTTTAAGTTTTTTGAAGTTTGGTTTCTAAATCAATATTGTTTGCTCAGGAGTTTGTTCACGTGTTGGTGTACGCGTGGAAGGTCTTAAATTTCAGCTAAGTTATTATCAAGCTCAGGTGTAAGTACACATGTTAGTGAATTCTGCAAGGGACCTTCCTCTTATACTTGCAGTAAATCATCATTTGACAAACCTTGTATTTGATCCAGTAAAGTATTCACTGACTGAAGAATGAAGGCCTTATCAGTCGCTTGAAAATCCTCATCGCTACTACTCTCCTCTTCAGATGACTGCCAAAGGAGATTGCCCGATTTGTAAGGAAAGTTGGGTCCCAGTGGAAAATTGTTGTGCCCTGAAGATTTTTATTTTAAATAATAGTAAAAACATAGTACTTTCATAATCAGAAACCATTTTTCATTTATTCACCCTGGTTCAAGAGATATCATTGTTTTTCTTTTGTAAAAATCTAGGTTATAATTAGAAATTGACATTGACATTTCCTCCTTATTCTATTTAGATTAAGTACCTACTTCTACTACCTATCTACTAACATCACTATGGGGATGGGATTAGTCTCAGTCTCAGTACAATAAAAAGTAGATAGGTACTCGTAGATGGTGTAGAATCGCCGTCAAATATCTCACAAAAAACAGCACTAATAAGAGTCAAATATCTCACAAAACGTAATGCATTCGAGGAACTTATTAGCTCAACTTGGTAGTAGCAGAAAAAGCACGTATCGTAAATAATAACTAAGTAAAAGATTACGGAATTCAAAACTCAACGTATCTAAACAAAGCAATCACGCACGCACGTAACGAACCACAGAACGAAGTCTGCGAGTTCTGTGACATGCGCAAGTAAATGTTGCCAGATCATTTTTTTATAATCTATTAATAAATCGTTATAGATCAATCGATAAAAACTACTTTGTTGATAAGGGGTTTTCTAAATAAATATGGCTATTATTTCTGTGTCTGTTGCTTTTGTGAACATTTATTATTTATCAATGTAGGCCTATTATGAATTTATGCAACCTATTATAGTAATCGTTCCTTTGGTTTTACTCGCATGGACTATGCTTTTCGCGGGTAGGTGTTAAAAAAGTGTAGACGTTTTATAAATTTTGAATTTTATTTAAAATATAATTAATTGAAAATACTGAATAAGTTACATCAGTACTTAATCTACAATAGTCATATACCAAGTACTTACGTTTGTGGCACATTTATGTGACATAGACACACATTTTAAAAACCACCTGCCAGCTGTTCAATTGCACTATCACATTCAACATTAATTTGTCAGCACTTCACTACACAAAATGTCTCAATTTGCCGAAGTCCTTGCTGCACAGAAGACTCTTGAGGAAAACTTTTTGAGGAAGATGGGCGAGCTTGAAGCACAAATCCAGTGCGCTGGCCCTGCTAAGGACACAGTTGCTAAGATAGCTGAAGAGTTCCGTAGCTTTCGGGAGCTCATATTTTCCATGCTTGGTCTGCTCCGAAGCCAGATTGGCGAGTGTGCCAGGCAAATTGATAACTTTGAGACCAGGCATCGGCGCAAGGCGTTGGTGTTCCAAGGCATTGCTGAGGCGGAGAATGAAGACAGCACAGCGGGAATATTGGATGTTCTCAGTACTAAGCTTGCCCTCAAGAATCTGTCAGTGTCCTCAATTAAAGCCTGCCACAGGCTTGGAGCCTCCAACAAGGAGCGTCACAGGCCTATCCTTGTAAGGTTCACCAGCGTGGACATCAAAGCTGCAGTCTGGAGGGCAAAGACGGGCTTGAAAGGCACCAAAATATCAATAAAGGAGTTCTTGACTAGGGCCCGGCAAGCTGTCTTCGGAAAGGCGCGTGAGCACTTTAGTATGCGGTCGTGTTGGACTCAAGACGGGGTCATCTTCATAAAGGCCTCTGATGGCAGTCGGCACAAGGTTACTTCCATCGACGAGCTGAAGCCCTTAATAACCAAGTACCCGAAGGCGCCGGGCGCGACTCCATCAACGAGGTGAAGAAGTGTCGATGCTGGGAGCCTGAAAAGCACAATTTCTAATTAGGTATATTTATGTGAATGTTTACTATGATGTCTTGTTGCTGTTTTTATGTTGTATTGTTTCATAAAATTTGTAATCTTTACTTACCGTAGTGTAGTTGTCCCGTTCCATAGTTATCTTGCTTTTGTTTTGTGCCCCAATTGTTTCTCTTTGTAATCTCTGTTGTTAATAATTGAGGTTTATTCGTTTTTGATACCCTCAACAGTGCGTATTTTTAGCCAATAATTTGTTGTTTGTAGTTCTAGTTGTAGTGAGTGACAGATAAGATTGTCAAATTGACGTTGGTAATGTCATTTGACGTTGACGTTCAGGGTATACGTTCTTATTTGCACAGATAATATTGCTAACGTTTCGTTCCAAGTTGCAACTCACTATAGTACTCAGTTGCCATTTTCTTTAAAGATTTTTTTTTTTTTGGACTTTTATTTTTTCACTTTTGTGTATTTGTTTTTTTTTTTTTTTTTATATTTTTGGGAACTACGGTATTTCGCTTTGCTTTCAGTTGAGTAGACAAAAATGTGAACTCTGGTTTTGATTATGTTTATTAATGTTGAATATTTTGTTTGTTTTTGCTTATTGTTAGCTGGCGGGTGGTGCAGTTTGCACCTGTTTAATTGCTGTTTGTTTTTGTTTTTTGCAATAGCTTAATTTATTTTAATAGTATATACTTAAAACTACTTACTTATATTTATGTCAGACAATGAGTCTTATTTTTCTGCCAATGAATCTACTGCCTCTTCAAGCGATGTTAGCTTCACTTCTTTCAACTCCACCCTTGGTGACTTTGTGCATCAAAATTTCAATGATAAATCTAATCGGTTGGTGAATGTGTGTCACATTAACGCTCAAAGTGTTCCAAGCCACTACAGCGAGCTGTACGACGTGTTTAATAACAGCAATGTTCATGCCATCCTGATCTCTGAAACTTGGCTCAAACCGCATCTTCTGTCCACCACTTACCCTCTTACTGGTTTCGTTCTTATACGGAATGATCGGATTAATAAAGGAGGGGGTGGTGTGGCCATATACCTTCGCAGTGACTTTCCTTATAAAATACTAGCTACTTCCTCTTCACATTATTCTGCTTCTGCCGAGTTTATTTTCCTTGAAGTGTGTATCAAAGGAGCCAAAACCATTATTGGTGTTGTCTATTGTCCTCCTTCTGTAGATTACTTCACTGAATTCGAATCAGTACTTGAATCTTTGGGTTCAGAGTATGCACATCACATAATCATGGGTGATTTCAATACAAACCTCCTTGCCCTCAACTCTCCTCGATCCCGTAAGCTCCTTCATCTTATCGAGTCAGCTAGTCTGCACGTGTTGCCGCTCCAACCTACTCATCATAACACTGTCGGCGATGACACATGGCTCGATCTGATTCTCACCTCAAATCCTTCCCTCGTTTCCTCCCATGGTCAACATGATGCTCCTGGCTTTTCTCATCACGACATGATTTTCCTTTCCTATATCCTTAAACCTCCCAAACCCAAGCCCAAGGTTCTGTACAGGCGTTGTTTTGCGCGGATGAATGTCGAGAGACTCAACGAGGATGCATCTGTGGTCGATTGGGAGCCCATGATGGAAGCCACTTCAGTTGACGACAAGGTTGCCATCTTCAACGATGTTGTAGTAAATCTTTATGACATCCATGCTCCTGTCAAAAAGGTAAAGTTGAAACGCCCACCTGCACCATGGATGACAAGAGGAATACAGATGGCAATGCGACGTAGAGACCGTGCGTTCCGTAAATTCAAAAGGGACCGTACTGACGAGAACTGGACAATGTTCAAGGCTGCAAGGAACAGATGCAATCAGATGATACGCAATGCTAAACGCCGCCACATTCTGGATACTATCAATTCTTCATCTTCTGCCGATATTTGGAAATTTCTTGGAACTCTTGGTATCGGCAAACCGCGACATTTAGACCTTCCTAATTCAATTGATTTAGACGATCTCAACCGTCACTTCTCTTCTGTTTCTACCATGGATCGTCTAACCAAGCAACAAACTCTTTCCTTATTATCTGGTCTAACGCGTCCACGTATTAATCCTTTCAGTTTCATTCCAGTTGAGCCGGGAGAGATCAGAAAGATCATTCTTTCTATTAAATCAAAAGCTGTGGGATGTGACAATATCACCCGTAGTATGATCATAACTATTCTGGATCATCTCCTGCCTGCGATTACCCACATTGTAAATTTTTCCCTGTACACCGGAGTATTCCCTTCCCTGTGGCGCAAAGCGTATGTTCGACCACTACCTAAGGTATCTAATCCCTCTCTTCCTACTGACTTCCGTCCAATTTCTATACTTCCCTTCCTATCCAAAGTGCTCGAGGCCTGTGTCCACAAACAATTCTCCAATTTTGTTCATCGTAACTCACTAATTAGCCCTCTTCAATCTGGGTTCAGGCCTGGGCACAGCACTGTTTCCGCCCTCCTTAAAGTGACTGGCGACATAAGGGCAGGACTGGAAGACACTAAAGTTACTGTTCTAGTGTTGGTTGATTTCTCGAATGCCTTTAATGCCGTCAGTCACGACATCCTGTTAGCTATCCTGTCCTATGTTATGGTCTCTCCCGAAACATTGGAATGGTTCTCCTCTTACCTTCAGGAACGTCAGCAGTCCATTCATGTTGGGGATTCTTCTTCCTGTTGGTGTGACTTGGAAGCTGGCGTTCCTCAAGGCGGTATTCTTTCTCCTCTTCTGTTCTCTATTTTTATTAATCTTATAACTTCCGAGCTTCAGTGTGCGCATCATCTGTATGCAGACGACTTGCAGTTGTACTATCAAGGGAGGGTTGATGATATACCTGATGCTATCGACAAGTTAAATAGGGACTTGGCAGCCATAAAATCTTGGTCTGATAGATTTGGTATTGCAGTAAACCCTAATAAGTGTCAGGCGATCATAGTTGGGAGTCCTCGTAGTATTAGTAAGGTGGATGGTTCAACTTTGCCACCAGTTCTCTACAATGGTACGATCGTTCCATTTAGCACTGACGTAAAGGATCTAGGCTTGCACATCGATGCTACCCTGAACTGGCGTAGTCAAGTTGCTAGGGTCAGCCAGAAGGTTACTGGAACGCTGCGGACTCTGTACCGACTAAAAAATTTATTACCATCAAGTACCAAGGCAATGCTTGTGCAGTCCTTAATTTTCCCTATCATCGATTATGGTGATGTGTGCTATTATGACCTGAATGCAGATCTCCTCGACAAACTTGACCGTCTTCTCAATAATTGCATTCGATTCGTTTTCAATCTCCGTAAATATGATCATGTCTCTGCGCATCGGTCGCTTCTAAAGTGGTTGCCCATACGCCAGCGCAGAGAGCAAAGGGCATTGACTACCTTGTTTTCATTTCTTGACTCTTCCTCTTCTCCTAGTTATCTAGCCCCCCACTTTCAGTACATTTGCGCAAACCACAATAGAACTCTACGTTCATCACACAATCGTCTTCTACTATGTCCCACTCACCGCACTGACTTCATTCACTCTTCCTTCTTCGTTCAATCTATCTCTCTGTGGAATGCGCTCCCCCAAGAAATCAGGATGGCAACCAACCGATTATCCTTTAAAGTTAAAGTTCGCGAGCACATTCGTAAGAAGCTGGCAGTATCATCACAACGGTAATATTTTTCCCATTGTTTGTCTTATTTGTTTTAAGTATATTCGTGTATTTATGTATTATTATATTTATGTATATTTTAGGTATATTATATATATAGTTTTGATAGGTATATGTATATCCTTAGATTTAATTAAATATTTATTCCACAATTTTCGATATTGCACCTACCACTGTTTGTCTCTGCATCACCCAAAGGTTGACTGGTAGAAAATGCCTATGGCATTAAGTCCGCCTCTGTACATTTGTGTGCTTAAAGTGTTAAATAAATAAATAAATAAACTATGAGCAGTGATGATGAGTAATCTGATGGTAATGTATAACAATTTTTTGCCGGTGTCGGCGCCTGCGTCCCTTTACTTGTCACAACGATGCCATAGAGTACCACACCACAGACACTAAAGGCATAGACAAGTAATCGGTGTTACGTCGGGTGCAGACACGCGGACTACGTACATTTTTTTATATTTTTTTATGTATTTGATATTTAATACATACAATTTATTTATTATTATTTAGTACCTATTTATTATATATATATCTATCTATCCGTGACATCACTGCGGGCCCTATCAGAATACCAGCGCTGCGATATTTATTAAATGTCGCAGCATCGTGCTGAGATAGGAGCCTTTTGGCTTTTAATCGTTTTATTTTGATATCGATTACTCAATTGATTAAAAGATGGCATTAATTATTTAATTATTTGATACCTGGCAACTTTTTTTTACCAATCAAACCACAGATTATATTGAATTAAACGGATGTCGACGTAATGTTTAACAACTATTAATGAACTTAACTTTATTCCCAGGGTGAAAGAAATCGTATAAAAAATACTCTGTACACAAAAAAAATATTAATATTTTTAGGTTATTATTAAAATCAGGCACACGATACCACAAAAGGGACCTGCTCCGTGGCAATCTCCTTTGGAGTAAGTTTTCAATTTCGTGAACTTTTACAGGCCCCTGTACTAATAAAAAGTATTGTCAGCCTGGGAGCATATAATATATCTTCCACCATGTCTGTCACCTAGTCAGGCAATGCACACATTCCCCCACATACTTTTAGAGGCTGTTGTAAAAAATATATCTAGTAAAATACAGAAATATGAGAACAATCTACAACAAACAAATCTCATAATTTACAACATATAAAAAACCGGTTAAGTGCTTGTACACGGTACACGGAATGCCAGATCACGCTACAATATTCTAATGTGTTTCGGATTAAGCAATTGTAAAGCATAATTTTAGTTTTACAACACCTAAGCTGTTTGGAATTTCTTATAACAAATTCCAGCATCTTAGAGGATATTTTTTTATTATATTGTCTATCAGTGGAATAAAATAAAATATGTATGTATGCAGGTGTTCATTTGCCGTGCGTTCTGGCTATGTGCTAACACTATGCATGAGTCAATCATACCTGCCCCCGACCTCTTGAGAACTAGTGTTCCCATTGTCAAAAATAAAACAAGTGATTTATCCGACAAAGAAAATTACAGGCCAATTTCATTGGCGACAGTAGTAGCTAAGGTGCTGGACGCTGTGCTTGACTCTGAACATGAGAAGCATCTCAGCATTCATGATGTACGTACACAATGCATACTACACGGAGCGACGTGAACCTGTGTATGCATGTTTCTTCGACCTTTCTAAGGCTTTTGACCTAGTGCCATATGACTTGCTGTGGTCTAAGCTTAAAAAACTTACATGCATGCACAGGTGCAACCAACCAGACCAATAATGTTAGATGAGCAGACAGCCTTTCCGAAATGTACCTACGGATTGGAGTGCGGGACGAGACAAGGTGGTTTGACGTCGATACCGTTCTGGAGTAGCTGGATTAGCTAGTGCTTCGACTGTTCTTCGCAGTGAAGAATACAAAACATTTTGTGACTGAGGGATAAATCTACCTCTGTCATCATTTTCGGCTCTCGCAACGGCAGGAATGTATACTCCCTCATCATAACTGACGATGCCGACTGCGTTAATTAGCCGTTTTATTGGCTCCGGCGCAATTGTCACAGTTTGTGCGACATGTAGCAAATCTGCATTGACTTGGTAATTGTAAACCAAATCAGTATCTCGGGCTGGCAACGGGTATGCTGTTTTCAGACTCTGAAGCTTGGCTTCGAGGACAGCTAAGTACACACGGTACTGCGCGTATACGCTTGGTACCAGTATTTCGTGGTACGATACAGCGATGAAATTTAAATGACATAAACCAAAACCAATTCCTCGTGTTGATATAGATAGCGTGATGGTCTTTAGGTTATGGTTCTCTCCAATTCTTGCGAGTAAGTCATCTCCCGACTTCGCACCGGGATGTAACGTCGATTTTATCATGGCATCAATGCCAATGGTTGTTTTCGCACCTTCTACTCTTCTTCTGTTCTCGACTCTCGCTGCTTGAAACCCTTGCCTGGAGCGTGTTTGTCCGCGTCCTCTTCGTGGTGGACGTGATGCTCCTCTATTATTAGGCGGAAACAAATTTCCGTAGCCTTCATATACATTGTAGCGTTGGCGATTACCGCCGGTAAGATTAATATTATCAAAATCCATCTTAATGATGAAGTTTGATTTCTCGGGACTGGAATCAGCACCCCTAAAAATCGTCTAAAATCTATCATTGGTTTAATTTTATATATTCTTCGCTCCTCCAAGGAAAGGGAGTCTGATATATTGCCATTATTGCCGAAGTTGAGAGTAAAAAAAAAGGATTAATCTGTTGTAGGAAATGTACTCAAATTCAAATTTAAAATATGTAATTTCTCAAGTTACTTATTTTATTAATTCAATTTAAGTTTTTTTCACATAAACCTACATGGGCACTTATGAAACGTCAGAAGCTAGGTGCACGGTTCCAATTGGTCGTTTCCTATGAAGAAGAGCCGGCAAGAAACTCCACGGTTACTCTTTTAAAAATAATTGGCTTTTACAATATCAAATAACAGTGTTATTAGGTATGGGAAAATAAAATACATGCTCCTGGGAAAAAAGCGAAGAAAAGTTAAAAAAAAAGCTGCAGATGTCAAATCATCATATCCTACTCAAGAGGACTTTGAACAAAATGTTATTGAGTACTTTATTCCCTCTATGGTCCTATTGGGAGCTATAGAAAACCCATACTTTTTTAAACATATTCACCAATTTGCAGATATCTGATGGTTTAAAACTTATAAGTCGTCGAAGTTTGTGTCGTTCGTATAAACATATCGTCGGCTTACTGCAAGAAGTCATTAAGTGACATATTCACTATTCTGAGATAAACGGATTTTAGTTTGAATTAGTTAGTGGTCATGTTAATTTGTCCATATTATCCTTAATATAATTACGTTGGTGAAAAATTAAATCTGGACATGAGAAGCATCATGTCGGATGTGTAAAATGCTACCTTTTCAGGAGAGCAAAAACAAAACTGACAAAAGTTTTTTCTTCATAATTATTGAACGTTAGGTATTTAAGTCAGTATTTTTTTTTAATATTTGGTAGGCAATAGTACCTTTTGATTTTATAATTACAAGCATTACCCTAACTGTTAAAATGAAATTAATATATTTTTTAATCTACTTGATCCTCTACATCAAACTTTATGCCTGAAATATAATAGATGAGTGCTTAAAACTGCAAGCCTATGTTCACATCCGACGATATGCTTGCAATTTTAGGCAATAACTTTTTCTTTTATATTGAAATGTAGGATTATGATCTTAGATATAGAACAATTACCTAGAGTCTGATCTGTTGATATTGCTGTATACTTCATAGATACTTGTTACTTTTAATTTCAAGCAAAAGGACGGAAGTCCTCATAAAACTACATACACCAGACAACGTATACACAGGAAAAAAAAACAAATTTTCAAATTAAATCAAAATCTTTACTTCTAATAAACATTTATTTTTTATCATAATAAAAGTATTAAACATAACAAAAAAATGAGCTTAGTGGCAAGCTTGGTAACTTAGTTTAAAAATAATTAAAAAATAAAATGAATCTAATCAGTCTCTGGAAAATCAGGCTCATTTCCGTTATGTTTCAAATTTCTATAAAAACCGTGAAATTCTACCGGCACCCATTCCAAAAGTGTAATCAAATCTTTATATTTTGCAGCAGATATTGGTTTCTCTTCTTTTCGTATATTTGGTAAGTCACCGGGAAACCGTATACCTTTAGCCAAATTCCGTACGAATGAAATCTCAAAAAAATCTGATGAAAAAACTGTTTTGTAAAACAGTGTGCCCGGCTGATCTTTCTTTAACTGAAGCCAAACACATTCTGAGATTTTGAATTCCTGGCCATCTTTGTTCTTTTTTCGCGTTACTAAGGGCCCATTCATTTTATACAAGGCAGTGACGTCTTTGAAATGCCTCAGTTCCATATCAAACACTTCAAAAGGTTTTCTTCCTCCACATTCCTAGGGATTGGTCCCAATTCATAAGGACATCCTTATAAATTGGGACCAATCCCTAGGAATGGCTATTTGCATAGTCTTCAGCTGTTTTTTTTTTCTTTTCTATTATTGAATGTGTCTTTTTTGGTCTACCTCCTATGAGTGTGGCCTTTTAGCAAGTATTTGTGATTTATCACTTTTAAGTTCGAAAATTTGTGCAGTAACCAAATATAAGCCATTACTATCATCAAATTTCTGTTCTGGCCTGCGCAATTATCTGACCAAAATGTCAATTCTTCAACAGTTTCAATTTTTGTTTTGTTTTCCTCTGCCCAACGAATGACACAGGAGGCTATTTCATTGCCTCCTCTCCCTCCTACGTTCTCAGACCATATTATATTTGTAGCAACGTTACTCGTTGCGTCATATATAGTTAAGTTTAAAGTCCATAGCTTACGCAAATAGAACGATTTGGTATTGGTTAAATTTGGTGTAGCCAAACATTTCTGTAAATCAAACATTAAAACTTTTTTCTTTCCAGAACTATTTTGTGCCTCTTCTTTATCAGCTTTTTTTAAATTATACCTTTCGTTAGATGCTGTCTGGTGAACTTCTCGTTCTTTTTCACTATAGCGTCTTTTAATTTTCTTTCAAAAGCATCACAATCGTCACATGTGTCAACTGATGGTAGTTTAAAACTACTAATCCTATAGTTAGGTAGCCTTAGTACGTAGTGTAAATAGTTAATTATGTTAAATATGAATGAATGAATTTAAAACTTAGGTTAAATTTTGTATTAAAAACATTACGGTAAATCCATTCTTTTGCGATGAGGTTTTCAGGTGTTTCTTCTTGTATCATGAGTTCTTTGTAATGATGGTACATGGTAGCAATGTTTAAGTCCGATCCTAAATATTTTTTCCCACTTTTTTGGCGTGAATAATGGCTCTCATAGCAGGGATAGGAGTTGATATGATCCATTATTCTTTTTATCATTGGTTCAGGAGACTTGTTTCCTGGGACATGTTTTCCCCTCTGGTCTCCAATTGTTAGCCCACCCTCCAGTTTTTTTTCCACGCTTAGTTTTACAAATCTTTCTCCAATCGAGAGAGTATTCAAGAACATAACCTTGCATACCCTTACTCTGCAACAGTCTATAGTTAGAGTATAGGTGTAAGAGAACTTTCTCCTATCAACCTCTATGTCCCCACCTGTCCTCATAACACGCTTAATTTCTTTTGTTACATTGTTAACAATAAATTGTCGACGCTGATCCCAATTAAGACATTTTTTCCAAAACTGGTTAAAGATCAGCAGTCTTTTTTCAGGTGATATCTTCGTGTAACATTTGAATTTGCAAGAACATGGAGGTTTTAACATGCGACCCTCTACGTCAGGGGTCTTTCTGGCCACTGTTGAGTGACATGGAGATCCTTTCAATCTCGCAGCTTTGGAAACATTGCGTTTCCATTTTGCTGGATTTCTTATTAATTTCTTTACTTTTTGTGTTGATGGTACTTGTTCATGATTTAAGTACACAACTCCATTAACGTCAACTCCATTAACGTCGTTACTAAAACGAATGAAAAAAAAACAGAAACAGAGGAAATGGGTAAATCCATACATTTTAAAAATGAACCAAGACGGAGCTCATTTCAAAAGGAAATATGCAGCGCTAAAAATGTGTGGGAATGAGAAATTTTTTGAATATTTTAGAATGACCATTACCAGTTTTGAATGTGTTCAGAAAACCTGTTGATCCTATGGAGATGCTTGGTTTAACTATCAGGTAAGAAATAAAAAGAACTTATCAAAATATTATTATTTATTATGTAATCAAATGTTTTATCAAAAGATACAGGAGTCCAAGTATGATTTTAAGTAAAATCGTATTCGGAGTCCTGTGTGTTTGATAAGATATCGCTTAAATTATTTGATAAGTCTTCTGTGGATGGATTTGGCGAAGTCTGGCCATGGATACTTGTAGATGATAGATTACGAGTTGGTTGATAAGTCGCTGTAGCTTCTTGTGATCTTTGGTAGCTACTTTGAAATGCTGTTTGGTAGCCGCTGTATGACGGTTGATTGTATTGATATGTGAGTTGATTGAAATCTGTCAATATTTGCATTACACGACTTTGATAGGTGTAGGATGTTTGGTTGTCGTCTAGTTTTTCCAGAAATGGTAAAATTGATTTAAAAAAAGATACATGTGTTAAGAAAAACGCTCTTTTCTTGCTAATACTTTTAATGCACACAACTGTACTACTTCACAATCAAACGAAGACTGACTATCCATTACATTTTACCATTTAAAACGACTTTCGACCCCACCCAGAAATAACGATAATATCATAACCGTTATTTCTAAGTGTTGTCAAAGTAAAATAATACATTCAGTTGCCATAATGGAAATACATTTAAAAGTTTCTTACAATATTAATCATTTGTGCTTTGACAGTGTTGCCACAGTGGATATTATAAATCGATATTAAAATCATACATAGTTTTTTCAAATTAAATTAAAGAAATCACGACACTCGGCCATCCGACGGCGTGCTAACTCCGAAGCACGCAATAATCACGACACTGAGGCAATACATCAAATAACAAATATAAGTAACTATACAAAAAATATATAATCAAGATAATTATGTACAGAATACCTGCCCTGAGAATGTTACCAATTAATATTCCGTCAGTAAATTTTCAAAACATAGCTTTTGATAATGTTATTAAAACCTTAATAATGACATTAGTACTTTGACATTATGAATTCTTGGACATTGTAATTTTTATTTTGACATTATGATTTATTCTTTGTTCCTTCCAATTCTACACCAGCAATGGTAGTATATGTAAAACAGTATTTTAATGTAAGACCTTAATGTACCATGTACTCAGAAATAAATAAATACAATATAATATAATATACTATACATTATACATTTGTGACAGGCAGTACCTATGCCTAACCTATCTATACCTGATAAAAGAGAAACGAGTATGCACATCACATCACATCACTTCACTTCACTTGTATAAATCCTCTTGAACGAATCCTCCCGGCCACGAGGCGGCCAATCTCACCAGAGACCAGCCACGGGGCGGCCAATCTCAACAGACCAGTCACGGGGCGACCAATCTCAACAGAGACCAGCCACGGGGCTGCCAGTCTCAACAGTGACCAGCCAAGCAAGCAGGAGGCATAGTGCATAAGTGTGTGTGCGTAAACAGATGCACTCTGCTCTCCTACAGTCCGACGGGACAGCAACCCAACACGACCGGGTATAGATCAGGCGCAGGGCCACCAGCTTCACGTGCTTTGCGAGGCACGGGGTGTCCAACGTCCAATCGCCAGGCTGCTACTATGTAATTCCTAGTGGAAAAATCAAAGAACACCCTGCCCAACCTGGGAATCGAACCCAGGACCCCACGCTCAGCAACCGCACTCGCGACACGAAACCGACAGGGTTGAAACTAATTTTAACAACCATTTTATATTATAAATAAATTAACGATTTATTAAAAGTCTGACAAATCAATAATGAACCAGAGGATTTTTCAATTCCTAACGATTTGATGTTGATCCACGGTGTCAAGAAATGAAATGAATGAAACACCTATTTATTTAATTTAACTCTGGCATATTACTTTATTCCATCTTTGTTGAAATAAATAATCTTTTATACGTCTTTGGTTTTTGTATATTTAACCGAATTGCAAAATTATTCAAATATAATTAGCATTAAACAAGATTTAATTACAGGCTTTAATTCTTATATTTCGTCAATATTTGAAGGAATGGGTGGGACTAAATCTTCTACCTACAGATTAGGCTCATTATTCTGGAAATTGTTTTCAGACGACCCTTTAAACCTAATGTCGAATAAACAATTCTGATGCACTTTATTATTTATTTATTGTCGCGATAATGGCGTTGATGATGATAACCCATCGCACTTTAACCAGTTGCTGGTTCAAGATGCGAACGAACGCAAACTCAAACTTTTGAGTAGACAAGGTCGTCAGAATCGTCTGGTTGAACCTATAGGCTTGGCAATTTCCTCCAGAACAAGTAAGCGATTAAGCGTTTAGTAAATTTTTAACTTCCCTAGCACAAAGTCTTTAAGCTGTTTCGAAGGGAAAACTATGCCATGATCTGAAATTAAAACGATTCTAGTCGGTGCTTTTTGTCAACTACTAAATTAAGTTTGTTCTTGGAATAAATTTTATTCATCCCAATCACGGAAACCTTCATTGTGCGTGGTCCGACACGCACTTGGTCGGTTTTTTCAATGCCTCGTTGGTCTAGTGGTCGCAAGCACTACTGCTGAGCATAAGTTCCGGGTTCGATACCAGGGTCGGGCAAAATATTATTGGTAATTTCCATCTGGTATTTCTCAGTAGTAGCCCGGAGTCTGGATTTGTGCCCGGTTGATGGAATTAGGCTCGCCCCCTATTACACGGGACTTAAACATAACTGGCGAAATGTGGGTGTAGGTACTAATATAGGAACACCTCTGCCTAACTTTTCGGAGAATATAGGCGTGATGTTATGCATCCTATGTATTTCTTTATTTATTATTATTAAATATTTCGGTCGCGCTTGAATATCAGCACCCGCCTTCCGCTCCCGATGCACGCCGCGTGCACCGCCGCGTTCACCGCCGCGTGCAACGCCGCGGGCACCGCTACATTTCACGCCACGCCGCACGCCCCGCCGCACGCCCCGCGCTTCCATAAACAACATCGTACATCGCCATATGTTTGTGTTTGCGCGTGTGATGACGCGGGCCGCTGCACGCCCCGCCTCTCTGTAAACAGAAAAAACGTCCGACGCACCGCCGAACGCCACGCTGCACGCCACGCTCAACGCCCCGCGTCTCCGTAAACAAGCACTTATTGTTTATATAAAACATCAAATACCTGGCCGCATACTGGCCGTTTCTAATTAATGCAATATCTATGGTTATTCTTATAAAATCATTCTTTTTTTCAAAATTCGAATTACCCACGTCTTATAAAACCTAAACACAAAAGTTCAATTTAATTTTATTCGAGTCGCAAAACCTCGATAGCTACTGACTAAAAAATGGCTCGGTCTTACGTTTTGCTCACGGCGTTATTAGAGGCAAATAATGCCGACCATGAAGCAAGCCGTCGGCAGGCTCAATATTTAAGAACAAATGTTTTCGACATGGGAGAAGACAATTTCATTTTGTCCTATCGGCTTTCGGAAGAGCTGATAGGACAACTTGAATGTGATTTAAGTCCGTATATAAAGAACTCGTCAAGAGGTGTTTCAAGGCGGATGAAGGTAGGGAAATAGCATTTTGATTTTCAACTTAATTAAAATATTTTATTTATAACTCGCAACATGATACTTATTAACATTTTTTCTTTGCAGATATTATCCGCACTATCTTTTTTGGCCCACGGTACTTATCAGAGGGCTGTGGGACTACAAGGTACTACTTGTCTGTCACAGCCTTCGGTATCGCGGGCATTACACGAGTTTTTAAATGCCATTACTCAACCGAGTATTGTACAAAAGTACATACGTTTTCCGCAAAATAGAGAGGAAAGAAATATTTTAAAAACACGGTGAGAATAATATTGGTGTTCATAATATTCTTTGTTTGCATAATATTATGCAGTTCTCAGGTAACATAGATAAGTTTGATTTATTTATCAGCAAGTGATGTTGCTGCGATATTTTATTGTTCCGCCACGGTCACGTTATATGCTAAAATAAATACCTACTTATTTACCTACAACAGGAAATCTACTTTTGCAGATTTAACGTAAAATACCCGACACACTAGGCTGCATAGATGGTACCTATGTAGCTATGATTCGCCCCACGGAGAACGAGGAACGGTATTTTTGCCGAAAGGGTTACCATGCTCAAAATGTCCAGCTGGTCTCTTTTTATTACATGCACCAATAAGAGCAGTGGTGGTCCAATGCTGTCGACCCCGCCCCCCAATTACGCAAAAAAAAAATGAGCAGATTTTTTTTGTCGAACTTATGAAGCAATGGACTGGCAATCTTTTTCAATTGGTTTCAATTTAAAATTGATCGTACATTACGTAATTAGGGTGATTTACCAAGTTGTAGGTCGTCGGTATGAATCACTTTATTTCCTAACCACTGGTCTCAAAACGGTGAAAGAAAACATTGAGAGTAAACAGGCATGTCCTAGAACCAAAGATTCGAATATTTAGGTACATACTCGTACCTATTTAATGTGTCATTCACCAACCCGAATTGGTCCCGCGTAGTGGATGATGAAGTTTAATTTTAAAATATATTTTTACAGGTCACAGACGCTGACCTAAACATTCTTCATGTGGACGCCTCCTATGGTGGGGCATCTCATGATAGTTTTATTTTTAACCATTCCGAATTACGGGAACACTCGGAGGGACTGGGACAGTCCGATGAAAGGACCTTCTCTTCTTGCTTGGTAAGTATGTTTGATTAGTAAAAGACTTTTAATACCCACTTAGTGCCAGCCAAATTATTTACACAATTCTCTGAATAATTACAGGTGATTCTGGATACGCTCAGCGGGCATATCTTATGACGCCTGTAGCAGATGCCGAAGAGCGAACACCTGAAGCGTACTTCAACAAACTCCACGGCACGGCTCGCAACAGCGTAGAGCGTGCAATCGGGTTGTTGAAGGGTCGCTTCAGGTGTTTGCTGGTTCACAGGGTGCTGCATTATAATCCAGACACGGTTGGAAAGATTGTGATAGCATGTTGCGTGCTTCACAATCTCGATCGATTACAGGGGCCGGCACCCCTGTAATAAGCGGCCGCGGCAACGATAGCCCTACAGAGTTACCAGATGAGCCAGCAGCGGAGGATCCTCTCGGGATGGGACGAAATGCCCGCAATGAGCTTATACGAAGACTGTGGGATTTAAGATTTATTTTACTGTTCTAACTATTTTTACATTTTATTTCACTTTATTATTATTATACATTTTCTACATAGCTATCATTTTTATTTAACTAAATTTCATTCATCCTTTTATGAGGTTAGATTTCGTCTTTTGAATATTCACCACTTTTTATCTTAATTGGTACTTCATTCATTTTCCAGTTGCCAAATGATATGGACAATGGAGAAAGCCATTTTTGGGCCCAACCGTTCCATGAATCAGATATGTACCAAAAAAATCTTCTATTTTTCTTAATTAATCCATTTTAATTTTAGCCTCATTAGCAATGGCCAAGTGTAGAAAATAAGTAGATTTCTATTTTATTGTTTTAAACAACCTTTGTAAACCGTTACAACACTTATTTCATTAAACGTCATTAACTTCACAAACGCTGGCATTTTAACAATAGAGCGTACCCTAAGAATATGATCGAGTTCGTAGAAATCGATACTGTTACAAATAATTAAATAATACTACATTGTTTTGATATAATTGTTTTTAGGTATTAAAATCAATGTAAAATAAAAAAATCTGGAATCTAATTGATTTTTAATGTAACCAGCATTAAGAAATCATTAAAAGAAGTAAATAATCGATAAAATTAATTGCACCACGGATTGCACTAGTAAACGGCAAATGTCAATGTCAACGTCTGTCAATTGTCATGATTGTACTGTCATGTCATGTTATTGTTGTCATTCGCCACGCTAATGATTTTCCTTATTTCTCGGGATTTATTATTTCTGACTTCTGCTCGAATACTGGCCTCCGAAATTGATTGCCATAGACTGCCTTCGCTTGAACATTGGGCACCGTATCCTGCCACTCCTGCTGACCTTTGCTGGAAAACTGGATCTGTATAATGCTCTTTTGACTGGATGACTGGATACAACGACATCAAGAGCCTGTGCATTATTTGCGGAATAGCAACGGACCGCTGCATTACAATGCGAAGGCGAAGACTGAAAGATGAAATGATTCTTTCAATTGTACAGGAATGGGTCGCGCATCAAACGGTTAGTATCCGATATATCTATATCGCAACATTTTTGTACTTACTATGAAATTATTTCATGTAATCAAACTAAATAGTGTTATCGCTTATTGTTCAATTGTCTGTTGATAGATGTATTTTATAAAATGATACCAGCGCATACAACAAATTCATATTCAATCTAGACATGTGATATCTCCAATCTGGACTGAACCTGCATTGTTAAATTACAGATTATTCCCTCTCTAAGAGAGGAGGCCTGTGTCCCTGCAGTGTGAATGTAATAAAGCCGGTACCCAAATGTGCCAATCAGATGTTTATTGCTAAATGCTAGTGCTAGATCTAATGACACATGATTGTTTGCTTCAGGTACTTAAATGAAAATGACTATCTGCCAAGCTTGCTGAAATCATACCAATGCTGTATCTCTTGATGGAAATGGACTAGAACAGACTGAACAGACACCGATAAATAGAACTGTGTAGAGAGGTGAACGGTGACCAAGGGCTGTCAACATCAGACTCAACCTGGATGTTGAGAGGAAGAATAAAATCCAGCCTAATATATCCTATTACTAATAGGATATATTTTGTTTATACGATTATATTAGTCGACACTTCGACAGCTCCCTAAGTGGGAGGGATGCTATAGTCCAATATAATTGCACCTGTATCGTTGGCAAAAGAACGGTTGGTTGCTGTGCCCACACCATGAGCATAATTATGGTATTTTAGTTGGGCTTAGTTGGCACGACACCAGGGACCTACCCTGGTGTTGTGCCAACTAAGCCTCTCTCTCCAACCAACTAAGACTCAATTGCCTCCTGCACAGTTTCTGGATACTGTATTATATAATGATAGTCCTAATGAAGAAGGTGATTAATAAAACGATTTATCACAATATGTGTGTTTTACTTTAATATATTATTGCAATCTCAGATTACTGTAATCTGTGATTGCATCAAATCCCCTAGTAGATCATACAATATTAGCAAATGCAAGCCAGTAGTGTTCTAAGTGGGCCTTGTCTAATAAATATAGTTTTCAGCTGAGGTTTTCAGTAAGATCAAACAGATAAATCACCCGCTAAGCGCTTTTTATGTGGGTACCTACCAGGAGGTTTTAACCGCATCGTGATAGGCTGCAGGTGCTGCAGCACAGCGCATGTGGTTTCCCAATTAACGTAGGAAACAAACAAAGCCTCAAAAATATAATTTTTTACTTGAATACCTCAAATAATAAAAATAACCTAAAATGTAAACAGTCTGATTTTACAATTTGGCCATTGCTGGGAGACGTGAAAATTGGCGACGTGAATCCTTCCTAAATGTTCTAATTTATGGCCAAAATCCAGCCCTGGAACGCTGGGCCCAAGTTTCTATGGAGTTTGGTTTTCTCCTTTATGGAGTATCATGTGATGGGGTCAGTGTCGCAGGTCCGCATAAAACCAGGGTGTATCATTTCGATCGATGTCATTGAAATTCCTATTCTTACTTGAATCGCATTGTAAATTAATTTATATCAGTAAATTATTATTAGTAACTCTTTCTCATTAGGTAGACTGGCTGCGGGTCCTCTTAATAATTTTATGAAATAGCATCATAAAATGTTATTTTTGAACAAAGAAATGTTTCGAGATAAAATCGCCATGATGTCGGAATTATTTTGTTTTCGAATTACGAATTTCGACTGTTTTTGTGTATTTAGTCGTCAGTAAATAGGTGAAAATTCATTTCTATTTAGTTATTAGACCGTTGCACATAATATTTTCACGAAATATCATCATAAAATCACATTTTTGGTCAAAAACAAATTACGTAAAACTCGTCGGTCAAGGTCGTAAAATTTGCAAATTATGTTGTGTTTTTGCATGTAATCGACGATAAATGTATGAATCTATATGTTGTTTACATCGTTGTAGTTACTGTGGTAGATAATAATTGCAGTAAATTGCATAGAATCATTGTGAAATGTGTCGAAAAAATTTTCGTCAAAACTCGCCATTTTTGACTTGTTTTACAATGAATTGAGTGTCTGTAAGATTTGTACGGTATGTTTTGGTCATTCAAGGTGCATTTCATACTATATTCTATAAATTTCAATCCTAAATATGATAAGTGAAAATAAGTTCGTTGACCGTGACAGTTGAATTTTGAATTGGCGCATATAGTACGTAACTACGCTGTCCAGTCATATCTATAGATGTTATCGATGTATCGATATTTTACCGACTTCAAAGTAAAAGAAGGTTCGAATGTATTTCGACCTGTATGTATTGTATGTGAGTTTGTTTGTTCACGTAAATTGATGAAATTATTTTTCACTTGTTGTAAACACATAATATCACGCATGTATTTCCCTAAGGGAAGGCAGAGGTGTGTAATACACACAGTTTATAGTATAGTGTTTTTTTTTTTCTGTAGATGGCAAATTTCTGGGAACAGCGCGGGGAGGAGGTCCCCTCGGGCATCCTCGACGTCCTTCAGCTTGAAGAAGAGCTCGAGGACGTGGAGTCCGAGGCGGGCCTCTCCGACTTGGAAGACCCCGAAATAGAATTGGAGGATCGCGTCAACCGCGACACCTGGATTGACGAGGAAGACGATGACGACGATTCTCCAATAATCATCGTGGTGGAGGAACCAAACGTAAAATATTTTATAATAATAAAAGTAATTATTATTATTGGGGAACCCAACTCTCGGATTCCATAAACCTTAGAGCCCTCTCCCCATCCGAAACCTATAAGTATTTGGGTATGTCGGAAGCGTTGGGCATTAATGTTACTGACATGAAGCAATCGTTGAAGGAGCGCTTCTTTGGCCGCCTGAAGAAAGTATTTAATAGCCTTCTATCGGGCGGCAACAAGGTGCGCGCCTTCAACGGCTGGGTCATGCCGGTTTTAATGTACTCTTTCGGCATACTCAAATGGACTCAGACCGAACTCGATGCCCTGGATAGGAGGGTCCGTACGCTGTTAACCGCATATCGAATGCATCACCCACGGTCATCGGTAATGAGACTGTATATCCCGCGAAAGTGTGGAGGTCGAGGCTTTTTAAACGCTAAGACCCTCCACAATCGCGAGATATGCAGTCTTAGGGAATATTTCCTAGAAGCCGACGTGGGGATGCATCGAGATGTGGTCGCGGTGGACAAGGGCCTTACCCCGCTCTCCTTGGCTAAAGAGAACTGGCGCAAGCCTGTAGTGCTTGACACTAACGATCGCAAGGAGGTATGGCAGAGTAAGGAGCTTCACGGACGATACTTCCGGGCCCTACATGGGCCCGATGTAGACTTCCTAGCGTCCGTAGCCTGGCTGCGGTTTGGTGACCTATTTGGGGAAACCGAAGGTTTTGTCTGTGCAATTATGGACGAAGTTATGATGACGAACAATTACCGGAGATTCATTGTGAAGGACGGCACGGTTGACATTTGTCGGGCATGCCACCGTCCGGGAGAATCAATCCGACACATAATTTCCGGGTGTTCTCGTCTAGCTAACGAAGAATACTTGCATAGACACAACCTTGTAGCCAGGATTATCCACCAGCAACTTGCTCTAAAATACAGCCTTGTGGAATCTGAAGTGCCGTACTACAGGTATGTGCCCGACCCAGTTCTCGAAAATGGCAATATCACATTGTACTGGGATCGTTCCATCATCACTGACAGGACTATTGTTGCAAATAAACCTGATATAGTGGTGGTGGACCGAGTAGAGCGGCGCACAATGATCATTGACATAACGATCCCGCATGACGGGAACCTCGTGAAAGCCGAGAAAGATAAACAAATCAAGTATCTTGACTTGGCTCGCGAGGTTGTCGACATGTGGAATGTGGACTCAGCGATCATTGTGCCGATAGTCGTATCAGCCAATGGCTTAATTGCCAAGAGCCTCGACCAACACCTAAGGAGGCTCTCGTTAGGCAGCTGGGTCAAGGGCTTGATTCAGAAAGCGGTACTCCTGGACACGGCTCGGATTGTCAGGAGGTTCCTCTCTCTGGAGCCCTGACCGCCGGTAGCTTGGACCCTGTTCCCGATACCGGTGGGCTACTATTTTTTATATTTTTAAATGTTTTTTTTTAATGAATTTTGTAAAAATATTTAAAAATGTAAACAATATGTACAGTAAAAATGAATAAACGAGTATCAAAGTAATAATATAAATGTTTCTTCGTTGCAGCCAACCTGATGCATAGGTCCGGTACTACCCCACTACTGGGACACATGAACTCTTCTTTGTGAGATAATTCTTTTTTTTGTCATGCCTGTCTTGTTTCTTTGCATGATGTTTGATGGTCTGTTTTTGGTTTTGGTGTGCTTTATGTTTTGATATTAGGTAATAATCTTGAAGGGGTGTTGGTGGCTAAGAATCGAATGTTTTCAATAGCTGATGCATAGGTCCTGTACTACCCCACTACTGGGACACTTGAACTCCTCTTTGTGAGATAATTGTTTTTTGTCATGCCTGTCTTGTTTCTTTGCATGATGTTTGATGGTCTGTTTACTGTTTGATTTTGGTGTGCTTTATGTTTTGATATTAGGTAATAATCTTGAAGGGGTGGTTAAGAATCGAATGTTTTCAATAGTGGTTATTTTATCCAAGGTCATATTTTTCAGAATGAGGGCGCTGCTGTAGCTGCCCTACACTCCTCCGCTGCATTTGACGCAGACGGCAGCCCGCTGGCCATGTGAGTAGTTATATAATTCGCTGTTTTTTTATAAAAATTGTTTTCTGCATGATAAATGATAATAAATGGAAAACTTTTATTTGATAGGTCAAGGTCGTCGTCGCCGTCGCCGTCGTACTCGCCGCTGTCGTCGCCGCGGGCTTCGACCGCTGCTGCTGGCTCAGGCTCGCCACCCGCCCGTGTCTCGTAAGTGTTAAAACTTGTATTTATTAGTCTTGTACCTCTTCGTAAATTACTGTTTTTTTTATGTTAGCTTACACCGCCCCACTGCAGAGCAAAGGCCTCCCCCAAATCTTTCCAAACATCCTTTTCCAGAGCTACCTCGATTCAACCCTTGCGGTAAGCGTCTAGATCGTCTCGTAATAATATTTACAATTTTTTTATCTTAGGCCTACTGTGTTTGTGCCCCGCCCCGACTCGCCCGTGCAGGACTACGTCTTCCACCTGGCCAACGAACATTCGCTGTTCATGCAGGTGGATGACGTGGTCCAGGACGTGGCGGAGGACGTGGTGGCAGACCAGCCGCAGTAGCAGGGTCGCCCGCGGCGCGGCGCGGGAGCACGGCGCAGCGGTGCGGCGCGACGTGGTGCGGCGGCGCAGCGCGGCCGAGGTAGGGGCAGTCGTGGGGGGCGTGGGGCAGCTGCAGCAGTGGCTGGCCATTCGCGGGGCCCCCTGTGGTCGAGAGGGGACATGCTAGTGCAAATGCATGTGACTGACGATGATGTAGACGATAGATTGAGAGAAAACATAATGAGAGTGATGAATGCACGAGCGACTGCAAGACAGCGTGACATTAATAGGGAAAGGAGAGCGAGAGTGAATGCTGAGGAAGAGTGGGTAGATGCGGATGACGGCGAGGTCGAGTCCTTCTTTGCTGCGGAAGGAACTTCGAACCAATTTGTTTGGTCACCTATGGGTGACTTTCAAGGTGTGAAGGAGGAATTTCTTCCTCAGCAAACTGGGGCGGTCGTCGCGTCCGAAAACGCATATGAGGCGTTTAGGCAGTATTGGGACGACCCCATCTTGGAGCACATCGTCACCGAGACGAACCGCTATGCCGCAGGTATATCGGCTAGGTCGGTGTCATTTGCCCGTGAATGGTACGATACGAACCTACATGAGATTATGGTCCTTTTTTCCTTCTGGATGATGCTCGGAGTCATCCGGATGCCCTCCATCGTGTCGTGCTTCTCTCAGAATCCTTTGCTTCAAACTAACGTTTTTAGAAAAATGTTCTCCAGAAATCGTTACGTAAATCTCTGCCGTGCGTTTCATCTAGTTGACAACGGTAGCCGAATACCTCGTAACAATCCCGACCGACTTTTTTCATTCGGCCCGGTTTTAGAACACCTAAACTCCAAATTTAAATCGTGCTACATCCTATCCCAACAAATTGCGATTGACTAATCCTTGACTTTGTGGAAAGGAAACCTTACCTTCCACCAGTACATAAAGTCCAAGGCAGCCCAGTATGGTGTAAAGACCTACGAGCTCTGCGAGTCGTCCACGGGTTAATGATCATTTATATTACTCATTACATTCTGAGCATAACTGTAATTTTTGAAGAGCCCATATTGCAGGCAGCATTGTCATCAGCCTATCCAGAGATATTACATGAGCAATATTTGTATTTAAGCCGCGTGAATCGGCCGGGTCACAGTCATGTGGCCCGCTGGGACTTGAAAGCGTGCGCGATGGAGCGGGCCCCACGGGGACCTCTGGCACTGTCTTATACAGTGCTCTGTGGCTGGGACTTTAGCCGTATTTATGTATTGGTATATGTACTTATTAGCAATATATTGTCGGCTAACAAGACGACCCACTGACCCAATTTTGAGATATAGGTACGGAAGAGGGGTTTTGGGGGTAGGCGCTGGGACCGTACTATACGGTGCTCTGTGGCTGGGACTTTAGCCGTATTTATGTATTGGTATAATACATGTACTTATTAGCAATACATTCTCGGCTAACAAGACTACCCACTGACCCAATTTTGAGATAAAGGTACAGAAGAGGGGTTTTGGGGGTAGGCGAGAAATCTTACCTGTAGTGTCGCATCCAAATACACATCGTCTCGTAGAAGGCATATTAAAAACACTGAACACTTAATTAATAGCGTTTAATATCGCAACACTTAACTAATAGCGTCCAAATATCGCAAATGGAAACCGAATTCAACACAAGGGCGGACTACCGAATCTGATGGAGTCTCTTCAAGCCTTTATAGAGGAGCAGAGGCTCAACTCAACGTATTTCCAGCAAAGAAAACAGCATTACAACACGGAAACTCTAATTTACCGCAAATGCAAATTGCAAAACGTATCGGCCATTTTCTTAGATTTTCATCAATTTTTGAATTTTGGCATTTGTGATTTCGCAAAATTCGATAATCAATAAAATAAAACAATAAATAAAAAAAAAGTATAACCCGCAATTATAAGTCTGTAACGTAAAGCAATGAAAATAAATTAGAATTATAAAATACATAAAATACCAATTTGTAACAACTATTATAATATTAGAAGTCGTTTTGTAGCGACATCTAGTACGCCTTATGAGAGTTATTTGCCTTTAATTCGGAACACCGGTAATAGATGGCGCTCCTAAAAATTGCTTTGGTCATGTATGGGACTTTCACCCCCCTGGCGCGACTGATTGAGACGAGCTCCATCGGTTTCTAAGGCATCATTTAGATATTTTATTACTATTAAATAAGTAGACAAAGATTAAATATGGAAATTGATTTTGGTAGATAAATACCTCATAATTTAAAATATTTAACACTTGTTGTTATTTTCAATAAATTCATACGTGTAGACAACGATTTTGCGCATGAATTTATTGGGTTTTTTCAACGTGGATAACATTTTTTTTAAAGTACTAATACATTTAACTTGAATTTTCCGTTTTATACCGCGAAATTGATAAAGGCTCTTAACAGTAACTGCACATCTATTTCAATAGAAAGACAATTTGCTTTCTTACCACTCAATTCGGATTATGTTATCCGTTTTTGGGATCGAGTGTTTGGACGACGCAATATTTTGACCAATCATTTGAGTCTTGTCTTACTTGTGGTTCTAACGTAGCAGTCAACTACGAATTACATTTCGTCATTGCATTTGATTTAAACGGTACTGGTGAGTATTGCCTGCAGGATATACCGCACACACTAAGAATAAAATCAAAGCTCCACATTTCGCTGTTAGTATTGGTCATAACAAATGACCTTTATTAATTAATCGTAATTTCAAATGCTATGACGATAATAAGCGAAAAATCGAAGAAAGTTTATTAAAACCTAATTCACGTAATTTATTATTTCAGACTTGGGGGGATCTTTAAAATACGGCACGGGCTGATGATGCACGTGTAAATTCAGCCCGTGCTGAAACAGGCAATAACACTGTGATACCCAGGTTCTCAAACACCAGAACCAAAATATAAAATATCATAGGCACGGAGTGTCTATGGTATGGCAGGTCAGCAGGAGACAGAGCTAGGAGAGGTAAAAGCAGTGACTATCAAATGTTATGTTAGTATTAGTGACATTAAATTAATGCATTTTTATAATTTATTATTCCAGATAGTAACCACAACCACCATCACCATCCACATCACCGCCAGCTTTGCGTTTTACCGCACCACTAGACACCACGCCTTCCATTTCGACAAACCCAGGACCATCGGTCCCTACAATAGCGCCACCCTCTGCCCATTACACTGTAACATAACAAGCTTCGGCACGAGGTCAGCATGCATGGAGCTTGAGGAATGATTTTCTTGTCTCCGATGCTGAGACAAGAAGTGTTCTACAAGTGTCTTTTTTTAGTCATAATATTAATGTATGTAACTGTGAAAGAAATTAGTAGTGATGTTTGAAACAACACAACAGTGTTGATACAGGCATAACTCTATTCTACTTTGCTTCAAATTATCATGTTATTTACAATTAAAATATGGTATTTTTTGTTTCAGGATATAAGCAATAGTTTTAAAGAATAAACAAATTAACAGAAACGAAAATGAGACGGAGCCATGTAAAGAGGTACATTTTTTATTTACATGAAACAATTTTGTAGAACGTTAGTTCTTCTATGAGTTGCAACTTGTAGATGGCTACCTCGGTGCTCCTTGGTGCTGTCTCTCAATTTTCCGTTACAGCCGTAACTTGCAAAGGCACCTTTAAACAAAATTTACCACTCTTAGATAAATCATCATCTCCAAAGCTCTTCAGCCTGTATGTAAACGATCTCACAGTGGAACTCAGCAGCATGCGTGTCGGATGCCGGTATTAGTGTTAATAATATTAGCTACGCGGACGACATGGTGCTGCTGAGTCCCACTGCAGGGGCGCTCGGAGAAATGCTGAGAGTTTGTGAAGCCGAGTCACACGGACTTATTTACAATGGAAAGAAGAGTCAGAACATGGTCTTTAAGGCCGCAGGTAAGCGTCCGGAATCTGTGCCACCCATTACTTTGAATTAATTTAGATAAGGATTTGATTTAATTTAGATAAGGTGTCGCAGTTTAAGTACCTTGGATATTACCTTACCGACGACCTTCAGGATAGAGAGGGAGCACAGGGCTCTGTCAGTCCGTGACAACATGCTGGCCCGTAGATTCACCGCTTTACGGACCAAATCAAGATCACACTATTTAAAGCGTATTGTTAGGGTCTTTACACGGGTGTTCTATGGGTTAGTTATACTCGTACTAAAACATCCCTGGACACTCTGCGCGTCCAATACAAAAACATTTTCAGGATGATGTTCGGACTTTCTCGTTTCTGCAGTGCCTCCGAGATGTTCGCAAAGGCTCGTACTGACGATTTTCCTGCCATCATCCGGAAAAAAGTAGTGTCAATTATGTGGAGGGTGCGGGGGAGTCACAACAGCATCCTAAAAACTGTAGCTGAAGATGTTGTTAAGGCATTTCGTTCGTCTGGTGATCCTTGGGAGATGTCTCCCTATTGGTTATCTTGACGGGGCGGGGTGGCTCATCATAGGTGCAAGCGTCTATATTATTTATGCTGTATATGATGAGTGTTGTCCTTTGTAATTTTATTTAAGTACTAACAATATTGTCTTAAGTTTTTGTATACTAACATTTGGATCTCGTTGTCGTGACGAAAATGATATAGATTATTATCCCAGTATACAAGATATTTTGAATGATTTGGATAATGAATCACCCGAAAATGAAGAAGTCGACGAAGACCCTCCACTTGTATCCGAAGAGGAGCCCCTTTCTCGTGAGACCTCGTTCGTGGAACCTGCTTCGGGGTCTTTGCCAACTCCATCAGTTTCGGGTAATCTTGGAGTTGCAGCTTGGAGATCACGTAGCAGAGATCTAATATGGAAAAACCGTAATTTGGTATGGAATGAAGATCGCATAGCCTTCTTAGAAAGCTCAGAGCTACCCTCAGACGTCGCGGGCCTGGAAACTCCATTCCAATTTTTTTCTAAATTCATAAATGACGCAGTTATTACAAAAATTGTCGAACAGACCAATTTATATATTATCCAAGAGAGTGTTACCAGTGAGAGTGTTACTCGAGGTTCTTATGAGGAGCAAGTGGCTGATTATGAAGGTGTAGACATACGTGATAGGATATCTGTAACTACCTCGAAGGACAACAAAATGGTAACATTGGCATCTACATACGTTGGAGCAGAACCGGCCGAGAAAGTCGATAGGTACGACAAGAAACAGAAAAAAGTAATAACTATACTCTGCCCAAAAATTATCAAGGATTATAACGCCCACATGGGGGGCGTCGACCTTATGGATAGTTTTTTGGGAAGGTACAGGATAAGAATAAAGAGCAGAAAGTGGTACATTCGTATCTTCTATCATTTGATCGATATGGCGGTCATCAACTCGTGGGTTTTGTATAAAAAAGCTAATAATGGAAATCAGACCAAAAAAATGACATTAGGTGACTTTAGAGCAGAGTTGGCAGAGGCTTTATGTAACTATAAAAAAAGTGTTGAAAAGAGAGGAAGACCCTCTAGCAGCAATATTGAAAGAGAATTGGAAGCGAAGAAACCTCGTCGTAAACCACTCAACCCTGTGCCAGTAAAAGATGTAAGAACAGATGGTGTCGACCACAACGAAAGAAGATGCGAAAAGAAAAATAGATGCAGACTGCCTGGTTGTAAAGGATTTTCGCGCACCGAGTGCACAAAATGTCTTGTTGCTCTTTGCCATACCAAAGAAAGAAATTGTTTTGCTGCATTCCACTCTTAGATTAGGTAGTCCTTCAACGCATAATGTGTCCAAAAGGCAACATATAATTTTTTTCTAATATAATCTTTATTTTTTTACTTGGGTTTTTTTTCATTATTTTTCCCATTACATATCGCCAAACATCTACACAAACATATTATTTATTTTACAAAACAAAAAATCATGCATTTAAGGGTTAAAATACGAAGAAGTTACTACTACTGTTCAGGCTTTACAAAAGGCCTTCAAAAGTGGCAACATTTTATATATATTTTTACAACGGCAATATCGCCATCGCTGTCCGTGAAGTTGTGATTTTTTTTTTTATATTCATATTTGGTATTTCTACTTTCCCGCCAATACCCAAAAGAAAAGCCTTGTAGTAAAATCGTCGTAAAATAAATAATCTTTTATACTGCAATCAACACCTTTATTTGTACCATTATATCCAAAGATATAACAACTACAAAGTGGGCGGATATGTTTTGGTCAGGTACTTTTTTACTAAAAAAGTTGATTATTACGTGGGGATCATTTTGTAAAAGCCAAGAAATATCAAGGTAAAAATATCTAATAAAAAAAACAAACATTTTCCAAATGTTTTGGAAAAGTTTGGCGATGGCGACAAAAAAGAAGTAAGTAATTGATACTATGTACCAATTATTAAGAGAACGTAGTCATGGGGTACCAATTCGAACAAATTATAATTAGTCTTGAAAAAAGATCATAGATGGCAGCATAGGTAACAATTATGAAATTAACAGTCACTAAAAAGCGATAAACGGAAGATTTTGACTGAAGTAAGATTAGTAAAAATCAAAACCTCCTTGTTTAATGCTGATTTATCTATTGTAACTCATAAATCTCGTATTTTCAACAACAAAAGATAAAACCTTTTTGTTTAGGGCTCTTTGCAATAGATGGCGTTTTACTCAATTTGTCATAACTGTAGTACATTTAGCCAGTCAATAGCCCGACTAGGGAGGTCTCATTTCTTTGTATGGGATTGGGTATCTGTACGTAGTATTATATTATCTGTGACGTAGTCTTCTATTAATCGAAAAGACATGAGACATAGTAAATCAACTTTTTTTGCTTTGTATCTTATTGTATATCCAGGTTTTTTCTTAAACTAACTAAATTCTTTTATCCTCTTTTAGGTTCTTACTATTCACGATGACAACCTTTACTCATCTCTCTGTTCGGGAGCAGAATATCAGGGATTCCTTAAAGATCCAACTCCTGGTCCTGGTGATCAAGGGAAACGATACAAATGTATTAGAACAAAAATCCAAGTGGTGAAAAATGCTGCTACAATAAAAGCCCATTCAACATTCCTCTTTGATCTTATAGACGAAAGAGTTTTCATAACAGAAGCTCAAGTCGATCACTTATCAGATTCAACCTATACGTCTATGATCTGTGATAAGATTCCCCAACTCCTTGATTTTATTAAGAGTCGAAGACGAGTTGGTGTTGAGCTTCCTTTCATGACCGAGCAGAAACGCCCTCTTTATATCCCTATTAACAGGTCAGTAGCTGCAGGAGTTATACTCGCGTTTTACAATGGATTGAGAGATCCAATTGAACGTGTGATATCCCTCTATGGAGCAGATACCGGAGATGCATCCGACGAGATAAGTAGACTGCTTGTCACCTATTATGTTAGCTGCTTGAATTTTATTATTTTTTGTATCTTGCTCAACATTTTCACAAAATATCTTTTCACACAAGTCATGCTCAGAATGTGTCTCTGGAAAGGTCTCTGGAACACTTTCACACTTCCAAAACTCAACAATAGATTTATTTAAATCAGAATCACATTTTTTGCAAAATAAAGTAACAACTGGTTGTGTGTGTTGTGTAGGTATGTTACCGGCAATTACATAACCCAGTCTTGTATTTAATAATGGAGCTTTAGATGTAACACAGCTGTCAGATGCCTCCAAGCTGGATGAAAGAACTTGAGGCTCAGGCGGCAGCAGAATCTGGAAAAATATGTCAGCACCTAATAGAATGTGTATGTTACTTGGCTCATTGAACTTCTTGTCAGCTAACATAATATTGGGAGGTAAAACTAAGGCATGTAAGTCAAACTTTCTTTGTGGTAACTTTGAAGTTATTTTGTCCAATAAGTAACATGTGACTGAAATTTTATAATTCTGAAGGGAATGTACTTCCAAATTGACCTTCTCCTTTAATTTATTTAAAGTATTGCCTATACCGATAACTGGAGTGTTGGCTGTATCAACTTGTAATTTTAATAGATTTGTGAGCTCTCTAGTCACAAAAGATGCCCGTGAACCAGTATCTAGAAGAGCCTTAACATGTACCTCAGTACCATTGCTCGCTAATAGTTTTACCTGTGCTGTAGGCAACAGTACTTGCTCGGAGGCAGCCTCGGACATCAATGTTACTGGAGACGATGCTTTATCTTCGTGGAGCAATGTGTTGTGTCCTTCTTTGCAGACACCACATTTAAAATGATATCTGCATTTTTGACTATGATTGTTTAGACAAATCTCACATATTTTGTTAGTAGTAGCAAACTTGATTCGATCACTAGCAGACATAAGTTTAAATTGCGGACAAGTAAAAAGTTTGTGGTTGGACTTACAGAGTAAGCAGCTCCTTGTTCCTACCGTCTCCGCAGCAGCACCTGCATCTGGCTTTGCTTTCTTCACTGCTGCAACATGGGCCACCTTCACAGCTGGCTGGGATCTCTCCGGTGGTCGCTCTGCATTCTCAAGTGCAAGTGCACGCTTATCTATAAAATCAATAAGTTGTGCAACCGTAGGATCTCGTACTCGAGCTAATTGGAATTCCCTACTGCATAGTAAGTCTAACTTTCTGGTCAGAATGCAAAGTACAATTGGATCCCATTGCTCAACTGAATAACCTAGGTTTCTTAAGGCAGCTAATTGTTGCTTTACAATGGATACAAAATTTCTTAAATTAGTTGCTGTTGACTTATTTATAGGTATAATATCTAACAAATTGTGAATATGTTCGTTTGTTATTTTATATTTGTTGTCATATCTATCAAACAGAATTTTCCTGGCCTCATGGTAACTCTCAGTACACAAGGTGAGATTCTTGACCAGATCGTGAGGTTCCTCTTGCAGAAAACTTCGTAAATAGAAAAACTTTTGCACGTCATCTAAATTGTGGTTGTTATGTATTAGTGAATCAAAGAGTTGTATAAACGGCTTGAACTCTGAGTACTTACCAGAGTACGTTGGTACATTTATGGTAGGTAATTTTGTATTGAAACTTTTCGTATCACTGGTAACACACTTGTCTTCACAATATGAATATAATAACTCCCTGATGACGGTGAGTGTTTTGATGTAATTTTCTTCTACATCATCGTCGGCATCGAGGTCGGGTTCTATGGCGCATATCTCCAATGAGTATTCTTCATATTTCTGGAAAGCATTTCGCAGACGCTCTTCCTTGAGGATTAGCGCTTGCTTGGATAACTCCTTGTAATCTTCTTTTTGTTTGAACATATTTCCAATTTTTGTTATAGAACCTTTTATGGACGCTCGTTTCCTGACGAGCGCTTTGAGTTCGTCTGCCTTTGCTGGAAACTTGTAAAATTGCCACTACAACTTATGTTTCGGTTGTATGTAACTGAAATTATCTTGACTGCACAAGAACTGAAGAACAAGAAAACACGTTTTTTTTTTTTTTGTAAGTTAATCTGAATCTGCTTGCACAAGTCAAGTGAAAAAGTATGGTATGGCGGTTACGACGCGTTGCGATTCAAAAAACTTCGTAGTTCCGTCCGGCGGGGGGCGCGTGCTGCTCGAGCGCGATGGACTCGCCCGTCGCTGGTTGGCTAGTCAGGGAAGCGTTACCACGTGAACCAATCAGATGCGTCCTGCTTGGCGCGGCGAAGAATTTATGTCGGCGTCCCCGGAAGTTTCTTATTTCCTGCTAATCGAATCGAACCAAAATTCGGATTTCTTCACAGAATGGGTACTCGAACGCGGCGTTCGAACTTTCTGGAGCGATGTGGACTTGCCCTTGAAATATGCAAAATGGACTTGCCCGTTCCTTTATCGTTGCGACCGGCGTGGGTGTTCTGCAATCTATATCCAATTTTCACACCAATTCACTTGTTCTTTCGCTGGATTGACTATATTATTATTGCTCGAAGGACCATGTTGGGAAACTTGATTAGTTTTAAAATGAAAATGCAGATCTTATTTTCACGGTTTTATAATGCAATATACAGATCGGATGACGTTAGTGACAATTGACATTTTAACTAAATGTTGTGTTGCCAACAGAGGATACTTTAAGTCGCATCGTCTGATAAAATCTTTCATTTACACGGTGAAATGCTTCCTTCACTGATAGCTCCTTGCTTTTATACTTTGGTCATACATTTTATACCCGACTTCAAAAAGGAGGATGCAAAAAGTTTTTTTTTCCTTTACTATCCTCTCAGTAAGTTTTCTTACCTCATTGACATACAAAAAAAATATCTGCAGCGTGCGAAGTACCAACTGACAAATCGAGATTTTGGTGGATTATATGGCCAGCTACATTCTATTTGCCAATGGCGAATATAGGGGGGCCTTTAGGGCGAGAAGGCCAAGATGAGGAATGGGTCTGTCTGCAGCAGATGTTGCAAGAATATGGGCCAAATAAGACTGTGGAACAGTGGCGGACGGTATGTAATTTTATTGATATAATAATAATTTTGTAATCAACTACCTTCAACAAAATGTAAAACAACATAGTCCTAAGATTTATTCACGTAATTAATTATTTCAGACTTGGAGGGATCTTAAAAAGACGGCACGGGCTGATGGTACACGTGTAAATTCAGCCCGTGCTGAAACAGGCAATAACACTGTGATACCCAGCTTCTCAAACACCAGCACCAAAATATAAAATATCATAGGCACGGAGTGTCTATGGTATGGCAGGTCAGCAGGAGACAGAGCTAGGAGAGGTAAAAGCAGTGACTATCAAATGTTACGTTAGTATTAGTGACATTAAATTAATATTTTATTAGTATTTTTGTAATTTATTATTTCAGATCCACCACCACCAGTCACATCACCGCCAGCTTTGCCTTTTACCGCGCCACTAGACACCACACCTTCCATTTCGACAAACCCAGGACCATTCGGTCCCTACAATAGCACCACGTAACATAGTCCTAAGATTTATACCTAGTTATATTCACGTAATTAATTATTTCAGACTTGGAGGATCTTTAAAATACGGCACGGGCACGGTGCACGTGTAAATTCAGCCCGTGCTGAAACAGTCAATAACACTGTGATACCCAGTAGGGCTAACATGACAAGCGCGAGATTGCGCGAATGGCTATTTTTGTCGTTTTGTCTACAATTCTGAAGTCATTCTAATCCCTAACTTGACCGTAAACGACGAGTTATCTCGAAAAAGGCACTTTAACATTTCTAAATCTCGCGCGAGAGACCGATGTTGCAAATTATAAAAAACAAATCATTTTTATGATAGTAACATTGGCTTGAAATACCGTTTTATTAATTCAATGGTGCCGATACTCTTGTCACAAATGCCTCTAAATTAGACTAAAAATTACCAAAACTATTTTTTTTTCTTGTGCTTATATCTCGAAAATGGTGTGTCCTATCGCAAAAATAATGAAAATTTCGACCCCCTTTATAAAGCCCGTAAACCCCTAACACTCAACATGTAAGTAATAATTTTTCTTATTTTCCATACAAAAAGTGAAAAATTCCATATAAAAACGTCGTTCCAGTAAAAATTGTAGTTTAAAACAAAGTATTTTATTATATTGTAACATAAAATGATGACTAAGATGACAAGTCCAATTATAAAATAAATAAAAAAAAAATAAAAATAAACATAATAAATAAAATAAGTAAAATAAATAAAATAAACAAAATAAATGAAATAAGTAAAATAAATAGGTCATTAAAATAAATAAAATAAGTAAAATAAATAGGACATAATTCGTGAAGTGTTAACCTTTTTTTTTTTTACTTGTGTATTTTAAAATTAATGTTTTTCTGTGTAATAAAATTCTCTAATAAACATTTCTGTTTTTATTTACATTCACTTGCACCCGCGTTGCTAGTTTACACATACAATTCACAAGTGTGCGGCCCTCAGTACTATCTCACACTCGACCGCTGTACTAGACTCTATCATTGATGCTTGCACGTAGTATGATGATGTACGAGTTAGTTGGATTAAGAAGTGTGACAATATTTATAGATTGGGTGACACCCTCAAATCCACACCCTGTACGTTATCTAGCCCCATAGCGAAGTCCCCATACTGCGCGCGTTGTATTGGCGTTAGCTTGTACCGGTGAAGCTCTGATGGCGCAGCTCTGTCACACTATCTCCTAATACTCTTAAGCCCTGATGACGCAGCACTGCGTCAGTCTATTCACGCAGTTTCAAACTGTATTGGTACCCTACATACGGGCCGATATGGTCTGTTCTCAGCTTTATTCTATGGTTGGATAAGACACTTGTCAAATTAATCGATTAAAACGTAAAAATATTCGTAGGCAACACTAAAAAAAAAAAAGAAAATGACACTTCCGTCATTTCACATTTCTCTGTGTACCGGCCGCACCTGCGAAACAAATCCAGTAGTATCCTGTGTGTGTTGTGTTAAAACCAATAGTAAGTGGATAATTTTCATTTATTATTAGTTATTACATCATTGTAAATAATTATTTCATGAAATAGCATCATAAAATGTTATTTTTGAACAAAGAAATGTTTCGACAAAATCAGTCAAGATGTCGGAATTATTTTATGATGAAATTCGACTGTTTTTGCGTATTAGTCATCAGTAAATAGGTGAATATTCATTTCTTTGTAGTTATTAGACCGTTGCACATAATATTTTCACGAAATATCATCATAAAATCACATTTTTGGACAAAATCAAATTACGTAAAATTTGCAAATTATGTTATGTTTTTGAGTGTAATCGACGATAAATGTATGAATATTCATCTATATGTTGTTATTACATCGTTGTAGTTACAGTAATATATATTATTTGCACTAAATTGCATAGAATCATTGTAAAATGTGTCGAAAAAAGATCGACAAAACTCATAATTTTTTACTTGTTTTACAATGAATTGAGTGTGTCTGTAAGATTTGTAAAGCTCTAAAACTAATAACAATTGTATGTTTGGTCATTCGAGGTGTATTTCATACTATATTTTATAAATTTCAATCATTTAGATGCTATGTGAAAAATAAGTTCGTTGACAATGACAGCTGACTTTTGAATTGACGCGTATAGTATGCAACTACGATGTCCAGTCGTGTCGATAGATTATCGATATGTCGATATTTTACCGACTTCAAAGAAAAAGAGGGTTCGAATGTATTTCGACCTGTATGTATGTATATGAGTTTGTTTGTTCGCATAAATTGATGAAATTGTTTTTCACTTGTTGTAAACACATAATATTACGCCTGTATTTCCCGAAGGGAAGGCACAGGTGTGTTATACACCCAGTTTATAGTAGTGTATTTTTTTTTCTGTAGATGAGCAATTTCTGGAATGACCGGGGTCAGGAAGTTCCCCCGGACTTCATCGAAGCTCTAGGTGACGACGATTCGGAGTCCGAGGAGGAACTTGCTGAGTTCGGTTATGACGAGGACGAGGACCTGGACGCGGTGGAGCGCGCGGACATCGACGCTGAGGTCGACGATGTGCGCCGCCTCATCACACCCTAACCAGACCCCAACGTGGTGTTCGATGAGGATGCGAGGGATGAGGATGAGGAGCTCCCAGTTGTCATCCAAATATTAGAGGATGTGGTAAAATATTTTATAATTATGAAAGTAATAATGAAAGTATAATAAATTGGCTGGCACTTCCTATGGTCCTGACATCCCTGCCAACGTCCAAAAAAGTACCACCACTGTCCTTAAACTGATCTGTCCTCTCCTGAACAAAGGTTATACACTATTTATGGACAATTGGTTTAATAGCCCACTTCTAGCTCGGTTTTTAAAGAGACACAAGAGGGATTTCGTGGGTACATTACGTGCTAACCGCACCAATGTACCTCCAATCCTGTCTTTGTGCAAACTCAAGGACGGGGAATTTGTTGCCCGGCACTCCGGCGATGTGGTGTTCCTAGCTTTTCAGGAGAAAAAGCGAAAGATCGCCACGTACCACAACGTGGCGAAACCAGGTCGCCCGTCTCTTTACAAACCTGATATAGTTTTGGATTATAACAAAGGTATCGAAGTCCGATTACAGTGAATTATTAGAAGGTTAAGTACTAACTTTTTTTAATTTTTTGCGTAGCTTAAGAACCTGCATAGTTTTTCATAAGTCAGCTAGAATATATGGAACCTCATTTTTGTATTTTAAAATTGAAGTTGAAAATTTCAGTCTTACCACTAAAAGCTTAAATTCCTGCTATCGATACTCTTTTGAGTAACTTGCAGGAATGTTAGCAAGTTTATTATTTTATGTATGAAAGTAACATTCAAGACGATATTGTTATTTAATTCATTTCCATAAATAAAATACTATTTTGTTACAGGTTGACGAGATATAGGGCTTTTACTTGGGTATATAATAGATTTTAGGGATATTTTTACATATTTATATCTAATTTCACTTTCTTAACAAATAATCGATGCCCAATCAATAAAAATCATGCTCGTATAAGTTACAAAGAGTTTTATAGCTAACTTAGGTCTACAAAACGCTCGTATTATGGTGCTTCCTCCACAGTAACTAATTTCTTTATTTGTTTTATTACAGAGGAAACTTGCAGGATTATAAAAAAGTAAAAAATACAACACTTAAAAAAAGAAAACTTACTCAGATTAATAATGACAGCAGTTCAGAATCAACAGTACTATCTAAAAAATTTAAGCAGTCTGCTCTTACAAATATTGCAACTGGTTCCTGATCTGTTAATTTGCACAAGTTGATTGTACAATTTATTGTTGAATATATGTCACCAGTATCAATAATGGAGTCAAAGGCTTTTAGAGCTATGATTGCAAGTGCACAGCAACTAACAAAGCCTCCAAAAGTTATGTGCCGTCGTACAGCTAAAACTAAAATTAGTGAAGAATACAACGAATACAGGACAAAATAAAATTGTAGAAAAGTGGTGTCTGTACAATGGAAATATATGAAAAAAAAGTAGCAGGGGTTGTTATTATATCGATGCTGAACCCGAGATTGTAATTAAAATTTTTTTTGTCTGTTCGTCTGTTTGTCTGTGTGTTTGTGCACGCTAATATCAGAAACGGCTTATTCGATTTAGATGCGGTTTTCACTAATATATTGTAGTAAGCTTCACTTAACATTTAGTGTTTATTTCATGGCAATCGGTTCATAAATAAAAAAGTTATGTCAATTTAAAGAATCACGGCGAACATTTGTTATAGGTTAGGCATTTCTTTCCTTGATTTTCGTTATACTTATCTTAATTTTTATTTAGGGTTTGTATATAAATATTATAAGTATTTGGTATAGGTTAGGCATTTCTTTTCTTGATTTTCTTTATTAAATATAAGTTTAAGAGCTCAGGTTAGTAATAAATTTTTCTAGCAATTCTTTTGTTTCATAAAGTTAGATAAGACGTGTAAACCAAACGTACTAAACGTTTGGTTTACACGTCTTAACACTTATTACTTAAACTGTGATAATTTTAGACTGTATAATAATCTGTAAGTATTTATAATTTAATTGTTTACGATAGTACGTGTTTACTAAATAACTGTGTGTTAAGTAGTAAGTACTATTTTATTGTAAGAATGCTTCGAAGAAGATCCAACCTCTCCCAATGTAGCAAAAATGCTAAAAGGATGAGATTAGTTCGATCACAGGAATCTGAGGAAGGTCGTGAGGGAAGGCTCTCTGCAACTCGGGAACATCAGGCTAGGTTTCGTGCTGCAGAAACTTCGACTCAGCGGGAATCTCGACTGAGTTCAAATCGTTCTCGAATGGTCGAGGTCGCGAAATTTTTTTTATACTAAGGGGTTCGTGTCATGAAAAAGGTTGAAAAACACTGCCCTACATTAATCCTACTAATCCTACTAATATTATAAATGCGAAAGTTTGTGAGGATGGATGGATGTTTGTTACCTACTCTTTCACACAAAAACTACTGAACGGATTTTGATGAAACTTTACAATAATGTAGCTTATACATTAGAATAACACATAGGCTACAATTTATAAAGATTTTATGTGATTTGACCATAACATAACGATAAGTATCAAGTAAGTCGGAAAAATTCCTGCCCTCTGAGATCTATCTTTGCGTGCGCTGCCATTTTTTTTTTTTTGGTTGGGAAGTCATCCAATGATTTCTGGGCGTTTCAGTCTCTTACTGACTAAAACCCACCCGTGTTCCTTCCCTTGCCTTGCCAGAGGCCACGCTTTCCCCTTGGGACTACCCGCAACCCCGGCAGGCATCGGCCCTAGCGGACCCCGTCAGTTTTGCTGATATCTCTTTGAGGTGCGCGTGGAACACGATGCGCCGTCGACCCGGGCCTGGTCCTTATCGGACGGTGAGCTGCCCGTTGCTCTCCGTCCGCAGGCCCGCGCCTACGGTGGCCGGAAATCGGCTATCAATTCCCGACGCCCGGGACGTCTCCTACGGCGGCGGCGGCTAGGGCTGGTAGGGCGCTGCCTTTGCCACTCCCTCGCGCGCTCCACCTTCTCCTTCGCGAGCATTACTGCTTTGCAGAAGGAGGTGACGGCTTGCCATGCCCTCTCGCTCCGCACCATGGCCTGAACCAGGGCCGTACGCGAGAGGTCACCGCCGCCGATCGCCTTCACGAGGACACGGCGGTGGTCCACCTAAGCCGGGCAGACCTCCACCGTTTGCTGCGTGCGCTGCCTAAACCGTTAGAGTTAAGTACATGAAGAAAATGAATTGTGGGATTGTTTGTCTTAAAGAGTTCTAAATAAAAGTCCGCGACAGCATATCCGCGACACCTTTTATGTGGAAGCCTTTATAACCAAAATAGTGAGCAATAAATACAGTTAAATTGAATACTTTTTTAACATTGCATATTTTAGAGTATTTAGTTAATTCTCATCAAAATAAATACCTTCATCGCTTTTGGTATTTAATTTAGATAAAGTTTGTCTTTTACAATTAGTAATTTGGACAAATAGTTTAAAAGTTAGAACGATAAGAATGACCTGCGATATTGAGTCGACGGCGCTCAGAACGAGGATGGAGGGGCGTGCCAGCCAGGGGATGACGCGCCAGAGCGCCGAATGGAATAATTATGTTCGAGAAATAACGTAAATAACGCAATTAATTGTTTAACTGTCAAAATGAAACCCATTGCTATTGTAAGTCCGACATCCACGCGGGCGAAGCCGCGGGCAGAAGCACATAATATTTTCACGAAATATCATCATAAAATCACATTTTTGGACAAAATCAAATTACGTAAAATTTGCAAATTATGTTATGTTTTTGAGTGTAATCGACGATAAATGTATGAATATTCATCTATATGTTGTTATTACATCGTTGTAGTTACAGTAATATATATTATTTGCACTAAATTGCATAGAATCATTGTAAAATGTGTCGAAAAAAGTTCGACAAAACTCATAATTTTTTACTTGTTTTACAATGAATTGAGTGTGTCTGTAAGATTTGTAAAGCTCTAAAACTAATAACAATTGTATGTTTGGTCATTCGAGGTGTATTTCATACTATATTTTATAAATTTCAATCATTTAGATGCTATGTGAAAAATAAGTTCGTTGACAATGACAGCTGACTTTTGAATTGACGCGTATAGTATGCAACTACGATGTCCAGTCGTGTCGATAGATTATCGATAAGTATGTCGATATTTTACCGACTTCAAAGAAAAAGAGGGTTCGAATGTATTTCGACCTGTATGTATGTATATGAGTTTGTTTGTTCGCATAAATTGATGAAATTGTTTTTCACTTGTTGTAAACACATAATATTACGCCTGTATTTCCCGAAGGGAAGGCACAGGTGTGTTATACACCCAGTTTATAGTAGTGTATTTTTTTTTCTGTAGATGAGCAATTTCTGGAATAACCGGGGTCAGGAAGTTCCCCCGGACTTCATCGAAGCTCTAGGTGACGACGATTCGGAGTCCGAGGAGGAACTTGCTGAGTTCGGTTATGACGAGGACGAGGACCTGGACGCGGTGGAGCGCGCGGACATCGACGCTGAGGTCGACGATGTGCGCCGCCTCATCACACCCTAACCAGACCCCAACGTGGTGTTCGATGAGGATGCGAGGGATGAGGATGAGGAGCTCCCAGTTGTCATCCAAATATTAGAGGATGTGGTAAAATATTTTATAATTATGAAAGTAATAATGAAAGTATAATAAATTGGCTGGCACTTCCTATGGTCCTGACATCCCTGCCAACGTCCAAAAAAGTACCACCACTGTCCTTAAACTGATCTGTCCTCTCCTGAACAAAGGTTATACACTATTTATGGACAATTGGTTTAATAGCCCACTGCTAGCTCGGTTTTTAAAGAGACACAAGAGGGATTTCGTGGGTACATTACGTGCTAACCGCACCAATGTACCTCCAATCCTGTCTTTGTGCAAACTCAAGGACGGGGAATTTGTTGCCCGGCACTCCGGCGATGTGGTGTTCCTAGCTTTTCAGGAGAAAAAGCGAAAGATCGCCACAATCAGCACGTACCACAACGTGGCGAAACCAGGTCGCCCGTCTCTTTACAAACCTGATATAGTTTTGGATTATAACAAAGGTATCGAAGGCCGATTACAGTGAATTATTAGAAGGTTAAGTACTAACTTTTTTTAATTTTTTGCGTAGCTTAAGAACCTGCATAGTTTTTAAAGCCAGCTAGAATAAATGGAACCTAATTTTTGTATTTTAAAATTGAAGTTGAAAATTTCAGTCTTACCACTAAAAGCTTAAATTCCTGCTATCGATACTCTTTTGAGTAACTTGCAGGAATGTTAGCAAGTTTATTATTTTATGTATGAAAGTAACATTCAAGACGATATTGTTATTTAATTCATTTCCATAAATAAAATACTATTTTGTTACAGGTTGACGAGATATAGGGCTTTTACTTGGGTATATAATAGATTTTAGGGATATTTTTACATATTTATATCTAATTTCACTTTCTTAAGGTGAAACAATTTGATATTTTTTCCATACAAACTTCGGAGGGGTTTTACTCCACTATTTGACATCGTACATTCAAAGTTAAACATGATATCGTTAGGTCTCATTATTAAAATTGTCTGTACGGAAGCAGAATAGTAAAATAAAAAGCCATTAAAAAGTTATGAGCCAACAAAGATTCGTTTTTCTTGCTAATTTTAACGCAACTTTGGGCGTAAATAAGTAATACAAGAAGTGTGAAATCTCGAAAACAAAATCGGTACCGACACAGAAAAATTAACGAAGATTTCAATAAATTTTATTTGTAATTGATTTATGCAGTGGTTATTTCAGAAAAACCTTTTTTCCAAAGGCCTTTTCGTAATTTTTGACGCGCTCGTTTTACTAAAATTGGTCGGTACGGTGTTTCCGTGCGTGCGAACTATACGTTGTCCATGTAGATCAGCTTCTAACTGCTCATCACTGATACTATCTCTGTCGGACACGATGCCAGGTGAGACAGTGTGGTTTTTGGCCAGGCCCACCATTGAGTTCGAGCCCGCGACTAGTTGCACCTTAACAAATAATCGATGCCCAATCAATAAAAATCATGCTCGTATAAGTTACAAAGAGTTTTATAGCTAACTTAGGTCTACAAAACGCTCGTATTATGGTGCTTCCTCCACAGTAACTAATTTCTTTATTTGTTTTATTACAGAGGAAACTTGCAGGATTATAAAAAAGTAAAAAATACAACACTTAAAAAAAGAAAACTTACTCAGATTAATAATGACAGCAGTTCAGAATCAACAGTACTATCTAAAAAATTTAAGCAGTCTGCTCTTACAAATATTGCAACTGGTTCCTGATCTGTTAATTTGCACAAGTGGATTGTACAATTTATTGTTGAATATATGTCATGGGGCTGACACATATGACAAAGTTGCAGAGCTAAGCTGATATTATACAACGTCGATACGACAGGGGGGTTTTTCCTTTGAACTGCCTATGCTTAGCGACGGACAGTGATTTAATTAGAAAAATAAATAACAATATTCTCCGTCGGTATAATTTGTGCATTAATGTGAATGGAGGACACAATATTATGTCATCGAGAATTTAAAAATTTTGTGTTTTTGCTGTGATCGTTGTTAGTACTTCAAAGCCGCCGCCCCCGCGCCACCGCCGGCCGGGCGGCCGCCCGCTTTGACACAATATAACACACGCCGCGCCAAGGAACATACGCCGCGCTCCGGCGCGCGCGACGTTGCCGCTTTGTTACCTAGGTATCTAAGGTCAGTTAAATTTATTTACAAAGGGTGGTTGCGTTTTACTCTGATTTGTAAGCTATTTAGTTCGTTTGAAAAAAAAAAAAATAACATTTTTGGTGCTTTTATTTTTATACCATATCGAATTAATACTAAACACGTATAGTATACGTAGTGTAATTTAATGCCCCTCTGTCATATCAACCCTGTACATTCAGACTATGACCTGAAACTATCAAAAATTGTTGAAACAGTTACAGATAATGGTTCACATATGGTTAAGCCTTTTGGTGTATTTGGTAAGTCAGAATCAGAAACAGATGAAAATGAACGTGTTTTACATGCGTATGAACCAATATCACTCGATGAAAGTAATGAAAATGATGATTCACTACTAGTACTACAAGCTTTTACAGATGTTTTATCAGACAGACATGGAAAGTGATTGCCTTTTGCCCGGACATGAAAGATGTGCTATACACACTTAACATTTGATTGCTGGTACAGATTTCAAACAAGCAAGATTAAAAAATTCTTTATATAAGAAAACGTATGACGCCTTAGCAAAATGCCAAGCTCTCAGGAATTTATGTTGTACATCAACAAAGGCAAGTGAAACATATTTGGAGATGACAGGAAAGTCACCAACTTCTCCGTGCGCAACTCGGTGGAACTCTTATTATAATTCCATACAAGATATTTTTGCTGTGCAAATGCAGAACCGTCTTACTGACTTTGAAAATGTTAAAATTACCACCGTTAAATGAAAATGAAGTTCACTTTTTAAGTGAATATGTACAATGTTCAAAGCCTATAGCAGAAGCTATTCAAAGACTGCAAGGGAAAAATATGGTTGTACGTTGTTTTAAAGAGAATAGTTTTATAGAATTTCGGTTCACATAAAAATTTTCTTATATTATTATTTCATAGAACAATCAATACGCAGAATACTTACTTTGAATAATCTTAGATCATTGATTTTTGTTACAAATAATATTGAAAGTTTCGATATTCATATCATAGCAAATCAAATATTCTTTATTCTCATACTGTTTAGTTAGTATAAAACTTATTACCAAGAAAATCATTTTATCGAGTGACAGTTTCTAAACGTTTCAATTCATACCTTACAAAATGCATACCTACCCTCCTATAAAATTATAACCCCGCGTTCACAAGTACAATGCGGGTAAATTCTAGTGAACCAGGAAAACATCTTGATGTTCTTATTAATAGTGACTTCATATGCACGTATGAACTGGGTTTATTTTATTTTTTGAGATAAAATGAGTGATACAGAAGTAAATAGTACTTGTGAAGTGTTTAAATCAAAGAGAGGAAGATTGAAACTGTACGTAGACGGATATACATACACAAAAAATAAACAAAACAAAAACATTGTGTACTGGTTGTGTGACATGTATTATAATAAAATTTACAAGTGCGTTTCAACTGTTAATACAACAGTAAATGATTGTGGTTTACACACAATATGTAAACAGCCGCGAAGTCATAACCACGGGCCAGACCCGACAGCAAAAGAAATTGCAGACTTTAAACAGAAACTGAAAGAAAACTCATCTTCAGGATTAAAAGTGTGCAATATTTTGCAAAATGCTAAGGCAGAAACTAAGACGGAAATTTTAGATTGTTTACCTTCTACGTCAGCTCTAAAGCAAATAATCTATCGCCAAAAATCAAAAAACAAAATATGAGTAGATGAACCTACTGATATATCTTTTGAGTTAAATTCTTCAGAGACTGAAATTAATGGTGTCAATTTTGCCATAAAAGATCGGATTTATGACACCAACAAAAGAATAATCCTGATGTCTACGTTACACTTTGTAAAATTATTAAGTAAATCAGATTACTGGATACTTGATGGCACATTTAAGATTGCACCCCTCATCTTCCAACAACTGTACACTATACATGGCAATGTATTTTTGGACAACAAAAAAACATTTCCATTAATGTTTTGTTTATGTACACACAAAAACAAGAGAACGTATGACATCATATTTGAACTGATATTGGAATATGGATTGGAAAATAACATAAATATATGTCCGAAAGTGTGCATTCTCGATTTTGAAAAGGCAGCCATTTTGAGTTTACGATCTACTTTTGAAAATACTATTTTAAAGAGCTGCCACTTTCATTTTGGGCAAATAATTTAAAGGTAAATAATATTATTATTCATTTTCTAGTGGGGTTTTAGCAATTTGATTTAATAGTGTTTTGATCTAATATTTCCAATTATAATTTTATTTTTCAGAAGAATTCAAGCAAACAAACTTGCAAAAAAATATGCGAAGGATTCAAAATTAAATCTTGAAATGAAATGTCTTATAGCACTTAGTTACTTGGAACCTTCAGAAATACCTTGTTATTTTCAAAAATTTACGGAGACCGTGGAAGATGACGACACGAAAATCATAGCAAATTGGTTTCAAGAAAACTATGTTTTTGGCTCGGTAAGTAGCCAACCCAAATATTCACCTGAATTTTGGAGTTGCCATGAATTAAATACTATGAAAATACCAAGAACACAGAATGCAGCTGAAGGTTGGCATCATAAAATCAATGCTTTGATTGATAAACCTAATCCCAAGACCTACCTGCTTATCAAGGAACTAGTTAAAGAAACAATATCAAACACGGCTGATATTGAAAGAATTCCATGTGGTAGCCCATCAAAACCTAAAAAACGAAAGTACTCAGACAAAGATGATCGTATTGATCGAATTCTACAGCATAAACAAGAATATTCTGAAATCAAATTATTACAAGCAATCGGAAAAAATATAAAATTGTAATGTACTGTTCGAAATAAATGCATCTCCTACCAAGTTGCTCGCAGATTTTTTTTCACCATTTTCCAAGTATCCGGGTTTTCACAATATCCCAATTATGAAAGTACATAATTGGGATATTGCGATTATACCACTGGGAATTATACATGGGGAAGGATGCAACATGCCATCAGGCATACAGCAGGCATGCAGCGTGGAAGCAGGCATGCAGCATGGAAGCAGGCATGCAAGATGCAAGCAGGCATGCAGGATGCAAGCAGGCATGCAGGATGCAAGCAGGCATGCAGGATGCAAGTAAGTATGCAGCGTGCATGCAGGCATGCAGCATGCAAGCAGACAAACAAGCATGCAACATGCAAACAGGTATGCAACATGCAGCAAGCATTGTTTCTGTCACGGCTCCGGCGCTGCAGGGTTTAGGCGGCCCCACGCGAGCATAACGTCGCAGATGGTTTTAACGCTCACCACCGCAGCTTCGGCTGGCGGGCCGCCCTACCCTTCCGCGCCTACGCGGGTTTAAATTACACTCTAGGGGTAGGGCAGACAAGACTGCGTGAAGTCGGTTTTGCAGCGATTCGTTTCTGTCACTAAATTTTGTAGCACAACATATTGACATACATAATAAATAAATATCGATTTTAGGACATTTGATACTCTGTACTTCGATATTTAGGACTTTAGATGTTATATTCTACACCACACACACACACTATTGTTGTTTATAGCATAACGTAAATTTTAACATTTTCGCTGAAATAAAATACCATGGAAAAATACAATGAACAAACAATATTCGTTAAAAAATAATTCTACTGTTTGATAAGTTTGTTAAATAAAAATATGTGATTAAAAATTCATTGAATTGTGTTTCTGTGAAATAATGTTTCATCCAAGTAAATAGTTGTTGAAACAATAATATTCGAAATAAAAATATAAGAACTAAATAAATATGAAACATTTTGGTGCGAAACGAAATTCTATGTAATTTCTGTCTGCGAAACAAGGTGATATACTTATTATGGTTGTCTGTTACCTGAGTTAATAAGAATTCAACATATCATCAAGGGTCTTAGGTCAAAAAATCTAAAATACTGCCACAAGTATGGTGGTTCCTCTGACTCCAACGTATTTAAAAACACGTCATTCAACAAAATTTTAGAATCAGGTCAATCAGGTCAAATTGATTTATCAGAATTGATACGAATGGAGATCCAATGCCGTTTGTACCTACTACTCGGTGACGAAGCGCTTGCCTTATAAAAACATGTTTTAAGACCATATCTAATAATCGCAACTTAACTGTGCAACAACGAATTTATGATTATCGAATAACTCGAGCTAGAAGAATGATTGAATGTACTTTTGGCACAACATCACGCCTTGTTTCCCCGAAGGGTTGGGCAGAGGTGTACCCATAGCAGCTACACCCACATTTCGCCAGTTATGTTTAAGTCCCATGTAATAAATAGGGGGCGAGCTTATTGCAATCAACCGGGCACAAATCCAGACTCCGGGCTGCTACTGAGAAATTCTAGATAGAAAAACCCAATAACACTATGTCCGACCCGGGAATCGAACCCAGGACCTCATGCTCAGCAGTAGCTCTTGCAACCAACGAGGCAGTCAACTAGATCTTCAACCTGAACACATAATATCCGTCGTTAAAGCATGTTGCGTTCTATATAATTTGATGAGAACTAAATATGGATATGAATTCAATGATACTAATATGATAGTCCATTACAAGATCTAACATCTACTGGTATAAAAAGTAGCAAACTAAGAGTTGTAGTAATCCGAGACCATTTTGCAAAATATTTTACTTCTCCACAAGGTTTCGTTTAAGGGGGATGCGCCTAAGTAGCCCGCGAAATTCAAATTTTCTTAGGTTTTTTGCAATTTGCATGTCAGTGTCAGATTGTATCTTGATTAAAATATGATTTGCGAGCGTAACCAATATGGTTTTACATAATTATAATCATTAGAATCAGCAATACAACTCCTTAGGTTAACATAATCCCCAAATGTCATGATTTCATGAAATAGTCATTCAACAGGATTACATGAACTTATAAGAGTTGTATTGATTGTTTCTTTGATTATAATTTTATAAATAAACATTTGATACGGTCGCAAATCATATTTAGATCAACATATAACCTGATACTGACCTGCATATTGCAAAAAACGTAAGAAAATTTGTGTTTCGCGGGCTACCCTGACGCTTTCACCTTAAGTTAATATTATTTAGTCATTGATAAATAGTATTTAAATATCTCATAATGTTTGAAAAAAGGTCGTACATTCTGAACCATACATTACATAATTTTTGGAATAACGAAACGCAAAGAGGGGCGTTGAGGACCATAGGTTAACAAGTAACCGACGAATGTTCGTAGCTGGTAGGCAGGATAAAAACAATGTGGAACACCAAGTTACGCCTTGTAATTAGTAACTTGAAAACGGGTGGTGTTACGTACCGTTCTTTAGGGTAGGTTACCTACTGTATTAAATCTTAGGGACTGGTTTTTTCTCTCCACTGCAAGTAATTTTGCATTATGTGTAGTAAAAAGGGTGTTGATTTGATTAAGCGAACTGCTTTCTCATCATCCATTCGCTAAGTAATCCTATTGGTCATTGGACTAGCGCAGTGGCGCCGCACTTCCCCGCGCTTTTTCGCGGAACTAGTTGGTTGCGACTCGATAAATAACGCGCTCTGCGCGGCTTAAAGTTTTTCGAAAAAAAAAATGGTCCTTCGTCGATTTCGTGCTATACTCCCAGCAAGTTACGAACAATAACATTAACTATCGCTTGTGGAAAAATATGTGTGGTGTAGTTTAGCAGGATTCAGAACTTTGGAACACGCCGCCCAGCCCAGAGGAGCGCGAGGCAGTTGGACTGGAGTTAGCGGGTAAGCTATTTTCGAATCCTCACCCATAACTACTACACAGGTGGTAACTGTTATACTATTAGGATCCGTTGATTATAGGTATCAGACATAAGTAATCGTTTCGTAAGCGTCGTTACCGTTGGCTTGCTACCTACGGATGGGAGATGACAGCAGCTTGTAATGTTTCTATAATTTTTTTGAAAAGTTTACAAGGAGTCAAAATTACTACACGTATGTGATTTATTTACCGCTCGAAATTGGTCGGTTGTGTACTAAAGTTTTACATGTTTTCGATATTAACGTTAATATAAATTAAAATGTCTAATTCAGATAGTTAATTGAGTGATTTGGAAATGTTATCCGACTGGAATAGCTCAGATTCCGATCAAGAACGTGGTATTAATCGTAGGAATTACCAAACGAGGATTGACAATTTGAATACCTTGGGTTTTTAAGAATTCCATCTAAGACGAAATATACCCTCATTTAAGAGTGACGAGAGCCAGTCCCATTGTCATAATACGTTTCATATAGTGACTGTGTTTAGTGCATTTAGTGTGATATTTTGAAGGTAAGTGGCTATATTTTCATTTATTAGTAGTTATTACACCGTTGTAGATAATATTTTCACGAAATAGAATCATAAAATCACATTTTTGAGCAAAGTTATGTTACGCGCCAAAACCGTTGTGACGCGTTATCATTCTATGATGAATTTCGACTTTTTTTGTGTGTAATCGACAGCAAATAGATGAATATTCATTTAGAAATACATAATGCATCGTTGTAGATAATATTATCACGAAATACTATCATAAAATCTTATTTTTGACCAAAGAAATGTTACGACAACAAACCGTTGACAAAGTCGTTTTATTTTGGTAAATGTTATGTTTTTGTGTGTAGTCGACGTTATGTACATGAATATTCATTTATAAGTAGGTATACATCGTTGTAGATAACATTTGCACTAATCCTTATCATAAATACATGTGAAATGTTCCGAAAAAGCCCTTCGTCAAAAGTCTTCATTATTTGATGAATTTTGACTGTTTTGTAATGAATTGAGTGTATCTGTAGGATTTGTAAAACTCTAAACTAATAATAACGATATGTTTTGGTCATTCGAGGTGTAATTCACACTATATTTTAGAAATTTCAATCATTTACATGATGAGTGATTAAAAGGTCGTTGACCGTTGACAGTTGACTATACGCAACTATGCTGTCTAGCCGTATCGATAGATGTTATCGATAAAATCGATGTTTGTGATTTTTTTGTTTCAAAATAAAAAACATTTTTGCTTTTTGGAAAGTTTGGCCGACTTCAAAAATAAAGAAGGTTCTCAATTCGTTCGAATGCATTTCGACTTGTATGTATGTATGTATGTATAGCTCTCTCTCGCACCTGTTTGTGAGTTTGTTCGCGTAGTACTAACATATATTGCTGAAATTATTATGCACATGTTGTAAACATCAATATCACCCCTGTACTTCCCGAAGGGCAGGCAGAGGTGTGTAATGCATCCACATTTCGCCATTTTTGTTGTGTTGTTGTTGTGTTTACAGGTTTTAGTTGTACATACAGTCTATCAATATACTGTATACATTTTATGTCTAGATGGCTGCTTCATCGTGGAACGTGGGGGCTGGGGAAGACGCCCCTTCCAACTTCTTGGACCTTTACGAGGAATATGAGGAGTTGGAGGAGGAAGTGGACGAATAAGACTTCGTCGTGGAATATCTCGACGAGGATATGGGTGAGGTCGAGGGGTCTGCCGAGGTCGAGGTTGTCGTCGAGGAGGAGGAAGCTGCGGGTTCCGATTCCGAGATGGCTCCCGAGGCCGAGGTGGACCTCGAGGCCGAACCATTTTTCATGGTAATATTGGAATTACTACCATATCAGTAATAAAATCAACGATTTATCTTCCAGCAAACTTGATGCAGCGCATAATAATTGAGGCAGCCTACAATGTTCCAACTGCTGGGACACAGGCCTCCTCTCTTTGAGGTAGTTGTTTATTGTCATGCCTTGCATGCAGGCGGAGATATCGGTGAACATACATAAAAAAAAAAAAAAAAAACACATAAAAGTCGAACATAGAACCTCCTCCTTTTTGGAAGTCGGTTAATGATAATAAATGAAAACCTTTTATTTGATAGGACAACATCAACCTCGTCATCGCCGCGGGCATCGACTTCTGCTGCTGTTGGTTCAAACTCGCCGCCCGTTCTAGACCCGTAAGTGTTAAAACTTGAATTATGATAGTCTTGTACCTTTTCTTCTTGAATTACACGTAATAATATTTTTTTTATTTTAGGTTGAATGTCGTCATCACGGCCTCCCTGGACTACGACATGGAGGAAAACCATGTCTTCCACCTGGCTAATGAACATCAGCCGTTCCAGCAGGTGGAAGATGTGGTAGAGGACGTGGTGGCAGAAGAGCCGCAGCAGCAAAGTCGCCCACTGCGCGGCGGTGGCCGAGGAAGGGGACGTGGGGGGTGCGTGGAGGGGCTCGTGCCCAAACTGATGGCCCCCAATGGGTAAGAGGAGATTGTTTAGTCCAGGTGAATGTGGATGATGAGGATGTGCCTGAGAGGTTTAATTACGGAAGTCGGTGTCTTTTGTTTTGAATTTTCGTTTTTTGCCACTGACTTCCGAAATTTAAGTTATTTTTCACTTTGTAGTGTTTTTTTTGGAAGTCGGTTGTTTTTTTTTGTTAAAATTATTTATTTTTCACTTTTTAGTTTTGGTACCTACCTACCCCACACAAATTCGAATAACACTACCAGCGACGCAATTAACAGTGACAGGAAGTTATCATCGTATCATCCTTAAAAAGAAGGCAACTGGTGTTTTGAACAGCCGCCATGGTTGAGTGCTGAGGTACATTTATGGCAACAGTTTTCATTTTATGAGCTAACCATAAACATGCGCCAAAGATCGGATACAGAGTTTGTTGATCTATTAAATAATTTACGGTTAATCAATGTACATACATAGAAAAAAAAAAACATACCGGCCGAATTGAGAACCTCCTCCTTTTTGGGAAGTCGGTTATTACTTTAAGTGTGGGAAAGAGATGAAGCTCTACATGACGTATAGCTCCATTTCTTTCCCCCACTGAACTAATATTAAAATAATACTGCTTTAGAGGTCGTGGTAGGCCCCCAGTTCTATGATTATATATAAAAAAAAGAAGTAATTGTAAAAGTAAAATCAACTTCAAAATATGACTGGGCGAAAAAATAACTAAAACAGTTTTTATATCTGAGATTGTGTATTTGTTATGGATTTTACACGGAAATAGGTTTTTCACCAAGCATTGTTGGCTTTTTATCCCGCCATCGCGCCGTGGCCGGCGTCATATTTCCCGTAATTCTACTATTTTTATCAAACTGTAGTTATTAAATGGGTTGTTATGTATTCTAGTATTGATTTCATGCATTTATTATAACTTTTATCGTAAGAAATTTGCGTATTAGTGAAATGAAAAAAAAAAACGCAAACCACAAGGGTCCGTGAGGGCCCCAAGGGACAGCCTTGAATTTGCGCCAAATCCGCCATTTTATTGTATTTAGAAGGATCATCGAAACCGAAATTGTGTTGGATGCGCCTTCCCGTACATTTCGTCAGAGGTTTTTTTTTTTTCACATTTTTGATTTTAACCGACTTAAAAAAAAATATGGTTATGGTTATCAATTAGACTTTTTCTTGTGATTTGCGATTTCTATCAATTTGTTTTTTTTTTTGTGATTTGTTATTTTAACCGACTTTAAAAAAGAGGGTTATGACTTAAAAAAAAGATGGTTATGGTTATCAATTAGACTTTTTCTTGTGATTTGCGATTTCTATCAATTTGTTTTTTTTTGTGATTTGTTCTTTTAACCGACTTTAAAAAAAGAGGGTTATGTTTGTCATTTGTTTTTTGCCTTTCTCCGTGTATGTATTTATTTAGGTATTCATTTATGTTTGTCTCACGAAATTTTAACCGACTTTAAAAAAAGAGGGTTATGCGTTTTTGAATTGTGATTTTCTTGTTTGTGTTGCATGTTTTTTTTTTTTGCTTGTTTTAGTGAGCCAAGACGTCCTCGCACGCGTGGTCCGCGACGCGGTAGGGGAGTGCGCGTGCGAGGCGGACGAGGAGGTGCTGCAGAACCGCAGCACGAAGTTGAGATAGCTGCCGGGCCGAGCCCGCGGCGAAGGGGGCGCGGGGAACTGCAACTTCCAACTTTTACGACCTCTTCGAAGAATATGAGGAGCTGGAGGAGGAAGTCGACGAGGAGGACTTTGTCGTAGAGTACCTGTAGGAAGACATGGGTGAGGTCGAGGGGTCTGCCGAGGTCGAGGTTGCCGTCGAGGAGGAGATTTTTCTTCCAGCAAACTTAATGCAGCGCATAATAATTAAGGCATCCCACAATGTTCCAACCGACCCGTGAATACATAGACGGTGGAAAAACGATAATAGATCTCTTTAAAGACTTTGAAGAAGTCCAAAAACAAAAAAATAAGCCAGCAGCTACAGTTTTAACAGTCGCAATCAAGAAAAATGGATTGAACTAGCTACAGTCCATGGTTTCGAATACAACGATTTTCAGATGAACGGTACAAGAAACTGGAATGGGACAATGGGTCCGTATTAAGACATGTTTTCAGCATATGCTTTGAGGGAGAACGAGCTAAGACTTGGACATAACAATATGCCAATATCAAAACAAGGTGGTGCACACAAGAGTTTTCCAGTCTCCAAATATGGACTCTCTGGTGCCCACCACGTTCTTCTGGAAGGTACCTCCTTTCCAAGAGCGCAGATCATCCATTGTACAGAGTTTCGGACCTATGACTGTATCAGAAGTGAAGGGATATACAGGCATAAATATGCATCTGCTGTCAAGTGAGCTTTGGCCCATTTACCCTGCATAGATGATTTGATTGAGCTTACCAAAACTGTTAAACAAGCATCCGAGATATCTACGTAAGTAACTTTGGTTGCTGAAATCCTGTTAGTTACAAGCAACGAGGATGTTTTTCCTCATAACCCTTTTTGCTTCTGTTTGGGAGAAACAGCACAAGCGCGCTTTCTGTGATTTCTTTAGCACAACAGGAGCAGTGGATTGGTTTACCTATAAGCAAGTGTGTGAGGGCGGAAAGCAGTTCGCTATTGCGGGCTCAATGGAGGAAGAGAAAGCAAGCCAAATTGTATATTTATATAAAATACCATAGTATATTTGGAACAATTAAAGAAGATTTGTCCATTTTGTCCCAAATTACAGACATCTCAACCTGGTTCACGAGGGAAGCAGCCAGTGGATGCTTTAGTCAACAAGGAACATCCGGTTTAACTATCAAAATAAGGCTACCTCCCATTAGATAACCCTACATATTGAAACATATTACCATCTGGGTCTGTCACAAACCAGCAATACATAATTTTATTGTCAGTTCGAGGTAAGTGCTACCACTAAATATTCCTATATAATATTATTAGCATTCTTTACACTGACATAATTTTCTTTGGGAAGTAATTAACAACGATTTTTTAAAGTGCGTTCATATATTCCCCATTTTCTTTTCGTTTTAAGTAACAGAGGCTCTCAACATCCCTGGAATTCTAAAAAAATATATAAAATTTCCTGTGACACAGAGAGAGATGCTGTGAAAAGGAATTGAGTATGCAAATGGTATGGATATACCATGGAAACAAGGGTAATAATATACATATAATCTATAGATCTATGACTAATATTTGCTTTTGTTTCAATTGGTTTAACATAAAATGCTGGTAAGTACAGATTCTTTCAATATTAATAATGTATATTTTAATTATTAGGTTTCAGATTTATGGATAAATCGTTTCTCGGTGTGGTGGGATGCATTGATGGTACCCATGTTGCCATAATCCGTCCTCATGAAAATGAAGAAGCTTATTTGAACAGAAAACTGTACCATAGCCTGAATGATTGTAAGTACCTAATCATAATCTTGTTGTGACTAATTATACTTATTTTTATTACAATTTGAATTCCACCTACAAATATAAGTTCAGTGTCTAAACTATATTTATATTAAAACTTATGCTAGAATTAATAGAATTACAATTTAGCTGCACTAGTCAAACTTACCTACAATTTGTATAGATGGGATAGGTAATTAAAACATTTACAACAATTTCAGATTTGTGATGGCGACCTCTGTGCATGCATTATGTTGATGCGTCATTCGCGGGAGCCAGCCATGATTCTCATATTTGGAATCAGTGTCCTGTTAAAAATTTAATGCAGCGCTTATATGACAAAGGCGAAGTGTGCTTACTACTGGGTAACAAAAAAAAAATACATAAAGAGAAATGATTCGATTTTTTTTATGGTTGTTTGTTACGCTTTCACTCTAAAAGGGCTGAACAGATTTGGATGAAATTTAGACATTTTTACATGGATAGACCATGGCCTAGGTCAGGACATGGGATACTTTTAATCCCGATAATCCCACGAAATCGAGACTTATGCGGGGGACACCGCGGGGCGCAGCTAGTCGTAAATAAAGTTAAAACGTGCATCTTGACATCGTGCATACTGACATAATTAAAATTTATAATTTATCTACTATTATTCTTACATTTTCAGGAGATTCCGGGTACGCTCAAAAGCGGTTTCTGATGACGCTGATCCTCCGTGCTGCCCCTGAAACACCAGAGGAGCACTACACGCAGTGTCATATCCACACTTTACGGCATTGCACAATTTACGGCGGCTACTGGAACACGGCCAATTCACAGTGCCGAATCATGCCCAAGGACGTGGTATTGGTTCTCAGTATTCAGCCGCATTCGAAGAGCAAGTACTCGAGTACTTCGAATGCAACCCACGGAATAGTACCAGAGATGCAGCAAGGCAGTTTAATACGAGTATTAGCCAATTTAACGTATGGAGCCTGCTGAACCAATTGAAACATCCATACCATTTCCGTCGCACGCAAGGTCTTTATGACGCCGACCCCCAAGCACGCATAGCTGTGTACGTGGCTGCTGGATAATCCAGAAAGGAATATTATGTGGACAGACGAGTCTACCTTCACGCAAGTAGGAATATTCTACATACATAATGAACATTATTGGGCGTTTAACAATCCACACGCGATTAAAGAACACTCTCACCAAATTCGGTTCAGTGTCAAAGTGTGGGCCGGTATTATTAATGACGTGTTAATTAAGCCAGTGTTCATCGACGAAAATTTAAATGGTGCCACCTACTTGGACATGCTCACAAATGTGAAACCAAATCTTATGAAAGATGTTCCCTTATCTCACCGTCACGAATTGTTCTACCAACATGATGGCTGCCCCGCACATTATGCGACGCAAGTACGCACGTACTTGAATAATCAATTCGATCACATGTGGATCGGGAGAGGTGGCCCTGTGCCATGGTCATCCAGAAGCCCCGATTTAACCCCGCTAGACTTTTATTAGTGGTCGGAGTTAAAAAGGCTGGTCTACACTGATGAAGCCACAAGTAGGGACCAGCTCAAACAAAAAGAGGAAGTGCGAAAGTCGAAACGTGATAACTTGATAAGTGATAGTCTTCCTGATAAATTGTGAATGTGTTTTTGTGTGGAACCGCAACGCTAAATCAATATTTTTGCTATTTTAGATACCGGCAATATACTCGGCAGCAGCACGTACGTTGTGTTAGTAAACCTCACTTTTGGCTATCTCCTAATTTAATATTATTATTGTTTCAGCTTCCCTGTGATGAGAGCAACGCAGCAAATACGGGCTTATTATAAGCCGCAGACTTTTGAGGACTGCCAGCAATCCGCTCGATTTGCCAACAAATAACTTCGTCGGCCACTTTAGGCTAACAAAGCCTTAATTCTTGAGGCTTTGTGAGGAAGTATTTCCACTTTTGCAACGACGCGACGTCGCAACAAAAATGTACTTAAAGAAATAACATCATTTTATTTCAGGTCTTATCAGCAGTAGCCTTTTAAGCCAATGGGGCCATATCAGATTATTTTTTTAATGTATTTCCATCTGGGGCTGTCACAAACAGCAGTACATAAATGTCAGTTCGAGGTAAGTGCTACCACTAAATATTCCCGTATCAGCATTCTTTACTGACTTCTTTTTGTTTTAGGTAACAGAGGCTTTCAATACCCCTGAAATTCTTAAAAAATATATAAAATTTCCTTTGACACAGGGAGAGATGCTGTGAAAAGGAAGTGGGTATGAAAGCAATACGTAGAATTAGATTGCGCACAGTTCAATGCGTATTCACCATTTAAGAGTAATTGAGCAGGATGTTCAGCAGAGCCACCTTCAGTCTTGCCAGTGTGTTACGATTTGGATACGCAAGAACCAAGATCAGCATGCTTGCCATAGCGAAACTCACCGGGATTAGACGTTGCCGACCCATCTATTACATTCGATAATTTAAATTTTTACCACCCAAGACCACGAAGCTCAATTTTAGAAGAACCTTCAAGCACTGACGATCGCACGTATGTATTTTCTGAAACATCATGGGTAACTGACTCTGACGAAGACTGTAGAAAAAAGTAAAAAACCATACCCACCCACCATAAGATGTAACGCAAAGGGTCTTGTAAGATTCCAGATTCGCAAACCAAAATAGTTAGTTTTACAGGTATAAATGAATCGATAAACGTCTCCGAAGCATTCACTCCACCTTTGATAAGAAATGACGAGATTTCAGACATAGCTCATTCGACAAAAAATATTGTCACAAGCTCAACACAAGATTTAGATGATCCTCAGCCTTTGGCAATAAGAAAAGGGTAAATCTGATCCATCAGAATGGAAGAAAAACATTGCTAAGAATTATAAACACAGCTGTAATCCTTATCAAAATGCAGCAGGAGAGACCATGCCTGTGAAAAAATCAAAACCAGTGACTTGTATGGATAGAAGTTGCCGATTTAAATAAGTTGCAACACATGTCATAGTTGCCTGCCAATCCGGCCATGCCACGTCATTTAACCAAGTCCAGAGTGGGGTAGTGGCAAGCCAGCCTATATAATTATATAGCCCGCCATCTATCAGCCCGCCGAGATAAATAAACTTTTTTTTTTTTACTTTTTTTTGTTGCTCGTTTTAAGTTAGACCATTAGTTGCGAGCAAGTGTTAATAGAGACTAATAAAATTGTGAACTTCCTAATCAGTTAATTAAAAGACATTTTAGTGTTTAAAAGGAGGTTTAATTGCATATCCCTATTTATCTATTTTATTCTTTAAATGTGTGTTTTGTTTGTGCAGAATAAACAATTTTGCTTTCTTTCTTTATTAAACTATTAACTTTTGTGCCAAAATAATCAGGGGAATATTCAGGAAAGAATATGTTTCTTCAATTCGTGCAATTCTTTCCTCTTTTTTCATTACCGTACACTTTATGGCCGAAAAAACATTTAAGGCGAAATGGTATCGTGGAAGCGTAGGTTTTGAGGGGGTGAAGCAGACGCGGCCGGGCGAGCGGCGCGCGGGGCGCCCCCCTCACGCCACTCACGCGCTCTGTCGCCCGGCTTACTGCTAGCGGGCAAATATTCATACGGTCTACATAATAATACAAATTTTTTTTTGTAAAAAAAAAATACATTTTCGCATATGTATTTTTTATAGAATGTACCTACTTACTAAGTACATAATATAATGGTAAAATAAATAAATAAACTGTATCTAAAGGTATGCATGTGGTTTATTTTTGCGTTTTATTGTAATTATTGTATTATTAGGAGATCACTATCACATATCTAAATAATATATTTATTCAAAAGCTGCCTGGACGTTGTCGCTTTTAGGGATAAGACTGCTAAATATTATACTGGTTTTTAAATCTTTTTAACAATGTGAGTGTGTGTGTAATATGATGTGTATTATGCAAAAAAAATCCTTTTTATTTATATCTATCTACTACTTATGAGTAACCTACTAATAAAACTACATAACAATATAATACAGTCAGTACAAAACATAGGTAGTACGTATTCTACTACTAGAAGGAAATTATGGAATCCAAACCAGGTTTTTTAAAACCGGTTTTACTGTTACCCGGTTTCTTTAAAAATGTCCGTTTTTTATATTTATGTAAAATCACAAATGCGGGATCATATTATTGTTAGCTGCGTTGTGTGCCCTTTATGGGGCATCGGTGTGGGCGCGTTCCTTGAGGTTGCGGCCAGCCCGCGTCCGTTGAACGCGTCCCAAAGGGTCATAGCCATCCTGATGGTCCGGGGTTACCGTACAGTCTCCGGTGACGCGGCGAGCCCAATGCTGCCATGAGATTGGAAGGCGAAAGTCCTCGACCACATTTGGGAGTGGCGCGAGGAGGTAAAACGCCGGGGTGTAACTCCGCTGCCGCGAGAAATCACGATACAGCGGACGAGGCTCCGGTGGGTCTCAAGGCGACCTGGAGAGTGCGATTGTCATAACCCAGAGCTGGACACGCCATAATTGCGACGATAGGTCGTCTCTTTGAGGAGTGGCTAGAGAGGCGCCACGGCGTCCTCATCTTCCGCCTGACGCAGGTCCACACCGGACACGGTTGTTTCGGGACGTTCCTGTTTCGCATAAGGCGGGAGGAAACGCCCGGGTGTCACCACTGTGTGGATCTCCCGGGGGACACGGTGGAGCATACGGTGGGGATCTGCCCCCCTTGGGCGGAGCACCGCCGTGTCCACGTGGCATTAATCGGCGGGGGTGACCGCTCGCGTCCGGCCCTGGTCCAGGCCATGGTACGGAGCGAGAGGGCATGGTAAGCCGTCACCTCCTTCTGCGAAGCAGTAATGCTCGCGAAGGAGGAGGCGGAGCGCGTGAGGGAGAGCCAAATTTCGCGCCCTCACGCCCATAGCCCTAGCCGCCGCAAGAGATGCCCTGGGCCGGGAATTGGTAGGCGATTTCCGGCCAACGCAGGTGCTGGCTTGCGGACAGAGAGCAATGGGTAGCTCGCCGTCCGATAAGGACCAGGCCCGGGTCGACGGCGCGTTGTGCGTTGTATTTGTTCTGACGCAAGTTTAAAATTTCTTACCCATCCGAAAAAAGTGCACAACACCGCTAAAGAAGTTTTCACTTCAAAAAGCTGCGTTTCGTAAAGTGTCCACCATCGACCTGAAACTATTTTTCAGATCCTCTCAAAGATATATCCCGGTTTCGGCGGGAATCTACCAACTCAGGAAGAACTTGTATTTGATTAAAGTTTACCTGGTAAAAGTTAATAAGTTTCGACTCCATTTTATTTTTCCAAAATTCGTCATCTTTTTGGATATATATGACTTCCATTTTTTCATCTTCTCCACCACATATCCTGAAAATGTATCTCTGCTTGCCAATCACTCGTAGTTGCCCTTGGGCCTGATAGTACCAGTTACTATTTTTTGTGTAGTGTGACTTCTTCATTAAAAACCAGTTGAAAACCAGCGTCAGGCACTAGTTGTCTGGCATTTTTGCTGAACTGGGCCTATTTGGCGTAGCCGCGAGGCACACATTCCTGTTAAATTATTATTTTACACTTTTTATTTGTTTCCTTTTTATTTTCTCTTTTTTTTACTTGTGTTATAATTATGTTGTGCTGTGTGCCTTTTTGTCTGTGCTAAATAAATGTATTTTCTTTCTTTCATTCTTTTTATTATATTGTAGAATTTGGATCTTGTTTTGCTTGACAGCATTTTCCATGACGTTTCTAAAAGCAGCTACAGGGCATTTAACCTCGACGACTGTATTTTCTGCAACGACTCCACCAGGTGTGGCACCGATAAAAGGAAATTGTCGTGAATCTGTTCCTGTTGTTCCGTCAGTATCAAGTATTTTTTCAAGGGTGCTGAAAAAACCAAAATAATCTTTGTTTTCTGGAAACTAGCATCTCCAAGAGGAGAGTGAATAGGTAACTATTAGGCAAACGCGGCTAGCGTTTTATAGAAATCGCACTTATGTAAAAAAGTACGACGTGAGTGCCATCGGTAGCAATCGTGCTATAGCCCGTTTTTTTCAAATCTTGAACCGCTTCTTTTTTATCTTGAACCGGTTTTGAATTCTTAGGTCCGGCAAATAAAAACCGGTTTCTGATAAAACCGTTTTGTCAACTCTATTCATGACCTCTAAATATAAATTATATTTTCAAAGGCCTTCTGTATGCAGTTGCCAGAAAGGATTTGCAATAAAGTACATTGACTACCATTTCATACCTACGAAGACGCGAACTACGAAGCGGGTTGGATGTATTTGTAGGTTCACGTACGCTTTTTTTTTCGAAGCACTCATCGTTGGTGTCATAGAAAAGAAGGTGATTAGATAAATGCACCCATAATGGCCACCACAGACAAAATACTTGTCATGCGCTAAAATCAATTTAGCAAATTTTTTTGCGTAAAATAATGAATAAAAATCCATAACAACCCATCTTCGCAGGTTTTTTGTTTTCACGTACAAAAAATCCGTCGTCTATGGTGGCCCTACTAAAGCAGAATATAAAATGAATTGGTATGATAAATAAACTTATCTATTCAGGTTCAATAATTTCAGCTTCTTTAATTTATAACGATTTTTTTTTTGTTTTATAACGTTTATTCGCCATTTTTGTCACTTTGACCTTAGGAAGAATATTGTAGAATATTTTCGGAGGCGCCGACAACGCGCGCAAAAAAGTTGTACACGGGTGCTCTCTACGACGCGTTGCGGACGACTGACGGGAGCCGCGAGCGGCGGTATGACCCGGCCCGCGCGCAATTCTATTGCATTATGTTTGCAAATATTTAATTTAATTTTTTATTTGTGTTGGTATAGAAAAATAAGTCCATAATCCCTTAAAGTACTTAATAGTGAACACATAGACAAAATTTAATTACAATTGCTTTGATAACAATCGAATGAAATGGGTTTTTCTCAACACGGTTGTAACAAAAAATGCAGATTTTAAGGAAACTTTGTGATTTTTTTGTATCGAGGAAAGTTGTGTCAATCGTGTTTCGGGCATCATACTTCACTAAGGACACTCTTCAATTTTCATAATCATAAAAAAAAATACGCAAATTCGGTGTTTTTTTAAGAGAAAAAATGATTTTGCGTGAAGTCGAAACGCGTCAAAACATCTACTTTGGAACCCATTTCGCCTTAAACAACACTATTTGTTTTTGAAGAACTGGTAACGAAGACAGATGAAATTCGTATCATAAAGAAAGATACATTGTTAAGCGTTAAGAAGAATGGAAAAGAAAAATGAGAACTAGAAAATGTAAGTAAATTGAAAAACAGGGTGTAATGAAATTAAAATCTGTAAATAAAAAATGTAAAAACAAAACGAAGAAAACAAACACAAGCGAAACAAATAGTTCAGATGAAGAAAGAAAAAAAGAAGAAAGTGGCTATAGTGTACAAGATTCCTCTGATTTAGAAAACTTAGAGAAACACATATTTATCTGGTGATGCTTATGATACAATATATCAAGAAAGATTGGGTTTTTGTAAAATTTTGCACTAAAAATAACATCAAACATGTTGAACCTTAACATGCAAATTAATATACGAGTACCAACAATAAAATACGAGAAAGTAAGCAAAATTTTGTTTTTACATATTATTCAAACATACAAGATATTTGCTAACTGAAGCACATTGATCTCTTTCAACAATGGCCATTAAAAGTATCTGTTTATTTTCGGCACACAACGACACGCAAGGGTTTTAAGTGACGAGCTCGTAAACAGTCTAATTTTTGTAAGTCTCAAATAAATCTGTAACTGTCAAATAACCCGCAACACCGAAAGTAACGGTGAAGAACGTGACTCCATTGAGGAAGATTCTGAAGACGAGAACGAAGAAATCTTTCCCGAAAACAATTTTGAATCTTGATTGATTCTCCCCTCGAGAAAATTCTCGATCTGGTATTGGTATCGATCGATTTTTACGTACAGTCTGTAATGGCTACTACACACAGTGCCGGCGGCCTGGCCACCGGGCAAGCCGCGGCATGCAGTACAAAGAAACGCAAAAGAAATGAAGGCGCAAAAGCCAGGAGGCACGTGCCGCTCGGCAAAAGCCGGCGGCATGCCGCCGGCACTGTGTGTAATGAGACCATAAGTGAGACGGCGTACGAAGCGCCCGTAACTACGGCCGATTCTACGGATTTCGCTTAGGGAATAGACCCCAGGAACGGATCGGTATCAAACAACTGGCCCTTAAAAATTAATGCAAAATCTATTCTCCTTTTCAAAATTCGATTTAACCACATCCTAAAAACCCAAACACAAACATTCTATCGAATCTTATTCGGTTACATAGCGAGTCAGGGGGTCTACTCCCTAGGTCCGTCAACGAAAAGACGGGCCCGTCCGAAAGTAATCCGTAACGTTGGCATGTACCCTACTCCCTATTGATTTCGGATTCATGAGCTTCGAACGGAATCATAGACAATTCACAATATTTGTGAGCGAATGATATATGATAGATTTGAGCTATTTTACCGATCAATTACCGATTTACTTATTTTGTGGTTTTCATACTTACTATACCAAAAATATTATTGCTGTCGTTAGAAAATTACCACATTTTTAACAATTTACTTTTATTACGTCTTTAGTTGAACAATTTAATTATTTTTGTCATTTTTGTCCGGATGGTGGATTTACCTTTGCCTTTTTGACAATTTGACGGTAATTTTACAAATGAATTGTCAAAGTTTTAATTTTGTGTTAGTTGGTAGGTACTTATTTAAATATTGTCGAGAAGTTTTCGTTAAGTTAGATATCTAAAATAACATGTAAAATGGCTCCAAACGCTCTACCAGCAACTCAAGCGTAAATTGAGGCACTCCTCAATTTTAAGAGTGACCATCACGAGTTGGCTCGCGGTCTATTGAGGGGTGCCGACGGAAGATTATGGTCCAAACGGCTGTGGGAAAACCTGTGCAACTCCCTTAATTCTAAGTTACAGTTCAATTCTTTTTTGAGGCAAAAGGGGTATTATGTCCTCAAAAAGTTTTCGTGTGAGCCCAGCCCCAGTTCCCAACGAACTCAACGTCGGGAATACTCGCCAACAGAAAGTTTCTTTGGTTGGTTGGAAAAGTTTTATACTCGGGAACAAAAATGAGAAAAAAAACAATACACCGAAAGGTGGGCAGTGATGCGGGCCAGAACAGCCGAGCTGGAGAGGCTCGCTACGGAGGAGCACCACCCTGTAGGGTCCAACACCGGGGCGGCTCTTACAGAGTCTTCAAATGGTGAGCCGCACGACGCTGGCGGCTCCAATTTGGAGCGAGTGACCAGGTTTGCGGAGGTTAGCCGCGATCAAGAGTGTGGCCTTGAAGAGGATTCAGTCCTCTAAAGACAAGGCCATACCCGCGGCCACGGTCTGTATTTCTCCTTTCGGAGAATGAGCAGTTCCGAGCGGTCCTAGCCGAGCTCCGTGAAGCCGACCCCCGGGAGGTGCCGCGGGGAGGGAACAAACAGCATGGGCAGGGACGGTCCGTGCCTGCTGAGGACCGAGTCCTGACCCTGGTATGCCAGTAGATGGCTGCCTTACGGGAGCGATTTTCCACCATAGAAGCTATTGTCCTGCGCCCCACGTTAGCGGCGAGCCAGCCGGCCTCTAGCCAGCGGAAGGCGACCTCATATGCCGCCACCGCAGCTGCCCCGGCCAAGCTAGGCTCGTCGGGGCAGACCAGGAGTGGGGCGGCTACACAGGCGGTGAGGGCCCCTGCCCTGGCTGGCGGCGAAACGGCCGCCCCCGCCTCCCTCTTCTCCGGCCGACGCCGAAGGGCAAGTAGCCGGGGAAAAGAGGAAGACGGTGTCAGCGTTTTAACCGTGTGACCGCGTCGGCCACCGTTCATTAGGAGAACGATATAAACGAGATCAGTTTGATAATACTTGGCTTGTTGAGACACTTTAAATCAAAAATAATGGGAAAAGAGTGCAGTTAATGTTTATGTGAAAACAAGGAAACCTACACAAAACGGCAGTGAAAATAATGGTGGGGTGAAAATAATGTCTCTTCACACTTTCAAACCTACTACTCCTAATGCCTACTGGGGGAGATAGTTGCTGCTTGTGCTGGAGCTAATACGTACTATACGCCCAATACAGGAGGTGTCAGTGAGTGTGTGCGTAAAGGGATACAAAACGGCATGCAGGTGGATTTCATTAAACGAATGCAAGAACGGATCGGAGAGGATGAGACCGACCAGCTTAGGAGGATGTTTAGGATGTTTCTTAACGGAGTGAAACAGTGAGAATCTACGCCAAAAAATAAATAAAATCTGTCAAGTGCGAGTCGGACTCGCACACGAAGGGTTCCATACCATGTCGTACAAGATTTAACACTATGAATTTTTGAAATACTTTCGTAAAGGTAACAACAGAGGCGCTATAAAAAAACAAAGATTTGTAAAGAAATTGTCTAATTTTATTGAAAAAATGTTGTTGTGTTAAAATATAGGTGTAGGAGTATATTTCATTTATTTTAAGAGAAAAATATTATGTTAACTTTATCCAGTAACATGCATTAACTAAAGTCAAAGTTATTTATTTGCTACTAACATAGTATTAGTAGGTATAAATAGGTATATATGGTAGGTAAGCAGGTAGATAATATGTAGGGTAGGTAAGGTAGGTTAGGTACCTACCTACCCTGGTAAGAATGGTAGGGTAGGTAGGTAGGGTAGGTAATTAGGTAGAAATAGGTAATTAGGAAAGGTAGATGCGCCGTAGATAAGTACTTAGTGCTAACCGTGCGAAGCCAGGCCGTGTAAAGCTAGTTACTTATAAATAAAAGGATTTCTCTTGCTACATCAGACTATACTGTACAAAATAGAATGTAAGTAGTACGCCAAATTTTAATTATAACTGTGGGTTTGCACTGGCGAAAAGAGAAAAGATTACGAGAAGTAAGTCTAAGCAAAATGTTTAAGAGCCACAGACAAATGTAGGGTAACTGGTAATTAGTGACCGATACTTAAACACGTGATAGTAATCATGATGAAACAACTTTTCCAAAGGTTTTTTTTTTTAATGAAAACTTTGTTTAGGCTGACCCCACATTAGGCGTGCGCGTTCCTCGGGCGTGTGAGTAAAAGAAAGCCCGCACCCCGCCCCGCCGCGCCCGCGTCGTTCACACGCCCGAGGAACGCGCGCGCCTAATGTGGGGGAGGCCTTAGCGGCTTTGTGATCTTTTTTTGGGATGGGTAAAAAATTTTAAACCCGCGCGGAGAGTAGAAATGCACAACGTTTAATGTTTTTGTTGACAGCGCACTGTTAAATTTTTTTGTTTTTTTTTTTAATAGAGCATACAGCTTTTGTTCTCGTACTGACAGCAACATAAATTCCTGACATTTTCGTTAGATGGCGTTACTTAGTTTTTACTTCAATCGGCAGTCCCAGACTGCCCAGGTTTTTTTTTACTTATCACGTTACCCCAATAGAATATCGTACGATTGATACACCACCAGCTGTTATTTATTTTAGTTACTTAACCCTAACAATTAAAACAATTCCACTTTTACCATGCATTTTTTTTTCTTTCGGTGCGTTTAAATAACTTGACCCCGGGCGGTACGTCTGGTCCGTATTACGGCGAGATAGCCGCCACTCTTTTCATTTTATACCCGTTCAAGAGTTACGAGCGGGAGATATTGAAGCTCGAATACGATTTTGCTTGTGGATTTTAGTAAAATGGGAGCTATTAAGAGATTTTTTATGTACTGACGAGTCGACATTATTGTGTGTGAGAGAAGGCCTTTTTAATTGCCATAATTACCATCACTGGGCAAACGAAAATTTCGTCAAACCTAGTGACTTCCAATATAGTTTCTCATTTAACGTGTGGGCTGGTTTCATTGGAAACCACGTTGTGGGAATCTTCCTCCCGCGATCAAACGGAGCATGTGCTTAATCGCCTGCTAGGTCTCGAAGACGAAATGCCACTGGGCGCTTTAAGCTGTCCGCGTTATTTCCAGCATGACGGTGCCCCAGCGCACATTGAGCGCTGAGTACGCGAGCGTTTATGGAGAACGGTGGATTGGTCGCGGTGGGCCAGTCACTTGGCCTCCACGGTCACCGGATTGAACACCTCAATTTTTTAACTACGCCAGTCTATGACGAAGTTTTAGTCGTTCGTAGGTGTACAGATATGGCGCTCCACATACCTTATTGCGTGCGCTAAATGCCTACCGGCCGCCGGCAGACCTCAGAAAATTTTTTTTTGTTTGGAAAGAGTTGAGTAGTAAACTGTGCCTATAGCAACTCGACTCGCTACGTTATACAGAGTGGCGATTAGGTTACACGTTGTTGTCTGTTAAAATTATAAAATAAACAATTTACCTAAAAGTAGACAAACTGATTTTTTCTAACAAAATAAATAGCGTGAAAGGCACACTTTGTGTTATAAAAGAGAATATAAATACATTTCAGGAAATCGTAAAATTACATTTGGCGTGCCACAAGGCAGCGTATTGGGCCCACCATTGTTTTTGGTCTATATACATGACTTTCCAAAACACGTCACTTTTCCTATGGTTCTTTTTGCCGATGACAGCATTTTAATATTATTAGGCATGATGATTTATGAAAGTGACATTAAAAATGGATTACAACAAAAAATTGCTTGGCTTGAACAAAATAATTGAATTCTTAATTTAAGTATAACTAAAATCATGCAGTTTTGACCAAGAATTACCAGTTCTGACATCAATCTAACTTTTAATAATAGTACAATTGAAGAAGACATCAAATTTTTAGGATTGACAATACTCTGAATTAACGTCGAAAGAACATGCATCGATCTTAATAACAAAATTGACCAGGATTGCCTTTGCTCTTTATAAACTCAGCAAAATCTGGAGGCTGACTACGTAGATTCCGTATTACGTTATGGAGTAATTATTTGGGCAATTACTGTAAAAATCTAATTTTTAAAGCACAAAAGAGGTGCATTAGATCCATATGCAATCTTAAATCAACAGAAAGTAACAAACCGCATTTTATCATCTTAAAAATACGAACCTTACCTTGTCTTTATACGAGATTCCTTTGTTCGTAAAGAATTACAGCTGAATATAGCAGCAGCTTTCGACGTTAGCGTCGAAACAATATTAGTCCATTTGCGTCAAAGCAAGGTAAAAAAGCTTGACAAATGGGTACCCCACGAACTCACTGATCGCCAGCGCGAGGTATGCGTCTAGACGTGCCTTGCACTGTTCAACAGGCACACAAACGAAGCAATTTTGAACCGCATTGTTACCTGCGATGAAAAATTAACTCTGTTTGACAATCGCAAGCGCTCAGCAAGTTGGTTGGATTCTGGTTCAGCACTTAAACAATGCCCTAAACGAAAACTTACCCCTAGAATCATGTTCAGCTATTATAAATTCGCTACGGCTTTACTCAATGCATATCATATTTTGATCGAAGACAACGTTCACGCTTTTTAGAGATCATCAGAGAATAGATTGAAATGCCCAACAGATTAGATTCTGTCTGCAGGTACAATTACAATAGGCGAAGAACTATATTCCGACCCGTCTCCGCTGACCTTCCAGAACTTAACGATATGCTCACAGAAGAAGATCTAACGTTGTTTAGTCGTGACTCCTATCAATTAAAGCAAGCCAACGAGTTATTACGCTGAGCACATTAAAGCCGACGGCACATTTACGATAGAGTTAGGAGACGCTCTGCCAGAAGAACACGCAAGGGAGCTAGGAGAAAATGTTTTCGTTTTTCTAGGAAGTTTTCAGTCCTGGCAAGTCACAGACAAAAGCTGTTTATGTGGCTTTTGACAGAACATTGGAGGGTTGAAATGCGGTCAGCCTACTATTGCACGTGCAATATTGGAAAGAGGACAGTAGGATGTTGCTCACACGTAATGTGATATTTTTGCCGTAAGGGTATCATGCCAGAAATGTCCAACTAGTAAGTCTAATTTAATATCACGACACAAATTATATTTATGTAACATCGACAAGTCGTAAAACCGATCATTTTCGATTTACACAACCAATATAAATAGCTGACTATCGCGGCATTCAACGCTATTTGCGCTATATATTCCCGCCTCAGTTCAACCCGAGACAGCGTTGTGAATGCACGTGAGTGAATCATTCCGTACACTTCGTGAGACATTGTGAAAGCGAATTATTTTTGGTGGGTTATTTTTTTTTACAGTATGACTTCGTTGAATGTGGTAAGCCGTATAATAGCCAAAGTCATGAAATAATTTTAAATGTTTATCAATTTACGAGTCAAGAGGCCACGGTGTCTAAAAATATAGTTATAGGAAAAGATCACTTTCAAACCTTCAAGAGCGAACTGCGAAAGCAATTTTGGTATGTCACGTAGAACAATAAGTGCTGTTTTGAAAGAGCATAACAATGCCTCGACTTTTACAAGCTCAACCGGTGATTCTGCTCGTGACAATGCCTTGACTTCAACCAGTTCAACTCGAGGTTTTGCTCCTGCAACTTTAAGTTCGCCTGAGAAGTCCAAAAAAAAGAAAGTCCATCGACCTTGATAATGATGTCAAGATGTCATTTTGATTATGAAGAAAGATGTATGACTTACATGTCCCCGAAAAATGGATGCCTACAATAAAATCATTGCTAAACAAATTAAAGAAAGACAAACTGCACAGGCAGTCGAGAAACTTTGCGGAGAATATTGCATGAACTGGGTTTCAAATTCAAGTAAATGGAAAATAATAGATCTTTACTAGACGAGAAAGATGAAAGGTTTTATTTTAAGCCAAAGGGTCGTCTTGTGTAATGTTTTACTTAACTGGGTAAAACTTAGCAGGCAATTCAACTGGGAAATATCAAATTATAGAAAAATAGAGGCTTAAAATATACATCCGATGATTAACAACACATAGATATACAAAATCAAATTGATTTAAAAAAAAACAAAGAAAATCTTCTAAATTCTTTAGTTAAAGAAAAAACCTGTATTGATTTTTTTATCGTACGTAATAAAGTCATTTAATTATTATTTATGTTTTTATTTGGGTTTAGTTTAATTCGATGATTTTTAATTTGTACAAATTGATGTTTTGAGAGACAGTAAATCTGAAAAACTCCGATTTCTATTATTTATTTAGTATTATTATTTGTAGTACCTACCCCCAACCATTTTGCAAACTTAATTTTGTAATTTTCTCTTTTATATTTGGAATATTAATATCTTAAATAAGATATACCTGTGAATAATTAAATTATCATCCCATAATTTAGATGACACACTCTTCATAACTTTTATTCCTTTGTTTTCTTTCAATTCTAAATATTAAGTATACAATTTCCCTTCATCTTAGTACTTCTATCATCCCTCTACATCTTATCCCTCTCTCTTATTCCTTTTACTCACTTAGCTTTCTCATCTCTCATTCCAGGGTTGCACTAGGGTTGGTTTATCAATATGTTGACCCGTAGAGCTGCATCCTTGGAGGAAAAATTGAAGGCTACATTGAAAGAGTTGGAATGTAGTAAAAACCAGTGCGATCAGCTGCTACATGAAAGGGAAGACAGTGAGGTGGAAATTCAGTTTATTAATAACAAGAACACTGAGCTTAAGAACCAGTTGGCTGAACTACATACACAGCATATGGACATACTTGACCAGCATCAACATCTCCGTCAACTGGTGTCAAATTTCCAGCAATGTAGTGACACCCACGAACTGGCTTTGAGACGCATATCTGAACTAGAACGGGAATTAAGCAGGGCCCACAACACAATAACCCATTTGGAATCTCTCAAAGCCGGTGAAGAGTCTGCGATCACCTGCAGTCTTTATGATGAGTTGGTTGGTAGCGGGTCCGGACCCACATGTATTGAGCCAATTGTAACAATAGATTTAACTGATGATACTATCAATAAAACCAAATTGTTTACTAGTCACAATAAGATTAAAAAATATATTAAAATTAATAAATTCATTAGGAAAACTCAGAAATCATTAAAACGCCTAAAAGTTAATAAATTAAATACAAAACTAAGGCAAAAAAATATAAATTTAAAACAAGACTTAAAGCAGTGTAATAATGAATTAAAACTATGTAATACTATGTATGACACTGACACTCAGCATCTACAGGATGAATTGTTTGTTAGGGAATATGCTCTAAAGGACATATTTAGTAAATATGAGGCTTGTCAACAAGATCTAAGTAAGCGCATGCAGGAGGCCAATGAGTTGGCAGACTTGGTCAAGCACAATGCGGAGAGGTATGAGTCTCTGACAAATAACCTCTCTTTTAGCTGTGCCTGTTCCCTGGCAACTCAGCCTCAACTTGTTACACCCACACCCTCAGTGGCTCAGCCAGTAGGTAGCTGTATTAATGAAGTTAATAATAGTGTGAATAATTTGGTTAACACAACATATGTATTTTCTGACAAATTTGGTCAAGGTTTTGGTAGAATATTTAATCAGTGTTCACAACAGTATGTTATAAATAATTGTTTACCCGGTGCCAGTGTTAGCCAATTAATTTGTAATATTAAATTGACAAAAATAAACCCCGGTTCAACTGTTATATTATTACATATATAGGGATAGTTTATCTGTAAGAAAAAAAGAAATAATTGAATGTGTCCATTTGATGTTACATCTCAATGCAACCAATAGTTGTAAATTTATTTTCTGTGCCTTGCCTTATTCTCATTATTTGTCTGATGAGCAAAATAGGCATATTTATAATCTAAATATGTTAATTTATAATAGGACATGTCGTCACAGCGATGCTATTTTATATTTTGATTGTAATCAATTTATCACTGATTACAAACTGACAGAATATACAATGTATTTGCCACCTAGTTGTAGGAGACAAATTGCTAATATTTTAGCATACAGTATACACAGTGACACTGGTACTTGTAGTGTACCATCGATTACTGTTAGTAGTGATACTAACACTACTTTTGATACGCCTAGTAGTTTAAACTATTAGGTGCGACAACGGGTGAGCCCCATATATTGAATGTTGTTCATCAAAATATGCAGGGTCTGTCCGGCAAAGAGCTAGAGTTAAGTTTATTTATGGAGAACTATGATGTTCAGGTGTTATGTTTGACTGAACACTGGTTGAAAGAACATGAAGTAGTGTTTATCAATGATGATAATTTTACTGTACAAAGTGCATTTGTAAGAAAAAACGCCATTCGCGGTGGATCTTTAGTTCTTGTTTCAAACAATTTGAAATGTAAACAACGTTTAGATTTAGTTAATCTTTCTATCGAGCGCACTATTGAGTTGTCTTGTGTTGAACTCGAGCGGTACGTTATAATTTGCGTTTATCGACCCCCTTCTGGTGATTTTATTAGTTTTGAATCGGTAATGGAGGATTCACTCAATAGGTTAAAATCAAGTAATAAAAGTATAATTTTATGTGGAGATTTTAATATTAATATTTTAGATGTTACTCCATTAAGTATTAGACTTCTTAATCTGTTTAGGTCTTATAATTTAATTAACTTGTTTTTTGAACCTACTAGGATCACGGCATCTTCGTCAACTTGTCTTGATAATATATTTAGTGATTGTGATGCCAAAAATAAATATGTGTTAAGTGACTTAACTTCTGACCACTGTGGTTTATTAGCTAGCTTCCCCATGCCATTACATAAAAAGCCGCGTAAAATAGAATGCAGGCCCTATACAGCTAGTCGTTGCAATAAGTTTAAAAATAATATAGCTCATAGAATTACACCATCTATAGTAGAACTCGAGAGTCCTGATGAAATCTATGGAGCCCTTTTTGATGTCGTGCAAAAAGAGTACCAATCTACATTCAAGACCAAAACTATTAAAATTAATGGCACCAGCGCTGGCTTTAACCAATGGGCCACTCCAGGTATTTATAAAAGTAGAGCGAGACTATACGAGTTATATGGTTTGAAAAAATACAGGTTTGATACTCCTTTCCTAGAGTATGTTAAAAATTATTCAAAATTATTTAAAAAGGTTAGTGTTTATGCTCAATCGAAATTTTTGAGCGATACAATTAAAAATTCCAATAATAAAGTAAAAACCACTTGGAAAATTATTAACAATGAAACGGGTAAGTCGGTTAAACAAGATAAAGAACTTGAGATTATAGTCGACAGTAAATTAGTTACTAAAGCAGCTGACGTAGCTGAGGCGTTTAATGAGTTTTTTGCCAACATACCTTTAACTACGACTCGCTCCTTAACTTCGTCCCCGTCTAAAGCTGAAAACCTTTTGCTTAGTAGTGTGTCTAAAAGTAGTCGTTTATTTAGCTTCGAACATGTAACACCTCGTGATGTAGTTAATGTTTTTAACACACTCAAATCCAAAAACACTGGTGATTACTGGGGCATCTCCATTAAACTTTTAAGTAATATAATAGACATCGTAGCCCCCTATCTAGCTGTTACTTTTAATAAATGTGTTGACTCAGGAACTTTTCCTGACCTCATGAAGAGTAGTAAAGTCATTCCATTATTTAAATCAGGTAATAAAAATGACGTTGGCAATTTCAGGCCTATTTCTATCTTACCTGCATTTAGTAAAATATTTGAAAAGTTAATACTCAAGCAGTTACTAAGACATTTTAATTTAAATAGCCTCCTTCATAATGAACAATATGGCTTTACAAAAGGTCGTTCGACTACAGATGCGGGTGTTGCTCTGCTGAAACACATATTTAGCGCATGGGAGAACTCGCAAAATGCTATTGGGGTTTTCTGTGATCTCTCCAAAGCCTTTGATTGCGTGCACCATGACACGCTATTGCGTAAACTGCGTCATTACGGTGTGCAAAACGAAGCTCTCGATGTTATAAATTCTTATTTAAGTAATAGGTCCCAATGTGTAGATATTAATGGTGTGAAATCTTCCGGGTTACCAGTTCAGTTAGGTGTACCTCAAGGCTCAATACTGGGTCCATTCTTGTTCTTGGTGTATATCAATGACTTACCATTCTTTTTAAAGGGTATCTGTGAAGTTGTACTGTTTGCAGATGATACCTCTCTTATTTTTAAAGTAGACAGGAACAGACAAGATTTTGACAATGTAAACAGTGCACTCTCAATGGTTACGGATTGGTTTACAACAAATAACTTAGTTTTCAACTCCAAGAAAACGAAATGTATAAAGTTCGCTTTACCGAATGTTAGAAATCTAGGACCCAACATCGTCTTAGATAAAGAAGTGCTTGAAACTGTGGGCTCGGCAGTTTTTCTGGGCATAACAGTAGATGCCAAACTTCAGTGGGGCCCACATATTTCAAGTCTAGCGGGAAGGCTCAGCTCGGCCGCCTACGCTGTCAGGAAAGTAAGACAATACACTGACGTTGATACAGCTCGATTAGTCTATTTTAGTTATTTCCATAGCGTTATGTCCTATGGTATTCTGCTGTGGGGCAAAGCCGCTGACATTCAAAATATATTTGTTCTTCAAAAACGAGCTGTCCGAGCAATTTACCAACTAGGTACCAGAGTCTCTCTGAGAGATTTTTTTAAAGATATTGGTATTCTTACAGTGGCATCACAATTCATCTTCGCCAATATCTTATATATTAGGCAAAATATACACGTATACACTAAAAACAGTGATATCCACAATATTAACACCAGAAATAAAGACAAATTACGAGCTCCTTTTCACCGGCTTCATAAGGTTCATAACTCATTTGTTGGGCTTGGTATAACCTTTTATAACAAGCTACCCACTTCTCTGCTAGATTTGCCTTTTAATGCGTTTAAAGCTAAAGTAAAATCCAACCTTTGTTCAAAGGCATACTATTCTATCAATGACTACTTAAGCGATAAAAATAGTTGGTCGCTGTGATTAACTCAAGACAATGTTTATGTTCTTTCTCCAGAATTAGCTTACCTACTGACAGGTTATATGAGTTTATAGAATGTTTAATTTATTTGACTTTATTATACAATTTATTTTATTTTTATTTATTGTTGACATGATCTACTCATTACAATGTTTTCGTATGAGTTGTATTGCAATATGTGATTAGCTAGCGACCTCGACAGTAGATTATATATTATTCTTGCCTAACTGTTGATCTATTTTTGATTTATTTTTACTTCAATGGTCCTAGTTTATTATATCTAATTATGTGACTTCGAGTTACAGCTTTACTAGCTATATGTAAGCGGGCACGCCCTTTATGCCTGGAGGCTTTATAATTCGGGTATTAAGTTCTGTTTACGTTTTTTTTTTTTTTTTTTAGTTTTTTTTTTTTAGTTTTTATTTTTGCTTGAGTTTAGATTTCGATATTTTTTTTTTTTTGTTGGTACATTGGCGCGTGCTAGCTGACATTATGGCATATATTTGATTGAATGTTTTGTGTTGAGTAATGTAAATTATTTGCATACTATTGTATAGAATCAAGTTTTTTTTCTAACTGAACAGACAGCTGTGCTGCTGGGGAGTTTGTTGCGCCACTTCTTCTCTCCAGCAAAAGCACTAGGAAGTGGTGAAGGGCGGGCGTTTTTGGGGGACTGTCTTATGTAATTTTGACGTTCGAAAAGTGCTGATTCTCAGCCTAATTTGAATAAATGACTTTTGAATTTTGAATTTTGAATTATGTGCAACCTACCCATTTTACTGATTAACCATTACTACAGTACCCCTCTGTGTTGCCTGGCAACTCCTACTGTACCGCATAAAGAGATGATCTATCCGGTTGCTTTGTATCGATGCTCTGCTTCGCAATGGATCATTTCGATCCGAGTATCGATATGTCGATTTTAATTAATCGTGTTTATTATGTTTGCCTCCCGTCTTTCGGAACAGACAGATCTAGTCTGATTCTCAAAAATAGTGTCCTCCTCGGACCTGACGTCCCCTATACAAGACCTTTTTTCTAGTGCTGTTCTCTAGCGGACATCACGTTACAACTTTGTATATTATTAGTACACTTACGAAAATGAAGATGTCGCTTACTTAAAAAAAAAAATTTATTGTGTTTGGCGCTAAAATTCGTGAACTTTTGACAGTTCGAAGTTAGTGGTTAAAATTTTCTGCAAAAAATGGCTGCCAGCGGTAAGTTTAAAATTGATTTTGTTGAAACTAATGCATTTTAATATAAATACAAATGTTTTTCTTAAATTTTAGAATGTGTAAGATAAAATTAACATATTGCATTCACATTTCTACAAATAATTTGGCGAATAGCTCACCCGGTACATGTTTGTCCCGTAGAGGGGACACTAGGTCTCGGACTAAATATTTTTATAGGTATTTTATTCATTTTTATCTGATCGTAATTGTTTTGTTTTGCAGTGCTTAGGAGTGATAGAGATATAGAAAGAGTTCTAGAGTTTGATGGCGATGACTCCACTATTGAGGGCCTGTCTGATGATGACTTCGAAGTCAGCCAAGATCTTGAACCACGTCTGCAAGACCCGGAAGATGAAGGATCAAATGGCGACTCTGACGATGACGACGAACCACTGGCTGCTGTTGCTGCTCGTCAGACCTCAAATCGTCGGCTATATTTCAAGCATGAAGATGAGTTCTCTCCATATCCACCAGGCATGTACTGTCAACCTTTAGCTGCAAGTCGCGTTCGCTTATTACAAGAACCAATAGAATATTTTTCGAGTTATATTCCTGAGGCAATTTTTGAAATAATAAGTACCAATTCAAACCAGACTTACTTATTAAAGAAAGGTCAAAATCTAAACACAACTAAGGAAGAAATTAAATTGTTTTTTGGCATATCTATAGCTATGAGTTATTTGGGATTGCCAAGGATTCGCATGTATTGGGCAAATAGGACGAGGGTTGCAATGATAGCAGACCGCATGACCAGAGACCGTTATTTTAAAATTAGGTCAAATTTGAAACTTTTTAATGATCTTGACGTAGACGAAGCATCCAAGCAAAATAAATTTTGGAAAATTAACCCTTTGATTGAAACTGTGAGAAAAGCTTGCTTAGAAACTCCAAGATCCCAACATATTAGTGTAGACGAGCAGATGATACCCTTTTGGGGTCAAGTGTCGATGCGCCAGTTTATTAGAGGAAAACCAAATCCCTGTGGTTTAAAAAACTTTGTATGCACTACTCCAGATGGTGTGCCTCTAGACTTCTTTATGTACGAGGGCAAAGGAGACACAATAACCACAATCAATGAAGCTGAAGGTCTTGATATTGGCGGAAAAGTTGTGTTGAAGTTATCCGAAAGTTTGCCTGAAGGAGTAAAATTATACATGGACAGATATTTTACCTCACTAAATTTACTTGACAAATTACGTGCAAAGAAGATGCAAGGAACAGGTACTCTTCGAAAGGCTAACATACCCAAAAACTGTAATTTCAAAACTGATAATGAGTTGAGAAAACAAGGACGTGGTTCTTCAGACCAACTCGTTCGGAGTGATGGTAATGTGGCATGTCTGAAGTGGTTTGATAACAAACCAGTAATAATGGCATCATCTGTTGATTCAAAACAACCCATCAACACATGCAGACGTTGGTGCAAAAAAACAAGACAATATATCGAAATTAACAGACCATTTGCAATTGAGCAATACAATACAATGATGGGAGGGGTTGATATGTTGGACAGGGTCATCAGCTTTTACAGAATTAAAGCACGTTCTAAAAAATGGACAGTTCGGATGATATTCCATCTTTTTGATTTTGCGGCAGCTGCGGGATGGCTTGTCTATAGAAACGAAGCAAAAATATTAGAACGCCCAAAAAAATACATTCTGGACTATTTAGACTTCAAGGTGGAAATAGCAAATTCTTTGCTTTTCTTCACACCAGCGAGAGAACAGATACACATAATTCAAGAAGTCGATTCAGACCACTCGTCAACAGAAGCACAACCTGGCCGTAAAAGAAAATATGTGCCTCAACCTCCAGTTCAACTGAGGACATCTATGGCTGGTCATTTGCCATTGATTGACGAACTAAACGATAACCATAGATGCCGAATGCCAGGCTGTAAAAGCAAGAAAGCGAGAGTGTATTGCTCTACATGCAACATGCATTTATGCCTAGTAGTGGGAAGAAATTGCTACAAACGTTATCACGAATCCATTTAAGTAACTGTTGCTTTCTTGTTTAAATAAACGTTTAAATTAATATTCTTTTAGTTTTTTGATACACTATAAAAACCGACATGTTAAAACCCAAAGTCTTGTATAGGAGACACGCAATTAAAAAAAAACTAGACATCCAATTTTTTTTTTCACATTTTTTTTTCGTCGCTTAGTGTCCTGTAAGTCTACTTACAAAAATTCGTTTCATTGGAAAACACAAAGTGATCTCGGGCCTGAGGAGTTAATGTAGCGCAGGCGGGTACTTACAAACTATGTAATCGGAAATATGGTGTAAGTTTTTTTTTGTCCCCGCCTGCGATATCAAATTTCTATAGATTATAATGCTTATTTTTCTCTTTTCAATTGTGTTTTTACAGGTTTTTTAAATAATTTTATTTATTTACTACGTAACAGAATAAAAGAATGTGTCAATTGTAAATTGTTTCAGTCCGAATTGTGAATCACCACAGCGACTCATAGTCCCAACATAGCTAAGGGTGAACTTATTCACAGATTTTAATTTTTGTCCCAAAAAACTGCAGAATATACAGATTTCATTTGCTGCAAAATAACTGGGATGAGCTTCTAACAACTTTTTTACATCCTTATCACTCATTTACTGCAGAACATATTCAAGATATTGGCATCATTTGTAAAAGAAAGAAATCAAACAGTTGATTTCCAAAATATTGAAGGGAAGAATGATGACCTAGTCTAGTCCATTACTGGATAGGGCTGTCCAAAGACCAATTTATAAATCTGAAGGCACAGCTGCCTAGATAATCCGAGATGCGCAATGGTTCATTGGCACTAACAGCATATTTAATAAAACTTAGAACTGGGGACAGCCATGAAAGGATTTACATTAACTTGAACATTGCACGCTCAACTCTATCAAGATTAATGAGCAAAGCTCGGGATATACTAAATCAAGATTTTGTGCCTGGTAACTTGGGTATAGGCCATATTACAAGGGAAGAAATAGCCGAGCGAAATCTGATTATACCTAATGGTTTGTTTGGTGGAAATGGCAGGAATCCAATAGTTATAATTGATGGAACATATTTATATGTTCAAAAGAATTCAAACTATTTATATATTTTTTTAACTTACTCCTTGCACAAGTATTGGAACCTCATGAAACCATTCCTAATGGTATGTTCTGATGGATACATTATAGATGTATTAGGCCCCTATCCAGCAACAACATCTGATGCTAATATTATGCAACATGAATTAATTGCGGCAATACTTTCGTACAGGAGATCTTTTTATACTGGATAGGGGTTTTAGAGACTGTGTGTCTTTTTTACAATCATGCAATTACTCCACACATATGCCTGCATGTTTACAAGAAGGTGAAACTAAATTATCAACGTTGGCAGCAAATAAATCTAGGTCTGTGACAATATGTAGATGGGTGGTAGAATGTGTAAATGACATATTTAAACATTATTTTAAGATATTCAGACAGGAGTTTTTAACTTAGCATCTAAGCATGCAATAATAGATTTGAGGGTGGCTGCCGAATTGATAAATAAGTTTCACCAAAGATAGAGTAATAGAGAAGATGCAGGCCAAATCTTAGATATTGTAAATGAAAGAATGTATCTAAACAATGCTCTTGCTGATTATGTCATTCAAAATAATTTAAATAGAAGACTTGCACAGTTTTAAACACAAATGTAAGCATACATAATGGTTCATTTCCAAGACTGACATACAGTGAATTAATATTATTTAGTTGTGGGACATACCAATTAAAACAAGCAAGACCGTACTATGGAGAACATATGAGGAATGACGGTTCTTATACAGTTGAAGTGTGCACAGAGAGAGCCAGCAACCTGCTGGAAGGACTACCCATGACAGGCAATTGCACACTTTTAAGAGGAAAAATACAAAGCAGGCACCTAAGCCGAAAAATATACCTATTACGTCTACACATTACATAATAATAACCTGCAGGGCAGAGACGCTATAAAAGAGTATTGTTGCAATTGCCGTGTCGGCCGAAGAACGGTGGGTTGCTGTGCTCACGTTCTGACCATTATTTGGTATTTAAGCTGGGCTAGGCACGAAAATAATGTTGCACCGCCTGCCCAGTTTTTAGACAGTATTTTAATAGTTTATGACTCTGAAAAAAGTCAATATAAATAAAAACTAATAGTTTTATTTTAACCACCCTAATACAACCCTATAGTGTGTAAATAACCAGATTATATCAAAATACGACTGGAAAACAGTATATTATAGAAAAAAAAGTACGCTTTTTACAAAGATTTTACCCGGCAAGGTTCAAATTTTTCACATGCCAGTTATATTATTTGTTTTCCTATAGATAATTGGTTTTTAAAATGCAAGTCTTTCATTAATTAAGATCTTGTTCACGGTTAGCCAGATCACCCTAACAGACTGATAGGTAGCATAAATACTGTTGGAAATGCCGTGCCTGCAATATTCATATTACCAAGGGTTTGAACTGGTGATACTCCCAAGTACACACAGGCTGTCGATATTGGATGTGACAGCAATCCTGAGGTACATAGGGCCCATTTTTCAATCCTCAGACAGATAGGGTTTATTCGACAGATAGCAAAAAAAAATCAGTTGTTCAATCGTCAGATAGGCTTTATTCCTCAAATAATTCACTTACATAATAATGAGGAATAAATCTATTTGACTTTTTGAGAGAGAGATAATGGCTTATTCCATAGATAAACGACGTTGACGTTACTAAGTTTGAGGTTAGTTTTCGTGCTTTACAAGTGATGATAAATAAAATGGATATTTATATAATTCGATGGTGTTGACGACATTGAATTCAAGTGAAAGAAAAGAAAGAATTGTAAGACCGACACCCTAAAGTGTTCGACTTTAGGGTGTAGGATTCAACCGAATTCCATCGTCGATTCAGACTTAACAAACAATCAGTGCAATATTTGCTGGTCTTGGTAAAAAATAAAATTGAGAGCAAGACACAAGGGTGAGTTATTATAAACATAAACAAATAAACATAATTATATAGAATTGGACAACATAAAATGCTATCTCGAAGAACTACCTCAATAGGTAGGTAATTAATTAAATACTTACTTACTAAAAATATTTATTTTATGGTTTTTTTATGAAACCAGTGTATTCCACCCATGTTACAACTGCTGATTACATTAAGATTTTTTGCCACAGGGAGTTTTTACATCACTACGATCACAAAATCACCACGATTTTGGAAGCATTCATAATTCCACTACATGCCGTATCATAAAAAACTGTGCTGAAGCCATCGCATCTTTGTGATGGCAAACCTTTATTAAGTTACCAAGAAGTGATATTAGAGTAACAAATAAGAAAAACTCAAGAAGAATTTTATAAAATAGTTAGATGTCCTCGAGTGGTATCAGTAGGGAATGCAATCTCGTTCTCGCGAGATCTAATTTTCGCGAGAACGAGATACTTTTTTAGCGAGATTGATCTCGGCCGAAAAGTCGGCGAGATCTCGCGAGTTTAACGAAATTGCACTCGAGCATAAAAACGTCTTATTCGAAGCGCGGTAGGCGTGTGATGTGAACTGAACAAGTGAACAAACCTTTCATTTGATTGGTATATTTTGTTAATTAATCTCGAATTTCTAATAGATCTCTGAGTAGATATAGTTTTCTTTAATTGATAATAATATCTCAGTTTAATAGTCAACTCAACTTAGTTCATGAGTTTCATTTTAGTTTTTGACTTCTTGTTGTTTTGTTATAAAAGAACTGTTTTATTATTAAAAGACTTTTGTTTGATATATTTGATTTATTAGAAGACTGGTTGTTTATTTTATTTTTTATTTGATTAGATACGTCACAAAGTTAAAAAAAAAACTGAAAAGTATATTTTACAAAATTCGTAAAAAAGTTTTTTTTTTTTTCCGTCGTTATTCAAATATTGTGATTTTTGCAAGAATAAACACACAAAACTGCCAATCTCGCGAGATCTCGAAATTGGCGACATCTCGCGCTATTGTTATTCATAAACTCGCGATATCCCGCCTGAGCCCCAATCTCGCGAGATTGCATTCCCTAGGTATCAGCTATAGATTGTACGCATATAAAAATTCAGTCACCTGGTGGAAACAGCTGAGGGATTCAGAAACAGAAAAGGCTTTTTTTTTTCATTTAACGTGCAGGCATTATACTCAGCTACTACTCAACGTACAACTATAATAATATTTCTAGATATTATTATAGTCGTACGTTGGCCAGGTTGGGCATGATATTTGCTAACTCGTCAGCAAAATTTCAATTTGTGAATCATGTATTTGGAAATTGAATTGTACTTGGATATAGCGGCTATGATCAAAATAATTACCTACTGACCCCCATTTCAATCACCGGATTCACAAGCTAAATACAATGAGTCACAAATCCGAACAAGAAATAGTTACAATTACTGGCTACGAGGCATGTTGCCGAAGTTTAGAGTCACACATAAGCACGTGATTTTTGTAACTAGTTTACTAGTTACATACAATGCAGTGACCAAATGAAAAGCGAAAACGAAATAAAAAAAAGTACGTTGCGTACGCTTGTTGTTTCTTTCGCGCGTATTAAGCGACTGTCCTGTGCCTACTGGCATGGTACTGACCGGCAAAGCGAGCCAAGAGTTACCGAAATTATGAGTGGTGACACGATGAAATTCGAACATGCACACGCCAAGTCGCCTACTACCAAAAATAAAAAGTGCTGTTGCGTATATCATTTATACGACAAAATAGTCTAGCAAAAAACTAAAATAAAGGATATTGAATGTATATCTGAACGCGCCGCTAACTAATCCGCGGGGCCTGAGAGGGGCGCGCGGGAGACGGGCGCATGCGGCGCGCGTCGCGCGCCCGACGACACGACACCCGCTACCAACTCCGCCGAAGTGAGACCACGTCTGTCGATCTATATAAATATTCAATAAAATGCAGAAACGCTATTGAAAGTTTAATGTAGCGAACGAAGCATCTCTAACTGAATTCAAGAACCACCTCAAGAGCTGCCCGCCCCTAAGGCTACCCACCGACCAATAACAGCTCCGACAATATCACTAACTACAGACTTATGGATATGGACGTCTCGGGTCAACGATGCGTACATTGACGTAACAGGGCACTATATGTGTCGGTAAATATCAAAAGTAGTAAAATCCACTTTGGTCAAAAAGTATTTATTCATATTCTGTTGATAGCTGATGACAAGTGGAATAGCTTGTCGAGTTCAAATTTAGATATATCCATGAATTTCCTATAGAAAAACAGGTTTTAAATTCAACAGTATTTCAAAGTCGGTAATATCCAGCATTAGGTATAAATCAAAAGTGGTAATATCCGCGACAGCCAATCACAGGGCATGACGCGTCCATCATGGCGGTCAGTGTCAATAAAAAAACGAGACTATACACTGCAGCTCTTCAGCTATTATTGATTTTAATTGATAAATAATACGTAAAATAATGAGTGGCATACAAAAAGTTGCGCCAGACAAAGCCAGAAAGCGATTACGAAATCCAAATTTATCGAAACGTTGCAAGGAGAAGCAGAAACTGTAAGTAAACATCACATGCCTACCAGTAACTACCTGTTTGAATTCTAAAACCAATAGGGTTGTGACTTCTAATAGAATGTCCGAAGCTGAGTGAATTGTTGCAAAATTAAATAGGTACTTCATTTGGTTTTTACGGGACTGCGTCAAAAGGAGTGTTTTTAATATTTGGTTTGATTTCGTTTATTTATTTTTGCTTCCAATCTTGTGAATGCTTTTTCACCTTCTTTTACTTAACCGATTCTTATGAAACTTCACACATACATTAAGTTCCCTGTACAATACAACATACACGGTACTGAGGGCATCGCAGTGCCCCCGCCAAGTCGAACAAAAAATTTGAATATTATAAAACCCTTTGACTTACATTTTTTTAATTAGGTTAGGTTATTTATTAGAACAAAATTATATTTTTTTTCTAAAAGTTCCTACAATATTATGTCGATTTTTTTAGTAGCTGACTAGGTATGTTTTTTTTTATATTTACAGATATTCAGCTACTTCCTTACCAATAAAACCGAACTGTCACCAAAATTCTAAAACATACAAATGCAGTTCTTTAACATCAGGAGATATGTTTTGGTTTCATAAATTATTTTATGAAAACCCGTCAAAACTACATCAAGATAACTTCATTTTGAAATATTGCCTATGTACTAAAATTAAAAGAAAGAGACCTACAAAAGGAACACGCAATACCAAAGAATTTTCAACAAGATATTTTGTACGCAAGCATCCGAAAAATACGATGGTACCAGTTTGTTTAAAATGTTTTCTGGGCATATTGAAACTAAAGAAAGGACGAGTACAGGGAGTACTTAAAAGACATATGCGCTCAGGTGGAATGGCAAAAGAATTACGAGGAGGTGATAGAAAAACATTCACATTCGCATCACGAAAAGAAGCAGTTGAAAAATTTATTCAGTCTTTTACACCTTTAGAAACGCATTACTGTCGTGGAAAAGACCGTCACCGTGTATATTTGGCTCCCGATTTGTCTATTAAAAGAATGTACGCAATGTATAATGACCAATCCTTGCCGGGATATTCGGTAACGGTGTCTTATTTTAGAAAAGTGTTTAACACTTCTTTTAACATTGGTTTCGGTGCTGTTCGGCAAGATGTTTGTTCTACTTGTCTACAACTATCAGAAAACATTAAAATAGAAAAAAATGATGGTAAAAAACAAGAGTTCATGGTTCAAAAAAGAATACATAAGCTGCGGGCAAAAGCTTTTTTCAATTATTTAAAGGAGGAAAAAGAAGGACTTCTAACCCTTTCATTCGATTGCCAGAAGAATCTACCCATGCCGAAAATTCCTGACCAGGCGACATATTATTCCCGACAAATCCACCTTTTCAACTTTACTGTAGTTGAGGGCTCATCACGGACTTCTTTAAATAAAGAAAATGTTTTTGCATATTTGTGGACGGAAGATGTTGCAGCAAAGTCATCTAATGAGATATGTAGTGCTTTGCACCATACGTTATGTTTACTGGATCTGAATGGCATTAAAACCGTTCGGCTTATGGCTGACGGCTGCGCGGGCCAAAATAAAAACAGAATGATGGTTGGTATGTTAATGAAGTGGTTCAGTACAGCTCCCGGACATATCAAACGAGTAGAGCTGATATACCCAGTAACTGTCGTTTTTATTGACAAAGTTTTATACCTCAAACGAGATGCAAAACAAAAATTCAAGTGGAAATCCACGTGGCAGAAGCCATAATTCCGGTGGTAACCGCCGAGATATGAGGGATGCTCAACGTGCGTATGACCATTATAATAATGTACGCCAACTACAGGATTGGAGCTACCAACCTGAAGAATTTGATCAATCTCGAGTCCAGAAAAAACAACGAAATCCGACAGAGCGATCAACAGCCTTCAAAGAAAGAAGGAAACCAAAGCAACCTCCAAGGCCAAAGGAACCTGAACAAACAGTAGTTCCTAGTACTACATCAACACCGTATCGGGACGAACCGATGTATGATATTGGTCCACATTCATCACTTTTAGCAGCACAAGACGTCTATTGTCAGAACTTCGAGTTCTCAGGGTTCATCCCCCTGATAAACGAGACATATGAAAAGATGCGAGGGATTGACCCCCGTCTACATGAACGTCTACCTCTTAGTATGTTCACCCATGCTATGGCAGTCCATTTAAATTTGGAAATTTTAGAGATCGCGCGTCAAGCCGGTCAGAACGTTTTAAACATCCGGACAGATGCTAGAGAAGTACTTCCCGATTATCAAGTACTACCACAAGCGATCGTCGACTATATATCACATATTTCATCAGTCATCACTCAAGATGGAAAAGAAATTTGCCTCAATTTACCAGCGACAGCTATTCCGCTAGGACCATTAGTTATTGATGGAATTGAACAACCAAGTGGGTCTTTTGGACCGTTAGTTGCAGCCAACCACAATACTGGTCATTCATTTATGCCTCCAGATCGGGTTTTTGCCTACATCGAAAAAAAATGCCGTGCTCGTGAAAATATAACAAACCCTCAAGAGTATATAGATCTCATTTCTGAACATGAGACAATACGCCATCTGGGCACTGAAGTACCCGTCTTTGATTGGCGCACTGCTACAGAAAATGTTCTAAAAAAACCAGATAAACTGCATTTCAAAATCAGTACAGTGAAGAGAATCATAATAAAACGGTCGAGGACGTCCACAAATATGTTGGTGAGAGGAGAAATCTCATACAATAGTGACACTGGAACATCTAAAAGTATTTTAGCCCGTGGTAAAAGAATAACGCAATTACAGCCAGAACGTTTGCCTTGTGGAGTTTCTGTAGCCCAGGCAAAATTGACTGATGTCCAAAATCTTTTAAAAAAACACTACGGTGACGAATGGAAAAATATAGATGACTTAATCTTTTTTAAAAATTTATTAGAAAGGGACAATAATTTACCCCAGAGAGAAATTGAAAATTGTCATGGTCAAGAGATGGAAGAGGTGATTGATTTTGTTTGATTTTCGTAGAATGTTTATAAATAATAAAATTCATCTAATTTATTGATTTTGTTTGATTTTCGCAAAAAAATTGTAAAGAATAGGTCTATTTATTTAAGTTTTAGAGAAATTTTAATTTCAAACTATTGTTGTTAAAATTCTTAGTGACAACCCTGATAATGATGCATAATGACGAATTGTATCAAAAATGGTAATATCCACAGTAGATTTTTTCCAAAACTGGTAATATCCAAGCGTTTATATCAAACCTAGTAAAATCCAATCAATTTCTGCTTTTTGCGCCTTAATTATCCACAGACAAGGTGAGATTCTATATTAGGCATCCTTTTCTGACCCATTTGGGTTTATCTTGCTCAAAAGAGACGTAAATAGAACCTGCATTAATAGTATAGAATAAAATACGTCATTGTGTAAAAGCATCTTTAACGGATTTTTCCACTTTTGCTGTTCATCGACACATATAACAAAATACCTAGAATTAAACACATTTTTACTACATTGTGCACAGTTCCAAGACACGCACAGCAGTTCAAATATCCAAGCTGCATTGCATTGCTCGAAACGACAAACGAGTAGGATGTTACAAATAAAATAAATTTCATTGTAAGTGACAATGCAGCTAACGTAAATAAACCCATAGCAGACATAGGGTGGAAGCATTACATATGCTTTGCCCATACCCTAAACTTAATAGTTCCGAATGCCCTTCAGCTAGCTTACAAAAGTCTATCTATCGTCCGGCATTTTAAGTCAAGCATAGTAGCGTTAGAAAAAATATTAAAAGTGCAAACACAGGATAAGCCAGAGGATACACCAAAGCGGTCGATAGGAAGTACTAACCTTACGTAGATTGGTTGAGTTAGAAAATTATATATGTGCCACTATCGCCATTCTTAGAAAAGATTTACCAGTTTTATCTGTAGAAGAGTGGAATATGTTTAACGAGCTGTGCAAGGTTTTAAAGCCTTTTGAAAAAGCCACCAAAGCCATGAGTGATGAAAATTATATGCCAGCCAGTACCATCATCGTCATGAGTCTCATGACTCGCTGTCTTAAGGATTCTTGCGACCAACTGCTCCTGGAGGGCTTTCTGGATATAACGAATAATGTAATGAACATTTAAAATAAAAACATAACAATTTATTGATGATATCAAGCAAAGTCGATCATCACATACGCCTGCTTATTTGGGAGAGTCATTGCCGTCCACATCCAGAGAGTCATCCCACCCTAATTGGTCCAGTGCTTACTCTACGATATCCTCTGTAAACTCACTGACACAAGCACGACCTACTCCAACAGTCCTTGTGCATAATGATTTAAGTTATAGTTTTAGAAACCGTGCCCCTTCCTATGAAGATTTGTAATTGCTTGATTTACGATTGAATAGGCAAGACTAACTGAGTTTACCGTCAACAAGTGCCTCATCATCACAAATCGATACATCAAGCAGTATTCAGAGTACTACGCCCAGTGTGACCTGAACAACCACACCCAACAACCATTAACCACCTTCATCACGCAATATTGAACTTCTAGATAACCAAGTCGTTAGGGTGTTGGTTAAAAGTCACCATGCACTCCGCTTGGTTGAAGAATCAGAATTTCGGAAATTAATAGAAATGGTTTCAAATTGCCCAGGCTTCAAACTTCCTACCAGAAAAACTGTCGACCACTCAAATACCTAAAACTTACGTGAACACATTTGAGGCTATTCGCCTTTAGTAATGAAAGTACAATACGTCTGTCTAGGTACTGATGGATAGACGGACATCTGTAACGAATCAAAGCTATATACACATATCAACACGGTCTAGGGATATTTCATACTCAATTAAATAACTCGAAAAGTACTAGCCGCATTGGAATCTTTTATACACCGATTTGTTTGTAATTTATCTCAGACTAATTCCAAATTCAAATTTTTGAAAATTCTTTTGTTTCGGTGGCATAAAAATGTCTTGATGTGTAGGAGAGGGAATTTTCATTTGTGCGAAATTTAGAAAACAATACGAATTACGTTTAGTTACAGTATTTTTTTTCATTTTTAAACGAAAGATAAAGTTTAAATTGAGGTATTGTAGCCATGCAACGCCAACATTTGACGAGGGCGGAGATGTTACGAGCTGTGGGAATGCTGGAAGCTGGGTCTGTTCAGCGTAATGTTGCTGAGGCCATAGGAACCCACCAAAATGTAATTTCAAGATTGTGGACACGCTATCGTGCCACAGGTGAAGTAGCGGAGAGGCACCGGGGGCCAAGTCGCATCACTACCCCCAGACAAGACCGATTTTTGCAAATTACTGCGCGAGCTCAACCAAATGCAACGGCGACTCAATTGGTCCAAAGGCTGCGAGTGGAACACCAAGTGCTTGTGAGTGACCAAACTGTAAGAAGGCGACTGCATGAAAGCAATCTACGCTCTCGTAGACCACTCCGGGTCCCACCTTTACGGAGAGGCAATCGTGGACGACGATTAGAATGGCTTCGGAACTACGTGGACTGGGGCCGTGAGCAATGGTCCAATGTGCTGTTCACGGATGAATCCAGGTTCGGCTTCCATCCAGATTCACGAAGGACGCGTGTTTGGCGAGTTCCTGGACGATGGAGCCGTCTTCAGAACCCTCAGGAAGTTCACCCATACCAAGGAGGAACAATTATGGTTTGGGCAGGAATTCGTCTTGGAGGACGGACGGATCTCGTTTGGGTGCGGGGCAATATGACGGCAGAACGATACGTCCAACAGGTGCTGGGGCCCGTAATCTTGCCCCACAGAACACAAATCATTCAAATCATTTCATTTATTTCAAGTAACATAATAGACTCATAATAACAATTGGTATAGGCATAACATAATAACATAACATTTTTACAAATTAAATTAAGATTAAAATTAAATTGAATTCAGATTAAAATTAAATTAAATTATATTAAAATTCAATTAAATTAAATTAGATTAAAATTCAATTAAATCAGATTAAAATTAAATTAAGTTAGATTAAAATTAAATTAAGTCAAGATTACAATCTGAATTCACATTAAAATTTAAAAACATAATTTCATTACAATATATTGTTCGTCAAATAAAGAAAGAAAGAAAGTAAGTAAGTAAGGGACACGTAACACGCTTGGAAATATAAATTTTATACCTCCAAGCGCGCCACGTGCCGCTTACAGCAGTGAGTTAAAATAGCACAATCAAGCCTTCCCGCGAGCGCAGCCAGCATGCAGTTGGGGCATGAGCATGCAAATGGAGCAAGATTTCCTGCTCATGCACGACTATGCCCGGGCACACACGGCGAGAACGGTAGCAGCTTGGTTACATACACACAATGTTAGGGTCTTAGACTGGCCTGCTCAATCGCCAGATCTAAATCCCATTGAGCATGCGTGGGATATGCTGCAAAGAAGAGCTCTGAAGGAAGTTCCTGAAAATCTGGCTACAGAAGATTAACTTTTTGCGCACCTCAGAAGGACATGGGACAATATTCCGCAGCAAGACATTGACAACCTTGAGCATGCCGAATCATTGCCGATGTGTTATGAACATCATGGGCGCTTTCTCAGACTACTAACTTCAAGTTTATAAACACAAATTAAATGATTTTTCTATTTTTTTTCAGTTTTTACTCATAAATTAAAAGTTAATTCATATACGGTTTCGTCTATGCTTCATTTTTTTTCCATAAAATCCTGAAATTTTAATCGAAGTACCTTAACCATTATTAAAAAATGGTAGAATATTAAATAACGTCTCTTTTAAATATATACATGTCATATAAATAATTTAACACATTGATAATAATTCGCTTTTTTTTAAATATCCCTAGACCGTGTTGTCATTGAACGGGTCATTCCGATTCTTGAACCATTTTATGAAATCACTAATGAGCTGAACTGCGAAAAATATGTATACCTATCCAAAGTCCTCATATTTGTACAGCTGTTGTCAAGACATGTCCTAACCATTATGTCGGAGCCCCATGAACAGGAACCTACGGAGCTTTATCGATAAAATAAACACGTAGATTCGTATCAGATTTCACGACCTGGAAAAGCAACCCTTCTACTCAGAGCACTATTTTCGACCCTCGATTCAAAAGGAGATACTTCCGAACTCTAGAATCTTATATTAGAGCCTACGATAGATTGAAGCGTAGGTTATGCGACATCCGTTTACCAAATGAAGCTTCAACACAGAATCACTGAGCAATCTCAATGTCCGAAATACCGACCAATTTAAAACGTGCCGGGATAACCTTAAGTAAGCGAACAGTGTAGTCATCAGCCTACTAATGTTCCCACTGCTGGGACACAGGTCTCGTCTCTGTGAGAGTAAGCGAACAACATTTTCAGGTGGAGGCAGGCCCAATCATCCACCATCGGGGTATTTTCAAGGACAAGTAGAAATATTACTTGGCCCAACATTAGATGGTCTTCCAAATAAATTATTAGATACCTACTCAATTTCAATAAGATTTATTTACCGTCTAATAAACTAAAGGAAGATGCAAAAGAAATATTACCGGCCATTGTAATATTAGATGCAATACTTGCCAGTTCAACTGCGGTAATTATAAACATACCAGCGGCTGGTATAATATAAAGAACCGGCTAGTAACTAGCCGACCATTAGCTCGCCATTATGCTCCCAGCACGTTATCAACACCAAATTGACTTTGGGAGGCGTGGACACTGCTACGGACGTTGAAGATAAATGTTTGTACAGACGGGTGGCTTTACACAGACAACTAAAAAGATGAGTTTGTATTTTAGTAATATGTCGGATTATGTCAATAAGATTATCATCTTAACCCAGCAGCTTGCTAATATAAATAAAAGAACAGATAAAACTGGTTCGTATGTTATTAAAGTTTGCAGAGAAATCAATCTAGAAAATCTAAATAGATATCACATTTTGGCCACTAGCCCATGGCTGCAGGTAGAATACAATCTCGTCACCGACAAGCGGTATATACTATGTATACGTCCTATTAGATTCGCCAATATTTTTTTACTAAATTTGTCATTAACAAATACATGTGCATTTGAATCCGTATATTTTTTTGATGGCCCTTGAATACATACGCTTCGCTTATATACATTTATGTATTTTAAAATTGTCAAATATATCCTGTATTTCGCGATATATTTGACAATTGTAGAAATAACGATTTAACACGATGTAACAACGTTTTTAAAAATTGTATGCGATTCTGATAACTACGTTGAGGCGAAAGACTGAGAAAAAAAATTGCTTCGAAATATTTCAAAAACCATCCATATAGTTGTGAGTTGTGACTGAAAGGAATATGAGCACACCGTGAATGACCTTATTTTCAGCACTAGTTCCATTAGTAATTGTTCCAATAGTAGGTAAGTGCCTGAATCCGGACCCATCAGGGAGAAAACACGTATTTCTACCGTTAAATTTAGATATAATAAAACTTAAAAATTAACAACTTGATACTATTATTATTCATGATTGGGAGAATAAAAGATGCAGAAAATGCAATGAATTAGTTGAATTTACTTATTACTTTATTAAAAATAGTAATATTTGATTTAAAGGGGACACAAGTGATGTTGTTACATGACATACCTCAAAATATTGTAGTTATACCAAATATTTAAAAATTGTTAGGTCCTATTGAAGATATTCCCTCAATCTTTGGAACAATATTCATATTTCGATCTGTATGTATGTGAGTTTGTTTGTTCGCGTAAATTGATGAAATTATTTTTCACTTGTTGTAAACACATAATATCACGCCTTTATTTCCCGAAGGGAAGGCAGAGGTGTGAAATACACCCAGTTTATAGTATAGAGTATTTTTTTTTTTATGGAGATGTCCAACTTTTGGAATGACCGCGGAGAGGAAGTCCCCCGGATTTCATCGACGCTCTCGAAGATGACGATTCGGAGTGCGAGGTGGGACTTCCAATGGAATTCGAAGACGATGACGATTTTATCTTTGTTGCAGCCAACCTGATGCATAGATTCGGTACTATCCCACTACTGGGACACTTGGACTCCTCTTTGTGAGACAATTGTTTTTTGTCATGCCTGTCTTGTTTCTTTGCACGTCATGATTGTCTTGTTGACTTTAACGGCATGATGTTTGATGGTGGTGCAGCGCGACGTGGAGCAGCAGCGCACCGTGGAAGAGGTAGGGGTCGTAGGGGCGTGGGGCAGCTGGAGCAGAAGCTGAGCGTGCACGTGGCGGAGCGCTAGGTGGCCCCCGGTGGATGAAAGGAGAGAGGTTGATCCAAGTGAATTTGGATGATGATGATGTGACTGAGAGGATGAGAGAAGACGATACGTCATGAGAGTCGTGAATGCGAGACTGGCAGCGAGACAGCGTGAAATTAATAGGGAAAGGAGAGTGAGAGCAGAGAATGGTGAGGAAGAATGGGAAGATGACAGCGAGGTCGAGTCGTTCTTTGCTGCGGAAGGGACTTCCAACCAATTTGATTGGTCACCTATGGGTGATTTTCAAGGCGCGAAGGAGGAATTACCTCAGCAAACTGGGGCGGTCGTCGCCTCTGAAAACGCGTATGAGGAGTTTAGGCAGTACTGGGACGACTCCATCATGGATCACATAGTGACTGAGACGAACCGTTACGCCGCAGGGCTAGCGAGTTCGTCTGCTTCATTTGCCCTTGAATGGTGACCCAACCAAAGTGTTCAGGAAAATGTCATCCCGCACTCGCTACCAAAATCTCTGCCGCGCTTTCCATTTAGTTGACAACAGTTTCGAGTACAGACTGACTCGCCCGACCTACTATTTTCACTTGGCCCGATCCTAAATCACCTAAATTCCAGATTTCAGTCATGTTACAACCCATCCTAACGAGTCCTTGACTTTGTGGAAAGGAAACCTATCCTTCCGCCAGTACATTAAGACCAAGGCAGCCCAGTATGGTTTGAAATCCTACGAGCTCTGTGTGTCGTCCACGGGCTACCTCTGGTCGTTCTTTGTTTAACTCGGTGCTGGCACATCCTACGATCCTGAGCTCCCATCCAATGTCCATAAAAGTATTTTTGGTACACCCTGTATATGTGCCCCCATCGCCATTCTTAGAAAAGATTTACCAGTTTAATCTGTAGAAGAGTGGAATAAGTAATACGTGGAATAACAAACTGTGTAAGGTTTTAAATAAAGCCTTTTGAAAAAGCCACCAAAGCCATGAGTGGCGAATAATGTAATGAACATTTAAAATAAAAACATAACTATTTATTGATGATATCAAGCAAGGTCGATAATCACATGCGCCTGCTTATTTGGGAGAGTCATTGCCGTCCATATACAGAGAGTCCCACCCTAATTGGTCCAGTGCTTACTCTACGATATCCTCTGTCAACTCACTGACACAAGCACAACCTACTCCAACAATCCTTGTGCCTAATAAAGTTATAATATATAAGTTATGATATAAGTTTTAAAACAGTGCCTTTGCGTATGAAGATTTTTAATTGTTTGATTTATGATGGAATAGGCAAGACTAACTGAGTTTACCGTCAACAAGTGCCTCATCATCACAAATCGGTATATCAGGCAGTATACAGAGTACTACGCCCAGTGTGACCTGAAAAACCACACCCAACAACCGTTAACCACCTTCATCACGCAATATTGAACTTCTAGATAACAAAGTCGTTAGGGTGTTGGTTAAAAGTCAACATGCACTCCGCTTGATTGAAGAACCAGAATTTCGGAAATTAATAGAAATGGTTTCAAATTGCCCAGGCTTCAAACTTCCTACCAGAAAAACGGTCGACCACTCAAATACCTAAAACTTACGCGAACACATTTGAGGCTATTCGCCTTAAGTAATGAAAGTACAATACGTCTGTCTAGGTACTGAGGGATAGACGGACATCTGTAACGAATAAAAGCTATATAGTTGTTACGGCGCATTTTATAGACGCCAAGGGCGAGTAAACTTCAGCCCTGCTGGGATGCATTAGTTATAATAAACGGCACACTAACCAAAACCTAGTCGCTTTCTGAAGGTTAATGATAAGTGATTGGCAAATAACTGGAAAGGTTGTTTGTATTATCAGTGACAACGCTGCAAAAAGCAGACATCAGATTAGAGGAGTGGAAATCTGTTGGTTGTTAGTTCATTCTTTGAACCTTTGTGGTTCACAGGCAATTAATAATACTAGCCAAATTGTCAATAAAGTGAAGAGCATCGTTGAATATTTAAAAAAAAAGCACGGTTGGTCTAACAAAATTAACAGAAATTTAAAAACAAATGGGTTTGCCTCAACTTAAGTTGAAACAAGAATGCCCAACACGGTGGAATTCATGCTACGACATGCTGAACCGAATCGTGCGTGTCAAAAATGCCGTAATAAGCACTTTGGCACTATTACGAAATGATTTATCTCTACAACCACAGGAGTGGGTGGTCATTGAACGGGTCATTCCGATTCTTGAACCATTTTATGAAATCACTAATGAGCTGAACTGCGAAAAATATGTATACCTATCCAAAGTCCTCATATTGGTACAGCTGCTGTCAAGACACTTAACAACTATTATGTCGGAGCCCCATGAACAGGAACCTACGGAGCTTAATCAATATATTAAACACGCAAATTCGTATCAGATTTCACGACCTGGAAAAGCAACCCCTCTACTCAGAGCACTATTTTCGACCCACGATTCAAAAGGAGAGATATATTAGAGTCTGCGATAGCTTAAAGCGTAGGTTATGCGACATCCGTTTACCAAATGAACCTTCAACACAGAATCCCTGAGCAGTTTCAAAATCCAAAATACCGACCAATTTAAAACGATCTGTTTGTAATTTAAAAGCTCGTTATATTATCTAACATCCTAGCACAATAATAATTTATAGCTTCTATTTCAAACAGCTAACCATTCTCACAGTAAACTTTCACCAAAATTCATTCAGTAGTCTTCTAGTCTTAGCGAATATACATACGAGTATTATGTGATCGTAGTGGTACCTCCTACGACTACTAACGCTTCTTTTTAGTGTTCATACTGTGTCGTAATCTAATTTTTTTCTGTTTTCAGGTGGAAGCAGGCCCAATCATCCACCAGCGGGGCATTTTCAAGGACAAGTAGAAATATTACTTGGCCCAACATTAGATGGTCTTCTTCCAAATAAATCATTAGATGCTCAATTTCAATAAGATTTATTTACCAGAAGAAATATTACCGGCCATTGTAATATTAGATGCAATACCTGCCAGTTCAACTGCGGTAATTATAAACATATCAGCAGCTGGTATAATATAAAGAACCGGCTAGTAACTAGCCTACCATTAGCTGGCCATTATGCTCCCAGCACGTTATCAACGCCAAATTGACTTTGGGAGGCGTGGACACTGCTACTGACGATATTTGAAGATAAAAGTAGACTGGTGGCTTTACAAAGATAACTAAAAAGATGAGAGTTTGTTTATTTCAGTAATATGTCGGATTATATCAATAAGATTATCATCTTAACCCAGCAGCTTGCTGACATAAAAGAACAGATAAAACTGGTTCGTACGTTATTGAGGTTTGAACAGAACTCAATCTAGAAAATCTAAATAGATATAACATTTTGGCCACTAGCCCATGGCTGCTAGAGGTAGAATACAATCTTGTCACCGACAAGCTGTATATGCCATGTATACGTCCTATTAGATGATCCGACAATATTTGACATTAAAAAATACATGTGCATTTGATTCCGTATATTTTTTGCTGGCCCTTGTACGCTTCGCTTATGTACATATGTATTTTAAAATTGTCAAATATATCGTGTATTACGCGATATATTTGACAATTGTAGAAATGACGATGTAACAATGTTTTTAAAAATTATATGCGATTCTGATAACTACGTTGAGGCAAAGACTGAGAAAAAAATTGCTTCGAAATATTTCAAAAACCATCCATATAGTTGTGACTGAAAGGAATATGAGCACACCGTGAATGACCTTATTTTCAGCACTAGTTCCATTAGTAATTGTTCCAATAGTAGATACGTGCATGAATTCGGACCCATCAGGGAGAAAACACGTATTTCTACCGTTAAGTTTAGATATAATAAAACTTAAAAATTAACAACTTGATACTATTATTATTCATGATTGGGAGAATAAACGATGCAGAAAATGCAATGAATTAGTTGAATTTACTTATTACTTTATCAAAAATATTAACATAAATATTTTGATTTAAATGGCACACAAATGATGTTGTTACATGACATACCTCAAAATATTGTAGTCAAACCAAATATCTATAAATTGTTAGGTGCTATTGAAATTATTCTTCCAATCTTTGGAACAATTAGTTCACTATAAATGTCATTTTACAAGAAATGCCGAGATGCTTTACTACGACGACAACGAAAGTAAATTATGTGAAAGTACAAAAGACCCTGTTTGCATCCATTTTCTCACATATGGTATTGTAGAGGAAATTCTAGAATTATTATTTGTATTATTTAATTTTGATTTATTGATTTTTGTAAATAATTACCAGACCTTTGAGACAAACGTGTCAATCTATTATAGATACAGGCCTGTGTCTATAATTAAGTGGAAAGATACCAAAAATGTCTTTGTTGCTACCACAGGTTACTGCCATATATGTTAAAATAACAGTCATAAAAGGAAAACAAGAAGATGGTTTCAAAAATGAGATGTTCTGTCCGCTGGCAATTCAGAAGTATGCAGAAAATATGAGGGGTGTGGATTTATTTGATCATTAGCATTACAGGTCATAGGATCAGGGCAATGCTTATATTTTGTACATGCAATGTCACTCCGGAAGAAGGACCACACACAGAAGTTTGTAAAACCTTACTGTATTGTTCAGGCCCAATTAAGGGTTAAAGCACCATAAAATTGTCTTTAATACAGTCTTTATTTAATAAAGCTAGCTCCAATATTATGGAAGTTATTGAGGTTTTTGTTACCGATCCTCTTTCTTTGCGCCCCAGTGTACTCCCCCACAAATGATCTTGAAAATCCGTCTGAATGTCAAATCCTTTTTTGAATCCGACGAACTTGCTCATCAAATAAGTGACGATATAAATTACAATGTCTCATCCGTAAACTCGGATGAATCGGACGCAGATGTTAGTCACCAAGATGCAACGTATACTCATAACCATCAAACTAAAATAAATAAACATCCGTTTAAGTATAAGCGCCGCGACAGTGTATACTGATATCAATCAGTATACACTGTCTCGGCGCTTATCGTCATGTAGTTCTAGCAGCTCATCGTCACCTAGTTCTAACACCTTTTCATCGTCAGAGTCATCTTCCGACAATTCCAATCCTGAGCCAGACAATTCTACACCCACTCGAGTTATAATACGTGTAATATGGATATTAGACAATAACCTTCATTGTAATTAGGTAATAAGAATACATTTAGAGTAGCTTCCTGGTGTTGCGATAACAGGAAGCATTAAGATTATAAGATTGCTTAACTATGAAAGAATTAGATAAGAAAATGCCTCGCGGTAGTGATTTACCAATTTGGAACTTTTTCGAGAAGTCCAATGAAGGCAATAAAATAGCTGCGTGCAATTATTGTCGCCGAGAGTTATCATTTAAATCGACGACAACAAAATAAGCTCATTTAAAACAAAAACACATTTGGGCATAGGTACCATATTTTTTTAAGTTGCGCCAAAACCCTGTCAGGGCCCGAATCTGTGGTGAGTAAACGAAGAATTGAATGAGGAGAATTTTCGTGGTGGAAGTGGAAATTCCGAATAAGCAACGGCATGCAGTAGTGGTGGCGAAACAGAGAGACACAGCAGGCATGCTACTAATTATGGTAATATTAACAGCTCAAGTCTTAATGAACCGCCCAAAAAGGTACAGCGGGTAATGCAGTTTGATTATTTAAAATTATTTGTTAATTTTAGTAATGCTTGACTAGTGGCAACCACTGTTCTTTAAATATGTCTTATCTGCGGATGCAGTGGACTGCAACATTACTACCTTAAGTTTTGTTAACCTATGTATTATATATTGCAGCAGACGCCCCCCAGCGCCCGCCACGCCTCTGCAGGAAGTTCCGGGGCGGCTACACCAGCGTCCGGTTCGTCCACGCAGCGTCGTTCTATCGCCAGGAGACAGGCAGCCCGTTTCGTTATTACCATCTAATAACTTTTATGATTTTAACTCATTAAAACCATTATTATGAGTTTTCCACAACGTGGAAGAACGAGACATCAACAAGACGCCCTAGAACAACCTGGACAATCCGGTGGTAACCGCCGTGGTCGCAGGGATGCTGAAAGGGGATATCAACACTTCGTTGATAGGAACCAGCTGGCTCAATGGTCGTATGAGCCACCGCCCTATGATCAGCAGTATGAACAACAACCAAACCGTAATAGAAGCAACAAACGGTCAGAAGGCTTTAAGAAAAACATTGAACAAAAGAAAGCCGTACGTGAAGCTGCGATGGTTAATTCCGCTCTTCCTCGCTCTACGATTGAAACCCCTCCAATCGATGAGCCTTTATACGACATTGGACCATATTCATTATTGACACCTATGCAGGATGTCCACTGTCAAAATTTTGAGTTTTCCGGATTCATTACAATAGTCGAAGAAGTCTACGAGAAACTCAGAGCCATAGATCCAAGATTGCTGGATCGGCTTCCATTTTCATTATTTCAACATGTTATGTGTAATCACCTTAACTTAACTATAGCTGAGGTAGCTAGGCAGAATGGCCAAAATATTTTAAATTTTCACCTTCGCTTCACTTCGCGTCTTCGCATCACTGATATTATAATTATAAATTGTTGCTTTGCCTATTTTAGGATCATAGGTTAACTATAGCTGAGGTAGCTAGGCAGAATGGCCAAAATATTTTAAATTTTCACCTTCGCTTCACTTCGCGTCTTCGCATCACTGATATTATAATTATAAATTGTTGCTTTGCCTATTTTAGGATCATAGGTTAGAGGGGTTAGTTTTTTTAAGTGTGCCCAGGTCCTCAGGAACTGTTTATTTCTCCGGAAAGCTTGCTCCTCGTTTTGTTAAGTGCCGTGTGACTAGGGTTATTTCTAGGACCATTTATGTCCTTAAGGACTGTTACTCCGTCCGTTTCGGGTCATATCATATAAAGGATATCCTGAAATGATCGCCTTTCCTCGCCAGGCTCCCAATCCTCACAATCCCACACCCTCCTTTGAAAACCGCCCTGCTTTTACTTCTACAAGGAAGTATTTCTTTATAATACTCGTAATGTTAAAGATCTGGATGTAATAGTAATCTCCAGGGATTCAGGCATGGTCATCATTCGTTCCGAGGACCATGATATTTTAACTTCAATAACTCAATATTCCCTTTTAAAAAAGGGACCTTCATGGTCCTCTTTTGTTCCGAGGTTCCATGATGTTTCAATTTCTTTTCCCTTTTAAAAAAAAAAAAGGGATCTTCATGGTTCTCATTGGGCCCAAGGGCCGTGATATTTCAATTTCGCTTTTTCTCTTTAAACTGAAGAAAGATCACCTACCTCCATTATGTTGGCGTCTAGGCCGCATAACAACCCTATAAATGCGGAACGAGACGGTGTCAGCAGAGTCACTGATGTCTACAGATCAAAAGAAACAATCAAGAGAGCAATCCATAAAGGAGATCACCCATTCTGGGATAATTTTTTTTCGCGGCCATCAAAAATAATTACATATTTTGAAAGAACACACAGAACGTATTATTTTTTACTATTGCGTCAAAGTCGAGAACAATTTGGTTTCGGAGATATACCCATTCTGAAATCATTTTGTTTTTGGCGGCCATCCGTAATATTTACATATTTTGAAAGAACACATTGAACGCATTATTTTATACTACGGCGTCAAAATCGAGAAAAATTTGGGTTCGAATATATATTATATATTATCAGGTAACAAATAGAACCTCGGCGATGGGTTTTTTTATTATTATTTTGTTAGTACCTCGCTGCACGTTACGGTAAAAACCTATCCTAATCTAGCACTCCCCTTCCTATTGGCTCCACCCCACACTACACAATAGATACGCGTGTCGTGACTCAGTTCAGTCATTCTCATCCGTCTTGACAAGAGCGTCGCTTTCGACAACCCTGACAAAGCCGAATGTCTAGCCGACAGCCTAGAGTCCTAATGTTCTCCCAGCTCCCAACCAGTAGACCAAGCGACCTCGACAAGGTTGATACAGAAGTCAAATTTAGAGCTTCATCCTAGTCGTTGAAGACCCTGATGATCTTCCCTTGCCTTCCGTCACTCCAGTGGGCCCATTACAGGCTGATGTAATAACCTACTTACTTACACATAATGATGTTATAGTGACTTATTTTACTGATATGATGTGTCCGCTTCCTTCGTATCACCTTCTGCATTTTTAACAAATAATAGGAAAAAATTCAGTTAATTATATAATTAATCAAATTATGGTCTTGGTGTAACTTTATTAACATATTGATCTTTTTTTTTGAAACCGAGCCGCTGATTTCGGAGGCTGCCAGTATGTAAGTAATGTTTTATTTGCATTTACTTAAAGTTAAGCTGTTACACTTTCTGTCTTGCAAGAGCAAGGCATAAAAGTTTTACTATGTATATTCTCTCAATTTTGGGTCCTGTTATCATGATGAATGTAACATTTAAATATTTTACAGCATCACTAGTACACCGGTCTGACCACACCGCTACGACCGGGCGATGGTAGCGGAGCGGCTGGCATACCTCCGGCGGCTCAATATAGAAGAGGGAGAGGAGCGGCGGCGGCTTGACAATGCCGAGCTGGCGGCCTTGAACGAGCGCTAGTGCGCCGCAGCAGTGGCCGCCGCCGAGGCCAGACTGGCTGCCGCACATACGGGGGTATTTGAACCTAAAAGCTGGCCAAAAATCATTTTCGCGTAATCTTCGGTATTGAAAAACAATTTTGTCGCTTAAATAGCTCAAGGTATCGCGTGGCGAGACTGGCCGCCGCCGGCAGCGCTAGCTAGGGGAGTTCTATAATAGAGAAGAGAGAGAATTTTACAAAATTGGAAATTGAACTTTTATAGAGCTCCCAGTTGTTATTATTGTTTATTACAAAATTTATGGAAACAAAATGTTGGTTGTTTTTTTTTACTATTGGCTTTAGCCTGAAAGAAGTTGTGGAAGATGTCCATCAGGCCATCAGCCATGACAGGCCCTGGGCCTGGCCATTTTCAAACTTAATTACTATCTGTTTAGTTCATTAATTTAAAAAAGACTAACGTAATGCACTTTAGACAACGTACACAAACAATCAACAATCTTAATATTCAATTTAATAATATCAATATCAATGAAGCTGACACAACAAAATTTCTGGGACTAATAATAGATTCTAAATTGAATTGGAAACCTCAAATAGAGGCACTTAGTAAAAAATTAAGTAGTGCAGCCTACGCTCTGAAACAGCTTGCTGTGGTTCTCAACACAGATGCACTAATTACTGCTTACTATGGATTAGTCGAATCAATGCTTAGATATGGAGTCATCTTTTGGGGGAATAGCACGGACAATGAAATAGCGTTTCGGGCACAGAAAAGGTGCATTAGATCGATGTTTAGACTGCAAACAACGGACAGCTGTAAATCTTATTTTGTAGAACGTAAAATCTTGACATTGCCATCATTATATATCCTGGAAACAGTAATGTTCATTAAGTCCAATCCTCATTTATTTCAGCGTTTGTCTGATGTTGTCCCTAGGAATAGACGTGATGATTTCAAACTCTGTGTTCACGGCACTAAAACAACTCTTATGCGTAAGAGCATATTTTGCATGGCTCCGACCATTTTTAATAAATTGCCCAAATTATGGAGAACATTAACTATATCTGCTCTTAAAAGTAAATTGAAGAGTTTAATAAATAACCTACTTATTCAAAAGTTTTTTGCAATGAGTTTCAAATTTAACTCTCAACAACGGTTTTGTTAGAATATCAGGTACCTGCTGATCAGTTGGACAATAAGATATAGTAAAATTTTCCTTAACATAGTTTTCATTAATAAAATGATATCTAACATCAATGTAATTTGATCGTTTGTTAAATGAACCTGTTTTTATAAGTTGAATAGAGCTTTGGTTATCAATGTGCATCTTTGTTGCGATATCACCTGAGTTATTTCTTTTATCAGTTTTTTAATACAAACTTTACAACAATCTGCTGCTGCTATAAATTCTGCCTCTGTAGAGGACAATGCCACTATTGGCTGTCTTTTAGAATCAATGCAATCAATGCCTAGTTGCGGCCAAGGATTGTATAGTACTTTTCTCAAACAATGCGCGGAAATTCAAACCAAGTAAATTATTCATAAATTCCAGAATCAATGACGAACAAAGTAAATTTTTCACGCGCAAATATGGTAATTTGTTTCTTCACAGCTCTATTTGCTAAGCCAGTTCGCAATTTAAATAAAATCTTTGATAAGTTACCTCCTTGGTTGCCATGTGTTGAAGTAAAAAGTTAGTTTCATTTTTAAATAACAGGACAGATATGAGTTTTCATAGTAATTTATTTGGCCGCTAAACACGCCAGTTATGGATTTTCATACTTACCCTACCCTACCTACCCTATAAACCTTCCCTGGACTACGACAAACATTTCAAGACCAAAATCAGCCAAATCGGCCCAGCCGTTCTCGAGTTATAAAATTACAATGAAAAGTGGCATTGATTTTTATACATATACGGGGTGGCAGGGACATCGACGCGAAGCCGGTTACCATGGATTCAGTACATGATTCTGAAACCCCCTGCGTTGAAATTTTTCGTCGGTTATTAAAAAAAAAATCTGCTGCTCCATACATTTTGACCGCGTAGGTATTGCACTTTTCTATGAAACAGCTGTTTTTTTTTTAAATTACCGACGAAAAATTTCAACGCAGGGGGGGGTTCAGGATCATGTACTGAATCCATGGTAAGCGGCTTCGCGTCGATGTCCCTGCCACCCTGTATTTAGATTATGACACCCGTTTGGATGTTATTATGGTTACTATGTCACTGGTTCATTAAATATTTGAAAACATATTGTTTGGAACTCTAAAGCAGATTGTAATTTGTTTTTTTTTGTAATTTTTCCGTGATTCCCCACAGTCAAAAATATGAGGAACCTCTTTTTTTTTTTTTAGGATGCCCGCTTGCTCTCTTTCCACCACTTTGCATTCATCACCGTGAAAACCCTCTTGGTGCAAGCTGATGTGGGAAGAACAGAGAGGAGAACAATTTTGCAACCCACATTTTCAGATAGGTTGGTATATAAATAATTAAATTAAGTTCTATTTAATATTTTTTTACGTAGGTACCTACATCATCATCATCAGCCTATGAATGTTCCCACTGCTGGAACACAGGCCTCTTCTCTATGAGAGGGAGTGGGCCGTAATCCACCATGCATTCGAATTACTTACATGATTTTTGAATTATGGATTTTAGTCAATGATACCAATATTATCGTGATATTTAGGTTCTTACCTGTGCAAGTATGGTCAGGGTCAGGGACTCAGGGTGCATAGTTTGATAAATGCAACTGGTGATTTCGTCATTTAACAACAGGGGTTAGGCGCCAACACATTTATTGTATGTACTCGGGCCTCAAATGTCCTTAGGCTATAAACTTCTTCACAAAATATGTAAAGACGCCCATTAGAAATACAAAAAAATTAAGTAGGAAAAGCTAAAAAAAAATTAACTATAATATATTTGTCCGAATTACTATTTGAAACAGTAAAAATTAACAAGAATCTAAACATTTTTTTTTTGTTAATAAATATTTTGCAATTATTTCATTGGCAATATTTTTTTTTTTTTCAGCTTTTATTCTTTTTTGTAACCAATATGCCACAAAAATCAAAAGTGTCCGTTGAAGATGCAGTTAATGTTTTACTTCGTTACCTAAATTATTTTGCATCGGATCAATTGCCTGAGTGGTCTTCAGATATATGGCACATTATGTCAAAAGAACCTGAATTTATAGGTAGATGGAATGTCTCCTGTGTTAGGACAAATGTTAGAGAAGATCGGCGTGAGATTCTGACTAAAGCACGAGAGCAGTTAGGATATTTTATTTCAACTAATAATAAAAACGATGAATATCATGACGATGATGACTGGGACGATGATGAAGATGTTGATGAGAACGTCAGTAAAAAGCGTGATCCAGATTATTTTAATAATGTTTATTCTAATCTGCAAAAGAACCTTTATACTTTTGACGTTAAGCTTTCGAGACATTTATGGACTTCAATACAAAAAATAACTCCTATTGTTGAAAATAAACTTCATTCTTCTGGATTGCAGCCTAAAATTTGGACAGATACAATAGCATTAGAATTCTGGAGACAATATCGACTAAAATGTGCATTTCTGTTTAAAAAAGGTTCAATTCAACAGTATGGGCATTATTATGTCACAATGATTGGTCGCTGTAAGAGCAAAAAGTGTAAAAAAAAATTATTTGGATATGTAGAAAATAATCCAGGAGAGGATGGTGGTGATGTTGTAATTAAAATTAACTGTCGAGATACGAGATTTGAGAAACATGAGGATTGTCATCGACCACTTCAAGGAAAAAGTAGAGATGAAATGAAGAGAAAAGTGAAAGAAAAAGGTGTTATAGGAAGTATTCATGATGCTGCTCAAAAACTTTGTGAACCGGGTGATACTCAATGTCCGGTTATGAGTAAACCCAACGTCTTGTATCAACTGAAAAAAGAGAGCATCAAGGAAAATTTTGATATAAATCCTAAAGATCGACAAGATCTTGTAAATGCGCTACTGTCCATCGATGAAACTCCAATTTATCGAAGCTCTATGATAGGTGTATGTGCTAAACCGTTTTGGGTATTTTACGCTACACCTTCTCAAATTCATTGTTTTCGGGAGTATCGTCGTTTACATAGAGAATGGTCATCAATTTGTATTGATGCAACTGGAGGAGTTGTCAGAAAATTCACTGGTCGCGATAATGAACGTACAAGTGCGATTTTTTTGTATGAAATTGTGATAAATTTTTACCACACTTCTGTATCAGTTTTTCAAATGCTGTCAGAAGCTCACGATTCTGATGTTATTACACTTTGGCTAAGAAAATGGGTGCGAGAAGTCAAACAATATCCTCATGAAGTTGTGTGTGACGGCTCACGGGCTCTTCTTAACCTCTAAGTCCGGGCCGTCGAAAATTAGGGACAATAATTGCCAATACCGTCAAGCCGGGCTGTCGACGATTAGCGACAGTACGTTCACGCTGATTCAAACTGTATTTGTACTATGCATAGGGGCTAATATGGTCTACAGTTAATTTTATTCTATGGATTTGGTAATATACTTGTCAAATACATCGACTAAAACGTCAAAATATGCAGAAACAATTCTAGAAAAAAGTAAAAATTGAACATTTTGGCACGGCAAAATGGCGACCGCGCATGCGTTCAGCGCGCTGCACTACGCGTCGTATTTATTTATTTTCTATTGTTTTTTAAGTGTAAATCGACGGGAAATGGTGATAATTCAATAATTAAGTAGTGTCGTCATCGTATATAGTTAATACTTGCACTAAATAACATCGTAATTACCTATTACGGACCCATCAAAAAATGTAAACAAACTCGTTTGTGAAAAAACGTGTTGATGTGATATTTGTTGTTTTGTGTGTGTTTTGTGCATGTAATCGCTGGTAAGTCATTTATTTTATATTCTTGAATAACTAATTAATAATAAAAATGCATAATACAGACAAAAAAAGAGTTCAATATTTTTTTGTCAACTAAATAATGTTACGTAATGATACGGTTATCTATTTATTGAACTTTTTTGATTATATGTGTTTTTATTTATTGTGTTTATGCGTAAATAATGGTTTTGACCGATAGTATATGTATTCATAATGTATCCTGCGAAATTTCATGTGAATCGAACCAGTAGTTTTATTATAAATAATCAAAACAATGAACAACGGAATTTCTTATAAGAATCTTATAAGAATGTTTATTTATCAATACTAGCGTTCGCTTACAAAGATTCTAAGTATTATAAAAAATCCTTTGTCTAATCAGGAACCCAAAACCATTAACGATAAGACTATTTACGTAACAAAAAGCTCTCAGTTTTTGTTTATGTTAGCGAGCTCTTATCTCTGACGCGCCGCGGGCGTGTCGCGCGGCTTGACGGGTTGTCGCGAAATCGCGAATCGCGCGGCTTTAGAGGTTAATGCAGTATCATTAGCATTCAATAATCGATCATTGTCCGATTATATTGAATTATGTTTTAATAACGCCAAAGGTGTAACTACAACCCAGCCAAACACATATATTCGCTTAGACACGGCCCATTTCGTTCATGCAGTTAGTACGTGGAAGTGTTGGAAGTCAGTAAGCCATAAAAATGTTAAGTCATTTTATTTATACTGTATTGCATTACTCATTGAATGTGATCAGTGGAAAGAGCTGGAAAGAATTTTAATATTAATATTGATTACTTGTAGTATTGAATAAGAAGATTCAATGGTTTATTATAATAAAAAATTGATTACTCCACTAGATGCTCGAGTTGAGTTGGAAAATCTTATAGGCAACAGAAAAACTAAAATAATTATTGATGATGTTGAAGAAAAAATAAAAGCTATGGATTTAGATGCTGATTGCTGATAAAAGTTTATAGTTTAAAAGCTAGTACACCATTAAGCCAGAAAATCAATGAAAATAATTTATTGGATGCTGTTGAAAAAGTAAGCCGAAAAATCACAAAAGAAGGTAAATATTTTCAAGATTGCCCTGAATTGAAATTAATAAATAATCTGATGGAATCTAAAAATAATAAAGAAAATGTTCCAACTATCCAGAAAAAAGGGAAACGCAAAGAAACATACTTATTAGTAAATGGAAATAAAAGTGGGCCAATTGTTCACAGCGGTTTATTTTTTTTAGCTCAAAATTCATGTCCTTTTGATAGTGTAATGCAGTTGCTTTTTAATGGAGTGCTAGAGAATGAAAGCTTCAGAGAATATTTAAGAGGTTCAAAAAATTTGAGCTTTAAACTCGTTTTACGTTTAATGGAACAAGGTGTGAAGAACAACCCAAAGATATATGATGAACGATTTTCTATTTTGTATAAACTTTACAAAGTTATAGACCCAAGAGAAAACATACCATGGACAGATGAAAAAGAAAGTAAAGTTCTCACCATATCACGTGTGAAGATAATGTCACTAAACTATGGAATAATTTGTTTAAAGATGAGCCTAGTTTATTTGAAAAATTTGTATGTAAATCACAGCAGTGCAATTTTGAATTAAGTAAGCCAGCATTAGGCGTCAATTATAAAACTCTACTTAATAATGGAATTCAGGATTTGGAGAAGGCTTTGATTTTTCGCGGTACTTTCAAAAGGCTCTGTCCGTCTTGTAACAACATGCAAACTTGTGAACAAAAGCTCAACATGTACATATATATTGAGCTAGATGTCAGGTTGCGTAGCAACGTTGAAGGTCTGTCATGCAAATTGAAAGATTTTCCCATTATTTTAAATATAGAAGAAAATGTAAACAGAAGTCTACGCTATCGGTTGGTATATTTTAGCTATTTCATTCATCGATCACTAATAAAGAACTAGATACACAATCCCAAACAAAAGTCCTCTTAAAACTGTCACCAAATTGTGTTTAAGTAATAATAGTTGAAATAAATATACATTAATGTAAATTCAACCTTAAACACAATGCTTAAAGTTTATTTCACAAAGCTATGTTTAAAAAGCAATAATCTTTTACGACCGATACTATGTTACATGTTTACCGTCGGAGCGTTCGAATGCTACTAAATCAAAAGCGCACCCAAATGTTCAAGTGGGTGCTCATTCGGTGAGGACATTTTTTGCCGCTGATTGTGTATCTAGTTCTTTATTAGTGATCGATGATTTCATTTTATAAAATAGTTTTTTTTTATTCTAATAATTATTTCAATTTTCAGTTTATGTGGAGTTATTGGGCATCATGCGCGTCATTATATTGCCTATTGCCGCAGATTTTCAGGAGTGTGGCGATTTTATAACGATCTATTACCAGCACCACAAATAATAGGTGACCATACTCAAATTGTGCCGCATGGGGTACTATCTAATATATAAAATTCTCGTGTCACGGTGTTTGTTGCCAAACTCCTCCGAAACGGCTTGACCGATTTTTATGAAATTTTTTGTGTATATTAGGTAGGTATGAGAATAGGATGTAAACTATTTTTCGTACCCCTAAGTGATAAGGGTGGTCCACCCCAAGTTTTTTTTTTTGTTTTCTTGGACAATTTTTTTTATTGTTATTTTTTATGATTTGGCATTAAAAAATACATACAACCCTAAATTTTCACCCTTCTACCACCAACCCCTATTTTTTAATAGCGATATTAGTATTTTAATAATTTTCTAAAGAGCAGTGGTGGCCCAGTGGTAACGGCCATGACTTACGAGTTGTAGGTCATGGGTTCGAACCCAGGCAGGTGCTTTACTTTGTGTAAATAATTTCATGACCACTGCTCTCAAAACGGTGAAGGAAAACATCGTGAGGAAACCGGCATGTGTTAGAACCAAAAAATTCGAAGACATGTGACATCTACCAACCCGCACTGGGCCCGCGTGGTAGATTACAGCCCACTCCCACTCACAGAGAGGAGGCCTGTGTCCCAGCAGTGGGAACATTAATAGGCTGATGATGATGAATAATTTTCTACTCTTGGCGGTCGATAATAATTGATCAGTTACCACTCGATCAGTTATTCCCGTCAGCAGGCGTCTACCAGTGTCACTTCTCATCCCGTAAACAGCACAGAGTAAGGATGAGAACGAAGCCGGTCTCCTGTCGTTCTCTCACAATAAGCTTTCTCTCTTTAACTCACTAAAGTTTAGGGCCTAAATTTGAACAGGCGAGAACGGCTGGACCGATTTCACTAATTCTTTTTTCGTTATTGTAAGGAGAAGAATCTTAGGATAGATAAGTGAAGGTAGGGTGTAAGGTAGGTAGGTAGGTATGTAGGTAGGTAGGGTAGGTAGGTAGGGCAGGGTAGGTAGATAGGAAGATAGGGGAAGATAGGTAGGTAGGGTAGGTAGGTAGGTCGGGCAGTGTAGGGTAAATAGGTAGGTAGGTCGGGCAGTGTAGGGTAGGTAGGGCAGGGTAGGTAGGTAAGTAGGTCGGGCCGGGTAGGGTAGGTAGATAGGAAGGTAGGTAGGTAGGGTAGATAGGTAGGTCAGGGTAGGTAGGTAGGTCAGGCAGTGTAGGGTAGGTAGTTAGGGCAGGGTAGGTAGGTAGGTCGGGCAGTGTAGGGTAGGTAGGTAGGGCAGAGTAGGTAGGTGCGCCGTAGATAAGTACTTACTGCTACCCGTGCGAAGCCGGGGTGGGCAGCTAGATTTTAATGAAATTTTTTGTGTATATTTGGTAGGTTTGAGAATAGGACGTAAACTATTTTTCGTACCCTTATGTGATAAGGGTGGTCCACCCCAAATTCTTTTTTTCTTTTTTTGGTCAAATTTTTTTATTGTAATTTTTTTATGATTTGGCATTAAAAAATACATACAACCCCAAATTTTCATCCTTATACCACCAACCCCTATTTTTTAGTAGCGATATTAGTACTTTAATAATTTTCTACTCTTGGCGGTCGATAATATTGATCAGTTACCGATCAGTTATTCCCGTCAGGCGTCTACCGGTGTAGATAGGTAGGTAGGTCAAGCAGGGTAGGGTAGGTAGGTAGGGCAGGGTGGGTAGGTAGGTATGGTAGGGTAGGTAGGTAGGTCGGGCAGGGTAGGGTAGGTAGGTAGGGCAGGGTGGGTAGGTAGGTATGGTAGGGTAGGTAGGTAGGTCGGGCAGGGTAGGGTAATTAGGTAGGGCAGGGTAGGTAGATAGGTGAAGGTAAGTAGGTAGGGTAGGTAGGTAGGTCAGTCAGGGTAGGGTAGGGAGGTAAGGCAGGGTAGGTAGGTCAGGCAGTGTAGGTAGGTAGGTCGGGCAGGGCAGGGTAGGGTAATTAGGTAGGGCAGGGTAGGTAGATAGGATGATAGGTGAGGGTAGGTAGATAGGGTAGATAGGTAGGTAGGTTGGTCAGGGTAGAGTAGGGAGGTAGGGCAGGGTAGGTAGGTAGGTCGGGCAGTGTAGGGTAGGTAGGTAGGGCAGGGTAGGTAGATAGGTAGGTGCGCCGTAGATAAGTACTTACTGCTACCCGTGCGAAGCCGGGGAGGGCAGCTAGTATTTATTAGAAAATTCAGCAGGCGAATAAATAAAAATTGACTACTCCCCGCCAACTTAAGGGTAATTTTTTATTTTATTTTTTATAAGAAAACTAAGAACGAACAAACAAAAAAAATGATCTAACAATAAAGAACAAACGACGAACAAACGAAATGGCCAAAAAAAATATTAAAAAGTTGACTACTCTCCGCCAACTTAAGGGTATTTTTTTATTTTATTTTTTATAAAAAAACTAAGAACGAACAAAAAAAAAAAAGAGCGAACAATCACGAACAAACGACAAACAAACGAAATAGCCGAAAAAAATTAAAAAAAAACGATTTGCCCCCGCCAACTTAAGACAGCCGGGCGAAGTAATCTTTACGAATCTTGAAACTTTGTGTTTTTTTATTGCGGTAAGTGGATTGATTTTCATTTATTTATTATTAGATACTACATCGTTGTAAATAATAATTTCATGAAATAGCATCATAAAATGTTATTTTTGAACAAAGAAATGTTTCGAGATAAAATCCACCATGATGTCGGAATTATTTTGATGAATTTCGACTGTTTAATTATTTAAAAAACAAAATTTCCCGTCGATTTACACTTAACCGGTCCGGCTTCACTGTGTTTTATAAGGACGAAAAATTCCAAATCAGTCAAGCCTCACTGTGCGTTTCCGACACAGTCCGTTCACGCTGATTCAAACTCTTATTTGTATTCTATATACCGGCTGATATGGTCTGTGGTTGGTTTTGTTCTATGGTAGGATAATATAACTGTCAAATAAATAGACTAAAACAGAAAAATATACCACCTCGTCTCAATGGAAAAAAAAAGTTGAACTGACGTTTCCGTCGTTTCACATTCTTAGAGATACGGGTGCCACGGGCGAACTAATCTGGAATAATCTTCAAACTTTGTGTTTTATATTGCGGTATGTGGATATATTTTCATTTATTATTATATACTACATCGTTGTAAATAATAATTTCATGAAATAGCATCATAAAATGTTATTTTTGAACAAAGAAATGTTTCGAGATAAAATCCACCATGATGTCGGAATTATTTTGATGAATTTCGACTGTTTTTGTGTATTAGTCGTCAGTAAATAGGTGAATATTCATTTCTATTTAGTTATTAGACCGTTGCACGTAATATTTTCACGAAATATCATCATAAAATCACATTTTTGGACAAAATCAAATTACGTAAAACTCGTCGCTCAAGGTCGTAAAATTTGCAAATTATGTTGTGTTTTTGCGTGTAATCGACGATAAATGTATGAATATTCATCTATAAGTTGTTATTACATCGTTGTAGTTAAAGTGGTAGATAATATTTGCAGTAAATTTCATGGAATCATTGTGAAATGTGTCGAAAAAAAATTCGTCAAAACTCATCATTTTTGACTTGTTTTAAGCCGCCCTCCGACGGTGCGCCATATCGCGGACGCACGCGCACGACGCACCGTGGGAAACCTAGCGTGCGTGATAGCGCAGACGCGCGTTGTACGCGTGCGTGGCGGTGCGTCCTCGTGCGGGCTGGTGCGCGTCCGCGATATGGCGCACCGTGGGAGTTGGCTTTTACAATGAATTGAGTGTGTCTGTAAGATTTGTACTGTATGTTTTGGTCATTCGAGGTGCATTTCATACTATATTCTATATATTTCAATCCTAAATATGATAAATGAAAATAAGTTCGTTGACCGTGACAGTTGAATTTTGAATTGGCGCATATAGTACGTAACTACGCTGTCCAGTCATATCGATAGATGTTATCGATGTATCGATATTTTACCGACTTCAAAGTAAAAGAAGGTTCGAATGTATTTCGACCTGTATGTGAGTTTGTTTGTTCGCGTAAATTGATGAAATTGTTTTTCACTTATTATAAACACATAATATCACGCATGTATTTCCCTAAGGGAAGGCAGAGGTGTGTAATACAACCAGTTTATAGTATAGTGTATTTTTTTTTTGTAATGTCCAACTTCTGGAATGAACAGGGGATCAGGTCCCGCCGGACTTCATCGAAGCTCTTCACTACGGTGATTCGGAGTCCGAGGCGGGACTTTCCGACGCTGAATTCTTGGATGACGACTGGTGGGACGAGGAGCGCCTCGACGTCGAAGGGGCGGTAGACGAGGCGCTCGATGCGGCGCGCCCACAAGTCAAGCCCCCAGCCCCAGTCGTCATCGAGTTTGTGGAGGAGGAATATGATGTAAAATATTTTATAAAAATTATAATTTTTAAATGTTTTTTTATATCTGTTTTTTAAGAAATATTTTAAAATGTAAATAATATGTATTTAAATGGAATAAAAGAAATAATAATGAAAGTAATTATACATTTTTCTTCGTTGCAGTCAACCCGATGCATAGGTCCGGTACTACCCCACTACTGGGACACTGGAACTTCTTGTGAGATAATTGTTTTTTGTCATGCCCGTCTTGTTTCTTTGCATGATGTTTGATGGTCCGTTTACTGTTTGGTTTTGGTGTGCTTTATGTTTTGATTTTAGGTAATAATCTTATTGTCATATTTTTCAGGATGGCGAGGCCGCTGTTGCGCCTGCCCCACTTTCCTCTGCATTTGACGAGGACGGCAGCCCGCTGCCAATGTGAGTAGTTATATATATACCTGTTTTTTTTTATAAAAATTGTTTTCTGCATGATAAATGATAATAAATGAAAACCTTTTATTTGATAGGTCAAGATCGCCGTCGCCGTCACCTTCGTTCTCGCCGCTGTCGTCACCGCGGGCTTCGACCGCTGCTGCTGGCTCAGGCTCGCCGCCCGCCCATGTTCCGTAAGTGTTAAAACTTGTATTTATTAGTCTTGTACGTCTTCTTCGTAAATTACACTTTTTTATGTTAGCTTACACTGCCCCACTGCAGAGCAAAGGCCTCCCCCAAATCTTTCCAAACATCCTTTTCCAGGGCTACCTCGATCAAACCCTTGCGTTAAGCGTCTAGATCGTCTCGTAATAATATTTACATTTTTTTTTATCTTAGGCCTACTGTCTTTGTGCCCCGCCCCGACTCGCCCGTGCAGGACTATGTCTTCCACCTTGCCAACGAACATGCGCTGTTCATGCAGGTGGATGACGTGGTCCAAGACGTGGCGGAGGACATGGCGGAGGGCATGGCAGAGGAGGGCATGGCAGAGGACGTGGTGGCGTGGCGGGTCTATTCTAAAATAAAATAAAAACTTATTTCAAGAATATTGTTTATTATTTTTCTTCCATAAACTTAGTAAAATACATTCATTCATTCATTCATTGATGTCGGAATTATTTTGATGAATTTCGACTGTTTCTGTGTATTAGTCGTCAGTAAATAGGTGAATATTCATTTCTATTTAGTTATTAGACCGTTGCACATAATATTTTCACGAAATATCATCATAAAATCACATTTTTGAACAAAATCAAATTACGTAAAACTCGTCACTCAAGGTCGTAAAATTTGCAAATTATGTTATGTTTTTGCGTGTAATCGACGATAAATGTATGAATATTCACCTATATGTTGTTATTACATCGTTGTAGTCACAGTTTTCGATAATATTTGCAGTAAATTGCATGGAATCATTGTGAAATGTGTCGAAAAAATGTTCGTCAAAACTCGCCATTTTTGACTTGTTTTACAATGAATTGAGTGTGTCTGTAAGATTTGTACGGTATGTTTTGGTAATTCGAGGTGCATTTCATACTATATTCTATATATTTCAATCCTAAATATGATATGTGAAAATAAGTTCGTTGACCGTGACAGTTGAATTTTGAATTGGCGCATATAGTACGTAACTACGCTGTCCAGTCATATCGATAGATGTTATCGATGAATCGATATTTTACCGACTTCAAAGTAAAAGAAGGTTCGAATGTATTTCGACCTGTGAGTTTGTTCGCGTAAATTGATGAAATTGTTTTTCACTTGTAGTAAACACATAATATCACGCCTGTATTTCCCTAAGGGAAGGCAGAGGTGTGTAATACACCCAGTTTATAGTAGTGTATTTTTTTTTTTGTAGATGTCCAACTTCTGGAATGAGCAGGGGAGGGAGGTCCCGCCGGACTTCATCGAAGCTCTGCACTACGACGATTCGGAGTCGGAGGCGGGACTTTCCGACGCTGAGTACCTGGATGACGACTGGTGGGACGAGGAGCGCCTCGACGTCGACGCGGCCGTAGACGAGGCGCTCGATGCGGCGCGCCCAGAAGTTAAAAATTATAATTTTTAAATGTTTTTTTATATCTGTTTTTTAAGAAATATTTTAAAATGTAAATAATATGTATTTAAATGGAATAAAAGAAATAATAATGAAAGTAATTATACATTTTTCTTCGTTGCAGTCAACCCGATGCATAGGTCCGTACTACCCCACTAACTGGGACACTTGAACTCCTCTTTGCGAGATAATTGTTTTTTGTCATGCCCGTCTTGTTTCTTTGCATGATGTGTGATGGTCCGTTTACCGTTTGGTTTTGGTGTGCTTTATATTTTGATTTTAGGTAATAATCTTATTGTCATATTTTTCAGGATGACGAGGCCACTGTTGCGCCTGCCCCACTTTCCTCTGCATTTGACGAGGACGGCAGCCCGCTGCCAATGTGAGTAGTTATATATTTACCTGTTTTTTTTATAAAAATTGTTTTCTGCATGATAAATGATAATAAATGAAAACCTTTTATTTGATAGGTCAAGATCGCCGTCGCCGTCACCTTCGTTCTCGCCGCTGTCGTCACCGCGGGCTTCGACCGCTGCTGCTGGCTCAGGCTCGCCGCCCGCCCATGATCCGTAAGTGTTAAAACCCTTGCGGTAAGCGTCTAGATCGTCTCGTAATAATATTTACAATTTTTTTATCTAAGGCCTACTGTCTTTGTGCCCCGCCCCGACTCGCCCGAGCAGGACTATGTCTTCCACCTTGCCAACGAACATTCGCTGTTCATGCAGGTGGATGACGTGGTCCAAGACGTGGCGGAGGACATGGCGGAGGGCATGGCAGAGGACGTGGTGGCAGTACAGCCGCAGCAGCAGGGTCGCCCGCGGCGCGGCGCATTGGTGCGCCGCGACGTGGTGCAGCGGCGCAGCGCGGAAGAGGTAGGGGGAGTCGAAGGGGGCGTGGGGCAGCTGCAGCAGCGGCTGGGCATTCGCGGCGCCCCCTAGTGGACGAGAGGAGATATGCTTGTGGAAATGCATGTAACTGATGAGGATGTGTCTGATAGGTTGAGAGATGAAATCATGAGAGTGATGAATGCACGAGCGACAGCGAGACAGCGTGAGATAAATAGGGAAAGGAGAGCGAGAGTGGAGAATGCTGAGGAAGAGTGGGTAGATGCGGATGACGTCGACGACGGTCGAGTCGTTCTTTGCTGCGGAAGGAACTTCGAACCAATTTGTTTGGTCACCTATGGGTGACTTTCAAGGCGTTAAGAGGAGGAATTTCTTCCTTAGCAAACTGGGGCGGTCATCGCTTCCGAAAACGCGTATGAGGGGTTTAGGCAGTATTGGGACGACTCCATCTTGGAGCACATCGCTACCGAGACGAACCGCTATGCCGAAGGTATAGCGCGTTCGTCTGCTTGTTTTGCCCGTGAATGGTACGAGACGAACCATCATGAGATTTTGGTCCTGTTTTCGTTCTGGATGATGCTCGGAGTTTTTTTATTTTTATTTATTTATTTTTATTCCCAATTTTTACATTGTGTCAAAAAGTATTAATTATAAACTAACACAAGATAAAGACATACAAATAAAATTTAAAAAATAAAATGAACAAAAATACATAATTTAAATTATTCAAATACGATACAAATGTCAAAAATTACATAGTATGTCAAAAAAATCAAATACAAGAAAAAAAGGTTAACAATCATGACAGTTCCCCATACACAGTCCCTACACTTCACTGAGAAACTCATCAAGTGTATAATAGCACTTTTCCAGCAGAAATGACTTAAACTGGTTTTTAAACTGATTTATATTATATATGGATTTTAATTCTACTGGTAGTTTATTATACAGTTTAATTGACTGATAGCTTGCAGCATGACTAACTACTTTCAAATGCGGTTGTATTTTATATTGTAAATCTTTACGCCTTGTAGCTTCCCGTTTATTTCTTTCTTCAAGTGTTTCGAAATTGTGTAGCTTTTTCATGAGGTCTGTGAGTAGAACTAAAATATACAAGCAAGGCACCGTTAATATTTGCAGTTCTATAAAGTACTCCTTACACGATTCCCACTGTGGAATTCTAACCATGGTTCTTATGGCCCTTTTTTGGATAACAAAAGCAGTATTCAAATTGTACGCGTAGCTACCTCCCCAAAGAGCTATACTGTATCTCAGCTTTGACTCAACAAGCGAGTAATATACTATTTTTAATTGTTTAATAGAAATCTCATCTCGAAGGCTTCGAAGGGCATAGCAAGCTGAACTAATTGAACTTTCTATGGCTGTCAGTTCCTTTTTCCAGTTTAGGCTTTCGTCGATATAAATACCAAAAAATTTCACGCTGTCTACTAATATTAATTTATTATTATTCAAAGTTATGTCAATTGAATCTTTGTTTCTCGCTGTAGTTCTAAATAACATGGCATTCGTTTTATTTGTATTTAAGTTGAGATTGTTGATGGTAAACCAAGAATGAAAGAGAGCCAGAGCCTTATTAACCTTACTTCTTAGAGTTTCTATATCTCATTCATCTGTCAGTCATCTGGATCATCTGGATGCCCTGCATCAAGTCTTGCTTCTCCCTAAATCCTTTATTACAGACCAACATTTTTAGGAAAATGTTATCCAGCACTCGCTACCAGAATCTCTGCCGTGCTTTCCATTTAGTTGAAAACGGTACCAGAATACAGACTGACAAGCCCGACCGACTATTTTCACTTGGCCTGATCTAAGATCACCTAAATTCTAAATTTAAATCATGTTACATCCCATCCCAACAAATTTCGATAGACGAGTCCTTGAGTTTGTGATTAGAGTAGATCACTAAGAGTTGTTGCAGTCAGGGAAAAACTTATCCAAGATCGATTTATTAAAGATGATCTCAATCTCTTGCTAGACTTCGTTAACCAAGAATCAGGCACAACCAACAATGGTAACACAGCGAGGAGGTTTTTGGAGTTTCCTGATAAAACTGCAGCGATCACTGGACTAGATGAAGACCTGACCCGCAGGTTTGCTCTGATTCTGCAAGCTATGACATCTGGAGAGCTTATAGATGTGCCTAAAAAAGAATACACTAAAATAACCGCCGGAAAATACGTGAAACTGTATAATTGGTACCACATGACATCGACCGTACACAAATTATTAATTCATAGAGGGGACATAATCGCAGAAAATGCTTTTGTGCCAATTGCGAATCTTTCGGAATAAGCTTCAGCGGCCCGGAACAAAGATTTTAAGAGGTTAGGGGAACACCATTCGAGGAAGAACAGCAGACAAGCATCAAACGAGGATGTCCTCAATATGCTTATCGTCTCTTCTGATCCTCTTATTACTTCAAGAAGACCAAAACTGAATGCCCATAAGAGGCAGACATACTTTAAGAAAACTTTAGACTTTTAAAATATCCCACGGGAACGTACTACCGGTAGTACGTACGGTATGGTACGGTGTTTCCGTGGAACGGTAGTCGTATCATCTGTCAATGACCAAGATACCGGTGAAGAGGTTATTGAGAAGCTCAGGACGGCGGTCGACGCCAGGAACAAAGGTACTAGGGTGGAACGGCTGCGCAAGTCGGACCAGAAGGTGGTGGTCGGCTTCAGAACCAGGGAAGAGCTGACAAAGGTAACGGACCGGATAAGGAAGACGGGAGGCCTGGTGGTAGAGGAGGTCAAGAATAAAGATCCGCTCGTCATCATAAAGGACGTCCTCTCCTGCCACTCTGATGTGAAGGTTACCCAAGCCCTTTAGCGGCAAAATACCCTATACCTAATGATAGGGAACATTCCAGTGGAGGATTTGGGGCCCCCACATGTGCCACGTCATTCTGCGGGTGTCCCCCTACCGTGTGGCAGATGCTGTCTATGGCAGGTCGCGCGGACATCGACCTACAGCTAGTGCGAGTGCAGGATCAGTCCCCACAGGTGCAGTGCACTCGCTGTCTGCGCTTCGGCCACAGCCGAAGACTGCACGCAGCCCGCTGACCTCTGCATCCACTGCGGCGACCCCACAAGCGGGCTGACTGCCCGTCACGGCTGGTAGCGGATGCACTGAAACGCCATTATTGCCTGTTGGCGAAATTAGAGACTACTGACCACAGTGCCTTCGACAGCGAGTGCCCGATAAGCGCAAAGTGGGACGCATTGGCATGCCTGTCGGTGGCGTATTGCTAAGGTGGAATCAGTCTTTCTCGGAAGTGCCCGCCCAAACTACCAAGTAATCCAAGCGAATCTGCAGACGAAGAACCTTGCGAACCAAGAGCTGATGATAGTGGCTAGCGAGCGGAAGGTCGCATTCGCACTGCTTCAGGAGCCTTACGTGGGTGGTGTTAAAAGGATGCGAGACCGAGGAGTAATAGAGTCTACAAGTTCGCGGAACAAGGAAGTGGAACTGTGAAGGCGGCAATAGTCTGACTGTCTTTGTGTCCCGCCCCTACTCGCCCGTGCAGGACTACGTCTTCCACCTTGCCAACGAACATACGCTGTTCCTGCAGGTGGATGACGTGGTCCAGGACGTGGCGGAGGACATGGCGGAGGACGTGGTGGCAGACCAGCCGCAGCAGCAGGGTCGCCCGCGGCGCGGCGCGGGAGCGCGACGTGGTGCAGCGGCGCAGCGCCGAAGAGGTAGGGGGGTCGTAGGGGGCGTAGGGCAGCTGCAGCAGCGGCTGGACATTCGCGGGCCCCCAGTGGACGAGAGGAGATATGCTTGTGGAAATGCATGTAACTGACGATGATGTGTCTGATAGGTTGAGAGATGAAATCATGAGAGTGATGAATGCACGAGCGACAGCGAGACAGCGTGAGATAAATAGGGAAAGGAGAGCGAGAGTGGAGAATGCTGAGGAAGAGTGGGTAGATGCGGATGACGTCGTCGACGGTCGAGTCTTTCTTTGCTGCGGAAGGAACTTCGAACCTATTTGTTTGGTCACCTATGGGTGACTTTCAAGGCGTGAAGAGGAGGAATTTCTTCCTCAGCTAACTGGGGCGGTCGTCGCTTCCGAAAACGCGTATGAGGGGTTTAGGCAGTATTGGGACGACTCCATCTTGGAGCACATCGCCACCGAGACGAACCGCTATACCGAAGGTATAGCGCGTTCGTCTGCTTGTTTTGCCCGTGAATGGTACGAGACGAAAACCATCATGAGATTTTGGTCCTGTTTTCGTTCTGGATGATGATGGAGGGCATCCAGCTTGCTTCTCCCTAAATCCTTTATTACAGACCAACATTTTTAGGAAAATGTTATACAGCAGTCGCTACCAGAATCTCTGCCGTGCTTTCCATTTAGTTGACAACGGTAGCAGAATACAGACTGACAAGCCCGACCGACTATTTTCACTTGGCTCGATCAAAGATCACCTAAATTCAAAATTTTAATCATGTTACATCCCATCCCAACAAATTTCGATAGACGAGTCCTTGAGTTTGTGATTAGAGTAGATCACTATGAGTTGTTGCAGTCAGGGAAAAACTTATCCTAGATCGATTTATTAAAGATGATCTCAATCTCTTGCTCGACTTCGTTAACCAAGAATCAGGCACAACCAACGATGGTAACACAGCGAGGAGGTTTTTGGAGTTTCCTGATAAAACTGCAGCGATCACTGGACTAGATGAAGACCTGATCCGCAGGTTTGCTCTGATTCTGCAAGCTATCACACATCTGGAGAGCTTATAGATGTTCCTAAAAAAGAATACACTAAAATAACCGCCGGAAAATACGTGAAACTGTATAATTGGTACCACATGACATCGACCGTACAAAAATTATTAATTCATAGAGGGGACATAATCGCAGAAAATGCTTTAGTGCCAATTGCGAATCTTTCGGAATAAGCTTCAACGGCCCCGAACAAAGATTTTAAGAGGTTAGGAGTGTAAACAAACTCGCGACATATATTTAAATTTTTACCATTGGTATAACATGCCAGTGACTGTACACAAGATCTTAGTACCTGGCGCTGACTTTATGAGACATTCAATCATATCTCTAGGCCAAATGTCTGAAGAGGCTTCAGAAGCCAAGAATAAAGAGATCAGAAAAGTGCGATTGGGCCACACATTAAAAACTTCGCGTCACAGAACGAATTACGATTTAATCAAGTATATGTTGATGTCATCTGACCCATATATAACTTTATTAAGGAAACAGCCACAAAAAAACACATACAAGAAACACAAAGATTTAAATTTTTTACTAAAAAGTAAATAAATATTGTTATAAAAAATCACATTTGGTTTTAATTTTATTATTACCCTCTCCACCAATAAGTTACAATATTTATTATCGTTTACTTGCATTTCCGATTTTTGTCCACCTAGTTTTGTCAAATCGTAAACTGTGCAGCGCCTGGGAAATCGCAGTAGTCTCGTTCTATTTCGAACCAGACCAGCCCATACAGCCATATCTGGAGCAGCTTAAGCAGATTCGTGATGAAATGGGCCCTACCAAAATAATTATGGGAGGTGACGCAAATGCGAAGAGCACCTGGTGGGGTAGTTTGGTTATAGATGGCAGGCGTGAGGGAATGTCGGAAACACTGGATGAAATGTGCTTGCAGGTGCTTAACGTTGGAAACACGCCAACCTTCGACACCATCAGGGGTGGCAGGTCATATACCAGCTTCTCTCTCAGGAGTAGGTTTTAGCCGGTAAGACTGGCTCACCAGAGAGGCAGTCTGAGCGTCCATGAGGATTTCGAACTCCTGCCAAACCAAAAAAAAAATATATAGCCGAGGAAAGGGTCATTGACTCCTACCGCTGCGCCCGAGTTACCGTCAACGATATTTTTTTACGTGTAATTTTGAATATGTGATATCTTTTAAACTATTCATTGATCATAAATATGATGTCAAGGCATATTTTAATGTGAATGAAATGCCCAATTTAAGTAACATGTCGCCTTAATTCTAATAATTGTCGTATCTCAATTTTGAACGAAACCGACATTTTTGTGTGATTTGAATAAAGGCGACAAAGTACATCTTTCTCTTTCTTTACTTTGCAAAGTTTGTATGAAAAAGAGTGAGATAAAAGACTTGACGTAATGCGACGTATCTCGGATCGCTCGATCTTTCTGCGAATATGCATTAACTCATTGAGTCGCCATAGTTTGTTGACATCGCGCAGGTTGCTCTGCGATTTAAGTGATGTGTGATTGTTTTTATAAGCTGCCAAGGTATTAAATCGTTTTTATTTTGTTATTAGACATTTATTTACTGTTTTAAAACATTCTTCATTTGTGGAAAACCACTTATAATATAATAATTACGAGTACCCTCCATTCCCATCGTCATGCGAAAGACGCGAAACTTTCCAATACCGTCAAGCCCCATTGTCATGCGAAAGACGCAGTCCGTGCATGCTGATTCAAGCTCTATTCGTATTACATATACATACGGGCTGATATGGTCTGTGGTTGGTTTTGATCTATGGTAGGATAAAATAGTTGTCAAATAAATCGACTAAAACGGAAAAATATACCATCCCACCTCTATGAAAAAATAAAAGTGAACTGACGTTCCGGTCATTTCACATTCTCTGTGACTCGGTCGCCACGGCCAGATAAATCGTGTCTAATCATGAATTTTGTGCTTCTTTGTTACGGTAAGTGGATAGATTTTCATTTATTATTAGATACTACATCGTTCTAAATAATAATTTTATGAAATAGCATTATAAAATGTTATTTTTGAACAATGAAATGTTTCGAGATAAAATCGCCATGATGTCGGAATTATTTTGATGAATTTCGACTGTGTTTGTGTATTAGTCGTCAGTAAATAGGTGAATATTCATTTCTATTTAGTTATTAGACCGTTGCACATAATATTTTCACGAAATATCATCATAAAATCACATTTTTGGTCAAAATCAAATTACGTAAAACTCGTCGGTCAAGGTCGTAAAATTTGCAAATTATGTTGTGTTTTTGCATGTAATCGACGATAAATGTATGAATATTCATCTACATGTTGTTATTACATCGTTGTAGTTACAGTGGTAGATAAGATCGTAACAAAGATTTTAAGAGGTTAGGGGAACACCATCGATGAAACTCCAATTTATCGAAGCTCTATGATAGTCGTATGCGCTTGGGTTACCGTTTTGGGTATTTTACGCTACACCTCAAATTCATTGTTTTCGGGAGTATCGTCGTTTACATAGAGAATGGTCATCAATTTGTATTGATGCAACTGGAGTTGTCAGAAAATTCACTGGTCGCGATAATGAACTTACAAGTGCGATTTTTTTATATGAAATTGTGATAAATTTTTACCACACTTCTGTATCCGTTTTTCAGATGCTGTCAGAAGCTCACGATTCTGATGTTATTACACTTTGGCTAAGAAAATGGGTGCGAGAAGTCAAACAATATCCTCATGAAATTGTGTGTGCTCACGGGCTCTTCTTAGTGCAGTATCATTAGCATTCAATAATCGATCATTGTTCGATTATAGTGAATTATGTTTTAACCTCTAAGTCCGAGCGTCGCCAAAAATTTCCAATACCGTAAATCCATTCTGTCGCCGGTCGGCGACAGTCCGAGCATGCTGATTCAAGCTCTATTCGTATTTGACATACGGGCTGATATGGTATGTGGTTGGTTTTGATCTATGGTAGGATAATATAGTTGTCAAATAAGTCGACTAAAACGGAAAAATATACCATCCCACCTCTATAAAAAAATTAAAGTGAACTGACGTTCCGGTCATTTCACATTCTGTGTGACTCGGTCGCCACGGCAATTATATCGTGTGTAATCTTGTGTATTTGTGCTTCTTTGTTACGGTAAGTGGATAGATTTTCATTTATTATAAGATTGTTACGAAGCACAACAATCTCTAAACAAGTCGCTGTAGACTCTGGACCTCCTTTAAATATAAGCATTTGTGTTTTATATAACAGTATAAGTTAATCTCTAGCTAAAGGGGTTGTATAGTAAACATGTAATGATAGTTTTAATAGTAATTTGCTTATATACTATAACAAAAGTGGGAATAGTTGCTAGAATAGTTAAAATATGGGAAATCTAACAATGTAACAATCTTAGTTTGGTCGTACTGTATTAATGTATGTAGTTTACATAATAGAAATAGGAAGGAATGTACACCTTTTAAGAAATTCTTTTGTTGTCGTTATATACTATTGTAAATGGGTAGCACCCCGCTGCACCCCGATCCCCTTCAGCACCCCCTCAGCATGGGTACAGACCGATCTGATTGGCGGGCTCAAAAATAACGTTTCCGAGCTCGCGCGCAGTAGTGGCGCCAGCGTGCCAATTTTATAAAAGGATCGATCTGTATCCAAGCGAGCTGATATAGACGATCTGTACTGGTAGCGAACGGACGTACGTTCGCGTTTCGCCCGCTCGCTGTTAGTATCCGTGACTCTGCCCATATTATTGCGCTCGCAATAGTTTTCTATAGTCTTTACGACTATAATCCGTTCTCCGTTCGGCAAACGTTCGGAATATAGAACAAAAAACGGTCTTTTTCAAGACTACTCTTGTTTCTTTTTTGGAATAATTCCAGTTTAGAGTCAGTGGCCCCTTCTGGGTAAAAACCACAGTTTCGTGGTACTCGGTGGAAACCTATACGGTGCCAACGAAGCCGAGTGGGTGGTGACCCAATCACACCCGCCGACCCCCTTCAGGGCGAGGCAATTAATTGGAAGGGTTCCAGTGCTCGGCCTTGGGGGAACTCCTAGTCGGCACTGGTAACTAGTAGTTAGTGCTTGCTTTACAGCAACTCACCTGGAGTGGTTGGGTGTGTCTACACCCTTCACTCTAGACACGGTAGGACCCCGGTACACATTAAGATAGGTAACGGGCCAACGCAAGCTTAGGGCTCACCTCTAGGCACTCAACCTCCCTGTCTGCACCCGACAGGGAGGGTTACACATCCCCGGGCATCCCACCCGGGGAGTTAGGCTTTTAGAATTTTCTACTCTCAGTGTTGTTTAACTTTTACGATTTTCAAGATGGAGGAACGCCTTAAGCGAACCCTCGATCTTTTAACCAGAATCCTAATGAAGGTACCTAACCTTCAGGAGGAGTTTGGTTCTGAGCTATCCGCTTTAACAAGCCCCCCGCTCACTCCCCCCGCCCCTGTTGATAACATCGACGATTTCAGCGATGTTATGTTAGGCTCCCCGCAGCTAGATAGCCCCCTTAGCCCGTCTGTGACTATGGACACAGACGAGCCGATCGCTCTTTCTCAGAGCGTCCTCTCAGATGAAGCTAGGTTTTCTTCCTGCCCCTCCTCAGCTCCTTCGGAGGACGAGAATTTCTCTCTCGTTCAACGAAAGCCCAAGAAGAGGAAGAATAAGAAACAGTTGTCGACCAAGGCTAGTAAGCTAGCAGCGATAGAGGACCCTATCGCCTCCCCCAACATCCCTACCCCCGCTACCCCCGCAGCCGCCCCAGCCCCCGCTGCCCCCCTAGCGGCTCACTCTTCATGCGTTTCGCAAAACCCGACCGCGCCTGTCTCTTCTCAGGCTACTCCCCCCCCCACCCCCGGTCAGAAGAAGATCCCCACCCCCGGTCAGAAGAAGATCCCCCCTCCTCCTCCTATTTTCATACAGGATAAGGAGAAGTGGACCGCCATTTCCAAATGGTGTGTAGAGCACAATGTTGCCTACACTAGCGCCCGCAATACCCAACAGGGTATCAAGGTCACTGTCCCCACTTCCCGGGATTACAGAGACCTATCGAAATTGCTCCGTAACAGAGCAATTTCTTTTCATACCTTCTCCCTCCCGGAGGAGAAACAGACTCGAGTGGTGATTAAGCGAGTTCCACGCGAAATCCCAGAGATTAAAGCCGACCTTCTGTCGCAAAACGTTCCGGTGGATGAAGTCCACCGTATGCACCGAGCTAGAGGTGACGAGTCATACGACATGATTCTTGTAATCTGTCCCCCCGTTCAGGGTTACCACCCTATATTCAAGGTAAAGGCAATATGCCAACTTACGGGACTCGAAGTCGAGAAACCCAGGAAGAGTGGTATAGTAGGGCAGTGTCATAACTGTCAACTATACGGACACTCACAAAAATTCTGTCACGCAAAACCTAGGTGCATAAAGTGCCTAGGCGAGCACGGCACCGCAGACTGCTCGCGGCCTAAGGACCGTACCCAATGCCTCAGCCCTCCAAGCTGTGTGCTATGCGGGCAAGAGGGTCACCCCGCTAATTACCGGGGTTGCCCCAAAGCCCCCAAGGCTTCGTCCCCCAAGTTGAATAACCGTGCAAAGGCTAATCAACAAAGGGAATCTCCTTCTGTTAATGCTAACAGAGCCCCAACTGCGCAAATTCCAGAGCGCCTTAGCCCCCAGAGACCCTCCCCATGGAGTTATCTTCACCACCAGCAGGCCTTCCCTGCCATGGTAAACTCCCAACCCCCCCCCTCCGCCATCCCCCAGTTGATGGACCCCCGCATTCGCGTCAACGCGCCCCCTACCATCCCCCAACTGATGGACCCCCGCATTCGCGTCAACGCGCCCCCTACCATCCCCCAACTGATGGACCCCCGTATTCGCGTGAACGCGCCCCCCACCACTCCCAAATCTGCGCCTCCCGAAAAACCCACACCTGCCCCCGCAGCAGCGTCACGCCCCCCCCCATCGGTAGGCCCCAACATGGCTTTCAATGTAATCTCTTCGACTTACATAGCCTTCCTCTCGCCCAGAGCGAATCAAATGGCAAACGAGATCCTTGCCGCCCAAGCCACCGGTGATCTTCTCAAGATCCAGGCTATCTACAATGCGTATCCCGAGATTACGCAAGCCCTGTCCTCCCTTGCCAACCAACCTAAACCCTATAATGGATAAAGCCATCATAGCTAGGTTTAAACCCCGATCCCTCACCCTAGGCACCTTCAATGCCAATGGCATTCAAAATCAACGCGATGAGATAACGGAATTCCTCCGCGATCATCGCGTTGATATTCTCCTTATACAGGAAACCTTTCTCAAACCGAACAAACGAAATCCGTCAATCGCTAACTATCGTATAGTTCGCAATGACAGAACTCGTTGTCATAAGGGGGGCACCCTTATTTACTACAAGAAGGACCTCTATTGCATCCCAATAGATCCTCCCCCTCTCGCCCAATTAGAAGTTTCCATTTGCAGATTAGGTATGACTGGCCATCAGCCAATCACACTAGTATCAGTTTACCTGCCCCCCCATGACGCTTCAAGGGACCTTCAATCCCTTTCGAACGACCTTACCATACTATTCGGCTTGAGCGACTCCGTTATAATAGCGGGCGACCTCAATGCCAAACATCCCGCCTGGAATAGTACCAGAACCAATGTCAGAGGTCAACACTTGTTTGACCTCTCGTCCGCTCTGACCTTTGACGTCATCGCCCCGATGACCCCCACTCATTTCCCCCACGACCCCACCCACACCCCCGATGTCCTAGATACGGCACTTCTTAGGAATGTCAATCTACGACTGGACTCGATAGAAACGGTGCACGAGCTTAACTCTGACCACCGCCCCGTAGTCATCAGACTGGCCCCACGCATAGGTCTTTCTGACCCCCACCAACCCCCTATCTCTAAGAGAGTAACGGACTGGAGGAAAGTAGCTTCCCAGCTAAAATCCAAAACGTCCCCTCAATTAGATTCCATCCCAGACCTTTTCGATTCTATCGCTGACACAGAGGCCGCAATCGACTCACGGATCACGTACAAACCGTCCTGAACGATAGTTCAAGGGAGGTAACAGAGGCGAGCGATCGTCGCTGGAGGCTCCCGGACGATGTGCGCGAGCTGTTGACTGAGAAGAACGCGGCTATCCGTGCATACAGCAGCTTCCCCTGTGACGCTAACAAAGCTCATATGCGCTACTTACAGAAATCTGTAAGGAAACGTGTATCGGAGCTACGGAACGCTAACTGGGATAAGACACTAAGTGAGCTTGAGCCCACCCACCTTGCCTTCTGGGAATTAGAGCGCAAACTCAAATCCCCACAAGTCACATCCATGCCCCCCCTAGTACGCCCCGACAAGTCCATCGCTTTCGATGACGTCGACAAGGCCGAGTGCCTAGCCGACAGCCTAGAAGCTCAATGCTCGCCCAGCTCTCTACCAGTAGACCAAGCTCACCTCGCAGAGGTAGACGCAGAGGTCGAACGTAGATCCTCCCTCCCCCCTGTCGAAGACCCTGATAATCCTCTGCCTCCCGTCACTCCAGACGAAGTGCAGGATATCATCAGAGGTCTCAAAACCCGTAAAGCCCCTGGCTCAGACGGACTCACCAATAGGGTGGTCCAACTATTCCCAGCTCACCTTATTATGCTACTGGCCACCATTTTCAACGGTGCCCTAGCTAATAATATTTTCCCACAGTCGTGGAAAGAAGCCAATGTCATTGGCATCCCCAAGCCCGGTAAACCCAAGTCCGAACCCTCCAGTTACCGCCCCATCAGTCTGCTCAAGGTGCTCGGTAAGATCTATGAGAGACTTATTTATAAGCGCCTCAGAGATTACGCTGAAACCAAGGGCCTCATTCCCAATGAACAGTTCGGTTTTCGAACCCAGCACTCCAGTGTGCATCAGGTCCACCGCATCATCGAGGATATCAGCGCTGGGTTCCAGCGCGGCTCGATGACCGGTGCTATCTTCTTCGACATAGCGAAAGCTTTTGACAAAGTCTGGCACAACGGCTTATTATATAAGCTCTACAAACTCGGTGTGCCCGACCGTCTCGTGCTCATCCTACGAGACTTCTTGTCAAATCGCACTTTCCGCTACCGCATAGAAGGAGCGATCTCCTCCCCACGACCCATACGCGCGGGAGTCCCCCAGGGCTCCTTGCTATCCCCTCTTATCTTCACGCTATTCACAAGCGACATCCCTAAAAGTAAAAAGGCTCAGTTAGCTCTGTTCGCAGACGACACAGCCATTTACTACTCAGGCAAGAGCCCAGACGCGATAGCTCACACTCTCCAAACTGCAGTCGACAAGCTCGGCAAGTGGTTCAGGAAGTGGAGAATCGAAGTCAATCCCGATAAGAGTCAAGCGGTTCTCTTCAGAAAACCGAGACTCAAACCTTCTCTCCCCCAACCAATCACCATGTTTGACAAGCCGATCCCTTGGGAGAAGCAAGCCAAATACCTCGGTGTGGTTCTTGACTCCAAACTCACATTCGCAGCGCACATAAAGCAGGCTCGCTCGCGAGCTGCTTTCGCGCTCGGTAGGCTCCATTCCGTTTTGAACGCACGTAGCAAATTGTCACTAAGGTGCAAATTGCGTACCTACACGGCGTGCATCCGACCCATCATGACCTATGCGTGTGCCGCCTGGGCACAAGCCAAACCCCGTCACATCCATAGGATGCAAGCCCTACAAAACCGTTTCCTTAGAATGGCAACGGGAGCCCCCTGGTTCGTTAGGAATGAGATTCTCCATCTCGACCTAAAAATCTCCACTATTGCCCAGTTTCTCAAACGCAATTCCAAGCGTTTCTTTGAGTCCGCCGCCAAACACCGCAACCCTCTGGTTGTCAAGGCCGCCAAGTATACCCCATCTCGAATCAGTCTCACTCGCCGACCGAGGCACGTTCTATTAGACCCCGACGACCCCATAACTTTCCTTCAAGAGAGCAATAGGGCCACTAGTACGGTACACAAATACAAAAAACGACCCGCATACCGACCTCGCCGCCGAGGTCCCCCGCGTACGCGAACCCCCCGAGTAAATAATACTCCCCCCCGACCCTTGCTCGACAACGAAGTGCCAGTCCGCGTCGATACTGAGCCAGTAAATATAAACTCCCCTGATAATAATAATATAACAAACTTGATCTAGCCTGTCCCCGCTTGCTGTCCCCCCGCCAGCGACGCCCTAAGCCGAGGTCCGTACCCCACAGGGGGTGCCCTTAGCGAGCGCTCGCCTAGTTATAATTAGATTAGTATATGCCCCTGGCTGGAGGCTTTGAGTTAGTAGCTTAAGGCAGCCACAGGATAGTCCGGTTAAGCAGCTACGACCTCCTCAGAGGTCAACTGCGAGATGCCACTCACAAAAAAAAAAAAAAAGAAAACCAAGCGAGCTCAGTGTCGAATTAGTCTCCAAACAAGAACCGCGCGCGTCTTGTCTCCGCCGCGTGTACCCGTTTAACGTCCCAGGGCTTCGCCCTTGTATCATGAGTCTGTATTAGTGTTAGTTTAAGCTAGCAGTAGAGCCAGTGTTAATAATACGACTTCCTGTTAACGTGTAAATGCAAACGAGTGTAATTGTGACGACGGTTTCTTTAAGAATATACTTTTTGAACCTTCAACCAGTGTATTTTTGTTCTCTGCTCCACCAATATCCACCCTGCACCTGCAATATTCTACAAAGATACTACATCGTTCTAAATAATAATTTTATGAAATAGCATCATAAAATGTTATTTTTGAACAAAGAAATGTTTCGAGATAAAATCGCCATGATGTCGGAATTATTTTGATGAATTTAGACTGTTTTTGTGTATTAGTCGTCAGTAAATAGGTGAATATTCATTTATATTTAGTTACTAGCTTCTGCCCGCGGCTTCGCCCGCGTGGATGTCGGACTTACAATAGCAATGGGTTTCATTTTGACAGTTAAACAATTAATTGCGTTATTTACGTTATTTCTCGAACATAATTATTCCACTCGGCGCTCTGGCGCGTCATCCCCTGGCTGGCCCGCCCCTCCACCCTCGTTCTGAGCGCCGTCGACTCAATATCGCAGGTCATTCTTATCGTTCTAACTTTTAAACTATTTGTCCAAATTATTTAGTGTAAAAGACAAACTTTATCTAAATTAAATACCAAAAGCGATGAAGGTATTTATTTTGATAAGAATTAACTAAATACTCTTAAATATGCAATGTAAAAAAAGTATTCAATTAGCTGTATTTATTGCTCACTATTTTGGTTATAAAGGCTTCCACATACCTAAAAGGTGTCGCGGATATGCTGTCGCGGACTTTTATTTAGAACTCTTTAAGACAAACAATCCCACAATACATTTTCTTCATGTAACTCTAACGGTTTAGGCAGCGCACGCAGCAAACGGTGGAGGTCTGCCCGGCTTAGGTGGACCACCGCCGTGTCCTCGTGGAGGCGATCGGCGGCGGTGACCTCTCGCGTACGGCCCTGGTTCAGGCCATGGTGCGGAGCGAGAGGGCATGGCAAGCCGTCACCTCCTTCTGCAAAGCAGTAATGCTCGCGAAGGAGAAGGTGGAGCGCGCGAGGGAGTGGCAAAGGCCGCGCCCTACCAGCCCTAGCCGCCGCCGCCGTAGGAGACGTCCCGGGCGTCGGGAATTGATAGCGGATTTCCGGCCACCTTAGGCGCGGGCCTGCGGACGGAGAGCAACGGGCAGCTCACCGTCCGATAAGGACCAGGCCCGGGTCGACGGCGCATCGTGTTCCACGCACACCTCAAAGAGATATCAGCAAAACTGACGGGGTCCGCTAGGGCCGATGCCTGCCGGGGTTGCGGGTAGTCCCAAGGGGAAAGCGTGGCATCTGGCAAGGCAAGGGAACGAACACGGGTGGGTTTTAGTCAGTAAGAGACTGAAACGCCCAGAAATCATTGGATGACTTCCCAACCAAAAAAAAAATAAAAATGGCAGCGCACGCAAAGATAGATCTCAGAGGGCAGGAATTTTTCCGACTTACTTGATACTTATCGTTATGTTATGGTCAAATCACATAAAATCTTTATAAATTGTAGCCTATGTGTTATTCTAATGTATAAGCTACATTATTGTAAAGTTTCATCAAAATCCGATCAGTAGTTTTTGTGTGAAAGAGTAACAAACATCCATCCATCCATCCATCCATCCATCCTCACAAACTTTCGCATTTAAAATATTAGTAGGATTAGTAGGATTAATGTAGGGCAGTGTTTTTCAACCTTTTTCATGACTCGACCCCCTAAGTATAAAAAATTTTTCGCGACCTCGACTATTCGAGAACGATTTGAACTCAGTCGAGATTCCCGCTGAGTCGAAGTTTCTGCAGCACGAAACCTAGCCTGATGTTCCCGAGTTGCAGAGAGCCTTCCCTCACGACCTTCCTCAGATTCCTGTGATCGAACTAATCTCATCCTTTTAGCATTTCTGCTACATTGGGAGAGGTTGGATCTTCTTCGAAGCATTCTTACAATAAAATAGTACTTACTACTTAACACACAGTTATTTAGTAAACACGTACTATCGTAAACAATTAAATTATAAATACTTACAGATTATTATCATCATCAGCCTATTAATGTTCCCACTGCTGGGACACAGGCCTCCTCTCTGTGAGAGGGAGTGGGCCGTAATCTACCACGCGGGCCCAGTGCGGGTTGGTAGATGTCACATGTCTTCGAATTTTTGGTTCTAGGACATGCCGGTTTCCTCACGATGTTTTCCTTCACCGTTTTGAGAGCAGTGGTGATGAAATTATTTACACTAAGTAAAGCGCCTGCTTGGGTTCGAACCCACGACCTACAACTCGTAAGTCGGGGCCGTTACCACTGGGCCACCACTGCTCTCTACACACCACTGCTCTCTACAGATTATTATACAGTCTAAAATTATCACAGTTTAAGTAATAAGTGTTAAGACGTGTAAACCAAACGTTTAGTACGTTTGGTTTACACGTCTTATCTAACTTTATAAAACAAAAGAATTGTTAGAAAAATTAATTACTAACCTGAGCTAATAAACTTATACTTAATAAAGAAAATCAAGAAAAGAAATGCCTAACCTATACCAAATACTTATAATATTTATATACAAACCCTAAATAAAAATTAAGATAAGTATACCGAAAATCAAGAAACGAAATGCCTAACCTATAACAAATGTTCGCCGTGATTCTTTAAATTGACATAACTTTTTTATTTATGAACCGATTGACATGAAATAAACACTAAATGTTAAGTGAAGCTTACTACAATATATTAGTGAAAACCGCATCTAAATCGAATAAGCCGTTTCTGATATTAGCGTGCACAAACACACAGACAAATAGACAAACCGACAAACAGACAAACAGACAAAAAAAATTTTAATTACAAGCTCGGGTTCAGCATCGATATAATAACAACCCCTGCTACTTTTTTTTCATATATTTCCATTGTACAGACATAAACTTTTCTACAATTTTATTATATGTATAGATATAGATAGATTATAAAGTTGCACATAATATTTTCACGAAATATCATCATAAAATCAAATTTTTGGTCAAAATCAAATTACGTAAAACTCGTCGGTCAAGGTCGTAAAATTTGTAAATTATGTTGTGTTTGCATGTAATCGACGATAAATGTATGAATATTCGTCTATTTGTTGTTGTTATTACATCGTTGTAGTTACAGTGGTAGATAATACATAATCAGCCTATTAATGTTCCCACTGCTGGGACACAGGCCTCCTCTCTGTGAGAGGGAGTGGGCCGTAATCTACCACGCGGGCTCAGTGCGGGTTGGTAGATGTCACATGTCTTCGAATTTTTGGTTCTAAGACATGCCGGTTTCCTCACGATGTTTACAACTCGTAAGTCGGGGCCGTTACCACTGGGCCACCACTGCTCTTGGTAGATAATAATTGCAGTAAATTGCATAGAATCATTGTGAAATGTGTCGAAAAAAATTTCGTCAAAACTCGCCATTTTTGACTTGTTTTACAATGAATTGAGTGTGTCTGTAAGATTTGTACGGTATGTTTTGGTCATTCAAGGTGCATTTCATACTATATTCTATAAATTTCAATCCTAAATATGATAAGTGAAAATAGAGCTATAGCTATAGAGCGACGGCGCTTCGCCCAGCGTTGTTACACGGCGACGGACCAGCCGTTGAGGTTTACCGACTTCGACTGGAGAAATTTTCCGAATTCCCCAATTCGACCTGAATTGAGGAGGGAAAGGTTCTCCCAAACAAATGTAACATCACATCAAACAACATCCCAACTTCACATCAAAAGTTTCAAAAGTCACGCGAAAGTTAAAGTAATACTATTGTTTTATTATGACAAAAAAATCTCCCGATTTCTCCCTATTATTACCTGGAAAATTACCCGATTTTTTTATGTTCACTTTTGCAACACTGCTAAGGTCTAAGATTTACAATTGAAGCATTGGGAGCAACAAGGGCGTTCGGCACCCAAGGTCCGTTTTGATATTATTGCATCAAATTAAGCATTGCGCTATCTAGTTTCATATGACAAAAACTCATTTTGATTCATTGATTCTAGACGGCGTGATAGGTATTTATTGAGAGGATTGCGCTACGCCGTTGTTGCATGGATTATTGATAAGCGTTTGAATTTCAAACACATTACGATCTACAGCTTGCGAAAGTTTATTTTGATGTAAAAACATGTCTGAAGTCAGTTAAATCAGTGATTTTAGTGCAGATGATGATCAGACTGATTATGTTCCCCTAAAAAAATGGAGGAAAAAAAAGTTGAAGAATATACAGTTAAGGAAGAAAAATGTGCGCAAGGCTAAGAGATCTTTGGGAGAGAGTACATATCAGCTCGAAGTAAAAGAGTAAGTTTTTTTTTTTTTTTAATTTTAATTAAATATAATTTAAATAATGAAACCAAATGATTGCTGTGATTTACTTTTAAATAAAAATTATTCTTTTAAGCACCCAAAGTTATTATTTATGCCTAAAAACCTTTTAAAATATGAACGCCCAATTCATTTACGGGTTGGATGCAACAAGGGCGGATAACATGTATTAAAAAAATATGTTATTTTGAAGTTTCTAACTACCTAAAAATAATAATAATATTAGAATCTGATAACTGATTTATGGTACTCTTAAATTTTAAAAGTGCTAGATTTTTATCTTAATTTATTTAGAATTTATAATACATCTAAAACATTAACTTCAATTATCTCAAAACTCACTTTTTTGTGTAACGCCCTTGTTGCACCCAATGCTTCAATTTCATAATTTACCGCCCGTTAATCAAAAATAAAATAAATTGTACGTAATGCAAAACTAACATTTTATTAATCAGCTGATAGCGGCGCGCTATGCATTCGTATTTCGTACCTACACTGCCGGTCGTCGACACGCACGCACACAGCGACATAGTTGTGCGACACTGCGTATCGCATACGCAACGGGGCGATTCTGTTCTTTGAAAGTGGTGTATTCTGAAATACTGTCAAACTTAAATGATTAAAAACACAAGTATGTATTATTGTTGAGCAGGTATCGTAATTTTATTTGATTATTTATATCTTTCATAACAGGCTCCTGAAATTTGACGAGGATGCAAAACAGCACCTTGTATATTCGCTTAGACACGGCCCATTTCGTTCATGCAGTTAGTACGTGGAAGTGTTAGAAGTCATTAAGCCATAAAAATGTTAAGTCATTTTATTTATACTGTATTGCATTAATCATTGAATGTGATCAGTGGAAAGAGCTGGAAAGAATATTAATATTGAGTACTTACTCCACTAGATGCTCGAGTTGAGTTGGAAAATCTTATAGACAACAGAAAAACTAAAATAATTATTGATGACAAGGGCGGATTTAGGGGTACCCCAGACGGTATTTTAGTGTACTGTGGTGATTCCAAATTCCAATTCCGTCAAACAAATCGGCCGAACATTCAGACTCAGTCAGTTGAAGAATATTACCGACTTTCAATATAGGTATATTCCTTTTCTAGATTATATCGCACGCTTAATAATAAACCGGAATATGTCAAAAATTAAGGATTCCCACTTTTGTTAATAAAACGAACTAACTCCGATTGAAGAATCTATAGGTACAATCCCGCCATGCAAAATAAACCAAAATGGCCGATTGTTAGATCACCCCTCTCTTTTCTACAAAAGCGCGCGACAATGCATTTCATGCGATAAAGAATCATTCAGTGATGCGGCGACCGTGATGTGAGAAAGGTGTCGTTGTTTTGTGACTACGGTGGAATAAGGTGAAATAATTCGGTTTATTTTCAAACGCAGGTAAGACCATTCCACTTATTTTTTTTTCTAAACTAGCATGTTTCGTTTTACTTCACTTTAGTTAAAAACGGTGTTCTAATACAGCATGTACTATTTAGACTTGTTGCAGTTTATCATTAAATTATAATTGTATAAATAAGAAAGATTGCGTATTAGTGCGTTTTAGTATAAAATTATTACTTTTATTCGAGAAACAATTAGTTTTATATCACTTTATTACCAAAACTATCGGTAGATTTAAATAATACTTGTGTTTATTTCGGTTTACGTTTTAAATGATCCTAAAGTCTAAAAGTGCTCTAGCAATTGTTGCAGTTTATTACAAAATGGCCTTTAAGTTTATTTTAAACACCCATTAATAAAAAACGTTTTTCTGGTTCCATAGTTTTAATCCTGAAGATGACGTCTACATTTAGGAAGCAGCGGTGCCTAAAACTTCTTATGATGAGTAATACGAGTAATGCTGGATGTACTGATACGGATAATGGTACGCCAGTCGAAATAAAAGTAAGTAAATAACGTCGTGTATACGTAGCTACAAGTGCAGTACCCCGACTGTAAATTTGCAAGTGAGTAAACGTACTTATCGCGTTTGCGTTATGATTTTATTCTCACCCTTATATTCTCATTATGATCTATCAGTCAAATTTTAACACAAACGAAATAGTTACGTTTACTCTTTTGCAAACTTACACTCAGGGTACAGTATCCATAATACATTTTTACGTAATATTCACTGAATTAAGAAACCTGTTTATTTAATGTTGTGTATTATTGATTTTAGAGTTTGATCAATGAAACAGACGATAAAATCCAGCACGGCGTACAGGAAGACAATGTCTCCAGCTCACCATGCAGGAAATCTAGGTCACCACGTAGTATATCAAGGTCACCACCATTCAGAAAGTCCAGGTCGCCAGCACCACCATGCAGGAAGTCCAGGTCATCGTCAAGCAGTTCTTCAAGTTCATCTTCAGATTCGTCTTCCTCGAACTCATCTTCCTCAGGCTCATCTTCCCCAAGCTCTGATGATAACTCACGTATACCCATAAAGCCGTCTCCGATACTGTGTAATGATGACGAACGTGACAGTAATGAAATCATTGAAGATACTCCTCCACGCCTTATTAAAAAAAATACCAACGTAAGTAGCAACGTGTTATTGTTACAATAAACTATTTTGTTATTATTATGTACAATAATTTATGATAATTCACTTATTTACCTACAATTTCAGAATGAAGAAAAATTATCACACACGCCTGCAAATGCCATTACCAAGAACTTGCTAGTTTCATATTCTGATTCTTCTTCTGAAGATTCTGACGAGTGCAACCAACAGCTAGCTAACCAGAAACCTGTAGATGTTCCTAATAAAGAGGCAAATGACATTGAGAGAATTTTGAATCCGGAACAACAACACCTGGAAATTACAGTAAATATGTATTCAATAACATATTATTATAAATAATAAAATAAGAGGAGGAGGAAATATTACAATTAATATTATAATATTACCTTATTTTTAAATATACATACATAATATATCCATAAATAAGTACTATACATATCTAATGTTAAATATAATAAATACATGTTTTTAAAATAATCTAGTAAATGAATATAAATTAAAGTAATGTAAATTCAGCATTAAAATAGTATTATTTATATTATTTTTTATTGTTTTTAGAACCCAACTAGCTCAGGAGAAAATCTAAATTCCATACCAAATTATGCGATTTCTCCGTTATATTCTGATGAGAGCGATGTAGATCTGAGTGATGATGATCCTAGTTATGTGTACACGACTGACAACAGAAACAAAAATAAACCAAGAAACTTCTTTATTCCGCCATCTGGATCGGCATCAAGTTCCTGTGACTCTGATGGTTCAAATACTGAGGTAAAAAGAGGCCGAAAACGAGTAAGGGATACTTCAAAGTGGAAACAAAACAGAGCCAAACGTTTACGTAACAGCGGTCAGTCATACACGTCTGTATCAAAAAAAGGGAAAAAAATTCCAAGTCGCTGTCTTCAACCACCGTGTACGGACAAATGTAAACTTAAATGCGCAAATCAAATTGGTAATGACTCTAGATACGAGCTGTTCAAATTTTATTGGGGATTACGGGACGTGAACCAACAAAGAGCTTATGTTAAATCATCTATGGTAGATATCAAGCCAAGATATCAATATACGAACGCAGAAAATCCCCGAAAACCAAACAAAGCCTATTATTTCAGTATTGACAATCAACAAATTAGAGTCTGTAAAACATTTTTCAAAGCTACCTTGAACATTTCGGATCGAATGATATTCACCACACAGCAAAAAACAAACAGCAATAACTTTATAGAAGATGACTTACGTGGCAAGCATGGTAACCATAAAAAAATAAATCCCGAATTAATAAAAGATATTAAACAGCACATAAACTCTATCCCGCGAATGGAATCACATTACGTACGAGCTACTACCTCAAAAGAATACATAGATGGGGGAAAGACAATCAAAGACCTTTATGATGATTTTAAAGAAATACAAACACGAAACAAGAAAGAGACAGGGAGTTACATGACTTATTATAACATATTTACAAAGGAGTTCAATATATCTTTCTTTCGACCTAAAAAAGATATGTGTGATCTTTGTTTGTCTTACGAAAATTCAACAGCAGACCAAAAACAAGGGCTTAAAGAAAAATATGACCAACATCACGAGGAAAAGATACTGAGTAGAGATGAAAAAAAGCTAGACCGAAAAAATATTACCGAAAATAACAAAGTCGTAATTTACGACTTGCAAGCTGTTTTACAATGCCCACGTGGTGACTCGTCAGCGTTCTACTATAAGTCCAAACTCAATAGTTACAACTTGACAGTAACTGAGTTGTCTCAAACAGATAAAAAAGGCGCTTTTGAATCTGTACATAGCTATTTTTGGACGGAATCGGATGCGAAGCGTGGTGCGATCGAAATAGGTACATGCGTTTGGAAATACTTAGAGGAAATTGGTAAGGACGCACAGGAACCATTGAACATTGTTTTTTATTCTGATAATTGTGCGGGTCAGAATAAAAATAAGTTTATAATGACGATGTATATGTATGCAGTTTATCTTTTTAACATCCAAAGCATCACTCATAAATTCATGATCCGAGGGCATACGCAGAACGAAGCAGACAACATACACAGTTTGATAGAAAAAGAAGTTAAAAAAAATCTTAAGTCCGGCCCAATCTATACCCCAGTTCAATATATAACACTAATTAAAAACGCAAAAAAATGTAACCCCCCGATCAACATCCATGAGCTAACATTCGACAGTATTCTGGACCTTAAACTGTTGCAAGAGGAATGGGGCTTTAATTTTGGGACAGATGAAAGCGGCCAAAATGTCAACTGGAATGATATAAAGGTGTTAAAGGTCACAAAAGAAAATCCGTTTCTATTTCACTTTAAGACATCTTACAAGGACGAAAGCTACAGAGAAGTTAATGTGCGAAATAAGCGAAGGAAGATGAAATCAGTCACAGAAATAACCATGAAGGCAGCATATACGCAAAAACAGGAGATAAGCGCTAATAAAAAGAAGGACTTGAAAGAGTTAATCGCAAAAGGGCTGATTCCATCTTATTATGCCAGTTTTTACAACTCAATTCTTTAACTTTTTTATACGCATCTTTTTCGTAGTATTTTTTTTATAATACATTTAATATTTAGAGTAGTAATAACTTATGAGACTGATTAAGACTACGTAAAACCTATTTAGTTCTGTTGATTCTTGATTATAATTAATGTTAGTAGATGTACCAAGTACAAGTATAAGAAGTTTTTATTATTTTGTATGTTTATTGTTCTTTAGCATAATTACGTAAAGCGATCTCTTAAGCATTTTTGTTATGACTATGTAACTTTAAGTACTATTTTGTGATTGTTAAAAAAATACGTTAATTACTAAGTACAAGATTATAATATTAAGTTCCTATTACGACTGATTATTATAACTACTGTTGTTATTAGGTTAAGAAAGCAGTAACGATAAAACTTAAAATATAAACTGTTATTTACATTAACAAATATAAAAGTGTTTTGCGAAATATTTCTGTATTTTTATTTCCGCTTTACTTTTAAACTGTAATAAGCATTATATATTTAAATAGATCATATTTTTTATTAATACTAAACTGAATTATTCAACATTAGTTCTCAAAACATTTGAAAATTGATCATTAATTTTTATACTAAACTGACATAAGTCGAAACTTTAGAAAATAAACTTCATTTATTCGTTTGATATAAGTAGTATAATTAAACTATTATGTCAGTTATATTCGCTATACATCTCTCTACAATTTAAGACCAAGAAAATAAAAATAACACCATAAACACGTGAAAACCATCAAAATTATTACAACAAGGTAGAGACTCAAAACTTTGACTGCGATTTCCCAAAAAAGTGAAGTTTTGTCTTATTCCGGTTTATTATCAAACGTGCGATATGTTAAGTGAAATGTCATCCAGGTTCCCCCTAGTGCTCCCATGCAAAGAATCGGACAGTTGCAAAAGTTGCTGTCCCATAACTTCAGCGACGAAGATATAGAGGATGTTTTGCAAGGCGTTGCAGTATACAAAGAAGACCTTCCTTGTATGTTAGCTTTGAAGGGAGAGCTAAAAATTTGGCAACAGATTAGAGAAGATATTCCAGTGTCTCCAGCAGATGCCTACAAAAGAGCAACGGTGCTGCCAAACATTAGAACTCTTTGTCAATCAATTACTGTGCACGTTTCCAGTGACTACTAGCACTCTGCCGAGCGATCTTTCTCCACCTTACGCCGATTTAAGTCATATCTTCGCAATAGGATGACAGAAGAGCGTTTGAATGGATTGGCTTTAATGCATATCCATCAAGAAGCTGCGGCAAAAATGAACGCTAATGAAGTGCTGGACATATTTAGCAAAAAACATAAAAGAAAACTTTCATTATTAAACATTTAATTTTTTTATTCAACTTTGTTCTATTGTTTTGGCACTTTCATAAACCTTCATAAACATACTTGAACTTGTAGAAATAAACTTGAAGTAGTATGATACTTCCAGTTTATTTCTAACAGTTATTGTTGATTTTTTTGCTCGTCCGCCCCTTGTGCCCCCCACAGAAAAAAATCCTGGATCCGCCCTTGATTGATGACGTTGAAGAAAAAATTAAAGCTATGGATTTTGATGCTGATAAAAGTTCACTGTTGAGTGATCCTCTTTTAGAAAGCCCAAGCAATAATAATGCTACAAATTCATCATGGGCAGTTCATCTTGCTTCGTATTCAGATAGTGTTGAAAGTATTGGTACCACGTTAAATTGTTTTTACATTCCATTTAGAGAATACAAACCCGGGATCCCAGGATCCTGGCCGCTTTCTGACCCTGAAAATCCCGGGACTGTACTTGGCTAATCTCGGGATTTTCGGGATTGCCACAAATAGGTCTAGTTTGCATTCTGTAGTCCGTTGCGCCTTGACAATGACCTTGCCTAAAATATATTAATAGACCAGTAAGTACTCTAAGAGCTACCAGGGGCGTAGACTCCGTACAAGCCGATTCCTATCGGCTTCCCTTCGGTAATTCGGAACACAACCACTCTATCGTCATTGAATAATCACACTATAAGTATTTGAATACAATTAAAACATTACAAAACGCCTACATAAAAATTTTTGTCTTTATATCCCAACAACAAAACATTTCGCTCTAAAATAACTCGTAGGCGCGTACGGGTTATCGTGAATTCAATTTCTATAGAAAATAAAATCCGTCTGACGTCACTCGGTCACGTGACTCCGTGCGTTTTATACCAAGCAAGGAAGCCGGCTTGCAACGAGTTATAGTAGGTAAAGTAGGCGAAAACGCGCTCGTGTGAACGAGAAAGAACTATGTATTGCTATTACTCACTCGTTCTCGCATTTGATATTCGGTTGTTGTCGTTGAGTATCGTAATGCGTTCGGCTCGGTGTTCGGACATCAAAACATTATTTCATCATTCGATTGACAATGTGTTGGTTTTTGTCGTAATCGCAACCATATAATTTGTTTACAGAGTTAATTTGCATTTTGTATTCATTGTATTCATTAGTTTATCATTACTAGTACGAGTAATATTTGTTTTCAGGTATAGAAAAGTGATTAAGATAGTGTTTGTGTTATGAGTTTAGTGAAAGAAACGTACGTTGATTGAACTACGTTGTAATTAGGTATTTGGGGTAAGTAGAAAGTTTTAATAAGTTGAACTTACATCATTAGAGTAGATTTGAAAAATGATTAGTACTATCAGTAGGATTAGGATGGCGGCAAATAGTTTTGATTGTTGCTTGACGAATTATTTACTTTGTGAGGAAACATGCTTTTCAAGGTTTGAAAATAAGAAACACATAATTAATACTGAATTCTTTATTAATACCTACATTATGAAACAAATTCCTTAATTAAAAATACTTTTTGTATTATAATTACATTTGATTTCATTCTTAGAGTAAAATCAGATGTGCTGTCATCTTGTGTTGAAACGCCAAACTAGCTTCACAAATCTCAAAATAGTATTTCTTTTCTCGCCGACAGATGTCGTTAAACGAATCACAGAACAACTTGATTATTTTTCGCTAATTCGTATGAAGCTCCTATTAGAAAAGTAAATCGAAATAGGAATTTAAGAAACGGTTTATTGACACCATTATTTTGTTAGATACACAAGAAGTAGCTTTTCGCGGCCACGATGAAGGTCTGAATTCCAATAACCGCGGTAACTATATCAAAACTTTGTTATATCTGAGGAAATATGATCCGTAATGAACTCGCATTTAGAACTATGATCTTCAGTTCAGAACCCCGTGTTTTCTGGTCTCTCTAGTGATATTCAAAATGATTTAATACATTGTATTGCATCCGTTTTACGAGACCACATTAGATTAGAGATAGATAAAGCTCAATTTCTGTCTGTAATGATTGACGAAACTCCAGATGTCAGTCATAGGGAGCAATTAACTGTAATTTTTCGATATTTATCAGAAACTGGAATTGAAGAACGATTCCTGGGTTTTTACGATGTTAGCGAAAGTCGAACTGCTGAAGTTTTATCCAAACAGTTGTTAGAAATACTTGACCAGTATCGTTGTAGAAATAAGTTAGTTGGTCAATCTTACGACGGCGCGGCAGTTATGTCTGGCGAGCCACGGTGGAGTACAAGCGAAAATTCGTGATGCATGTCCTTAAGGCAATGTTTGTCCCATGTTACGCTCATATATTAAATTTAGTACTGAGCCGTTCCCTTGAAAATATTCAGGAAATGAAAACGTTTTTTGGACACGTAAATAGTATCATCTTATCATATAGTAAATAGTAACATCTGCCTGTACAAGACTGAAGAGCCAGAAAGCTAGCCACAAATTGTAAGTAACTGGACTTCACGCACGGCTGCAGCCCCTGGTTTTTTTTTTTTTTTTTATTTTTTTTTTTTTTTTTTTTTTTTTTCCTTTTGTTTTGGCTCCGGCTTACCTTTTCTATTACGGCACCCTTCGCCACTGAGAGCTACCTAAAACTAGAGGTAAAAGGCTGGAACAAATGGTCTGTAATAGCATTTATTACATAACGACAAAAATACAACCCTTAATTACGCCGTACTCAGGGTTGGAAGACGAGAATTGAGCCTGTTTGGAAATGGAGGAGTTCGTGGATATCACTTGGAAACAGCATATACGTATCTATTGTCTATTCCTCCAACCAGTGTAAACCTGAGTGAGAATTTTCAGCTGCTGCTTTTATTGGCAATTAACTACGAAGCAGGCTTGGAAGTCAAACATTGGATGCTTTTTCATGGTCTGTGCCGTCGGCTTGACCTGTGAGATTACATCCTTCAATTTACCCTTTGATTCATGCGCGTCATAGCTTCCCGTGACGTCTAGCCGCGCTGCATCCCTGTCCCGCGCCGACCCCACCCCGCAGGGCGGGGCGCGCGGCCCGGTGCAAGCGCGGTGTTTGACAGTACGCTTTCGATTGACCCGCGATGCACGCGTGTCTATTACTTAGAATAGAATAGAATATTTATTTGCGTCAGTGGCGTGCCTAGGGGTCAAACTTAGGGCAAGCCAACATATTTTTTACTATTAAAAAAAACAGCTAAGTGAGGGATTGACTGATTATCATATACAACATTATTATAATATAATTTTGGTTAGAAAAATGCGAAGAGTTCTACATAATTATTTCAAGCATTCGTACGTAATTGTCATAAGCGCCATCTATATTATTGAATGCGCGTAATCACACCGTTTAGCCGAACCTTTTCACCGCAATATTCGCTTGTCACATGCATAATTTACTTTCAATCAAAGGCACTAGATGGCTCCCAAAATATCGATTTGTCGAATTAGTTGATTGAAAATTAATTATGAGATATTACCAAAGTTTTTAATAATCTAATACAATGACAATAGTCAACACTCTCAATCTTTATTTCAAAACACCTATGAAGAATCTCTTCGATACGAACATTATTGTGTTTTGTGATGTCAATGAGATGTACCTACGTTTTTCAGTGGTTTACGAAAACTACAAATGCCATATAAACAACACTATTCATGTGCTTTCATGAGTTTCAAGGCACCAGCTACCTACCTAAGTTGGTCTAATAAACAATCGAATGCCTATTTTATTTTAATCTGTGAAGTAACGAGATTGTAATATTTTGTCTGTAAAACTCAAAGTATTTACCTTTCCGAGTAAGGATTGCACACACTTTAGTACTTCACAATGCGTTTCCGAATTCATTTTATGATAAGAAACTTTTTAATCACTTCAAAACAAACATAATTACAGTAAAAACTAATCACAACACTTAATTCACAGAAAATAAAAAAAAATCTAAGCGAAAAAGTGCCAGTAGCCGCTCAAAACAAAAACAAAAATTGAACTTGTATCGTTCTATAGAAATTCACGCACTGCGCAAAGACTTGCGCAGCGCCTTGCAACGACATACCACGACATAACGCTCCTACTATTCATAATCAAACACAAGATTCGTTCCATTCATAAAAAATCAAAAGCCTGGCTTAAAAATTAGAACAATTTGCGAAATAAGTACATACAAATGGTATCAACAAAGTTCACAATTTCTATGCGAAAGTTGAGAGGTCCAGAAGCCCGGTTTAAGCCAATAGGTGCGAGCGAGAAAGCTATGCACGTCTTCATTCATCGATGTGATCTCGCGTCCTGCTTATCGCTGTAGTGTTAGAGCGAGATCGCAACTGCGGTATACGAGAAAGTTTGGCAACAGTGCGTAATGCAAAACGGCGCGGAATTTAAATATTATTCTTTGAGTAGGTACGTAAACCTGGCATCGTAGATTTTATAGCGCGCGGCTGATATTATTCTTATCAATTCTTGCGACATGATTATTGAATGATTGACTTGGTTGGTTTTACAAGTTTACAGGTGCAGTTTTTTTTTTTTTTGGTGGGCTCATGTTTTTAGGCAAGCCTGGCTTTTTGGCTTATATGAAAGGAACGCCACTGATTTGCGTAAAACATGGTATACAAGGGTGTTAAATATAAATTCAGGCACAAGCATGTTTAGCTAGGATAAAACATAGCATGCAAAAATTTTAAAGACAAGTTAAGCAACAAAAATCGTTCAACATTTTTTATCTATAAATTCTTTTAAACTATAAAAACTACACTCGAGTAACCACTTATGAAATTTAATTTTAAATAATTTTGTATTTAAAGCTTTGAAATGCCTTGGTATTTTATTATAAATGCACACACACATTGCCAAGCAGTTACTATTATATTTAGACAGTCTAGGCAAATCATGTCGGTTCCGAGAATTGACATCATTTGCAGTCTTAAATAGTTGCTTATTTTTCATTACAAACACAGATATTTCGTAAATGTAAAGCGATGGTTTACGAAAATTAACGACGAGTGTTCGTTGGAGATCTTAAGAAGAAACTTATGATCGACAGTGTTGTGTTTTACGAGTGAATAATGGTAAGTTATTAACCTTTTTTTTTGTTGTAAGTGCTTGTAAACTTTATTTTTATACTCGATATCCATATACCTAGTTACTTATTTAAAAAGTAGTACCTAATCTTGTGTTTTCATGATTCTTACTTGTTTAACTCACTTTCCTCATTCAGGAAGTAGTTACTTAGATGCGTAACTTACAATCTGCGTGCTACACTGCCCAGATTTGTGATCTTTTTACCTATCAAGTAAGCCTCGATTTCATCCGGCAAGTTTGTGGGTGTAACTTTGCAAACCGTAACTGTCTATCAATATTACGGTCTGAATTTGCGAAGTATACAGATCAATACGCTGAGCCATACGGGTCAATTTTTTGAGCCGGACGGGCCAATTCTTCGAGTCGCACGGGCCGATTGCTCGAGCCGTACGGGCCAATTCCTCGAGCCGTACTGGCCGATTGCTCGAGCCGTACGGGCCGATTCCTCGAGCCGTACGGGCCAATTCCTCGAGCCGTACGGGCCGATTCTTAGAGCCGTACGGACCGATCCCTCGAGCCGTGCGGGCCGTTTCCTCGGAAAGTACGGGCCCTCTTCGAGCCGTACGGGTCAATTGCTCGATCTGTACAGACAAAATTTTGGTCATATGAGACATGTTACCGAAACGTCATATCGTAATAATAGCCTATATCTCCTCGCTCACACTCAGGTTGGTAAGATGAAAAGGCTAACTTTGTCTATCTGTTTTAGGCAACATCCGATGCGGAAATGCACAGTTTTGAGTCCCTCATGGAATGGGAAGCAGACGACCCCGGGGACAACATCATTTTGACCAGAATCAAACAGATTATAAGAAACCACTTGCCAAGTGATGGAACGAGTGGAAAATTAGAATCTTCAAGAAAGAGGAGTTACTAGGCAGCGAATTCGACCCCCAAATTTTAAACAAAATCAGGTTCGCAATTCCCACTGTTAACTTAGAGCGTTTTCACCAAATTGTACCTCTCTTAAAGAGAAATCTTACCGGGACATAAAATTGAAGCTCTTAGAATGGCCACTGGGCATTGGTCTTATCGTTCACCCCATGTCTCTGGCTGCTAGAGTCCGTGGCTCAGCGGTCCAGAATGAATTGGTGCTTGCGTCTATTGCGGAAATGAAGCCACTACTCAAAAGTAGGGAAGAAGCAGATACGGAGTTAGGTGGACAGGTTGGTCATTCTGACGATGAGGTGTCGATTCCGTCCACAATAACTACATCTGGTAGAACTAAGAAACCAAGTCGTTTAGACAAGTTGGAACAAAGCCAGTTTAAATTAGAAAAGATGATGGAACAGTTTATAAAAAACTTCCAACCAGAAACACAATCATGTTCTGCTTCAGAGAATGAGTACACTTCTCAAGAATCATCAGAGGATGAACAAAATATTCCCCAACCTCAACCATTGTCACCAAAACCTTGGGAACCACCTATTCCCATCGCCGATGATGACTTTGACTGGACACCAGCTACGAAACAACAGGAACCCTTGATACCAGCTGCTAAACCTCACATTGCCGCACAAGGCGCCGAATGTCAACGACTAGGCGATTCAACTTTTAACCAGATCCGATATGCCGAGGTTCAGAAAAAACTACACGCTAGCCCTGTCTTCGGCCCGTTAAAAACTAATCCTATTCTTACTGCGTATGGAACCTCCCCCAATCAAGACCACCTGGTTCGAATGGACTATACCTTAGGTACTATTTCCCATGGTCTACTGCTTCAACGGGAATCTCTGGCGAACATGCTAAAGGATCTGGCTAACAAACATCCGTCTATGAAACATGACCTTAAAAACATTTTGTCAACAGACTCAACTTTTAAGTCTCTTTCGGATGACCTACTACAGTACGTATATGGCAGAAGAGCAGAGATCATAGAACAAAGAAGAAATGGGTTCCTTCCGAAGGAAGAATATCAAGCAGCTCTTCTTGGTGCTATTTCCCCATCAACCACCCACCTATTTTGTGAAACAGGATTAGCAGCGGAATTGCTCAAACAACCATCTCAGCAAACTTTTTTTCGCAACCCCCACAGAAAACCCTTGCAACCTAAGAACTATAATCCAACGTACTCTGCACGACAAGCGAGACCAAACACAAAGTTTCAAAAACGTCGAAACCTTACAATAGACAGAGAAAATCAGGTTCCGGTAAAACGCACGAAAATTTTAAACGACAATACAACACCAAAAATAAAGACCATGGCCAAACCTTTTCTCGAAACAAACCTAAAGACCACACCTCAAAAAGAAATAGGAAAGAATGACGCATTCGAAGCGGGACGCCTTTCACGTTTTGTAGAAGTCTGGAAAGAGGAGGGGGCACCACAAAATATCCTTCAAACGATAACTGGATACATCATTCCTTTTGTAAAGAAACCCCCACGGGTACCGTTTCATTCAAAAATAATTTCCAGATTCGAAACAAAAAAGTTAAATTCAGAGATCCAGACTCTCATTCAGCAAAAGGTTTTAGAAATTTCAACAGTTCAAGCAGGCTTCTTATCAACCATGTTTCCAGTGCCAAAACCCAACAACAAAGTACAGTCTGTACCCTGCATAACCTGACCCCCCTTACAAAGAAGAAGAGCGGAAGAGGGGTCAGGTAATTCAGGTCACTGACTGTACGTCCAATAATCAATCTGAAAGGCCTCAACAAATTTCTCACTCCAAAGAAATTTCGCTTATTAAACCACTTCAGAGTACCCCACTTCTTACAGAAGGGAGATTTCCTCATAAAAATCGACATCTCACAGGCATACTTTCACATACCAGTAGCCAATCGTCATCGAAGATTCCTATCAATAGTTCACCAAAAGAAGGTATTTCAGTTTACATGCCTCCCGTTTGGTCTATCAACAGCCCCTCTTACCTTTGCGAGGGTATCAAACTGGGTAGCATCCCGACTGCGACAGATTACGCTTCCAGCGCGCGTAGATATTTTCTGTAAAAGCTCACCTGAAGAACCTTAACCGGTCCGTCTAGAACGTTGCTGCAAGGCAACGAAAACTCCCAATACCCTAAATCTAGAACGCGGCCTCAAGGCCGCAGTACGTTCAAGCTGATTCAAACTGTATTTGTACTATGCATAGTGGCTTATATGGTCTATAGTTAATTTTATTCTATGGATTTGGTAATATACTTGTCAAATAAATCGACCAAAACGTCAAAATATGCAGAAACAATTCTAGAAAAAAGTAAAAGTTGAACATTTTGGCACTGCAAAATGGCGTTCGCGCATGCGTTCAGCGCGCTGCACTCCGCGTTCTATTTATTTGTTTTCTATTGTTTTTTAAGTGTAAATCGACGGGAAATGGTGTTATTTCAATAATTAAGTAGTGTCGTCATCGTATATAGATAAAATTTGCACAAAATAACATCGTAATTACCTATTACGGACCCATCAAAAAATGTAAACAAACTCGGTAGTGAAAAAATGTGTTGATGTGAAATTTTGAGTTTTGTGTGTGTTTTGTGCATGTAATCGCTGGTAAGTCATTTATTTTATATTATTTAATAGTTAGTCCATAATAAAAATGCCATTTTTCAGAAAAAAATAAGAGTTCAATATTTTTTATCAACTAAGTAATGTTACGTAATGATACGGATACCTATTATTGAACTTTTTTAATTATTGGTGTTTTTATTTATTGTGTTTGTTCGTAAATAATGGTTTTGACCGATAGTATATGTATTCATAATGTATCCTGCGAAATTTCATGTGAATCGAACCAGTAGTTTTATTATAAATAATCAAAACAATGAACAAAGGAATTTCTTATAAGAATCTGATAAGAATGTTTATTTATTCCAACTAGCGTTCGCTTACAAAGATTCTAAGTATTATAAAAAATCCTTTGTCTAATCAGGAACCAAAAACCATTAACGATAAGACTATTTACGTAACAAAACGCTCTCAGTTTTTGTTTATATTAGCGAGCTCTTATCTCTGACGCGCCGCGGGCGTGCCGCGCGGCTTGAGCGGTTGTTCCGAAATCGCGCCGCGCGGCCTGAGAGGTCTGTCTAGAACGTTGCTGCAAGGCGGCGAAAATTCCCAATACCCTAAATCTAGAACGCGGCCTTGAGGCCGCAGTACGTTCATGCAGATTGCAGCTCTATTTGTATTTAAGAATAAGAACCGACAAGTCGCGGGCTCGAACTCACTGGTGGGCGCGGCCAAAAAGCACGCTATCTCATCTGGCATCTGTGCGACAGAGATAGTATCAGTGATGAGCAGTTAGACGCTAGTCTAGCCGCACGTCTAGTTAGCGCGCACACAAACACCGTTCCGAACTGAAACGATGTTATACGAAGCACACAATAGTGCACCGCCCCGCCGCGCGCCGCCACAGAGTACTTTATAAGATACCGCCGCCGCTGTGTCGCTCGCCGCCGCGCCGACGAGAATTATAGATATGTACCTATGTGTACCTAATTGTTATAGTTGACTACGGTCTATAAATTGTTTACAAAATTACTACTATCTTCTTATTTCTAGGTAAGTAGGTACCTACTTACTTAGTTACCTATTCATGGACGTACGCATAAGGTAGGTAGGTACCTACTTACCTACATTTTAGTGTTCACGACTGTTTGTGATATTTTTGCTTGTATACCTAACCTTCATACAAGCAAAATTATCACAAACAGTCGAGGTAATTATTTCATTAGGTACCTACTAAGCAGAATGCAAATGTGACGAAACTGTTTTGTTTTTGATAAGATTTAAAAAAAAAAACCAAAGAGATTAAAAAAAACGACGGATAGATTATAGACTAACCAGGTGCGAACTTAGACCCTCTGATTTCGCAAGTGCCACATTACACCGCTCGACCACGGAAGCTATGTGGACAATGATTAAAACAGCAAACCTATTCGCAATTTTTTTGCGCGTATCAGATTTTCGACGCTCTGCTTAGCGCCGAGAGTTGAATATCCAACAGAGCGCATTGACGCATTCAGCGCGTATCCCAGTGCGTCAAGAAAATACACTGTTGGATATTCAACTCTCGACGCTAAGCAGAGTGTCGAAAATCCAATCGCGAACGTCGCGTCGGCTTACGAAGACGCTATCACGCAGCTCGAACGAAAGCGCGAGGCGAAGATCATGCGACGCGACGCGGCGTAGGTATTTTCCTAACTCATAATCAGCTGCTGCCAATTTGTTGATTTAGTAATCTATACTTAGATAGGTACTATACTAGGTTTATCTAAAAATACTAATATTATAAAGCTGTACAGTTTATTAGTTTGATGTTTGAATGCGCTAATCTCACAAACTAGGTAGGTACCTACCAGTTTAATCATTTTTTTGTAGCCTTTGGTTATGTTTTAGGCTATAAAACATCACACTGCTGCTCATGGGAGCCGAGCAGTAGGATAGGTTCCTACGGGAACGCGGGTAAAAGCGTGGGGAACAGTTGGTATAAGTATGTACCTACCTACATATAGTACATACCTAAATACGTTATCAATAGAATAAAGTTTTACCCGACTGCCAGAGGAAGCTTACCTATATATATATTTTTTCCATATCGTTGTAATATTGATTTACGATAAATGTTATAAGTACCTACATAAACCTTTATAATACATATACAGTAGCTTCTGCCCGCGACTTCGTCCGTGTGAAATTTCGGCCCCCGACCCACCGCATCGCATCCTATCGCCCCGCCCGCGCTTTTACTTCGTTTTCGCTTAGCGTTCTTTCTGACTTTTTTCTTTTTGCTCGGCTCCTAAGGGTTGTAGCGTGATGTTAGCGTGTTGTTGCGTGGTGGCCTACAGTCTTTCTCAAGAATGGAGCTAACCAATGCAAAAATATTTTTTTAAATCCAGATAGAGATAGGTACCTACTAAATACCTACTACTCGAGCACTCCCCCCCATTTCCACGACCACAAAATAAAAGCCATAGCGCGCCCGCGTCGTCGGCGTCGGTAAAGAGTGTGAATGCAAAGAGCGTACGTCTTCTCTTGCCTACATAGGGTACCTACCAACGTACCTACACAACGCGGCAACGCCGCGCCGCGCCGGTCGCTAAAACGCCTGCTACACGGTCGCCTACCGCGACCCGACAGAGGTGACCTTGGTGGCTTACAACCGTGAAGATGATGTTTATACGACCAAACGTTGAAACAACTTTGCGGGTCGCTAACCAAGGTCACCTCTGTCAGGGACGTGGTTGGCAACCGTGTAGCAGGCACTTTAGCCTCAAGCAAGTCGTGGCCGAGCAGTAAGGTAGAAAATGTAGGTACCTAAGTAGGTATTGGCCAATGATATTATAATAAACAGATATGTTATACACTCACAAAACAACCGAAAAATTTGTTCCGCGCAGCAGCGGCAGCACACATACCCACTTTTCATTCATTTTACATTTCACTACAAGTAAAAATAATAGAAAAGAGAAGGCTTGATAAAAACAGTAAGAAAAAAAAAGACAGCTAGTGGTGTCAATTGCGCGTGAATGTAAACAAACATTATTCTGGCGACCAATCACCGCATGTTGGCATCACAGACTAACAAATTTAACGAGACAGAAGGTACAAACCGCGCGTACTAAATTTGTACACGCGGTTTGTACCTATAACAACTAATAAACAGTATTAAAGGTAGGTAGGTGAGAATCAAAACACGATGTAAAAGGAACAATATTTATTTTGTTATAAAAACAATCATACACCTTCGAAAAGACTCAATTTATTTATTTTCTGTCTCCTAAAGAGATTTTTTATTTCGGAATTTTTTAGTTTCTTTTCCCGCACTTGACATGTTTAATTTATATTCAAGTATATCAATTATTACATAAAACGAAATGATTAAATAATCAAAACGGAATCAAAATAGAAAAAAGGAAACAGAACTATAAGGTATATACTAAGGTAACGATGACTTTACTGCCTACGATATTCGCATCTGTACTTTTATTCTATGTCCGGAGTGAATGCGTCCTTGTCATCCTCATGACAAATAAAATGTATTTCTATTTCTTTCTTTTTTCTAACCTCCAATTATCAGAATATTAGGAAAATAATTGAAATATATTAATAAATCCACGTATTTTGCGTACTTAAAAGTGGTATGAGATCCCTTGTGTTTTATTAACTTTGGTATCATAATTGGTACACTTTATAAATACACACGATGGCATTTTTTGAATTTTTTAGCTGCTTCAGCTAAGCGTATTGCTCGTCGCCATGCGTGTCGCAGACTAAAGTCAATACGTCCCAATTAGGACGTTTTCGAGTCTTCAGGATTGCGCGCTCACAACATATCTGTTTAATTTAATATCATTGGTATTGGCCAAAAGAAGATATAATTATATTATAATTTATAACAGAAAATATGCTCGAGGAGGTAGGTAGGTACCTACGAAAATAGATTACGTATAATAAATTGTACAGACGCCCCAGCACATCAAGTTACTACAATCTGTCAAATTTCTTTAATAGATTTTCAACTTTATGGCTAAAGAATAAGGTTCAATGTTGATTGAGAAAATTTGACAGATTGGAGTAGGTTGGTGTGCTGGCGTCTGTTACACAACACATTTTTGTAAACGATTCCGACTAATCAGTTTCATTTTGACCGTTCAATAATATTCATTGCGTTATTTACGTTGTTGGGCAGATCTTTTTCCGAACATAGGAAGCAATGGATTAGTAATATGTTTCAAAACGATTAAAATTTTGATTGATCGTGTATTACGTAATTACGGTACTGTTCTTCAATCTTCTGAGGAGCTCGTGGCTAAGTAATAACAAGCCGCACGGGTCCATCCATCAGGTTAAGCTACGCTTGCCGGGGTTAGTCAGTGGATGGGTGACCATCTTTACATACCGAGACTCCGTGCCTCGGAAAGCACGTAAGCCGTTGGTCCCGGGCTCCCGGCTGTCATTTGTGGATCTTTGACGACAGTCGTTACGAGTCGTCAGAAGCCCGAAAGTCTGACATCAGTCTTACCAAGGGGTATCGGTACCGAGGTCAAATAGGCAGTCGCTCCAAGTAAAATACTGGTATTCAGCTGCATCCGGTTAGACTGGAAGCCGACCCCAAGATAGTTGGGAAAAGGCTAGGAAGATTGATTGGTAGGTAGGTACTGTTCTTCAATCAACCAACACAAATTCACTGACACAGCAGCGTCCACTCAAACCAACAATTTTATTCTAATTTCAAACGATACCTACGATAATTTTCTCAGGGCGAAGTCAAACAGATAAAGTAGGTAAAAGTGGAAACACTACAACACGCACGTGTGTGCCTGAATCAAACGAAAGAGCTTCAGGCGTGTGACATTTCGTGCATGTGTGCGCGAGCGTCACCCTCCGCACCGCGCCACCCGCGCCGGGGGAACATTATTGAGTGAAACGCACAATAGTTTATAGTAAAACGAGCGCGTCAAAAATTACGAAAAGGCCTTTGGTAAAAAGGTTTTTCTGAAAAAACCACTGCATAAATCAATTACAAATAAAATTTACAGTACAGTACAGACAATTTTAATAATGAGACCTAACTATATCATGTTAAACTTTGAATGTACGATGTCAAACAGTGGAGTAAAAACCCTCCGAAGTTTGTATGGAAAAAATATCAAAGTGTTTCACCTTAAAATACGGTCTGAAATGGTCTGTGGTTGGTTTTAATCTATGGTAGGATAATATACCTGTCAAATAAATCGACTAAATCAGAAAAATATACCACCGCGTCTCTATGATAAAAAAAAGTTGAACGTCATTCAGTCTCATTCTGCTCAGGGTGCCACGGGCGTTATAATCCTGTAAAATCAATAAAACGTGTTGTGTTTTCTCGCTGTAAGTGGTTAAGGACTATGCTCCGCATGAAACAGACGGAATCATGTAAAGAACATTTTATTAGACAAAAAAAAAGATTTAGTAGACCAGACCAATCTTTACTCCGTTCGACAAACCGGAAGATCCATACAAGCATCAGAAAATGACAAAAGAGATTTTTTTAGAATTGTTGAAATGCCATGCTATCTGGACTTTTTGAGCAAGAAGTTTCGATACAGCCAGATAGACATAATGACGTTAAAACGTTACCAACAAATCCGCATATTTTTACACTTTACCGACAGTAACCTACAGGACTCAGACAGATATTACAGAGTAAGACCCTTAGCCGAATGCAATGCACGTTTTGCCAAAAAATTACAACTGTATATTGTATAAAATCCAACATGAGAGTTTATTTTTTTACGGGAAAAAATCCTCGCAATTATCTTTTACATTTCCATCACAAATAATTTGATTTATTGATATATCGTTCCTTAAATACAAAAGTCACACATTTCAAAAAATATCAAAAATGATTTTTTTGCATAAAATGCATCTTAAGCCGGGTCTGCTGCGCCATGTTTTAGTGTTTTACTAACATGAAACACCAAAATTTTACCGATTTGGGGGCGTGGTTTAACATAAAACATGCAACATGAAACATAGCCAGGTCTGGTGCGCCATGTTTTAATGTTTTATTATCATGAAACATCAAAATTGAACCGATTTGGGGGCGTGGTTTAACATGAAACTTGATAAAACATGAAACATGAAACATTAACGTGTTTGCCGCGACGAACGGATAACATCACCCGCGTTCGGTAAAAACAACAAAAAAACAAATGATGTTACATCCACTGATTCTTCTGATCTGCCAGATTCACAAAGAGTGATTATATTACAAAATGAAACCATAGTAAGCCCTGCTGCAACTACATCTACTCAAATTTAAACCACACATGACACTGATGCAGAAAAAAAACAAGCTTTTCAATACCTGCAAATTTTTTATAACTAACGTGTACACACGGCTACACATCAAGCTATACATTTCCAGTTTATGCTGATCTCGCATTGTACAGGATTTCCGAACAATGCGAGGTCAGCTTATACTGGAAATGTATAGCTTGATGTGTAGCCGTGTGTACGTATACTGTGATGATTATTTTTAATATAACGTCATGAATAATGCACAAATTGTTAAAAAAACTTTTTTTTTTTTTTTTTTTTCAAGTTGTTTAGTTTTAAATATAATTTGGAATTTAAATCCAATATTGTTTTAATTTATTTTACAAAAAACCTTCCCTCCTTTTTTTGTTAGAGCGTGCCAAAGAAATAGACGTACATACGTCATACTCTTTCGACGATTTTTGAAATGAGCGATTTGTGGGCGTGGCTTTAATATTAAACACAAACATTTAACATAACATGTCGCAGCGGACTGGCTGTTTACTAAACACGTTTATTTAACATGTTTTACTAACGTGTTTTGTTAAGAACATTGGCGCAGCAGACCCGGCTTTAAACGATGAAACTTTAATGTTTCGCTAAAACAGCCGTCGTTTTATGATCAAAAACACCCATACACGCACACACGTTAGTTTTGTTTTGTCCCGTTTCTGTAACTGAGTTCCGCGCAAAAGTACCATATTGTCAGTTGTCAACAGTCATTTGGCACGAGCACACGCATTTTTTGTGAAAAACTACCACATTCCAAAAAACTGCTATAAAACAGGTGAAATTATATATTCAAAAGTGCCACATTCTAAAATATATTCGTCTTGCAGATCACATTCACGTAAGTATCTTATCATTTTTATGTGCAATAGTACAATATTTCGAAATAGGTTGGTTTTGCATTTATAAATTTAATATTTTCTCTTATTTTTGTATGCAATACTACCATATTTTGAATTATGTTAGTTTTGCAAAAATTTATTAGAATTATTTTCTTATTTCTTTATGCTAAAGTACCATATTTCGAAATAGGTTAGTTTTGCATTTATTAATCTGATATTTTCTCTTATTTATGTTTGCAATACTACCATATTTTGAATTAAGTTAGTTTTGCAACAAATAATTAGAATTATTTTCTTATTTCTTTAGGCTAAAGTAACATATTTCGAAATATGGTGTCTTTGTATTTGAAAGTGATCTCTAAATAGATTTTATTTTATATTAAAAAGCAATTTTTAGTTTTAATGTTGTTTTGTTTGAAAGTTTTTGTAGTTTTTGGAGTAATCTTATAGGTTAAACAAATTAATTTAGAAGAACTATTAAAACCAATTAAATTTTACTTACCCACATAGATACACTAGCTTTTGCCCGCGGCTTCGCCCGCGTGGATGTCGGAAAATATCCCACAGGAACGTGCTACCGGGATTCAGAGTATCCTATGTCCTACCTAACTCAGGTCATGGCCTATCCTTATACCTTCTTTCTTCTTTTTCAATTGAAAAGTTAAGTATGTTCTCAATCCAGTTTGGAAATTCGGGCAGCCGAGCCGCTTACAGCTTTGAGACGGAAACCTTTTTTTTTTTTTGAGATAGGTATCATCAAATAACTTCTCTCGCTCTGGGTGGAGCGGAAGGGCATGTCAGACTCTTACTGACTAAAACCCACCCGTGTTCCATCAGTTGCCTGTACGTCGCCTGGGGCTACGGTCTCCCCTTAGGACTTTCCCGCAACCCCGGCAGGCATCGGCCCTAGCGGACCCCGTCAATTGTGCTGACATCTCTAAGAGGCGCGCGTAGAACACAACGCGCTGTCGACACGGGCCTGGTCCTTATCGGACGGCGAGCTACCCATTGTGACAGGGCGCTAGTCCTACTCTTTTTTTCTACCCACAACGGGGAAGCTCTTGGCCTGCATCTCACCTGATGGTAAGTGATGATCAGGCCGAAGGTGGAAGCGAGCTTCACCGGGAATCTTCAACCATTAGGGGAACAGCTTATCTTATCTACTGCCGAAACACAAACATGCTGTTAACATTGTTGTTATACTCACACTATCGCCCGGTTAAAAAATAAAAAACAACTGGTTTATATGACTCTAAATGCCTTACTTAAAATACTAATTATTCATTTTCCTATTAATAATATCATTAATTTGTAATACCTACTCTAGGGCCGCCATTGAACATACAATACTTTACATGACGTTAGAAAGGTTAATTTATGAACTTTAATAACTTTTGACAGACTGGGAAAATTGTAATTAAATAAAGATTAACCTCTAAGTCGGGGCCGTCGCCGAACGGCGACTAAAATTCCCAATACTCTAAATCCGGTCTGTCGCCGAACGGCGACAGTCGGAGCATGCTGATTCAAGCTCTATTCGTATCTAAAATACGGGCTGATATGGTCTGTGGTTGGTTTTGATCTATGGTAGGATAATATAGTTGTCAAATAAATCTACTAAAACGGAAAAATATGGTATCCCAGCTCTATGAAAAAATAAAGTGAACTGACGTTCCGGTCATTTCACATTCTCTGTGACTCGGTCGGCACACGACACGCAAATCCGAAAGAATCCAGTGAATTGTGCTTTATTGATACGGTAAGTGGATTGATTTACATTTATTATAAGATACTACATTGTTCTAAATAATAATTTTATGAAATAGCATCATAAAATGTTATTTTTGAACAAAGAAATGTTTCGAGATAAAATCGCCATGATGTCGGAATTATTTTGTTTTCGAATTACGAATTTCGACTGTTTTTGTGTATTTAGTCGTCAGTAAATAGGTGAATATTCATTTCTATTTAGTTATTAGACCGTTGCACATAATATTTTCACGAAATATCATCATAAAATCTCATTTTTGGTCAAAATCAAATTACGTAAAACTCGTCGGTCAAGGTCGTAAAATTTGCAAATTATGTTGTGTTTTTGCATGTAATCGACGATAAATGTATGAATATTCATCTATATGTTGTTATTACATCGTTGTAGTTACAGTGGTAGATAATAATTGCAGTAAATTGCATAGAATCATTGTGAAATGTGTCGAAAAAATTTTCGTCAAAACTCGCCATTTTTGACTTGTTTTACAATGAATTGAGTGTGTCTGTAAGATTTGTACGGTATGTTTTGGTCATTCAAGGTGCATTTCATACTATATTCTATAAATTTCAATCCTAAATACGATAAGTGAAAATAAGTTCGTTGACCGTGACAGTTGAATTTTGAATTGGCGCAAACAGTACGTAACTACGCTGTCCAGTCATATCGATAGATGTTATCGATGTATCGATATTTTACCGACTTCAAAGTAAAAGAAGGTTCGAATGTATTTCGACCTGTATGTATTGTATGTGAGTTTGTTTGTTCGCGTAAATTGATGAAATTATTTTTCACTTATTGTAAACACATAATATCACGCCTGTATTTCCCTAAGGGAAGGCAGAGGTGTGTAATACACCCAGTTTATAGTATAGTGTATTTTTTTTTCTGTAGATGTCGAACTTGTGGGAAGAGCGCGGCGAGGAGGTCCCCCCGGGCTTCTACGACATCCTCGGAGAAGAGGACTTCGAGGATGTGGAGCCCGAGGCGGGCCTCTCCGACCTGGACATCGACGATGAAATCGACCTCGAACCGAACATGATAATTCAAGATAAGGACTATTAAGTATATTTCCAATACCTTAAATCTCTTTAAAATAAGACACAAAAAAATCAATATTACATGGAAATTTTAAATTCAACCCCTATTTTACCCCTTCGGGGGTTGATTTTACAAATACTCAGATACGCGTATTTCCTTATTTTTTACGAAAAGCATAAATGCAAATTTTCATATCGCTAACATAAGAAATCCCACAAACCATACAAACTTTCATCCCTTATATCACCCCCTTAAGGGTTATTTTTGAGACAAAAAGTACCCTATGTCTTTCTCCAGGATGCCATCTACCTCCTTACCAAATTTTAAAATCTCTTGAAAATAAGATAAAAAAATCAATTTTACATAGAAATTTTAAATTCAACCCTTATTTTACCCCTTTGGGGGTTGATTTTACAAAAATTCTGATACGCGTATTTCCTTATTTCTTTTCAAAAGCATAAATTTAAATTTTCATATCGCTAACATAAGAAATGCTGGATTTCCCATACAAACTTTCATCCCTTATATCACCCCCTTAAAGGTTATTTTTGAGACAAAAAGTACCCTATGTCCTTCACCAGGATGCCATCTATCCTCTTGCCAAATTTTATCGAAATCCGTTCAGTGGTTTAGCCGTGAAAAGGTAACATACAGACAGACAGACAGACAGAGTTACTTTCGAATTTATAATATTAGTATGGATTATAACGCCAATTGACGAGAAAGTAAATTGGTTGATACAGGTAGGTACTTATTCATTTTATTTTTTCAGAATGACCACAAGAGCGCACCGTATTTTGAACATGGTACCACCTTTAAATGCCCCTCGAGATGGACAGCAATCTCCGTCAACAATACGACCTAGTGAAATGGATTCAAGTGACATTCAGACTACCAATAGTATTTATCATGAACATGATGCTGATGACGTTAACTCTCTACCGGACAGTCAGTTTTCTTTAGATATTCTGAACTCCTGTGAAGAAAACGAAGACATTCAAGCAACGCCTCCAAAACACAGAATATTCAATAAACCATCTTTAGTCATCCAAGAAACCGACTCAGACAGTGACTCTTCCTCTGATGAATCTTCTAGCTCTTCCAGCAGTTCTAGTTCTAGTTATTCAAGTAGCTCCAGTTCTACAAATAACCTCAAAGATTTCTCATCCGATGATAGTGTCAAAGATCCTACGTATGAAGATCCATTTTCTGAAAACTGCAAAGCCCAGTCAGATTCCGATGAAGAGAAACAACCACAAGCACAGTTATCTGACATTCAAGACTTTCCGCAATCAACCGTGGATAACCAGGAGTTATTTAGTATTAATTCACCATCTGCCAGAGTTGATGATCAGCCACCTAGCGTTGATGAGCACCCATCTAGCGTCGGCGAGCAGTCTCCTAGTGTTGACGTTGAATCGCGCAGTAGATGTCGTAAAAGAAAATCAGAACCCCTCTTATGGAAACGAAACCAGAGCAAGCTATTGAAAAACAAAGGTATGTCCTATACTTCTATGTCAAAATCAAAGAAAGTTTATGATGCCAAAAAAATGGGGCCTGTATGTTTCGGTAAATGTAAACTAAAATGTTCAACAGAGTTTACGTTTGAAGAACGAAAACATATCTTTGAAAAGTTCTGGGAGTGCGGTGATCTGGAAATCCAACGACAGTTTATTCACGATCACATGACCAAGATAGAACCAAAATATAAATACGTTCGTGAAGGTAGCAGTCGCAAAAATTACAATCACGCATATTTTCTGACTCGAAATAATAAAAAAACTCGTGTATGTAAAGTATTCTTCATGAATACCCTTGGAATCTCAGACACAATGATCAGAACCGTTGTCAAGAAGCAGTCCGAAACTGGTCTGCACCTTAAAGATAACAGGGGAAAACATAACAACCATAAGACACTAGACTCAGAGCTGACCGGTGGTGTCAAAGCACACATCAATTCAATACCCGGCATAGAAAGTCATTACTGTAGGGCGCGATCGACTCGGGAGTATATTGAGGGCGGGTTTACAGTCGCGGCACTACATCGACATTACGTAGAAAAATGTGAATCTGAGGGTGCACCACACGTTTCATATCAAGTATACTACAACATATTTACACATGATTTTAACTTATCTTTCTGGCAGCCTAAGAAAGACCAATGCGAAGATTGCATGGCTTACCAAAACGCTGAAGATAAATCGTTACTACAAGAGACATACGACGAGCACTTGAAGCAAAAGACTCTCGCTAGAGCTGAAAAAGATAAGAGATAAAGAGCTTGTGAGTAATACCTTTGTAGTGGCTGTGTACGACCTCCAAGCGGTGATGCCTTGTCCTCAGGGTGATGTGTCTAATTTCTATTATACGTCTAAATTAAATCTACTTAATTTCACAATAACCGAGCTCGGTACAAAGGACACAACTTGTTTTGTATGGCATGGCATGAGGGAGAAGGCGCCCGAGGTATTAATGAAATTGGCTCCTGTGTTCTAATGTATCTCAGAAAATTGAATGATAATGCCACGGAACCTTGTGATGTCACTTTCTATAGCGATAATTGCTGTGGCCAGCAAAAAAACAAATTCATGCTGGCAATGTACCAATATGCGACTCAAGAATTACCGAACATCAATAGTATTACTCATAAGTTCTTAATAAAAGGACATACCCAAAACGAAGGAGACTGTGTTCATTCTGTCATCCAACGTTACATTAGGAGAGCATTAAAATCATCTCCAATTTACGTTCCAGACCAATATATCACTCTAATTAAAACAGCAAAGAAAACTGGAAAGCCTTATACTGTTGAAGAACTGACACATAAGAATTTTTTTGACCTCAAACCTCTGTGTACAGGAAACTACAATGTAGATGACGATGGCAATAAATTCAAATGGACCGATATAAAGATTCTGAAGGCGGATAAAGTAAGCAATGGCATATTTTTCTTTAAAACATCCTACGAAGAGGAAGAGTTCAGGTCGGTATCTACGTTGAGAAAACGCCGCACCAAGTCGAAGACGGTGCCTGATAATAATTTGACTCTAAACCAACTTTACACTGAAAAGCTTACAGTTCCTGAAGCAAAGAAGCAAGGCATTCTAAAGCTAATTCAAAAAAACGTCGTGCCAAGATTTTATGAATCTTTTTATGCTAATCTCTAAATTCGTACATAAGTTACTGTTGGGAACTGATTTTTAATGTTTTAGTTTAAGTTTTTTTTAATACTTTTACGAGCATTACGCTCAATGTAGTTTTAAGTAAACGTTTTATAAAAATGTTTTTGTAAGAACACTATGTACACCACTTTTATGTGCTTTATACGGTTGTGATTAGTGTAGATCATGGAAATAGTTAATTTTGAAGGTGTCTCACTCCTTAAGTGCCTTATTTTATAAAACCATAACTGCTAATACTATTTTAAGATAAAATTACCTCTGTTTCTGAAACGTAATGTTATGGACCAAGTTGATTAACTTAACTTTAATATTTCATTTAAATTGTAGAAAAGGAGTTATGATCTTATCGTAACTCAGTGGCGTAACATGGTTTTATTTTACTGCGAGACACTATAATTTAGATACGAGTCATTATAGTTTAGACAGCTTAATATTAGGTATTTTTCATTATTGAACTGCATTCCACACACCTGTGATAAGTAAGCTAATACAGCTTTTAAGAGAAGATACTCAATGTTTATTGTGTTTATGTAGGGCGTGTCTACCCGGCACATTACAAAACATAGGTTTAAGTCCTGTAACGTATAAATTAGTCTAGTTTCGTTTTAGGTGTGGTAAAACAATACAAAATAGTAAGTGTTATTCTGTTTAAAAAGTCTGATTTGATCGTGATTAAAATTTAATTATTAAAGTAAGTTATTTTTTAGTTATTGTTTATTTAATCACTTGTCAAAAAAGGTTTCAGAGAATAATTATAAGTACCTATATTGTTGTAACTGAGAGCTGTTATCTTTTAGGGAGCCAGCTAAATACCTAGTTAGTGTATTTATTTTTACAATAATTCTTATGTTTGTTTTGTTAATTCTATGCAAAAGTTTTATGCATCTTTGTTTTTATAGCTTAAAAGGTTTGTTTCGTTTTTAACTTAAATTTATTACTCTTACCTACTAATATAGGTAATATTAATTTTAGACTTAATTGATGATCTCATGATAAGATTTAACTATTTGTTTTCCCTTAGCAAGTTTACTATGTAGGAAGTTAGTATGTGCCATTTTTTTCTTAAATTTACGTTTTGTGCGGTTGACAACTGAAAATAAAACTCAAATTTTCCTAATAATGGTGGTTTAATTTTTAAAATTTTAATGTTCTCGAAGTCAAAGTCTATATACAAAACTAACTTATATGCATTTTTTCCAGAGTCCATTCGAGGTATGGTTAAGATTGCTTTATTTAAAAATAGGCTATTTAATTACGCATCTTTTGATATAAAAAAAGTCTACGTAATACACATAGTTTATACAAAAATCATAAAATAATCAAAATTATTTTTGCAAATGCCGCTCCTGTATAATTTGCTTATTTTGACTTGTGGTGCTTTTGTATTTAAGGAGCGATATGTTGGACTGTGTATGTTGGAGTCCCCTGCCAGTCTAACTGGAGGCAGCTGAATACCAGTATTTTACATGGAGTGACTGCCTATCTGACCTCCACAACTCAGTAACTGGGTAACACCATAACCTTTGGTAAGACCGGTTGTCACTTTTCGGCTTCCGACTACCTGTAAGTTACAGGTAGTCGGAAGCCGAAAAGTGGCAGTCACTCCGAGTGACTGCCTATCTGACCTCCACAACTCAGTAACTGGGTAACACCATAACCTTTGGTAAGACCGGTTGTCACTTTTCGGCTTCCGACTACCTGTAACGGCTGTCACAGATCTACGAACGACAGCCGGCCGCATACGAATTGTAAGAATAGCTCGTCCATGTGTGCATCATTGAACAATGATTTGATTTTGATAGCTCTCTCCTCCGCTTTGCCATGAATTATATTTAATTCTGTACTACTAATCCAATAGGGTAACCTTCATTCAGAATGTTGGATTTAATCTTTATTGCAGACGGCACTAAGTAGCCAGAGTGCAAACAAAATCACCATTGTGATCAAAATGCGACCATAGATAAATTAAAATATTTTAGAGCATATGACTAAATTATCAACATTTTCAACAAGAAAAAACTTTTCATAGAATTCATATGATGAACCTCTAAAGACAACCATGATGGGACAGACTACTCGTAATACGTTTTGCGTGTTTTTTTTGTTTTTTAAGACACCACTAACAGTTGATTACTTAAGCATTTTGATTTTAACATTTAAGATACGACCAACCAATGACTTGCAAGAAAATTACAACAACAATCCTTTAAGACAGACAAATTGACCAAGAAGTCTCCACTCTATGCACTTTAGATCTGATCTTCCAAAAACCAGACAACACTCCACACAAATTGTAAATTTTTGAATGCAAAATTATTCCTGTCAATGTGTCAATAATTGAGCAATCATTTGATTTTGACAGCTCTTTGCTCCACTATGCCATGACTTGTATATAATTATAATTCTGTGGTACTGATCCAGTATAGTAATCTTCTTCATTCAAAATGTTGGATTCAATCTTCAATTGCAGACAGCACTATGTAGCCAAAGTGCAAACAAAATCACCATTGTGGGCAGCATGTGACCAGAGATAAATTAAAATATTTTAGACCATAATGACCAAATTATCAACAATTTCAACAAGAAAAACTTGACTATTTTCATAGAATTATTTGAACCTCTAAAGATAACCATGATGGAACAGACTACTCATAATACGTTTTGCGTGATTTCTTTGTTTTTTTAGACAACACTAACAGTTGATTACTTAAGCATTTTGATTTTAACATTTAAGATACGACCAACCAATGACTTTTGCAAGAAAATTACAACAACAATCCTTAAAGACAGACAAATTGACCAAGAAGTCTCCACTCTATGCACTTTGGATCTGATCTTCCAGAAACCAGACAACGCTCCACACAAATTGTAAATTTTAGAATGCAAAATTATTCCTGTCAATGTGTCAATCATTGAGCAATCATTTGATTTTGACAGCTCTTTGCTCCACTATGCCATGGCTTGTATGTAATTATGTTTTCAATATAGTAAGCTTCTTCATTCAAAATGTTGGATTCAATCTTCATTGCAGACAGCACTATGTAGCCAAAGTGCAAACAAAATCACCATTGTAGGCAGCATGTGACCAGAAATAAATATAATGATGTTCTACTGATTGAATATAGTAAGCTTCTTCATTCAAAATGTTGGATTCAATCTTCAATTGCAGACAGCACTAGGCAGTCAGTGCAAACTAAATCACCGTTGAAGGCAGCATGTGACCAGAGATAAATTAAAGTATTTTTGACCAAATGAACAACAACAAAAACATGACTATTTCCATATAATTCATTTGAACCTCGAAAGACAACCATGATGGGACAGACTGATGCGTTTTGTGTGATTTCTTTGATTTAGATTACAATCAAATAGTTATACTCAAGCATTTTGTTTTTAATTTTTATGATACCACCAACCAATGACTTTTGCTTCAACAAAAAACAATCCTTAGAGACAGACAATTGACCAAACAGCGGCAAAGCTATGCACTTTGCATTTTCCAAAAATACGACAAGGCTCCTAACAAATTGTAACTTTCTGAACATCAACTATAACTGTCAATGTGTCAAACATTGTACAATCATTTGATTTTGACAGCTCTTTTCTCATCTATGCCATAGATTGTACAGTATCCAAAAGAGTTAAGTATCCAGTTTTGTAGTGCACACCAGTTCAAAACTGGACTCTTTTGGAGACCGTACATATAATTCTGTGCTACTGATCTAATATAGTAATCTTTTTCATTCAGAATGTTGGATTCAATCTTCATTCATTGACAGCACGTCTGGTGCTGTCTGCAATACAGCTCACAAATAACTCAAATATTCAAGTTCACAGTATGTAGAAGTAATGACCCATGTCTCGATCTGCCACACCTTCAAAATGTAATTATCTGTTCAATTTTTTTCTGTATTCTTTGTTTACAGTGAACATTCTCTTCCCGTTCCTTCACATCCACCCCACCATTTCTCTGAAAAAGAAAACTATCTCATTATCATATACCAGCATTTTGATGTAACTTTAATCTCTTAAAGTTGATGATTATTTAATGATGATTGATGAGAATTAATAGGGAGCAAGAATCATATTAATATTATTATCTTGTTGTTTCATCCTGTCCATCTCTCAGACTATAGAATAATAATAATATACCAGCTAATAATTTTCCCACTACGGGGCAAATGATCCCACAGGAAAATGGTACGGGGATAAAAAGTATACTATATCATCCCTTTAGAGCGAAGAATCATTAAGTAGAAAAATCGTGTTTTGAGATAATGAGTTAGTTTTTAAAAGTAACAATAATTTTAGTGTAAGTAGGTATCACGATTTTTCGACTTAATGACTTTTCGCTCTGCGGGGATATCCAAACCCAGGCTATTTGTATCATCCAAATCCATTTAGTTGTTCAGGTGTTACAAGGTAACATACAGACAGATGAGTTACTTTCGAATTTATAATATTAGTACCTATGGATAAAATCTAGGTTTCCTGACTTTTTTTGCTTCACTGATGTCAGTAAACAGAAAGTACTTGGCAGTTCAGAACTTTGCACAGAAAGCTCAAAGCTCGGCTATAACATTTTTTAGAAACCAAATGGTGACATGAAGCGAGTGTAAGTGAGAGGACAAGCGCGAAAATTTGTAAGTAGTGCCAATGTTCAGAACAGCCAAGTTATATTGCCGTATTGTACATGAATAGAAAAACACAGCAATTTTACTCCTAAGATTATTTTGGTTAAGTGGAAAGAAAACGGCGTAACCAGTGGTAAATGGTCACCGCCGGTTATGGACATCTGCAATAGGAACCTCTAGAAAATTCTTAGATGCATTGTCATTCATCCAGCCAAATATTGATACTTAATCAGATATTCCTAGTATAATCATCAGCCTACAGAAGACCACTGCTTGACCTGCCTCTCCCGATTGCACTCCATTGATCTCGATTCTGGGCGACTCACATCTTCGCAGGGATCTTCGATCTTCGCAGGGTGGCTGCCGGCAGCCACCCTGCGAAGATCGTCGCTACTTACATATTTGATATTTCTATGTTCGGATATTTAAGGGACTCATACCTGATTATCTGCCACCAATGTTAGCATGCGACGGCACGAACAGTCTGAAAAAATAAAAGTAAAACTGTTAAACAGTTAAATCTAATGGAAAACATCGAAATCATAGAGGATCACGTAAAAGTACCTTTGTACGGGTATACCTCAATATTTGGTCAGAAATCACTTGAACTTAAATAGCTACAAGGCCTATTAGCAGAAATTTCGAGATTTGGGAAAACTAACTAAAACCTACCGACCCTTGGTCGGTGGGTCGCCTTAGGGCCTTTCGTAGTTGAAGCAGACCTGCAGACTGTTTCTGAAATTACTTTTTCAACTTAGATCTGAATTTTTTTGAGGACTCATTACAGCCTAACAATTTATTTATACAAAATCAGAAATTAAATAATCTCAGAACGTGACTACAAGATTCTACTAGCTTAAAATTAGCCTTGAAATATTATTAATCTATGAGATTTCTACTTACCCAGACAAAGCGCACGGAGTACTTTTGCTTATAAAATATTGCGAACGACGACCGGTGCACAGAGTACTTTTATGGACCGGTGCATAGGCTAGGCGGGCGGGCGGCCGGCCGGAGACCGGAGAGTGGGAGAGAGAAATAGAGAATAGAAATAGAAAATTTAAAAATTGAGAAAATTGCACATTGCACAGACTACACTCATTCTATTTTTGATTTTTTTGTTATTGTTGCTGGTTCGGATACTAGCCTTTTGGCCAACACGTTTATGATACCTGACGACACCATCTGTAAACGACACATAAGTGAACACTTGCATTGCACTGTAGGACAGATTACTCAAAGAATCTCGCGGTGCTGCGTCTGCAAGGTGACCGCCTGGCAAATATTGAGACAGCAACAAGTATTAACAAGAGCAGTCGGCATTACCGGGCAAGGGCACGCTCCATAAACATTATTTTGATGAAAAAAATTGCTTCTTCTGGCTGCCGCGCCCGTGCCGTAGTCGATGCTTATGACCGTGCTGGTGACCAAAACACCCAATAAATTTTTACATTCTCCTACAGTGCTGTGTGGGTCTACCTTTACTTCGACGCGAAACTTCGATTTGACATGGGCTTTGGTGAAAATCGGGAAATAATGGTTTATCGACATAAATATAGTAGATTTTTCTCAAACTTGAGGATTGTATTCTCAAACTTGAGGATTGTATTTCACATATTCGGTTATCTGCTTTATCTGTACTGCCAAAAGTGTTAAGGTTTTAGTTTTTACTACTACATACTAGATGGCGCTGTGAACCACGAATTCACACACTACAAGTTTTATTTATTTGTGAATCTTGAACTCCTCATAATTTATCACTTATTATTACTTTTCTATTTATAAGTATTGATTGATTTAAAATTATTCTGATTATTTATTTACCTACATTGTTTCATTTTATGTTTCTAATTATTGTAACGTGTTCTGTTGACATAATTATTCTTAGTTTTTATAGCAAAAACCCAAGAGAAGGCCCGTGAAGGCCTTCTCCAGAGTTTACCAGCGGTCTCTATCTTCTGCACAATCTTATATCTACCCACTAATTACCAGAATGTGACGGTTAATTTTGGGAAATCACATGCTCTGTTTTTATACAATAAATAATAAAACATATAGGTAAGTATTTTCAAATGAAAAGTTCTGAAGGCACTTTGAGAGATTTCTGAAAAAAAAAAAATTTAACACAGACCAAAAAAGCATTATGTATGTAGTAGGGGAAAATCTTTTGGATTTGCGTCACCAACATGCTCATGTTACAGTATTTTATCGGTAGCTATGTAGGTAGGTATAAGATTGTGCAGAAGATAGACCGCTGGTAAATAGGTAAAGATGACCACTGTTATTTCATAGTTTTAAGTTTTTAATGTGCAATATAGAGCTTCTCTTTGCTGCATAATAAAAACTCTATTTGCCAGATTTTTTATCTGCACCCATAATGTCCAATGCAACTACCTACCTACCTACTTCTGAAATACTGCTAGATAGACGTGGTACTGTAGTATAAATCAGCGAACAGGCATCTTCTAGATACACTCGTTCCGTTGTAGATTTCAGCCTTAGATGACTTTCGTACGTCGCGTCTGGGGCAATCCAGGGGGCCTACCACCAGCTCATAAAGCAGTATTATTTAATATTACTTCATCGTGGGAAAGAGATGAAGCTCTACAGGACGTATAGCTCCATCTCTTTCCCCCACTGAAGTAAGATTAAAATAATACTGTTATAAGAGGTGATGGTAGGCCCCCAGGTTCACACGACCATGACCCAGTAATTACTGTATTTCGGATCACATGGCAGTTTCCTACTGCATTTGTTTTTAAGCGTATGATCAGTGGGAGATTGATGTGTGATCTCAATTGTTTAAGTCATTAAAAACCTTGTAATAAGGCTGTCTGTCCACTGAAGCGGAGAGGAGAGGAGCGAAGCGGAGAAATGCTAATATTAACCAATAGAATCGCACCTCTCGGAGTTTAGATTCTATTGGTTAATATTGGCACATCTCCGCTCCGCTCCTCTCCTCTCCGCTTCAGTGGACAGGCAACCTAAATCGACACGTTTCACCTCTCAACGAGACATGCTCAGGATGACGATGGACTTGTCGCGAACCCGAACACGGCGTGTTGGTTTTTTTGTGACTCTTAGGGCCTATGCACAACACGTTTTTTAACGGCGCGTTTTTAGCGATACAGACGCGATACGCACGCAAGTCAGACGCAGCCTGTAGACCTTACAAACTGCTCTGTAGGATAAAAGCGCGCCGTCGACGCGAGTTTCTAAAACGCGCGCGTTTAAAAAACGTGGTGTGCACAGGCCCTTAAGCGGAATAGGTTACTAAATCTACGTCTATTGTATTTTATAATGGATTTCCGCAAGGTCACCCCATTTAAAACTATCTATAGATGCAAGCTTGAATCCTTTTTTGTTTGTCAGTAATGTTGTTAGTCTACACTTGATGAAGTCATCCATTTTCTTTGATCAGGTGTATGTACTACGATATTTGACCAGAGTCCCACCCTTTAGGCCCATATTACTCTCCGAGACATCATTCTCCTGACCAATTTACTTGAGGCCGGCGCAACATGTCTTTTTGAACTGAAAACTTCTTTCGCGGCATTGTGCACTTTTTTTGGGATGGGTAAATTTTTAAACTCTCGTCAAGACACGTGCCCTGATCGAAAATTCGTAAGACGGCTTGTACTGACAGCAAGCCCCACACTCACATTCCTGATATTTTCGTTAGATGGCGTTACTTAGTTTTCACTTCTATCGGCAGGAAGTAACCAGCTGCCCCGCAATTTATTTTTTCATAAATCTCTGTTAGCTGCATCTCGGTAGTCTAGTCACCCCCTTTCTCACCAAATCATCTATCACATTCGTTTCTTTGGTCTTCCCCTACTCTTATAGCCATAAGCCATCCATACTCATACTGGAAACTTTCTTTACGATTTCCACACAACTATTCAGTCACCGGTGTCTGTCTTACTGGCAGAGGTAGGTACATTGAAAATTTTCATTCGATTAGACAAGTAGGTACGTTCAATAAGCTAATGTGGCTCAGGGGGGCCAGCTAGATAGAAAAACATTGCCACCGAGACGCCAAGGGGTAATGAATCGTGTGGTTCTTATTCAGGGAAACAATAAAACATCTAAGAGTCAAGTGTTGTGCTTAATATATTTTTACCGAAATATTACAATAATTATATAACGGAGTCCTCTCTTACATGTAGGTACAAGAGATTTGCCAATATTATAAAAAATTAAAGCTTTTCATTAAATTACTGTATGTAATCTAACAATAAAGTACAATTAAAAATAATCAACAAGTACTTAGATATAATCAACATTTTATAAATAAAAAAATAGTTACTTTCTTATCTTATAAATTGTAGCAGCACTACTTTTTGTCAATGTTTGAAACTTCTAAATTCAATGACTGATTTGCACAATAGAAAAAAAACTTTTCAAAGATGAATGTTTATGTAGCACAATCAAAAATAGTGCATCCAAAAGTCAGGGATGCAGGGGATGCTACACACATGGTCGCACAAGGCATGGTCGGGGGTAGGCATGATTCAGCATATAGCCGGGCGGTATGTTTGCAATTTTGCCGTCCGGTCAGTGCAAAATCATGGCCAAGTGTGCCATACTCATGTAAAATATTAACTATCAATGTCCTTACAAACTAACACAGCAATTAAAACAGTAAAATTGCTAGTTATAAGCTTAGTAGACAAGTTGGGATGTAAAAGTATAAATTATGTCTTCAAATTCAAACTTTGTACTTAGTCATGCTGATTTGTAGTTCCAATATAGCCAGGCTATAGCCCTCTAGCGATCTAAATTATAGCATGCAAATAGAAAAATATAATGCATAATGTAATTTAGAAAAACTTAATATTTTAGAATTCAAATCAGAGAATGATAGTAATGAATAATGAAGATTGCATGAAATAATTTGTATTAGTATTTTTATTTATTATAAATAAATTTTGATTTTGGAATCGGAATTTATTTTTTGTACCATGATTATGTAGAAAACAATAATTTCTCTAAAATAAAAAATACTGGAAGCCTTTCACTTAGTACAAAATTTTAATATTTTGACTAATAAAATTGAGTATTTATTAAATAGAAATTACCATTGTTTCTTCAAACGGTTTTGTAAGCATAAAAACAATTGGTGGTAACAAAGTTTCAAATTACAATTAATTTGATTCAATTAACATTAAATTGAATGTTGTTAAAATCAATTGTTTTTTTTACTACTATTCATTTTGTATGTTAATTCATTAAATTTAAGAAATAAAATAAAGTCTATTATTTTCCTTTAAATCTTGTAAGCTTAATTTTCAAAATAATTGTGTAGCACATCTTCAGATTCAATTAATAATAATTGGTATAGGAAATACAAACATAATTACTGACTTTATCAATATTACTAATGAGAAAAACATAGTTAATAAACAGGTTAAAACTACCCAAAAAAAATAATTTTAAAACCCTAAGAGCTCAACCGTCCGAAAGACTGATTGAGTTGGATAACAATTAGTTAATAAAACACAATACAAATGATTTAGTTCTAAAGTCAAATAAATGAAATAACTCAATATTTCTTGCCAATATTTAAAGTGTAATAAAACTTGGTTGCTTCAGTAGAAAATGAAAGTTTGACTTGTCTGCTTATTGAGTATGGTACTGTATATTGACCTGTGTGGCAGGAATAACATGTAGGAATGCATGCATGGCAGATGTGCTAGGTTGAGTTAGAAGCAAACCCATGTTTTTTCCGAAAGGTACATACGAGGCACAAGCTATTGGGTTTTGTTCACCAGTACTACTATTTTGAGTACTGACTGCAGGTGAACTTGAGACCATATGATTTGATGCTGTATTGACACTATTTCTAAGATCAGCCACCATTTTCGGTGAAGCAGTTGGTGACTGAGTACGCTTTGAGATGTGGTTAGACTTACTTTTTGATTCAAACTTTTGTTCAAATTTCTGTTTTTTTGTTGGAGGTTTTGTTACAGTTCCTTTAGTTTGTGTTTTTGTGTACAGCTCGTGAAACTCGGCTTTGTTGGAGCTAGAAAGTAAGACTTCGGAATCTGACTTATTTGCTGGCGTTTTCTTGAACAATCCTAGAAACCTAGTTGGAGACGTATGGGATGTTGTTTCTACAAGTGATGCAGAGCTTTCATGAATGGTTGGTATTATCACGGTTTTGTCTGAAGAAATATCAACCGGGGACCTTGAGGAACTATGTCTTGTTTTTTTCTTCTTATTAGACATAGTTTCTATAGTTTGGACTGATACAGTACTTGTGGTTGGTGCGGGAGTCACTTGCGATTTGCCTGTAAAACAAATAGAAGCTTTTATTTTTTGTTTGATATTGTTTTATGGTTGTGGAACAGAGATAAGTATCCACCATGCCTAGGATTTTACTTGGTTTGGGGGATATCTAGCTCTATCCACCAACTTTACGTTGTTTATAGAGTGCTTGACAGATAAAACTAACTCAAAAGTTGACATTTTAGTGCAACAACACAATAATGGCATAACAATAAGTAATGAACCGATGTCTTATGCACTCCCCTGACACTTCATACAAACAAACACAACTGCAGGAGCACCAGGTTGACCACCCACTTTTTTTGTGTGTGTAGTTGTCTGCGCTCAGCTAAGCCAATCACAATATAGAATAGAATTATTAATTTATGAAACATAGGTAGTCTCATAGAATCTTAAATCATAAGGTAAACCGTTAAAGTTTGCCAGAACTGCCTGGCCTATTGCTGCATTGACGGGGATGATAAATTGACGGGAGGGTTGTGAATGTTGCTTCTTCACATCATCATCATTCTCATAACGTTATCCAAATTTATCTAAGGTTGGTGCAGCACGTCTACTTCTATACTTTGTGAAAGTAGATTTGGCCAATAGTGGTAGTAAAAATCAATACGTCTAATGGAACATGGTCTGATCACATCCCAGACCTGGCCCTGATAAGTGAATATGTGAATAGACCTTCAGGGTGCAAGCCCTTACACAAATACATTGTTTTATTCACATACCTACAATAAGATCCTCTGACCACAAAAATAGTTTTAATGGTCTTTCCTGAGAAACATTTTTAGGTGTGATGTCATAATAAAGAGCATGTGAAACTGGGTACCTCACGACAATAATTAAGTAACAATAAATTGAAATAACGGTCAGAGGGCGGACAAAAAATGCGTAATCTCGTCTTTATAAAGGCAAGTTTTTCAGAATGGCGGGTACACGATAAAATATATATAATACGATGACCAATAAAATCGATGACCACGATGTAATAACGTTCCAAATTAAAACATAAAACTAGCCAGACATACCTTCGTTACGATCCAACTTAATTTTTTTATTAAAGTTCCTGTTCCGAAGTCTTTCAACTTCCGTAAAAAGAGCGCTTTCTGCTATCGAAACTTCCATCTTAGCTAGTAATTCATGCGACTTGGCGATCGCTGAAACAGCTTTAACCTTCTCCCTTTTTATTTTCACAGTCATCAGAGAGCATTCAAAGTCCAATTTGTACACAAAATCGTTCAACATATTTATTTCCCGAGTTAAATATTCTATATTGTCGTCGATTTGACTAAGGCGCCGTTTACTAGAACTACTATTATTAGAATTCGAGATATCCGACATTGTTAACCGCAATAAAACGTTTGTATTTCACTAACTATTTAGAAAAAATGTTATTTACAAAAATTTATGTATTTCCAACTTTATTTTGGCCGCCAAGTCACCAACAAACTTGAACAAGGAAAAAAAAACGAATGATTGAACGGTCATCAAACTTTTGACATTTCTTTCAGGAAACAGGAAACTGAGGGATTAGAGCTGGACCTATCTAAATACCGTAATTAACCGACACACACTGAGGCACTATGAATGCGATACTCAAAATTCAATATTTTACGAGATGAGGATAGGTAGTTAGCAATTATTTTGTTTGTTATTATATTTTGTAGTTGAAGTATTCCCACATACTTATTAGGCCATATTCTCGGTGGAGGCGGCAGCGGCGCGTTCAAGTGCACAGTTCTATATGGAACTGTTCTAGATGGCAGCGGCGCGGGGGAAATAAATTAAAAATCTCAAATGTATGCAAAAAATAAACTACAATGCATTCAGAATAGATATAACGAAGTCATTGAGGAATTTGCGAAAAGTAATCCGTTAATGTGTCAAGCTAATTAAAATATTGTGTGGTTTTTTGTGTTTACTTTGCTAAAACTTACCCTCAGCGGGGTCAAGCCTCCCAAACGACAGTTCGGATCCGCCACTGAAGTAGAACAGGAAGTAAAACAAAAATAATTGAATATCCATTTTTACTATACAAATAGGTCACGCTACGGATTAGCGCTGCTTTGCTAAATAATTAGTTTTGTGCACTAATATGTCCCGTATAATTTAATTATTTGAATTTACGGGTAATTAAAAAAAAAATTGTTGCATATATAAAGCGTTGATCTTTCCCTATCTGGGTACTCTTAGCTGGTCAACATGTTTTCTGCAATAAGTCTTTTGGTCCTAGCCTGCGCAATCACTATAATCAATGCGCAAGGTCCAGTGCAGTGCAGTGAAGCAAAGATCGGTAAGTTCTAATTATTTTCGTTTTTCTTGTACAAACAATAGTTTGTCGACAATTGGCAACTGTTGTGATTGGTTGGCTGAATTATCAACAGCCAATCAGTACCCTAATTACGTAAAACACGATCAATGAGAATTTGAATCGTTTTGACACAGATTGCTAGTCCGTGGCTAGTCCATTGCTTCATAAGTTCGAAAAAAAATTGCTCAACTAAGTAAATAACGCAATGAATATTGTTGAACTTTCAAAATGAAACAGATTAGTCGGAATCATTTACGAAAATGTGTTGCGTAATTAGTTAGCTGATCACTTGCCGTGAGTTTATTTTTGACACGACGTCGATTTTCGTTGGATTTGGGTTTGAGTCAAACATGTTTGACCGTTAGGCTCCACCTCGACTCCACCAAAGCGGAAATGTTCGGAAATGTGCGGAGATGTCCGAAGCGGAGACGAGAAGTGATTTTTCAACTATGGTGTATCCACCAAAGCAATGCGGAGATGCGTACTTACTAAATAGATGGAGATGTGTGCTGGCTAGAGCAGAGGTGTGTGCTGTCTAGAGCGAAGATGTGTGCTGGCTAGAGCGGAGATGTGTGCTGGCTAGAACGGCTGAAAGCCTGTGTGACGCGGAGGCACCAGCGGCGCCGCTCACATCTCTTCTCGCCTCCGCTACGCGCATCGCGCTATACAAATAATGATACATCTCCGCTCAGTGGTATCCACTGAAGCTGAGTGGAGGGAAGATGTGTGAATACCGAAATTCTATTGGTTATTTAAAACACATCTCCTCTTCTCTCCTCTCGTCTCAGCTTTAGTGGAGTGGAGTATCGTGTTCACCATGTTTTTTTCGTTCGTGCGTACACGCGTTTACGGTTTTTGAGTCAAACATGTTTTTCCCCGGTCAGGCCCGGTCTCCATACATCAAAATCTACCTACGTGTTTCTGTTTGAATATACCCAAGTCGGTTACGGGTGTATGAACAGTAGGGAGGACGTGGGGTGTATAAAGTTTTATTAAAATATGTCAAATATTTTAACGCAAAACTGTGTCAAAACATGGCGGCAACGGGGCGCGAGTCGGCACGACGTCATAGCTAGTGATAGATTTCGATGTCGCGAACCCATAAGGTTTTCGCCTACAAAAAATCGCTCAAAGTGCCTAAAGAAGTGCTTACTTCAAAAATGTAGCGGCATTATTTTTTGATAGCGCACATAATCTCTTTATAAAAGATTGAGCGTTATTGTAACGTCAAAAAAAAATGTTTTTTTTTTTAAATAGAAATAAATAGAAAAATTTTTTTTTTTTAGATACGCCCAGCAGATGTAAGATAAGGAGAGATGATGATGATGTTTGGAGAAGTGGATAAGGGGCGGTGGAGAGAGGGCATGTCGGCTTATGACAGCGTCATGCCCTCTCTCCACAGTCTCCACCACCCCTTATTATCACATCTGCTAGGCGTACCTTGACAGCTACATTTTGGAAGTAAAAGGCCTTCTACACGGTTGCCAACCGCGTCCCGACAGAGGTCACCTTCGTGGTTTACAACCGTATAGTTGGTGGTTTATGACCAAATTTCGTTTGACCTTCCAACGACCTTGGTTTGAAGAGCTGCGCTAGTGACCAAGGGCGAATAGAGGACATTGGGCCGGCGGCCGACCGTGTATTCGGCGAAGTGATTTCTCCCTTTTTATAGGGAAAAATTGCCAATAATAAGCATGGTATACGGAAAATATAAAAAATTATTACCAACATGTTGGGTTATAGGGGTTTAAGGGTTTCCTAAAGGGGGTCGAAAATTTCATTATTTTTGCGATAGGACGCACCATTTTCGAGATATAAGCAACAGTAGAAAAATAAAATACATTACTGGTTTTGCACTGCAGTCGAAGTGTTGGTGTGAATTTTAGTTCATGCCAACTAATTTTATTCCACACGTTTTTAATCGCTTTTAAAAATAGTCAGATTTAGTTGGATACACCAAATTTTTTGGTGAAAAAAAATCCCTAAACCAAGCAATTTTTATATTGTTTTAGGGAATTTTAGGGATAATTCATTAAGAATCTGGGGAAAAATTAAAAACGTAAGTGGAAACACTGGCTCGTGTATCACGACAGAATGGCATGTTGGCGACCATGTAGTTGCAACAGCTCTGCCCGGTCGCCAACCAAGGTGACCTCTGTCGGGACGCGGTTGGCAACCGTGTAGAAGGCCTTTAAGGCGCTTTGAGCGATTTTTTATGTTAACAATCTATGACTAAAACGCCTGCTACACGGTCGGTAACCGCGTGCCCGTGACAGAAGTGACCTTGGTTGGCGACCGGCAAAGTTGTTCAACGTTTGGCCGTAAACCATCATTTACACGGTTGTAAACCACCAAGGTCACCTCTATTGGACATGGTTGGCGACCGTGTCATCATCATCATCATCATCAGCCTATTAATGTTCCCACTGCTGGGACACAGGCCTCCTCTCTGTGAGAGGGAGTGGGCCGTAATCTACCACGCGGGCCCAGTGCGGGTTGGTAGATGTCACATGTCTTCGAATTTTTGGTTCTAAGACATGCCGGTTTCCTCACGATGTTTTCCTTCACCGTTTTGAGAGCAGAGCAGGCGACCGTGTAGCAGGCGCTTAAAAGTATGAAAAACCAAATTTTCATAGTTTTAAGTTTTCACTTCTGTCGGTATTTCCCATGACTTTGTAGTGTTCCCATATTCTTTTATTACAATGGTGCCTTTTAACACCCGTATAAGTACATGAAATATAGATTTGACCTGTTGATCACATGAAATATACACACATCAAAAGTGTCTAGGGATCAACATATATTTTTGCAATAACTTTTCTCCTGATTGATATTAATTAAAATTTTCTTTAAGGATTCATCAAATAAAGTGTTTTCGTTTGTCACAGTAACGATAAACCAAGTCACCTTTGCATTAATAAAGAAATTTGCCATTTTCCTAATAAAGGGATTTTTGACATTTGAACCACTAACATTAAAGTTCGAAAAAAAGACTGAAATAACAGTTTTCTTTAAAATTTTATTGGGTAACTTAAACAATTAATAATCCGTGTTTCTACCGCGAACACTAACAACACAAGAACATCGGTTTGGCATACTCAAAATGAGTTCATCCAAATCACGCTGTGGAATGGCCGCCCATGTTCGTTGCAACAACAAAAAAAGGTCTTCTTGCGACTGGATACCCTCCATATTCGGCAGAGCTCTTCTCTGTAGCATATCCCATGCATGCTCAATCGGGTTCAAGTCTGGCGACTGAGCAGGCCAGGGCAGGACATTGATGTTAGCTGCGGCGAGAGTCTGTCTTACAACTCTTGCGGTGTGCGGTCGTGCATTATCATGCATTAACTGAAATAAGGGACCGATTTGCACTTGTAGAGGAACGATGACGTCTGATACAATCGTCTCAGCATAAATTTGAGCGTTGAGGTTGCCTCTGATCCAAATCAACTCAGTTCTTCCGCCGATCCAAATACCCGCCCATACCATGATGGTTCCACCACTATAAGGATGGACTTCCTGGCAGGATTTTAATCGCTGTTGGCGTCCAGGGGTTCTCCAGTGTCGTATACGTCTTGTATCCGGTCTCATACCAAAACGAGACTCATCAGAAAAGCACACGAAACGCCATTGTTCTTCTGCCCAATTTCTGTGTTCAAGAGCCCATTGATATCGAATCCTACGATTGTGCATTGCTATAGGTGGTACCCGTAGCGGTCTTCGGGAATGAAGGTTCACTGCATGCAAGCGGTTTCTGACTGTTTGGTCGCTAATTAAGTTCCCTGAAGAGTGATGAAGCCTCACGGCTAACATCATGGCGGTTATTGTTGGAGCTCTTCGAGCTAAGATTTGAATGTATCGGTCTTGTCTCCGTGTGGTGCAGCGATACCGTCCTCCATGGCGCTCAGCCACGGTACCAGTGCTTCGGTAACGTGTCCAAAGTCGACTGATAACACTCTGACTTGTATTCAGAGCTAAAGCCACAGTACGTTGCCGGGAACCAGCTTCTATCATTCCCACGGCTCTGAGCATTTCTTCCCTGCTTAAATGACGTCGCTGCTCCATAATAACGTTGGTTTTAATCAGTAGTAGGGAAACAGTAGCACTAATAATGTCTTCAATGCGTTGTATGTTTTTATAGGGAAAATATTGACAGCTGATTTTCATCTTTTACTCGAATTTGATTCACAGTTCCTGATTCAAATTATGAAATGCACCAAAAAGGATCCATATAAATTTATAAAATCATAAATTTATTACAAAGCCACATCTCAATCTCAAGAAATCCGCATAAAAATGCTTGATCCCTAGACACTTTTGATGTGTGTACATTTAATGTTTTGTTCGATCACCAGGAAATGTGCCAACTTCTCATCCAGTGATACTTGAAGCTGTCATCATACACAACGATAATGAAATTCATATTCCTGTAAGTATGTCCAAAGAGCATTCCTCTTTAGTTACCATATTTGATTATCATAGATTATCTTACGTGGCGATTTAAAAAGTACCCTTCCGCTTCCGCTCTCATAGAGTATATAATGTTCTGTGCTTCCACTTCTGTAATAATCTTACCGCCAAAACGTAAGTGAAGTGGGCTGTCACAATAGTGACAGTGTAGCGGTTACACCGCCACATACGAACTACGCAGCAAAGACATGACGTCACACAATTCCTGCATCGCGCAGTTAGAGATTACCGAGCGAAAAACATAGATAAGACTATCCAAAATCAAATTACGGGCAGTTGCCCGCCAGACACAACATCCGTCTGGTTGGAGGATCCTCCCTTTTCTATGGTGGATGAGTGAACTTTACACCCTGTTCCTCATACCTCTAAATTGGTGACACCGAGAATGAACGTCAACGCAGCCTTTGTGCAACTACCTCAGCGTGACGTCATCATCATCACTCCCGCAAGCTTTCGTGAGGCGAGTCACACAGCCAGCCAGCACCCACGGCTTCAATGGGTATCCTGACCACCAGCATGCAGTGAACGCGCATTCCTGGTCATCACCCTCAGCCTCATCAACAACCTTGGCACAGTACCTGCACTTCCGGCCGATCTCACCAGCAGAGCCTATTCTACCTTCTCCTGGTCGACGCAAGCAGTCAGCCACTACCCGGCGCAGCGCCACCCCGACTCACTGGGGAATCACCGCAGACAGTTCCGACTCACCGTGAACTATGGGGCAACCGGTTTCAACTCACTGGAACCACAGCTGGCACTGTGAAGCATCGCAAGATCCAAGACTCAGCCCACTATCGACCTCCGGTCTCCGGAGGGGAGTGATGTAGCGGTTCAGCAAAGACATGACGTCACACAATTCCTGCATCGCGAAGTTAGAGTTTACCGAGCAAAAAAACATAGATAAGACTATCCGAAATCAACTTAGGGCAGTTGCCCGCCAGACATAACACCCGTCTGGTTGGAGGATCCTCCCTTTTCTATAGAGGATGAGTGAACTTTACACCCTGTTCCTCATATCTCTAAAACAGCACTTAACACACGTACCTAAGTTTCCGCTGTCAGAATAACCCTAGGCTTTATAGCAACAGGCTTTATAAAAAAAAAGAGGTGTGACTGTGTCGTGGACACGGTCGTGTGTTTTACGTGAAGACGTGTACGTTACGAGTAATATTTTCTTTCAGACGAATTTCTTGATCCTTTAGCTATTGAGTGGTGTAATTAAATTTTGGATGTAGATGATAGCTTTGTAGCTGCAGCATCAAATTGTATCTGTATCCCCCGATTCTGTTATCATCAGTATTTTTAATTGACTCCCATTATGGAAGCACGTATTCACTAATTCATGTCAAAAAGAGATAGATGGGAGGAGGGGAAGGCCAAAGGAAATATGGATGAATTGTGTGAGGACTAAGTAGTAATATGAAAGAAAAAGGAGTGAATGGCGGTGACGGTTGACAGGGCGCAACGGAAGAAGAAAACGTGTTGCGCCGAGCTACGCCAAGTTACATAAGACAAGGGCAGGAAGGAACATGATGAGACCTTTAGTGTAGCGGCACACCTGCAGAACGTTCGGCGCCGACACTTCAGCGACGGAATTATCGGTCGTAGTATTCAGTTGGCATGACACACCAAACGCGTCGAACGGTCGGCGGCGTTTACTTTAGCGCGTTACGCGGCGTAACTTTCGGCTGATGTGTCATAGGTCACTTGAAAAACACTTCGAGCGTATTCAACCGAACATTCAACGCCGTACGTTCGGCAGGTGTGTCGCGACCCTTATACATTCTGGGGGCCTACCACCACCTCTAAAAGTTTAATACTAATTTAATACTTTAGTGTGGGAAAGAGATGAAGCTCTACAGGACGTAGAGCTCCATCTCGTTCCCCCACTGAAGTACGATTAAAATAATACTGCTTTAAAGATGGTGGTAGACCCTGATTTTACGCCAAATTGCAGTTGTTTGGTGTCTTTTATTTAGTTAAAATGCGGCTTTGTTATGCACAGGCGATAACATCATTACCACCGCAATACTTTCATTAATTTTATCCTGAAGAATCTATGTAATTTAATAAAAACTTAAAAAAAAAAAACGACTTCCAAAAAAAACACTACAAAGTGAAAAATAACTTTTATTTCGGAAGTCGGTGTCTTTGGTTTTGAATTTTCGTTTTTTGCCACTTTGCCACTTTGTGTTTTTATTGGAAGTCGGTTTTTATTTTTTTATAAAAAGTTTTCACTATTTAGTTGTGGTACCTACCTACCCCACACAAATTCGAATACCACTACTTGCTATGCAAATATCAGTGACAGGAAGTTATCATCATATCATCCAAATAAACTAAGTGGGACAAATATGTATTATTGAAGTTAACTGAAAAACTATCCAAGCAAAGTTAATAAAATTTATAAGGGACCACCTCGGGAATTAACCCTTTCAAACAAAAAAAAGAATAATCAAAATCGGTTCATAAACAACTAAGTTATCCGCGAACTAACATAAAAAAATAAATAATAATACGGTCGAATTGAGAAACCTGCTCCTTTTTTGAAGTCGGTTAAAAACGACTCAATTATTGTACAAAATCGTTTAGAGTACCATTTTGATCGAAAGAACGAATACCATTTTGATCACTGAGGATTTTGAGATACATAACTGATTTTTTTTCTGTGGGGTTATCTGAAGGGACGTGTCGTGGTCAAGCTTGAATATGAAAAGCAGAATATAAATTACTTCGTTAGTGAGACAGCTAATAAAATATGCGAAAATGATGAAATTGAAAAACACGATGAAAAAGAATAAAACAAGAGCAGATTAGGCAGATCTTATTCACCGTATAAAATTGCCAAGCCTGAATAATAAAAATAATCTTAATTTAAAGTAAATAATCCTAACAATTAGGAAGTATACATCATATTAGCGAAGATAAATTACAAATCCAAATTACTTCGCCCGCGTGTGGTCTTATTATATTATACAGGGTGGTAGGGACATCGACGCGAAGCCGGTTACCATGGATTCAGTACATCGTTCTGAACCACCCTGCGTTGAAATTTTTCGTCGGTTATTTAAAAAAGATTCACCTGTTTCATAGAAAAGTGCAATACCTACGCGGTCAAAATGTATGGAACAGCTGATTTTTTTTTAAAAACCGACGTAATATTTCGGTTCAGAATCATGTTCTGAATCCATGGTAACAGGCTTCGCGTCGATGTCCCGTACACCCCGTATATTAAAAATCCTATGTATCCTATATCCTAACCACTAACCAGGTCATGGCCGTTGCGCCTTTATCAATTCAATTTATTATCGTGATATTAATAAGAATATAACAGCTAAGTAAGTGTTTAATTTTGTTTTCAGTCCATCCCGGAATGTGTGAAAGGTGTGTCTGGAGTAACCGCATTAATGTGCAGCTCTAATGTGGCACCCGAAGGGTATTTCACCAACTTTAATACACTGTTAATTAATCCCGTTGACTTGAGCAGTTACACAACTGTGACTGTCACAGTTTACTGTAAAGTCTAGGTCCAAAGTCTGGATGACCAGCCCTTCCTTTAGTTATTGTACTTTCGTCTACGGTCTAAAAAGAATAGTGTACAAAATTTAAGGGGTGATTCGGTAAGATGTTCACAAGAAAACGTCGTTTTACTGTTTTTATGATAAATCTCAAAAAAGAAAAAATACTGGTTATAAGGGTCGGGCCACACCTGCCGAACGTTCCGCGGCGGAACGCTCCGTCGCGTCATATTTCTATGGACGTAACGTTCGGCTGATGTGTCATAGGTAACTTGAAAAACATTAGGAGCGTATTCAACCGAATGTTCCGCCGCGGAACGTTCGGCAGGTGTGGCGCGACCCTTAACTAAAATAATTAGTAGTTTCCCTAAAAATATTTTACACTTATTTTTAGGCTTTATTTTTATTCTTTAACTATAACACACTAGGCATTTTAGATCATGATCTGTTTTTGAAAGATTCCTTCCTTGACATGAGCTATAATTTGGCCAAAAAACGTCACCAACTGACATTACTGTAAGGCATTTTGAATTATATACCTGCGTGTTCTAAATATTAAGAATTTATAATGCACCATCGCGGTGCATACCTATATACAATGTTTTTGTAAACAAACTAATGATTGTAATATATATTTAATTATTTTCCTCAATATATTTGTAAAACATATTTGTTATTTATTTCTAACTAGCTGCTCCCCGCAATTTCACCCGCATCACTCGTGCAGACTAGCGCGACCTACACCGGTAAATTGTTCTACCTTCACGGTAGTTTTGTTAAGTTATACTCGCGTCACGCCAGTCTACACGAGGCTATCACAAAATTGCGTTTTGACAGTTGGCCGTAGGGTTGCCACCTTTTTTCTGACAAAAAATAGTATTTTTCTCAAAAACTTGCAAAAATATAGTACTTTTGTAAAATTTTGGGGAAAAAAATAGTACACTTTTATTTTGAATCATTATTTATTTTCCATTTGTACTTATTTGTTATTATTACTATGCGCTTTGGCCATCAAGATTTTATTATTTTTAAAATTTTCAATTGGATTCTAAGGAATCAACTGTACTTCTTTTTGGGAGGCGCGCAAAAATCATTATCACTTTTCGAATTTCTCTGGTATATAATATTCTCTAACGGTGGTAAAAACAGCATTTTTTGTAATTTTGGAGGATCATATTTTCTTTACCAATAAGTTGCTGAAAAAAAGGAAATAACAGGGACGTGTCTACAGCAGACATTGATTTTATAAAATGAAATAAAAATTGCTCTAGAGGCCATTATTCAGGCAGAAAGAAGGGGAATACATTTGTATGGAGAATCGCAGGCCCTGTTCCCTCTTATAAAAAAAGCGCGACAGTTCAATTAGCGATGAAAATATAGTATTTTTCGTACTATATTATTTCTCTATAATATATAGTACAATTGACTGAAATATAGTACGATACTATATAATATAGTACGGGTGGCAACCCTAGTTGGCCGTTGTAATTATGTTTATTTTAAGTTATATCATTATGTTTTTTATTTTAATTATGCAATTTTAATTTCTTATGAACCAACGTTTATTCTGGTATAAAGGGGTTTGAAGATTTTGGCCCTAAAATCAGCCACCATTTTGTTATTTTTTTTCAAAATCGAGGTGCACAATTAATGTCATATATTTGGATAGGGGACACTTATACAAACATAATACTTCATATAACATAACATCATAAAGCGTCACGTTTCTGAGATATTCAAAGATAAAAATAACAATTATTATAACGAATTTATTTATTTATGTTGTAGTTACTTCATGTTGATTAACTTATTTAGACATTGACTACACCTAGTGGACAAAACATAAGATTTTTTAATCATATTCGGTATAAATAATATCATCCAAGAAGGCAGCGGGAGGCGGAATAGGATTTTCTTCATGCACCTTATGAGACATAATACCATATAACACACGTCCTCATTCGGCGGAGGGTATACATATATTTTGTCTCTTTCGCTCTTAACTAAAATAATACCTATACATGATGCAATTATGTTTTCATGGTTCAATATACTTACCTGAAGGAAAAAAAAACAAAAAAATCCTTGTTTCAGGGTTCAGTTTTCGACTTATATTTCGGTGAATAACTCTGAAACCTGACGCTTTAGGATATTATGTTGTATGACATTTTTTGTTTGTATAAGTGTCTTCTATCTAAATATATAACTTTCGATTTTCACCGCGATTCTGAAAAAAAATCAAAATGGCGGCATCACGTTAGGGCCACCCTCCATACAAAAATCTTCTAACCCCTTTACGTAAAAATATGAATGTAGTTACAGTTAATTCTGAGCGTTTTTTCTGATTTTGAATGGGATTTTTTTTAGATATACCATACATATTTCAAAATTCTGCGGCCGCTATGAACTAAACCACTTTTTAAGAGATGTTATTATAATTTTTTCATTTCATTTGCTACAGCTAGTAGTACATGTGACTGGGCGATCGCTGAACCAGCTTTAACCTTCTCCCTTTTTATTTTCACAGTCATCAAACTCCAATTTGTACACAGAATCGTTCAACGTATACATCTCCTGCGTTAAATATTCTATAGTGAGCAAGGAGCTCGTGGCTACGTAGTAATAACAAGCCGCACGGGTCGATCCATCAGGTTAAGCTACTCTTGCTGGGGTTGGTCAGTGGATGGAGGATCTTTACATACCGAGACTCCTCCGTGCCTCGTAAAGCACGTTAAGCCGTTGGTCCCGGCTGTCATTCGTGGATCTTTGACAGTCGTTACGAGTCGTCAGAAGCCCAAAAGTCTGACACCAGCATAGATATAAGAAAGAAGATATTTCTATGGACACCAGTCTTACCAAGGGGTATCGTATTACCCAGTTACTGGGTTGTGGAGGTCAGATAGGCAGTCCCTCCATGTAAAATACTGGTATTTAGCTGCATCCAGTTAGATTGGAAGCCGACCCCAAGATAGTTAACCGCAATAAAACGTAGTATTTCACTAACTATTCAGAAAAAACGTTATTTATTTCCAACTCCAAGTCGCCAACAAACTTGAGCACGGAAAAAAAAACGAATGAACGGTCATCAAACTTTTGACATTTCTTTCAGGAAACAGGAAACAGAGGGATTAGAGCTGGACCTATCTAAATACCGTAATTTACCGATGCATACTGAGGCGGCACTATGAATGCGATATCTACTCAAAATTCAATATTTTAAATGAGGATAGTTAGCAATTGCTTTGTTTGTTATTATATGTATTTTGTAGTTGAGGTATTCCCACATCTATTAGGCCATATTCTCGGCGGCATCGGCAGCGAGCGGCATGGCGCGCGCGTTGGAGGCGACGCGACGGCGCGCGGCGGCGCGTTCAAATGCATAGTTTTACATAAATGAAACTGTTCTCGATGGCAGCGGCGCCGGGGAATACTCTTACGGAATAAAAAATCTCAAATCTAAGCAAAAGAAACTACAATGCTTTCAGCAATTTTGCTATCGACTATTATAATTACGGAGGCGATAATTGTTCAGTATAATCACCCTTACAGTTAGTGGCGGACTAAGCCTGTGAATCAAATTATAAGAATGTCGAAATATTTAGGACGCCTGCCTCGAATTGATACCATAGATATAAGATAAAAAATAAAATAAAGATATTTCTAAGATTGATACAGAAATAGGAAATCTTCAAACTGTGCTGTTATTATAATTATGTGATGATGGACCGTGGAGTTTCTTGCCGGCTCTTCTCCATAGGAAACGAGCAAATTAATGGAACCGTGGTCCTTGCTTCTGACGTTTCATAAGTGCCCATGTAGGCATGTAGGTTTAACTGAAGCTAGCAACTAGACGTAGAAATAAATACCCCAGAATAGTGTCAAGAAGAACCGCTCCTGGCCGCCCCCATACTTTTTAATGATATTCCAAACACGATCAAAATATGTTTAGTAAAAACAGTTGCAGGCTGAGGATGAAAATTTTCGAGCTCGCTTCGCTCGCTACAATCTACATTCTCAAACATTTTGCTTAAGTCGTATTTATTTATGACCGTTCCAAAAAAAATCTTACCTACACAAGGTGTCGTCCCTCCTATAGTATATATGTGAAATACTATATGCTGGCTTCACAGAATGTACGGACGACATGAGGATACATAAATACACATTTATCATGAGAGTGGAAAGATGAATCGACCAGTTTTATTCCACTCTTATTATTAAGGCGAGGTCTAGCCTTTCTCGTGTAGCTGTGCCAGTCACATGCATTAGCTGGTTTTATCAAGTGCCTTGCCATACTCTTGTTACCGCTTCGTGGTTGCACTCCCACGTACTCTATAGAGGGATCTCATGACTGTTATTAGACTGCAGTTTACTTATGGCTACATATACCTAACTGGGCATCGGTCGACTTGCTCCGGTCTAAACAGGGTATATCCCTAGTGACTCTGATAATGTTTGCATATTAGTCACTTAATCGGACAGGCACCCCGGGGGCCTCCACCATCTCCATAGCTTCGCCAAGGTTGCTCCAGCTCAGTCGACCGTGCCAGTGAGTTTCCGGACCACACTACCAATATATCGGAGCTCCAGGCTTTCCTGTTCAATGTCCTTGACTACCAAGTGTACTGTGCACGGCAAGATTGGACTACCAGTAAAGGAAAGAATGTCATGCTACGACAGTCTTCTCATCTTTCCTTTTATCATGCACTTATAGGTCGACATAAAAATATTGCAAAGTAAACACTCACCTGGGGTCTTCTTGGACCTCCTAGAGAAGCTCGTAGCAGGCATTTTTCCCGCCATTCCTCTAGCACAGTACCAACATTAAGTTAGTCAAAGCCAAGAGTGGTGTTACTGTCGCAGGCATATTGTATGATTCGTCATTTTACAAACGGCGCCGTCCGTTTACAAACGCTTGCGATTTTGCAAAATGCCTAAGGCAAATTGGCAACTCGTTCAATTGTTATAATTTCGACATTCATTGTTATTGTAGGGTGACCATCACAAAAAACACAGCTTGGACAAATCAGATATTATTCGAGCAATCAGGTATCTACCTACCTATGAAGATTTAAGTAAGAGAAAATTATAATATGTGCTTCATAATTTAAAGGTATGAGTAACAGGGTGTAAAGTTCACTCATCCACCATAGAAAAGGCACTCATCGACCAGACGGGTATTGTGTCTGGCGGGCAACTGCCCGAAAGTTGATGTCGGATATTCTCATATCTGTCGTTCGCGCGGTAAACTCTAACTGCGCGATGCAGGATTTGTGTGACGTCATGTCTTTGATGCGTCGTTCGTATGTGGCGGTGTAACCGCTACAGGTACTTGTAAAGTATTTAAGTAACAAAAACACTCTCATACTTTTTGTACCAATAATATTCCGCATTAGTCCTCCAGAGCAGTGGTGGCCCAGTGGCAACGGCCCCGACTTACGAGTTGTCGGTCGTGGGTTCGAACCCAAGCAGGCGCTTTACTTTGTGTAAATAATTTCATCACCACTGCTCTCAAAAACGGTGAAGGAAAACATCGTGAGGAAACCGGCATGTCTTAGAACCAAAAATTCGATGACATGTGACATCACCAACCCGCACTGGGCCCGCGTGGTAGATTACGGCCCACTCCCTCTCACAAAGAGGAGGCCTGTGTCCCAGCAGTGGGAACATTAATAGGCTGATGATGATTAGTCCTCCGAGTTCCATGGACACCTGAGCGTTTTTTACGTGTCGGATAACCTTATAAACTTTGTCACTTGTGCACGGCATTTTCGCTGTTCCCGTTCGTGAATCGTAAAATTATCTTAATAAGTGTCTTTAAAATGTAAGTTTTTTTGTGGAAAGTCCTTTGCACACGTAGAATTTGCACTGTTTTCAATATTATTCACTGTCACAAAACCACTACTCGACGCCATTTTTCTTGTTTTGATTAGCAGCGACGCGCGTGGTAAAAAATAGAACTAAATTCTTCAATTTGCCGCGGCATTTTGTAAACGGCGTTTGAATTGTCCATCAAATGTTGCGGCATATTGTATAATGACTAGGCAATTTACATTTTGCCTTAGGCATTTTGCAAAACCGCAAGCGTTTGTAAACGGACGGCGCCGTTTGTAAAATGACGAATCATACAATATGCCTGCGACATTACCATAATATAACATATAGATTGACATTACTGGTGTTCAAGTGCGTCGCCAGCTGTCGAAAGTTGATAATAGGGGATGGGAAAAGTACGAGTATGATTTGTAGGTACAGTCAAGACCACATGATGCTTTACACTTGTAGTGCGACTCTTACCATTACGGCGCACAATGGGGACAATTATTCCTGTACGCTGCAATATGTTCTTTATATCTAGTTTGAAAATTACGACCAGTTTGACCTAATGGATTTAGATTTTTTTCTATTGTTTGATTGTAATTTACAATAGAAACAATAGAAAAAATAATTTTTAAACTAGATATAAAGAACATATTGCAGCGTACAGGAATAATTGTCCAGAAAGATCCCATTTTATGTAATACATAAATAGGAACAAAAGGTCAAAAGAAAAACTGACCTATCCGGGGCGAGGTGTTCAATTTTGGAGTTCGCTACGCTCGCTCTTGCATCTTACATTTTCAAACTATTCTTTATAGATTAACAAAGTAATTCATGTTTCTGTATAAATGTTCAAAAATAAAAAAAATACAATGCAGAGTGTAAAAGTTTTCGAACTCGCTTCGCTCGCTCTAGTATCGAGTAGGATAGGTCGCATAGTTTTTGACTTTTGCCCAAAATGAAAGAAGAAAATCTCTGAAATTTGCATAGAGAAAAATCTGAAATTATTCTATTTGATAGAAGTTTATGTAAAGATTACAGGAAAAATAAAACGATATCTCTAAATAGCACAATTTATCAGAAATTGTCAACAAAAATTATATTATTTCCACTATCGCGATCGGTCAAGAGATGGCGCTGACCTAAAACTGCAATATTATACACTGACCGCAGTGTTAAAATTCTCTGACGATCATTAATGATGGTACACACGGCTACACATCAAGCTATACATTTCCAGTTTACGCTGATCTCGCATCGTATAGGATTTTCGTACAATGCAAGCTCAGCTTATACTGGAAATGTATAGCTTGATGTGTAGCCGTGCGTACGGAAGCCTCGGTGCGAGAGTCCGACTCGCTCTTGACCGGTTTTTTGAAGTGAAAACTTCTTTAGGCGCGTTGAGCAATTTTTGGGTGAACAGAAATCATGGAATAACATCGTCACCTAACGTAATGGAAAGCCATAAGCTATACATATCGAACGAAAGACATCAACGCGAGAATCCAAAAGTTACTTAACGAAAGACATCAATGCGAGGATTAAAAAGTTAAGTACTTAGTTTTCCCTTCTACCGGGAGACGAAAAAAAAATCGTCTTTGGGAAAGACTGTCCGATTTTTTTTTTCGTCTTGTGCCGGATGGCCTCTCGAAATGTACATCGCCCACATCAAAGGAGATGTTCGATTTTGGGCCACCACTATGTACACTACATGGATAAATAGGAAAAAAATCAGGGACTTTCATAAAAATACAAAAAAAATCATTTGAAGAAGAGTACAGCTGTACAAAAATGATTACCTACTTAGGAAGATTTTTAATAAGGTAACTCTTTTTTTAGGGCAGCCATGACAGTTTTATTTGACATGACGTTTGACAGTTTGAAGTTTCAACGTTTGACTATCTCTCGTTGTCTCATGACAAATTGACAAAAATTAAACAATTATTTACACATAATAAATAAGTGTTCGCGCGTGTTGGATTGGATCTGTTTCGGAGTTTTTAGTGATTGTTTTTATTCTGCCTGCAACCCAGGCCCGTAAGGTGACCCACTGACCATTAGCGATGGCATGCCTACAGTGCACCTCTCTCTGTAATAGATGAAAATGAACAGTATTATGTTGCCAAAAAATATGGGTCCCGAAATAATTTCGGTCGTCGAGCGGTTTCTTGGCCATCAGGTAAAAACATTTTATTTATTTCTATACTGTAACGCAGTGGCGTATTTACCCTAGGGCCAAAAGGGCCATGGCCCGGGGCGGTAGGCTACAAGGGGCGGAGCAGCCTAACCTGTACCAGTCAGGCCCAAGTCCCAAGCTCGCTTCGCTCGCTCTTGCATCCAAAGTTTTCCTAGTGACAGTAGTAACATTGCCTTTTGTCCATACACAAAATGTTTTATTGTGCTAACACTCAACCAAAACACCAAATGACAATGCAATGCTTTTTTTTTTTGGGTGGGAAATTATGGAATAACTGCTCTGGGCGGCGCGGGAGGGCGTGTCAGACTCTTACTGACTAAAACCCACCCGTGTTCCTTCAGTTGCCTGTGTGTTGCCAGGGACCACGGTATCCCTTTCCAGGGATCCCGCCAGTCGTGGCGCGCGTGGAACAAAACGCGCCGTCGAGCTGGGCCTGTCACTTATCGGCAGCAAGCATTGCTCACAGTCCGCAAGCCCGCGCTTACGGCGGCCGGAAATCGGCTATGGATTCCTGACGCTCGGGGCGTCTCCAGCGGCGACTAGGGGCATGAGGCGCCTAATTTGCCTCTCCCTTGACTCCCATGCCCTCGACTCCCATGCCCTCTCGCTCCACACCATGGCCTGGACCAGGGCCGGACGCGAGAGGCCACCGCTACCAATCGCTTCCACGAGGACACGGCGGTGCTCCGCCCGCACCGAGCAGGCCTCCACCGTATGCTCCACCGTGTCCTCCGGGCGATCCACACAATGGTGACACCTGCGGGTTTCTTCTCGCCTTATCTGGAACAGGAACCTCCCAGCCCCAGCCCGCTCCAGTCTGGGAGCCAAACGTCGGAAATGCTCCACGAAGTTCCACCGGCTGTCGAGGACGAGTCCCAAGTACTTCATCGTCAACTCGACGCCGATGTGAACCCCTCCTACCGTTATTTGGGAACCCGACGGTGGCGTGTTCCGAGGACTGATTTCATGAAAAAGTCTTTCAATGGACACACACTGGGATTTTATATTATAATATTAAAACTTTTTCGTTAATTTATGGGGCGGCAAACCTTACAGGCCCAGGGCGCTGAATCTTAAAATACGCCACTGCTGTAACGTCTTATCTAAACACTGTATAACCTCTTTTTCTGTTTTGTTTTAGGTTGATATAAATGGAGTAATGTGCTCAGAATGCTTTGGCATCATAATACAAGAAATTACTTCTGATAGAGCTCTGGCACATGAAGATCACGAACTCCAGCATTCCCATGATAGCAATTTTTGTGTTAGGTGTAGGACATCTTTGTTTAGGAGGCGTGCTCATTCTATTCCCGAGGGTCCTGAAAGACCCCAATCCTATCGGGTCCTATTGCTCCAAGAGAGGTAAGCACCTCTATTGTTTTCTTTTTTATTTATATAAGGCAGACATAAATATAAAACAAACGCAGATGTTTCTTAATTATGATCCAAGACTTATCCAAATAACTACCTATATACTACACTTATTATTATTATATTACTAAATCTATTTCATATTTTTTGTTTTAGATACCGGAAGACGGCTTAGTATGTTTTGCTTGTTGGGTTAATACTCAGCATACAATTCAACAACAAGGAATCATAGCAGCACCTGCTGTTAATATGATTACATGTGTATGGTGTCATCGGTCTCTTGCCCAAACACGCAGACACTCCATACCTGAAGGACCTGAACAAAATATAATAACAGAATTAATGTATTCAAGAAAGGTAACATTAACAACTTACTTAATTACCTATTATTAGAATTAAAAGATTGTGTAAATACCCAATACATGTATTCTTTTGTTTTATTCAGATCCCATCAGGAGGACTGGTTTGCTATAGTTGTTGGGTAGCAGCACGTAGACATGTGGAGCGTGCTATAAGCATTGAAGATAACCAGCAAACTCCAGGCCCGTCTAACCTTCACCAAGACTATGTGTGCATGGTGTAGAATGTCGCTACACCAAAGGGATTACGGGAAAACGGACAGTGGGTTGCTGTGCTCACTTAATGACCATTGTGTGGTATTTGGGTTGGGCTCAGTACCAAGAGAGCATAGAAACTCTGGCGTAATTTCTGGATGGAATATTAATAAGGGATGTGTGGAAAATGAATAAAATCATAAGTCCCAACAAATTATTTTATTTACATACCTCTCATGACTGATTTCTCATCCGCTTAGGCTGCCTGCCCACTGGAGCGGAGAAGCCCTGTGGAACGGAGATGTGCCAATGTGGATTTGTTTGTGTGTAATATTGGCACTGGTCTCCGCTCCAGTGTACAAGTAGCCTTAATTTCACAAATTCTAGGAACGAAATACTTAACATAGAACTTGTTTGAAAAATATTTACTGTCTTGTTGGACTAAAATAGTTGGTTTCTTCCCAGCTGTTACTGTGTAATAGGAATAGTAGCTTGCAGTTCTGCACAGCTCACTGCTGTCCTATGAATCATTGAGGTCCAGAGTATATTGATAGGCACTAAAGTATGAAGCAGCAGGACAGTTTGTTATACAAAATAACGTTCAACCATTCGTTTTGGGAAGCACAGAATCGGTCGAAGTGAAGGTGCTTGAGGGAGGCCTATGTCCAGCAGTGGACGACTTTCAGCTGAAATGATGATGATTTGTTTCTTCCTCCTCTTGACACCGATGTAACCAATCTAGCTGCTCGAATGGGTAATATAAGATGTTGCCGCAATCGAGTAGAAAATCATGTGTCCTATTTTATTGTTATTATACCTAGTTAACTATAACGAAACTCGAGTATTTTCTGAAATCTTAAGTTGTTTTCATTTTCAGTAATGTCAATAGCCAGGAAGATTCATCAATCTGAATCAATCAAATGTCATTGTCACTGTCAAAATGACATTTCGCATAATTATTGCTGATCCACCATATTTACGTTTTGTTGCTCTCCTTGATTGAGATAATTTGAATGTACAATTAAACGAAGTAATATTATAGAAAATTAACATCAGAAAACAGTTTCTATATCGCATAGCCATATTTACATATAGTGTACATAGTGCTGGCCCAGGCTCCATACATTTCTGGAACATCTCCAGATCTTGCCCCGCCACTGCACAAGGCGGTATGCTAGAATTTTCGAGCTCGCTTCGCCTGCTCTTGAATTCTATATTCTTCTGTCAGACTTTTCTGCATAAGTCGACAAAGTAAGTCTTATTTATTAAGGATGTTCAATAGAAACCTAATCGGGAATTCCGAGACAAGGTGAAAAATATTTCGAGCCAACTCCTCCCCTTACATTTTTGTTTTTCGTAAATAGCCTATTGAGGAGATGAAGCACGTCCGCCACTGAAAGGCGCCTATCCTGACTGAACGAACCCCGACTATGTGATCCCTCCGACTTGAGTCAGTGCTCACAGACATTGAAATGTCATTAACAGCTGTGGCCAAACCTCAACTACATAATATAATAACAAAAATTGATAGCTTTCATTAAAAAATATCAGTTTTGGGTATCACCTTCATAGTGGCAGTCCCCGGGCCACCCGCACTGCGATGCGATGGAATGCGATGCGTTATTACTGCCGTACGGTATATAACAACCCAAGTCACAGGTTTGCGCACTGGCGGTGAAAAAAATGCACGATAACTATCTCTGCTTACATTTATTTATCTATTCTAATGACTGACTGACATATCAAGGCACGGCCGAAACTACTGGGACTAGGAACGTGAAATTTTGCACACGGCTTCCTTTTACAATGCAGGGGAGCACTAAGCTTTTGGGCTAAGGGCTTTGAAAATTCGACCTTTAAGGGGGTGAGAAGGGGGGATTTTGTTTGTATGAAAAATCTTATTCCTTGAGTTAAGTTAAGTCAAAATCTTACGAAAATAAATTACAAATTTAAAAAACCCCCGACACAAAAGAATCCTTTAAAAAGTTATAAAATAAAAGCCCTGGCCCTTTAAGTTTAATATTATAATTTGTAGATAATATTTTGACATCGCGTCGGAGGACGGCGAATGAAAAATTGAAAATATATTTTCTACAATAGCATGCCGTCCCCCGACGCGATGTCAAAATATTATCTACAAATTATATTAAACTTAAAGGGCCAGGGCTTTTATTTTATAACTTTTTAAAGGATTCTTTTGTGTCGGGGGTTTTTTAAATTTTTAATTTAACTTTTATTTCCTGCTTTTTATATACGTATTACTAGTACATACGCTACGATCGACACGTGCCTCGCTTATATCGCTATACGTATTTTTCCCACAGTAAAGTTAGTTACTAATTTACCCGGTTTTTTTGCTTCTCCATTATCAGACCCTGATAAATATATATCTATAACCTATTCATTGAGACCATTCCAATGAGCCCAAACACAATACCACTGCTGTTAGTTGGTGAGGAGTTGGGTATCCTGCAAACACCAGGTCATGCTGCAGCATCAGTTCAAGGTTACTATGTTATTCTAATACCATTGAAGTAACAAATTACCAAATTTGGACTCAATCAGACCTGTGGAAGATGCTCAAATCCATTCATCAATTAGAAAAGACCTGATATTCTTCAAACGGCTGACTAGATTTTTTTGAATCATAGCTAAGAACACTCCCGATCAAGTCACCTTTCAAACAAAACCAAAAAAATCTAAATCGGTTCAACCGTTTGGGAGCTACAATGCCACAGGCAGATACACAGATACACAGATACACAGACACACAGATACACACGTTAAACTTATAACACCCCTTCGTTTTCCGTCGGGGGTTAAAAAAGACCCAAAGCGAAGTGTGGGTACTTACTTACAGGTACTTACTATAGGTACTTACCTCAACCTGTGCTTGACGTGTTGGCGAATTCCAGAATATTATTTCTAATTAAACTCAACTCTGCTGGCTATTTCAATTTTGAACATATGATACAAAATACTTTTTTCAAGTTACTATTCAAGTCAATCGCTTGCATTGCGTAGATATCACTAACCGACGACGCGACGTACCAGTGGCGTAGCGTAGTGAGGGCGGCAGGGACGGCCCGCTCCGGGCGGCACTTTTTAGGGGGCAGGAAAATTTCACAATAATTAATAAAAATATTTGAACCATTTCATATTTTTATCGCAACTACAAATTCGGAACGATTGAAAAGAGCACGGAATTTTTCATTACTTATTCTAAGTACCTATGACGAATTCGGGGAGTCCCTTTACTTTGAATGATATTTTGTAGCGACTGCGTCTATACTGACTTGCGGGGATTCCCCGTATTGTATTTTGTGCTTGGATTGTTTATGAGTATGTCTAATAATCAGCGAAAATGACTTTTAATACATTTAATTATCTAATACCTTTAAACGAGAAATTTATTCTTGTTTAAATATGTTTATATTAATCAATCTGAATCTCGGAAACGGCTCCAACGATTTTCGTCAAATTTAGTACTTATGCAGGAGTTTTCGGGGGCGATAAATCGATCTTACTTGGCTTTATTCTTAGAAAACGTATTAAAAAAAACCCCAGATAGTTCAATATTGTTTATTAACGCCTGCATATTACAGTTTTTGCAAACCACGAGTGCGGTCGGCCCTTGTTTGTGTTTAGTTTGAAATACCTAAATAAATAAGAGGGCGGCAAAATTGTCTTCCGCCCCGGGCGGCCGTCACCCACGCTACGCCGCCGCTCTGCTACCTACACGTAGAATAATAGGTAAAATAAAAATAATTGAATATCCAATATTAAATTACTATATAAATAGGTCACGCTACGAATTAGTGCTGCTTTGCTAAATAATTAGTTTTGTGCACTAATTACCTCCCGTATAATTTAATTATTTGATTTTCAAGGCAATTAAAAAAAAAACTTGTTGCATATATAAAGCGTTGATCTTTCCCTATCTGGGTACTCTTAGCTGGTCAACATGTTCTCTGCAATAAGTATTTTGGTCCTAGCCTGCGCAATCACTATAATCAATGCGCAAGGTCCAGTGCAGTGCAGTGAAGCAAAGATCGGTAAGTTCTAATTATTTTCTTTTTTTTTGTACAAAAAATAGTTTGTCGAAAATTTTCAACTGTTGTGATTGGTTGGCTGAATTATCAACAGCCAATCAGATCACTTGCCGTGAGTTTATTTTTGACACGACGTCGATTTTCGTTGGATTTGGGTTGGAGTCAAACATCTTTGACCCCACCAAAGCGGAAATGTGCGGAGATGTCCGAAGTGGAGACGAGAAGTGATTTTTCAACTATGGTGTATCCACCAAAGCAATGCGGAGATGCGTATCTACCTACTTACTAACTAGACGGACATGTGTGCTGGCTAGAGCGGAGTTGTGTGCTATAAGTTGTTCAACGTTTGGTCGTAAACCATCATTTACACGGTTGTAAACCACCAAGGTCAACTCTATCGGGGCGCGGTTGGCGACCGCGTAGTATGAAAAACCAAGTTCATAGTTTTAAGTTTTCCCTTCTGTCGGTAGTTCCCATGAATTTGTTGTGTTCCCATGTTCTTTATTAGTGATCGATGGTTCCCATGTTTTTTTTTTTACAATGGTGCCTTTTTACACATGAAATATAGATTTGACTTGATATGAAATATACATTTAATGTTTTGATCTATCACCAGGAACTGTGCCAACTTCTCATGCAGTGAAATTAGAACCTGTCTATATAGGACCTGGAATAGTCGATGCCGAAATTGATATTCCTGTAAGTATGTCCAAAGAGTCCTCTTTAGTTACCTTATTTAAAGAAGAAAGAAAAATAAAGAAACTGTATCCCCCGATTTTAATATCATCAGTCTTTTTAATTGACTCCCATTATGTAAGCACGTATTCGCTAATTCATGTCAAAAAACGGGAGATGGGGGGAGGGGAAGGCCAAAGGAAATATGGATGAATTGTGTAATATGAAAGAAAAAGAAGTGAATGGCGGTGACGGAGAAGAAAACGTGTTGCGCCGAGCGACGCCAAGTTAAGCTAACAAAGGCAGGAACATGATGAGACCTTTATACAGGATGGCCCAACTTTGTTTAGTTCCCATTCTGGGGGCCTACCACTTTTAAGTATAACTTTACAACGTGGAGACCACAATACGACAATAAATGAAAACACTGGCAGTACTAATGCTTAGGAGTATTTTGGAACCATCAAATAAATCCAATTTAGCATCGAAATTAAAAAAGGGATTTTTTCAAACAAACCTAAATAGTAGCACAGATTAATAATAGTAGTGATGGGCCGACTATGGGTTTTGCCAATCTGCGACTAAGTAGTACCATGGGGTCTCAATTCGAACAAATTATAATTAGTCTTGAAAAAAGATCATAGATGGCAGCATACGTAATAATTATGAAATTAACAGTCACTAAAAAGCGATAAACGGAAGATTTTGGCTGAAGTAAGATTAGTAAAAATCAAAACTTCCTTGTTTAATGCTGATTTATCTATTGTAACTCATAAATCTCGTATTTTCAACAAAAAAAGATAAAACCTTTTTGTTTAGGGCTCTTTGCAATAGATGGCGTTTTACTCAAATTGTCATAACTGTAGCACATTTAGCCAGTCAATAGCCCGACTAGGGAGGTGTCATTTCTTTGTATGGGATTGGGTATCTGTACGTATTATTATATTATCTGTGGTAGTACCTAGTGACTAAACTATTGGATATAATTTGATTGAATTTTTTTATGCAGACTAAGAACTAGATTATACGCAATTTAATTTATTGCTGTAATGTCGTCTCCACCTTGAATAAGAATTTAACAGTTAAATAAGTGTATAATTTTGTTTTCAGAACATCCCAGAATGCGGGCTAGGTGTGTCTGGAGTGCAAGCATACATGTGCAACGCTAATGTGGCACCCGTAGGGTATTTCGAAAACTTTAATACACTGAAGGTGCATCGCCCTGACAGTACCGGTTACGCAACTGTAACTGTCACAGTTTACTGTTATGTCTAGGTCCAAAGTCTGGATGACAAGTCCTTCCTTTAATTATTCTACCTTCGTCTATGGTCTAAAAAGAATAGGTGTAAAAAAATAAAGGGGTTCACAAGAAAAAATCGTTTTACTGTTTTTATGATAATATAAATCTCAAAAAAGAAAAAAATACTGGTTCACTTATGATGTCATAAAAAAAGTGAATATTAACTAAAATAATTAGTACTTTCCCTTAATAGTTATTTGTTATACAAGAGTGCAAAGTTGCTTTTTAACCGCGTGTTCAATTTTGATGACCGAGCAAGCGAAGGATTCTAAAATTGAATCACGAGCGCAGCGAGTGATTCAAAATTAGAAGCCTGAGCGTTAGCGAGGGAATCAAAAGAGCACGAGGTGAAAAATCTTTGCACTCGAGTGCAACACGTAACTTTTCATTCCACCTCAGCGAGGAAATGACACGTGTTGAACATATCGTACTGTTTTAAATACTTCTCGCGTGATTGTTGAGGGAGAAAGCTCATTTGCGCATTATTAACAGTTTCAGTCAATTCTGTTGGCGTCAAGCAAACTTCCTCGTCGCTAGAATCACTCATTTTAGTTTTTTCACTTGTTTTCAAGTTTCTTGTTTTTAATAAAAGGTTTAACAATGACGTGAAAAAATGCCGCGTAAAGAACCGCGTACAAAGCAAATTGAAAAAAGAACACCAAGAAGGTTCCGAGTCTGAGTTTTAAAAAAAATAAAAAAAAAGTTGTATGATATATTCGGCACCATAGAGGTAGCAGTAAATAGGTTTAATGCTTTTTTTAATTCACAAACTTAGTGCACACGATGTTCTAAATTCAATTTACTTTATCCTCTAGACAATAAAAACGGCTTTTCCACTCAGATATTGAAGATTAAAAATACTCTTTCCGAGATGGTGGGATGAAAAATATTTTACACTTATTTTTAAGCTTTATTTTTATTCATTTTAACTGAAACACGCTAGGCATTTGAAATCCTGTTTTTAAAAGATTTCTTCGTTGACATGAGCTTTAGTTTAGCCAGAAAACGTCACCAACTGACATGACTGTACGGCATTATTTAGCTGCATGTTCTAAATAGTAAGAACTTTTAATGTACCATCGTAGTCCATACCTATTTACATTGTTTTCATAAACAAGCTAATTATTGTTTATAATTATATATATTTAATTATTTTCCTCAATATATTTGTAAAACATATTTGTGATTTATTTCTAACTAGTTGTGCCCCTTGGTTTAACCCGCATAACTGTCGATCCTGTGGGAATATCGGAATAAAAAGTATCCTATGTCCTAACCTAGATCAGTACCCTAATTACGTAATGCACGATCAATAATAAATTGAAATGAATTGAAACAAATTGCTATACTATTGCTTCATAAGTTCGACAAAAAAAATTGAGCAGATTTTTTTTTTCGAACTTATGAAGCAATGGGCTAGCATCTGTTTCTAGCAATTTATTATTGATCGTGCATTACGTAATTAGGGTACTGGTCTACGGTGTACCCTTGTGCGAAACATCCAAATCCGTTCAGCAGTTTTAGCGTGAAAGTGTAATAAACAAACAAACAAACTCACTTTCGCGTTTATAATAATATATAATATAATATAATTAATATTACTATTGCTATATTAATTAATATTGCGCTTTACTTTGTGTAAATAATTTCATCACCACTGCTCTCAAAACGGTGAAGGAAAACATCGTGAGGAAACCGGCATGTCCTAGAACCAAAAATTCGAAGACATGTGACATCTACCAACCCGCACTGGGCCCGCGTGGTAGATTACGGCCCACTCCCTCTCACAGAGAGGAGGCCTGTGTCCCAGCAGTGGGAACATTAATAGGCTGATGATGATGAATTAATATAATATAATATAATATAATATAATATAATATAATATAATATAATATAATATAATATAATATAATATAATATAATATAATATAATATAATATAATATAATATAATATAATATAATATAATATAATATAATATTACATAGTTAGGAAGTAAGGATATATTATAGTACACTAGCTGTTGCCAGCGGCTTCGCCCGCGTTCGTCCCTTTTCTGTGTGTGTATGAGTATGTATGTATTATACATAGGTATAAAACCTTCCTCTTGAATCAAAACATGCATAATTATCGTCTCTCATTTATACGCATATTTTTGTATTATCAACGTCAAGACCATTCACGTTCACGCCTTATCTACGCCTATGCTGGCAATAGCGGATCCAGCCTTCGAGTAAGGGGGGTCACATAGTCGGGGTCCAGTCAGGACAGGCTCCAATCAGTGGCGGACTAAGCCTATCGGGGGCCCGGGGCGGCAAAACCAAATTGAGGCTCCCCCGGTCTTCTCAGTTTATGTAATCTGCATTCGCAATTCATTTGCCAAACATGTAAACAGACACGAGTTTTAGGAAAAACAACTGTAATGCCTACACATAAGGTTCAGTTTGCGCTACAACTTCATGTTTTTTATGACTTTTTCAACAATACTAGGCACTCTAAAATCAATTTTATTTACACTTATATAAAGTTGATGTTTGTCTAAGTGGAAAACTCGTGTTTGTTTACATGTTTGGCAAATACATTGCGAATGCAGATTAGGTAGGTATTTCTCTTTACATTTTGAAAATAAAATATAATGACAGCAAAAAAAGATAACGTGCATTATTATTTCGTTTATTTATTTATATACATATTCATTTACATTTTTAAATATTTCTTAAAAAAAAAGATATAAAAAACATTTAAAAATAAAAAAAATAGTGTTCCGCCGGTGTCGGGAGCAGGGTCCAAGCTACCGGTGGTTAGGGCTGCAGAGACAGAAACCTTCTCACAATGCGAGCCGTGTCGAGGAGTACTGCCTTCTGAATCAGGCCCTTGATCCAACCGCCTAACGAGAGCCTCGAGAGATGTTGGTCGAGGCTTTCGGCCATCAGGCCGTTGGCCGTTACGACAATCGGCACAATGATAGCCGAGCTCACATTCCACATGTCGACAACCTCGTGTGCTAAGTCGAGATATTTTATTTGTTTCTCTTTCTCAGCTTTCACGAGGTTCCCGTCATGTGGAATGGTAACATCGACTATCATTGCGCGGCGCGCTAATCGGTCTATCACCACTATATCAGGCTTATTGGCAACAATAGTCCTGTCAGTAATGATAGACCGATCCCAGTATAACGTGACATGGTCATTTTCGAGAACTGGGTCGGGCACATACCTGTAGTACGGTACCTCAGAATCCACAAGTTTATATTTCAAAGCAAGTTGCTGGTGAATAATCCTAGCCACTTGGTTATGCCTGTGCAAGTACTCGCCGTTAGCTAGACGCGAACAACCAGAGATAATATGTCTGATGGACTCACCCGGACGGTGGCATGCCCGACACACGTCAACCGTACCGTCCTTCATTATATGTCTCCGGTAGTTATTCGTCAGGATAACTTCGTCCATAATTGCACAGACGAAACCTTCAGTTTCCCCGAAAAGGTCACCGAAACGTAGCCAGGATACGGACGCTAAGAAATCTACACCGGGCTCATGGAGAGCCCGATAGAAGCGCCCGTGAAGCTCCTTGCTTTGCCATACCTCCTTGCGGTCATCTGTAGTAAGTACTACAGGTTTGCGCCAGTTCTCTTTAGCCATGGAGAGCGGGGTGAGTCCCTTGTCCACTGCGACCACATCACGGTGCATACCCACTTCGGCTTTTAGAAAATATTCCCTGAGGCTGCACACCTCGCGGTTGTGGAGGGTCTTCGCATTTAAAAACCCTCGACCCCCGCACTTCCGCGGGATGTACAGTCTCATCACCGATGAACGTGGGTGATGCATCCGGTTTGCGGTCAGGAGTGTACGGACCCTCCTGTCCAGGGCGTCGAGTTCGGTCTGAGTCCATTTGAGTATGCCGAAAGAGTACATCAAGACCGGCATAACCCAACCGTTGAAGGCGCGCACCTTGTTTCCGCCTGAAAGAAGACTAGTTAATACCTTCTTCAGGCGACCAAAGAAGCGCTCCCTCAACGATTGCTTCATGTCAGCAACGTTGATGCCTAACGCTTCCGATATACCCAAATACTTATAGCTTTCGGATGAGGAGAGGGATCTAAGGTGTATGGAGTCCGAGAGTTGAGTTCCCTCGGATTCCATAATCTCCCCTCGCTTTACATGCATGACTGCACATTTGTCCACACCAAATTCCATCCTGATGGCGCTACTGAATGTTTCAGTTACCTTCAGTAGCTCCATCAGCCGCAATTTATTATACATTATTAACCTACACCATGGACCGGTCAGGTTTCTATTCTATTGAACATTCTTACGGAAATAGAAGTTGCTTTGTCGACTTATGCAGAAAAGTTTGAGTTAGAATTCTTCGAACTCTCAAAGTCTATAATATAGATTCTACTTTCTATAGAATAATTATAATAGAATTGAAGAGCGAGCTCGAAAATCGCCATATGCAGAAAGCTTGAGAATATAGATTGTAGTGAGCGAAGCGAGCTCAAAAATGTTCATCCTACTCTAAACCGCTCCTTACTGAATATATTTTCACATTGTTTGGGAAATTATTAAAAAGTAGGTACTTCTTAAGATTTAAGGTGCCGCCAGGACCGGGGCCGCCCGGGGCGGTTTGTCTTGACACTTTTCTGGGGTATTTAATTTCTACATCTAATTGCTAGCTTCAGATAAACCTACATGGGCACATAATAATATGAAACATCAGAGGTTAGGAGCAAAGTTCATTTGGTCGTATCCTATGGCAGAAGCGCCGGCTGGAAACTCCACGGTCCATCATCATATTTATAATAACAGCACATAGTCTTATTATGCTTGGCGTTCGCGCATGTGTGGCAAACACATCCTACGTGGCAACACCATAGAAAATATTTATTTGATTAAAAATAAAATCAATAAGATTTTTTTAAATTAATTTTGCTTTTTTTTAATCTGTGGTCCACCTAGACAGCCAGGGGAGGGGTCATGACTATAGTTGCAAAACTTCTGAAAAATTCGGAATAATTCCGGAATACTTCTGGGAAAGTTTCTTTAAATCAGAATTATTCAAAATGAATTTAATTAATATTTTTTTTTTGCTGAAAAATCGTATTTTGCATCGATCGTCGATTCGATCGTCGCCGCCGCGCGCCGCTGCCCCTCTATGCGCCGGCGCGGCGCCGGCCGCTGCGCTCCTCGAGTCGTGCGTGCAGGCAATGGCGGTGAGGGGTAGACGGGAGATGCTCCCCGGAGAAGTTTTCCCTCGCCCCGCGAGAAAGATTCGTACCCCGCAATCGAATGTTTCCGCGGAATATTTCGCCTGAATAATTCAATGGGAATAAACAAAACGTGTTTGTTTGTGGTGTGGTGGGTGAGTTAATTATTGTTCAGTGGCACATACGTAAGTAAAATATAAATGTTTATTTTATTATAAATGGAATTGATTAAGTATATGTTGATATTTTTATAGGTAGATAATTATGTTAGCCTGCGATTAACAGGATTTTAATTCTTTTGTTTTTAGGTCGGTACCTACTTATTTCGAAATCGAATGCTATTTTGGAACGAAGTTCCTGATCGCGCGTTGTGAAAGGGGGCTAGACGGAAAAAATTCTTACGAAAAGTTGTCACGACACTTTTTACCCGACACTTTTTGCGCGACGCAAAGGAGGGTAATGTGTTTATTACCATGGAATGGAATGGAATGGAATGGACGACTGGACTGGAATGGAATGGAATGGAGTGGAGTGGAGTGGAGTGGAGTGGGGTGGAGTGGGGTGGAGGGTAGAAAATAGCTTGAACCTTTTTTTTAACCTGCTATCGTTAAGCAAGTTAAAAAAACAGGTGCAAGCGATTTTCGACCTTATTGACATTTAAAATTTAGTTTGTTTTTTCTCACATTCTCGTTGGCTAACATTGCTCCATTAAAATCCGGTGTTTGCATAAATGTCAATAAGGTCGAAAATCGCTTGAAGGTCGGAAAACATTTGCTTAACGATAGCAAGTTAACTTCGTTCCATCCGGGTGTCCCTTGACACCTCTCAAGTTTTTTTTATGTCAGTTGTGGAATAAAAAACCAGGCCTAGCATATTTGATTGGTTTTTTTTAAAAAGGGTTAGGTAAGTAAGTAGGTACCTATGTTTTTGGTTAGTTTGTATGTAGCTCTGTACGCATCGCGAGGATTCGCGAGTCGCATAGGTAGGTATTAATCATTACCTATAGTGCGTTGCAAGTTGCAACTAAGAATGTGCCTGAGTCCGCGCCATCTTGTTTTTTGACAGTTGAAATATTCCCAAAGCTTCGGAATATTTCCGAATACTTCCGAAGTATTCAACGGGAATGATTCGGAATTTTTCCCGCCAGCATCTATAGTCATGACCCCCACGAATCACCCACCCCCCTGGATCCGCTCTTGGCTCTGGCCTCTGCCATGCGTCACCGTGCCATGCGTCTCGGCATACGCTTACCGTAATGCCGAGACGCAGGTGACATGTTCATGCATTATAAAATCTGTTCTGCCCCGCGCTGCGTGGACCTGCGTCACCTGCATCTCAGCATACGCTTAACCTAATTCAGGTTTTGTAATTATATTATATTCGAAAAAAAATGGATGCCGTCGCAGTGGCGGGTCCAGAAAGAGGTGGCCGGATGACCTGGACGCATATTATCACGAATACTGGTTCGACCTGGCCCAGGAATAGACCACCTGAAAAAACTTCGCAGGGGCCTTTGGCCAGCTATGGAAGTATTAGCTATATAAAAAAATCATTACATCAAGCTACCATGTAGCATTTTTATGTAACCTACTGTTAAAATTCTTTAACTCTTTATACCCGATTTGTAAATTAAGAATCTGTGCACGATGCACTTTAATATTAGCTTACTGTGTGTTACGCCCTAAGCCGACGTTCGTACCCCTCAGGGGGTGCCCTTAGCGAGCGCTTAGAATAGGTTATGCCCCTGGCTGGAGGCTTTAAGTGTTGTAGCTTAAGGCAGCCACAGGAAAGTCCGGTGACGCAGTTACGACCCCTTAGTGGTCACCTGCGAGATGCACCAGTGAACAAAAGAAAAAAAAAAGTGCGAGTGTTCTGTTCTTCTTGCGCATTGCTTGAGATAAGTCCATTATAGTAAATTGTGGTGTTGTGTTATTAAAAGCCGTAAGTACTAAAAGAGGAGCAGTTTTTAAATTGAATCTCTACGCACTAACCTCTCTCAATATACCTGAACCAGCTCCCTGCACTGTGAGCTCTCCAGATTATCAGAAACAGAATCCTTTTCAAACTTTCGTTTACGTTAACGTTACGTTAAGTTAATGTTACGTTAAGTTAATGTTACGCCAGCGAAATTCAAATAGTATGAATTTCATGGTCTTCTTTGAATCACCATACTGACCTAATCGACGGTTGTTAGTCATTTAACATTAAAGAGAAGAAGTTTTTAAATGCTGTATTTGCAAAAGTGCAGCATTAAGCTAAAACGAACTTAATCTTTTGAGTTAATATAGTGTAAAAAGTTTAGAAATACAAACACAACACATGAACAAAGTGCTTATAATATTACTACCTGCGTCGTGCGGTTTCACCCGCGTAAAGTAGTTTTTTCTTTTAATCCCGTGGGAATATCGGAATAAAAAGTAGCCTATTTTATGCCCAGTGGCCTCAGCTATCTACTAGTGAAAGTCCCGTCCAAATCTAACCGATTCGGAGATTTGCCGGAACAAACAGACAGTCAGACATACAAAAAAATGATTAAATTGTGTTTTTGTTGTATGGATCGTATATACTTTCATATGCTGTTGAGTATCAAGCTCCAGGTGTGCTGCTGGTGGTCTTGAATGAAACTACTTTATTCCGATATGACGTACATACTTTCTGTATGCTGATACAATTTATTGAGACGACCGAATTGTGTGCGCACGCTCAAGGTGTCGGCGAGCGAGTGAAAAAGGTGGGGGAAGCCCGCGCTCGCGCGGTGTGGTATGTGGCTCGATGTGACGTCAGGAACATTATACATTTAGTAAAAAGCTGTTATTTTTTCATTACAAACAGACACTTCAATTTTATTTATTTGTATGTAGTATGGATATAAGGTCCCATTTAAAATAGATGGACAAAATTTTAGAAATCATTAATTCCACGAAAATAAGGACAATGGTAAAAAAAATATAAGAAAAACGTTTACTTACAAGAAAAATAAATCAGCTAACGAAAATACACCAAAAATGTAGGTTACCCAATGCCATTTATTATTTTTGGTCAAAATAAAATACTTTTTTTTGCTTGGAACGGACTTGTGTAAAGCACATACTATCAGCACTATTCTGAGTTTCGAACAGAATATCTCGTAAAAAATTAAAATAGATTAAAATTGCTTATTAGTCATCATTAATTATGCTAGCTAGATTGTAATTAATTAGTGAGAACCTAGTTTTTTTTCAGTCAGTACTGCTCAAGTACTGACGCGTTTGTGACGTAATAGCCGTCAAGCCCCGCGATTACGTCACCTAAAGACGCATTACGTCACTTTAGACATTTTTCTGAATTTTTCAGTTTTACCTGTAAAGGACCATGACCAATTTTGTATAACCTAACCTTACCCTTTTTTTTTTTTTTTTCTTTTCTCGAGGTGGAAATCCTCATGGATGTCCTCCGCCCTGGGGTGGGCGAAGGGGTCTGTCAGACTCTTACTGACTAAAACCACCCCGGTGTTCCCTCGCACACTTGCGTCGGGGGGCTGCGGGAGCAAATTGCAACTTCCGCTGCCCCGGACTGGTGACGGCCCGCACTCTGCGGGCCCCGTCCCGTAGGGGGAGTGAGGTGTGCAAACTCCCCCCGTTACGTCTTAGAGTGGCGCGCGTGGAACACTACGCGCCGCCATCTCGGGTCCTGTGTGATGGGGGGCGACGGATGTCCCCGAATCCGTCGCCCCTGGACCCATTTAGGGGGGCTGGAAGAGGGCGTTATCCGCCCTCCGCCGACGCCCGGTGCGCCTGCTGCGGGCCGGGTGAGTGGACGAGATCTCCCTCTCCCTTTCCGCAGCCTCCTTCTGCGAGATGACTGTCTCGCAGAAGGAAACCACCGCGTCCCACGACTCGGCACTCCCGACCATCGAACGAACGACGGCCGGCAGTGACAAGTCGGCTCCAACTTCTGGAACGAGGGCACGGCGCGGCTCCTCCCACGCGGCACACTCTGCCAATGTATGCCGCGCCGTGTCCTCCCGACAATGGACGCAGTGAACATAACCTAACCTAACCTAACAGTGATAAACTGATCTTGAATTTTGAAGGTCACATGGCACTCCTGAATAATGAACAGCATTTGTGTATTCTTGTGATTGGGTAATTGTACAAAAGATTAAAAGAAAAAAGTGAGTTAGGTTAGGCTAACCTAACCTAACCTAAGAATTGACGAGAATATCCGTCAGGCCATAGAGTGAAACAGCTCACAGACGATACTAGCCATTATTTAGCAGTAAAAATAGTGATTAAAAATCAAAGATATGGTTTACAACATGTTATTTTGTGCCAAAAATAATAACATTAAAACATGATTTTTCTGGGATATCCCATATTTTTGACAGATGTCGTCATAGTAAAAATTGATCACCTTACCAAGATGGTTGGACTGAGATACATTTTAAATCTGTTGGTCGGTGTAAGGTTTGGGGGGACGTTTTGACAATTGATGTTCCACAGAAGTGGGCCCAGGACCGAGCACTGTGGAATACCGCACGACATAATATATCGTGCCAACACCCGCCGTCACGTCCCCTGTAGGTGACACGCCTTTTCGCCAAAACCTAACCTAACCTAAGCTAACCTAACCTAGGTTAGGTTAGGTTAGTGACAGTACAGTACAGTGATCAACTTACTGATCTTGGATTTTCAAGGTAGCTACATGGAACTACTCAAAGATGAACAGCATCACCGTATCCTTGTGATTGCGTATTTGTACAAAATATTAAAGAAAACAGCAGGTTAGGTTAGGCTAACCTAACCTAACCTAACAATTGACGAGAACATCCGTCAGGCCATAGAGTGAAACAGCTCACAGACGATACTAGCCATTATTTAGCAGTAAAAATAGTGATTAAAAATCAAAGATATGGTTTACAACATGTTATTTTGTGCCAAAAATAATAACATTAAAACATGATTTTTCTGGGATATCCCATATTTTTGACAGATGTCGTCATAGTAAAAATTGATCACCTTACCAAGATGGTTGGACTGAGATACATTTTAAATCTGTTGGTCGGTGTAAGGTTTGGGGGGACGTTTTAACGCATCGTCCTTTTACATCTAATGTTGAGAATATACCTCAGACCAGACCATAGGTAGAGAGAAACAACCCACAGACCAAACGGAATATCGCTCCACCCCCACCGTGTCCGTGGACACGCCGTATAGACTCCCTGAATCGGGCACACTTATCGAGCAGGGCTTAAAGAAATTAAAATAAAATACGTTTTTCAGGGTAATAATTTCCTCCAAAGACAGAGTTTATTGTAAAAATTAAACAACAAAATATAAATAGGTTAATACAGTTTATTGCATATAATATTATTTGAAACAAGGCATTATGTAGGTATGAAACACGACCGAAGTGTTTCTAAAAACAGAAACTACGATTTTGTAATGGATCAACTGCTTGCCTAGCCTTTTCCCAACTATGTTGGGGTCGGCTTCCAGTCTAACCGGATGCAGCTGAATGTTGGATGGATTGTAATGGATCACCTACCAGCATATAATTACGGATAGACAATAAATAATTAAAATGTTTAATTTATTCTTAATAATAGGTGAACAGATAATAAAGCACTGTAATCCAATTTATTAAAAGGATGCTGTGTCGCAAAATAAGATCATCGTTTTTTTTATAGTTAATGATAATAAGCTTGAGCAATCATACTGTCGGGAGGAAAAGGTGACTGTCCAACTGTGGTAGCGAAGATTAACCCAAAAGTAGGGCAGACTGTCCCAACAATGGTAGGGATGATTGCCCCAAAAGTAGGGGTGACTGCCCCAACAATGGTAGGGACTGAGGTGATTGTCCCCAAACGGAGTTCTGTGATTGGCCTAATAGATTGTGTGTATGGTCCAATTGAGACAGGGGGGTGACGCTTAAAGATGGTAGGGACGATTGTCCCCAAACGGAGTTCTGTGATTGGCCTAATAGATTGTGTGTATGGTCCAATTGAGACAGGGGGGTGACGCTTAAAGATGGTAGGGACGATTGTCCCCAAACGGAGTTCTGTGATTGGCCTAACAGATTGTGTGTATCGTCCAATTGAGACAGGGGGGTGACGCTTAAAGATGGTAGGGACGATTGTCCCCAAACGGAGTTCTGTGATTGGCCTAACAGATTGTGTGTATCGTCCAATTGAGACAGGGGGGTGACGCTTAAAGATGGTAGGGACGATTGTCCCCAAACGGAGTTCTGTGATTGGCCTAACAGATTGTGTGTATCGTCCAATTGAGACAGGGGGGTGACGCTTAAAGATGGTAGGGACGATTGTCCCCAAACGGAGTTCTGTGATTGGCCTAACAGATTGTGTGTATGGCCCAATTGAGACAGGGGGGTGACGCTTAAAGATGGTAGGTACGATTGACCATACAAATTAGAATATAATGTAACATCGTTCTGCAGTTGATTGTTAGTCTGTTGGTTGTTAGACAACCACTTAGTTTGTAACAAAGGTTGTTGGTTGTTCGACAACCACTTAGTTTTTAACAAAGGTTGTTGGTTGTTAGACAACCATTTAGTTTTTAACAAAGGTTGGTTGTTAGTCTGTTGGTTGTTAGACAACCACTTATTTTGTAACAAAGGTTGTTGGTTGTTAGATAACCACTTAGTTTGTAACAAAGGTTGTTGGTTGTTAGATAACCACTTAGTTTGTAACAAAGGTTGTTGGTTGTTCGACAACCACTTAGTTTGTAACAAAGGTTGTTGGTTGTTCGACAACCACTTAGTTTGTAACAAAGGTTGTTGGTTGTTAGATAACCACTTAGTTTGTAACAAAGGTTGTTGGTTGTTAGATAACCACTTAGTTTGTAACAAAGGTTGTTGGTTGTTAGATAACCACTTAGTTTGTAACAAAGGTTGTTGGTTGTTAGATAACCACTTAGTTTGTAACAAAGGTTGTTGGTTGTTAGACAACCACTTAGTTTGTAACAAAGGTTGTTGGTTGTTCGACAACCACTTAGTTTGTAACAAAGGTTGTTGGTTGTTCGACAACCACTTAGTTTGTAACAAAGGTTGTTGGTTGTTAGACAACCACTTAGTTTGTAACAAAGGTTGTTGGTTGTTAGATAACCACTTAGTTTGTAACAAAGGTTGTTGGTTGTTAGACAGCCACTTACTTTGTAACAAAGGTTGTTGGTTGTTAGATAACCACTTAGTTTGTAACAAAGGTTGTTGGTTGTTCGACAACCACTTAGTTTGTAACAAAGGTTGTTGGTTGTTAGACAGCCACTTACTTTGTAACAAAGGTTGTTGGTTGTTAGACAGCCACTTACTTTGTAACAAAGGTTGGTTGTTATGAAGCTCATTTCCACAATAGACTGTCGGTGTGACACTTCCTTCGTATTGGAGAGTTCCTAGGCGATGAACAGAGATAATTTTGTTAGTTATAAATCTGGCCGAAGGTAGAACGTCGTCACATACTATGGCTGTGACTCCAATAGATCCACTTGGGCAATCCGGGATGTCCTGAAAAGATAATTTCAAATCATTATCATCATTTCAGCTGAATGACGTTTCAGCGTTGTTAAGCCTCCCACAAGGTGAACAGATGACCTGGTGACAGTCGTGGCGCACCGCCCACGACCACGACCCCTATTCCCCAAAGTGGTGGTTAGGGAGAGGTGTTTAAAACAACCACATTTCACCAGATATATGAAGTCCCATGTTGTAGGGGGCAACCCTATTGCTATCAATTGGGCAGAAATCTAGACTCCGGGCTGCTATTGCGAAATCACACATTACAGATGCGAAGGAGAGACCACAGTTTAGGCTACAAACATGTATAGATTAATCATATTTATACTTACTGGAATTACGATTTCCCAGTCGGCTATCCCTGGTTTCAAAGGAGTTCGCGCCAATTGGACCCCGACACCAACAGGTGAATCTGTTCACAAAATAGTTAAACAAATATTAGGTAAGTAGGTTGTTTTTAGTACGCAATGCCCGTGAAGTTAAAAAAAATGAAGTGGCTATGTTCTTCATCAAAGTTGGTGTGTGATTACAATTGACAACATAATGAAGCTTGGACATATTTTTTACGTCCGTACCAAAATTGTGACCGTTTGTGGTGGTACCGCTTTCTTAAAACTCAAAACTCAAACTCAAAGCATTTATGTCAAATAAACCAATTACAGGCACTTTTGAATTGTCAAGAGGTCGGTCAGTCAGAAAAGATGAAGCTAGTTGCCCATTCCAAAGCGTAGTAGGTACCTATGGAGAATAACGGGCAAGAAACTCCACAGACACTCTTTAAAATAAAAATTTGATTACAAAATATTGGTTACATAATTCATGTTGAACTTATACATGTAAGAATGATGCATCGTTAAAAGCGTCCTTAATAAAAAGAGAAAAACAAGAAAAAAACAATTCAAAAATTAAATTAAAATAAGCCATGGCAGCTATGAGATGACCAGTCCCAACTGATGGCGCCCGTTCACGAACATGACGCATGGATTAGCAACATTCAGCTCAACCATTTTGAAGGGAGCTTAATGATCCAACACACACGCCACCGTCAGCGTGACATTAGAGTGAGCATGACATACTCTCAGCCGCCAGGGCACATTCAAGTCAATGAAAGACATACCCAGTACCTAAATGGTAGCTTTATAGTCGGTACATAGTACTCACACATGTGCTATGCAATTATACACACTTATACTTAGGGTCCCATTTCGTTTTTTTTTGCGAGGAGATGCGCACGATGTACGGTTTTCTCCCGGGCCCCCGTCTCATGCAAGTGGACGGGGTTTTAGTGGGTAGGAGTCCGACATAACCCTCCGGTCACCGCAGAGTAGAGTATCCGTGAGGAATCCCCCCAAAAAACAAAAGAGTGACAAGTCTCAATACAAAACGAGTTCTAGCTTTGATCCACCTTTCAGTCAGTTTTTGTGTTTCAAACCTTAGTACGTTAGTACAAAAGTGGCAACTTAGACTCATCATTTAAAGTCAGTTTCTATATTTAATGTCGTGGAAATTAATAAATGGCTAAGTAGTTTAAACGGGTCTATTCTTAAGAGGGTTTACGTCGTACGGCATTTCATACAAACTTTCAAGCCCTTATTTTTCGAAATGACTGAACCGATTTTAATGAAACTTCATACGCATATGCAGGATAGGAAGGTCTAAAAACTTAGTTAAGAACATTTTCGAAATGTCTTATTTAAAAGCAGATAACTGGAAATCTCTGTTTCTATAGAAAATTATAAATCGGTCTAATTTGGGTGTGATACTATTTTTCGAAAATGTTCTTAACTAAGTTTTTAGACCTTTGTATCCTGCGTATGCCGTACGACGTAAACCCTCTTAAGATAAATCTTGTTTGTAATAAGGCTGAAAACGGTCTCTAATAAAAACAATGAAAGCTTACCGTTCTTTATCAGTCCGCACACTTCGGAGGGACCAAATGGGTATGCAGCTCCGGCTGCCCACGCGCAGGCCAACACCAGAAGACTTGTTACCGCTACCATGGTGTCCAGAGAAATTTAGCCAACATTTGTGAACAACACGACTATTTATAAGGCACGAGATTTGAATAAATAAGCCTCTTAATTGCATTGAAAATGCAATAATTAAATTACATGGGAGTAATTAGAGTGCAAAGCGAATATTTGATAATTCAGTGTTCATGAACGCTTTTTTAAATGTCATTAGTTCTCTAATTAGAATATGTTATTAAGTCTTACTTACGAGTTATAGATAGTCAGGCATGTACTTTTTGTAAATTATTTTATCACAACTGCTCTCAAAACAGTAAAAGAAAACATAGTGTTAAAAAAACAGACATATGCATGTCGGACCAGGCACAATGAAGGGTTCCGTAGTTGGAATGAATTTATCCCAAGAACAAACTTAACATTGTAGTTGAAAAACGTGTTCAACATTACTAACTGACGAAGTTGAGTTGAGTACTACCATCTATAGCGAGCAATGCTTTCGACAAAGTTGACCATAGTCCTTTGCTACAAAAGCTCAAAATCACATTCGGTGTTTATGGGTCACTTCTAAAATGGTTCCAGTCTTACTTACTTAGTTGGCCGAACAGCAAGAGTAGTAGTAAATGGACACTCATCCAACACCATCACGCCCACATTTGGTGTACCACAGGGGACACATGTGGGCCCAATATTATTGACAATGTTTGTTGATGACATTAAATATTCCATATAAAACTCTCATTTTGAAATGAATGCCGACTATTCAAATTTTTTATGGTTGTAATGACAAAGAACGATGAAACTCTTTTGCAAAAGGATATTGACAGGGTCTGTGTGTGGTGTGAGATCAACAGCATGCAAGTTTGTTGGTAAATGTTATCATATTAAATCTCGTAAAAAATAATAATTTAATTTTACGTACATATTGAGGAACCAAATATTAAGAAAAGTGTCTGAAGTTAGAGATCTGGGCATCATTATAGACTCTGAAATGAAATTTCAAACACACACCGAAACCGTAATAAATAAAAGCAAGAGAAAACTAGTATTTTTTAACCGTCATCATCATCATCATATCAGCCGAAAGACGTCCACTGCTGGACATAGGCCTCCCCCAAGCACCGCCACTTCGACCGATTCTGTGCTTCCCGCATCCAGCGAATTCCTGCGGCCTTTACTAGGTCATCGGTCCATCTTGTGGGAGGCCTTCCAACGCTACGTCTTCCGGTACGTGGTCGCCACTCCAGAACCTTTCGGCCCCATCGGCCATCTGTTCTGCGAGCAATATGTCCTGCCCATTGCCACTTAAGTTTGGCAATTCTTCGGGCTATGTCGGTTACCTTGGTTCTCCTGCGGATCTCTTCATTTCTGATTCGATCACGTAGGGAAACTCCAAGCATAGCCCTCTCCATTGCTCTTTGGGTGACTTTTAGCCTTCTAATTAGGCCCATTGTGAGCGACCACGTTTCAGTGCCATAAGTCATCACTGGCAACACGCACTGGTCAAAGACTTTCGTCTTGAGACACTGTGGTATGTGGGACGAGAAGATATTGCGTAGCTTCCCGAACGCTGCCCAACCGAGTCGGATTCGACGATTGACCTCTTTCTCGAAGTTGGACCTACCTAGCTGAACAGTTTGTCCTAGGTAAACATACTCGTCTACAACTTCGAGCGTAGCGTCTCCGATCTTTATGAGGGCGGGTGTTACATGGGCATTTGACATGACCTTTGTCTTGTCCATGTTCATTTTAAGACCCACTCTTTTGGAGGCTCTACTGAGGTCATCGAGCATTATACTGAGGTCCTCCATGGTCTCAGCCATGATAACTATATCGTCGGCAAACCGAAGGTCAGTGATATACTCGCCATTGATGTTGATGCCTAGCCCTTTCCAGTCCAGAATCTTGAAGACATCCTCCAGTGCAGCGGTGAACAGTTTCGGAGAGATAACGTCTCCTTGTCTCACACCTCGCTGCAGAAGGATAGGTTTCGAGGTCTGGTCGTGGAGTCGGACTGACATAGTGGCGTCTTTGTATAGGCACTTTAACACCTCGATGTACCGATAGTCGATCTGGCACCGTTGAAGAGACTGCAGTACAGCCCATGTCTCGATCGAATCGAAGGCTTTCTCGTAATCCACGAACGCTAAGCAGAGAGGCAGGTTATACTCTTCGGTCTTCTGTATAACCTGCCGCAGCGTATGTATGTGGTCCACGGTGCTAAAGCCTTTACGGAATCCGGCTTGTTCGGGAGGCTGGAAGTCGTCAAACCTGCGCGCGAGACGGTTCGTGATGACTCTTGAAAACAGCTTGTAGACATGGGTCAGAAGTGTGATGGGCCTATAGTTCTTAAGCAGGGCATTGTCGCCCTTTCATTTGTCCGTGTGGTGCCGGACTGTCCGTGTGGTGCCGGACTTAAAGAATCGCACTACCCTATGTCTTCCCATGGGTGTCGTAAAAGGCGACTAAGGGATTACTAGAGAATGGGCAGCAGCGTTCTCTATGCACTATTTACACCATACTGCGATCGCCAACCCGCTTGCCAAGCGTGGCGATTATGGCAAACCCCCCCTAAAAATGACAAGCACCACAAACAAACGGCCCCTAGTGCCCGGCGGCCTACCTACCCATTATACCGAAGATATCCCGGACGTCAGCTTGTACGAGATTAGGATGGCTCTAAAGCAACTTAAAAACAACAAGGCGCCGGGTGATGACGGAATTACGGCCGAACTCTTAAAGGCCGGTGGGAAACCCGTTCTAAAGGCCCTCCAGAAGCTGTTGAATTCCGTCATACTCGAGGGTAAAACGCCACAGGCATGGAGCAGAGGTGTGGTGGTACTCTTTTTTTTTTTTTTTTTTAACCGTAGCACAAGACAATTCAGTAAGACAGCACTGAAAATTCTATTTTCTGACACCCTGTATATACTACAGCCGTGATTTTTTTCACATATACCTATCCAAAAGCAACCATTTAGCTGGCCTGGCAGGAGGACACTTGACTAACAAAACTTTGCACTTTAAAGGTTAATATTTCGCAAACGGATCCCTGAATCCAAACATAGTTTTCACACACTCATAATATTTTTGAACGACCTTTCCAACGACACCACACCATAGAATAGACGAGAGAGAAAAAAACGTCCCCACTTCACGTGTAGGGGAGGTATGTTTTCATGATTTTATTTACCACTTTGTCAGCGCGATTAACATGCACACCCATGCCGAATGACAGCTTCCTAGTAAGAGAGTCTCTGAGTAAAGCCCTGGACAGGGAGACAGACGGACATGGCGAAACTATAAGGGATGCCTTGTTGACTACGGAACCCTAAAATGCAAAATTAACAGCAGCTACATACATTAATTATTATTGCTAAAGCCATTTGGCGTTTTGATTAGCCGTCCTAGGATAATGTGGCGTGACCATTCTTGAGAACTAGGTCCCACATACTATAGTATGGTACTTCGGACTCCACAAGGTTGGAGTGCAAGGCAAGTGGCTGGTGGATAATCCTAGCCACTAGATTGTGTCTGTGCAAGTACACGCCGTTAGCAAGACGAGAACAACCGAAAACAATGTCGGATTGATTGGAGGCAGTAGCGAATCCAAGGGGGGGGGGGGGGGGCTGGGGGGGGGGCTAAGCCCATTTAAAGTAATAAAATACAGACTAAATGTTACTTCAAGACCCGGCCTATGAGTTTTTGATACCGGATTGAAGAACAAACTTAACTTTGCAGTTCATATATATTTATAACTATAAATGACAAATTTTCGGATTTTCCTCTTTATTTGACTCTTCTCGCCAAACTTCATGTTTGCTTCTGGACCAACGGGAAGTTGTACCAAATAGACTGGTTTATTTACGAGTGTCAAAATATACGGCATAAATGGCCGTATTTATTTATTGCATTTACTTGGAAGTGTGATTTTCGTTACAGCTCCAAGAGACCGTCGTAGATTTCGTAGTTTTTGATATTTATTTCAACTTGATGTCTCCAGGTTCCAGAGAAAAAGGGTCTTGACAGAAAACGAAGGTTGCCTGGAAGAGATTGCAGTAAGCGATAAGGCCGCCCATTGTATATTTTGAGGTGTATTACTTTTTCTTCTTGTAATGTATTATCTGGTGTACAATAAAGTATATAGGTATAAATAAATAAATAATAAAATGAAGTCATTTTTTCATTTTGAGGTACGGACAGTCATGTGGACTGTTTTAGATTATTATCTGCCTGTTACCTTTTCATGTTGTTACGGCTGAACTTTAGATGAAAGATACAAGGATAGGCCATGACCTGGGTTAGGACATAGGATACTCTGATTCCCGGTAAAACGTTCCTGTGGGAAATTTTCCGAAAGCCGCGGGCAAAAGCTAGTATCCTATATAACCTTCCTCAAGATTTGAGGCTCCAAGTAATTCAACTTTGTTTTAAAAAGAAACGCCAGCACGCACGTAGAGCAATGATTGAAAAAATGCAATGTAAACAAAAACATTTCCCGACAAGTCCGGCGGGCGCCGCGAGCTACTTGACTACCTACGAGCCGAAAGCGTTGTCACGAACATTGCCGATGTCACCCGAACTCAACCGAAAGCAACGATCGGCTTGGCCGACTAGTCGTAATCAAGGCCGTTTTTAGGTAACCGGTATTAAAACGGTAACCTTAATAGAGGTAACATGCTTTTTCTTCTTGGTTACCCAGATATCGGTTACCATAGTTGTAAAGGTAACCTAAATTCTTCGATACCGGTACCGTAATTCATAAAGCGCAGGCCACACCGCCAGCTAGCGGGCGGGCGAAGCGAACGAAGGAAACTATACAAACTACGCGAAATATCGGTAGCTCGCGGTGTAAACCGAAGTATGTAAAGAGGTGAAACGATGTTCGTTCGCTTCGAGCTAGCTGGCGATGTGGCCTGCGCTTAAAGGTTTTCGATCCCTGAAATTATTTGAGCTATCAAATGAAAAAAAAAAATCCAAATCCGACTGTTAGTTCCAGAGATTAGCGCGTACAAACAAATAAACAAAAAAAAAACATACTGTTCAGCTTTATTTGTGATAATATCATACATAAAAAGTATTAAGAGATATTTTTAAGGTGCTACAAAAGTAGTTTCGCTATAAAAAGTATCATTTCTTTAACAAAGGCGGTGGTATTTTCCCACTGCTCAGTTCCTCTTGAGGCGACAAGCAATACAGGGTTATTCGCACCACAATAAAGCTATCCAAGTCACTGGTCCTGTGCACCAACACTGTAGATGAGTTAGTGAACTTCACCACCGGTATTTTAACATCATCGCAGGCCTCTACATCTACGCCACCAGTCTTGCCAAGGCATTCCGGGAGCGGCTGAAATAAAAACTTCAGTTGTTTAGTAGGTACAGACAACCGCATATCAGTGAGAACACTATGACATTGAACTGGCCTAGCGTAGTACGGAGTTTCAATCAAGTACGTGCTTGATGATTTACTAAATTTTTGCTTGCATGAACAATCATTACATTGTCTTGCTTGTGCAAGCCGTATGAAGATTGATAGAATTTTCATTATGCAGCTTGAACAAGCCACGCTTGTGCAAGCACGATTGAACATGATTGCGCAAGCTTTACCTGCATACACATGTATGCAGGTTAAGCTTGCGCAATCATACGCTGCAGCTAAAGCAAGCGCGTCGTCATCGTCCATCGCTCAAGCAAAAACTGATGCTGCTCCAGCTTGCTTGTACAGTGTGTGTAGCCTATTTATGGAAGTTGTGCACGATTGTGTTGTGTTGTGTTTTGATTATTCACGTAGGCTTGTCATGCTTGCCAGTGGCCAGCTTAATGCCGGCTTTACATGCTTGCCAAGCCTTGGAAAACGTCTTCAAGCCCCAAGCGTCCACAAATCTCGCTTGGCTTATCGTTGATTAACGTCTTTGGGGTTCCAGATAGACGATTCGCTCTGGTAATATTTCAGAAACGATAAACTCTCTTCGTTCGACGAGCCACTCATTTTAAACAAAGAACTAAACATGCGCTCGTCGCGGGATCACAGTGGCTAATTGGCTACTAAACGCACACCAACGTGTGAATGCGTCGCAAGCGCTTGCCGCAAGCGCCCTTTGATCTGTGTGCAAAAACCGACACTAGACCGGATCGGAGACAAGCGTCCACAAGCTCACGCAGCCAAGCCAAACGCCCTCTTTACACGCTTGTACTTGTGGACGTTTGCCGAGCCTTGGCAAGCATGGAAAGGCACCATTAGATGCATGCTTGTCAAGCAACACATTCAGTGTGCTGGGGCCTACGCAACATTATGACGAGGGCACGCGACGTGAATACATGACCGGATATAGTCATCATCTTGTCCGTTTCTTTTTTGTTTTCTTGCACAAAGCAATTTAGAGAACAAGAAACAAGAAACTGTATTTAGAGACATTCTATATTTTTGTATACAGAATGTTTCTGATTTAGCGCAAGTTTAAGCCTTTGTAGCTCTGCGGCGACAAAAATGAAAATGTATGCGGATGCTTGACAGGCACGCTTGAAGTTCGTAGCCTCGTCAAGCGTGCTTGTCAAGCTCGTAAATGCTTTTCAAGCAATTGTGACTGTCTAGGGACCCCGTAAGGGACTCATCATCATCATCATATCAGCCGAAAGACGTCCACTGCTGGACATAGGCCTCCCCCAAGCACCGCCACTTCGACCGATTCTGTGCTTCCCGCATCCAGCGGATTCCTGCGGCCTTTACAAGGTCATCGGTCCATTTTGTAGGAAGCCTTCCAACGCTACGTCTTTCGGTACGCGGTCGCCACTCCAGAACCTTTCGGCCCCATCGGCCATCTGTTCTGCGATCAATGTGTCCTGCCCATTGCCACTTAAGTTTGGCAATTCTTCGGGCTATGTCGGTTACCTTGGTTCTCCTGCGGATCTCTTCATAAGGGACTACTCACACTTAATAAGCTCCATTAGCGTTTCGCTGAACGATTTTGGTCATATTTATATACAGTTCTGCTTCTATCAGCCGCGTACAGCGTCTTATTTACGCCCAAAGACGAGTTCACATTAGTTTTGAAACATGGAAGTTTCAACGCTCATAACTTCCAAATCAATACCTATTTTTGAAGTGAAAACTTCTTTTGGCGCACTGCACACAGATTTTTCCGTAGGTAGTAAGTTAGGCTGATCCGTCACGCTCTGAGGTGAAAGGCTCGATCGGGTGAACTCGGGACCGCCGAGTGTACCCGAGCGAGAAAGATACAATGAAGTTTTCACTTCTGCCGTGCGGTCTTAAGCACACTCTTTTTTTTTCCAATTCTGTTTCCATACGGACAAAGTGATACACCGTCAAACAGACGCGTAAACTAAGTAATCACCATACTACGTTTGTATAGAAGAATGACCGACTAGGGTACCCTTCTGGTATTCACGCCTAAATTATGTACAGTCGCCAGCACATCAAGTTACTACAATCTGTCAAATTTCTTTAATAGATTTTCAACTGTATGTCTAAAGAATAAGGTTCAATGTTTATTGGGAAAATTTGACAGATTGGAGTAGGTTGATGTGCTGGCGTCTGTACATTTGGCCGCTAATTACCGCAACCTACCTTTTCCCAGTCATCTTTAACTTGTGGCAGGATAATTGGTCGCACGTGATGTACAAACCCGGTGGTAGATCCTGAAACAAAAAAAAAAAAATTGTTACAGATTTTTGTGATTAATAATGGAATATTCAATTGATCCTTGAGGGGCTTGTGGCTATGGAATAACAGCCGCACCGGTCGATCGATCAGGTTAAGTTATGCTTGCCGTGGGTGGTCCGTGGATGGATGACCATCTTTACATACCAAGACTCCTCCGTGCCTCGGCAAGCACGCTAAGCCGTTATTCCCGGCTGTCATTTGTAGATCTTTGACAGTCGTTACCGGTAGTTAGGACCCCAAAGTCTGCAACCAGTCTTACCAAGGGGTATCGTGTTACATATTATAATAATCAGGTTGTGGAGGTCAGATAGGCAGTCTCTCCACGTAAAATACTGGTATTCAGCTGCATCCGGTTAGACTGGAAGCCGAACATAGTTGGGAAAAGGCTAGGTAGATGATATTCAATTGATCCTTGAAAAACTTATTGACCTTCATAAGATGTAGGTAAAATAAGCCTCTCTAACTGAGCATCTCACAGTTGGTCGCATTTAACTAAGTAGCCCAACCAAACGAGCAAGGTTAGAATTGTGACATACCACGCGCGAGCCGAGTTGTTCGCAGTAACTAAGCTACGCCGCGGCGACCCGACCAAATAGTAGGTTAGGACTGAGACCGCACGCAAGCCGAGCGAGTCTTACAGTAGTCGCATTTAAGATGTGTTACATATAGCATCTCACCTTGTAACATTAAAGTGGTGGGGCCTCGTCAAGGTCGTTTCTGACGGCCAACTCTAGCACCACGTGCTCTCATTGGTCAAATCAAATAACGCGCGCTTTCCCGGCTTCCTGTTACACACTTCCGTCCCTTTTCGGAAACCACTCCCACACAAATTGCAGGAAAGCGAGAGGATGAAAATATGTTACATAACTTACATATCAAAAACTTACCTTTTCGGATCTTCATGCAGGCTTTCTTTAGATGCGCAGGTGTCGCATTTATTGTAACGCAAGCGCATGCAAGAAGCACAAAAGTGATTAGGTTAGGAACCATATTGACTATGAAACTGAAGCCAAAATGCAGGCAAATCGGAGATATTCATGCCTTTATATGGCAAATAAATGGTTGTAATTGTTGTCATTGTTTAAAAAGCGGCCAAGTGCGTGTCGGACTCGCTCGCTAAGGGTTTCGTACCACGTTAACGTACAATATTTAACACTCACCGTCGAAAAAAACAAGTTTCTCTTTTGGAACCTTTAATTTTTTAATTTATTTTTATTATTTGTTGTTTAATGTCTGGATCCGCACTTAGTCCTTCGATTGAACCATTGTGCGTGGGCCATGGCGGCCGTTTGGGAGGTTATTCCAACCAGCCCACCTCCCTCCAGAAGTTAAATAAAACTCCCGGTTTGTTTAGAACGTCTGTGAAAGATCTGGGTGACTCGAGTGTTTGTGTTCTAATCTGGGTGACGCCTGTGCATTCAAAGAGCATGTGCGCGACGGTTTCCTCAGCCTCCATGCATGCCCTGCACAGAGGACTGTCCGTTATGCCTATTGTGTGGAAGTGTTTGTTTAGCGAGCAGTGTCCCGTGATGGTCCCCGTCACCAGGCGCAGGCCGTTTCTGTCCAGGCGTAGTAAACGTCTGGTTAGTCTGCTATCCAAGGATAGCATTCTTCAGCCAGCTTCCTTGGACTGTCTGCAGCCCGGTGTCGAGGTCCACCAATACTCCGCTTGCGTGTGGTGAACTCCTGTAGCCACCTTGGTTGAAGAGGATGAGTACGATAGGCTCGGGTCCACAGACTGCTGTGCTGGATCCTCGTCTAGCAAGCTCGTCAGCTATTATTTGTTGTTATAGCGGCCTTAGGGGCCGTTCAAGTATTACAGCAGATTTATTACAATTATTTACCCCCCCCCCCTCCCCCTTGTCAGCAAAAGTAAGCAAAGCTCTTACCCCCCCATGCTTACGTAAACATTGGTATATGCATTTGTGGAAATCCCCGAATATTCGTTTCGTTTTCAAGCATAGACTGTGTGTGGGTTGCCATATTATGTGTAAAAAAGAAAACATTACTGCTGACGTAATCACCATCTAGACCACCCCAACCCCTATGTCATCAAAAATAAGCAAAGCATAGACCCCCCCGCCCCACTACAGTGCTTATGTAATACTTGAACGGCCCCTTAGTAGTACTCACTCTGCTGTAAGAATTTCAAGTGTCTATGTTCAATACAGCTCTGTGACAGACCAACGCAGTGGAGCTTTAGTAATAAGGTTCCGCTAGCTATCTATGGATACGGAACCCAAAAAACTTGTTACAATTTATCGGCTAATTATAGATTATATTATTCCATTTCCATGATTATACATTCAGCATTTCGTTTTACACACCTAATTATTGTGATTAGATTGTTTGATTGTATTTAATTGTGATTTTATTACCCATACCTATTGTATTTAATTGTGATTGTATAAAGGCTTGTTCAGACAAGCACAACTTGTCGCGCGACGCGACACGAACAATACAATTTCTAAGAAAACTGCACGGGTAACAATAGCCGACCGCCGCCCGCTGGCCCGCTTGGTTGATTACAGCCTAGGTCCACTCCCTCTCACAGAGAAGGCTGTGTCCAAGCAGCAGGCAGCGCACTGTTGGATTTTCAATGCTCGGCTCACCGCCAAAAGTTGAATATCCAACAGCGCGCGGTTATTTAGGCATTCGTTCAGTCACCTAGTGTTACGAATACTGACAAATGCGTGCACTGACTCAAATTCAAATTCAAAATATTTTATTTCACATAAACCTACATGGGCACTTATGAAACGTCAGAAGCTACGCACGGTTCCAATTGGTCGTTTCCTATGGAGAAGAGCCGGAAGAAACTCCACGGTTACTCTTTTAAAAAAAAAATGGGTTTTACAATATTTACAACAAAAAAATTTAATAAAAAAAAAAACAGTGTTATTAGGTATGCGAGGACAGTGTAGGTCTTTCAACAAGTACCAAGTATGTACTTAACAAAATAGAAGATGGTCAAAAAGTCTACAGTCCACTAAGCCTACAGCGTTCTCACATTCACAAAATAGAAAAGAATCTATATAAAAGATCAATAAATTAATAAAAATTAAAACTATTTTAAACGAAATGACATGATTGCTATTACAACTGTAACAAATCTGGATAATTAGCATGTCCACAAGAGCCACTAATAAAAAGTTGAAAATTAAATAGTAGGTATACAGGGTGGCAGGGACATCGACGCGAAGCCGGTTACCATGGATTCAGTACATGGTTCTGAACCCACATGCGTTGAAATTTTTCGTCGGTTATTAAAAAAAAAATCTGCTGTTTCATAGAAAAGTGCAATACCTACGCGGTCAAAATGTATGGAGCAGCTGATTTTTTTTTTAATAACCGACGAAAAATTTCAACGCAGGGGGGTTCAGAATCATGTACTGAATCCATGGTATCAGGCTTCGCGTCGATGTCCCGGACACCCCGTATAATGTCAAATAAAATTATGATTATGTCAAGGAAGAATGTACTCGTAAATAAAACAAAAATATAAACATGGTAATTTGAGAGCGGTTAATAGAATCTTACATATTTTGCCGTTAATGAGGTACCAGGGGCCGTATTATGACGTGTTAAATCCATTATTGTTCCGCTGTGAAAATGAGATGGTGCTATTTATGCAGTATAGCTCCGTCTCTCTCTCACACTGGAACAATAATGGATTTAACACGTCATAATACGGCCCCAGGGAAGGGAAGCCACATGTGCAGAGGGAATTATTGCCAAACTTCTTTGTCTTCAACGTAGTCTTTAATTGGACTGGACAGGTACACTCAATCTGGGTGGTTATTTCTTTGGTAAAAGTGTTTCATCGTCATTTCAGCCAAAAGACGTCCACTGGAACATAGGCCTCCCCCAAACTCCACAAAGTGTTTATACAAATCTATTTATTGAAAAATTAAACTATCTACCTATAGGTATGAAACACATCATTCATTACATCATAGCAAAAGCAAAGTCTGCATATTAAATACAGCGTCCCATTCTGAATCAGATGCGGATGGAATTGCTAATTGGAAAGAGATAGCCCATTCGACATGGTAGACATAGGCAGAATGCCCACTGGTGCTGCAATTTTGCAGCTGGCGTGCAGTTCAAATGCAGTCCGTCTGTTTAGAAAATGGGTAAAATACAATAGACAACGTATATTTAGTATAGGAAGTGAGAGTGTGAGTGCTCACTTTGCGTTCGGCTCTTATCGTGGCAACACGTCCTGTCCGGGTTCGCAACAAGTCAATCGCCATCCTGAGCATGCCTCATTCAGAGGTAACACAAGTGTCGATTTATTTCTTACAGGGTTCTTTATGACTCTTTAAGGACAGTTAAGCGGATTATACGCCGTCTATTGTATTTTATAATGGATTTTCGCAAAGTCACGCCTGAGTCAATTAACTATAGAAAATGGGTTCCCAACCAGTGGAGATTGCCGTCCCGTGGACGAGGTCATAATCAGCCTATTAATGTTCCCACTACTGGGACACAGGCCTCCTCTCTGTGAGAGGGAGTGGGCTGTAATCCACCACGTGGGCCCAGTGCGGGTTGGTAGATACTACATGTCTTCGAATTTTGGTTCTAGGACATGCCGGTTTCCTCACAATGTTTTCCTTCACCGTTTTGAGAGCAGTGGTGATGAAATGATTTATACAAAGTAAAGCGTGGCCGGGGTTCGTGATGATAAAATGCTTTGACACCAACAAACCGAAGGTTATACATTCATCAATCATTGCGCACACGCGTTTTACCCTGGGCATAGTGAATTTAATTGGAAGTTGGGGGGGGGGGGGGGGGGCGGACGTAAGGTCTTTTTCTCTTCGTGTGCCCTTTTTTTTTTCCTTCCCTTTGCCTGTGCCAGGGGCCACGGTTTCCCCTTAGACTTCCCGCAACCCCAGCAGGCATCGGCCCTAGCGGACCCCTTCAGTTTTGCTGACATCTCTTTGAGGCGCGCGTGGAACACGACGCGCCGTCGACCCGGGCCTGGTTCTTATTGGACGGTGAGCTACCCATTGCTCTCCGTCCGCAAGCCCGCGCCTACGATGGCTGGAAATCGGCTACCAATTCCGGACACCCGGGGCGTCTCCTACGGCGGCGGCTAGCATTTATTTTCTAGGCGGCGGCATTTGCCTCTCCCTCGCGCGCCCCGCCTCTTCCTTCGCGAGCATTACTGCTTCGCAGAAGGAGGTGACGGCTTGCCATGCCCTCTCGCTCCGCACCATGGCCTGGACCAGGGCCGGACGCGAGAGGTCACTGCCGCCGATGCCCATGGGCCCCTGACTTGACTTCACATCCGTCGAGAAATATCCTTCAAGCATACCGGTGTCCTCACGATGTTTTCCTACACCGTTTTTTAAACAAGTGATAATTATACAATACGCACATGAATCCAAAAAGTTAGAGGTGCCTTTGGTTCGGACTCGAGACCTATGACTTGGCAGTCCCACGGTCACAATAATTTAACTGCTCTAAGGGGCGTAAGTTAAAATTTGGGAACTACTGGTACTAACTAACTACCCTGAAGTAATAGGGATGTGGACTGGATAAAAAAAAACTATTTAGTCCGTCAGTCAGATAATAAAAAAATATTAGACACCTATTTTTTGCTTTATCAAATTAATAAAAAAGGTTTATTAAATATAAAACGCATTAAAGTTGGGGAGTAGGGCTCGCTACGTCACAAGTCAGTATAAAATCTACGTAAAAGTGACTAATGATGATAATAAAGAGCAAAAATGTAATAGTGAAATTAAAGAATATTTTTTAGGATTTATTCCTGAAAAAATTATTGACCAGTTAAATGAAATGTCTTTCTCATTAGAAAACTTACGTGGGCAAGGCAACAATGGAAGCAACATGAAAGGTAAGCACAGTGGTGTTCAAAAAAGGATTTTGGATATAAATCCACGCGCATTTTTTGTACCCTGCACTTCATACACACTAAATCTTGTCGTGAATGAAGCTGCTAAATGTTGTCTGGCAGCTACATCCTTTTTTACCTTGGTCCAAAATAGGTATATATGTTTTTTTTGTCTGCTTCAACCCACCGTTGGGAAGTCTTATTGCGTCATGTGCCTTGACACTGAAACCACTGAGCGATACAAGATGGGAAAGTCAGATTGATGCCTTGCGGCCATTACGTTACCAATTAGTTGACGTGCATGATGCGCTCATGGACATTTACGAAGACCGTACTCTGATGGATTCATCTGGAAATCAAACGCGAGTTGAGGCTCAGTCGATGGCAAAAAAATTGCGGATTACAAGTTTATTGCTTCTCTTGTTATATGGTACAATATTTTATTTGAAATTAATTTGACTAGCAAACTTCTTCAATCAAAGGCATTTGATATAAACGCTGCCACAAACGCTCTTCTAAAAACAAAAACCTTCAGGAAAGGAGATTGCCTAGGTTTGGACCAAGCGCTGCCTAGGAATGTGAGTTGGTCTAGTGGTACCGTAGCATACACATGAACTATAAAAAAATAAAAAATAAAAAATTGGTCCCAGGAAAAATAAATAAATCCAGTTTTTGTGATAATGACTAATCTTGCATTAAACAACGTTTTTGATATATTTTTTCTTAAAAATGTATTTATAAATACCCCCCTATACTCCCTTATGGACCCAGCAACCGCGCCTCCCCCCCCCTCCCGTGCCTTTAGCGAGCGTTCGCCTAATATTAATTTAGAATAGTTTATGCCCCTGGATGGAGACTTTGAGTGTAGTAGCTAAAGGCAGCCACAGGAAAGTTCGGTTAACCAGCCAGGACCTTAGTGGTCAGCTGCGAGATGCCAGAATTAAAAAAAAAAAACCGACTACTTTTTGCTGTCTTACGTCACTTGTGATCCATTTTGGTGATCCATAGCTTCTTCATTGCTCTTTGGGTGACTTTTAGCCTTCTGATAATGCCCATTGTGAGCGACCACGTTTTAGTGCCATAAGTCATCACTGGCAACACGCACTCGTCAAAGACTTTCGTCTTGAGACACTGTGGAATGTGGGACGAGAAGATATTGCGTAGCTTCCCGAACGCTGCCTAGCCGAGTCGGATTCGACGATTGACCTCTTTCTCGAAGTTGGACCTACCTAGCTGGACAGTTTGTCTTAGGTAAACATACTCGTCTACAACTTCGAGCGTAGCGTTTCCGATCTTTATGAAAGTGGGTGTTACATGGGCATTTGACATGACCTTTGTCTTTTCCATGTTCATTTTAAGACCTACTCTTTTGGAGGCTCTACTGAGGTCATCAAGCATTATACTGAGGTCCTCCATGGCCTCAGCCATGATAACTATGTCGTCGGCAAACCGAAGGTTAGTGATATACTCGCCATTGATGTTGATGCCTAGCCCTTTCCAGTCCAGAACCTTGAAGACATCCTCCAGTGCAGCGGTGAATAATTTCGGAGAGATAACGTCTCCTTGTCTCACACCTCGCTGCAGAAGGATAGGTTTCGAGGTCTGGTCATAGAGTCGGACTGACATACTCACACACCTTTTTAAAGAAGAGTACTACCACACCTCTGTTCCATGCGTGTGGCGTTTTACCCCGAGTATGACGGAATCAAAAAGCTTCTCGAGGGCCTTAAGAACGGGTTTCCTACCGGCCTTTAGGAGTTCCGCCGTAATTCATCACCCGACGCCTTGTTGTTTTTAAGCTGCTTTAGAGCCATCCTAATATCGTACAAGCTGACGTCCGGGATATCTTCGGTATAGTGTCGGGTTAATGTAGCTCTTGGGTCGTTTGCCACATTCGTAACGGGGTTACTGGTTGACGTGTATAACTGTCCATAGAACCTCTCAATATTTCAAGTTTGGCGGATACGATCCTACCATCATCGGTCTTCAGTTTTGCATGCTGGCTCTGCCCAATATCGCATCCTTAATGCGGTCTGCACTAAAGCTGTGAAGGTCGCTTTTCAAGGACTTAGAGATCCGTCTATTGAGCTGCCGGTACTTGACCGCATCGTCTAAAGATTGGAGGATCATCTCGCGCCTCTCCTTCATGAGCTGAATAGTAGGATCAGAGAGCTTCTTGTTTCTATTTGTACGACGGGTCTTAAAGATCTTGGACGCGACCGTATGGACAGTTTCCAAGAACCCATCGTTAAAATCGTCCACGGAGCTCCCTAGGCAGTCGAAACGGTTCTGAAGTTCGAGCTGAAAGCTCTCGGGGTTTTGGACTTGGATTGGTGCTGGACGGAGCGTAGACTTCATCAGTCGAGATCTTTCCAGCTTGATAATTAAGTTCAATGTGCCTCTTACATGCGGTGATCGCTTCCGGTTTTCACCGCGTTGATCACAGAGACATCATTGAATACTTGCTTCTTCGTCGACATAATGAAGTCAATCTAATTTTTTGTTGCCCCATCAGGGCTCTGCCAGGTCCTCTTTCTGTGCTCACGTTTTTTGAAGAAGGAGTTCATCATAAAGAGGCCTTCCTTCTCCATAAAACTGGCCAGTAGGTTACCCCGGTGGTTCCGACGTCCAACTCCAACTACAACATCAAAATACAATTAGTACAATTATAATTGAATGCGCAATAACTGTTTAATAGTTAATTTTGTACATTTGTTGCTACTAAGTTAATTTTTTCCAATTAAAATATTCAAAACAAGAGACTGTTTTTCTTTGGACTCCTGGGATAGATTTTTATGCGCTTTGAAATACAGGTTAGTGATGGTCTGAGGAACAAAATGCACTATGTGAGTATTCTAGGCAGCACTTGGTCCAACTTCCATACAAAATTAGGCAATGTCCATTGTATTTTTTATTTTTTTTTCACCTTCTACGGTGAAGATCTTGGCCTGCATCTCACCTGATGGTAAGTGATGATCAGGCCGAAGGTGGAAGCGAACTTCACCCGGAATCCTCAACCACAGAGGAACTGGCTATCTTATCTCTAACTGCCGAAACACAACAATGCTGTTAACATTGTTGTTCTGGCGACAGACTTAGATAAGATGGTGGTAGCTAGCCAGGCGGACTTAGAACAAGCCCTACCACCAACCAAACCGAGCAGAAAAGTTTGCTCCCACTGGGAATCGAACCCGGGACCTCTGGGTCTGAGACCGGTGGCTTTACCACTACAGTCTACACCACAGAGGCGGTTACAGTGTCGCAGTGATTTGGGTTACGAACACATGCTGGTAGAAGCAAAAGCAATTTCCGAAGAAGCGAACATCCCCGCGTCATTCGTTTTAAAATCCAACCCAGTCCGCTTAAGAAAAAAAAAAACAGTTTAGCAATGAAGCGGAAGACGATCCCATACTTGATGAGAAAAACAAATTCAAAATAAATTTTTATTTTGCCGTGCTGGATACTGCAATAAATGCAATCGATGAGAGGTTTATTCAGATGAAAGATATTAACGGTGTGTTTGGATGTCTTTATAACATTCATGAGATGCAGAATAAAACTTCCAAAGATGTTCTGGAACACTGTATGAAGTTGGAAGAATCTCTTAGTCATGCAGAGTCTTAAGGATGTTGATGCAACAAAGTTATGTGGCGAATTACTAGCTATTGCTAGAAGAATACCATCAAATAGCACTACGCCACAGGAAATTTTAAACTACATATTATGTGAAAATGGCCTAGAAGATAGCGTGCCTAATTTAGTTACTGCGACAAGGGTGTTGCTTACTCTTCCTGTGTCTGTAGCTAGTGGTGAGCGTAGTGATGGGCAATTCTCGAGAATATTCTCCTTGCGAGAACTTTGCTGTTAAATTCTCGAGAACATTCTTTTGGTAGGGAACTTATGAGAATTTAAAAATTGGATGACTGTATTGAATCGGTATTTTTTTTAGACTAATAGTTTTTAGTGCATTTGAACGTTTTACGAAGTTTGAGTTTAAAATAAACTACACCACAACTTAAATTCTCAGTAAATTCTCCTGAGCCAGAACATTCCCGAGAATATTTTCGAGAAAATTCTCATAAATTCTCTTAAATTTCCTAAGCTAGTAATGTTAAAGTATGATTTCTGTATTAAAACGAACTTTATGAGTTTAAAATAATCAGCATTAATAAAATGAATAAGAAAACAACATTATAAGAAAGGTTTATGGTGCAAATAATTAAAAACAAAATAACAATCAAAAATAATTTTGACGCAACTAAAATCGAATTTGATAATCGCGACTCCATTTGGTACTTGTTTGCCCTACCTTGGGAATTTTTTTTAGAGCCGGAGGCGCGCAGGGGGGTAGCGTCGACGTGTTTTGATATGGAATTTTTCACTTTTTGTATGGAAAATATAAAAAAATATTACCTACATGTTGAGTTTTGGGGGTTTTTCCGATGTGTTTTATATGAAATTTTTCACTTTTTGTATGGAAAATATGAAAAATATCGTGGAAAATTTAAAAAATGATTACCTGCATGTTGAGTTTAAGGGTTTATGGGTTTTAAAAATCACACCAACACCTCGACTTCGAATGCAAAAACAGTACTGTCTTTTTTTTCTTTTCTTTTGCTAATATTTCGAAAATAGTATCGCAAAAATAATGAAAATTTCGACCCCCTTTATGAAACTCATAAACCCTTAAAACTCATCATGTAAGCAAACATTTTCCATACAAAAAGTGAAAACTTACGTATAAAACACGTCGAGAGTGCCCCCCAGCGCCCTTCCAACTCTAAAAAAAATCACGGGGTAGGGCAAATAAGTACCACGTGGAGTCGCTATTGGTGCCGATTTTCTTGTCACAAATGCCTCTAAACTAGACTAAAAATCAACAAAATTTAGTTTAGTCCTGTCAAACGAGGATTTCCCATTCTGAAATAGACTAAAGTGACACAAGTGTGTCATAGTGTTTAGTGATAGTTTAGTTCGGTGTACAAGAGAATCGGCGCCATTTCCAGTCCGAAACATAATACAGTAACGTTTTTTCGAGTAAAGTATAAATAACAACAATAGAAGTTTACTTTAGACCTTGAAATCGAAACTTATTGTATTAAAATTTAGCAATTTTACTTCCATTTTTTAATTCTCGTATATTCTCCGTGGAAAAGAATATTCCAGAATATTGCAGAACATTCTCGATCCGAGAATATTCTCCGTGTGAGAATATTCTCCCGACACATCACTAGGTGAGCGCAGTTTTTCTAAATTGAAACTTATCAAAACGTACGCGCAACTATGACTCAAGAAAACGAGTCTTTCTTGAGTCATAGTTGAGCGTACGTTTCGATAAGTTTGGCAACTTTATCCATAGAGAAAAAAATAGCTGAAACAATTGATTTAAAGGAGATCGTTTTCACTTTTGCCAAAATTAAGGCAAGAAAAATAATTCTTTACGTAAGATTTATTTTTTCTTGCCTTAATTTTGGCAACCTAACCTAACCTAACATTTTTATTTTTTTTATTTTACTTTTTCAATCAGCATAGCAACGTATATTATGTAATACTTTACATTATGTAATAAGAACTCAAATTTAAAAAAATAACATACCTAATCTGTTTACATTATTGTTTTATTTTGTCTCGAATGTTTTTAAAAGGGCACCGTTCTAATCTTTTGCCTAGGGCGCCAGGAATGCTCGGGCCGGCACTGAATCTACCGGAGGAGTGACGTCATGCCACATTTTAAAGTATTGCCGTAATCTTTTGATTATGTAAAAAAGAAAAAATACGTGACCAAATTTTTTTAATAATCTAATCTACCTAACGGACAATTTTGTTTTTTGTCAAATGAAATAAGTAATATAGGTGTACTGTGAATGCGGACTTAGTACAGCAATATCATTCTAGTTCTTTTCACATAAATCTCATCAGTATTAGAGATGAAGTTACTGTCGAAGCTGGCTTGTCTATTGGCGTGTAAGTGAGGATAAAATAACTACTACAAGGTCAAATTAAATTAACTAGTAAAACTCCACAGATCAACACCCACCACCAGGCTCGCCGGAAGGGGGGAGCAGCTGGGACAAATTGTCCCAGGCTCCCCACCTTGAGGAGGGCCCCCAAATTACCCCAAAATTCTTTTTTGCACTTGTCGATTGACTCTTTCCCGGTCAAGTCTCATCTTACGTAGCGCGTACTGTACCTACAAAAATCAATCTTCCTAGCCTTTTCCCAACTATCTCGGGGTCGGCTTCCAGTCTAACCGGATGCAGCTGAATACCAGTATTTTACATGGAGCGACTGCCTATCTGACCTCCACAACCCAGTAACTGGGTAATACGATACCCCTGGTAAGACTGGTGTCAGACTTTCGGGCTTCTGACGACTCATAATTCCTGTCAAAGATCCACGAATGACAGCCGGGCCCACCGGCTTAACGTGCTTTCCGAGGCACGGAGGAGTCTCGGTATGTGAAGATGGTCACCCATCCAATGACCAACCCCGGCAAGCGTAGCTTAACCTGATGGATCGACCCGTGCTGCTTCTTATGAAGCCACGAGCTCCTCCTGCGTACTGTACCTACCAAAATTGTGTAATATTATTTTCCCAGTGCTGCTTTGTGCGCTCATCGTCGCCTCGCCCTTGGCGGACGGTCGTAAGATGATCGTAACTAGAAGCCAGATGAATATGTTGCGCCCCACAAACAGCGCCAAACGACTGGTCAACTTCAAGCATTTACATTACCCTTTACTAGGTCAATAATATTTTCTAATAAAGAATTTTATATAAATAAATGAGTTCTAACTTCTAATGTCTCATTTTGTCAATTTGTTTGTTATATCCCGATCTCGTGTTTTAACTTTTTTTAAACACGGGATCGTTTCCCGTGGCGACCGTAAAGACATGGCTATGTTTTTCACAAAGGCGGACAGCCAACCAGGGGTGTCGAAGAGATAAGTTGCCAGGTGTTCTGTTTGAGAGCAATTTTTTTTTTTGTAACGATGATTTATATTTCAATTATAATTTTATTTCAATTTATCTTTATTGCAATCCATAATGTACACATACAGTACAGGTGATAAGAATAAATAAATAGAAATAATAATGGACCCTGTTGGGCACATTGTTAGCATCATTAAAGTAAGGTTGTTGTATCATCATTAATGTTGCAGTAAATTCGTCGTTGGGTTAAGTCCGTACAAATCAATTGCTGCAATGTGTCATTATATATTTTTTTTAAACAGTAGAGGTGTCGTCGTCGACATCCGGTTGGGACGAGGTTCCTTTCGTTTTTGCACACTTGGTGAATAAGAACTAATCCAAAAAAAGTGTAACATTTTAAAATCTTATCTTTAAAATTTTGCACTCGCCAACTGTGCAGAGTATCACGTGCTTTATCGCACGTGATACTCTGCACTTCGTTCCAAAAAAAATTGCCCGGATCGTCGTCGGCGTAAAATATACACTGACGCAGAAGTCACAACACAATGTTGTCCTGTCCGCCTTAAATAATATTGCCAAATTGGCTGGGAATTTGATTCCGTATACGGTCTTACCCCAGTGCCGAACTTACCCCAACACACTCTTATAAACCTTTACAACGTAACAAAAAAATAAAAATAAAAAGCCTTATACAGGGTGGCAGGTTTTTTTAATAACCGACGAAAAATTTCAACACAGGGGGGTTCTAAATCATGTACTGAATCCATGGTAACCGGCTTCGCGTCGATGTCCCTGCCACCCCGTATTTCTTGCCAACTAGTACGACACAATAAAATAAAATGAATTGAAAAAAACTTAAACTAAATGTTAGTATGTACCTAATTATCTTCCAATTTAAGCTATTTTAAAGTCCGTTTACATTTTTTTATTCTGAAGTATTATTATAATTTATTCAGCAAGAAACCCCCTACAGGTGAAGAGCTCCTCTGAAGATATTTAGACTAGTCTTCAGGCTGGTCTTCTCCAGACTAGGCTGTTTCAATCCAGCGTAATGCATTTTCAATTTTAAATTGAAACCAATTGAAAAAGATTGCCAGTCCATTGCTTCATAAGTTCGACAAAAAAAATTGAGCCGATTATTTTTGTCGAACTTATGAAGCAATGGACTGGCAATCTTTTTCAATTGGTTTCAATTTAAAATTGATCGTGCATTGCGTAATTGGGGGGCTGTTTACATATTCCAAGATAACAATAACGGAGCTAAATGAAATTACCTGGCCAAACTTCATAGGCATGCCAGCTGATTACGCGTTCATCGAACGTTGATGTTGTGTAATTAATTACATATTTACTGGAAATTATTAGGTTTAGATATCGACAAATCGGCACCCACATCATCTCTGAAGTTTCTCCAATCAATTTAATTCATCTTTTTAACCTTTTTAAAGAAATATATATAATAGTCACTTCATATCTAAGCCTAGCGCCACACCTGCCGAACGTTCCGCGGCGGAACGCTCCGTCGCGTCATATTTCTATGGACGTAACGTTCGGCTGATGTGTCATAGATAACTTGAAAAACATTAGGAGCTTAGTCAACCGAACGTTCCGCCGCGGAACGTTCGGCAGGTGTGGCCCGACCCTAATAGAAGAAAAGAGAAACACCTGTTCCTAAACTGTTCAAAATCGTGCTATATTAACCTACAGTTTCGGAGCGCTATATTATCCTTAAATTTCGAGGAGCGCTGATATTATTACCTACCCAGTTTCGGGGAGCGTTATAGATTATACATAACACTGAACAATCTTGACTGGACGTACGCTAGGACTTCAACATTTTACTATTAGCTACAGCTTACAATGCCCAATTATTGGCCAATTTCGCCTGACGTTAAATGATTTTATTTCTGTAGTAGGTTTGTACAAACATTTTTACATGGCTGTTGCTAGTCGTCCGGTAAACGGACGAATAACAGATACTTAAATTAATCGTCCGGTAAACGGACGAATAACATATAAATTAATCGTCCGGTAATCGGACTAATAACATAAAAATTTATCGTCCGTTTATCGGACGAAAAACATATAAATTAATCGTCCGTTTATCGGACGAATTTATTTTTTTATGCATCCGTTTAGCGGACGACTAGGTACGTCGTTTTTACATATCAATCATATTTTATTTAAACTAGATGAGGTCGGCGTTACATAACCGACTTCTCTGAGAAAAAAGGTCGAAACAAACTCAGAGGTCACAGTCTCTTTCAAAATCCTGACATAATCTTGGTCAGATCATGTGAGGACCATGTAGATTGGTGTCTTTTAAGGAAAGAACCACATAGATTTGAGTGAACCGGACCAGTCAGTGCACGTATTTGTCTGTAATCGTGCAACTCAACTCAAAACTTAAAGAACTCGACGATTCGATGAAAAATGCCAAAGAAGCTATCATGCACTAATGGATAATTTGGGTCTCGGTTCACTACCGCTTTGCTAACGCGCCTACCTCGCTTCGCCGCCAACGTTGTATCAGTGTACCAATTAAAATATTGCTTTTAAATATAACGAGGTACCAATTAGTCCAATTGTTGTAACAACCAATTTATTTGACACTAATAGTGCAGTTGAGAAGGCGCCTTTGGAAAGTCTAGGCTGTAACTAACTCCATGGATAACCAAAATATTATTTTAAGACTATGCTCTGTAAGTATTTTATGTTCTTTAAAAAAAAAGGAAGAAGATGGGCTCATGGCCAGGCCCGTCGGGTGCGGGCGTGCAATGCGTGCGTCGCACAAGAGCGCGCAATCAGGGGCCGCAAATGTTCACTATTTGACATGGTGCACATTTTTGTTATTATTTCATCTTAAACATTCTCACACTCATTTCATTTTAAACTATCTCTACTATAAAATTTTTCGAGCTCGCTCCGCTCGCTCTTGCAGCCTGCGTTCTCTCAATTCTTACCTAGTCAACTTCTATGCATGACAATCAAAGTGACGTTTATTGTAAGTGAAAAGAAAATGTAACCTAGCAGAGACGGGGTAAACAAAATGTTGGAGCTTCCTTCTTAGGTTCTCTTGGTAGGTAAATGTAGAAGGAAAGCATAATCTTGCACTGAAGCCGCGATTCTCTGAAAAGAATCCTGCCGTTGCGAGGCGAAGGAAGAATATAGAAGCATTGAGGGCTTAGTGCCTGCCAATCGGAGCGCCAAACGCGCTCGATGCGTTTGATCGAGATTGTAAAATGAAACTTACACTAGCCCTCTGTAGGCCCTCTGTAGTCAGACTAGCAAAGGTAGCGTTTTCGTATAAAACATACCTTGAATGTCTCACATGGCTTTAATAATTACCGCACGCGTCGATCGACGGTAGGGAGGATCGAGGATCGCTTGCCACGGTCGGTTCGAGTTAAACCGTTGATCCCTGCTGTCATTCGCAGATCGACAGTCGTTACGGATGTCAAAAAGCCCAAAAGTCTGCCGCCCGGTCCTACCAGGGTGTATCGACACATTCTGCCATGCAGTAATGGCATGCAAATATTTTTAATGGATGTTAGTCAAGGCACATGAGACATTTTAGCTCTGTCTCTACGACGTAATCGCGCCTACATCATTACTTAGCCAATTTCATCCACAAATAAGTAATTTGGTGAACTAGGTGTAGGACTAGGCTTTCCTACCTGATACAGTTTTTTTTTTCACAGATTTTGTTAACGCTGCATACCACCAGAGCTAGCAACGATGTGTCTTCTTTTCAACTGGTAATATATTATAGACTTATAGTACTTACTTTTAATGTTCATAGTTACATTAGTTACTTATATTTTAAGGTTATCAATGACCCACGTATTTTTCCGACGGAGCACTTAGTCATAAGGTCCTCAAGAAACAGGCCATTTATAAACATGTTTCCCGAAACGTATACAAAATTTTTTATTGGTTAACCTGCCAATCAATTAGTTAACCTACCATCTATTGCAGAGACATCGAGCTTTAAACGGGTGATAGACGTGCGAGCAAGTACGCATACTTATGGCTCGGTGACCTAACTCGCCCGTGTGTCATATACTAAGTACGGGCACTTTAAAACCGTCGAGTAAGTTCGTCGGCGATCCAACAGGTTTGAAATTTTGCTCGTGACCCGTCTTGGTTCGTACTTTTCGTACGTTTGTCAACGCCGCAAGTCGCGGGCCGCCATTTTGTTTCGACATTTGTGTAATGTTTGTTTAGTTTGGTTCAGAAAATTCGACAACATCGCGATTAGGGCATGAATCTCGGAATCTCGGAATATCGCAATATCGGAATCTCGGAACGCAAGTTTCGATATTACAATTCCGATACTGAGTGATCCAATATCGAAATCGGACAACTTTTTCCATATTTTGAGTTTTAAACTAAACCTACATTTTAGAGCCTTGTGTAGCGCCGAGCGAGTGTTTGTGTTTTATGTGGGTACATGCAACGTCGCTTTACAAGATGTAAGAACAAATTATTATCTAATTGTTGTTTTACAATTCAGTATAAACTATAAATATATGTGTTTAAATGGTTTTATAATTGTGCTAGCTCAAAATAAAACAAAAAACGCCGAAAATTATACTTTCGTTCGTAGGCCTTTAAGATGCTAGTTTATATTAGATCGTAAAAAGAGTTTCTCCGAAGAAGACAAACCTACGTATAGAAGGTAATATTTAATATTAGGTACCTGCTATAGGTAGGTTTGCTTGTTTATTCCAGGCCCAGGTACCGAGGTTGGGTAACTATCAAAATTACTAGTTAAACTTTATGTACAATTTAGATTACAAAAAACAATTATTTATATATTATCTTTGCAGCGCTTCATCAAAAAAGAGAGACACATACTCAGAATTTCTCAACAAACGCTCATCAAATGTATGGGATCATTTTCATCGATCGCATGATGGCCAAACGGTGTCAGACATGTTTAAAAAAATTAAAAACTACTTAGGCTTGCTTAATTATAAGAAGTTTGGTTGATTCTGAGTTCGGTAGTTTAATTACAATAAGTATATGTAGATAATAATGAGTAATATGATAAACAAATATTTCCAATAATTGTTGTTCCTAATTGTTGATTTTCCTTGCACATTTTAAATTATAAGAAGTTTAATTGATTCTGAGTCAGGTAGTTTAATTAGTAATAAGTATCGGAAAATAATGAGAAATATGTAATTTAATAAATACAGTGGGCATACTTAAAAACGAAAATACTAACATTTGAACCAAATTAAAGCAAATGATTTCTAAAATATTTTTTTTTTTTGCACTCAATCCAACCTCATACCGAATTTGTGCAATTTCTAAAGAAATAACGAAATTCCGATATTAATATCGGAATTCCGATATTGAGATCTAATATCGGAAATCAGTATCGGAATTGAAAACCTTCCGATATTACATGCCCTAATCGCGATGCAGTGTGAGCAAGCTTCACGTTTGTCACCGACGGCGAGCCGAGTAAGTTCGCGAACATAAAAACCACGGACTTTAAGTTCGCATGTCTATCACCCACATAAAGAAAATTAAGTACTTACCTACCACAAAAACATTTTTTTTGTAAAATGCGTGGAACCATATTTTATGCCCGATTTTATTTTATATTTGATCGTTCTTCTTTTGTTTTCAGCTCGCCCGGTTGTCGTTCCCTACTGTGGAAACGGTAAGTAAGATCTTTGTATTTTTACGAAAGAATTAAATAAGTACGGTCTTTTGATGACCCAACAGTGAGCTTTAAGACCGCGGGAAAGCTCGCTGGTGGATCAGTACCTTATAACTTACCCACTGAAAGGAAATTGGCGAACAAAATCGCGGGTTATAGCTTGTATTGTAACGATTTTCCCAGAAACCCTACAACATGCCGAACTCAAAAGAGATCGATCCTCGACACAGCTACGCAGACGAGAAGTTTGAGAAGCTACAAGATTACTTCAACTACATGAACGGCCGCATGAAGGAACCACATAACCCTGTAAGTATTGATATTACGCCTTATTACCCCTACCTTGTTACTATGTCAACGCCATATTTTCTTACATTTTATGGACTTCACAACATTTTACCGTTGTCGTATGTTGTTGTTATTGATTCCATTTCTTTTTACCCTACACGTGATTGGTTCCATGGTTCCATGTCTCATTACCCTACAGTTAGTAACTTCACATCTTATTATCCTACCTTGTTGTTACTGAATTACCAATATGTTGACCACACACGACGTAGGTATATGTCACCGTAAGTTTGTGACAACCCTTGGTTTTTAATCTATCGGTCATCGGTATTATTTCCGTTAGATTAAAAACTAACGAAAAATTGTAAACTGGTTGAAATAGGTTAGGTTAGAACTTTTTATTTATTTATTTATATATTTTCATCTTAGGAAAACTTACAGCTAAACAGGTTACAGTAAGCAATAGTTTAAACAAAATATGGCCAATTACAAGTTTCCACATATAGTAAAAATTATAATAGAAAACAGAAAATTCATGAAAAAGACTATATTTACGTAGTCATTACTGTGACCAATCGCGCGCGAGCCGAGCGAGCGAAGCGAGAGGTATCGCGGCAACTCGGCGAGCGCTACTTCCAAGTTAGGCAGGCTATTTAGTATTAGCGCAAGGTGCGTTACGTCGCGAGTTTCATACTAGTTCACAATTTGTCTTGTAAATCGAATGGAAATAATATCGACAGATTATTAACTAACGAAGTTCATAAATAAACGGTACATAACATGTTGTTGTAATAAAGAAAATTATTCAAAAAACAAAAAACCCGACTGCAAAAACACATAACTGAAAAGAGAAAAACAAGCATTAAAATTATAGACAAACAAAAGTTACACCATATTTCCGGTTATTATTGTTATATTATTATTGTCCCCGCCTGCGATACCAAAATTCTATAGATTATAATGCTTGTTTTTCTCTTTTCAGTTATGTGTTTTTGCAGTCGGGTTTTTTGTTTTTTGAATAATTTTCTTTATTTCAAGTTTTTTAGTTTTATTAATATATCTTAATTTCGAATTGACTAATTACCAGCTTTTATTTGATACCAATATTGTGGTAATTTATTTTTAAAAAAACCTTCCCCTCACTTTTTTTTGTATTTGCAGATGCAATACATAAATATTATATAGCCTATGTCACTTCTACGATTAAGACGAATCTAACGACACCTCATATGTTAAAATCCATTAAGCCGTTTAGGCTACAGAGCGTGCCAAAGAAATAGACATACATACATACATACTCTCGAAAAACATTACCCTCCTTCTGGGGCAGTCGGGTAAAAATTAAGTACAGGTGTAGACGTTATTGATCCCACGTCTGATTACCCTACTTGTTATTGGTTCAAAGTCTGATTACTTACATGATATTGACTACAATGTATTTATTACCTTACACTTAATGGACTAAATGACATGTTTTATTACCCTACCTGCATGGCATACCCCTTAATTAAAAAAACTAAAGAAATGTACCAATTTCAGTCAGAAAGGATTGAAATAATGGAACTCGGGTCAAAGAAGCTCTTCAATTTTATTGATTCGCACATCAAAGATATGAAGAGGCTTCTGTTTGCCACCGACATGGCCCTCATGTCTATGGTTCTACTGAAACTTAACAAGAAGATGGACACTTCTGAAGCTAAGATCAAGTCAACGCAGGCGAAGATACCGTTCGGCTTGTATACTAGTCCTGGTAAGGCTTAATTTATTGCTTCTTCATCTGATTAGTCCACCTGTCTAACTACCATGCTCTTGGCTTCCAATTCCAATATAACCAGATGGGGCAGACTTTCAAAAGATCCTACTATCAGACCTGTTCTTCTCTCCTTTCGGCACGATCTCTCTCGTGCCGAATCGTGCCGTGGCTATATCTCGGGCTCGGCCCGTCAGCAAAGTGGTTGCGGGGCTGACAGTCAATCGGGATGACAGCAAGTCAATCTAAACTAGTTGGCAACAGGTGTTGCCAACTGCGATGCATAAATAGTTGTATTTTAACTCAGACACCATTCACACGATAACGCGCCAATTTTATGAAAAATTGCGTTGGCAACAACCGAGCGACGTGCACTACCAGTCGCGCGTGACTGGTTGCATAAAAAACATTTTAGGTTTTCTCTGGGATAGCTACGCATATTATCCTCTATACTATTAAACGAGGAATATGTGTATAATATTTTTAATCACGTTCTCGAAAACGGCTCTTAACGATTTAGATGAAAGTTGCAATATAGCAGTTTACGGAGGCAAAAAATCGATGTACGTAGCTAGGTCTCGTGTCAGGGAAAATTCGTTTTCATATCTCATGCTCGGAAAGTAGTGTTTGTTTGATCCGAGTAGCGGGTGGGAGACACTGCTTCCCGCTCTAGGGCGGGAAAGACCCATAGTAACTGCTTCTCGCCCTAGGGCGGGAATGAATTTTAAAAATAGAACTTATGGTAAGGTAGTCGGCTACGAACACAGATATAAATCTAACTAGATATCGCAAGTCCCTCCATCTTTATGAAAACCAAGCGTGCCACTTTTTCACACACAATTTAAAAACAAAACTTACCAATGAAACAAAACATTTCCAATACCTCGGCCAATTTTTCTATACAGTCTTTACATTACAAAATCTCAGATTACGATTATTGATCGTAATTTTACTCCGTTTTTTGACACGCGAAGTACATACTTACAATCGCGTCATCTAGTTAGATTAATATCTGTGGGTACGAAATGAAAAATATCGAATAGAATAAAAATAAAAGCTGCGGCAGTGTTTCCACTTACGTTTTTGGTTTTCCCCAGTTTCTTAATGAATTATCCCTAAAATTCCCAAAAATATATAAAAATTCCTTGGTTTAGGGAATTTTTCATTTTTATGCCATTAAATAGGTACCTAGAAAACATTCATTATTAATCGAGACAGACGAAACAAACCAACTGTAGGTATAATGCGACTTATTTCTGATGTCGTCTTATAGCCACGGAAATAGTACTATTAACAATAACATGGTAAACTAAAATTAGACGAATAACAATCATTACAAGTTTCAGGAAATCCCCTTTAATCAATCGGTGGTGCCATAGAGTAAAGTAGTACATTGGGTTCTGCCTACTAATTAAACAATAGGGCTACCATCTCAAGTTCAATTTTTCCCAAAATCCCTGCCAAAATAAAATATCAGTTAACCATGCTGATTTTTAGCCTTTTTCCCTAAAAAAAGGGAGAAATCCCTAAAAGTGGAAGCACTGGGCTCCGGTCTTGTGAGTTTAATATAAACAGCAAGTGTGAATAAAAAAAAAAATTATACGCGGGACGGCCCGCAGCGGTGATGCGGTGCGTTCCATATTTAAACATTATTACAAATTGTTCTAACTTGTTAGTTCATTTTAAATAGGTACTACTCATGTTATTCAATATCAATAAATATTTTAAACACTATTTTTTACTTTCCTTATATTCGAAATGAAAAGTAGAGTGTTTAACACGGGTGAAAGTCATCAATTCCTACTCGGACTATAGCCGCCCTCGCTGCGCTCGGGCGTCTAAATACCTCGTATGGGAATTGATTCCTTTCCACCCTTGTATAACAATCTACTATTTCTCTATTTTCACAGACTCGGGAATGTTATAAAACTGTACTATAGGTATGTACCTATAGTAAAGTTTTATAACATTCCCGAGTCTGTGAAAATAGATAAACATATCGTCCAGGTATGTACCTGGACGATATCTTTATCTATTTTCTTTCACCAGCTAATTACGCAACTCATTTGTGTAAACTAATTTCAGATTCAGACTAATTTGTTTCATTTTGACAGTTCAACAACATTCATTGCGTTATTTACGTTGTAGAGCTGATTTTTTTTCGAACTTATGAAGCAATGGATTAGGAATCTGCTTCAAAACGATCCATTCGGATTGATCGTGTATTACGTAATTAGGGTACAGGTACTTTTAATAATTTAAGTAATACTATTTTGCAGAATTCAAATGCTTGGACACATCCTACTACATAGTGTCGGCTCACAACCAGGAGGATGCTCAGATGATTCTATCTAGCGAGAGGAAGCCGCATTGTTATACATTTAGAGGTAAGATCTTAGCAGTGTGCCAGGTGCCAGACCAATTTGTGTAGAACTATGTTTAAAAAACCGGCCAACTGTGTGTAGGACCACGCACAATGAACGGTTCCGTAGTTGGGTTGAATTTATCCCAAAAACAAACTTAGCATTTTAGTCGAAAATTGTGTTTTTATACATCGTTGTACGGTAAATTCTCCAACTGCAAATGTAAGTGTGTAATCGTAAAAAAAAATTGTGTGATAAAACTACAAACTAACGGACATGCACGGAATTACATTTCATAGGTTAGTTTAACCGCTCAGCTACTTGATACTTCACACATCTTTGGAAGACAAAGGCTTTCATCAAAAGGCAGCCTTCATTAGTTTATTTTTATCTGTCCAGGTGCTTTTGCCTTCATCGGTTTCTACCACCGCCACTCTGAGACGACTTACGTAGGGCCGCATGCCGAGCAGTTCCAAGCTAAAGACCCCAGCCAGGGTCTCTACTGCCATTCTGACGACAACTGGAGCGACGCGCAATGTATCTACAAGTAAGTTCCTATTGCTGGCACCAGGGGCGGAACCAGGATTTATTTCTGGGGCACAAGAGCCAGACAATTAAGAAGTGTCTCCCATATCTGAATTGTACTATTCTGTCTTTGGGATTAATTCTTTTTCAATGAAGATATAGGTAATACCCTACTTTTTCAACGTTCAGCATTGAAGCAATTTCTTGATAGATATGCATTCAGACCAGTCCATTCAGACGATTCGATTTTTTTCTAGAATCTAGGACATACCAGTTTCCTCGCAACGTTTTTCTTCACCATTTTGAGAGCAGTGGTGATGAAATAAATGGCACATAGTACAATGCATGCCTCTTTTAAACCTGAGAGCTGTACCTACTCGTAGGTCTAGGTCGTTATCACTTGGCCCCCAGTTGTGGCCAAATACTGCACTTACTGCTTACAAGTTGACCTCTTTTATCTTTTTTCCAGAATCAACCCCCGCGAGGAATTCCCGGAGTCCGTTGAGTACGAGCCCAAGGTCTCGTACTACTGTGGACCATACCGCTACTTCATTCCCGCCACCACCGACGTCCGCTGCATATTCTCCATCTTTGCTATGAACTTCGTCTTCAGATTTGGTTACGATGGTGTCACTTATAAGAGCTCGGATTTGACTTTTGTGAGTATTTCTTAGTTGCTCGTTTAACACACGATTTTTCAATTGAGAATTTGAAGTTAACAACTGCCAACTCTAGCATTACTTTTTTTTTTTTATGGCGCGTGATACATCGAGGGAATCACCTTAAATAATGGTTCAAGTTACGCTTGCCGTGGTCGCTCCTTCTATGGGTGATCAACCATTACATATTGAGACCCCTCGTTGCCTCAGAAAGCACATAATGCAAATCGTAATTCTTTGACAGCCTTTACGACTAGTCAAAAGCCTGAAAGTCTGACACCCAGATTGACCCAGGGGTATCGTTTTACCCAGTAACTGGGTTGTGGAGGGCAGATATGCATTCGGTTAAACTGGAAGTAGATGAAGATGATGATGAATTTGGTTTCCCACAGAGAGGAGGCCCGAGTCCCAGTTGTGGGAACGGTATAGACTGATTGTTTTGTTGTTTTTTTGTGATGTTCGCCTTGGAGTGTAAATGTGGTGCTGTTCCATAAACAATAAGACACTTAATATCATATCCGGCGTGTCACGTCAGTTGCACGTTACAGGAACTGATGGAAGCTAGTGATAGCGCCAAACACGTTACGAGGAATTCTTGGCAGAGTCCATTTAGATTATGTATGTTCGTTTCAGATGTACCAGAATGGCCAAGTGTTCTACACGGACGAGCCGTGGGCCGGCATGTCATGCTGGAACTGGGCATGTAAGTGGCGCCACAACCAGAATCAGCGCTCTAACGAGTTCTTTGTGAACTAAGTAGCTACAATAAACTTTGAGTTGGTATACGGTAGTTTGATTTTTAAATCTCACCTAGGATGGCGCCAAATTGCTACTCGCGGTGTAACAAATCGTGACAAACCGTCAAGCCCCGGTGACGCACCTCGTGTAACACCCTCTCACGCGGCACTTTTCTCTATTTTTACTGCCAAATAAAGGCTAGTCTCCAATAAGGATGGTTTTACTCTATGGTCGGATAAATATTCTACTCGACTAAATCATTCAAAAATAAAAATATACGGAACGCAACATAAAAAAAAAAAGTCAAACTGACATTACTCATACTTCAGAAAACGATCGGCTCGTGCGGGTGACGGTGTCTGTTTTGTGTTGTTTTGTGCAATAAAGTGTGATAATTAAAAGGTAAGTGGCTATATTTTCATTTATTAGTAGTTATTACACCGTTGTAGATAATAGTTTCACGAAATAGCATCATAAAATCACATTTTTGAGCAAAGTAATTTTACGCGCCAAAACCGTTGTGACGCGTTATCATTCTATGATGAATTTCGACTTTTTTGTGTGTAATTGACAGCAAATAGATGAATAATTCATTTAGAAGTACATAATGCATCGTTGTAGATAATATTATCACGAAATACCATCATAAAATTTTATTTTTGAACAAAGAAATGTTCCCCGTAAAACAAAAGACAAAGTCGGCACCGCGCGCTATGAAGTTTCAGTTTCAATAATATGAAAATATTACGTAGGACTATCAAACAAATGCTTTTGTTAGATTACATAACTATTCATAATGTAATTTGCAAAATTTCTTGTAAATTGATACAGTAGTTTTATCAGAAATAGACATGAAACCGGAATAAACACGTTTTTTTCCCCCGTATCTGATAATTACATTTTGTTTATAAATACGATTCTCGTCTTACGAGCATTGTTTATACATAATATGATGCTCTGTGTATTCAAGAACACAACAAAGTATTCATATTGTGCCCAGAGCCACTTCAAACAGCGGGAGAGCGTTTTTTGTTATCAAGGTCATTAACATCCGGCGCGCCGTTTTTGACGTCATCGGCAGATAAGGGCGCCATCGGTAACTCACATAACTGTGCCTTGATAAAAATATCAGTGCGTACAGTCGTCCTCGTAATAACATTATCACCCTAAGGATAAATGTCACTTGCACGTCATAAAACGACAAGCTATATACAAATATAGCTAATCGTCTAATCTAACTGTCACATAGGCAACTATGTGACAGTTATATTAGACCTTCAACAAAAGATATACAATACAAACTTAAACACACACACACACACACACATACACACTTAAATAATGGGTCTCACGAAATCTTACGGGAATGATGATGATAACGTCACGCTGAAACAGTTGCACGGAGGCTGCGCCGACGTTCATACTCGAGGTCACCAGTAAAGAGGTAAGTATGAGGAACAGGGTAGAATATTCACTCATCCTCTATAGAAAAGGGAGGATGCTCCGACGAGACGGTTGTCGTGTCTGGTGGCCCTACGATTGTTGTGGGGAAGCTACAAACAAGCGCGGTAAACTCTGTTTGTGCGACGATTTTGTGTGACGTCAAGTCTTTGATGCGTAGCTCGCATGTGGCAATGTAGTTGCCGCCCCAAGCCAATCTATTGAGGAAAAATCTCACCGTGAAAACTTAGGTGAAGCGTGTGTGAAGAGCGCTGTCAATATACCCTAGCATCAGATGACAGCTCATTTCACGGTGACGTTTTGACGGTGAGAATTTTACAGCATAGTCCGATTGGTATTAAGTCGGTGCATTCCTTCACTTATAGGAGACCACAGCATGTAGAAGTTTCAATTTACTGGCAATTGTTGTCAAAAGTGGTATAGCATTTTTGAGGTCGACTATACCTTCATTTTGCATTTTTTACCCGATTCTGGTGAAGACAGGAGTGTAATATTTTATACAGTGTAGATTTTTTGAACGGGGTAAGCCTTTTGAACAGGTAACCGTTTTCGCTTGAGGAAAACGTTCTAAAAGTTCTCGACTAAAGGGTAGGTAACATACATAATATCACACCTGTATTCCCCGAAGGGTTAGGCAGAGGTGTACCTATAGCACACCCACAACTACACACACAGTTATGTTTAAGTACCATGTAACAGGGGCTACCCTATTACTATCGACCGCGCACAAATCCAGAGTCCGGGCTGCTACTGAGAAATTTCAGATGGAAAAACCGAATAATGATTTGCGCGACCCGCGAATCGAACCCAGGACCTGCTCAGCAGCAGCGCTTGCGACCACTAGACCAACGAGGCAGTCTAAGATAGGATAGGTAGGATTCACACACACACACACACACACACACCCTCACACAACACACGCACTCACCACATCTTTTTCACATTAGTATTAAACACATGATTGCAACTACCCCTAAAACATACCTAAGTACTGCTTACTTACCTCTAGTCTTGTATAAATACAATGGACGGATGGATGACCCCTGTAACACAGGTTCCACCTAGCATGGGGCCTCCATGACCCCCAATTTGATCAATGACCCCCATGATAGGGGTCATGTATCAAATTTCAGTGGACTTACGTCCTACGCTGTAAATGCTGCGCATAACTACTTCGTACAGACGCCAGCACATCAACCTATTCCAATCTGTCAAATCCCAATCAACATTGAACCTTATTCCTTAGTTATAAAGTTAAAAATCTATTAAAGAAATTTGACAGATTGAACTTGATGTGCTGGCGTCTGTACATTACTTTTGGAAAATAAATTTATTTATTTTTTAATTCAAGTAAAATAAAATAAAAGAATAATAATATTTCAAACTTGTTATTTTATTTACTAACAATGTAACAGATTAGTTTACACAACTGTAACAGCCTATAATACAAGTATATACATAAATTAATGCATTGACATTGCATTGCACCAAAACTTGAAAAACTTTTACAAAATTACACTTTATAAAGATTATTCCTTAACTCTGGTACACTGGGTCAGTTTCTCTGGCTTTTCTTAGCTCTTCCATTTACATTTCACCCTAAGAACAGAGTATATATTCGTTTAGCTTCGATCAACAATAGCACTAGATTTAGGAGTTTATCTATAAACGTTGCTTAAAGTTAAGTAATGATTAGCGATACATTTTTGACGTTTGAACGTCACTTAACTTTATGCAACGTTTATAAATAAATCCCTAAGAGTTCATAATACGCATGTTCACTCCTTATCTCGCTCGCACGATACTGCTCGCGGAGTGTGAGCGAGACTGAGTGGTGGGGAGAAGGCTCCAAGGCGCCAATAGTTTAGGTAATTTCTTTTTGCGGTGAAAATAATGATAATATAAAAATTTGTTAGTCATGATCTAATTTGAAATATGTTTTGAATACCAGCGGTTTATTGTTAGGTTTGGTGGTAACTTTAGATTTTTTTTTTCTATTGAGAAAATTTTATGCAATCGTGTTTTCGTCAAATATACTCGTAGTACTAAAACAATAATTCTCAACTTTACCATACATTTCAAAATTATTGCTACAGTATTGATAATATAACGGACGATAATGATAATCAATATGAGGTTGAGGTATTGAGGGACTCTTAGGGGTTTATTTATAAACGTTGCAATTTAAGTAATGATTAGCGACTGTTTAAACCATATTTTTGACGTTTGAACGTCACTTAACTTTATGCAACGTTTATAAATAAACCCCTTAAGGATTAGGAACAAAAACACGTCGCTCAACTGCCCGCGATTGCATATAACTTGATTATAAAGCTTAACACTCAAACAAAAAGTTTATTATCGTTTGCAATTTATTTACTACTTCGATTTAATTTTTAAAATAAGCTAAAATTATTTATGGAAAAAAAAAAATTGTAAGCAATAAGGTTGAAAAAACTATGTCGCAAAAATAAGACCACAATATAATTTGTGGTCCTATTTTTCCGCCCGTTTTTGATGCGCTCATTGGAAATCTAGTACTATTTTTGATCAGTCGTTAACCCCAGTAGAACACCTCCGCCGCGAAACCGTAGCAGCGAAATCGCAATAGTTTAATTCAACTGGCTCACGTCATGTTCCGCTACTCGAGTTCCGCTATTTGAATTTCGCGTAGCGGAACTTGACGCGAGCCAGTTGAATTGAACTACTGTGGTATCGCTGCTACGGTTTCGCGGCAGAGGTGTGCTATTGGCGTAAGGGCCAGTTTCGCAATACACTGTCAGAGAAATAAAAGTGCACTGTTGGGTTTTCAACGCTAGGCTCAGCGCTGAGAGTTGAAAATTCTACAGTGCACTTTCATTTAGGTGTCACCTAGTTGTCAGTGAAAACGTCAAGCATATTAAAATAATATTTTTATTTACCATTGGTAAGATAAACGATTCGTTATTGTATTAAGAACCGAGCATTAGTGATTTTTGGTGCAAGTGGGCCAAAGTGTCCCGTTAAGTGGTTCCGCAGTTGTAGACCGCGAAATTCAAATTTTCTTACGTTTTTTGCAATTTGCAGGTCAGTGTCAGGTTGTATCTTGATTAAAATATGATCTGCGAGTTGTAATTAGTTTTTGTAGACATTAAACTAGTCAATGTACTTATAGACCTGTGAATATCGGTGACTGTTATATCAACTTTGGTTTTGTTTTTACCAGAATTACAAAAATGTTAACAGATGACTGAACTTTTTTTAACATGTATTTGTTATTATTTTTAAATGGCACCCATAGTGTAAAATTATACTTAAATGAGACAATATGATACCTACTAGACTAGTTTCGAAATATTTCGGTTGGGGCCAGGCAAGCGTAACCTATCGTAATTAACGGGGCTCAAAATGAGCCGCAAAAATACGTTGCAAACGGTTTCACTTTGTGTAGGTAGACTATCCTTTGTGCGTTCGCCGTCATATATCTTTGAATATCATACGCCTTGATTATTTTGTCTTCTTTCTTTTTCGTGTAGTTAGTAAGTAACCTGGTGTCAGAGTTTTAAAGCCGCCCATGGGGCTCTGACTTGACTTCAAATGCTCTCGAGAAATGTCTCTCAGGCATGCCGGTTTTCCACCGAAGGCGCGGGCCTGCGGACGGAGAGCAACGGGCAGCTCGCCGTCCGATAAGGACCAGGCCCGGGTCGACGGCGCGTCGTGTTCCACGCGCGCCTCAAAGAGATGTCAGCAAAACTGACGGGGTCCGCTAGGACCGATGCCTGCCGGGGTAGTCCCAAGGGGAAACCGTGGCCCCCTGGCAAGGCAAGGGAAGGAACACGGGTGGGTTTTACCTAGTCAGTAAGAGTCTGATAAGCCCTTCCGCTCCGCCCAGAGCGGGAACATTGGATGATTTCACAACCAAAAAAAAAAAAGGCAGGCCGGTTTCTTCACGATGTTTTCCTTCACCGTTTTTGAAGCAAGTGATAATTATACAATACGCACATGGATTCGAAAAGTCAGAGGTGCGTGCCTTGGGTTTGAACTCGAGACCTATGACTTGGCAGTCTGACGGTCCCACCACTTGGCGATCACTACTAATTATGATAAATAAAAGCGTTAGGAGCACGAGTCTCACTTCCATAATCCTAATTATATAAAAAGAAAAGTCACTCACTGACTGATTCATCAACGCCCAAACCATTGGACCAAAACATTTGTCATTATCAGAGGTTCCCTTTATGATGTAGACAAGGAATATGGCAGTGTTTTTTAAATTAAAGTGATTGAAAATGGACGGAGTAGTTGTCAAAGTGCTATTAGCATATTATACCGGCGTATATTTTTGTTTTATTTACATATATTTATACTTTTTAATATATATACGGGGTGTCCGGGACAACGACGCGAAGCCTGATACCATTTTTTTTTTTTTTTTTTGGTTGGGAAATCATCAAATGACTTCTCCCGCTCTGGGCGGAGCGGAAGGGCGTGTCAGACTTTTACTGACTAAAACCCACCCGTGTTCCTTCCCTTGCCTAGACCGGGGCCACGGTTTCCCCTAAGGACTTATCCGCAACCCCAGTGAAGCCTGATACCATGGATTCAGTACATGATTCTGAACACCCCTGCGTTGAAATTTTTCGTCGGTTACTAAAAAAAAAATCTGCTGCTCCATAAATTTTGACCGCGTAGGTATTGCACTTTTCTATGAAACAGCTGTTTTTTTTTTTAAATAACTGACGAAATATTTCAACGCAGGGGGTTCAGAATCATGTACTGGATCCATGGTAACCGGATTCGCGTCGATGTCCCTGCGACCCCGTATTCAGGATGAAAAGATGCCTATGTCCTTCTCCTGATCTCAAGCTACCTTACGGTCAAATTTCATAACCATCGACGCAGTAGTTTAGGCGTGATTAGGTAACAAACAGACAAACAGTTACTTTAGCAGCTTTTTTCTGAAGTGAAAACTTCTTTAGCGTCGTTGTGGACTATTTTGGGATGGGTAAAAAATGTTAAACTCGCGTCAGAACGTGACCGTAAGATCCGTTGCCTAGCAACCGACAAAGTAAATATCAAAATAAATAGTCTTTGACATTACGTAAAGATTGCGAGGTAAGAAATTTTACCCATATTGATGGGTAAAAAAAAGCAGTCAAGTTTTCACTTCTGCCGGCACTCCCGGAGTGCAACCCGTTGTTTTTTTTTAAGCTTATCTGGCCCCACCCTTACGCAATATTTTTTAAAATATTACTTACTAATGCATAATCAACAAATTACTTTAAAAGCATAGGTAATATATTTCTATATTATTCTAAATATTATATTCTAATTGCATTATAAATGTTTTTCTGCCTAACTTAATTACTAACTATAACTAATATATCAGTGCTGTTTCTAAACGGATTTGTTTTTTAAATCTACTTAGTAAAATTATAAATACATAATAATATTAAAATTTATAAATAAATACATACATTGTTAGTTAATAAGGGTGTGTACCCACTAGATAGATAGATAGATAGAATATTCTTTATTATGTACACCATAAAAAGTACAGGTATAAATGTAGAAATTTTACATAGGGTGACACAATGGGCGGTCTTATCGCACTAGGGTGTTGATATGACATTTACATCACATGTCATGTCAATAAATAAATAAAGGTGCGGTCATATTTAAGAGCCTTCATCCAAAAAGTTGGCAACGTCGCAAATAGCTGTCAAATATTTACCTGTTTTGATTAATTTGGAAATATTACTGCATGGAAATAAGAAATATGGTGTTGTTGGTAGGGCGACAGGCTTAGATAAGATGGTGGTAGCTGGCCAAGTGGAAACAAGCCCTACCACCACCAATCAAACTGAGCAGAAAATATTGCCCCCACATGGAATCGAACCCGGGACGTCTGGGTCTGAGTCAGATGGTGTTACCACTAGACCACAGAGGTGTTTTAAAAAATATAAAAATTGCAGGATTTTTTGTACGAACACAATATTTTTCTCAAGCATTTCAATAAATAATGTATACACACCCTCATCTAGGAACAATTTCCAATAACAAAATGAGACAAAATCTATTTAAAATCATACATGTTAGTTCTACTAAATATACATAAAATAATAATTATATAAAAAAATAAATAACAATATAAGGACCCATTAAAATAGATGGACAAACTTTTAGTAATCATTCAGACCACCAAAATAAGGACAATGGTAAAAAAATAATAAGAAAAACGTGTTATATACTTACAAGAAAAATAAATCAGCTAACGAAAATACAACAAAAATGTTGGTTACCGAATGCCATTTATATTGGTCAAAATAAAATCACTTTTGTTGCTTGGATATCTTTGGTTAGACGTACTGAACGCTGTGTTAAAATTTGTTCATCTATTTTATAGATTGTGCAATCCACGAAGGCGCGCCCCACTCCGCGATTACTGTACTGTAAGCTGTACTTTAGTACGGAGCGGAGTGAAGTGGGGCGCACCTTCGTGGATTGCACAATCCATAATGGGACTTTGTATATAAAACTATGTACGGAAGACTATGGACTAAAAATAAACTTATTAGTATTTATATTGCACTGTATGGAGCAATAACCACATCGCTTCGTAATTTATTAATTGAATGGCAAAACTCCACAGACATGAGTGCTGGGACTCGTCTGCTGCGCTGCAAACTCCACTCGTAGTGTAGTTACTTAAGCCACCGACACATTACGGTGTCGTTTTGTGTCGTGACGCGGGATACATCAATCAAACGATTCTGTTCAGGTCTACGTCAAATCACAACGAGTTTTGATTAGCTAACACTGCGTCAGAAGGCGTCACGACACGACACACACAACACAGTAATATAAATCCGGATTTAATATTTCGAGTTTAGATAATAATAGGTCATTTGTTTGTCAAAATAATGTGGTTTTTTTTTGCAACGAATGTCCTTATCGCATGTATCTCTAGTAGGTTTATGTGAAAAAAAAAACATATTTCGTGTTTGATTGACTAACTAGTCCAAAAGATGTCTTTACAAAATCACATAAAATTAGCTGGCGAAACTTCAAGGACGTGTTGGGAACGGTTTATGAAGTTTTGCCAGCTTATTTAATATGACCTATGAATAAAATAATAAAAATATTAAAGTATGACAGCAACGTATAGACTATATTTCTTTGGTTTATTTGTGCTGCGTTATGAATGAAAATACCGATAAAAGATTAATTACCGGTTTTTGCGCGGCTATTGAATTTAATATATTGATAAATATCATCGATTGTTAGTATTTCGGTTTACAAGAAACGTGAGTTTTAAAAACGGATTTACTGATTAGAGGTTTTTTGTACCCGTAGGTAAGTCTAAATTAATCAGAAGGCCAATTCTCGTACAGAAACCAGCACATCAACCTACTCCTACCCGAACGCAAAGAAGTTCTTTGTTTCGTTCTTTGCGTTCGGCTCGTGTCGTGGCAACACTTCGTGTCGATATCTTACAGGGTTCTCTAAGACTCTTTAAGAACAGTTAAGCGGATTAAGTTACTAAATATATATCGTCTATTGTATTTTATAATGGATTTCCGCAAAGTCACGCCTGAGTCAATTAACTACTCCAATCTGTAAAATTTTCTCAATCAACATTGAACCTTATTCTTTAGCGATAAAGTTGATAATCTATTAAAGATTGTTGTAACTTGATGTGCTGGCGTCTATTCATACTAAGAAAACGTTCACATTCAAGTTGTAATCTGTCAAACTTATCAAAAATTTTGGTAAATTAATGTATTTTTGACTGATTGCGAATGATTTCATTTTCGTTATACAAGGTTGAGACGACAATACGTCAATAAATACTAATAATAGTTCCAAATCTAAATATGAAAATTCAATCAAATATATCCAATAATTTAGTTACTATATATAGCTAGTCAAAGATTGGCAAAACTCATAGGCTGTGTAACTCGCCGCACGAAAGCTTGCGGGGGTGATGATGATGACGTCACGCTGAAGTAGTTATACGAAGTCACTCGGGGTCACCAATATAAAAGTATGAGAAACAGGGTGTAAAGTTCACTCATCCTCTATAGAAGAGGGAGGGAGGATCCTCCGACCAGACGGGTGTTGTGTGGTGGGCAACCGCCCGACGTTTTATGTCGGGAATTTTTTTTATATGCTCATCGCGCGGTAAACTACTGACAAATGCTTGCACTGGCTGGACAGGTCCACTCAAATCTGTGTGGTTCTTTCCTCAAAAGACTATTTCAGACACTAATCTACATGGTTTTCATATGGCTTGACCAAGATTATGTCTGGACTTTAAAAGAGACTGCGACCTCTGAGTTTGTTTCGGCCTTTCTTTTCAGAGTAATCAGTTAGGAAACGCCGACTTCATCTAGCTTATTTTTAAGTTTTTTTTTTAATATGACGTGTAAAAGTGATTCCGATATCCTATTTACAGAATAAACAATTTCATTTTAACTCTGCTTGCGCGATGCAGGATTTCGCATGACGTCAGTGTGATGCGTAGTTCGTATGTGGCGATGTAGGTGCCACCACAGGCACAGACCCATTACTATTGAAAAATTTCGAAAAAATACTTTTTTTTCGACGCTAGGATTTATTTGATAATTTCAAAAGACTTACGTATTAGTATTGCCTTTGTTTTCATTTATTGTCAAATTATCATCTCCACATTGTATTTATTATTCCAAGGACATTTTTTTCGGTTTAAATAATATACATCTTAATATTACCAACTTTTCTTTCAATACCGACTATTTTATTTATTAACTTTCTATTATTATAATTATATTTTAGAAAACTATTATTATTAATAGGTAACGAACATATTATTATGCCTATATTGCCTTTATCAAACCTTAAAGGGCTTATGCTCAAATCATGTTATTTTAATAATCTTTTAAATATTTTTCTACAAATTTTAAACATGAACGTTATTTAGGCTGAGTTTTTTTAAACAACTTTATAGAAATTAGGTCTCGCTAACACCAATGTATTTCACTCCCTAAGGGCGTTTGTGCACTACAAGGAATTTTACCGTCCGGTAATCCGATTTTGTACGGTCCTATACGGCACGCCACGCCACACGTAAAAAAAACTAGATAAGATTAGACACATAAAGATAAGAGAAATAACAAAAGCCACTAATGCCTTGAAATACGCACAAAAGTTAAATTGGAAATGGGCCGGCCACATAGCGCGGCTTAGAGATAAAAGATGGACCTACAATACCACCGTATGGAGTGGACCTCAAGGAAAAAGAAAGAGAGGAAGACCCTCTACCCGATGGGAGGATGAAATAACAAAAGTCGCTGGTCCTAAGTGGTGGCAGTTAGCACAGGATAGAGAGAAGTGGGCATCATTGGAGGAGGCCTTTACCCAACCTGGGGACCCTGCTTAACGGGTGCGCCAAAGTTCACCTAAATTTTCAACTCCGATAATTGGAAATCCGAAAACATTTTTCATCCTAACAATCACAATTCCTAACTACTTTGTCTCTAATGTTCATAATTCCGAAGCATTCAACTTCATAATGTCAGTAGCAATAAACATCTATTATACTTTTATTTGTTTTCCTATATTTTCTCAACATAACCATCTTTTACACTATTATTCAAAGTCATATATTTGTTGTTTAGATTAGGATTAGGTTAGAACTGTGACCAACTACGCGCGAGCCGAGCGAGCGTAGCGAGCGGTGCCGCGGCACCGGCCGGCGAGCGCTACCTCGAAATTGGTCACGAAATTTTTCTAAGTACTTTTTTCATAGTGCCCCCAAGACGACATTCTGACCTGAATTTCATTCATTTAAGACAAAAATCAGTGAAACGACCTTTAATCATTCTAAACAGTTGGTTTTAAGACATAATTATGTCAGGTATCGTTATGGTAATAAATATGTAACAACAATAACCAAAAATAAAATGGCTAAATGTAAAAACGTGAACAGTTGTTTTGTAATCACAAGAAATAGTTTAAAAACAAACCTTTTCCTTCAAAGCATCTGGTTCTTGATTATGTTCTCTCAGTAGGATAAAAGCGTTTTATGATAAAAAACAGTAGGAGTTTAAATATATTTACATTAATGATATTATTAATTACAATTTTCGGAAACATGAGTGTTATGAACATCGCCGCCGGTAGCGCTACAAATAGTATGAATAAAAACTTTAGGATGAAAAATTTTAGGAAGAGTGATCATTCGGATTACAAATCATTAGGAAGAACAATTTCGGGTAAAGAACTTTAGGTGAGCCAATATGGACCCCTGCTTAATAAATCAAGTACCTACTAATTTAGTAATAGTTACAAGTAATTTCATATGTAGCAACTAATAAGCGATAGAATAAGAAAATAGTAGTTAAGTATGTAATGTAGCATGGTCAAAAAAAGGCTTTTTTATTTTTTATTTTATTTATTTTATACGGCACGCCATAAATGTTTATAGTATTTTTGGTCGAAATCGGACTGCCGGACGGTAAAATTCTTTGTACAAACGCCCTAACAGCCTTTACTATTACCGCAATAGAGATGATGCCTGGGTATAAAAAAGAAATTCAGTTTAGTCCGTCAGTTAGATAATAATAAAATATTTGACACGTATTTTTTGATTTATCATATTAATAAAAAATGACTTAGATAAAACGTATTCAAGTTGAGGAGTGGGGGCTCGCTAAGTCAGAACTAAGTATAGTATCTGCACAGACGTCATGCAGCATTTTAATTCAATGTATCGCCGTAATCTTTTGGATGGAGGAGCTCGTGGCTAAGTAATAACAAGCCGCACGAGTCGATCCATCAGGTTAAACTACGCTTGCCGGGGTTGGTCAGTGGATGGGTGACCATCTTTATATACCGAGACTCCTCCGTGACTCGGAAAGCACGTTAAGCCGTTGGTCCCGGCTGTCATTTGTGGATCTTTGACAGTCGTTACGAGTCGTCAGAAGCCCGAAAGTCTGACACCAGTCTTACCAAGGGGTATCGTATTACCCAGTTACTGGGTTGTGGAGGTCAGATAGGCAGTCGCTCCATGTAAAATACTGGTATTCAGCTGCATCCGGTTAGACTGGAAGCCGACCCCAAGATAGTTGGGAAAAGGCTAGGAAGATTGATTGATCGCCGTAATCTTTTGATTACGTAAAAGAAGAAAAAATACGTGTACAATATTTTTTAATAATCTACCAGAGACAATTTTTTACTTTTGACATCACTACTAGTGAAGCAATATGGAGCAACATTGTCTCGACGCTAAAAACTGATTGACCTTCTAATGATGGATACTTTTTTTAATAATTGAGCCTCTTTTTGAAATTTCTCGCAGTTCGTCACAGTAACTGAGCTAGGGTATTCCGACCAAATGGGTTCGGTTAAGTTGGAACTGCGACCAACCACGCGCAAGCCGAATTGGTCGCAGTAACTAAACTAACGCACCCATACCAAATGGGTTTGGTTAGAACTGTGAGCGTAGCGAGCAGTGCAGCGGCAGCGGCCAGCGAGGGCTACATCCAAAATTAAAAAAAATCTCTCTTCAAAAAGGCTGAAAATCAGCACTTTTAGAACGTCAAAATTACATAAAGGTCATCGCTCATTTAAAGCAGCACGACTCCGACACGGCAAATACTTTGTCATTCAAGTTAGGATTTTAAGTAAAATCTATTCAAGTCTATTTTACCATGGCTATACAGAATAGTAGACGGCTCGTAGACAGTGAGCGGCCCACGAGCCGTCCCACGTCGGGCCGACAGCACGCTTCAAGCGAGGAGCCGGCTAGCCGGCGCCTCGCCATCCGCGCGGTGACGCCTCGCCGGCCGCACGGTGACGCCTTGCTTGTAAATAAACAATAAACTGTTACCTCGCCGGTGGCGTGCCGGCAGCGAGCGGTCGCCTTGCTGACGGCGCGTTGGCGACGAGCCGTCGCCTTGCTTCCGGCGCGTTGGCGACTAGCAGTCGCCTGGCTTACGGCGCGTTGACGACTAGATTTTTCGAGGCGGTGCCGGGGCGCTACCATGCTGGAGCGGTGCTGTTATAATGGGCGATGACCTTAAGACAGTCCCCCAAAAACGCTCGCCCTTCACCACTTCCTAGTGTATTTGCTGGGAAGAAGTGGCGCAACAAACTCCCCAAAGTCATCCAAGTTGGTCACAGTTACTTGGCTATTTAGTATTTTTGGAACCACAAAATAGGAATTATTTTAAGTTCACATAAAGAAGCGCATCTATTATATTACCTACAGTGTTCAATAATATTATTATCAGCGCAAAATGGGAATTATTTGAGTTCGTTTTTTTGTTGCTACATATTGCTCCACTACTTCGAGCAATCATTGCCGAAAAAATTGCAGTTTAGGGCAAGCTCTAATCTTTATACATATACTTACCATTTCCTAGACCTTTTTATACTTACCATTTCCTAGACCTTTTAACTCTTAAGAAAACCCTTTCTTCTAGTTATTTTACTTCCTAATTAAAATTACATTATTATTATTAATAGTAATTGTTTACTCTGCGGCTTGGCTCGCGCGGTATTTATTCTTATTTTTGTTATTAACTATCTGAGCCTGAAATTTGAAGAGACGTGCTGTCCAAATTTCTATGAAAAAGGACGTTTAGTTTTTCCCGGAATTTTCAAATTTTCCCGGCAACTTTTTATTTTTTTTATTTTTGTAAGAATCTTATTAGGACTATTAAGAACATTTTAAAACAAAAATTTGCGAAATCGGTCCAGCCGTTCTGAAGTGATACGCTTACTAACGAACAGCATTTAATTTTTATCATACAGGGTGTCAGGGACATCTACGCGAAGCCTGTTACCATGGATTCAGTACATGATTCTGAACCCCTGCGCTGTAATTTCTCGTCGGTTATTAAAAAAAATCTGCTGTTTCATAGCAAAGTGCAATACCTACGCGGTCAAAATGTATGGAACACCTGTTTTTTTTTAAATAACCGACGAAAAATTTCAACGCGGGGCAGTTCAGAATCATGTACTGAATCCATGGTAACAGGCTTCGCGTCGATGTCCCTGACACCCTGTATAGATTTCTTCTTATATTCCTGCGCTCCTACCATAATTTATTTTCTTAAGCATATATAATATCATCAATTCATCAGGCTTGCATTCACTGCAAGGGTACGCAGAATGTATACCAAATTTTGCCAGTTATGGCAATAATACGGCAAGCCAATTGCCAGTAACCAGGCACAAAACCGGGTGGCTAACTACTGACGAAGTTTCCCATGGAAATACTCGAAACACTACCCGACCAAGAGGTCAAACCCAGGACTTCATGCTCAGCATTCTCGCCCAACGAGAATTCATCATATTTTTCAGGAATAATTGATCAATGATTTTAAACTTTTAAAAAGAGAGAAGATGAAAGTCAAAATCATATATAATCAGCCTATTATTGTTTCCACTGCTGGGACACAGGCCTCCTCTCTGTGAGAGGGAGTGGGCCGTAATCTACCACGCGGGCCCAGTGCGGGTTGATAGATGTCACATGTCTTCGAATTTTTGGTTGATGACTATATTCTTACTTCCTTGCGGGTTACCATTTCTAAATTTGAAAAATCATGACAAAAAAGCGGATATTTACAAAAATTCTGGACATTTTGATTTAAACTTCAAAAAATTGTCCTCATGTTGAAAAGTCCGGACAACTGAAATGTTCGGACATAAGGCCAAAAACGCGGACATTTCCGGACAAATCCGGATGGTTTCGGACGTCTTTATTTACAAAACCTCCTAATTTGAAACGCTTTGTAAATTCTTTTTTGTCCTTGTCATCTTCAATGCAAAGTAGAGAGGGCAATTTATAGATGTTTATAACACGTCACTAATATGAGGTATCTTTAATTTTCTTTTAAATTATGTTACTATGTAAGAAGTCAATCTTAATAGAATTCGAGCCATAATTACAAGCAAAAACGATTATTTTTTTCGAAAATGTAATATTTTTTTTGAATTTTTTGATTCGTGTTACCCAGTAACTGGGTTGTGGAGGTCAGATAGGCAGTAGCTCTATGTAAAATATTTAATATTTGTATTTAGCTGCATCGGTTGGACTGGAAGCAGACACCCAACATAGTTGGAAAAGACGAGGCAGATTGATTTTTGGATATTTACAAAAATCTTGATATTTTACATAATATCACCAGGCATTGTCAATGTTACTAACTTTTATCGTAAGTACGATGAAATATCAAACAATATATTTACAGTATAAGCTGACCTGTTATACGGGGCTCGTGGCTAATTAATAACAGCCACACGTTCAATCAAAAGTTAAGCTACACTTGCCGCGGTCGTTTCGTAGATGGGTGACCATCCATTACATACCGAGACCCCTCCGTGCCTCGAAAAGCACGTTAAGCCATTGGTTCCTGCTGTCATTTGTAGATCTTTGACAGTCGTTACGGGTACTCAGAAGCCCAAGTCTGTCCACCAGTCTTACCTCACCACATCCAGTCTTACCAAGGGTTATCGTGTTACCCAGTTACTGGGTTGTGGAGGTCAGATAGGCAGTCGCTCCATGTAAAATACTGGTATTTAGCTGCATCCGGTTAGACTGGAAGCTGACCCAACATAGGAAAAGGCTAGGCAGATTGAAGCTGACCTGTCATAGTACGGAAAGCGAAGTAATGCGAAGTTAGCTTATACTGTAAATGTATAACTTTGTACATTTGTCGTCTTGTGTACATTTCTTTTACAATACATGGCTTGTCATATGGAAAAAAAACATGTCTTTTAAAAATCGAAAATCACTGTTACCGCTAAAATTTATAGACAGTGTAACGCGCTGTCGCAAAAGTATTCCGTTATTTTTTCCACATGCACAGTCAAGAAAAGAGACAAGAAATCAGGGACTACAAGCGGTTGAAGCCAAAAAGAAAAAAAAAACGTGTTAAGCTTATCTATATTTAATCGGATCGCAAAAGACACAAGCGTTTCGTACAAGAATCTGCCGTCAATGGTCAGCTTTCTAATTTGTTGCGACCCGATTGGTCGAAGGGCAGGGCTAGGCTAATGACTCACTATTTTCTTAACGCGAATGGACATAATATACCCATCACATCTGCGGAGTTTCGCTAGCTAATTTAGTTTGAACTTGCAGTTAACTGCCTGGTTGCTTATCTCTTTTCTTGTGAACGACTGACGTCATCTCACACGAAATAGTAGAAAGGGTACAAGTATCTCCACCACCCACCAGTTTTAGGTTCCTCTTCATCCGCCTTGGTGGTATCCGGTTCGTTGGAAACGGAAACTGTCTCCTGATCCTGAAAAATATAGTTCGATTTATAATACTGAAAAAAGTACATCAAAAAGGATTCAGTAGTTTTTGAGAAAATCAGTGACATATGTGGCTAGTAGTAGCTAGCTGTAGTTTTATTGAAGTCGGATAAAAGTATTGAAAATGACATACTACTTGTATATTATGTCACAGATGGATTGTCCGCTGTTTTACGTAACCGCTAGCTGTTTTACAAAACAGCTCCGTTATGTAAGACAGCTGAACGGCGTTTAGCGATGTTCCATTATAACTGAACTTTAACACGCATAATTGCATAAACATTATGCACTTATTTACAAACTTACATTTTGTTTTTCCTTGACCTCAGCCTCATCAGATTTGTCGTCGGGGGCCTTGTTGGACATTTGTGTGACTTTGACCTCCGGCTGCTGCGGTAAGGTCACGATGACCTCTGTCTGTGTGCTTTGTTCGCGAGTTCCATCCATGTCGGGACCAGTTTGAGAAGACTGATGAGCAAATGAAAGGATTTAGAATAAAAAAAACTATCATAAGCGTCGCAATAAGATGTCAAATATTTCGCTGTTTTGATTAATTTGGCATTATTACTGTATGGAAATATGAAATATGGTTAGCTAGTGAACTAAAATATTGATTAAGAAAAATAATTAATATCGTAACACCGAATATTTAGTTTTAGATGTAAATAAAGTATTTGGAAACTTTTCAAATGCCCTTTTTACACCTAAAACGGTTACTACATCTAATTCAGTGTTTTAATTGCAATTCATTATTAATATTCTAATTCACTAGTTAGTGATATTTCATATTTTCAAACAGTAATATTGTCAAATTAATCAAAACAGGTAAACATTTGACAGCTATTTGCGACGTTGCCAAGTTTTAGATTAAACGCTCGAGGAAACGCGATGACGCGATGACGTGGTCTTTGGCGTTCAATTGGTTAAGAGTTCATAATACCTCAGTTCAAATTCACTCCTCATCTCGCTCGCACGATACTGCTCCCGGACTGAGTGAGAGCGCAACTGAGCGGAGGGGAGAAGGCTCCAAGGCGCCAATACTTTAGGTAATTTCTTTTTACGGCGAAAATAATGGTAATTTAAACATATAAAAAAAACAAGTATTTTTTACGATAAAATGTATATCTACAACTGCCATGTGTGTTTTTCGATTTTTACAGTAATTATATTAATATTTGTAAAAATAAAAAAATGCGGTTAAGTAGTTATTATTTTATTAAGGATAGAACGCCAACGACGACGTGACTGCATTTTTAACGGACTTTACCAAAATGAGGAGGTTCTCAATTCGGTTGTATTTTTTTTTAATGTATGTTACCTCAGAACTCCATCATCGTGTTTTTAATGCACTATGCATTCGATTTATTTTTGTATAAAATCAAGAATATAGGATGTCATAACAGTTGTTGCTCACCTCCATGTCTTCTTCGCTTACTCCGTTGATAAGTTCTGCGCAGGGCTTCTCTTCGTTCACAAATGGTATGAACTCAGTTAAGTCTTCCTGAAAAATAATACAAAGTTATTTCTGACCGATTTCGGGATGAGATTTTTTCTATGTGTTTACGCACGATTTCATTATCAAGCTATACAACGTTATTTTTTGGGTTATACAAAACCTCTTAAGGGGTCATTGTACTCATCATTATGGACAACTTTCACTATGGGACCAAAGCTGAAATACCGAAAAAAATATCAGCTGTTCCCTACATTTATGTTCGCATAACTCGTCAAAATGTAGGGAATAACACTCCCGATCCCGTCAAAATAAAAAAATATCTAATTCGGTTCAACCGTTTGCGAGCTACGATGCCACAGACAGATAAGCGCTACGTAAGACGTTAAACTTATAACACCCCTCTGTTTCTGTCGGGGGTTAAAAAAGTGATAAAGAACTTACCTGATGATGCCTCGCAACACGCCAGGCACGATATTCACAAGCCGCCCTACGCATACGCTGTAGGTACGCAGGGGCGGCGCGGCCAGTTGCCCACGCCGCCACAGTGCTGGGCATCCCACCCACAGCCGGCTCGTCATAGTATGTTAGCACGAACTCCATGCCTATCTGTGGACATACGAAGCTCTGTGATTGACTGACCAAAACTAACTGAAGGGATACACACGATCAATCACAATCTGTTTAATTTTGACAGTTCAACATCATTCATTGCGTTATTTACGATGTTGAGCTGAGAATTTTTCGAACATCTGAAGAAATCGATGAATGATTTCGAAGGATATTGCTAATAAGCTAATATCCTTCAAAATTATTCAGATTAAGATTGATCGTGAGGGTTTTGGTCTTAATTTTTTGCATATTAGACTAAACAGATTTTTACGTACGTACAGTAAAGCTACGGTTTCTTAGAGAGGTAGCCACCTCATAACGGCCGCAGTGACGGCTGTCATGAAAATGATCACAGCGGCAAAGATTTAAATCGTTAGATTCGCCTTACCGCGTCTAAAGATAGTCGCGTTTCTGTTTCGTTTTGACACCTCTGACACACAATGGCGCAATGGCTTGACTTGATTGTCATGGAAACGCTATTTAATAATGTGTGGGCTCACTCTTTCCAGTATGGACACTTTTTCGCGTAACTTAGTACGTTGAAGGCAACTCTAACTTTATAAATCTTTGGGCAGCGGGGTTTGACGTTACGGTGCCAAAATGCTCTCTAGAAAAATATACCAACATTTTATTTTATTAGGATCTCCAACAAAGAATACACCTTACATGCTATAATACAAATACAAGAACAACAATAACCTTTTATAAATAACCTTTCAGTGACGTCATTTCCCGATAAATCTTAGACGCTATGTGGCGGCCACCGTTCTTAGAGCATTGACAAATGAGCGGTCTGCACTGCCACCCCGTCTCGCCGCACACATACCTAAGACGCGGGAAAAGGGTCTCGTTCAAACTATACGCCCAGTTTGTATAGTACCAACGTGATCCTTACCTTATCAGGTCCATCAAGGGTCTTTACAACCATATGACTCCAATACTCCGACACTCGAATAGCATGTTTCGTTTCGGGAACCTTCGGATGCTCACACGAACGTGAAACAATGACGTAAATCTTATTATCGGTAGGCATTCCATCTGTTTCTCTCTCGTACGCTTCCATAGCTTTCCGTTTCGCTTTGGAGTGCACGCTCTGGCGTTCGGAATAGATCGGCTCTGTTCGTCTTTCGCAAGGGACTGTTCGGAATATGCCATCTTTGTGTGGAAGACTTTTTGTTGCGGTTTCGAATTCTTTGTGTCTCCTTAAGTATACGTAATCTCTGTTTGCGAAAAGTCTCTGTAAAAATAACAGGAAAAAATAATAAAGTAGCGTAAATCTCATTTAATTACACATTTTTTTACATGATATTGGGTAGGCTAGGCAGCTCGCTGGCTGTCTACCTGATGATGAGTCACCACTACCGCTGTATGCGCTGCTGAATGGGTCGCACATACCTTAGATTGGCTTAGATTATAGCTTGATATGATAAGTCACGGATAGCCAAAGATGATGGTTTATTGAATCTATTTAACTACCACGTAACTAATGCTATATGAATGAGTACAGCTGACTATGAACGCTGATCGAGTACTGTCACGTTACACTATAATTTGTGCAAGGTGACGGAAAAGTGCTGATGTATGCAATGCGCGCGTGCCATGTACGATACATGACTCGTACAACCGCTTAATATCTGCAATACCAGAGACGTTGCAGTACCCAGAGACAAAGCTGTAATCATAATGACACCGCACAACAATATATCTTAGTGCTCGTTTATATGTTTGAATTTAAAAAAGTAAGAGCACATTTTCACGACGCGGCGGGCGCGGTTGTTAGCGGGTCCCGCGGCACCGGCGGGCAACTTGTAGAATGCGCGGCCGACAGCAGTAGCCGGCGGGGCGGGGGGTATAGAAATCCTACGCCATTTTTTGCGCCCGTCTTGCAACCGCCCGCCAAGTTTGCAGGCGACGGCTGCGTGACCGCGCAAATCACCGGTCTTGTGAGTTTTGAAATAAAACCGCAGATCCACGACCGCGGCGGGCGCGGGTGAAAACAGCTCCGTGAGTTCTTAGCCTTAGACTTCTCCCCAATTTAAACACACACAAACCGTGGCGCTGCCACGGCCGCGTCCCAGACTGTTGCGTACGCGCCGTCTGCTATACTATACTACTATTTCAGTAACTCACCGGCCACAGCACCTCCCAGTGCAACACCGCCTGGTCGGTGAGACCGTTAGCATGGCGCTCCACGACCGCGAGCGCTGCCACGGCTGCGTCCCATACTGTTCGGTACGCGCTGTCTACTTGAACTGCTGCGAAGTCTGACGCACGGACGTCTGGATACCTACCGTATACTGTGGAAGAAAAATGTCTTTAAAATTGGTAGGCCGTTGCTTTCGTAAGTGTAAAAAGCGTGTGTAAGCCGACGTTGGCACGGAGGTGTTTTTTTTTTTGTACACTGGATTTTCAACTCTCAGTATTTAGCCGAGCATTGAGAATCCAACAGAGCTCATTTAGCGCGTATCCCAGCGCGTCAAGGAAACACACTGTTGGATATTCAGCTCTCGGCGCTAAGCAGAGCGTCGAAAATCCAATACGCGAATTCAAATCGCCGCGATTTTATAACGTCCGTGCGAACGTCGGCTTAGTGTCATGGATAAAAAAAAGTTGCACAACATTGTTTCCGCAACATTTTTTTGTGTTGCGACAATGCCATGCTGACAATGGAATGTAAAGCTGGGTATCCACTTAGTTCGTGCACTAACTGAGCAGTGTGATCTGCGCATCGCCTTTATCATCGCATAAAACGGGCTCCAGACGACAACACAGCTACGCGGTGCATTAGTTCGTGCGGAAACGTAGTGGATACCCCGCTTAATAATAATAATACCCAAAATCTTAGGCTGAGATCTATAAAGCAAACTTAAGAGTTTCCTCAAGCTAAGTACAGTAGCGTTTCATACGAAAATTAACCTTAGACGTATAAAAATAATGTTCATATTCGCTTGACACAGTCAATTATATGCAAATTAACTTTATAGGTTTTTCCTTAACTAAAACAAAATTAATTAATTTCATTGATTTATCTTGGTTTTATTTTCCTCCTTTGTAACAAAAACAAAGAAGTATGTCGCGAAGGATTAGGACGACATTTTGACATTTATAATAAATCCTAGCAGATAATAACGGGGGCGCCGACCGCGGTGGTCAGATAGGTAGTCGCTACTTGTGAAATACGTCCGGTTAGACTGGAAGCCAACCCCAATATAGTTAGTTAATTGAATCAGGCGTGACTTTGAGCCGAAAAGAGCCCAAGAGCCGAACGCAAAGCGTTTTTCACTTTGCGTTCGGCTCTTGTCGTCATTTCTTACAGGGTTCTCTAACTCTTTAAGAACAGTTAAGCGGATTAAGTTACTAAATATACATCGTCTATTGTATTTTCCCAATATAGTTGGGAAAGGTAAGACAAATGATGATAGACGGGGTCGCAAATCTGGACTGCATATTAGCCTATAATGTTTCCAATGCTGGGACACAGGCATCCTCTCTTCGAAAGGGAGCGGGCTGTAATCTACCACGCGGTTCAAGGACATGCCAGTTTCTTCACGATGTTTTCCTTTCCTTCACCGTTTTTAAAGCAGTGGTGATGAAATTATTTACACAAAGTAAAGCGCCTGCCTGAATTAAAATCCACTCGTAAGTCAGGGTCAAAATTCAAAATCAAAATTCATAAGTCATTTATTCAAACTAGGCTGAGAATCAGCACTTTTCGAACGTCAACATTACATAAGACAGTCCCCCAAAAACGCCCGCCCTTCACCACTTCCTACTCTTCCTAGTGCTTTAGCTGGGTCGTTACCAATGGGCCACCACTGCTCACAGGAATAGGCAGTCGTTTCATGTAAACTATTGGTGTTCAGCTGCATCCGGTTAAACTGGAAGCCGACCTTAATATAGCTGGGAAAAGGTTACACACATGATGATAAAAAAGGTTGCATATCTGGACTGAAATCGCCAACATGAAGTTCGCAAACGTCATTAAATGCACATTTCTTATCTGTATAAGAAAAGGCCTTTGCCCTATCTCAGGTTATTGCATTTATCTTAACGTCATGGGAGATTAGGTTCACTAAGATCTACTGGCTTGCAATAAATAGTACTACTAGTTACCGACCGAAACTTATTTTTCGTTTTCGGCCAAAAATCATGATTCGCCCATAAACCAGCCGAAAATAAGAAGTTCGTTAATTGTAGCAATCAATACAATAAGATGTACATGATTTTCTTTTAATACCTATATTTGCTCTTTCTCTACCTAGATGTAAAAACAAACAAGATTTCAGTGTACAGCGGAAATATTTATTAATTTTTAATGTCTAAATCATTCATTTTCGTTTTCGGATTCGTTTTCGGCCGAAAGTTCTTTTTCGTTTTTGGCTGAAAATCCATTTTTGGTCAGACACTAATAAATACCTCGGATACAAAAGTACGAGATTCAAATTCAAAACATTTTATTTCACATAAAATATTATTGATACCATACATACGCTATAAACCTAATAAAAAAATAAAAAACAGCTTCTCAGGCAATATTTTCCTAATCTTGATGTCGTACTTGAGGGATAGGTATCTCTTTGTGCAGAGCGGCGAAGCTTTATTAAAACTATGCCCTATTAGTGCTGGGGTTCCTCAGGGCAGTGTGCTTGGACCGATTTTATATATGATTCATACTGCTGACCTCCCAATATCAAATTTTGCGACTACATGAACCTTTGCTGCTGACACAGCCGTGCTGGTGTCCCATACCGATCATAAAGTAGCATCAGCTATGCTGCAGACCTGTTTGCCCTGTCTCTGGGTCAAAAAGTGGAGGATAAAAGCCAACAAGACCAAATCGGTAAATATCACTTTCACTAGGAGGAAGGATACCTGCCCACCAGTACAGGTAAATAGAATACAAGTTCCTCAAGCTGAATATGTCAAATACCTTGGTTTATACCTCGACAGACGTCTTACTTGGAAAAAAACGTATTTTTCAAAACGGAAGCAACTTGGATTGACACTAAGCAAGTTCTACAAAATAAAATCCTCTTATACAAAGCTATAATCAAGCCTATATGGACCTATGGGGAACAGCATCATACTCGTGTTAGAGTATGATGCAGCGATTTCAGAACAAGCTTTTAAGCTGCCTGTCCACTGGAGCGGAGAGGAGATGAGCGGAGCGGAGATGTGCCATTATTAACCAATCAAATCTAAACTCAGGGGCGGAGTCAAGTCGAGTCAAGATTCTATTGGTTAATATTGGCACATCTCCGCTACTCTTTTCTCCTCTCCGCTCCAGTGGACAGGCAGCCTTAAGAACGCCCCACAAAAAAACGCCCCATGGTTTGTACCAAATGAAGCTCTAAACCACGATCTGAAAATACCAACAGTCAAAGAGGAGGGAGGAAAGGGAGATAAAAAGCTATATAAACAAAGAAAGAATAAATTGCCACCCAAATATCCTGGCAAACCACCTAATGAATAAGAAAGGAATACGCAGGCTAAAACACAGAATTCCGCAGGATTTAATCTAACAAACTTAGCTTGTTGCTTATAAATACTAGGATGTGTCATAGGACGCATACCAAGCAAAACATCTAACACGTCATAGAAATTACTGAATGTCCTAATAAAAATAGTGACAGATTGTAAGGAAACGGACGCCATAGAACCCATTTAGAATGCAATGTAAACTAGAGCAGTCACTGTGAACAAAAACTGTGTCCCTTGGATGTCAAGTGCGAAAACTGCGGCGTATGCGCAGTGCGTAGAGCGCACCATCAACGTCAGGTAGAGACTGAGACGTTTGTGGGCTGGACCACAACGTGTTGCCCAAAATTTATGTTCGCGGTGTCTTCTCTATTTTACATTGACCCTCAATGACAGAAAGAACTCTAAAAAATGCATTAACATTTTCATAGTGAAAAAGATCCGTAGTAAATGCTGGTAGGTAATAATTAATAGTGACGTGTAAAGGCGGAAAATAACAAGACCTTGGGTGCCGCCGTATCGCGGAATTCGACGCGGTTACATAAATGCTGCTGCAGTTTCGAGAGGTTGATCTACGAACGTAAAAACAAAACATCACGCCGGTGTTTTCCGAAAGAGTAGACAGAGGGGTAGGTACTGTTATCACTGGGCGTGCTAGTAGTACCGGGACAAAATGGAACGCGTGTTTATAACGCGTAATTATTTAAATAATTAAATCAATTTATAGCATTTTATATTATGACAGCTACTGTCAGCTCTTCAAGCTGACTCTCTATTCTTTTTAGGGTTCCGTAGTCAACTAGGAACCCTTACACTTTCGCCATGTCCGTCTGTCTGTTCGTGGTTTAGCTTAGAGACTCTTAGTATTAGAAAGCTGTAATTTGGCATGGGTATAATCACGCCGACAACGTGGTTAAATAAAATAACGAAAAGAAATCTTTTTTAGCTTACCTCTTTTACACTACTCGTACATGGTCTACACGTAACGTGGGGGAATTTTTTCTTTCTTGTCAATCCAATGGGTGTCGTTGGAAATGTCGTTAAAAAATATTGTGTGTGTGAAAACCATTTTTGGATTCAGGGATCCGTTTGCGAAACATGCTTTAAATTGCTAATTTTCTTTAGAGTCAAGTGCTCCGCTGCCAACTAAACGGTTGGTTTTGGATTTGTGAAAAAATTCACGGCAGTAGTACTTATATACAGGGTGGACCAAAAATACACGTCATAAAAAAATATATAGATTCATTCATGTCTAGGGGTATTCGAAAATACCCAATGTTCCGCGTGTTTTTGTAATTTTCGAGTTATTGTTTAAACTGGAAAATACTCACTACAAAAAAGATGTTAATTTTTGAGGCTCCACCAGCAAGAAAACTCAAAAAAAAATTACAAAAAAAAAAATTACTCGAATACTACAAAAAATCGCGGAACATACATGGGGTATTTTCGAATGCCCCTGGACATGAGGAATCTATATATTTTTAATGACGTGTATTTTTGGTCCACCCTGTTTATCGAAATTAAAAGGAAAACTATTACAGATAAGTAAGCTCTACAGCTCTCTCTCTCTCAAGTTAACGAGTGATAATCGACCAACTTATTCCGTATGAGAGAAGATGTTTTTCAACTACAAGTTTGTTCTTGGGATAAATTAATCCCAACTACGGAACCCTTAATTGTGCGTGGTCACACCCTTGGCCAGTTTTTTATATTCTTAATACTAATTAGTGTTTCTCATCTGATGCCACCCTGTATATGTCGATCGCGCGGTAAACTCTAATTGATGCAGGATTTGTGTGACGTCTTGTCTTTGATGTGTAGTTCGTATGTGGCGGTGTAACCGCTAAAGGCCAAAAGCGTGAATTTTTGTATGTGCAAAAGGAGTAGGTTAACAGCTTGGATAACGCATGTTATTTTTCAGCTACATACATAGTTATCCCATGTTTCGTTTAATCAGAGATATATTGAACGTTTAACGAATGATAAGATAATATTTCTTTAACACTAACTACATAATGTGTTATTCCGATGACATATAAAACGTCTCTTGAAGCGATGTTGTAAATACATAGTACAAATAAAACAGAAGTAGAAAACATAACTGTCGCATATTGGGAACTATACGAAAATAGATCATGCTGTAGCTGTAGGAAACACAGGATCAAATAAAGTAACCTATTATGCTTAACCGAACACGGCGTGTCCATGCAGAGCGGGCGCTCAGCCAAATGTCAGGAATTTATGTGGCTTGCTGTCAGTACAAGAACGAAAGTTGAAGCTCCATAAAAAAAAAAAAACAAAAAATTAAAACAAAGTGCGCTGTCAACAAAAACTTGAACATCAACGTTGTGCATTTCTACTCTGCCTCCGTCTTACGAATTTTCGATCAGGTCACGTGTCCTGGCGCGATTTTAACAGTTAATTGAAACTTCTTTCGTGGCGTTATGCACTTTTTTTGGGATGGATAAAAAATGTTAAACTCGCGTCAGGACACGTGACCTGATCGAAAATTCGTAAGACAGAGAGTAGAAATGCACAACGTTAATGTTAAAGTTTATGTTGACAGCGCACTCTGTTTTAATTTTTTGTTTTTTTTTTTAATGGAGCTTCAGCTTTCGTTCTTGTCTTGACAGCAAGCCACATAAATTCCTGACATTTCCGTTAGATGGCGTTACTTAGTTTTCACTTCAATCGGTAGTCCCAGACTGCCCCGTTTTTTTGTTTATTGTATAACATACACGCCTTGTTTCCGCGAAGGGTTGGGCAGAGATGTACCTGTTGGCCCTGTAGCAGGTACATTCACAGGAGGCAGGTTTTTTATTGTATCGTGTTGAGATATCGATTCCCTTAGACTTAGAGGAGGTCGTGGCTAAGTAATAACAAGCCGCACGGGTCGATCCATCAGGTTAAGCTACGCTTGCCGCGGTTGGTCAGTGGATGGGTGACCATCTTTACATACCGAGACTCCTCCGTGCCTCGGAAAGCACGTTAAGCCGTTGGTCCCGGCTTTCATTCGTGGATCTTTGACAGTCGTTACGAGTCGTCAGAAGCCCGAAAGTCTGACACCAGTCTTACCAAGGGGTATCGTATTACCCAGTTACTGGGTTGTGGAGGTCAGATAGGCAGTCGCTCCATGTAAAATACTAATATTCAGCTGCATCCGGTTAGACTGGAAGCCGACCCCAAGATAGTTGGGAAAAGGCTAGGAAGATTGTTGAGATATCGATTCCCTATGAAGTTACGCAAAAAACACTCGTTTTTTAAAACTGATATTAAAATTTCAAGTAAGTACCTCACTATAATTCCCGCGGTCGTTTCCCTAACTAATTTAGGTACCTATTGCCAATGGTGTGAAGCCTGTGTTAATGCATGATTTCTATTATGCGGGATTTAAAAAATCTTGGATGATATAAGGTCCTTGTAATTGATGTTATTACCACTTCTTAAATAAACTTCAACTTTATTCAAGTATAAATAAAGTTGATTTTAGACTGTTGAAAAAGTCATAAAAAATATGAAGTTGTAGCGCAAACTAAACCTTATGTGTAAGCATTAAGGTATTTTTCCTAAAAACATAGACGATGATGTGAACATAGAGATGTGTCGTTTGACATAAACCTACTTACTTCGTCTGTCATTTGTACCCTATTACGTAATAATTAGTACATATTAATGTAAATCACAAGGTTAAGATCTGATAATCATGTTATATAATCGGAAAACTGTTGTTTTTACAACGGTGATATTTCTGGATCACGGACGACTATGTTTAGAAAAATGCGGAAGAACCAGACATTTTTGGAACGAATAGAACACACATACTATACTTTACTTTAGAGGTATGAGGAGCAGGGTGTAAAGTCCACTCATCCTCTATAGAAAAGTGTCGTGTCTGGCGGGCAACTGCCCGATGGTTGATGTCGGATAGTCTTAATTGTCATTCGCGCGGTAAACTCTAATAGCGCGATGCAGGATTTGTGTGACGTCAGGTCTGTGATGCGTAGTTCGCATGTGGCCTTGTAGATGCCGCCACCTCAAAGAAGTTCATGACTAACCAGATTGAAGGCAAAATTCTGTGAAGACAATGACCACATCTGTTACCGGCCCGGTTCTATAGCCGCCGAGCGCTGCAAGCAAGAATAGTCCTTACGGTGGTTAGTTATGAACTTCTTTGATGGTACGCACGGCTACACATCAAGCTGTACATTTCCAGTTTATGGTGATCTCGCATTGTAAACGATTTCCGTACAATGCAAGGTCAGATTAAACTGGAAATGTATAGCTGGATGTGTAGCCGTGTGTACATACATAAACTCACGCCTTCTTCCCATGGGAGTAGGCAGAAACTACAGAACGCCACTACATACTCCTTTTGCCTCGTTTACGTTCATACATCTGGTCATACACGCACGCTGCGGTTGCGAGTACTACGCACCTGTCCTTTCTGAAGAACATCACCAATAAGGTCACAACTCACAATATGTCTTTCTAGGGCGTCCACTCCCGGCGACACACTCCGTACCCCCCGTTTACCATAATCAGTCTATAATGTTCCCACTGCTGAGACAGGCCTCCTGGGAGACGGAGTGTGCAGTAATCTACCACGCGGCCCAGTGCGGGTTGGTAGATGTCACATGTCTTCGAATTTCCGGTTCTAGGACATACCGGTTTCCTCATGATGGTTTCCTTCACCGTTTTGAGAGCAGTGGTGATGAAATTATTTACATAAAGTAAAGCGCCAGTCTGAGTTCGATGTTGGTCCTGGCAACAACTCGTAAGTCGGGGCCGTTACCACTGGGCCTCCAATGATCTACCCCCGTAACCCTTTTTGTAATGAGATTAAATTCTTGTACATTTTATTAGTTGTCGTCAAATACATACCTTTATATGCATACAATCCCAGCCCAGGTTTGTACTCTTTCCGCCAGATGATGACGTCCTCAGCCTCCATATAAGGAACCCAGCCCTCGGAAGACTGCTCACATACTGGTTGTTCAGAAACTTTACACCTGCAACAGGTTTCAGCAATTAGGAGTAGGACGCAGACCTTGCGAAGCTCTGTCAAACAAATAACAACAAAATGTGCGTCGAAATAAAGTCTAAAGTCAGAGCGGTTTACACTGCCAAGAAAATATCAACATTGAACACGTTGGAATAAAGTCTAAATTCATCTCGATTCTTGGCTACTCTCATCTAACTCTATCAACCACCCTATGAAAATCGTCTTGCTGCCTTTCTAGTCTAAAATGAATGAAGTTACGAAGACTTTTTTTCCCTTTATGGTTTATAGACTCTATAAACTAAAAAAGAAAAAAAAAAGTCGGTAGGTGTCGTGGGACACCCGGTGGGAACGAAGTTCTTTTAGCTGCATAATATTATAATATTAATACAGAGCCATCTAGTATAATTTTTAACAAGGCTAAAAATCTTTCTATACTAGATGGCTCTGAATTATAAAACAAAAAGTGTCGTAACAACTTGTGGTCTTAATTTCTTCCGTCTAGCGCCCTTTCGCAACGCGCGAAAGGGAACTTCGTTCCAAAAACTTCGTAACTTCATACAATAATATAACAAAGTGCGAAGTTGTACAAACGTCCTCAAAGACATCAAAACGCTACTTAGGTGTCCCCGACCCGATCGATTTGGCTAATGACAACGTCAAACAGACAAGGCTTATACCTAGCAATAATTAATGTATCATCATCAGCCTATTAATGTTCCCACTGCTGGGACACAGGCCTCCTCTCTGTGAGAAGGAGTGGGCTGTAATCTACCACGCGGGCCCAGTGCGGATTGGTAGATGTCACATGTCTTCGAATTCTTGGTTCTAAGACATGCCGGTTTCCGGAGAGCAGTGCTGATGAAATTATTTACACAAAGTAAAGCGCCTGCTTGGGTTCGAACCCACGACCTACAACTCGTAAGTCGGGGCCGTTACCACTGGCCCACCACTGCTCTCAATTAATGTATGCTCTTGTAGAAAGGATATAGCGGCTGTTAACTGCCCATATTCATTAGCCGTTCCCCGACGCGGCGACGGCGACACGTGGATCAAAATATTACCCACAAATGCCCACAACTTATATATGTATTAGGTACCTACACTTAAAGGGCCAAGATAGTTAATTGATTCACTCGTGACCTTGCGGACATCCATTATAAAATACAATAGACGTAGATATATGTAGTAACCTTTTCCGCTGAACTATACGCGAACCCGAACACGGGACGTCTGGCGCTCGGCGTGGCAACACGCCGTGTTCGGGTTCGGCAAGTCCATCGTCATCCTGAGGATGCGTCGTTGAGAGGTGAAACACGTGTCGATTTCTTACAGGGTTTTTTATGACTCTTTAGGGATAGTTAAGCGTTATATGTTACTAAATACATACGTCTATTGTATTTTAAAGGGCCAAAACAAATATTTTTTTACTTTTTTCTTCCATACTTACTTACTTCTATTAGTCGTCATCTCGGTAATCACCCCCTTTCTACCCATATCATCTTTCACACAGTCCATTCATCGTTTCTTTGATCTTCCCCTACTCTTATAGCCATCGACATTCATACTTAAAACTTTCCTCACGACATTTTCCTCACTTCTCCGCATCACATGCCCGACCGATTTCCACAAAACTTTTCAGTCACCGGTGCCAGTTTCAGACAGAGGGCCTAGTGCGAGTTTCATTTAACCTCGATCAAACGCATCGAGCGCGTTCGGCGTTCCGATTGGCCCTTCACCGGTGAAGGCCGGCCGGCTGCCAATCGGAGCGCCAAACGCGGTCGAAGCGTTTGATCGAGGTGGTAAAATGAAACTCGCACTAAGCCCTCAGATCACAGGTGATGAACAAGAATACTTACGCGCAATAAGGGACTCCAGGCTGCTTCTTCTCGATAACCAGTCTTTTGCCGCATCCATTGCAAAATAATGTGTTTCTCGATAGTGTTTCGATGCCGTCCAATTCTGATAGAAGAGCCTATGGACAAATTACGTTCATTTACAATTGGTTCATAGATTTCGCAAGTTGTACAGTCGACGTAAAAGTAAGTCTGTTCAGAGCCTACTGCCATAACTTTTACGCCAGTGCCCTATGGTTCAATAACACCCAGCGGACCTATATTACAATGCTCTTCGCAATACAATAACGCCTTTGGGATTCCTCGATTTTACAGCGCGTCGGGCATGAGTCTATGACTTTTATGCCATTATGCGTGAGCAAACTGCTTCTCTAACCCGCTATAGAGCGTCTAGAATCGCGGCGTGAACGCCCGCGAATGCCGTGAAACACGAGTGTGGATGGTTTTCCGCCTTCGCGTTCGCGCTTCGCGCCGTTCCCCGATTAGTGTCGGTTTTTTGTCCCGCGACAAAGGGTTCGCGCTTGGTTCACAGCTTGCGAACGCGAACGCATCTACACTCGCAGCTTTTCGCAGTAGCGCACGATTCGCAGTCGCGACCACTCCCGACTTGAGTGGTTTTTTATAATGATTTTCGTCATCCATCATCTTGTCTTTGTCCAACTCTTTTTATTCGTTTGTTATTTTTGATACCAAGATAACTGTAGTACGCTACAAGACAGAACGCCATAGCAGCAGCAACAACCACAGCGTCGTCCATTTTTTTTGAGATCGCGAATGTAACTGCGAAACTTTGCGAGTGTGGAGGAATATATTTTTTTGCGTAGTTCACAGCGCGCAACGCGGCGTGAATTCACAGCAAGATTCGCGCGCGAGTGTAGAGCGGGCTTCTGATGCGCCGGATTCGGGGGAGCACCCTGCGCCAATGGAATCCGAAGGATGATTACCAAGAGTCCAGTTATATTTAAGTCCCATGTAAAATAGGGCGAGTCTATTGCCATCGACCGGACATAAATCCAGACTCAGGGCTGCTACTTAGAAATTTCAGATGGAATAACCCAATAACACTTTGCCCGGCCCATCGAACCCAGGAAGGACCTCATGTCCAGCAGCAGCACTTGCGACCACTAGAATAATGAGGCAGAGGAATACCTAGGTTAAAATTGAGCACCACTAGTTGATTTATCAATGGACTAAACATACGATCAACAAAAAATACGATATTTATCGTTTTTTACTCACAAATTTACTCGATTTTGTTTGATAACGCTTCGATCGTCAAAAAAAAAAACAGGCACGTACATAAATAATTTCCTCCATTTTTGAAGTCTGTTAAAAATCGGGAAAAGCTGTAGACACCTGAGGGCCTAGTGTGAGTTTCATTTTACCATCTCGATCAAACGCATCGAGCGCGTTTGGCGTTCCGATTGGCCCTTCACCGGTGAAGGCCGGCCGGCTGCCAATCGGAGCGCCAAACGCGGTCGATGCGTTTGATCGAGATGGTAAAATGAAACACGCACTAAGCCCTCTGTAGATATTATGGACGCGTCATTTGCGAGTGCGATTCGGCGCGTACGGCGATGCGGATAGGTGCGCGGGCGGGACCATGCGATGACTGCTGCGCGGGCGGGACCATGAGATGACTGCTGCGCGTACGGCTCCTACGGCGCGTCTAGGCGCGCGACGTTGCATACGATTTCATGTGCAAAGATTTATAAAATGCGATGGTTGAGGCGCGTTCAGCTCCGCGACGCGTCTAGGTGCTCGTTCACCTTAGGAATTATTTAGGGAATTTCTCACTCAATCTCTGAAAAGCACTTTCTACATTCTACAGGATAAATAAATAATGGTTCAGAATTTGTCTTAAAAATATAAAATAGCTAATTTGCGTTTGCAAAGTAGTTGCCAAACATGTAAACAAACACGAGTTTTAGGGAAAACAACTGTAATGCTTACACATAAGATTCAGTTTGCGCTACAACTTCATATTTTTTATTACGGACTTTTGTAACAGTATTAGTCAGACTAAAATCAACTTTATTTCCACTCAAATAAAGTTGGTGTTTGTATAAATAGAAATAACATCAATTGGAAACAAAGATTTGAATAGACTTTAAGTAAATCAGTAGTATTAAATATACTTGACTGACAAAAACCTTCCTTACTGGTTAAAACACAAAGCGTAAATTAGCACAAAGGTCTTTTCTCAAAGTCAAATTGTAAGAGTTTTGTATACTGTATGTTGTGTTGTGTTGTTTGCCAATTACTACATTGTAAGTCCACATCCACATGGGCGCTTTTTGAACGCAACTTTTTTTTTACCATGCACTGGATTCTCAACTCTCAGCAGTAAGCCGAAAGTGTTGAAAATCCAGTGCGCGTATTTCTAACGTCGCTTGACCCCCATGCGATTGGCGGTTTTATAAAATAAACGAATGTAGGCAGGTAACAAAACAAAGTCATCAAGAATTTTTATAAATAAAAGAGATAATTATAAAGAAAAACAAAAATAACATTCCAAACGTATGTTGAACTTTCTTTGTCAGTAAACAAACATTTTATTTTTGTAATGACCTTGAAATTATTCCGTGAGTAATGCATTTTAGATGTGTTTTTAGGGTTCCATAACTGAAAGGTACCAAACGGAACCCTATTACTAAGCTTCCGCTGTCTGTCAGTCCGTCTGTCTGTCAGCAGGCTGTATCTTATGAACCGTAATAGGTAAACAGTTGAAATTTCTAGCTTATGTAAATCTATTGCAACAGCAAATAATAAAAATAGTTAAAAATTAAAGGGGGTCCCAATACAAGAACTTGAAAAACGTATGGTCGGGCATTTATTGGGAAATATTTTACGGTGGTACGGATCCCTTCGTGTGCGAGTCCAATTCGCACTTAGCCGGTTTTTTTTAATGCTGCATTTAGAGGTAAAAAAAATAAAAAGTATATTTTTAAAGCAGTTTTTTATGATGATAAGTCTTGATAAGAACTTTTTAATGCATCCAAAACTTTCTTAGGTATGTAAATATATAATTCATTAAGTACTCAAGAATGCCATGTCTAATTCTCTGTAGATTAACTGATAAAAAATAAGAGCAAAAAAAATTCAAAGTTCGAATTGAAAAGTACCTGTAACTCTTCATCAGAAATGTTTGTGTTACAGCTGACTGGCTTGTTTTCCTCTTCGTCGTCACCTCGGGCTTTATACGCCGCAGTCGCCGATAGCAACAGAGTTCGTCTAGGCCGAAAAGTCTGTTTGAAGCATTGTATCACTTCCCGTACACTGCGATCCCGTTTGCACCTCTTCACCACCGTACTCACTAAGTTACTCCTTGTCCAAGCACTCCACACACGAAAATCCCGTAACATAAACCTCAGAGCAGACATACTTCCAACTTCTTTTTTACAAACATTCGCTAAAAACCCGTCGTACCACATCCATCTTTTGAATAGATATCGAGACGTTATTAAATAGCGAAACTGCACGTTATTGATTAGAGCCTGTTGTGGTAATACAATTTGATTAAATTTACTACATAACATCTCTGTAGCGATTGCGAAATTTATAACCTCAATGCTCAATTCATTCGTCCGATTTCTGAATGACAGATGAATGACATTGACTAGTGATGGGCTTAGTTTACTTAGTAGAAAAACATGTGGGCTTCGAAGAGATAAGGTGCAGAATCAAATTCATTTATGTAGAGTTGTGCTACATATTGTTATGCTAGTGCCACACAACGGGAAACGCCGTTGATCATCGCGATGATGGATGTTTAATCGTAGGTGTAGCCACAACATATCGCGATAATTTGACAATGGTATTCACATTTAACACTGCCGTTTGACGTCGGACGATAACTCGGGTGGCCGTATTTTTTGGCAGAACAAAGAGATTTACCGCTAGAATTATACGCACACTTATAGCTCGGCGACCTTTCTCGTCCATGTGTCATACTAAGGACACGTACTTTAAAACCGCTGAGTAAGTTCGTCGGCGATCCAGCAGGTTTGAATTTTTTCTTGTAGCCCGCCTTGGTTCGTAGTTTAAGTGCGCGTACTTAGGGTGACACGGGTGAGTAAGGTCACCGACCCATAAGACCGCGTACTTGTTCGCACGTCTATCACCCCTTTAAGTCACCGCTGCGAGTCGCGAGTCGCGAGCCACCACTTTGTTTCGACATTTTGTGTAATGTTTGTTTGTTTTGGTTCTGAAAATTCGTTAAAATCGTGATACAATCGTGTCACCGACGCCGATGGCGAGCCGAGTAAGTTCGCAAACTTAAAAACACCGTACTTTAAATTCCCACCTCTATCCCATTTTACTAACAAACGTTTGTCATTGTGCACCGTGACAGTACGTTTGCACTGGGAAAAAATAACAACAAAACAAGTTGAAATCTCTTGTTCATATCAAACATTAATATGAACTTTGACAGAAATTAGAGATTTCAACATGTTTTGTTGTGAATGTTTCGCCAGTACAAACGCACAGTGAGCGCGACGGGATCGCACGTGTTTTTTTAGCGAAGCCGATTATGGAGTGTTAAGAAAGTCATTGACTTTTTCGAAATTCTGCAAACAGAGCCATGTTATTTTTCTTTGTTTTCTTTTTTTCTTCTTTCATATAATAAAAATTGACACACACATTGTTGACGATGAGTGCTAGGAGTTTTTTTTTTTCTATATTTGTGGTAATGTGTCTGAAAGATAATAATGAGTCATCCTTAGTTAATAGACATATATGATATCGTAGACTTTTTTGTTTGATGTATCTTTTACGGCTTACGCGACACACGCCAGTAAAGTCCGAAATCTTCGTCAATAATCGTCATATTTCAATTTCAGCCACTAGCCAGTTTACACAATACGATAATGACTTATACCACACAGAGCACTATATAATACTGGTAACTTATACGCTAAAACCTTTCACATGAATCACTCTATTGGTCTGAGTCCATCCATTGGTGAACACCGTTTGAAAATCCGTTCGGTAGTTTTTGAGTTTATCGCGTACAGACAGACAGACGCGGCGAGGGACTTTGTTTTATAATATGTAAGGATAAGAATAGCGATTTCTCGAGTCGAGATTTCTTTTCGACTAAAATATGGACCTACAAAAAACAAATTGATTGCACATTACTTCGCTATTAGTTGCATGTGCAAAAAAAGTTCAACAATATAACCGAAGAGATTTATCATCATGACATGTTTATTTGTTATTTCACTCATTGTTTCCGACTAGATAATAAATTTAATTTGTTTACAATTTTATTCCTTTGACGAAAAGATTATTGAGATCAAGATTGCCTTGCGACAAGAAAAATTAAAATCAATATTTTTTTTTGTGCTGGCAACAGCAAACCGCATTTTTCTTCTTTTTCATCGACGGACGACTGAGCGTTCGTTCGATCGTTTGTTCAACGTCATCTTTTATCCCTGTAATGTCTTATTTCTACGTCCCACATGCTTAGGGGTAACCGAATAAAGAAAAAATCCAAGAATCCCCGCACTAGAAGAAAAGTACGAGCGACGGCAAACGTAAATGTGAACTCAAAAGTGCGTGAATAAAGTAACGAGGTTCTTGTCCGTCCGGTTTGATCTGGATTATAGCAGTTTGGACCGCAAGTCGGGCTCCCTTCCCCTCGTATCCCTTTAGTAAGAAGTTTAGTGGTGTGTTATTTAGACATTATTTTAATTATAATTGTCTATTAGTGCGTTTTTGTGGTGTATTAGTTAAATAAAACCGATCCAAAATGTCTGAAGAATCGTCAGCGGATCGCAATGTCGAAATCTGGAAGATCAAGAAGCTGATCAAAAGCTTGGAGATGGCAAGAGGGTGAGTAATTGAAAGTTTTTTAGTGTTTCATTAAGTTTTGTTTGGGTTATGAAGTTTTCCGTGGCATGTTTTTGGCCACATGATTGGACGAAACTGCCAACAAGGCTGCGTCACTTTTCGCACATGCGCTTTTGTTGGATGCGCGAGTCGTTGGGTTGCTGACACGCTAGCAAGTCGGTAGCAAAGAGGCTAAATTCGACCTTATCTATGGGTTTTTAGTGACGCGGGGGTTGCGTAGCGACTGTTGTCAGTTGTGGTTATTTTGTTTGCAACGTGCGCGGACATAGGGCGCCGGTGTACTCTTACGACAAAATCCGATGTATGACTAACGATTTCACCACACGTTTTATTTAACCTTTATAGTGTACAATGAAGCATCTATTTACCTATTTTGTTACAGGGTTGTAAAGAGTTATGCAATTCGAATTTCGAAATTGGTTATGCCTATCTTGAAATAGTCCATTGACCACTAATACTGTTAGAGAATAACCCCATTTCTGAAGTCATTGATCACAATAGTAGATACTTTCAGTAAAATTTCGGGTGAACAGTGTTGAATCCATATGTGTTTTGGTCAAGCAATCAAGCTTGTCCAAAACACTACCTAAACCACATCAACTGATTAAATTTCAGAAACATTCAGAGTAATTGTTACTTAAATGTTAACTGTAACATTGTAACAGCAAATGAATTTTCATGCCTCCCTCTTAAGACCTAAGCGAAATCTTTTTTGATATTCGGATAGCTGATGACCTAAGCAGGTGCCATAAAGAATACAAAAAAAAATACTTACATTATATAAATCCGCGACATTTCGCGGGTATATTCTGGTACAAAACAAACCAACACAAAGTCAACATAATAAGATTTCCTACCACAGTTGAGCTAAATGATTACTGACAAATGCTTGCACTGACTGGAACAAGAACTGACTAGGTACAAGAACCACACAGCCACCAACCCGCACTGGGCCCGCGTGGTGGACTATGGCTCACTCCCTCTCACAGAGAGGAGGCCTGTGTCCCAGCAGTGGAAACATTAATAGGCTGATGATGATGATAAATGTGAGTGTACGTATTATGTGGTATACACCTCTGCCACCTCTTGCTTGTTACCCCATTGTTCCTCAAATTAGATTTTACAATTGATTGAGACCAATATCAAATCACCATTTACATTATTTCACAGGTACTTTTGAATTGTAAAGGAGTTGGTCAAATAAATTAGAAAGTTTACTCTAGTTTCCTATTCTGAAGACCCACTGGCACCTCATAAATGTATTTGATTCTAAACATGTTTAAAACTTCTGTTTCTATCATCTTGACTGGAACTATTATGTTTTGAATATGTTTAGCGCTACATGCATTTAGAGATTTGTGATGCAAGCAGGCAAAAGTGTAGATTTTTATAATAAATCAATCTTCCTAGCCTTTATCCCAACTATCCTGGGGTCGGCTTCCAGTCTAACCGGATGCAGCTGAATACCAGTATTTTACATGGAGCGACTGCCTATCTGACCTCCACAACCCAGTAACTGGGTAATATGATACCCCTTGGTAAGACTGGTGTCAGACTTTCGGGCTTCTGACGACTCCTAACGACTGTCAAAGATCCACAAATGACAGCCGGGACCAACGGCTTAACGTGCTTTCCGAGGCACGAAGGAGTCTCGGTATGTAAAGATGGTCACCCATCCACTGACCAACCCCGGCAAGCGTAGCTTAACCTGATGGATCGACCCGTGCGGCTTGTTATTACTTAGCCACAAGCTCCTCTATATAGAGCTCCTCTATACGAGCTCCTCTATGTAGATTTTTATAATAAAGAGCACTAAAGCAAGATTCAACATCACTTTGACTATTTAATTGTGATTGGATGACCCAGTGTCAACCTGCATTGATCAGCTAGGCCGAGAACTAGACTTAATTGGGAAAGATTGTATGTGGCAAAGAAAAGAGCAACAGAAAATAAATGAATTTTGTCCAGACTAAGATGGCAACTCATTTGATTCTGCAAACTGAGTGCATATAAAACAAATGACTTCTCTAACTCTTAATAAACCAACAGTTTACATCCTGTATGTATGTATGTAAATATGAATATTGATCTGTATAAACACTTAATAAATTAACACCCTCTGACTGGCTCTGACTAATGGTTTCATGGAAGTATTTTGCTTGCCTTGCTAAAGTTAATAACCGTCACGTAGAGCCTCCTGCGAAGCAGTAATGCTCGCGAAGGAGGAAGCGGCACGCGTAAGGGAGAGGCAAATTTCGCGCTCACACTCCCCTAGCCGCCGCAGGAAACGCCCTGGGCGTCGGGAATCCCAGGCCGATTTCCGGCCACCGTAGGCGCGGGCCTGCGGAGTGCGGACGGTGAGCAATAGGTTGCTCGCCGTCCGATAAGGACCAGGGTCGACGGCGCGTTGTGTTCCACGCGCGCCTCAAAGAGATGTCAGCACAACTAACGGGGTCTGTTAGGGCCGATGCCTACCGGGGTCGCTGGAAAATCCGAAAGGGATACCGTGGCCCCTGGCAACATACAGGCAACTGAAGGAACACGGGTGGATTTCGACATCCCAATCAAACAATGTTGTATGATGCGGGTTGCCCGAGCGACAAGACCGCAACGGCTCAGTTCGAGCTACGGGGCAATAAGTTTTGAGCTCGCTTAAACAACAACCCCCTTACTAATAAACGTTGTATAACGCCTGTATAGTTACACACCGATTTCTCTCTTTCAGTCGTCAGTAATTTGACATTCGAAAGAAGAAGACAGACAGAGCGTTGTGTAATTATACAGGCGATATACGTTTATTAGTAAGGGGGCAAAAATATAGCGCGACTTTAAATACTAGCTTTGCCCCGCGGTTTCACTCGCGTAAGTCTCGATCCCTTGAGAATATCAGTATAATAAAAACTTTTTACAAAAAAAAAGAACAACCGACTTCCAAAAAAGACACTACAAAGTCAAAAATAACTTTAATTTCGGAAGTCGGTGTATTTGGTTTTGAACTTTCGTTTTTTGCCACCGACTTCCGAAATTAAAGTTATTTTTGACTTTGTAGTGTCTTTTTTGGAAGTCGGTTGTTCTTTTTTTTTGTAAAAAGTTTTTATATTGTACTTTTTAGTTGTGGTACCTACCCCATACAAATTCGAATACCACTAACCTGCTATGTAAATAACAGTGATTGGAAGTTATCATTATATCATCCATATAAACTAAGTGGGAAAAATACGTATTATTGAAGCTAACTCAAAAAATATCCAAGTAAAAGTAATAAAATTTATATGGGACCACCTCGGGAGCATACCCTTTCAAACAAAAAAACAATTTTCAAAATCGGTCTACAATTTATTGACGGAGAAATCGCGTAACAAACATACAAAAAAAAAAAAACATACAGACGAATTCAGAACCTCCTCCTTTTGGAAGTCGGTTAAAAAGTATCATTGTCCTAATCCAGGTAATAGTCTACCCATGTGTCAAATTACATCCAAATCTGTTCAGCCGTTTTAGCGTGAAAGCGTAACAAAGAAACTCACTTTCGCATTTATAATATTAGTTAGGATAAATAATAAATATGACGTCATAATAATTAAAATTTAATCCATCGTCTATTTGCGCGACAGTCGCTTTCTATTAGGACACGGGGTTACGCGATAGTAGCCAATGTTGAACCTGACTTAAAGTTCAATATTCATTGCGCCATAAAATTACGTCAACAGTCGAAATGAGTAAAATAGTCACATGTAAATGAGAAATATTATACAATCATGACAGTCTCGTTGGTCTAGTGGTCGCAAGCGCTACTGCTGAGCATGAGGTCCTGTGTTCGATTCCCGGGTTGAGCAAAGTGTAATTGAGTTTTTCCATTAGGAAATTTTCAGTAGCAGTCCGGATTCCGGATTTGTGCTCGGTTGATGAATAGGCTCGCTATTGCATGGGACTTAAACATAACTGGCGAAATGTGGGTGTTCTATAAATACATCTCTGCCTAACCCTTCGGGGAATACGCGTGATTTTATGTTATGTAAATGAGAAATTATACAATCATGATACAGACGATGGAGCTGACGAAAGCGCAACCTTGCGCAAATTTACTACCGAAAATGAATGCGTTGTATTGTAATTCTGGGGCCGCACCAACGGGAAACGCCATTAATTATCGCGATGATGGACGTTAACCGTAGGTGTAGCCACATCTTCTCGCGAGAATTTGACAACGGCATTCATATTGACGTTAGGCGATAACTCGAGTGGTGTCAAATGGGCATTGACGTTGACCGTTCAAGTGTGGCCACTCAATAATTTAACGCAATAATTACCACGTTGTTTATGGTGATGATGGGCATTGACGTTGACCTGTTAGTGTGGCCCCAGTATAAAGGTGTGTAACACGCGGCATTTGCAGGACACATTTCTGCCGCGCTTTAATTAGGAATAAACCGGCGAAAATTCGTGCAGCAGTCGTCCAATCACAGCGCGGTACGGTGGCAGCCGCGCACGATTGCCGCTCAATGTTTGGACACACCTTAACAGTTTAACAGTTAACAATTATCCGACAGTTTATAATCTCACTTGATAGATTATAATCTGCTCACAATCTTACGGTGACATATCTATACATTTTGTTTTTGTCTGACTGTACTCGCGCGCATGTATTGGCACGCTTCCTTGTTACCGGTAATAGGATGTTGATTAATTCCTGCCTTGTCCATTATCTCTCACGATTAGTGGGTTGCACGTCAGCCTCGCTCATCTCTGGTGGAAACGCAGCCTAAAGCTGTTTTCAGACCAGCGCGATTTGTCGCGCGACGCGACACGAACAATACAAAACTTCACGGTATAACAATAACCGGTGTCGCGTTGCGTGACAAATCGCGCTGGTCTGAAAACAGCTTAAACCTACGGTTTCTTAGAAGAGCGGTGGTCGTCATAAATAACGTCCACGACTAACCGGCGAATGACGTCACTGAAACGAGTAAGTTTGTGTTTTCCTAGAGAGCGAATTTTGACACCGTAAAGCCAAACCCGCTGTCATGTTCATGACAGCTGTCACTGCGGCCGTTATTTGGCGGCCACCGCTCTTCTGGGCAAATTCAAATTTTCATACGTCTTTTGCAATTTCCAGGTCAGTCAGGTTGTATCTTGATCAAGATACAACCTGATTACAAAAAACTTGAGAAAATTTGAATTTCACGGACTACAAGACTACAACTGCGGATCCATCTTAATGCTATCACGACAGATTTCTCGTACTTTTTCGCAGTCAGAGCATTGCATTTTCGTTGTTTACGTTAGGCAAACATTCGTCTAGCTGTGCCGTCGGAAAACCCCCCCTTTTTACCACCCCAGACTGCCTGAGGGTATTCAAGTGTGGCAGACAGTAGCTAGGTAACTATGTTCTTAAACAAACGCGGAGTAAAGGCAAACTTGCACTACGAATATTGTTAAACTGTCGTTATTGTAGAGCGTAACTTAGTATCGTGTTTTATTACACGACTACCCAAAAAAAAGTGTAAGATTAATAAAGCTGTCGATTATAATACCAGACTAGGGCAAAGGCCTCTTCTCATGACAGAAGGCATGACCATTTATGTCGTGGGGAAAGTTTTCGAGTATGAATGTGGATGGCTATACGCGTAGGGAGAGGAACGATGGGTGGGCGTAGTAAAAGACAGAAAGGGGGTGACTACCGAGATGACGACTAATAGAAAATTATATTGCACTATGCACCGACCCCAAATAAAATGGATGATGGGAGGAGAATGATGATACTTTTTCCCTAAAATGAGGTAAAAATGATTCTAAGGGGGTTCTGGCTTAGTAATAACAGCAATATGGGTCGATCGATCAGTTTAAGCTACGCTTGCCGGGGTTGGTCCGTGGATGGGTGACCATCTTTACTTACCAAGACCCCTCCGTGCTTCAGAAAGCACGTTAACCCGTTGGTCCCTGCTGTTATTTGCAGATCTTTGACAGTTGTTAGTTGTTTGCCGAAAGTCTGACAACCAGTGTTACCCAGTAACTGGGTTGTGGAGGTCGGATAGGCAGTCGCTCCATATAAAATATTGGTATTCAGCTGCATCCGGTTAGACTGGAAGCCGACCCCAACATAGTTATGACAAGGCTAGGCAGATGATCATGAGGTAAAACTCTCCATTTCAATAGTAGCAAAACACTATTAAATTCAGTAGCAGCGCTGTTTTCAAGGCTCATAAAATGTTATCTGCACGTCGCGTGTCGCCAATCTAAACGAATTTCAAGTGCAACCTTGACCGTCCAAGTGTTCCGTTGTATTGAAGTTTATGAAGAAAAGAAAAAAAAAAACTTTATTTGGGACACGCACAGGAAATACAACAATAAAAAGAAGAACATTAAAACTAACAAAATAGTGAAATAAGAAGACTTGTGCCAAAAAGGCTCCTAAAAGAAAGAGTATAGTGAGATGGTTTCTCAAGTACACACGCCAAATAACACGCAACTGCATCTGGGCTCTGCAAAGGCAGTTTGTAAATACTAGGCACACCTACGTGCACGTAATAGACAAACGAGAACTAAGCCTGGTCCAGCCAGCTTTAAACCTAACTACAGAATATACGTACAAAAAAACGATTACGGTATCCAACGTGGCCAATATCCGGACACGACACGTGGATTTGAGCGGAACCAACACACGTGGATTTGAGCGGAACCGACACATGCCGCGGTTGTAGTCAGCCGGTAATACGATCTATCCAAAAGGACAGCCGCACAGCGCACTGTAGGCAGAAGCGTTTTCGTATACCAATTTGAGTACATACAAATATACGCTCGACGGCACGACAGATACAGTTTTGACCAAGAAGTATGTTTGGCCTGATCATCACTTACCATCAGGTGAGATGCAGGCAAAGAGCTTCCCCGTAGTGGTAAAAAAGAGAATTGCCTTTCAGACACTGAGGGGGAAGTTTGCAAAGATTTATATCTAGATAGTTGCTTTTAGTCTAAGCCACAGACTACAAAGAAACAATCCAATTACTGTCTAGACGAGACCCTCGCTCGGGTAAAGTCTTATACAGGGGAAGTATACACAGGCGAATTTGTTTAAACAGTGCGGTTCCAACGTGCTGGCATTTATGAAATCATGGTTCTTGGCTGCTTCCGTATTAGTATACATATTATCTAATAAGAAAAGTAGTTGTTGTGTAGTAAGGCTGAAAGTCACCCAAAGGGCAATGGAGAGGGCTACGCTTGGAGTTTCCCTACGTGATCCGTAGGAGAACCAAGGTAACCGAATTAGCTCGAAGAATTGCCTAACTTACTGGCAGTGGGCTGACCGATAGGGCCGCAAGATTCTGGAGTGGTGACTACGTTCCGGAAGACGTAGCGTTGGAAGGCCCCTTAATACAAGGTGGAGCAATGACCTGGCGAAGGCCGCGAGAATCCGCTGGATGGAGCTAGCAGCACAGAATCGGTCCAAGAGGCGGTGCTTGGAGGAGACCTATGTCCAGCAGAGGATGTCTTTTCGGCTGGAATAATGATGATGATAGTACATACATACCAAGATCAAGACTTTTATGGGTTTTCAGTAACCCGAAAAACTGGCAAATCAGTCTTATCAAGGGTTATCGTGTTGCCTAGTAAATGGGTTCTGGAGGTCAGTCATGTGAATAAGTACTTATGTACCTTTCACACGTACCTTCAAAGAAGTTCATATCTAACCAGTTCGAAAACAAAATAGGTGCTATAGCTGCCGAGCGCTGCAAACAAGAATAGTCCTTACGGTGGTTAGTTATGAACTTCTTCACCCGGTTTACCCAATACTTTCGCTGCTAGGTAGCCTCAGCCTGAATGTTTCCAAAACTGCCTCAAGACTCCAAGCATAGCCCTTTGGCATTTCCATAGCTCGTTGAGCAACTTGAATACTACTTACGTCATTTTAATGACTTCGTGATCTATCATGCACTGTCTACAACGACCCAGAATATACCGTACAAAAATATAGATAACAGCATTTACTTCCTTGATATTCACCTTGGATGCGCGGGCGCAGGTTTGGTCATGACATTGAACGATGCTCGGTGATAATGTTATTACCGGCCAATTTTTTTATGTAACGTGTAGCTGTTAACGGCCAAATGCGAGTTGGATTCGCGCACAAGTGGTTCTAGGTACACCCCTATGACAGACAGACAGTCTTCTGTGTTAATTTCGCAAAACTCTTCTTGGAGAAATGCACAATGCATGCAAATGGGTGTACTATATACCTACCTTCCTTTCTGGTCTGCTTACCTTTTCGAAAAAATCGGGCGTGCGTGATGCAATGTTAAGACATTCCTATTTCTCCCGTGTAAAGCTAGAACAGATCACTAGTGTACAATAAACGTCTTACGAATAGACTCTTTTGTCTCCTCATCTCTTTGATTTCGTATTGAAACTCCATCATATTTGTAATAAAGATAAAAGAATTCCATACCGCTGACGCGGGTGGAAAAGGTTATCGCAATATCAGGCTGTGAACACTCGCAGATTAAATGGACGTCCCCCGCAAACAACAACATGTAATGAAGGGTAAAGTTCAGGAAAGATTTTAAACTTGAAAACATTCCTAGAATGATTTTATTCATATCTTTTTAATCGAAAATAAAACTATCATAAAGCATTTTAGTTTAATTTGCGACAAACAGAAAAACGAGCAGTCTCAGCGCAATGGTTGTTGTCGGCCTTTTGTATTATATTCAAATCTCGCTGAAAATTCTGCCTCCGCGATGTAGGATTTGCGTGACGTCATGTGTGCGTAGTTTGTATGTGGCGTTATAGATGTCACCATAAACGTAGTATTCCCGTTATAATAATAATCAGCCTGCATTGCGGGGCCAACATGGCCTAAAATCGCAGAAAATAGAGTGATTTAGAAAGAGAAAGGGGAGGCATTTGCCCAGCAATGGGACATAATATAGGCAAATAAAAAATTGTCCCACTGCAGGGGTAAGGCCTCCCTTTCTCCACTCAACTAGTCTCTTTCTCTCTCCCTCCACTCAATTCTGTCCTGAGCCAATATGGACCAATCCCGCGTCAAGTTCATCCCGTCATCTACGACTGGTTATTTCCGCGATGCCGTTGGACGTTTTCAGGAACCCATGTTGTGGTGGTCTTAGCCCACAATGCATCCGACATGCGGCAAACGTGTCCGTAATAATAATAGAAACTATGCTCTTGCATCGTAAATGCGCGGCAACAAACAAAAACAAAAAGCATGCAGACAGCACCGCGCGTCGTGTGCGAAACTACTTAGCAACTCCGCTTCAAATGCAACACTATAGCGAAAAGCAAACATAACTTACAGTTGCTATGTAATTACTTATTCTAACTATGTTATTAATGGGCCCGACGCATGGGAGGGCTTGGTATTCTACCTTAATTACGGCTATAATTTACGTTAGTAGTAAAATTATAGGAGTTTTGGTAATAGGTCATGTGTGTCGTTTAAATATTTATCCTAATTCCGTAGTGTAGTCGAAGCTTGGATTAGTAAGTGGACATAATAGTCATGCGCCATGTTCACTATCGAAGTAAAGTTATGCCAGACTTACCGCCAGTTCCAGAAAAGAACTTTAACTTTTAAAGCTGTCATTAAATACCAATCTTCCATTAACTTGTTGCAGAAAGCAACATTAGATTCGATTTCAATAGTTCTTAAAAGAAATTGCAAAATCTTACCTAAGTCTGTCGCCATAACAACAATGTTAACAGCATTGTGGTGTTTCGGCAGTTTAGAGATAAGATAGCCAGTTCCTCTCTGGTTGAGGATTCCGGGTGACGCTCGCTTCCACCTTCGGCCTGATCATCACTTACCATCAGGTGAGCTGCAGGCCAAGAGCTTTCCCGTTGAGGGGAAAAAAAAAAAAAGAAATCATTAGCGTTAATGATCCATTATGTAATGGGGCGTTAGTGTTTGTCTTTGTGCAACTGTGTCAAACCCTCGAAAAATATCGGTTAATCTGAATTTATACTGACCAGTTGTAATTACCCAACGTTTATGAATAAGGGCTTTACAAGTTAAACAAGTATGTGATGCAACACTTGGATATTAGTTCTGTGATCCCATTGTTTATATATTATTACAAAAATACTGAATCCTAAGTAAATCTCAATAGCTCTGAAATCTAAATTTAAAGCACATTCAAATAGACAAGCAAATATTTTGTTAAAATACTTTGAAAGACAAGGGTAGGGTCGACTGGCGATCGATAGGCCGTCGACTGATTCTACCCCGTAGATCTATTGTTTGGTTTCAACCCTTACTGGCCAAATTGTAGGGTTAAACCCATGGAAATTTCCGGCAATTGACGTTTGACTAACTAAACGCACTCATTCGTGCCGTGCATGAGATGAGCAGATATAAAAGTACTCAGTACCTACTTTTAAGGGGGAACGCAACACAAAGTCACAAACTGCCTATTACATACATGTTAAATGTTATTGAGACGCAAAAGTCTATCGACAGCACAATTATTATTTATTTATTACTAGCTGACCGTGCCGACTTCGCACGGGTAGCACTAAGTACTTATCTACGCTTACCTACCCTACCTACCCTATAAACCTTCCCTGGACTACGACAAACATTTCAAGACCAAAATCAGCCAAATCGGCCCAGCCGTTCTCGAGTTATAAAATTACAACGAAAATTGATTTTTATATATTTCGATTTTCAGTCTTTGTTTTCGCACTGCATGGCAATACAGGGGCTCTACTCCTTTAGCGTAATCTGTGGTTCCGGCCGCAGTTACGGGTGCTTCATTACCAGTCTCTCTTTACGCTATGTCCGCAAGTGAGACTGAGCGCGAATGTCCCGTAATTTCGACCGAAACTACGTAATTAGATTAGGGCTTAGACCCCTTGTATCCAAATCTAGATATGTCAAAATCATAGATAGCTAATGGTAATCTATTAGGAAGCCGTAAGTTTCTGGGCTGCTCTGGGAGACTGTCGTACATTACATGCGAACCTGGGAACAAAATGATAGATTTGCTTCATTGTACATTAACAGGAAAAATAAAATCGCAATACAAATATTAGGTACTTGACTTTATGAATGAGCTTATCCGGGGAAGTTCTACAACTATACCTATTTCCACCGCAAAACAGCCCGCTGGGTGACTGTTCTCCTGTTAGGATAAAGCTGTTGTGATCAGGGTTTTCTGAAATGTATTTCATTATGTGGCAGCACAGACGTCAGGTCGAGCATCTGTCAAAAGTGTCAAAAAAGCGCCTATATTTTTGTTAGTCTTGATTGAATGATGAACGTCATCATAGTTTTTTTATTCATTGTCGAAATGGAAGACGTCATGTCAAAGTGGCGCTAGCTGGTGGCGTGAATTTTCATGAAAATTACAGCCACATGATGAGATAGTTCAGTTTTGGCTCTCGAGACCATAATGCACCAACGATGCCTTTAGTATTGCAAATTGTTTTATGGCGGCGGTGAATACTTACCATCAGGGGCATCAGGTCGGGCGCCTGATTATTTGCCACACAACATAAAAAACTACAATAAATTCTTCTTTATTTCCAGAAACGGGACCTCAATGATATCCCTGATCATTCCGCCCAAGGATCAGATCTCGCGGGTGTCCAAGATGTTGGCCGACGAGTTCGGAACAGCTTCCAACATCAAGTCGCGAGTGAACAGACTGTCAGTGCTAGGGGCCATCACTTCTGTGCAGCATCGACTCAAGTTATATACGAAAGGTAACTGACAAATAAACCTATCACATCTGTCAAGGATCGCCAGATAATTTAATCAAATTATAATAATTAAACCCCCGACTTAAACATATTTCCTCATATCTCTTCCTACTCCATCACCAGACCCTGTTCATCATCTATCTATAAATTCATTGAGACCATTCCAATGAGCCCAAACACGTGCTGTAAGTTGGTACAGTACGACACAACTTAGATGTAGCATCGGCCAAATACGTTAAAACGATCACCATCCGAACTGAGTGCGCTTTCAAAATCACCAATCTTGATTACAGCTTTTGGTATAAATGATCCTTACGAAAAGCAATAACTTTTAAAGTCATATAGCCAAACACGTTCGTAAAATTGAAATGAATGAATGATAATTCTCAAATTCATGCTACATCTAAGTTGTGTCGTACTGTAAGGAAGTTGGGTGTCCTGCAAATTCCAGGTCGATTCGACTTTCGAGTTGTAGGTCGTGGGTTCGCACCCAGGCAGGCGCTGTACTTTGTGTAAATAGTTTCATCACCACTACTCTCAAAACGGTGAAGGAAAACATCGTGATTAAACCGGTATGTCCTAGAACCGAAAATTCGAAGATGTGTGACATCTAGCTACCAACCCGCACTGGGCCCGCGTGATGGATTACGGATCCCTCTCACAGAGAGGAGGCCTATGTCCTAGCAGTGGGAACGTTTTAGGCTAATTATGATACATTTCTTTCTTTTCCAAACAAATATAAAATACGAGCACACCTACTTACACAAATTCTAAGCTGCTAACCCTAGTGGGGCAGAATCCAACAAGAGTTTAAGACTACTTTCCCCCCACCAGTGTGGCATCTTGGTAGGGCAAACTGGAGTAATTCGATTATCGGATTATCCTACATATTTCCGAATTCTCGTACTCATTCCCCCATTTCTTCTTACAGTACCTCCAAACGGCCTCGTAATCTACTGCGGTACTATCGTAACTGAGGAAGGCAAGGAGAAAAAAGTGAACATCGATTTCGAGCCGTTTAAGCCCATCAACACTTCCTTATACCTGTGTGATAACAAATTTCATACCGAAGCCCTGACTGCGCTGCTCGCTGATGACAACAAGTTTGGTTTCATTGTCATGGACGGTAACGGAGCCCTGTTCGGTACGCTGCAGGGTAATACGAGGGAGGTATGTATTGATTTTCAAAACGAATTTCTTAGAACTCGGCGCCTATGGTTTTGCGCACTTTGCGGTTTTCAAAAATACACTGAAAAGGGCCTATTCTACCCAAAAAAAAATACCTACTATATAAAAGCGACGAGTTATAAACCGAAGTGGTTCCGAGTGTTTTTTTAAATTATTGAGCCTATTTGACCTGCACTGATAAAGAAAAATGCACAGTTGTCATGATAATACACAATTTACACAAACTTTTTTGAAACACATCAATGATGTTACTAGAAAAAAACAAAGTTGAGAAACAATTGAAAGAAAAAAAAAAACATTTAACACTGACTAGAATAGAAAGCACACAATTTATACAGCAGATAAAATTAAAAATTAAATTCAAATTGAAAGTGTAAAATGCGATGTAAGAAATTAGCAGGGGAGTGTGCCTCACGGCTGCGCCAAAAAAGGCCCAGGTCAGCAAAAATGCAATTGCTCTTCGTTTCTCAATGAACACCATAAGAATCAGAAACTATAGAACTAACAGGTTAAAATACTATGCACATGGCTTTTCTATACGCGTATTCAATGTAACGCGCGTCGACCGCGCGTTTTTGCCTTAAAAAAGGCAGCTTTAGTTGCGTTTGCAGCGCTTCGACGGCGTGTAAAAGGAACGCCGTATAGTACAGGTCGTGCCATTAAAGTTGAGACATCAAGTCTCAACTGCACTGCACAGCACCACGTGGTTTGACTTGCGCACTAGACGATTTATGACCCATACATCGTATCTTTAGCGGTATGAGTTCTCCGCCAGGGCGGCAAAAGAGCGGCGCCGCGGCGGGAGGCACGGTCAAGTCTCAACTTGTACAAAAGCCAATATCAAGTCCCAAAACAAAAAATTACCAGTCGCAGACCACAACTAATCAGCTATCATCAAACTTTTCCAGGTCCTCCACAAGTTCACCGTCGACTTACCGAAGAAGCACGGTCGTGGTGGTCAGTCCGCTTTACGTTTCGCTCGTCTGCGTATGGAGAAGCGTCACAACTACGTTCGCAAAGTCGCCGAGGTGGCCACCCAGTTGTTCATTAGTGCCGACCGTCCTAATGTCGCTGGGTTGATCCTCGCTGGTTCGGCTGATTTCAAGACTGAATTGTCACAGTCTGATATGTTTGATCCGGTAAGTGTTTATTCGATTTTTGAGACATTATTTAAGAAATCTCGCACACTACGCTGCCACATAAGGCACAATAAAGCTATGATCAAGAAAAAATTTTGGCCGCAATACTTGTCTGACAGATTTGGTTTAAGAGCGCTTATCCTTAAACTTGGCAACGTCGCAAATAGCTGCCAAATATTTACCTGTTTTGATTAATTTGGCAATATTACTGTGTGGAAATATGAAATGTGGCTAACTAGTGAACTAAAATATTGATCTCAAATGCTATTAATAATATTGTAACACCTAATATTTAGTTTTAGATGTAAAAAAGTATTTGGTTACTTTCCAAATGCCTTTTTTATACCATAAACGATTACAACATCGTTTGTTTTAAAATGATGGCGTGCGTGGCATCGAGAGGGAATACCATCATTTTAAAGCATAGCAATTTATGTCGTATTTCTTTATCAATACGTTTGAATGTCCATTGGGAATACCTTGCCATGCCGTCCCGGTCTGCGTAGGCCTCTAGAGTCCACGCATGCGAAGGTACAAGCAGCAGCTAATGCAATATATATACTTACCTACTTTGGTGGAAATTGGCCCTCTAAGTTATTCTGATCTTTGATTCAAGTGTAACTAATAACACATATTTTATCTTCAACAGCGTCTCCAAGCTAAGATCATCAAACTAGTGGACGTATCGTACGGCGGTGAGAACGGCTTCAACCAAGCCATCGAGCTGGCCGCCGAGTCGCTCCAGAACGTCAAGTTCATACAGGAGAAGAAACTCATCGGCAGATACTTTGATGAGATCTCACAGGTAAGGACTTCATATTTCCTTGTAGTCACAGATTAATGGATCTAAGAGTCACGCGATAGATAGAGCAACTTCTAGGTGAATATAACTGTAGGTAATTAGCGCTGTGGTGGCCCAGTGGTAACGGCCCCGACTTACAAGTTTAGGTCGTGGGTTCGAATCCAAGCAGGCGCTTTACTTTGTGTAAATAATTTCATCACCACTGCTCTCAAAACGGTGAAGAAGGAAAACATCGTGAGGAAACCGGCATGTCTTAGAACCAAAAATTCGAAGACATGTGACATCTACCAACCCGCACTGGGCCCGCGTGGTAGATTACGGCCCACTCCCTCTCACAGAGAGGAGGCCTGTGTCCCAGCAGTGGTAACATTAATAGGCTGATGATGAATTAGCGCTGTGCGACCTGAATTGCACTTTATTGTGCCATACCAAGAGTCGCTTTTTATTTTAATGATTTTGCGGGGTGTTCCGTCTGTATTCATCTGTAACCTAACTTTTGTCGGTTTATACAGACCGACACCGAAATCGCAAAAAAAAAATTCTGCTGTTCCCTACATTTTGATATTCGAATATAAATGTAGGGAACAGCAGATTTTTTTTTCGCGATTTCATCGTTGGTCCCATAGTAAAAGTTGTTCATAATGATGACTACAATGACCCCTTAAGAGGTTTTTGGTGTTTTACCAATAACCCTGTATAACAGTAATTATAATAATAAAAATATAATTAATAAAAATATTTAAAAATGTAAATTATATGTTTATAAATGAAATAAAGATTATAATTAATATTATTTTACAGGACACCGGCAAGTACTGTTTCGGTGTGGACGACACACTGCGCGCTCTTGAGCTTGGCGCTGTTGAGACTCTGATCTGCTGGGAGAACCTTGACATCCAGAGGTATGTAATAGACAAATGGAACTTGTTCTATTTTGTACTAATATGTTCATTATGTCCTGTTGTTGAGGTCTAAGGGAGAACGCTAAGGAACGCAAAATGTGGTTGAGAATAGTACATTTATAACCGTTATCAGACGGTTTACAATCGGTGACTGATTTTTATAGGACCTATGCGAAACTTCTAAAAAACGAAAGTGTAACAAAATAAAAACGAGGCAGTCTGTGACTGCCGATTGAAGTGAAAACTAAGTAACGCCATCTAACGAAAATGTCAGGAATTTATGTGGCTTGCTGTCAGTACAAGAACGAAAGCTGTAGCTCCATTAAAAAAAATCCAAAAAATAAAACAGACTGCGCTGTCAACCAAAAAGTGCTCAACGCGCCTTTGGTGACGATGACGCGAGTTCCATGATTTTAGCTCTCCCAAAAATTGGACAACGCGCCTAAAGAAATTTTCACTTCAAAAATGTATGTTCAACTAGAAGTTGCCTCTTCTGACTACGTTCCGCTCACTGAATTGACTCGACAAGACGAGCTCGCCGAGTACTTGGTATCTTCATACCTAAAGCGGAGTGCACCTTCTGTGCAATTCTATGGCCCAGTTAATGGGAATTAATAGCCCCCTTTAGTATGAGACTGAGACATATCTTACGATTTGGTTGTGAAAGAAGGCATCCGGGGAAACGGACATATCTAATACCTTTATACGAGCAATTCTTGTATATATATAATCTGAATCTCGGAAACGGCTCCAACGATTTCGATGAAAGTTGCAATTTAGGGATGTACGGGGTTGACATACGACCTAGCTAGGTCCCACATCTGGGAAAAATCGTTTTCTTTATTTTCACAGCCTCAGAAATCTGATAAAACGTTTGTGTACCTGGACGATATGTTTATATTTTTACCCGAGCTCGGTTGACCAGATATTTATTATCCTAAAACCACAAATTTAAAGATGTGACATCCACTCACCAACCCGCACCTCGCCCCGTTCACTGTAACAAAGAGGAGGCCTGTGTCGCAGCTGTGGAAAAGGCTGCACGGGCTTACACATTTACTCCTTTGAGAAGAATTGGGGTCATGTTATTTTTACCCGACTGCAACGGAGCCCAGAAGGAGGGTAATGTTTTTATATAACTTTCTTTAATATCTTCCGCCACATTTTCCAGATACGTGCTAAAACTCCACGCGACGAACCAGGAAACCATCCTACATCTCACGCCCGAACAAGAGAAGGACAAATCCCATTTTACTGATAAAGAGGTTATTATTTCTAAGTCACATTTCACTGACAAAGAGGTGATTATTATTTGTTGCTATTTCTTCCGCTTTTTTTTTCATTACAACATCATAGGGCGAAATCATATTTTCTCGAAAAGTATCATAATTTTTTTTTTTTGCAACTCTGTCTGTTTCTGTCAATTGTCACCCAGAGATGTTACTTTAAAGTTATTTATCATTAACTTTAATTATTGACCAGTATATGTATGTTGAAACGGCTGAAAGTCTCGCAACTGTCTTAGGTTGCCTGTCCACTGGAGCAGAGAAGAGAGGAGAGGAGCAGAGCCGTGCCTGTTATTAACCAATGTAATCTGAACTCCGCTCCAGAGTTTAGATTCTATTGCTTAATATTGGCACAGCTCCTCTCCTCTATTCCGCTCCACTGGTCAGGAAGTCTAACCCAGGGGTATACGTAATAGGTAATTCGGGCTGGTATCCGCAACTCCACGTCAAAGCGCGTATTTTGCGTACGGATGGGAAGATTGGTTATTCGATCCACCCCAGCTCCTCAAAGAAGGCCAGCAACGCCTTGGTGTCACTGACAATCTCACGTAGGGTACCTGGGTTACCGAAGTAGTAACCCAGGGCATCCTGTTACCTTGTAACTGGGTTGTGGAGGTCAGATAGTCAGTCGCTCCATGTGAAATACTGGTATTCAGCTGCATCCGGTTAGACTGGAAGTCGACCCCAACATAGTTGGGGAAAAACTATGTTGGTATTGACGATTTTTATTATTGGTGAGAGAGTGTTACCAGCCTAATAGACCGAGGTCGAGGTCGAGGAGGAGAGCAGTGGTGGCCTATTGGTAAATGCCCTGACTTACGAGTTGTAGGTCGTGGGTTCGAACCCAAGCACGCGCTTTACTTTTTGTAAATAATTTCATCACCACTGCTCTCAAAACGATGAAGGAAAATATCGTGAGGGAACCGGCATGTCTTAGAACCAAAAAATTCGAAGACATGTGACATCTACCAACCCGCACTGGCCCCCGTGGTGCATTACAGCCCACTCCCTCTCACAGAGAGGAGGCCTGTGTCCCAGCAGTGGGAACATTAATAGGCTGATGATGAGACAGGTCCAAAATATTGAAATATGACATGTTCTAAGATTATATTGTTCAGTTAAAGTTTCAGACGGCTTAGTTGGTCTAGTGGTTGCAAGCACTACTACAGAGCATGAGGTCCTGTGTTCAATTCCTGGGTCGAGCAAATCCTTATTGAGATTTTCCATCTGAAATTTCTCAGTAGCAGCCCGGAGTCTGGATTTGTGCCCGGTTGATGGGAATACGCTCGCCCCCTATTACATGGGACTTAAACATAACTGGCGAAATGTGGGTGTACTGTAGGTTCACCTCTGCCTAAAGCTTCGGGGAATACTGGTTATGTTATTTAGTGAATTCTCTCGAGTGACAGTTATGAGGCGTCATTCTCTAGAGCGAGAAGTCCGCTCGCAAGTGTTCGCATTCACTCGCATCGTAAACGAATTACGTGCGAATTGACTTCTCGCTCTAGTGAATTGCACTTCTGAGTGACAGAAAGGGATAGATGTACATGAAAATTGCTGACATGAGCGTTTGAATATGATTTCACCCATAGACGAAACACAGTTGGCTATGCCACAATCATATTTTTTGTTTTTGGTGAAAACCGCATAGAATTCCATATAGTTTAGTTTAGAAGTAAGCCCACACACAAACAGACGCACAAAGCGACTTTAAGTCGACGTTCGCACGGACGTAATAAAACCGCGAATTGAATATCGAACAGAGCGCATTCAACGCGTATCCCAGCGCTTCAAGAAAATTCACTGTTGGATATTCAACTCTCGGCGCTAAGCAGAGCGTCAAAATCCAATACGTGAAAAAAAATCGCCGCGATTTTATTGCGTCCGTGCGTACGTTGGCTTAATTCTTTTAAGAGAATGGCCGTTTTCACAACGATAACGACACCGACATATCGTCAGCTCGGACGACAGTATCGGGACGATATCGGTATGAGACAAGATGTAACCAACAAGATTATTGTCATGCGGTATGCCACAGCAGCCTCAAATAGTCGCCGCGCGATTCTAAAAAATAGTGTATTCAAGGTAATGATGGCAGCAGTGAACAAGTGCACTTAGTCGTCCGCCGATATCGGCACGACAATCAATATCGGCGACGATACCGTTGACTACGCCGACACAGTGAAAGCGTTTAGTAGTAAAACACCTCTTCACAAAGGTGCCGAAGATGACGACCGAAGACTGGAACCAAACTTGCACGAAGGGCAAAGAAGGCGTCTTGATCTTAAAGTCCAGTTTTCTAACGACCGTATTCAAATTTTGAAAAACCGCTAGTCACTCCCAATAGCTGATAAGTTACACGTCGAAGGACCATAGACAGAAATGGGTATATCCTCCAGGTGGTACGAGGACTAAAACACCGGTAACATGACAAAAGTGGACTGTATATTATTAAGATTTTATAGGAAAACAAACGGTTAACAATTTGACGATGATTGATGAGAATGATTTGCGAATATGTTCTATGGCGGTCGAAGACGCAGTGCCGAGCCGGCCGGTGCGCGCGCGCTGCTCGAGCGTCCCCTCCGCGACCGCAGCTCCCGCCCGCGGTCGCCCGGTGCTGCGTGATATTCTCGACAGTATTGAAGTATCAGTCCGACGATATCGTGTCGTTATCGTTACCGTCCAACGTGAAAACGGCCATTGAATGGCTACAACCATGGTCCAGCTACCATGCAGACAATATTTGACAAAAAGTGTCAAAATAAGAGATGTCGTTTGAAGTGTCAAGCGATTTTGAATCATGTGAGGTGTATTTTGACCTACCCTGCACTAAAATTGCCCTGAAATATATTTGTGGGACGGGCTTAGACCATAGTGTTCCTGCATAATGGGGATGATGATATTTTAAACAAAATATTGGTTGGAGAAAGTGCAAACAATATTATAAAAAGTAAAAAACAATGCCCCGACTTACGATTTGTAGGTCGTGGGTTCGTCGAACCCAAGCAGGCACTTTGCGTAAATTATTTCATCACCACTGCTCTCAAAACGGTGAACGAAAAACATCGTGAGGAAACCGGCATGTCTTAGAAACAAAAATTCGAAGACATGTGACATCTACCAACCCGCACTGAGCCCGCGTGGTGGATTACGGCCCACTCCCTCTCACAGAGAGGAGGCCTGTGTCCCAGCAGTGGTAACATTAATAGGCTGATTATGTTTATGCTCATTTATTCAAACATAATATTAGTCATCATCCCTGTTATGGTTCCAATACTAAAGAATACGACCTCTGGTCTGATCACCATAGGCTCAGATTAGTACAGATGGGACTCCGCAAAATCATTTAAATAAAAAGCGACTCTTGCTACGACACAATAAAGTGCAATTCAGGTCGCGCAGCGCTAATTACCAACAGTTATATTCACCTAGAAGTTTCCTCATTCTATCGCGTAACTCTTATATCTTCTGACTACGTCACGCTCACTGAATTCGACAAGTCAAGCCCGCCGCGTATCTACTTGTAGCCATGGTATAAGAAAACAAGGTATGGCATTCCGGGAGTGACACGTGCTTACGTCAATATCCAGTTGCCACTTTATTGCAACAAAACACGAATTAAGGAAAGATTTTTGAAAGTTTTTTTTTTTCGTTATTTCAATATTGGTCCCATGGTAAAAGTTATTCAGTTTCATGGTCTAAAGCACCTTTTAAAGTTTCTAAAGTTAATCTTTTAACACCTTATATACAAAGCATTTAAACTGTCGTTTCGTTTGTTTAATCAAACGAAACAAATCAATTTAAACATATACCAACGTAATTGTTAGTTAAAACCTCATTGTTGTGGGGAGTTATTATTACTCAATACTCGTAACACAGATGTGATGACGTAGATAAGTGTCACCCATGTGACCACTGTGTCTCGGAATGCCATACCTGGTTTTATTATACCATGCTTGTAGCTTCATACCTAAAATGCGGACAGTCCCATCTGTTTTGATCTGTTAAAACAGGCAGCACACACAACACACCATACCACATTTGCCTTACACATGCCCTACATAAAAATCATCCCATATATTCTCTAATTTTCAGAGTGGTGTGGAACTCGAGCTGGTCGAATGCCAGCCCTTGCTGGAATGGCTTGCCAACAACTACAAGTCCTTTGGAGCTACCCTTGAGATAATTACTGATAAGAGTCAGGAGGGAAGCCAGTTTGTACGCGGCTTCGGTGGCATTGGAGGTGAGTAATAATTCAAAAAAATATTTTTGCTTATTTTTAGTATGTGGTTCTAGATGGGTAGAGCTCTGTGATAAGTGACAAGTATAAGGCTCGCTGGCCACTGGAGCGGAGAGGAGAGGAGCGGAGCGGAGATGTGCCATTATTAACCAATCAAATCTAAACTCAGGGGCGGAGTCAACATTCTATTGGTTAATATTGGCATATCTCCGCTCTTCTTTTCTTCTCTCCGCTCCAGTGGACAGACAGCCTAAAGGTGTGAACAAATATTTCTTTTGTCAAAACAACGTTTATTTTAATAACGCCAGCGGAGTGCGAGTCAGACTCAAGCATTAAGAGCGTTCAGTCTTAAGAGGGTGCATCCTAAAAGTTGGCAACGTCGTAAATAGCTGTCAAATGTTTACCTATTTTGATTAATTTGGAAATAATACTGTATGGAAATAAGAAATGTGGCTAACTAACTATCTAGAATATTAATAATGAATTGCAATTAAAACATTGAATTTGATGTTGTACCTGTTTTAGGTGTAAAAAAGGCATTTGGAAAGTTTCCAAATACTTTTTTTAAATCTAAAACTTACTATTCGGTGTTACGATATTAATTGTTGCATTTCATAATCAATATTCTAGTTCGCTAGTTAGCCACATTTTTTATTTCCATACAGAAATATTATGAAATTAATCAAAACAGCGAAATATTTGACATCTATTTGCGACGTTGCCAACTTTCAGAATAAACCCTCTTAAAGTTGGAAACGTTGCATGTAGCTGTCAAAAATTTACCTGTTTTTGATTAATTTGGCAATATTTATTACTGTATGGAAATATGAAATATCGGTAACTAGTTAACTAGAATATTAATAATGAATTGCAATTATAACACTGAATTTGATGTGTAACCGTTTTTGCGCTCTTAATGGTCCTGTACCACCAAAACTTCCTGTTTTTATTAATTTCCATAGTAGTTACACATATTCTATGACAATTTTCAACTGGCTTCCTGTTACGATAAAAAATTTATAGCAGAAAGATAGAAGCATAATAATTATTACAGTACTAGGGCGCCAACGGACCCCTGAAAATAAAATGTGAAAAGTTGATTCGATTCAGCATAAATGCCAGAAAACTAGTGATGTCGCTCTGGTTTTCAACTGGACCTATTATTATCAGTGTGGCTACCATGAGTTTCATTTTACCATCTCGATCAAACGCATCGACCGCGTTTTGCACTCCGATTGGCAGCCGGCCAGCCTTCACCGGTGAAGGGCCAATCGGAACGCCGAACGCGCTCGATGCGTTTGATCGAGAAGGTTAAATGAAACTCATGGTAGCCACACAGTCTTGTGACTCATTATATGATGACCCAGCGCTCTACCCAGCTAGAAATAAAACATTTATTATAATCTTTATAACGATCTTATGGCGGATCCGCAGTGTTAGCACGCGAAATTCAAATTTTCTTACGTTTTTTGCAATTTGTCAGTCAGGTTGTATCTTGATCAAAATATGATTTGCGACTAAAACAGATATGTATTTACAGAATTATAATCATTAATACATCTCTCTAAGGTAGATTTGATCCATAAGAATAGATTTCTTATGGAACAAATCTAACTTAGAGTGTGTGCCTTGTACTTAGAGTGTGTGCCTTGTGCCTTAGAGGTATGAAGAACAGGGTGTAACGTTCACTCATCCTCTATAGAAAATTGAGGACTTCCGGCTAGACCTATTCTTAACGGGGCTAGCTGGAGGATCCTCCTTTTCCTATAGAGAATGAGTGAACTTTACATCCTCTTCCTCACATCTCTAAATTGGTGACCCCGACGTGATCTAGGCAAGAGGAATAGGGTGTAAAGTTCACTCATCCTCTATGGGCTACCACTGCGGATCCACCTTAATTATGATATTTGAAAATACTTCAAAATTAAATTACTAACAAAATGCTTTGGATAGACACAAATGGTTTCAGTATAAATCTGCATAATATGTTTATTTTGAATATCTTGGCCTGCAAAGACCTTTTTCTTGGATACATGAGAAATTATATTATGTGTATTTTTAATAATACAACAATGTTACGATGTAGTTTGACGCTGCAATCCTCGGATACGAACGCTGTTAAATGTTTACACGATTTTTTGAAGGGTCTTCGACGTCTTTTTTGGTAAAACAAAAACTGAAAGAAATTGAGCATTGAGCAACGGAGCTTGACTTCAGAGCATTTGCTTTGGTCAGGAATGAGCTCAAATTATGTGTTAAAAATGACTGTATAATATAAAAAAATGATGCAGTATAATTGTTTGACCCCGCCCTTACTCCGCGTCCTTTTTAAAAGCAATCGCCGCGCGAGTACGCGTGCATGTCAGTTTTTGTTCGGAAAACCGGAAAGGAAAGCGCCCTCTGTCGGTGCGACCAGGGGTTCTCCGAACAAAAAGTGACACAATGAGCGCGAAGATTACGTATTCACGCGACAATTGCTTTTAAATAAGACGCGACCTTGCAACATTGTAGCGTCAAACTCCATCCAACCCGCTTTAAGGCTCCCGCAGACGTTTTCATAGAAAATGTTCTACCAGAATCGCGTCGCGCTGGAGCCTTTAAAACTAATGCCTTATACAAAATACTAACTGTCTTTATTTCTTTCTCCTACCCGCTGCTCGGACGCCGTGGGACACACACGTAAATATAACCTCCTTGACAGGAATCCTTCGTTACAAAGTGGATTTTCAATCTCTGCAACTCGACGAACCGCTCGACGACGTAGACTTAGACGATTATTAAAAAACATACGTTTCACTTATTTGAGAAAAAAACATAAAAAACACCATTTCGACTCTTTAATGTTAGGATTTTATGCTTGAATTTAATTTATTATATTTGTGTTTCTGGTCGCTTTGGGCGGTTGACGCTGCGTTTTTTGAGCGTTTTTTACGAGGATGGTTAACACGTAAGTGCTCAGGGCGACGACGCCGCCACCGTCGTGCATCCACGCGAAATGTTGTATGATATGGCAAAATCAAGCGGACACGGCGCGTCTGCGGGGCTTCAGCGTTCAGTCTACATACTTACGCGAAGCGGTCTTGGCGCGGTACCGTCTACACGAGCCCTAAGGCGCCGTCTCCACGAACGAGAGTAACGCTGTGCCTTCAAATTATCGCGTGTGGAGATTGATTCATAGAGTTTCTATTGAATTTTATGGCACGGCGAGACTATGGCCGCCATTTTCTCGCCCAGGCGCCTAAAGCAACCATTTTCTGAATCGACAGTTCGATCTAAGATTACTAACTTTATTATTTTCATATTTATTTGTTTTTTGTTATTGCATGTGTTGTTTTGTTGAAATAAAAGTATGAAATAAATAAAGGTGTGGGCGTCTTAGATTGAAAACCGTCAGAAGCTGAAATTAAGAACGATTACAAGAGACAGTGACGTTGCTATAATTACTGCGACTAAATTAGGCCTAACACAAGACACTATTTATTATTTGTTGATATAGCGGCCATCGAAATATATAATCTGAAAATTTCAACTGTCTATTACGGTTTATGAGATACAGCATCATACAGCCCGCTGACAGACAGACGGACGGACGGACAGCGGACGCATGGTAATAGGGTTCCGTTGAGCAACCTTCGGGTAGGAACCCTAACTCATTTAGTTTTTAAACGCTAGATGTTTTCGGTGTTTCCTTTCTGACTATTCTGAGAAGAAAGACCGAAACAACTCAGAGGTCACAGTCTCTTTTAAAGTCCGGACATAATCTTGGTCAGGCCATACGAGGACCATAATATTAACAACACGCCTTAAAAACGCAGCGTTTTAACGCCCAGTGCGACCAAAATGTTTTCTAGCTAATATTCCCCCTCTAGTTCTAGTTAAACCTATTTTGATATTTTCATTATATTCCGGCCACTTGAGAAAATGCGTTTCTGTCAGCTGTCAGTAGGACACGATTAGGAACTAATAAAGTTTAAATTCGTATAACAGTTAGCCCAGGTTGCACGGACGTCAAAATATCGCGGCGGGATTATATCGCTCACTGGAATTTTATCTCTTGGTGTTGAGCCGAGCGTTGGGAATCCAACGCGCTGGGGCGTACTCTCGCCTTGCGCGTTGAAAAAAACACACTGCTGGATTTTCAAGTCTCGGCGCCAAGCAGAGCGTTGAAAACCAGGGCACAAAAAAAATTGCCCGTGCGTACCTGGGTTTATTCTTTTTAACCGACTTCCAAAAAGGAGGAGGTTCTATGTTCGACTTTATGTATTTCTTTTCTTTTAGTTCAATTGTTCGCATTTTTCCAACTTAGTCTATATATAATATATGGGTGATGTTTTAGTTCCTGTCACTGTTATTTATTCGAATTTGTGTAGGGTAGGTAATCACAACTAAAAGGTGAAAAATACAAACGTTTTCAAAAAAAAAACAACCGTCTTCCAAAAAAACACTACCAAGTGAAATATAAAACTTATTAAAAAAAAAACAAATTCGATTTCCAAAAAAAACTTAATAAGCTTGAATTTCGGAAGTCTTTGGTTTTGAATTTTTGCCACCGACTTCCGAAATTAAAGTTACTTTTCGCTTTGTCGTGTTTTTGGAAGTCGGTTGTTTTTGCTAACACGTGTCAGCACCGCATTTTCTCATCGGCCGGAGTGTATTTATTGCTTTAGTACACACCACGCGTTTTTATACATTTTCCCTTTTCCCAGTAATAAGTAGTTTGTTTTTGTTGTTTGTTTGTTTTTGATGTTGAACATCGGGATTATTACGAAGTTTTACGAATGAAACCATAGAAGAAAAGTAAAAAGAAAAAAAAATACAAAAAAAAAAGAAATAAAATTTTTATATAAAAATAAAATGAAACGGAACGCACATGTAATTGAAGAATATTTTAAATACGTTTGATTAAATGGAGCTTCGTATATTGTTATAGAGTTAAACTGAAATAGGCGCTCGTAATCATAGTACTTTCCTAATTTCCTATTAATTATTGATAGAAACTAGGATTTACAAACACTGCTATACATTATGACTAATTATGAGTTATATAGAACCTTTTGCGAACTAACGACTGTATTTCTCGAAGGGTTTGGCAGAGGTGAAGGCTAATAATTTGAAAAAAAAACAAAGAACGAATATACGTTTACTTGCGGAAAACATGACGCAAGGAAAAAATACAAACACAAAAATAACAAGTTAGGAGAAAATATGCGTCACATCCACGCAATATGGCCATCACTCAGGATAATGCTGCGACCCTATGCGCGACAGTCATAGCACTAGCTGGATTTCTTATTTAAAAAATCCAATAACTGACTAAACGGGGCTTGAACTCGGTAACCCACGCGCAGAAGTCGCGCTTGCGACCAATAGACCAACCAGAAAGCCAGAAAGAACTGCTAATGGGGAAGAAAACTGTCAAATTAGTTCCGCGTAGATGGCGCTAAGTGTTTGTTACTTTCATTCTGTTAAAACATTTCCGCGAGATGGCGCTAGTGTATTGTCTTGTCACCGATTGGTCGATTTCATTCAAGATCTCTTTCAATCAATCTGTCTAGTCTTTTCTCAACTATGTTGGGGTCGGCTTATAGTCTAACCGGATGCAACTGTATACCAGTTTTTTACATGGAACGACTGCCTATCTAACCTCCACAACCCAGTAACTGGGTAACACGATAACTCTTGATTTAACTGGTTGTCAAACTTTCGGGCTTCTCACGACCCGTAATGACGGTCAATGATCCACGAATGACAACCGGGACCAACGGCTTAACGTGCTTTCCGAGGCACGGAGGAGTCTCAGTATGTAACCCATCCACGGACCAACCACAGCAAACGTAGCTTAACCTGATAGATCGATCCGTACGTCTGTTATTACTTAGCCAAGATCTCTTTGACAAGTGACAAAAACCCAGCGCTCTCTCGCGACGAAGCTTCCAGCTAACAAACCCAATGATAAATAAAAAATAGTATTTTAAATGCGAGAATATGGCATGACAATTAGTGGCCTTATACAATCAAAAAAATTAGAAGTATAATAATTGTAGAAATAATTAAAACATGCTAGTTGAAGCGGAAGCAATGAACCTCTTGAAGTCTTGACATACATAGTCTAATGTAAGAGCCTGTAGAAGCTATGATACATAAAGTAAAAACACATTTATACCCGCGGATCTGCAATAACCTCTCTTTATCCCTTTCTATCACTTGGATCCGTCATTGTTAAGAGGGAGAAATCCGTCTGCAAGCATCCGTACGTGCTTTTACGTGCGAATGGGCTTATCACAACATAATATTTTGATTTTGATGAAGAAGAATGGGCATGAAACTCCATGGACACTCAAAGCATCAATTTACAGGCACTTTTGAACTGTCGAGGAGTCGGCCAGTCAGAAAGATGAAGCTAATTGCCCATTTCACTGGTTCCTATGGAGAAAACAATCCATGGAGTTTCTTGTCCGTTTTGACCTGACCAAATCTTTGACAATTCAAAAGTGACGTATTATGGTTTACTGACAGACAACGGACACGAAACTGATGGGTCTTAAAGCATGATATTTTGCACAAGAATTCCTTGTAAAAAGGGAGTAAGTACTAAAGAAGGATATTTGAAAATTCACCCCCTAGGGCCTTATCACACTGGCCAGTTGCGAGCGAGTTATCAGCGAGGCTATTGTACAATACTCTCGCTGCGTGTGCGAAGCGAGATAAGCAAGTGTCCAATATTGTGAAAACGCGGCGTATACGCAGAGAGTTCGTTCACAGATCGCCTCGATCGAAACACGCTGGTAAATCGTCTTGTGTGATAACGCTCTAAAGGGGGTAAATAGGGGATGACAATTTGAATGGAAGTTCGAGTATTTTTGTCGATAGGAAATTGGGCACACGACTTGCCTAAACTAACTTGCTTTATTATTTAGGGGTATGAGGAACAGGGTGTAAAGTTCACTCATCCACCTTAGAAAAGGGAGGATCCTCCAACCAGACGGGTTGTTATGTCTGGCGGGCAACTGCCCCCATATGTTGATTTCGGATAGTCTTATCTATGTTATTCGCTCGGTAAACTCTAACTGCGCGATGTAGGAATTGTGTGACGTCATGTCTTTTTGCTGCGTAGTTTGTATGTGGCGGTCTAACCGCTACATCACTCCCCTCCGGAGACCGGAGGGCGATAGTGGGCTGAGTCTTGGATCTTGCGATGCTTCACCGTGCCAGCTGTGGTTCCAGTGAGTCGTAACCGGGTGCCGCATAGTTCACGGTGAGTCGGAACTGTCTGCGGTGATTCCCCAGTGAGTCGGGGTGGTGCTGCGTCGTCATCCAGTGAGTCGGATGTGGTACAGCGCCGGGTTGTGGCTGAGGGTGATGACCAGGAATGCGCGTTCGCTGCATGCTGGTGGTCAGGATACCCGTTGAAGCCGTGGGTGCTGGCTGGCTGTGTGACTCGCCTCACGAAAACTTGCGGGAGTGATGATGATGACGTCACGCTGAAGTTGTTGCACGAAGGCTGCGTTGACGTTCATACTTGGGGTCACCAATTTAGGGGTATGAGGAACAGGGTGTAAAGTTCACTCATCCACCTTAGAAAAGGGAGGATCCTCCAACCAGACGGGTTGTTATGTCTGGCGGGCAACTGCCCCCATATGTTGATTTCGGATAGTCTTATCTATGTTATTCGCTCGGTAAACTCTAACTGCGCGATGTAGGAATTGTGTGACGTCATGTCTTTTTGCTGCGTAGTTTGTATGTGGCGGTCTAACCGCTACAATTATAAAGAGAAAAAATCGTAGAATACTTTTTATCCTGATATTCCCACGCGATCGAGATTAATGCGGGTGAAAACGCGGGGCGCTGTTAGTTTGAAATAAATCCTTTGAGTTTGAGTGCACTGCAGTCTAGTGTACTTCTGAGTGACAGAAAGGGACAGAGATACGGGACAATGCAGATCTGTGCGTATATAAATATAACTTCCTGTACGGGACAATGCAGATCTGTGCGTATATAAATATAACTTCCTGTTGAAAGCGACGTAATAATCCCGATTATAGAAACTTATGAAATGTAATCTGCCTACTCAATATGCCGTATCATAAGGTGACCATTATATATCAGCAATAATATACATTTAAATAAATAAACTACATATTATATAAATAAATTACAGTCTGTACACGTTTTGTGGTAACTTTGTAGAAAATAATCACAAAATGTGTACATGGCCATAATATATATAATATTTATTATACGTATATTTAAATTATTTAATAATTGTTGTCCAGAAATATTCGCGTAAGTATTTACTGCATAGATTTTTTAACACATAACATATTTATATTTATATCATGATAAATAACGTATGATATTTGTATGTATTTAGTTTCCACATTTTCTATTTATTTCTGTCGTCGAATCAATCTACGCCTGCCTGTAAGTGTTGTACAGATTTATATATATTATATTTAGTGTAGAATTCTTATTCGCTGTTGCGGGGACTGGGCGGGGCTAGAAAAAAAACAGACTTTATAGTTAACCGCTAAACTCCCAGCGATGCCATTTGGCTTCGGCAAAGTTTAATACAAATCTGAAATCACCAACCCGTCTTGAGCAAGCGTGGTGATCAATGCTCGTGCCTTCTCTGTATGAGAAGAGGCATTTGCTCTGCAGAGGAACAGTAGTAGGCTGGTATTAAAATGATTATTGTACGCTCATTTAAAAAATAAACTTGCTAAAAGTATCATCAAGAACAATACTATTCAGCGAATTCTTAAAGTTTCATAACTTTTAATGGAGTCATATGAAAAAAATGATTGCCAATAGCAATTGTTACAGCAGATGGCTTCGTTAAAAGTTTCAAGTTGATAAAAACTCAAACCTAAAGAGTTTATTTCAAATAATCTAATAACAGGCACTTTTGAATTGTCAAGGGGTCGGTCAGTCAGAAAGATGAAGCTAGGTGCCCATTCCAAAGCGTAGTAGGTTCCTATGACGATAAAACGGGCAAGAAACACAACGGAAACTCTAAAAAAAAAAAAAAACTTCTGGGTCTGGGGACGCCCGACAGAAGTGATAACTTAAACTGACAGATTGGCGCCGTAACGCGTTACGTAACGAATCAGTTTACCCTCCCATAAGAAGTTACCACTTCAAAAAACCATGTTTTGAGCTCCGCCGCAGATAAAAAGGGTAATGTTTTCCTTCTCCTCCGCCCACAGTCCTACGCCTGCTTTACAGTAACTGATCACGCTTAACTTTGAACGAATATAAACTAAACTTAATATTCATATACACTAGGTTGGTAATGTTTTGATGTATTTTGTTACTATTCTACACCTTTATTACTATTGTTATTTGGCGATTGCATTCCAAAGTTACATCGAAGGCACAATTGGCCTGGGTAATTTGCCGAAGAATTAATACACTTTTGGTTAATGTCCGGTTTCTGAATAAGGGCGTTTGTCCACCACTGTCGTCACCGGGACGTCGCCGAGAAACGAGATTATTCGAACCGGACGTGACGTCCCGGTGTCGGCGATCGTGTGTCCCATGACCGAGCTTGGCATGGTAGACAAAACAAAAGCCGGGCAAACGGTTCGGTGCGACGGCAGTGTGGACAATATCAAAGTTGTTCTATATTGCCGGCACATCGACCTGTTTTAACATCGGGCCTAGTTCTAGCGCCGAACTACTCGTAAGGGCTTGTACACAAAACTGTGTACAAGCCCTAACTTCAGCGGCCGAGATAACGGCGCTCGGGTGACGGACGTGCGGTGGACCATGTTGTTCTCGGTGACGGCGGCGGTGGACAGACGTCCTTATTTATTGATTTATGTCCGGTTTCAAAGTTGCTCGGATAAACTTATCTACCTATTTAAAGCAAAGGTCTGAAAATCCTGGCCAATTGACATGATTGAAAAGCACCTTAAGAGAGAGATAGAGTTATACAACAATTTACCACCAGAAAGAGCATACAATAGTGTTATTAGTGCCATCGCTAAATATTTGTTTAGTTAAAAGTACAGTCAACCGGGGTTACTTTGAATCACGGGGTGACTTTGATCGAAACCTTACATTCATATAAAATCGCGAATTGCGTTAAACGAAACGCAATTTGGTAGTTTTTTCTTTCAATGTTAGCAACACTGAAGAACTGTTAAATCCTTTTTTGAGGACGCGCTGGGAATTCATCAACGATTTTTAATTGAAAAAGTAAAATGTATTGTTCTTCTAAATAACTGTGCTGCAAATTTTTTATTGGGGCTACTTTGTAATCACGTAATAAAACCGGGGGTATCAAAGTAACCCCCATTCTACGTATAACTTTATCAGCCAGTTTTTATTTTTTTTCTCAATTTCAAGACATATTTTTTCACTTATGATTACAGTAATCGATATCAATAAAAAAACCGATAATTAGACATTTTTTGTATTTTTTTACACCCACAAATTTAAAAGATATGGACTTTGAAAGTTCAAAATTGATCAAAGTAACCCTGGTCGACGGTAGCTAATATTGTGTTTATCATTATGTGAGCTTATGTTGATTACATGTCTTTAGCTGCTTGAAATTCGTGCCAAAAGTACAGATCTGACAACTTTCATTGTTTTACAATGATCGTCCTTAAACTCATTAAAACACAGTTGAATTTCTATTGCACCTTAAGTGTGACCATGGTGTGGTCATTCTAAAATAAACCTACTGTCCCTTATCTTACAGTTGACTATATAAGCAATAATGCGTTTTCTAGTTATACAGGCTATAAAATAAGATCTGTTTTGAAATGTCAAAAGTCATATTACAAGTTCTTACCATTTTTAATATTCGCTATAAATTAAACTTGCAATACTAGCATTCTGACGGAGTTGTCACATGAAAAAAATAGTTTCAGATTATTATCGAGACAACTCCTTTCAAAATGTATTTAAAAAAAAATAAAAATGTGTATTAAGCTATACCACTTTTATACCGAAGGCTGTAAATCATGATTGTAATATTTTATATTATAGAATTATTAGATTAAAAATGTATCAATGTCAGTCTTCATAAAATAATAGTTCATGCATTCGTTTAGTGTTAAATTATTGTCTTATTAAAAACAGATAAGATGTTGATTTGCAAAATTGTCACGTTATTGATCAAGGATTTATTCTATAAAATATTTTATTCACGAACAAAACTACAAGATACACTACAATCATATGGCAGGTCATAATTAGACAAAAATTTAAGTGTCATTAGATGTTTTACCTAGTTCGAAAATCCTCCACAGAACATAACTTCACGCTTATTCGCCGAAAGGTTAGGTAAGGCAGAGATATATTAGGGTTATAAAATTGTACTGCTTTGAAATTTGATAAAATCGCTAAGATTTGTTCCTAGCCTAGTGCTGGGGCCGCATCTGCGTTTATCGTGACGAAGCTTCTCACAGTGATACGATACACGCAGATGTAACCAACCATTATCGGTCATCGTCGCAATAGTTCGGGCTGCGTAGCAGTTGTCGCCCGGGTACTAGCGTTGGTCATTTCGACTGTTGTTTCCGGACTGCGTAGACGCTCTGTCGAAATAATGGAGAGACATAGCGGCTTCATAATTTTGGCTCGCTAAAAGGTTATCCCTTTTAACGAGCAAAACATACCAAGCTTCGGCACGCATTGCTTTGTCACGATAGCCGCAGGTGCGGCCCCAGCATAGGAATTGCAAATCGACATCTTGTTTAAAAAATAAAGTACGGAATGTAACCTACATAGAAACAAAAAAAATGCCAAGTGTAACTTTCTAATAGAAAAACTTAACGTTTATTAAAAACCTCGCAGGGTGAATGATCTATGAAGTTCGTTGTAATTATCACCAATAAAGAAAATTAGCATAGAAGAATAGAATCGTATAGAAGCGAGACTCATGCCGCCGCAATACGAAGCCTTGTTGTTGCAATTTGAACCTTATTTTTAACATTATAATGACTACAGCATTAAAAATTACTATTTTATGTGTCATATCAAAATCATCTGCCAGCCTTTTCTCTTTGTTGGGGTCGACTTCCAGTCTAACCAGATGCAGCTGAATATCAGTATTTCACATGGAGCGACTGCCTATCTGACTTCCAAAACTCAATTACTGGGTAACACGATACCGCTTGGACCTCGCGCACGAGACGGCCATTACCCCAGCCAGACGTAGCCGTCTAGTGTTATTGTATGGTATGCGGCGAGTTGGCCGTTGCGACCAAATGCACGATTTATACGAATGCGGTTTCTTTAATTTACCAGGTCGCTGCGACCACTGGTCGTGGTCGTGGCCGTCTATAGCACGAGATCCCTAAGACTGGTCGTCAGACTTGAATTTGTCTAGCATTATTTTCATAATTATTCAATCGAAAATGAACTCAAAAGAGCCTTAACATGAAAACCAAATTAGATTTTAAATAATGCAACTAAAAAGTAAAGAACTCTATTATTAATAAAATACATAATATCGTGGTTTTCATATTAAAATATTATAAAATAGTTGGTATCAATACTATCAATGAATGAAACGCTTAACTAGGAATATAAAGGGACTTACTAAGGGCTGATTTTTCAATAATCTGATAGCTTTTATCGGAGGAATAAATATTGCACCTTGACAGCTTTTGTATAAAATACAATAGACGACGTATATTTAATAACCTGATTTTAATAACCTAATTTTAATAACTGTTTTTAAAGAGTCATAAAGAACCCTGTAAGAAATCGTCACGTGTTACACCTCTCAACGAGGCATCCTCAGGATGACGATTGACTTGTTGCGAAGCCGGACACGACGTGTGGCCACGTTAAGCGCCGAACGCAAAATCGTCAATTACGTTAATTAACTAGCTTTTGTATAGCAAAACTGTCCTAATTATTCTTCGTATAAAATTAATGGGAGCAGTGGTGGCCCAGTGGTAACGGCCCCGACTTACGAGTTGTGAGTCGTGGGGTCGAACCCAAGCAGGCGCTTTACTTTGTGTAAATAATTTCATCACCACTGCTCTCAAAACGGTGAAGGAAAACATCGTGAGGAAACCGGCATGTCTTAGAACCAAAAATTCGAAGACATGTGACATCCACCAACCCGCACTGGGCCCGCGTGGTAGATTACGGCCCACTCCCTCTCACAGAGAGGAGGCCTGTGTCCCAGCAGTGGGAACATTAATAGGCTGATGATGATAAAATTAATCGGACTTTTGAAAAATCAACCCTAAATATTTTTATTAACATATAAAATAAATTGCCGATTGAGTATGCTAATAGGGTTAGGTTATAGCAGTTACATTTTTAAATGGTGGTATATGGTTTGTCTTAAAAAACGGGAATTTATCATCTGCACCAATATAGATATAATTAACATCATGTTTCTCCTGCTCTTCCTAATTTATTTGTGGTCAGTTCAACATCTCTTTTTTTCCATACTTCTCTATTAGTCGTCATCTCTGTAGTCGCCCCCCTTTCGACCCCTATCGTCTTTCACACAGATATATACTTCAAAATTAAACATACGTATCATTATTTTTCTTCGAACGGTGAGGCAGAGGTGTACATATATGTAGTACACCCACACATTTCGGCAGTTATGTTTAAGTCCCATGTAATAAGGGGGCGAGCATTGCCATCAACCGGTCACAAATCTCGACTCCGGTCTGCTACGGACAAATTCCAGATGGAAAAATTCAATAACACTTTGGCCCGACCTGGGAATCGAAACCAGGACCTCATGCTCAGCAGTATCGCATGCGACCACTAGACCAACGGGGTAGTCAAATATCAATATTTTCTTTTAAAATAGTGTCTTTGTCCATAATTAAAACAAATTAATGAAATCATCCTTACATATTATAAAACAAAGTCGCCCGCCGCGTCTGTCTGTCTGTCTGTCTGTCTGAACGCGATAAACTCAAAAACTGCCGAACGGATTTTCAAACGGTTTTCACCATTGGACGGAGTGATTCATGTGGAAGGTTTTAGTGTATAATTCATTAAGGTTTTGTGTAAATTGGCTGAAATATGACGGTTATTGTTGAAGATGTCGGAAAAAATCATGCCGACTGGGAGCTTTACTGGCGTGCGCTGCGTAAGTCGTGAGAGATAAATCAAATTTATGTTCTAGAGTATTGTATATCTTAAAAATTGCTACAAAAAAGTCCGCGATGGCATATGTCTATCTTTTAAGGGTGACCCACAATAACCATTTTTATCTTTCAAAATTGTATAAAATTTTCATTGTTTTTTCCGAAGCTATTTTGACCGGTATCTTATTAATCCTTATCCAATTAAATAGGTTATTTAAATTGGGCATTCAATTTCGATTAAAATATGCCTTTACATCACATCATTTAAATGAATAGTTAAGGAGATATCACAGTTTCAAAATTACGCGTAACAAAATAATTATGGTTGACCACGCGGGCGCTGTAGTAGCCTACCACTGCAACCGCTGAAAGTTAGTCAATGATCTTTTCCTTGGCTATTAGGTATGTATTCCCGGTAGAACGTTCCCGTGGGATATTTTGCGACATCCACGCGGGCGAAGCCGCGGGTAAAAGCTAGTAATTTTATAAAGGCAGTGTATAGAGTGCCACCATTGGCACTCTATCCCTATCGGATAAAGTGCCACTACAGGCACCCTAGTAACACCGCCTCGGCCCGGCTCAAGTGCCGCAAGCATTGGATTGTCATTGTCACTGTCACTAAGTCACGTCACTTGGTATTTTGTTTGATTGTCGAGGTTAGATCGCTGTAAAACACCACATTCCCAAAACATTACATTCTCTTGTGCCTAAACGGACCCTGGCACTTCGCCGGCCGCTACCGCGGCACCGCTCGCTACGCTCGCTCGGCTCGTGCGTTGTGTGGTCACAGTTCTAACCTAACCTAACCTAAATAACAAGTGACAGTGACAATGCAACGCTCACGGCACCCTAGCCGGGCCGAGGCAGTGACACTAGAGTGCCACAAGAAACTCGCGGCACTCTATACACTTCGTTTTATAAAACAATTTACTTGTTGTTTTTCAAACTACGTTTTTTTTTTTTTTTTGGGTGGGAAATCATCCAATGACTTCTCCCGCTCTGGGCGGAGCGGAAGGGCGTGTCAGACTTTTACTGACTAAAACCCACCCGTGTTCCTTCCCTTACCTAGACCAGGGCCACGGTTTCCCCTTAGGACTTATCCGCAACCCCGGTGGTAGGCATCGGCCCTGAAGGACCCCTTCAGCTTCGCTGACAACTCTTTGAGGCGCGCGTGGAACACTACGCGCCGTCGACCCGGGCTTGGTCCTGATCGGACGGAGAGCTACCCATCACTCTCCGTCCGCAAGCCCGCGCCTACGGTGGCCGGAAATCGGCGATCGATTCCCGACGCCCGGGGCGTCTACTACCGCGGCGGCTAGGGGCTCGAGGGAGCGACCTTAGTCTCTGCCTCTCGCGCCCCGCCTCCTCCTTTACGAGCATTACTGCTTCGCAGAAGGAGGTGACAGCCTGCCATGCCCTCTCACTCCGCACCATGGCCTGGACCAGGGCCGGACGTGAGAGGTCACTGCCGCCGATCGCCTGCACGAGGACACGGCGGTGCTCCACCCAAGCCGGGCAGACCTCCACCGTATGCTCCACCGTGTCCTCCGGGCGATCCACGCAGTGGTGACACCCGGGCGTTTCCTCCTGCCTGATCTGAAACAGGAACCTCCCGAAACTACCGTGTCCGGTGAGGACCTGCGTCAGGCGGTAGGTGAGGGCGCCGTGGCGCCTCTCTAGCCACTCCTCAAAGAGGGGACTTATCGCCGCAATTGTGGCGTGCCCAGATCTGGGTTGCGACAATCGCACTCTCCAAGCCGCCATGAGATCCTGCCGGAGCTCTGTCCGCTGTGCCGTGACTTGTCGCGGCAGCGGAGTTACACCCCGGCGCTTCATCTCCTCGCGCCACTCCCAGATGTGGGCGAGGACTTTCGCCTCCAGATCCCATGGCGGCGTTCCGGCAAGGAGGCTCGCTGCCTCGCCGGCGATCGTGCGGTATCCCCGCACTATCCGGGTGGCCATGACCCTTTGGGCCGCGTGCAACCGGCGGGTTGGCTGCAGCCTCAAGGTTGGCGCCCACACCGGCGCCCCGTAAAGGGCCATGGACCGCACGACCCCCGCGTAGAGCCTCCGGCAGGAGGCGTTTGGACCCCTTAGATTGGGCAGAAGCCGCTTCAAAGCAGCCCCGGCCCGCTCCAGTTTGGGAGCCAAACGTCGGAAATGCTCCACGAAGTTCCATCGACTGTCGAGGACGAGTCCCAGGTACCTCATCGTCACCTCGACGTCGATGTGAACCCCTCCTACCGTTATTTCGGAACCCGACGGTGGCGCGTTCCGAGGGCCATGAAAGCACATGACCTCGGACTTGTGCAGCGCCACCTCGAGTCCCAACTGCCGGATCCTGTCGACGATTGTCGCAACCCCGCGTGTCGCCAATTCGGCCGCCGCCTCGTGCGACCTCCCCTGCGCCAGGACCAGCGTGTCGTCAGCGTAGCACACTACGCTGACGCCGCTAGGGAGGTCGGCGCGCAGCACCCAGTCGTAACCGATATCCCACAGATATGGCCCCAGGACCGATCCCTGTGGGACACCGCACGACATCTCTCGCCGGTTCCATTCCCCCTGGTGACCGGGGTAGATGACGGCCCTGTCCGTCAGATAGGCCTCGACCAAACGACAGAGGTAGGTCGGCATCCGGTGATACCGGAGTGCCTCCCTGATGCAACTCCAGGGCAGGGTGTTGAAGGCGTTGGCGATGTCTAGAGACACCGCCAAGACGACCCCACCCCGGGCCACAGCATCCCCCGTCGTGAGGGCCCGCACGCGCATGATGGCGTCCACCGTAGAGCGCCCTTGGCGGAAGCCAAACTGGCCATCCGCCAAATCCGGCCCCACCCGCACCAGCTGCCCGACGAGGCGGTTTGCAATTACTCTTTCAAAGAGCTTGCCCACCTCGTCGAGCAGCACGATGGGCCGGTAAGCGGACGGAGAGTCCGCAGGGCGCCCCGGCTTCTTGATGAGGACCAGTTTCCCGGTCTTCCAACGAAGTGGGAACTGGCCCCTCTCCATGCATGCGCTAAGGAGCCCCCTTAGTCGAGGCCCGAGAGCCTCCATGGCCAGGACCCAGGCTTTCCCAGGTAAGCCGTCGGGTCCTGGGGCGGTATTCTTGGCACTCAGCCTACGTACCGCCACTCTCATTTCTGCCTCGGTCACCTCTGGGGCATCGTCGTCGTCGTCGTCGGCGGTGTGGTCCGCATCGGGCACCGCAGCAGGCGGAGCCATAGGCGGGGCGGGATGTTCCCCTCTCGAGGGGAACAGAGCGCTCACCACGTCCTCAACAAGCTCGGGTCGGAGACTCTGTGTCAGCGGGGGAGCCCATGGGCGGAGTTTCTCCCGCACCATCTTATATGGGCGTCCCCACGGGTCCCCGTCCAGAGTCCCCAGAAACTCCTCGCGAGCCAGTCCCCTGGCCCGCAGGATCCCTGCTTGGAGGACGTTCTTCGCCTCTCTGTACCTCTCGTACAGCTCTGCCTGAATGGCCTCCGTATCCGGAGGGCGGATACGGAGCCTGCGGTGCCTGGCGTACCGGCGTCGCGCCGCAACGCACGCTTTGCGCAGAGTCGTCAGCTCTGGTGACCACCAGTACACCTGGCGCCTAGCACGTCCGGGCTGGACCCGGGGCATTGCCACGTCGCAAATTGCGGACATGGCCTCCCGGTTCAAACTACGTTGGAGTCTACTTCCAGTCCTTTTAGCTTCTCAACAGAGAAGTTTCATAGGCTTCTTTCGTTTATAAGACAAAAACCATTACCACCTAATGGACTCATTTCTCAAGAATTCTTTAAATATGTTAAATAATAATAATAATGTAATGTAGATAAAATGGCGCCATCTACGCGTGCTCTGACATTAGGATTAAATACTGTAATTGAGGCAGATCTGCTTATGCTTTATAATATTTACTAAAGGTCAAGTTGCCAGGGTTCTGCTTAAGAGCGTTTATATAGAAAGAGGGCAACGTCACAAATAGCTGTCAAATATTTCGCTGTTTTGATTAATTTCTCGATGCAATATCGTAACACCGTACATTTAGTTTAAGCTGTAAAATAAAGTATTTGGAAACCTTCCAAATGCCTTTTTTTACACTTAAAACGGTTCCAACATCAAATTCAGTGTTATAATTGCAATTCATTATTAATATTCTAGTTCACTAGTTAGCGATGTTTCTTATTTCTATACAGTAATATTGCCAAATTAATCAAAACAGGTAAATATTAGACAGCTATTTGCGACGTTTCCAACTCTTTTATTTTGGATGTTACTCTTAGTACAACTCTAAGCAACTATAAACCTTAACGTCATTAAAATAGTGAAAATGGGGCTCCAGTACTTAGTAGATTTAATAGTAATAAGGTTCTTAACGCATCGTCGATATACACATTTTATATCTCTTCCATGAAAGCAAAAATGAATTAAAAAAATATTTATACATTTTATTAGCTGTTCGAATATTTCTGGACAAGTTTTTACGACCGTCATATTTATTCATCATAACGAAATATAAAGAGAAGCATATTGTGTGAAGTTTTGAACGGGAATGTAATTTTTTTTAAGGGAATTTTAGCAATTTTTAAAGAACCGTCTACGTTTTAAAATTAAATAAAATCAACTTGAGAGAAGGACCAAATTAACGAAAAACGGGTTAAAAAAATAATTGGTAGTCAGTTAGAAAGAAAGTCAACGAAATACTAAATTAAAATAAATTTAAAAATTCGCTGCTTGCAAGCAGGAGTCAACCATTTTGTTTTTTAAAATGTTTTCGAAAATATGTTTTTTTACTAAAATTAAGTGAAACAAATGATTCCAATTTAGTGCAATAAGAAACGATGAGCTGATAAAAAAAGAATAAAATTATGTTAGTTAAGGGTGTGTTAAAATTTAAGGTAACTGCGTTACAAGTTGGATTGTATGCTTTTCTTATATATAAAAGAGTTTGCAATGGTATTTGTTCGTTATTATTGTTACTACCCACATTTAAGAGATAAAGGGTGTAAAAAGACCTTTCACAAAGCCGTTATCTACGCATTTTGAACATCAAACTAAGTAACTTTCAGCAAAAATAATTGCTGAGAAACGTGTTTTTTTTTGTGTAAAAATTCGCTGTTTACAGTAGTGCGCAATGTAAATGTAATGGTAACCATACACGAAGTTTCTACTTGCGCAAGTTTAAACTTGCACAAGTCTGTGACACCGAATGGCTCGGATACTTGTGCTAATTCAACCCAAACACGTTAATGTATACTTGTGCAAGGCCAATTTTTCGCAAGTATAGCGTAACGTGTGTGGCATGCATAACGCACGCACAATATTGTGCATATGGGTGCAAAGGTACAGTACAACAATTTTCTTAAAGTCTCTCTGCAAGGTTCGTGTTGCGTCAGTCGTCGTATTTCTATTAGTTGCAGACCGGACGCTCTCAACCGACTTGGAAGTAAATATAGGGAAATATACTTCCAGGTTAATTGAGAACATCCAGTCTGCACCAAGTGCAAAGAGCAACTGATAGAAATCCGACGATTGACGAAACACGAAGTTTGCAGAGGGACTTTATGAAAATAGTGGTACTGTACAGGGATTGTGGGAATATTAAAATTTAAGTAATACATTCAAAACTTGTTTTCATAAATAAAATCGTCAAAAATGTTGGACCTTCAATATCTTCGTAACCAGACGGTTAAAGTATGGTTCAGGTAAAAAAACATATCATAATAATGGGAAGAACAAATTGACTCTTGGCTTCGTTAAAGCTTCGGCCAAACCTGAGCGACCACAACGCGGGACGCGGGAGCGCCATATTACACGAGCCCACGCTTATATGGCGCTCCCGCTTCGGTCCCGCGTCCCGCATTGTGATCGCTCAGGCTTGGCCGAAGGTTAAAGGTATTTTTACACCCATTGTTCCCTTCTCTGTCTCTGCGATGGAAACGCACCAGCGATGCCTCTGGTAGTGCAGATGTCTGGAAGCGGTTGTCTGGTGGTTTTCCACCCTATACCGTAAAAAAAAAACGTACATTTTAGTATTTCGTTTAAAAGTCTGAAGAAGAACATGTAAGTTGGTTTGAAACGGTTTTATTTAACTTTCATTCATTTTTCTAATCGAATGAATGTTTTCATAATGATTATGCATTGATATGATTTTTATCATCGTTATTTCTCTAATTAAATACAAATTCAGACACATAGATCTAGGGGAGCGCAGATGTGAGAATTTTCTGATGACATTGAATAATTCACTTTGTCGTTATTGGCATTAAGTGCAAAGTTGTATGGATATCGACGAATACATCCAAAGAGTCTCTTTGGCAGTCCTTGCATTTGCACCTTATGATACTGATTTTAAAGTTTATTATACAATGTCATATAAAAATCTGCTCTGTGCATTAAAAAGACAATTTTTCATTTTAAATTGACATATTTAATCAAAACCATTTGTATTATATTTTATTAATATGTTTTTCTTCTACTAACATGCTAACTAACACTGGAGACGAGGTAATTTCAACTAATACGTTTTGGAGTGTGTTTTTTTAATATATTTATGTTATTTTATGTTTTTTGCATGGTCGATACCTACTACAGGGTCATTTTAATTAGAAGATGTTTATTTATTCTTGCAAAAAAAGTATCGCATGCAGAATTTGAAAATCGATAAAACAATTCATATTAAAAAAAAACAAATAAAAAAAAGATTGTCTAAACTCGTAACTTCTAACTCGTGACTACAGCTGATAACGAGGTCAACGGCCGCAGATAAATTGAAATTAAAAGTGTTGAAAATCATTTAATTAAATTTTATAGTGTTTAGATATCCATACCCTTCACGTCTTTTGAGTTTCGCCAGCTAATTTAATTTGATCCTGTATTATATTTTATTTATAAGTGCGACAGTAAAAAAAAATGAGTTAGAAGGTTTTTTTATAGATATTAATGTTTTCTACGATGCATTGTTTTATCGATTTTCAAATTCTGCATGCGTTCTCTATTTAACTACAACATAGCTATTTTAAATCATTCTACCGGCTATCGTGTTGAAAATGACACATTTTCTAGTAACTAATCTGCTTTGCCTTCAACAGCAAAACTGTCGGAAGAATACCGGTCGTCTATTAGGTTTAAATTGATAAAATCTTCGTGTTCTTGTTTTGTGAACAGTGTTCAATTCGGCACGAAAGCGTATGGAATGGTTGAGAATATAGCTCTATACCCAACATACCAGAGATGTTGACGAAATAAATGTTGGTCCTTCTGGTGGAGATTAAAAAATATTGGACAGGGTATTTTTTTCTTTTTTTACGTAATCAAAAGATTACGGCAATACATTGAGTTAAAATGTGGCATGACGTCACTCCCCGGTAGATTTTATACTGATTTGTGACGTAGCGAACCCCCCCACTCGCCAACTTTAATGAGTTTTATCTAAACCATTTTTAACCGACTTCCAAAAGGAGGAGGTTCTCAATTCGTCTGTATGTTTTTTTTTTTTTTTTGTATGTTTGTTACGCGATTTCTCCGTCAATTGTGGACCGATTTTAAAAATTCTTTTTTTGTTTGAAAGAGTATGCTCCCGAGGTGGTCCCATACCAATTTTATTAACTTTACTTGGATAGTTTTTGAGTTAGCTTCAATAATACGTATTTTTTCCACTTAGTTTATATGGTGATAATATGATAACTTCCAATCACTGTTATTTACATAGCAGGTTAGTGGTATTCGAATTTGTATGGGGTAGGTACCACCACTAAAAAGTGCAAAATAAAAACTTTTTACAAAAAAAGAACAACCGACTTCCAAAAAAGACACTACAAAGTCAAAAATAACTTTAATTTCGGAAGTCGGTGGCAAAAAACGAAAGTTCAAAACCAAACACACCGACTTCCGAAATTAAAGTTATTTTTGACTTTGTAGTGTCTTTTTTGGAAGTCGGTTGTTCTTTTTTTGTAAAAAGTTTTTATTTATTAATTTGATAAAGCAAAAATTACGTGTCTAATATTTTTTTATTATCTGACTGACGGACTAGTTTTTTTTTCCCAGTCAACATCTCTATTGGTAACATAATTTCGACTAGTTTTCGAGCATAATTTCTAATATCTATAATCATTGTTCACAGGTCTTCTTCGTTACAAGGTCGACTTCCAATCGATGCAGCTCGACGACGAAGAGATCGATAACCTGTACGACATCGACGACTATTAAACGCGCGTCCGTCGCATCTGTCGCAACTGTGTGCCGTGTCGCACGGATGCGTTCGATATGTGCCTTTACTTATAAATACAAGGTCAACTTAAATTAGCTAGTAAAACTTCAGAGGTGTTACAAAAAATATATTTTTACCTCACCACTTTAAGCTACCATCTCTATTTTGGCTTAGAAATATATACCTGTGTCTGTAGGTTTCGCTCGTTATTTTAATTTGACCTTGTATTATGGTGGCATACTGTCATATTTTAATGCTAACTTATTAAAATACTAGATTTCGCCCGCGTGGAATTTTTAAGTTATCCCACGGGAAAATAGGTACTACCGAGATAAAAAGTATCCTATAGGTTAATCCAGGCTATAAACTATCTGTGTGCCAAATTTCATCCAAATCCGTTCAGCCGTTTTTGCGTGATTGAATGACAAACATACAAACTTTCATATTTATAATATTATTTCTTGCTGCACCCCGCGGTTTCACTCACATACAAACTGGTTGTCAGACTTTCGGGCTTATGACGACTCGGTAACGACTGTCAAAGATCCACGAATCAAATCAAAGACAGCCGTGACCAACGACTTAACGTGCTTTCCGAAGCATGGAGGAGTGTCTGTATGTAAAGATGATCACCCATCCACTGACCAACCCCGGCAAGCGTAGCTTAACCTGATATATTGACCCGTGCGGCTGTTATTACTTAGCCACGAGCTCCTAAATACTTGACAGTATACCACCATATTTATTAAAAGACTGACAGTTTGCAATATAAATATATTATCTGTTGTCTGTTGCTGAATGAGTTTTAAAAGAACTGTTGGTCTAGAGGCGTTTTGCCAGTGGTTTAACCATAGACCGAAGAAACACAACGAGAGGTGTCGTGGGACACCCCGTTGAATAGTTCCTGTAGCTTTTGCACACTTGGCGAATGAGATCACGACAATTTTTTATGGGTCATATTATTTCCTTTCGCTTTCCTGCAATCAAAATCAAATCTGTGGAAGTGATTTCGTCAAAAGGGACGGAAGTGTGTAACAGGAAGCCGGGAAACGCGCGCTATTTGACCACTGACCGCATGCGGTGCCGGAGTTGGCCGTCAGAAACGACCTTGACAAAGCCTCGCCCGTCTAATGTTGCTTATTACCAAGGCGAGATGTTACACATCTTATACGACTACTGTAGGCTCGCTCGTTTTTTCACATTAACAAAGTCGTTGCGGTCAAAATGTTACACTTGTTCGGTCTAGCCCTCATTCGCTAACCTTACTAATAAACGTTGTATAGCGTCTGTATAGTTACACAACGCTTTGTCTTCTTCTTTCGAATGTGAAATTACTGATGACTGAAAGAGAGAAATCTGTGTGTAACTATACAGGCGATATACAACGTTTTTTTGTAAGGGGGTCAGTGTGCAGAGTAGAACGTGCTATAAAGAAGTTAGTTCCAATAAATAAACGTTACTAACCCAACAAAATCGGAGAATTTTACTTGTGTCTTCAGTTGTTGTTTTTCTTCTAATTTATGTTTTTTTTTTAAACACTGTTTTTTCCAATGCACTGTAGACATTGCCAGAATAGTCGAAAACGGCTTTACTTGCCATTTAATAAAAATATAATAGAATATCTTAACCAAAGTGTGGGCTAAGTAACGATTATCATTTTCGGCTTTATAATTGTTTTACCATCAAAATATTAGGTGCAAACAATATTAATGATAGACAATAACATTACGCTAATGTTTCCCGAAGTAAGGCAGAGGTTTGTTATATAAGTACACCCACATTTCGCCAGTTATGTTCAAGTCCCATGTAATAGGGGGCGAGCCTATTGCCATAACCGGGTAGACAACATAAGTATAGTTTTAATGTTAATATAAAAACTGTAATGTCAAGTTATTCAATAACTGATAAAATGCGAATGGAGGGTTCTGTATTTAAAAATACTCATAAAATGACCTCTTCCTTTTTTGAAGCCGGTTAGATAGAGAACCTCAGCACATGGCTGCTAAAGGAGTTTTTATAAGAAAAGTATTATTTGTCTAAATTGTTTGCATTCACATATTTATCACAATGTTTCATATAATAATAGCAGGCTATTACTGTCCCACTGCTGGGCAAAGACCTCTCATACAGAGAAGGCACGAGCATTGACCACCACGCTTGCCCAAGACGGGTTGCCCTTATTGCTAATAAAAAAAGACTGATTATAAAACCTTTGTCACAAGAAAACCACTGGCTTACACCTAAAGGCTCAATTCATATTGAAATGGTAGCGGCCGGCAGGTCGAGTACGCGGCACCTCGCGCCGCCGCGAGGCTCCGCGCTCAGCCGCCCGCTATTCGAGCGTCCTTTGGTCCAGCCATAGCTATTGGAGCGCATAGTAGTGTCAGCGAGTTTCTATTTTTTTTTAATATGACACATAAAGTTTATAATGCCTTGTCATTTAAACTGCTCGCCGCGTCGCTGCCGGCCGCTGCCATTGCAGTCTGAATTGAGCCAAAGTATTGCTATATATAGGACACGGCACACATTCTCGACTACCAAGATCGCATTTGGAACTTCGTTTTCGTATATAACTTAAATTACTAGCGCGTAATTAGTCGCAAAAGATCGTCAAACAGTCCATTGCAATAATTAGAACATGACAGTATTTTGTTGACGATCGCGCGACTAATCGCAAAATCGCAATCGCTCCGAGCTCCTAATGCGATCTGTTATTTTAAAAACCAACCAAGACATCTTGTATTTTTTTGTTCTCATTAAAAAAAATACACGTTATTAATTATTATAATAGTATATGATTTCCTATGTATTAGCTAATAACACCTGCACAGGTTTTTAAAACTATTTTATTTGTTATATTGTATAATAATATTGATAATAAACTGGCGGTTGGTGGATCACGTCATTTCTTTTCTTACTTTTTAACTTTATTTACCCTCTGACAAATCCTACTGCAAGCCTTAGACCCGGACTGGACCAAAGCGGAGACGAGACGAGAGGAGAGATGTGTTTTAAACAACCAATAGAATTTCGTTATTCCCATATCTCGTCTCCACTCGGCTTCAGTGGATACCAATGAACGTAGATTTCTCATATTTTAATGGCGCGGTCGAAGCGGAGATGTGAGCTGTGCCTCGCCGAGATTGAGCTGGGCGGCGTTACAAAACGGAGATGTATTCTGTGGCTTGCAAGGTGACGACGGCGCGCAGCGGAGACTAGAAGAAATGTGAGCGGTCAATATGCAATGCTCTCCTCAAGCAGCTCAGTTCCGCTCTAGACATCACTCATCTCCGCTCTAGCCAGCGCACATATCCGCTCTAGCCAGCACACGTCTCCGCTCTAGCCAGCACACATCTCCGCTCTAGCCAGCTCACATCTCCGCTCTAGCCAGTACTCATCTCTGCTCTAGCCAGTACACATCTCCGCTCTAGCCAGTACACATCGCTCTAGCCAGTACTCATCTCCGCTCTAGCCAGCACACATCGCTCTAGCCAGTACTCATCTCCGCTCTAGCCAGCACACATCCGCTCTAGCCAGTACACATCTCCGCTCTAGCCAGCACACATATCCGCTATAGCCAGTACACATCTCCGCTCTAGCCAGTACACATTGCTCTAGCCAGCACACATCTCCGCTCTAGCCAGTACACATCTCGGCTGTAGCCAGCACACATCCGCTCTAGCCAGTACACATCTCCGCTCTAGCCAGTACACATCTCCGCTCTAGCCAGCACACATATCCGCTATAGCCAGTACACATCTCCGCTCTAGCCAGTACACATCGCTCTAGCCAGCACACATCTCTGCTCTAACCAGTACGGTTATTATCTGTGCCAGTACACATCTCGGCTCTAGCCAGCACACATCCGCTCTAGCCAGTACACATCTTCGCTCTAGCCAACACACATCTCCGCTCCAGTTTAGACAGTACGCATAAGGCTAGAGATGAGTGAGGATTCGTAGCAAGGGATGTGTGTGAAACTAACCAATTACATCGCTTCACTGTCATAGCTTGAGCTAAGTTATTGGTTATTTTTACACACATCCCTCGCTACGCATCCTCGCTCATCTCTGGTGGAAATGCAGCCACTATGCATCTCCGTACAGCTTCGGTGGATACACCCTAGCTGAAACATGAATGTCGTCTTGTCCAGTGCATTCAACGGATGACGATGAATTTTTCACCATCACTTATAACATTTATTCTGTGTACTTACGTACCTATAATATAACGAAGAAGGGGCTGAGTCTTACAATAATATTTTGTAAAAAAGACATACCTAACAATAAAATTCATATAATTGGGACGTGGCGCCATCTAGCGGATGCTCAAGTCAATTTGTGTTCGTTGACAGTGCAGATTCATATTTCGTAAAGTTTGCGTTATTAGACGTAGTTCCTAGAAATAATGGTAGATGTCGTTACGAGTTCTTTTTACTAAATTGTAACAAGAGATGCGAGGGGGCGAGCCTATTTCTACTCCGGCACAAAAACAGCCCGTTTTCTCAGAAGCCCACGTTCAGGAAGCAGACAAATTCAAATCAAACCTTTCTAATAATCGTAGATGAGTTAGTCGTGAATGAGTAAGATGACATTGCAGATTGCAAGTTACAAAGAAAGGTATTAAAAAACTGTGCGGGTCCAGTGAATTACTGGTCGCACGTGTAAACCCGTGCAAGTAACTCGAACTTGCTAAAGTAAAATGCACCGTGTGTAAACCCCCAATATGGGTATTGGAGCCGTAGCAAATGAACTCGAGCTCATTTTGCAAATCATCATTGGTAGTTAAGGAACAAATTGCTTCATCATCTTGCTTTGATTCTTGGTTCTTCAAAGTTTTTGGGATTTGCTTGCAGAGTTCGCCTAATATACCTACGTCATAAGTTCATAACCAAAGCGATCCCCCGAGCCTTAACGAAAGCGATCTGTCGCGCGAATTCACGATTCGCGCAGTTATATTATTACATCCAGTCTATCGCAGTCCACTGCAGCACATAGGCCTCTCCTAGAGTGCGCCACAACACCCCGTGCTCCGCCTTCCGCATCCAGTCTGTCCCAACCACCTTTTTCAGGTCGTGGGTCCATCAAGCTGGAGGGGCGCGGGCGTCCTACACTACGCTTGCCGATACGCTGAGCCTACTCCCTAAGCGACATCCGTAGTTACGGGCGCTTCATCTCCGACTCACTTACGGTACCTATGTCCGTAGTCCGGTATTACGCTTAGGGAGAAGCCGAGAAGGCCCGCTGGAGTCGTCTGTTCCACCGGCCATTCCATTCCATTCTTTGAAGGGCGGTCATGTTATGACACTCTTTTGTTCGGAAAGCTGGTAGGTGTCTTCCGTTATCGCGCGAAAATGAACGCAAAGGTCGTTGTGGACCCTGAGGTTGGCAACCGTAGGTACTCTAATATAGAGAATTTGTACCTACTCTCACGTACTACCTATTTATACGACTGAAATTTTTCGTCGGTTATTTAAAAAAAATCTGCTGTTTCATAGACAAGTGCAATACCTACGCGGTCAAAATGGAACAGCAGATTTTTTTTTAAATAACCAACGAAAAATTTTTTAACGCAGGGGATTCAGAATCATGTACTGAATCCATGGTAACAGCTGGCTTCGCGTCGATGTCCCTGACACCCTGTATACTTTATAATCCACTTGTAGATAAGCAATAGAGTTCTCTCAAATACTCTATTTAAAACTTTGAATTGAATTTAATTAATTCCTGCAATTTCAGTATTTATTGATTCACTTATTTCATTATGGATGACCAAAATTTTCGATCATTTGCATGACAAATAGCAGCTGCAGTAAACAGTTTGTATTATACCTAACCACTTTTTTGCTTATAATGCCATCCTTATACCTACGGTATAAAAGTCGAAATCGGTTGAACGGACTGTAAGAAATGTTTATTTTAATGTCTAATCTTATTTCTAATGAAGTATAACTGGCGAATTTGGGTTTTCTATGTACACCTCTGCCTTATCCTAGTTATCCTTCAGGAATTCTAGTTGATGTAAATTAAACTACCTAATAGTAGTAGGTACTTACCGGGTACAAGGAAAATATCAACAAAACTATGGGCGACTAACCAAAAAGTTCCACTGGCCTCTAACTGACGGAAAAATACTCAAAAGATTGCGCAAAAACTACAGTGACGCAATATCGAGAACTTGGTTCGTTTCGAAAGTTTAACTTTACGTTTATTTTTAACTACAGTTAAATAGATGCATTTTGATGTCTAAACGAACATAAAAATAGGCGAAAGGTTTACCATTGATTGACCGACGAAGATAAGATACATTATTGGGATTGTCATGTTGTTTTTTTTTATTAAACTCAAAACTGATTTCTTATTAGGTATCACCATCATCAGCCTAATCTGCGTTCGCAATTCATTTGCAAAACATGTAAACAAACACGAATTTTAGGAAAAGCAACTTTAGGTACTCTAATGCCTACACATAAGGTTCAGTGTCCGCTACAACTTCATATTTTTTTATGAAGTCAGTCTAAAATCAACTTTATTTACACTTGCATAAAGTTGATGTCAGTCTAAGTGGAAAACTCGTAGTTGTTTACATGTTTGGCGGATACATTGAAAACGCAGATTACAGAAGTTCACTGCTGGGCCTGTCCAATTCCTAACCACTCAGCTCGATTCTCGACAACTCTCATCCACCTGCTACCAGCCACCCTGCGAAGATCTTCGCTCCACCTAGCCTAAGGACATCCTACCTTGCGTTTGACGATTCGCGGTCTCCACTCAAGAACACGTTTACCCCAACGACCATCGGTTCTTCGCCTAATATGGCTGGCCCATTGCCACTTCAGCTTGCTTATTCTGTGATCTGTGTCAAATTTTGGATCTCTGCCGGATCACCTCGTTCCGGATTCGATTCCTCAGAGAGATTTCAAGCATAGCTCGCGAGTCGCGACCTTGACAGATTTTGTATGGCTAATCTGTCAAAAACTAACAATGGAGAAGGAGAGACCATTGTGACGTTTGTAAATTAGTAGACTTGGCCCCCAGTTGTAGTGCCAACATTTTACCAGATCAGGTTGGTATGTTTTAAGCCCCATAGGTCCAGATTGCGAACTACTACTTCTGAGAATCATAATGAGGGATCTAACACTCATGTGTTAAATCCTCGGTTTGGAATTTTTCAGCGTACGTGTCCTCCCTACGCTCAGCAGTCGCACTTTGATTTCTAAAAGTCAGAATGCAGATGCAATGTAGGTACCTACCTACAGGCACGTATCCAGACTTTAGGTTCGGGGGGGGACAAACATTGAAACAACCATGTGAACTGTGTGAAAATCGCTGTAATCACTGTACTATAATTTTCACTGTACTATACTATAATTATATAAGTATTTTTCTGTTTCCGCTGGCAGCCATTACGTCTAGTACCATATCAGGATCTGGCGCCAAAGCGGAATGAATAGACAATAGAGCGAGACCAGTAAGCCTCTCGCCCGCCATTCTATTCCTTAGGAAGGATTTTATTCTCTTTAGGCATGAAAATGACCGCTCCACAGATGCCGTTGAAACCGGAAGGGTGGCCAGAATATGACTTTGTCACACGTGTCTAAAATTTCCATAATTTCGACTGGTTTCTTATCTGTGTTTTTCCACTTGGCACACCACATACTGTACTCTGCTTTTATTAGTGATTCTCCAACACTTTCTTCCCAATAAATTTTCATATTTTCTAATTCACTTATTTTCCTCACGTCCACATTTTTCGGAAGAATAATTTCTAAAGAAGAAAGCAGCTCTCTTTGATTCGCAAATCTATCATTCATGCCAGATATCAAATCGTCCAAGCACGGTATAAAAATAGTTCTTCTGAAGTATTCTTCAGCAGTATCGCTGGGAGGGTTGCTTCGTGCAGTTTGGTGGGCAGTAACTCGAGGACGCTGAATTTCTATTTGCAAGACATCTTCCGCTATTTTGCAGCATGCGTTATATATTTCTGAGAATACCGGGTTAACATCGTCACGTATCTCTTTTAGTTTTCCGATAATGTCATCGGAAAATTTCATAGCAGAGGCCAGGTCGTGTGTAGGGTTCTGCAAATATGCTGACAGTGGGAGAGTATAACTGAAAAATCTTTCACAGGTTTTTAGAGAAATCAAGAAACTACTCTTTTCCATCGCAGCTATGAGTGTAGAGACAGTTTGGGCGACAGTTCTGTTTGTGTAGGATAGTTCTCTTAATGTAATGACAATAGGTTCGAGTAACTCACCAAATACATTTATAGAGTCGTGACGTTCTATAAATCTAGTGTCACGGGTGCGCCAAAGTTCACCTAAATTTTCAACTCCGATAATTGGTAATCCGAAAATGTTCTTCCTAACATTTTTCATCCTAACAATCACAATTCCTAACTACTCTGTCTCTAATGTTCATAATTCCGAAGCATTCAACTTCATAATGTCAGAAGCAATAATCATCTATTATACTTTTATTTGTTTTCCTATATTTTCTCAACATAACCATCTTTTACACTATTATTCAAAGTCATATCTTTTTTGTTTAGATTAGGATTAGGTTAGGTTAGGTTAGAACTGTGACCAACTACGCGCGAGCCGAGCGAGCGAAGCGAGCGGTGCCGCGGCAGCGGCCGGCGAGCGCTACCTCGAAATTGGTCGTGGATTTTTCTAAGTATTTTTTTCATAGTGCCCCCAAGACGACACTTTGACCTGAATTTCATTAATTTAAGACAAAAATCAGTAAAACGACCGTTAATCATTCTAAACAGTTGGTTTTTAGACATAATTATCTCAGGTATAATTAAAGTAATAAATATGTAACAACAATAACCAAAAATAAAATGGCTAAATGTAAAAACAGTTGTATTGTAATAACAAGAAATAGTTTAAAAACAAACCTTTTCCTTCAAAGCATCTGGTTCATGATTATGTTCTCTCAGTAGGATAAAAGCGTTTTATGATAAAAAACAGTAGGAGTTTAAATATATTTACGTTAATGATATTATTAATTACAATTTTCGGAAACATGAGTGTTATGAACATAGCCGGTAGCACTACAAATAGTATGAATGAAAACTTTAGGATGAAAAATTTTAGGAAGAGTGATCATTCGGATTACAAATCGTTAGGAAGAACAATTTCGGGTAAAGAACTTTAGGTGAGCCAATATGGACCCCTAGTGTCACACATGCCGACCAGTCTTTTTTTCTTACTTTCTGGTGTGAGCTTTTTCACATTTTCCTTGAACTGTTTCCCGGCCATTGCATTGTTGCGAAGTAAATTGCAGACTTCCTTCACAACGCCTATTGAATTTCTCACCTCGGGAACTGAAAGAGCTTTTGAAAGAACTAGGTTCAGACGATGTGCTGAGCAATGTACGTATGTGGCCTTAGGAAATTCTTTTCTGATTCTCGTCTGCACACCACTGATGTGTCCTCCCATGGTAGCAGCTCCGTCATACCCCTGACCAACTAGTTTATCGAGATTCAAACCAATCTCATGACATTTCTTTAAAATTTCTGCACTTATATTTTCGGCACTTAGGTCGTGTATTTCAATGAAACTGAGAAAGTCCTCCCTCAAAATACCTTTATAAACGTATCTCGCACATAAAGACAATTGCTCAGTTCCACTCACATCTAAAGTTTCATCGCCAAGAATCGCGAAACACTCTGAACTATTTATTTCTGTCACAACTTTTTTCTGAATTATCTTTCCGCAAGTATCTATTATTTCATTTTGAATAATAGGGCTAAAATACGTTGCATTTTTAGGGGTTGTAATGATATGATCTTTCAGGATATTATCATAGCTTGCTCGGTATCGTAGCAGAGCCCTGAATTTTCCATCTTTACTAAGTGGCTTTTCTAAAGTCAATGGTCCACTGTCTTTGTCTCCACGAAGCGGCAACTCTTGCTCTCCACAGAAGATGATAGTTGCGATTATAGGTTTTAGTGCTGTTCTATTTCTTTCCTTTTCTTTGAGCCTTTGATCATTAAGCAGCGATGCAACGTCTATAGCTGCTGAATCCATTACGCGTAAGAAATTTTCTGCGCATAACTTAGAAAACTGGTGATATTTAGCAGCAGAATGTTCGCGAAATCTCTCTGTTGCATCTTTCCAATTATCAAATGGTTTGCTGACAAAACTTCCAAGTGTTTGGTGGGAACCTTTTCCAGCGGTGCCTGATGAAAAGACAACGCAATATTTGCAGAACACACCATTCCTCCTCGGCGAATATGTTAACCATTCCCATGATCCCATCCATTATCTTCGAAATCTAAGTTTCCTCTTTCCAAAGCTACTAGCCGGAAACGAAAATGACGCATCTGGGACAAACGGCTGTGTAATAATATTTTTTTTCTGTTCATCTGTGAGTACAAGAGGAGGATACTGTGTGTTATATATGGCATTAGAAACCACGCCGATATCAGGAAAAGTTTCACTTATAATCATTGTATCTAAACTGCACGTTTTTGAAGTTGAACATTCTCCTTCATCTCTACATCTTCCAGCCGGTTCGGCTGAAATCACATTTTTTTCTGTAAATTTTGACGAAGTTGTTTCTAGTTGTCTACTATCAACAGCAGAAGCCATGCTTGGAGTAGTTTTTTCCTCGCTAGTAGTAACAATTTTTTTTGCCACTGGCTTGAAAAAGTTGTCAATTCTCTTCATTTTAGCAGCAGCAATTTATATACGTTCAAACAAGCACAAATCAAGAAGCACTCACATTTCACACATTACTTTACTTTATTTAAGTAATCTGTGATGGATAGGGCGAACGGTCCAACAAATGATGACGTCTGCAGGTCAAAAATTGTCCAACACTATCTCACGTACGTAACGGACTGGCGATTTGGCGAATCCAATGAAAACAGTGGTTTTGAAGTTTTTTTCCTTTATTTCACGGCACGGGCAAAGTATCAGGTGAACCAAGTCGGAAGGAATTTACTCTACTCTCTATGAAACTGAAACCAATATCAAAATAAACTGGTCTATTGCACTATACTGTCACTATTGCAGAGGTATTTCACTTTTCTTCTCGCTTGTCGCTCTCGATTCTCACTTGAATCGCTCTCGAAATAAACTGACATGCAGGTTGCCGGACTCCCGCCCCCGCCGTATTTATACTACATTTTCGTATTCTGGAACACTGTGGAATATTGCGCCATCTACTACCTGGTAGCAGAAAGTTATGGAAGCTTCTCGATATTTCGCTACTCAACGCGACGATCTTTCTACTATTAGTTTTTCTACTCGACGATAGATGTCGTTCATTACTGTTTTCGTTCTCGGTTTCTCTCTAAATAGGTTAGATGGCACTACTAGTAACGTCGCTTACATAATCAGATCAAGATCTATCTATTTTTATTTTACCTACTTATTGAAAGAACACGCAAGCGAATAAATAAACAGATGGCTTAAAACGTTTTTTTTTTTCAGTCAGATTTCGGGGGGGGATAAATCCCAACTATCCCCCCCTCTGTATACGTGCCTGCCTACCTAGAAGGAAAGAAAAAGTATTTATTGGGACAGGCACCTACATGCCTACTACTAATTCCGTGCAAATATGCTCATCTTGACGTAGTTACATCTTTATTCTTTTTTCAAAATCTTCAAGATTAAAGAACCGTATACATTTTATAAAATTTTTAGTTCATTGAATTTTCAAATTGAGCAAAAACTGCTGACCATGGATAGCAAAATATAATGAAGTGTACTGAATACTTACTTTACTTTCAAAAAACGTAATATTGCGGCAAACGAATTTGTTTTTTTAAATGACCTTTTTAAGTTTTTGGCTGAATGATTTCCATGAATTGTGTTTGAAAAAAAAAGTCAACGAATTTGACGTTTCGTTTCGCGGCAAAAGTTTTGCAATAATTTGAGCTCAAAACTGTACAAGTAGTCGGACTCGGTAGGTACCTATACCATTATTAGAAAAGGGAATGATTTTATTCTAGTGTGAAACTTATGTACTTACATACTTAAGTCGAATTCTTTACCTGGCTACGGAAAAATATGAAGTTAGGAAACCTTGTTTTGCCGGGCACGTTACGAAAAAGTTAAGTAGATAGGTAAGTAATATTAATTTCTATAGACTACGCACTGTGATATTACCACCACCACGTCCACCACCCATCACCCACAACCCATCCCATCACCATTCCTTTATATTTTAGTAAGGAATACGTATCCCACGCTTACAGATACTTATATCTTTAAATTAAATACACTTAGAACAAAACTGAGTCAAAATCATTAAATATCAAAGTAGGTACGATGTTCAAAACAAAGTTTGCCCTCATATAACAGATTTAGTGAAGAAGGTTAACTCCAAATCGTTTTTAACCTACTTAAAAAAGCAGAAGATGCTCAGTTCACCGGAATCTTATTTTTTTTATGTAAGTATTTTCCCCGATTACTTGAAGACGGCTGGACCGATTTGGAAAATATGTAAGTAGTTCCTCAAACTCAAACTCAAAGCATTTATTTCAAATAAACCAATTACAGGCACTTTTGAATTGTCAAGGGGTCGGTCAGTCAGAAAAGATGAAGCTAGATGCCCATAGGTGGTCTCACTCATATAAATTGTATTAACTTTGTTATAAAACTCGTAAGTTGGGACCGATACCACTGGACTACCACTGCTCTCTGCTGTTATGTTAAATCATCATCATCATCATCATCAGCCTATTAATGTTCCCACTGCTGGGACACAGGCCTCCTCTCTGTGAGAGGGAGTGGGCCGTAATCTACCACGCGGGCCCAGTGCGGGTTGGTAGATGTCACATGTCTTCGAATTTTTGGTTCTCAGACATGCCGGTTTCCTCACGATGTTTTCCTTCACCGTTTTGAGAGCAGTGGTGATGAAATTATTTACACAAAGTAAAGCGCCGGCTTGGATTCGAACCCCCGACCTACAACTCGTAAGTCGGGGCCGTTACCACTGGACCACCACTGCTCTCGCGATCAAACTTTACCTTCTAGATATAACTTGCAACGTAACAGACGAAATAACAAAAAAGAAACAAGTTTTTTATCAATAAGTGTTTTTATTCACGTTTTTTGGTGCTTGGTAGGTATTTTGTACAGTTGTGTGAGGTAAGCGAGCCAAAATTAGAAAGCCAGCATTTTTTGATGCTATTTTTAGCCTGCCCGCCATTAATAAGCATTTTTTAAATAAACTTTACGCGTTCAAACCGGTTTTATAATATTTTTGGAGTTGATTTTGTAATATGGCTTCTTGCAAGTGATAAACTGGTGTACTGTTGTACTTACTGATTATATTTTTTCAGAGTAGCTCTTGGCTAATTAATTACCTACTTACAGCCGCATTGGTCACTTGCCGCAGTTGGTCCGTGGCAATCGATCAATGATCTTGATCATCCATTACATTTCAAGGCAGTTCCGAATGTCATTCCTAGATTTTTGACAGTCGTTACGGGTAGTTAACTAGTTATAACACTGACTTAATAAGTGGGATGTTCCTTGGTAAGATTGGTAGGTACCTAACCCGATAGTTTTACTTACCTAGCTACTTCTAGGTTGTGGAGGTCAGAAAGGCACTCCATGTTTACATGGAGCGACTGCCTTTCTGTTCTGCTGCCTGTTCTTCTGCCTTGCTGTGCAGCTGCATCCGATTAGACTGGAAGCAGGCAGATTTTATACACGTGCTGACTTCGACCTTCCCCTTATTTTGTTTATGTTATATTTTCCAAATTAAAAGATAAAGAAAAAAAAACATAATTTAAGTACTTTAAAAAATACTTTTATCTATGGCACGCACGCCGCGATAATGTCGATGACGCTGTTTTTTTTTTGTTGTTTTTGTTTTTTAATTTCGGCGATAAGTAAGTAGGTAAGTACCTACTAAAATTAGCCTAACTTCGTTTGTAAAAATATAAAATGGACGTGTGGCACTCGGGGACTGCCCCGGCGAAGCTATTGCATAGCATTTTTTATCAACTTACGCAATTGTAAAATATTAACCCGAATACAAGAAATAGCAATGATGACATTGACAGGAACTGTTATTCACATTTATAGTTTTTAAAACTTGACACAACGTAATGGCCGGGAACATCAAACTAATAAAAAGGTTTTAATTTACTTAACTATTAATAGTCAAGGATCATTCGTCTAAGTAAATTTGAACTTTATTGTCAAACAGTTAAACATAATTTTCAATACAACATTCTCGTATCATTCGTCTAAGTAAATTTGAACTTTGTTGTCAAACAGTTAAACATAATTTTCAATACAACACTCTCGTATCATTCGTTTAAGTAAATTTGAACTTTGTTGTCAAGCAGTTAAACATAATTTTCAATACAACACTCTCGTATCATTCGTTTAAGTAAATTTGAACTTTGTTGTCAAGCAGTTAAACATAATTTTCAATACAAAACACTCTTTTCTTAGGTAGTATTTTCGTTACGAAATTTCTGGATTAGGTCTCCACGCTCAAGGCCCGCGATAGAAGCTATGCAATAGCTTAAAAAAAACAATATGGGTCGTGTTTTTTTTTGTCTTATCGGAAACTCGGTCGTTTCGTTTGTTTTTATGGTTCCGTACCTCAAAAAGAAATAGAGAACAAACCCATACAGGATTACTTCGATGTCCGTCTGTCTCTCTGTCAAGAGCTCAAGACCCTTTTTCTCAGGAACGCCTGGAGTCCTGGAGGTATCAAGTTTAAATTAATATCTATCAAATAGGTCTACGAACTGCGATCCCTTGAAGCTCTAAAAAATCAAGCTTCTGATTCTAAGTCAACGTAATAAATAAATACGGCCCTAATATGCGACATATTTTCATCAATCAATCAATCTGCCTAGCCTTTTCCTAACTATTTTGGGGTCGGCTTCCAGTCTAACCGGATGCAGCTGAATACCAGTATTTTACATGGAGCGACTGCCTATCTGACCTCCACAACCCAATATCTGGGTAATACGATACCCCTTGGTAAGACTGGTGTCAGACTTTCGGGCTTCTGACGACTCGTAACGACTGTCAACGATCCACGAATGACAGCCGGGACCAACGGCTTATCGTGCTTTCCGAGGCACGGAGGAGTCTCGGTATGTAATGATGGTCACCCATCCACTGACCAACCTCGGCAAGCGTAGCTTAACCTGATGGATCGACCAGTGCGGCTTGTTATTACTTAGCCACGAGCTCCTCGAGCTTATGCGACATATTTTCATACTCACAAATAAATGAAAACCTATACTTAGATACTTAGGGTAAGTACTTCTCGTTGTAGTTCAATAACATTTTATTTTCGATTACAAACTTACATTTACAGCTGGAGAATTGACCGTGACGTATATCGATGTATGGGAAAAGATGTTTTTCGACTACAATGGTAAGTTTGTTTTTGGGATATTATTCATCCCAACTATGCTTACGGTACTATTCATTGTGCGTGGTCCGACGGACACGCACTTGACCTTTTTTTTCTAGGATTGAGATAAGAATAATAGTGATTCCGCTCTCAAAACAGACTGTCCTCATTTGTCAGGGTGTGACTGAGCTAGAGATCCAATAAAAGGTCTGTACCATAGAAATATAAATAACTTATATCTATGGTCTGTACTCTAATTACGTATTATACGATCAATCAGAATTTGAATCGGTTTGAAACATATTGCTAATCCATTGCTTAATAAGTTCGAAAGAAAAATCTGTTCAACATCGGAAATAACGCAATGAATATTCTTGAACTGTCAAAATGAAACCGATTAGTCGGAATCGTTTACGAAAATGTGTTGCGTAATTTTAGATAGCTGGCCCGCATTAGAAAAAAAAAACTAATAAAAAATACTAAAAAACCCGACTGTAGGTAAATACACTTATGTAACAGAATAATCAATAGAGTTTTGGTATCGCAGGCCACAAACCAATAACCTGAAATATGGTGTAACTTTTGTTTGTCCTTGCCTGCGATACACACATACATGACGTACATACATGTCAAACACATAACCCTCCTATTTTGGCTTCGTCGCAGTCGGGTAAAAACTGGATTGGATGGAAAAAGGAGAGGGAGGCATTAATGGGTCAAAGGTACCTTCAGACTGGATTGATATATAGACAGATTCTACCTTTGAGGGAAGGTACCTACTACGTCGAGTTACAGTCCACCCTTTAGATATGTTTCATATGTTACACAAATGATTCAATTGATTTGTTTATTACTCATTCATTGCGACTGTCATCTGACCCTGTAACCTCTAGAAAAACTAATTTGCGCAGTTAATTTTATATCTGCGTTTCACAATATTTTCAATTGTTTATGCAAGATAGCAAAAACTCAAAAACATGTTTTTACCGTACGTGTTATACTTCCAATGTGTTACAAAAACTCTGTCCGATCCAAAAAGGGCACTAAGTACTTGAATAACATTACCAAAAAGTAATTAAAAATACTTATTATTTTGAAAATAAAAAACTTATTGCTATTTAAAATTTACGTTTTTAGTAATTAAGTAAGTACCAAAATTAAGTCGATTCCATAAAAATTGGCAAATATTCTTAGGGGTCATAGTCATAAGTTATGACTTGTAGTCCCGCTAAAGGACGGCCGCCCGCGCCATATGCAATATAAAAAAAAATGAAAAAATGTAAATTTTTATAAACTTTTTTTATTTTGCGTGCGACAACCAAGGTGCGTCGTACTCTTCTGACAACATACTTAATAAACCCGGTAATATACCCCATTGAAAAAATTGAGGCGTATTTTTTTTTCTTTTTTCTCATAATTTACCACATAAATAGACTCCCAGTACGATTCTTACGGATCGGGCAGGGGCTTTGTGACACATTGTTTATGAATAAGATTAAACCAATGATAAATATACAAATTGATTTTTTTTTAACCAGCAATTTACTGTTGCTATTAATTTGATTAATCGATATAAAAAGTGATAGGTACCTATCTCATCTAGTTTTTTTTTTAAAGTTAATTAATTTGTGACTTTTTGTAAAAGTGTGTTTTTGAACCCATTTACAGAAATAAATATAATTTATCATCGTAATTTATTATGTATTAATTGTCGTATAAATTATAAAAAATGCGCTTAGTGTTGAAAAAGAGAAAAATTAAAAAAAAAATAATGTTTAGAGATTCCAAATACTTACAAACTTTCCTTTTTGCCGAAAGTTCTAAAAGTAGGTAGGTACTAATTTTCAGCTAGTATTTTAAAATTTATTACACAGTGACAGTAGGTACAAGTAAAGTTTTGTTTTATTCTAAGGTAACTGCTGACTGTCCCTAATTCTTTTTCTGAAATAAAAGTCTAAGTTACAAGGAGTAACGGTTTGCCAGTGAAAGTTCCGTCAAAATCGGTCCAGCCGTTTCGGAGATTAGCCAGAACAAACAGACGGTCAGACAGGCAAAATTTTTATAAATATATTTTTTAGACACTTCAATTTTATTTATTTGTATGTATATTGTATAGATACGTATTGTATGTATAGAATAGATTTTTTTCTGCTAAAGACCAGCCTTTTTGCCAAAATAACCTACTAAGTACCTTCTTTGGAACCATTTGCATTTATAAGAGTCACATCACAACGCATTTAATTTCTTGAATCTTAGGCCTTCAAATGTATATTAGAAAGAAAATGTCTTTGACAAACACACTATACTAGAAACCGTAGCAAAGTAAAACTTCGGTTACATAAAAGAGCGGTGGCCGCCATCTAACGGTCACATACAGCTGTCATGAAAAAACCGGAATTTTAGGAAAACATAAGTACCAACTTATTTTAGGACTAAGTATTACTTACATTTATTTTACTTTTGATTTCCTATTATGTTAGCTGCACCGGTTGACGTCATCAGTTCATCACGTCAACGCCGGCTGTTAAAAAAAGTGAAAACCAGCGCTGGGGCTCTGTCTCGCATAGGCTCGCAGCATTATGCTGAGCGATGACCGTTTTGCGTGGATGTGACGTATATTTTCCCCCAAATTGTTATTTTCGTGTTTTTTTTTTCTTTCTTTCTTTCCGTCATGTTTACCGCATATAAATGTATTTTTTTCTTTCTATTTTCTTATACCTACAACGTTTCAGTGACGTCATTCGCCAGTAAATTGCAGACGCTATATTCCGGCTACCGGTCTTTTAGGTAGCGTAACCGTAGCTCTACCGGATAACAAAATGATCCGACTACAGTTTCGAATTTTCACTGTGACTTATGGAACTAATAAAAAAGGCTTTATTCAAAAACATGCTCGAATGACGTAGGTAGATATTGATTACATCTTTGACTGGCATATTTAAAACTAGTTTATTTACGTCAATGGTGGACTTTGTATCCACTGCCAAGTAGGCAGAATTTTGGACTTTTCAATTCATGGAATTCGATAAAAAAATGGATTAGGTTTTTTATGTTAATAATAATAGCCTTTATTCCGCAATCTGAGCAGTGATGATGGCCCAATGGTAACGGCTCCGACTTACGAGTTGTAGGTCGTGGGTTCGAACCCAAGCAGGCGCTTTACTTTGTGTAAATAATTTCATCACCACTGCTCTCAAACGGTGAAGGAAAACATCGTGAGGAAACAGGCATGTCCAGAACCAAAAATTCAAAGACATCTACCAACCCGCACAGGGCCCGCGTGGTAGATTACGAAGTTCGTAATCTACCACGCGGGCCCAGACCTCTCATAGAGAGGAGGCCTGTGTCCCAGCAGTGGGCACATTAATAGGCTGATTGATTGATTGATTCCGCAATCTTATAAAATATGTAAATAAATCAAATTATATTAATTACAAGCTGCGTCTCGCGGTTTCACCCACAAAAGTATCGATCCCGTGGTAATATCAGGATAAAAAGTATCCTATGTCTTAACCCAGCCAAATTTCATCCAAATCCGTTCAGCCGTTTAAGCCACCCGTGCAGCTGCCTTAGCCAAGAGTAGTTGACAGTCAGACACGCTTTTATTTAAGCAATATTCTTGTATCTTATCAGACGCCACTCACAGTCAAAACTCATATGCTATGCGATGAGAAGAAGAAAACATATTAATGGAGCCCCGCGTTGGGCGCCCCTGTAACGGCTAGGGCTGCGCAAGCCGTGAACTGATAGGTAGGTGGTTAGATAGACAATTACAACTGCTGGATAGGTTATATAATTTAGATAGGTAGTAGAAACAAGGGTAGGTCTCGCTCGGGTAAGGTCACTAAACCCTGAGTCCTGATTTTGGTATAGATCTTATATGCCTTACGAAGATTCTCTTTTCTTCCATCTGGAACCTGATAACCTAGAAAAGATGGTGATGATAAACAAGGAAAAAGGGAAAAGACCTCGCGGCTTATCACCAAATCGCTGGTTAGATCAAGTAACCGCCCTTACTGGTCTCTCTGTTTCGACCGCCCCTGAGAGAAGTCGAGAACAGAACGAAGTAGAAGAACATCATACATAAAGCCACGAATGTCTTTTGAGGGACACGACCTTCAGTAATGAAGTGTGCGACCAATAAAAGAAGAGAATCCGACGAACAGTCAGCACCGCTATTATACCTTACCACCAATACTTTTTACGTAAGGTCACTAAACCCTGAGTCCAGGGGGCCAAATCTACTAATTTACAAACGTCATAATGGTGTCACGATGGTGAGTTTTTGACAGATTTGCCATACAAAATCTGTCAAAAACTCACCATCGTGACACCATTATGACGTTTGTAAATTAGTAGACTTGGCCCCCTGAACTCCTGAGCACTCGCACACTTAGTAGAGGAAAGCTACCGTCCGTGGTAGCACGTGGCAGACGTGGGGGCCTGCTCAGCACAGGCTCGGCAATAGGCCGGACGGACCGCCTTCGTAAGACCGTTGGTAGTGAGCGAGCGAGTTAGTTATCGGGTGGAAAATTTAACTTCGTAAGTCCTTACTACTTACACTCGCACCCCCAGGAGAAGTGTCGTGGAACACACGATTGATTTAGAAGTTCCTTTCGCTTTTGCACCCTTGGCGAATCAAAGCTAGACAGTGTCGTGACGGTCAAATTGTTACACTGTTTTCGGTCTAGCTCATTCGCCAAAAGTGCAGAGTATAATTTAACATTGTGAGGAACAGTTTGTAAAGTTCACTCATCCACCATAGACAAGGGAGGATCCTCCGACCAGACGGGTGTTGTGTCTGGCGGGCAACTGCCCAAGATTGATGCTGGATAGTCTTAAATACCTACGTCGTTCGCGCGGTAAACTCTTATTGCGCGACGCAGGATTTTGTGACGTCAGGTCTTTGTTGCGTAGTTTGCATGTGGCTATGTAGATGCCACATTGCCACCACACGTTCGATAAGGAACTTAGTTCCAAAATAAAGAACTCGCAAAATCATTCATAATAATAAACAGATAAAATTAATAGCCAAATCCCAAGAACGCGTCACTTTTACACGTGGTAGTGGTGACCCCGATTTGGCCCTCATTAGAACGGCTCCTGATAACATTTCAGGGTCTGCAGCATCCGAAATAGTCTCCAGACCTTTGACCTGGCCGCTACTTGTAGTAAAAGCGTCAATAATCTCAAACGATACGCTCCAAATTCTTTGAACCACGATAAGACAATTTGACACTTATCTAATGTAATAACAAGAGCATTTAGATAGAGCGTGCAAAATTTTGGCTTAGATATTATATGCCTTACGATTTACGAAGATTCTCTTCGTTTTGAATTTTTTCATATGGAACCTGATAACCTAGAAAATTTGGTGGTAATATGGGCAAGGTAGAAGGGAAAAGACCTCGCGGCTGGTCACCAAATCACTGGTCAGATCAAGTAACCGCCCTTACTGGTCTGTCTGTTACGACCGCCCCTGAGAGAAACCGAGAACAGAACGAAGTAGAAGAACATCCTACATAAAGCCACGAAGGTCTTTTGAGGGACACGACCTTCAGTAATGAAGACCAAGAGAAGAAGAGAATCCGACGCATCTCTGTTGGCAGCACCGCTAACTTACCACTTAATACGTTTTACGTGAGCTTGACCCACTGCAGGGCAAAGAACTTCCTTCCTTCTTTCCAATGGCCCAGTCTTCTGCAATTTTGTGACCAATCCTTTAAAAAGGAGTCCAGCTCATCCTGCCATCTCTATCTGTGCTTCCCTTGTTTTCGTTTTCTGCAGGGCGATCCAGTAACTGGGTAATGCGATATCCCTTGGTCAGACTTGCGGGCTTCTGACGACTCGTAATGACTGTCAAAGATAAGATCTACGCATGAAAACCGGGATCAGCGCTTAATGTGCTTTCCGAGGCTCGGAGGAGTCTCGGTTTGTGAAGATGGTCCCATTCACGGACCAACCCCGGCAAGCGTAGCTAAACATGTTGAATCGACTCGTACGGCTGTTATTACTTAGCCACGAGCTTTATAGTGTCAATAGTGTAATAGTGTGTAATAGTGTCAATCTTAGCATCAGGTGGAATGATAGCTCTCTATAAGCTCACTTCACGATGAGATTTTTTACACAATAGATCGGCGGTTTGCAGCGTAGAATTTTGGCAGGCAATTCTTTACTAAATGAAATTGTTTATTCTGTAAATAGGATATCGGAATCACTTTTACACGTCATACTAAAAAATATTAAAAATAAGCTAGATGAGGTCGGCGTTTCCTAACTGACTACTCTGAGAAGAAAGGCCGAAACAAACTCAGAGGTCGCAGTCTCTTTTAAAGTCCAGACATAATCTTGGTCAAGCCATATGAGAACCAGTAGATTAGTGTCTGAAATGGTCTTTTGAGGAAAGAACCACACAGATTTGAGTGGACCTGTCCAGTCAGTGCAAGCATTTGTCAGTAATCGTGGAGCTCAACTCAGAACTTAATGCACCCCATGCACCATTATAATCAGTTGCTGGACATCATAGGCCTCTCCAATCGAATGCCTTTCATTAACCACGATCTTCGGCTACTTCTCATGCGATAGACTGATTAAATGGAGCGGGTCATCCTTACACGAGTTTCCTTTTTCATGTGGACATCTTTTTTGTCAACTTTTTTCCATGACTCGTCAGTTTCGCACGCGCTGAAGGTTAGCAGTTTGCTCTAGATTAAAATCTAATCATTGAGGAATATTGGACTACTGGCCATCACTTTGAAATATCAAATCAGGCCAGTGTTAGAGAGATAGTAAATAAAAGTCTTGTACCTACTCTCCAGTCTGATATTGACCTCAGAGGTTAAACGATTTTTATTGTTGTTGTGAGTTCAAATTGACCCAAGCTTCCTGTTGATGGTTGAAGCTACGGTTTGCTAAACGGTGGCCGACCCTGAAGGCCGCAGTGGCGGTTGTCATGAAAATGAAAATGATAATATGACAGCGGCAAAGATTTAAATCATTAGATTCGCCCAATGACTTATAAACCTATGGACTGGCCATACCTACTAGCGTGCATACCTACAAAAATCGGGCACATAAGATGGCCGCCTTTTTTAGAGTGCAAGAGAGAGAGCAAGTAACCGTTTGACACTCAGTATAATACGGTTTGACAGCCCATCTACCACAAAACTCGGCACTAAACATGGCGACCGGATAACTTTGACGTCACACAAAAGTTTTGCCTTTAGTCCTTGACAAACATATTTAATAATGTCTCTCTTTTCTTATGCAGCTCTTGATTAGTTAAAAAAGCAAAACGCTTTATGACAATGTGTGTGTTGTGAACTTGTGATATGATAGATATTTGTGTAATTATTCCCTATAAGTAGTAGAATATGCCATCTCCAATTCTCCATAGCTTTTTTACCTCAATGGATTCGCCCTACCACGATTCTGTTTCGTTTTGACACCTCTGACACAATAACGCAGTGACTAGTTTGTCATGGAAATGCTATTTTCTTATCTCGTTTTAACGCGAACTATTAAAAGCTGATTCGGCTTACTAGGGCGGACTGCCCAGGGTATGCTGACGTACAAGTCTACTTCCTGAAGAAATTATTAAAGTTGTAGTCTTTTTCTTAGCGTGTCGATGGCAATCTAAAGGCTCCGAGTTTGACACCTTCAATAGCGTGAATCAGTTCCCGTAACGTGCAGGCAACAGGACAGGCTGGACATAATATGAAGTGCCTCATTGTTTGTGCAACAGCACCACTTTTACACTAAAATGGTGATGATGATGAAGGTAGCCTGCGCTGAGAACCACTTTTAACCAATCATACGGGTTCAATCAGATTGACTGCACTTAGAGCACTTACGAGTTGTAGGTCGTGGGTTCGAATCCAAGCAGGCGCTTTACTTTGTGTATATAATTTCATCACCACTGCTCTCAAAACGGTGAAGTAAAACATCGTGAAGCAACCGGCACGGCAATATGTCTTATTAGAACCAAAAATTCGAAGACATGTGATGATGTGACATCTACCAATCGCACTGGGCTAGCGAGGTAGATTACAGCCCACTCCCTCTCACAGAAAGGCCTGTGTCCCAGCAGTGGGAACATCAATAGGCTGATTATGATGGCTTCAAACGAGTTTCAAGTAATGTTTGAGTCCCTAAGCCACTGAAGGCCTGATGCCCGTTTTCACCGACAACTAATGATTCCCTAAATAAAAGTGCACTGTTGGATTTTCAACTCTCAGCGCTGAGCCTAGCGTTGAAAATCCATCAGTGCACTTTTATTTAGGGATTCATTTAAGTGTCACTTAGTGAAGGTGAAAACGGACATTAGTCTCGTTTTTAAGTGCATACCTACTCATCTTATCAGATCAGACATACTTACTAAATACCAAAAAATTATTATCGTATCTCAAAAATGTGGGGCAAACTTCGATGTAATTTTGAATTCTCTCGAAAAGGTCAGAGTTCTCATCACGTGATGACGTAGCGAATTTTATCTTTATGCTTCGAAATGCGGTCATAGCCACGTGTACAAAAAAATATTCATTAAGTCTTGTACAATTTTTCTTTGTCAATTTGAAGACGGCAAAATGTGGGTTTTTGATGCATTAAAGATCATCGCAGCTTTTAATACTGGCAGTAGCAGGCAGGTGACAGCTAAGTATTAACAATACTAGTGTAAGCTAGCCTTATTGAAACTTCGTAGTACGCATCTAATTACGCAACACATTTTCGTAAACGATTCCGACTAATCTGTTTCATTTTGACGGTTCAACAATATTCATTGCGTTATTTACGTTGTTGAGCAAATTTTTTTTTCGAACTTGTGAAGCAATGCTAGTCCATTGCCAGTCAATCTGTTTCTAAATAATTCAGATTCTGATTGATCGTGCATTGCGTAATTATTTTATGGTACCTAGGCTCTATTTCAAAGTATTACCACTGACATACGGTCTACTGTACCTACCCCACCCTTATTTTTCTCTGAGGCAACTCTTGCATAATTTGTTTTTGATGCATACGTTTGTTATTCAGTTAATCACAAACTTATTACAGCATAAAATTATCGAAAAAAACATTGTGTAGCGGTTAGACCGCCGCATACAAAACTACGAAACAAAAAGACATGACGTCACACAATTCCTACATCGCGCAGTTAGAGTTTACCGAGCGAAAAACATAGATAAGACTATCCGAAATCAACATATGGGGCAGTTGCCCGCCAGACATAACACCCGTCTGGCCGGAGGATCCTCCCTTTTCTAAGGAGGATGAGTGAACTTTACACCCTGTTCCTCATACCTCTAAAATTGTATCTACTTAGGCAAAAAAAAAACAACCGACTTCCATAAAAACACACTACAAAGTGCAGAATAACTTTAATTTCAGAACTCGGTAGCAAAAAACGCAAATTCAAAACCAAAGACCACCAACTTACTAATTTTTCACAGTGTCTTTTTTGGAAATCGTTCTTTTTTTTAAACGCATTTATTTTCACGGACCCTTTCAAACAAAAACAGAATTTTCAAAATCTGCCACAAATGACGGAGATTTTTTTAATTTTTTTATTAAACCGTCTATGTACGCTACGAACATCAACAACCTCCTCCTATATTGAAAGTCGGTTAAAAATATCAAGGTACTCGTAGGTTAGGTATATGATTTGTTAATTTTTTTTTTTTAATAAAAAGCCAGGCAGGAATTAATGTAATGTCAATATGAAAAATGATGGGAATGATGCATTTTTTCGTTTGTATTATCTGTGAAATTGATACTTAGTTAACTTTCTAAAATTTCACTTCTAATGACCTTATTTAACATACCTACAACCTACAAGTGTGAAAAATATTTCCGGTTAGCAATTAGCACTAATTCAAAATATTCAAATATACTTATAAATAATTAGAAAATTTATTATGTTATTTTGTAACACTGCGATCAAGACTGGGCTCTTTTTGAACCGTGCCAAAATTGGCATATTCGATTGTTCATGCTGAAATTCAGGACAAGGACGAACGGAAAATAAGTAAAGCCGCATTTAAAAAAACAGAGAAAGAGCGGCCACACGGTACATAGAAAATACGTTTATTTGCGGCTAACATGACGCATAGAAACAACAAAATAAAAAATTAATAAACAAGTAGAGGGAAATAATGCGTCACATCCACGCAAAACGGCCATCGCTCAGCATAATGCTGCGACCCAATGCGAGACAGAGCCCGAACACTGGTTTTCAGCGACAGCCGGCGTTGACGTTATACGTCGACCGGTGCAGCATACATTGAGATATAATTATGAATTTATGATATAAAAATAAAATAAATATACAATAATTAATTCTAAAATATGTGTGAATAAAATACCTACATTATAATGTGGCAAGTGTGGCAACATTTCGTTCAGTCGTCGGCATCGACTCGCGCGCCATGATACATGATTTAATTAACACGACATATTTTTTGGTTTCTTTTGGAATAAAAGAAGAGAAGAACTTTAAGACGACCTTTTATGTACCGTATTTTATGCAAAATAATGAAAATCTAATTCTAATTCTTTAGTATAGCGGCCATAGTAGTACACTCTGCAAGAGACAACCTATTACGGTTCAAGAGATACAGCCCTATGACAGACAGACCTATGAATCCTATGATAATCCAGTTGGCACTCTTGGGTAATGAACCCTAAAAATAAATGCTGTTTTTTTGGCGATTCCCGTATTTTTTTAAATGCGCATTCTAATCTCAATCTGTCAAAAGCACCCCTAATCTACCTACATTTTTGACAAGTTTTTGACATAGACCGTCGTGGCTGAGATGACTGCGATTAATTTTGAACCTTTTTTAATTCGGGAATTGGCTTTCTGGATAGTCCAACCTGCTACCATCTAGCTGAAATGCTGATTCGCAGCATAATATTACTTCATAGTCAGCCTATTTTCCCACAGCTGGGACACAGGCCTCCTCTCTTATAGAGAGGGCTGTAACTGTATTTCACCACGCGGGCCCAGTGCGGGTTGGTGGACGTCACATGTCTTCGAATTTTTGGTTCTAAGACATGCCGGTTTCCTCACGATGTTTTCCTTCCCCGTTTTGAGAGCAGTGGTGATGCCAATCATTTAAGAGGTTTTACGTCGTACGGCATTTCATACAAACTTTCAAGTCCTTATTTTTCGAAATGACTGAACGGATTTTAATGAAACTTCATATGCATATGCAGAATACAAAGGTCTAAAATTTACTTATGAACATTTTCGAAAAATTGTGTTACAGCCAAATTAGACCAATTTTAAATTTTCCATAGAAACAGAGATTTCCAGTTCGAAAATGTTCTTAAGTAAGTTTTTAGACCTTTCTATCCTGCATATGCGTGTGAAGTTTCATTAAAATAGATTCAGTCATTTCGAAAAATAAGGGCTTGAAAGTTTGTATGAAATGCCGTACGACGTAAACCCTCTTAACTAGCTTCACTTTCTGACTGACCGACCCTTTGACAATTTCAAAAAGTGCGTGTAATTGGTTTCTTTGAAATAAATGCTTTGCGTTTGAGTTTGAGTTTAAAACAGTAAAGCGCCTGCCTGGGTTCGAACTAGTACTACCAGTATGTCTGGGCCGTTATCACTAGGCTACCACGCCTAGGTCACTGCTCTGCTGATTGGCATACTTTTAATTTCACTATGAAATGCATGGCCGGCAGTTGGCAGGGCAAGACACATTGCTCGCAGAATAAATGACCGATGGGGTGGAAGAATCTGGAGTGGTGACCGTCAGCGTACCGGAAGACGTAGCGTTGGAAGGCCTCCCACAAGATGGACCGATGACCTTGTAAAGGCCGGAGGAATCCGCTGGATGCGAGAAGCACAGAACCGGTCGAAGTGGTGGTGCTTGGGGGAGACCTATGTCCAGCAGTGGACGTCTTTTAGCTGAAATGATGATGCATGGCGCCACGGCTTCTTATGGCCGATACCGATACGAGGAAAAACGTTTCGTTTTTTAATCAAAAACTTACATTATAAAAAACATAATAAAATGGCTACTCGCCGTAACATGTCAAGTCAAGGCAAAAGAAAAAATATGTCTTGGTATATCGAGGGTAACCCAACTGGGAAAAATGACCCTTATGGCAAAGGTTTAGAGATGAGATTCGCTAGGCAAAGGGCGCTGTCCGTAAATAGTTTTGCTATTACGCGCGTTGGGCTTGTGGCCATGAGGAGCGCGGAGATTGAAAAGGGCGAGCTGTTTTCAAGGCGTTTCATAAAAAATCAAATGCTTGAAACTGAACAACAGAATTTTATTTTATTCTTTCAGAACTCGGACCGGGGATTTTTTTTTTTAATTACGTATTCATCGAAGTGCAATAAAAAGCTCAGGAATTCAACATGAATTCCTGAGCTTTTGCACGTTTATACAATCAACGTTTATATTGGCATCGATGCGATATCGATCGTTTAGGTTGAAGTGTAGGAAATATTATCTTATCATTGATTTATGATGACTTCTTAGGGTAATCCCTAAAACTGCGTTCACCTAATGCCAGAATGTGTTATAAATAGTTATCTAGATTATCTTTAAGTTTTGCTCCGGAAGGCATTTTGGGGTAAGTAGTTTAGATACATAGGTCCATATAAAATACTGGTATTCAGCTGCATCCGATAGACTGGAACCGTACCATGCAGATGATGACTCTGGAAAAGCTTTTTGAATCTGAAGTAGAATGGTACAAAGTTCTTTTGGCGATGCCACCATTTTGTTTTTCAATACCTACTATATATTTCTGTGTCAATTTCACACATCTTTACCAATAACGCCCCCCCTGTTGATGTCATTCAAGAGCCAAACACGAGCCAAACGATCCTTGCGGTACGTAGATAAAATTTTGCATAATCCGCTGTCTGTGTGGCCCGAAAATTACGGAAATTGACGAGCGCTGCCGAACACACCCGATCGATGTTTACAGCGCTAATCTTTACAAAGCATACATGGAAAAAATCTATTTTTAATATTGTAAGTTATGCTTGTTAAATAATTTTAACATTTGTCATTTACTTAGTACATTTTGATTTATTAAAACATGGTTTTAAGAGTTAGAAAATGTTAGTCTCCCACGGTTAAAAATGTTAGTCACACACAAAGGTAGGAATTTTGACAGTTTGACAGTGCATTTAATTCCCGATTTCTTGATTTTGATGCGCTTTTGACCAATATTTAGAGAACTTACTCCGGAAGGTTTCTAAATTACATTATATTTTAAACTCACCTTAGAATGAAGAAGTCTCGAAAGTTTTGGTCAAGTCATAAAAACCATGGCAGGGGCGGGTCTCTCTCTAGTTACGTTATAAAATTAAATACTCTTTTCAGTTTTTATGCGTAACATGATGTTTAAAACAACGTAATAAAAAGCGATAAAATCTAAAAATACATCATTTTGATATCCATGTTTTTTTTTAAAGTACGCGCTGAACGATATTGAATGAAAAGTTATTTAGTAGCTATAGCTGTACGCACGACGACCTAATCAAGCTATACATTTCCTATGAGCTGACTTCTCATTAACTTGTAGATAAGAAAAGCTCTTACAATGCGAGGTCAGCTAAAAGCAGTGGCGTAGCTACCGGAGGGCTAGACGGGGCAGTGCCCCGGGGCCCCCAAGCTCGGGGGCCCCTCGGACTCTGACTTACAAACTATAAATTGAACTAACTTTCGTATGAATGCGTTTAAATCTTATTAATTTATTTGAATTTGTCTATGGTCTTTAGTTGTGTCTAGTCTAACTTTAAGTGATTTTTACTAAATTTTGTTTAAAATGTAAGGTTACTTCTGACCTCGCGGCCTCTTGGGCCCTGGGGCCCCGTCGGGTTGGGGGCCTGTGCCATTTTGCCAGCCCTGCCACCCAATAGTTACGCCACTGTACGTCGAAAAACGTCGAATTCGGAACACGACCAAAACGGATCAAACGATTTTTTGTTGAGGAGGCCCTAATTTATGTTTTGCCCCAGGGCCTTTAGTTACCTAGCTACGCCACTGGCTAAAAGGCATTTCGGGGTGATTAGATAGATAGGTCCAAGCATTGATATTATTAAAAGGAGGATCAATGGGTCCAAGTAAAATACTGGTAGGTATTCAGTCGAACCGTACCAGGCAGATGATGACTCAGGAAAGGAAAGGTAGGTTTTGAATCTGAAGTAGAATGCTACAAGGATCTTGTGGCGCGTGGCCAAAATCTAAACGAACATCGCCATCTTGTTTTTTCAATACAAATGTCACCATACAATTGCACAAATGTTTACCAACAGTGCCCCCCTGTCAACGTCATTTGCGCGCCAAAAGATCCTTGCAGCAGGATAGATTTAAATTACCTAATAGATTTTAGGGTTCCGTACCCAAAGGGTGCCACGGGACTCTATTACTGTATTACTGGTGGTGATACTCCGTATTGCCAAACTTAATAGGCAGTAGGCAGGGCACGGAGCTGCTCGTAGAACGGATGGCCGATGGGGCCGAAAGGTTCTGGAGTGGTGACCGCGTACCTACTGAAAGACGAAGCGTTGGAAGGCCTCCCACAAGATGGGCCAATGACTTTGCGAAGGCCGCATCTGCTGGATGCGGGAAGCACAGAATCGGTCGAAGTGGCGGCCTATGGTAATATGTGCCTATGTTCAGCAGTGGTCGTCTTTTGGCTGAAATTATGATGATGATGATACTCCGTAGGTATACTATAGTCAAGCTAGCTAGAGAGAACTCAATTAGTCGTCATCGCCCGACTCTGAGGGTAGCATACTGCATAGCAGAGGCTGTTAGCCTGTTAATTAAGTAGTAATTCATAGGTACCACCGGAGAAGTAGACAAGAGATTTCTATAACAACTAAATATTAAAGGAAAAAACACATGTTTTCATGTTTGCCATAGCATAGCAACCAGGGCTCCAAGATAGAACTTCCGCTTCAGATAACAAATCTAATAAAAAAAAGTAGAAATACAAAGCGCCAAACTTCGTCCTTTGCTAACAAACGGGCGGACTGTGAAAAATATGCAGCTGTTTTGGCCCTCGCGTACTAAAGTACAACACACTAAAAAAAATCTATTTTGGCGGGACGTCCGCCATTAATATTTTGGTATCTTGCCCGTCCGTGTGCGGCACGCACACATAAACAACACCAATGACAACAATTGAAAATAAACTTTATTGCCGTAAACATAGGGTTAAAATTAGCAATGACGCGAAAGTTATAGAATTTTGTATTCGAAATTCAAAACGGTCCACACACGCGCCGCGTGATCGATTTTTCGAAATGGCGTCGGAACTTCGAGGAACAGCCTCCCCCCGTGCCTCACCCCCGCGCACTTCTATTACCACGCCAATGCCTTTTTACGGCATTTTTATTTTTTCTTTTTTTATTCCCTCCTTGGATCTCAGGCTCCGTTTTACAGCCTGACCCAACTTTTTTATATTTTTTTTTATTTTATAGCCATAGCTATTCCGCTTCGACGATGACATTTTATATTATGGTAATACGAGTATGATGCCGAGCGTTCATTACAAAGAGGTCGATTTGGCTAGAAACACTACTTACTCTTAAAAACTGGAACTGAAATAAGCAAATTAAAATTTTATAATTAAACTCAACAGCAAAACTGAAATGTTGTTACTGTTAGCTATCTTAAGTGGTGATAAGTTGCGATTTACTTAATTAATTACTGCAAATGCAAAGTACCTACTTAAATGTAAAATGTTAACCTGTAACTTGAACAGCCCGACCTTTATAAACACTGTAGAAAGCAGATTGTCGACAAACTTTCAAATCGTCTTTTTCAACCAACCATAGATAAGTAGACAGCTACAGCCCAAAGGTTAGGTCTTAACGGGCAATCGAAAGGTCGTGGATACAAATCGTGGACCCAGTAATGGCGGATCAAAAGGGATTGTAGCGGCAAAATAATCAAATGTTACTTTCAGCGATATAAAATCGTATTTTCAACTCTTAACTAGACTTTGATGTAACTTTTATGCAAAAAGGTTTTAATCATCCTTCAGCCTATAAAAATGTCCCCAATGCTGGGACACAGGGCTCCTCTTGAGAGGAAGTGGGCCGTAATCCACCACGCGGGCCCAGAGCGGGTTGGTAGATTTCACATGTCTTCGAATTTTTGGTTCGAGGATATGCCGGTTTCCTCACAATGTTTTCCTTCACCGTTTTTGAGAGCAGTGAAGTAATTTAAACAAAGTGAAGCGTCTGTCAGGGTTCGAACCTACAACCTACAACTCGAAGGTCGCGGCCGTTACCTCTGGGTCACCACTGCTCTCATATGCCTATACGTAAGTAACCATACATATTTTGACGTTTCAACGTCTCATAAGTTTAAACAAATAGGCCACTAAAGTATTACCTTTGCCAACAAAAAAAGTATAAACGTCAAAATGGTATCATACATGAAGAAAAAGAATCAAACTTCCTCTCCTGTTTCTAAAATGTCATAAGAGCATAGACATACGAAATTCGCTCTAGACATTTTAATATCCTATTCCTTGGCACCGGATTTTGAGATAGGGAGGCAAAATGGGGAGAGGTGGTTGTAAAAATTTTTATATCTTTGCGTCTGCGTGGATCAAGAAAAAAAAATCGAATCGATAGCCAGCGGCATGACGTAGAGTTTTATAGACATTTTTTTTATCAGATGATTATGTTTTTTTTTTAAATTGTACGGTGCAATTTGATACCTACAAGCAACAAGAAAAGCGGGTAATCAGAAAAGTTTACGGGCATAATCATGTAAGGGATATGGCCTCGACTATTTGTGGTCCTCAAATACAATGCGGAGAAGTTAATCATAACTAATATTATTGCGAAAGTGAGTTTGTTTATTTGTTTGCTACGTTTTCACGCTAAAACGGCTGAACCGATTTGGATGAAATTTGGCACATGGGTAGACCATGACTTGGATTAGCACATAGGATATTTTTTATATCGATATTCCCACGGTATCTTGGCTTATGCGGGTGAAACCACAGCGCACAGCTAGTACGACGGTAAAATAAATGTCAAACACTGCAAACTGGCAATACTAATACATAAGACGCAGATATAATATGCCAGAGACCTTGAGTGGTTACTTGCGTGTTCTGTACTGAGCTCACGCAACGCGTCGTACGTCCAGCCAGTAATAGGACTCGCCCATCAAGGAGCGCTGTCCCCAATTTGACGCATTATTATATTATTATACATAAAACAAAAGGTATTTTAATAAAACACGTAAGTACCTATACTAACAGATTAATATTTTAATTATCCTTAAAATGGTGAAGGTTTCAAAAAAATACGCTTGATAGCTTTTGCGTAATTCTCAGTTTTTTATCCGCGTTAGACACAACTTTACAAATTAAGTTCACTATACTTCGACGCCTAAGTGTCCGTTTGTTTTTATCTTTTATATATTTTTTTTTTATTTATTTGTACATTTACTATAGTTAGTTAGTCATTGTTTTTTAGTACGTAGTGTAAATAGTTTTAATTGTGTGAAATATATGTATAAATAGTAGTTATATAATCTCAAATAAACATTTAGAAAAAGTTCACTATGTAATGTAAACATAATCTAAAATATTCGTATATTATATTATTATGAAAATGCTCTAATTTAACATATATTTTTTCCAAATCATTAACACTGCTCGTTTAGACGTAATTTTCGGTATAAAATCATTCAAAGTAGCTTATCGTTGCCTTAAGAGTATTTAGGAACTATCAAAATAAAAAGAAGATACATATTTTCAAACGAATAAATAGTAGTGATGGCCAGACTCATGGATGACTAAATTATTGCATTAATTTGGTTGAAAAATTCTATGCAGTCTGGGAAAGTTATTATATTCAATCAATCTGCCTAGCCTTTTCCCAACTACGTTGGGGTCAGCATCCAGTCTAACCGGATGCAGCTGAACACCAGTATTTTACATAAAGCGACTGCCTATCTGACCTCCACAACACATTTACTGGGTTACAACGATACCCCTTTCTAAGACTGGGTGTCAGACTTTTGGACTTTTGGGAACGTCATTAGTTAAGTGAAGTTTAATGTATTGTCGTATTGTTATCTCCACCTTGTATAGTTAGGCATCTCGATTCTCGCACACTAAACGGCCACGACTCCGGCAAGTCGTGGCCATTTAGGGTATTATAAATTTATAATTATGGTCTGCGGCATGTTGGCCGTTGCGACCAAAAGCGTTATTCGTATCGGTTTCTATTAGTTTACCAGCACCCTAATTACGTAATGCACGATCAATTTTAAATTGAAACCAATTGAAAAAGATTGCCAGTCCATTGCTTCATAAGTTCGACAAAAAAATCTGCTCAATTGTTTTTGTCGAACGTATGAAGCAATGGACTTGCAATCTTTTTCAATTGGTTTCAATTTAAAATTGATCGTGCATTGCGTAATTGGGGGGCTGGACGCTGCGAACTGTGGTCGTAGTCGTGGCCGTCTAGTCCGCGAGATCCCTTAACGACAGTTATCTCCGATAAGATCAGCCAATTATTATGTAGATCCCTTTAGGTCAATCAATCTTCGATATCAAATCACTGGTGAGTGAACCATCAACCATTGGCACAGTAGGTATAAGTATACGGAAACCCAGAAACAATTCGCAGACAAAAAAAAAAGTTTTTTGTCTGAAATTCTCATTTTAGATCCAATTCTGAAGTCACGACAATTTATGACTGTTACGTTTTGAAGTATTTCATTGAAATATTTACATTGTCATTGAAAAAAAAAATAAGTGTCCGTTTTCCTTATAGGAGAACGCAAAAAATATTGAAGTGTATCGATTTATGGGTGGAAAACTTATAGGTGTTTATGGCATTGAACTTTTCAAGTATTGTTCTGCTTTGCTCGTGTTGGCTGGCACGACTGTGAGTGAGAGGAATAAAATGTCGAGAGGACACCTCTCGGACGCGGGACTACCGATTGGAACGAAGTACCTTTCGGTTTTGCACACTTGTTGAATTAGAGCTAGTCCTAGGCAAGAATGTGACATTTTGCCGTCACGGTGACGGTCAAAATGTTGCACTTTTGTTAGAACAAAAGTGTCGGGACGGTCAGAATGCTGCACTTTTATTAGAACAAAAGTGTCGGAACGGTCAGAATGTTACAGTTTTTTGGTCAAGCTCCCATTCGCCAAATGTGCGGAGTGTAGCTTGCGATATGGAACTTCTTTCCAAAAACCAGTCATGAACACAGTTCCTACGTTTTATGTGGTTATAACACTACCTCACCTGGAGATCGAACCCAGGACCACTCAGCAGTCACAGTCAGACTCACGCGACCACTGGGCAACGAGGAAGTTTTATTTAGATGACTTAATTAATTAACAAAAGCAGACATTTTTTATTGCTATCGAAATGAAACTACAAGGCAAAACGCTTCAGCGCCATCCATTTTCAGGGCTGGTTGCTTCGGCAGGTGAGTCGTTGCACACTCCTTAGCGGATTCCGACTTGCTTAGGTACTCAAAGAGCCTTTTACTTGCACTCCTGCCTGTGCCTACATCATGGTCCTACCAATGGTCCTTAAGATGGGGCAGAGAACGGCCACAGAAACTCTATGAATTTCCAATGTTCATTGCGTCTTTAGTGGTATGAGGAACAGGGTGTAAAGTTCGGTCATCCACCATAGAAAAGGGAGGATCCTCCAACCAGACGGGTGTTGTGTCTGGCGGGCAACTGCCCGTAAGTTGATTTCGGATAATCTTATCTGTTTTCGCTCGGTAAACTCTAACTGCGTGTTGTAGGAATTGTGTAACGTCATATCTTTGTTGCGTAGTTCGTATGTGGCGGGTGTAACCGCTACACGTCATTGCGTCGTCACTCGTCACCAGGGGTGACGAGTGACGACGCACTTAATTATTCTACAAGATTCGTGGTTTAAATAAGCAAGCTGAACCTGAAAATAGACGAAATCTCCCGAGTTCCCACAAAAATGAATTAATAATCAAATCAGGGCCCGCAATGCGAAAAATTAAAACAACAAATCAACTAATTTGGAAAGCTTTCACCAAAGGTTATCTGGTCATAACGCATTAACGCATTCACTCCGGTGCGATATGGTTAATAATAAATAACCAAAAAGTTAAAAGTTACAATTAAAAGCAGGGCAAAGCGGTTATTGAACCGCAGTTAGGGTTGCTGCCGCTTAACTAACTCTCTAGCGATGAATGAATAAAAAAGGTATTTGAAAAAAATACTTTCATGGCTTGTTTTCGGTGTCCGTCTCGCACTTGGCCGGCCACTTGACGTATTTTGAATACACCGTTATATTTTTGTTGTCTTTCAAAGGGCCACTCAATGTACCCAACATAAAATAGCTCTAGGAATAGGAGCAATAAAAAAAATTGTTAAAATAAATACTTTTTTTTTTAATGAATGTTTAGTAGGTAGGGGTAGGGATACACGAAGTGGGCTGCTTTTGTAAGACGACTAAAATGCCACGTATAATACTCGTAATATAACATTGTTTTTTTTTATGGATTTTAATTTGTTCGTTCGTTTCGTCGCGTGATCCCGTCGAACAGCCTGACAACCCTATCCCTTGAAAACATCTGTGACTCAAATCGTTAACCCTTTGCTCAGGGCTGTTGACCTAAACTAAATATTGTTCAGATTACTTTTAAAAGTTTAAACTTTAAAATCACATCACGCCAGTAGGTAAGTATTCTTCGAAAGGTTTGGCTGAGGTGCATAGTGCTATACGGTACCTTGCCCGCTAGTAACGTTAAAAAAGTGAATTTATTTCATTTACGAGCACTTTTAAATTGTCAAGAAGTTGGTCAGTCAGAAAGATGAAGCTAGCTGCCCATTCTAATCCAAAGAGTAGTAGATTGATTCATAAGGAGGAGAATGGGCAAAAAACTTTTAAATTGTCAAGGAGTCGGTTTCAGTCAGAAAGATAAAACTAGCTGCCCAAATATTCCACAGTGCAGTAGGTTCCTGTCCTGTATGGAGAAGAACGTGCAAAAGCTCCGCAAAATATTGTTACAAAATATCTATTGGTTACATCATTAAAGTTGAACTTATGCATGTGAGAACTATGTAGGTACAAAGGTGTATTCCCGTTGTCCCCCCAATTTTGGGCCCATCACGGGGACAGCGGGATGTCATAAAATTTCCTTACCGTTGTCCCCCTTTACATACGGGCAACGGAAGACGTGCACGTTAAAAGCGTCAACAGGAGAAAAAAACAAGCGGGGCAGTCTTTGGAGACTTCCGATAGAAGTGAAAAGGTGAAAACTAAGTAACTTGTGAATTCTATCATATATACACACATGGGCGTACCCAGCTTTTGGCCCAGGGGGGGGGGCAAATCAGAAATCCCCCCCCCCACACATGACACACATCGTTTACACATTACATCGTTTTGACATTACATCGTTTGATATTGCTGCTGCGTTCGTGTATTTTTAACCGACTTCAGAAACGAACGAAGACTTCAAAGACAAAGGGGACGTATAAGCTTTTTTTTATACGTATGTTTTTTACCGAATATAATCTTCTTTTTTTAAATGATACACGAATTTTCAAAATTGCTTCACAATAAATTGACGAAAATATCGTTAACCATAGTAAAAAAAAAAACAGTAGAACATAGAACGTCCTCCTTTTTTAAAAGTCGGTTATCATCATCATCATCATCATCATCATCAGCCTATTAATGTTCCCACTGCTGGGACACAGGCCTCCTCTCTGTGAGAGGGAGTGGGCCGTAACCTACCACGCGGGCCCAGTGCGGGTTGGTAGATGTCACATGTCTTCGAATTTTTGGTTCTAAGACATGCCGGTTTCCTCACGATGTTTTCCTTCACCGTTTTTGAGAGCAGTGGTGATGAAATTATTTACACAAAGTAAAGCGCCTGCCTGGGTTCGAACCCACGACCTACAACTCGTAAGTCGGGGCCATTACCACTGGGCCACCACTGCTCTCAAAAGTCGGTTATGCATAAACACAATAGATACAACAAGAAAAGCCGCGCAGCGCGGTTTTTTGTTTTTAAATTAATTCTAAATAATGTAGTGTAATTGTAAAGGAAGTCTTATCGTGCTTTTATCGACAGCAGTACCTACTTATATAAAATACAGGGGGGGGCAGCTGCCCTCCCCTGCCCCCCCCTGGGTACGCCCATGTATACACAGTATACATATAGCTCATGGGATGCGTGCGGTGACGATGACGTGAGTTTCACGCTTTTTGTTTACCTAAAAAGTACACATATAGCTCATGGTTCGAACCGGTCTACCTAACTCTTTGTTCGGTGACGATGACGCGATTTCCATGATTTTTGTGCACCCAAAAACTGCTCGACACGCCTAAAGAAGTTCTCACGTCAAAAAGATAAGCAATTAATGGCCGATACTTTCACTCAAATTCCGCCTGAATAAAAACCTACCATAAATAACATACGTACAGACGCCAGCACATCAACCTACTCCAATCTGTCAAATTTTCCCAATCAACATTGAACCTTATTATTTAGTGATAAAGTTGAAAATCTATTAAACAAATTTGACAGATTATAGTAACTTGAACCTATTAACAATATTTTTATTTCTATAATTCCATACAATTGTCAGATTAGGTAGGTAGGTACACATCTGAATCTGCCTTTGTTCGGTACAATCGGTGACCGAAGTGACTTAGCATTTCAACAAAAGCTCACTTAAATTGGTGCATCCGTTCGAGAGCTATTATGTCGCAGACAGACAAACTTATAACATAAGATATCATCGACACGTCTACATTCGCTAAAGGTTAGGCAGACAGACGTGTATACGGGGTGTCCGGGACATCGACGCGAAGCCGGTTACCATGGATTCAGTACATGGTTCTGAACCTCTCTGCGTTGAAATTTTTCGTCGGTTATTAAAAAAAAAAACAGCTGTTCCATACATTTTGACCGCGTAGGTATTGCACTTTTCTATGAAACAGCAGATTTTTTTTAAAATAACCGACGAAAAATTTCAACGCAGGGGGTTTAGAACCTTGTACTGAATCCATGGTAGCCGGCTTCGCGTCGATGTCCCTGCCACCCTGTATAGTACACCCACATTTTGCCAGTTATGTTTAAGTCACATGTAATAGGGGGCGAGCCTTATATTGCCATGAATAGGTAGAGCACAAATCCAGAGTCTAGGCTGCTACAGAGATATCCCAGATGGAAAAACCCACACCATGCTACGGAGTCTGGATTTGTGCCCAGTTGAGGGCAATAGGCTCGCCCCCTAAAACATGGGACTTAAACTTAACTAGTGAAATAATTATGGGTGTACCCTACTATGGGTACTACTACTCATCATCATCATGGTCATGGTCATGTGGTTGAGGATTCCGGGTGAAGTCGTTTCCACCTTCGGCCTGATCATCACTTACCATCAGGTGAGATGCAGGCCAAGAGCTACTCCGTAGAAGGTAAAAAAAAAAAAAAAATCTCTGCATAACCGTTCGGGGATTAAAAGCGTAATGTTATGTTATGTACCATCAAAGAAGTTCATAACTTACCACCGTAAAGACTATTTTTGCTTGCAGCGCTCGGCGGCTATAGAACCGTGCCGGTAACAAATGTGGTCATAGTGTTCACGGGATTTTGTTTTCAAACTGTACTACGTAATACACGATCAATCAGAATTTGAATCGTTTTGAAACAGATTGCTTATCCATTGTTTCATAAGTTCGAAAAAAAACTGCTCAACAACGTAAACAACGCAATCAATGTTGTTGAACTGTCAAAATGAAACAGATTAGTCGGAATCGTTTACGAAAATGTGTTGCATATTTATAATTAGAATCTAGCAGGTTAGATAAGGTTAGAAAAAAAATTCTTTGATGTAAAAACACATTAAATAAACGACCATGTTGCCGACTGTACTCGAAAAAAACAGTAGAAAACGTAATTTGAATTAATTTCGCGTTTCCTACGTGATGTGGTTACAAAGTGATTAGAATTAAATGTAGTTAAATTACCCAGTGGCTTAGAAGTCCATTGGTTTTTGTAAACAAGTTTATAAAATCTGTTAAAAGCAATGTTAGGTATACTTACGCGTGTTTATTCATTTATTTAGCACAGAGTAAAAGGCACACAGCACAACATATTGTACAGACGCCAGCACATCAAGTTACTACTATCTGTCAAATTTCTTTAATAGATTTTCAACTTTATCGCTGAAGAATAAGGTTCAACGTTGATGGGGAAAATTTGACAGATTGGAGTAGGTTGATGTCTGGCGTCTGTACTACAAGTAAAAAAGAAATTAAAAAAAAAGACGTGTGGCACTCGGGGACTGCCCCGGCGAAGCTATTGCATAGCATTTTTTATCAACTTACGCAATTGTAAAATATTAACCCGAATACAAGAAATAGTAATGATGACATTGACAGGAACTGTTATTCACATTTATAGTTTTTAAAACTTGACACAACGTAATGGCCGGGAACATCAAACTAATAAAAAGGTTTTAATTTAACTATTAATAGTCAAGGATCATTCGTCTAAACTCTAAGTAAATTTGAACTTTATTGTCAAACAGTTAAACATAATTTTCAATACAACACTCTCGTATCATTCGTTTAAGTAAATTTGAACTTTGTTGTCAAGCATTTAAACATAATTTTCAATACAAAACACTCTTTTCTTATGCAGTATTATCGTTACGAAATTTCTGGATTAGGTCTCCACGCTCAAGGCCCGCGATAGAAGCTATGCAATAGCTTAAAAGAAACAAAATAAATAAAAAGTGTAAAGTGCGTTGTATTGTAAGAAATTAGCAGGCATGTGTGCTTCGCGGCTGCGCCAAATAGGCCCAGTTCAGCACAAATGCCAGACAACTAGTGCCTGACGCTGGTTTTCAACTGGACCTGAAGTGGGAGGTAAGGATGTGGTAACTGGTACCACGGTAATCTGGTACGGACTATCAAACTGAACAATTTGCTCCATGATACCAACATCGTAATCACGAAAAAAATATCAACTGTCCCACTCAAAACTTCAATAACTACTCGATCTAAGGTCTGTGTACCTCTAAAACCCGACTATATCCATGTGGATAGAAAACTAAGACCTCCTTCAAGCCCGACCGTATCCACCGGGATACGCGGGTCACGGCGTAGCCCAATGGACACGGTGGGGCTGGAGCGATATTCCGTTTGGTCTGTGGGTTGTTTTTCTCTATGACTTGAGGTATATTATCGTCGGCGTCGATTAGAAGTAAAATTTACAAAAAATTATAGGTAACACCGAAAAATTCAGAAAAATTTCAAAATTGACGTAATGGGGAGTGTCAGTGTCAAACCCTGGGATTTTGACGTAAAAAACGTGTATTTTCGTCGTACATGACCGTATATGACTACAGCATACCTTTCTGATAGTTATTTATTATCTTGAGTATAAAGGTCAGGCTATCATGACCTGCCGCTTATCTACTGTCTAACGTCTAGCTAGACTTTGTTCCGATAAGAATGACTAATTGATAATAAATTATCAGCCCCAAACAACTACCTCATACCTTCTCGTCACATATTCCGCAATATTTTAACACAAACACTCGTCAACTTGTCAAACTCTTGCATTACCTAGGGATCTCGTGTTCTAGACGGCTACGACTCCGGCCAGTTGTGGCCGCCTAGTGGTATTGTATGCGGTTAGTTGGCCGTTGCGACCAAGTGCGCGATTCGTATCGGTTTCTATAGTTTACCTGGTTATTGCGACCACTGGTCGTGGCCGTCTAGTACGCGAGATCTGAGGTGAAAGCCCGCGAAATTCAAAATTTCTATGCAAAAACGTAATTTCTCGCAAGCTACATTGAAGTAGGTACCTAATGCTAAAGTAGAGTTTTACAAGGTCTTAACTTCAACATCAGAAATTGGGTTTTAAGTCTCCAATCAGTTCGGATGTTGGCGAATTTGGAACGTTTACAGTCGTGTTGATCCACAAATTCATGATGGCTCAGAGCTTTGCATTCATTAGATACCTACGCTGCAGAGTGTGGAGTGCGAGCGAGCTACATGTTCGGATTTACGTAATGTAAGACCCGAAACTAAAAACTGGTACCGAGATACCGAAATATCTTAGAATTAGCAAGCTAAAGGGACAATGGGCTGGCTAAGCGGCCATGTCTGTCGAAGGATCGATAGCCGTTGAGACAGATGAGCAAGCACCATTCGTTATAATATTCTGATTAGTAAGCAAGTCTTGCAGTGGAGGAAACACGTCCTGGAGTGGAGACCGCGTGTGACGGACGCCCTCTGAAAGATGGACTGACGACCTTAAAAAGGTGGCTGGGACAGACTGGATGCAGGATGCGGAGGACAGCAGGGTGTTGTGGCGCAGCTTGGGAGAGGCCTAATTGAGGAGTGGACAGCTTATCGCAAGCTGAATAAAATTTATTCATTGAAACAAGTCTTTTATTAGTTCTATTATTTTGAAAATCGTTTAGTAATAAGCACTCGTAAACCACTTACGGGCCATCTATACTAATAAGCTGAAGAGTTTTTTTTTTGTTTCAACGCGTTAATCTCTGTGAGCTACTAGTCGGATTTGGAATTATTTTTTTGCATTTGATAGCCCAATTCTTGAGCAAGGTTATAGGCTATTTATCATTACGCTATGACCCTTAAGAAACCGAGCAAAAAGACATAAAGTCAGAAAGAACGCTAAACGAAAACGAAGTACTTAATAGCGTAGGCGAGAGTGGGAGTTTATATTTTTTATATATTTTAGTAAGTATGTATATTGTGTTGTGTCTTACGACTTCCACGCGAAGAAGAACGATATATTACGCAAGAAGTCGTAGTCCTTTGTTAAATTAGTAGGTCATTTTACCCGCAACGTTTGTTGATTTGCGTTTCTTAGAACCAACTCGATTGACGGCGAACTAGTATTTTCTGCTTACTTCGGTATAAACAGCCATTTTATCAAGAAATAGCTACGTTTAATTCTAGAACAGTTTGGATTCAAATTAAGATAATTAATTAAATTAATTACTAACACGTATTGAAACCTGCTACAAGAATCTTTTGGCGCGCGAATGACGTTGACAGGGGGTCGCTGTTTGTGCATTGTTTTGTGAAAAAACAAGATGGCGTCTGTCGTCGCGTAGCTCCGATTATGGCTACGCGCTTAATGTTTTTTTTTTTTACTAGGGCATCCCGCAGGTGACCACTAAGGGGTCGTAAGTTCTGCTTCACCGGACTTTCCTGTGACTGCCTTAAGCTACTACACTTAAAGCCTCCGGCCAGGGGCATAAACTATTCTAATTAAAACTTTTTACAAAAAAAAAATAAACCGACTTCCAAAAAAAACCACTACAAAGTGAAAAATAACTTTAATTTCGGAAGTCGGTGTCTTTGTTTTTAAATTTTCGTTTTTTGCCACCGACTTCCGAAATTAAAGTTATTTTTCACTTTGTAGTGGTTTTTTTTGGAAGTCGGTTTATGGTTTTTTTTGGAAGTCGGTTTTTTTTTTTTTTGTAAAAAGTTTTTATTTTTCACTTTTTAGTTGTGGTACCTACCCCACACAATATCCAATACCACTAACTGCAATAAATAACAGTGACAGGAAGTTATCATCATATCGTCCATATAAACTTAGTGGGAAAAATATGTATTATTGAAGCTAACTCAAAAACTATATAAGCAAAGTTAATAAAATTTATATGGGACCACCTCGGGAGCTTACCCTTTAAACCAAAAAAATAATTTTCAAAATCGGTCCACAATTGGCGGAGATATCGGTGAACATACATACAAAAAAAAAAAAAAAAAACATACATAAAGTCGAACATAGAACCTCCTCCTTTTTGGAAGTCGGTTAAAAACTAGGCGAACGCTCGCTAAGGGCATGTCCCCTGTGGGGTACGAACCTCGGCTTAGGGCGTCGCAGAGGGGAGGACAGCAAGAGACAGGCTGGATATGACTACTGGCTCAGCATAGTCAGCATCGACGCGGGCTGACCCATCGACGAGCAAGGGTCGGAGGGCGCTAAATGATCCTTGTACAGCTTTATACAAATACTTAAGGAATTGTTTCAGAAATAAACAGTACGTGGGGACCCTAGAAACCAAGAAAATAACAAGAAAACCTCAATTTATTTCAAAAACGATGTTCAAAAACTCAGCATTATCCAAATTCGTCATAAATAGAACGCGTTCAAAAACTTGTCAGCGTGTTTTATTACATCACTTGCAGCACCGTCACGTCTGCATTCTGCATAGCTAACGGAACTGACGTAAGAAAGATCTCCGTGTTTCCTTATTGTCTTTTTATCTTTCGTCATCTTGTTCTTTGATACATAGTCCACTAAATAAGTCCGTGTCAACCCCCATTTCGCCAGTTATGTTGCGAGCCTATGGCCATCAACCGGCCGAAAATTACACAATTATTTTAATAAATTATTTAAAAAAAAATCAATGCAGTCATTAGTGTTTTGCAGTTTTATTGCATTTTTTTAAATATATACCCGTTTATTTAATTAAGTAATCGAAGATGCTACGATAAAACTGGGGCTGCTAGAAAAAGGTGAAATCTAAAGCGCAAATAAAGAAAATCGTCGGCTACACTCATTGGCTACACTACACACATTATTTTTTGGAACATTTTTACTTTTACGTGGCCAATGCTGCCAGTCTTCTGGACACATTTCCGGATGACAGCGATGATGCGGACGAGTAGGTACTTCCTTCGTAGAGTGTCCTTTTGTTACCCGACCACGGCAAAGCCAAAAGGAAAGGTTATGATTTTGGCAGTATATGTATGTATGTTTGTTTGCTTTTACGTGTGTTTTTATTATTTATTTGTATAGTAAGTTAGTTACGCTTTTAATTTGGTACCTAGTATAAAAAGTTAGTTATGTTTATATGTATAAGAACTTTACAATTCAATATTAATTTAACACACCACATAAAAAAAAAATCAAAACGGTTTGTTTACCAAGCAGTTAAAAAAACTCGCTTCGGAACCAAGTTGTCAGCGAAAGGTGGGAAAATTCCATCCAGCGCTATTCCGCTGGATTGTATTACGCACACACACAGCTAACTCACACAGTCGTCATCTTTGACTGTGTTAGTAACTAGTGCAAGTAAAAACTGAAGTTTTCTTATGTACATTTTATGTCTTAGAAACTTAAACTAGGTACGTAGATAGAATATAAAGCTTCGTGCAGACTAGCGCGACGCGACAGTTTGACGCGACACTGGTTATTGTTCGAGTCGCGCGTCGCGCCGTCGTCGTCGTGTCGCGCTGGTCTGCACGAGCCTTAATAGAATACCTACTTACCTAATTTTTATTATGCCATACAAATTACAGATTATGAATGTAGAAATTTAACATAGAGTGACAACACAATGGGCGGCCTTATCGTAAAAACTTTTTATTTTAAATTAAAGGAACAATATCATAAAAAAATTTAAAGCAAAAAAAAATATATTTTTGTAAGTATGTAGAATACTTAACCTGATACTGAACCGTGATAAACACTGAAAGTAGTTTTATCTGTGGGTTTTTTTAATGAACTGTCGCGTAAGCTAGTAATTTAATTCCGGAAATTTTCATTTAATGAGAAAACCGAGAGATTATTCATTTCAATGAATATGTATTTCAATAATAAAGGCCACTGTACGAATACCTATTATTTATTTTAGTCATTCAAATGTCTTTGTTTCATGTAACACAATGTGTTTATATTGTTTCTGACACCGGAGTAGATAAACGACAGAGACTGAAGCTCACAAATCGCAGATGCGTTGCCATCCCAGAGACAAGGCTAAAATAGAAAGAAAAAAAAAACATAGGTTTACTTGTCACAGAAACACGTGTAAATAAAACAATAAAAAAATTATAACGACGACCACAGAAAAAAAATATATCGGCAGCTGCACGTCGTCGTGCGTGACTGCAACAAGAAGAATGATGTTGTGCTGTAGCCCACGGCACAGTGTTGATTTTCAGTAACCTGAAAATTACGTACAAAAACAAAGTCAGGTTTAAAGATTTGTACACAAATAGGTATTAAATTAAAATGACTTACGTAAATTAATACCCACACCCTTCAAACCGACCAGTAACGCTGCTTGAATACGGAAGAATGGCAGGTAAAGAAAAGAAAGAAAATACATTACTAAACTTAGTTAACTATGTAGGTGTGGTGGTACTATAGAAAGCCGCACACACGTTAGTGGTAATAAAACTGGTATAAGCTGGCCACTTCGTTCCATACTACGCGAGGCTAGCTCAAGGTCAAAGTTACCACTGACTTGCGGTCCACTGCAACTCATCGAACAAGCTCCTCCAGTAAGAGCTTACTACTGCTAGATATTTGTTTTTTTCTGTAATATTGAGTTCAGTAATCTGTAAAAATTTAATGCGGTATCTATGTGTGTGACTTAGGTTGGATGTCTTTCCACAGGCTGGCACAGTGACAGCATGACTAGGATGGAGAAAAGTTGTATGAATTATTAGTAGGCGTCTTTCCTCTAGAAAATGGGCGGGTGTCGAACTCAATTCTAAGATCCCTCCATGCAGGTTAGCGCAAACATCATGTGGGGTGCAGGGCGACGGGAAACCTCAAGGTCGAGCAGGCACATCTTCTAATCTAGATTTATGTAATTCAATGAGTCTTCGTATCTATCGAGACGACGAACTCACACAGAATGAATTCCATAATGTGTCACCATCTTTGACATGCCATTGCCGCTGTTCACTCACTTGCTGTGCTGAGTGAATTTATTTATTTGAGATCTCCAGCAAAGGATACAAAGAGACAGATACAATAAAAATCACAATAATACAAAAAGTTCTTTTAGGTACGTGTGCTCCTTCAGTTACAGTACAGGAAACCACAGCATGCACACCTTGGTGTATAAAAATAAATGTGAAAATTAGAATTTTTTTATTGTTGTCATGTTATTACGATAGTTGTGAAAAGAAATCGTCGGTGCTCCATGGACCACTTGAAATTTGACCAATTGGTCTATGGGCAAAAAAATAATAATTATACTCTCGCTTTACTTTTTTGTGTTCACACTTAACGCACACATGCTTAACCAAACCAGCGTGACTAAAGTGTAGTCTCTGTGTGACTATCTACTCTGTGGTTGTGTTTATTACTCAGTCAGTCAGTTAGTAGGTATTAATGACTATTTTCTGCGCATTTAGTCACAATCTGTAATTAGGTCACTATGTTAATTTTTATGGCTAGAGGAACTCTATGTGACGTAATAACTGTTTTGGGGAATTTATGAAGTAGGTAAGTATTAATAACCAAAATCACCAGTCCTTTTGTCAAGCTTGGTGATTAGTGATTATGGATTTAATAATAACTGCCGCACGGCTCGATCTTCAAGGCTTGCCAGGGTCGCAGTCCGTGCCTCGGAATTTTGGCAACAATTATTGGGAATTGGGATGCTTATGTCCAGCAGTGGGCAAGAATGATCATGATGATGACGACATAACGTCATTCAAAAACCGAACAAATAGAAACAAAAAACAAAAAACAAAAAAAAAATCCCCTTCTGGTCGTATCCTGGAAATCGAACCCGGAACCACAAATCCAGTTACAACTGAAAAGTTAAAAATAAACTTCTAGCCTTACTTCCTAACCTAAACTTCTGTATGTACAATAAAATAGTTAAATACCCATTTGTAAGAAGGTACCTAAGTACATAGATATTAATAGCTATTGAATATTCAACAATTGTTCAATACATACCTACGAAACGAAATACTTACCTAACGAGGAATAAATACTTATCTACATAACCGTTTTGAAAGCATAATAGATATCGTATACGTACATAGCGCGTTAGTACTGAAATCTTTATAAAAACAGCTGAAGCAAGTACCTACATAAAAAGTCCCTCCCTACGTAGGTACCCATCTGCCCAACATGACTGTTCAAAAATATAAAAATGAATTTTTAGATTATTGATTCCGTGAGCCCAGTCACTGACTATACAATTTTTATATAAGTGTAATACAAAAACACACACAGACACAAATTCATCCATACGCGCCAACTACACATACGGGAAGTCACGCACACTGACACAATTTTACATAGAAAAACAGCCGTTCTCCTCTCTAGCATAGCTATACGTATTATAGAAAAAAAACTTCAAAATAGTACGGCTTCACTCACTTTCACATTATATTACACCAATTTCAAACTATAATGTATGAACATCCGACGCCATAAAGATTAGTTTTGTTTGTATCAATATATATTCTGTCTCTTTTACTCAACCGAACGCTTTCGAGTTTTCCGTTCATGATCCAACTCAAAATACGCCAAAAATGACGTCGAGCCAATGTTGTTTCGAAAACACAGTGTCTCGCGTTTCTTTCTACGGATACCGCGCGCGCCCGCTCGCCGTTTATTATTTGGAATTTTCCAATCCACTGATTACTACTCGTCGTAAGTTTTACAAACAAATTCGAGTCCGTTTCGTATTTTTCGCGATTAGCGGCAATGTAGGAAAGTCGTAAGTGGCGACGACGATAAGGTTGATTTTCGTGCGCACTCAATGCCTACCCAGCCGAATTGAAACGACTTGCCAAGAGCCCTTGGGCCGTGGACACGAACGCGCCGTTGAAATAGATCGTATTGTACATAGAAAATTCTGACAGCTCGGAACCGTCACAAGAAAATAATGTCGTTTTTATTACATTTTTTGATAAATTATTATTCTAGTTTCGGTTCGGCGGCGTTCCAACGGCCTTATCGATTTTCCTATTTAGCGCGCTATCGTATTTTATACATTTTCGAAAGGTCCGCGGCGCGTCTATGCGCTTTCGAAAAATATTTTACAAGTATTTTCTCGGCGGCGAACGGACGTCGAGTGCGGTGCCGTAAATTGGTAATAATTCCGTTGATTACACAGTAATATAGTGTCCGAATATGGGTTAGTGGTGAGGAACACGGACACTGCGAGCGTTGACTTCTGTGATACGATCCTATGAAAAATGTTTGTGTAGTGCAAGTTTTTAGTGCATAGTTGGTTGATAGTTGTGTCTGGTGCATTCCGATTGTGAAAGTGCACGGCTAGTGTTATTGTGCGTTGGATGCTGCAGCTGTGGCCACGGACCTAGGCGCACCTTGCTCACCTGAACGGCCACTAGTGTAAGTACAAGGAACCTTTCTAGAATGACCTCGTAGGGCTACAGACACCATTTAAAAGTTCACCAACGTTAGTGTACATTGTATACAGTTGACACTCGGTGCAACCACCAAGGAGTTCCAGTGTATCAATGTCTAACATAACCTTAGCACTGCCACTATACAGCTGTAAACAATACCATGAAACAAGTGAACATACTGCTCTAGTAAAGCAATTAGCAAATATTTGAAAATGGAATCAAAATTAGAAGAACCAGCCAGGAAAATTGTTTCACCAAAAATATTTAATTAAAAATTCATTAAACTCTACTATTTTGTTTTTCTTCTGTGAGTGTAGTTAATTTTAAAATTGGAATGCTAAAGGTCAGAGAAGAAGTTAAAAATGCTAATAAAAACTTTGAATGACAAGATACAGTTTTGTGTTAAAAATAACATCAGCCTACACAGAATTTTAGAAAAAATAGCCATCACATTTTTATGTTAATTCTGACATTTTAGTTTTTTTTAATATTTTGAGAGCTTGCTACAGAATTATAAGTAGGAACTATACCAAAATAAATGCTAATTTAGCAAGAAAAAACTTATTAGATATTCAATAGGGCTTTAATATTGGGTACTAGGCACTTAAAAAAAATTACTAGCAACCCCATGGTTTGTTAGGTACCTACTGTAAATTAATTTCTTACCATCTAATTAAATTAGTAAATATTTTATTTGAGTTTATCAATATTCAATCAGTGTTGCCATCCGTACGAGGTTCCTCGTACATGTACGAGATTCAGAGGTCCTGGTACGAGGTACGAGCTTACATCCATCCTCGTACGATTTTGTACGAAATTCGTTGATACAAATCATATCTCTGAACGCGCCTCTAAATATTCGCAATGAATTTATAATAATTATCTAAATAATTCTTTAGATAAATAGACCTGACATAAACGACAAGACGGCGCGGCGGCTTACATATTAGCAGTAAAGTAAAGTTACATGCTCTGTGCTTATTAGTTCCGATTTCAATTTCAGCCACGCGCAGACATAACTTGCGCGCACAATGGACAATCTAGGTAGTGTCTATCTCTATGCACTATGGTCGCACAGGTGCCAGGTCAACCGGAATTTTGGTTTGGTGTATTATGTATCTAATATCAGCGGACGTGGAGTGACCGATAAGAAAAATACCCTTGGTCCTACTAGAAGAACTACGCGTTCGAACCACGGGCAATAAACGGAATTAACTTAGACATAGGTATTTTATAAAATATAATGTATTTTCTACGTTTTAACGTAACATCTTACATAAACAAAACAAGAAAAATTAATGAAATGAAATCTTTCATAATTTCTATAACATAAAAAAAGTTAATTTAGAGTTTTAGTAAGAAAATAGCAATTTATTAATTTTTAAGGTATGTACGAGGTTGTGTTGGCAAAATACGAGATTTCAGACCACGTCTGTACGAGGACACTCCTTCGGCGTCTGGCAACACTGTATTCAATTACCTATCTACATTCTAGAGTAGGTATTTGTAACACCAACAACAAATTAATTTTAGCTCAAATCTACCATTCGCAAATTTAAAATTTAATTCAAAAGAATTCAACATAAAATACAGTAATGGTTTATTTATTAAAGATAAAGCAAAGGTTAAAAGAAGACATTTCACTAAAATAATAAATGATAAACTTACATAATGTCTTACCCGATTTCATTACAAAGCTATAAATAACACTTATTACCTACTTTCTGAAGATTACATAAAAAATTAAACAATCATTTGACAAAAAAGATTTTTTATAAGCTTATATTATACAATTTAATTCCTTGTGACATTGTTACATGTGAGATAAAAAAAAAACTTGCCTAAGTAGACACTACACACTTAATAAAAATATTATGTAAAATAGTAATAAATAAATACTTACATTGTTAAGTAATAGTTGAGTAGATAGTAAGTACCTACCTAACTATCCACATATATATTTTTTGTTTATTGTGACATCTACTTACATATTGACTTTTTTTTTTCTTTTTTTTTTTAAATATCATTGACGTTTGATAACCTAAGCTATTTTGTATGCCTTCTGATGGAACATAATACGGACCAACATTTTTTTATATAACATCTGTATAATTTGACCCTATGTTCACACAATGAATAAATGAATTTAAAATTTGAATTTGAATATGTATTTTACAAGTACTGAGTTAGACTTGGATTTTATAAATTAGAAAAAAAATACTTATTCATTATTTTTTTTTACTAAAAGTAAGTACCTAATTACAAAGTTACACCATATTTTATGCAAGAACTTTAGTAAGACATAGGATTTAAAAAAGGTAAAGCTATCAGCTGCATAGTATTAATCAATCATCATTTCAATACAATTATTTATTTTCGTTAAAAAACAGAGGAATCAATATATTAATAGAAACAATTAATAATAACAACATTCATGAGATCCTGGTTTCGATTCCCAAATCAGGCAAAGTGTTATTGGGTTTTTCCAACTGGAATTTGTAAGTAGCAGCCCGGAGTTTGGATTTGTGCCCCGGTAATGGCTATAGATTTGCTTCGCTGTTACTTGGGACTTCAACATAACTGGCGAATGGACCATTGTGTGTGGGCCATGGCGGCCGTTTTGAGAGTTATTCCAACCAGCCCACCTCCCTCCAGAAGTTAATTAAAACTCCCAGTCTGTTTAGAACATCTGTGTGACCCGAGGGTTTGTGTTCTAATCTGGGTGACGCCTGTGCTTTCAACGAGCACGTGCGCGACGGTTTCCTCAGCCTCCATGCACGCCCTGCACAGAGGACTGTCCGTTATGCCGCATGACGACCTTAGAGAAGGGTTCAACGGGTTTTGTCGACTGAAGTGACAGATTGTGAGCTGTCATTTTGTCTTTCTTCAATTATGATGAGATATTTGAACCAGCGGGATGTTAGTCGAATACAAGCCCGGAAATGAGGCAATGAGGATAAAAGTTTTATGAAACAATTATTTAGGTATATATTTGTAAAATTTTACCTGGTCTATCTACTTATTAAGTACTTATATTTTATAAAATTTTCGCTTAGCATAATCCTTCTTTGTATAGAAAATACTGTAGCAATATATTTTGAAATAAATAAATATTTGAGGTACCTACCTACTTGAGTTTGACAAAATATCGATTCCATAACATTTTCTCTACAGAAGAAAATTTCAATAAACAATAAACCGCTGCTATTAAAAAAATACTTCAAATTGGAACATGAAACTGTGTTTCATTAATAAATAATGTAGCGTGTACTAAATATAAAGCAGATACAATGTTTTTTTTAAATTTCCTTTAAGTATCGTCACTGTAAAAAGAAATTACCTAAACTATTGGTGTTCGGGAGCCTTTTCCTCGACTCTCGGTCTCATTACCACTCAGCTCGCGGGCAGTAGTGGGCAAGCGAGATAAAGAGTGATTTTGAGCTGAGAGGTACCTTAAGGCTCGTGCAGACCAGCGCGACGCGAATCGAACAATACAATTTCTAAGTAAAGTTCACGGTATAAGCCGACGTACGCACGGACGTAATAAAATCGCGGCGATTTTTTTCGCATATTGGAATATCCAACAGTGTATTTTCTTGACGCGCTAGGCATGCGAAAAAAAATCGCCGGGATTTTATTACGTCCGTGCGAATGTCGGCTAACATCGTCGAGGGATCGAACCCGCGACACGCGGCGCACAGACTGCGCTAACCGCAGAAGTACAGAACAGATAAAAGAGAGTCCTCTTTCTGTTCTGTGGCGCTAACGTATCAACTAACTTTTCAAAATGACGTTTGACATGATTTCAGTACCGAAACCAATTATTTATTCTGTGCCGAATCTGTGTGAAACAAAACACTACCGAGACAAACCTACCAACCTCAATATTGTTGATACCTAAATATCTACCCTTTTCCTCATTGGAATTCCACGAAATTTCTATAAAAAACACGGCTTCGAATACTTCGTTCGACTAATAATAAAGTAACAACCACATTGGTAAGTAGATCATTCTAGATTTAAGAGTCTCGTAGCTTTTTTGGGGATTACTTATCAATTTGGATTGACATCGATGCGCTAGAAAGTCTGCCTACAGTTCGCGTCAAATAACTTTGCCGCTCTGAAGTAGACTACAAATGACTGCGCAGTAGTCAATCTTAGTAAATGCGCAACCTAACTTCAGAGCGGCAAAGTTATTTGACGCGAACTGTACGTGGATCTACCTCTACCGTCTAGAATCTTTTTTAGACGATGAATCTACATCGGAAGAGTGTCCGTGGACTTTCTTAATGCTTGTGCAGACCAGCGCGACTTGTCGAGCGACGCGACACCGGTTATTGTTATCATCATCATCATCAGCCTATTAATGTTCCCACTGCTGGGACACAGGCCTCCTCTCTGTGAGAGGAAGTCTCGGGTTATTGTTATACCATGAAGTTTTCTTAGAAATTGTATTGTTCGTGTCGCGTCGCGCTGGTCCGTACAAGCCTTTACCCGTTCTTCTACATAGGAACCTACTACGCTTTGGAATGGGCACTTTGGCCAGTCCATTTTTCTGACTGACCGACCCCTTGACAATTTAAAAGTAGCCTGTAATTAGTGAAATAAATGTTTTGAGTTTGATAAGCATCAGCTGGGTTCAAATTTGACGGAAATATGGACGAAAAAAAGTAATCCGTCAAATTGAAAACCTAACTTTTAAATGATAGGACCTTTTTCGTAGCTACCGCGCGGTTTCCTGCGAAGGATGGGTATTCCCCAAATACCCAAGCAGAGGTGTATACCGCCACATTTCCCCAGTATTACAATATTACAAGTCTTATGTAATAGGACAGAGCCCAAATGCAAATCGTGCTCAAATCTCTCTGCTAACTCCTACTTGCTCATAATCATCATTATCATAATCAGCCTATAATATTCCCAATGCTGGGACACAGGGCTTCTCTCTGTGAGAGGGAGTGAGCTGTAATCTACCACGTGGGACCAGTGCGGGTTGGTAGATGTCACATGTCTTCGAATTTTTGGTTTTAGGATACCTATGCCGGTTTCCTCACGATGTTTTCCTTCACGGCTTTGAGAGCAGTGTCTATTCGATTGTGCTATCATAAGTTCATAACATTACGCCTGGTTTTAGGTTAGGCAGTGGTGGCCTTGAGTAGGAACAGCTACATTTCGCCAGTTATGTTTAAGTCCCATGTAATAGGGGGCGAGCCTGTTGCCATCAACCGGGCACAAATCCAGACTCCGGGCTGCTACTGAGCTCCTAGTGCAAAAAACCCAATAACACTTTGCTCGACTTGAACCGAGGACCTCAGCAGTAACGCTTGCGACCAACATCAACAGGCAAGGTTATTTGAAAATATTGTAAAAGCCAATTATTTTTAAAATCTGAGTAACCGTGGAGATTCTTACCGGCTCTTCTCCATAGGAAACGACCAATTGGAACCGTGCGTAGCTTCTGACGTTTCATAAGCGCCCATGTAGGTTTATGTGAAATAAAATATTTTGAATTTTGTTTTTTTTAGTTTGGTGGGCTATTTGTCCTCTATTGATCTATCATCGAGCTTCTCTAAGATAACTTTGTCGACAGAATAGCAATTGAGGATTCTATCAAGGATAAAATTGTGGCCCCTCCGAGCTCAAAATTAGAGCGGTTTATTAACATTTAACCACATTAACTAGTCTCAAAACCGCCATCACATTTCACGAGAATTTGAAACGAATCCACCAGTGTCGCCATCAAATTCTTAATTAAAAACATCCTTCCAATTATGGAAGTCAAAAAACAGGGATATGCATGTAACCTGACCTTTAAACTGTCTTGTGTAAACAAAACTGCATTCTGAGAACAATGTCGGTAAGACAGAGATAGGGAGATGCGATTTTCGGGTAGCCAGACAGAGATGGTGGCATTAGAAAATATGCACGGCGTTGGTACTTCTCGTTTATGGTTCTTATTGAGTTATAAGATGGACTTGTTTTATTTTGTATTTTTGTGTACTTATGATTTTTCTGTTGCCAAACGCTTCTACGTATGGAAACTAAATAGCGATGGATGTTGACTGGAAAAAAAAACCATTTAGTCCATCAGCCAGATAATAAATAAGTATTAGACACGTATTTTGTGCTTTATCATATTAATAAAAAATGGTTTAGATAAAACGCATTAAGCTTTGTGCAGACCAGTGCGATTTGTCGCACAACGCGACACCGGTTATTGTTATACCGTGAAGTTTTCCTAGGAATTGTTTTGTTCGTGTCGCGCTGGTCTGCAAAAGCCTTTAAAGTTGACGAGTGGGGGCTCGCTACATCACAAGTCAGTATGAAATCTACCAGGGAGTGACGTCATGCTACATTTTAATTCAAATTATTGCCGTAATCTTTTGATTACGTAAAAAATTAAAAAATACGTGTTCAATATTTTTTTATAAGTAAAATAAATTATTATTAATTTAATCATCAAGCAACAAGACTCATAGTGTTAGTAACAAAAAACTTACAAAATATGTTATTAAAACATTTCACAGCGAAACAATTTGTGACGTCACTGCTGCAAGGTGACAGGCCCAGCTGATACCTTGCAGCAGTGGCTCACAAACGCACAATCTAGTCTGCTTGCTACCATAGACAGGATGCTGTTGGTGCTGCCCCGCACCCTACTAACCAGGGATGCGCACCGCTTCCGCATCACAGTATAGAAGCAGTTGACGCGAGCTTCAGCAAACATCCCTGATGCGCTGCAGTATCGAGGCAACCCCATCAGCACCCTGAATGCGTTATTATTTGAACGCGAAGGGCGCCGTATGATTTCTGAGTATAATAAAATGACGGACAAAAAATTTTTTGTCAACATCCATCCCTATTGAGCACTTTTTGTAAATGCGCTTCACTTCATCTGCGTTCATTTCTGGTTCTCCCAAACCAACTACAACTAGGACTTTCCCGCAACCCCGGCAGGCAAAGTCCCTACTTCCCTAGCGGACCCCGTCAGTTGCATTTGGAGTCTTCACAGCATTATCTTCTACTTACGCCTCTTTCAACCGCCATCTCATAAAACATACATGAATATAACTTAACTTTGTTATTAAAATGCAGTTATTTATTTTCACTCCATTTATTTTCAGCATGTAATGACGGCGATTAGCTAATGTATGCTATCTAAGTATTTCCAATTAATCGTTGTGAGCAGTCTTGTTAATTACAATAAACTAATTACCAGATAAAAATGTCCATTGAAAAATATCTGTCAACATATTTTGATACAACAATGGTTGACAAGTAGTTTGGGGTGTAAATAAGACCCTCCACGCGTGATGGTACTAAGCACATATCTGTGGTACTAAGTAAGTAGTAAGGCCTGTATTACAGAACTTCGCTCAAGATTGCGTCATTCGATTGGTTAAAACTACTTAAAACTAGTTAATGTTGGCTTTCCTAGAGGAAAGCCAACATAAAAAAAAAAAAGGACGGTTGGCAACCCTACCTTAGAAGGTAGGGTTGCCAACCGTCCTTTTTCCCAAGACATCTCCGACTTTTTGGGATGTCCTGGGGTGTCCTCGATAGTTTTTAAGTAACGTCTGTTTAAAGCATCCTGGTACTCGAAAAGTCCTGTTTTTTAAATTTCGCGCTGTCAACCTTACGTGCGCTCTGCTTGTTGTCTTTCTCATTACTATTTTAGCGCACTAGAGCTCTCTCTATATTATATAGAGAGCTCTAGTGCGCGAAGACTGAGTTTCGTTGAACCTGTTTTCATTGCGTGTTGCTCTTGCTATAAACTACTACTGCTCTTAAACTGCGTCCTGTTTTTAATCCGAAATGTCCTGGTATTTTCACCTTCTAATCCTGGTTTTGAAAATTTGGGGATTGGCAGCCCTACCTTTTTTTTTTTTTTGTGTGGGAAATCATCAAATGACGTCTCCCGCTCTGGGCGGAGCGGAAGGACGTGTCAGACTCTTACTGACTAAAACCCACCCGTGTTCCTTCCCTTGCCTTGCCAGGGGCCACGTTTTCCCCTTAGAACTACCCGCAACCCCGGTAGGCATCGGCCCTAGCGGGCCCCGTCAGTTTTGCTGACATCTCTTTGAGGCGCGCGTGGAACACGATGCGCCGTCGACCCGGGCCTGGTCCTTATCGGACGGCGAGCTGCCCGTTGCTCTCCGTCCTCAGACCCGCGGGCAACCCTACCCTAAGGCAGTGGTCGGCAAACTCATTAGTCAATAAAGCTGTAGTGGTGACCTCGAGAATGAAGGTCAACGCAGCCTTCGTGCAACTGCTTCAGCGTGACGTCATCATCATCACTCCCGCAAGCTTTCGTGAGACGAGTCACACAGCCAGCCAGCACCCACGGCTTCAACGGGTATCCTGACCACCAGCAAGCAGCGAACGCGCATTCCTGGTCATCACCCATAGCCACATCACCCCGACTCACTGGGGAATCACCGCAATCACCACAATCGCCGCAATCACCGCAAACAGTTCCGACCCACCGTGAACTGTGCGGCACCCGGTTCCGACTCACTGGAACCACAATCACCATCGCCGCAATCACTGCAGACAGTTCCGACCCACCGTGAACTGAGCGGCACCCGGTTCCGACTCACTGGAACCACAGAGGGCACTGTGAAGCATCGCAAAATCCAAGACTCAGCCCACTTTCGACCTCCGGTCTCCGGAGGGGAGTAATGTAGTGGTTACACCGCCACATACGAACTACGCAACGAAGACATGACGTCACTCAATTCCTGCATCGCTTTAGAGTATACCGAGCGAAAAACATAGATAAGACTATCCGAAATCAACATATGGGCAGTTGCCCGCCAGACACAACACCCGTCTGGTTGGAGGATCCTCCCTTTTCTATGGTGGATGACCGAACTTTACACCCTGTTCCTCATACCTCTAAAGAGCCAAATATCAATACTATAACGACTAAGATTTCTTATGAGAGCCAATCCTTTCTGTGTGTCTCTATACACTTCTCTTAATCCTTAAAACTCCCATCCTCTTTCACTCCACAATCCTTCCTAAAATTAACTTGCTAAGAAGCAGGATGCCTTCACTATCATCATCATATCGGCTGACTATTATAATATGATGAAGGCATCTTCGACCACCACGGTCTAAGATGCCCTACATTTGTACAGAGCCGCACTTTATAGGCCAAAGAGCCGTGGTTTGCCGACCACTGCCCTAAGGCGAAGGGACCGTGAGGAAAGTAATACGTCTAATAATGAGTCTTGACTTCTTGAGTGATCTTCTGTAATAAGTATTGGCCTAAGTGTTGGTCCCGGTTCATAATTCTCGAGTTCGAACCCAAGGCACGCACCTCATACTTTTCGTATTCATGTGCGTATTGTATAATTATCACTTGAGGAGCTCGTGGCTAAGTAATAACAAGCCGCACGGGTCGATCCATCAGGTTAAGCTACGCTTGCTGGGGTTCGTTAGTGGATGGGTGACCATCTTTACATACCGAAACTCCTCCGTGCTACGGAAAGCACGTTAAGCCGTTGGTCCCGGCTGTCATTCGTGGATCTTTGAGTCTGACACCAGTCTTTCCAAGGGATATCGTATTACCCAGTTACTGGGTTGTGGAGGTCAGATAGGCAGTCGCTTCATGTAAAATACTGGTATTCAGCTGCATCCGGTTAGACTGGAAGCCGACCCCAAGATAGTTGGGAAAAGGCTAGGAAGAAGAAGGAGAAGATTGTATAATTATCACTTGCTTCAAAAACGGTGAAGGAAAAAACATCGTGAGGAAACCGGCATGCCTGAGAGATATTTCTCGACGGCATGTGAAGGCAGTCAGAGGACCAGGTTAGCCAGTTGCAGCCTGGTATCTGGATTTCTGTCCTGTTGATGGCAATAGGCTCGCCCCCTATTACATGGGACTTAAACATAACTGGCGACATGTGGGTGTTATAGTACACACACATTTCGCCAGTTATGTTTACATAAACACACACACACCTCTGCCTAAATAAAGGTGTACCTACTAGAGTGGACACATCTGCCTAACACTGCGGGTAATACAGGCGTGCGTGCTGATATGTTATGTAATTTAACCCTTAAGGACAGAACGTACCGCGCGCGCACATTCCCATAAGTACCGGAGACCGCCCGCGGCGCGTCGGAGATAAGAGCGCGCTAACATAAACAAAAACTGAGAGCTTTTTGTTACGTAAATAGTCTTATCGTTAATGGTTTTGGGTACCTGATTAGACAAAGGATTTTTTATAATACTTAGAATCTTTGTAAGCGAACGCTAGTATTGATAAATAGGTAAACATTCTTATCAGAAATTCCTTTGTTCATTGTTTTGATGATTTATAATAAAACTACTGGTTCGATTCACATGAAATTTCGCAGGATACATTATGAATACAAATACTATCGGTCAAAACCATTTTTTACGAAACAAACATAACAAAACTTCTGGCGAAATCTGCTCTGTACCTGTTCTTAGATATTAAAAAGATTTGTTTATAAACGGAAGAAAAAGTTCTCTAACGCCTTGTTTTTACAATATTTGTGAAAGTAATGGAAACGTTTTGAGGCCATTGTTTGTAATTGTAACAGCTGATTGTTTTTAACTTTTTTTTTTTAACAGTAAGCAGTATCTGATCTACGTTTTTAATTATTTTTTTGGTAAATAAGGCAAAAGTAATTGTGAACCTCAATGGTGTCCTATTTTAGGAACCGCTTGTTTTAACCTTCACTAAGTGCCACTTAAATGAATCCCTAAATAAAACTGTACTGTTAGATTTTCAACGCTAGGCTCAGCGCTGAAGAGTTGAAAATTCAACAATGCACTTTTATTTAGGAATTCATTTAAGTGTCACTTAGTTGTCGGTGAAAACGGGCATAAGAATACAAAATACTTAGACTAGTAACAGCGACCAACTTGAATCTAGCAGTTGGTCACAGGTCTAACCCAACCAAACCCATTTGGTCGGGGTGCCCAGATCTAGCGGTTGGTCTCAGTTCTAACCTAACCTAACCCATTTGGTTGTGGTGCCCTAGTTTAGTTTACGAGCAATTCCGCTCGCGCGTGGTTGGGCACAGTTCCAACCGAACCTAACCCGTTTGGTCGGGGTCGAGGTACCCTTAGCTTAGATACTGTGACCAACTGTAAGAAAAGGCCAGAAAGTTAAAAAGAGGCTCAATTATTTAAAAAAGTATGCATTATAAGAAGCGCAAAAAGTTTTTAGAGGTTCATTAATTTAATTTTTAAAAGTGTCCTTCATTAGAAGGTCAATCGATTTTTTGATTAACCCGATCTGGTTGATTCGATTTATTCTTATCATGCAATGTTTTAAGAAATGAAGCTCAAATAAGTTTGACAATGTCACGGATTTTTATCTGTGTTCTGCAGTCATAATTATCACTGTACATAAACAACGTAAAGTCTATTCAAATCCTTGTGTCCAATTGATGTTATTTCCACTTAAACAATAATCAACTTAATGATAGTGTAAAAATAAAGTTGATTTTAGACTGTCTAGTACTGTTGAAAAAGTCATCAATAAATATGAAGTGGTAGCGCAAACTGAACCTTATACGTGTTTGTTTACAAGTTTGGCAAGGAAATTGCGAACGCAGAGTACTATACTTTTATGTGTGTGTGTTCTTTGCACCTTGTACACATATACGAGCCACTGACAGATAATAAAATATGCATTTACTACGTTGCATTGATAAACGTATGAATTCTGTAGCTAGAAACGAATAATATAACTATCTACATCGTTCTCACATGTATTTCGAACATGAATGATGTTACCAATCTTATGTATGCATGCCTTTTTTTGTTGTTGTTTACAAATCATCAAATGAGTTCTCTCGCTCTGGGCGGAGCGGAAGGGTGTGTCAGACTCTTACTGACTGAAACCCACCCGTGTTCCTTCAGTTGCCTGTACGTTGCCAGGGGCCACGGTAACCCTTTAGGACTTTTCCGCAACCCCAGCAGGCATTGTCCCTGGCTGACCCCGTCAGTTGTGCTGACATCTCTTTGAGGCGCGCGTGGAACATAACGCGCTGTCGACCCGGGCCTGGTCTTTATCAGACGGCGAGCTACCCATTGCTCTCCGTCCGCAAGCCCGCGCTTGTATGCATGCCTGAGAGATATTTCTCAACGGCGTGCGAAGCCAAGTCACAGGTCCATGGGCGGCTTTAAAACTCTGACACCAGTACCCTATTTGCGTAATACACGATCAATCAGAATCTGAATTTTGTAACATATTCCCAATCCATTGCTTCATAAACTCAAAAAAAAAATCCGCTCAACAACGTAATAACGCAATAAATGTTGTTGAACTGTCAAAATGAAACAGATTAGTCGTAATCGTTTATGAAAATATGTTGCGTAAGTAGATAGCAGGTTAGTCACTAACCAGTAACCACACGAAAAGAAGAAGAATATTTTGTAACAATATTTTGATTAAAAAGAGTGTCCATGGAGTTTCTTGTCCCTTCTTCTCCATAGGAACCTACTACCATTTGGAATGGGCTAATAGCTTCATCTTTCTGACTGACCGACCCCTTGACAATTCAAAAGTGCCTGTAATTGGTTTTGTTGAAATAAATGCTTTAAGTTTGATACTCCATCCATGATAGATTGTAAAACAACAACGTCTCCCTGTCTGGCACTTTAAAACTCGAAAACCTCTTATCCAATCAACGTGATTTTTCGCTATAGGTACGTTCTTTAGCTTGGTTTTAGAAGTAATCTAGCCACCCGTCCATAATTCGCAACAGGTGGAATCTACTTTGTTTTTTTGAGATGCCTTATTTACTCTCTTTGCCCATTGCTTATTTTAAGACAATCGTATTAAGGAGAAAACTGCAGTCGTACGTCCGAACTGCATACACATAGTTTTAATTTATTGAATGAATGAATTAATTAATTATATGCATCGACCCCAGCGTGGTTTAACCAGGCTCGATAAATCGCCCCCTGGAGCCTCATGTTGCATGGGGCTACAGAGGCCATTGAATATCAGGGAGGAGACCGGGTAGGGAAGAACGTGCCCTTAGGATATGGAAGGATTTGCGAGCTATACCGGATATGCATCCTTACACACACTTTTTATTTATTATAGTTTTATTGCGAAACGGGCCAGTTTCTGCCCTCGATCTCGCCTGGTGGAAAGCGATGGATGTAGTCTATGATGGAACCAGCAAGCCCAGAAGATCCATGTTCACTCTGTGTAGATATGAAATGACCTGACAACTAATTTGATTCCAAATCGCACAATTTTTTGTTAGATAAAGTCTAAAACTTTACGCAAATTTTAATATTGTGAGCGGCGCTCCAAGGTTTGTTTCAAGGCGACTATATCTAAGTTTGAGACTTTCTCGGCTTAAGACACAAGCCCTAATAGCTAGCTAAGTACTATCATGATCATTACTTATTTGAATAATAATACTCGCAGCCGCCAGGATGAATGTATCCTGGCGGCTGCGAGTATGTCATGCTCACTCAAATGTTTCGCTGATGGTGGCGTGTGTATTGGATCATTTAGCTCCCTTCAAAATGATTGAGCTGTATGGTGCTCTGCTTACCCATGCGTCATTCAGCGTCATGCCTATGGAGTTTCTTTCCCGTTCTTCTCCATAGGTACCTACTACGCTGTGGAATGGCTTCATATTTTTGATTGACCGACTCTTTGACAATTCAAAAGTGCCTGTAAACGGTTTAATTGAAATAAATGTTTTGAGTCTGAGTTTCATTATTTTCGACACTTCAAATAATTTCATAGCTAAAGACAAAGGTTTGGAAACGAGTCCACGTGAAACCGTCACAATTTTTGCGTTTCCATTTTCAGTTTGCGAATCTAAAAACAAAATGGTCCGAGTTATATTTCGAGAAACCGACGCCAAACAATGTCGACGGATGTTTTTCAAATAATATGAAACGAATGAGAAATGCAATGAAAAGTTGCAAAATATAGGACGAATCGAACGAATGGCATATTTTTTTATTGGAGTCGAATAGTGAAGTGCAACATCGTAACGGATAATCAGAAGCCTGAAAGTCTGACAACCCATCTTACCAAGGGGTATCATGTTACCCAGTAACTGAGCTGTGGAGGTAAGATAGGCAGTCGCTTCATGTAAAATACCGGTATTCAGCTGCATCCGGTTCGCCTGGAAGCTGATCCTAACATAGTTGGGAAAAGGCTAGGCAGATTTCTATGTTTGAGTGTAGAAGTGCACAAATAAAGGCTTTTCCAAAACTTCACCACTGAACGAGGAGGTACCTATAAGTGCACAAGTGCATGTTTGGATCTAAGTGGCTTAATTGCCGGATCTATTTAGATGTCATTCGAGAGGTAGCATTAGCAATACACCATGTATCAAGAAGGATTTAAAGTACTTTTCATTTCGGATAATATATGCAAACCATCATCTTCCTAGTCTTTTCCCAACTACGTCGTTGGGGTCGGCTTACAGTCTAACCGGATGCAGCTGAATACCATTATTTTACATGGAGCGACTGCCTATCTGACATCCACAACCTAGTTACTAGGTAACACGACACCCCTTGGTAAGACTGGTTGTCAGACTTTTGGGCTTCTATCTACCCGTAACTGACTGTCAAAGATCTACAAATGACAGCCGGGACCAACGGCTTAACATGCTTTCCGAGGCACGGAGTGGTCTTGGTATGTAAAGATAGTCACCCATCATCGGATCAACCGCGGCTGTTATAAGCCACAAGGATAATATATGCAAACGCTAAACCATAAAGTAATTATCTAAGGAAAAAAGCTATTTCACCCGAAGATATCTCAATATTCGACCAGGATCTCCTGTGATCAACAAGTCGTCTGCTAAGATTGGTGATTTTGACAACAATGGCAGTTCGCTGTGCGGCTTGCAGGCTAAAATTATGGACGAATAGAACCAATAACTATTGCAGTAAGTATTTAAGAATCACAATATTATCCCACGTGTATTTCTTCTGTCTTAAAACGTACGAAGATAGATAATTTGTGATGATTAACGATCAGCTGGTGACAGCTAGTGGCATTGTTCAACATTTGTTCAACATCTACAAGATGTACTTCGTGGTGAAATGAAACTGCTTCTAAAAGTGTCATTATGCATTAAATGTATGTCCTCTCTAATTAGTTAACGAAATAAGAGAATTAGTTAGTCGCCAAGCGGTTGGCGGTTGACTCTTCACGTGACCAGAAGGCTGGCCTATTTATTGGCCAAAATTATCCTACTGACTGCGATGCGGACGAATTTTGCCCTATGATTCTTTTTCCTCCTTTTTTATATACTTTTATATATTATTGTAATTATTATTTCAAGACTGTTTAGCTTAAATATTATGTAATTATAAGAATTAAATCCAATTTAATTAGTCCCATTCTGGGCGCCATTAGACTCTGAACAGACTTTGAGACGAGTCAGATCCATTGGTATCTTTTGCTATTTTGCAACTTGAACACATTTGCTTATTAAATACTACTTTCAGATTTTTATTGGATAAAACTTACCTTTCAAGAAATCGCCGAATTATCTCTTTGCCAGAAAAACAACATATTACAGAAGAGATTACCATTACGAGTCCTACTTCAACTCAAATTCACTCTTTATCTCGCTCGTACACTACTGCTCGTGGACTGAGTGAGAGCGAGACTGAGCGGCGGGGAGAAGGCTCCAAGGCGCCGATAGTTAAAGTATTTTCACTAATTAATTCAATTTGATTATTTTAGACTAAATTGAACTGACCAGTTTCAAGTTTAAAATATCGAAATAAAAACCCGTTCATGAGCATGACGACCGCATCATTATCGCTTTACAATTATGTACAAGCACAATCCGCCTATAATTTCCCCACTACTGGGACACAGGCCTCGTCTCTAGAGGAGAGGGAGTGGGCCGTAATCCATCACGCGGGCCCAGTGCGGGTTGGTGGATGACACATAATATCGAATATCTTCGAATTTATGGTTCTAGAACATGCCGCTTTCCACACGATATTTTCCTGCATTGTATAGCTCAACCATATTAGAGGGAACTCGAGGAGTGCAACCATCGTTGCATTAGCAAGATATTCTAGTAAAAAAGACTGTTTCTTACAGCCATTTTTTGGTAATTTTTGCCTAGTAAACGTCACTGATTCTTTTGGCAATAATATTACGAACTCGTGAAGTCGTTACGGGTAGTCAGAAGCCCAAAAGTCTGACAACCAGTCTTACCAAAGGGTGTTACCCAGTAACTGGGTTGTGGAGGTCAGACAGGCAGTCGCTCCATGTAAAATACTGATATTCAGCTGCAGGTGAGACTGGAAGCCGATCCCAACATAGTTGGGAAAAGGCTAGGCAGATAATATTATTTGGAACTTGAGAAGTATACGTTTAGCTCAACTGAGTCATAATTTAAACGTTTTTATTATGTGTGTAGTTCATTTGAATAAATTACTGTATTCGTTCATGAATATTTATAATTAAGAGAAAAGGGAAAAGCCCTAATTGTATGCTTCTCAGTTGGTGTAGTGGAAAATTGTGGATTTAATAAAAAAATTAACTATGGTAGTGAACTATAGTATTTGGACCTTGGAGCTAAAACTCTGTCTAGCTTGCAGGAATGAGGAAAATGTTGCGGAGAAAGTTTTGAGTAGGCATGAATGTGATTATGTAATACGCTATGGAATGGGCGACTAACTTCATCATTTTGATTTACTACTTTTATGTATGTATGTGTGTGTGTGTGTTCTTTGTACCTTGCACACATTTACGATCGACTGACAGATAATATGCACTTACTATAACGTTGCATTGATAAAGCTATGGATTCTATAGCTATTAGAAACGAATAGAACTATCTACATCGTTCTCACAATGTATAATTTTAACATGAATGATGTCACCAATATTTTGTAACAATATAGTTTCTTCGTTCTTCTCCATAGGTACTCGTACCGACTACGTTTTGGAATGGGCAACTAGTTTCACCTTTCTGATTTTCAAACGGGTTTTGTCGACGGAAGAATAGACAGATTGTAATTGTCATTCTGCCATTTTGTCTATTCTGCCGTCGACAAAAGTCGTTTCTATTGGAGTTATGCTACGCGTGATGGAGTGAACGAAGCATTATGTGACATGCAGACGTGTTTGGTTGGTTAGAAGTAAAGTCTCACTTTCTTTAAAAAAAATCGGAGTTCAGAACAACACCAACCAGCAAGAATTTTTTTTGTTGAGACTTTCACTGGACAAAGTTAATCGATTACAGTTTTAGCCAAATCGAATGAACTTATAATAAGAAAAGTGATCAATTTTATCTTGGTTCGAACTGTTCGAAGTAAGTAAGATGCACTAATTTCGCTTGGGAATGACGAAACACGGTCCATGAGACTTGGTGTAGGAAGCATCTGACTATCCTGATGAAATTATTATGGAACAAGATGCGTAGTAAATAAAAATCTGGAACTTACGAATGCATTTTTTTTCATATAAAATTCTGCCGATAAAAATCTCACCGTGAAAACTAAGGTAACGTTAGCTGTCATTCCACTTGACGCTCGGGATTTTTTTTGCACTAGACGGTCACAACTGGCCGCAGTCGTGGCCGTCTAGTGTGCGATAGCAAGCTTGTTCATCAGTTTGATTCTCCTTCTCAATACAAGAAGAGGTATTTCCCCAACAGTTGAGACAACCAAGCATTAAAAATAACACTTTACTTAACATAACCTCATTAATTAATCCGACGAAAAAAGAACGAATCCGGCCATTACCATATTAAGTTGAATTACTTAGGAAGTTATTTTTAAATTTCGAATTAGTTTAACGGAACATATTATGCGGGCTATTTTTAGCCGCGCGTGTCTTTAAAACGTGACCGTTTTGAGTTTGTAGGTATTTTTTACCTACAGTTATTAGTTGGCAGCCCAAGGTTGCGCGCCCACTTCAATTCTTTTGTTCGTAGTGACAAATTATTATGCAATTTTTGTGTTTAATGTATGCAGATTTTTGAATTACTTACTGTACTTGGTGTAATCCGGTTCCTATATCTGGTAACGGCTCGTTATATTTACTAATGGACATAATCTCAAAGGGAACGGTTGTCATGGTACCTTTGGGCACGTGATGCGGTTTTGCGGAAGAATGAGGAAAATGTCGTGAACTTTTGAGTATAAATGTGGATGTGGCTATACGAGTAGGGGAAGACCAAAGAAACGATGGATGGACTGTGCGAAAGATGATATGGCTAGAAAGGGGGTGACTACCGAGATGACGACTAATAGAGAAGTATGAAAGAAAAAGACATGTTACGCCTATACCAAATAAATTAGGATAAGGGGGAGGAGAATGATGAGAACGGGAAGGGAGACGGAGTCGGGTTTGAAGGGTATGCATAAATGCATGCTGGTGTTATTACAGGCAACGTATACTTGCACGCGTAGCATAATATCCATAGAAACGGATTTTTACAAGTTTTTTCGACGGAAGAATAGACAAATTGACAAATTGTGATTGTTTATCTGTCATTTTGTCTATTCTTCCGTCGACAAAACCCTTTTCTATTGTTATCATGCTAGGTGCTGTAGTGTCTGGTATTCCAGATTTACCTAGGTACGGACAGAGACAAGAGAGCAGTGGTGGCCCAGTGGTAACGGCCCCGACTTACGAGTTTGTAGGTCGTGGGTTCGAACCCAGGCAGGCGCTTTATTTTGTGTAAATAATTTCATCACCATTGCTCTCAAAACGGTGAAGGAAAACATTGTGAGGAAACCGGCATGTCTTAGAACCAAAAATTCGAAGACATGTAACATCTACCAACCCGCACTGGACCCGCGTGGTAGATTACAGCCCACTCCCTTTCACAGAGAGGACGCCTGTGTCCCAGCAGTGGGAACATTAATAGGCTGATGATGATGATGATGAGGTACGCACAGTGCTCTGCATTACCAAACCCCTCTTTTAACGAAGAAGAGGTGAAAAGGGATCAGGTTATGCAGAGCACTGTACTAGACACCTGTGTGTTTTAGTCATCAGAAAGGTCGCCAACTTTTGTGCCAACTATTATGTTATTTATTTATTGCTAACTGGATCAAAATCTATAACTGGATAATATCTAATTCCGTAATAAAAAGTATACTATGTCCTAACCCAGCACCCTAATTACGTAATGCACGATCAATTTTAAATTGAAACCAATTGAAAAAGATTGCCAGTCCATTGCTTCATAAGTTCGACAAAAAAAATTGAGCAGATTTTTTTGTCGAACTTATGAAGCACTGGCTGGCTTAATAAAATTGATCGTGCATTGCGTAATTGGGGGCCAGGTCATGGGCTACCTGTATGCGATTCATTGAAATCGGTTCATCCGTTAGGGCGTGAAAATCAAAAGGTAACAGAGAGACAGATTCAGATTGACAAACAGTTACTCAAGCATTTATAATACTAGTACGACCTCAGTCTCGCCGATGGATAAGGTCTACGATGAAACGAGCGTGTCCAGAAGATACCTGTTCATTCGCAAGGGAACACAGACGCTGGCAGAGAGTTGATGTAGCCAATATTTTGATTTAAAAGAGTGCCCATGGAGTTTCTTGCCCGTTCTTCTCCATAGGAACCTACCTCCATAGCTTCAACTTTCTGACTGACACTTTTTAAGTTGTTGATTTTCTTAATTTTGTCATTGTTTTTTTATTGTTGTTTGAATGTTATAAACATTATAAAATAAAATAAAAATTGTTTATTTGCACCTTCAAGATCATGAACAAAAAATTTGGTTTACAACAAAAATAGGCCTTAAGGTAAGTAGGAGTATACATTATTAGAGTTTCAGCCAATACCTATGCTAAGATAACTTCATCATCATCATCGGCCTATTAATGTTCCCACTGCTGGGACACAGGCCTCCTCTCTGTGAGAGGGAGAGGGCTGTAATCTACCACGCGGGCCCAGTGCGGGTTGGTAGATGTCACATGTCTTCGAATTTTTGCTTCTAGAACATGCCGGTTTCCTCACGATGTTTTCCTTCACCGTTTTGAAAGCAGTGGTGATGAAATTATTTACACAAAGTAAAGCGCCTGCTTGGGTTTGAACCCACGACCTACAACTCGTAAGTCGGGGCCGATACCACTGGGCCACCACCGCTAAGATAACTTAATATCTTGTAATTATAGGTATCAGCTATCAGATTATACTTATGTATTTTATAGCTTATAATGTTTATTTTATAATTAAAATAATCAAAAAGATGTTTTTTTGTTTAAATAAAAACCGACTTCCATATGAAAAAAGGTTAGAATATGTAGGTAAATCAAAAAAATCTGATTTAAATTAAATAAATCCGATAATTTTGAAAAAATCATGATTTTTATCAACCATGCTTCAATTTGGCCGGCCCGTACGCTTAAAAATGTGGAGGAGAAGCGCTGAGTACGACTAGTCGGGAAATCAAGAAATTGCGTCACAAATTCACAATGTTTTGCTTTTGTCTCTATTATTCTAGACAGTCTACAGCTCTACTCTCAGCTTAAAAAGTTTAGTTTTTTTGCCATAGACTGGTAAAACCACCGATTACATTCTAAACGTGCACAGAATTTAAAAGAGTTGACTACGAACGAAATAGATTGGTGAAAGTGCTTCTTAAATAAATAAATAAAACAAAACTGGACGTTTTGTAATTGTAACACAGACTTCGCTTTTACGAAGTGGAGGAACGACTTTTGATTTGATTTCGGCTTTTGACCATTTTTGTATGTCATCGCATTTTGATGAATATTTCATACCCACCAAGAGTCTCGGAAATCAGATGCCAGTGACCTTGAGTTGAGGTTAGCTTGCGTGTTCTGTACTGAGACAACGCAACGCGTCGTACGTCCAGCCAGTAATAGGACTCGCCCATGAAGGAGCGCTGTCCCCAATTTGACGCATTATTAATTTATTATACATAAAACAAAAGGTATTTTAATAAAACACGTATACTAAAAGATTAATATTTGAATTATCCTTAAAATGGTGAAGGTTTCAGAAAAATACGCTTGATAGCTTTTGCGAATTTCTCAGTTTTGTATCCGCGTTAGACATAACTTTACAAATTAATTTCACTATGTAATGTTAACATAATCTAAAATATTCGTATATTAAATTATTAAGAAAATGCTCTAATTTAACATATATTTTTTTCCAAATCATTAACACCACTCGTTTAGACGTAATTTTCGGTATAAAATCATTAAAAGTAGCTTATCGTCGCCTTAAGAAATCAGTTTAAGCCGTTGGTCCCGGACTCCCGGCTGTCATTTGTAGATCTTTGACAGTCGTTACGGGTAGTCAGAAGCCCCCGAAAGTCTGACAACTTGTCTTAGTAAGGGGTATCGTGTTACTCAGTAACTGGGTTGTGTACATGTAAAGTATTACTTGTGTTGGGCTGCATCCGGTGAGACTGGAAGACGACCTCAGCATATTAGGGAAAATATTAGGCAAATGATGATTTAACTTTTTCATTCTGACGTTGAGCGAATGGAGAACGGTAATATAACTGGCAACATGAGGAATGCTTCCGTTTATTCAAAATAGGCCCACTATCAACGGGACTGCGTGCAGTTGAATGAAACTTGAAACCCGGGGGTTATCAGTAAGTACATCGAAAATTATGATGTTTATTTTTTACATTCTTCCTTGACATATTCATCTTATTATTTGAATAACCTACAATTTAATTTCAACTCTTTATTAGTGGGATTTGTGGACATGATAATTAATTAGTTTCGTTTTGTAATGGCAATCACGTCATTTTAAGTTTAAATAGTTTTGAATTTTTATTATTTTATTTTTCTTTTATATAGATTCTGTTCACTCCGGCTGGCGGGTTCGAATCGCAGCCAGAATGGTTTGATGAAGATTTTGTGAACATCGGTGGCAATGAAACTCTTGATGTTTTCACTTAACTTGATTTAATGTATTCACATCAAATCATACAATTGACCGTAACTTAGTATTGAACTTGAATTTAGATGAGTAATTCTGAATTTTAATGAAAATTACCGGAGACTTGAACCGTGTCTCTCACTCACAACTTTCTGCCATGAATCAGTGTTACCATCTTAAAATTTACTCTGTATTTAGTAGTGTTGCAAGTAAGGAATGAAGGTTGTCAATACAAATACAGATAAAATATGATTAGGTTATGGAATTTAGGGCTTATTCCCAAAGTACTCCAAAAAAAGTTCCCAAACTACTCCATGAAAAAAATAATGTTTTTAATTAAGTTTCATTCTACTCCATGATAATATTAAAATGTTCTCAAAGTACTCCACCCCATTTTAATCAAAAAGCTAATTTAAATAGTACCGGATTACTATGGCTGACGTACAGATATGCTCAAAAGCTTTGCAAATATATTTTTAGATGTAAAGAAATTTTTAAATAAAAGACTATAATATAATTCAACAATAATTTTCAGTATTATAATTTTGATAAATTAAATATATTCAAGAAGAAGAGAAAAAGTCTAAAAAACATGAAATACAAAGAATAAATTATCTGAAATGATATCTGGCAATTAAGCCTAACATAAAATATTTAAAAAATTCGACCAATAATCATTTGAAATTTTACATGACATGGTAAAAAATACTTATAAATCTAAAAATCAGTCTTTTGTTTCATAAAAACAAATTATAATATAATTCAACAAATATTTTCAGTCCTATAATTTAAAAAAAATTAATAATTCAAAATATCCAAAAAAAACTGACAAAATTAAAAAAAGTGGGGCTCTGTATTCAGAAGTAAAAAAAACATGAAAAACAAATAATACTATATCTGAAATGATATCTGGCAATTAAGCCTAACATAAAATATTTTAAAAATTCGGTCAATAATCATTAGAAATTTTACACATAGCAAATGAAATGAAACATTTAAAATAAGATCTCTTAAAAAGTGGTGTAGTTATAATATGTACTGGATATCTAAAAAAAAACCAATTCAAAATCATAAAAAACGGTCAGAATTAACTGTAAATTTCTCCTTACTGAATGTAGTAACGAGAATATTTTTACTTAAAATTTATACCAGAATAAACTTTGGTTCTTAAGAAATTAAAATAGCATACTTAAAAAACAAAAATTTAATTATATAACTCAAAATAAGCATAATTACAACTGCCAAATTGCTACTTATTGCGATGCATCGGGTGCTCGAAGACGAACTGTCAAAACGTAATTTTGTGAAAGGCCTCTTAACAAACACAGATTAGCACCCTTAACCGGTTTGACTATCACCACAGATTAATACAGATGGGACACTCCGCAGTTTAGGTATGAAGCTACAAGTACCCGGCGGGCTCGTCTCACTGTGCCTATTCAGCAGGGCTGCCGCGCGCCGTTTGTCGCAAGATATTAAAACTAAAAATACTAAAATGAAGGCAGCAGTTTATTGCATCCCATTTGGCTGCTTATATAATAATAACGATCCGAACCTCACGTTTTTCTCACTTCCAAAGGACACGAAAAGGTAAACAAATGTACGTCTACCTTTAAGTAATTACTAATGACCTATGAATAGCAATTAATGTAAATGTTTGGTAGGTAGTATAGGTACCAAACGTTTACATTAATTGTTATTATTCTTATATAAGTCTCACGTATTTACGTAGTTCTTAAATATTCATTATTATTATTATACTTAGTATAGTTACAAGTTCTGTTTACAAGGTCAGGTTCAAGGTTCAAGCTTCGATAAGTATAGGTAGGAAAGTACATAATTAAATAATATTTTTGTTTGGTGGTATCCGAGGTAGATACACTGTAACCATAACTAAATATTATGTACTTAGTATTTTTTTTATTATGTAGACAACAGGGTATTCGTACATACATACTTTTTTATTTGCCCAGTTACGTAGGTACATATTAATAAATAATGGTGACTAAACAAATTAAAGTACCGACGTACTTTAATTTGTTTAGTCTCCATTTACTGCAGGCGGCAGCAGCAGGTGACGTGACGCCGCCACGACAGGTTTCTATTGTATTTTTAAGAAATCGAATCGCATTTTTATGAAGTCGCCTGCGGTTGGTTACGGATTGGTGGTACATTTAAAAATATAATAGACCAAGAGCTGATACCTACTTAATTATCTAATTATTCTTTAAAAGATGACAACCCTGACGTGGTCAGAAGGTATAAGAGTTACGCGATAGAAAGAGAGGCAACTTGTAGGTGAATATAACTGTAGGTAATTAGCGTTGTGCGACCTGAATCGCACTTTATTGTGTCGTAGCAAGAATCGCTTTTCATTTAAATGATTTTGCGGAGAGTCCCATCTGTAATAATCTGTGCTATCACTAACGTTGCTGCTATTGCACTATCTCGCTCACACACAATTTGTTAGCTCTAGGCGTGCAAACGAAATTGAATGTTTAAAAGTGAGTCGAGTTTATCCGATAGATGACGCATCGATCACTAATTCACTAATAAAGAAGTTACTCGTTATTAGTGATCGATGGATGACGCACAAATAATATTATGATTCTAAAATAAACATTAATATCACTATACTATGTTTTTTTGCTATTATCATAAAAAGCCTACAATTTTAAATATTCATTGACTTTATAACAAAATGCTAAATTTTAATCTTTCTTTTAAGAAATTTTGTGAGTGACTGTAATGAAATATGTATTTTATAGTTAATTATGTAGATGGAGCAGTTTGAGAATTGATAGCGAATAATCGGTGGAGTACTTTGAGAATAATTCCAGATACCTATGGAGCAGAATGGGAACAAAATAATAAGTATTTTTAAATAATAATAATTCCTTGGAGTAACTTGGGAATGAATGTATGAGATTCTTATCTTTTTAGAACAAAAGAATGGAGTACTTTGGGAATAAGCCGAATTTAGAACTTACATCAGATAATTATGAAAATACAAAACATGTTAATTTGCGTTAACAGATTCTTTTCTATTTTGTGAATGTGAGAATATTGTAGGACTAGTGGACTGTGAGATTTGTTACCCATTTTCTATTTTGTTAAGAACCTGGTACTTGTTGAAGGCCTGCACTGTTTTCCCATCCTATAATTTGACACTGTTATTTGAAAATATTGAAAAATACAAATTATTTTTAAAAGTGTAACCGTGGAGTTTCTTGCCGTCTCTTCTTCATAGGAAACGACCAATAGATACCGTGCACCTAGTTTCTGACGTTTCATAAGTGCCCAGGTGCCCATGTAGGTTTATGTGAAATAAAATATATTTTTTTGTTACCTATGACAAAACTTGGAAGAGTATTTGTTAAATTACTGGATCTTATAGATGTCCTATATTCGTTTCTTATCACAAGGTTTTCAAGACCAAGCAGTATGAGGCAGTTGGCGAAGGCTTTAAACTTTGCCTTGTGGTGCACATAAAAAAGTTTTTATTACCAAAGTTTTGAATTCAACTTCTAAGATTTAAAAAAGTGGCAGAAATACGGCCACCATTTCTGCCACTTTGCTCTTCTGCAGACATTGCGATGTCACAAGGAACTAATAAATGATGACGACAAAATGATATTTATTTCTGTAAATTGGTTCAAAACACGTCACGTCACACTGTGGATCGCACAAAAACCGCAATAAGTTTGATTTTTTCAGACTTAGAGCGGTTTTTTTAAACCGCAGTAAATCTTGTTATGTGAAGTATTACAAAAAATCATAAATTTATAATATACATCGCCTGTATGCGAACTACGCATAAAAGACCTGACGTCACACAAATCCAGCATCGCGCAATTAAAGTTTACCGCGCGAACGACATGTATAAGACTACCCGACATCAATCATCAGGCAGTTGCCCACCAGACATAACACCCATCTGGTCGGAGGATCCTCTCTTTTCTCTAGAGGATGAGTGAACTTTACACCCTGTTCCTCATACCTCTAAAAACTCTTTAAGCGCTGTCTTTTAGAGGAGACAATTTCTCAGTTCTTGCGTATTGTTGCCGTTTTACTTAGATACCTACTTATTAAAAATTGTAGGTTTGGACAGAAAACGTAAAAACATTCCCTTGAACCGGTGCCTATAGAAATCGATAAGTCTTTATTGACAATGTCGAATTTCTCAGAAACGTGAAATTCGATTTGTTATGTTCGTCAATTTGGTCACAAATGAAATGACTACTAAAGTCTGTTAATATTGTGCCCGGTTGATGGCAATAGACTCGCCCTCTATTACATGGGGCTTAAAACTGGCGAAATGTGGGTGTACTTATAGGTACAGCTCTGCCAAACTCTTCGGCGATAACAAGCTTGATGTTCTGTTATGTTAAGTATTGAAGGTACACAAGTAGACTCATCTTTCATGGGATACTGTTTAAAATGTTACAATAAAATTCCTCTCCACATACTTCAACTGAATGAGACGAAATTCAAATCTTGTATAAAACGCACACTATGCAGGCAGGCATATTATAAGTTGGCTGATTACATCGCTGATAAAAATGCTTGGCTCAATGCTGGTCCTGCTCCACAACCACAACTTAACATTTGAAAAAAAACTGTTGGCGCTGCTGAAGATTGTAAAACCATCTTTGCATTGTATAAACTCAATCTCCTTTGTATTGTATAATTGCATAGTACATGTGTGAGTACTATGTACTACAGAGCTACCATTTACCGGGTAATATGTCTTTCATTGACTTGAATGTGCCCTGGCGGCTGAGTGTATGTCATGCTCACTCAGGTGTCTCGCTGATGGTGGCGTGTGTGTTGGATCATTTAGCTCCCTTCAAAATGGTTGAGCTGAATGGTGCTGTGCTAATACATGCGTCATGTTCGTGAACGGGCGCCGTCAGTTGGGACTGGTCATCTCTTGGCTGCCGTGGCTTATTTTAATTTATTTTAATCCTTGAATTGTTTTATTTTTAATTTTTTATCTTTTTATTACGGACGCTTTTAACGTGCGCATCTTTTTTACATTGTTCTCACATGTATAATTTTTAAAACATGAATTATGTAACCACTATTTTGTAACAATTATTTCTTTAAAAGAGTGTCCGTGGAGTTTCTTGCCCGTTCTTCTCCATAGGTACCTACTACGCTTTGGAATGGGCAACTAGCTTCATATTTCTGACTGACTGACTCCTTGACAATTCAAAAGTGCCTGTATATGGTTTAATTGAAATAAATGATTTGAGTTTGAGTTTGAGTTTGAATGCAGTTCTGCACTAAGTCAATCAATCTGCCTAGCCTTTACTCAACTATGTTGGGGTCGGCTTCCAGTCTAACCGGATGCAGCTGAATATCAGTATTTTACATGGAGCGACTGCCTATCTGACCTCCACAACCCAGTGTATGTAAGTGAAGCCACTCATGGAGCTCAATACATAAAATAGTAAAGTTCTATTAACACCTTTCGAATACCTCCGGAATGCTAAAAAAGCTTGACTTGGCAGTATGCTCCGTACCGTTGTCCACTGTTTGCGTCTCAGTTACTGGGTAATACGATACCCCTTTGTAAGACTGGTTGTCAGACTTTCGGGCTTCTGACAACCCGTAAGGACTTTGAAACCAGTCATGTCGCGGCGATACGTCCCCTGCAGTTGCGTCCTGCGGTCGGGCACGGAATGGTACCTTTAAGCTTTGTGCAGAACAGCGCGACGCGACACCGGTTATTGTTATACCGTGAAGTTTTCTTAGAAATTGTATTGTTCGTGTCGCGTCGCGCGACAATTCGCGCTGGTCTACAAAAGCCTCAGCGAACGTGGCTGGACTGTCAAAATGAAAGTCATTGCGATCGATTGATCAATTTAATGTGATGAAATTATCCCGCTGGTTTCTCAGGGCTACTACACTTGGCCACCAGCTGGTCAAATTTTTACTCCATCGACCATCTCCGCGTCTAGCCAGAAATATAAGCTTGCCTAGAAGCAACCTAGATGCTCATACCAGGGGAACAGCGACCACTGATTGCTCCAACCTAAAAAGAACAAAAAAGTCTCGAATTTGTAAAGATTTTCAAGTATTTGGCAACAATCAGAAACCTTGATTAGCCATGGACTTGTTTTCTAAGTGCCACAATGGCTGCCGCTCCCTCGTGATGCTTCATTGGGCTTCAGTCAAGGTCAGTGATGTCATTTCGTGACCTCAATAGTATTGTGTTTTGGCAGAATTCAAAAATGTTCTACACTTTTCTGTAATTTTAATTTGTTGACTGAAATTTTCCGTCTTTGTTCGGGAATAAACTGTAGTATTTAGCAATAAAGATTCTAGACCTTATTTAGTACTTACCTATAAGCCTTTGAGAAGGGGTCCAATCGGGGAAGCTCTCATGTCTACCATTTCCATTATTGTCAAAGCGGTACTGCTGCGTTTAAGGTTGAAAACAGATTGGCAAACCCCTTCTTCGGTGTTGCAAGCGTAGGTAGCTGTAACTACACGACGACGTTCATAGGCAGGTATTGGACCTGTTTGCTAAGATACTTTTTAAGAAGAAGCTGAAACAAAAATGCAACACAGGCCTGCATGCTGCAGCTGCTCCGCAGAATGAATAAATAATCTCTCTCTAATAATCTCGTTTAATTCCACTGTCGAAGTTAGAAATGACCATCATAATGGTAATATATAAAAATATTGTTTATTGTTGTTTCAGGTAAAACCCATGTTATTTACATCAATTAATATTTCACAATATTGTATATATAACAGAATCTAACTATCTACTTATACATTGTAACAGCAAATTAATTTTCACGCCTCGCCCGCCAATTTTTTTTTCATATTCTAGTAGATTATGCATGACATAAAGAGGTAAAGATTATGAATAAAAAATCTCGACCAATTAAAAATGTATCCAACAACGCGAAATTTCGCGGGTGTTCTGATATTTTTTTAATTTTTATATGTGCAAGTATAAATAAAAATGAAGTGCTGTTCGTTGCTGCGCGTCACTTGAGAACGGGGCTGAACCGATTTGGTTATTTTTCTTTTTTAAATGTTCGTTATAGTTCGAATATTAGGGAAACAAAAATTTGAACAGTGGCCCGGACAATATGGGAAAAAATTAAAATGGTTTTTTGAAGATTGGCGAGAGGAGGAGGATATGCGATGTAGAGTAAACCGCTCATCAGTGGTAACAATTTGACATTGATAGCGCCTTTATGCCGTAGCACTAAGGGTGATTTTTCTAGTGCAAGTCTTACCTCTGAAGTTACGGAAGACTGTACGAGATTTTCTTCTTTTAAATGCAAATAAAGCAGGTCGCTACAAACGCCTCCGATCGAACCCATATTAATATTTCACATGAGCTAAGCAATAGTTAGTCCGACATGCAACGTTGCAGGGTTCCTAGTAAAGCCTAATTTAAAGGCCATTCTAGCCCTTTCATTATGCATGGGCCGTGGCGTTCAAAAGGGCCTAAGGATTTTCCGACGAGCTACGAAGTACCTAACTATACTGGGTATCCCTGGAAGTATGGATCAAATCGAATCAACGTTCATTTCCAAACTTTTTAACCCTGAGAATGTCTGTGCAATTTTTTACGGTTTATGACGAATTTAGTTTAGTTATGACGAATGGTTCCCTTTACGTCGAGCCGAGAACCTTGTCTCGCTTCTATTACCCCTACGTCGAGTCTACGATTTCTGTTCCGTTTCTATTCTTCTTTACCCCGATTCTATTACCTTTACGTCGAGTCATCATCCTCTTGCCGTTATCCCAATTTTATTTGGGGTCGGCGCAACATGTCCCTTTTTTGCATACTTCTCTATTAGTCGTCATCTCAGTAGTTAGAGTTACCCCCTTTCTAGCCATATCATCCTTCACACAGTCCATCCATCGTTTCTTTGGTCTTCCCCTACTCTTATAGCCATCGAAATTCATACTCAAAACTTTCTTCACGGTATTTTCCTCATTCCTCCGCATCACATGCCCATACCGTGACAACCGATTTTACGTCGAGTATGACTAATTTTTGTTTTATTTTTTTCAATCTTTTTTTGAACTAACCCTATTCGATTTGATACTTCCACGGATACTCTGTATATAGAACTAGCAGCTGCCCGCTGCTTGGCTCGTGTGGACCCTAATTAATTTTCTACAATAAAAGTAGCATAACTTATTCCTTTTATCATCAGCTATCTGCCAGTGATCGGTCCAGCCGTTTCGGAGTTAAGCCGGAACAAACAGACAGAGACGAAAATTAAAAAAAAAATATTTTTGTTATAAGTATCGCAGGGTTATTGGTTATTATGTCGGCAATCTGTTAAGGGTATGTAGGAGAGGTTATTTACAACCAAATGACCTCTGATGCCCCCTATGCCAATGTCAACCATTTTTCGAGTAATTTGACCTTTACTGAATATTTTAAATTGAATGAAACAAAATGTCAAATGACTCGGAATTTTTTTTACCCTTTTTTAACATCAACCTTAGAATAATAACGCAACATCAACGTTATGTAGTGTACAAAAAGTTGATTTCAGACTGACAAGTACTGTTGAAAAAGTCGTAAAAAATATGAAGTTGTAGCGCAAACTGAACCTTATGTGTATTGTATTGTATGTGGCATTACAGTTGTTTTTGCTAAAACTCGTGTTTATTTACATGTTTTGGCAAATAAATTGCGAACGCAAATTAGGTATGTATGTATGGCGGCATGGCGTATGAGTTCTATGAAAAGTGGGAGGAGTCGAAAGTGATAAGGGTTTTGCAGACCAGCGCGATTTGTCGTGCGATGCGACACGAACAATAAAAAACTTCACGGTATAACAATATACGGTGTCGCGTCGCGCGACAAGTCGCGCTGGTCTGAACACGGCTATAAGCTGTACTTTAGTACGGAGCGGTGCGGACTGGGTCGCATCTTCGTGGCTGGCACTATCTTTCGATGTAACTTCAACAACAACAAGTTGTGACCGTGATGGATTTACCTTTTTTCTTAGAAACGAAATAGCGGTCCAATTCGAAGCAAATAACAATTCTTGGAACTTTATCTAGACTTAGCCTATATCGCGGCGGGATTTTATAGCGCACTGGATTTTCAACTTTCGGTGTTACGCCGAGCATTGAGAATCCAACAGAGCGCATCCCAGCGCGTCGATAAAACACACTGTTGGATTTTCAACTCTCGGCGATAAGCACTGCGTTGAAAATCCAGTCCAAAATAATCGCCCGTGCGAACCTGGGCTTAGAAAATAGTAACGTGATTTAACAAAAAAGGTATTTCAGACAAAATGAACACCCATAACATAACTTCACGCCTGTATTCCCCGAAGGGTTAGGCAGAGGTGTACCTATAGTACACCTACATTTCGCCAGTTATATTTAAGTCCCATGTAATAGGGGGCGAGCGTATTCCCATCAACCGGGCACAAATCCAGACTCCGGGCTGCTACTGAGAAATTCCAGATAGAACAATCCAATAACAAAATATAACAGCCGCACGGGACGATCTGAGGATAAGCTACGCTTGCCGCGGTCAGTTCCTGGATGGGAAACCATTCTTAACCTATCGACACCCCTCCGTACCTTGGAAAGCATGATGGTACCGGGCAGAAGCCTGAAAGTCTGACAACCAGTCTTACCAAGGGGTATCGTGTACTCAGTAACTGGGTTGTGGAGGTCATATAGGCAGTCGCTTCATGTTAAATACTGGTATTTAGCTGCATCCGGTTAGTGGCTACATTTAAATCTTTGTTCGGAGCACTCTGGATGCACTGTTGTTATTGTAATGGAGAGCATTTCGGAGATCAACTTCTAATATTGTCAGTTATGCCTCGATGCTTTTATGAATCCTCCGGCCATGGCAGAATTTATAAACTAGCGACTACGCTAAGGGCATCTGTGGGGTACGGACTTCGGCTTAGGGCTCGCTGGGGCAGGGCAGCAAGAGACAGCCTAGATAGGAATTAGATTATTTAACTACTGGCCTTTTCCAAACTATTTTGGGGTCGGCTTCCAGTCTAACCGGATGCAGCTGAATACCAGTATTTTACATGGAGCGACGGCCTATCTGACCGCCACAACCCAGTGTGAATGAAACCACTCATGGAAACAATTTTTAATATCATAAAATAAAGTCCTATTAATTAACACCTTTCGAATACCTACGGAATGCTAAAAAGGCTGTGACTAGGCAGTATTCTCCGTACCGTTGCCGTTGTCCACTGTTTGAGTACACGAAAAAACAAGAAAGTAAAGATGACGCAGCGTTTTGGATATCCGCGTCCATCATTAGAGCTTTGCGTTCGAATTTCGAATTTCGACACGCTTTTAAGTTCTATTGCTTAATTCAAAATGGCAGTTAAAAAAAGAACGAAGTGTATAGAGTGCCGCGAGTTTCTTGTGGCACTCTAGTGTCACTGCCTCGGCCCGGCTAGGGTGCCGTGAGCGTTGCATTGTCTCTGTCACTTGTTATTTAGGTTAGGTTAGGTTAGAACTGTGACCACACAACGCACGAGCCGAGCGAGCGTAGCGAGCGGTGCCGCGTTAGCGGCCGGCGAAGTGCCAGGGTCCGTTTAGGCACAAGAGAATGTAATGTTTTGGGAATGTGGTGTTTTACAGCGATTTAACCTCGACAATCAAACAAAATACCAAGTGACGTGACTTAGTGACAGTGACAATGACAATCCAATGCTTGCGGCACTTTGGCCGGGCCGAGGCGGTATTACTAGGGTGCCTGTAGTGGCACTTTATCCGATAGGGATAGAGTGCCACTGGTGGTACTCTATACACTGCCAAAAAGGAATCGTCTTGTAATTTGCCCACTGGATGGCAAAGACTTCTTCTCTTACTTACAGAGACAAAACGAGCATTGATCATAGCGCTTGTTCTTTTTTTTTACATAGTCTAAATGCTATTTAAAAATACCATAAAGTTATTCTCTTTCTTATAAGTCTGTACTCTATAATTACCCTCTCTGGAATTAGCAATATTCTATTTCTTCTAATTAAAGTTGGCAACCCTCGGCATAGGTGAACCTACTGACTATACTGACTATACTGGGCTCCCGAGCCTAAAGTGCTGTAACAGCAAAAACGCGAATTAGAAAAAACGCGCTTTAAGAGCGTTTTTTCTAATCCGCGTTTTTGCTTTTCGGCTCGGGAGGGCAGTATAGTACACCCAAACGCCACGTTTAAGTAGAAGCGAGCCTATTGCCATCAACCAGGCACTAGTCTGAAATTCCTGATGGAAAAATACAACAGTAACTGGACCTGTCAATCGAGCCCAGGCTGCCCAGGACCCCATGCTCAGGTCAGCAGTATGCAACTTAGAAAATTGGCAATGCAATTTCAAAAGCCAAATTGGTACTTGTCAGGTTTTTAACCTGCATCCTCGTACAGTGAAATTGATCCTTCTCAACACGACTAACAAAAATGATTTTTTGACAAATAGTTTTGTCAACTCAAGAAAGAACAGTTCACACTTTCGCCTAGTCATCGTGTTCGTTATAAAAACAATAACATTTAACTAAGCATTAGCATGCCTAGGCCGCACTTAGCACTTCAGAACTCCGAGCTCGTCAAGTTAAAGGATTCATTCAACTTGCGTCGAAACACTCGAAACTATAAACAAATTCGGCTGACCATCAATACTTTACATGGTGCCGCTGTCTCCGTAACTCAAATTCAGAACTCAAAGCATTTATTTCAATTAAAGCAATTACAGGCACTTTTGAATTGTCAAGTTGAATTGTCAATTGTTCATCTTTCTGACTGACCGACCCAGTCAGAAAGATGAAGCTAGTTGCCCATTCCAAAGCGTAGTAGGTACCTATGGAGAAGTTGTTCTCCAAAGGTGGTTTCAGGCAAGAAACTCCATTGACATGAACGCATGGATCAGCAAGTCAGTGACATATCTTTGGACCATGGGGTCCTAGACCTTTGGAAGGCATACGAGGGGCCGAAGTCAACTCACAGAAGCCCCTTAGTTACTTAATTTTGAGAGTTAAGGCACCAACCGACGGTTATCCCTGTTTGTTCTACCCGTGCACTTGCTAAGAACAACCCGCGGTTGGTGCAGGAGCAGGACTAGAACATAGAAACAAAACATATTGGGCTATGGTTTTGGGTGGCTATAGTGGATTGGTTACCTAGAACTATGAAAGGACTATGCCCCTGCCTATCCATGCGTATAAAATGGCAGGGTGTATAGTCTATCTATAGAGCTAGATCGTAAATTTTTCGTATACTCTCGATCTAGCTCTTGGACTATACCTTATAAATTGAACTCATTATATCTTCTAAACTAAGACCCTACAAAATCTTGGCGAAAAATTCCGACTAATTAGCGACAAAATATGGAAGAAAACGGATCTTCGCTAGGTGCCCTATAGCTTTTGAGATTCAAATTCAAAAGTCATTTATTCAAACTAGGCTGAGAATCAGCACTTTTCGAACGACAAAATTACATAAGACAGTCCCCAAAACGCCTGCCCTTCAACACTAATCACCACTTCCTAGTGCTTTAGCTGGGAAGAAGAAGTGGCGCAACAAACTCCCCAGCAGCACAGCTGTCTGTTCAGTTAGAAAAAAAATATTTTAAGTATATTCAATTGGGCCAGATGCTCCCCAGATCGGCCACCTATAAAACCTTATAACTTCTGAATCAGTGACTAACAAATTCTGATATTTGGCGACTCGACTGTTTAGCGACAAATCTTTTGTGTTATCAAAATTAAAATCTCTTATGGTGGCTGTGCCCAATGAGGTTAATAACCTCATTGGCTGTGCCAGTGTCAGTAGCACAATGACGGGGGTGATTTGCACACTCAATAACTATAACAACGTTGCAATTAACACACACAACCAATCAGAGAGCTTCAAGCTCGTGGAGGAGCTCGTGGCTAAGTAATAACAAGCCGCACGGGTCGATCCATCAGGTTAAGCTACGCTTGCCGTGCTCCTCCGTGCCTCGGAAAGCACGTTAAGCCGTTGGTCCCGGCTGTCATTTGTGGATCTTTGACAGTCGTTACGAGTCGTCAGAAGCCCGAAAGTCTGACACCAGTCTTACGAAGGAGTATCGTATTACCCAGTTACTGGGTTGTGGAGGTCAGATAGGCAGTCGCTCCATGTAAAATACTGGTATTCAGCTGCATCCAGTTAGACTGGAAGCCGACCCCAAGATAGTTGGGAAAAGGCTAGGAAGATTGAATCAGAGAGCTTCAAATTAACGTTAGGTTCATCTATTTAAAACTCCAAAAATGAAAACATGCGATGACGTAATACCAGATCCTAAGTGATGTTTTTTTATCAATGACACTACCAATTTATTTGTTGAATGGTAGATCAACGTTATGAATTTGAAAATGTAATCTGTGAATCATTTTATGGGCAGCACGGTTCTGGTGCGTGTGTGTATGTATGGATGGAATATTTGTTTGTATGTGTTTGTGTGTGTGATGATTGAAAAATATGTATGCTGTCATTTGTCACATGCTGAGTACTGAGGCCCTATTACCACGAACGCGCGACGCATATTCAAACGATTTTTTAATCGAAAATACTACTATCAATAAGCGATAATTAGCAGGATCTATGTATTCGATACTTATATTATAAATAAAATAATATTATTAATTAAAATCTTCATAAAAAAAAAATACTAACACATAATTATAACTATATCTGTATCTATTTTTTATTCTGTGTATATTCTTCTAACAGAGAGCAGTGGTGGCCCAAGAAATTTCTTTAGAAATAAGCATCACCTTTGTACGTATTTTTCTGTTCATTTCTTCTAGTATGTTTATAGGTGTGTATATAAACTTTGTTAAATAAAAAAATAATTTTAAAAAAATAAGAAGAGGCCTAATTTCCAATCTAATACCTTTTGAAAACCCTGAATTACCTTCTAACCCATCTAAAACACCATTAACGTAAATAATTATTAATTTAAAAACGCTACATCGTTCCGCAAGTCATGGTAACGGGACTCGGACTTTGAAAGTTACTCTGCAATGGAAAAGTTTTGTAAGGAAACTGTTACGCTCATAGGAGACAGCGGGGCGGTTGAGTACGGTAAGGAGTTCTTTTTTTTTTGATACCCCTTCGGTATCCAAAAAAAAAAAAGTACTACAAAAAAAGATTCATTGGCTAAAAAGAAAAGCGACTAAGTACGACTCGGACTGGCACACGAAGGGTTTCTTACCTTTGTAGGGTTACAATAAGTACAGTACGACACAACTGTAGCATAGATTTGAAAATTTTCATTCATTCATTTTAATTTCACGAATGTATTTGGCTACAAGACTACAAGTTATTGCGTTTTGGAAAGATTATTTTCACCTAAAGCCGTAATAAAGTTTGGTGATTTTGTAGGCGCACTCAGTTCGGATGGTGATCGGTTTTACGAATTTTGCCGATGCTACATCTAAGTTGTGTCATACTGTAACCATGGGGTCTCAATTCGAACAAATTATAATTAGTCTTGAAAAAAGATCATAGATGGCAGCATAGGTAATAATTATGAAATTAACAGTCACTAAAAAGCGATAAACGGGAGATTTTGGCTGAAGTAAGATTAGTAAAAATCAAAACTTCCTTGTTTAATGCTGATTTATCTATTGTAACTCATAAATCTCGTATTTTCAACAAAAAAAGATAAAACCTTTTTGTTTAGGGCTCTTTGCAATAGATGGCGTTTTACTCAATTTGTCATAACTGTAGCACATTTAGCCAGTCAATAGCCCGACTAGGGAGGTGTCATTTCTTTGTATGGGATTGGGTATCTGTACGTAGTATTATATTATCTGTGCTGTAACTAAAAAGGTGAAAAACAGTCAGCTTACATTTAAGTCGCAGATAATGCCAGTGACCTTGAGTGGTTAGCTTGCGTGTTCTGTACTGAGCTCACGCAACGCGTCGTACGTCCAGCCAGTAATAAGATACGCCCATCACAGAGCGCTGTCTCAGAGAAGTGAAGGTTGTTGATACATTTTGCGTGATTCTCAGTTTTTATCCGCGTTAGCCATAACTTTACAAATTAATTTCATTATGTAATATAAACATAATCTAAAATATTCCTATATTAAGTTAGTAAGAAAGTGCACTAATTTAACATATTTTTTTTCTAAATCATTAACACTACTCGTTTAGACGTGATCTTCAGTATAAAATCTTTAAAAGTCGGTTATCGTCGCCTTAAGTTAAGAGATTGTTGTGATAAGATAATTTTAATATGGAGCCAAAAAAAAGTGTTTTATGGATCATATTTATTCTACCTTGCCTCGCCTCCGACTCCGGGTCTGGGTAGTAGAATATATTCAGAATTTTACCTCACTCATTAACACCATGGCATTAGCTGTACTACTCTTAAGCTCCGGTCCTCCGCTCCGCTTATGATATCCGCTAGACAGAAGCGACCACCTAAATGAAAGTTGTTGACAAGATCTAAGAGATATTGTGAAATAATAACAGTAGCTAGGTTTATTCTGACAAGATTTTTAAGGTTTCGTACCCGAGGGTTACCAAACGGAACCCTTTTACCACAGTATAAAAACATACAGTAGGACATCGCCACGGTAGACGGTAGAATAACTAAGCCATATCTTAGAAATAAATGCCTACAGCCGCGCGGTACGTAAACATGCGATAGGGCTGCCCGCCTCCAGTATTTTAATTACATTTGCCTACTTTGTGTTTCCATTTAGTTTTGTGATTGTAAATATACTTTTTTTATCTACACAAATAAATAAAATACTTTGTGAATTGAATAACAAAACAAAACACAAATGCCCGAGGTTTTAAAACAAGCGTACCTACCGTATTAATTCATGAACCTCCTATAACTACCTATTTCACTCGTGTTATCACTTTCCTTTACTCTATTCACTTTATTTATTAATCCAGACATCTTTTTTTCGGGAGATAAAAGGAAATACTTATCCATTAAAAATACACACAATATGTACCTACCTACCAGTAAGTAAAATTATTTTATAGTAAGACTATAAAATAATTTTGTTGTTGTTGTTTGTTAATAATAATACCTTTCAAAGTTTCCAGGTAATCTAAAAAAAGTTATCTCTGGATGCGTTATTGCCAAATTCATGCAACCAAAAACAGCAACAATATATCCTACTCGTCATATTAAGTATGTACTTGAATTTATTTTTAGTGTAAAAATCGCGCGGTTATTGTTAAAAAAACAACACACCGTTCGTTCGTCACTGCGGCACAGACGCGACTGTCTGCGTACCTCGCGCATACCTCGATCGAGGCGCGTAGGTATAGCTCGCGCTTCGTCCGTTTCTATGAAGTTGGCCTACCGTCTACCGTGACATCGCCTTTGATCTCGTTGTAAATGCCGATAACGTGTAGGCATTGTCGCGACAGCTAGCAGTTCGGGAACGCGCTTCTCCCGCCTCGCCCCTCAAGCCCCGCAGCGTAAAGCAGTTCGGGACCTGTCTCGCCCCGCACGATTGCTCTGTCTAGACGTCTACGTGGGACGACTGTATGATGTTTAGACTGTGCTTTTATTAAGCGTTCGCTGTCCGTCCGTATGTCAACATCCCAACGTCTTCTTTCTTTTCGTGTGGTTATTCTGGTGTCAGAATTTTCAGACTTGGCTTCACATGCCATCGAAAAATTTCGACGTTTTCCCACGATGTTTTCCTTCACCGTTTTTGAAGCAAGTGATAATTATACAATACGCACATGAATCTGAAAAGTCAGAGGTGCGTGCCTTTTTTTTTTTTTTTTTTTGTGTGGGAAATCATCCAATGACTTCTCCCGCTCTGGGCGGAGCGGAAGGGCGTGTCAGACTTTTACTGACTAAAACCCACCCGTGTTCCTTCCCTTGCCATGCCAGGGGCCACGGTTTCCCCTTGGGACTACCCGCAACCCCGGCAGGCATCGGCCCTAACGGACCCCGTCAGTTTTGCTGACATCTCTTTGAGGCCCGCGTGGAACACGACGCGCCGTCGACCCGGGCCTGGTCCTTATCGGACGGCGAGCTGCCCTCTGCTCTCCGTCCGCAGGCCCGCGCCTACGGTGGCCGGAAATCGGCTATCAATTCCCGACGCCCGGGAAGTCTCCTACGGCGGCGGCGGCTAGGGCTGGTAGGGCGCGGCCTCTGCCACTCCCTCGCGCGCTCCGCCTCCTCCTTCGCGAGCATTACTGCTTCGCAGAAGGAGGTGACGGCTTGCCTTGGGTTCGAACTCGAGACCTATGACTTGGCAGTCTGACGGTCAGAACTCAGACCACTAGCCAATCACTGCGCACACAATGCTACATCAGAATGTGAAATTCAAAAATCAAAGTAAATATTTTCCACCCTCGTATTTGTTTAATAAAGTAAAAATGCAAGTAAATCTCTACTCCGTCCGTTATCGTTTAACACAAATAACACTCTTTCGCAATTTCGAGATGAGTCATAATTACGTTTTCTCGTTATGAAGACAGTTGACATGACACTTCGTCAGCCATACAAAATGGCGGATAAATTCTTTCGATTTTGAAATAGGAACTGATAAAATAATTTGAATGAATGACGTACTGACACCACATCCGTCTGTGGGTCGTATGCGTATGCGCAACTTTAGTTTGATAACTTGTGAATGAGTTGATGGAATAATTTAGTGGGCAAATTGATAACGTAAAGGGCACAGTAACATTTTGAGTTTAATTTTGTAGAGAAATTAATATTTTATGCGGTTTTGGTTTGAGTGCATTTTCAAGTGGAGAGCTCGATTGATGCCTTAGCTAATAAATACTATTCTCTAAATGACCCAATTGAAATCAATTATTTGACTTGGACGAATCTGGAAATACGACTTAGGCACCTCTCAAGTTTCGTGGACCGATTTAAAAAATTCTTTCACCACACTAATGCTAAATTATCTATCACTGAGTAACATAGGCTTTAATTTATCACGCGGGCGAAGCCGCTGGCGGAAGATAGTCCTCCAAACCGAATTTCGGTCATGGCGCCCAATTCCATCGGAGAGCAGACTTTGAAGCAGGAGATATTATAGAGCACATTGTGTGCGCAGACACAGGCTGGTGCACTCTCTCTTCCCTCACTCTCATAGTCCGATGCGACGGCAATCCGACACGACCACGTAATCCTACACAACAATCTTAAACATGCACGACATAATTACGTCTATCGATATTGTAGCAAACAATTCACACTCCAGGTGGCCAAGTCTATTAATTTACAAACGTCACAATGGTCTCTCGATGGTGAGTTTTTGACAGATTTTGTATGGCACATCTTTCAAAAACTCACCATCGAGAGACGTTGTGATGATGTCAGTAGAGCATTCAGCAGAATTTGTATTCTAAAGTATTGTCCGATCGAAAATGAATTTTAAGCCGAATACGAAAAAGAAGCTTCGGTTTTAGTCTTATTTTCGGCCGAAAACGAAAATGATTTAGACTTTAAAAAGTTAGTATTTCCGCTGTATACTGAAATTTTGTATGTTTTTTTTTACACTTTGAAATAGAACACGATAATAATTGTATGAGAGGATAACAAACGTGTAATTTCTTGTTGTATTAATTCAACTGATATTGCCACGCTTTACGAATTAGGCCGAATGACGCGCGTCAATTCATTAACTTCTGATTTTCGGCTTAGCCGAAGCTTCGGCTGGTTTATGGCCGAAAACGAAAATATGGCTGAATCATGATTTTTTACCCGAAAATGGCCGGAAACGAACGAATTATTGATCAAGTATTGATACTTTTTCTCATCTCATCCATGGTGTTAAATTCTATCTAACCCACCGCCATTTCTAAATAGGCCTCAACACTTCGCACACAGTCAGTCGACTGCAACCGCTTTTTGCCTCACTATTGAATTGTAAATGCAACGTAGAGTGCAGACAAAAAAGAGTGAGCGAGCGAGGTAGCTTACAGTAGGAAGGTGGGACAGTAAGTCAAGTCGGCAGTGTCTTTGAATAAATGGGAATGGGAAAGTCCGAAAGGGATACCGTGGCCGGCAACTGAAGGAACACGGGTGGGTTTTAGTCTGTAAGAGTCTGACACGCCGAAATAACTTCTCCCGCTCCGTCTAGAGCGGATAACTTAGATATTTGATAACTTCCCACAATAAAAGGCATTGAAATCCTTAGTATAGGACAAAGCAATTTATTTGAATTTAGAATAGAAAAAGAAAAATAAACACTTGTGGCTCCTGTTCTTTGTTCTGCAGAAACAACCCCTTTAATTACATGAATAAATAACTGGCGAAATGCTGTGTGTACTATAGAAACACCGAGGAATAACCGCGATGTTATATTACTCTCTACTTCTCTAGCTTGCTCTCTCGAGGCACTCAAATCTGCGTCGCGTCGTTTAAAAAATAGGGCAATAAATATTATTAACTTGTATTTCTGGCATTTCTCCACTGTGGCACACGACTAGCGGTTTCTAAACCAGCTTAGGGAACGGACTAGGAAAGCCACGGGATGCAACTTAGTATCTAAAACTTGTTATGTACACATAAATATTACATACATTTTCATTTTTTCATTGGATAACTTCTAGTATGAGTTCTATGAGCTATGTTTTATGAAGTTGAGTAAAACAGTTGACTTATCGGCGCATGATAGCCTTTACCAGAATTGGTCATAGTATAAGTGGTTCAGTAGCTTCATTATCATCAGGATTTTGCAGTTCCTCGTGGACGTGGTACGACAGAGGCCACCCTGACATCATCTCTGTCATCAGAAGACAGCCGCTATGCATCAATCAATGCAACACTCTGCTAGTGACAATGACAGTAATCAGCCAGTGTCACTCTTATCCGATCTCTTTGGTGGTTCCTAGTAACTTCGGAATAAAACTAGACGCGGCGCGGAGGCGCCACTTGCTGTGCCGTCATCCTAGCTAAATATTATAAATGCGATAGTGAGTTTGTTTGTCACGCTAAAACGGCTGAACAGATTTGGATGAAATTTGGCACATGCATGGGTAGACCATGTCCTGGATTAGAACATAGGATACTTGTTATCCTGGCATTCCCACGGAATCTGGACTTATGCGGGTAAAACCACGGGGCGTAGCTAGTATTTAATACATACCTGTTCCCCATAGGGATAGGATGGTAGGTAGAAATGTATCTTCACCATTATTCCGTCAAATGACGTCCACTGCTGGACATAGGCCTCCCTCAAGCATCGCCTTATCAACCGGTCCTGTGCTGCTTGCATCCAGCAGATTCCCACAACGTTCTCCAGGTCTTCGACAGAGGTGTACCTATAGTTACCTTTTCCCTTGTTGTAAGTCCCATTCATGATAATGGCTAGTCGCTTTAATCATCATCATTCTCCTGCCAAGATCCCAATTTATCTTGGGTCGGCGCAACATGTCCCTTTCTTCCATACTTCTCTATGAGTCGTCATCTCAGTAGTCACCCCCTTTCTAGCCATATCATCTTTCACACAGTCTATCCATCGTTTCTTTGTCTTCCCCTACTCCTATTGCCATCCTATTCAAACTCAAAGCAATTATGTCAATTAAAACCAAATACAGGCACTTTTGAATTGTCAAGGAGTCGGTCAGTCTGAAAGATGAGCTAGACACGAAAAGCTAGACGCCCATTCCAAAGCGTATTACATCATAATTTAAACTTTCCTCACTAATTCCTATAATATTTTATATGGTATAGTATTGGCTACACGCCAGTGGCGAAGGGTGCCGTAATAGAAAAGGTAAGCCGGAGCCAAAACAAATGGAAAAAAAAAAAAAAAAAAAAAAAAAAAAAAATCATTTCCTGAATATTTTCAAGGGAACGGCTCAGTACTAAATTTAATATATGAGCGTAACATGGGACAAACATTGCCATATGGACATGCATCACGAATTTTCGCTTGTACTCCACCGTGGCTCGCCAGACATAACTGCCGCGCCGTCGTAAGATTGACCAACTAACTTATTTCTACAACGATACAGGTCAAGTATTTCTAACAACTGTTTGGATAAAACTTCAGCAGTTCGACTTTCGCTAACATCGTAAAAACCCAGGAATCGTTCTTCAATTCCAGTTTCTGATAAATATCGAAAAATTACAGTTAATTGCTCCCTATGACTGAAATCTGGAGTTTCGTCAATCATTACAGACAGAAATTGAGCTTTATCTATCTCTAATCTAATGTGGTCTCGTAAAACGGATGCAATACAATGTATTAAATCATTTTGAATATCACTAGAGAGACCAGAAAACACGGGGTTCTGAACTGAAGATCATAGTTCTAAATGCGAGTTCATTACGGATCATATTTCCTCAGATATAACAAAGTTTTGATATAGTTACCGCGGTTATTGGAATTCAGACCTTCATCGTGGCCGCGAAAAGCTACTTCTTGTGTATCTAACAAAATAATGGTGTCAATAAACCGTTTCTTAAATTCCTATTTCGATTTACTTTTCTAATAGGAGCTTCATACGAATTAGCGAAAAATAATCAAGTTGTTCTGTGATTCGTTTAACGACATCTGTCGGCGAGTAGAAATACTATTTTGAGATTTGTGAAGCTAGTTTGGCGTTTCAACACAAGATGACAGCACATCTGATTTTACTCTAAGAGTGAAATCAATATAATACAAAAAGTATTTTTAATTAAGGAATTTGTTTCATAATGTAGGTATTAATAAAGAATTCAGTATTAATTATGTGTTTCTTATTTTCAAACCTTGAAAAGCATGTTTCCTCACAAAGTAAATAATTCGTCAAGCAACAATCAAAACTATTTGCCGCCATCCTAATCCTACTGATAGTACTAATCATTTTTCAAATCTACTCTAATGATGTAAGTTCAACTTATTAAACTTTCTACTTACCCCAAATACCTAATTACAACGTAGTTCAATCAACGTACGTTTCTTTCACTAAACTCATAACACAAACACTATCTTAATCACTTTTCTATACCTGAAAACAAATATTACTCGTACTAGTAATGATAAACTAATGAATACAATGAATACAAAATGCAAATTAACTACTGTAAACTGTAAACAAATTATATGGTTGCGATTACGACAAAAACCAACACATTGTCAATCGAATGATGAAATAATGTTTTGATGTCCGAACACCGAGCCGAACGCATTACGATACTCAACGACAACAACCGAATATCAAATGCGAGAACGAGTGAGTAATAGCAATACATAGTTCTTTCTCGTTCACACGAGCGCGTTTTCGCCTACTGTCCCTATAGTAACTCGTTGCAAACCGGCTTACTCGGCTGCTAAGAAAGGGCGGTGTCACGTGACCGAGTGACGTCAAGACGGACTATATTTTCTATAGAAATTAAATTCACGATAACCCGTACGCGCCTACGAGTTATTTTAGAGCGAAATGTTTTGTTGTTGGGATATAAAGACAAAAATTTTTATGTAGGCGTTTTGTAATGTTTTAATTGTATTCAAATACTTATAGTGTGATTATTCAATGACGATAGAGTGGTTGTGTTCCGAATTACCGAAGGGAAGCCGATAGGAATCGGCTTGTACGGAGTCTACGCCCCTGCTACACGCTATACTAAATTAAAGAAATTAAATCGTCAATACATTTTTTTTTATCCATAAAGGGCAAGCTCTTGGCCTGCATCTCACCTGGTGATGATCAGGCCGAAGGCGGAAGCTAGGTTCACCCGGAACCCTCAACAGAGGAACTGGCTATCTTACCTCTAACTGCCGAAACACATCAATGTTGTTAACATTGTTGTTATGACGCCAGACTTAGATAAGATGGTGGTAGCTAGCTAGTCAGACTTAGAACAAGCCCTACCACCAACTTTCTTTTAAGTATTTAAGATTATGTAAGTTTGGTAGAAGCCCGATAAGTGATCCCTTAATGAGGGAGTCATGTGACTTGAAAGTAATAGTAATACCTCGTTGAAGATACCTTGCTATCGCAAACTGGTTTTTATATACATACGGTACATACTAGATATTTTCTTTTATTTCATACTAGCTCTTGCCTGCGACTTCGTCTGCGATCCAGAATGAAAAGTAGCCTATAACCTTCTCCAGGCCATGGTCTACCCATGTGCCAAATTTCATCCAAATCCGTTCAGCCGTTTTAGCGTAAAAGCGTAACAAATATTAATTAATACACATTAAAACTACACTCGAGAGCAATGAATCCGGGTCACTTAAAGAATGTTAAAAATCTCGGAAACTAAAAATGATAGGTTAATGCAATAAATTGTATTTAATAGACAATGTAATACTCCTTAAATGAAAGTAAAAAAAATATGAGTCACCATACATTTTATTAACACAAAATTACATAAAGAAAAAAACTGCTGATCTCTCCTTAAAACAAAAATAGGAAACATGAAATTTTTGAACTTTATTACGATTTTCTTGAATTTTAATACTTCGTATTGCCTCCTCGTGCTTCCATTACTGCGTTTACGCGGTTTGGCATGCTGTACACCAAGTTCCTTATACGATTTTGGGGAATATTCTCCCATTCCTCTGTGAGAGCAATTTTGAGCTCACGAAGCGTGATTGGGGGAGGGTTTCGTTGTTTTACGCATCTGCCTAGCTCGTCCCAAGCATGCTCGATCGGGTTGATATCCGGGCTGCGCGCTGGCCACTCCATACGAGTAATGTTCATCTCTTGAAGGTAGTCATTCACAATCCTACCTGTATGAGGTCGGGCATTGTCATGCATAAATATAGCATCCTCACCTAAATTGACCATAAATGGACCAACGTGATCATTGAGGATTTCTTCCACATATCTTACGCTAGTTAAAGAGCCGTTTTCTATGATCACCAGCTCTGTGCGACTTTCAGAAGAAATTCCGGCCCACACAAGTACAGACCCACCACCGTAGGCTACTTTTTCTTCGATGCATGCTTGCTTGAATCTTTCCCCTGGTCTTCGGTACACTCTGTGTCTTCCATCGTGCTTGTAGAGCATAAATTTTGATTCGTCGGAGAACATAACTTTTGACCAATCTTCAATACTCCAATTTACGTGGCTCTGGGCATATCTTAGTCTTGAAATACGATGCCCACGCTCCAGTTTAGGGCCGTTTGCAGGTCTAAGGGGTTTTAAGTTAGATTCAGCAAGCCGACGTCTTACTGTCCATGCACTTGGGTTACTTCCTCCGAGGCGTCGAAACTGATTTGTGAGTTCAGTTCCTGTGAGAAAGCGATTTCGAAGCATGGTGTTCACCAAGTATCGGTCTTCTCGTGCTGTGGTACACCTGGTTCTGCCCGTTCCTGGTCTGCGTAGGTTAGAACCAGTTTCTTCGTAACGTCGGAGAACTCTTTGTACTGTTGACAGCGACACACCGACAGTCCTGGCTGTATCGCGCTGACTCCGGCCGGTTTCCAGCATTGTAAGTATTCTGGTGCATTCTTCAGGCGTAAGCGACATAATTTCAGCTTGAATAATGAATATAGAGCACTATCAACATGGTTTATGTACCCACATAAATGACAGATTACAAACAAAAGCAAAACCAAATGCTGTAATTTCGTAGTTCCATCTTCGAAAGTGGCCCTTTTTCAAATTTATTTTTTTATGATATAACTTTACAATAACTAAGAAGTTGTAATACCTTCATTTAAGGAGTATTACATTGTCTATTAAATACAATTTATTGCATTAACCTAGCATTTTTAGTTTCCGAGATTTTTAGGATTCTTTAAGTGACCCGGATTCATTGCTCTCGAGTGTATATTTTGAAATATGAGTATATAAATGTAAAAAGATAAAAAAATAGTATCTCATCGGTATCTGGAACAGGATCCCAGCTACCGGCGGCCAGGGCTCCGGAGAGAGGAACCTCTTAACAATACGAGCCGTGTCCAGAAGTACCGCTTTCTGAATTCCAGCTACCCAACGAGAGCTTCGGGTGTTGCTCCAGTCTCTTGGGTATTAAGTCGATGGTAACCGACTTTTAATGATTTTATACTGAAGTACACGTCTAATCCCAGTAGCATACCTCCGCCGCGAAACCGTAGCAACGAAACCGCAGTAGTTCAATTCAACTGGCTCGCGTCATGTTCCGCTACTCGAATTTCGCGTAACGGAACATGACGCGAGCCATTTGAATTTAACTACTGCGGTTTCGCAGCGGGGATGTGCTACCAGCATAAACGAGTAGTGTTAATGATTTGGAAAAAATATATAATTATTGTCACATTTTGCGACCGATTCATTCGAAAGTTCAGCCTTTAATTTACTCCCCAGTGTTCACCTGCTAATTACACTATTATCTCTGGAGTTATTCACAAGAAATTGTAATACACACATATACAGACAATCGCAAATCAACAGGAATGTGTAAAAGTAAAAATTTCAAAACGTAGTAAAACATCAATCAGCTAAATGCTTGTGTATTCATGCAAAACCGACGCTCGGCCATTGTAAGCCAACTGACGATACGGCGTTAGAATAAGACATAATATATGATGTATATATATACTTAGTTTGAGTGAGATTGCATACTGTTAAACTTATGCGCATGATTAGGGATTTAAGGCGACGACAAGCTACTTTTAATGATTTTATACCGAAAATTACGTCTAAACGAGTGGTGTTAATGATTTGGAAAAAATATATGTTAAATTAGAGCATTTTCTTAATAATTGAATATACGAATATTTTAGATTATGTTTACATTACATAGTGAAATTAATTTTTAAAATTGTGTCTAACGCGGATAAAAAACTAAGAATTACGCAAAAGCTGTCAAGCGTATTTTTCTGAAACCTTCACCATTTTAAGGATAATTAAAATATTAATCTTTTAGTATACGAGTTTTATTAAAATACCTTCTGTTTTATGTATAATAAATTAATAATGCGTCAAATTGGTGAGAGCGCTCCTTGATGCGCGAGTTCTATTACTGGCTGGATGTACGACGCGTTGCGTGAGTCACTGGCATGTATCTGTCTCTTAAGTAAGATGATGAAGGCTGATGGCCTAGTCCAGTGGTTCTCAAACTTTTTAAATGACGGAACCCTTTTGGGAAGCAAAATATTTGATAAAACCCTACAATAAAACAATTGTTTTTATAAGTGTATTTTTTATTAATCAGCATAATAAAAGTACAATGTAACAGTTATTAATTATTATTTACTTCACCACTTGGCAAGGACAACAATAGAAAACATTAAAAAAGAAAAAATCTAACTAGTGGGAGGTATGAAACTGTTTTTTATTTTTCATCAAATGGGGATGCACGCGCAAAGCTCAGCGTAGATGTCGCCAGCGGCGGGATGGCCGCTGTCAAATAATTTTCGCATTGTTTACATTGGTGGTTTTTGCTATTTATTGTGTTGAAACCGATCCACCATGGTTATTCCTAACATGTATTGTTCCTGGAATCTTATAGAATTGAAAGACGACCTAAACAAACCAGGAGCAAGGATTACTGGAAAGAAATGAGACATTATTGCGAGGTAGACTTCTATCTAATAAAATGTTTTTAATCAGTGCTAGGGTCTAGATTTGGATAATTTTTTTGTTGTAACATGTTAATTATTACTTGGTTCATGGTAGGAAAATTTACCAAAATTGAGAGAACCGTACTTTAATAATAATAAATGGTATTCTTTATTGTTTAGGTTAAGTTTATTTTTCATTAGTGCTAGGCTCTAGATTTGGGTATTTTTTTAGTTGTAACGTGTTAATTCTTACTTGACTCATGGTAGGAAAATTTACGAAAAATGAGAGATCATTTACTTTAATAATAAATGATATTCTTTATTTTTTAGGTTATCTATGACCGAAATTTTTAATTCAGCAATCAAAGCCCTCAAGCTTCCGAAAGCCAAGCAATTGACGTTCCTGCTGTAGAACTTTACATAAGACGTTAATAGCTCCACCAAAGCTCTACCATATTGCCGAAAATTACCAATCAACATACTCAAAGTTACTTTTAGTTTTACTCTTTTAGTTTCCCACTTTCTATTTGCGTAGTATCTTTGGGAAATAAATGAACACCGGAGTAAGTATTTTAGTACTTCGTGGTACAGCACACTTATGCATATTTGGAGAAAATTAGAATTTACTGAATGATAGGTTATAAAATGTATGGAATTGACAGTTTTCAATGGCCATTTCGACGATGCGCCACCTATCGTGATAAAATGGCAGTAAACATCCCCATTGGTTGATATCAGGTTTGATATAAGAAAGTTGGAGTCTCATATCAGCTTCGGCGTCCAGTCTATTGCGATATTTTGTTTTCGTGGCTGCGTAGGTAGAGAATCCTGTTTCGCACAAATATGTAGTTGGGAACGGGAGCAGAATATCCAGAGCCATTTGGCCAAGCATTGCATATTCATCTTGGATTCTGCACCAAAAATCATTGAGAGGCGTCGTTTTGAACAGTGACTCCATACTTGTGTCTGATGACATTTCTAAAAGAGATTCATATATCTCGTTTGACATGTTTTCAGGCTTTTCCAAGTTGTAATATTTGGGTAAAACTATGACAAATTATAAGTTTTGTTGTCACGTGGGGGAGGGTACGCGCATTCCACAGAACGGCAAACTTAGAGCGAACGGGTTGTACAAGTATAAAATTGTTGATACCAAACTTATGAGATATTGTACCAGCTATTGTAACACATGTTTCTACAAATACAAATAAATAAATAAATAACGTTCATAGCGTTTTGTCTCCGCGCGGCCGCGGAGCGACCAGAGAGAGGTGTTTTGATTTTTTTTTCTAAATTCTTACGGAACGCCGACAGAGGTATCACGGAACCCTAGGGTTCCGCGGAACACACTTAGAGTATAGCTGGCCTAGTCTATACATCTGCATACGGGGTGGGGGGTCCAAATACAGACGTCATAAAAAAAAGCCGGTCAAGAGCGAGTCGGACTCGCGCACTGAGGGTTCCGTACCTTGTGAACTGTGGAATGGTTTTAAATTTTCATCGGCGAGGCCTATATTCGTCAGAGAATTTACACTGCGGTGTAGAATATTGCAGTTTTAGGTCAGCACCATCTCATCTCATTGACCGATAAGTTGATGATTTCTGAAAAAGAGTGCTATTTAGAGACATCGTTTTATTTTCCTGTAATATTTACTTAAACTTCTATCACATACATAATTTCAGATTTTTCTCTATACAAACTTCGGTAATAAGGGCCAACCGTATTTTTTTTTTACATTTTTCGTCAAAAGTCGATAACTATGCGGCAAAAAAAAAGAATTTTATTTTCACAATTTTTATTTTTAGTATCTCTTAATAATAATATCTTAGTTTATTCACATTTTTTTTTGCATTTTTCATTGTTATGGAACACTAGCTTCTGCCCGCAAGTTCGTCCGCGAACCTTCCTCAAGAATTCGGCTCTTCGATGCAATTTTTCAATTACGACTGTTAGTTCCGGAGATTACCCGCAGATACAAACTCACAAACAAACAAATTTTACCTCTATAATATTAGTAGAATAGTATATTATGTACTTTCTGACATAAAATAATCATCTTCCTATAATTAAGTTAGCGTCTTTAGAAAGTTGGCGACGACGTCGCAAATGCTGTCAAATATTTCGCTGTTTTGATAAATTTGGCGATATTACTGTATGGAAATAAGAAATAAGGCTAACTAGTGAACTAAAATATTGATTATGTCATGCAATAATTAATATCGTTACACCGAATATTTAGTTCTAGATGTTTTCCAAAAGTATTGGAAACATTCAAGTGCCTTTTTCACACCTAGAACGGTTACAACATCAAATTCGGTGTTATAATTGCAATTCATTATTAATATTCCTACAGTTAGCCATATTTCTTATTCCATACAGTTATATTGCCAAATTAATCAAATTAGGTAAATATTTGATAGGTATTTGCCAACTTATTGGATGAAACGCTCGAGTCACAGTTGTGTTCGAGTGAACTGCCATGTCACTCATGTTAGAATAGTTTAATAAAGGGTTTGATAAAATAAACAGAGTACTTAGTTACAAACGAAACATAAATTATTTTCAAAAGGTGCCTCGATATCTTAATGAGCTATGAATAACGTATTTATCAGATAACCGTATATAACCTACCCCACTGTTCTCGAAATTAAACAAAAATAAGATAAAAAGATAAATAACCTCTTCACGGTCAAAATGATAGGACATCGAAATCAAAAAGTTTGTTGTTAACAAAACGATAATACTTTTGTTTTTAATTTTTTATATCTTTGTATGTACTTCAGCCGCACTGGTCAATACATCAGGTTAAGCTACACTTGCCGGGATTGGTCTGAGGATGGGTGACCATCTCCTCCGTGCCTCGGAAAGCACGGATATATGCCAGTCACTTTGGTTAGCTTGCGTGTTCAGTACTGAGCTCACGCAAGGCTTCGTATGTCCAGCCAGTAATTAGGACTCGCCCATCAAGGAGCGCTGTCCCAAATTAGACGCATTATTAATTTATTATAGATAAAACATAAGGTATTTTAATAAATCACGTTTACTAAAAAATCAATAGTTAAATTATCTTTAAAATGGTGAAGGTTTCAGAAAAATAGGCTTTATAGATTTTGCGTGATTCTCAGTTTTTTATCCGAGTTAGACATAACTTTACAAATTAATTTCACTATGTAATACAAACATAATCTAAAATATTCCTATATTAAGTTATTAAGAAAATGCTCTAATTTAACATATATTTTTTCCAAATCATTAACACTACTCGTTTAGTCGTGATCTTCAGTATAAAATTCAGTATTAAAAGTCGGTTATCGTCGCCTTAAGACGCCAGCTCATATTGGTTTTGTTTGTAACGTACTCATATTGCTTTTGGTAAGACTTCGCATTGGTTTAATAAGAAACTACGTATTAATTCGTTTCCCATTTTTTTTGTCTCGTCCAATGTTCAAATCTGACGTCTTTTGTCAAGAAAATATTATTTTTATGTAACATTAGATTGTGTTATCTCCTCGTATTGAAAAAGTTAGCAGACTTATATCTAATCATTCTATTCTTGTTAATGACTACATTATATTATTGACATAGGTACATAATCACATAAAACAAATAGACGAACACTTAATTTGTTAGAGGAACTGAGAGAGTACCATTTCTTTTAGGCAGTGTATAGAGTGCCACCAGTGGCACTCTATCCCTATCGGATAAAGTGCCACTACAGACCTAGTAACACCGCCTCGGCCCGGCCAAAGTGCCGCAAGCATTGGATTGTCATTGTCACTGTCACTAAGTCACGTCACTTGGTATTTTGTTTGATTGTCGAGGTTACATCGATGTAAAACACCACATTCCCAAAACATTACATTCTCTTGTGCCTAAACGGACCCTGGCACTTCGCCGGCCGCTACCGCGGCACCGCTCGCTACGCTCGCTCGGCTCGTGCGTTATGTGGTCACAGTTCTAACCTAACCTAACCTGAATAACAATTGACAGTGACAATGCAACGCTTACGGCACCCTAGCCGGGCCGAGGCAGCGACACTAGAGTGCCACAAGAATACTCGCGGCACTCTGTACACTTCGTTTCTTTTAATCAAATCAAGCAAATGACTTATAATATCTTCTTCTGTCTAAGTTCCTCTTGTAACTTAGAGTCTGCCCAAAGGGTTCTTCTCTTCCATTCTGCGTTGTCAGCTCCCACGTTATCATAGACTCCATTTTCCTTCATATATCTTCCCTCGTCATCTATGAATACCCACCAAACCAGGTTTTCCTTATTGGGAAAGTTTCCCAATACTTTTTTACATCTAAAACTAAATATTCGGTGTTACGATACCGGTCAAGTCCTGCAGGCACTAAATAGAGCCGGTTTCCGAACGCTTCCTTTTAGCGTGGGTCAAATTATATCGCGATAAGCCGCGCGTAGCGGTACTCTAGGGATTTTTCCGCGCATTTTTTGCGGGACTAGACAGGTTTTAATTAATGCATTTCATAATCTATATTCTAGTTCGCTAGTTAGCCACATTTCATATTTCCATACAGTAATATTGCCAAATTAATCAAAACAGGTAAAATATTTGACAGCAATATTTTTTCAGAATAAACCCTCTTTAGCTCCATATAAAAACTTCATACTTGACTTATAGTGTCTCAGTGACATTCTTTCAAAATCCAGGTCAAAACCTACCCAGTTGTCCTACCCACCATTACTCAGAAGTTAAATTAGGCTGACAACGGCATACTTTCCGCATTGAACCGCGTTTTTCTATGCATTCGTACATTTCTGAGAACTGTCGCAAGCGCAAGACGTAGAACGTGTCTAGTACAATTTTCCTATCGAGTTCTCGGCTGCACTTTCATTATTTCTTTGAAATGACGTAAAAAAACTTCTAACTTCAATGTGGAACGTACTGTCTAGCTTGGGAGAATAAGCATTCGATATTTCACAGGAAAATGGGCCGTATTGTTGTTGTATTAGGATTTTAATTGAAACCTCATTTTTTTGTCCCCCTTTTGATCTGTTACATTTATTGGGCACTGGGAAACAGTAACAGTAAATATAAAGTCAAAGTGAAGAAAGTGGCACTATACATATAGTGCCACGCAGGACGATACGGGTTAAGGTATTTTACAAATGTTGATGAAGGACACAGAAAGGGTAGTTGGATTCTGTGCTCCAATCAGCACCCACTTTCAAAACTCAAACTCAAAGCATCTATACTGTAATACTATAAATTATACTATATAATATTTTTATTTGGTTTGGTCATGTTGAGAGGATGAATGAAAGGCGACTAACAAAATGTATTTACAAGGCAGATGTGACTGGAAACGCCGGGAGGGGACGCCCTAGACGGACGTAGATGCTCAACTGTCCGAAAGACTGATGCAGCTCGATAACAATTAAAATTTTATTGTGTCTCATTAGTGACAGTCAAGTGAACCCTGCACTAAATCTTAACAGCCATTTTTTTTCTTGAATCGTGTTTATTGAACTTAGCTCTTCAAATAATAATAGACAGTTAAACATTTTCCAGGACCGCATCAAGGTCAAAAAATAAAAACGCGTTTTTATGAATAAAAATTCAAGCAAAACAGTTAACAGGAAAGATTTGGTTATACAATAAAATAAATAATTGGTAAAACCAATAGAAATATTTTTACAGAATTAAACATTTTCGGCCACGGAAAATTATTGTATTTCAAGCAAAAATACTAAAAGCGGTTGTTTTGCGTTAAATTAAGTACCTAATTCTGTCTCATACTGGAACAAATACGGCTTTAACACGTCATAGTACAACCCAGTTCGCAAAATATCTAAGAATCAAACTAATATTCAGTCTGATGTAAATAAAAGTCGAATTGCATAATAATTTCCGATCTACTGCGCACAATGAATGGCGAAAGACGGCCAATACTACTTTCAAATCAAATGTACCATACACAATCATTAAGGGATTGTGGGTTGAGGATAGGCAGGGACCTCCACTCAGCTTAACAACACACAGCATAATCAGCCTATTAATGTTCCCACTGCTGGGACACAGGCCTCCTCTCAGTGAGAGGGAGTGGGCCGTTGATTTTCGTGAATTTGTACTTACTCCTTTTGTTTCGTTTACGTTCATACATTTATTAGGCTACTTGCTTCCGCCATCGGCTTCGCCCGCGGTATTAATTTATAAATTATAGCTTACTATATTATGCATGTATTAGACATATAAACCTTCCTCTTGAATCACTCTATCTATTAAAAAAAACGCATCAAAATCCGTTGCGTAGTTTTAAAGATCTAATCATACATAGGGACAGACAGCGGGAAGCGACTTTGTTTTTTTTATGTAGTGATTAAGAGGGTTTACCTCGTACGGCATTTCATACAAACTTTCAAGCCCTTATTTTTCGAAGTGACTGAACCGATTTTAATGAAACTTCATACGCATATGTAGGATACAAAGGTCTAAAAACTTAGTTAAGAACATTTTCGAAATGTCTTATTTAAAAGCAGATAACTGGAAATCTCTGTTTCTATGGAAAATTAAAAATCGGTCTAATTTGGCTGTTTTTCGAAAATGTTCTTAACTAAGTTTTTAAACCTTTGTATTCATGCGTATGATGTTTCATTAAAATCGGTTCAGTCATTTCGAAAAATAAGGGCTTGAAAGTTTGTATGAAAAGCCGTACGACGTAAACCCTCGTAAGAGCGCGAGCGTTCATTCAAAAAGTTGGCAACATCGCAAATAGCTGTTAAATATTTACCTGTTTTGATTAATTATAATTAGGCAATATTACTGTATGGAAATAACAAATATGGGTAACTAGTGAACTAGAATATTAATATTGAATTGCAACACTGATTTTGATGTTGTACCTATTTTATTTTAGGTGTGAAAAGGGCATTTGGAAAGTTGCCAAATACTTTTTGTACATCTAAAACGAAATATTCGGTGTTACGATATTAAGGCGAGGTTGTCCGAAAAAACGTCGTTTTGTATCGTATTTTATTCGTAGATAACACATAATAAAATTTTGAAAAAAACATATTATATATTTCACACCTTGATCTAGATATTTCGGCCGTGCGATACACGATTACTTACACTTTACTGCATCCAATTAAATCGTAAAGACACGTCTAAATTATGATCTAATTCTAATTTTATTTGAGTTATATTAGGTTTTGAATAATAAAACTTATACCATAATATAGGTCGTAAAAAATGTGATATAAAACGGCCATCATAATGTGAAATATGAAAATATCTATATCACTAATTCCAAAATCAAGCGTTTTCATCTTTTCATGCGCTCGCCCCGGGTCATTCAGTCCCGAGCGGAACGTGTTGGAGGTCGGACGTGTGCCAATTTTTGCGAACCCGCCACCCCCGCTAAGTTCTGTTACCGGCTGAGCCAAAAATTTATTGTAAATAAAAAAAGGGTACCTTTATAATTATAGTTTAATAGTTGTAAATAGTTAGATTTTATTAGGTTCTTAGTTTCTTAGGTCCTTAGTTTTTATTAGAGAGCAGTGGTGGCCCAGTGGTAATGTTTCCGACTTACGAGACGTGGGTTCGACCTCAGGTCAGGCACTTTACTTTGTGTAAATAATTTCATCACCACTACTCTCAAAACGGTGAAGGAAAACATCGTGAGGAAACCGGCATGTCCTAGAACCAAAAATTCGAAGACTCTTCGAATTTTTGGTTCTACCAACCCGCACTGGGCCCGCGTGGTGGATCACAGCCTACTCACACAGAGAGGAGGCCTGTGTCCCAGCAGTGGGAACATTATAATATTATATGATAATATTACCGTGGCTGGGTCTACGAAGGCTGAATAAACAAAAAGGTAGGTAGGATGCTTTGACAATATTATTATAGGTACCTACATTATTTACATGTACATGTATTTTACTTTACCTACGTGGAATAGATTTACAAACTGCAAATATTATGTGTGTAAAACAGTTGAATGTAAACCCTATGTTAATGTGAATACAGACACCGCGCGCGCATAAGTTATAATGGTTTATTTTTCTTGCAGAATAGATTTACCAACCGCATGAAGTGTGTAAAATATTTGAATTTGAACCCTATATCACAGCGCATAAAGCCGCCATAGTTCATCCCGCTAAGATGGTCCGGGTGGTTTTTATAATTTTTACTAGCTGCCCGCCCCCCCGGTTCCGCAAGGGTAGAACTAAGTACTTATCTACGGCGCACCTACCTATCCTACCTACTTACCTAACTACTTACACTACCTACTTACCTACCCTACCTAATTACCTACCCAACCTAATCTGCGTTCGCAATTCATTTGCCAAACATGTAAACAAACACGAGTTTTAGGAAAAACAACTGTAATGCCTACACATAAGGTTCAGTTAGCGCTACAACTTCATATATATTTTTTTTTTTTTTTTTTTTTATTATTTAATGATAATAAGAGAGAAGATAAGTCGGTCTAAAATCAACTTTATTTACACTAGCATAAAGTTGATGTTTGTCTAAGTGAAAAGCTGGTGTTTGTTTACATGTTTGGCAGATAAATTGCGAGAGCAGATTACATACCTACTTTACCTACTTACCTACCTACCTATATATCTACTTACCTATTCTACATACCTACCTACCCTACCTTCACCTACCTATCCTAAGAACCTTCTCCTTACAATAACAAACACAACAAAAAAAGAATAAGCGAAATTGGTCCAGCCGTTCACACGAGATGCCGCGTGCGTGACCAAGGAAATAGGGATTCATTTTTATACAGGATGAACCAAAAATACACGTCATAAAAAAAATAAAATGATTCCTCATGTCCAGGGATATCCAAAAATACCCCATGTATGCTCCGCGATTTTTTGTAGTTTTCGAGTTATAATTTTTTTTTGTATTTTTATTGAGTTTCCTTGCCCGCAAGGTAAGTAGCTTCAAATATTCATATAATTTTTTGTAGTGAGTAATTTCCAGATTTTTTTTTTGCGACAGTATCTTCTTGAATGTATCTTTCATACGTAAAATAATAAACTTGCTAACATTCTTGCAAGTTACTCAAAAAAGTGTCGATAACAGGAATTTAAGTTTTTGTTGGTAAGACTGAAATTTTCAACTTCAATTTAAAAATACAAAAATGAGGTTCCATAGATTCTAGTTGACTTTAAAAACTATGCAAGTTCCTAAGCTGCACAAAAAATTAAAAAAAGTTAGAACTTAACTTCAATTATTTGCTGTAATAGGTCTTCGAAGGTGGATAGGTTCCTTTTAAGCTTTAAAATAGGTGGCCCAAATAGAGCCGTCATAAAAAAAAATTTAGTCCTCATGCCCAGGGGTATCCAAAAGTACCCCATGTATGTTCCGCGATTCTTGATTGTTTTCGAGTTATAATTATTTTTTCGAACTTGAAAATTCCGTGGGAACCGCTTTAAAAAATTATGTCAAATTTATTGCAATTTTTATCGTGGAATATTAATTCTTTTAGAAATGAAACGTAATAATCATCGTCCTTCTTAAATTTAGTTACTAGTTATTAAGGATTTAATTTTTGTGAGGCTTACCTGATACCTCACAAAAATTAAATCCTTGGTTTGATAATTATTACTTATAATAACTTTATCATTTTAAGGAATTTTGAATTACATTTTTTTTTTGCTTGGGAAATCATCAAATGACTTCTTCCGCTCTGGGCGGAGCGGAAGGACGTGTCAGACTCTTACTGACTAAACTTACCCACCCGTGTTCCTTCGCTTGCCTGTATGTTGCCATAGGCCACGGTCACCCCTTAGGACCTTCCCGCAACCCCGGCAGGCATCGGCCCTAGCGGACCCCGTCAATTGTGCTGACATATCTTTGAGGCGCGCGTGAAACACGCGTCGTCGACCCGAGCCCGGTCCTTATCGGACGCCGAGCTACCCATTGCTCTCCGTCCGCAAGCTCGCGCCTACGGTGGCCGGAAATCGGCTACCTGTTCCCGACGCCCAGGGCATCTCCTGCGGCGGCTAGGGGTGTGAAGGCGCGAATTTTGCCTCTGCCTCACGCGCTCTGCCTCCTTCTTCGAAGGAGGTGACGGCTTGCCATGCCCTCTCGCTCCGTACCATGGCCTGAACCAGGGCTAGACGCGAGAGTTCACCGCCGCCGATTGCCTCCACGAGGACGGCTTTACCCTGACCATTTTTGTACCTATGTCTTGATTTCTGTCTGAAGTATTTTCTTGTTTCGTACTTTTTAGATCACTTTTATTTTCCCATAGCCGGGTTGCGCATTTAGAAAGGCGGATGCAACACAGAAAGGAGCTGCTCTGTAACGCAGCCGCATCCGTATGAATAAAGTATTACAAACACGATTACACCACAGACATTTGAAAACTGTCTGCAATGTGATCGGTTCCGAAAGACATTGTTTCAACAAAAGCGACTGCAGTACAGCTTATATGTAGGTAAGTACTCGCTCTGTCTACATTGTAGATCGCTAGGTAACTAGTGTCTGTACTATGATCGCGTTCGAAATGGTAACGTCGCACGAATGCGGTGGCTTTACAGACCGATCGCGGGAGACACTAACAAAAATTTATGATTTTTTAAGTAAGTTTGCTCTTGACCTAGCGACGAGTCAATGCGTGCGAACGTGAATAATCGCTTAAAAATTGTTTAACTATTGAAAAATTATTAATAAAGACAAGTACTTAATGACTTTTTTGAATAAATACTCTGTGGAGTACACATAATTATTAGATTTCGAACAGACACAAGAAGAGAGAGTCTTTAAAAGTCTTTTCAAAGGAAGAAATCACAATATTGGTGAAAATATAAAACTTAACCGTCCTAATGCTAAAAGACATGAAGTAATCTTGACTGCCATATTTTTAAAATGTATTCCTAAAACTACCAGTACAGTACGGTCCGTCATGAAAAATTTAATGTAATTTTAATGTATTTTTCTTTTTTATTACATTCTTCTGATAAATATTTATGATTATACTACTTACTATAAATATTACTGTATTGAAGCAGCATTCGGACAAACTAATAATACTTTAAGTGATTCGTAATTCGTAACATAATGCAACTATGGGTGTCACAAACACAATAAATTCGTTGCGCTGTGTTGCAGCTGGGTTCGGACAGTCTATTACTGCTTTAAGCCATTCACAAAATAATGCAGCACAGGTCTGTGTTGCATCCGCCTTTGTATTGCATTATACAAACAAATGCGGCTGCACTACAGACCGCTCTGTGTTGCAGCTGGGTTCGGACGGTTCTATTACTGCTTCAAGCCATACGCGACATAATGCAGCACAGACTATGGGTGTCTGTGTTGCATCCGCTTTTGTATTTACGCACCCGGGTTACAGTTCTTTAAACTCAATTTTTTTTTTTATACTTTTCCGTTTTAACTCTTGATAAAGGTTAACGATAACGTAAATAAGAGTGACACAATAAGTCGGTAATAAACCTATTTTAACTTCAAATAGCAAGGAATTTGTTTGCAGTAACTTTTAATAGCGAGTTGTGATGAATATTGAAAATCGTAGTGTGAACCTCAGTTCTTAATTTGATTCTAGACATAATATCCTCATAAAAAAAAAACTAAGTAAAGATAATAATTGCTAATTAGGTACTAACTTATGTAACCTGGTGCAATCTGGTGGACCTTTGAAGGCCGATTACAGCAAATAATAGAAGGTTAAGTACTAACTTTTTTGTGCTAACTTGCATAGTTTTTAAAGTCAACTAGAATCTATGGAACCTTATTTTTGTATTTTTAAATTGAAGTTGAAAATTTCAATCTTACCAATAAAAACTTAAATTCCTGTTATCGATACTTTTTTGAGTAACTTGCAAGAATGTTAGCAAGTTTATTATTTTACGTAAGTATGAAAGATACATTCAAGAAGATATTGTCGCAAAAAAAAAACTGGAAAATACTCACTACAAAAAATGATATGAATATTTGAAGCAAGAAAACTCAAAAAATAAATACAAAAAAAATTATAACTCGAAAACTACAAAAAATCGCGGAACATACATGGGGTATTTTCGGATACCCCAGGATATGAGGAATCTAATTTTATTTTTATGACGTGTATTTTTGGTACACCCTGTATAATGTTTATTAGGCTAGGTAGGTATTGTACAGTCGACCACACGTCGCGCGTCTGTGATAAATGATAACACTATGACCTTGAGCTGGCCCAACGTATGGAGTTTCATTAGAATAAGAGACCAGCTTACACTGGTTTTGTTTCCACTGACATGACGTGCGGCCTACACTGTACGTGTTCCAATGACACGCAGGAGAAACTACTTACATAAACGAAGTCGATAGGTAATAAAAAGGTACCGAGTGCCTGCGTAATATTTCGACAAGGCTACAAAGACCTAATAAAATCTCAATAAGTATAATAAGAGCCTTTGCCTAGTCTTGTATTATTTGTAAATTACATCTAAATAAATGCCTAAATAAAAGCGCTAATTTCCTCGAAATTCAGAATTTAAATCCCCCTTATTCATAAAAAATTATAAGTACATACATATACCTATCTTTAACTATTAATCATTAGGTTCAAGTTTATATAATACCTATCTAATCTATTATATAACCTTAAAAAATACTGAATAGAAAAATAAAAGAAAATAAACTTATATTAAATCAATACAAGTTGATACTACTGTATTTGTCTATTCTGTGACCCAACTTACTACCTACTCGAGTTCGTGAACTCATGAGCGGTGCGCTTGGCGCGCGCGGCTCCCGCGCATCGGGATTTGTTACGTATCGCTACTCGTTGCGGGGGCTGAGGTAAGCGTTGAATGCCTACTGCGCTCGGGCTATGCCCGCCTCTAGTTAGCCATATTTCTTATTTCTATACAGTAATATTTCAAAGCAGCGAAATATTTGACAACTATTTGCGACGTTGCCCACTTTCTGTGTAAACGCCAAAATTGACAAGAAAATACAATTTCGAAAAGCTGTGACGAATGGGCAAGAAACAGTTACTCTTTTAAAATGTTTTACAATATTTTATATACATTAATTATAATTATATATGAAGACGATGTATCTAGAATAAAATTTCTGTACTACAAAAACAAAAAGTATTAAAAAAACAAAGACAAATTAATTCATTATGTTAATAGAAACATGGTGCCCACATATTTACAAATATTGCAATCGTAGATGATATTCCATTCTTACAGAATGTAGTATTAACGGCATAAAAATAATAAATTATGTAATTAAATTAGCAACCGGTTTAATTTTGTCTAGACTTGAGGTTGTCCTGTGGAATAGGACCAGCATGTTTGCAAGCATTTTTATCTTATTTAATTATAATCCTCTAATTTGTAATATTATTACTTATGCTTGTTTACAAAGTGGACTTTCAACATAAGTTTTTGTTCTTACATTTAGTTTTAATATGACAAATTATATTTAAAAAAATAAAAAAAAAACTGGAATTAAACGACAATGTTTTTTTTGTATTTTTGTTACGCGATTACTCCGCCAATTATGAATTTATATTGATGATTCTTTTTCTGTTTGGTAGGTCATACTTCAGAGTTGGTCCCATATAAATGATATTGACTTTGCTTGCGTAGTTTTTGAGTAAATTTCAATAATACGTATTTTATGTACGAGTATATGGATGATGTTTTAATCAAGTCCCAGTTACTGTTATTTGCCTAGCAGGTACTCAGGTAGGTAGTGGTATTCGAATTTGTGTGGGGTTAGGTACGACAACAAAAAAGTGAAAACTAAAAACTTTTTACAAAAAACAAACCACGGACTTCCAAAATAAACACTACAAACTGAAAAATTACTTTAATTTTGGAAGTCGGTGGCAAAAACCGAAAGTTCAAAACCAAAGATACCGACTTCCGAAATTAAAGTAAGTATAGTGTTTATTTTGGAAGTCGGTGGTTTTGTTGTAAAATTAACCACAGTAAGCCATAAAAGATGTGACTAGCTGGCTTTCATTTGCTGGTTGAAGCTACCTGTCTATGTCTATAGAAGAAATAGACATAGGTACTATCGAAGAACTTCATATCTAAGCAGTTTGAAAACAAAATCCATACTCCTTCTACGTTCATATATTTTTATTTTATTTTTTTATCAACTGATCGATCATATACGCGAGCACGTTCCAATTACCACGCATCTTACTTTTTTGAAGGTACCATCATCAAAAGGGCAGTGCAACCTACGGCGATAAATATCAAACTCAAACCATTTATTTCAATTAAACCATGTACCTACAGGCACTTTTGAATTGTCAAGGAGTCAGTCAGTCACAAATATGAAGCTAGTTGCCCATTCCAAAACGTAGTAGGTACCTATGGAGAAGAACGGGCAAGAAACTCCACGGACACTCTTTTAAACAAAAAATTGTTACATAAAATTGGTTACATTATTCATGTTGAAATTATACATGTGAGAACAATGTAAAAAGACGTGCACGTTAAAAGCGTCCGTAATAAAAAGATAAAAATAAAGAACAATTCAAAAATTTTAATTAATTAAAATAAGCCACGGCAGCTAAGAGATGACCAGTCCTAACTGACGGCGCCCGTTCACGAACATGACACGTGGATTAGTAGCACCATTCAGCTCAACCATTTTGAAGGGAGCTAAATGATCCAACACACGCGCCACCATCAGCGAGACATCTGAGTGAGCATGACATACTCACAGCCGCCAGGGCACATTCAAGTCAATGAAAGACATATTACCCGGTGAATGGTAGCTCTTTAGTACATAGTACTCACACCTGTGCTATGCAATTATATAATACAAAGGAGATTGAGTTTATACAATGCAAAGATGGTGTTACAATCTTCAAAATTCAATCTTCTATCATCTACAATCTGCCTATCTTGTTCCCAACTATATTGGGGTCAGCTTCCACTCTAACCGGATGCAGCGGAATACAGTATTTTACATGGAGGGACTGCCTATCGAACCTCCACGACTCCAAAACTGGTTGTCAGACTTTTGGGCTTCTGACTACCCAATGAACGAATGTCAAAGATCTACGAATGACAGCGCTAAATATCATCAACTATACCCAAAAACCCTAGAACATTCTTTCCTCGATAAAAAATTATATTCCACATCAAAACTGTTGTCAAATAGTCGAAAACTAGTTTCTTTATCTATCATAGTTCGCTCTTATCTCTCATTAGGTACGCGTTATCGGAATATTTTTAAAACTGTTTTCGAAAACTTGTTGATAAGTTATCAGTGGGCTACGTAATCGTTTTTAGGGTTCCGCAACCAAAGGGCTAATGAAACTCTATAACTAACAGAACTCACGGGACTTTTTTCTCATCTTTTTGACCCGTTTCTTATCCGTTTTTTAACCGACTTCCAAAAAAGAGGAGGTTCTATGTTCGACTATGTTTTTTTTATGTGTGTTCACCGATTTCTATGTCAATTGTCAATTGTGGACCAATTTTGTTTTTTTTTTTTTTTTTATTGAAATGATAAGCTCCCGAGGTGGTCCCATATAAATATCAACTTTACTTTGATAGTTTTTAGTTTATATGGATGATATGATGATAACTTCCTGTCACTGTTATATTTGCTTAGTAGGTAGTGGTATTCGAATTTATGTGGGGTAGGTACCCCAACTAAAAAGTGAAAAATAAAAACTTTTAACAAAAAAATTAAAAACGACTTTCAAAAAAATTACTACATAGTGAAAGATAACTTTAACTTCGGAAGTCGGTGACAAAAAACGAAAATTAAAAACTTAAGACACCGACTTTCGAAATTAAAGTTATTTTTCACTTTGTAGTACTTACTTATTTTTTTTTTGGTTTCAAGTCAGTTTTAATTTTTTTGTTAAAAGTTTTTATTCTCCATAGGAACCTACTACGATTTTGAATGACCAACTAACTTCATCTTTCTGACTGACCGACCCCATGACAATTCAAAAGTACCTGTAATTGGTTTATTTGAAATAAATGCTTTGAGTTTGAGTTTGTGCCGTAATAGGTAGAAGGACGGCGACCGGCGTCGTTGGTCTAGTCACTAGTGGTCGCATGCGCTACTGCTGATCATGAGGTCCTGGATTCGATTCCCAGGTGAGGCGAAGTGTTATTGGGTTTTTCCATCTGGAATTTCTCTGTAGCAGCCCGGTATCTGGATTTGTGCCCGGTTGATGGCAATAGGCTCGCCTCCTATTATTACATGGGACTTGAACATAACTGGCGAAATGTGGGTGTACTATATATAGGTACACTTCTGCCTATCCTTCGAGGATTACAGGCGTGACCACGTGAGGTTATGTTTAGTAAAAAAAAGTAATTGGAAAAACGCATTAGTGTATATATTATGTAAGTACTATCAGCGCCCCGAGGTTTCATCCGCATAAGTATCATCTGTACCTAGTGTAAAAGTATTCGTCAATACATAGTCCAGTGAGTACAATCTCGATGGTTCTATATTGATTGGTCGAGGAGTTCCTATGACCATCTTGCGGCCCCATAATCAGACCCTGAATACCACCACAATACACAAACACAATGATATTATCATGTTTGGTTGAGGAGCTCCTATGATCACCTTCCGGCTCCATCATCAAACCTCGATACTACTTTGGGCTATAGTACTTACTTGTCAAGACAGAGCCAACGAGTCCAAACTCGATGGTGCTATCTCATTTCTTTTAGAAGTTCCTATGGCCATTTTATAATATCGCGATATAAAAATTATCTTATGTGTTAATCCAGGTTATAAACTATCTATTTGCCAAATTTCATCCGAAACCGTTCTGTAGTTTTTGCGTGAAACAGTAACAAACATCTGTCCATTCATCCTCACAAACTTTCGCGTTTATTATTTATTAGGATATAAAAAACAGTCAAAATCCAAGAGATCCCTTGAAAAATAAAGCAATTTTTGAACTTCTTTTTTTCCTGTTCAATTTTTTGGTACTGAACCTTCAATGTGCAAGTTCGACTCGCACTTGACTTGTTTATTTTTTCGAAACTATGATAACAGGGTTCAGAGGGTCGAGCCCTTATCGTGTTCACAAAATGTAGTTATTTGTAGTGAACAGGAAAAGTAATAAATTGGTCGTTGTATCAGCATTTGATAGGTAAATAACATAATACATAATATCACGCCTATGATTCCAACCGGTTAAGCAGAAGTGTACCTTTGAATTAAAGAAAAACCTAAAAAAATTAAACTTCTTTAGGGATGTAGATTAAAAAAATGTTTGGTCTGTCCGATAGATTATTAAAAAATTTTGGACGCGTATATTTTCTTTTTATACGTAATCAAAAGATTACGGCAATATATTGACTTAAGAGGGTTTACGTCGTACGGCATTTCATACAAACTTTCAAGCCCTTATTTTTCGAAATGACTAAACCTATTTTAATGAAACTTCATACGCATATGCAGAAGACAAAGGTCTAAAAACTTAGTTACGAACATTTCCGAAATGTCTTATTTAAAAGCAGATAACTGGAAATCTGTGTTTTTATGGAAAATTAAAAATCGGTTTAATTTAGCTGTAACACCATTTTTCGGAAATGTTCTTAACTAAGTTTTTAGACCTTTGTATCATGCATATGCGTATGAACTTTCATTGAAATCGCTTCAGTAATTTCGAAAAATAAGGGCTTGAAAGTTTGTATGAAAAGCCGTACGACGTATCTTAAAAGTCATTCCCCGGTAGATTTTATACTGACTTGTGACGTAGCGAACCCCCACTCCCCAACTTTAATGCGTTATATCTAAACCATTATTAATTAAAATGATAAAGCAAAAAATAGGTGTCTAATATTTTTTTAATATCTGACTGATGGGCTAAATAGTTTTTTTTTATCAAGTCTACATCCCTATTATTCAGATACAACGTAGAGGAGGTCCAAATTATGTTGATTTGTTGCTAGAGGAGTTGCTAAATTTACTCTAGGTAGGTATTTAAGGTAGGTAAGCAAAAAAATGTGTGAAATAATAAAATTTTAACTGGCGTTATTTTTCAAGGTTACCTTTTAAGGCTTGTCTAAAGGTTATGTTTACTTGAAATAGTCAAAATCTGTTAAAGTAAATAATACGAAACCTTGTTAATTTTAATAATTATTTGACCTCGTTTATTTTCTCATTTTCTGTAGATTTATATTATTGTATAAAATTTTGATTTGATAACTAAATACGTAAGAGTTATTCCCACATTAGTCAGTGACTGTCCATTGGAGTATCACCGAGAGCCGTTTTACTTTGTGTAAATTATTTCATCACCACTGCTCTCAAAACGGTGAAGGAAAACATCGTGAGGTAACCGGCATGTCTTAGAACCAAAAATTCGAAGACATTTGACATCTACCAACCCGCACTGGGCCCGCGTGGTGGAACTACGGCCCACTCCCTCTAGGAGGCCTGTGTCCCAACAGTGGGAAACATTATAGGCTGATTATACTTTACTAATACCTACTTATACCTATCAGAACTTTCCACAACACGTCATTTGCAACCGTCAACAACAAATAAATGAATATTTTTGAATTGTTGATAATGGAAAAATACTGCAGTATGTCGGATGTTTACTGGTCGCCTCAGTAACCGGTCGGTTGGGTTTGACGTGACAACTGACAGTCAGTTAAATGAAATCTAATTTGATTTAACTACGGTATGAGAAAATACAGTATGTTAACGAATTTAGGGCGTTCTCGTTAACAATAAGTATAGCGATCATACTGTATGCCAAAACAATATTATTTACCATTAAAAAAAAAAACTTATTTTTTCATAATACCTAATACATTTAAAAAAATTATAAATTGATAAATAAAAGATACACTATGACTATACAGGGTGTCAGGGACATCGACGCGAAGCCTGTTACCATGAATTCAGAACATGATTCTGCAACCCCTGCGTTGAAATTTTTCGTCGGTTATTTAAAAAAAAATCTGCTGTTTCATAGAAAGGTGCAATACCTACGCGGTCAAAATGTATGGAACAACTGATTTAAAAAAAAAATACCGACGAAAAATTTCAACGCAGGGGGTCCAGAATCATGTACTGAATTCATGGTAACAGGCTTCGCGTCGATGTCCCTGACACCCTGTATTTATAAATCAATAAAAATTTATGAAATTTTACAAAAAAAAAAAACATCCGACTTCCAAAATTAAAGTTATTTTTCGTCATTTACCCGTTTTGATGACCAGTATTGACAATTTTTCAGCTTTTTTAAGTCACTTTAAATCTGCCTTGCCTTTGTACTTACCTTTTTTTTGTCGCCTCGCGTTTCACTTATTATCATCTCATGGTCATGACCAAATACCTAAATGTTACCTAATATTATATTAAATACTGATTTTCCTCTTCTATTGTTACAGGTAAACCCCTACCACCGAAGGACTACATTCCAAACGAATTAAACAAAAAACAATGTACCTAATTCTGAAATTATAGAACTAAGCATAGTATAAATTATAAAAAAAATGAACTTTCGACCAAATTTTTCTACCAAACTTAGAATTCTCTAATGACCTGCCTTCCCTATACCAAAGTGTTTAAATTTATTTATTTTGACGAAAATTCTCAATGAAGATGATGCCTCAGCAGTACTGTTTGAGGTGGAAGCATCACCATACGAATGTGCAGAATATGTTCGCCCAGCTGCTTGAAAAAGGTTGGTATTGTTTTTGCTTTTTGTTATTGCATGTACCATCGAAGAACTTGATATCTATACACCGTAAGGACCATTTTTGCTTGCAGCGCCCGGTGGCTATAGAACCGGGGCGGTAACAGATGCGGTCATCGTGTTCACGGGATTTTGTTTTTAAACGCTTAGATATGAAGTTCTTCGATAGTACTATCGCGGACACGCATATCTGAACACTGTAAGGACTATTCCTGCTTGTAGCGCTCGGTCGCTATAGTGACGCTTACCTTAATAAGAAAGTAAACAGATGTGGTTATCATGTGCACGGAATTTTGTTTTCAAAGTGGTCAGATATGCGTAACCGCGATGGTACATTCGCGGAATGAAAAGATCAAGCATCTTTTTGGAACTGTCAATGTCATTCGTAATCTTGACAATACAGAAGTACAACGATCTTTTGGCGCGTGGCCAAAATCGGTACTAACACCGCCATCTATACCGCTATCACTCACAATCATTTTTCATCACATTTGATCTTATATTGTGCGCTTTTAAAATGTCTACAAAATGTGTGTTGTGTGTGTAAATGTCGTGACGATATTAACGTGTACTTCCACGTCCATAATGTATCTCCATACATTTTATGGAACGTTGGCCACGCTGTCTACATAAGTAAAAAAAAGGTGGAATTTTAAAATCTATAGACGGCAACACCATCCTGTCTTACGAAAAAGAATTTGATACTTTGTTTGTCTTTTTGTTTTTCGTAGGTTATTTCGTTTATACACCGTGACATTTGAATCACAGTTTTGCTAGAACAAACTTTGTTCAGACCATGGTCTACTGCCATCCTGTACCATCCAATGAAAAAAAACGCCATTGTTATTTGAAAAAAAAAACACAAAAAAGACAAAGTTAAGAAAGTCGGGATTTATTCCTGGTAAAGACACTAGCACGATGCAGAGTGGATTTGATACAGTTTTGTCATCGTATGGAGGTAGAGCATAGGTACGACATAGTCTATTACACATAATCTATTATGCAAAAATCAAAAAGCAAAATATCAAAATCATTTGATCTACGTGCAACCCTGAAACTGACATAACTGGCTGATGTTAATGTATACCATATATAAAACATTTTGGGGTTGCACATTTATTCCATTGCAGACTTAACGTAGCCAGACTCTATTTCTATTCATTTTACTTCTATGTACTATCGTGATTCCGTGACGTGCAACGTCACGAACGGTCGGTCGTGACGGTCAGACAGTCGCTCCATGTAAAATATTGGTATTCAGCTGACTCCGGTTAGACTGGAAGCCGCCCCAACATGTTGGAAAAAGGCTAGGCAGATTGATTGAACTGTAGACTGATTGACTACGCTGATACTAATTTAGCAGCTTATAAAAAACCCGGAACATAATCAAAATAATATTACACAACGTTCTATTTTTAAATCAAACCACGTCACGTGTTTTTCCAAAAACAAAAAAGAACTTTAAAAAAAAGTCCCTACGTATGTTAATTTTATAGCATTCTGTTTTCAAAAATGTATTTCGAAATCCGGTTCGACGAAAATAAATAAAACTGGTTCCTATTTTAAAATGTTAGTGTAGTCTTACAATAGCTCAATTCGAAAATTAAGGTTGCCAGACTTGTCTCGAATTCGATCTGAATAAAATTAATATTTAATTGATCTAGAAATAGTTTTTGTCGATTTATTTTTGTGTTAGATTAGATACAGTTGATGTTTTTTATTTGGGTATTTATAGATTTGTTTTTAAATATTATAGCATCTTACAAGTCGTGGCATTGCATCTTGCGAAGGTCGCTAAATGATAAAAGCCACACGGGTTAATCGAACGTTCAGCAACGCTTGCCGCAGTCGGTTCGTGGATGGGTGACCATTACCACAGATAATATAATACTACGTACAGATACCCAATCCCATACAAAGAAATGACACCTCCCTAGTCGGGCTATTGACTGGCTAAATGTGCTACAGTTATGACAATTTGAGTAAAACGCCATCTATTGCAAAGAGCCCTAAACAAAAAGGTTTTATCTTTTTTTGTTGAAAATACGAGATTTATGAGTTACAATAGATAAATCAGCATTAAACAAGGAAGTTTTGATTTTTACTAATCTTACTTCAGCCAAAATCTTCCGTTTATCGCTTTTTAGTGACTGTTAATTTCATAATTATTACGTATGCTGCCATCTATGATCTTTTTTCAAGACTAATTATAATTTGTTCGAATTGAGACCCCATGCCATTACATAACGAGACCGCTCCGTGCCTCTGAAAGCTTGTTAAGCGGTTCCGGCTGTTATTATTGGATCTTTGACAGACAGTCGTTACGGGTAGTCAGAAGCCCAAAAGTCTGACAACCAGTCTTACCAAGGGATATCCAACCAGCATTACCCAATAACGGGGTTGTGGATAGGGCTGCCAACCTAAAAAAAAATATCAAATGAGTATAGTATTTTCGAAGCCATTGCCTGTAAATAAATTAGATGGTGAAAAAATACAATAATATAATACGTAGTAAGTAGGTATGTTTCAAAAACTATTATTACAAATTTTTTGCTACTTTGAGCCTCTAATAACGGGTATTTCTATTTTTTTTATGTCGCATAATTTTACACTCAAATACCATTAATTCAGCTTATAAGAGATTAATACTGGCCCTATTGCGATCTCGCCACTTTGTTTTATTGAAATAAAAATATTGTAGTTTCGCCTTATATTTTTTCTTTAGAAATATGGTAGGTATTTACGCCTCTAATATAAGAGGATCATCATCATCAGCCTACTGCTGGGACACAGACCTCCTCTCTGTGAGAGGGGGTGGGCCGTGATCCACCACGCGGGCCTGGTGCGGGTTGGTAGATGTCACATGTCTTCGAATTTTTTGGTTCTAAGACATGCCGGTTTCCTCACGATGTTTTTCTTCACCGTTTTGAGAGCAGTGGTGATGAAATTATTTACACAAAGTAAAGCGCCTGCCTGGGTTCGAACCCACGACCTACAAGTCGGGGGCCACCTCTGCTCCTCAATATAAGAGGATACTATATTTTATATTAGGGTTGACAAACCTAGCGTTGTGGAGTTAAGATATGCAGTCACTCCATGAAAAATACTGGTATTCAGCTGCATCCGGTTAGACTGGAAGCCGAAGTCAACATAATAGAGAAAGGGTAGGCGTAGTCAAGATGTAATTTAGAGCCCGGTTTTTTTATCCGAAATAATGTTGAAGCCTACATGAAAAAAAATCATGTACGTCGATTAAAAATTAAAGAGGATTACTCTAATGGAATATCGACTTTAACCTACCCACGGAAGTAAATCTACTTACAAAAAAAAAGTAAGTTCAAGCCCGATACATTTTTTTAATCACGGAAAAAAATTAAAATTCGAGCAGAAAAAAAGCCACAAAAAATCTCGAAAATAAATTACAGTAGGTGGTATGTTTCCACGCCAGCAACCCTAATTTATGCACGTTTTTGACATAGCAACATTAGCATACTCGTTTAATATAGAATTAAATTGGTAGGTATAATGAAAAATCAAAAAATTGTGACTATTATTATCATCATAATTTCAGCCGAAAGACGTCCATTGCTGGACATAGGCCTCCCCAAGCACCGCCACTTCGAGCGGTTCTGCGCTTCCCGCATCCAGCGGATTCCTGCCACCTTTGGAATAATACAACATGTAATAAAAACCTTTTTTAACCGGTTTTCATTTAACTAAGAATAATACTGAGAGTATATTTATGTGGTAATTTGCAGGAAAAAAAAAACAAATCGCCATTTTTTTTTCAATGGGCGATTTTATCAGGTTTTTTTTAATATGATGGGGTCGGCAGCCGTCGTTTAGTGGGTGTCTACAAATCATAACTTAAGAGGGTTTACGTCGTACGGCTTTTCATACAATCTTTCAAGCCCTTATTTTTCGAAATGACTGAACCGATTTTAATGAAACTTCATACGCATATATATGCAGGATACAAAGGTCTAAAAACTTAGTTAAGAACATTTTCGAAAAATAGTGTTACAGCCAAATTAGACCGATTTTTAATTTTCCATAGAAACAGAGATTTCCAGTTATCTGCTTTTAAATAAGACATTTTGAAAACGTTCTTAACTAAGTTTTTAGTCCTTTGTATCCTGCATATGCGTATGAAGTTTCATTAAAATCGGTTCAGTCATTTCGAAAAATAAGGGCTTGAAAGTTTGTATGAAATGCCGTACGACGTAAACCCTCTTAAGACCCCTGTTGAAAATTTGCTCATTTTTAATGGACTGGGCAATTTTGGTACTAAAAATATGAATTTTAAATAGCAATAACTTTTTTATTTTCATTAATAATGAGATTTTTTATTACTTTTTGGTAATGTTATTGCAGTAACTATGCGCCCCTTTCGAATCAGACAGGTTTTTGAAGTGAACCCTTCTTTAGCAGCGTTGTGCACTTTTTTTGGGATGGGTATAAAATTTTAAACTCGCGGCAGGACACGTGACCTGTACCCTAATTACGTAGGTAATACACGACCAATCAGAATTTGAATCGCTTGGAAACAGATTACTAATCCATTGCTTCAAAAGTTCGAAAACATATTCTGCTCAGCAACGTAATTATAACGCAATGAATGTGGTTGAACTGTCAAAATGAAACAGATTAATCGGCCCCCCAATTACGCAATGCACGATCAATTTTAAATTGAAACCAATTGAAAAAGATTGCCAGTCCATTGCTTCATAAGTTCGACAAAAAAAATCTGCTTGTCGAACTTATGAAGCAATGGACTGGCAATCTTTTTCAATTGGTTTCAATTTAAAATTGATCGCGCATTACGTAATTAGGGTGCGGAATCGTTTACAAAAATGTGTTGCGTAATTCTAGTTAGATAGCTGATCGAAATTTCGTAGGTCGGCTTGTACTGACAGCAAGCCACATAAATTCCTGACTTTTTCGTTAGATGGCGTTACTTAGTATTCACTTCTATCGGCAGTAACCAACTGCCTTGCATATTATTATTTTTTACATATTGTATACAACTAACGACATTGTATACCTGTATAAAAGTATATTTAAATGGTGGATAATATACTTATATAGTTTGTTTAGCAGATATTGCTTTTCATGGCACATCCACCTAAACCAATCTGTCAAATTTTCCCAATCAACATTGAACCTTATTCTTTAGCGATAAACTTGAAAATCTATTAAAGTTTGACAGATTGTAGTAACTTGATGTGCTGGCGTCTGTACTGAATCGTCACCCCCTGCCTAGCCTTTTCCCAACTATGTTGGGTTAGTCTTTTATTCTAAGAAGTCGAAAAGTACCTAAGACACCAAAACGCCCGCCCTTCACCACTTCCTAGTGCTTTAACTGGGTAGAAGAAGTCTCGCAACAAAATCTATGAATACCAGACGGTATATCGATGGGTTAACAAAGTTAACTCTACAACATCAATATTAAAATAGTTGAGGCCTTCAAAACATAATGACGATTAATAACATAGCAACAAAAAACATTATTTAAATTTAAAGTATTACCACAGATCAATACAGATGGGACACTCCGAATTTTAGGTAAGAAGCTACAAGTACGCGGCGGGCTTGATATGTCGAATTCAGTGGGCCTAACGTAGTCAGAAGATATGATAAGACTTAGCCCACGTTCGCACGGACGTAATAAAATCGCAGTGTTTTTTTTCGAGTTTCGTTTCCATTTGATTTTCGACGCTCTGCATAGCGCCGAGAGTTGAATATCCAACAGTGTGTTTTCTTGACGCGCTGGGAATGGGATGCGCTCTGTTGGATTTTCAATGCTCGGCTCAACACCGAGAGTTGAAAATCCAGTGTACGACAAAAAATCGCCACAATAAAAATTCATCCGTGCAGAGGTAACTTCTAGGTGAATATAACTGTAATTAGCGCTGCATGACCTGAATTGCACTTTATTATGTCGTAGCAAGAGTCGCTTTTTATTTAAATGATTTTGCGGAGTGTCCTATCTGTACTAATCTATGCTATTACATGGTTCGTCACGACAATTAAAATCGTGACGTTCTGTGCCTACTTCACTGGCGATGTTATTGTCCGAGGTCAATAATTCCACAGTTTTTAAGGCGGATGTGTTTTTAAAGCGCCTAGATGGACTCTTGGCTAAGTAACAATAACAGCCGCACGTACGCAAGCTACTCTTACCGCGGTTGTATCGTGGATGGGTGACTAACTGGCCATCCATTACATACCAAGACCCCTCCGTGTCTCGGAAAGCACGTCAAGCTGTTGGTCCCGGCTGTCATTTGTAGATCTTTGACAGTCGTTACGGATCGTCAGAAGCCTGAAATTCTGACAACCAGTCTTACAGGGGGTATCGTGTAACCCAGTAACTGGGTTGTGGAGGTCAGATACACTGTTCTTTCATGTAAAATATTGGTATTCAGCTGCATCCGGTTTTATTGGAAGCCTCCTCCAACATGGTTGAAAAAAGGCCAGGCAGGGAAGCTACTAGAAGGCCTACACTCAGGAGTGATGGTGAGGCTGGCGATCAGCATTTTCTGAAGGTCAAAATTACATAAGGCGTAATCTAAAATAAAAACCTATAGGTATTTAGCGCTTAATTTTTCGATCGGCGCTCTACATTAGAAAGAGACGGCGCTATGCTATTTTTATTTATTGCTGTTATTTTAATTTTATTTGCAATCTGAACTCGAGTTTTTTGTTCTGTACTAATTTGCGAATAACTTAATACTCAAAGCATGAAAAAAAAACCTACCAAGTGCGAGTCGGACACACGAAGGGTTCCGTAGTCCGTACCGTATTAAGATCGAGATAAAAACCACGAAAAAAACACGGATATCCGGTTATTACTCAGTATCCGGCCAAATACCGGAACCGGATCTTTACTTTCATTGTTATTCGTTAATACAGGGTGTCAGTGACATAGACGCGAAGCTTGTTACAATGGATTCAGTACATGATTCTGAACCCCCTGCGTTGAATTTTATTTTTTTTATTATTTGTTTAAGCGAAAGAAATACACAATCTGTAAAAATTTCAACTGTCTACCTATTACGGTTCATTAGATACAGCCCGCTGACAGACAGACGGACGGATGGTCGGACGGACAGCGAAGGCATAGTAATAGGGTTTCCTTTGGCATCCTTCGGGTACGGAACCCAAAAAACTAGTACCTAGGTATCTTATTATAGCTTGGCAACTAAGATTATAAATAATAAAATTTGGATTTTCCCGAAGCTGTTAAATATACATTTAGTAGTTTCATAAGCAAAACAACTTAAGTAGTGATAAATTAGAGAGAGCCGTAATTTATGTATGCGGCTCGCTGCTTCGGTTAAAGATTAGATCATTTAAAAAAAAACATACTTAAAAAAATATTCTCTTGTATATTGTAGGTTAGGTAACATTAACTCGTAGCATCACGTCAAAGAAAGAAAGAAAGACAGAACGAAAAAGTATTTATTGAGACTCACACAGGAGATCACAAATTAAACGTATCCTAAAACAACTACTTAACTAAACATAAATAAAAAACAAAGTAAAATTAAAATAAAAGCAGAAACTCTTGTTCGTGGCCAAAAGGCTCCTCAGTATGATGCTGCGATATTTTAGGTTAGGCAGAAGTGTACGTAAAGAACAACCACATTGCGCTAGTAGGGCGAACCTATTGCCATCAACCGGGCACAAATCCAGACACCGGGCTGGTACTGAGAAATTCCTGATGGAAAAAAACTCTAATTGCGCGATACAGGATTTGTGTGTAGTCGAGATTTTGTGTGATGTCATGTCTTTGATGCGTAGTTCGCTTGCGGCGATGTGAATGCCGCCACAGGTACATGACGTAAAGAAAGAACACAAACACAAAAAGAACAAGACCTAAAATATCCAAATTAAAAAATAGTCAATATCATAAATAATAAACCAATATAAAAATATATTATTTATATCTTTCAAAATAGGATAGCGAATCCGATAAAATGTTTACATTATTTTGTTATTTTTGGGAACCGGTTAAGTTCTAGATATTCGGTGACTAATGGCAATGGCTAAATCACTACATAATCATAAAATGAAGTCCCCCCTGCCGCGTTTGTCTGTCTGAACGCGATATACTCGAAAACTACCGAACGAATTTTCGTACGGTTTTCACAAATGGACGGAGTCATTATCATCATCAGCCTATCAATATTCCCACTGCTGAGACACAGGCCTCCTCTCTATGAGAGGGAGTGGGCCGTAATCTACCACGCGGGCCCAGTGCGGGTTGGTAGATGTCACATGTCTTCGATGGTTTTGGTTCTAAGACATGCCGGTTTCCTCACGATGTTTCCTTCACCGTTTTGAGAGCAGTGGTGATGAAATTATTTACACAAAGTAAAGCGCCTGCTTGGGTTCGAACCCACTACCCACAACTCGGTAAGTCGGGGCCGTTACCACTGGGCCACCACTGCTCTTGGACGGAGTGATTCATGCGAATGGTTTAGGTGTATAAATAATTAAGTTTTTATGTAATAAGAAGAAAATGAAATATTATGACGATGTAAAATAGGTACTCCAAGAAGGATGAACATCAGATATTTTCATCTAATCCACATGCTCGACATAACAGGCTGATACGACAGCAAGACAGTTTTTTCTTTTACCAATACAGGGTTTTTGGTTATATGTCGGCAACCCATTAATGGGATGGAGGCGAGGTCCTCTACAACCAAAGGACCCCTTTTGACTTCTATGCAAATGTCAAAAAAAATCGAGTCATTTGATATTTTGTATTTTTATTTCATACATTTTAAAATATAAAATTACTTACTCGAAAATTGTTATCGTTGGCATAGGGGTGGTGTCGTGAGACCAGGAGAGGTCTCACGACACCACCCCTAACTAACTCTGTATATGCTTTGCTACCCGTACGATGCCGGGGCGGTAAAACTGATAAATTGGGAAATGCACTATTATCTAAATCCTTCTTTGGGAACTATGACTATCTATCTGCCTTGCTTTCCCCTACTATATTGGGGACAATTGGGGTCTCCTTTCAGTCTAACCGGATGCATCTGAATACTAGTATTTTACATGGAGCGACTGCCTATCTGACCTCCACAACCCAGTTACTGGGTAATACGATACCTTTTGGTAAGACTGCTTGTCTGAGTTTTGGGCTTCTGACGACCCGTATATAATTGACTGTCAAAGATCTACAATGACAGCCTGGACCAACGGCTTAACGTGCTTTCCGAGGCACAGAGGGATATCGTTCGATATGTCATGGTTGGTCACCCATCCACGAATTGACCGCGGCAACCTTCGATCGACCCGTGCGTCTGATAGTAGCCACGAGCACTTTGAACTATGGATATCTACTGTATTTGAAAATATTTTTTCAATTTTAGTTTAATAATATTAACAACCCATGTTCGACGCCTCCTTTGATTGGTTTCCTCTACGCATTAAAAAAACAAATTACCGATCAATCGATAAAAAATAATCATTATTAATTCGGCAATCAATTGTTGCAAGCATCTGTACCTACATACTTAATATGAACAATATTTCGATGGAATATTCGACCGAAAGATACTATTCGGCCACACAATATTCGGCCAACCAAAAATACAGCCCATCTCTAAAATTAGCTTTATGATTAAACTAAAAACGGCATGACATTTGGAATTCCCGGGTCTTGGTCGCGTTTTTGTAGTAATTTGAAAAGATTGAACTGTAACGAAATATATAAAAAAACTGCGATGTTTTATAACAGTCTAGACAAGTGAATGGCTGCACTAACATTGTGGGGGTGTTACCAGCACCTTATTTAATTAAATAACTTGAAAAACTGACAGACTGCCTCGTTGGTCTAGCGGTCGCAAGCGTTACACCGCTGAGCATGAGGTCCTGGGTTTCGATTCCCTGTCGGGCAAAATGTTATTAGAGTTTTTCTATCCGGAATTTTGAGTAGCAGCCCGGAGTCTGGATTTGTGCAATTTTGAGAACCCGTAACGACTGTCAAAGATCTACGTATGACAGCCGGGACTAACTTTATAACGTGTTTTCCGAGGAACGAAAGGATCTCGGTATTTCATGTAGTTTTAAGAGTCTATCTAGATCTATCTATACTTAATTTGAAATAAGATTAGACATTTAACTAAATCTTTTTTACAGTCCGTCAACCGATTTTGACTTCTATTGCGTTGGTGGCATGACAAAATAATGGCAGCTACAGTAAACAGTTGGTATTGTAACCACTTTTTTTTGCTTTTAATGCCATCCTTATGCCTACGGTATAAAAGTCAGAATCGGTTGATTGGACTGTAAAAAAGGTTTGTTTATGTATCTAATCTTATTTCAAGAGTATAAATAACAACAACGAAGAAAACACAAGGACACAGTAGGTTGAAAAAAAAAAACATGATTGGCTACTCACTTTTGAAAACAAGATGTGTCATTTAAACATATTTCCGTGGAAGCAATTTACAAATCTATGTTAATTTATTAAGATTATGTCGATTAAATTGATTTCCTATTTTTAGGAACAACTATAACTATAAAGAAGATTCTATTTATTTGCGACTAGAATGTTGGTATTCTAGAATTTTAGTCTAAATTTATGTACTATTATGCTATATTTTTATTGGGGTGACGTCAATACCGGAAATCACAGTTAACTTGACGGCAGTAAAAAGACGATGTCTGAGAACTAGTTATATTTGTATATTTCATTATTGATTTTAGTGTCGATAGACCGATCTCATATTCAAATAAATGCGATTTTAAGTTTGATGTTGTCAATGTCACTTGTCGTGTTACCCAGTATCTGGGTCGTGGAGGTCAGATAGGCAGTCGCTCCATGTAAAATACTGGTATCCAGCTGCATCCGGTTAGACTGGAAGCCGAGCCCAACATAGTTAGGAAAAGGCTAGGGACATTGAACGTCTCTGGTGTATTGCAGCGCGAGCGATATATATTTTTCGGAAGTCTTCCGAAGGTAGTTTACTTGTTTCTCTCGACTTCTCGAGGCAAATAATAAATTTTTCGCCATTCGAATTTCCGCTTATCTTCATAAATGTCGTGATGGCCCAGGGGTTTAGGTCTCGCCTCTCATGCATGAGGTTGTGGGTTTAAAGGCCAGGCTAGTACCAATGTAACTTCTTCAATTCATATACACTTTCTGAGTTTATCTTGGACATTACCACAGATTAAGACATTACTAGCAGAGAGCAGTGGTGGCCCAGTGGTAACGGCCCCGACTTACGAGTTGTAGGTCGTGGGTTCGAACCCAGGCAGGCGCTTTACTTTGTGTAAATAATTTCATCACCACTGCTCTCACAACGGTGTCTTAGAACCAAAAAATTCGAAGACGTGTGACATCTACCAACCCGCACTGGGCCCGCGTGGTAGATTACAGCCCACTCCCTCTCACAGAGAGGAGGCCTGTGTCCCAGCAGTGGGAATATTAATAGGCTGATGATGATGATGATGAAGACATTACTGACGTCGGTGATGGAAAACCATCGTGAGGAAACCTGGAGTTATAGTTGAATACAATTCTGAAATCCCCAAACTGTTTTGACTAAGCGCGGTGATCACTGCTTTTGCCTTCTCTGTCTGAGAAGAGGCCTTTGCTCTGTAGTGGGATAATTATATACTGGTATTGTTATACTCATCCTCACAGAGGATCCCCTGATTATGGTGTGGTTTTTGCAAAACTCAAAATATACAAATGATTAAAACTTGTTCTATTGTGGTTTTTTAAATGTCAAATGTTACAGCCTAATGAGCCTGCAAACCACGAGTCACAATATACTGTGAAAAAGTTAGTTGATCAATGCTCGTTACTTCTTTGTTCGAGAAGACACTTTTGGTCTATCGTCTCTGATCTCGCATAATAACTCTTAAGTACATAACATATCCCCAATCCTGTATTCTCAACATTTCGCCAGTTATGTTTAAGTCCCATATAAAAGGGGGCGAGCTTATTGACATTAACCGGACACAAATCCAGATTCCGGGCTGGTACTGAGACATTGCAGATGTAAAAACCCTATAACACTTTACCCGACCCTGCAATCGAATCCAGGACCAACGGGGCTGTCATAGTCTAGCTTAGTGTGATTACACCCTAGATTCTAAAATAAAGCTCCACATACTACGAAAACACGCACAATACTGTTGCCATCCGAAAAGTAGGCAAGATCACAATAGATAAAATATAAAAGTCTAATATAATCGCCTCCAAAAATAACCTTCCTCGTCAAAAACCGGTTTTAGTTTTAAAAATAGCGACAACAAAAATAAATAACTATGTAGCCGGTTCTCGAAACTCGTGCGCCGTTTCACCTTCAAAATCTAGGTATTTTTTATAATTCGAAAGGTGGATATTTCGTGGCGCTGATTGGTCGGTATCTGGCTGCCACCGTCCGCCTATACGCCCACTTGATGAAAGAAAGACATAGAATTGAGTTATAAATGCCAAAATTAATGCACACATCCTTAAAACGGTTATCTCGTAACTATGTATTACATAATGTTGAGAGGAAAATCTGCATCAGTTAGGTATAATCAGTTTAACTATAAGTTAGATTTTATATTTTTGTTATAAATAAAAATGGTACATTATATTTTAATCTTCGTGACTGCCTCATTCGTCCCAAGCGCACCTGCTGTGTCCTCTGCCTACTCCATAGGAGATACAAGCATGATATGATACTATTGGACAATATTGCAGCAGTCACATGAGACTCACTGTCATCCATTAAAGAGTTCCTTTCTTTATCCTGCTCAGCACCCTAATTACATTACACAGATATGAAAAAGATTGCCAGTCCATTGCTTCATAAGTTCGACAAAAAAAATGAGCAGATTTTTTTTCGAACTTATGAAGCAATGGGCTGGCAATCTTTTTCAATTGGTTTCAATTTAAGATTGACCGTGCATTACGTAATAGTTACGTATAAGTTCGAAAAAAAATCTGCTCATATTTTTTGTCGAACTTATGAAGCAATGGACTGGCAATCTTTTTCAATTGGTTTCAATTTAAAATTGATCGTGCATTGCGTAATTGGGGGGCAGGTCTTCAGTGAGACCTTCTGTGACTTAAGTAAAACTAGTTTTTAGGGTTTCGTACCCGAAAAGTTTCGTAAAAGAAAGTGCTAGCCGATCGTCTGTCTATTGGCCTTTAGAAGGCCATAACATTTATAAATTCTATTGTGTCTCGTTAATGACAGTTGAAGGTTTAAACGGAACCCAAATATTACGCTTCCACTGTCCGTCCGTCCGTCCATCGTCGTCCGCCGATACAGATAGACGGACGTCTATCTGTATCTCATGAACCGTAAATAGGTAGACAGTTGAAATTTTCACAGATTGTATATTTCTATTGCCGCAAATTAACTTTATTTAATTTTTACTTAATTAAAAACGTAAATTTTTAAAGAGGGTCTCCAAACAAGAAATGTGTTTTTTTCGGCGTTTTTTGCCCGATCTTAATGTGGTACGGAACCTTTCGTATGCGTCTCCAACTCGCACTTGGCTGGTTTCCTCATCTATTGCGGAACTGTTTTTAATATTAACGAATAATGAAACAATGAAATATTAAGTAAATATCCGGTTCCGGTATTCGGCCGGATACTGAGTAGTAACCGGATATCCGTGCGTCCTGAAACGTGGTGTCAATCGTCCTTAAATCACGACAGTTTTCTATTCAACATAGGTTTGTTAGGACTTAGGAGTATCATGTTACTTAGTTACTGGGAGGTCAGATAGGCAGTCGCTCCATGTAACTGACTGGTCGCTGCATCCGGTTAGACTGGAAAGGCTAGCCAGATAATGATGATGATGTATATTTTGTAAGTTTTTTTCTATAAACTTTTTCACAATTCATTATCGTATATATTTTGTATGCTCACGTAGCTCGTTAATTCGTATCTCCTCAAGTGCATTGTTAAAGGTTAAGTAGATATTAGCTATATAAATATTATTTACCTGTATGCCTTGACCATTTGAACTTTTCGTCAGTTTTTATGATATTATTCAATTTTGTTACCCAAGGATTTAAAGTTGACAAGCAGCAATGTCGTTTTACTTAAAATGTGTAAACTCACTCTTTTGTCCATTCCAGGCAGAAATTACAGTAAAAACGACTCCTGCTTGCCCTTCAATCAATCTGCCTAGCCTAGCATTTTGCTAACCATGTCGGGGTAGACTTACAGTCTCACCGGATGCAGGTGAATACCAGTATTTTACAAGGAGCGTTTACGTATCTGACCTCTACAACCTAGTTACTGACCTAGTTACTGACACCAATACCCCTTGGTATCCCTGGTTGTCGGACTTTTGAGCTTCGGACAACTTCTAACGACTGTCAAAGATCTACGAATGTCAGCTGGAACCAACGGGTTAACGTGCTTTCCGAGGCCTGGACGGGTCTCGATAATAAATGTATGGTCACCCAACCCTTATACCAATATATTTAAGATCGGCGCAGCTTATCTTGTTCCATACTTCTGTATTAGCCGTCCTTTCAAAATACACCCCTTTCTGGGCATTGATACCTTTCACACAGACCATCCATCGTTTCCTTAGTCTGCCCCTCTTCTTATAGCCATCCACATTTATACTCAAAACCATGGTATAAGAAAACAAGGTATGGCATTCCGGAAGTGACACTTGCGTACGTCACTATCCAGTTGCCACTTTATTGCAACAAAACACGAATAAATGAAAGATTTTAAGTCGCCATTCTGTTAAAAAATATATACAAAGCATTTAAACTGTCGTTTTGTTTGTTTTATCAGACGAAAAAAATCAATTTCAACATATACCAACGTAACCTCATTGTTTTATCGGATTCGCACAAGTAATAAAGGTGGTTGGGGAGTTATTATTACTCAATACTGGTAACACAGATGTGATGGCGTAGGTAAGTGTCACCCACGTGACCACTGTGTCTCGGAATGCCATATATACCTTGTTTTCTTATACCATGCTCGAAACTAACTTAAACAAAATGTCTCTTTTTTACGTATAAGTTTTCTGTCTTACTGTGTTAAGGTAATCCTCAGTATCAGCCCGGAGGCTCGATTTATATCCGGTCAATGATATTCGCCCCCTGTTACATGGGACCCATCCCACCACCATCCCTTCCTAAGTTTTCTTGGACATTACGCACCTCGGTGCCCAGTTTGGGGGTTGGTAGATGTCAAATGTCTTCGAATTTTTGGTTCTAGGACTTGCCGGTTTCCTCGCGATGTTTCCCTTCACCATTTTGAGATATATATCACCACTGCGGTGATAAAATAATGTACACAGAGTAAAGCGCCTGTCTGCGTTCGAACCTACGACCGACAACTCGTAACTCGCGGCCGTTACCACTGGGCCAACACTGCTCTTGCACGTCTGCTCTCATTCCTTTAAATACTTCTAATCTTGATTGGCAGTCTTAATTATTCTAAATCCTCGCCCGAGGCTCAAAGGGCGGTGGACTTAACCTTGATTCCTTAAAGATAAACAATGTAAAATCACGGTTAAATTCATAGGGGTTGGCAGAGGTATTACATTTGGCTATTTATGTTTTAAGTATCGTATATGGCGATGCTGTTGCCAGTTACCCGATGCAATTCAAGTTTTCAGGCTGGTACTTAAAAATCATCTATGAAAATACCTATGTTACCTATGTTTCACTAATAAATTATTCTTATTCTTAATAGTTTTGCATTTGTAATTTCTCAGTAACATCCAAGTATAATGTCTGACATTGACCCAGGACTCAATGCTCGATTGAGTTGATTTGAATTGAGACCAACGAGACTGTCAAAATTGTTCTTATTTTAATTGACACATTAATTATTATAGGTACACGTAGCACATAAGCCAGGGTGTCCTAGGAAAGCGCTTCCGTCATATAACAACGATTGACATGAAAATCTGTCATTATCAAGTACTGGTCTTGACATTTAAGCTGTCAAAAACATTCTGTATTTGGACTGCCGCTAATGTATAAGCGTTCACAGCTTTCTTTAGGGAAAACAAAGCTTTACGTAGAGATCAATAATGTCCTTGCTTGCTAAACAGACTGGAAAAAAAGTAATGTTACCGTCAATCAACCCCGGATCTAGATTTTTTTAAGCGGGGCAAGTACTGCCGTCTGCCGCCCCCCCTCCAATCATTTATGGTCCCGGGATCCTCTAAGGTAGCCCGCGAAATTGAAATTTTCTCTGAATGAAAATTTCGGCAGCAACATAATTAATCTATCAGCATATTTTATCGATCGATAATGCAACCATTCGAACAGGGGCGCCAAAACTGTTGTAAAAAAGAAAGAAATAGAAAGATTATATTATTATGTGCTGCGCGTCTCATTTATTGTAAAGAGAGTCTTCGAGAATTTGGAAGAGACAGTATCACAGGTATTACAGAGAGTCGTCTCTGTCATATCTGTGATACTGTCTCTTTCTTACAGTATTCGGCCAACTGTCTAGTCTACAATGCCGAGCGGTTTCTAAACGGCCGGATACTACAAAGGAAAGTTACCACCATGTACCAAAAATTAAAAGTAATTTATTCTTGACTGAGAATCAGCAATTTTTGAACGTCAAAAATAAAATAAGTCGGTTAGCCAAAACGCCCGCCCACCATTTCCTAGTGTTTTAGCTGGGAAGAAGGCACAACCAACTCCCCGGCATCAACTATTACATGTATAATTTCTACTTGAATAATGTAACCAACATTTTGTAATAATATTTTGATTTAAAATAGTGGCCATGGAGTTTCTTGCCCGTTTTTCTCCATAGGTACCTACTATATTTTGGAATGGGCAACTAGCTTCATCTTTCTGACTGACCGAATCCTTGCCAATTTAAAATTGCCTGTAGGTTGCCTGTAGGTAATTGGTTTAATTGAAATAAATGTTTTGAATTTGAGTTTACAACCGACTTCTCATGTTTCAGAGCGATTCTGTGATGTGACGCTGTACTGCTCGCCCAGCTTCGCCACCCAGGTTGCTGGGAAAGACACCGTCGAGCCACAGAACATACGAGGGGTGTCGTTAAGAGCACATAGGTAAGAAAATCTGTTTTATAATAGTTAAATGAAAGAGTTCTTTTAGAGAATAGATCTCTAAAAAAACTCACCATGAAAACTAAGGTGAAATGAAATGAGCTTGATGAGAGCTGTCATTCAACCCGGATTGATACTATTAACATCTCAATTTAAGTTCCTAACTTTACCTCACAGTGAGATTTTTTAAATGAAACTAAATGAAATGAAATTGTTTATTCTGTAAATAAGACATCGAAATCTTTTACAAGTAATATAAAAACCAAAAAAAATAAACTAGGTGGAGTCGACGTTTCCCATCTGACTAATCTACCCTTGAGAAGAAATAGCGAAACAAACTCAGGGGTCAAAAACTCTTTGAAAGTCCAGACATAATTTTTGTCAGATCATGTGAGGACCACATGTAAATTAGTGTCAGAAATGATCCATTCTTTCTTCCTTATAGCATGTCGATGGTAATCTAGATAGAGTCGGCACTCGGCCCAGGGAGACCCCCTGGGTCGAGTGCCAACATGCGGGGCAATCTTTGGAGACTGCCAATGGAAGTGAAAACTAAGTAACGCCATCTAACGAAAATATCAGGAATTTATGTGGCTTGCTGTCAGTACAAGAACGAAAGCTGTAGCTCCATTAAAACAATTCCAAAAAAAAAAACAGAGCTGTCAACAAATTCTACTCTCATTCCGTCTTACAAATTTTCGATCAGGTCACGTGTACCGACGCCTGACGCGAGTTTAACGTTTTTTACCCATCCCAAAAAGCGCTCAATGTTTTCATTTCAAAAACCTTGCCGATCCAAAAGGGCCACATAGGTACTGCAATAACAGTACCAAAAAGTAATAAAAAGTCCTATTATAAATTCAAAAAAAGTTATTGCTATTTAAAATTCACATTTTTTGTACTCCAAATCCATAAAAAAATTGCAAATGTTCAACAGGGGTCATGATGAGTTATGATTTGTAGACACCCGCTAAACGAGGACCGCCCGCGCCTCATGTAATAATCTGGTAAAAATCCGCATTGAAAAAAAATGTTTTTTTTTTCTTCGCTCCTGAAATCCATTTATATCGACTCTCAGTACTGGACTGGAATAACACCCTAAAGGATCGGATAGGGTTTTTTGATGTGAAAACTTCTTTAACGGCGTTGTGCACTTTTTTTGGGATGGGTCAAAATTTTTAAGCTCGAGCCAGGAGACGTGACCGTTGCCTGGCAACCGACAGAGTAAAATAATATCAAAATAAATTGTCTGACATTATCACATTACGTAAAGATTGCGAGGTAAGAAATTTTTTACCCATATTTATGGGTAAAAAAACAGTCAATACATCCTACTTCATGAAAAGTGCTAAATAAATAAATTGTTTATTTTTGTTAGACTATATTTTGAAAATAAATTATACTACTACTACTAATGAATATTGTATTTAACCACATAAATTATAGTACTTTTATACTGATAAATATAGCAATTCGTGCGAAATTATTCCCTAACCATTCCAGAATATTCAAAAATGCACAACGTTAATGTTCAAGTTTTCACTTCTCGCCGGCACTCCCGGAGTGCAACCCGTTGTTTTTTTTATCCACAGGCAGTATAGCTAACCTATTCTCTACAAAATCGAATAAAACGCCTATCAAAATCAAAGCCATGTCAGATGAGGATAATTTTAATTATAAAATTAACATGATATTAATAAACACCGCAACTAGGTCGCCCTGGTATAGACTTACCGAAAATCAATACGTGAGCGAATACCCCGCGAAGTTATGTGTGAAATATTACGGGAGTGAAATATTTTGCATGTCATAATTTATCATCATGGCTGTGCTTGCCGACAGGGTTGACAGAGATGTCATAGTACAGCCACATTTTTACAGTTTAGTTGCAAGTCGCAATAGGGTGTAGGCTGTGAAAAACTAACCAACACTTAGACCAACCTGGGGGTTGAATCCTATCTGCCTATCTGACCTCCACAACCTAGTAACTGGGTAATACGATACCCCTTGGTAAGACTGGTGTCAGACTTTCGGGCTTCTGACGACTCGTAACGACTGTCAAAGATCCACAAATGACAGCCGGGACCAACGGCTTAACGTGCTTTTCGAGGCACGGAGGAGTCTCGGTATGTAAAGATGGTCACCCATCCACTGACCAACCTCGGCAAGCGTAGCTTAACCTGATGGATCGACCCGTGCGGCTTGTTATTACTTAGCCACGAGCTCCTCCCCTGTACAATGTACAATAACAATAACTTTAATTTCGGAAGACGGTGGAAAAAAACGAAAATTCAAAACATAAAACCCCGACTTCCGAATATAAACTTATTTTTCAGTTTGTAGTGTTTTTTTTTTAAAGTCGGTAATTTTTTAATATTTTCTTTAGATTAATTTCCTTGTGTTGGAGGGTCCCTCTGTCAAGTGCTTTCAACTTCAAGTGATTACGCTTGTGTCTATTGCATCATCATCATCATCATTTCAGCCGAAAGGCGTCCACTGTTAGACATAGGCCTCCCCCAAGCACCGCCACTTCGACCGATTCTGTGTTTCCCGCATCTAGCGGATTCCTACGGCCTTCACAAGGTCATCGGTCGTATTTATTCGATCATCTGTCGATTGGCCTTTAGAAGGCCATAACAATTAAAATTCTATTGTTTCTCGTTAATGACAGTTGAAGGTCTATTTGGATACAAATTATTGTAACACGTTTTAAGAGACTATGGAGTTTCTTGCCCATTCTTCTCCATACGAAACTACTTTTTGGAAGGGGCACCTAGACTAGAATCATGTTTATTTACTTGTATAGACTTTCAAAAGTGCCTTTTAATGACCTACTTGAAACAAATTCAAAATTCAAAAGTCTTATCCAAACTAGGCTGAGAATCAGCACTTTTCGAACGTCAAAATTACATAAGACAGTCCCCCAAAAACGCCCACCCCTCGCCACTTCCTAGTGCTTTAGCTGGGAAGAATAAGTGGCGCAACAAACTCCCCAGCAGCACAGCTGTCTGTTCAGTTAGAAAAAAACTTGATTCTATTCAATAGTATGCAAATAATTTACATTACTCAACACAAAAATGTTTTTGACTTTGACTTTCGTATGGTATATAATAAAAAACCGACCAGTGCGTGTCGGACCACGCATACTGAAGGGGTGTAAGTAGTTGGGATGAATTTATCCCAAGGGCAAACGTAACTTTGTAGTTGAAAAAATGCATCGACATACTTAATTATCATAATAAGCCTATTAATGTTCCCACTGCTGGGACACAGGCAGTGGCGTAGCTAGGTAACCAAAGGCCCTGGAGAAAAAAATTAACTAGGGCCCCAACTAAACTATTTAAAATCGTGTTCCTAATTCGACGTTTTTCGATGTACATAAATAAGTTGCCATTATTAAAGTCGACTCGCGTTCCTGGAATCTGGTTTATTTATATTCCGAATGTGGGAAAAAAATTCACTATATTCAATTTATAGTTTGTAAGTCAGAGTCCGAGTCCCTGAGCTTGGGGGCCCCGGGGCCCCGTCTAGCCCTCCGGTAGCTACGCCACTGGACACAGGCCTCCTCTCTGTGAGACCACGGCTGTAATGTACCACGCGGGCCCAGTGCGGGTTGGTAGATGTCACATGTCTTCGAATTTTTTATTCTAAGTCATGTCGGTTTTCTCACGATAGATGTTTTCCTTCACCGATCAGAGTCATCGACAAACGTTACAGTCAATTCTCCAACTGCAAATGTAAGTTTGTCGCAAAATAATATGTCGAATATTGTCGACTAACGATTTTGAGAATTTTCCTTTACTTGTGCTGTGAGACCTTCCTTCTTGCCAAACATAATTCAGGTCAACGGAAGTACTTACCCTAAAAATCAATCTTCCTAGCCTTTTCCCAACTATCTTGGGGTCGGCTTCCAGTCTAACCGGTTGCAGCTGAATACCAGTATTTTACATGAAGCGACTGCCTATCTGACCTCCACAGACCCAGTAACTGGGTAATACGATACCCCTTGGTAAGACTGGTGTCAGACTTTCGGGCTTCTGACGACTCGTAACGACTGTCAAAGCTCCACGAATGACAGCCGGGACCAACGGCGTGCTTTCCGAGGCACGAAGGAGTCTCGGTATGTGAAGATGGTCACCCATCCACTGACCAACCCTGGCAACCGTAGCTTAACCTGATGGATCGACCCGTGCGGCTTGTTATTAGCCACGAGCTCCTCTAAGGAAAGCTTACCCTATATGTTTTTATTTATTTGCTAGTATCAAAATATGTTATATAAATCGCGGTATTTTTTATTGCGTTGACTTGAAGCTAGATTTTTTTAGAGCTCCAAGAGACTACATATCAACGTATTTGATAATAATTTCAGCTTGACACCTCCTCGCGTATTACGCGTGGACGTTCTCTCAGGGTCTTGACGAAGTGATCCTATAAGTTTTTCCTTTTGAGATACGGAACCTAAAAATAACATTTAATGGTTTAGCAACATCAATTAAATCATGATTTGTAATGTAAGGACGCCTGCATTAATTGATTACCCTATTCTTAGACATTTGTATGCATGAGAGGTACGAGTAACCTAATCAATGCAGATGTCTGTAAGATGCTATAAAGGCTGTCCTGAGTTTTATTCGCTACAGGGATCACCCATTAATCACATGAGGCTCGAAAGGGGAAGGGGGTTCGTAAAATATGACAAGGGTGAGGGGGGTGTAGTGAGATATCACGTGTATTTATTTTTTCGTTGAACGTGCTCGGCGCGTGACCTTGACCTTTCTTCTCAGAGTAGTCAGATAGGAAAGTCCAACCTCTTCTAAGTTTTTAGCTATTATTGCTTCTTTTGACGTCTAATTTACGACAGCGCTCCTGGATGGGCGAGTTCTATTACTGGCTGGACGTACGATGCGTTGCGTAAGCTCAGTACAGAACACGCAAGCTTACCACTCAAGGTCATTGGCTCATATCGGCGTCTTAATAACAATTTATTTGCTCTGTTAAAATAAATCTTCATAATTATCTTCAGGGTGGTGCTAGCAGCATGTTCAGAACTCCTTGGCGCGCTGCTGGGGGCGCACGAGGCGCAGGGCGAACCCGTCCTGGTAATAGATGGCGCGGAACCTCGGCACCTGAAGGCGTTGCTAGACTATATGTATACTGGGGAGATGAATGTGCATCATGTGAGTATATACCTTATATTTATGTTACTAGGATTTATTATTGTTTGTTCGCATAGCTTTTTTTTCATTTACCTATTATTATCTCCTTTATTTCATTTAAATACTTATAAATTTTATTTTTATTAATAAAAAAAACAACATAAACATCTGAAAATATAAAAAAATTGTAGCCCACCGGTATCGGGAACAGGGTCCAAGCTACCGGGCGGTCAGGGCTCCAGCGAGAGGAACCTCCTGACAATGCGAGCCGTGTCCAGAAGTACCGCTTTCTGAATCCTTTTATCCAGCTGCCCAACGCTTATCGCTTATGACTTATTATTATTTTTATTGTAAGACTGCTAGCTTATAAATTATGTAAAACCAGTGTGAAAAATAAAATTTGATATTCATGTTATATTATATTTGTTTTTAGTCTCAGTTGGCGAGCCTGCTGAAGACGGCTGAAGAGCTTCGAATCAAGGGCCTCACAGACATACGGTGGAACAACAAGGATGAACCACCTGATTCTGAAGCAGGTATGTATCCATCATCCATACTTTAGCACTTGTGCCGTTCTGGGGTTGATACCACAATCTATCTACTTAATATCATCTGCGTCGCCTGTTGCCAACTATGTTGGAGTCGGCTTCGAGTCTAATCTATCTATCTGACCTCCACAACCCAGGTCATGGGTAATACCTATAATACCCCCTAAGTTACATTGAACTTACACATAAGGGATCATCCATTAATCACTTGAGGCTCGAAAGAGGGGGGGGAGGGGGTTCGGAAAATCACTAAATATCACAAGAGAGGAGGGGGTAATGAGGTGTCACGGGTTTTTTATTTTTGTTGAACGCGCGATTTCTCAAGTACACGTGATTTTGGGTAGGGGGGCCCCCCCCTACCCAAAATTACGTGTACTTTAGAAATCGCTGGTACCCACCAGGGGGGCGGGCGGGGTTAAAACGGTAGCCCTCTGACGAAATGTGGGTGATATAGCCATAATTTTATGTAATGTTTAATTCCAGTCTCAGGAATCGTAACAACAGCAACAACAACCCCGACCGACCCGAAGCCGTTAGAGAAGCAAACCGAAGCGATGCCTGCACCGAGGCACTCGCCGAAGCACACGGACATTGAACCTGAACCGAGGCCCGCGAAGAAAGATGACTTTAGTGATGGAGAAGCCAAGCATGGGGAAAAATTTAATGTTAACGGTATGTCGCTTACTTTCTTATGAAAATCTTTAGTTAGAAGAAGTGCCTTATTTCCCCAGTTTTGCCGTCACGACTATCGGCACAATGACTGCTGTATCCACATCCCCAGTACCGTCTTTACCATAAGGGCACAGGGGACCGGTGCCCTGGGCCCCGTACCACACGAGGGCCCCGGAAGCGCGGAATATTCCTTTACTTGATGATTACCAATTGTAGTGGAGAGCGCTCATTTTCACAAAAAAGGGAATAAAAAATTAATTACAAACGACATTGTTACAAGATCGACTAACGAATTTTTCAGTTAAGTGCATAGAACGCGATATCATAAAAAAATTTACTGAGGATATATTATAATACTTAGAAGATTTTGCAGAACAGAAATCCCGAAAGAAACCACTATCGTTAATTCGAGTCCCACTCATACTGCAGCATTTTATTTAATAACGTACAAAACTAAATATTTTACCCATAGTAAATATAAAATCATAACAGAAAAATGTTTTTTGTCATTCACTTTTTTACTTTCAAGGGGGCCCCAAATTCCTTGTTTGCCCAGGGGACCCGGCTTGCCCTAAGACGGCCTTGCACATCCCACATGTCGACAACCTCGCGAGCCAGGTCAAGATACTTAATCTGTTCACAAAGTTCTCGTCATGCGGGACCGCTATATCAATAATCAGCGTGCGACGCTCTAATCGATCTATCACCACTTCTTCTTCCTAGCCTTTTCCCAACTATCTTGGTGTCGGCTTCCAGTCTAACTGGATGCAGCTGAATACCAGTATTATTACATGAAGCGACTGCCTATCTGACCTCCACAACCTTGTAACTGGGTAATACGATACCCCTTGGTATGGCTGGTGTCAGACTTTCGGGCTTCTGACGACTCGTAACGACTGTCAAAGATCCACGAATGACAGCCGGGACCAACGACTTAGCGTGCTTTACGAGGCACGGAGGAGTCTCGGTATGTAAAGATGGTCACCCATCCACTGACCAACCCCGGCAAGCGTAGCTTAACCTGATGGATCGACCCGTGCGGCTTGTTATCGCTCTATATGCTCGATCTATCACCACTATGTCTGGCTTATTGGCAACAATAGTCCTGTCAGTTATTATAACAAATTTTTATTTTTTATTTATTTTGTTCACAGGTGGCCCACCACCCCTAATAAAACTTCCGATTAAAGACAAGTCGAGTCCTATCAAGAGAGAAAATTCAGATTCGTAAGTATATTATTAAACAGGCTCAAATTAAATTAGCTAGCAAAACTCCGCAGACGTTATGGGAATCGTTATCCAAATACGTTTTTTTTTTATTATTTTGGGGTTGTCAGGGGTCGTTCATTAACTACGTGAGGCTTTTAGGGGGGGGAGGGGGTCGAACCGAATCTCACATAATCTTGGTCAGATTCATAATGTTGATCAGATACCTACATAATCTTGGTCAGATACATTATCTTGATCAGTCAGATACATAATCTTGGTCAGATACATAATCTTGGTCAGATACATAATCTTGGTCAGATACATAATCCTGGTCAGATACATAATCCTGGAAGAATAAGTTGTGATATTGTTTCAGAGACAGTCCAAGTCCGAAGCGACAGCGGCTAGCGAGCGGAACAGAACATACTGACGACGAAACATTACATCCTATGCCAAGTATTATTAAAGCGTAAGTAACTTGATTTAAATCATATTTTAATGCTCACCCTTGTGAACAATCTTCAACTATGTCTGCTCTCTATACACCGTGAAATTTGAATCACAGTTTTGCTAGAATAAACGTTATTCAGACTATGGTCTACAACCATTCTATACCATTCAATAAAAAAAAAAAACGTCAATGGTATTTGAAAAAACACAAAAAAGACTGATTTATTTATTTGCATTTTGGCCCGCATTGGCCGGACATCCTTGGACTCCTCATAACTCTTTTGAATGCCATATTGCTACCGCAATGAGTCCTTTGATGTTACGGTTAATGTTTGAACACGTTTGAGCAACATAAGACTTATTTGAGAACGCCTAGTTTAGTTTGTTTTAATAACATATTGGACGGTATAGAATGGTAGTAGACCATGGTCTGAACAACGTTTGTTCTAGCAAAACTGTGATTCAAATTTCACGGTGTATTGTCTATATCTATCGTCATGGGGTCTCAATTCGAACAAATTATAATTAGTCTTGAAAAAAGATCATAGATGGCAGCATACGTAATAATTATGAAATTAACAGTCACTAAAAAGCGATAAACGGAAGATTTTGGCTGAAGTAAGATTAGTAAAAATCAAAACTTCCTTGTTTAATGCTGATTTATCTATTGTAACTCATAAATCTCGTATTTTCAACAAAAAAAGATAAAACCTTTTTGTTTAGGGCTCTTTGCAATAGATGGCGTTTTACTCAAATTGTCATAACTGTAGCACATTTAGCCAGTCAATAGCCCGACTAGGGAGGTGTCATTTCTTTGTATGGGATTGGGTATCTGTACGTAGTATTATATTATCTGTGCTATCGTTAATATTATAAAGAGGTAAAATTTGACACTGCCTCGTTGGTCTAGTAGTCGAAAGCGCTACAGCTGAGCATGAGGTCCTGAGTTCGATTCCCAGGCGGACAAAGTGTTATTGGGTTTTTCCAACAGGAATTTCTCAGTAGCAGACCGGAGTTTGGATTTGTGCCCGGTTGAAGGCAATAGGGTCGCCCCCTATTACATGGGACTTAAACATAACTGGCGAAATGTGGGTGTACTATATGTACACCTCTGCCAAACCCTTCAGAGATTACAGGTGTGATTATGTTATAGGTATGTTGTAAAATTTGTTTGTTTGTAAGTTTATATGTAGAGGGTAATCTCCGGAACTACCAGACGGATTTAAAAATAATTTTTGCATTTGATAGTCCAATTCTCGAGGAAGGTTTATAGGCTATGTAACATCACGCCACAACCACTAGGAGCCGAGCAAAGTCAGAAAGAACGCTAAGCGAAAATGAAGTATTAATGCGGGCGGGCGATGGGATGCGACGCGGCGGGTTGGAAGCCGAAATTTCACGCGGACGAAGTTGCGGGCAGTAGCTATTTGATTTTGGAACGAAGTTCCCTCTCGCGCCTTGCGAAAGGGGGCTAGACGGAAAAAATTGGGACCAAAAGTTGTAACGACACTTTTTATTTTTTATTATAACTCCATCTGTGAGCGACCACAGGTACTAATTAGTGGCATGCCTTTGTGAGGTTCATTCCATAACTTCGTTCCATCCGGGTGTCTCTTGACACCTCTCAGCTTTTTATATTTAAATTGGACCCCTTAAAAAAATTTTCGTCCGCCATTTTTTATTAAACAACCTCTTTTCTTTCTATTACAGAGAAAGCATTACGGATTGGCAACATGGGAACTTAGTAAGTAATTCTTGAAATATTTGTAGAGATTATTGATTAAATATTCGGCAGCTACAATATTCGGCTAAATATTGTTACTGCTTAATTATTGATTTAAACTTATTGAAACAAATTGATGAATGAAATTAAATTGAAAAAAAAAATTAACAGTATTGAACCTTATATTAACACTTGGCTTTCAGTAAAGTTTCTTTAACTTTATTTGGTATGTCTAAGAACTTTCTGCAACTTAAATTAGAGCAAAGAATATTGTTTGTTACATTTTTAAACTCATTATCAACAGGACGACCTATAAATAGACAAAAAAATCCTTTTAGACAAGCTATCAATATTTAATCGAAACTTATTAAAATATTCGGATCCCAGTATCCATATGGATACTCGGGCAAACTATACCAAATATCCGACCAAAAACAACCGGACCACTATCCGGTTATTTTTGGTCCGATATTTGGTAAGGATACTCGGACCCAACAAATATTTGTATAACAAACTTCACCAAATATCTGACCAAAAATAATCGAACCACTATTCGGTTATTTTTGGTCGGATATTTGGTAAGGATACTCGGACCCAACAAATATTTGTATATCAAACTTCACCAAATATCCGGTCCAATCACGCCCCTACCAGTACTGATCTTCCATACTCTTCTATAGCGAGTGTATGAACCCCAGGACATCACGGCCGAGCGTGTCGTTGGCTGGGGCATGCGGTCGGGCTCCCGGTCGACATCCAGGGATCCTTCTGACGATGAGTGGGCTGACGCTCCGGCCGATATTGGGTCGTTCCTACATACGAAGTTGAGGGTGGATGGAGATAATAGTGGGGGTGAGTTGAAAGCTATATTTTGTTTTGTTTTCTGTATTGAACATGAAATGTAATGGATTTTTCTGTGGCACAGGTGGTTGACATCTTTCAGTACGTTTATGAAGTGAAAACTTCTTTAGGCGCGTTGAGCTCTGTTGTTAAACTTGCGTCAGTCGTCAGGACACGTGACCTGATCGAAAATTCGTAGGACGAAGGGTTGACAGCGCACTCTGTTTTATATTTTTGGAATTGTTTTAATGGAGCTACAGCTTTCGTTCTTGTACTGATAGCAATCCACATAAATTCCTGACATTTTCGTTAGATGGCGTTACTTAGTTTTCACATCCATCGGCAGTCTCCAAAGACTTGCCGGATGTTTTTTTTTAAATTCAAAAGCTGTCTCACAATGTTGCTGTGCAATTAGCTGTGCAATTATCCGTTGAATCCGGTAAAACACTATTTAAAAATAATAATTAATAAAACTATTACTTATTTGAAAAACTAACTTACTAAAGAAGGCAAAGGCATTTAATAAAAACACAAGTAAACTTCAAGCAAAACATCTTGGGATAACCAACAACGCCGAGGTACCTGTGTTTATATCTGAGCAACTAACTCCTAAGAGCGCCCGGCTATTTTTCTTAGCCCGAGATTTGGCTAAAACGAAACAATATAAGTTTTGCTGGACAGCATTTGGTCGTATTTTGGTTAAAAAAGATGAAAATTCTAGAGCAATTGCCATCAAAAGTGAGGCCCAGGTACATCAGCTGATGCAAGAGGCATGACTAGTTTGTACGGCATTTTTCATTAAACTATTCCTAGTACTAAATACCTTGCCTTTTTCTATTAATAAAAATAATGTTTTGTTTAACTTTACTCAATACGGATCTATGTTATACTATTATAATTATCATTGTAAGCATGCTCAGCTCGCTACTATTCACTCAAACTTAATGTTTCGTACATTTCTTATCACAAAACAAAAACAATTAACTCACATAATACACTCACAATCATTCAGCACAGTGCCGAATATAGTAAGTCATGATATCCCACTTTACATGCAAATAAATAATTACAAATATACAGAAATTGTTGTCAGATTGCTGCAAAAGTATGGTTCGTACTGCAGGAAACACCGTTTGTCTACTCTAATTAATAATGGATAGTTGCTTATGTAATTTACAGGAATTGGATACCATTGAGATAGCTAGGTCTGCTATTCTTGATGTTGCACAGCTACATACATGCCTACAACGAGATTCTAATAACTTGACTGTCCTGACACAAAATATAAGAAGCATATACAGTAACTTCGACGACTTTCAGATAACTCTGTCTCAAATCGGAGTTGAGGTAGATGTGATAATCCTAACAGAATGCAGATTAAACGCTAATAAGCCACTACCAATATTAAGGAACTATACTTCGTTTAATACATTTAGGCAACTGAACCAAAATGATGGCGTAGTAGCCTATATAAAAAACTGCCACTTACCCCGGGCAACTGAAATTAATTTAACACATGCATCAGCCTTGCAGATATGTATCTCGAATTTCACCATTATTGGTATCTATAGATCTCCGTCGAATGTATCCACAGATAGTTTTATTAACTCACTTGATCAATACCTCCAAAGTATTCACGCGCATAGAAACACTATTATTACTGGAGACATAAATATTAACTTAGTGAGAAAGCCGTCAGAATCAGCACAAATAAGAACCAGCAGATTAACCTATTTGAATGTGACGGCTATACATGGTTTTCTCCCAGGCCACTGCTAGCCCACTAGGGAGGAGAACTGCCTCGATCACATGCTCCTTAAGCTAGATAAATTAAAAAACTCGGCTTTCGTGGCAGTCCTAAACACGTCTGTTACGGATCATGCGATGGTGTTTTTAAATATATCCCATTCATACCAAAGCAAGACATGTGTCAAAAATAAAACAATAACAAACTGGGAGAATGCATATAAGTACCTTATAGACACAGATATATCTTTTCTTACTGCACATAGAGACCCAAACATCCTAGCTAACGCGATGATAGACGTGATTAGGACATCTCTCCTCCAGAATACTAAAGTTGTCTCAGTGTCCAGCTCAAAGCGAACCTTAAAGCCATGGATAACAATGGGGGCCCTAAAATGTATTAGGTTTAGACATAAATTACAGCTACAAAAGAGGAAAGACCCTTTCAACGTTATCCTGATTATTACTTACAGGCGTTTTCGAACATATTGTTCTAATCTTATAAAGAAACTCAAACGGCAGTATCATAAAAAACAGATATCAAATTCTTTAAAAAATCCTAAACTGCTCTGGCAGAAAATTAATGACATCACCCAATATAAAAAACCCAAGGTGTCTAGTACACACCTACTGCATATCAAACCATGTCCCCTTGACTCATTAAACCAAGTAAACCAATTCTTCGTAACTATTGGGAAAACACTTGCGGAAGAAATAATAACCCTAGCTAGACAAGCAACTAGACCTGTCACTAACCTAAGTTCACTATCTCAAATTAATTCGCTCGTGCTGCTGGAGACAGACCCGGCAGAAGTGGATAGTATACTTGGGTCGCTTGACTCAGGAAGTGCTGTGGGGTGGGATCGCATACCTGTGGACTTCCTTAAATTATCTCGAGAATTTGTTGTTCCTCTTATCAGCCAGTTAACTAATCTGTGTTTCGAAACGGGCATATTTCCTGACGCGCTAAAACGTTCTATAATTACACCTTTGCACAAGGATGGGGACAAAGGCGATGTCAACAACTATCGGCCGATATCTGTCTTGACGTCCCTTTCGAAAATAGTAGAAAAAATATTAAATAAAAGACTATTAAATTATATAAAGAAATACAACATTCTTTCTGATTCACAATATGGCTTTAGACAGGGACGGTCAACTCAGGATGCGGTCACGGCATTAACATCTAAAATCACCGACAAGGTGGACAAGGGTTTTAAATGCGTTACGGTGTTCCTAGACCTGAAAAAGGCTTTTGACACCGTATCTGTCCCCATCCTTGTGCAGAGACTTGAGGCTATAGGGATAAGAGGTAAGGCTCTCTCCCTCTTTGACAGTTACCTCCGAGGCAGGAGACAGCAAGTTAAAATAGATAACATGTATAGTGGGGAGGCAAATGTAGTATTCGGTGTCCCGCAGGGATCAGTTCTCGGCCCACCACTGTTTCTAGTGTATATTAACGAACTTTGCAACCTACGAAACAGTGGGGGGAAAATTTTCTCCTACGCGGACGACACGGCTATTGTCTACTCTGGGGACACTTGGGAAGCTGCGTGCAATAATGCCGAGCAAGGATTAGTTGCTATAGATAGATGGCTCAAAGACAATCTACTAACCCTTAGTGTTTCTAAAACAAACTACATTTGCTTTTCTCCAAGTGCAAGGTCTAAACCAGGCCATAATTTTAAAATTCGAATACACACGTGTGCGGACCACTTGGACCGGCAGGGCTATTACCTATCTTGCAGAAGCAATGCGATAGCGATCATTTGTTTTATTATGACAGTTCAACAACATTCAATGCGATAATTACGTTGCAGAGCAGAATTAAATTTCGAACTTATGAAGTAATGGATTAGTAATCTGTTTCAAAACGAATTGATTGTTTATTACGTAATTAGGGTACGGGGCTGTAATTGTCAAGTCATTAAACACGTAACGTCCACAAGATACCTAGGGGTCATAGTTGACGAGTGTTTAACTTGGCATTCGCATATTGACATTATCACGGCACGGGTACGAAAATTTATATGGATTTTCAAAAACCTAAGATATGTGATGCCTCCGAAGACACTAAATAGCATCTACATTGCGCTCACGCAATCAGTTATTATGTACTGTTTACCAGTCTGGGGAGGAGCCACTAAAACAAAGTTCCTTGAGTTAGAAAGAGCCCAAAGGTCACTTATAAAAGTTATGTACTATAAACCATACAGATACCCCACAGTCGATCTATATAGAATCAGTGGCCTACTTTCAGTAAGAAAACTATATTTCTTAACTACGACCCTATATTTGAAAAAATCTATCCCATTTAACCAAGACAGGCAGGAGAAAAGACGAAAGGATATAGTGGCTTACTCCCAAAGGGTCCGGACCGCTTTTGCACGGCGTCAGTATGCAACCCAATCAGCCTACATTTATAATAAAATCAACGAAAAATTAAAGTTTCACCATGAGGTCTCACACGTATGCAAAAAGATAATAACAGAGTGGCTCAAAACCCTAACATACGAGGAAACTGAGCAAGTTTTGGCTAGAGTTAGTTAAATATTTTCGGGTTTTTTATTATTTTATATTTTATTTTTTATTTTGTTTTTATACATAACGTATTCTTACGTTGTTGATAATAATAATAATAATATTCTTTAATTAAATTCGCGCTTCGAACACATCGGCACTACAAAGAAAACATGCACATTCACACATACAACCACATACACACACACACACAAACCAGCACATACACTCAAAACATCAACACAAACTCTGTCAAAATAAGACACACATACAGTTTCACATAAGCATACAACTACTACTACAACTACTACTACACACACAAAGAGCTGAAAATTAGTTTATAAGTCATTTACTGTTATCTTTTCTTCCTAAATTTAATTTATGTTACTTTTGTAAAGAATCGTCTCAATATTGTTAATAATTAAGGGAAAGAGCGAGATAGCCCCAACACAAGTATTACCAATTACTTACTGGGGATGTCTCATTTCTAATCAATGTAACTGTTTTGGGATAAATAAACATTTTTCTTTTTTTTTTTTTTTTCATTTGAAAGAGTCATATTCTATGCAAAACTGAGAACGCTATTTTGCAATTCACTAATCCCGAGAAGAGTAATATTTTTATTTGTGTAAGCATTTTGCATTAAGTTTATTTTTGTTTCATCCAGACGAGGAATCAAACGAGAGCGTCCCGACGCGGCAGTCTGCGGCGGCGTCGTCGTCGTCATCTGCGGCGACGTCGTCCGTGTCTGCGGCAGAGCTGCGGGTCGAGCTCGCTAAGGCACAGCTGTCACAGATTTCTCTGAGGCGTAAGTATATTTTGAGTTTTGAATGCAGTTCTAAATTTGTGAATGTAGTTGGCAATAATAGCATAATCAACCTATAATGTTCCCACTGTTGGGACACAGGCCTCCTCTCTGTGAGAGGGAGTGGGCTGTAATCTACCACGCGGGCCCAGTGCGGGTTGGTAGATGTCACATGTCTTTGAATTTTTAGTTCTAAGACATGCCGGTTTCATCACGATGTTTTCCTTCACCGTTTTGAGAGCAGTGGTGATGAAAAGTGCTTGTCTGGGTTGTTAAAGCCGTCCATGGGCTTCTGACTTGGCTTCAAATGCCGTCGAGAAATATCTCTCAGGCATGCCGGTTTCCTCACGATGTTTTCCTTCACCGTTTTTGAAGCAAGTGATAATTATACAATACGCACATGAATCTGAAAAGTCAGAGGTGCGTGCCTTGGGTTCGAACTCGAGACACATGACTTGGAAGTCTGGAGGCCACATCACTAGGCTATTAGTGGTATTAATACTAATAACGAGATGTTTACCTAATTTCCAGCGACAACGGGTCCCAAGTCGGGCCCCACGGACCCGCGGTTCACGGACGTGGTGAAGCTGAGCGACTACCTGCAGCACGGGAGACGGCCGCAGTTCTGGGAGGAGAACTACGTTCGACGGGTAAATATACCGTGGCGGCATCTAGAATGCCACATGCTATACATCAAAGACCTGACGTCACAAAAATTCTGCATCGCGTAAGCAGTTTACCGTGCGATCTGCATTTATATGACTTCACGACATCAATTGTCGGGCAGTTGCCTACTTGATACACGACATCAATTGTCGGGCAGTTGCCTACTTGATACAACACCCGTCTAGTCGGAGGATCCTCCCTTTTCTATATAGGATGAGTGAACTTTACATCCTGTTCCTCATACCTCTATAATACATCCATGATTTATTTGTTACATTGTTTTCTGAGCACATAAAAAAAAAAAATTGATGATGTTATAATATTTTTTTGGCCTTTGGCCTAGGGCAGACCCTCATAAGACCTCGGTAGCGTCACAGATAATATAATACTACGTACACATACCCAATCCCATACAAAGAAATGAGACCTCCCTAGTCGGGCTATTGACTGGCTAAATGTACTACAGTTATGATAAATTGAGTAAAACGCCATCTATTGCAAAGAGCCCTAAACAAAAAAGTTTTATCTTTTTTTGTTGAAAATACGAGATTTATGAGTTACAATAGATAAATCAGCATTAAACAAGGAAGTTTTGATTTTTACTAATCTTACTTCAGTCAAAATCTTCCGTTTATCGCTTTTTAGTGACTGTTAATTTCATAATTGTTACCTATGCTGCCATCTATGATCTTTTTTCAAGACTAATTATAATTTGTTCGAATTGGTACCCCATGGTAGCGTGCATAAGTAGCGTGCAGAATTAGGCAAGAGGTCCTGCCCTCAGCCCGGAAGAAGAGCCCTGAAGGGCGCGTTAGGGAGCGGTGTAAGTAGCAACAGGCTTCATGCTTTTCCGTGTTCCCCAGGTGATGGAGTCAGTTCGTCTGAAGGAGCTGGAGATGAAGCAGGCGGCTGAGATCCTGGGCGTTAGCTACGGCACGCTGTACGGACGATATCGAGACGTCTATGGATGCATCAACAGGCCGTACCGGTTAGAGAAACTTACTGTAATTTCTGCCTAGTCTATCCCCAATAGTTGGCTTCCAGTCTTACCAATTGCCAGTATTTTTCATGGATCGACTGTCTATCTGACCTCCACAGTCTACGACCCAGTTACTGGGTAACACGATCAATGTTCTGTTTTCTATTCAGGAGTCAGATAGGAAATGCTAGCGCCATCTAGTTTTAAAATATTGAACAAAAAAATAAAAACCGACTTCCAAAAAAAATACTACAAAGTGAGGAAGTCGGTGTCTTTAGTTGTGAATTTTCGTTTTTTGCCACCGACTTCCGAAATTAAAGTAATTTTTGACTTTGTAGTATTTTTTTGTTAAAATTTTTTGTTTTTCAGTTTTTAGTTGGGGTACCTACCCCACATAAATTGACGGAGAAAGCGGTGAACATACATAAAAAAAAATATATACTTAAAGTCGAACACCTCCTCCTTTTTGGAAGTCGGTTAAAAATAACTACTACTAAAAGATCTATTTACAGAAAAAGTGAAAAGGTAAAACTGGTATCAGCGCCATGTATTCCTACAATAATATTATAAATGTGAAAGTTTGTATGTTTGTTACTCAATCACGCAATAACGGCTGAACGAATTTGGACGAAATTTGGCACACAGATAACCTGGATTAATACATAGTGTTCCTTACGCTACTTGTAATAAGGTTCAACATACTTTGTGGACTGTATGAGATAATAAAATACGTGTCGTTGATTCAATGTTTTAATGCAGACTAAATAGGCATGGTAATGAGTAGAACATACCGCCCACCAAAAGGGGCTTGACACTTTTAACAAAATAATTTATATTGTAAATAATTTCTACCTATACATTGTAAATAGTGTTTCTTAATCAATTTAAAAATAACTTAATGTACATTTATAAAATTACAACATATCAACAAAAAAACCTTGTATTTCTATAACAATTTCAAAATAACTTAATGTACATTTACAAAATTACAACATATCAACAAAAAAACCTTGTATTTCTATAACAATTTAGGTAAATAACATTCTCTCACAACATGCCTTATATAACATAAATTAATCATCTTTACTATTCACTGGTAAAAAACATAATTTAGTGATACATCTTTTAGTTACATTGTCCCCACTTTTGACGCTATAAACCCTTGTAACATTATCTGGCCCAGGATGCTTTGCCAAAATACGACCAAGCAACCACTTTCCTGGGGGCAGATTGTCTTGTTTTATTAAGACAATGTCATTAATTTCAAACTCTTTCCTGTATTTTATCCACTTTGGCCTCTGTTGTAATCTCGAAAGATATTCATTTTGCCATCTTTGCCACAGTTCTCTTAACAGCCTCTGTGTATACTTCCAGCGAGATAAATGGTTTAAATTAACATCTCGCATGTCAGACGTAGGAACTATAATAGGGGCTTCTCCTATTAAAAAATGACCAGCTGTCAAAGGATTGATAGTGTCGACGTCATGATCATCGACAGGACATAGAGGGCGTGAATTTAAGCAGGATTCGACCTCACATAGAAGAGTAGCCATTTCTTCGTAGGTCAAGTTCGTTTTCAAGATCCTTTTCATGTGGTACTTCAGCGACTTTACACCTGCTTCCCACAGGCCACCAAAGTTTGGGCTGTAAGGCGGAATGAAGTGCCATTGTGTGCCGTCTTGTGCAAGAGAATCTGCCACTTGACCCTTGAACTCCAACTTAGCATTATTCCATGCTTCTACTAGCTCTTTATTAGCTCCGATGAAATTTCTACCTTGGTCGCTCCACAAATGAATGCATCTGCCTCTTCTCGCGACGAAACGTCTGAAGGCTCCAATAAAGGCTTCCGAGGTAAGGTCACCTACCAACTCAAGGTGAATGGCCTTGGTACTCATGCATATAAATATAGAAATATACGCCTTCATGGTTCTGCCTCCCCTTCCTTTTGATAACAGAACTGTGTATGGGCCAGCAAAATCTACACCACTGTGTAGAAAAGGACGTGATGGTGTAACTCTAACACGAGGTAGATCTCCCATTATTTGAGTCCTGGATTTGGCTGACACTCTGGCGCAAACTAAGCATTTGTGTATATGCGATTTTACCGCATTCTTCGCTTTTATGATCCAGTATTTAGATCTCAAATAACAGAGCATCAACTGCACACCTCCGTGGAGTGTTCTTTGATGTGCATCGGCAATAATAAATTTACTAAGAGTGTGTTTGCTATCCAAAATAATAGGATGTTTATTGTCATTACTAAGGTTGGCGTGTCTAAGCCTGCCACCAACTCGTAATATTTTCTCGTCATCTATGAATGGATTCAATGATTTTAGATGACTTTTCTGTTTTACTTGTTTTTCACTCAATATTGTTTCTATTTCTTCTATAAAACTTCGATTCTGTGACTTTCTTATACATATCTTCAAAGCATTTTCTAATTCTTCGGTAGTGATATCTTCTAGAATATTATCATTTTTCTTAAAATTTAAAAATCTTTTGCAATACACTAATGTTTTCTGTAATTCTTGTAAATTACTAAAGTATTCCAAATTCAAAAAATCTCCGTCTTCTACTTCTTGTACTGTATTTAACAAAACTTTAACTTGTCTTGTCTCTAAATCTGTTTGACTTATATTTGGCCTTCTGAATTCCATATTTCTTTCCAAGAGAAACTCTGGGCCGTACCACCATAATGAGTTCTCCTGCAGTTCTGATATTGTCGTGCCCCGTGATGCAACGTCTGCTGGATTTTCCTCAGAGTGAACATGGTACCACTGACTGTTGCTTACGTTTTCTAATATTTCTACCACACGATTTGCCACAAAAGGCTTCCATCGATTAGGCTCGCCAACAAGCCAGGACAAAACTATGGATGAATCAGTCCATGCGTAGACTTGTGTAGATGGTATCCTCATAGCCTCAGCAGCGTGATGTATCAACTTTGACAGAAGTACTGCTCCGCATAACTCCAGACGAGGCACAGATATTGTTTTTACAGGGGCCACCTTGGTTTTCGCAGCAACAATGTTCGTTTTGATGACTCCGTCAGAATCTATAACTCGGGAATATACAACTGCTGACATGGCGTGCATGGACGCGTCGCTAAATCCATGAAGTGTGATATTATGCTTGGCGGTACTAAGTGTATTGAGCCATCGTTTGATCTTGATGCAATTGACGTGGTTCAAATCGTTTCGAATATAAAACCAGTGCTTTTCTAGGTCATCGCCTACATGTTCGTCCCATCCAATGCCTTGTAGCCACAATTTTTGTACAAATATTTTGGCTCTAATAACTACAGGTGCGATCCAGCCGAGGGGATCGAACAGTCGTTGTAAATCAGCTAGAACTGACCTCTTTGTGGTGACTTTTGAAATAAGTGGTAGTGTCAAAGTGTACTGAAATTCATCATCACCTAAATTCCAAGTTATTCCTAAGGCTTTAACAGTTCCTTCCATTTTGATATCTAAACTTGCCTTTGTCGATCTGTCTTTGGGTTCTATGGATTGAAGGAATTCAGCATTGTTAGATGTCCACTTTCTTAGTTTAAACTTGCCTTTTTTGAAAATGGTTTGTAATTGTTCGCTGACCTCAATAGCTTCTAAAACAGTGTCGCAGCCAGAGATGAGATCGTCGACGTAAAAATCTTCTTCGATCATCTTGCATGCGACTGGGTAACTTCTACCTTCATCATGTGCCAACTGCATAAGAGTTTTGATGGCTAGGTATGGTGCCGAAGCAGTTCCAAAAGTTACTGTCAGAAGTCTGTAGTCCTTGACCTCATCAAATGTAGAAGTATTCTGTGTATGTCGCCATAATACTCTTTGGAAGTCAGAACTTTCTTTGGTGACTAAAACCATCCTATACATCTTCTCAATGTCACTTGCAAAACAAATTTTGTGTAAACGGCATCTCATTAGTATACTCCTTAAATCTTCTTGAAGGACTGGTCCGATCAAAAGTTCATCATTGAGTGATATTCCGGTGTCACCCTTGCAAGAAGCGTCGAATACTATTCGTGTCTTGGTAGTCTCTTTTTCGGTTCGTACAACTGCGTGGTGTGGTAGATATACTGAATTGCTATCAATTTCTTCGACTGATACTTCTTCCATATGTCCCATTTTGATGTATTCTTCTATCACTTCAGTGTAGGCTTTTTTAAATTCTTGGTTTTTATTTAATTTTTGTTCTAGGTATTCTAATCTTCTTAACGCAATGCTTCGCGTATTTCCTTCTACTGATTTAGGATTGTTTGTTTTGAATGGTAGCTTCACGATATATCGTCCTTCTTCGTTTCTTCTGTAGGTTGTTTCATATATCTTCTCACACAGCTCTTCTTCTTTTGTTAACTTTCTTGTTTTGTTTGTATCTACTTCCCATAAGACCTTTAACATATCGTCAATTTCAACCTGATGATGCATGACGATCATAGATTGCTCTGGTTGTGTATTGTCTTCAATTTTTCCAAACAAAATCCATCCAAGGCTGGTTTTTTGCGCGCATGGTGAACCTGGAGGACCCTTCATGACACCATTCAGTAGTATTTGAGCATATTCATCATGACCCAAAAGCAAGTCTATTGTACTTGAGGTATAGTAGTTAGGGTCTGCCAGACTAAGCCCTGTGAGATGAGGCCAGTCTTGTACCCTTATTGTTGTTTTGGGAATCTCAGTAGTCAGTTGTTTGCTTATGACGTAAGCATCAATCTTGAGGTTGAACTTAGAACACCTTGATAATACCTCGACCTGAACTACTTGCTTGATTTTCGACTTCATAGATCCCATTCCTAATATGCTTCCTGTAATTGGTTGCCTTTTAAGCTTTAATGTTTGAGCGGCTCTTTCGGTAATAAAGCAACTTTCTGATCCGGGGTCTATTAGCGCTCTCAACACAGTAGTATGCCCATCTTTGCTACGTACTAAAACTACTGCAGTCGCTAATAGTGCAATTCTGTTTCTTTTCCCGGTGTAAATTTGTGATTGTGACGTCATCACTGTATTGACGCTCGTTTTGACTTCTTCTCCACCTTCTACATTGGTTTGCGTTGTTGCCTTTGGTTGAGTTTCATTACTTGGTGAACCTTGGGTAACTGTGGTTGAACCCTTTCGGTGAAGAAGCGTGTGATGACATTTTCGACAGAGTCTGCATGATGTGGACAGCCTACAATTCTTAACGGAGTGTCCAGGAACCAAGCAATTAAAACAGATGAACTTGCTTTTTACTACTTCATATCTTTGCGTCGGTTCCAATTTTCCGAAGTCTTTGCAATGACTGATTGTATGCTCACCCTTACACATAGAACATTCATTCTTTTCAGCAGTAGAAATATGCAGCGAACGTTCTCGAACCTTTTCCTTTGACGAAGGAGGTGAAATCAGCTCAAGCGTACGAAATCTTGATTCTAAAAACTTCATTAATGACGATAACGTTGGTAGGGTGTCACCGTCATTTATACTGACATGTTCTTCCCACTCTTTATGTAACTCCATATCCATTTTTTGCACGACAACAAACACAATCATTGGATCCCAAGATTCAATTTTAAGGCCTTGATTTTTTAGACTATGAAGGCACTCTGTCGTAGTATCGTGCAAGGACTTGATGTGGTTAGCAGTCTGGTTGGGCAGTTTCTTTTGATTAAACATGCGCTTGAGTAATGACGTGACTATAAGACGCTTGTTACTGTAGCGATTTTTCAGAATATCCCACGCTTGGGTATAATTCTCTTCAATAATTTGAATATGCTTGAGTAAGGCTTCAGCTTCGCCAGTGACGCTCGTCTTCAAATAATGGAGTTTTTGCACACTGCTGAGTGTTGCGTTTTGGTGAACTAATGACAAAAATAAGTCTTGATAAGTTGGCCAATCTTCGTAATTACCCGTAAATGAAGGCAATTGTATCCTTGGTAATTTGACTTGTGGAGCTTGTACATTCTGGTTTATTGTGGAAGCATCGATACTAAATTTAGCTTGTCCAGATGCCAATGCTGCTGACGTTAACAAATCCTTAATATCGGCTTTGATTTGCATAAACGTTTCTTCACATAAACTATACTCATCCTTATTAAAATATTCGAACTGTTTACGTTTATCTTTCGTAACCACTTTTAATAAATTTCTATGTGCATTTTTAAACGATATCCAATACTCATCAATACACTGTATTTTCGCTTCTAAATAGCCTGTGGTTAAGCGTGCTTTGGGACACTTCTTAAAGTTCTCTTTAGTTTTAATAATGATGTTGTATAAATCTTCCAATTCACTAAGAATTTGATCGGCTGTTTCCATCGTTGTAGTGGTTCTTTATGTGTAAAATTTACACCAATATGTAGCACAATTCTTGAAGAACAGAGTTTGATAGCACAAGTCACTCGAAATATCTTGAAAATAACCAATTTATCCAAAATTGTCCAAAATGCGACGAACACGTGTTTACTTTTTAACAAAACAATTTTTTGCACTGAACTCGGCGTTGGAATGCGGTCTCGTTATCGCTTGATCTATCCGGCTCGTTTGGACCAAAATGTTCCTTACGCTACTTGTAATAAGGTTCAACATACTTTGTGGACTGTATGAGATAATAAAATACGTGTCGTTGATTCAATGTTTTAATGCAGACTAAATAGGCATGGTAATGAGTAGAACACATAGTGTACTTTTTATCCCGGTAGTCCGTTCCCGTGGAATAGTTTCCGACATCCATGCGGGCAAAGCTGCGGATGAATGCTATTATTCTATATATTCTAGTGAAAGTCATTTCTGAAATCATTGCAGCTACAAATTGATACAGTATTATGGAACACATATTGTATGTAGACAATTAAATTAATTCTTGTTTATACATAACTAGCTATTGCCCGCGGCTTCGCCCGCGTGGATGTCGGAAAATATCCCACAGGAACGTGCTACCGGGATTCAGAGTATCCTATGTCCTACCTAACTCAGGTCATGGCCTATCCTTATACCTTCTTTCTTATTTTTCAATTGAAAAGTTAAGTATGTTCTCAATCCAGTTTGGAAATTCGGGCAGCCGAGCCGCTTACAGCTTTGAGACGGAAACCTTTTTTTTTTTTTGAGATATCATCAAATAACTTCTCTCGCTCTGGGTGGAGCGGAAGGGCATGTCAGACTCTTACTGACTAAAACTCACCCGTGTTCCATCAGTTGCCTGTACGTCGCCTGGGGCCACGGTCTCCCCTTAGGACTTTCCCGCAACCCCGGCAGGCATCGGCCCTAGCGGACCCCGTCAATTGTGCTGACATCTCTAAGAGGCGCGCGTAGAACACAACGCGCTGTCGACCCGGGCCTGGTCCTTATCGGACGGCGAGCTACCCATTGTGACAGGGCGCTAGTCCTACTCTTTTTTTCTTAACAACTTTTTTTCTTTCTTACAACGGGGAAGCTCTTGGCCTGCATCTCACCTGATGGTAAGTGATGATCAGGCCGAAGGTGGAAGCGAGCTTCACCCGGAATCTTCAACCATTAGGGGAACAGCTTATCTTATCTACTGCCGAAACACAACATAACACTGTTAACATTGTTGGTATACTCACACTATCGGCCAGTTAAAAAATAAAAAACAACTGGTTTATATGACTCTAAATGCCTTACTTAAAATACTAATTATTAATTTTCCTATTAATAATATCATTAATTTGTAAATCCTACTCTAGGGCCGCCATTGAACACACAATACTTATGTACATGACGTTAGAAAGGTTAATTTATGAACTTTAATAACTTTTGACAGACTGGGAAAATTGTAATTAAATAAAGATTAAATGATAATTCAAGATAAGGACTATTAAGTATATTTCCAATACCTTAAATCTCTTTAAAATAAGACACAAAAAAATCAATATTACATGGAAATTTTAAATTCAACCCCTATTTTACCCCTTTGGGGGTTGATTTTACATATACTCTGATACGCGTATTTCCTTATTTTTTACGAAAAGCATAAATGCAAATTTTCATATCGCTAACATAAGAAATCCCACAAACCATACAAACTTTCATCCCTTATATCACCCCCTTAAGGGTTATTTTTGAGACAAAAAGTACCCTATGTCTTTCTCCAGGATGTCATCTACCTCCTTGCCAAATTTTAAAATCTCTTGAAAATAAGATCTAAAAATCAATTTTACATAGAAATTTTAAATTCAACCCTTATTTTACCCCTTTGGGGGTTGATTTTACAAAAACTCTGATACGCGTATTTCCTTATTTCTTTCCAAAAGCATAAATTTAAATTTTCATATCGCTAACATAAGAAATGCTGGGTTTCCCATACAAACTTTCATCCCTTATATACCCTTAAGGGTTATTTTTGAGACAAAAAGTACCCTATGTCCTTCTCCAGGATGCCATCTATCTCCTTGCCAAATTTTATCGAAATCCGTTCAGTGGTTTAGCCGTGAAAAGGTAACATACAGACAGACAGACAGACAGACAGACAGACAGACAGAGTTACTTTCGAATTTATAATATTAGTATGGATATGTCGTAGTATGATTTGATAGTTCGAATGTTCGCGAAAACTCTAGGCATATTGTGAAAACATGGATAATTAGAAAATGGTAAAAGAATTTCTGCGAGCAACTTGGAAGTAGCGCTCTCCGGCCGCTGCCGCGACGCCGCTCGCTTCGCTCGCTCGGCTCACGCGCGGTTGTTCACAGTTCTAACCTAACCCAAGCTGTTTGAACCACCGTTGCTCGCAAATGTTTTCACCATTTTCTAATTATCGGTATTTTCGCAATATCCCTATGGTTTTCGCAAAAAAATGAATTATCAAATAATCCAACGACACATACACACATCAAAAAGGGGTTTGAAGATTTTGGCCCGAAAATCAGCCACGATTTTGATTTTTTTTCAAAATCGAGGTGCACAATTAATGTCATATATTTGGATAGGGGACACTTATACAAACATAAAACTTCATATAACATAACATCATAAAGCGTCACGTTTCTGAGATATTCAAAGATAAAAATAACAATTGTTATAACGAATTTATTTATTTCTATTGTAGTTACTTCATGTTGATTAAGTTATTTACACATGAATTAATTGACTACACCTAGTGGATAAAACATAAGATTTTTTAATCATATTTATTTATACCGAATAAATAATATCATCCAAGAAGGCAGCGGGAGGCTGAATAGGATTTTCTTGGTGTCCATGTCAAGTGTCCTCTATCTAATTATATAACTTTCGATTTTAACCGCGATTCTGAAAAAAAAAACAAAATTGCGGGCTCACGTTAGGGCCACCCTCCATACAAAAATCTCCAAACCCCTTTGCAATCAGTAAAATCGAAATCTTTTTTGAGACGGTAGACTGTATTATAATTTCTTCATGTTTTTAGATTATGTATTATTTCTATTAAAAAAAAGATAGGTATAACGTCAACATTTTAATAGTGATCACAAACTTTTTTTTATGTGTTTTTTTTTTTGGTGTATCATCTATTAATTTGATGTTGACTGTGCCAGTTGACATTAAAAACGTCTTCATAAGCATAATAATAGTAATATAACACAACATAACATCACACCTGCAATCCCCGAAGAGTTAGGCAGAGGTGTTCCTATACTGCCCTGTTATGCACAAAGGCGGTATCACAGAGATACGCCCTTTTAGTTTTTTTATACCATCATGGGGTCTCAATTCGAACAAATTATAATTAGTCTTGAAAAGAGATCATAGATGGCAGCATAGGTAACAATTATGAAATTAACAGTCACTAAAAAGCGATAAACGGAAGATTTTGGCTGAAGTAAGATTAGTAAAAATCAAAACTTCCTTGTTTAATACTGATTTATCTATTGTAACTCATAAATCTCGTATTTTCAACAAAAAAAGATAAAACCTTTTTGTTTAGGGCTCTTTGCAATAGATGGCGTTTTACTCAAATTGTCATAACTGTAGCACATTTAGCCAGTCAATAGCCCACTAGGGAGGTGTCATTTCTTTGTATGGGATTGGGTATCTGTACGTAGTATTATATTATCTGTGATACCATTCTATAGCTATAAGAATTTCGCATCTAATGGTATAAGCCAAATACCGCTATCTAACTTAAAACATTTTAAAAAGCCACTCAGAAGTTCTTTATTTCATTATGTTTCCTTAAATTACAATTTACAAAAAGTCAATTTTCTCAAAACTTACTCCGATTGAGATACCGCCTTTCGGCTTAGCAGTGCAGTACAGTACACCCACATTTCGCCAGTTATGTTTAAGTCCCATGTAATAGGGGGCGAGCGTATTGCCATCAACCGGGCACAAATCCAGACTCCGGGCTGCTACTAAGAAATTCCTGATGGAACAGCCCAATAACACTCAAAAGCCTTTATGTCGTACCAATAGGGGCTATTTTTGATTTGCAAAATCCAAGCCGACTCCTACAATTATGATTTCAGAACTGTTAACGGTACCTCATCCACCCTTCTGACCCCCAGGGCAGTAAGAGACTTCTGGCAAGCCAAGGGACCCTCGGAGGTGCTGGACCGGCTCCAGCGGGGGGAGATGTCTTTGGACGCGGCTGCTCAGTCCCTGGGCGTCAGCATCAATAACCTGGCTGCTCATTTGGCAGACTTTGGAGTACCAGAAAAAGGTATTTAAAAAAAATCTATCTAAAATCTGCCTAGCCATTTCCCAACTATGTTGGGGTCGGCTTCCAGTCTAACCGGATGCAGCTGAATACCAGTATTTTTCATGGAGCGACTGCCTATCTGACCTTCACAGCCCAGTAACTGGGTAATTTTCTTGGTAAGACTGGTTGGCACACTTTCTTACTTCTGACGACTCGTAACGACTGTCAAAGACCCACGAATGACAGCCGGGACCAACGGCTTAACGTGCTTACCGAGGCACGCAGGAGTCTCTGTAGGGGCCGTTCAAGTATTACGTAAGCAGATGTACTACAATTATTTACCCCCCTTTCCCCTTTGTCAGCAAAAGTAATCAAAGCTCTGCCCCCCCCCCCCCCCCCTTGCTTACATAAACATTGGTATATGCATTTTTCTTTTAATGCAGTATGTTTTTTTTTATTGTTTTATGAGCACCAAATATAATTCTAAAAATAAGAAAATAGGCTTAGGATAGAGGACTTTAACGCACATAATATTCATTTAAACAAACTTTATTGACACGGTATTCAACATAGAGTAAGGTACAAATATTCATAGGCAATGTCGACACACCTACCTACTTACCTACCTACTTACCTACCTACTTACCTACCTACTTACCTACCTACTTACCTACCTACTTACCTACCTACTTACCTACCTACTTACCTACCTACTTACCTACCTACTTACCTACCTACTTACCTACCTACTTACCTACCTACTTACCTACCTACTTACCTACCTACTTACCTACCTACTTACCTACCTACTTACCTACCTACTTACCTACCTACTTACCTACCTACTTACCTACCTACTTACCTACCTACTTACCTACCTACTTACCTACCTACTTACCTACCTACTTACCTACCTACTTACCTACCTACTTACCTACCTACTTACCTACTTACTTACCTACCTACTTACCTACCTACTTACCTACCTACTTACCTACCTACTTACCTACCTACTTACCTACCTACTTACCTACCTACATATACATAATATATACCTACCCACCTACCTACCCTACCTACCTACCCACCTACTCCACCTTCACCTACCTATCCTAAGAACCTTCTCCTTACTATAACAAACACAACAAAAAAAGAATTATCGAAATTGGTCCAGCCGTTCACGCGTGATGCCGTGACCAAGGAAATAGGGATTCATTTTTATATATATAGATAAAAGTAACGATGGCTGGTCGCAATGATTTGTCGAGGGGTGGGTTAGGCCGATGTCAATTTTTTTTTCAGTACAGTTCTTTCTCTGTCTGTATAATTACGAGTATATGATAGATACATGGTGCTCACATAACCAGTCTTAGGTTCCAAGGCGTATTGTGTTACTCAGTTACTGGGTTGATACCGTTGATAAAGGGTTAAATTATAATATTAATTACGTAATTTCTAGTACTTCACTACTAGCGGCCATTGACCCCGTGATCAGCTGTAGTTACTTGAAAATATAAGTTAAGGGGGATGCGACATATATTTAAAATATAAGTTAAGGGGGATGCGACATATATTTCCAAGTAACTACAGCTGATCACGGGGTCAATGGCCGCTAGTAGTGAAGTTAGAGCGAGAGGGCATGGCAAGCCGTCACCTCCTTCTGCGAAGCAGTAATGCTCGCGAAGGAGGACTCGGAGCGCGAGAGGGAGAGGCAAATGCCTCGCCCTAGCAACCCTAGCCGCCGCCGCGTCGGGAATTGGTAGCAGATTTCCGGCCACCGTAGGCGCGGGCTTGCGGACGGAGAGCAACGGGCAGCTCGCCGTCCGATAAGGACCAGGCCCGGGTCGACGGCGCGTCGTGTTCCACGCGCGCCTCAAAGAGATGTCAGCAAAACTGACGGGGTCCGCTAGGGCCGATTTGGCCGATGCCTACCGGGGTTGCGGGTAGTCCCAAGGGGAAACCGTGGCCCCTGGCATGGCAAGGGAAGGAACACGCGTGGGTTTTAGTCAGTAAGAGTCTGACACACCCTTCCGCTCCGCCCAGAGCGGGAGAAGTCATTGAATGATTTCCCACCCAAAAAAAATAAAAAAATAAAAGGTTTTGCGGCAAGCTAACCCGCGAAATTCAATGCAATTTGCAAGTCAGTGTCAGGTTGTATGTTGATTAAAATATGATTTGCGACCGATTTTGAATTTCGCGGACTACCGTGACGCATCCCTTAATATTATATTTAGTTTTATCTTCATTTAATAAATTGGCTCTAATAAATTTATTTTCTTTCTTTCAAATAACCAGTTATAACCATAATTTTGTTCCAGAGTTCGAGCCGATCCCTATAGAGATGGATCCGTCACTGAAGATGCGCTCGCGCACGTACAGCGCGGGCGCCGCTAAGTCTGCGCGTAAGCCGGGACCCGTCCCTACTACTGTGGATAAGGTATGTTTGTTGCAAGCTTATTGATGAACCTTGAATGAATTTTAGATGCTTTGATAAGGAAGTTACGCGATGGGATAAAGCATGTTGATGACTTTAACTTTTACCTTGTCAATACAAGGTAGAAACGACAATACGACCATAAATGAAGACCGTTTATACAGAAAGTTGGCAACGTCGCAAAGAACTGTCAAATATTTACCTGTTTTGATTAATTTTTCAATATTACTGTATAGAAATAAGAAATATGACTAGTGAACTAAAATATTGATTATGAAATGCAATAATTAATATCGTAACCGTTTTAGGTGTAAAATAGGCATTTGGAAAGTTTCCAAATACTTTTTTTACTAAAACTGTTACAACATCAAATTCAGTGTTATATTTGCAATGTATTATTAATATTCTAGTTAACTAGTTAAATACAAGGTGGAGACGACAATACAACAAAAAAATTTACGGCGTGTCCATATTGACGTTCCCATTCTGTATACAAAAATTCAATTGAATATATTCAATAGTTTAGTTATTATAGCTTGGCAAAATCCTTAGTCGGCTCGGGTTATTCCGTTTATGCACCCTTAAAATCCACCCTAAGGTGGATATTCGGAAATGCATGTCCGATAATTCACCCAAGGCCTAGTTGGATAAACGGAATTTATAGGCTTAGGGTGGATCCGGCATACATTACATTTAATTTGTTTGAAAAACTCATTATTTTATTTCGAAGCTAGGATTTATTTGACAGTTCCAAAATACTCTTAAGCATTAGTAGTGCCAGTATTTGAATTTTTTGTTGTATGGTAGTCTCCACATTGTATAATACTATTTTTAAAATTGTTGTGTTTTCCACAACAATTTAAAAAATTGCTGCTGTATCTAAACTTGCAAAACTTGTTGTGTATTTCCCCAACTGTACAGTGTACCTAATGTCTATTTATAACCTTTTTTTAATTGATGTTATTTCCACTTAAACAAACATCAACTTTATTATAGTTTAAATAAAGTTGATTTTAGATTGACTAATACAGTTAAAAAAGTCATAAAAAATATTAAATTGTAGCGCAAACTGAACCTTATGTGTAGGAGTTTTTTTTACGGTTGTTTTTTTCTAAAACTCGTGTTGCGAACGCAGATTACATACACACATACATAAACTCACGCCATCTTCCCATGGGGGTAGGCAGAAACTACAGAACGTCACCCGCTACGATCCTTACATACTCTTTTTGCTTCGTTTACGTTCATACAATACATCTGGTCATACACGCTCGCCGGTTGCGAGTACTACGCACCTGTCCTTTCTGAAGAACATCACCAATAAGGTCACTATGTCCTTCTAGGGCGTTTCTACTCGTAGTAGTGTATGTGTAAAGTTTGTGGTCTTATTTACAGCCAATAAAGAAGATCTTGATAGGCACGGTGACGGATGAGGAACCAATACCGGCCACCATCATAGCCACCGCGCATGACAACAGTAAGCCGCCCGCCGCGCCGGCTACTACCAGTAAGTACAAATTACAATTACCCTCACATACACTTTCACAATTTCTATCACAATTATTCTCAAATACACTCTCATGTATACTCACTCACATTCACTCACACACTCACATGCACTCTCATGTACACTCTCACATACACTCTCATTCACTCTCACGTACACTCTCAAGTACACTCTGACAATTACTCTCAACATACTCTCACAATTACCCTCACATACACTCTAACAATTTCTATCACATTTATTCTCAAATACACTATCACGTATACTCCCGCATACACACTCACATACGCTCTCAACTACACTGACATACACTCTCACAAACATCCTTATTTTTATTTTTTTATTAGCTTTTAGCCGCGGCTTCGCCCAAGTGGTTGTCTCAAAATATCCCACGGGAACGTACTACCGGGATTACATACCTATAATATATAATTATTTTGTTACGTGTAATTTTGTATCTGTGATATCCAGTGATCGGAAATCGGTGAGCTAATATATCTAAAGTTCAAAGAACAGAAACAACAAAAGTGGAGACTTCCTTACGACTAAAATATTTTTTCGGGACTAATGTCGGGGTTTCGGGACATCACTTTAGTACTTTTAATATTAATGTTATTAATAGAGTAAACTAATTGAATTCATCTGAGTTCAAAAACAAGGAGAACGTTCTCAAAAAACCAGTAGATACGTTTTCTATTGTTATTAATTCTGGTAAAGAACTGGGTCCGCCTCATGTTTTCGTTTCCCAGAATAGCCAAAACAAACTGTCTCTTTCTATCTTGTGTTTGTCACTGGTAAACAATGTCAAAAGGGTTAAGGGGTAGAGCGGTGTTTCGCATTCCAAGCGTCGACGTGCGCGCATCACTCACTCCTGAAGGCCTAGTGTGAGTTTCTTTTTAACCGACTTAAAAAAAGAGGAGGTTCTCAATTCGTCTGTATGTAATTTTTTTGTATGTTTGGTACGCGATTACTTCGCCAATTATGAATTGATTCTGATAATTCTTTTTTGTTTGGTAGGTCATACCTCAGAGGTGGTCCCATATAAATTTTATTAATTTTGCTTGGGTAGTTTTTGAGTTAGCTTCAATAATACGTATTTTTCTCACTTAGTCTATGTAAATGATATGATGATAAGTTCCTGTCGCTGTTTTTAACATAGCAGGTAGTGGTATTCGAATTAGTGCGGACTAGGTACCACAGCTAAAAAGTGAAAAATAAAAACCGACTTCCAAAAAAATCACTACAAAATAAAAAATAACTTCTTTTTCGGAAGTCGGTGGCAATAAAACGAAAATCAAAACCAAAGACACCGACTTCCGGAAATAAAGTTATTTTTGACTTTGTACTTTGTAGTTGTCCTAAGTTGGTTTTTTTTTTAAAGATTTTATCCATCTCGACTTTACGCATCGACCGCGTTCGGCGCTCCGATTGGTCCTTCACTGGTGAAGGCCGGCCGGCTGCCAATCGGAGCGCCGAACGCCCGGTCGATGCGAAAAGCCGAGATGGTTAAATGAAACTCACACTAGGCCACCTTTAATTGATTTTATGGACTACGTTTTACCGCAACTGACATACTGACATTTGCTCTGGGGGCCCACCACCATCTCTAATAGCAGTATTATTTTAATATTACTTTAGTATGGGAAAGAGATGTAGCTCTACAGGACGAATAGCACCGTCTCTTTCCCCCACTGAAGTAAGATTAAAATAATACTGCTTTTAGAGGTTGTGGTAGGCCCCCTGGTAATCAAACTGCTTGGTTTGTTATTAATTTTACATGAATTTTAAGGCATTCTAAAGATTAAACTATTCTTGATTAAGGGCCTTAGTCGCGTTTAGTACCGTAAAACGGTCACTTTAAAAAGCTATCTTCTCCTTAACGGCTTAGTTAAATGATTTGAAAAAAATATATGTTTGCTATAGATTCATCTACAACATATCTGAAACCGGGTTTTTTCGTATGACTAATACTTTTGCCTTAAAAAAATATTTACCATAACGCTATTTTTGGTTAATATTCGTAACTACTTCTAAACGGCTTTGACGATTGGAAAAAAAATTACACAGAAAAATTGCTGATTAAAGGTACTACAAATTTGAAACTGCATTTGTAAATCAATCAATATTTGTTAAACAAAATGTCCCCATTTAGAGATAGAGGTTCAGAGGGGCTCTGCGCGGGACGCGGGCGGCAGTCGCCCGTGAGCATTGAGACGGGATGGCTGTGTCGCTCGCTGGTCCGCTCCGGCTATCGACCGAGTATGCGCATACGTATGTGTTAGTGCGAATATTTATGAACTTATTGTATTAGTGTGCGTTTATAGACGAGCTTGCTGCAGAGAGTCCAAATCGATTGTGCGCGTAGGCGCTTTATTGTTGAGTTGTTCTTTGATGTACAATTATTAATACTTTTTTACATTGACAATTACATACAAATTAACAATTTACAATATAAACTAAAAAAATGTAAATGTAAAATATAACATAACATCACGACTGTATTCCCCGAAGGGTTAGGCAGAGGTGTACCTATATAAGGTGTTAAAAAATTTACTTTAGAAACTTTAAGAGGTGTTTTAGACCATCGAACTGAATAACTTTTACTTTGGGACATACATTGATATCGCGAAAAAAAAAATCTGTTGTTCCATAGTAAAGTTTAATACCTACTGTTCTAAACTGTATGGGACAGCTGTTTTTTTTTTTCGTGATTTCAAAGTTAAAGTAAAAGTTATTCAGTTTGATGGTCTAAAGCACCTCTTAAAGTTTCTAAAGTTAATTTTTTTTAAATCACTAAAATTTGTTTAGTCCTGCCTGTCAAACGAGCATTTCCCATTCTGAAATAGACTAAGGTGACACAACTTAACTATATTTTAGTTTGACAGCACTAAGATTGCACTGAGTTATTAGTTTAGTGAAAATGGCAATTTTGCTATTCTGAATTTGACGTTTTTCACCTAAAAATTTAGATTAACCAACTAAATCAGTCTATTTTTAAACGCGATTAAAAAGGAGTGGAATAAAATTAGTTGGCATGAACACACACTTCACACACTTCAGCTGCAAAAACTGTATCTTTTTTTTTATTTTGCTTATATCTCGAAAACGGTGCGTCCTAGCGCAAAAATAATGGAAATTTCGACCCCCTCTGCCACCCGTAAACCCACATGCCCCTACTCATAGGTAATATTTAATCATATATTCTATACAAAAAGTTTAAAATTCCATACAAAACACGTCAAGGCTGCCCCCCCCGCGCGCCTCTGTCTCTAAAAAAATTCACGGGGTAGAGCAAACAAGTACCACGTCGGTCGCGACGTGACTGTCAAATTCAATTTTAGATGTGTCAAAATAATTTTTTAATTTAGAGATATTTTTCCGCAGAATAGCTTTTAGATTCTCATAGCCAAAAGTAAAGAATTTTAGTCGTAGTTTAGTTAGTTTAGTTCGGTGTACAAGAGAATCGGCACCAAATATTTTCTTAAGTTACGTAGGTAAGAAGGTTAAGAAATAAATCTTGATTGGTGCCGATTCTCTTGTGCACCAAACTAAACCATCACTAAAATTACTTGCTTTTGGCTATGAGAATCTGAGATTCTGCAAAAAAATATCTCTAAATTAAAAAATAACTTTGACACATCTAAAATCGAATTTGCGTCGCGAACTCGCGACTCCACGTGGTACTTGTTTGCTCTACTCTGTGAATTTTTTTAGGTCCAGAGGCGCGCAGGGGTGCAGCGTCGACGTGTTTTGTATAGAATTTTTAACTTTTTGTATGGAAAATACGAAAATTTGTTACCTTTGTGTTGGGGTAAAGGGGTTTAAGGGTTTCCTAAAGGGGGTCGAAATTTTCATTATTTTTGTGATAGGACGCACCGTTTTCGAGTTATAAGCAAAATAAAAAAAAAGATACAGTACTGTTTTTGCACCTGAAGTGTTGGTGTGAAGTTTAGTTCATGACAACTAATTTTTATATTACATTCCTTTTAAATCGCGTAAAAAAAAAATTGTCAAATTTAGTTTGAATAATCAAAATTTTTAGGTGAAAATCGTCAAATTCAGAATAACAAAATTCCCTGTTTCACTAAACTACTAAGTTAATAACTCATTGCAATCTTAGTGCTGTCAAACTTCGGTGGCAGTGACCTCTCGCGTCCGGCCCTGGTCCAGGCCATGGTGCGGAGCGAGAGGGCATGGCAAGCCGTCACCTCCTTCTGCGAAGCAGTAATGCTCGCGAAAGAGGAGGCGGAGTGCGCGAGGGAGTGGCAAAGGCCGCGCCCTACCAGCCCTAGCCGCCGCCGCCGTAGGAGACGTCCCGGGCGTCGGGAATTGACTGCGACTGGACTGGAAAGGGCTAGGCATCAACATCAATGGCGAGTATATCACTAACCTTCGGTTTGCCGACGATATAGTTATCATGGCTGAGACCATGGAGGACCTCAGTATAATGCTCGATGACCGCAGTAGAGCCTCCAAAAGAGTGGGTCTTAAAATGAACATGGACAAGACAAAAGTCATGTCAAATGCCCATGTAACACCCGCCCTCATAAAGATCGGTGACGCTACGCTCGAAGTTGTAGACGAGTATGTTTACCTAGGACAAACTGTCCAGCTAGGTAGGTCCAACTTCGAGAAAGAGGTCAATCGTCGAATCCGACTCGGCTGGGAGCGTTCGGGAAACTATGCAATATCTTCTCGTCCCACATACCACAGTGTTTCAAGACGAAAGTCTTTGACCAGTGCGTGTTGCCAATGATGACTTATGGCACTGAAACGTGGTCGCTCACAATGGGTCTTATCAGAAGGCTAAAAGTCACCCAAAGAGCAATGGAGAGGGCTATGCTTGGAGTTTCCCTACGTGATCGAATCAGAAATGAAGAGATCCGCAGGAGAACCAAGGTAACCGACATAGCCCGAACATTGCCAAACTTAAGTGGCAATGGGCAGGACATATTGCTCGCAGAACAGATGGCCGATGGGGCCGAAAGGTTCTGGAGTGGCGACCACGTACCGGAAGACGTAGCGTTGGAAGGCCTCCCACAAGATGGACCGATGACCTAGTAAAGGCCGCAGGAATTCGCTGGATGCGGGAAGCACAGAATCGGTCGAAGTGGCGGTGCTTGAGGGAGGCCTATGTCCAGCAGTGGGCGTCTTTTGGCTGATATGATGATGATAATGATGATATGCTGAGTTATAGGGGTTTATGGATTTCATAAAGGGGGACGAAATTCACATTATTTTTGCGATAGGACGCACCATTTTGCGATAAGAAAAACCTTCTCCCATCACACATAAAGGCAATGCTTGTACAGTCCCTAATATTTCCCATAATTGACTATGATGATGTGTGTTACTATGACCTGAATGCAGATCTTCTCAATAACTAGACCGCCTTCTTAATAACTGCATTCTGCATGTTTCGTTTTCTCCTCCTCTGATCGTTATTTCTCCTCTACCGATCGTTATGTCTCCTGACAAAGTTTATTCTGTTTATTATGTATAATATGTATTTATTAATTATAATTTATTCTTGTATTTTTTTAGTTATTTTCGTGTTATCAATTGATTGATTGTGTATTACGTAATTAGGGTACGGGGCACGTGCCCCGGGCGACACCGTTAGGGGGCGCCAAATTCGAGCATGACAGACAAGTGCACCACCCAGCGCACCGCAACTTTGCAACAAATGAGACGCGCAACAATTATAATCTTTCTCTGAGGGTGGTGCACTGAGGAAATTACTGATTCGCGTAGGTTTAGGTCGTCAAACGGTCTGAGCGGGTTGTGAGTACTTGTGAGCGGGCGCAGTTGTATTCTACCAGGAGCTCGATGAGCGTTTCTGTGGTCTATTTTTTTAAGTTTTGCGGTGCCGGGCGTCTTGCTTCAACGCCGACGACGCCTGTGACACGACTTACTTTAACTTTTACCACAGTTTTGGCGCCTCTGTTGGATTGGCGCATTTTCGATCGATTTTTGATTAATATGTTTATTCTGCCTAAATTTTCGAGCTCGCTTCGCTCGCTCTTGCAACCTAGTAAAGTAACTCCTAAAGCAAAAATCCAACTTATCTCAGGCAGAGTGAATAAGGCTAATCAAAATAAATGTCTGACACGTACTAGTATATTTAAAAAAAAAACGGTTTTTTTTAAGAAAAAAAAAACGATTCGGGGTCAGGCGATAGGTTTTGCCCCGCCTCGAAAGATCCGTTCCGTTCTAGATCCGGGGCTGCCCCTACCAAATATCACTCAACGCGCTTAAAGAAGTTTTTCCTAAAAAAAAAAACTATGATACCTACAAAAAATTTCTACAGTCAAAGGCCGATTCTCTTGTACACCGAACTAAACTAACTACAATCACTAAAATTCCTTACTTTTGGCTATGAGAATCTTAAAGCCATTCTGACAAAAAAATCTCTAAATGAAAAAAATTTTTTGACACATCCAAAATCGAATTTGACAATCGCGTGACGACTCCACGTAGTACTTGTTTGCTCTACCCCGTGAATTTTTTTAGAGCCGGAGGCGCGCAGGGGTTGGCAGCCTCGACGTGTTTTATATGGAATTTTTCACTTTTTGTATGGAAAATATGAAAAATTATTACCAACATGTTGGGATATAGGGGTTTAAGGGTTTCCTAAAGGGGGTCGAAAATTTCATTATTTTTGCGGTGTTGGGGTTTTAGTTCATGCCAACTTACTTTATTCCACACGTTTTAAATCGTGTTTAAAAATAGTCAGATTTAGTTGGATACACCAAATTTTTAGGTGAAAAACGTCAAACTCAGAATAGCAAAATTGCCATTTTCACTAAACTAATAACTCAGTGCAATCTATTTTTAGTCTAGTTTAGAGGCATTTGTGACAAGAGAATCGGCACCAAAATATAACTAGCAGACCCGGTAGGCAGACGTTGTCATGCGACAACAGCGCCTCCCAACAGCGCGTCCAACTATAGCTAAGAACCATCCAAGTGACACAAAAAGAATTGAAAAAAAAACATCTAAATCAGTCAAGCCATTTAGCATAAGAAGAATTACAAACACACGCACACCGATATTTTATTTATTGCCAGGAATGTTCTTAAAAAACAAACAAAGTATTTAAAATAATATGCGGGTCAAAATATGGTAGGTAGTCGGCGTACAATTTCAGATTTGCCTACGATTCCTTCTCTTAGGACTAGGAATCTTAGGCAAAAAATGCGACATACGTGCGCATGTCTGCGCCTTTGTCTAGTCTTTGATCGTCGTTTTAGTGTAGTGCGCCACCGTTGCACGTTTTACGTATTGGAGAGTAGGGCGTTTAGCTCCGCCCACATGCACAAGGTCAGTGAGCCTACTATACACCTTAACTTAATTCAAACAATTTTATTCAACAATTTATGGAATTTTATTCAAACAGTTGTTTTACAACTGTTTCAATAAAATTCCATTATTATATTTTAGTCCGTGCTCAAATGTTGTATCTACTCGCAATCCTATCGTTAATCCTTATTTTACGAAAAGAAGAAATCTCGGAACGAAGTTATTATACAAGGTGGATACGACAATACAACAATAAATTAAACGGCGTGTCTCTAATGACGTTCCCATTCTGCATACAAAAATTCAATCGAATATATTCAATAGTTTAGTCAATATAGCTAGTAGAAGATTGGCAAAATCCATCGTCGGCTCGGATTATTCCATTAATCCACCTCAAAAAATCCACCCTAAAGTGGATACTCGGAAACGTATGTCCAAAAATCCACCCTAGGCCTAGTTGGATAAACGGAATTTATAGCGGGTTCTTTTTTTATTTTTTTATGGCACTATGAGTCTTGTTACTTGATGATTAAATAAATAATAATAATAGGCTTAGGGTAGACATGCTGTCTCTTTCTATCTTTTGTTTGTTACTGGTAAACAATGACAAAAGGGTTAAGGGGTAGAGCGGTGTTTCGCATTCCAAGCGTCGTCGTGCGCGCATCACTCACTCCTGAAGGCCTAGTGTGAGTTTCTTTTTAACCGACTTCAAAAGGAGGAGGTTCTCAATTCGTCTGTATGTTTTTTTTTTGTATGTTTGGTACGCGATTACTTCGCAAATTATGAATTGATTCTGATGATTCTTTTTTGTTTGGTAGGTCATACCTCAGAGGTGGTCCCATATAAATTTTATTAATTTTGCTTGGGTAGTTTTTGAGTTAGCTTCAATAATACGTACGTGTTTTTTACATAGCAGGTAGTGGTATTCGAATTAGTGCGGACTAGGTACCACAGCTAAAAAGTGAAAAATAAAAACCGACTTCCAAAAAATACACTACAAAGTCAAAAATAACTTCATTTTCGGAAGTCGGTGGCAATAAAACGAAAATCAAAACCAGACACCGACTTCCGAAAATAAAGTTATTTTTGTTATTTTTTTTTAGTTTTTGTCCATCTCGACTTTACGCATCGACCGCGTTCGGCGCTCCGATTGGTCCTTCGCTGGTGAAGGCCGGCCGGCTGCCAATCGGAGCGCCGAACATGGTCGATGCGTAAAGTCGAGATTGTTAAATGAAACTCACACTAGGCCATCTTGAATTGATTTTATGGACTACGTTTTACCGCAACTGACATACTGACATTTGCTCTGGGGGCCCACCACCATCTCTAAAAGCAGTATTATTTTAATATTACTTTAGTGTGGGAAAGAGATGAAGCTCTACAGGACGTATAGCACCGTCTCTTTCCCCCACTGAAGTAAGATTAAAATAATACTGCTTTTAGAGGTTGTGGTAGGCCCCCTGGTAATCAAACTGCTTGGTTTGTTATGAATTTTACATGAATTTTAAGGCATTCTAAAAATTAAACTATTCTTGATTAACTAAATTCAAACAATTTTATTCAACAATTTATGAAATTTTATTCAAACAGTTGTTTTACAACTGTTTCAATTAAATTCCATTATTATATTTTAGTCCGTGCTCAAATGTTGTATCTACTCGCAATCCTATCGTTAATCCTTATTTTACGAAAAGAAGAAATATACAAGGTGGAGACGACAATACAACAATAAATTAAACGGCGTGTCTCTAATGACGTTCCCATTCTGCATAAAAAAATTCAACCGAATATATTCAATAGTTTAGTCAATATAGCTAGTAGAAGATCGGCAAAATCCATAGTCGGCTCGGGTTATTCCGTTAATCCACCCCAAAAAATTCACCCTAAAGTGGATACTCGGAAACGTATGTCCGAAAATCCACCCTAGGCCTAGTTGGATAAACGGAATTTATAGGCTTAGAGTGGATCGGCATACACTACTATTTAATTTGTGTGAAAAAATAATTTTCCTTATTTCGATGCTAGGACTTATTTGACAGTTCCAAAATACTCTTAAGGTTTACTTTTCATACAATCTTTCAAGCCCTTATTTTTCGAAATGACTGAACCGATTTTAATGAAACTTCATACGCATATGTAGGATACAAAGGTCTAAAAACTTAGTTAGGAACATTTTCGAAAAAATAGTGTTACAGCCAAATTAGACCGATTTTTCATTTTCCATAGAAACAGAGATTTCCAGTTATCTGCTTTTAAATAAGACATTTTGAAAATGTTCTTAACTAAGTTTTTAGACCTTTGCATCCTGCATATGCGTATGAAGTTTCATTAAAATCGGTTCCGTCATTTCGAAAAATAAGGGCTTGAAAGTTTGTATGAAATGCCATACGACGTAAACCCTCTTGAGCCAGTTTTTTCATTTATAGTTTCATTGTAGTCTCCAAATTGTATAATTTGTCTCATTGTTTCCAGTAATTTTGCGTCCTCATAATCAAAGGGCGACCAAACCTACCGAAGGGATTGTACAGTCGTGGATCAAAGATCACCCTGAATTACGCCACGACCCCGCTAGCAACACGATATACTGTTCTAAATGTGAGAATAGTGTTATATGCAAGAAAAGCAATATCATGAGGCATATTGACGGACCGAAACACCAAGGTACTGCTATAGAAGTAAATGAAGCATTTTATCTTGATTTAATACAATTCCTTATATTGAGAATCATACCCTGGTCACGAGTAGGTAATGAGTAAATCAACTAGCGTTTTAAACATTTTTACTTATAATACCTTTTATTTCAGGCGACACAGGCCCAAAGAAAAATACCTTAATCGAAACATGCATATTTTAATACTAGCTTCTGTCCGCGACTTCGTCCGCGTGGAATAGTTACTTTGGGCTAACGCTAATAAAACCCCCGATTTTGAAACATTCTTCATTGGTACTCCGCTCCTATTGGTCATAGCGTGATGATATATAGTCTATAGCCTTACTCGATAAATGAGCTATCTAACACTGAAAGAATTCTTCAAATCGGACCAGTAGTTTCGGAGCCTATTCGGTACAAACAAACAAACAAACAAACAAAGAAATCTTTCCTCTTTATAATATTATAGTATAGATAAAACAAAGTGTTCACTTTGCACTAACTTGACTTTGTGCTGTCTTGTGGAACTTGTCCGCGGAAGCGACGGAACACCACGTCCTGCGGCCAAAAGTCTTCTTCCATGACGAGGGGCAGATAACAGTTCGGTACACGCACGACGAACGCCTTCAAGTTGACGTTCGGGCGCGACTAGTAACTGCACCCTCGGCGTGTACTTCCTCTTTTGGCCCACGTACTCCACGATGTCCTCCGCCTTAGTGGTGTAGTGCAGGCGGGAGATGTACACCAGTGTGGTCGGCTTTGCGGCACGCAGACTCACTATGGGGTCCTGAAGAGCTTTGCCGCAGCGGTTCTTGTTCGTTCGCGATCGGCGCTTCCTCCTTTGCACCGTCACGAAACCGTCATCATTATCAGCCCTATAAAAACATGACAAACATGACATGCCCTTAAATACATGTATTGTAATAGGGATGAAGCCTTGGTAAAAAAAAAGTAATTCTATTTAGTCCGTCAGTTAGATAATAAAAAAAAAATTGACACGTATTTTTTGCATTATCATATTAATAAAAAATGACTTGGATAAAACGCATTAAAGTTTGGGAGTGGGGGTCGCTATGTCACAAGTAAGTATAAAATCTACATACTCGTGACGTCATGGCACTCCCCCCGACCCTTGCTCGATAACGATGTGCCAGCCCGCGTTGTTGCTGAGCCTGTAGCTTTAAATTCCCCGACTAATAATAATAATATACATTTGATCCAGCCTGTCCCTCTTGCTGTCCTCCCGTTAGAAAACGCCCTAAGCCGAGTTTCGTACCCCACAGGGGGTGCCCTTGGCGAGCGTGCGCCTAGTTTGTAATTAGAATAGTTTATGCCCCTGGCTGGAGGCTTTAAGTTTTTAGGAGCTTAAGGCAGCCACAGGATCGATCGGTTAAGTAGTCATGGCCTCAGAGGCCAGCTACGAGATGCCTATATAAAAAAAAAAAAACGTCGTGGCACATTTTAACTCAATATATCGGCGTAATCTTTTGATTACGTAAAAAAAGAAAAAATACGTGTCCAATTAATAATCTAATTGACGGACAAAAAAATATATTTTAGTCATCATCCCTTTGTACAAAAATTTAAATAATTCCCGATGGATCGTTATTGAGGATATTTGCCTTTTTAGTTATATAATTATTAAATCTGATATGTAAATTACATTAGCTTCCGCGCGCCGTCGTTCAAACGAAGATAATTATGGTTAAACCTTTATTTTTTTTAAGCAATAAAAATCGTGCATACTCTTTTTTTTTAAATAGAAACAGGAAATTATTATAAAAGTCGTTTTAATTTATTAATTTTAGTTGTACTTATGTAATGTTCCGAACCCCGGGACATTAGTCTCGAAAAAATATTTTGTCGTAAGGCATCTCCACTTTGTCTCTGTTCTTTTTCCAACTTTAGATATTTCAGCTTACCTATTTACGATCACTGATGATCATAGTTTTACCTGCGTGGTCGACCGCAATTTTGGTTCAACTTACGTGCCGCGATCTGTACCAAGATGCTCCGGATGATAAGAGACGCTTATTTCTTTAAAAAAAAACATGTGGGGCAGTCTGGGACTGCCGATAGAAGTGAAAACTAAGTAACGCCATTTAACGAAAATGTCAGGAATTTATATGGCTTGCTGTCAGTACAAGAACAAAAGCTGTAGCTTTAATAAAAAAAAACAAAAAAAAAAACAGAGTGCGCTGTCAACAAAAAGTGCTCAACGCGCCTTCGGTGACGATGATGCGAGTTCCATGATTTTTGTTCAACCAAAGTGCAAAATGCGCCTAAAAAAAATTTCACTCAAAAATATTAAAATCACATTTTAATTACAGCTGGAAAATGGCCGTCAATCCGCGTGGCGTCCCTCGACTCCCTGCGAGGAGGCGAGCCCCCCCCCGGGCCCGGCCCCGCCGGCCCCGCCTCCCCCTCGGCCCTCATGCGCACGCGCCCCGACCTCACCATCGTGGCGGCGCGGCGGGCTGACAGGCCAGACGATGACGTCACCACGTGATGTCAACATGGCGGACAGAACTGATGTACCCGTGTTCAAGTGACAAGTGATTATTATGATACTGCTGCTCGGTTTTTCTTATTTTTTTGTTTAATTTTTTAATATGTTTCGTACAGTTAGATTGTGGGAACCTTGAACGGACTGTAGAAAGAGAAAGAATAGTTCGCGAACGCATCCATTCGTGGTCCAACTTCTGGCATATAATACGCCGTCTATACGAAGTCTTCATTTTCTACATTTAGGTTGAGATAACTTTACTTAGCACGTTCTTTGACTAAGGGGTCAACTACACTATCATATATTTTATGATTCCATATCTGTCAAATTCTATGATCATAGTTAAAAGATGCTGTTTTTCATAATTACATATTAACGTCATACTGAGGGCTAATTTGACAAATGAAACTGGACGCGATCATCATTTCTAAAACGCGTTCAAGAGCTGCCAATGTCAAAATTGTTAGGGAATATTGTATACTGACAACTCTTGAACGCGCTTAGATGTGCTGAACACGTTTAATTTCATTGGTGAAATCCGCATTTAATCAAAATGTTTGAATAACAATTTTTGAGGTTAAAGTAGATATGATCATATTTGTACGCTTGCTGTCAAATATGATCATAACATATGAATCATATGTAGTTTTTATACCGTTACTGGTTCTTTATATATAAACGACTCTTACATCATATATCATCATAGTTCTATGATAGTCTAATATGGCTCTTAGACATGTTCATGTCTGTATCATGGCACTTTAAGTTTGACAGTTGTGTGACAGTGACAGTGACAGTGACAGGAACAACGCTTAGTCAAAGTACATGCTAAGAAATGGTTATAGATTCGGCCTTAGACGACGATACGTTTCAATAATATCTGATATAATATTGTTATTTTAACTTTAACAGTTTCATATATAAAAAATTGTTTTCGTTTATTTTCCTAATATATATTTTTCCCGAAAAAAATGTTACTAAAACACGGGTCGAGTCCTAAATAATTAAAAGAGTTAAGCTATGACCAAACAATACCTAATACTTAGAAGAAAAACAACATTTTTCATACACTCTGAACTTTGTTATAAAAATAATAAACAAAGACGGATTTACTAATCTCAAAACATATTACCTATTACAGAATAAATGATTACTATAGTCTATTTTCATTTAAATATCCAAATATGTAAACATAATCACAATCATAAATCATGCTATGCTATCTCGACTATGTTCTTTGTGAATTTGTTGATGTTATTGGAAATTTAAATAAAAATTGACTATAATGTGCGTATGATATCTTGACTGACTATAGTTCTTACTTTATTCAATCAATCTGCCTAGCCTTGTCCCAACTATGCTGGGGTCAGCTTCCGGTCTAACCGGATGCAGTCAAATACCAGTATTTTACATGGAGCGACTGCCTATCTGACCTCCACAACCGTTACTGGGTAACACGATACGTCGCGGTAAAATTTTCCTAGGCACGGAGGAGTCTCTGTATGTAACCCATCCATAGACCGACTGCGGCAAGCGATGCGAGCGGATCCATAACGACAAGGTCAAACTAAAATAGCTAGCGAAACTTCGTAGATGTGATGGGAATCGATTTCTAAAAATTAAAAAGATTTGGAAGTTTTTTTTTGGGATCGACTGCCTGTAGAGTTTTGCTAGCTAATTTAACATTGTATATTTGAGCAGTGGTGGCCCAGTGGTAACGGCCCCGACTTACGAGTTGTAGGTCGTGCGTTCGAATTCAGACAGGCGCTTTGTGTAAATTATTTCATCACCACTGCTCTCAAAACGGTGAAGTGAAACATCGTGAGGAAACCGGCATGTCTTAGAATCAAAAATTCGAAGACATGTGACATCTACCAACCCGCACTGGGCCCGCGTGGTGGATTACAGCCCACTTCCTCTCGAAGAGAGGTGGTCTGTGTCCCAGCTGTGGGAATATACCTAAGCTGATTATTCGACAAATGGTCTGAACTATTTCAACTCTTTAAAAATATTCAGAAGAACTATAGCCAGTCAGAACAGTGTAATTAATATTTTAGTATAGAATAGGATGACTGAAGCTGGTGTCGAAGCGGGCTGTTGTTTCAAAGGCCTTTTATAGACAGACGCATAATCTCTTTTAGTTTCTAAAGTAGAATAGTTATTACACGATAAAAAATAGTTTAACCCATAACGGTTTAGCAGTTTTCTAGTTATAAGCACACATACAAACAAAATTTAAAACAACAGCCTGTATAAACCGGAAGACAGATAAAACAGGATACACATTTCCATAGATTAAAAAAATAATTAAACGAGTATTATAAAAAAAATAACTCAAATTGTAATTTAGAGTATATTATTATAGTTGTAATATATAATCATTTTTTATTAATATATTATTATTATAATTATAGATTTAGATATAAATATATAGTAGAGAAGTATATTAGATAATACATATAATATATATTTTTTATCACTCGCTATTTTCTAGAGGCCTTCTGAATGAAGACATTTGATAAGTAAAATAAACTAAAATACTTATACAGGATGTTTTAAAACTAAAACAAGCATAAAACAAAACATTCTATAGCCGATTTTGATAGTTAAATCTTCTCTGGCCATTTTTTACTGACTATAGCCCAAAGGCTACTGTGGCCTTATAGGGAATTGTAAAAACTACAATTTTCCCGTGCGATACTTATTATCTGCCTAGCGTTTTCTCAACTATGTTGTGGTCAGCTTCCAGTCTAACCGGGTCTGCAGAATACCAGTATTTTACTTGGAGCGACTGCCTTTCTGACCTCCACAACCCAGTTACTGGGTAATACGATACCCCTTGGTAAGACTGAATGTCAGACTTTCGGGCTTCTGACAACCCGTAACTACTGTCAAAGATCTGCGAATGACAGCCCCGAACTTGCCGAATTTAAATATAAAATGATCCAAAATCAGCGAACCTGTTCATGCTTGTTCTAAGTTTAAAATATCCTGTATAGCAACAGTTATGGGCACCATTATAACCAAAATTCCTCAACGGACTATTACTTTGATAATTTATCAATATATCGAATATATTCTCAAATATCGACAGCTCTAATTAGTACTGGCGCTTCTAACACCCAGCACAAATACAAACATTAATGCCCCATTACTAAATGGATCATTAACGCTAATGATTTCATTAACGAATCATTAAAATTGAGTCTACGAGTCAGCTCACACCGAGATGTGACGCGAAGTCTAGTCGGATGCAGCTGAATATTTTACATGGAGCGACTCCACAACCCAGTCACTGGGTAACACGACACCCCTTGGTAAGACTGGTAGTCAGACTTTTTGGGCTTCTAACTGCCCGTACCGACTGTCAAAGATCTACAAATAACAGCCGGGACCAACGGCTTAGCGTGCTTTCCGAGGCACTGAGGGGTCACCCATTCACAGACCAACAGCGGCAAGCGTAGGTTAACGTGATAACTCGACCCGTGCGGCTGTTATTAGCCACTAGCCCCTCGCCTGTTTCTCCACCTGGCCTGTTTGTCACTGTCATAGTCAATACTCTCTACCAGTTAAATAAAAAAATTATAGGATCTGTATGACGTCAACATGTATCCGATTCCACACACATATATACAAGGTTATTGGTAAAACACCAGCAACCTCTTAAGGGGTCATTATACTCATCATTATGAAAAACTTTTACGATGGGCGCAAAGCTGAAATCGCTAAAATATATCTGCTGCCCCATACATTTATGTTCGCATAAACCAGTAAAAATGTTGGGAACAGCTGATTTTGTTTTCTCGATTTCAGGTTTGGTCCCATAGTAAAAGTTGTTCATAATGATGAGTATAATGACCCCTTAAGAGGTTGTTGGTGTTTTACCAATAACCCAGTATAAGCTCACGCCTTCATCCCATGGGGGTAGGCAGGAACTACAGAACGTCACCTGCTACGATCCTTACAAACTCCTTTTGCCTCGTTTACGTTCATACATCTGGTCAACGTATCCGTCGTGGTCCTGTCTGGTTAATGCATCCAATATGAATCCTCTAGAAGCGCTAGTGTTAATCCTAAAAGCTGAAAAACTAAAACAATCGTATATTTCCTCTGTAGAGCGAAAAATAAATAATATTATACAAGAAAAAGTAATATATATTTGTATATGATAAATGGTTAGCTGTCAAATCCATGAAAAACCGTCGTTTAGCGTAATTTTAAGTATGTATAAGTTGTAGATATATTGCGAATATATAAAAAATAATATATATTTATAAACTCCCTTGTTCCTCTGCAGTAGATAAATTATTATTATTATGCTAAGTTTTGTGTTAACGGGTAGCAATATAATTCTGACAAAATATTTACTGTATTCCATTACGAATTTTTTATATGCAAATCGGTCTAAACTGATTTTTATTCAAAAACTAAATATTTTATTTCACATAAACCTATATGGGCACTTATTAAACGTCAGGGGGCCTACCACCACCTCTAAAAGCAGTATTATTTTAATATTACTTTAGTGTGGGAAAAAGATGAAGCTCTACAGGTCGTATAGCACCATCTCTTTCCCCCACTGAAGTAAGATTAAAATAATACTGCATTTAGTGGTTGTGGTAGGCCCCCAGAAATGCTCGTCCTTTCTCTGTATGAAAAAAGACTTGTATCCTGCATAAGGAAAATTGAAGTCTGTATATTGTATAACAATTCTGTTTTTGATAACATTTCGTTGTTTATCAAAATTATTATCATATTTGAAGTATTTTGCTGCCCGCTAACATGCATTTGGCAAATTATGAAAGTTATTAACATTAATTAATTATTATTATTTGTTAAGATTTACTATCGCTTCATGACGTGTAAAGAGAAAAATTCATTAAATTACTGTTTGTGTGTATTATTCAAGAATATATTTAAAAGATCGATAGTTAATTGACTCAGTCGTGACTTTGCGGAAATCCATTATAAAATACAATAGACGATGTATATTTAGTAACTTAATCCGCTTAACTGTTCTTAAAGAGTCTTAGAGAACCCTGTAAGAAATCGACACGTGTTTCGCCTCTCAACGAGGCATCCTCAGGATGACGATTGACTTGTTGCGACTCGGTTGACGGGCTGTTGTAGCTCACTTTGCGTTCGGCTCTTGTCGTGGCAACGCGTTGTGTCCGAGTTCGCGCGTTGTCCCTGTTAGTGAAATTTTGTATATTTTTGAATAATGCAAACAAATCATACTCATTTCTTTTGATATATCACTAACTAATGATTAAATGTATACAGTGACGTATATACATATATTCATAAATTGTTACCAGGTGCCAAAATTATAGTTGACGCCTTTTAGCATAGCAATACAGGTCATCGCCTTTTGCCTAGATATCTCTCCGTAGGAACCCAGACAATACACTATAATTATAAATGGTTTTTCGTTATTAGAACATGTTAAAGATCACAATAGATATTGATTCAGGACGTTAACGGAATTTAATTCAGTTTTTTTAATTAAAAATGCTAGAAAATGTATATGGGTCAGTGACCGCTATTGCCACGCTAAAATGAGACAACTTTAGCAATTCTAAAGACAAAATTGACGGAAATTGCTTGCATCTGGAAAAGTCAATAATATTTTAGATATAAATGTCACTGTATATAATTATACTTTTGTATGAAATGGTCAATTTTATGGCATTTTTTGTTATGAGATTATACGAAGGAAGTACTATTTTCAGAGTAAGTTTACTGACATAGATTTCATCTTAGACCATTCATTTATCTTCACTTCGGTGGCGCACGGACTGACGTCGTGGATAGAGTATGGTATAGATAGATTAGCTGTCAGCGTATACCTTTAAGTTGGCGAGTCTTTGACAGTCACTTGTAAACTGGGTCTATAGTTTGTTCTGCGCCTCAGGAATGCGCGGCGTGGTGGTGTCGGTCAAATCTAATGTAGTCGAGTAATATTTTGTAAAGAAAACGTACCACGGCAACCGTTTTGTTGGGCCCCGATATCAGTAAGTTTGCATACGCGAAGGAGATAGAGATGACATATATTTCTGTCTCGTTTACTCTTAAAAATAAGACAATTTTCGGTCGGTTTGGTGACTATAAGTGTCTACGACATAAAAAGCAAGAGAGGGAACACTATAGGGTACTCTTTCTAATTTATAGGATGTTTCATATGCAAGAAAGAGACATAATGTACAGTTTTTCTTTTTTTTTGTGTAGCTCTATGTTAGTAAGTCTTCTGAGGGTATAAAATACTGTTTTTTTGACGAATATATTTTTGCTTTAATTGATCATTTTATACTCAAGTACCTACTCTGACCCACCCTAATGAAATTGTATTATAATTATGAAGAACGATCATTATTTTTTATAATTTATCCAAATCAATTGGATGTCTTGTACCAAATTGTCATTGTACTATTATTTATATTATTAAATAATTAAATATGCTAAGTTTTTGTTATCAGACTCATAGGCTAGTTCTAGTATTTATTAAGAAAAGTTTTTTTTATTAATATTATTATGTAGTGGAGTTTTTTTTTCAAACATTGTTAGTATTTTCTATGGTTTAGTTAGAAAACTCATTATTTTTTAGAATTATATTGTTATTGTAAGTCGTTGTCACAATTGGTTCTGTGTGTTTGTTGCCAATTTTGGAGTATTTGCTTGATATTCTGAATATAATTTTTATTAAAAATATATTGAATAAAATTACTTTTTATGAAATGAAATCAAGACTTTACAATGTTGCAAAAATACTCATTTTAAATGCAGCACAATCTGTGGCAGAACATATTAGGTGATTATGAACTTAATATGTTGTGAAATTGGGTTATTTAGCATATTTTTAAAGTTAATCATTGTGTGAGTTTTGTATTAACGAAGAATATAAATATTTGACGAGAAAAAATTTAAAAAATAATTTAATTTTTGCAAAAAAAAAAAATTGACTTGCTTAACTATATTCAGTTTTGACGTAAATTGTTAAAATGATAGAAGCAATTTATGTATTTTTTCTGTAGCTTTATCAGCCTATAATGTTCCCACTGCTGGGACACAGGCGTCCTCTCGATGAGTGGGTATGGGCCGTAATCCACCACGCGGGCCCAGTGCAACTTGGTAGATGGCACATGTCTTCGCTTATTTTTATGTGCATGTTTAGAATTAAACAAGCAAATATTCCTAAACGGTGAAAAAGGGCGAAATACGTTGCTAGTGTAATCGTTGTTTTTATAAAAATGTTATCTAAAAAACTTTCAATAAACTTGAAATAATTAGGTAACAACATTTAATAAATATTTTACTTGTTTTTTAATCACGAAAATATTGTTATTTCTTATATTTGGTTAACCATATTGGTAATTAAAATGAATTAGTTAGATCTGTTAAAATATTTTAATGAAATCTAGACTCTGAAAAGATTAAATTAAAAAATTGTGTCCTTGAGATTGTAACTTTGAAAATAAATATTATATTCACTGCCGGAATCATGGGCCTATGATAAAATAGGTGTAATTTAAATCATCTATTAAGAGGCCGGACATAATTAAAAGAAAAGTTTTTTTACTAATATTTGTTAATTTTTTTTCTCGTTTTTCAATCTCATCGACACAAAAATATATTGTTTTTTTGTATTTCAATTATTATCATCAATGCAAAGACGCGCTGTTCCTAACTAATTTCTCTAGTTTATTTTGAAAATACATATCTTTATTCTGATGTGTATTATAAATCACTAACTTCTTCAAGTGCAATTTGCGCTCTTTTTGAACTGTTGACGACGCTGAATCGGGCATACTCGCCTCCAGTCGGTCGATAACGCTGTTTCGCGTATTCTCGGGATTTGTCACTTTCCTTCATGCTGTCGGACTGTTTCCCGGCAAATTATATATTTTGGTAAATAAATAAAAAAAAGTTTCGAAACAGCGCGTACCACATTATAATTTTACTTTATGTTTCATTTTCTCTGAGTAGCCCATGTTTTGTCAAAGTATGTTACGCCCTGAATGCAATAAATTTAGTTTAAATATGTATTTGTCATATTATTATATATAAATGTATTCGTTTTGTTATTGCGTTGCCGCCATCATAACAAAACATAACTGTTTAGGAAATTTAATAAAAATAAAAAGTTAATCAATTTTAATTGTTTTATTTTAATAAAAATTTATTACTCACCCATAAATTATGTTGATTTGTAATAGGTAACATTAGGTATACACTGTTAAAATATTAGTTAACTACCTGCGCTTCGATCCTGTAGGAATATTGGGATAAAAAGTATACCTATGACCTGTACCCTAATTACGTAATGCACGATCAATAATAAATTGAAATGAATTGAAACAGATTGCTAATGGACTAGCAATCTGTTTCAATTCATTTCAATTTATTATTGATCGTGCATTACGTAATTAGGCTGCTATTTCAGATCATGGTCAACCCATGTGCCAAATTTCATCCAAATCCGTTCAGCCGTTTTAGCGTGAAAGCGTAACAAAGTCACTTTCGCATTTATAATATTAGTTAGAATTCAGTAAAAAAAATACAAATTACATAAATGTTACCAACATTTATGTAATTTGTATTTTTTTTACACTGTTACAATTCGATAGTAAAATAGTTATTTGTGTTACATGGGGACAAAGTAATATTTTGTTCTTCCAGGGCGTTATTTTGAATTCAGAGCTAAGCGAAGGATTCTAAAGTAGAATCCCGAGGTTAGCGAGGAATTCAATATACGCCGCCCGAGAACAAAATATTTTGTCCCCGAGTGATACACACTACTTTTCATCACTACCTATGAGAAAAATAAAAAGCTACGTACTCGATTTTTTTTACATTTAACCTTCACGCGAGCGCCTCCAACCTAACTACACAAATAAGTACGCTATCAAAAGCACGGAGTGGACCAATCAGAAGAGAGAAACCCCAAACTCCCTAGGGAGCAAAGTTGAATTTTGCTCCCGCTATCCTCTATAGGCAATTGTCGTTTTTCGAATAGGTGTGATGAAAAAAGTATTCTAGATATCTTAATCAATGTTATTAACTATCTGTCTGCCTCATCCGAATCCTATTAATAGCATAACATAATGATTGAATACTATCGTTTCATGCATGCCTAGCTAGTACTTTTTGTTAGGTTACGCCTCAGAAATTGTGCACAACGTCTAATGATTAAAATACTATCTTGAATTCATGCAAGCCTAGTACTTTTTGTTCGGTCACTGCTTTTTGTTAGGCTACTGCTCCGAAATTGTGCACAACGTCTAATGATTGAAATACTATCTTGAATACATGCAAGCCTAGTACTTTTTGTTAGGCTACTGCTCCGAAATTGTGCACAACGTCTAATGATTGAAATACTATCTTGAATTCATGCAAGCCTAGTACTTTTTGTTGCACACGTATCAGGAACCGATGACAATACAATTATTTAGTATCTTGGAGCTGATCTAATGATAGAGCCAGAAGGTGGATAGTGGAACTCTTCAGCAACTTGTAGTAAGCCCCTCGAGTTTGGGCTCATATGATTTGGTTTGACGAGTCCAATATATTGCACTTGGTGTCGAGGGTCTGATGATGGAACTAGGAGGTGGAGAGTGGAACTCTTCAGTGGCTACTAGTTAACCCCTGAAGTTTGGGCTCATATGATTCGGTTTGACGAATCCAATATATTGCACTTAGTATCGAGGGTCTGATGATTGAACCAGGAGGTGGAGAGTGGAACTCTTCAATAAACCGGGCAAGTCATAACTTCGTTGACTTAAAGCCTTATTAACAAATGAAGAATATACTAAAGTACAAAATAAAATGATTATAAAAAACAAAAAAAAAACGTGCTGTTTATACGAACTAATAATTATAAAATAATTAAATTGAATTATTGTACTCGTTACGATATAAGTACCAATGCAGCTTGTCACTTCTTTTTTATCCAATTATTAAATCAAAAAGCGTGGAGCGCTTTGTTTAAATTAATTATAAGTACACACAGCTAAAAAGCGCTATTGCATTGCACTATGCTGTTTTTGGTATTCGTTATTTTTTAATGAAGATTTAGTAGCCTACTTCAGCGTTCATCATTGAAGCAATATCTTGATAGATATTTATTCAGGCCAGTCCATTGAGACGATTCGATTTTATTTTAATTCAATCGTTTGTTGGGGGCACGTTCCCCTGGATATGAGGAACAGTGTGTAAAGCTCACTCATCCTCTATAGAAAAGGGAGGATCCTCCGGCCAGACGGGTGTCTTGTCTGGTGGTGCGAATTGCCCAACAATTGATGTCGGAAGGTCGTATACGTACTCATACATACATAAACTCACGCCTTCTTCCCATAGGGATAGGCAGAAACTACAGAACGCCACCTGCTACGATCCTTCCATACTCCTTTTGCCTCGTTTACGTTCATACACGCACGCCGGTCGCGAGTACTACGCACCTGTCCTACTTTTTTTTTTTTTTTTTGTGTTGGCATCTCGCAGTTGACCTCAGAGGAGGTCGTAGCTGCTTAACCGGACTATCCTGTGGCTGCCTTAAGCTACTAACTCAAAGCCTCCAGCCAGGGACCTGTCCTACATACGTGTCTACGTATATGTAGTCGTTGCACGGTTAACTTTGCTTGCGCGATGCAGAATTTGTGTGACGTCAGGTGTTTGATGCGTAGTTCAAATGTGGCGTAGGTGCTGCCACAGATTATTTATTTGTCAAAAGTCTCACACAAGTAGTACGTGTGTGTGATGTATTCGCTGATTACCTATTTATAAACTACTTAATACATTTTTGATGCGGTTTTCACCGCTGGTAAGAATGAAGCGGTCCTTCCCCGTAGTCAAACCATTTTGTCCAACTGATTTGACCACAAGGAAATTTGAAGCACGGATAAAGGAAAGGTATTTAAAATAAAATCAAAAGTACAGTAAATAAAAAAATATAATGACAAATTAGTTGACAAAATTTCAAATATTTACAAATACCAACCATTTTCACAGATATACCAATAAATTAGATTTAACACAAATAACTTTCATAGAATGGATACATGTTTTTAATGTTTTCTTTTGAAAATAATAAACATTATGTACCAAGGTTTGCTAGTAAGACTTGAATTTCGAAAATCACTCTTATTGGTACGAGATAAAGACGTTTTCAAGGTTTTTCACGTGCTGTTAAACTGTACATAAGAATATTATCATCAAAAACAGTTACATATTTCTTTTTTTACATTTTTACGTCAATTGTTGGATAGGTTCACAAAATGACATCATAACAAAAATCGATTCACAACAGAATTATACGTCAACATATCGAAAAAACTAAATTTTATTTAGAAAATTATGACAATTTAACTCCCATACTAATATTTTTTTTTAACATAGGCGAAAGAATTGAATTTGCCAGTAAGTATAAAGGTTTATTATGCGATCAATATAAGAATGAAAAAAAGAGACACCTATACAGCACGGACTTAAAATAAATCTATATTATTAAGATTAAATTAACTCTTTTACCAGACTGCGGCGAACCTCAAAAAGAATGTAATGTTTTTAAGGAGTACCTGCTAAATTAAGGGTTGCACTTTAGCAAAGTGTTAAGGAAAATATTAATACATACATTCTTATTTTGACTGCATAATACAGGGTCAAATGAAACTAGCTAGCGAAACTATTTGGGAATTATCTAAACATGATAAAATGAAAAAATATACTGATTGTAGGCCGTGCGCCGGACGCGTTTTCGTACGAATTTTACTCGTTCGAACACGCACGAACAATCGCGACCTTCCAAGTACTAAGGGAGCGCGCAAACTGAGTGAGAGTCGTACGTATAGTTCCGAACCTCCGAAAAAAATCTCAACTTGTAGGGATTTTTCGTGCGTTCAATGCGATATTACTGGAACACTATTTGATGGAGAAAAACGTATTCAGTGTTCGCACTTTATTCGTGCGAGCACGATCATACGTTTACGTACGACACAAATTGGTGTCAAAATTACGCGCGGCCTCATACTTGAAGTAATTACTTACAATAGCGGCAGTCATCAACCCCAATAACAAAAAATCGGGCAGTCTTTGGGGACTGCCAGTGCCATGATTTTTGTTCACCCAAAAAGTGCTCAACGCGCCTAAAGAAGTTTTCACTTCAAAATAATTGTTTTCTTCTTTTTATTGTTTAAATATACCCATCATGTCTGCGGAGTTTCGCTAGGTAATTTAATATGACCCTGTATATTTTGTTAAAAACGACCACTAACCCTAATAAGTTCAACATCTTTTCTAGACATTTGTGACAATTTCTAATACAACAGTGCAGTATTTTAATATTAACAAGATGATAAAGCATTTTGACAGAAAATAACTCTTATATTCGCGACACTAGTCTTACCAAGGGGTATCGTGTTACCCAGTTACTGGGTTGTGGAGGTCAGATAGGCAGTCGCTCCATGTAAAATACTGGTATTCAGCTGCATCCGGTTGGACTGGAAGCTGACCTCAACATAGTTAGGAAGAGGCAAGATGGCCAGTTATGTTTTGAGCATTTTGTTAATATTATTATTAGTTGTCTAACAGACGTATAACACGAATAACATTTATTATAATGTGGTCCAGTGCAGTCTAAAAGATGCAAACAAGACAAGTGCAAAAATATTTTAGTTCTAGTAATTTTTTTTCTTTACATTTTTCTTAAAAATTCAACATTTACTACATGTACTTACAACCGCCTTTAGCTATTAATATATTATTTATAAATGTATTTATATGAATTTTTTTTTCATTAAAAATATATTTTATTTTAGAAGCACGATACATTTGACGATTGGACTTGAAAAGCGAGTTTTGTATACAGGACGTTAAAATATTGCGATATAATTTCATTGAAAGGCATATACAGGTCACTCAACATACCATATTTATTTCAGAAATCCACAATATGCTAAAAAGAAAAAAGCATTTTAATGATTTTTTTTTTCCAAACATTATTGCAGACGATAGTTATCAAACACCCTGTATTTAATAAAATGGCTACCCATTATAATATTCATTCGCACTTTGGAAATATCTTTGCCCTAGGTACATACGCCCGGTGAACCATGGCCAGTCTGAACATAGGGTTTGCGAACTTTCGCGCATGTCCTCTCACCCACACTCGCCTCGTATCAGCATTTGGTTCCAAAAAAATATTATTGCGCAGCCTTCTGCGCGAATCTCAGACTAGCCATGATTCGGTCGTATTGTAAAGGAAAATACAGGTATCCCTTTTATTATTTATAAATCGTATTAGTATATTTTGCTAAAAATATATATTATTTATTCGTTGCAGTCTAATCGTAGCATAAGTCTGTCTCACTCACACATTGTCACAAACTGCGTAGGGTGGCGAACACAATTATCGTCCGTGGCCAAGAAATTATTTTTTTAATGTAATATGTTTTGAGACACAGTCGATAATTGCGTATGTCATGCCTAGTATAACATCATAGCACTTGTAACTACAAACCAGTTTTATTAAGTATTTTAACTTACTTTACAGCATATTATTATGAAAATTCCTTTAAAATGTCCTTTTATACCAGACGGAAATATGACAAGCGTTTTTTTTCCGCATGCGGTTAAAAAAATTATCTGCTATGTAGTTTCAAAGTGCTGTATTCGTCAAATAAACTTTATTTTACTGTAAAACATTTGTATTATCAGCTTAAACACAGATCTAAAATACTTAATTTAAAGATTCGAGTACTCGAGCGCTATTATTTATGAAAAACTATTAAAAATTTCGTTTTTCTTTCAAGAACTACCCATTTTTTATTATGAAGACTTTATTCCTCACAGATTTTCATTTCCTATAATGTTAGCGACTGAAGTACTCTTAAAAACCCTGGACATAAAAATAAATAAATGATAGATACATGGGTAAAGCCAGATTGGGGTGACTCACCTTATTATGGTAATACCGTCATTGACCACGTTAAAATTTACCATATACATCCAGAATTCTGGAAACTGACCCGAATCGGACCATTCAGGGCGAAAATTTACCATCTAGGAATTACGGCTGGCCGAAAATCCACATCCGGAAATTCCGGATGACCAAAAATCCATATCCGACAATTCCGGATGGCCAAAAATCCACATACGAAAATTCCGAACGCGATGTTCTGTGATGAAAAATGAGACTTCCGTGAGGTCTTGTCTCAATAAATTTTTATTTCCAGATTATTCGGGACGGAGATGATACATTTAAAAATGGCCTTTTCTCCTCATTCTGGCTTCATCCATGGATGGAATGGAGGCGTCGGCTTTGTATTAACATTTTTACTTATAATCCCACTACATTATTTATTTATAATATTTATATTTAAAAAGTTCTTAACGCCATGGATTGAACATAAAAAAAAATGTGCTTTTAACCTATGGAGCAATGGATGAGGAGGATTTTTCCTTTTTTTTGTGATTAAAAGTGTGTTACGCAATTGGAGTGCTAATTGTATTAATTATTATTTGTACCCCTTTGCAAAAAAAAAAAAAACTTCGCGTTAAAAAAAAAGCGCCCGAATTTAGCCGATCTAACTTACGCCCGAATTTAGCCGATCTCTAGGCTCTGCTAACTCTCGCGCATGTTCTCTCACTTACACTCGCCTCATGTCACCATTTGGGTCCTAAAAAATGTTACTGCGCAGCCTTTTGCACAAAAATCGGAACTGCCAAGTTACATCGGCCGTATTTTAACAGGTCAACTTATACTGGAAGTGATCAGCTTTATTTTAATTTTTTTTTACCAATTTTTTATAAATTTTTCGTATCCAATCCACGGTCATTAATCACCATTTAGTTTAGAGGTGACATGTAGGTGATATCATCCCAAGGGTGGCGGTATAAAGGTTGCTTCATACGCTTCTGGTCGAGGTAATGGCCTACCAGACCGATGGTGCGGCCCAACACGAAGAGAGCGTTGATTGAGCCCATTGCGATGTAGTTGTTGCCTTCCTCCCTGTTAGACAAAAAAAGGCATTTAGTATCTTGTAATTTTTACATAACATAAAATTACAGATTTGCCATACAAAATCTGTCAAAAACTCACAATGGAGAGACCATTGTGACGTTTGTAAATTAGTAGACTTGGCCCCCTGGTGGTAGTGACCACTTACTACCAGTTGGCAGTGACCACTTACTACCAGTTGGCAGTGACCACTTACTACCAGTTGGCAGTGACTACTTACTACTAGTAGGCAGTGACCACACACATTCTGGTGGCAGTGACCACTTACTACCAGTTGGCAGTGACCATAAATATTCTGGTGGCAGTGACCATTCACTACCAGGTGGTAGTGACCACTTACTACTAGTTAGTAGTGACCATAAACATTCTGGTGGCAATGGCCACCCACTACCAGGTCCACAAACATTGTGAAGGCAGATACCATTCAACACCAGTTGGTAGTGACCACAAATATTCTGGTGGCAGCAACCACTCACTATCAGGTGGTAGTGACCACAAACATTCTGGTGGCAGTGACCACATATTACTAGAAGGCAGTGACTACAAACAATCCGGTGGCAGTGACCACAAATATTCTGGTGGCAGTGACCACACACATTTTGGTGGCAGTGACCACTTACCACCAGGCGATAAGGACTGTTAACATTCAGGTGGCGGTGCCTACGAGCCCTAGCGCGCTACTCACTGCGTGAACAGCTGACAGTGCCGGAACATGTCGACCATGGCGGCGGCCACGATGCCGTCCACGTTGAGGATGAGGTTGGGCTTCTTGCGCGTCGTGATGGCCTCCACGTCCAGCGCGTAGCGCGTCACGGGCCACGCGGGCCAGCGGGACGTCACGTAGGCCTTCAGCTCGCGCACGCGCGAGTCGGGATTATTTATTGATTTTACTCTGTGGGAGAGAAAACGGATTTTAAACATTGTATCTAAAGTAATGTACAAAGTGTACCAGAAAGATCTGATGAAATTGAATGGTGTATTATAGACTTGTAGGTAGAGTAAAGTGTGTGTATGAGGGTTTACTCTGCGTTCGGCGCTTGTCGTGACAACACGTCGTGTCCGGGTTCGCAACAAGTCAATCGTCATCCTGAGGATGCCTCGTTGAGAGGTGACACACGTGTCGATTTCTTACAGGGTTCTTTATGACTCAGAACAGTTAAGCGGATTGGTTACTAATTATACGAAATCTATTGTATTTTATCTATTTACCATTTTAGTTATTTATGCAAATGTTGTATAAACACTCATGTGATACTATTATCACACTCGACTTTGCCTCGTGTATAAACTCACATTCGTGTTTTAATACCTAATTATAACAGTTGCATACAAGACTTTATCTACACCCATGATATGAATCCTCTATAAACAACAAAGTAATAAATTTTAGCAATACTAATATCGAACAAAAATGGCGGGATACAACCTAAATGCGAACGTTTTTTTTTTTTTAAGAACGGCACTGTGGTAGTTCTTTTTTTGAAATACATAAAGATACCATCAATGAGAATGTAGGTAATGTAGTAATGTTATGAAATTTAGTACATTATAACACCCGTTTGGATGTTATTATAGTTACTATGACACTGGCTGTTTTAATGTTGGCAATAAGATAACCGTTTCAGAAACTTTTAGAGGATAGAGGATTTATAGCAACATCATCATCAGCCTATTAATGTTCCCACTGCTGGGACACAGGCCTCCTCTCTGTGAGAGGGAGTGGGCCGTAATCTAGTGCGGGTTGATAGATGTCACATGTCTTCGAATTTTTGGTTCTGGGACATGCCGGTTTCCTCACGATGTTTTCCTTCACCGTTTTGAGAGCAGTGATGATGAAATTATTTACACAAAGTAAAGCGCCTGCTTTGGGTTCGAACCCACGACCTAACTCGTAAGTCGAGGCCGTTGCCACTAGGCCATCACTGCTTTTTATTTATAGCATGGGCGTAGATAAACATTTAAAAATAAGTCTAAAGTGCAGTGATTTCAACAATATGACATAATAACAGTCGTTATTTGTCTAATGCTGTAATAAAAGCAGTATATATGCTGTCCACCGACCTGTGCCCGATGCCCATGATGAGCTCTCCCCGCGCCCGCTTGTCGTTGACGAACTCCTGCGGGTGCTGCCCGCGGTCGTACGCGGCGCAGAAGTCCAGCGCCGCGCGGTCCAGCGCGCCGCCGAAGCGGTCGCCCTAGAGAAATACGTGGTTAGTAAGGTGTTACAATTATAATCATTTATTTTATTTTATTTATTCAGGGACAATAAACAGCTACAATATGTGTTGGTGCAGAGAAAAATAACACAAAATATTAACAATATTGCAGCCCACTACATTGTCCGCATATTAACAAGAAAATATGATAATGATTGCCACTAGATAGGTAATAAATAATTAATTAATTACATCACATTAATAAGAATTAATTACATCATGCATAATAGGGATTCTAATTGAATGATTGCTTAACAACACATTTACATAACACTAAAAACAAATATATAATAAAATCTAGACAAGCTTACTTTGATAACATTACATTCCTAATAATATTATTTTGCAATATCTACCGATTTAGAGGTCCTACAGATATAATAGTGGTTTCGTTCGACAGCTACAAAAGTAGGCAATCAGTTGACACTAAAAGGGTTATCAAAATCTCCCATTAAATGCTTGAAACTTATAAAGTATGAAAAAATTGGTTGTTTTTTTTTACTTAACCATTTCAAAATAGTAGGGGCAAAACGCTTTATTATGTTGAATTTGTCGATAAAATTGACCATATTGGGGGGGACCAGACGGTAAACTCTAATTGCGTGATGCAGGACTTGTGTGACGTCAGGTCTTGCGTAGTTCGCATGTAGACGTCGCCACACATACAAAAAATATTTCTTATAATTCTCTTTATTATATTAGTTTAGAAGAATTAACTTACAATGGTCAACAGTCCGCTGACTACAGAGGATATGAGATCCTTGCCGGCCCTCGCGGTGACCATAGTGTTGTGTGCGCCGGACACTGCGGGCCCGTGGTCGGCGGTGACTATTAGTACGAGCTCGAAGAATTTCGACGCCCATTCTGGGAGTTCGCGTTGGAACCTGTAAGGAGGAAAGATATTTAATTAATTCATTTACTAAAGGAAAAATAAATAAAGGGAGGAGCTCGTGGCTAAGTAATAACAAGCCGCACGAGTCGATCCATCAGGTTAAGCTACGCTTGCTGGGGTTGGTCAGTGGATGGGTGACCATCTTCACATACCGAGACTCCTCCGTGCCTCGGAAAGCACGTTGAGCCGTTGGTCCCGGCTGTCATTCGTGGATCTTTGACAGTCGTTACGAGTCGTCAGAAGCCCGAAAGTCTGACACCAGTCTTACCAAGTGGTATCGTATTACCCAGTTACTGGGTTGTGGAGGTCAGATAGGCAGTCGCTTCATGTAAAATACTGGTATTGAGCTGCATCCGGTTAGACTGGAAGCCGACCCTAAAATAGTTTGATAAACGCTAGGCAGATATGATTGCTTACCATAACAAGCTGATGGTGCCGCCGACTCCCAGCTGCCTCTCCAGCACTTGGCTGATGGGTACTCCGCAGTACGACAGTTCATTTCCTCTCTCATCGCAGATTGTGCTGATGAAGGCGGCTGGTTTCCTGATGATACCCAGTTTCTGGAAGATGGAGAGGAATTTTAAAAGAAGTTTTCAATTATATTGTTGACCTACCTCAGTTTCAGAAAGTCTAAAAATGCTAGAATCCGGCTTACAAAAGGGTTGTCATAATCAGCCTATTAATGTTCCCACTGCTGGGACACAGGCCTCCTCTCTGTGAGAGGGAGTGGGCCGTAATCTACCACGCGGGCCCAGTGCGGGTTGGTAGATGTCACATGTCTTCGAATTTTTGGTTCTAAGACATGCCGGTTTCCTCACGATGTTTTCCTTCACCGTTTTGAGAGCAGTGGTGAGGAAATAACTTACACAGAGTCGCAAATCAAGGCTTTTATGTATACATTTATCACAGATAATATAATACTACGTACAGATACCCAATCCCATACAAAGAAATGCGACCTCCCTAAGTCGGGCTATTGTCTGGCTACAGCATAAATGTGGTACAGTGATGTAAAACGCCATCTATTGCAAAGAGCCCTAAACAAAAAGGTTTTAACTTTTTTTGTTGAAAATACGAGATTTATGAGTTACAATAGATAAATCAGCATTAAACAAGGAAGTTTTGATTTTTACTAATCTTACTTCAGTCAAAATCTTCCGTTTATCGTTTTTTAGTGACTGTTAATTTCATAATTGTTACCTATGCTGCCATCTATGATATTTTTTCAAGACTAATTATAATTTGTTCGATTTGGTACCCCATGACATTTATATTGAATAGACTTTTCAGAAAATGTACGAGAGTGAAGGTACTTACTCTCGCCCAGTCGTAGTCCATGGGTACTTTGGGAGGCTCCACCTCCTCCTTCACGAGGATCTTACCTTCCTTCACCAGTTTCGAGTACACCTGTTTGACACAAATATTTCATAAATAAAAGGTAAATATATGATAGATATATTTTATCCATGTATGGTTGACCAGATATCTTCTATCTATATAAGATCCCACTAAAATAGATGGACAAACTTTTAGTAATCATTCAGACCACCAAAATAAGGACAATGGTAAAAATAATAATAAGAAAAACGCATTAGATACAAGAAAAATAAAACAGTTAACGAAAATACAGTAAGAATGTTGGTTACCCAATGCCATTTATTATTTTAGGTCAAATAAAATCCCTTTTTTTCCTTGGATATCTTTGGTTAGACGTACTGAACGCTGTTAAAATTTGTCCATCCTTTTTAATGGGACACGGCATCACGCGTGAACGGCTGGATCAATTTCAAACATTATTTTTTTGTTGTGTTTGTTATTGTAAGGAGAAGGTTCTTAAGATAGGTAGGTATGTAAGTAGGTAGGTAGGTACATAGGAAGATAGGGTAGGTAGGTAGGTACGGCAGGTAGGGTAGGTAGGTATGTACGGCAGGTAGGGTAGGTACCTACCTACCCTACCTGCCGTACCTACCTACCTACCCTAAAAACACTACTACTTACCTATATACATAATACATACCTATGTATCTAGGTAAGTAGATAATGTAGGTTAGTAGGTAAGTATGTATGTACGTAGGTGTAGGTAGGTAGGTATGTAGGGTAGGTAGGTAGGTAGATAAGTACTTAGTGCTACCCGTGCGAAGCCGAGGCGGGCAACTAGTTTATAATAATATAAAGTAAATCTCACCTTATTAACGGCATTCCCGAGTGTGTCGAAGGAATTTGGCACTTCAGCCCCATACGCTTGGAGCGCGGCGTTCTTAGCGACCGCCTTCTCTAAGGCCGAGCCGGCGAGTGAGCCAGCGTGGCCGAACTGTACTTCTGCCGTGAACATGTCTGTGGATATGTTAAATAAAAATTATAAATAACCGTACGTTAGGAGCCTGCAGGGAACTCGTGGCTAAGTAATAACAAGCCGCACGAGTCGATCCATCAGATTAAGCTACGTTTGCCAGGGTTGGTCAGTGGATGGGTGACCATCTTCACATACCGAGACTCCTTTGTACCTCGGAAAGCACGTTAAGCCGTTGGTCCCGGCTGTCATTCGTGGATCTTTGACAGTCGTTACGAGTCGTCAGAAGCCCGAAAGTCTGACACCAGTCTTACCAAGGGGTATCGTGTTACCCAGTTATTGGGTTGTGGAGGTCAGATAGGCAGTCGCTCCATGTAAAATACTGGTATTCAGCTACATCCGGTTAGACTGGAAGTCGACCTCAAGATAGTTGGGAAAAGGCTAGGAAGATTGATTGTACGTTAGGAGTAGTAGTGGCCCAAAATAAAAAAATCGAATAATTAATATTAATATTTTAATAGGAAAAAATTAAAAATCGATTGAAATATATCTACATATTTTTTTTTTTTGACCCTTCTGTATTAATCTGTGGTATATGCCCAATAGTAGAACTCACCGGAACAAGTGCCGATGCACCACGCGACCATGGGTTTCTTGATCTTCCCGTCGCGTATCGCTCTGCACACGTGGTATTCCTCAACTCCTCCCACTTCCCCGAGGAGGACTAGCATTTTTACGTTGGGGTCCGCTTCGTATCTGTGGAATAAAAAAAAATTAAAAAAAAGTTATTACAGACCACATGATCCAATAAAAAATAACACAATTTACAAAAAATTATAAGTAATTACAAAAAAAAAAAAATATTGCTGCAACTCGACCGATTGACCAATGTGTACAAAATATTATAAAACATTTTAAAAGAGTAATTTTTAAATGTTTTACAATATTTAGTACGCGCCGTCGACCCGGGCCTGGTTCTTATCGGACGGCGAGCTGCCCGTTGCTCTCCGTCCGCAAGCCCGCGCCTACGGTGGCCGGAAATCTGCTACCAATTCCCGACGCCCGGGACGTCTCCTGCGGCGGCGGCTAGGGGCGCGAGGGCGCGACATTTGCCTCTCCCTCGCGCGCCTCGCCTCCTCCTTCGAGGCCTTACAGCGATATTCCAACGGGATCGAGACTTATGCGGTTAAAACTAGGGATGCTTCGATACGCCTTTTTGCCGATACGATACCGATACTCTTAAAAAATATCGGCGATACCGATACTGGTACCGATACGCTTATTGAAATAAAAAATGAAGGTAAAATAAATAAAACACAAGTCAGGTTATTTTTTTAATTATTATAAAAAGAACAAATAACAGGACAAAGTAAATAAAACCGTAGACAGGTTGAGATTAGACGCACGACAACAATCAACCTATCGAAATGGGATAGTTAAGCGAGTGCGAGGCCAAAGTGGGCAAGCAAAACAAGACACTGAATAAAGCGCAGGGTTTCCCCGAGCATAGTTAGTTCGTGCCTCGTTTGCAACGAAATAGACGAGACAACACGCGTGTTTACATTACATTTTTAAAGCGCAAATTTTGAAAAGTATCGTTGTATCGGCCATAAAAATATCGCCGATGCCGATATATTGGCTTAACTTCGAGTATCGCCGATATATCGGTATCGGTATCGGATGCATCCCTAGTTAAAACAAAAGCATATTTACCTCAACAAATGATCAATGAAGGTGGTCCCAGGATACCGGTCCCCTCCGATGGCGACGCCCTCGCACACGCCGTCCGCGTCCTTGGAGATGATGTTGTTGAGCTCGTTGCTCATGCCGCCCGAGCGGGACACGTACGCCACGCTGTGGGGGAGAAGGAAACATTTTTTAAGTGAAATTTCTTTAGTTGAGGACTTTTTGGGTGAACAAAAATCATGGAACTTGCGTCATCGTCACCGAAGGCTATATGTATCGAACGAAAGACGTCAACGCGAGAATCAAAAATTTACTTAGTTTTCACTTCTATCGGCAGTCCCCAAAGACTGCCCAATGTTTTTTTTTAACCGTCTCTATGGTCTAGTGGTTAGACCACCTGTCTCAGACCCAGAAGTCCCGGGTTTGATTCCCAGTGGGGGCAAAATTTTCTGCTCGGTTTGATTGGTGGTGTTGGTCGGCTTGTTCTAAGTCAACCTGGCTAGAATATAGTCAGCCTATAATGTTCCCCACTGCTGGGACACAGGCCTCCTCTCAATGAGATATAGTGGGCTGTAATCCATCACGCGGGCCCAGTGCGGGTTGGTAGATATCACATGTTTTCGAATTTTCGATTCTAAGACATGACGGTTTCCTCACGATGTTTTCCTTCACAAATAATGAACACAAAGTAAAGCGCCTGCTTAGGTTCGAACCTACGACCTACTCGTAAATCGCGGCCGTTACCACTGGGCCACCGCTGCTCTCAACTAGCTAGCTACCACCATCTTATCTAAGTCTGTCGCCATAACAACAATGTTAACAGCATTGTTGTGTTTCGGCAGTTAGAGATAAGATAGCCAGGTCCTCTGTGGTTGGTTTCGGGTGAAGCTCGCTTCCACCTTCGGCCTGATGCATCACTTACCATCAGGTGAGATGCAGGCCAAGAGCATACCCGATGTCGATGTGGTTAAAAAAAAAAACAAAAAGACTGCCTCGCATGGGGGACTGCCGATAGAAGTGAAAACTAAGTAACTTGTGAATTGTATCATATACACAGTATACATATATCTCATAGAAAGCGTTCGGTGACGATGACGAAAAATAAAAAATAAGTGAATATGACATACCTGCCCGGCCTGTAAAGTTTGCTGTCAATAATATTATCAATCATGCCAGCAGTGTTGCCAATCTTGAAGCAACCTGGTTTGATACCACCCACTGTGGCCGGACCGATCACATTTACCTGTAAGGAAGATAAAAATACATACATTAGCAAAATACAGTGATAGCTTAGTGGTGTGATCGTCAGACTTCCAAGTCATAGGTCTCGAGTTCGAACCCAAGGCACGCACCTCTGACTTTTCAGATTCATGTGCGTATTGTATAATTATCACTTGCTTCAAAAATGGTGAAGGAAAACATCGTGAGGAAACCGGCATGCCTGAGAGATATTTCTCGACGGCATGTGAAGCTAATTAAATTAAAATAGAAAAAGTTATTTGTGTTTTCGCAAAATAATTTAGCTTGTAATAGATTCAGTAATAGAACATGTGCCACATAACGGTAAAAATATTATTTTGCTAGTAAATAAGTTGGAGAAAAAAAAAGGAAATATTTTTGTTTTGAGATTTCTTACTTGTACGGTGCAACCGCACATTCTGCAATAGGGTATTACACCCATTTCTGAAAAGTGTCTCAATTGGATTCTGTAGTGCTAATGTACCACTAAAACATTCACAAAAATTTTATTCAATCGTTAGGTGTCATAAAAATGCATTTAAATTTTTCATTTACAAATTTCGCGCGTAATTTGATGGAAACGCTGAACGCAGTGGACGCCATGTTGCTCTGTTGTCATGACGTCAGTTGGCTGTGTAAACAAATGCAGTGATTGGAGGTACACTGATAGTTGACAGTTGACACTTCTAAGTTTACATAGCCGTATGACGTAATAACATGGCGAATACTATTTGGTGTTATGAAACAGATTAAAAAAGCTGAAACCTTTGAATTGAATTTAAAAATTTTGTTTGCTATTTTATGAACTAAGACTAACGTTTTCAGACTGCTTTTTGCCTAAACTATCTCAATAATATATTTTTAGATTTTTTCTCATATAGAGTAAAATACCCTATTCAGCAGTTTACGCAACTCATTCATTTCAACTAATAATTAGTTCAGTTCGCGTTGGGCTATCAATGCAGCCAGGCGTTCTCGTATTAGCCAACAAGGGCCGCGTCACTCAAGTCATTACACACCATCAGTTCATTAAGCTCATTTTACCTTCAGACAATACAGTAGTGTTTTAATACTTTAACTTCTTTTATTCCATTCACCCATCATCTAAAAGTAATACGTATGGTCTAGCAGAGACCATACATACTTTTATAATACTCAAACCTCAATCAAAGCTAAAGCACTAGGAAGTGGTGAAGGGCGGGCGTTTTGAAGGACTGTCTTATGTAATGTTGACGTTCGTAAAGTGCTGATTCTCAGCCTAGTTTGAATAAACGGCTTTTGAATTTTGTTTTTGCACGACTAATGCGAAGCATTAGAGTGTGTTCTACGATCGAAATTTTTTTTTTGCCCCATTTCTGTAACTGTTTTTATTGTTACACTCCTGCTAGTACACAGAACCTACTTAATTTATATACCATTGTATAGATGATTAAATGGAGATTAATACTGTTTATTTTAACAATTAATTTAATGCAGCAGAAATGGAAAAAGCATCAAAATAGTTGAAAAAAAATTCCTGTCCGTCAATTTATGAACCCTGAAAACATTGTAGCTTGCGATAAAATCAATTAATTGAGTCAATTTTTTTTTTATACATTCGTTTCAGCCGTAGAAGGAACCCTATTAAAAATGGCTCTTTTATTCAAAGTAGTTTAATTATAATTAATAAAATGCTAACTAAAATATTATATCTTTATCTAAATATTTCCAACCTTTGTCCGTAAGTTGCCTAGCAACCGCCAAGTAATTATCTTTGTCTACTAAAAACTATTATATTTTTTTATATTTTTAAATCGAATCTTCGATACGACGACAAAAGATTGAATGAATACTACTTACGCCCCGTGTGTCGGCCAGTTTGATGATCTTCCTCGTCATGTTCTCAGGGATACCTTCGGCGATGATAACGATGGTGTTGATCTGAGGGTGCTGCATAGCCTGTAACACGATAAAAAAAAAAACAAATTAAAAATATTTAAAATAACTTACGATGGAGAAGAACTGGCCAAAGCGTTAGGGTAGCTCATGAAATTCAATTATTCTATAATTTTTTGCTAATTGTTGCTCTGTATTAAGGGGGATGCGCCAAGGTAGACCGCGAAATTCAAATTTTCTTACGTTTTTCCGTATTAGCAGCACCCTAATTACGTAATGCATTTTCAATTTTAAATTGAAACCAATTGAAAAAGATTGCCAGTCCATTGCTTCATAAGTTCGACAAAAAGTTTTTTTTTTTGTCGAATTTATGAAGCAATGGACTGGCAATCTTTTTCGTCGATTGTGCATTGCGTAATTGGGGTGCTGGTCAGTATCAGGTTGTATGTTGATCTAAATATGATTCGCGACCGTAACAAATGTTTATTTATAGAATATTATATAATCATACATGTTATCAATACAACTCTCTTAGTTCATGTAATTCTATTGAATGACTCAATCTTCAATCTGCCTAGCCTTTTCCCAACTATCTTGGGGTCGGCTTCCAGTCTAACCGGATGCAGCTGAATACCAGTATTTTACGTGGAGCGACTGCCTATCTGACCTCCACAACCCAGTAACTGGGTAATATGATACCCCTTGGTAAGACTGGTGTCAGATTTTCGGGCTTCTGACGACTCGTAACGACTGTCAAAGATCCACGAATGACAGCCGGGACCAACGGCTTAACGTGGTTTTCGAGACACGGAGGAGTCTCGGTATGTGAAGATGGTCACCCATCCACTGACCAACCCCGGCAAGCGTAGCTTAACCTGATGTCTCGACCCGTGCGGCTTGTTATTACTTAGCCACGAGCTCCTCTATTCTATTGAACGACTATGTCATGAAATCATGACATTTGAGGATTATGCTAACTTAAGGCATAATCAACAGCATATATAACTTAAGGTATCGCCGATTCTAATGATTATAATTCTGTAAAGCCATATTTGTTACGGTCGCAAATCATATTTTAATCAACATACAACTTGACACTGACCTGCAAATGAAAAAAAAACGCAAGAAAATTAGAAATTCGCGGGCTACCTTAGCGCATCTCCTGAAATTTCCAAGAAGGAAACTCTACAATTATAAATGCGAAAGTTTTACGCTTTTACGCTAAAACGGCTACTTGGATTTGGATGAAAATTGTGTTTTTTATCCTGGATATATAAAATATAAAAAAGTAGCTGTTACTGCACATAAACCTACATGGGCACTTATGAAACGTCAGAAGCTACGCACGGTTCCAATTGGTCGTTTTCTATGGAGAAGAGCCGGCAAGAAACTCCACGGTTACTCTTTTAATGTAAATAAATGGTTTTTACAATGTTTTCAAATTAAAAGTGTAAATAGGTGATGATGATGACACTGCTCGGTAAACCCGTACTTGGGACATATTTGAATAGGAGTTAAGTCAGTGGAGCACATACCTGCATGGTACTGTCATAAGCTGAGCGGAGTGACGCGAAGTTGACGAGAACCGTCGCCTCTTGATGTTTACGCATTGACACGTCCATGTCGGAGTACACTGGAACAAGGAATTAAATGGTTTAAACCAAGTAAATTAAGCTAGCCAAGTGCGAGTAGTACTCGTACAGGAAGGGTTCCGTACCGCTGCACAAAATTTAGCAATAAAAACGCCAAAAAAAATTGTTGTCGATTGTATTAAAAAAACATGCGAGACATTCTTTGGAGACTGCCGATGGAAGTGAAAACTATGTAACGCCATCTAACGAAAATGTCATTAATTTATGTGGCTTGCTGTCAGTATAAGAACGAAAGCTATAGCTCGATGAAAACAGTTCCAATAAAAGAAAACAGAGTGCGCTGTCAAGAAATTCTACTCTCCCTCCGTCTTACAAATTTTCGGTCAGGTCACGTGTCCTGACGCGAGTTTAAAATTTTTTACCCTTCCCAAAAAGTGCTTAACGCGCCTAAAGAAGTTTTCACTTAAAAAAAAAAAATCTTACCTGGTATAAAGACCTCCTTGTTTCCGAAATAGTATTTCTGTTTATGGTCAGCGGTGAAGGGGTACACGATGGCGACGACTGACGGCTCCGCGCGACGGCAGATGTAGTCGAAGTCCAACATGCCCTGCGGGTGTACAGCAACGTTAGTTTTGCTTATTATTTGGTAAGCAGAGCTGGGCAAAATACATGCTTTGCTTTAATTAAAATACAAATTACAAAATACTATATCGCACTTATTTAAAATACGAATTACAAAATATTTTTAAGTCGTGTATTTGAAATATAAAATACAGTATTTTAACTATTTTTATTTAAAATACAAATTACAAAATACAGTCTGGTATTAGATTAGGTATTTAGATAGAATAGAACTAATCCAGCCCAGCCTAAGGCAAAGGGGTCACTGTTGTGTTCTTACCATCATATTTTACAAAATGGCGACCACTAAATATGTCACAGCATTGATGAATCATGTGGATTCACTCCATCGCCGAATGAAAATTACAATTTACAAGTTATGTAATTGACAATTTGACGTATGTACCTGCAGTACAGACTACAGTACAGTTTAAGTGCAGTGTTGCCAACTTTAAAGATTGACATATTCAGCGGTCGCCATTTTGCTTACGAAAGCTATCGAGCGCTATTTTCTGCAGATCGCACCCATTCATAAGATCGCTAAATGTATTTATGTTCAAATGTATTTTGGAGCCATAAGTATTTGAAATACTAACTACAAAATACCTCAGCGTCAGGTATTTGAAATACTAATTACAAATTACATTTATAAGAAGTAATTGAATTATAAATCATATTAGCGATAAGACCGCCCATTGTGTCACCCTATGTAAAATTTCTACATTTATACCTGTACTTTTTATGGTGTACATAATAAAGAATATTCTATCTTCTATCTATTCTATAAATACCAATTACGTATTTGTATTTCAATTACGTATTTTAATTACAAGTAATTCAAGTACTGCCCAACCAATGGTAAGTATACAGCTCTTAGGGATCTCGCACTAGACGGCCACGACTCCGGCCAGTCGTGGCCGTCTAGTAGTATTGTATGGTCTGCGGCTATTTGGCCGTTGCGACCAAATGCGCGATTCGTATCGGTTTCTATAATTTACCTGGTCACTGCTAAGAACAGTACCATTCTAAAATGAACTCTATTCGTACACAAATACATTAACCAGCCTATAATGTTCCCACTGCTGGGACACAGGCCTCCTCTCTGTGAGAGGGAGTGGGCTGTAATCTACCACGCGGGCCCAGTGCGGGTTGGTAGATGTCACATGTCTTCGAATTTTTGGTTCTAGGACATGCTGGTTTCCTCACGATGTTTTCCTTCACCGTTTTGAGACATATACAAATAGTCATTATTAATTTTATAGAGCAGTGATAATGTAGTGGTGTGATCGTCAGACTGCCAAGTCATAGGTCTCGAACCCCCACCGTAGGTGCGGGCTTGCGGACGGAGAGTAATGGGTAGCTCGCCGTCCGATAAGGACCAAACCCGGGTCGACGGCACGTAGTGTTCTACGCGCGCCTCAAAGAGTTGTCAGCGAAACTGAAGGGGTCCGCTAGGGCCGATGCCTACCGGGGTTGCGGATAGTCCTAAGGGGAAACCGTGGCCCCGGTCTAGGCAAGGGAAGGAACACGGGTGGGTTTTAGTCAGTAAGAGTCTGACATGCCCTTCCGCTCGGCCCAGAGCGAGAGAAGTCATTGGGTGACTTCCTACCCAAAAAAAAGGCACGCACTTCTAACTTGTCGGATTCATGTGCGTATTGTATAATTATCACTTGCTTCAAAAACGGTGAAGGAAAACATCGTGAGGAAACCGGCATGCCTGAGAGATATTTCTCGACGGTATGTTAAGCTAATTTAGAGGCCCATGGGCGGCTTTAAGACTCTGACACCAGGTTAGTCACTAACCACACGAATAGAAGAAGATTATTGTCTTTAACATTACCTGTATAGCCCTATTCTGCATGCCCCAGATGATAGCCTTGGTCCTGTCACTGAATAGGGACATGACGGTGCTGATGCTCTGTCCCAAGTCTTGTCTGGTGGGCGCCTGGGAACACACCAGGTCTAGCAGTTTGTGGGTCAGCTCTGGCAGGTCGATCTTGGGTTTCGGCTGTGGGAGAAGAAAGATGTTGGTTAGTTTTGATATTTCGTTCTCGATATGTGAAGTCAAGTCAGAGGCATACATTTTTTATCACATCTATTCAAAAAGACGTAGTTTAATTCGCGTAAACAGGGACTAAAATAGCGTTTTAATCCCTAGGAACTAAAAGTGATTTGAATTTGGAATGTGGATATTTTTTGTAAAAGTTCCAATCACCAAAGAGATCAATCAAAAACATTGTACGAGTATGAGCAAGTAACTGGCTTTATGATAAAATAAACCACGCGGAAAAAAAAATATGCGCGAAATGCATTCCGCCGTCGTTCGTAATTTTTTACTCACATTCAGATTTTACTCAGTTTTATAAAAAATTGTGTTTTCCTCAAATAGTGAGAATGACACGTGCTATTCTCATCATAAGTTGCACTTAGTTACTTATTTTCTCATAGAGGATGTTAAAAAGTAGCGTCCAATTTGGAACTAACACTATTAAGCTCCAGTGAGATACTTAGAATACCTCGCTGCGCTCTGGATTCAAAGAAACACTCTCGCCGTAAACATAGTTGTTTGCTCCCTTGGCAAACAATCTACTATTTTCTTTAACCCCTTTTTTCTTTTCTCTATCACAGTAAAAAATATAATATTTTAAAGGCACTCACACAAGCCTGAGGTTTCGGCAGTTGCTTGGGCGCGTAGTCCAGCTGATGCTCCTTGGGGATGGTGGACTGGCCCAGCGCCAGCCCCACGATGGCCGTCATGTTGCTCTCCGGCCCGAACACGTACAGCGGGATGCGGAGACGGTGCCCGACTTCGCGCATTTGTCTGGAGACGAGAGAAAGGAGAAAACTTAAAAGATGCTACGAAAATAAATGCTGTGAAGATGATGAAAACGAAATTATATTATTAAACGAACTATGAAGCAATGGACTGGAAATCTTTTTCAATTTAAAATTGATCGTGCATTGCGTAATTAGGGGGCTGGTCTTATTTTGCTCCTAGGGCGGTAAAAATGATCCAGATACGAAAAAAGAATTGATACTTTACATTTTAAAGTGTATGCGATATTTTTATCTATTAAAATTTTTCTTGATCTAGCATCACCAAAGTTGACAGATGTCTAAGTCGGCCATTTTGTTTTTCAGGCAAACTGAACCTTATGTGTAGGCATTACAGTTGTTTTTCCTAAAACTTGGGTTTGTTTACATAGAACGCAGATTAGTTGGGTTAGCTGGGCAGATGGTGACACTCACCTAAGTCCCTCCTGGTAGTTGGGACCTCCTCTCCTCACGAAGATGGTGATGTTGTACTGGATCAGTGCGTCTTTGTAAGTCTCCATCGCCGTGATGATGCCTCGGAAGGTGTCGGCTACGTTCGTGAAGTTGGCGATACCGCCGCCGATGATCAGGACCTGTGGAATAGAAATTATTAGTAAGATAACATCACGACAAGGTGATAGCCCAAGGGCGTCGCCAGCCGATGGCCCGGGGGGGGCAGGTATCAACCTGCAAGGAGGATGGGAAAAGTATGATTTGTAGGTACAGTCAAGAGTCAAGAGCACATGAAGCTTTACACTTGTAGTGCGAGTCTTAACTCTACGGCGCACAATGGGCCCAAAATGTATCATCATCATCATCAGCCTATTAATGTTCCCACTGCTGGGACACAGGCCTCCTCTCGGTGAGAGGGAGTGGGCATAATCCACCACGCGGGCCCAGTGCGGGTTGGTAGATGTCACATGTCTTCGAATTTTTGGTTCTAAGACATGCCGGTTTCCTCACGATGTTTTCCTTCACCGTTTTTGAGAGCAGTGGTGATGAAATTATTTACACAAAGTAAAGCGCCAGCTTGGGTTCGAACCCACGACCTACAACTCGTAAGTCGGTGCTGGTAGACATTTGATTTTTGACAAATCAGTTTCAACTCGGTAGTCCCGATAGGAACTGTTGAATAATAATAATTGCCATTTTCAATGTGTGGGTTGGAAACGGACCTTTCGGGACGTTTTTCCCAAAACTATTCAGAACTGTAGAGCCGAAACCTAACAGATGGTTCACTCCGCAAAATCATTTAAATAAAAAGCGACTCTTGCTACGACACAATAAAGTGCACTTCAGGTCGCGCAGCGCTAATTACCTACAGTTATACTCACCTAGAAGTTGCCTCTCTATCTATCGCGTGACTCTTATATCTTCTGACTAATCTGCGTTCGTAATGTATTTGCAAAACATGTAAACAAACACGAGTTTTCCACTTTTTAGCCTGACTAGTACTGCTGAAGAAGTCATAAAAAATATGAAGTTGTAGCGCAAACTGAACCTTATGAGTAGGCATTACAGTTGTTTTTCCTAAAACTCGTGTTTGTTTACGTTTTGCAACTGAATTGTGAACGCAGATTACGTTACACTCACTGAATTAGACCAACAAGACGAGCCCGCCGCGTACTAAACTGAGGAGTGTCCCCTCTGTATACTCTAAAAATTGGACGGTTCAATCTACCGTAGCAAATATTACAGAAGTCAGAATTTATTATGTTCTCATTAGGTTTCTTATCACAATTTTGAAACTGGTCGTAAATTCTGGCAGCCAATGGCTCAGTTAAGGTATCTGCACACAGCGAGCGGGGCGGGGCGGGGCGCGGCGCGGCGTGGCGGCGACGGGGCGCTGGCGTGACGGGAGCAGTCACACTGCGGGCGCGATCACGTCCCGTCCCGCCGCGAATTGAGAGAGAGAAAGAATATAAATAAAGTAAAGAGTTATAAGTTCAAAGTAACTAAGTTAGTTAATGTAACTTATAATTTATTAGTTACAAACTATAAGTTAAAGTTTTAAGCTTTAATACAATCTCTCAATTCTGAATGTAACCGTCACGCCCCGCCCCGCCGCTTCTGACTTGTATTCACGCCCGGCGGGGCGGAAGCGTGGCGTGACGGTTACCGTCGCGCCGTGCGGGACGGGTCTGTGTGGATTCGTCCGTAGTATCTAGTACATTACAACTGCTCAGCGTCACGTCGCCGTCCCGTCCCGCCCCGCCCCGCCCGTTGCGTGCAGAGACCTTTATCATTATGGACGTAAATTTTGACGAATGAAGCGTTTTTGGGATTATGACTACGTTACACGTTTAGAGGTATGAGGAACAGGGTGTAAAGTTCACTCATTCTCGTTAGAAAAGGGAGGATCCTCCGACCAGACGGATGTTATGTCTGGCGGGCAACTGCCCGTAAGTTGTTTTCGGATAGTCTTATCTATGTCGTTCGCGCGGTAAACTCTAACTGCGCGATGCAGGAATTGTGTGACGTCGTGTCTTTGCTGTGAGTTCGTATGTGGCGATGTAACCGCTACACACTCATTGAATTGTCCCGACAAGATGGACCCACCGCGTTCTTCGTAGCATCTTACATAAAATGCGAAGTGCGCCTTCTGGACAATTCTGTGGCGTGGACAGGGTTTTAATAATGTTGGCGATGTGTCGGTGTATATGTGTGTTTCTCACCCAGTTGCATAAAGACAAACATTACGTAATGGATCATTAACGCTAATGATTTCATTAATTTCCTCAAAGAACCATTAAAATCAAATCGAAAATCTTCGTTACTTATTGCTTTCTACAACAAGTCTCATCTTTAAAAATCACATCTTTAAAAGTTAAAGTTCCTTTCTGCAACTAGCGGTATATCTCCTTACCTTGCCATTAGGATGTTTCTCTCTGCACATGAGGCTGAAGATGGTCTTAGCGTAGTCTGCGGTCTGCATCTCAGTGGGTGCGCCGGAGTACTCGCCGTAGTTGGCGAGCTCGGCGGCGCCGCCCAGTTCGCAGATCGTGTCCGTGTACACTACTGATGCTCCGCCGCCGGCGACCATCGTCCAGATGCGGCCAGACTTATTGAGAACTGTTAACTGTGGAAAAAATTATGATTTATGTGTGAAAAAGTCGTAAAGAACAATAAACTCCATGAACATCTACCTAGCATTTTCCCAACTATCTTGGGGTCGGCTGCCAGTCTAACTGGATGCAGCTGAATACCAGTATTTTACATGGAGCGACTGCCTATCTGACCTCCACAACCCAGTTACTGGGTGACACGATACCCCTTGGTAAGACTGGTTGTCAGACTTTCGGGCTTCTGACGACTCGTAACGACTGTCAAAGATCCACGAATGACAGCCGGGACCAACGGCTTAACGTGCTTTCCGAGGCACGCAGGGACTTGAGTAAAGATGGTCACTTATCCACGGACCAACCGCGGTAAGCCTAGCTTAACCTGAACGATCCACCCGTGCGTCTGTTATTACCTAGCCACAAGCCCCTTTATGATATGTAAGATCATAACCTTCCTTTTTGCTTCGCCGAAGTCAGGTAAAAATAACATCGGTTTTCGTATTGCCGAAGTCACACGTCATATAATTAAGTCATAAATCGTTCACATTACGTATGACTTCAGACGAGAACTTAAAAGAGTTACGAGGGAACAGATGAACATACATACAAAGCCTATTAATGTCCCCACTGCTGGGACACAGGCCTCCTCTCTGTGAGAGGGAGTGGGCTGTAATCTACCACGCGGGCCCAGTGCGGGTTGGTAGATGTCACATGTCTTCGAATTTTTGGTTCTAAGACATGCCGGTTTCCTCACGATGTTTTCCTTCACCGTTTTGACAGCAGTGGTGATGAAATAATTTACACAAAGTAAAGCGCCTTTCAGGGTTCAAACCCACGACCTACAACTCGTAAGCCACCACTGCAATCTCTTGCCTGCTTTTGCCATAGTCGGGTAAAAATAGACGTACCTTCAAGCTAGCCCCACTTTTGGCATCCAAATCAGCGATATGCGCCTCCTCAGGGTAAGCGTCTCTCCCGAAGGGCGGCGGGAAGGTCACCTCGCCCCAGTTCTTGGCGCAGATGAAGTCCGCGGTCTGGTCGAGCTTGGCGGCCAGGTCCAGGAGGTAGATCCTCTCGTTGGTGACGACTATGGGATTGATCTCCATGTAGGTGAAGTACAGGTCTACGTAGACTCGGTAGAGGGCGAGGATGAAGGTGGTGAGCAATCTGTGGAAGACGGAAAGAGCATTTAAAAAAAGCTACCTCTAATGAGCGCTTATGCTAAGTGGGCAACGTCGCAAATAGCTGTTTTGATTAATTTGGCAATATTACTGTATGGAAATAAGAAATGTTTGACATTGTATTTTTTTTTTGTATTAACATATTTTAATTTATGTAATAATTTGCACGCCGTAAGGTAGACTGTAGCCGATCTCATTAATTTATGTACAACATCTTATACCTGTACCTACATTCATAGCAAATAAAGTTCTGATTATGATTCTGAACATATTTTTCGAATAAATGAAAAAAAAAAAGACCTCTGCAAAAGGCTCTTTGCTATACCAGCATGACTTTGATATTTAAAATATAAATACCGAAGCGCTAAGCGGTTAGTCCGAGGTGTACCTATAGTACACCCACATTGCGCCAGTTATGTTTAAGTCCCATGTAATAGGGGGCGAGCCTATTGCCATCAACCGGGTGCAAATCCAAACTCCGGGCTGCTACTGAGAAATTCTTAAAGGAAAAAAACCCAAAAACACTTTGCTATACAAAAAAGATTGTTACCTTTTCATCGCAGCTGATTTGATGTTCTTGAGCAGTACCCGCTCAATATCTTCACCAGTTGGGAAGGTGTCTACTGGGACCTGGAAAAACCAAAAATAATCAGTTAAAAACATGAAATAATGATTTTCAAACTGATTTCTTAGCTACCCCATGGTATAAGAAAACAAGGTATGGCATTCCGGGAGTGACACTTGCATACGTCACTATCCAGTTGCCACTTTATTGCAACAAAACACGAATTAAGGAAAGATTTTAAGTCGCCATTCTGTTAAAAAATATACACAAAGCATTTAAACTGTCGTTTCGTTTGTTTAATCAAACGGAACAAAACAATTTAAACATATACCTACGTAATTGTTAATAACATTTGTTTTATCGGATTCGCACAGGTAGTAAAGGCGGTTATTATTACTCAATACTCGTAACACAGATGTGATGACGTAGGTAAGTGTCACCCACGTGACCACTGTGTCTCGGAATGTCATACCTTGTTTTCTTATACCATGAGCTACCCCTGTATACTATTTGACGTTAAAGGGGTGGTTAAACGCATCTTAAACCATCCATCCATCTCAGGTTTGTTGCATTTTACAGGTTGTAAGTTGATCAAAATATGATTCGCGACCGTAACAAATATAGATAGATAGATAAGATAGATAAATAAATGTTTATTCATCAAAAATTACAGATAGTTACAGCAATAATCAGTGAGTAGAAAATTATATAATGGTAAAATCAGGTTTGTTGTAAAATCTGTACAAAAATGTTTAAACCCTGCCTCTCAAACTAGGTTATAACCTGTATTTTGAGAAACAGTGTACGGCCACAAAATTCTTAAACACTATACTGTTACAACAATTTATGAACAGTGTCGTTCTACCGCTGCAATAATTTATTTGATTCTGTTATAGTACTTATAGTTGTGAAGTATGTGTAGGCATGTGTGGGCGGATATGTTTTTACAGAAAAATATATTAATTAAAACAACCAATAATGGCTGCTACACACTGCCCGCCGGCCTTGCCGCCGGCCATGCCGCACGAAGCCGCAGAAACAAACGCAATCAAAATGAAGGAGCAAAAGCCGGAGGCACGTGCCGCGCGGCAAAAGTGTGTCTTGTCGCCGGCACTGTGTGTAGGAGCGATATTTTTTTTAAGTTTCAAATTGAAATAACATTATTGACCAGCGGGTTATAATGAAATTCAGTACAATAGTTCGGCATTTTTAGGATGCTGTTGGGACTACCACGGTGGTGCAGCGCGTCTATCATGTTTGCGCAAAACCGAACTGACGGCTTCCACGCCGTCATTCGCAAGAAAACCGCGTCGCTGTTGTCAAGGTTACGGGCGAGTGGCAACAGCATACTAAAAACTATGGCGGAGAGTATTAACTCTCCGATTATTAAAAGTTTTGTGAGAAGGATAATCACTAAACGTTAACTTGGGAATGTCCTTTTCACAATACTCTCTAATCTGTATTCTTCTCAAATGTATTTTAACTAGTAACACTAGTAATAAGTTAATTATTGTTTACTAACACGCTGGATCTTGTTATCTGAGAATAAAGAATATAATAATTATGCCTGGCTAAAAGGACTTACTTTAGGTTAGGTTTGCATTCGTACTAATATAATAAAGAGGTAAAATGTGTTGTTTATTTATTAGTCTGGGGGTAGTCTCCGGAACTACCAGCCGGATTTGTAAAATTAATTGTGCATTGAATAGCCCAATTCTTTTGAGGAAGATTATAGGCTCGAACGAAGTTGCAGGCAGAGAAGCTAGTAACATATTTAGTGGTATGAGGAACAGGGTGTAAAGTTCACTCATCCACCATAGGAAAGGGAGGATTCTCCAACCAGACGGATGTTATATCTGGCGGGCAACTGCCCGTAAGTTGATTTCGGATAGTCTTATCTATATTTTTGGTAAACTCTAACTGCGCGATGCAGGAATTATGTGACGTCATGTCTTTTTGCTGCGTAGTTCGTATGTTGCGGTGTAACCGCTTCACATATAATTTGACATTATCGACCAGATGGTGTGGCAAATGATTAATTACCTCAAGGCGGAGGGCGAGGGCGTCCACATCTCCTACATCCACTCCTCCCTGGTGATGGAACAGGATCGTGTCGGAGCGTCTGCCCGACATTATGTTAAGGTACATTTCTTCAGTCTGTGGAGAAAGAGAAAGATATTTGAGAACTCGTTGAAATTGAACTGCCTACAAGGAAAAGTAGGTTATTATATCCTTAGGACTATAACAGCACTTGTAGCATGACAACCATAGAAATGGATTTTCTACGGGTTTTGTCGACGGCAGAATAGACAAAATGTCAGATTGTAATTGTTTATCTGTCATTTTGTTTATTCTTCCGTCAACAAAACCAGTTTTTATTGTGGTCATGCCATTGCAACAATGCTTATATAAAGGTCTATTCAGATGTCAGCGATATCTCGGTCGCGCTCGGTACCAATATGACGAGTACTTCCACTTTGCCCCACCAAGCCACTGGTTCAAATAATCTTTAATTTAAAAACACTACCTAGGTATGTACTAACTACTAAGTCTAACGTTACCAGTCCTAATTACATTTTTACTTAGATATGCATTTCTTTCTTTTCCATACAAATATAAAATACGAGCACCTACATAAATAATTCTAAAGTGCCAACCCTAGTGGGGCAAATTCCACTGCAAAATTTTTGCCATTCCATTTTGCCCCACCAGTGGGGCGGCCTGGTGGAGCAAAGTGAACAAGTACACGACGGGCTCAACTTGTTGGGCCAATTCAGTGAGTGTAACGTAGTCAGAAGATATAAGAGTTACGCGATAGAAAGAGAGGCAACTTCTAGGTGAATATAACTGTGGGTAGTTAGCGATGTGCGACCTGAAGCGCACTTTATTGTGTCATAGCAAGAGTCGTTTTTTATTTAAATGATTTGCAGAGTGACGCATTTTTCTTCGGTGGTATATCATCAAATAACTTCTCCCGCTCTGGGCGGAACGGGAGGGCGTGTCAGACTGTTACTGACTAAAACCCACCCGTGTTCCTTCAGTTGCCCGTACGTTGCCAGGGGCCACGGTCTCCCCTTAGGATTTTCCCGCAACCCCGGCAGGAGGAGGGACCCATCAGGTATTAATCTGTGACTCTAATAAGCTAGCTTGTCGCGATGTGAACTTAAGTTATAAAGAAGCAGTATACTTACAGCGTCATGCTTCACAAAGGGCTCCACAATAAAGTGCCTGAGCTTGCCGGTGGCTGCACCGACCTGCTGCTCCTTGCCGATATGTTCGGTGAGCCACTTCCTCACGTCCGTGGCCGTCTTGTTCACTCCCACCAGCCCTAGCTTGCCGCGACGTTTGATCAGCTGGTCTGGTTTCACCACCAGTTGCTGTGGAAGAGAAATTATAAAAAATTATTACGTATAAACATATCTTCTTTTATCTATATATATACACACATCAAAAGTGTCTAGGGATCAACATATATTTTTGCAATAACTTTTCTCCTGATTGATATTAATTAAAATTTTCTTTAAGGATTCATCAAATAAAGTGTTTTCGTTTGTTACAGTAACGATAAACCAAGTCACCTTTGCATTAATAAAGAAATTTGCCATTTTCCTAATAAAGGGATTTTTGACATTTGAACCACTAACATTAAAGTTCGAAAAAAAGACTGAAATAACAGTTTTCTTTAAAATTTTATTGGGTAACTTAAACAATTAATAATCCGTGTTTCTACCGCGAACACTAACAACACAAGAACATCGGTTTGGCATACTCAAAATGAGTTCATCCAAATCACGCTGTGGAATGGCCGCCCATGTTCGTTGCAACAACAAAAAAAGGTCTTCTTGCGACTGGATACCCTCCATATTCGGCAGAGCTCTTCTCTGTAGCATATCCCATGCATGCTCAATCGGGTTCAAGTCTGGCGACTGAGCAGGCCAGGGCAGGACATTGATGTTAGCTGCGGCGAGAGTCTGTCTTACAACTCTTGCGGTGTGCGGTCGTGCATTATCATGCATTAACTGAAATAAGGGACCGATTTGCACTTGTAGAGGAACGATGACGTCTGATACAATCGTCTCAGCATAAATTTGAGCGTTGAGGTTGCCTCTGATCCAAATCAACTCAGTTCTTCCGCCGATCCAAATACCCGCCCATACCATGATGGTTCCACCACTATAAGGATGGACTTCCTGGCAGGATTTTAATCGCTGTTGGCGTCCAGGGGTTCTCCAGTGTCGTATACGTCTTGTATCCGGTCTCATACCAAAACGAGACTCATCAGAAAAGCACACGAAACGCCATTGTTCTTCTGCCCAATTTCTGTGTTCAAGAGCCCATTGATATCGAATCCTACGATTGTGCATTGCTATAGGTGGTACCCGTAGCGGTCTTCGGGAATGAAGGTTCACTTCATGCAAGCGGTTTCTGACTGTTTGGTCGCTAATTAAGTTCCCTGAAGAGTGATGAAGCCTCACGGCTAACATCATGGCGGTTATTGTTGGAGCTCTTCGAGCTAAGATTTGAATGTATCGGTCTTGTCTCCGTGTGGTGCAGCGATACCGTCCTCCATGGCGCTCAGCCACGGTACCAGTGCTCCGGTAACGTGTCCAAAGTCGACTGATAACACTCTGACTTGTATTCAGAGCTAAAGCCACAGTACGTTGCCGGGAACCAGCTTCTATCATTCCCACGGCTCTGAGCATTTCTTCCCTGCTTAAATGACGTCGCTGCTCCATAATAACGTTGGTTTTAATCAGTAGTAGGGAAACAGTAGCACTAATAATGTCTTCAATGCGTTGTATGTTTTTATAGGGAAAATATTGACAGCTGATTTTCATCTTTTACTCGAATTTGATTCACAGTTCCTGATTCAAATTATGAAATGCACCAAAAAGGATCCATATAAATTTATAAAATCATAAATTTATTACAAAGCCACATCTCAATCTCAAGAAATCCGCATAAAAATGCTTGATCCCTAGACACTTTTGATGTGTGTATATATACAGGGTGACAGGGAAATTCGACCTATTCCTTGAAAGGGGTTATACTAGAGGTCATTAGCAACAAATTAAGTCCAATGAACTAGGGGTCAAACCTGGATGGTTCTCGAGCTGTGACGGTTCTTCGATATTATAGAAATTTTCTGACTTGTTACCAAAAACAATTAATTATGGAAAAAATACTCCACTCTAAACATTTAATTGATACTTTTCTGAAAGCTGAGAAAGGCGTGATCATTGTAAAAAAAAAATCTCGCCCAAAACTTACATAATCTCAGAAATAGAAGGTCTTTAGTAGCTATAATTTTTAATGATTGTTTTATTCCCGAACATTGAAGTAAGCTATTGGAAAAAAATTGTATGACAGTTGGCGTACAAATGTGTAAAATGACTAACTGGTTTCATAAGCTTTCCAAAAAGGTATAATTGTCATTAACTTTCCCAGCGGTTTTTCAAAAATCTGCAAAAGCGCGCTATAGACCAAATTTTTAATTTTGATTTGTTAAATTAATTCAGCTCGAAAAGTTAACGTGTAGAGTAGTGAATAAAAAATTAATGTAATTTGATACAGTTTAATACAAAAAAAAGCAGTTAACAAAAATTACACATCCTTTTCGAATTGCCTGCCATTGTTGCGTATGCAGCCTACGACATACTTCACTCACTGGCACTCGCGTTGAAAGTGAGGTTTTCATGTCTTCGGCAGCTGCCAAAATCCTCTCCCTCAACTCTTTAATGTATGTCACTGGTGTAGGGTACACTAAGTCCTTCATGTGACCCTAAAGATAAAAGTCGCATGGCGTTAAATCTGGACTTTCAAAGATTTCAAAGGGCCCACCAGAGAAGATTTTCGTTAAATGTTTGGATGGGGATTGGCCATGATAAGTTCAGGCCATTCTTCTTGCCCTGAAATTTGAGTGGCATAACGTAACTACGAAAACTTTTTAAGAGAAGAAAAGAACACGGTTTTGGAAGATGTGCCTCTAGCTACGAGAAGAGGTATGGTGTACCAGCACAATGGAAGCCCAGCTCACTTTTACCGAGGTGTGCGACAATGGCTGGATGACAATTATCCGCTGAGATGGATCGGTCGAGGTTGCCCAACGTCATGGCCGGCAAGAAGTCCATATTTAACGCTATGCGACTTTTATCTTTGCGGTCACATGCTCACTTTCAACGCGAGTGCCAGTGAGTGAAGTATGTCGTAGGCTGCATACGCATCAATGGCAGGCAATTCGAAAAGGATGTGTAATTTTTGTTAACTGCTTTTTTTTTGTATTAAACTGTATCAAATTACATTAATTTTTTATTCACTACTCTACACGTTGACTTTTCGAGCTGAATTAATTTAACAAATCAAAATTAAAAATTTGGTCTATAGCGCGCTTTTGCAGATTTTTGAAAAACCGCTGGGAAAGTTAATGACAATTATACCTTTTTGGAAAGCTTATGAAACCAGTTAGTCATTTTACACATTTGTACGCCAACTGTCATACAATTTTTTTCCAATAGCTTACTTCAATGTTTGGGAATAAAACAATCATTAAAAATTATAGCTACTAAAGACCTTCTATTTCTGAGATTATGTAAGTTTTGGGCGAGATTTTTTTTTTACAATGATCACGTCTTTCTCAGCTTTCAGAAAAGTATCAATTAAAGGTTTAGAGTGGAGTATTTTTTTCATAATTAATTGTTTTTGGTAACAAGTCAGAAAATTTCTACAATATCGAAGAACCGTCACAGCTCGAGAACCATCCAGGTTTGACCCCTAGTTCATTGGACTTAATTTGTTGCTAATGACCTCTAGTATAACCCCTTTCAAGGAATAGGTCGAATTTCCCTGTCACCCTGTATATATATATATATATATATACAGGTTGAAATTTAATTAATGCGACACCTCTTATGGGGTCATTTTACTCATCATTATGACCAACTTTCACTATGGGACCAACCCTGAAATCGCGAAAAAAAAAACAGCTGTTCCCTACATTTATGTTCGCATATCTCGTCAAAATGTTGGGAACAGCTGTTTTTTTTTTGCTATTTCTGGGTTAGTCTCATAGTGAAAGTTGTTCATAATGATGAGTACAATGACCCCTTAAGAGGTGTCGCATGAATTCAATTTCATCCTGTATATATGAAGAGCAGTGGTAGCCCAGTGGTAACGGCCCCGACTTACGAGTTGTAGGTCGTGGGTTCGAACCCAAACAGGCGCTTTACTGTGTGTAAATAATTTTATCATCACTGCTCTCAAAACGGTGAAGGAAAACATTGTGAGTAAACCGGCGGAAGTGTGAGGAAAGACATGTGACATCTACCAACCCGCACTGGGCCCGCGTGGTAGATTACAGTCCACTCCCTCTCACAGAGAGGAGGCCTGTGTCCCAGCAGTGGGGATATTAATATGCTGATATGTATGTACGAGTATGTATAAAAGAAAGTAGAGTTACCATACCATTTATAACTCAAGAACGGCTAGACCGATGTTTGATTTTTGTGTTTTTGGATTTGTCTTCATCAGGAGTAGGATATAGGGTAGGTAAGGTAGGGTAGGGTAGGTAGCCTCAGACACAGATAATATAATACTACGTACCTCAGATAAGTACTTAGTGTTACCCGTGCAAAGCTGGGATAGGCAGCTAGTCTATATTATAAAAACGAATTGCTAAATGTGTTGCTAAGCGCAAAACTCGAGAACAGCTGCACCAAATTGTGAATTGTATTCTTAGGACAAGGTTTTTATAAAAGATAGGTTGGTGTATAGATAGGCCTTCACTCTGAACGATAAAAGACTGGTTGCCATCCTGATGTTCAATGTTCCCACTGCTGGGACACAGGAATCCTCTCTTCGAGAGGGAGTGGGCTTTACTCTAAACCACGCGGGCCCAGTGCGGGTTGGTAGATATCACATGTCTTCTAATGTTTGGTTCTAAGACATGCCGGTTTCCTCACGATGTTTTCCTTCACCGTTTTGAGAGCAGTGGTGATGAAATAAATAAAAGTTATAGGTAGCGATGTTATGGATATGAAATTTCGGATCTGGATACGGATATAGAAATAATATTATACAGGTTTCGGATATTAAATTATTTCGGATTATTTGTTTGTTTCAGATAGTTTCGGTTACGGATATTAGATTTTGAAGAAAATGTAAACTAAAAATTAAAAAAAAAAAACATGCAAGTGACGCGCGCGGCTAGTGTGTCGGCTCAGCCGGGCAGAAAAACCTGCCGTAAGGTGTCACATTAAGACTAGTCCCCTACCCGAAATTATCCGGAACTTTTAAATCGGATTCGGATACGGTTACGAAGCTCCTAAACATCCCTGGTTATAGGCTACTTTACAAAAGAAGTTATAAATATAACGATATTGGATCAACAAAATACAAAACAGTGAGTCGTCATATTGTATGAAAAAGGTATTGATAACTAGGATGAGTAATTTATTATTTCATCAAATGAATCAGATATTACAAAGATTATGACAAGGAGCTTTTTTGTATTGCTCACATTGATAACATAATTATTATGCTAATGATTAAGATAGTTATTAAAAGAAATCAGGCGTTAATTTGTGATTGTATATCTGATATGTGAATTTTTCCATTCATATTTAGAGGTATGAGGAACAGGGTGTAAAGTTCACTCAACCTCTTTAGAAAAGGGAGGATCGTCCGACCAGACGAGTGTCGTGTCTGGCGGGCAACTGCCCGACGATTGTCTATACAGGGTGGCAGGGACATCGACGCGAGGCCTGTTACCATGGATTCAGTACATGATTTTGAACCCCCCCTGGGATGAAATTTTACGTCGGTTATTTAAAAAAAAATCTGCTGGTCCATACATTTTGACCGCGAAGGTATTGAACTTTTCTATAATCTTTTTTAGAAGTACATGGTCTTAAAATGACATGGTCAATCTCTCAATATTGTGCGTACAAACTTACAGATGCAGTTGGAATGTATACATGTTTTTCAACTACAATGTTTGTTATTGGTTTTTAAATTTATCCCAACTACGGAACCCTTCATTGTGCGTAGTCCGACACGCACTTGGTCAATTATTTTTATCTTATATTATATCAATTGAAGCATCTCTACAATCACAATTGCTGTTAATGATGTCAATGAATTGCGTAATTTAAGTAATTATGTAAATTATTGGCTAAATTATGTAATATTTTATTGAGGTTTGGTGTTATTTTTACTTTTACTAGCTATTACTCTCGACTTCGTCTGCGAGCCAGGATGAAAAGTAGCCTATGTCCTTCTCTGGGACATGGTCTACCCATGTGCCAAATTTCATCCAAATCCGTTCAGCCGTTTTAGCGTGAAAGCGTAATAAACAAAGAAACTCACTTTCGCATTTATTATATAAGTTAAGATGTCTCCTTAGGTAAAGATTTCGATGTTTTTTGTTGGTATATTGTCGTGTGCCAGCTGACTTATGGCAAATGATTTAATTTATTACTTTGTGTTGCGTAATGTAAATAATTTTGCATACTCAATCAAGTTTTTCTAACTGGACAGACAGCAGTGCTGCTGGGGAGTTAGCCACTTCTTCTTCCCAGCTATTAAGTGCACTAGGAAGTGGTGAAGGGCGGGCGTTTTGGGGCACTGTCTTATGTAATTTTGACGTTCGAAAAGTACTGATTCTCAGCCTAGTTTGCATAAATGACTATTGATTTGGCAAATAAGGCATCGGGTTGACGAAGTCAGTGGTAAGACACTTCCCACCGCTGCGCGCTGTAACACAGACTCCTCTATGTGAGAGATACACGCGGGATACACCAATCAAACGAATCTGTTCAGGACTACCTCAAATCACAACGAGTTTTGATTGGCTAATACTGCGTCAGAAGGCGTCACACGACACGACACGACACAAGTCACGGCCGTTTCTACTGGACCATCACTCATCGTCTGCATAGCCTTTTCGCAACTATGTTAGGGTCGGATTCCAGTCTAACCGGATACACCAGTATTTTACATGGAGCGACTGCCTATCTGACTTCCACAACCACGACTCAGTTACTGGATACCATACCCCTTGATAAAACTGGTTGTCAGACTTTCGGGCTTCTACTACCCGTTAAGACTGTCAAAGATCTCCAAATGACAGCCAGGACCAACGGCTTGACGTGCTTTCCGAGGCACGGAGGGGTCTCAGTATGTATTGGGTGGTCACCCATCCACAGACCGATCTCGGCAAACATAGCTTAACATTCGATTTAAATCTAAATAGTCCTTACCTCCTTGGAGAGCCATGGATTCTTCCCGAGTTCGTCCTCCCAAATGGTGCCCTGTTCGAAGGTGGCGAAGCGACACGGCACCAACGCAGTACCGGCTGCTATGTGCCTGAAAACAGTTAAAATATGGCAATTAAAAAGGTGAATTTTCATCATTTTTCACTAGATTTTTATCGAGTGAAATATGGAGTATTTATGACAACATTTAAATTGAACACAACACGCTGTTTGGTTGCTCAGGACCGGTCTTTGAGGCGTAGTTGGGGCAAGTCTATATTCAGCTATAAAAGACAACGAAAAACGAAAAAAAAAAAAAATATTACAATAATCTGGGACACACAATGTATAGCCTAAATATTTGAGGGTATAACTAGTAGCAAGATTTATAGAACGTTCTTTGAATTTGCTAAGTGAGTGCCTCATACTAATTTGAACCTTATAATCTAATAGCATAAGGATAATTCAAAGAGCGCTCTATGAATCAATTTTTCGGACTGAGCAGGTCTAACGGAGAATTAAAGTATAATCGAATGAAAATGCGAACAACAGCCGTCGAGAAAATGCGTTCCTAACACCAGTTGGACAATTTCTAGTAGCAATAAGGATCGAATTCGCAAAACATATTCGTTAGTGTCAAAAACGTATCCTCTCGACCGCCGGCTGTAGTTTTGTATTAAACAAAACGTACATAGTGTAACACAGAATCTCTTACATTTTTTAACATGGTTTAAAAATAGCATTCCTTATCGTTTCTACATGTTTAAAAATATTTGCCTGATACCATCATAATTTTGATAATTTATTCATAATTACATCACAATTCATGTTAAATATTTATACAGCAGTTTTAAGTAAACAGAATGAAATTATACAAACTGGATGAGAGCGAGTTGGAATCGAACACGAAGGGTTTCGATAGAACATCTAGTTACCACTAGATGGGACATTGCCATCCAATTAGGAATGAATGAATGAATGAATGAAATACACCGGTCCCAGCGTAGTTTAACCAGACTAGATAAATCGAATGAACCCCAAGATTTGCACTAGCTCGTGGAGCCTCATGTTGTATGGGGCTACAGAAGCCATTGCATATCAAGGAGTGGAGCGGGGGGCGCGATAATGGTAGGGAAGACGTACCATTAGGATATGGAAGGATTTGCGAGCCGTACCGGATATGCATCCTAAGTAGGGGGGCATTGCCATCCAATTACATTTAAAAAACAATTTTTAACAGCTTCTGAGGTCTTGCGGTTTGACCACCTTTCTCAAACCCAGAGGTCCCGGGTTCGATTCCCAGCGGGGGAAATTTTTCTGCTTGGTTTGTTTGGTGGTGGCCCAGTGAAAGCAGTGGTGGCCCAGTGGTAACGGCCCCGACTTACGAGTTGTAGGTCGTGGGTTCGAACCCCAGCAGGCGCTTTACTTTGTGTAAATAATTTCATCACCACTGCTCTCAAAACGGTGAAGGAAAACATCGTGAGGAAACCGGCATGTCTTAGAACCAAATAATTTAGAAGACATGTGACATCTACCAACCCGCACTGGGCTCGCGTGGTAGATTACAGCCCACTCCCTCTCGCAGAGAGGAGGCCTGTGTCTCAGCAGTGGGAACATTAATAAGCTGATGATGATGATGATCCGCCTGGCTAGCTACCACCATCTTATCTAAGTCTGTCGCCATAACAACAATGATAACAGCATTGTTGTGTTTCGGTAGTTGGATGTAATATAGCCAGTTCCTCTGTGGTTGAGGATTCCGGGCGAAGCTCGCTTCCACCTTCGGCCTGATCATCACTTACCATCAGCACGCGTAGCATGACAACCAAAGAAACGTGTTGTTTTTTTTTTGTTAAAAGTTTTTATTATTAGTTTGATGTTCGCGGCCATTACGTTGTGTCAAGTTTTAAAAACTATAAATGTGAATAACAGTTCCTGTCAATGTCATCATTGTATATGTATTTCTTGTATTCGGGTTAATATTTTACAATTGCGTAAGTTGATAAAAAATGCTATGCAATAGCTTCGCCGGGGCAGTCCCCGAGTGCCACACGTCTTTTTTGTTGTATTGTCGTCTCCACCTTGTATAGCCTTCGGTGATTCTCGTGTTGATGTCTTTCGTTCGATACATATAGCTTTCGGTGACGATGACGCGAGTTCCATGATTTTTGTTCACCCAAAAAGTGCTCACCACACCTAAAGAAGTTTTCACTTCAAAAACTTACCTATTAATGAGGTCCTTGCCAGTCGCCTCGTATATAGCTTTGGACGACATGTTTGTGTGTCTGTGTTAAACTGTTAATGTATCGTTCCAGCCCACGTCATAGGGATGAGAGTTTTAGCTGTGGACAAGAGAAAATTAATGTTTAGTTTATGGTTTACATTACATAACATCACGCATTGTTTCCCCGAAGGGTTAGGCAGAAGAGTACTATCGGAGAAATTCATATTTAAACAATTTGAAATCAAAATCCCGTGAACACGATGAACACATCTGTTACCGCCCCGGTTCTATAGCGGCCGAGCGGTGCATGCAGAAATAGTTCTTTATACAACCTTATTTTTTATTCATTACAAACCTCTTAAGGGGTCATTGTACTCATCATTATGAACAACTTTTACTATGGGACCAAAGCTGAAATCGCGAAAAAAAATTCTGCTGTTCCCTACATTTTGACGACATATGAGAACATAAATGTATGGAACAGCTGATTTTTTTGACCCGGTCACAACTAGAGCAATAAACCTACCTATCCAGGTGGATAGGTAGGTTTATTGCTTAGGAGGAGGGTAGTTAGGTACCTACCCTCCTCCCTCCTCTCTCCTTCTTACCTATTCTTCTCTATGGCGCAGAAACAAGGTGCCTCTACAAACCAGACAATAGGAAACTGGACACATTTCATCTACGGTGTCTCAGATCGATCTTGATGATCATTAAATCGTTCTTACGGTGTATCAATACACCGTAAGAACGATTTAATGATCATCTTCGATGAACTTCTTCGACAGTACCTATAGGTCAAAGCTCATAGCTTTGCTTAGACTGTCTTTGCTTCACTGAACGCTTATTAAAACCCTTAAGGTAACGTTTTCTGCCATGGAACGATGTACAATTAACACACACGATCACATCACACCATCGTACACTCTCACTCTAACCGCCACACACCCACACACATACTCACTCCCAAAACAATTGTAAGCCACTTTAGCTACCAGAATTGGTTTTGTTTCCCTTTAGTTTTTAATTTTAGTTTTGTTTTATTCATTTGTAAGTGTTTTATTATACACTAACAACCTTTATGTTAATTAAATACGGTCATAGATCATAAGAGAGTTGTCCGATGGAGGGTTAGCCTGGTGATCTGTAATACAGGTTTTACCTACAACAGACACCAGTCTCGCACTGCTCAAATGAGCAGTGGTGGCCCAGTGGTAACGGCCCCGACTTACGAGTTGTAGGTCGTGGGTTCGAACCCAGGCAGGCGCTATACTTTGTGTAAATAATTTCATCACCACTGCTCTCAAAACGGTGAAGGAAAACATCGTGAGGAAACCGGCATGTCTTAGAACCGAAAATTCGAAGACCTGTGACATCTACCAACCCGCACTGGGCCCGCGTGGTAGATTACAGCCCACTCCCTCTCACAGAGAGGAGGCCTGTGTCCCAGCAGTGGGAACATTAATAGGCTGATGATGATGATGATGAGACACCAGTCTCTATTAAGGTTTACTTTGATTTTGTACTGCGTTTTTGATTATGAGAGAACAATAAATTATTCTATTCTATTCTATTCTATTATTGGTAAAGATAAAAAGAGACTTAGGAGCATTTATACCTACAGAAATAGGGCAACGTCGCAAATAGCTGTCAAATATTTGCCTGTTTTTTTTAATTTGTTAATACTACTGTATGGAAATAAGAAATATGGCTAACAACAAAATTAAGAAATGCAATAATTAATATCGTAACATCGAATACTTAGTTTTAGATGTCAAAAAGTATTGGGAAACTTTCGAAATGCCTTTTTTCACTTAAAACAGTTCTAATATCAAATTCAGTGTCATAATTGCAACTCATCACTACATAATATAAAACAAAGTAGCTTCCTGCTGTCTGTCCCTATGTATGCGTAGATCTTTAAAACTAGGCAACGGATTTTGATGCGATTTTTTTAATAGATAGAGTGATTCAAGAGGAAGGTTTATAATACATGCATAATATATTAAGCTATAATTTATAAATTAATCACGCGGGCGAAGCCGCTGGCAGAAGCTAATTATTAATATTCTAGTTCGCTAGTGAGTCACATTTCTTATTTTCATACAGTAATATTGCCAAATTAATCAAAACAGGTAAATAATAATAGTAATACACACAACGAAACAGCAAAAATATCAAAAAATTCGAATTTAGAACGCGGTGCGACCAGCGTCCGCGCATCAACAATTGGTCGACTGGTTCTCAAACGAGTTCTGATTGGTCGTGCCGCGTGGTGCGATCGCCTGATCCGATCTTGCTGACGACTACGTCACCGAGTGGAATCAGCTGAGGCGGAGTAGGTAATTGTGGGCCGGCGGGTTTTCTTCGCCGGTTTACGGTTGCCACGTGGTTGAGGACATTGCTTTTATAAATGGTGTTATTTAGTTGTTAAGAAAACTATGAAGGTATATTTCGTAGTAGGTGTTACAATTTTTTTTTAAATTTTATACTAGCTGCTGACAGCTTCGCCCGTGTGTCCTTTTTTATGTACTATAATATGTATGTATTATACATATAAGCCTTCCTCTTGAATCACTCTATCGATTAAAAAACACCGCATCAAAATCTGTTGCGTAGTTTTAAAGATCTAAGCAGACATAAGCATACTTACATAATGTGAAGGAAAACATCGTGAGGAAACCGGCATGTCTTAGAACCAAAAAATTCGGAGACATGTGACAACTACCAACCCGCACTGGGCCCGCGTGGTAGATCACATCCCACTCCCTCTCACAGAGAGGAGGCCTGTGTCCCAGCAGTGGGAACATTAATAGGCTGATGATGATAATGATGAAGCATACATAGGGAGATAGGGACAGACAGCGGGAAGCGACTTTGATTTATACTATTGTAGTGATGTGTAGTCGATTCATCATCTGCTTAGTCTTTTATCAACTATGTTGGGTTCAGATTCCAGTCTATAGCCAGATGTCAGTAGCTGAATAACAGTATTTTTAACCGACTTCCAAAAGGAGGAGGTTCTCAATTCGTGTTTTTGTTTTTTTTTTTTTTGTTTGTTTGTTACGCGATTTCTCCGTCAATTATGGACCGATTTTGAAAATTGTTTTTTTGTTTGAAAGGGTATGCTCCCGAGGTGGTCCCATATTAATTTTATTAACTTTACTTGGATAGTTTTTGAGTTAGCTTCAATAATACGTATTTTTCCCACTTAGTTTATATGGATGATATAATGATAACTTCCAATCACTGTTATTTTAGCAGGTTAGTGGTATTCGAATTTGTATGGGGTAGGTACCACAACTATAAAGTGCAAAATAAAAACTTTTTACAAAAAAAGAACAACCGACTTCCAAAAAAGACACTACAAAGTCAAAAATTACTTTAATTTCGGAAGTCGGTGGCAAAAAACGAAAGTTCAAAACCAAATACACCGACTTCCGAAATTAAAGTAATTTTTGACTTTGTAGTGTCTTTTTTGGAAGTCGGTTGTTCTTTTTTTGTAAAAAGTTTTTTTAATCGACTTCAAAAAGGAGGTTCTCAATTCGACTGTATGTTTTTTTTTTGTATGTTAATTACTCCGCCAATTATGAATTGATTTTGATCATTCTTTTTTTGTTTGGTAGGTCATACTTCAGAGGTGGTCCCATATAAATTTTAGTAACTTTGCTTGGCTAGTTTTTGAGTTAGGTTCAATAATAAGTATTTTTCCCACTTAGCCTATGTGGATGATAAGTTCCTGTCACTGTTACTTACATAGCACGTAGTGGTATTCGAATGTGTGGAGTAGATACCTACAAATACAATGATGTAACGTAAATGCCGCGCAAAAATAAAAAAAAGGAACGTACAGATTCCAATATTGACGAACAGGAAAAGGTATGACTTGTAAATATGTTATCTAGTCTATATTTAGGAATACGCAGTTTATTATCAATACTTCCTAATATCTTATCAGCTGAATGTTACATAAGTATAGTATTTCAGAAGTATTTATTAAGAGCGGTTAGTAACCAAAACTGCCTATCTTCAATAATTAAATTTTTTCTTGAAGTGGATAAAGGGACTTATTGCTCAATATACCTAGTACTTACAATGATGTAACGTACCTATCATCCAATATTGAGGAACAGGAAAAGGTATGACTTGTAAATATGTTATCTAGTCTATATTTAGGAATACGCAGTTTATCATCAATACTTCCTAATATCTTATCAGCTGAATGTTACATAAGTATAGTATTTCAGAAGTATTTATTAAGAGCGGCTAGTAACCAAAATTGCCTATCTTCAATTACATTTTTATTGAAGTGGATAAGACTTAGGTATAAAATAAAAATAATATGTGTAACTACATGATATTTCCAAAATTTTCGTGTAACAGAAACGCAGAATATTAAAACTTTCTCGATAGAAAAACATCACGAAGTTACCTCTAATTTTCCCGAATTTTCGATTTATACTTAACTAATACTTACAAATAACGTGGCTTTCTATTGGTAAAAGAATTTTCAATATCGGTTCAGTAGTTCCAGAGATTACCCCCTACAACCTCACATACTTTACCTCTTTAGTACTTCTACTAATAGAAGTATCTAATAGATATGCTAATGACTAATTGGATAAAAAAATTAAAGATTATTTGTTCAGTATCATCTGCCTAGCCATTTTCCAACTATGTTGGGGTTGGCTTCTAGTATTACGTGATGCAGCTGAACTGAATAGCAGTATTTCAAGTCTCGAGTTCGAATCCAAGGCACGCACCTCTGACTTTTCAGATTCATATGCGTATTGTATAATTATCACTTGCTTCAAAAACGGTGAAGGAAAACCATCGTGAGGAAACTGGCATGCCTGAGAGATATTTCTCGACGGTATGTGAAGCCAAAGGCAGAGGCCCATGGGCGGTTTTAAAACTCTGACACCAGGTTAGTCTGACCTTCAAGACCTACGACCCCTACGATAACCCTTGATAAGACTGGTCAAGACAGACTCAGAAGTCAGACAGGTCGAGAGATCCACGAATGACAGCCGGGACCAACGGCTTAACGTGCTTTCCGAGGCACGGAGGAAATGAAATGAAATGAAATTGTTTATTCTGTAAGTAGGAATCACTTTGGAATGGAATCACTTTTACACGTCATATTAAAATTTATGTTAAAAATTAGCTAGATGAGTTCGGCGTTTCCTATCTGACTACTCTCAAAACAAATAGCGTAGAGTCATCTCAATTACCTCTTTTTTTTACTTGTATCCTATATATGTATATATTATAGTTAATATGTATGTATGTGTATTTTAAGCTTATAACCTATATATGTACTTGTGTGCCTATTTTATTTATATCTAAATGAGATATCTTTTTAATATTTTTTTTACGGTTTCTCCTCTTATTCAGAGCACCTGCCATCTTATCTCTTCACCACCCTTGGTTGACTGGTAGAGAATGCCTAAGGCATTAAGTCCGCCTTTGTACCTCAATGTGTGCGAGAAGTTTAAATAAATAAATAAATACTCTGAGAAGAAAGGCCGAAACAAACTCAGAGGTCACAGTCTCTTTTAAAGTCCAGACATAATCTTGGTCAGGCCATATGAGGACCATGTAGACTAGTGTCTGAAATGGTATTTTGAGGAAAGAACCATACAGATTTGAGTGGACCTGTCCAGTCAGTGCAAGCATTTGTCAGTAATCGCGGAGCTCAACTCTGAACTTAAGGAGCTCAACTCGACGAACAGTACCAAAGAAAGGACATTTGGGTAGGTCGAGAGGTCTTGGTATGTAAAGATGGTCACCCATCGACGACCCACTCGTTATCTCGTGACCGAAACGCTTTAAATACTTCATTTCCCTCTTCCAAACCAGTGCATTTCAATTTAAACGTCATTATCAATTCCGATATATCTCATAATCGATTTATAGATCAAAATAAGCATAAAAATAGTTTCTGAACAACCTTCACGGCGTATCTTTGCGTCACTGCAGACCTTGATCTTGAACGAAACTGCCCTATAATACTCTAGAGTGACTCAGTGGACGATAAACGAGGACTTTTTGTCGGTAACATAATGATTCAAGTTTTTGAGATGATACTGGTAAAATAACAAAAAGTATTCGAGGAAAAATGTTCAAAGGTTAATGCATTTTTTTTCTGTCAATAATGTATTTCTGTCAAAAATACAACCTTGTATTTTTGCAAAATTACGAGGAAATATGGTCAATAAATACTGTAAATTATGTACTGTAATAATGATTCGAGTTTTTAAGATGTTATAGGTAAAATAACAAAAAAATAATCGAGGAAATATATTCAAAAGAAAATGTTAATGCTTCTTTTTTATGTTAAAAATATCCAACCCTGTACGTATGTATGTATATTTGCAAAATTTAAGGTGAATCCGCAGTTGCAGCCCGCAAAATTCGAATTTTCTTACGTTTTTGCAATTTGCAGGTCAGTGTCAGGTTGTATCTTCCATCTTCTAACTTTGCCACAAGAAATTTGTCGCGCTGGTCTGCACAACAGATTACGTAAGTATGACTCCGGATTTTTAATTTGTCGGTCTGTGACAAAAAAGCTCGTCGGAGGAGCTCGTGGCTAAGTAATAACAAGCCGCACGGGTCGATCCATCAGGTAAAGCTACGCTTGCCGGGGTTGGTCAGTGGATGGGTGACCATCTTTACATACCGAGACTCCTCCGTGCCTCGGAAAGCACGTTAAGCGGTTGGTCCCGGCTGTCATTTGTGGATCTTTGACAGTCGTTACGAGTCGTCAGAAGCCCGAAAGTCTGACACCAGTCTTACCAAGGGGTATCGTAAGGAGGTCAGATAGGCAGTCGCTCCATGTAAAATACTGGTATTCAGCTGCATCCGGTTAGACTGGAAGCCGACCCCAAGATAGTTGGGAAAAAGGCTAGGAAGATTGATTTTTTGTCTGTGACAAAAAAAGTCAACTAAAAAGGTATAAACAAGAGATGTTTATACGTTTTTAGTCATATACAAGGTGGAGACGACAATACAACAAAAAATTAAACGGCGTGTCCCTAATGTAATGACCTTCCCATTCTGTATACAAAAAAATAATTTAATACATTCAATAGTTTAGTCAATATAGCTCAGCAAAATCCATAGTCTGCTCGGGTTATTTCGTTAATCCACCCTAAAGTGGATATTCGGAAACGTATGCCCGATAATCCACCCTAGGCCCAGTTATATAAACGGAATTTATAGGCTTAGGGTGGATTCGGCATAGACTACATTTAATTTGTTTGAAAAACTCATTTTTTAATTTCGAAGCTAGGATTTATTTGACAGTTCTAAAATATTCTTATGCATTAGTAGTTCCAGTATTTTCATTTATTGTTGTATTGTAGGCTCCACATTGTATATCCGTGGTTTTTAGTTCACATAATTTTTGTCGTAGTTGGGTTTTAGCTGAGGATAAAACCCTGCAAAAAATTGCCGTGAGAAAACATGTAATTACAGCATAGATTCCTACAATTACAGAAGCCTTGTAACTAATAAAGCTGTACGATATTATTTATGTACTTATTGGCCTAATACAAGATAAACGGATTATCTTTATTAATGAAAATCATGACACATTCTTGATAGTAGATACCTAATCGCGTGAGCATCGTACGATGGTAACATAATGTAATTATGTTTGACCAAGAATTTCATCATTCTCCCTTATCCCAATTTTATTAGTGGTCGGCGCAACATGTCCCTTTTTTTCCATACTTCTCTATTAGTCGTCATCTCAGTAGTCACTCCCTTTCTAGCCATGTCATCTTTCACACAGTCCACCCATCGTTTCTTTGGTCGTCCCCTACTCTTATAGCCATCGACATTCATACTCAAAACTTTCTTCACGACATTTTCCTCATTCCTCCGCATCACATGCCCATACCATGACAACCGATTTCCGCACAACTTTTCGGTCACCGGTGCCACTTTCAGACTTCCTCTTATGTACTCATTTCTTACGTGTGACCAAGAATTTAACGAAGAGTATTTTTTTTTTTTTTTTATTTATTTATTCAAAATCTGTATTAACAAATAACTTACATAAAGTCTGCCAAACTGCATAACAGTTTGTCGGCAGTTGTTCTCGTCTAACAATGATTACAAATTTTGAAAATTAATGCGCAAAAAAAAAAAAAACCTTAACTAAGTAACTAACTAAGTAAACTATAAAATAATAATTATACATACAGTCGAGTTAAAAATTCTCACATTTAACAAAAGGGTATTAACTATTCACAAACGTGAGGTTTGTTACAAACATACCTATGGACACAATGAGAGATAATGCTTTTGCAAAACTCTTTTAAGTTGGTCTCTAGACTTCACATCCGATATCAATTTTGGGGGGAGCTCATTAACTAACGTTGGTACTACGTACCTCCTTGTGCGGTTACCAAAGTAGTTTGTTACTTTTGGAACAGAAAGTGTCTTCGACTTAGATAAACGAGTTGGGTACATATGCTTGCGTTCCACTTGGTGGTATTGACTATTAAATTGTTCAGTCAAGATATTTAACTTACTTTTAAGATGGATCGGGAGTACCTTACAAATTTTGAACAGCTTTTCATAACTTTTATTTAATGTGTTCTTAGTTTTTTTATCTATGAGTAGTTTAAGTAACCTAACCTGCAATATGTTAATTTTATTTAAGTGTGTAGGGAATGCAAGACCATATCCACCCAAGCCATAACCAATAATTGAGTCTGCCAGTGCGTGATACAAGGTATACAGTACTTTCTTGCTGACGACATATTTAAGATTTTTCAATTTACCCAAAATGGAGCGCAGCTTATTACAAACATTATTAACATGTAGATTCCATGTGAATGTATTATCTATTACTAGTCCTAGGTATTTATAGGAGGTAACTGTTTCTAAACATAAACACTGACAGAATTGCTTGTTGCTATGTAGACATTCGTACGAATGACCTTTTACTTGCACTATCAAACTGTTTTTGTTTTTATGATACGGCGAGTGAATAAGCATGCACTTAGTTTTACTTATATTTATTATAATGCCATTAGTAGCGACCCAATGCTAAATAGATGCCAGCAGACGCGCTCCACTTCTTCAGAAACGCTTACAGTACAAGCACAGTCTAAACATCATACAGTTACGGTATAGACAAAGCAATCGTGCGGGGCGAGACGGGGGAAGCGCGCTCCCGAACTGCTTACGGTGCGATGCGTGAAGGGCGAGACAGGGGAAGCGCGCTCCCGAACTGCTAGCTGTCGCAACAATGCCTACACGTTGTCGGCATTTACAACGAGATCAAAGGCGTCGTCCTACTGTACGTTTTTATACTGTGGTATAAGTGTGCAACATACTGCTAGTTTTAGTTTTGTCGTGTTTACTAATTAGAATTACCCACTCTAGTGTGTATTACATTTTGAAAAATCTCACGTGAGATTAGCATGGGGGGAGGAGGCTGTCGAGCCAAATCTCACAACATCTCAACAATGGGCCGAAAAATCGCCAAAATTGCCTCACGTAATTAATGAACGCGCCCAAAGGGGGTGACTACTGAGATGACGACCAATCAATCTTCCTAGCCTTTTTTCCCAACTATCTTGGGGTCGGCTTCGGGGTGTACTTGGGATGGGTAAATATTTTAAACTCGCGTCAGGACACGTAACCTGATCGAAAATTCGTAAGACGTTCAAGATTTAGTTGACAGCGCATTCTGTTTTATTTTTTTGGATTTTTACGGAGCTACAGCTTTCGTTCTTGTACTGACAGCAAGCCACATAAATTCCTGACATTTTCGTTACTTAGTTTTCACTTCAATTGGCAGTCCCAGACTGTCTCATTTTTTTAAATATACATAAATTGTTTATTGAAAAAAATACACACGTGTTAACATCACCGTCAAAGGTGACCTTTGTCCTTGAACCTGTTTTTCCTCAGTTTCTTAATTTATTACCTATTAAAAATAAAATAAAATATTTCATTAATGACTTTACACGAGAATATTAATGAGCAAACTTATTAAATTACGCATTTTTTTAATATTTGTTTGGTACGGGTACAGTATCGATACTGATTAGAAATACCAACAGTACAGGTACTACGTACTACTCTAGAACCGGTATCACACCAAGATCAATGGTAACTGTACCCAAAAATAGCGGTATTTGAAGCTCTGCTCCTCAGTGAGATCTAAAATATTTTATTAGTTGTGAACTATAATAATAATATGTGAGTAATATTTATTTCTATTAATATCGTGTCGGCAGATAAACAAAAATACGAACGCGTTGTAATCGTTCATTCATTCAATGCACACTCAAGGACGAATTGATCACTATAAGGAAAATAAACATACTACATATACAAAAAAAAAAAAACCGCCCGTAGAGCACATAATCAGGCTATTAATGTTCCCACTGCTGGGACACAGGCCTCCTCTCTGTGAGAGGGAGTGGGCCGTGATCTACCACGCGGGCCCAGTGCGGGTTGGTAGATGTCACATGTCTTCGAGTTTTTGGTTCTAAGACATGCCGGTTTCCTCCCGATGTTTTCCTTCACCGTTTTGAGAGCAGTGGTGATGAAATTATTTACACAAAGAAGTAAAGCGCGTGCTTGGGTTAAAAAAAACGTTGGTAGTATACTATAATGAGACAGGCCAATTTTCCTTTATTTTTAGTGTTCCCATGGAGTTTTATTCGACATCGCGGCAGACCAAGACGAAGATGGAGGGGCGAACTGGACACCTACCACAGATGAACACAGATGGTGCACTCAGCATTTTAGGTATGAAGTTACAAGTAGGTACACGGCGGTCTCGACGTGTCGAATTCAGTGAGCGTAACGTAGTCAGAAGATATAAGAGTTACGCGATAGAAAGAGAGGCAACTTCTAGGTGAATATAACTGTAGGTAATTAGCGCTGTGCGACCTGAATTGCACTTTATTGTGTCGTTGCAAGAGTCACTTTTTAATATTAATGATTGATTTTTAATATAAGTGAACGATCTGTACTAATCTGTGTTCCTACTGTAAGGACTGGCCTTTAATAGTAGAGGATAGAGGAGTGTGGAAAAGGGAGGATTAAAATAATATTCACGAAAAATATTAATTTCATACGTAAAACAAACACTCTGTACACGCGTACTTGTCGCACTTGTCTTTCCAAGTTAAAAAACAAGTGAGCGTGTACAGAGTGTTACATTTACATATCAATTTAAACTTATTTAAAAAAAAAAAAAAATTTTTTTTTTTCACTTTCAATATTTTTTCTAGCATGTATGGACGCTATATGCGGGTTAACGGGAACACCCTTCGTTAGTTAAGATGCAGGTATATACCAGTGACCTTTGCTTGCGTGTTATGTAGTGAGCTCACGCAACGCGTCGTACGTTCAGCCAGTAATAGGACTCACCCATCAAGGAGCGCAGTCCCAAATTAGACGCATTATTAATTTAGTACACATAAAAAGGTATTCTAATAAAACACGTCTAAGTACTAAAAGATCAACAATTACATTATCTTTAAAATGGTGAAGGTGTGATTCTCAGTTTTTTATCCGCGTTAGACATAACTTTACAAATCAATTTCTCTTTGTAATATAAACATAATCTAAAATATTCCTGTGTTAAGTTATTAAGAAAATGCTTTTATTTAACATAAATTTTTTGCAAATCATTAACAATATCGTTTAGACGTGATCTTCAGTATAAAATCATTAAAAGTCGGTTATCGTCGCCTTAACATATTGTATCATACGTATTGTGCATGTTGTAGATTCTACATTCACACACAAAATTATAGTAAACAGTAACCGTGAAATAACAGTTTAAAACGCAGTCATTGTTGTGTCTCAATGGAATTTCTTTAAAACTAATATTTTTATGTTAATCGATGCAAAGAATGTTGACCGGTAAGGCGTGTTACACGTTAACGGTCTGTCGCAAGTTCACGGGACATGGACTACACATCAAGCTATACCGTTCCAGTATAAGCTGATCTCGCATTGTATAGGATTTCCGTACAATGAGAAGTCAGCTAATACTGGAAATGTATAGCTTGATGTGTAGCCGTGGTACAAATCGCACACGGAACTGTAAGAGCCTTTGCCCTGCTTGGTATACAGTATGTTAACTAACAGAGGGCGTTCCCGTTAACCCGCAATAGTATAGCGTCCATACATGCTAGAAAAAATATTGAAAGTGAAAAAAAAAAAAATTTTTTTTTTTTTTTAAATAAGTTTAAATTGATATGTAAATGTAACACTCTGTACACGCTCACTTGTTTTTTAACTTGGAAAGACAAGTGCGACAAGTACGCGTGTACAGAGTGTTTGTTTTACGTATGAAATTAAGATTTTTCGTGAATATTATTTTAAAGATAAAAAAATAAAAAAAGTTTTTTTTTTTTCGTTTTTTATATTTTTTCTAGCATGTATGGACGATATACTATTGCGGGTTAACGGGAACGCCCTCTGTTAGTTAACATACTGTATATGCTAATGACCTGGAGTGGTTAGCTTGCTTGTTCTGTACATCTGTACTGAGCTCTCGCAGCACTCTACACTATCATCTCCCATCCAGATTTGAACTCGCTACGTCGGAAATATTGTTCAAGGGCAGAAAAATAAAAAAAATGTTTTTTTTTTCGAAAATTATAAAGTTAGCAAAATTCTCTGCACAGTTGAGTATTATTCCAACAATTTTTTTTATGATACATGGCCTCCTCCGCTTTACCCCATTTGCTTTTGGGCCACTACGTTTGAGACAATCTGTATAAGTTGATGACCTAATTATTTATTTATTTATTTAAACTTTTCGCACACAAAAAAAAGATACAAAGGCGGACTTAATGCCTTAGGCATTCTCTACCAGTCAACCAAGGGTGGTGAAGAGATTTGATGGCAGGTGCTCTGTTTGAGAGGAACAAAGAAAATTTAATAATTAATTTAATTTTTAATTATGAGATGAAAGACTATTTCGTATGAATAATATTTGAGAAAAAATTAGGAGTCCACTTGAAGAGCTACAGACAGTGTAGAACCGATTCATTCTAGGACATATTAAACTAGCTAGCGAAACTCCGCAGACTACCCATCACGTCTGCGGAGTTCGGGATCTCTTTCATTGAACGACCTCTTCCACAGTACCATCCACGACAGGTCCCCTTATCGGACGACCAAAACTAAGCTAAATATTTAACTGATCCTCTGAAACACTTATTGACTTTCTAATGATGGAATCTTTTTTAAATTAATGAACATCTAGAAACTTTTTGCGTTTGTTTTTTAATAGAGCCTCTTTTTAACGCTGGCCTTTTTCCACAGTATTTAATATACCTGAAATAATTCCCATTTTTCTTTGGAGCCCACGTCCTACAACCAGGGTTGGGCAGTATTTGAATTACTTGTAATTAAAATACGTAATTGAAATACAAATACGTAATTGGTATTTGTAATTCAATTACTTCTTATAAATGTAATTGGTATTTCAAATACCTGACGCTGAGGTATTTTGTAGTTAGTATTTCAAATACTTATGGCTCCAAAATACATTTGAACATAAATACATTTAGCGATCTTATGAATGCAGAATGGGTGCGATCTGCAGAAAATAGCGCTCGATAGCTTTCGTAAGCAAAATGGCGACCGCTAAATATTTCAATCTTAAAGTTGGCAACACTGCACTTAAACTGTACTGCAGGTACATACGTCAAATTGTCAATTAAGTACATAACTTGTCAATTGTAATTTTCATTCGGCGATGGAGTGAATCATGTGAATGCTGTGGCATATTTAGCGGTCGCCATTTTGTATAATTTGAGAGCAGTGGTGGCCCGGTGGTAACGGCCCCGACTTACGAGTTGTAGGTCGTGGGTTCGAACCCAGGCAGGCGCTTTACTTTGTGTAAATAATTTTATCACCACTGCTCTCAAAACGGTGAAGGAAAACATCGTGAGGAAACCGGCATGTCTTAGAAATAAAAATTCGAAGACATGTGACATCAGTGACATCTACCAACCCGCACTGGGCCCGCGTGGTAGATTACGGCCCACTCCCTCTCACAGAGAGGAGGCCTGTGTCCCAGCAGTGGGAACATTAATAGGCTGATGATGATCATGATTTTGTATAATATGATGGTAAGAATATTCCCTTTGCGTTAGGCTGGGCAGGATTAGTTCTATTCTATTTATATACCTAACCTAACACCAAACTGTATTTTGTAATTTGTATTTTGTATTTTAAATAAAAATAGTCAAAATACTGTATTTTGTATTTCAAATACGCGACTTAAAAATATTTTGTAATTCGTATTTTAAATAAGCGCGAGATAGTATTTTGTAATTTGTATTTTAATTAAAGCAAAGCATATATTTTGCCCAGCTCCGCCTACAACTCGTAAGTCGGGGCCGTTACCACTGGGCCATCACTGCTCTACCAGGCCTCTGCAGGCAACCAAGTAATTCGCGTTAGCCCGTGTATTGGTGTCCTAATCATTCTGATCAGCATTTCGTGCCGTATCAAGATCTCTACGACCTACTTCCTAAACGAGGTCCTCAAGAGGTTTTTACACTCTTAGTTAGGTCATTGACTGTTTGAAAGACCGGCCTTGAAAAACGTGTACGGCAAGAAATAATTGCGAGCCTAATAGGTTTGCGTACTATAACAGATTAGTACAGATGATTCACTTTGCAAAATCATTTTAATAAAAACCGACTCTCGCTACGACACAATAAAGTACAATTCACATCGCCCAGCGCTAATCACCTACAGTTACATTTACCTAGAAGTTAATGTCTCTTTGTGTTGCGTAACTCTTAGATCTTCAGACTACGTTACACTCACTGAATTGGCCCAACAAGTCGAGTCCGCCGCGTACTTGTAGCTTCATACCTAAAATGCGGAGTAAACCATCTGTATTCATCTGTGGTATTATTTAATGGGAACCAAGCGTTACGCCGCCTTTTGATTTACAACATGTGGCCAAACGCGAACCAATCAAAAGAGAAACAAAATATGTAATGGCGAACTCGAATCTTAGATTTTTAATACTAGCATATTTCATTATTTTTTTCTGAGGAATGATGTGATAAGGCATCGGTGCAGGTTAAGATGTGACAAACATTGAAAATAGTATGCTTAGATGGTTTGGTCATGTTGAGAGGATGAGTGAGAGGCGATTAACAAAAGGTCTTTACAAGGCAAATGAGAGTGGGAACGCCTGGAGGGGACACCCAAAAAAATCCGGAGTCACACGTAATCTGTTCGTTTTGTTGTAACACGACGTGTGACTTCGGATTTTAAATTTGTCTGTCTTGTCCGTGATGTCTTGTTTATACATTTTAGATGACTTTTTTGTCGTAGTTGGGTAGTTTTCTTCAACTTTTTGTTATGCGTATGTGTTCATTCTTTTGTTGGCAAATGAGCAAGGAACGACCCTGGTTAACAGCTAAAGCGGTTATGGTAGGTAGTAGTACTGCCATTACTAAAAAATATCTGGATGAAAATCTTGGTAAAGCTAATTTACTATTTAAAAATATTTTCATTTTGTAGGTTATGGGCCCCGGCCAAATAAGTAGGTTATGGGCTCAGACCAAATAAAAAACCAAGACAGCGCTACGAACAATACAGTGAAGCATGCCCAAACTACACCTCCGCGTTATGGATACACGCTTACACGTACACATTTACAACCATTTACAATCAAACTACACCTCACTAAATGCACACATGATTATGAAACCGGCTTCGCTTCACTGTTGATAGCGCTATGTTTTGATTTTTTACTTGCTCAGAGGTTATGAGATGATTGCCTTATATTTATATTTTGCGTTCTATTAAAGTAGTGTCCGACCGAAAATGGATTTTCACCCGAAAACGAAGCTTCGGTTTTAGTCTTATTTTCAGCCGAAAACGGACGAGATTTAGACATAAAAAAATAAAAAAAAATTGCTGTACAGATGTCAGCACATCAACCTACTCCAATCTGTCAAATTTTCCCAATCAACATTGAACCATATTGAAACATTGATTCTTTAGTCATAAAGTTGAAAATCTATTAAAGAAATTTGACAGATTGTAGTAACTTGATGTGCTGGCGTCTGTACCTACACTGAAATCTTGCCAGTATTTTTTGACACCTAGGGAGAAAAGGTGTGTATTTCTTGTTGTATTTTATTCACCTGATATAGCCAAGCTTTAGGCCGAATAACGCGCGACAATTCACGAACTTCTGATTTTCGGCTTGGCCGAAGCTTCGGCTGGTTTATTGCCGAATCATAATTGTTTGGCCGAAAACGAAGCTCGGTCACTAATTAAAAGTCCCTTACTCAGTTTACGGGGCATTGCAGTTCATAATTTTGTTACACAAATAAATAAGTCAAAGGTATTTCATGACGGATTTCTATGACACATTATTGAGATTTTTGGCACGTTCATATAATGATACGGCATAAGGCGAAGTATCAGTAGTAATGTCAATAAATCATAATTGTATGACAAAAGAGGCCAGGCTGGGCTCCGAGTTTAGAGTTAGAATCAATTTTGTATCTAAAGGGAATTGCCCGTGCTCCATAGACACTTTGGCCTCAAGTGCACACAATTCAAAGTATATGGATAGGATAATATGCGATTTAAATAATGAAATGGTCAAGGTCTTGGTTTAGAAAAAAGTTGGGGTTATTTAGATAAAATCGTTTTTTTCAATGAGGCAAAATCTTCAATTTGTGCTGCACTAAATGTTTTAATATGATTATATATTGATTCTAAAAGTAGATTCCAGGGGTTAGGTAATAACAGATTCTACAATCCGGCGGTACATAATAATTGTACTTACAAAATAGATGTACCCGCAGTGCTGATGGGATAGCGAGCCAATTGGTCTTGTTACAGCCAGGAAAGAAACATTGATTTTGAGTGTTTGGTGCTCTTACATAATAAGGCAGCAGTATACTGTTGGATGTGTTCAAGCTTTGTTGTCCCGCTTGCTAAGCACTGTCAGCTACTTCAGATTGCACCGAAGTTAGGTTGGATGGTTCAAATTGCTCCATAGGCAGACTGGATGGTTCAGATTCCGGTTCTGTAGTTTAACATGATGCTGCTCTAAACTGCTCTAACGAGATGATGATGGCAACTGAAATAATAATAAAAATTAAAGCTCAGTGCATAAAGACAGTAAACGTGAATTACTGTGGTTTTGGTACAAATAAATACACAATCAAAAAATATCTATCAATAACATTTTATATTATTATTAATTAATTTCTAAAAAATCTTTCTCAAGTTTCTAGACAATCTGTACTATGTGAAATATAACTTGTGCGGACACGAAAGAAGTTGAATATTACACTTATATAGACTCAGAAGTATGTCAGTATCAAATCTCAGAACTACGCTTGTATTAATTCTAAACTGTTGATAACTTACCGCTCTTGGTACAATCTGACGGGCAATCACACTTTTTTCGAGTTGTTCATGTGGAGAATCAGACCTGAGTGTATGTGATCTTATTCTCAAAACCAATCTGCCGCACGCAGCTGATGCACACTTGTCCATGACCATCAATCTGTACATTTTGTTGTTCGCACACTAAACTGTCACTCGATACTTGTACCTAATAAACAAGTCATAATTATTAGATATCCTAAAACAACACTAACCTTGATAGTACTCTAGTCTATTTATTTAAAAATAATTTCTCAGAGGAAGACATGTACCTACTGACCTGTTGTGTCGAACACATTGGTCGGTGGGTCGCCTTAGATTGTTGTATAACATTTTGCTCTTTCTGCTATTTCCAAGAAATGCCTTCGTATTCTCGTGACGTTTAAACCACAATTAACACAGCGTAAATGACCTTTTGAATGAATTACTTAGGGCACGGAAGTACTCGGGCCAGCGACAATGCCGGGGTCTTCATAATTTGTGGAAGCGGGAGCGGCATCCATGTTCAGGCCGTGGTCGTCAGGGCTCAGGGTTCAAAAAATCTTCGGAGTCCATTTAATAAGCGTATTCGATGGTTAAAATAACAAATTCGCAAGAAAATAAAGATAAGCAAACGAAGAAAGTCGATTTGTGATTTGACATTGACATTGACTTGACAGCCGGCCGGCATAATTCAATGTTGCCACACCACACACAAAAAATTGATAGATCGATATCGATTTTTTTATCGAATCCTAATTTTAATACAAAATTATAATCGCCACTGTGACTCTTTAATCTTAACGACGTCAACTCTGATGACGTAACATTATTTGGTTAAAAAAAATGGATAAACAGTGTATTTTAGTTCAAATAATAAAACGATTAAGTACCTAATATTAAAAAATAAAATAAAGTCTTACCAGCGATTACACGACACGAAACACACACAACTCAAAATAATCACATTCACTTTTTCACTCACGGGTTCCCGACGTTTTTTTTGGTCGGATCAAAATAGGTATTTAATAAACGATGCTAGTTAGTGCAAATATTTATCTACCACGATGTATGTAAAAACTACTTATGGAAATAACAACACTTCCCATCGATTTACACACAAAAACAATAAAAAATAACGAAATACGATGCCGAGCGCGCACTCGTGACTATGACGTTTTACCTGCGTGTGACGTGCGACATCAGTCAGTTTCAACATTTTTTTCCAATGTTGCCTATTGATATTTTTGGATATTGGTTTTTATGATAAAAATCGTAAAAAAAAAGGGTGTATTCCCGTTCGTCCCACTGCCGTCGTCCCCCTGGTGGGACGAACGGGAATTTAATAATTAAATGATTTAGTTGACGAGAATATTCGTCAGGCCATAGAGTTAAATTGTTCACAGACCAGTTTAGCCCTAATTTCATAGTAGAAATAGAGATTGTACCTGCGTCGTCTGTTAAACCGTGTGTACCTGCGTCGGCCGTATGTCCGCCTCGGGGATTGAAGGACAAATATGGTTTGCGGCAGCCTTGCGGCTGCCTCGGGAGAGGTTAAGAAGTTATGAACGTCTTTGTAAATATGTTTTCTTTAACATATTCTATCTTTATTGTGCTGAACAGATAAAGAATTATAGGTAATTAAAATGTGTAGTAGCGTTTTTGTTATGATCCTATGCATTCATTATTATATCAACTATCAATTCGCTTGTTCATTTAGTATCAATAGTAAAAACATAACACCGTATTTGTTTGAATACATCGAATAATAAGCATTACGGATCTGATATTATAAGTAAAACATCCATGAAAACATAATCGATTATTTCGTGAACGGAATTAATAATTATTGGCAACACTGCTGATTTTATCCACAAAAGGGAATTATTTTCACGTATTTATCGTTTCGGTACTTTTTATTTGTGCAAAAATGTTCCCATCTTGTTCGGATAAATGAATATCTTGTTAGATAACTAGAAATAACGATGTTTTTTTTACATATACGTAAATTGCTGGGCGTTTCGGGCCATAAATGGGCATCCTTCTTTAGTACTTACAGTTTGTTTTTCTCTACCTATTTGAATGGGTAACCAACATTATGTTTTATTTTGAAGCTTATTGTACTTATTAGTTTTCTTTAAGAGTACTAGAGCAGTTTAGATAAGGCTTTAGGTGGAACTAGTTGATTTTTTTCCATACAAATTTCGGGGGGGTTTTACTCCACTGTTTGACATTGTACATCCAAAGATAAACATGATATCGTTTTGTCTCAATGTTAATTTTGTATGTGCGGAAAAAGAATACTTAGTAAAAAAAAGATACGCCGTTGAAAAGTTAGGAGCCAACAAAGATTCGTATTTCTAGCTATTTTTAACGCAACTTTCGAGCTTAAATAAGTAATAAATGAAGTGTGAAATCTCCAGAACAAAATCGGCAACGACACAGCTCAATTATCGATGATTTCAATTAATTTTATTTGTAATTGATTTATGCAGTGGTTTTTTCATAAAACTAGATTTTCCAAGGGACGTTTCGCAATTTTTTACGCTTCCGTTTTGCACGACGTTGTGCATAATAATATAGACCAGCGTGTAACTGGTCATCACTGATACTATCTCTGTCGGACACGATCCCAGGTTGCTACAGCGTGCTTTTTGGCTATCCCACCAGTGACTTCGAGCCCGCGACTAGTTCAATCTTAAGACCCATTTACACTACGCAATTTAGTGCATATTTTTAACAGTAAACGTGGCTTTTAGTGAAAAAAAAAAGTACTTACAAATTAATCACAACAAAAAATACAGAAAAACTAAAAACTATTAAGTACGTTTTTTTTTTGTATACGACAAATCTAAAGCGAGTGACATGCCTTACGTATAATGTATTCAATTAGCCGGTCCACGTGGAGTATCACGGCAGGCAACGTCAAACACAAGTCAAAAGGTTAAGAACAACTAACGTACGCTACAACTCTCGAGACTTATAGCCGATTCCTAATATGACGGACCGTCATTGGTTAAAAGAAAAGAAAGAAAGAATGAAAATACAGGCACACAACACAACATTATTATATTATAACACAAGTGACAAAAAGGAGCAAAAAAAAAAGGAAACAAATAAAAGGTGTAAAATAATTAATTTAACAGGAAAGTGTGCCTCGCGGCTGCGCCAAATAAGCCCAGCTATCTAATTACGCAACACATTTTCGTAAACGATTCCGATTAATTTGTTTCATTTTGACAGTTCAACAACATTCATTGCGTTATTTACGTTGCTGAGCAGAATTTATTTTCGAACTTTTGAAGCAATGGATTAGCAATCTGTTTCAAAACGATTCAGATTCTGATTGATCGTGTATTACGTAATTAGGGTACAGTTCAGCAAAAAAAACGTGACTTGCAGTGGCCTGAAGTACGTATTCTTGAAGCTAACTCAAAAACTATCCAAGAAAAGTTAATGAAGACCAAGACCAAGACCATGTGTATTGTCGCAAGACCAAGACTGCAAGACCAAGACCGATTTTGGGCAACACTATATATACTTTCATATGCATTTAGTAAAAAGCTGTTATTTTGACATTACAAACAGACAACAGAAGTAGAACACTAGTTAAACAAGCTAACAGATATGACATAACATCACGCCTTGGTTCCCCGAATGGTTTGGCAGAGGTGCACCTTTAGTACACCCACATTGCGCCAGTTATGTTTAAGTCCCATGTAATAGGGGGCGAACCTATTGCCATTGGCCGGGCACAAATCCAGACTCCGGGCTGCTACTGAGAAGTTTCTGATAGAAAAACCCAATAACACTTTGTCCGACCTGGGAATCGTTCCCAGGAACGCTCAGCAGTAGCGCTTGCGACCACTAGACCAACGAGTGTTAACCGAAATATACGAAAAAGAAAAAAAAATGCATTATAGTAACCTTGACGTAACAATTGAACGTCGTTTTGTTAAAATACAATACAAATATTTGTACTGAATTACATCATAAGTGATTGTTCTACTATGTAGGCATATACAATCATTCATAATTATTATGAACGGCTGAGAAAATGCTTTATTAACTGAACGTTCAAAAAAACGCAGTTGTGAAGGGGATTTTATACTGTGTGGGAAATATGTTGGGTGATAGTAAATTGTTTAGATTTGTACCTACTAACTTGTTTGATTAGAATAGTTAGTTTTTCATCTATCTTTACAGCGTTTTTTTTTTTTTTGGTTGGGATATCATCATTTGACTTCTCCCGCTCTGGGCGGAGCGGAAGGGCGTGTCAGACTCTTACTGACTAAAACCCACCCGTGTTCCTTCCCTTTGCCTTGCCAGGGGCCACGGTTTCCCCTTAGGACTTCCCGCAACCCCAGCAGGCATCGGCCCTAGCGGACCCCTTCAGTTTTGCTGACAATATCTCTTTGAGTAGCGAGTGGAACACGACGCGCCATCGACACGGGCCTTCGGACGGCGAGCTACCCATTGCGCTCCGTCCGCAAGCCCGCGATCTTTACAGGGTAGCAGGGGCACCGACGCGAAGTTGTATTGTTCGAGTCGCGTCGCGCTAGTCTGCACGAGGCATAAACTTGAGAACGGCTGCACCAAATTGGATAATTATTTTTATGTGGTTTCGTTATTTTCAGGATAAGGTTCTTAGGATAGTTTATAGGGTAGGGTAGGGTTTTTGTTTTAGGGTAGTTCACATTTTTGTTCTCGCCGCGGTTGCAGACGCAAGATGCAGGTCGCGCGAGCGATGATGTCGTGGCCAAGGGGTTAGGCTCATCATTTAATATATCGCTATAGACGTCAATGAGAATTATTAACATAAACAATCGGCGCCTTGGAGCCTTCTCCCTGTCGCCAGCACCCCACTCAGTCTCTCGCTCTCACTCAGTCCACGAGCAGTCGCAAAAAGTGTTTTTGAGCAAATGTACAGCCGCCAGCACATCAACCTACTCCAATCTGTCAAATATTCCCAATCAACATTGAACCTTATACTTTAGCGATAAAGTTGAAAATCCATTAAAGAAATTTGACAGATTGTAGTAACTTGATGTGCTGGCGTCTGTACTATGAACTTCAAACACAAATTATCATCTGTCCGAATCTTAACATCACTAAACGACAAAAGATTGAGATCTTCAGCTAAAAGATAAGTTTATTATGTTATTTGAGTGATGGTATCGAGACAGACTATGGTTTAATAGTGATCTGCAACGCCACATGCGAACTACGCATCAAAGTCCTGACGTCACACAAATCCTACATCGCGCAAGCAAAGTTTACCGCGCGACGAGTATATGGACGACCTCCGGACATCAATCGTGGGGCAGTTGCCCGCCAGACACGACACCCGTCTGGTCGGAGGATCCTTCCTTTTTTATAGAGGATGAGTGAACTTTAAACCCTGTTCCTTATGCCTCTTTAGTGTCACAAGAACTTAGTTGCTCGTCTATTTATTTCAAACTAGCTTCTACCTGCGACTTCGCCCGTGCGATACCTATCGAGTCTGTGGAGTTGAGCTAGCTAGTTTAACCTGACCCTATATATTATAGTGTAGATTCAAATCATTTATTTGCTTGAACATGAGGTAATTTGTCGCAGTAAGATGGTAATAGCCGTGATATAGTTATATGCCTAGGGATATAGAGCTATATACCGTAATATAGTTATATGAAAGCGGTTCTGTTTGCCCTAATTATGTTACTGCGAATAATTTCGCGCTCGCCGGTCGCTGACGGGGCACCGTTCGCTTCGCTCGCTCGGTTCGCGCGTATTTGGTCACAGTTCTATCTAACCTATTTGGTCGGTCGGAGTGCCCTAATAGTTATATTACTAGATCGTGCTCGTATCATAGTTATATTTCCAGTAAGACAGTTATGAACCGCTTTCATATAGCTATAACGGTATACCAGGTGGAGACGACAATACAACAAAAAAATTAACGGCGCGTCCCTAATGACGTTCCCATTCTGTATACAAAAATTTAATATATCCATATTCAATAGTTTAGTCAATATAGCTCGGCAAAATCCATAGTCGGCTCGGGTTATTTCGTTTATCCACCACAAAAATCCACATTAAGCTGGATATTCGGAAAAGTATGCCCGAGAATCCACCTTAGGCCTAGTTGGATAAACGGAATTTATTGTCTTAGGGTGGATCCGGCATAGATTACATTTAGTTTATTTGAAAAACCCATTTTTTTATTTCGAAGCTAGGATTTTTTTGACAGTTCCAAAATACTCATAAGCATTACTAATGCTTATGAGTATTTTGGAACTGTACCAGTATTTTCATTTATTGTTGTATTGTAGTCTCCACATTGTATAGCTATATCCCTAGGGATATAACTATATCACGTCTATAACCATCTTACTGCGACAAATACATGAGATGAAACAATATTATCGTACAAATATCTATTTCTCAAACAAGCTTGGAAATTCGAGCATTAAAATAAAGATAAACATTTAAGGGCGTCCCCACACAAGAAACATTTTTCTTTTTACTAAATTAAAAAACGTAGTGTTAAACATTGTACCTTTCGTGTGCGAGTACCACTCGCACTTGGCCAATTTTTACACTAAGTTGCTAACCTTGAGTAGACATATGAAAGCACGAAGCGTAACATTCTGTACAGAATACTTATTTCCTTAATTACTTAGCTAAGTGCTTATTGTAGACATAATATCTTGTGATTATGTATGGTACACTTTGTACGTTTTAAGGCGCTGACAGGCTGAACCTTATGTGTAGGTATTACAGTTGTCGCTTTTCGGTTTAGAAATGCGCGTTAAACTAAAAAAATTATACACTTGATAATTATCTCACTTCACCCCCCCCCCCTCCCCCTTGTGATATTTCGTGATTATTTCCGAACCCCCTACCCCCCCTTTCCTGCCTCTCGTGATTTATGGACGACCCCTTGCCCATACCATGACAACCGATTTCCACACAACAGATTTCGGTATTAAAAAAATATATGAAAGGCAAAATGCAAAGAAGAAGATGAATTCGCAGACAACAGTTAGTAGGCACTAAAATATTTATAAATTAACGCAAAAAAACTAGAATGAAACGGTAAAAGCTTTAGGAGTTGTCAAACAAGTTTTTTTAATAGGCTTTGGCATGTTTTTTTTAAGTTATGTATGCATAAACTCACGCCTTCGTCCCATGAGGGTAGGCAGAAACTACAGAACGCCACCTGCTACGATTCTTACATACTCCTTTTGATTAGTTAACGTTCATACAAAAAAAAAAAAAACAACGGGTTGCACTCCGGGAGTGCCGGCAAAGTGAAAACTTGAACGTTGTGCATTTTTGAATATTTTGGAATGGTTAGGATATAATTTCGCACGAATTACTTTATTTATCAGTATAAAAGTATTATCATTTATGTGGTTAAATACAATATTCATTAATACTCGTAGTAGTAGTATATTTATATATTGCACGACTCATAATGCGAAGCATTAGAGTGTGCTCTACGATCGAAAAATTATTTTTGCCCCATTTCTGTAACTGTTTTTATTGTTACACTCCTGCTAGTACACAGAACCTACTTAATTTATATACCATTGTATAGATGATTAAATGGAGATTAATACTGTACTTTTTAACAATGGATTGAATGCAGCAGAAATGGAAAAAGCATAAAAATAGTTGAAAATAAATTCCTGTCCGTCAATTTATGAACCCTGAAAACATTGTAGCTTGCGATAAAATCAATTAATTGAGTCAATTTTTTTTTTATACATTCGTTTCAGCCGTAGAAGGAACCCTATTGAAAATTGCTCTTTTATTCAAAGTAGTTTTATTATAATTAATAAAATACTAACTAAAATATAATATCTTTATCTAAATATTTTCAACCTTTGTCCGTAAGTTGCCTAGCAACCGCCAAGTAAATATCTTTGTCAGTATCGTTGACATTACGACTTCATGAAAAGTGATAAATTGTTCATTTTTAAACTATGTTTTGAATTTCTTTTTCGTTTATGAATGAGTGATAAGTATGAGGCGTGCACTTTTGGATTTTCCAAACTATTTTTAAAATATAGTCTAACAAAAATAAACAAATGATTACCCATCAATATGGGTAAAATTTCTTACCTCGCAATCTTTACGTAATGTCAAAGACTATTTATTTTGTCGGTTGCTAGGCAACGGATCGGACGGATTATTTGCCCATCCCAAAAAAAGTGCACAACGCCGCTAAAGAAGTTTTCACATAAAAAAAAAAACTTCCAAAAAAAACACTACGTAGTGAAAAATTACTGTGATTTCGAAAGTCGATGTCGTCGGTTTTTGTATATATTCGTTTTTTGCCACTGACTTCCGGAATTAAAGTAATATTTCACTAAGTGTTTTTTTGGAAAACGTATTTTTTTTTGTTGTAAAATAATTTTTATTTTTAGCTCTTTAGTTGTGGAAATGAAATGAAATTGTTTATTCTGTAAATAGGATATTGGAATCACTATTACACGTCAAATAATTTTTTTTTATTAAAAATAAGCTAGATGAGGTCGGCGTTTCCTAACTGACTACTCTGAGAAGAAAGGCCGAAACAAACTCAGAGGTCGCAGTCTCTTTTAAAGTCCAGACATAATCTTGGTCAAGCCATGTGCGAACCATGTAGATTAGTGTCTGAAATGGTATTTTGGTACCACACAAATTCAGATACCGCTATGTAAATAACAGTGACAGGAAGTTATTATAACATCATACACATAGACTTTCGTCACTTTTCACGAAATTGCCCCCACAAGAAAACACATCAAAAAAGATTCGGACGAACTGAGAACCTCCTTCTTTTGAAGTCGGTCAAAAAGCGCACATTCGGTGCATTAAACTACCTTAGCAAAATTTTATTCAAGACATTTGGCAAAATCCTTGACCCGTACCCTAATTATTACGTAATGCACGATCAATCAGAATTTGAATCGTTTTGAAACAGATTGCTAGTCCATTGCTATTTGCTTCATAAGTTCGAAAAAATAAATAGAGCAGATTTTTTTTTCGAACTTATGAAGCGATGGACTAGCAATCTGTTTCAATTCATTTCAATTTCTTATTGATCGTACATTACGTAATTAGGGTACTGATCTTGTCTGACTAGGGATCCGCAGTTGTAGCCCGCAAAATTCAAAATTTCTAAAAAATTTTGCAATTTGCCAGTCATTGTCAAGTTGTATCTTGCTTGACCAAAATATGATTCGCGACTATAGCAGGTATTATTTATAGAATTCTAATCATTGGAATCATTAATACCTATATCTCGCTAAGTTAGATTTGTTACATATGAAATTTTCCACAAGAAAATTGTTCTTATGTAACAAATATAACTTCTGCAGTCGCGCTTGGGACCACTACGGGGGGACTGCCGGTAGAAGTGAAAACAAGCGTGCGGTGACGATGACGCGAGTTTCACGCTTTTTGTTCACCCAAAAGTACACATTATACACAGCATACATATGGAAAGCGTTCGATGACAATGACGCGAGTTCCATGATTTCTGTTCACCCAAAAAGTGCTAACGCGCCTAGAGAAATTTTCACTTCAAAAAATGGGCTGGCAATTTGAGAAAAGCCTTGATTTATGACCTCTACTCACCCTACAATGCTAGCAAGATTTGCTCTACGACAAATTGATCTATTAATAGCCCAGTTTCTACTATTCTAAGGACACCTACTTTCAAAACGACATTTGCAATATAGGTATTGTGAATGTTTAACCTATTACATTTATTCATAAAATAAATACATTTAAGTGTCTGTTTGTAATGTCAAAATAACAAATACATAATTATGGGGTTTTCTAGAAGGGGCAGTAAGCACCTTAAGGTGAAACAATTTGACATCGTACATTCAAAGTTTAACATGATATCGTTAGGTCTCATTATTAATTTTGTCTGTACGGAAGCAGAATAGTAAAATAAAAACCCATTAAAAAGTTATAAGCCAACAAAGATTCGTTTTTCTTGCTAATTTTAACGCAACTTTGGGCGTAAATAAGTAATACAGGAAGTGTGAAATCTCGAAAACAAAATCCGTACCGACACAGAAAAATTATCGAAGATTTCAATAAATTTTATTTGTAATTGATTTAAGCAGTGGTTTTTTCAGAAAAACCTTTTTCCAAAGGCCTTTTCGTAATTTTTGACGCGCTCGTTTTACTAAAATTGGTCGGTACGGTGTTTCTGTGCGTGCGTACTATACGTTGTCCATGTAGACCAGCTTCTAACTGCTCATCACTGATACTATCTCTGTCGGACACGATGCCAGGTGAGACAGCGTGGTTTTTGGCCATGCCCACCATTGAGTTCGAGCCCGCGACTAGTTCCACCTTAACCGTTATAGCTACAGGAAAACGGTCTTAGGAGACAGTCCTTAAATTTTTTTTAAATTATGATCTGTGATTGATTATTCTCAGAATGTGAATAAATATTACAGCCAGCAAGAAAATGGGCAGTTTCCACGGAAACTTTTTTTTAATGGCAACCGATCCTGTTTCTTATAAGAATAAAACTCTATTGGACCAACTGAGGTTTGAGTACTAGAAAAGTCAGAAACCGCAAAAAGCTTTTCCATACTTGAAATAAATGGCACATATCGAATTACAAACAAAATAGGCAATAATTCCTTACTAAATATTACACGGCGATTTTTAATTCACTGTTTATCTTTCAGGGACTGAATGTACTCATGATTGTAAGTAACTTTCACTATGAGACCAACTCTGAAATAACGAAAAAAATATCTGCTGTTTCATACAAAATTGCAATATTTTCCCGATGAAAATGTAAGAAACAGAAGTATTTTTTTCTCTATTTCATAGTTGGTCCCATAGTAAAAATTGTTTATAATCGTTTCACCTACTGAAAGGATAACAGTGAATTAAAAATCACCTTGTATAAAATGCAAAGGTGAGTTTGTTTGTTTCGCTTTCACACTAAAAAGACTGAACGGATTTCGATGAAATTTGGCACATAGGTAGACCATGACTTGGGTTAACACACAGGATACTTTTTATCCCGATATTCCCACGGGATCTAGAATTATGCGGGTGAAACCGCGGGGCGTAGCTAGTTGGATATATTTGGTTAAATTTTTGTCTGCACTGGGAACGACATTAGAATACGAGTTTTAATTTATTGTCCTATTGTCGTCTCCTCCGTGTATTATTTTAATGTTTATTGTTAGTTACCTCATTCTTTCTCATGTGCGTATTGTATAATTACGAGTTGTTTAAAAAACGGTGAAGGTAAACATCGTGAGGAAACCGGCATGTCTGAGAGATATCTCGCGACGGCATGTGGAACCAAGGCAGCGGCTCATGGGCGGCACAAGAGTACCAGAACGCGCAGCATAACAAGTAATGACAACCTTAGATAAAAACGCGTTTTCTACGGGCTTTGTCGGCGGAAGAATAGACTAATTGTTTAAGCGCCTCTCCCCTTCGGCACGGTAGACGGTAGGCCAACTTCATAGAAACGGACGAAGCGCGAGCTATACCTACGCGCCTCGATCGAGGTATGCGCGAGGTACGCAGACAGTCGCGTCTGTGCCGCAGTAACGAACGAACGGTGTGTTGTTTTTTTAACAATAACCGCGCGATTTTTACACTAAAAATAAATTCAAGTACATATTTAATAGGATATATTGTTGCTGTTTTTGGTTCCATGAATTTGGCAATAACACATCCAGAGATAACTTTTTTTAGATTACCTGGAAACTTTGAAAGGTATTATTATTAACAAACAACAACAACAAAATTATTTTATAGTCTTACTATAAAATAATTTTACTTACTGGTAGGTAGGTACATATTGTGTGTATTTTTAATGGATAAGTATTTCCTTTTATCTCCCGAAAAAAAGATGTCTGGATTAATAAATAAAGTGAATAGAGTAAAGGAAAGTGATAACACGAGTGAAATAGGTAGTTATAGGAGGTTCATGAATTAATACGGTAGGTACGCTTGTTTTAAAACCTCGGGCATTTGTGTTTTGTTTTGTTATTCAATTCACAAAGTATTTTATTTATTTGTGTAGATAAAAAAAGTATATTTACAATCACAAAACTAAATGGAAACACAAAGTAGGCAAATGTAATTAAAATACTAGAGGCGGGCAGCCCTATCGCATGTTTACGTACCGCGCGGCTGTAGGCATTTATTTCTAAGATATGGCTTAGTTATTCTACCGTCTACCGTGCCTTCGGGTAACTACGCACTCTGGTAAGGAAACGAACCAGGGACCAACACCAGAAACTATGGTTGGACCACGCTGAGTGTAGGCAAGCCAAGGAGGCACTTCCTATAATCGATGGCCGCTTCACGAATAAGGTTCTCCGACTAACGAAACAACAGCTGCGCATAGTCACAGCAGCCGTCATTTAATAAACACCTCTTTGTTTAGGAGTCACAGACAGTCCGCTGTGCAGAGCCTGCATGGAGGACGACGAGACAGCAGCTCATGTGCTGTTAAACTGCCCGGTGGTCGCCGGTTACAGGGCAAAGTACTTCGGTAACCCAGGTACCCTACGTGAGATTGTCAGTGACACCAAGGCGTTGCTGGCCTTCTTTGAGGAGCTGGGGTGGGTCGAATAACCAATCTTCCCACCCGTACGCAAAATACGCGCTTTGACGTGGAGTTGCGGATACCAGCCCGTATTACCTATTACCTATTATCCGACATTTTCTCTATTCTTCCGGAGACAAAACCCGTTTCTAATGTGGTCATTGGTCATGCAAAGCGTGCAGGTTAGTCACAAGTCACAAACCACACGAAAAGGAAGATTGTTACCTCGTACAAATTTATACTGTAGGTGTTCTTATAATTAAATAATATTTCCTGTACGATATTTCCTGATGACATTGTCATTTGTTTTTGAGGTGAACATGACGGAAGTTGAGTATCTGAAGTCTAGGTTTATATTAAGTAACCTAGGCTCACTTTTTTGTTTTTATTTGGACAGTTTACTATTTAAAAACCGGCCAAGGGCAAGTCGGACACACATAATTATAAAGGGTACCGAATTTAAAGATCGTGGAAAATACGCCGAATAATTATTAACTTTATTATTTTTTTTATTTTATATTTATTATGTGTTGTTAGAGCAGTGTAGCAATGGACGCAGCAGGCTGGCTGGAGCAGTGGTGGTCCAGTGGTAACGGCCCATCAATATGGGTAAAATTACCCATAAATATGGGTAAAATTTCTTACCTCGTAATCTTTACGTAACGTCAAAGACTATTTATTTTGATATTTACTTTGGCAGTTGCTAGGCAACGGATCTTACGGCACGTTCTGACGCGATTTTAACATTTTTTAATCATCCCAAAAAAAGTGCACAACGCCGCTAAAGTTTTCACTTCAAAAGTTTTGAATTCCCCCTAATGGGGGAAACTGGAATCGAAAAAAAAATATTCCTCAGATCCCCCTGAAAGTGTCATGGCTTAGTAATAGGGTTCCGTTTAGCACCCCCCTGGTACACTTCTGCCTAACCCTTCTAAAAAAATAGGCGTAATGTTATAATGATAATAACGACTAAATATACCGAACTGACTGGACAGTTTCATAATCTTATCAGCAACGCCAATTAAAATAAAATCACACACATTTCTCTGTTTATTTCGGACTATCACCAGATTAAAAGCGATGATTTTCATGGACGATAACAAAAATGAAACGTGTAATAGCATTTTATCTATTCTTCAATAGATAGCATAACGAAGTCAGCTTATAACGTTCCCACTGCTGGGACACAGGCCTCCTCTCTGTGAGAGGGAGCGGCCCATAATCCACCACGCAGGCTTAATGCGGGTTAGGGATGTCACCATGTCTTCGATTTTTTGGTTCTAGGACATGCCGGTTTCTTCACAAATGTTTTCCTTCACCGTTTTGAGAGCAGTGGTAATGAAATAAAGACACTTGAAGACGACCTACGACACGAAAGTCGGGGCAACCATTGCCCTCCTCAATAGAGTGGTGGTGATGAAATAAAGAGACTGAAAGACGACCTATCGACACGACAGTTGGAGCAACCACTGCTCTCCTCAATAGCAGTGGTGTTGAAATAGATATGCTAGTGGTTTTACAAAAAATATTAAAAGCAATTTTCGATTTTGCCGCGCAATGCCAGTCAATAGCAGTAGTGTGTGATAGAGGTCTCTTTAAAGTATAAGATCAGAAATTAATTTTCTATCTATCTATTAAATTATACGTAAAAGAATTGGAGTAACCGACATAGCTTGCAGAGTAAGCAAACTGAAGTGGCAGTGGGCTGGCCATGTTTGTCGAAGGACTGAAAGCTGGTGGAGCACACGAGGTCTAGTGGAGACTATCGGGCAAGCGAAGTGTGGGACGCCCCCCAGCTAGATGGACCGACGACCTTTTGGCTGCGTTACCACCAGAGATGAGCGAGGATGCGTAGCAAGGGATGTGTGTGAAACTAACCAATAACATTGCTTCTCTGTTTGAACAAAGCTAGCGTTGTTAGTTTTACGGATATTCCTCGCTACGCAATCTCGCTCATCTCTCGTGGATAAGCAGCCTAAAAAGCTGGCTGGGCTGGGACAGACTGGATGCGGAAGGCGGTGGACAGCGTGTTGTGGCTCAGCTTGGGAGAGGCCTATGTCCAGCAGTGGACTGCGATATACTAAGTTAATTGATTGAATGGATTATGGCCCACTCACTCTCAGAGAGCAACCCAGTGGGTACTGGGTTGCGTAATACACGATCAATCATTGAATCATTTTGAAGGAGATTGCTAATCCATAGTTTCATATGTTCGAAAAAATTTGCTCAACAACGTAACTAACGCAATGAATGTTGTTGAACTGTCAAAATGAAACAAAATGTGATTGAAAAAATACAATAGACAGCAGATATTTAGTAACCTAATCTGCTTAACTGTTCAAGAGTCATAAAGAACCCTGTAAGAAATCGACACGTGTTTCACCTCTCAACGAGGCATCCTCAGAATGACGATTGATTTGTTGCGAACCCGGGCACGACGTTTTGCCACGTCAAGCGCCGAACGCAGAGTGAGCTACACCCAACGTTAAAGATCGATTATGATCACACAAGCAGCTTTGCTTATCAGAGTTCAGTCTCCATACATAACATTAAAAACAGTATAAATAACCGGAAACAATCAAGGACTGCATAGGTAACTAAGATAAACCTTATAGATATTTATGTTAAACTGGGTCACCGCGTAGGCAATACAATTGACATGTGAAAATCTCGCATTGTGAACTATTTACAGAGTGATTTATATGTGTTTTACACATCCGTTTATGCTGAGAAACTCAATAGAGGTACGTTGAGTCAAGACGAAGGCATGTACAGACGCCAGAACCAAAAATTCGAAGACATGTGACTTCTACCAATACGCACTGGGCCCGCGTGGTGAATTACGGCCCACTCCCTGAGAGGAGGCCTGTGTCCCAGCAGTGGGAACATTAATAGGCTGATTATATATGTATGGGTTGTGGAGGTCAGATAGGCAGTCGCTCCATGTAAAATACGGTATTCAGCTGCATCCGGTTAGACTGGAAGCCGACCCCAACATAGTTGGGAAAAAGGCTAGGCAGATTGATTTATTTGGACATAGGTTGGCCTCTCCAATTGCTAGCCTTTCAGCTCAATTCTCGTCCACTCTCATCCACCTGCTACCAGCCACCCTGCGAAGATCTTCACTCGCATCTAGCATGAGGGCGTCCTACCTTACGTTTGCCGATTCACGGTCTCCACTCAAGAACACATCTACCCCAACGGTCATCGGTTCTACGCCTAACATGGCCGGCCCATTGCCACTTCAGCTTGCTTATTCTGCGAGCTATGCCAACAACTTTGGTTCTCTGCCGGATCAGCACGTTCCGGATTCGATCAGGAACGATGGACGGATTTTGTGAAACATGGTATTGGTAACAGGTTGTGCCGGTTGTGCGTCGATGTACCTCAACCAATAATATAGTATAACTAGGTGCCCGCCCCGGCTTCGCACTGGTAGCCCTGCACGAGTAGCACTTAGTACTTATCTACGGCTACCTACGCACAGTACGCACCCTACTTACCTACCTACATACATACCCACCTACCCTACCTACCTATATTAAGTATTACTTATGGGTATGAAAAATTGTTTACGTCCTATTCTCAGACCTACTGAATATACACACAAAATTTCACAAGAATTGGTCAAGCCGTTTCGGAGGAGTTTTGTTACAAACACTTTGACACGAGAATTTTATATATTAGAAGAAGAAAGAAGATAGATTAGATAGTTTTTTAGGCAGACAACAGTAACCTACATAATCTTGGTGGTGTCAATAGCAATCCCAAATGAAATAAAGAATGACCTGAATGACCATTATTGACCATAGGTTTGGAGGTATAAATAGTTGTCTCCCCATATTTTTATTTCCGTTTGGTAGTAGGTACATGAATTTGACCTTAACATAAAAACGCCTTTTACCCCTGAACGGAATGGAAATACCAATGTGGTCTATTTAAGATGCAAAAAAACCCGAGATATTATTCTCACCACAAACTATATTTCCGCAAAACATAAATAGGTGTTTAGAATGTTTTTTAAATCTTGGAATTTTTTTGTTATTCTACGAAGTGGGAGAACCATTTGTGGAGTATCAGAGAGACTTTGAAAAGAGCTGCAATGGTCAAAGTTAAGGCGACGATAACCGACTTTTATGTTTTTATACTGAAGATCACGTCTAAACGAGCAGTGTTAATGATTTGGAAAAAATATATGTTAAATAAGAGCATTTTCTTAATAACTTAATATATGAATATTTTAGATTATGTTTATATTACATAGCGAAATTAATTTAAACAGTTATTTCTAACGCGAATAAAAAACTTAGAATCAAGCAAAATCAATCAAGCGTATTTTTATATTGGTATTTCCATTTAGGGGTGAAAGGCGTTTCAAATATGTTAAGGTCAAATTCATGATTTGGCATTAACATAATTTGAAACGCATTTCATCCCTGAACGGAATGGGAATACCAATGCGGTCTATTTAATATGAAAAAAAAAAACCCGAGACAATAATTGACGTTTTCTCACCACAAACTATATTTACCGGAAAACAAAATAGGTGTATTAAATTTAAAAAAAATATTGGAATATTTTTGTGATTCTACGAAGTGGGAGAACCAGTTGTGGAGCATCTGAGAGACTTTGAAAGAGCTGCAATGGTCAAAGTCAATTAATAAATTGATTCAGACGGCGACTATACGATTCGATTTTACCGTATACGAGACAGTCGTTCATACGACGACGTTTCTCTTCGCAGCTACGTCACAAGCAAAGCAGAGCAGGGACAGTCTGCTAGTATAGTAGAAAATGGTGGTTTGAGATGCCATTGTGACCTTAAAAAATTTACTAAAAAAAACGGTACTTTCAACTCAAAAAATGCCATTTTTTTTTTGAAAACATGCGTCTTTGAATAAATTTCAAGTAAAACAAAAAACAAAATGAAAAATGACACCCAATTTTTTTGGATATTAATGTTTAAGTATAGTTAATGATCGTTGCAAGAGGTTAATTTCTGTGTAGGTAGTTATATAAATACCTACTCTAAAACACACGTCGAATATTAACGTACTTGATAACATAACATCACGCTTGTATTTTCCAGGAGGGTTAGGCAGAGGTGTACCTATATTACGGACCACATTTCACTTATTACATTGAATGACTTTTTCATAAAATCATGGCATTTGAAAGAAATCTAGCTTAGAGAGATGTATTAATGATTCTAATTCTGTAAATAAATACATATTTGTTACAGTCGCGATTTATATTTTGATCAACATACAACCTGACCTGCAAATTGAATAAATCTGACGCAGATATATACCAATGACCTTTAGAGGTTAGCTTGGGTATTCTGTACTGAGCTCACGCAACGCGTCGTACGTCCAGCCAGTAATAGGACTCACCCATCAAGGAGCGCTGTCACGAATTTGACGTATTATTAATTTATTATACATAAAATAAAAGGTATTTTCATAAAACACGTCTACTTAAAGATTCATATTTTAATTATCCTTAAAATGGTGAAGGTTTCAGAAAAAGAGGGTTGATAGATTATCAGTTTTTTATCTGCGTTCGACATAACTTTACAAAGTAATTTCATTATGTAATATAAGCATAATCTAAAATATAACATTATATATATATTTTCCAAATCATTTACACTACACACGTTTAGACTTTACACGTGATTTTCAGTATAAAATCATTAAAAGTCGGTTTTCGTCGCCTTAAGAAAATTTGAAATTCGCGGGCTACCTTTGCGGACCCACCTTAGGGGCTTAGGACAACGTAACTGTCTTTTAGTACGAGACTCGAAAAATACAGGGTATAACAAGACCCTTCACTAAGCCGTTTCTACGCATTCTGTACATCAAATTAAGTAACTATGTGCAAAAATAATTGCTGGGAAACTACTGTTATTTTCGGTGTGAAAATTCGTTGTCTACGATACGAAAAACATTGTGTTTATGGGTGCATGCAACGGTACGGGGATCGTGGGAGTATTTTAAGTTAACATTTAAAACTTGTTGTTATAAACAAACACAAAAACAAGTTGTAACGTTGACCTTCAATGTCTCTGTAACCAGAAGGGTCCAAAGTATGGTCCAATATTTTTTTTTGTCATAATGACGGAAAGATCAAGTGATTCTCAGCTTCCGTTAAGGGTATTTATTTGTACACTCGTTATAAGGCTCAGAGACCTATAAGCCAATAAAGGAATTAGCATGTGATAGAATGGAGACGAAGTTGCAAGACCGAGAAGCGCTCAGCACATAAAATTCGGAAAATTAAAAAAAATACAAAATTTAAAAATATAAACCTACATGGGCACTTATGAAACGTCAGAAGCCAGGTGCACAGTTCCAATTGGTCGTTTTCTATGGAGAAGAGCCGGCAAGAAACACCACGATTACTCTTTTAAAAATAATTGGCTTTTACAATAACATCAAATAACAGTGCTAATAATACGTATGGAAGGACAGTGTAGGTCTTTCAACAAGTACCAGGTACTTAAATAAAATAGAAGATGGTCCACAAATCTACAGTCTACTAAGCCTACAGCGTTCTACAATCGAATCGAAATCTCAAGTCCCTCGTCTAGGAAGACCAGAAGTAAAGACTTCGGAGATTAATCTTGATTAATTTTTACATGAACACCTATACTCACAGAGCGATTTTCCTGCTTTGTACAAGCGGAAGACGGTTTTAGTGAAAAATTATACGGCTAGGAAGAAATTGGACACTGAGAAGGTGGTTGAAGGCTACGTGCAAGAACACGTCAAAGACAATAGACATCAGGAAGACTGTTCTAAGCCACTTTACAACCCTTGACAGGAGTCAAGGGTTTGAGCTGAAAACCAGCGCTTATCAACCCTCTAATGGTCCTAAGCATAATACTGACACCATTATTGAATCGTTTATTCTGTAAGTATATAGGATATCGGAATCACTTTTAACGTCACATTAAAAAGATATTAAAAATTAGCTAGATAAGTTCGGCGTTTCCTATCAGACTATCTGAGAAGAAAGGCCGACACAAACTCAGAGATCGCAGTCTCTTTTAAAGTCCAGAAATAATCTTGGTCAGGCCATATGAGGACCATGTAGATTAGTGTCTCAAATGGTTTATGAGGAAAGAACCACATTCAATGGATCTGTCCAGTCAGTGCAAGCATTTGTCAGTAATCGTGGAGCTGAAGTCGACGAACAATATCAAACAAAGGACATTTGGGTAGGCCGCATAAACTACGCATTGTGTATATACTACTAACTGTAATATACTGGAGACAATAAACGTTTCTTCTATTCTACTTACATGAAATTCAACGACATTTCACGGTTCGAAGAGACTTCGTAACAGAACCCATCAAAAGAAGCTGTACATCACGATTTCACTCAATTATTGTACATACACATGGAGAGTATCCATGACCACATTAGAACCGGTAAATACAAATATGGCCAAAAAGATCTGACAGTTACATATCGAGTGCAAAATAGTCACGATAGATAACATATAATATTCATAGTAATTATAATAATAAATATCTTAATAGGTAAGCCACGTTCACTGGCATTGTAATCTCTTTAGAAAGAAAACGTCAATTAATAAAGATTTTAAGTAAGTACTGCAATTTTATTACTTACAAAAAACTCTTATGCAGTGTCAGATTTTATGACCACTATCCAGATTGAGTAGTTTGGTGTAAAATACATTTATTAGTTTTAAAATCACTGGCATTGTCTCTTCTTAAGAAAGAATAAGTCAAATAATAAAGATTTTACTGCAATTTTATTACAAAAAACTCTTATACAGTGTTAGATTTTACAACAACACTATTCAAGATCGAGTAGTTTTGTGCAACATTCATTTATTAGTATTAAATTCACTGGCATTGTCTCCTCTTAAGAAATAAAACGTCAATTTATAAAGATTTTACTGCAATTTTATTACAAAAAACTCTTATGCAGTGTCAGATTTTATGACAACACTATTCAAGATCGAGTAGTTTTGTGCGAAATACATTTATTAGTTTTAAATTCACTGGCATTGTCTCCTCTTAAGAAATAAAACGTCAATTTATAAAGATTTTAATGCAATTTTATTACAAATAATCTTATGCAGTGTCAAATTTTACGGACATTATTTACTCAAGATCGAGTACTCAAGTTTGGTGTAAAATACATTTATTAGTATTAAAACCAAGGCTGGCGACACTATTCATTGGCACATCTATTTCTTGTAAGGACAGAATGAACTTTGAACACTGTTGTTCAATATTTGAGTAGTGGCCACTTTGGCTTTGCAGCGACACTGCCGTCGACCGGTTCTTACAACTATTTGCCAAACGATTCGGTATATCATAAGAAAGCTCTTAATTTTACCCATTTTTTCATGCTACTTTGGAAAATAGGTTTTCTCTTAAACAAGCAAAGAACTATCTTTTTTCTTTTCTGTTTGCGACGGCAATTTCGTAAGCATGACTTGGCTTTGTTTAGAATTATTCATTTATTCCGCAAATTATGGTAAATTTTACAAAAAATATAAACTTCGTGCTGTACAGGTAAGTTATACAGGATAAGATTGTTTTATTTTATGGTACAAACAATATAAACTTTGATTTACTATGAACCACGCGTACCAATTACAAGTTTTTTGTTCCGCACACACTTTCGCTCAACGTCACCTTACGACCAATTTACATATTCAATGTAAACTACAACTAATTCAAACAGAAATAATGTATAAAATAAAATAAAACACTCACTTCCAAATATCGCTGTCGTGCGATGTCAAATCCAGATAATATACAACAAAAAATAATATTAAATATCCACGCGCGATTATCACTCGCGATATATTTTCGAATTTGGAACGACGCGTCCGCTCTGTGCGGCTTCAAGCGCGCGACTGATATGACGAAAGGCGATAGGTAAGTGGCGTGCGCTCGCGCATACATAATTTAGCGTGGTGCGTTCCGTTCCCTCGTGCGGCGACTATGACGGGTGCATGAACCGTTATCGCGAGGTTGGGACACAACATATTAAGGTGATCAGTAATCATGCCACTGATAAATTTCGGCAAAACAAACGTGTCATTGCGTGTGATCAGAATGAGATTACTGCTAATAAAAGAAAGAGGAACTGTTTTGATTTTCTTTTCAGTACAAAAATCTAACTCACGTATTAAAAAAAAAACCCCGGCCATATGTGTGTTGACCACGCACAATGGAGGGTTCCGTAGTTGGGATGGGACCTAAAAGCTTAAAATTTCGCAAAAGAATCCCTGAATCCAACAACAGTTTTCAAAAACTCACAATATTTTTGAACGACCTTTCCAACGACGCCCTACATCATGGGATAGACTCCTTAATTAATATTATTTTACCACTTTGTTGGCGTGATTCGTGATTAATATGTATACCCATACCAAATTACTGCTTTCTACTAGGTACTTAGTTTTTGAGCTAAGTCGTGGACAGACGGACGGGCAGACGGATATGGCGAAACTATAAGGGTTTCTTGTTGACCACGGAACCCTAAAAACGCTGAATCAAGGTGAAAGATACTACGGAGTTTAAACTCTGCTGTTTTCCGTACTTATCAGGTTATGTAACCTGTGATCCGGGACCTAACTCTGACGTCACCTGACCGAGACCATGACACTGACATTGCAGAACGGCATCGCAACACGTTTGACATTTTAGCGTTAAGGTCAAGTTGATCCAAGTTCGGATATAGATATTTTTCTTTTTCAATATCATCTTTTTTGGCATTAGGGGTCTTGCTGAAGAAGAATATAGCAACTTATTGAAGAGAAACTTCTAACTACAGCGACGCTAACCGATTTTTAATGATTTTATACTGAAGATCACGTCTAAACGAGTTGATAGTGTTAATGAATTCGAAAAAACATTACCCTCCTTTTGGGGCAGTCGGGTAAATATATGTTAATAAGAGCAGATTTCTTACAACTTAATATAGGAATATTAAGTTATGTCTAACGCGGATAAAAAACTGAGAATCACGCAAAATCTATCAAGCGTATTTTTCTGAAATCTTCACCATTTAAAAGATAATTTAATTATTGATCTTTTAGTATACATGTTTTATTAAAATACTTTTTGTTTTATGTATAATAAATTAATAATGCGTCTAATTTGGGACAGCGCTCCTTGATGGGCGTGGACGTACGACGCGTTGCGTGAGCTCAGTACAGAACACTCAATCAATTAGAATATTATTATTACCATCGGCATCAAATTAAAATACCTTTGGTTTTATGTGTAATAAATTAATAATGAGTCTAATTTGGGACAGCAGCGCTTCTTGATGGGCGAGTCCTATTACTGGCTGGACGTACAACGCGTTGCGTGAGCTCAGTACAGAACACTCAATCAATTAGAATATTATTGTTACCATCGGCATCAAATTTTGAGGATTTTAAGCCTCTGCGGCACTGATTTAAAGTTGTAAATTGGATGGCGTGGGTCATTTGTAGCTTCGCTCTCTCGATGCGGCTGGCTATAGTCCTACGAATTCCTGGAGGCGTGATGCCAGCCAGGGAGGAGAATAAAAGAAGCTGTTCTCATACATGTCGTGTCGTGCCGTACGAAAGCAAGAGTTCTCAGGACTTAGGAAGACTGCATCACGACATGGTCTGTATACGCGATTCGTGTGGTGTGCGTGCCTTGCGTTCTAATGCCAATGATACAGGGAATCCCATTGTGGTGTACGAGTTATTAATTCATGAATGCGTAAATATTGAATACATTTTATACATTTGTGTTGTGGATGCAGGTTGCGTATGGCTAAAGACCTTGGATATGGATGTACCAGTTTCGTTTGGCGGAAATGATGCACCAATAGCGAATATGGCTTAGTTTGAATACCATTGAATAAACCAATGTAATTCGCCGGCTCGTAATTTGGCAAGAATCGTAGATGCGTAGAATGCAATTTCGCTTGTTTTTCTTAACAGACATGTTTAAAAATAAATTATGGCAATAAGCATAGAATAATGACATGCAATATTATAAGTGTTAATTTTTTTTGTTGTACTTAGTGTACATGCGCAAAGTTACTCCCAAACTCCCAATACCTACGCCAAAACCTTGCCAAGTTGTACGTGCCGACTTTTAATGATTTTATTCGAGTAGTGTTAATGATTTGGTAAAAATATTATGTTAAATTAGAGCATTTTCTAATTAACTTAATATAGGAATATTTAAAATTATGTTTATATTACATAGTGAAAATAATTTGTAAAGATATATCTAACAAGGATAAAATACTGAGATACACGTAAAATCTATCAAGCGTATTTTTCTGAAACCTTCACCACTTTAAAGATAATTTAATTAGTAATCTTTTGGTATACGTGTTTTATTAATACTTTTTGTTTTATGTATAATAAATTAATAATGTGTCTAATTTGGGACATCCTTTGGGAATCCTTGATGGCGAGTCCTATTAATGGCTGGACGTACGACGCGTTGCGTGAGCTCAGTATAGAACACGCAAGCGAATCACTCAAGCTCACTGGCATATTCTGCGTCTTAAACATAACGTACACATAAAATGCGTCTTAAAGATGATATAGGTACACCTCTGCCGAACCCTTCGGGAGGATTACAGGTGTGATATGGAATTTATGAGCGTCTAACATTGGTCAACAATTTTCAACTATCTACATAAGTATATTTATGTCCATTAAGCCCAATCATACTTGGCGAAACGAAACAAAGCCAAAGTATGAGCGTTGATTTCGAAAGTCCCCGTTAATAGTAGTGATATTGTAATTTCCTGTAATTAAGGAATTAATTACTATCGCTGTGTAATCCCTTAATTGTACGCAAGCGTGGTTTTCACTAGTTACCCAACTATACGAATATTTTACATGTGTTAAAATTGAGTTAGTTTAAACAGCAAAAATGCGTATACAACCTTATTTTTTATTCATTATAAACCTCTTAAGGGTTCATTGTACTCATCATTATGAACAACTTTTACTATGGGACCAAAGCTGAAATCGCGAAAAAAAAATCAGCTGTTCCCTACATTTTGACGAGGTATGCGAACATAAATGTATGGAACAACAGATTTTTTTTCGCGATTTCAGCCTTGGTCCCATAGTAAAATAATGATGAGTACAATGACCCCTTAAGAGGTTTGTAATGAATAAAAAATAACGTTGTATAAGCCATATCACAGTCATTTTTTTTCCCCCCCGAACCTTGCTCGACGATGCGCCAGCCCGCGTCTATGCTATGATTATATTACCGTGTCTATGCTGAGCCTGTACCTTTAAATTCCCCCGATAATAATAATAAATGTTTGATCCAGCCTGCCCCATCTTGCTGTCCTCCCCCCAGCGACGCCCTAAGCCGAGATTCGTACCCCACAGGAGTGCCCTTAGCGAGTGCTCGCCTAGTCTATAAGTTATATTTTACGCCCTGGCTCGGACAGCTATGAAACCCGCCTTAGTCGTCATCTCAGTAGTCACCCCCTTTCTAGCCATATCATCTTTACACAGTCCATCCATCGTTTCTTTGGTCTTCCTCTACCCTTATAGCCACATTCATACTCAAAACTTTCCTCACGATATTTTCGTCATTCCTCCGCGTCACATGCCTTGCCCATACCATGACAACCGATTTCCGCACAACTTCAGTCACAGTTGCCACTTTCAGATTTCCCCATTCCCGGAACAGACTAGTCGTTCTTTTCTTAATTTGGTGTGCAAACAGTCTTACCAAGGGGTATCGTGTTACCAAGTAACTAGGTTGTGGAGGTCAGATACGCAGCTACTCCATGTAAAATACTGGTATTCAGCTGCATCCGGTTAGACTGGAAGCCGACACCAACATAGTTGGGAAAAGGCTAGGCAGATAATGACACGGCACGCAGTGTTGCGCTCTATTGGTTTACGCGGTGCACACGAGTAAAGCTCCCAGTCGGCATGATCTTTTCCGACATCTTCAACAATCATCGTCATATTTCAGCCAATTTACACAAAACCTTAATGAATTATACACTAAAACCTTCCTCATGAATCATTCCGGGCATTGGTGAATACCTATGAAAATCCGTTCGGTAGTTTTTGAGTTTATTGCGCTCAGACAGACAGTCTCGGACTTTGTTTTATATGTAAAGGATTTAGTGATAGTGACATTATTCTAAAGTCACCCAAAGAGCAATGGAGAGTGCTATGCTTGGATTTTCCCTACGTGATCGAATCAGAAATGAAGAGATTCGCAGGAGAACCAAGGTAACCGACATAGCCCGAAGAATTGCCAAACTTAAGTGGCAATGGGTAGGAAACATTGCTCGCAGAACAGACGGCCGATGGTGCCGAAAGGTTCTGGAGTGGCGACCGCGTACCGGAAGACGTTGCGTTGGAAGGCCTCCCACAAGATGGACCGATGACCTTGTAAAGGCCGCAAGAATCCGCTGGATGCGGGAAGCACAAAATCGGTCGAAGTGGCGGTGCTTGGGGGAGGCCTATGTCGGGCAGTGGACGTCTTTCGGCTGATATGATGATGATGATATTAGTCTGAAATTACCGACCTCGTCTTGAGCAAGCGTGGTTGATCAATGCTCATGCCTTCTAGAAGAGGGTTTTGCGCTGCAGTGGGACAGTATTAGTCAGACACTTTATTCCGTCAGAAAAGATTATAAGGACTACTTTAATCGAACGTATCATAAAAGTGGTATTAAGTAATAAACATTTTGATTAACAATGTCCGAATTCCAAAGTATCATGAATTCATGTCTTGGGCTATCAAACTTTACTTTGATTAGATGGATAATATTGTCGACTTTACATGGCAGATGAGAGAGAAAAAACCAGGAGGGGATGCCCTAGCTAGAAGGACATATAGTGCGTGTAGCATGTGTGGTGTGACTATGAATGATAGGCTGAGGAATTATGTGAGGAGGCAACGGTGCGATTTAAAAGATGTAGTGACAAAAATTGATAAGAGCTTAGATGGTTTGGTCATGTTGAGAGGATGAATGAAAGGCGACTAAAAAAAGGCAAGGCAGATGTGAGTGGAAACGCCAAGAGGGCATGCCCTAGCTAGAGCACATATAGTGAGCTTATTGTTGATGTTTTTCAGAAAATGCAGGTGCGTAGTACTCGCAACCGGCGTGCGTGTATGATCAGGGGGCCAAGGGCCAAGTCTACTAATTTACAAACGTCACAATGGTCTCTCGATGTTGAGTTTTTGACAGATTTACCACACAAAATCTGTCAAAAACTCACCATCGAGAGACCATTGTGACGTTTGTAAATTAGTAGACTTGGCCCCCAGATGTATGAACGTAAACGAAGCAACAGAAGTATGTAAGGATCGTAGCAGGTAGCGTTCCGTAGTTCCTGCCTACCCTCGTTGAAAGATGGCGTGAGTTTATGTATGTATGCTACTATCGATTTGCACTTAGATGATCTTCAGTATCAGATTAATACGTAGGTCAAAAGGTACAAATACACAACCGGAGAGGGGATTGGTCATTTGAAACCAACTTGACAGTTGATTGTATAGAACTTTTGTTAGTGTTAGAAGTTCTACAGTAGATGAAATTAAAGTCCCTGTCACGAGAAGCTATAAATTTTGTAAACAAAAACATTCTTCTAAGTTACGTACGGGGGGTGTAGCTATGTAGTGAGATATCACGTGTATTTGGTTTTTCGTTTAACCCTCATTTTTAAACCGAAACCGTTGCTTTCTTTCTATAAAAAAAAAACTGTATTTTTTTAAGATACTTTGCACAAAAATGAACACATAGGGGTGTGTTAGAGGGTCTATAGTAGATGAAATTAAAGTCCCTGTCACGAGAAGCTAAATTTTGTAAACAAAAAAATTGTTCTAAGTTACGTACGGGGTGTAGCTATGTAGTGAGATATCACGTGTATTTAGTTTTTCATTTAACCCGCATTTTTAAACCGAATCCGTTGCTTTCTTTCTATAAAAAAAAAACTGTATTTTTTTAAGATACTTTGCACAAAAATGTACACGTATCTTTGGGTAGGGGGCGAAGGCTTAGTCTAAAACCTCACGACATATCACCAGAGGGGGGGGGGGGGTTAAAACGTTGCTACAAAAACATCACGTGATTAATATCCGACCCCTACGGTTGGAGGTACGATTAAATAGCCGAGTACTGCCGAGGATAGTACGATTAAATGCCTTATAAAAAATAACACAGTAAGTAAATGATGTAATAAAAACTCCGTTGCCTTGGTGAGTAAACACAGTACCAACTGCTAAGGTGTTTTTTCGCTTATTAACAATGATTAACACCTTTTGACCGCAAAACAAGTTAGAAGTATCAGAGACCCATAAGCGATGGTAAGACGTTTTAATAATAAAATCAATCTGACTAGCATTATCTCAACCATGTTGGGGTCGGCGTCCAGTCCAACCGGATGCAGATGATTACCAGTATTTTACATGGAGCGACTGCCTACCTGACGTCCAAAACCTAGTAACTGGGTAACACGATACCCCTTGGTAAGACTGGTTGTCAGACTTTCGGGCTTCTGACGACCCGTAACGACTGTCAAAGATACGAATGACACCCGGGACCAACGGCTTGACGTGCTTTCCGAGGTACGGAAGAGTAGAAAGTAACGCCAAAAAAAAAAACACATTGCTTTTATGGGGACCCCCTATTTTTTTTTTTGGGTGGGAAATCATCAAATAACTTCTCCCGCTCTGGTCGGAGCGGAAGGGCGTGTCAGACTCTTACTGATTAAAACCCACCCGTGTTCCTTCAGTTGCCTGTACGTTGCCAGAGGCCACGGTCTCCCCTTAGGACTTTCCCACAAGTATGGAGACCCCCTCAAACTTTATTTAATTTTTATTATTCGTTGTTATAGTCAATTGAAATAGGTATACAGTCAATCTGTGACATTTTCTTACGGTTCATGAGATACAGCCCGCTGACAGACAGACGGACAGCGGAGGCTTAGTAATAGGGTTCTGGGGCCTACCACCACCTCTAAAAGCAGTATTATTTTAATATTACTTTAGTGTGGGAAAGAGATGAAGCTCTACAGGACGTATAGCATCACCTTTTTCCCCCACTGAAGTAAGATTAAAATAATACTGCTTTTAGTGGTTGTGGTAGGAACAGCACCCTTCGCGTACGGTACCCAAAAAAACATCATAAACAGGTTGCAAGTTCCCGATACTTGATTATTACAGCACCTTAAAACCTCACCATCTATTTACAAATGGCTGACGTAAAGCTAATATTGCCTTTTGCCACGAGCGTAGCGTTAATATTCATCTAATCATAAGATTCATAAGTCATGCCTCTGATCAAGCAATATGAGCTCTTATAATTCTCAATCATAGACAAGACATAAATCTCAACAATGAAAGGTCTTTAAAAATAGTCTATAAAATCCGATACTAGTTGTCTTGACATAAAGCCGTTATCAGACGGTTCACTTTTTTTAAATTTATGGAAGGATAAAGAAAAGAAAGAAACACACTACATGACCAGTCACTGTGTGTTTCTTACTGGTGATGTTCTTCAGAAAGGACAGGTGCGTAGTACTGGCAACCAGCGTGCGTGTGTGTGTATGACCAGTATGAACGTAAACGAAGCAAAAGTATGTTAGGATCGTAGCAGGTAGCGTTCTGTAGTTTCTGGTAAGAAGGCGTGAGTTTATGTATGATTGTAAAGAAAGAAAAAACGTTTATTTACGGTAAGACATGACGCCAGAAAAAATACAAACGCAAAAAAGAAAAAGTTAGAAGAAAAGGACTGTCTTTAACTTGAAGTGAAACGTGAACACAAAATGAATCAAAAGTGAAAAATTAATTAATTTCATTAGTGAAACAATCAAATAAAAAAAATTCAAAGAACGACGTTGCATTTCGGCGCGCGCTCCGAATGAACGAAAAATTAAATGAAATGACGAAATGAACGATCTTTTCTATGCAATATTGTCGTGTAAACGTTGAAAAAAATGCAAACGCAAAAAAGAAAAAGTTTGGAAAGAAAAAGTTAGAAGAAAAGGGCTGTCTTTCACTCGAAGTGAAACGTGAACACAAAATGAATCAAAAGTGAAAAATTTATTCATTAGTGAACCAATCCAACGAACGACGTTGGATTTCGGCGCGCGCTCCGAATGAACGAAAAATTACATGAAATGACCAAATGAACGATCATTTTTCTATGGAATAGTGTGTTATGAGAGTTGAATGAAATAAAAATGAACATTCACTTGAGTAGCGTACTAGCGTCTGATATCAGCTTAACAACGACGGCTTGAATGACGTCACCAAGAGAGAGGCACAATCGAAGGCATTCGAGACAGAATTAGATCAAGGGTGTGTGGAGCCTGGGCTTTGCCAGTAAAATAGATCTATACTTTTACGTCAGCTTTTGTCTCATTAAAACTAAAAGTCACTTATTTAAATTAAGCTTTTGAACGTCAAAATTACATTAGAGAGTTCCCCAAAACAAAACGCCCGCCATTTCCTAGTGCTTTAGCTGGGAAGAAGAAGTGGCGCAACAAACTCCCCAGCAGCACAGATATGTGATTAATTAGAAATACTGTGGAGACAGAAATTCGAAGGGGCTTGTGGCTAAATAATAACAGCCGCAGGGGTCAATGGAAGGTTAAGCTACGCTTGCCAAGGTCAGTCCGTGGATGGGTGATCATCCATTACATATTGAGACCCATCAGGGCCTCGGAAAGCACGTGAAACCATTAGTCCCGACTGTCATTTGTAGATCTTTGATAGTAGTTACGGGTAGTCAGAAGCCCGAAAGTCCGACAACCAGTCCTACCCAGGAGTATCGTATTACCCAGTAACTGGGTTCGGAGGTCAGATGGGCAATCGCTCCATGTAAAATACTGGTATTCAGCTGCAACTGGTTAGACTGGAAGCCGACCCCAACATAGTTGGGAAAGGTTAGGCTGATGATGAATAGGTATATAGAGATAGAAATTCTGCATAATCTTTTTCAAATGCACAGAGGTTGGTATCCGAATCAAGTGAGGCTGAATTTTACGAAACAACTGTCATCAGAATTCAATTCCCATTACGTATTTCAGGATCTCTCTTCTCTTGTCTCAGTCAGCAGTGGTAGCGACTGTAAAGAAATGCTTTTTACCTGGCGAAGCGTGTTTGACCTGTATGTATGTTGTGGTCTCTATGCTCCCTCGTAAGCACTAAACGGCTGAACCGGTTTTGATGAATGATATGTCGTTAGATTCGTATTTATTGTGCGAGTGTACCTAACTGGGTAGTTTAAATTAAAATGGCGGATTATTGGCACCAAAATGAATGCTAAAAAAAAACTTGCAATCCTATCGAGTGGGATATCAAAATGGAGGGATTTAAAAGGTGATTACAAAAATATGTATATACTAATTATATTTAATTATAACTTAGTCTGTGAATATTTTAGATTATGTTTATATTACATAGTGAAATTAATTTGTAAAGTTATGTCTAAAGCGCATAAAAAAACAGAATCACGCAAAAACAATCAATCGCATTTTTCTCAAACCTTCACCATTTTAGAGATGATTTAATTACTTATATTTTAGTATACCTACGTGTTTTATTAAAATACCTTGTTGATTTATGTATAACTAGCTTTTACCCGCGGCTTCGCCCGCGTGGATGTCGCAAAATATCCCATGGGAACGTTCTACCGGGAATACATACCTAATAGCCAAGGAAAAGATCATTGACTAACTTTCAGCGGACGCAGTGGTAGGCTACTACAGCTCCCGCGTGATCAACCATAATTATTTTGTTACGCGTAATTTTGAAACTGTGATATCTCTTAAACTATTCATTTAAATGATGTGATGTAAAGGCATATTTTAATCGAAATTGAATGCCCAATTTAAATAACTTATTTAATTGGATAAGGATTAATAAGATACCGGTCAAAATAGCTTCGGAAATAACAATGAAAATTTTATACAATTTTGAAAGATAAAAATGGTTATTGTGGGTCACCCTTAAAAGATAGACATATGCCATCGCGGACTTTTTTGTTGCAATTTTTAAGATATACAATACTCTAGAACATAAATTTGATTTATCTCTCACGACTTACGCAGCGCACGCCAGTAAAGCTCCCAGTCGGCATGATTTTTTCCGACATCTTCAACAATAATCGTCATATTTCAGCCAATTTACACAAAACCTTAATGAATTATACACTAAAACCTTCCACATGAATCACTCCGTCCAATGGTGAAAACCGTTTGAAAATCCGTTGGGCAGTTTTTGAGTTTATCGCGTTCAGACAGACAGACAGACAGACAGACAGACAGACAGACGCGGCGGGCGACTTTGTTTTATAATATGTAAGGATATATTAATAATGCGTCTAATTTGGGACAGCGCTCCTTGATGGGCGAGTCCTATTACTGACTGGACGTACGACGCGTTGCGTGAGCTCAGCACATAACACTCAAGGCCACTGGCATCGACGTCTTGTTGTTGTTTAATCTTATCTCAATCATATGGTCCCCAATGTTTTTCTCGACAATTTTGTGCGACAAGCAATGTTTATGCCAAGAAGTCATTGCCCTTACCTTAAAGACCAAAAAAAGGCAAAAAATTTAGGTATTTTTTTTTTTAAATTGTGTTGTATAAAAAAATGTTTTCTTGTTTATCTCAGCTTATTTTTAGTTCAGGTAGATATCGGATATGCGCGGAAGGAAAGGACGATAAAGGTCGTCCTTTCCATTTATTTTAATTCATTATAGTTCGATTCAAACTTAATGGCGCGATGGCGGCTCGGAAGTTAGTTTCTCGCTGCGCAGTACCCCACCCCTCACCCCCGCTGACCCATAAATTCGTTACTGCGCAGCGACTCGCCTCATGTTCCGAGCCGCCATTAAGTTTGAATCGGGCCTTTAGCTTCGGAGTTAATAAATAGGATGGTGTACTGAAATCGTGTTTTGTATTTACTTCAGTGATTCACTCCATTTCGTGTGGTTAATGACTAACCTGGTGTCAGAGTTTTAAAGCAGCCAATGGGCCTCTGACCTGGCTTTATATACCGTCGAGAAATATCTCTCAGACATGGCCGGTTTGCTCACGATGTTTTCCTTCACCGTTTTCGAAGCAAGTGATAATTATACAATACGCACATAAATCCGAAAAGTCAGAGGTGCGTGCCTTGGGTTCGAACTCGAGACCTATGACTTGGCAGTCCAACGGTCACCACTAAGCTATCACTGCTTAGTGATTCACTGATTTAGTAAGTAAAAACCCAGTTTGTTCAGAATGATTGGAAACCTGAAAGCTGATTGGCTTATTTGAGAGTCAATTTATAACACCTTTATTCTGGTTGGTCAGAACCATGGCTCGAAAGTAGTTGTTCACCAATCAACGCAACCGTCAGTACATGAAGTTCATATCAGCCAATAAGCGTTTACAGCACGCCTAACTCATCTTTGCAGACGGCAAATCACGGAACTAAAAATGAATGGACGGAATTTGTCTACTGTTGGATTTTTCCTTAAAAAGCAGCGGTGCCTCCGTAAACTGCAAACTTAAACTGGTCATGCTGTATACGCTGCTGCTACGTTCATACGCAAGCTGGATCAGCTGGATCGAAGGTTTAGTGGTCGCAAGCGTTTTTTCTGATCATGAGGTCAAGTCTTATTGGGTTTTGCTATCAGGAATTTCTCAGTCGCAGTCCGGAGACTGGCTCGCCCAAAATCACATGGGACTAAAACATAACTGGCGAAATGTGGGTCTACTATAGGTGCATCTTTGGCCTCTGCTTAACCCTTCAAAGAATGCAGGTATGATGTTATATGTAATATTCAAGTGCATGTTTGTGCACTAATCGTTAATCTATTAGAAACTTGCTACAGTATTTAAAACAGATAACTCAGCAGATCGAAAGACTAAAATAGATTATGTTTACGCTAATGATTGACCTGATGAAGAGCACTATGTTATTCTAGCGCCATATTATTCTCAAGCAAAGAGATTTAGAGGTCAAACGGTTATATAGTTCCTTAATTGGTTGAAACTCTTAGATAAGTAAGTAGCGTAGCTCTTAGGTCACAACTTTGATGCTCTTTTAGGGCCCTATGGACATGGCACGTTTCTCTTGTCGGGAAAAACTACGGTTTATACGCAGTGTGTTGGTCAGTATTGTATGGATCACTATGGAAGTTTGTTCATTTGTTGATAGGCACGTTTTTTCTACGGCGCGGTTTATTGTCTTTGCTCCTAGGTGCAGGAGATTGGATAAGGTTCCACCGGTTATGCTATGTAAGACTGAACTTCGAAGAGTCTTAAGAGTTCAAATATCTGGGGCATATAGTCACGGACTCTTTGAACGACAAATGTGACATAGAAAGGGACCGCAGAGCGTTGACGGACAGGGCTAATATGCTGAACCGCAGGTTTGCCCGCTGCACAGAAAACGTTAAGATTTTGTTATATAAATCCTTTTGTCAGACGTTTTACTCAAGCAGCCTGTGGACAGCATATACGCAAAAGGCTGTCAATGCTTTTGCAGCGCGTCCGCTATGTTCATGGAAGCACGCACAGATGGTTTCGCGGCAATCTTACGCAAGAAAGCGGCGTCACTGCTGCACAGAGTGCGTGTGAGTAGCAACAGCATCCTGAGTGTGATAGCGGACAGGTATGACTGTCCTTTCTTTAAAAATTGTATGTGTTTATGTGTAAACTAACACAGTCTTAAGCACTATTTCACTAACAAAACGGATCATGTTGTCTTAAATATAAACAAATATAGGCACGGTCGTCAGTGTTCTATGGATCACTATGGAAGCTTGTTGACGGACACGTTTTTTCTACGGCACGGACCGTGCCGTAGAAAAAACGTACGGCGTATAAACCGTGCCGCACGGTTTATACGCCGTACCGTAAAGAAACCGTGCCATGTACAAAGGGCCTTAGAGAACTAGATCAATAAGGTAAAACTATTGGTTGTAACATTGGTAAAAGTTTGGCTATGAGGTTTTGGGTTCCCAAAATGCATTGTATAGTGAAGAAGATATCAGTCACACAGACAGAGAAGAAGACAGTCGTTACGGGTCGTCAGAAGCCCAAAAGTCTGACAACCAGTCTTACCAACGGGTATACGGTAGGTACCCAGTAGCTGGGTTGTGGAGGTCAGATAGGCAGTCGCTCCAAGTAAAAAAATACTGGTATTCAGCTGCATCCAGTTAGACTGGAAGCCGACCCCAACATAGTTAGGAAAAGGCTAGGCAGATGATATTTAACTTAAATATTAAGTACTGTATTGTGTACCTACACGTAAACCTTCCGGAATTAATGATATAAATGATGGTAAAAACTACATATATAAATCCGTTGTCTAGTTAAGAACGTCTCGGTCACACAGACAAACACGAAAAGCGACTCTGTTTTAGAATATAGAAGAGAAGAAAGAAGAAGAAAAGTGATGCAGCGAAAGGAGAAGAAGAATCGAAGACTCCATGAAGTTACGTCAAAGTGAATGAAATCAACAAAATGTAAAGTTAAATAATATTTGGCGTGGAACACCGCATTACGTACAAAGAACACAGACCTTGACACCGGCATAGAATAAAAGTTACATACATTAACGCGAGTATCCACTTAAAATATTTGTGAATGTTTAACAAACACGTGGCGTTTACATTCTTTTCTTGCAAACATCTATAAAGAGGGGTGAAGAGAAAAATAAAGATGGTTTAATGGAAGATGTACAAAAACCCATTACTGGGTTGAGAGAGGTTATATAGGCAGTCGCTACATGTAAAATACTCTCGATCTATTCTGTAAAGAGTTCAAATTAGGTGATGTGAACTTGAATTTAGCAGTCAATAGTGTCACCAGGTGGAACGACAGCTCACTTCAAGATTTCACGGCGAGAATACAAAACAGACCGGGTGGTATCCAGCTGCATCCCGTTAGAATGGAAGACAGCAGTTTTCACGTGACTCGATCGTGATCATCCAAAATCTCATTCACAAAAAAGACAATGCAGTAAAAACAAACAAGAAAATCAGCTAGCAACATTTTACATCCGCGCATCACCTCCTCTCGATCACGGGCCACAATACTGATAACCCCTGACACTTCTGCCACAGGGTGAGCTCGCAAAGTCGTGTGAAAGACATCGTGTCCTCTATGACACTAGGAAATGCGTGAATGATAACAATACTGATATCTAGACCTTGGAAGGTCGTTTGATAGTTTAAGCAACATGTTAATGAAAGTTAGAGTGTTTTTCCGCTCTTTTTGCAGTCTTAAAATGGTTTAAATGAAACTTACAGGCGGTTTCATTAAGACGCACCGTTAAATTTTTTTTTGTGATGTTTCAACTCTATGATATTTTCAAGGTGTACCACTGGGGTCTTAAATAGGCCCAAGTACAATTTTCAGCGATTTTTTGCCTTTATTTAAAAGGATGAAATAAGAGTTAAGAATTTCGCGGGCTATATTGTCGGATCCTCCTTTATTTATATAGTCCTCCAGACCGTATTTTGGCCGCGGTGGCCAATTTCAACAGAGACTAGCCTTCGGCGCGGGAGATATTATTCCTTCATTTAAAGCTGGTTTAAAATACGTTTCAATGGCTTACTATCAGTTCCGTATTATTAATATGAGGTGTCCCTCAAGGGTTTTAAACATGCCCAAATAGTGATTAAGCATTTTTAAACTATATGTAAAATGGCGGGATGTTACTAGTTGAGTAATATCAGTTTTAAGTGAATATCTTTTTGTGATGTTTACTTAAAAAATATTGTCAAATATTGTACAGTGGTACGGAAACCTTTGTGTGCGAGTCCAACTCACTTGGTCACTTTGAAGTTATTAGTTGATTTGGTAGTCACATGATAGTAACTATGCATAATAGTACAATGTAAAATTAAAATTCTCTGTAGGTTATCTAAAGCCTTTCAGGAGATCATTTCTTTAAAATAGCCTCGGGAGGTAATTCTTATCTGTAGCTACTACAGAATGGCTAATACTTATACCAAAGCAGCAGCAGCTATTCTAAACTTTATGATTAAAAACAATAAGATTCAAAACTCATTGTTTTTTTTTAATATAATCAGAATACCAGCGCCGAATACAGCAGGCCGAATCAGAATACCAGCACTGCGGTAATTATTTTTTCAATATTGCAGCATATGCGATACCTTTCTGGCCTCGCACAGGTCTTTATTTTTTTTCCTTTATTCGAAAAAAAAATATTCGTTTTAGGTGCTTCTTTTTAGTTTTATTACTGTTAGTATTTCTTGTTTCAAATAAAATATGTTACTTTTTCTTTCTTTCTTAAAATAATAATATAATCGCAATAGCGCATCCATCTGTTTATATAAATTCACTCCTTCTTCCCATGGGGGTAGGCAGAAACTACAGAATTGCAGCTGCTACAATCAAAAATGTAAATCTGTTGAGTATGTTATTATAGCTGAACTAAAAAATTTGTTAAAACAGAAGAATTAGTTATGGATTATATAGAGAACTTCTTTCTTTGAGAAAAATGAGAGATATAACATATACCTAGGTCATATAAACCCGCGACAATAACAATAATATTAACAAGTTTCAATAGCCAAAACCAGTTTATCCTAGGCATGTATTTCTTTTTGGAAATATTTAAAAGTACACCTCTGCCTAACCCTTCTGGAAATACAGGATTTTATGTTAAAATAAATGTCAACAAAAGATGAAATAGGTTTACCTCCCAATGAGTGTAACCTACTTTACATTCTTCAGGATACTTACTTGCAAAAAAGAACGAAGACAATCATAAAACTCCGGAATTATTGTCGGAAATAGATAAAGAACTATCCCGCTCCACTAATTTGATGATGAAATAAATACAGATGCAATTTTAGATGGAAAACCGAACAACCTAGTTTCCAAAAGTATGACGGAAGTTCAACATCAAATTATTCGAATTCTAAATGACCTACTGTGTACTATCATCACGCCGCAATCAGTGATGAGTACGACCATCGTCTTACAATCGGATTAAGCGATCAATTCGTATAAATCAGCATTAAAATATAGATAACGCGCTAAATGATAGCTTCAACAACTTTCATGTACAAACAAACAAAATCAATGAAGTAATACTTACAGATATACGTCAGCGTGCGGCACACAGGTATAGGAACACAATTAATCACTGATAAGTAATCAAAAGATTAATAATTCAACGATATAACGACCGACCGACTAGCCGATGTCACCACGATTGACGTTCGCAGCGCGGCCATTTCCTGATACAGTTTAGAAACTTGTTTATTACTATGCCGGTATTCATTTGATAAGACTGATTTTTCTTCGTTGTTTCTTTTTTCACAGGTGGTTGAAGTATTTGAATGAAATAATATTTCAATATAGGTTTGTTTTTGTCGAATAGTATATCCATAATAAAAACACTCATACATTTTAATTTATTCAAAGATGAAGGGTTTCGGAACGAAGCAATTACGCAAAGTTTTACGTTTAGTTATCATAATTGTCAAGTTATGGAAGATGATTAATTCATCAGAAAATTGAGCTAATATGTACCTAAATAACTGTTTTATGGTAATAAAATAAATTATCTAAAACTTTGTGAAATAATTTATGTGATGATACTTGTAATTTTAAAGAAATTGAATCTATAAGATTTGAGTTCTTACAGATACACAGGAAATGTGGAATCAAAACGCAACAAAAAAATTCAATGCTATGTCATTCCGATAAAAATAGTTGAATTCTAAGCATAGAGTCGATATAGCTTTCGTATTAGATAGGCTTTTACAATAAGTGCGATAGAGATAGTAAAAGATTAGTGGCGCAAAACCTAAACGTCAAACCGTGTGTAAATGGAAGTATGGAACATCTGTGATAAAATTTTGCTTTTCTTTTCCAATCGAAATATTTTTCTTCAAAATAAATAAATATTCCAAATAATTATCAATAATCCGAATGGTTTTACGTGAGGAATTGTGTGATAGTTTATATAGTTTATATGTCCATTATATCTACTTTAAGGCAAGAAATCCATGTAATTTAACGTAAAAACGATGGAAGTGGATGCAACAAGTCATGTTAATCCTAATTTTAAGTATTCAGTTGGTATAACTAATCTAATGGATTCCTGCAGAGTTTGTATGGCTCAGAGCTTGAATATGAGTTGTATATTCGACGCTGAAAAAGAGAATATTATAAAAGAGATACAATTTTGTACTGGAGTTACTGTAAGTTCTTTCTTTCAAATTATTTTGTTATTTTATAGTACAAAGAAAATCCTATTGATGTAAGAGACTGGGTGGTTCTGGGTAGTCAGCCCTGTTACTGACTTTGGTGACTGTCCTATCATTTTCGTTGAGGCATGAGCACTTTTCACAAAATTACACCCAAAATATGTTTTCAGGCTTTCAAACTGTTGAAACATAGCTATTAATTTAATTAATTGACATAACTAAGATGTTTGTCTATCTTTCCAGATAAAACAAGAAGCTGGTCTTCCATCACAAATATGCCAATTATGTCTCAACAATCTCTCCGTAGCGCACAAATTCAAAACATCCTGCCTCGTTGCAGACCAGACGTTTCGTAAGCTTGTTGTTACTCCCGCTATAAAGGCTGAGGAACCGGAACTTAGTGAATATGAGTACGAAGAGATAATTGAGTGTAAAGATGAGAATGATGATGAATTTGAAGATGTTAAGGAGGAATTGATAGAGACGGTGGTGGAGGAAAATGGGGCAAGGAAGAGTGGCCGCGTTAAGGTGAAAGACAGGTACAGTAAGCGTCAAACTTTATGGTGGCTCTGAATGCGCGCGCTTCTTCTTTTCGTTTCAAGGGTACATCATATTGTTTTTATTCGTAATATTTTTCTTTTTTGCGTCATGTTTACCGCAAATAAACATATTTTCTTTCTTTTCTTTTCTTTCATCTGTTCTATGTTAAAGGGTTTGGTTTCCGCACTGGACTGGACCATTGTGCGTGGGCCATGGCGGCCGTTTGGGGGGTTATTCCAACCAGCCCACCTCCCTCCAAAAGTTAATTAAAACTCCTGGTCTGTTTAGAACATCTGTGTAAGATCTGGGTGACCCGAGGGTTTCTGTTTTAATCTGGGTGACGCCTGAGCAACTCATGCTCTATAGAAAAAAAAAAAATGATCCTCCGACCAGACGGGTGTCGTGTCTGGCGGGCAACTGCCCAACGAATGATGTCGGAACGTTATTGCTTGCGCGATGCAGGATTTGTGTGACGTCAGGTCGATGCGTACTGCGCATGTGGTGATGTAGATACCGCCACAGTTTCATTTTAATTATAATATGGTTGGACGGGAGTAAATCTTTTGTTTTTAATTTTTTTTAAAGATGTTTTTAATAACACTCTTTGCCTATTGCATATTCAAATACAATCGTATTAAGGGGGATGCGCCAAAATCGCCCTTGAAATTTCAATTTTCCTACGTTTTTTCCAATTTGCAGGTCAGTATCAGACCGTAAAAAATATGGGTTTACAGATTTATAATTAGAATCAGCAATACAACTTCATAAATTATGTTAGCATAATCCTCAAATGCCATGATTTAATGAAACAGTCAATAGGATTACATGAACTTAAAGAGTTGTATTGACGATTTTTATGATTATAATTCTGTAAATTAATATTTGATACGGCTGCAAATCATACATATTTTAATCATGACACAGACTTGCAAATTGCAAAAAAACGGAAGAAAAGTTGATTTTCGCGGGCGTATAATATCCCCCTTAAGGAGTAAAATCCAGTCGTGCATCAGAGCTGATACACATACTTTTTTTTTTCAGCCCACCACCCATAAGAGGCCGTCCAAGAAAGACCGCAGCCACAATAAAAGCGCCCCGAAGACTGAAGAAGTTCAAATTCAAGCGGCTGTGCTGTGAGCCTTGCGACATGAAGTTTGACACCAAAGAGGAGAGCGATGATCATAAGAGGAAGTTGCACAAGGATAGTGAAACTTGGGTTTGTGAGGTTAGTAAGCGTGCTGGCTCCTCTGGCCAAAATGGCGGCAGATTCACGTTGACTCTGCAGGCGTCCTGTTTTTCTGCCGTTGCTCCTCGTCCTCGTTAAAGTCGTCGCTCCTGCTCCGGTCGGCATGATGGCTCAGTCAGGCTTCTGTGTTCCTCTCGGGGTCACCAATTTCGAGGTATGAGGAACAGGGTGTAAAGTTCACTCATCTTTTTTAGAAAAGGGAGGTACCTCCGGCCAGACGGGTGTCGTCTCTGACATCACCCGTCTGGTCGTAGTCACGAACATTGCCGATGTTATCCGAACTCAACCGAAAGCAATGATCGGCGTGGCCATTTTGCAGCCAAAGTCATAGTCGTGCCATCTCTAGTCAAAATTATATTCCATAGTTTTTTTTTCAACTCTTCAGATCTGCGGTAAGATGTTCATACACCGGGCGTCGCACTACACACACGTTAAGTCGCACCAGCCTCCAAAATACGCGTGTGACCAATGCGACTATAAGACGTGGCATAAATACGACCTCGTCAAACATATCCGTATACACACTGGTAAGTAAGGCTAATCTAGGCTAATCTAGCTAGCTAAACAAATATCAACTTTATGGTAGAGTAAATAAAGTAGATTTTAGACTCAATAGTACTGTTGAAAAAGTCATCAAATATATGAAGTTGTAGTTGTAAACTGAACCTTATGTGTAGACATTACTGTTGTTTTTTCCTCAAACTCGTGTTTGTTTACGTTTGGCAAATAAATTGCGAACGCCGATTAGGTACGCGGCGGGCTTTACTTGTCGAATTCAGTGAGCGTAACGTAGATAGAAGATATAAGAGTCACGCGATAGAAAGAGAGGCACCTTCTAGGTGAATATCCTTTTCCCAACCATGTTGGGATCGACTTCCAGTCTAACCGGATGCAGCTGAATACCAGTATTTTACATGGAGCGACTGCCTATCTGACCTCCACAACTCAGTAACTGGGTAATACGATACCCCTTGGTAAGACTGGTGTCAGACTTTCGGGCTTCTGACGAGTCGTAACGTCTGTCAAAGATCCACGAATGACAGCCGGGACCAACGGCTTAACGTGCTTTCCGAGGCACGGAGGAGTCTCGGTATGTAAATGCAAACCCATCAAATGAGCAACCCTGGCAAGCGTGGCTTAAGCTGATGGATTGACCCGTGCGGCTGTTATAACTTAGTCACGAGCTCCTCCTACTAACTAACTTTTAAGTGAATATAACCGCTATATATTAGTGCTGCGCGACCAGAATTGCACTTTATTGTGTCGTAACAAGAGTCGCTTTTTAACCGACTTCCTAAAAGGAGGAGGTTCTATGTTCGACTTTATGTATGTTTTTTTTTTTTTTTAATGTATGTTCACCGATCTCTCCGTCAATTGTGGACCGATTTTGAAATTTCTTTTTTTGTTTGAAAGGGTAAGCTCCCGAGGTAGTCCCATATAAATTTTATTAACTTTGCGTGGATAGTTTCTGAGTTATCTTCAATAATACATATTTTTCGCACTTAGTTTATATGTATGATATGATGATAACTTCCTGTCACTGTTATTTGCATAGCACTTAATGGTATTCGCATTTATGTGGGGTAGGTACCACAACTAAAAAGTAAAAATAAAAAATTTTAACAAAAAAATTAAAACCGACTTCCAGAAAAAATACTACAAAGTGAAAAATAACTTTAATTTCGGAAGTCGGTGGCAAAAAATGAAAATTCAAAACTAAAGACACCGACTTCCGAAATTAAAGTTATTTTTACTTTATAGTATTTTTCTGGAAGTCGGTTTTAATTTTTTTGTTAATTTTTTTTATTATTTAAATGATTTTGCGGGGTGTCCCATCTGCACTAATTTGTGGTATTACTACAAAAAAATCCTCTTTTTCCTGTTACAGGTTTAAAAATGTACCAATGCGAGTACTGTACGGCCTCATACTACACTTCCTCGAACCTGACCAGCCACATCCGGAGACTGCACATGAACGAGAAGTCCCACGACTGCAATATATGTCAGCGGACGTTCTTTGACAGAACTAAGCTAAACAGGCACCTGGATTCGCATCTTGAGATTAAGAGGTACGTTTTGGCTAATATACCACAGTGTAAGGCTGACTGTCCACCGGAGCGGAGAGGAGAGGAACGGAGCGGAGCTGTGCCAATATTAACAAATGGAATTGCATAAAATCTCCGCTCCGTTTCAGTGGACAGGGATGTGCGAACTAGTTAAAAAATTCATACAAAACCGGGACGCGGAGCGAGGAAGCGGAGTGGAGAAGTGGAACGGGAAAGCGGAGCGAGGAAGCGGAAAAAACCCAGCCGCGGAGTACAGCAGCCCGCTCAAATTACTCGTTGGTGAACGCGGCCTAGCTCCGCTCAGTCCGCAACTCTGCACACTCACTACCTCGCTCCGCATCAGTAGACAGACGCAGTCCGCAAGTTCGGTCCGCAATTTTTGACAGCGATTTGCGACGTTGCCAACTTTTTAGGATAGACGCTCTTAACAATTTATTTATTTATTTATTTAACACTTTAAGCACACAAATGTACAGAGGCGGACAACAATTGCTGTTATTTGAAGAATCTGAATAGATTTTTCGAACTTTTCAGGTTTGAGTGTGACGTATGTCACGCCTGCTTCACTCGCCGATGTTACTGGAAAAAGCACCTCCTCCGTCAGCATGACATCGTCACCCCCCCTCAAAGACCTGGCAGGCAGAAGATCAACTTGGTTATAGGAGAGTACCTGGGTACCAGCAAACAAGACGCTATTGGAGAATACTATGCTAAAGATGCCGCGGTGAAGAAATTATAGCAATGGAGACGCCAGCTGTCAAATTAGTTCCTCGTAGATGGCGCTAATGTACGATTTTTACCGGGCGGCGCGCGTAGGATTTTATTTGACACATGACTTCCCCATTGCTATCAATGGGGAAGCAACGTGTCAAATGAGTTCCTCGTAAATGGCGCTAATATACGATTTTCACAGACCGGCGCGCGTCGGAATTAAATTGACAGCTGGATTCCCCATTGCTACCAATGGGGAAGCAACCTGTCAAATTAGTTCCGCGTAGATGGCGCTAATGTACGATTGTTAGGAGGAGACGTGGTCACGTGTTCGTTGGCATTCAATGTGTAAAGTTTTGAGACGTGTAGTGTCCGATATTAAAGTATTGCCCAATATCGGATACATTGCCCTTTCACGTCCACTGCTGAACATGAGGCGACTCCTATCAACTGGCTGGAGATAGGATGGTCTTAGAACAGGCGATCAAACAGCTGATTATATTATTTTACACTCGCCTACATATCAAGTTAAAAACCAGTATAAACGGATGTCGCATTGTATAGGATTTCTGTACCATGAGAGGTCAGCTTCTACTGGTAATGCTGTGTGTTCCACGATCATAGATTAGTATAGATGGATCACTCTGCAAAATCGTTTAAATAAAAAGTGACTTGCTACGACACAATAAAGTGCAATTCAGGTCGCACAGCGCTAATTGCCTAGAAGTTGCCTCTCTTTCTATCGCGTAACTCTTATATCTTCTGGATACGTTACGCTCACTGAATAGGGATAATGCCTGGGTCAAAAAAAAGTAATTCCATTTAGTCCGTCAGTTAGATAATAAATAAATATTAGTCTCATATTTTTTGCATTATCATATTAATAAAAAATCGGAGGAGCTTGTGGCTAAGTAATAACAAGCCGCACGGGTCGATCCATCAGATTAAGCTACGCTTGCCGCGGTTGGTCAGTGGATAGGTGACCATACCGAGACTCCTCCGTGCCTCGGAAAGCACGTTAAGCCGTTGGTCCCGGCTGTCATTTGTGGATCTTTGACAGTCGTTACGAGTCGTCAGAAGCCCGAAAGTCTGACAACAGTCTTACCAAGGGGTATCGTATTACCCAGTTACTGGGTTGTGGAGGTCAGATAGGCAGTCGCTCCATGTAAAATACTGGTATTCAGCTGCATCCGGTTAGACTGGAAGCCAACCTCAAGATAGTTGGGATAAAGGCTAGGAAGATTGATTGATCCTATAAATAAAAAATTACTTGGTTAAAACGCAATTGAAGTTGGGGAGTGGGGGTCGCTACGTCACAAGTAAGTATAAAATCTACATACTCGTGACGTCATAGCACATTTCAACTCAATGTATTGCCGTAATCTTTTGATAAAGTAAAAAAATAAAAAATACGTGTACGTTATTTTTACATAACCTACTTTCGGGACGAAAAAAATTTTGTCATCATCCCTATTGGCCCGACAAGACGGGCCCCCCCGCGTACTTGTAGCTGAATACCTAAAATGCGGAGTGCGCCTTCTGTGCTATTCTGTGCCCCGATGAAAATGTACTAATGTACAGACGCCAGCCCTCATGTTACTACAATCTGTAAAATTTCTTTAATATATTTTCAACTTTATCGCTAAAGAATAAGGTGCAATGTTGATTGGAAATAAAGAAAATTATTCAAATATAAAAAAAAAAAAAAAAAAAAATTTTTTGAATAATTTTCTTAATTTCAAGTTTTTTAGTTTTATTAATATATCTTAATTTGGAATTGACTCATTACCAGCTTTTATTTGATACCAATATTGTTGAAATTTATTTAAAAAAAAACCTTCCCCTCCCTTTTTTTTGTATTTGCAGATGCAATACATAAATATTATATAGCCTATGTCACTTCTACGATTAAGACGAATCTAACGACACCTCCTATGTTAAAATCCATCAAGCCGTTTAGGCTACAGAGCGTGCCAAAGAAATAGACATACATACATACATACTCTCGAAAAACATTACCCTCCTTCTGGGGCAGTCGGGTAAAAATTGACAGATTGGAGATGTTGATTTGCTGGCGTCTGTACCATTAATGGCTTCACAAACTCCTAGTAAGTCCCCGTTAACTTATCTAGCAGATAATTTCAAATTTGGCCTTATCAAGATTTATCTGTAGACCCAGGTTTAAACCATCAAGCCATTTTTGTATTTCGAACCCTTATTCCGACTATTTTAAAGTACTACAATTTAAAAACGCATTTTAGACCCCAGTCTAAGTTTTCAATTTTGTATTTAGCACTTTATTATAGTCGGAATAAGGGTTGAAATACAACAACTGTCTGGTTTAAGCTTGAACAAAAATTTGAACTCGTTTAGTGATAAGACAACCTGTCTTATCACTAAACGAGTTCTAATTTTTGTTTACTTTACAATTTATCTGGTAGATAGTGCTTATCAGGCACTAAAACGGGCTCCTAGCAACAAAGCACGAGTGTCTATATGGTTATATAATTAATTTTTGTGGCTATGGTTTTGAGCAGACCAAAACGGAACGCAAGGCAGAAGATTTTCTGATGACAATGAATAATAAACCTTATTATCAGTGTCGTAAAGTGCAAACAAGGACGCCCGAGAAGCCATTTGATGCTACCGTCTGTGTTTCCCCAACTTTGCACTTTATTACACTTGTTATAAAGTTTATTTTTCAATGTCACTTTTCGGCGCTCCTAAGTCTATGAAATGATTTTTACACTGTTAATGTAAACGCAATAATATACGGTATTATGTACAAAATGTATTGTGACTGTTTAGTTATTATAAAATTATACACCATTTGTTATAAGATTACCTTTTTTACAGTCCGTTCAAGCGATTCTGACTTCTATACCGTAGGCATAAGGATGGCATTAAAAGCAAAAAATTGGTTACAATACCAACTGTTTACTGCAGCTGCCATTTGTTATGCCACCAACGCAATAGAAATCAAAATCGGTTGAACGGACTGTAAAAAGGTTTAGTTAAAATGTCTAATCTTATTTGAAATGGAAAATAGGTTAAAATATATAAATTATATGTTATATCTGTATTCATTTTCGTTTTAATAAGTCTCCTTAGAAAACAATTCAAATAGTCTTATTTATACATACAGGGTATCAGGGACATCGACACGAAGCCTGTTACCATGGATTCAGTACATGATTCTGAACGCCTCTGCGTAAAAATTTATAGTTGGTTATAAAAAAAAAAAACTGCTGTTCCATACGGTTCGATCGCGTAGGTATTGCACTTTTCTATGAAACAGCAGATGTTTTTAGGGTTCCGTACCCGAAGGGTGACAAACGGAACCCTATTCATAAGCCTCCGCTGTCCGTCTGTCTGTCAGCGAGCTCTATCTCATGAACCGTAATAGGTAGGCAGTTAAAAATTTCACAGATTGAGCATTTCTATTGCCGCAAGAGCAACAAATAATAAAATTAAAAATTAAAGGGGGGTCGCCATACAATAAAATTAAATTTTGAAAAAAAAAATAATCTGACCCTGGCATGTGGGGTATCATTTTCTAGAGCTCATCAAGTAGAAAATAAATATAATTTTTATTTGTTTTTATCTTCAAAAATGATGAATTAGGGGGCCGTAGAAGTTGTCTGTTTTAGACCATTTTTGTACGAGCTCTATCTCAACAACTAAACAAATTAGGAATTTGAAACTTGTGTGTATCATGTAACATATACTGTTTATAATCAACAAATACTAAAAACGCCGATTCATAACGTATTTTATATAATATGGGCGATTTTCTGCAACTTAAAATAATAATTTTGTATTTCATGCTAATATTATGCGATATAAATTCCACAGATAACTATTTAATAGTCGGAGTAATGACATGGAATTAGTAAGTACCTACTATCATGGCAGCCTATACTATTTCGATCATTTAAATTTCGATCATCCAAAAAGGTCTACAAAATAAACTTTCTTCACAAGATTTTAAAACCGGCCAGTATTTTTTGAGTTTAAGAACTTTATCGACTTTTTTCAAAGTATCCCTAGACGGTGTTGATGTGTGTACCTCATGTTAAAACTACACTCCAATAGACAATATATTCAGTAACATTGAAATGAATGCTGGCACATACAGTGTACTATTCAGTTACCTTAAACCGTTGTGGACACAATTTCATATTGAGAAAAATGATTAGTGTAAAAATATTCGGTCACGGCGGCCAATCTCAACGGAGACTGGCCTTCGGCGCGGGAGATATTATAGTGCTCAAGTGTGTGCGCAGACACGAGTGCACTCTCTCTTCCCTCACTCTCATAGTCCGATGGGATGTGTAAAAATAATAAGTAAGAAATAATAGATTTCTGTATGACTATCAAAAATAACGTAAATAAATACCTGTATTGACCCGTTTTTTTTTTTTTTTTTTTTTGGGTGGGAAATCATCAAATGACTTCTCCCGCTCTGGGCGGAGCGGAAGGGCGTGTCAGACTTTTACTGACTAAAACCCACCCGTGTTCCTTCCTTTGCCTAGACCGGGGCCACGGTTTCCCCTTAGGACTTATCCGCAACCCCAGTGTATTGACCCGTGCGTTTGCACTGGCGACACCACGACAAAACATGTTGAAATCTCTAGTTTCTGTCAAACATTATGCATGAAAAATTGACAGACAATAGAGATTCCAACATGTTTTGTTGTGAATGTTTCGCCAGTGCAAACGCACAGTTATAATTAAAATTTGGCGTACTACTTACATTCTATTTTGTACAGTATAGTCTGATGTAGCAAGAGAAATCCTTTTATTTATAAGTAACTAGCTTTACACGGCCTGGCTTCGCACGGTTAGCACTAAGTACTTATCTACGGCGCATCTACCTTTCCTAATTACCTATTTCTACCTAATTACCTACCCTACCTACCTACCCTACCATTCTTACCAGGGTAGGTAGGTACCTAACCTACCTTACCTACCCTACATATCTACCTGCTTACCTACCATATATACCTATTTATACCTACTAATACTATGTTAGTAGCAAATAAATAACTTTGACTTTAGTTAATGCATGTTACTGGATAAAGTTAACTTAATATTTTTCTCTTAAAATAAATGAAATATACTCCTACACCTAGGTATATTTTAACACAACAACATTTTTTCATTAAAATTAGACAATTTCTTTACAAATCTTTGTTTTTTTATAGCGCCTCTGTTGTTACCTTTACGAAAGTATTACAAAAATTCATAGTGTTAAATCTTGTACGACATGGTATGGAACCCTTCGTGTGCGAGTCCGACTCGCACTTGACAGATTTTATTTTTTAATAACCGACGAAAAATTTCAACGCTTGGGCATTCAGAATCATGTACTGAATACCCATAGATCTCATACGCCATGCCGTGTAGCGGTTACACCGCCACATACAAACTACGCAACAAAAACATGACGTCACAATAAAACCTGCATCGGGCAGTTAGAGTTTACCGCGCTAACGACATAGATAAAACTATCCGAAATCAACTTACGGGCAGTTGCCCGCCAGAAACAACACCCGTCTGGTCGGAGGATCCTCCCTTTTCTATGGTGGATAAGTGAACTTTACACCCTCTTTTTCATACCTCTAAATTGGTGACCCCGACGTGATTCCGGAGGGGAGTGATGTAGCAGTTAGACCGCCATATACGAACTACGCAGGAAAGACATGACGTCACAAAAATCCTGCATCGCGCAGTTAGAGTTTACCGCGCACGACATAGATAAGACTAACCGAAATCGACTTACGGGCAGTGGCCCTCCAGACACAACACCCGGCTGGTCGGAGTATCCTACCTTTTCTAATGAGGATGAGTGAACTTTACACCCTTTTCCTCATACCTCTAAATTGGTCCCAGGTGGACCCCGAGTATGAACGTCAACGCAGCCTTCGTGCAACTACTTCATCATAATCCTCATACCTCTAAAGGCGCAGGTGTGCAAGGCGCCATATAATAACACGAGCAGCGCCCGTCGCGCGGTAGACGCTCCCTCTTCGCTTCCCGCATCCCACGTCGTGGTCGCTCAAGTTTGGCCGAAGATTTATAGTTTCGCCTGGTCTGTCTGGCTGTCCGTCTGTCGATCCGCGGCTTAGCTCAGAGACTGTTAGTATTAGAAAGCTTTAATTTGGCATTGGTATTAAGAGCCCTATTACATTTCGACTGATTTCGACGGTGATTTTTGCGTTAAATGGGCAACTTTGGCGTTCTTATTCTGAGTAACTGAAAGACTTCGGACAACTTTTTGTTAATTATTTATTTATATAAAGCCAAAATTCCTAAGCTAGTTTTTAAAAAAATGCGCGACTGCATTTTTTGTGAGCTCTTGGGTGGAACTATTGTATGAAATGCAAAGCAATATAGCAAATGAAATGAAAAAAATAAAATAAGATCTCTTAAAAAGTGTTGTAGTTCATAGCGGCCTCAGAATTTGGAAATATGTATGGGATATCTAAAAAAAATTAAATTCAAAAATCAAAAATATAATATTCAATTCAAAAATATAATATCCATATCTAAATATTTCCAACCTTGACTTGACATCCGTTGCCTAGCAACCACACAAAGTAAGTATCTAAATAAATAGTCTTTGACATTACGTAAGGATTGCGAGGTTAGAAATTTTACCCATATTGATGGGTAAAAAAGCAGTCAAAACATACTTCATGAAAAGTGATCAATTGTTCATTTTTGTTAGAAACTATGTTTTGAATTTCTTTTTCGTTTATGAATAAGTGTTATGAGGCGTGCACTTTTTGATTTTTCAAACTATTTGTTTTTATAGTGGTAATAGAAATACACATCATCATCATCATCATCCTATTAATGTTCCCACTGCTGGGACACAGGCCTCCTTTCGGTGAGAGGGAGTGGGCCGTAATCTACCACGCGGGCCCAGTGCGGGTTGGTAGATGTCACAAGTCTTCGAATTTTTGGTTCTAAGACATGCCGGTTTCCTCACGATGTTTTCCTTCACCGTTTTGAGAGCAGTGGTGATGAAATTATTCACAAAGTAAAGCGCCTGCCTGGGTTCGAACCCACGACCTACAACTCGTAAGTCGGGGCCGTTACCACTGGGCCACCACTGCTCTCAATAGAAATACACAATTTGTGAAAATAACAAATGTCTACCTATGTTCATGAGATACAGCCCGCTGACAGACAGACAGACGGACAGCGGAGGCTTTGTAATAGGTTTCCGTTAAGTATGTAGCGGTTAGACCGCCACATACAAAAACTACGAAACAAAAAGACATGACGTCACACAATTCCTACATCTCGCAGTTAGAGTTTACTGAGCGAATAACATAGATAAGACTATCCGAAATCAACATATGGGCAGTTGCCCGCCAGACATAACAACCCGTCTGGTAGGAGGATCCTCCCTTTTCTATGGTGGATGAGAGAACTTTACACCCTGTTCCTCATACCCTAAATTGGTGACCCCGAGTATGAACGTCAACGCAGCCTTCGTGCAACTACTTCAGCGTGACGTCATCATCATCACTCCCGCAAGCTTTCGTGAGGCAAGTCACACAGCCAGCCAGCACCCACGGCTTTAACGGGTATCCTGACCACCAGCATGCAGCGAACGCGCATTCCTGGTCATCACCCTCAACCACAACCCGGCGCTGTACCACATCCGACTCACTGGATGACGACGCACCGCCACCCCGACTCACTGGGGAATCACCGCAGACAGTTCCGACTCACCGTGAACTATGCGGCACCCGGTTCCGACTCACTGGAACCACAGCTGGCACTGTGAAGCATCGCAAGATCCAAGACTCAGCCCACTATCGACCTCCGGTCTCCGGAGGGGAGTGATGTAGCGGTTAGACCGCCACATACAAAAATTACGAAACAAAAAGACATGACGTCACACAATTCCTACATCTCGCAGTTAGAGTTTACTGAGCGAATAACATAGATAAGACTATCCGAAATCAACATATGGGCAAGTGCCCGCCAGACATAACGACCCGTCTGGTTGGAGGATCCTCCCTTTTCTATGGTGGATGAGTGAACTTTACACCCTGTTCCTCATACCCCTAAATTGGTGACCCCGAGAATGAACGTCAACGCAGCCTTCGTGCAACTACTTCAGCGTGACGTCATAATCATCACTCCCGCAAGCTTTCGTGAGGCGAGTCACACAGCCAGCCAGCACCCACGGCTTCAACGGGTATCCTGACCACAAGCATGCAGCGAACGCGCATTCCTGGTCATCACCCTCAGCCACATCACCCCGACTCACTGGGGAATCACCGCAATCACCTCAATCACCGCAATCACCTCAATCACCACAATCACCATCGCCGCAATAACTGCAGACAGTTCCGGCCCACTGTGAACTGAGCGGCACCCGGTTCCGACTCACTGGAACCACAGCTGGCACTGTGAAGCATCGCAAGATCCAAGACTCAGCCCACTATCGACCTCCGGTCTCCGGAGGGGAGTGATGTAGCGGTTAGACCGCCACATACAAAAACTACGAAACAAAAAGACATGACGTCACACAATTCCTACATCTCGCAGTTAGAGTTTACTGAGCGAATAACATAGATAAGACTATCCGAAATCAACATATGGGCAGTTGCCCGCCAGACATAACAACCCGTCTGGTAGGAGGATCCTCCCTTTTCTATGGTGGATGAGAGAACTTTACACCCTGTTCCTCATTCCCCTAAAAGTACCCTTCGAGTACGGAACTCTAAAAAGCCTGGAGACACCAATTAAATTGTATAAAATATAGCTGATAAAAGACAAAAAAAAAATGGCGCGGAATATAATAAAGGGTCAGCAAGTTATCTGGATGATGAAATAACCTAATAATGCGACTCTCGACCTCTTATCAGGGAGTCTCTTATCACTGGTAGATTATAATTTTAACAGCGTTTTACTTTTAATATCACAGGAGCGCCACCAGTAGACCAGTGGCACTTCTACCTCTGTTGAAACAACTTTGAATTTCTGACGCATAAAATGTATAGAACGCAGTGTGTGCTGGCGTTGGTGGCGCTGTTCCTGGGGCTGGCGCACTCCTGGGGTGAGTATATTAGAAGCGTATTTCTTTTCTCATGGTAACGTTATTCCTTCACCGTAAGGAAACTGGCCTGCCCCCCAATTACGCAATGCACGATCAATTTTAAATTGAAACCAATTGAAAAAGATTGCCAGTCCATTGCTTCATAAGTTCGACAAAAAAAATTGAGCAGATTTTTTTGGTCGAACTTATGAAGCAATGGACTGGCAATCTTTTTCAATTGGTTTCAATTTAAAATTGATCGTGCATTACGTAATTAGGGTGCTGTTCAGAACAGAACAAAAATTCGAAGACATGTGACATCCCCTCACACTGGGGCCGCGTGGTAGATTATGGCCCGCTCCCTCTCACTGAGAGGCGGACTGAGTCCCACAAGGAGGCACTAACCTGGCCATGGTCACGACCGCGACCCGGCTGGCCGAATGCGGGCAATATAAACTTGAATTTAGAGTAGAAAGTACGCGTGCGTGACGCGACCTGCGTGCAATAAATTAGGAAAAGAGCACGGGATGAATTGTTGAAACTTGTGCCTCGATCTTATGGAGTGCTAAATTATAAACTCACTGTCCCCTCTGAAATGACGTGCCCGTCTACCGCATTTTACGTACACGCCGCCGCCGTGGCGCCGTGTACGTAAAATGCGGTGTAGTGTGGCGCGTCATTTCAGAGTAGACCAGTTATACAAATCACCGTATGTGAATAACGTTAAGACAAACACAATTTCCACGCATGCTCCGCCCCCATGAACCCTGCGACTCCAGTATTAAAGTCTCCAGTATTACATGCTCTGTGTCCAGTATGTGCTAAACGCTAACTCATCTATCTATACAAATAATCTATACATACATACAAATAAATAAAATCGAGTCTGTATATAATGTCAAAATAACAGCTTTTTACTAAATGCATATGAAAGTATATACGATTTATACAACAAAAATACAAATTTTTTTTCGTCTGTCTGTCTGTTTGTTCCGGCTAATCTCCGAAACGGCTAAACCGATTTGGACGGGACTTTCACTAGCTACTAGATAGGTGAGACCACTGGGCGTAAAATAGGCAACTTTTTGTAGGTGGATAATAAACTATATTTTCTTACTGTGAATACTTATTTTAGACATAATTTATTTAATAATAATCTTTAAAAAAAATCTAATTCAAATTCAAAACTCATTTATATAACGAAGTGAGTGCCGCTAACGGTCCTTTATCCGCCGCGGATAAAGAACCTCTCTGATGCGGCGGAGCTTGCGTGGAAATTGTGTTTGTAAAGTGCTTTGTATAGCTTGACCACTCTGAAATGACGCGCCACACTACCGCATTTTACGTAGACGGCGCGTACGTAAAATGCAGTAGTCGTCGGCGCAACATGTCCCTTTCTTCCAAACTTCTCTATTAGTCGTCATATCGGTAGTCACCTCCTTTCTAGCCATATCATCTTTCACACAGTCCGCCCATCGTTTCTTTGGTCTTTCCCTACTCTTATAGGCATCGACATTCATACTCAAAATTTTCCTCACGACATTTTCCTCATTCCTCTGCATACCATAACAACCGATTTCCGCACAACTTTTCGGTCACCGGTGCCACTTTCAGACTTCCTCTTATGTAGGTACTCATTTCTCATTCTATCCATACGTGTAACACTTTTATCTATTAATACATCTTCCTCAATAATTGGTACTTCACCGGAGTCCGATTCATTAAAATTATCCAACATATCATTTTGTGACATCCATCCATCTAACTGACTCACTTCTTCCTTATCAATATGATGCATGTTTGTTTTTACCCGACTGCCCCAGAAGGAGGGTAATGTTTTTCGAGAGTATGTATGTATGTCTATTTCTTTGGCACGCTCTGTAGCCTAAACGGCTTGATGGATTTTAACATATGAGGTGTCGTTAGATTCGTCTTAATCGTAGAAGTGACATAGGCTATATAATATTTATGTATTGCATCTGCAAATACAAAAAAAAGGGAGGGGAAGGTTTTTTTTAAAATAAATTACAGCAATATTGGTATCAAATAATAGCTGGTAATGAGTCAATTCCAAATTAAGATATATTAATAAAACTAAAAAACTTGAAATAAAAAAAAATATTCAAAAAACAAAAAACCCGACTGCAAAAACACTTATCTGAAATGAAAAGAGAAAAACAAGCATTATAATTTATAGAATTTTGGTATCGCAGGCGGGGACAATAATAATACATAACAATAATAACCGGAAATATGGTGTAACATTTTGTTTGTCCCCGCCTGCGATACCAAAATTCTATAAATTATAATGCTTGTTTTTCTCTTTTCAGATAAGTGATTTTGCAGTCGGGTTTTTTGTTTTTTGAATATTTTTTTTTTTCTTGACCACGATTATCTGTGGTCATTATTATGTATGACGGCGGGAGCGTGGGCGTAGCGATAACGGGGTCATCATCTTCGTTTCTTGGTACGGGTTCCATGAGGTAGGTGGGTACTCGGGCAAACCAGTAAAACGTAGAAATACAATCACTGTCACGTTTATTCGGCAATTTACAATAGTTGTCGTTATTAGTAGCAAAGAAGAAAGGCTTGTACGGTGAACGTGACAGTTTCGATCTTATCATCTGCACTATGATCTGGCGTCAGCTACAGCCATCCGAATCTCGTATATTCAAATTTCGATCGACTCTGTCCACGTTTGTGGCGGGAAAATTATAGCGCCACCTAACGGCGTTCACTGTACTAACCGATCTGCCAATAAGAATTAAGTTACAGTTTGACCAATATTATGAAATCAACGGGTAGTAATTTTGGTAAAGTTGTCGTCTTGGAATTGCTTGCGACGACACGGCCAAACTGATGAATCACACGTCCTCGTGTGTATCTGTAACAAAATTCTCATTTGTAGCAAAACTCTTGCTCGGCTTAACCTGACTACAAGGTTGACTTGAAGGTTAACATAATACAAGTTCGAAAGATACCTCATAAGTAAACATAATCAGAATAAACTTTAAGTATTGTACCTACAGTGAGCAATTACAGAAACACACAACACTAATATGACCCGGCTGCTCGGCAGCGTAGTCTCATTGAGACCCAAATAAAACAGTAGTCTTTCAGACCCAGACAATAGTCTTATAGACCCGAACAGCAGTCTCACAGAGACCCATTAGTAGTCTTTATAGACCCGAACAGTAGTCTCACAGAGACTCATTAGTAGTCCTATTGAGACCCAAAAATAATCTTACAGACTCAGCCACCATACATCCAGCCGTGCATTGCACCCTGAACGACTCATAGAATCGCAGTTACAACTACGACTAGACTGTACAGTTTGATTAAGGGTAGGTATTTACTTAGTCATTTTAGTGTGCGTATATTCAAACAATGGCGGAAGTGCTTTCACTATTATTATCTGCACTAGATTCTATGTCAACAATTAGTTCAGATGGAACTTCACATTGAGGCATATTTCTAAGGCGATCGTGGGCATACTTATAGGTTCTGTTACTGGTCAATGATTTCAATGCGTAACGATCGCCTTCAAGTACATCAGTTATTTGAAATGGACCTTTATATTTCGGATCTAACTTTGTTTGATTTCGCTCTTCGTTTTGAATAAGAACCAGGTCACCGACATTAAATTTGACTAATTTAGCCTTATTACTGTCAAAACGAGACTTTTCGTAATTAGAGCTTCGTTCGATATTATGGGCTGCGTGCTCTCTCGTCTCAGAAATATCTATCTCAACTTCAGTATCGTTAACAGTCAAAAGATTCAGTGGTCTAGCTACGCGACCAATCATAAGTTCGAGGGGACTCGCCTTTGTCACTCTATTTACAGTGCAATTTAACGCCAGTTGTACCTCGTCAAGGGCGTCTTGCCACGATCTTTGCGATGTTTCTACTGCAGTAAGCATGCTTTTTAGTGTACTCATCACGCGTTCTACCTGACCGTTAGCTCGGCTGGAACCTGTCGCGATTAGATGAAGGTGAATGTTATGCGAACTACAGTATTCTTTGAATTCTTTACTAGCAAAGCAACGACCCTGGTCTGCTATTACGCGTGAGGGTGCACCAAAGAGAGCTACACTAGATTTAAGCGCCTTTACGACACTAGTGGTGTCGATACGAAGCGTGTGATAAAGAAGCACAAACTTTGTGAATGCGTCTATCAACACTATCACGTATTCTTTTTGATCGTTTTTACCGCTTAATTTACCGGTAATATCGGCATGCACTGTATGCCAGGGGACAGTAATTTTGGGGATAGGATGAAGCTCTGCTTGGATACGTCCGGAATGAGACTTTGAAACTTTGCACGTGATGCAATTATCTACGAATTTACGTACGTACTTAGCCATACCGTCAAACCAGTAATGTTCATATACCTTCTCTAATGTTTTATCCGCGCCTAGATGCATTATCGATTCGTGTACGTGATTTATAACGGACCATCGAAACGCACGCGGTACTATCGGCAGACAACGCGTGCGATTATTTCTTTGCACTTTACGATGCAATACACCCGATCGCAGCTCATATGTCTTGGCAATGTCGGCAGGGAGTTGATTTTCTTTGAGCTTTATGACAATAGCTTGAATTTCGTCATCTCGCAACTGTTCAGCCAATAGCCAATTTTCTGACAGAGTTGTAAGGTCAATTCGTTTTTGTTCTACCCTCTCGACCGTTGAGATATTATTAGGTAATGCGGGTAGTTCGGGCAAAGGGTTGCGAGATAAGAAATCAACATGGCTCATACGTTTACCCTCCCTGTAGACAATCTCAAAATCATATGCCTGTAGGAAAGCCCAATAACGATGGACTCGCGGGGAAAGATCAACCTTGTTGTGAGATGCTTTTAGGGAATTACAATCAGTAACAACTACAAAGTGACGTCCCTGAAGGTAATGATGGAAACGTTTTACAGCCTTCACCACCGCCAGAGTTTCCAACTCATATGAGTGGTATCTCGACTCGGCGTCTATGGTTCTTCGACTGTAGTACTCGACAACGCGCAATTGACCATCTACTTGTTGAAATAAAATACTACCATAACCGACAGCACTCGCGTCAGTGTGTAATTCAACCGGAAGGTCTGGGTCAAAAATCGTAAGTACCGGTTTGTCGGTTAAAATAGAAATAATTTTCTGTCTGACCTCTTCATGCTCAGGTTTCCAGTTGAATTGGGTACTGGTGTTCAAATGAAACAATGGGAGCATAATAAGTGAGAAACTCTTTACGAATTTTCGAAAATAGGAAGCCAGGCCTATAAATTGCCTCAATTGAGAACTATTTTCGGGAGGAGGGAGCTTACTAAGCGCCTCTACTTTACGAGGGTTTGGTCGGATCTGCCCTGAAGAAATATCATAGCCCAAAAACTCGACTCTTTGTTTGAGGAAAGAACACTTCGAGAGGTTTAGTGAAAAACCAGCATCGGTCAAGGCAGTTAACACCTCACGTAGCCTAGTAAGTCCTTCTTCTACGTTGGTTGATGGGATTAAAATGTCATCTAAATAGAGAATCGCGTATGAAAAAGCTAAAGGCCCCAGAGCGTTGGATACTGCTCGCTGAAAAACACTGGGCGCATTGCGTAAACCGAAGGGCATGGCTAGATATTCGAACTGCCCGTCCGGTGTCACAAATGCCGTGCGCTCAATGCTTTCAGGGTCTAGGATACAAATCTGATTAAACCCACTTGCACAATCTAGGCAAGTAAAATAGTTGGCGCCATTCAGTCTAGCTATTTGATCGTCTATACGCGGGAGTGGAAATCTATCTGGCACTGTATTCGAATTTAACTCTCGATAATCTATTACCATACGCTGTGAACCATCACGCTTTTCCACAAGTAAAATCGGGCTAGCAAACGGGGAACTACTTGGTCGGATTATGTTTGCATTCAACAACTCGTTTATTTTGTTACGCACTATCTCTCGTTCGCGGGGACTGAGTCGGTAAGGGCGGCGATAAACAGTACGGGTTGGATCTTTTAAACGAATTTTCATTTCACCTGTAGTAACCCGAGTTAACGGTAAACCATCAATAAACGCAAACGAAAATTCACTCAACACACGCTCAAGACTATCTCTAAAGGCAGGCGGAACGTCGGTATTAATTGCACTTAAATTAAGTTCTGTCACCGCGGCAAAACAAGAAACCGGTTTTGTTATCACTAGACACCCTCTCGATAGGGTAACACACAAATCACAATTTAAAATATCAGAGCCTATCATTATGTTATGTGGCATAAATTCATCTGGAACTATAAGAAATGTCAAATATAAACAATGTCCGGCAATAGCTACCTCACATAAAATTTGTTCCGTACAGTAAACATGAGCGTTACCAACGCCTGTCAATCGTATGTTAGCAACGGAACGCTTTCCTAAGAATTTATTCGCGATACTTTGTTTTACGAGAGAACACTCAGCACCACTATCAAAATAAAAAATGTACGACTCACCGGATTGTGTTAGCTCTCCACGTACACCTTGGACTTGGCAGTAGTTGACTCTTCGTTCCAGGGCGGTGCCGCTGTTGCTGCTGGTGTTGTTACCGGCTGCTGCGTTGCTCGTCTTCGGACAGCGAGGTGCGACGTGGCCATGTTCTCCACAGCGGTAGCAGGTGACATTCTTCTTAGGCTCCGATGACGTAGGCGTAGTGGTAGAAGTGGTCCTTTGTGTAGCAAGCACCTGATTGCTTTTACGTAAACGACAGTCGATTGCTTTGTGTCCAATCTTATGACAATAATTACATTGGAACGGCGTGTTGTTTGTCTTTATTCGTTTAGCGTCCGAAGTGGTGTTTTCGACGTATCGATCATGTTTTCTCTTCAAAGAAAATGCGTTTAATTCTTGGATCAACTTAGTTCTCGATTTAATTTCCGTTGTAAAAGCTAGTCGGTTGATTCGACTATCCATTTTTGCTAAGTGAGCAAGTACATACGATACAGCTATCTCCTCACAGCTCATATCCTTCCATTTAGCTAGGAGTGACGTCATCATTCGGCTCGCGTATGCAGCTAAATTTTCACCCTCTTTTTGTTGGCTATTGTTGGCGTTAATTATAGTAGCTGCACAGGTTTCCGCACAATCATATCGTGCTAGGAACAGGTTCTTGAAGTGGCTCCACGTCATACCAGTATGAGATACTTGAGAAAGCCATGTCGATGCACTTCCTTTCAGAGATTTGCTAAGGGCAATAATTAGCGCGCCTCCTTCCATGGGATGTTCTGTGAGGCAAATGTCCACCGTCGAGCTCCAAGAAAGTGGATCGACGTCTGGTAGGTCCGGGTTGAACTCTGGCAGCTTGATTGAATCTGGCGTCCTCGTTGATCCTCGCATGGCTTCAATCATGCGCATGGTAATCTGGTTTTGCTGCTCGAGGAGCTGGCGCCAATAGATATCCATGGTAGGCGCCCGAGCTGATCCCACGTCTGATGACGGCGGGAGCGTGGGCGTAGCGATAACGGGGTCATCATCTTCGTTTCTTGGTACGGGTTCCATGAGGTAGGTGGGTACTCGGGCAAACCAGTAAAACGTAGAAATACAATCACTGTCACGTTTATTCGGCAATTTACAATAGTTGTCGTTATTAGTAGCAAAGAAGAAAGGCTTGTACGGTGAACGTGACAGTTTCGATCTTATCATCTGCACTATGATCTGGCGTCAGCTACAGCCATCCGAATCTCGTATATTCAAATTTCGATCGACTCTGTCCACGTTTGTGGCGGGAAAATTATAGCGCCACCTAACGGCGTTCACTGTACTAACCGATCTGCCAATAAGAATTAAGTTACAGTTTGACCAATATTATGAAATCAACGGGTAGTAATTTTGGTAAAGTTGTCGTCTTGGAATTGCTTGCGACGACATGTATAATTCTGCCTGACCGATGAGCGCGTCAATGTAATTAGTTTGCAATTTCTACACCGTAATCGATCTCTACACGAGTGCCGTGACAGAACTGTGCTGTTATAACTTGAGAATTAAGTACTTACAACGCCTGCTTTTGACATTTTGTAAATGAGCCTTTCAATTGATAAATAGCTGCGAATTAGAAAACTAAATTCCCAAGAAGCAAATTAAAGAAAAAAATAAAAGAAAAAATAAATAAAAGAAAAAATAAATAAAAGAAAAAATAAATAAAAGAAAAAATAAATAAAAGAAAAAATAAATAAAAGAAAAAAATAAATAAAAGAAATATAATAAATTAGAAGAAGTAAATTGCAAGGAATTCCCAAGAGAGAGCAGTGGTGGCCCAGTGGTAACGGCCCCGAATTACGAGTTGTAGGTCGTGGGTTCAAACCCAAGCAGGCGCTTTACTTTGTGCTGCACTGCTCTCAAAAACGGTAAAGGAAAACATCGTGAGGAAACCGGCATGTTAGAACCAAAAATTCGAAGACTTGTGACATCTACTAACCCGCACTGGGCCCGCGTGGTAGGTTACAGCCCACTCCCTCTCACATAGAGGAGGCCTGTGTCCCAGCAGTGGGAACATTAATAGGCTGGTTATGTATGTATATATGTATTTATGTTAAGGATCAGAGATATTGCAATTATTTTTTGAGGATCATCATCTGCCTAGCCTATTCCCAACTATGTTTGGGTCGGCATCCAGTCTAACGGGATGCAGCTGAATACCAGTATTTTAAATGGAGCGACTGCCTATCTGACCTCCACAACCCAGTAACTTGATTATACGATACTTTCGGGCTTCTGACGTCCCGTAATGACTGTCAGCGATCCACAAATAACAGCCGGGACCAACGGCTTAACGTGCTCACCGAGGCACGGACGGTCTTGGTATGTACTGATGGTCACCCATCAACAGAACAACCGCGGCAAGCATAGCTTAACCTTAGATCGACCCGTGCGGCTGTTATAACCGCCGCTCCCTTTTAGGATGTTAAGTAATAAAACAATTTTTTTTTTTTTTATTGACTATAAAAGGGTATAACAACTACAAAGGTAAATATTACCAGGTTACCTAACAGAAACAAAATCAAACATACTTTTTTGATATGCTATATGCTATACAAGGTGGAGACGACAATACAACAAAAAATTAAACGACGTGTCCCTAATGACGTTCCCATTCTGCATAAAAAAATTCAATTGAATATATTCAATAGTTTAGTCAATATAGCTCGGCATCCATAGTCGACTCGGGTTATTCCGTTTATCCACCCCAAAAAATCCACCCTAAGGTGGATATTCGGAAACGTATGCCCGAGAATCCACCCTAGGCCTAGTTGGATAAACGGAATTTATAGGCTTAGGGTGGATCCGGCATAAACTACATTTAATTTGTTTGAAAAACTCATTTTTTAATTTTGATGCTAGGATTTATTTGATAGTTCCAAAATATTCCTACATCCATTAGTAGTGCCAGTATTTTCATTTATTGTTGTATTGTAGTCTCCACATTGTATACCTACTTATTTTTTAAATTATTATTGATGCATGGGTCATTAATTTACATGACACAGCACATGAACACATTACAAAATTTATAAAAAAAGGAGGAAAAATAATCATAGGGCACCAAGAAATTCGTCCGCATCGCTATCAACAGAAAAAGTGCCTAAAAGGCTGGCAGCATTGCCACGTTGAAGGTAGCCTGCCAAATTCAAATTTTCTTACGTTTTTTGCAATTTGCAGCTCAGTGTCAGGTTGTATGTTGATTAAAATATGATTCGCGACCGTAACTAATATGGCTTTACAGAATTATAATAATTAGAATTAGCAATACAACTTCTTATGTTAACAAAGGTGTCAAATGTCATGATTTCATGAATTAGTCATTCAATAGGATTACATGAACTAAGAGAGTTGTATTGATGACTTTTATGATTACCTATAATTCTATAAATAAACATTTGATAAGACCGCGAATCATATTTAGATCAACATACAACCTGAAACTGACATGCAAATTGCAAAAAACGTAAGAAAATTTGAATTTCGCGGGCTACCTTGACGCATCCCCCTTAATGAATTAAAAACTCGATTGTTGCTATTACCGACATGCGACATAGCAATGTCTATGAAGCAGTTATTAAAAACTGTAATTTTTTTTAAATAAAATAACAATTTTTAAATTATTTTCAATGCAAAAAAAAATTACCTTCCTCAACCACGATAATTGCAGTTCCAGGTAATATTTCATAAAAACCGAATTCGTTACCAATAAATGCGACAGAAATGAATTGGTCGGTAAAACATATTAGGCACAAAAAGTAGACGCAACTTTACCCTTAATTGAATCAATTTATTAGATTTTACTTCAAAAACAACGGAAATTGTTACGACAGGTTTTCACCAATTTCCAAATAAATCAGCTAAGGTTCCCGTCTTGCTGCTGTGTAGTATGTAGGGGTGAAGATAACGTATTATTTTTGTCAGCTTTACATCTTGAACCCACTTATTTAGGAACCACTAGACTATAAAAAGACTGGAAGATCGCATCTGTCACCTGCATAATCGTCTTTGCACTGACAGACTGGCTCATTCTCCTCATTCAAGGAACAGGCACCGTTGTTCAAACAATAACCATGACACACGTCGACTTCACATCTTTCCCCGCTATAACCGGCATTACATCTGGGGGCCTACCACCACCTCTAAAAGCAGTTTTATTTTAATATTACTTTAGTGTGGGAAAGAGATGAAGCTCTACAGCACGTAAAGCACCATCTCTTTGCCCCACTGAAGTAAGATCAAAATAATACTGCTTTTAGTGGTTATGGTAGGCACTAGGCACCCTGAAATGATGAAAATGTGAAATAGGAAAACTAAAATAGACAAGGTAGCCAATAGAAGAAGTATTTGTTTTACCTGCATTCTGGAACTCCCTCTTCACTAAAACTACAGTCACCTTGGAGACAATAGTTTAGACAGTCTGATATCTCGCACCTGTCACCTAAATAAGTTTCTATGCACTGACACACTGGTTCATTCTCCTTATTCGAGGTACAGTTACCGTTGTTCAAACAATATCCATGGCACGCGTTGACTTCGCACCTTTCCCCGGAATAACCGGCATTGCATCTGAAATAATGAATATGTGAAATGGGGAAACCTAATTAAAAAAGGAGAACATCAGTAAAAGTAGAATATTATGTTTTACCTGCATTTAGGAAGTCCCTTTACATTGAAACTGCAGTCACTTTGGAGACAATAGTTCAGGCAGTCTGTTATCTCGCATCTATCACCTGCATAATCGTCTATGCACTGACAGACTGGCTTACCATCCTCATTCAAGGAACAGGTACCGTTATTCGAACAATATCCATGACACACGTTGACTTCACACTTTTCCCCGGAATAACCGGCATTACATCTGAAATGATGAATATGTCAATTGGGGAAACCTAATTAAATAATGAAAATTATTCAAAAAACAAAAAACCCGACTGCAAAAATACATAACTGAAAAGACAAAAACAAGCATTATAATCTATAGAATTTTGGTATAGCAGGAGGGGACAAACAAAACTTACACCATATTTCCGGTTATTAGTTTGTCCCCGCCTGCGATACCAAAATTCTATAGATTATAATGCTTATTTTTGTCTTTTCAGTTATGTATTTTTGCAGTCGGGTTTTTTGTTTTTTGAATAATTTTCATTATTTCAAGCTTTTTACCCGACTGCCCCAGAAGGAGGGTAATGTTTTTAGTTTTATTAATATATCTAAATTTGGAATCGACTCCTTACTAGCTTTTATTTGATACCAATATTGTTATAATTTATTTCTAATCTTAAACACTACTTCCAAGTTGCTCGCAGATTTCTTTTCACCATTTTCTAATTATCCAGGTTTTCGCAATATCCCAATTATGCTTATTGTCGCTGATGGTTTTAACGCTCACCACCGCAGCTTCGGCTTGCTGGCGGGCTATCGGACAGCCTCAGCCGCGGCGGCGAGCAATCAAACCACCTGTTCCTCAGCTCGCGGGCCGCCCCACCCCTCCGCACCTACGCGTGGCCTAAATTACACTCTAGGGGTAGGGCAGACCAGACTGCGAGAAGTCGGTTCTGAAGCGATTCGTTTCTGTCACTAAATGTAGCACAACATATTGACATATAGGTATGTATAATAAATAAATATCGATTTTAGGACATTCAATACTCTGTACTTCGATATGAAGGACTTTCGATATCACTTTTGTAGATAATTAGATTTTAGATATATTGGACGTAGGTTATCTAACCATTCGACAATATAAACATACGTTATTAAAATTGTCGGTTTGATGGTCGTTCGATAGGTATTTAAGTTTTCGATGTTTTGAACATTGGCATTTTAACTGTAGGTAGATATTTTAATCTTCGACGTTCTAATATGTACCCATTTTACAACTTAGTATTCTAAAACAGATGCAAACATAAATGGTTCTCTAATCATTTAATACCTATTTTATAAAGTGTTGTTTTGTCTAATCTTACAGATTGAATTCTAACGCACAATAGTTTATCGCGTCAAATGAACAAACATTTTTTATAAAACCGATGTTTCAGAAAATACAAAGTAATACGAGGTAGCCATTATATGAAGTAGAATATGTTTTACCTGCATTTAGGAAGTCCCTCTACATTGAAACTGCAGTCACCTTGGAGACAATAGTTCAGGCAGTCTATTATCTCGGATCTGTCACCTGCATAATCGTCTATGCATTGACAGACTGGCTCACTTTTTGCATTCAAGGAACAGGTACCGTTGTTCGAACAATACCCATGGCACGCGTTGACTTCACACTTTTCGCCGGAATACCCGGCATTGCATCTGAAATTATGGAAATGTGAAATGGGGTAACTAAAATAAACAAGGTAGCCAATAAAAGAAGTAGAATATGTTTTACCTGCATTTAGGAAGTCCCTCTTCATTAAAACTACAGTCACCTTGCAAGCAATAGTTCTTACAAACTGAAACTGAAACATCACATCGCTTACCGATGTACCCAGGTGTGCATTTGCAAAGAGATTGTCCATTAACTTTAATGCAATGAACACCATCCGGCTTTACATATTCTCTAGCAATTTCCAATGAGGTTAGGCTTGTTAGCGCTTTGTAAGCTTGAACTCCCTGAATTTGTTCGCTGATTTTATATTTGGCGGCTATACTGACTACGCTTTCAGTATGAACCTCAAACAAGCTTTTGTATTCATCAGTTTTTATGGTAGGCTTTGAATATCTCCAAACTATTTTCGCAGTGCAGGATGAGCACCAGTCCACCAAGAAGGATTCATTTGAACGTTACGTACACCTCACTTAAGGCGTGAGGTGAGTTTATAATTTAGCACTCCATAAGGTCGAGGTACAAAATTCAACAATTCATCCCCCCGTGCTCTTTTCCTAATTTATTGCACGCAGGTTGGGTCACGCACGCATAGGGACGCACCTTCTACTCTAAATTCAAGTTTATTATTGTCCGCATTCGGTCAGCCGGGTCGCGGTCGTGACCATGGCCAGGTTAGTGCGCGTCTAGTAATATTCATCTATCAGTTGATTAGGTAAACAATTTTTCTTTTGTTTCAGAAATCGCCGTAGCTGCAGGATCTAAACTAGACTTTTACACTAACGGAACGAGAACAGTTAACACCATAAATTTTTACCCCCAGATCCTTACAGCCATAGCTTACGATGAAGTTCACGACAGGCTGCTGTACGTCAACAAACAGAGCGACAAGGACGCTATATGTGCTTATGACATATCTGCCGAGGAATACCAATGCTACGTCGAGAGATATGGGGGGCACATTCAGGGACTGGCTTTCGACCCGATCACTGTAATGCTGTTCTTCACCGATACTAAAGACAGAAGCATTAATCGGATGTTATTTAATCCAGGATCTGTGAACAAAGTTAAGGTAAATCTTTTGATCCGGATGGCCGTCGGGGTACCTACTGACATTGCCGTTGATAGCTCCAGAGGGTACGTTACCAATAATAGTTAGATAATTTAAATTTTAACACTTTTCTACTTCGTGCTAAGCAATTGTTGTTTTTAATTTTAGAATTAGAATTAGAATTTATTTATTTGGTTTTACATAGTATGGTGTTAACATTTTTTAAAGTTCTATAGGTACCTACATTCTACCATAACATAGGTGAACAAAATGAAATATTCAAGCTGACAGCCTTTTGGGCACTTTTCCTGTTGACAGCGATGCGGACGAATTTTTGATGCCCTATGATCGTTTCCCCCCCTTTTTTATATACTTGTACATATTACTATTATTATTTTAATTCTGTTAGTTTTTAATCACGTAAATACTCGATAATGCGTCATATCCACGCCCGAGCCACGACATTCCATGTATCCTAAATTGCGCTTTATTTCTATGCACTTGGTATAAAATTTGAATGGAACAGGAAGCCGCCCGCGCCGTGTCCTCGCCCGACGCCTTTATGTGTGGCTTGCGCCTTAATATGTACCTAATCTTTAATTTAAAATGATTGTGAAAATTAAGTAAATGTCAACTTGGTTTTTTACAATATTCCATAAATTCAACAACAAACGACAACTCGGTCATTCCGTTTGGCTCCGACGTTAAGGATCTCGGCCTGCATGTCGACACTTGTCTTGACTGGCGAAAGCAGGTCACTACTGTCAGTAAAAAAGTTACCGGAACGTTGCGGTCGCTCTATCGGTTGAAAAATATACTCCCATCACACATAAAGGCAATGCTTGTACAGTCCCTAATCTTTCCCATAATTGACTATGGTGATGTGTGTTACTATGACCTGAATGCAGATCTCCTCAATAAACTTGACCGCCTTCTCAATAATTGCATTCGATTCGTTTTCAATCTTCGTAAGTATGACCATGTGTCCGCGCACCGATTGCTTTTAAAGTGGTTACCCATTCGTCAGCGCAGAGAGGTGAGGGCTCTATCTATGTTGTTCTCTATTCTCGACAAACCCGCTTCTCCTTCTTACCTGACTTCCCATGTTCAATACTTATGCTCTGCCCATAGTAAAAATCTTCGTTCCACCAATAATCGTCTTCTACGATGTCCTTCTCACCGCTCTGGTTTCATTCACTCTTCTTTCTTTGTCCAGGCGGTCTTTCTTTGGAATGCGCTACCTCTGAACATCAGGACGGCAACCAGTCGGTTGTCTTTTAAAGTGAAAACACGTGAGCATATACGTAAGAAGTTGGCTGAAACATCCCAGCGGTGATTTGCTAGATTCGTTCTCTCCTTTTAATTATCGTTATTTCTCCTCTACCGATCGTTATTTCTCTTGACAAAGTTTATTCTGTTTATTATGTATGTATGTATTTATGTATTTATTCTTGTATTTTATAGTTATTTTCTTGTTATCAATCTCGTATGTTGCACCTGCCATGTTTTGTCTCTGCATCAACCTAAGGTTGACTGGTAGAAAATGCCTCAGGCATTAAGTCCGCCTTTGTACGGTATATTTTTTACTTGTGCATAAAGTTTTAATAAATAAATAAATAAATAAATTCGCCAATGTTATAAAATCTATTTACAGGTACATTTACTGGATCAACACCAATCTGCCGACGTCTACAATAGAGAGAGCTCAATTTGATGGGTCCGAGAGAGAAGTTGTTATCACTGCTTCATACAATTGGGACCTACACAGCTTGGGTATTGATCAACAGACCCAGAAACTATACTGGATTATGCCCAAAACTAGTTTAGAAAGCCATATTTATAAGGCAGATCTGAGTGGAAAAAACAAGAAATCATTAGTTCAACATAACGCTGCATTGGGTGGTAAAATGTATTTAACTCATCCAAATACTTTTACCATTTCGAATGAATCCTTCTTCTTGGTGGACTGGTGCTCATCCTGCACTGCGAAAATAGTTTGGAGATATTCAAAGACTACAATAAAAACTGATGAAACCAAAAGCTTGTTTGAGGTTCATACTAAAAGCGCAGTCAGTATAGTCGCCAAATATTTAATTAGCGAACAAATTCAGGGAGTTCAAGCTTACAAAGCGCTAACAAGCCTAACCTCATTGGAAATAGCTAGAGAATATGTAAAGCCGGTTTGTGTTCATGGCATTAAAGTTAATGGACAATCTCTTTGCAAATGCACACCTGGGTACATCGGTAAGCGATGTGATGTTTCAGTTTGTGAGAACTATTGCTTGCAAGGTGACTGTAGTTTTAATGAAGAGGGACTTCCTAAATGCAGGTAAAACATATTCTACTTCTTTTATTGGCTACCTTGTTTATTTTAGTTACCCCATTTCACATTTCCATAATTTCAGATGCAATGCCGGGTATTCCGGCGAAAAGTGTGAAGTCAACGCGTGCCATGGGTATTGTTCGAACAACGGTACCTGTTCCTTGAATGCAAAAAGTGAGCCAGTCTGTCAGTGCATAGACGATTATGCAGGTGACAGATGCGAGAAAACAGACTGCCGGAACTATTGTCTCCAAGGTGACTGCAGTTTCAATGTAGAGGGACTTCCTAAATGCAGGTAAAACATATTCTACTTCATATAATGGTTACCTCGTAGTACTTTGTATTTTCTGAAACATCGGTTTTATAAAAATGTTTGTTCATTTGACGCGATAAACTATTGTGCGTTAGAATTCAATCTGTAAGATTAGACAAAACAACACTTTATAAAACAGGTATTAAATGATTAGAGAACCATTTAAGTTTGCATCTGTTTTAGAATACTACCTAAGTTGTAAAATGGGTACATATTAGAACGTCGAAGATTAAAATATCTACCTACAGTTAAAATGCCAATGTTCAAAACATCGAAAACTTAAATACCTATCGAACGACCATCAAACCGACCATTTTAATAACGTATATTGTCGAATGGTTAGATAACCTACGTCCAATATATCTAAAATCAAATTATCTACAAAAGTGACATCGAAAGTCCTTCATATCAAAGTACAGAGTATTGAATGTCCTAAAATCGATATTTATTTATTATATATATTATATATATATATATATATTATAATATTATGTCAATATGTTGTGCTACATTTAGTGACAGAAACGAATCGCTTCAGAACCGACTTCTCGCAGTCTGGTCTGCCCTACGCCTAGAGTGTAATTTAGGCCGCGCGTAGGTGCGGAGGGGTGGGGCGGCCCGCGAGCTGAGGAGCAGGTGGTTTGATTGCTCGCCGCCTCGGCTGAGGCTGTCCGATAGCCCGCCAGCAACCATCAGCGACAATAAGCATAATTGGGATATTGCGAAAACCTTGATAATTAGAAAATGGTGAAAAGAAATCTGTGAGCAACTTGGAAGTAGTGTTCGCCGGCCGCTGACGCGGCACCGCTCGCTTCGCTCGCTCGGCTCACTCGCGGTTGATCACTGTTCTAACCTAACCTATTTCACCCAGTTCAATATAATGAATCCTACAATCTGCCTGCGAATAGATTATTAGACAATGGTGATAACATTTCTGCGGCAGATTGTGGGTATGATAAATATTAAAAGTTGACATTTTGAATTTAGGTATAATGACTATCGAAATTTTTAATCATTCGATATTTTGATACGTTAGATTCGATGTTTTAAACATTGGCATTTTAAGTGTAGGTATTTTAATCTTCGACGTTCTAATATGTACCCTGTAATAACATACCAGCATAATTTATCTAAAGTATATCAGTCTGAGATTAGTATGTGGAGTTTGAAGTTAGTTTTTGTAAGTCTTGTTTAATTCTCTGCGGTAATTTTTTCCAAATTTTTATTGGTATTGTAGATATCTTGCATATCAATATTATGTCTTTAGTATAACGTCAAGATAACTTGAAGATACAAGGAAGAATATACCAATGCCGTTACTCTTAAATCATACTGAAGGTTCTGTAAACCTGTGTCCATTTTTGCTGAAGTCCCTCTCGGTGAGTCGGTGGATGTCCTCAAGATGATGATGATTATATGATGATGATGATGTTTGTTGTGCAATATGGTTTTAACCGAGACAATGGCCCAGAATTTAGTTATTGACTTGAAGACAATTATTACAATACCTTTTTAAGTCATGACAGTGCAACTTGGGCTACTTCATATTCTCATTATTTCAGATGTAATGCTGGTTATTCCGGAGAAAAGTGTGAAGTCAACGTGTGTCATGGATATTGTTCGAATAACGGTACCTGTTCCTTGAATGCGGACGGTGAGCCAGTCTGTCAGTGCATAGACGATTATGCAGGTGATAGATGCGAGATAACAGACTGCCTGAACTATTGTCTCCAAGGTGACTGCAGTTTCAATGTAGAGGGACTTCCTAAATGCAGGTAAAACATAATATTCTACTTTTACTGATGGTCACCTTTTTACCCGACTACCCCAGAAGGAGGGTAATGTTTTCGAGAGTATGTATGTATGTATGTTTGTTTGTTTGTATGTATGTATGTATGTCTATTTCTTTGGCACGCTCTGTAGCCTAAACGGCTTGATGGATTTTAACATTATGAGGTGTCGTTAGATTCGTCTTAATTGTGGGAGTGTCATAGGCTATATAATATTTATATATTGCATCTGCAAATCCAAAAAAAAGGGAGGTGAAGGTTTTTTTAGAAATAAATTATAACAATATTGGTATCAAATAAAAGCTATAATGAGTCGATTCGAAATTTAGATATATTAATAAAACTAAAAAGCTTGAAATAATGAAAATTATTCAAAAAACAAAAAACCCGACTGCAAAAATACATAACTGAAAAGACAAAAACAAGCATTATAATCTATAGAATTTTGGTATAGCAGGAGGGGACAAACAAAACTTACACCATATTTCCGGTTATTAGTTTGTCCCCGCCTGCAATACCAAAATTCTATTGATTATAATGCTTATTTTTGTCTTGTCAGTTATGTATTTTTGCAGTCGGGTTTTTTGTTTTTCGAATAATTTTCATTATTTAATTAGGTTTCCCCAATTGACATATTCATCATTTCAGATGTAATGCCGGTTATTCAGGAGAAAAGTGTGAAGTCAACGTGTGTCATGGATATTGTTCGAATAACGGTACCTGTTCCTTGAATGAGGAAGGTAAGCCAGTCTGTCAATGCATAGACGATTATGCAGGTGATAGATGCGAAATAACAGACTGCCTGAACTATTGTTTCCAAGGTGACTGCAGTTTCAATGTAGAGGGACTTCCTAAATGCAGGTAAAACATAATATTCTACTTTTACTGATGTTCTCCTTTTTTAATTAGGTTTCCCCATTTCACATATTCATTATTTCAGATGCAATCCCGGTTATTCCGGGGAAAGGTGCGAAGTCAACGCGTGCCATGGATATTGTTTGAACAACGGTAACTGTACCTCGAATAAGGAGAACGAACCAGAGTGTCAGTGCATAGAAACTTATTTAGGTGACAGGTGCGAGATATCAGACTGTCTAAACTATTGTCTCCAAGGTGACTGTAGTTTTAGTGAAGAGGGAGTTCCAGAATGCAGGTAAAACATATTTTACTTCTTCTATTGGCTACCTTGTTTATTTTAGTTTTCCTATTTCACATTTTCATCATTTCAGATGTAATGCCGGTTATAGCGGGGAAAGATGTGAAGTCGACGTGTGTCATGGTTATTGTTTGAACAACGGTGCCTGTTCCTTGAATGAGGAGAATGAGACAGTCTGTCAGTGCAAAGGCGATTATGCAGGTGACAGATGCGATCTTCCAGTCTTTTTATAGTCTAGTGGTTCCTAAATAAGTGGGTTCAAGATGTAAAGCTGACAAAAATAATACGTTATCTTCACCCCTACATACTACACAGCAGCAAGACGGGAACCTTAGCTGATTTATTTGCAAATTGGCGAAAACCTGTCGCCACAATTTCCGTTGTTATTGAAGTAAAATCAAATAAATTTATTCAATTAAGGGTAAAGTTGCGTCTACTTTTTGTGCCTAATATGCTTTACCGACCAATTCATTTCTGTCGCATTTATTGGTAACGAATTCGGTTTTTAGGAAATATTACCTGGAACTGCAATTATCGTGGTTGAGGAAGGTAATTCTTATTGCATTGAAAATAATTTAAAAATTGTTATTTTATTTTAAAAAAATGTCAGTTTTTAATAACTGCTTCATAGACATTGCTATGTCGCATGTCGGTAATAACAACAATCGAGTTTTTAATTCATTAAGGGGGATGCGTCAAGGTAGCCCGCGAAATTCAAATTTTCTTACGTTTTTTGCAATTTGCATGTCAGTTTCAGGTTGTATGTTGATCTAAATATGATTCGCGGTCTTTTATAGGTAATCATAAAAGTCTCTTTTACTCTTAGTTCATGTAATCCTATTGAATGACTAATTCATGAAATCATGACATTTGGCACCTTTGCTAACATAAGAAGTTGTATTGCTAATTCTAATTATTATAATTCTGTAAAGCCATATTAGTTACGGTCGCGAATCATATTTTAATCAACATACAACCTGACACTGAGCTGCAAATAGCAAAAAACGTAAGAAAATTTGAATTTGGCGGGCTACCTTCAACGTGGCAATGCTGCCAGCCTTTTAGGCACTTTTTCTGTTGATAGCGATGGGGACGAATTTCTTGGTGCCCTATGATTATTTTTCCTCCTTTTTTTATAAATTTTGTACTTACATATTATTATTATTTTAAGTTTGTAAGTGAGTGAAAATTGTTGTTTCTTTGTTTTTACTTCTTTTAAAATTGTATTTTTAGCACATATTATGTTTGTCTATTCCTATATCTAAGCCAAATAAAACGAGAGAGGGCGCTGACGGCAGAGCATGGAGAACATTATAAAACATGTAAGACATCTATACACCTACCCATGTTGGCAAAAAATAAATGATTTGATTTGATTTGATTTGAGTCCTGATTCCTTTCAAACCAGTTTCTGTAACATATTATGTCAATAAATAATTATTTGATTTGATTTGATTGTTATTGTAAGAAACTTAGTTAAATGAATATTAAAATATATAGGTGTATAAATAGTTTATATTCAGTACACATAGATATAAAAAGTAAGTGGGGAAGCAACCAGTACTAGTAATTATTGCCATCGATTTCAAAATAATTGTTTTAACAGTAACATCTGCGTTTATCAAAATCTGTGGACTTGGGCATATCTTCATGCTGACCCTGTGTCATGAAAATTAATGACCCATGCATCAATAATAATTTAAAAAATAAGTAGGTATACAATGTGGAGACTACAATACAACAATAAATGAAAATACTGGCACTACTAATGGATGTAGGAGTATTTTGGAACTATCAAATAAATCCTAGCATCAAAATTAAAAAATGAGTTTTTCAAACAAATTAAATGTAGTTTATGCACCCTAAGCCTATAAATTCCGTTTATCCAACTAGGCCTAGGGTGGATTCTCGGGCATACGTTTCCGAATATCCACCTTAGGGTGGATTTTTTGGGGTGGATAAACGGAATAACCCGAGCCGACTATGGATGCCGAGCTATATTGACTAAACTATTGAATATATTCAATTGATTTTTTTTATGCAGAATGGGAACGTCATTAGGGACACGTCGTTTAATTTTTTGTTGTATTGTCGTCTCCACCTTGTATAGCATATCAAAAAAGTATGTTTGATTTTGTTTTTGTTAGATAACCAGGTAATATTTACCTTTGTAGTTGTTATACCCTTTTATAGTCAATAAAAAAAAAAAAGTATTTGTTTTATTACTTAACATCCTAAAAGGGAGCGGCGGTTATAACAGCCGCACGGGTCGATCTAAGGTTAAGCTATGCTTGCCGCGGTTGGTCTGTTGATGGGTGACCATCAGTACATACCAAGACCCTCCGTGCCTCGGTAAGCACGTTAAGCCGTTGGTCCCGGCTGTTATTTGTGGATCGTTGACAGTCATTACGGGACGTCAGAAGCCCGAAAGTATCGTATAATCAAGTTACTGGGTTGTGGAGGTCAAATAGACAGTCGCTCCATTTAAAATACTGGTATTCAGCTGCATCCCGTTAGACTGGATGCCGACCCAAACATAGTTGGGAATAGGCTAGGCAGATGATGATCCTAAAAAAATTATTGCAATATCTCTGATCCCTAACATAAAAAGTATAACATAATATTTAAGTTATTTTTCGGGAATTCCTTGCAATGGATTTACACTATGCAACCGTTTAACAATTGAAAGGCTCATATACAAAATGGCAAAAGCAGGTGTAAGTATTTATTCTCAACTTTTATGCACACTTATGCCCGTTTTCACCTTCACTAAGTGCCACTTAAATGAATCCCTAAATAAAAGTGCCCATTTTAAACGCTAGGCTCAGCACTGAGAGTTGAAAATCCAACAGTGCTCTTTTATTCAGGGAGTCATTTAAGTGTCATCAAGGGCGAGGCGACAAAAAGGCGACTTTTTGTAGCGATGCTGTCGCGCATGTGTATCGATACAGCCGCGATGCTGTAATTATGTATGAAGAATCCTGCGCGATAGTAGCGATGCAAAAGCGCGTTTATTTTGTAAACGCGCTTCTGCATCGCTACTAGATATCGATTACGGTGTAGAAATTGCAAATTAATTATTGGTAGTGTGTAGAGTGCCGCTAGAATATTTGCGCCATACTAGTAGCGCTGCCTCGGCCCGGCTAAAGTGCCGTAAGCATTGCATTGTCACTTATTGTTATTTACCTATATAGTTTGATTGTTGAGGTTAGTTCTCTGCCCTTTGTATTGATTGATCGTATTTGTTTTTGATAATTAAGTATATCAAAAGATGAGTTTATTTGTGAGGAGAGACTAACGTTAATTTCTTACATCTGGAGCCGGCTAACCTTAAGTGTATAATCTCTTGGCTTAGCAAATGAAAATGGCTGAATGGCTGAAAGGCTGCCTGCACTGCTTTAATTATTGACGCGCTCATTGGTGAGGCAGTGTTATACTTAATAATGACCACAGATGATCGTGGTCAACAAAAAACAAACATGCATCATATTGATAAGGAAGAAGTGAGTCAGTTAGATGGATGGATGTCACAAAATATAGAAGATGAAGAAAATAAAAGTGATTTGTTGGATAATATTAATGAATCGGACTCCGGTGAAGTAAAAATTATTGAGGAAGATGTATTAATAGATAAAGGTGTAACACGAATGGATAGAATGAGAAATGAGTACACAAGAGGAAGTCTGAAAGTGGCACCGGTGACCGAAAAGTTGTGCGTAAATCGGTTGTCATGGTATGGGCATGCAGAGGAATGAGGAAAATGTCGTGAGGAAAATTTTGAGTATGAATGTCGATGGCTATAAGAGTAGGGAAAGACCAAAGAAACGATGGGTGGACTGTGTGAAAGATGATATGGCTAGAAAGGGGGTGACTACCGATATGTCGACTAATAGAGAAGTTTGGAAGAAAGGGACATGTTGCGCCGACCACTAATAAACTGGGATAAGGGCAGGAGAATGATGATGTAGTAATAGATAAACCGACCAAGCGAGAAAGAGAAGAGGATGAACAAATCTGGACTAAAGTTGAGGGTAATAGAGGAAAGAAACAAACATAGAACTTTAATATTTTCTTAAAAGCTTGAGTCCTTCTTACACTTTAAGATAAGCCTTAAGCTTTCAAGAAAATATTAAAGATAATTAATTATGTTTACGTTGTATGTTAAAAAAGGTTTTATCAAATTTTATTTGTAAGCTCTTTAATCTTCATTTCTTATTCATCTCTCGTTAAAAGAAAAGCAGTTAGGCAAGATAAAGATTAATTAAAGAATAAATGCTAGGTACAAGCACTGAAATAATCTCTTATAATGCGCCTGTAGAACAGCAAAGAGCAAACTGCTGATCGATGAAGCGTTGCTATTCAAAACCAGTAGGCGGTTAGAAAAATAAGAACAGTCAGCGTCGTCTAAGAGAGCTAAACTGCTAACTCCATAGTAGTGAATTTGTAAGGGGACAAAAAAAACGGAATTATTGTCTTATTAATAATAGGATGAAAAAAATGAAGATCCCGTTGGTAGATATTACAGTAAGCTATTGTTATTTATACAAAAAAATATTTTACAATTATCTGTTTTAAAATAATGTGAGAAAAAAGGAGTTAGCAAATTTTATTAAAAAAAACTCAGATTTATTTTATGTAATATGCGGGAGTTAGCAGATAATCATTTTAAATAACAGTCTTAAAAGGAAGAATGGTACTTAATAAATAAAAAAAATTAAGCAATTATTACAAAAGATTATCATAAAACTTTCTGAAATCCGACGGGAGCGTTTGCTTGATAATCTGTTTCATACTTGCGAGTTCACTTTTCAAAAAAATTGCGCAACATGTGCGAGTTAGCAAGTTTGACGCGGGAAATTTGACAACCGTGGAGTTGGCAGATATGATTGAGGCGCGAAAAGAGGTTTGTCGTGTGTCAGACGCTGTTAGCAAGTTTTACGATTTTGTAGAATTTTGCTTGCTCTTTGCATTGATACCAAAAACTTATTTACGGTAAAAATGGAGTTAGCAAATTAGCACTTTTAGACGACGTGTGACTCTTATTCACTGTAAGTCAGTACTAAAAAAGCACTATATTACAAATGTTCTACGTAGTATAATAAGCAAATATTACTATTTATTAATGGGTGTTTAGTTTAATGGAACACAATCTACTTGAATGAGTTGAAAGTTGTAACTAACAAAAATGAAAAGGATAATATGGACTAAAAGTGTATGATTGATTCTACTGGATAAACAAGCTACATGCTAACTAATGTTATGCAATAATTATCACTGAGGTGAAAAGCGAGGTAGTTACTAATGTATGATTCACTGGTGTAATTCATTATCTAATACTCAGTGAAATGAAAGTTAGTTTATGAACAAATGTTAGTAATATTATGGAAATATCTCAGAAAATCCTTTGACTGCGAGTCCAAACTGAACGTCCTCTTGCTTCGAATGGATGGCGATGTCCTTGGACACTGCTTGGGCTGTTACGTTGCTAAGACCCAGCGACGATGACCACTGAAGAACTGCTTGCTCCAACAAATACGGCTCTTTACAAAGCCACCGAAGATGATGACCGAAGACTGGAACCAAACTTGTACGAACGACCAGAAGTCGTCTTGATCTTGAAGTCCTGTTTTCTAACGTCAATTTCATATTTTTAAAAGCCGCTTGTCACTCACTAGCTGAGGGCTTAGTGCGAGTTTCATTTTACCATCTCGATCAAACGCATCGACCGCGTTTGGCGTTCCGATTGGCAGCCGGCCGGCCTTCACCTGTGAAGACCCAATCGGAACGCCAAACGCGCTCGATGCGCTAAGCCTAAGCGCGATGACTAAGCCCTCTGATCAGTTGTAACTGATCAGTTAGTGAGTGACAATCGGTGTATGGCCATAAACAGGAATGGGTATATCCTCCAGGTACGAGGACTAAAACACGGCAACTAGCTAATAGTGGACTGTATTACAAGGATTTACAAAGGAAAACAAACGATTAGCTATTCAAGACCTGCCACACACTCGTCGAGTAACATGGGAATTAGCGAGGAAAGGAGGAAGAGACATAGTGTGGCAACATTACTCGTCATGCTTCTCGTCATGCCCACTGCTTCTTCGGTTTTTGTGCGCGAGTCAAAGGACCTAGTGCGAAGCGTCAAGATTAATTGCGCGAGTAGAGCAGTGTGTTGGCAGAGAGTGCGACATTGCGGCACCGATGAGCAGCAGGAGCAGAGCGATGAGCAGTGCGAGGAGCATAGTGTGGCACCCCGCATTTTAATTGTAAATGGCGAGAATGATTATGCCAAAAATGCTGTATTATTCGTCCTGGACATCAATGACTTCATTTAATGTTATGAGTTATGCAATGACTATACACGATACGGTTTTTTTTCATAACCTTGCCCCACACTAGGAATTTCTCCTGTATTGTGGGTGCGTTTACAAACATTTAAACTCACATACACAAACCGCCAGACCCGGAACAACTACTTGTAGGTCAGACAAATATTTGTTCCGTGCGGGAATCGAACTCGCGACACGCAGCGCAGCAGGCAATCGCTTAACCACTGCGCCAACCGTAACCATGCCGTCTGGTTTGAGTCTGGGTAATTTTTATCTTATAACTAGCGACCGCCAGCGGCTTCGCCCGCGTGATAAATTTATAAATTATAGCTCAATATATTATACATAATTATATGGGAGCAGTGTGGTGGCCCAGTGGTAACGGCCCCGACTTACTAGTCGTGTAGTGTAAATCGTGGGTTCGAACCCAGCCAGGCGCTTTACTTACTTTGTGTCAATAATTTCATCACCACTGCTCTCAAAACGGTGAAGGAAAACATTGTGAGGAAACCGGAATGTCTTAGAACCAAAAAATTCGAAGACTTGTGACATCTACCAACCCGCACTGGGCCCGCGTGGTAAATTACGGCCCACTCCCTCTCACAGAGAGGAGGCTTGTGACGCAGCAGTGGGAACATTAATAGGCTGATTGATTGATATTATACATAATTATAATCCTTCCTCTTGAATCACTCTATCTATCAAAAATAAACCGCATCAAAATCCGTTGCGTAGTTTTAAAGATCTAAGCAAACATAGGGACAGACAGCGGGAAGCGACTTTGTTTTTAACCGACTTCCAAAAAGGAGGAGGTTCTATGTTCGACTTTATGTATGTTTTTTTTTTTTTTTTTTTATGTATGTTCACCGATATCTCCGCCATTTGTGGACCGATTTTGAAAATTATTTTTTTGTTTGAAAGGGTAAGCTCCCGAGGTGGTCCCATATAAATTTTATTGACTTTGCTTAGACAGTTTTTGAGTTAGCTTCAATAATACATATTTTTCCCACTTAGTTTATATGGATGATATGATGATAACTTCCTGTCACTGTTATTTATTGCAGTTAGTGGTATTGGATATTGTGTGGGGTAGGTACCACAACTAAAAAGTGAAAAATAAAAACTTTTTACAAAAAAAATTAAAACCGACTTCCAAAAAAAACCACTACAAAGTGAAAAATAACTTTAATTTCGGAAGTCGGTGGCAAAAAACGAAAATTAAAAAACAAAGACACCGACTTCCGAAATTAAAGTTATTTTTCACTTTGTAGTGGTTTTTTTTGGAAGTCGGTTTTATATACTATGTAGTGATGAAGTCTGAGAATCTACCAACCCGCACTGGGCCCGCGTGGTAGATTACGGCCCACTCCCTCTCACAGAGAGGAGGCCTGTGTCCCAGCAGTGGGAACATTAATAGGCTGATGATGAGTGATGAAGTAAATTATGTTGAATAATTGCTTAGATCGGGATCAGTTTTATGGCTGTATAACAGGTACAATAAATCCGAAAGTACTGACTTTTAACATTAGTCGTAATACTAAATTTATTCTGCATAAAAATACCGATTCATTCATGAGTATTGCACGACTCATAATGTGAAGCAAGGCCGGCTCCACACGTTGGCCCCAACGCTCGCACCAACGTTGGAGCGCAAATTCGGTGAGGCGTACACACGTTGGCGAATAAACTAGTTCTGTCCCGTCAGGGCCAATGTGAAGATGTCCGATACAGAAATTGAAACTGCTCTGAGCGCTTTTACAGTACTGAGTGCACATTTATATTTGTTACTGAGAAAAAAAAAAATGAAAAAAAAATGTGCTCATTAATGATTCCCGCTTTTTTTTAAATCTTCAATTGAAAAAATCATTCCCATATTTTGTTGTATGGTGCGCCATGCATCAGCTATTAAATTTTTATTTTTATGATCCTTTCGAGATGCGTCCCATATTATTGGATGTGCTTGATAAAGTTCAATAAACTCAATAACTTTTTCATTTGTCCATGCCGGTGACGATGTTGCGGATGAGGAAGCCATTGTCGCTCGACGTACGCACTCGCTGCGTGTTGCAACAGAACTGAGCAAAGCGCCAACGTGTGGACAGCTCACGAATGTTGGCGCGCAGATTCCTTTGATGAAACCGACACGAGCCGGCCAACTACCAATGCTCGCCCGAACGTTGGGGCCAATGCAATTTTCTAGATTCACACGTTGGACGAGTAGCGTTGGGGCCTATATTGGGGCCAACGTGTGGAGCCGGCGTTAGAGTGTGCTCCACGATCGAAAAAAAATGTTTGCCCTATTTCTGCAACTGTTTTTATTGTTACACTCCTGCTAGTACACAGACAGAACCTACTTAATTTATATACCATTGTATAGATGATTAAATGGAGATTAATACTGAACTTTTTAACAATTGATTTAATGCAGCAAAAATGGATAATGCATCAAAATAGTTGAGAAAAAAATCCTGTCCGTCAATTTATAAACCCTGAAAACATTGTAGCTTGCGATAAAATCAATTAATTGAGTCAATTTTTTTTTATACATTCGTTTCAGCCATAGAAGGAACCCTATTGAAAATGGCTCTTTTATTCAAACTAGTTTAATTATAATTAATAAAATAAAAAAAGTTACAGAAATAAAGCAAAAAAAATTTTTCGATCGTAGAGCACACTCTAATCCTAACTAAAATATAATATTATAACTAAATATTTCCAACCTTTGACTTGACGTCTGTAAGTTGCCTAGCAACCGCCAAGTAAATATCTTTGTAAATAGTCTTTGACATTACGTAAGGATTGCGAGTTAAGAAATTTACCCATATTGACGGGTAAAACAGTCAAAACATACTTCATGAAAAGTGATAAATTGTTCATTTTTGTTAGAAACTATGTTTTGAATTTTTTTTTCGTTTATGAATGAGTGTTATGAGGCGTGCACTTTTGTATTTTCCAAACTATCTTATTTCTATTGAGAGGTGGGCCCATCATTACTCATTGTCCTTTGACAAATTATTCAAAACGGCGAAGTATTTGACGGCTATTTGCAACGTTGCAACTTTCTGATTGACCTTAATAATTATGTATTATGTAATAACAATAATGAATCAAGTTACAAAGTATTATCAGAACTTGATTAATTGATTGATCCTCGACTAGCTGACCTGACCTGACAGACGCTGTCCTGTTCAACCAAAATCCCATAGAAAATGCAATACTAGTTACCGAATTTTCCCATTTACCTGGCAACTTTTCAAATTTTTGAAGTGAATACTTCTTTAGCGGCACTGTGCACTTTTTTGGAATGGATAAAAAATGTTTAGCTCGCGTCGGGACACGTGACCTGATCGAAAATTCGTAAGACGGCTTGTACTGACAGCAATCTGCCCAGCCTTTTCCCAACTATGTTGGGGTCGGCTTCCAGTCTAACCGGATGCAGCTGAATACCAGTATTTTACATGGAGCGACTTCCTATCTGACCTCCACAACCCAGTAACTGGGTAATAAGATACCTCTTGGTAAGACTGGTGTCAGAATTTCGGGCTTCTGACTACTCGTGCTCGGCTTAACGTGCTTTCTGACGCACGGAGGAGTCTCGGTATGTAAAGATAGTCACCCATCCACTGACCAACCCCGGCAAGAGCAGCTTAACCTGATGGATCGACCCGTGCGGCTGTTATTACTTAGCCACGAGCTCCTCTAGCAACGGCTAACTGACAGCAAGCATGGCAAACGGCTTGTACTGACAGCAACCCACATAAATTCCTGACATTTTCGTTAGATGGCGTTACTTTAGTTTTCACTTCTATCGGCATTGAACTGATGCTGCAGCATCACCTGGAATTTGCAGGATACCCAACTCCTTTACCAACTTACAGCACAGGTATCGTGTTTGGGCTCATTGGAATGTTCTCAATGAATAGGTAGACAGATGATGAACAGAGTCTGGTGATGGAGTAGGAAAGAGAAATTATGAAATGTTTATGTCGGGGTTTTTTATTATATTTTAATATAATTTCACTTCTTACTATGCATAGATAAGGTACCTTCTCAACTCATTCTTGGGTAATTATACTATGTAATTACTATTATCATGCATAATTATAATAGCTACATATTTTGCATTAAATTACGTGTGTTGCATCATCGCGCATCTCTTTCTTTGTATGTCAGTCTGACAGTGACGGCACTTTAGCTCTTATCGTCATATTTTTATTGTTATTGAACTATGACCCGTGTATACCTACGATTCACACTAAAGTAATCTTGTTTTTATTAAACTAATTATAACACAACTCAGATAAAAACTCTGTTTACCTTTTTATGCCCGAGGTCTTCCCGATAAGCGACAAATTAACATAATTATATTGACCCGTCGCGTAAAAAGTAAACACCGTTTCACCGTATCATTACTGGGTTCCGTAGTAAACAATAAAACATTAATAGTTTCGCCTGGTCTGTCTGTCTATGCGCGGCTTAGCTCAGCGACTCTTAGTATTAGAAAGTTTTAATTTAGCATTGCTACTAAATGATATTAATCACGCCGACAAAGTGGTAAAATAAAAACATGAAAAAAAAGTGTGTGTGTGTGTCAGCTCTCTGACGCACGATTGGAGTTTAGTCCTTAAAACGATTGTCTTTGAATAAGCAATACGCAAAGAGGGTAAATAAACGCATCCCTTAAAATGTATAGTCACAAGCACCAAAATTTGGTATTATTAAAAAAAACGCAACGGGTACAGTACGACAGGGAACCACCACAAAAGACATGTGTAAAACCACACCATGCAAGCAACTTGCATGCAGCATGCAAGCAAGCATACAACATGTAGGATGTAAGCAAAGCATGCAACAATTATTGCATGTAAGCAAGTATGCAGCAGCGACATTCAACATGCAGCAGGCATGGTTTCTGTTACGGCTCCGGCGCTGCGGGGTTCCGGCGGTCCCACGCGAGCTTATCGTTGCAGATGGTTTAACGCTCACCACCTGCTCCTCAACTCACGGGCCGCCTCGCCCCTCCGCGCCTACGCGATTCTAAATTACACTCTAGGGGTAGGGCAGACAAGACTGCGTGGAGTCGGATTTACAGCGATTCGTTTCTGTCACTAAAACCTAATTTTTTGCAAATGTTTTAGTACTAACAATTTAATTATAAATGAACATTCGGACTAATACACATTATATAAAACAATTCCTACTTATGACATAATAATATGAATTTATTTCATTCAAAATTAAGAGATTCAATTATTAAAGTACTCGATTTTACGACAGAATAGTTTTAGAAGTAAAGATAAATAAGTACTTAAAACAAAATTTTAAATTTTTCAACGTTAGGGTCGGGCCACACCTGCCGAACGTTCCGCGGCGGAACGCTCCGTCGCGTCATATTTCTATGGACGTAACGTTCGGCTGATGTGTCATAGGTAACTTGAAAAACATTAGGAGCGTATTCAACCGAACGTTCCGCCGCGGAACGTTCGGCGGGTGTGGTCCGACCCTTATGGTTATTGAAGTTTATAGCAAACGTGGACTAACCTCAACAATCAAACAAAATAACAAATGACAGTGACAATGACGTTGACAATACAATGCTTACGGCACAATTTTTTTTTTTTCTTTTTTTTTTTTTGCACACTTGTTTTTCCAAAGCACTTTAGACATTGGCAGAATAGTCGACATCGGCTTTGCTTGCCATTTAATAAAAATAGAATAGAATAGCCGGGCCGAGGCAGCGCTACTAGTATGCCGCAATAAAGGCACTTTAACCGCGGCGAATAAAGGGCCGTTAACGGCACTCTATACACTTCGTTTTTATTATTTGTTTTCATAGTGGCAATAGAAATACACAATCTGTGAAAAATAACAACTGTCTATCTATTACGGTTCATGAGATACAGCCCGCTGTCATAAGGATGGACTGACACTGGAGGCCTTGTAATAGGTTTCCGTTTAGCACCCTTCGAGTACAGAACCCTAAAAAGCCTGGAGACACCAATTAAATCGTATAAAATATAGCTGATAGAAGACAAAAAACATGGCACCGAATGTACTACAGGGTCAAAAAGTTATCTGGACGATGAAATACCTAAGCTAATAATGCAACTCTCGACCTCTTATCAAGCAGTCTCTTATCACTGGTATATATTATAATTTTTTAATGTTAAGGAAAAAAACAGCGTTTTGTTTTAAATATCACAGGAGCGCCACCAGTAGACCAGTGGCACTTCTACCTCTGTTGAAACAACTTTGAATTTCTGAAGCATAAAATGTATAGAACGCAGTGTGTGCTGGCGTTGGTGGCGCTGTTCCTGGGGCTGGCGCACTCCTGGGGTGAGTATATTAGAAGCGTATTTCTTTTCTCATTACCAACGTTATTCCTTCACCGTAAGGAAACTGGCCTGTTCAGAACAGAACAAAAATTCGAAGACATGTGACATCCACCATCTCACACTGGGGCCGCGTGGTAGATTATGGCCCGCAGCCCCGCTCCCTCTCACTAAGAGGTGGACTGAGTCCCACACGGAGGTGAGAACATTACTGGCTGATTAAGAACATTAAGGCTTGTGCAGACCAAAGCGACTTGTCGCGCGACGCGACACCGGTTTTTGTTAAATACCGTGAAGTTTTCTTAGAAATTGTGTTGTTAGTGTCGCGTCGCGCGACAAGGCGCGCTGGTGTGCACGAGCCTTTATAGGACTTTACCTTGGAGTTCGATAATAACAGGCCGATATTATTATGCTAAGAGAAGGCTCCCTAAATTGCAGGGCTCGGATTACGGTATATTTTTCGAAATGTTTTCGTCTTAAAAACTTAAAGAAGAACGGAACATTATTAAAACGTTTTTGAAGAAGAACTTTAAATTGTTCTCGATTAATAAAATTAAAATGTTTTTAACAATATTTGGGTTGATCGATAGGAAACTCGCAACACAACCCTCATCATTACGTAAGTAGTTCGCGTATTGGAATCAATGATGTAATGAAATGAGGATAAGGTACATTTTAACAACAAGTTCATGCTTGTCGGCGCATGCACCGTGTACGGCTGCGTGCTGCGGAATAATCCAGTTTTTGAAAATGTTCTCATTTTCGTTTTCGATCCGACCAAAATATTGTAGAAAGAAGAACGACACCTGTTAGAAACGTTTTAAATAACGTTTCCGAGCCCTGCTAGAAACAGTCACGCATACAATCAAATTGGAATGTTAGTATATGATTAATGGGATCTTTTTTGTTTCAAAGGACAGTTACGTAATTGTAACATTTTCGCTCAATTCCTTTTTTAAGGCTTTTGCAGACCAGCGCGACTGGTCGCGCGACGCGTGACCAGTTATTGTTATACCGTGAAGTTTTCTTAGAAATTGTATCGTTCGTGTCTGCACAAAGCTTTATTCTGGTCGGGTTGCTTCCTTCCCTCAAATATGGCGAGGGGGGTAATGACTGTTCTTTGCGTTATGCTCGTGAACGGGTGGTGCTTGTGGGTGACTGGTCGTATTGCTGACCATGGTTTTCTTATTAGTGATTAATTATATTAGTGGTTATTATTAGTGGTTTATTTATATAATTTATTTTTACTTCGATGGTCCTAGTTTGTGATTTGTGACTTCGAGTTCAGCTTTAATGCTATACGAGTATAAACGGGCACGCCCTTTATGCCTGGAGGCTTTTATTCGGGTATTAAGTTCTGTTTACTTTTTATTTTCGCTTGAGTATAGATTTCAATGATTTTTGTTGGTATATTGGCGTGTGCTGGCTGAAAAAAAAAAATTAATTTAATGTTTTGTGTTGCGTAATATATATTATTTTGCATAAATACTTTTGTATAGAATCAAGTTTTTTTAACTAAACAGACAGCTGTGTAGCTGGGAAGTTTGTTGCGCCACTTCTTCCCAGCTAAAGCACTAGGAAGTGGAGAAGCGCGAGCGTTTTTGGAGGACTGTCTTATGTAATTTTGACGTTTCAAAACTGCTGATTCTCAGCCTAGTTAAAAACCGCGGTCTTTAAGTACGCATGTCTATTATCCACTTAAAATCAGCTTTATATTGTCCGCATTCGGCCAGCCGGGTCGCGGTCGTGACCATGGCCAGATCAGTGCACGTCTAGCCGTATTTATCTATCAGCAGCTTTCATCTGATTAGGTAAACAATTTTTCTTTTGTTTCAGACATCGCCGTAACTGCAGGAGATCGGATAGAATTTTACACTGACGGAACGAAAACAAACACCATAAGTTTAGATTCCCAGAACCTCACAGCCATAGTTTACGACGAAGTTCACGACAAGCTGCTGTACGTCAACAAACAGAGCAACAAGGACGCTATATGTGCTTATGACATATCTTCCGTGAAATACCAATGCTACGTCGAGAGATATGGGGGGCACATTCAGGGGCTGGCTTTCGACCCGATCACTGAAATGCTGTTCTTCACTGATACTAAGGACAGAAGCATTAATTGGGTGTCATTTAAACAAGGATCTGTGAACAATGATAGCGGAAATCTTTTGATCAAGATGGCTGCCGAGATCCCTACTGATATTGCTGTGGATAGCTCCAGAGGGTACGATACCAATAAAAGCATGATAATTTAAATTTTCACACAATCTTTTCTACTTCGTGATTATCAGTTGTGGTTTTTCATTTACAGGTATATTTACTGGATCAACACAAACCGGCCGACGTCTACAATAGAGAGAGCTCGATTGAATGGCTCCGGGAGAGAACTTGTTATCATTGCTTCATACAGTTGGGACCTACACAGCTTGGTTATTGACCAACAGACCCAGAAACTATACTGGATTACGCCCAAATCTATTTTAGAAAGCTATATTTCTAATGCAGATTTGAATGGAAAAAACAAACAATTATTAGTTAGATATTATGTTCCATTGGGTTATAAAACATATGTAACTCATCCGAATACTTTAACCATTTCGAAAGAATCCCTCTTCTTGGTAAGCTGGTGCTCAACCTGCCGTTCGAGAAAAGTTTGGAAGTATTCAATTGTTACAGGAACAATAAAACCTGTTGATTACAGGTACAACCGCTTGTTTGAGGTTCGTACTGAAAGCGCAGTCAGTATAGCCGCCAATTATAAAATCAGCGAACAAATTCAGGGAGTTCAAGCTTACAAAGCGCTAACAAGCCTAACATCATTGGAAATTGCTAGAGAACAAGTAAAGCCGTTTTGTGTTCATGGCATTAAAGTTAATGGACAATCTCTTTGCAAATGCACACCTGGGTACATCGGTAAGCGATGTGATGTTTCAGTTTGTGAGAACTATTGCTTGCAAGGTGACTGTAGTTTTAATGACGAGGGACTTCCTAAATGCAGGTAAAACATATTCTACTTCTTTTATTGGCTACCTTGTTTATTTTAGTTACCCCATTTCACATTTCCATCATTTCAGATGCAATGCTGGGTATTCTGGGGAAAAGTGTGAAGTCAACGCCAATGCTGGTGGTAGATGCGAGGTACCAGACTGCCGGAACTATTGTCTTCAAGGTGAATGCAGTTTCAATGCAGAGGGACTTCTTAAATGCAGGTAAAACATAATATTCTACTTTTATTGATGGTCTCCTTTTTAAATTAAGTTTCCCCATTTCAAATATTCATAATTTCAGATGCAATGCCGGTTATTCCGGGAAAAGGTGCGAAGTCAACGCGTGCCATGGGTATTGCTTGAATAACGGTACCTGTACCACGAATACGGAGAATGAGCCAGTCTGTCAGTGCATAGACGATTATGCAGGTGATAGGTGCGAGGTATCACCCTGTCTAAACTATTGTCTCCAAGGCGTCTGTAGGCTAAATGAAGAGGGAGTTCCAGTATGCAGGTAAAACATATTCTACTTCTTCTATTGGCTACCTTCTTTATTTTAGTTATCCTATTTCACTTTTTCATCATTTCAGATGTAATGCCGGTTATAACGGGGAAAGATGTGAAGTGAACGTGTGTCATGGCTATTGTATGAATAACGGTACCTGCTTCTTGAATGAGGAGGATCAGCCATTCTGTCAGTGCGTAGACGATTATGCAGGTGATAGATGCGATGTTCCAATCTGTCAGGCAGAACGGTGACTGCTCCCTAAACGAGGAGGGTTCAAGATGTAAATGGGTCGTTCCGTAGTTTCGTGCAAAAAGGATTTCCAGACTATTTTACCCATGTTTTTATCTTTTTATTTTTATTTTTTAAGCAATATAGATAAAAACATAGTCACTTTAAAAGGAGTATCGCTAATATTACATTTTAATTCGGTAATTCGTTTTAAAAGCTAATAAAACTGTGTGTAAATTCATTCCTCTCTGTTTCCAACTAGGGACCTCGGCGGATGTTTTCATGTTTATTTGTTTACATTCAAATTGAAAACTTTAATAATTACGGTTTATAAGAACCAAACCCCTGACCTATTATTTAAGTATTTTGAATTAACCTTTGGCTTAGTAAAAGTAAAAGAAAAGCATTTTTTTCTAATTGTCATAATATAAACTTCATCGCCATCCACACTCGGAAACTTCAAAATTTTGTAGATGGTTTATTCTGTCCCTAATACAGTTCAGGTCACAACGTGTTTCTACTGGTCCGTTAGCCACGGCAAACAGAGAGAGGTGGACGTACTTCTATCGCTGTCAAAATTATTTACGATCTCCGCATTGTTGATAGTGCTTCGTCCAGAAATAATTTCATCACATTCCTGCTATTTCACAAGGTATTGTAGTAAGCAAATCATTATAAATACTTCATATGTTTATCTTTCAAACTGATTTTGATCCTATATTATTCTCAAGTTTCTAATGTATTCGGTAACGATATTATTAAACAAAAGGTTTATTTTTTTCATTCATCTCCACTTCATTACCGTCCGTTCCCTCCGTTTTTAACCGACTTCCAAAAAGGAGGAGGTTCTATGTTCGACTTTATGTATGTTTTTTTTTTTTTTTTTTTTTTTTTTTTATGTATGTTCACCGATATCTCCGCCAATTGTGGACCGATTTTGAAAATTATTTTTTTGTTTGAAAGGGTAAGCTTCCGAGGTGGTCCCATATAAATTTTATTGACTTTGCTTAGATAGTTTTTGAGTTAGCTTCAATAATACATATTTTTCCCACTTAGTTTATATGGACGATATGATGATAACTTCCTGTCACTGTTATTTATTGCAGTTAGTGGTATTGGATATTGTGTGGGGTAGGTACCACAACTAAAAAGTGAAAAATAAAAACTTTTTACAAAAAAAATTAAAACCGACTTCCAAAAAAAACCACTACAAAGTGAAAAATAACTTTAATTTCGGAAGTCGGTGGCAAAAAACGAAAATTAAAAAAGAAAGACACCGACTTCCGAAATTAAAGTTATTTTTCACTTTGTAGTGGTTTTTTTTGGAAGTCGGTTTTAATTTTTTTTGTAAAAAGTTTTTGACTACTGTTTAGGAGCCTTGAATTATTTAAAAACAGTGATTTGGTTTCCTTCCACGAAGTTGATTTTTTGAGACTGAATTGAAATGAAAGTCTGAATTGAAATAAAAGGCTAAATTGAAATAAAAGACGGTGATTATTGAAATTATATTGTTTTATTTAGCTAGTTTAAATTACCGTCTTTTACGGTTCATTACCATCCTAACCTATTTCGGAACAGTTTTACGGTATTTCATTACCATCCCGACTTATGTCATTACCATCGCGCCCTAATTCATTACAATCCTTTCAATTTTCATCACCATCCAGTTGTTAAATTTCAATCGTCATTTTCTCCGTGATTATACAAGATAATAACGTGCCTTCCACTTTAAACGAACCTGGTGACAATTAAAATTCGTTTATATAAAAAAAAAACATAAAATGTAATATTTATTTTTATTCTGCGGAATGGTTCTTTTTGCACGAAATGACGGAATGAATTAAAGCTGACAATAATAATACGTTATCCTCCAACGCCCCCCACATACTATACAGTAACAAGATTCCCAACCCTAGCTGATTTTATTTCATTGGAACGAAGTTCCCTTTCGCGCGTAGCGAAAGGGAAGGGGCTAGACGGAAAAAATTGGGACCAAAAGTTGTAACGACACTTTTTATTTTTTAACCGACTTCCAAAAGGAGGAGGTTCTCAATTCGTCTGTATGTTTTTTTTTTTTGTATGTTTGTTACGCGGTTTCTCCGTCAATTATGGACCGATTTTGAAAATTGTTTTTTTGTTTGAAAGGGTATGCTCTCGAGGTGGTCCCATATTAATTTTATTAACTTTACTTGGATAGTTTTTGAGTTAGCTTCAATAATACGTATTTTTCCTACTTAGTTTATATGGATGATATAATGATAACTTCCAATCACTGTTATTTTAGCAGGTTAGTGGTATTCGAATTTGTATGGGGTAGGTACCACAACTAAAAAGTGCAAAATAAAAACTTGTTACAAATAAAAACTTTTTACAAAAAAAGAACAACCGACTTCCAAAAAAGACACTACAAAGTCAAAAATAACTTTAATTTCGGAAGTCGGTGTATTTGGTTTTGAACTTTCGTTTTTTGCCACCGACTTCCGAAATTAAAGTTATTTTTGACTTTGTAGTGTCTTTTTTGGAAGTCGGTTGTTCTTTTTTTGTAAAAAGTTTTTATTTTGCACTTTTTAGTTGTGGTACCTACCCCATACAAATTCGAATACCACTAACCTGCTAAAATAACAGTGATTGGAAGTTATCATTATATCATCCATATAAACTAAGTGGGAAAAATACGTATTATTGAAGCTAACTCAAAAACTATCCAAGTAAAGTTAATAAAATTAATATGGGACCACCTCGGGAGCATACCCTTTCAAACAAAAAAACAATTTTCAAAATCGGTCCATAATTGACGGAGAAATCGCGTAACAAACATACAAAAAAAAAAAAAAAAAAAAAAACATACAGACGAATTGAGAACCTCCTCCTTTTGGAAGTCGGTTAAAAAGAACAACCGACTTCCAAAAAAGACACTACAAAGTCAAAAATAACTTTAATTTCGGAAGTCGGTGGCAAAAAACGAAAGTTCAAAACCAAATACACCGACTTCCGAAATTAAAGTTATTTTTGTCTTTGTAGTGTCTTTTTTGGAAGTCGGTTGTTCTTTTTTGTAAATAGTTTTTTTTATTATAACGCCATCTGTGAGCAACCACAGGTACTAATTAGTGGCGTGCCTTTGTCAGATTAATTCCATAACTTCGTTCCATCCGGGTATCCCTTGACACCTCTCAGCTTTTTTTTTATTGAGTGGAACAGCATACAGTTACATTATAAGGACTTATAACTAGTTTAACAATGGTTATTAAGAAAAATAGAGCTAATCGCTAGGAACATTAATAGCAGTACGTGTGGCAAATACTTAATTAAAATGATAATAAAAATAAAGACTATTAGGAAAAAAAAAAATTATTTGAAAATTGGCGAAAACCTGTCGCAACAATTTTCGTGGTTGTTGAACTAAAATCTAATTAATTTAATTATTCAATTAAGGGTAAAGCTGCATTTGCTTTTTGTGCCTAATATGTTTTACCGACCAATTAATTTTTGTCGCATTTATTGGTAACAACTTTGGTTTTTAGGAATTATTGAAACTGAAATATCGTGGTTGAGGAAGGTAAAACTTTTAAACATCGAAGTGAGCGAAGTATAAGAGCGTTTATCTTTAAAGTTGGAAACGTGGCACATAGCTGTCAAATATTTACCTGTTTTGATTAATTTGGTTTGGTAATATTAAGAAGGAATTACAGGAGCTCGTGGCTAAGTAATAACAAGCCGCACGGGTCGATCCATCAGGTTAAGCTACGCTTGCCGGGGTTGGTCAGTGGATGGGTGACCATCTTTACATACCGAGACTCCTCCGTGCCTCGGAAAGCACGTTGAGCCGTTGGTCCCGGCTGTCATTTGTGGATCTTTGACAGTCGTTATGAATAGTCAGAAGCCCGAAAGTCTGACACCAGTCTTACCAAGGGGTATCGTATTACCCAGTTACTGGGTTGTGGAGGTCAGATAGGCAGTCGCTCCATGTAAAATACTGGTATTCAGCTGCATCCAGTTAGACTGGAAGCCGACCCCAAGATAGTTGTACGGAAGGAAATATGAAATGTGGTTAGCTAGTGAACTAGTATTAATTATGAAATGCAATAATTAATATCGTAACACCGAATATTTAGTTTTAGATGTAAAAAAAGTGTTTGGAAACTTTCCAAATGCTCCTTTACACCTAAAACTGTTACAACATCAAAGGACATCATTCATTTTGGGCTAAATGTGAAAGTGCCCGCCAAACCAAAAAAAGTTTTATTCCGTTAGAACATTTTATTCTCTTCACTTTTCACTATGGGACCAAATCTGTAGGGCCATTCCCTGCGCTGTTATACGTCTTTGTAAAATACTGTTTTCAGTATGTTTTAGTTAAAAGAATAACAATAATCTAATTATTTTAATTTTATTACTAGCTCTTTATGCCAGTAAACATTACAGTCATCATCTTTTATTGTGAAACTAAGGTTCTAGGGTTATTCTCCACATAACTACAGTATGCGAAATAAAGTTTTTTTTTCGACAGTACTATTATTAGCTGATTGAAACAGTTATCACTAGTAGTATTAACTGGTTTTAGGTCTATTTCATCATATCCTCCGAAAGACGTCCACTGCTGGACATAGGCCTCCCCCAAGCCCCGCCACTTCGATCGATTCTGTGCTTCCCGCATCCAGCGGATTCCTGCGGTCTTTAGTAGGTCATCGGTCCATCTTGTGGGAGGCCTTCCAACGCTACGTCTTCCGGTACGCGGTCGCCAATCCAGAATCTTTCGGCCCCATCGGCCATTATGGTCTGCGAGCAATTATTTAAACTAGTTATTTTATATGCTATTTTGTTAAACTAGTTATAAGTCCTTATAATGTAACTGTTTGCTGTTCCACTCAATAAAAAAAAAGCTGAGAGGTGTCAAGGGACACCCGGATGGAACGAAGTTATGGAATGAATCTGACAAAGGCACGCCACTAATTAGTACCTGTGGTTGCTCACAGATGGCGTTATAATAAAAAATAAAAAGTGTCGGTACATTTTTTTTTTTTGTTTGGCACTTTCACATTTAGCCCAAAAATGTATGGAGCGTGAATGTTCTCCTTCAAAGTTATAATTGCAATTCATTAGTCATTATTCTAATAAGCTAGTTAGGCATACTTCTCATTTCCATACAGTAAGTAATATTGCCAAATTAATCAAAACAGCGAAATATTTGACATCTATTTGCGACGTTGCCTACTTTCAAAAAACGCTCTTAAAATCTTAAATAAAATAAATACTTACTTTAAATAAAAATTGTATCAGTTTTAAAAATCGTTAATTGCTTCATAGTCGTTGCTATGTCGGTAATAGTAACAATTGGCAACAAACTATTTCAATTGATTCATTACTCATTATGATTATCACCAAAGGACTGGCCAATTTTTTTTGCCAAAGAATCAACATTGCCATACAACGTGGCAATGCTGCCAGCCTTTTAGGCACTTTTCCTGTTGCCAGCGATGAGGACGAATTTTTTGGTGCCCTATGATAATTTCGCAACCTTTGATTAAAACTTGTACTTACATATTATTATTCCTTTATTTCATTTTCATTCATATAAATAACATATTTAAATATAAAAAATAGTCGCCCATCGGCATCAGGAACAGGGTATAAGCTGCCGGTGTGGTGGTCAGGACTTTAGAGAGAGGAACCTCCTCACTATGCGTGCCATGTCTAGGAGTACTGCTTTCTTTTTGTACTTACATATTATTATTATAATTTTAAGTCTGTAAGTTACTGATTATTTTTGTTTGTTTTGTTTTTACTTGTTTTAAAATTGTATTTTTAGCACATATGTTTGTCTCTGTCTATGTTGACATTAGTATCTAAGCCAAAAAAAAATGGGAGAGGACGGTGTACCTGTATGTCAGGATACAGGTACACCTAGTCCAGGAGTCAGAGGTTTCAAACAAGTTTCTGTAACATATTATTATGTCAATAAATAATTATTTGATTTGATTTGATTGTTATTCTAAGAAACCTAAGTCCCGGCTGGGACTAAATTTTAAATTAAAATGAATATAATACATTATATAGTTTATACGTATTCAATACTTACACATAGATATAAAAAGTAAGTGTGGAAGCACCCAGTACTAATAATAATTGCCATCGATTTCAAAATAATTGTTTCAGCAGCGAGGTCGGTAACATCTGCGGTTACTTACATGTGCGCACTTGGGCATACATCTTCATGCTGATATAACCCAGTGTCATGATAATGAATGACCCTTGCTTCAATAATTAAAAAAAAGTAGGTATAGTATAGTATAGCAAAAAAGTTTTTTTTTTTTTGTTAGGTAACCAGACAATATTTACCTTTTATGGAACTAGCTTCCGCCAGCGGCTTCGCCCGCGTGATAAATTTATAAATTATAGCTTACTATATTATGCATGTATTATACATATAAACCTTCCTTATGAATCACTCTATCTATTTAAAAAAAACCGCATCAAAATCAGTTGCGTAGTTTTAAAGATCTAAGCATACATAGGGACAGACCACGGGAAGCGACTTTGTTTTTTTTGTTTTATATTATAATATACTCGTATATTATTATACATATATATACTAGCTGCTGCCAGTGACTCCGCCCGCGGGGACTCTTTTCTGTACTATAATATGTATGTATTGTACGTATAGACCTTCCTCTTGAATCACTCAATCTATTTTTAAAAAAACCGCATCAAAATCCGTTGCGTAGTTTTAAAGATCTAAGCATCATGTATAGGGACAGACAGCGGGAAGCGACTTTGTTTTATAAGTGCTACATACTATGTAGTGATACCGTTTTATTGCTAATAAAAAAAAAAAAATGTGTTTGTTTTATTACCTAACATCCTAACAGGGAGGGGTCTTGGCTAGGTAATCTCAAACTCAAACTCAAACTCAAAGCATTTATTTCAATTAAACCATTTACAGGCACTTTTGAATTTTCAAATGTGTTGTGTAATAACAGACGCACGGGGCGATCTAAGGTTAAGCTACGCTTGCCGCGGTTGGCCTGTGGATGGGTGACCATATTCACATACCAAGACCTCTCCGCGCCTCGGAAAGCAGATTAAGCCGTTGGTCCCGGCTGTCATTTGTGGATCGTTGACAGTCGTTACGGGACGTCAGAACCCCGAACCCCCCATTTATTTATTGAAAGCCTCCTTTTTACAGCAAGGCACAAGCAAGTGCAATAACAAAATACGTAAAATTGATTTAATAATATTGTAAGTAGTTCTCAAGTTATAGGCACACTAACGGATAATCAGACAGACGTATTTCCTCACATTTGCTTGTACGTTTATGAACATTATGTGCATGAGTTTTTTGAGAACAAAATAATGAGCATTTGTAATTAATTTGCAATTTGTTTGTAACCTATTAATCAATCTGTTATTTCTTTTTAATCTATTTGCAATATAATAATAATAATAATGAAACTTTCAGTAGCGCCATCAGGATGGAATTTGGTGTGGACAAATGTGCGGTCATGCATGTAAAGCGAGGGGAGATTATGGAATCCGTGGGAACCCAACTCTCGGATTCCATAAACCTTAGAGCCCTCTCCGCATCCGATACCTATAAGTATTTGGGTATGTCGGAAGCGCTGGGCATCAATGGTACTGACATGAAGCAATCGTTGAAGGAGCGGTTCTTTGGCCGCCTGAAGAAAGTATTCAATAGTCTTCTATCAGGCGGAAACAAGGTGCGCGCCTTCAACGGTTGGGTCATGCCGGTTTTGATGTACTCTTTCGGCGTACTCAAATGGACTCAGACCGAACTCGACGCCCTGGATAGGAGGGTCCGTACGCTGCTGACTGCATATCGAATGCATCACCCACGGTCATCGGTGATGAGACTGTATATCCCGCGAAAGTGTGGGGGTCGAGGCTTTTTAAACGCTAAGACCCTCCACAATCGCGAGATATGCAGTCTCAGGGAATATTTCCTAGAAGCCGACGTGGGGATGCATCGAGATGTGGCCGCGGTGGACAAGGGTCTCACCCCGCTCTCCTTGGCTAAAGAGAACTGGCGCAAGCCTGTAGTGCTTGACACTAACGATCGCAAGGAGGTATGGCAGAGTAAGGAGCTTCACGGACGCTACTTCCGGGCCCTACATGGATCCGATGTAGATTTACTAGCGTCCGTAGCCTGGCTGCGTTTTGGTGACCTCTTTGGGGAAACCGAAGGTTTTGTCTGTGCAATTATGGACGAAGTTATGATGACGAACAATTACCGGAGATTCATTGTGAAGGATGGGACGGTTGACATCTGTCGGGCATGCCACCGTCCGGGAGAATCAATCCGACACATTATCTCCGGGTGTTCTCGTCTAGCTAACGAAGAGTACTTGCATAGACATAACCTTGTAGCCAGGATTATCCATCAGCAACTTGCTCTGAAATACAACCTTGTAGAATCGGAAGTGCCGTACTACAGGTATGTGCCCGACCCAGTTCTCGAAAATGGACATATCACATTGTACTGGGATCGATCCATCATCACTGACAGGACTATTGTTGCCAATAAGCCTGATATAGTGGTGGTGGATCGAGGAGAACGGCGCGCAATGATTATTGACATAACGGTCCCGCATGACGGGAACCTCGTGAAAGCAGAGAAAGATAAACAAATCAAGTATCTTGACTTGGCTCACGAGGTTGTCGACATGTGGGATGTGAACTCAGTGATCATTGTGCCGATAGTCGTATCAGCCAATGGCTTAATTGCCAAGAGCCTCGACCAACACCTAAGGAGGCTCTCGTTGGGCAGCTGGATTAAGGGCTTGATTCAAAAAGCAGTACTCCTGGACACGGCTCGCATTGTCAGAAGGTTCCTCTCTCTGGAGCCCTGACCGCCGGTAGCTTGGACCCTGTTCCCGATACCGGTGGGCTACTATTTTTTATATTTTTAAATGTTTTTATAATTTTTATTTTAATATTTAAAAATGTAATTAATATGTTTAATACTGAATAAAGGAAATAATAATAAAATGGAGAGAGAGAGTGCCACCATTGGCACTCTATCCTTATCGGATAAAGTGCCACTACAGGCACCCTAGTAACACCGCCTCGGCCCGGCCAAAGTGCCGCAAGCATTGGATTGTCATTGTCACTGTCACTAAGTCACGTCACTTGGTATTTTGTTTGATTGTCGAGGTTAAATCACTGTAAAACACCACATTCCCAAAACATTACATTCTCTTGTGCCTAAAGGGACCCTGGCACTTCGCCGGCCGCTACCGCGGCACCGCTCGCTACGCTCGCTCGGCTCGTGCGTTGTGTGGTCACAGTTCTAACCTTACCTAACCTAAATAACAAGTGACAGTGACAGTGCAACGCTCACGGCACCCTAGCCGGGCCGAGGCAGTGACACTAGAGTGCCACAAGAAACTCGCGGCACTCTATACACTTCGTTAAATCAATTGCAATTAAAATTATAATTCATTGCTTCTACAATTAAAAAATTAATTGAATTGTGCCCAACACTGCTACTATCCTACTTAATATTATAAATGTGAAATATTTGGTGAAAACACGCAAAAACGGTTGAACGGATTTAGATAAAACACACACAGAGTTTATAAAGTGGATTAACTTATAGGATACTTTTTATTCCCGTTTTATTTTTTGTTCCTCTAAGTAATTACAGTATTTTCATCTAAGTAATGCTCGGTCGACCAAAGTTTAGAACAAGATGGCTACCTAGAATAATGACATGGCAGCATGCAATTAGTAGGTACTATCATGGCAGAATGGAATTAGTATGTACTATCATAGCAGAAAGGAATAATAATTAGTATGTACTATCATGGCAGAAAGGAATAATAATTAGTATGTACTATCATGGCAGAAAGGAATAATAATTAGTATGTACTATCATAGCAGAAAGGAATAATAATTAGTATGTACTATCATAGCAGAAAGGAATAATAATTAGTATGTACTATCATGGCAGAAAGGAATAATAATTAGTATGTACTATCATAGCAGAAAGGAATAATAATTAGTATGTACTATCATGGCAGAAAGGAATAATAATTAGTATGTACTATCATAGCAGAAAGGAATAATAATTAGTATGTACTATCATAGCAGAAAGGAATAATAATTAGTATGTACTATCATAGCAGAAAGGAATAATAATTAGTATGTACTATCATAGCAGAAAGGAATAATAATTAGTATGTACTATCATGGCAGCATGGAATTAGTATGAGCTATATACTATTACATGAGCATTCTCTATTTTCACCCAAGCAGAGCTCAGTCGACGTAAGAGAATCGTGCAAGTCCAGTCCAGCTTGGGAGGGAGAGAGGGAATCTTCTCGTAGATAGTCTTAACTAATGTTTCAATGGAATACTAATATAAATAACACCATTACGGTTTTAGAAAAGCTACACGAAAGCGTTATTGCCAAATAAATTAATATTCTACGTAATAGGAAGATTTTATCTTTCATCAAAACATAAATTCCAAGGATGACTGTGTAAGATTGGAAAGATAAAAAAGGAATAAGTAGTTACTTTGGGCTAACACAAAAAAAAAAACCCCGATTTTGAAACATTCTTTATTGGTGCGCCGCTCCTATTGGTCTTAGCGTGATGATATAGAGCCTATAGCCGTCCTCGATAAATAGGCTATCTAACACTGAACTGAAAATATCCCACGGGAACGTTCTACCGGGAATACATACCTAATAGCCAAGGAAAATATCATTGAATAACTTTCAGCGGACGCAGTGGTAGGCTACAGCGCCCGCGTTGTCAACCATAATTATTTTGTTACGCGTAATTTTGAAACTGTGATATCTCTTAAACTATTCATTTAAATGATGTGAAGTAAAGGCATATTTTAATCGAAATTGAATGCCCAATTTAAATAACCTATTTAATTGGATAAGGATTAATAAGATACCGGTAAAAATAGCTTCGGAAATAACAATGAAAATTTTATACAATTTTGAAAGATAAAAATGGTTATTGTGGGTCATCCTTAGAAGATAGACATATGCCATCGCGGACTTTTTTGTTGCAATTTTTAAGATATACAATACTCTAGAACATAAATTTGATTTATCTCTCACGGCTTACGCAGCGCACGCCAGTAAAGCTCCCAGTCGGCATGGTTTCAACAATAATCGTCATATTTCAGCCAATTTACACAAAACCTTAATTAATTATACACTAAAACCTTCCGCATGAATCACTCCATCCAATGGTGGAAACCGTTTGAAAATCCGTTCGGCAGTTTTTGAGTTTATCGCGTTCAGACAGACAGACAGACAGACGTGGCGGGCGACTTTGTTTTATAATATGTAAGGATATATAGATTAAACATACACGTCATGAAGTGTGTGTGAAAATGAAGTGATTTTGAAGTTAGTTAAAATGAGTGATTGGGACCACTGCTTACCGCTACGTGCGTAGCTATAAGTCTACGCACGTTTTTGTTTGCCAATTTAAGATTTTTATCCCAGTAATACGTTCCAGATTATAATAATGTCGGATAATTTCCGACCTCCACAACAAATGAACCACGTAGCTAACGTGAAAACCTCTCCTCATCCTACGTAGCTGCCAAGAATCGAGTTGAATGGCGTGCGTAGACGTATAGCTACGCACGTAGACATAGTGCTACGCGCGTAGCACTAGTAGACACAGTGCTACGCGTGTAGCACTATGTCTACGCACGCCATTCATCTGCTACGCGCGAAGCAATGTCTCTACGTTCGTAGCAGGCTACGCGTCGTAGCGAAGCAGTTGTCGTCATCACTCATTTAAAAAAACTTCAAAATGACTTCAGGAGGATGCTATGTAGTTGACGTGTATGTTTTAATTTTATATACTTACTAGCTTTTAACCGCGGTTTCGTCCGCGTGGAGGTCGGCAAACCTTCAAAGGAACAAAAAATAAAGCGGGCATAAAAAGTATCACATATGTTAATCCAATTTATAAACTGTCTGTGTGCCAAATTTTATCCAAATCCGTTCAGCCATTTTTGCGTGATTGAGTAACAAACTTCCAAACATTTCATATTTATTAGGAAGTAGGATGTATTCATGTCTTGAGAGTTTTAATTTAAAACATCTGTTTATTTGTAGAGTGAAGTGTTATAATATTTTCGGCATTTTTCAAAGTATTTCCTCTATCAAGTTCCTTTATCTGTAGCGGTTACACCGCGACATACGAACTACGCAGTAAAGACATGACGCCACACAATTCCTGCATCGCGCAGTTAGAGTTTACCGAGCGAAAAACATAGATAAGACTATCCGAAATCAACTTACGGGCAGTTGCCTGCCAGACATAATACCCGTCTGGTTGGAGGATCCTCCCTTTTCTATGGTGGATGAGTGAACTTTACACCCTGTTCCTCATGCCCCTAAATTGGTGACCCCGAGTATGAACGTCAACGCAGCCTTCGTGCAACTACTTCAGCGTGACGTCATCATCATTATCACTCCCGCAAGCTTTCGTGAGGCGAGTCACACAGCCAGCCAGCACCCACGGCTTCAACGGGTATCCTAACCACCAGCATGCAGCGAACGCGCATTCCTGGTCATCACCCTCGGCCACAACCCGGCGCTGTACCACATCCGACTCACTGGATGACGACGCAGCGCCACCCCGACTCACAGGGGGAATCACCGCATACAGTTTCGACTCACCGCGAACTATGCGGCACCCGGTTCCGACTCACTGGAACCACAGCTGGTACTGTGAAGCATCGCAAGATCCAAGACTCAGCCCACTATCGACCTCCGGTCTCCGGAGGGGAGTGATGTAGCGGTTACACCGCGACATACGAACTACGCAGTAAAGACATGACGTCACACAATTCCTGCATCGCGCAGTTAGAGTTTACCGAGCTAAAAACATAGATAAGACTATCCGAAATCAACTTACGGGCAGTTGCCCGCCAGACATAACAACACGTCTGGTTGGAGGATCCTCCCTTTTCTATGGTGGATGAGTGAACTTTACACCCTGTTCCTCATGCCCCTTAATCTGTGCTTTATCTTTTTTAAAAGATATTGTGTCAATTATAAAGGGTGTCAGGGACATCGACGCGAAGCCTGTTACCATGGATTCAGTACATGATTCTGAAACCCCCTGCGTTGAAATTTTTCGTCGGTTATTAAAAAAACCAGCTGTTTCATAGAAAAGTGCAATACCTACGCTGTCAAAATGTATGGAACAAAAGATTTTTTTTAAAATTATGGACGAAAAATTTCTACGCGGGGGGGTTCAGAATCATGTACTGAATCCATGGTAACAGGCTTCGCGTCGATGTCCCTGACAACCCTGTATATGTGTCCTGACACACAATACCTTTTGAAGCTACAGCACTGAGCAGACTATTGCATGGAAAACTATATTTTATTACTTGATGACATAGATCAAAATAGTGCTATGTTGAGTTGATATTCATATCAACTTGTAGGTATTGGGTTGTGGAGGTCAGATAGGCAGTCGCTCCATGTAAAATACGGGTATTCCGCTGCATCCGGTTAGACTGGAAGCCGACCCAAAGATAGTTGGGAAAAGGCTAGGCAGATTGAAAGTTACGTATAGTAATACATTGTTAATGTTTCTCTCCTTATGTATGGCTTATGAAATAAAAAAAAATGTTTATTATTTATTTACTTACTACAGTTGTTCAGCTTGACACATTTCCTAATTTCAAGCGGTCTAGGTATTCTAGGAAGCAGGCTTGCCTGCATGCACGGCAGATGGCCTGTGTCATAACTGCGACACATTATCTCATAACAGTCCGTCAATCGGCTGAAACCGGGATCTAAAACTAAAATGCATTCATCGTTGGCACCAGTAACCAATAGCAGACAAAAAAGTGAGTGAAATTCAAACTGTTCGATTCTGTGCTATAAACTAATACACCAATAGTAAACTTACGAAACTCACATAAGATGTTTTAAGGTCATCGCCCATTATAACAGCACCGCTCCAGTACGGCAGCGCCCCGGCACCGCCTCGAAAAATCTAGTCATCAACGTGCCGTAAGCTACGCGACGGCTAGTCGCCAACGCGCCGGAAGCAAGGCGACGGCTAGTCGTCAACGCGCCGTAAGCAAGGCGACCGCTAGCCGCCGGCACGCCACCGGCGAGGTAACAGTAAATTGTTTATTCACAAGCAAGGCGTCACCGTACGGCCGGCGAGGTGTCACCGCGCTTACGGCGAGGCGTCACCCCGCGGTTGGTGAGGCGCGGGCGAGCGGGCTCCTCGCTTGAAGCTCGCTGCCGGCGAGCCGTCCAATATTTTGTTTAGCCATCGTAAAATAGACTTTAATACATTTGTCTTAACGTCCTAACTTGATTGACAAGTTATTTGCCGTGTCGGAGGCGTGCTGCTATAATGAGCGATGACCTTTAGTGTACCAGTAAAATAATAAAATAAAATAAAAGAAGTTAATAAATCCTCTAGTTAATGACTGCCTCGTTGGTCTAGTGGTAGCAAGCGCTACTGTTGAGCACGAGGTACTGGGTTTAATTCCCGGGTCGGGCAAAGTGTTATTGGGTTTTTCCATCTGGAATTTCTCAGTAGCAGCCCGGAGTCTAGCTTTGTGCCCGGTAGATGGCAGTAGGCTCGCCCCTATGAGCCCCTGAGTCCCATGTAGACTCGAAACATAACTGGCGAAATGTGGGTGTACCTGCTACAAGTACACCTCTGCCCAACCCTTCGAGGAAATAAGGCGTGATGTTATGTTATGTTAAGTTAATAAATATTTACTCATATCCTGGCAAACAGACTTTCGGGCTTCTGACGACCCGAAACTACTGGCTGTCATTCGCGTTGTCAATACTCAAACTCAAATTAAATATTTTTTTTAACTTTAATATTATGAAATAATTTTATTTGACGAAGAAAATAAATTTAAATTGGGTATCGAAACCTGGGACGTCGTTAGAAGACGATAAAATGATACGGTAAGGTCATAATGAATAAAAATATGACGATAAGAACTAAAGACGCACTTGTAATTTATTGCAAAATATGACGCATTACGAAATATATTTTTTTTTTTTTTTATTACCCTCAACCGGGATGCTCTTGGCCTGCATCTCACCAGATGGTAAGTAATGATCAGGCGGAAGGTGGAAGCGAGCTTCTCCCGGAATCCTCAACCACAGAGGAACTGGCTATCTTATCTATAACTGCCGAAACACAACAATGCTGTTAACATTGTTGTTATGGCGACAGACTTAGATAAGATGGTGGTAGCTAGCAAGCCATTTACAAAAAAAAATATTTTTCACTTTTTAGTTTTGGTACCTACCCCACACAAAGTCAATGTCACCACTACTTGCAATGTAATTTAAATAACAATCACATGAAGTTATTATAACATCGTCAAATAACTCGGTGGAAAAACGTCGGTCTTAACCTTCGATCGATCCGTGTGGCTGTTATTACCCAGCCACGAGCCCCTCTCTAGCCACGAGCCCCTCTCTAGCCACGAGCCCCTCACTAGCCACGAGCCCCTCTCTAGCCACGAGCCCCTCTCTAGCCACGAGCCCCTCTCTAGCCACGAGCCCCTCTCTAGCCACGAGCCCCTCTCTAGCCACGAGCCCCTCACTAGCCACGAGCCCCTCTCTAGCCACGAGCCCCTCTCTAGCCACGAGCCCCTCTCTAGCCACGAGCCCCACTCTAGCCACGAGCCCCTCTCTAGCCACGAGCCCCTCTCTAGCCACGAGCCCCTCACTAGCCACGAGCCCCTCTCTAGCCACGAGCCCCTCTCTAGCCACGAGCCTCTCTCTAGCCACGAGCCCCTCTCTAGCCACGAGCCCCTCTCTAGCCACGAGCCCCTCACTAGCCACGAGCCCCTCTCTAGCCACGAGCCCCTCTCTAGCCACGAGCCCCTCTCTAGCCACGAGCCCCTCACTAGCCACGAGCCCCTCTCTAGCCACGAGCCCCTCTCTAGCCACGAGCCCCTCTCTAGCCACGAGCCCCTCTCTAGCCACGAGCCTCTCTCTAGCCACGAGCCCCTCTCTAGCCACGAGCCCCTCTCTAGCCACGAGCCCCTCTCTAGCCACGAGCCCCTCACTAGCCACGAGCCCCTCACTAGCCACGAGCCCCTCTCTAGCCACGAGCCCCTCTCTAGCCACGACCCCTCTCTAGCCACCAGCCCCTCTCTAGCCACGAGCCCCTCTCTAGCCACGAGCCCCTCACTAGCCACGAGCCCCTCTCTAGCCACGAGCCCCTCTCTAGCCACGAGCCCCTCTCTAGCCACGAGCCCCTCACTAGCCACGAGCCCCTCTCTAGCCACGAGCCCTCTCTAGCCACGACCCCTCTCTAGCCACCAGCCCCTCTCTAGCCACGAGCCCCTCTCTAGCCACGAGCCCCTCACTAGCCACGAGCCCCTCTCTAGCCACGAGCCCCTCTCTAGCCACGAGCTCTTCTCTAGCCACGAGCCCCTCAATTATTTTTGGGATGTTAGGTAATAAAACAAATACATTTATTTTAATGTTCTATTGAAAATAAAAATGTATAACATAACCTACCTAGGTAAGCATTACCTAGTTACCTACAAAATTAAATCGAATACTAGGTATATACCTACTTATACGTACTTATTTATTATTGAAGCAATCATTCATTATATCATTACATAGGGTTGAATCAGCATATGCCAAAGTGGACACATTTAGGTAAATGCAGATGTTACCGACCCCACTGCTGAAACAATTATTTTGAAATCGATGGCAATTATTACAAGTACTGGTTGCTTCCACATTTACTTTTTATTTCTATGTAAGTATTGAATACAAACTATATTATGTAATATGTATTGTATTATATTTATTAAACTATTTTTTTTTAAATTAAGATCATCTTAGGCTAACAAAAATCCGTAATGAATTCATTGAAAAAGTTGATTGATGCTAAAACCGACACAGCAACGGCTATCGTAAGAAGCATTTCACAATTTTTTATATTGGGCCAAGTTTTAATAACAGTATATTTATTTTATTTTAAATGTTCTTTTGCGCTTACTTTCTTCAATGCTTCAAAGATTTACCCTCCTCGACAGCAATTTTCCAGTTTCAGGTAATATTTCCTAAAAATCGAAGTTGGTTCGAGATACATCATCATCCGACAAAAATTAGCTGGTCGATAAAACATTAAGCAAAAAGAAACCGACTTCCAATATAGATACTACAAAGTTTAAAATAACTTTAAATTCGGAAGTCGGTGTATTTGGTTTAGAACTTTCGTTTTTTGCCACCGACTTCCGAAATTCAAGTAATTTTTTACTTTGTAGTGTCTTTATTGGAAGTCGGTTTCTTTTTTTTGTAATAAGTTTTTTTACTTTTTAGTTGTGGTACCTACCCCACACAAATTCAAATACCACTACCTACTATGTAAATAACAGTGACAGGAACTAATCAAAATATCATTCATATAAACTAAGTAGGGAAAATACGTAGGTATTATTGAAGCTAACTCAAAAACAATCCAAGCAAAGATAATAAATGATAATTGAATAAAAATATACGGGACCAACTCGGGGGCATACCCTTTAAAAAAAAACGACTGTTTTCAAAATCGGTCCACAATTGACGGAGAAATCGCGTAACAAACATAAAAAAGCACACCTCCTCCTTTTTGAAGTCTTTTAAAAAGAGCAAACGCAACTTTACCCATATTGCAATAAATAAATAAGATCAATTTTACTTCAACAACAACGGAAATTGTTGCGACAGATTTTCGCCAATTTGCAAATAAATCAGCTACGGTTAGGTTTCTTTCTGCTGTGTAATATGTAGGGGCGAGGATAACGTATTATTTTTGTGAGCTTTACATCTTGAACCCTCCTCATTTACGGAGCAGTCACCTTTGTTCAGACAGACTGGAACAATGCATCTATCACCTGCATAATCGCCTATGCACTGACAGACTGGCTCGTTCTCCTCATTCAAGGAACAGGTACCGTTGTTCGAACAATAGCCATGGCACACGGAGACTTCACATCTTTCCCCGCTATAACCGGCATTACATCTGAAATGATGAAAATGTGAAATGGGATTACTAAAATAAACAACAAGGTGGAAAATAGAAGAAGTAGAAAATGTTTTACCTGCATTCAGGAACTCCCTCTTCACTAAGCCTACAGACACCTTGGAGACAATAGTTTAGACAGTCTGATAACTCGCACCTATCACCTAAATAATTGTCTATGCACTGACACTCTGGTTCATGCTCCTGATTCGAGGTACAGTTACCGTTGTTCAAACAATACCCATGGCACGCGTTGACTTCACACCTTTCCCCGTAATAACCGGCATTGCATCTGAAATGATGAAAATGTGAATTGAGGCAACATAATTAAAAAAGGATCCTTCAGTAAAAGTAGAATAATATTATGTTTTACCTGCATATAGGAAGTCCCTCTACATTGAAGCTGCAGTCTCCTTGGAGACAATAGTTCAGGCAGTCTGTTTTCTCGCATCTATCACCTGCATAATCGTCTATGCACTGACAGACTGGATCGCTGTGCGCAGTCACGGAACAGGTACCGTTGTTCGAACAATATCCATGACACACGTTGACTTCACACCTTTCCCCGGAATAACCGGCATTACATCTGAAATAATGAAAATTTGAAGTATCCCATTTCATAAAAAGGAATATATAACCATATTGGACCACAAGATATCTTGAGGATATCCACCGGGAGGGACTTAAGCAAAAGTGTGCACAGGTTCACAGAAAAAATTAAAAAAAACCTTAATAAAAACGATTGTAGAAATTAACTTCAGTACGATTTAAGAAACAGCATTGGTGTATTCTTCCTTTAATCTTCGAGATATCTCAAGCTTATACATTGTTATGTAAGATATCTACAAAACCAATAAAGAATTTCAAAAATTACCGCAGAGAATTAAATAAGACTTAAAAAACTAACTTCAAACTCCACGTACTATTCTCACATTTACTTTAGATAAATTATGGTGGTATGATTTTACAATTTAGTATTCTAAATCAGAGTCCAAAATAAAATGGTTCTCTAATAATTAATACCTATTTTGTAAAGTGTTGTTTTGTCTAATCTTACAGATTGAATTCAAACGCACAATAGTATCGTGTTAAATGAACAAACATTGTTATACAATGTGGAGACTACCATATAACAAAAAAATTAAATACTGGCACTAATATTGCTTAAGAGTACTCGTATTTTGGAACTGTAAGCCGGATCCACCCTAAGCCTATAAATTCCGGTTATCCAACTAGGCCTTGGGTGAATTCTCGGGCATACATTTCAGAATATCCACCTTAGGGTGGATTTTTGGGGTGGATAACTGAAATAGCCCGAGCCGACTATGGATTTTGCCGAGCTATAATGACTAAACTATTAAATATATTCAATTGAATTTTTGTATACAGAATGGGATCGTCATTATGGACACACCGTTTAATTTTTTGTTGTATTGTCGTCTCCACCTTGTAGAACCAATGTGTTTCAAAAACTACAAAGAAATTAAACAGAATATATAAAAAAAAAACAATGTTTTATTCAATATTCAATAGTATATGTTAACGCTGCTAAACTTAAGTAGCCCTGGATACCTTATTAAAAACTATTTTGAATTCTAGGATGACTTGAATGAATCAATAGATACACTAATGATCAAAATTTATCTTGGCCAAAACAAAGTTTAGATATTTTATTGACATACTAACTGCGCCCTGCTGTTTCACCTGCATCTTATCTCCTCATCCCCTCTATCCTGTGGGAACATCGGGATAAAGGCTTTTCAGGTCATGGCCTCACTTAAACTCACTTTCGCATTTATAATATTAAGTTAGGATAGTTAGGTTTTGATTTACCATGATCAGTTTGGCTGCTTGAGAGGGTAACCAAAATGAACGGGATAACCATTATAAGCAGTAGAATATGTTTTACCTGCATTTAGGGAGTCCCTCTACATTGAAACTGCAGTCACCTTGGAGACAATAGTCCAGGCAGTCTGTTATCTCGCATCTGTCACCTGCATAACCGTCTATGCACTGACAGACTGGCTCACTGTCCGCATTCAATGAACAGGTACCGTTGTTCGAGCAATAGCCATGACACACGTTGACTTCACATCTTTCCCCGTTATAACCGGCATTACATCTGAAATTAAAAATATGTGAAATGGAGTAACTAAAATAAACAAGGTAGCAATAAAAGAAGTAGAATATGTTTTACCTGCATTTAGGAAGTCCCTCTGCATTAAAACTACAGTCACCTTGCAAACAATAGTTCTCACAAACTGAAACATCACATCGCTTACCGATGTACCCAGGTGTGCATTTGCAAAGAGATTGTCCAATATATTTAATACCATGAACACAATACAGCTCTACATATTCTCTAGCAGTATTCAATGAGTCGTCGGTAACAGAGTTATTTGGTACTAGACTTGTTAGCGCTTTGCAAGCCTCGACTCCATGAATTTGATCACTGATTTTATATTTGCTGGCTATAGCGAAGACAGGGTCTCTATGGTGAAAGTTGGCAGCTATAGTAATTGGGTTTTGACTGGAGGCGGAGTTAATACGATAGTATGAAACATAGCCGCTCAAACGGTTGGTTAAGTGCAACACTATGACGAATTCTTTTGAAATGGCTATTGAATTAGGAATTAATGGTGATCGAGGCTTTTTGAACAAATTCTGGTTTTTTCCATTCAAATCTGCAGTATAAATTTGGGCATTTGAACTATTTACACGCAAAATCCAGTATATATTCTGGGTCTGTTGGTCAATGGCCAAGCTGTGTATGTCCGAATTGTATGAAGGATTGATAACTACTTCTCTCTCCGAGCCATTATATCGAGCTCTATCTATTGTAGTCGTCGGAAGGTTTGAGTTGATCCAGTAAATAAACCTGTAAATGAAAAATCACTACTGATAATCACGAAGTATAAAAGATTGAGTGAAAATTTTAATTATCATGCTATTGTTGGTATCGTACCCACTGCAGCTATCCACGACAATGTCAGTTGGGACCCCATCGGCCATCTTCATTAAAAGATTTACGTTAACATTGTTCTCAGATACAGATTTAAATGAAATCCAATTAATGCTTCTCTCCTTAGTGTCAGTGAAGAACAGGATCTCTGTGATCGGGTCGAAGGCCAGTCCCTGAATGTTCCTTCCATTTCCCTCGATGAAGCATTTGTATTCCCCGGAATATATGATATAACCACATATAGCGTCGTTGTTGTTCTGTTTGTCGACGTACAACATCATGTCGTGAACTTCATCATAAACTAACGCTGTGAGGTTTTGGGAATCAAAATGTACGGTGAGCATTTCTCTCCTACCGGTGTAAAATTCTAGTTGATCTCTCTCTCGAGTTACTAGGGCGACGTCTGAAAAAAAAAAGTGTTTACCTAATCAGCCGGTATAGATAAATACAGCTAGACGCGCACTGATGTGGCCACGGTCACGACCACGACCCAGCTGGCCGCATGCGGCCAATAGTAACTTGATTTTAGTCACAGATTAGTACAGAAGGTTCACTCCGCAAAAATGTTTAAATAAAAAGCTACTCTTGCTACGACACAATAAATTGCAATTCACACCACACAACGCTAATTACCTACAATTATATTCACCTAGAACTCTCTTTCTATCGCGTAACTCTTATATCTTCTGACTACGTTACGCTCACTGAATTGGCCCGACTTAACGAGCCCGCTGCGTACTTGTAGCTTCATACCTAAAATGCGCAGGCGCTGTGAGAGGGTACGGGCCATAATCCAGCAGACGGGCCCAGTGTGAGTTGGTGGATGTCACAAGTCTCCGATTTTTTGTTCTTTTCTGGTCATAACTGGCATGTCCAGAAAAGAACAAAAAATCGTGTCCATACGGTAAAGGAATAACATTGGTAATAAGAAAAGAAATACGCTTCTAATATACTCACGCCAGGAGTGCACCAGCCCCAGGAACATCGCTACCAACAGCACACACTGCGTTCTACACATTTTATGCTTCAGAAATACAAAGTTGTTTCAACAGAGGTAGAAGTTCCACTGGTCAACTGGTAAACGCTCTTGCGATATTTAAGCAAAACGTTATTTTTTCTTAATTAACACGAAAAAATAATAAACTACTAGTGATAAAAGAATCCCTGATAAGAGGTCGTATTATTAGGTTATTTCATCATCCAGATAACTTGGTGACCCTTTGGTATACTTGGTCCATTTTTAGGGTTCCATACCTCAAAAGGAATAAATGGAACCCTTATGGGATCACTCGTGTGTCTGCGTGTCTGTCTGTTCGTCTGTCTCAGCCAATTTGCTCCGAATCGAATGGACCAATTAAGTTGAAGTTTGGTACACACATGTATTTTTGTGATCCAAACATAGACGAGTATTGTAAATAAATGAATTTTGAATATGGCGGTCACTTTTGGTGTGCATATAAGAATATTAGAAAAAAAAAACTTACTAACTGCACCGTGTGACATATCAAATGAAATGGCATATTGCGAGGATCTCAAATATGCTTTTTTCATCATTTTAAAATTAAAACTTTATAAGATATTTACGAAAATTTATAAACATTTGCCATTCCCCCAACCTTATCTCCGAAAGTACTGAGTATAGATTACAGGAAAACCAATAAGAAATGTTCTTAAAATAAAATGATATTTTTCTCAATATTGTGCGTAAAAACTTACATTTGCAGTTGGAATGTATGGGAGAACATGTTTTTCAACTACAATGTTAGGCTTGTTCTTGGGATAAATTCATCCCAATTAAGCGTTATCATTGTGCATAGTCTGACACGCACTTGGCCGGCTGTTTTTGTCTTAAATCAGCTATATTTTATACGAAGTGTATAGAGTGCCGCGAGTTTCTTGTGGCACTCTAGTGTCACTGCCTCGGCCCGGCTAGGGTGCCGTGAGCGTTGCATTGTCACTGTCACTTGTTATTTAGGTTAGGTTAGGTTAGAACTGTGACCACACAACGCACGAGCCGAGCGAGCGTAGCGAGCGGTGCCGCGGTAGCGGCCGGCGAAGTGCCAGGGTCCGTTTAGGCACAAGAGAATGTAATGTTTTGGGAATGTGGTGTTTTACAGCGATCTAACCTCGACAATCAAACAAAATACCAAGTGATGTGACTTAGTGACAGTGACAATGACAATCCAATGCTTGCGGCACTTTAGCCGGGCCGAGGCGGTGTTACTAGGGTGCCTGTAGTGGCACTTTATCCGATAGGGATAGAGTGCCACTGGTGGCACTCTATACACTGCCTATTTTATACCTACGCCTAACTGGTGTCACCCTAATAGTTTCGCCATGTCCGTCTGTCTGTCTGCTTAGGGCTTAGCCCATACTTTTAGTAGGGGAGAGTGTGTATGAAAGAGCCAAGCCTTGAAAGAGCCAATGGAATTATCTCCCACTTAACAGAATCCTACCATTATTCCATTCTATTTTTAATAAATGGCAAGCAAAGCATTGGCTTTGCTGTGAACTATTCTGCCAATGTCTGAAGTATACGTATAATAAAAAATAAAAAAAACAAGTGTCTAATAAAAATATAAAATAAAAATAAACTTGGATCGATACAGTGAGGAGTGATGGAACAAAATCCGTTATTCACTAGGATATGTTTTTTTTTTTTTCGCTTCCGAAAGTTAATCTACCTACACATCGGTTTAAAGATCCCAATATCAACAAACTGCTTCAAAACCCAGTAATTCCTACAAAAAAAAAATGTTGTAAGTCGATGGTTTCATTAAAATCCTACGAATACGTCACTTTGAAACAAAAATAATTAAATCCTTAAGAAATTATGTGACCGTGACACTGGTCGCTCAAATGTCGTTAGTCCAAGTCATAATTGAATCAAATTAATTTTTCTCGATTGTTTCGATAAATCTTTGTGAAGTACAAAGATTTATCGAAACAATCGAGAAAAATTAATTTGATTTATTATCATATTTTTACTTTTGTAAAATCAAATGTCGATAAATCCAGACTGACTTTATCTAAACCCCATAAATCCAAAACTCCTTCCTATTTATTTGTCTAATATCTCCCGTTATTTTCGAAAACATTTCACTACCCTTAGATTATTTTACTATAAGTTTGTCATATTTTTTTCGTTTCTATTACTTACACAATGCTTTACAGTTTTTATCATTTTCTGAAAAAAAAATGCAAAATAGATTAAAAACGGTAGTTGATTAGTTAATCCTCAGTTGAACACAATGTTGTTGTTGTCGTTTTGTTAAAATTTTTTATGCATTCCGCATCAAAAATTTTGAAGCCAAAATGTAAGTATTTTTGGGCCTACATTTTTGTGTGCAAGGAGTGTAAAGCATAGGTTGACGTTGACGTTGGTGTCGCGCAAAATAAATGTGAGTATGGTGTATTGTTATGCATATATTTGGCATTCTTTTATGCAATTATTATTGCTATGATGTTAAAGTAAATTAGCTATAGTCTGAGGTAATATTTTTAAAACAAAATTTTTTAAAGAGCCAATTGTAGAGTTTATGAAAGAGCCAAGAAGAATGGTACCAGTGCAACATATGTGGAGGAGGATGGACACAAGAGTCTTATGGTAACAAAGGAGTGATTAATTTATTCTGCTAAAAATGGTTTTAATTTAGTTCCAACATTAAAATTGAAATCCGAGTTCCAACATTTTTTGAGATTGATTTTTATATTATAAAAGTAGTTTTAATTGATGAAAAACTACTTTGTTTCTACAAAGTGGAATCTGGTTCTTTCATACCACGTTAGGTAACGTAAGGTAACTCTTACATTAACAAGTTTTTTTTTTAAAGATTCGATTTCTCTTTTTTTTTTTTTAAGTGGCTGTGATTCAGATTTGTTACATTGTAAACAATTTTGTTTAATTTGAGTACCATAGTAATTAATCTGATTACTGAAAAAAAGTATTTATATTTAAAACAATCAGCCTAAAATGATATTTTTTAATAGTTTTAAAACTGAGTCTTTCATACACACTCTCCCCTACTAGTTGCTGTTTGCATGGGCAAGCTGTTATTTGGCATGGGTTAGGCTGCCTGTCCACTGGAGCGGAGCGGAGAGGAGAGGAGCGGAGAGGAGAGGAGCGGAGATGTGCTAATATTAACCAATAGAATCGCACCTCTAGAGCGGAGTTTTGATTCTATTGGTTAATATTGACACATCTCCGCTCCTCTCCTCTCCTCTCTGCTCCGGTGGACAGGCAGCCTTAGAGTGGTAAAATATTAAAAACTGGCCAAGTGTGTTTCAACTCAACGCGTTAATGAGAAAATGGGTCTTGACAGAGTGACGAACGGAAAACGAAGTGATCCTAAAGGGATTCCGTTAATTCCTTTTGAGGTACGGAACCCTAAAAATGATACGGTGTAAGGTCATAGTTCAATATGAATAAAAATATGACGATAAGAGTTAAGCGTTGTCACTGTCGGACTGCGTAGAAAAGAAAGAGATGGAGAGAAGAGTTGACGCAACATTTGTAATTTATTGCAAAATATGAAGCAATACTAAATCTATTTACAAAAAAATTCGTTGAGTAGGTTATCGAAAATAAAAAAAAACAAAGTTCTGTTGATAAGTACCTACTAGTGATACGATAATAATAATCAGCCTATTAATGTTCCCACTGCTGGGACACAGGGCTCCTCTCTGTGAGAGGGAGTGGGCCGTAATCCATAACAGTGCGAGTTGGTAGATGTCACATGTCTTCGAATTTTTGGTTCTAAGACATGCCGGTTTCCTCACGATGTTTTCCTTCACTGATTTGAGAGCAGTGGTGATGAAATTATTTACACAAAATAAAGCGCCTGCTTGGGTTCGAACCCACGACCTACAACTCGTAAGTCGGGGCTTTTACCACTGGGCCAACACTGCTCATAGTGATATGATACGTTATTGTTTATTCGAGGGTCAGTCATACAGTTGGGTAACGTCGCAAATAGCTGCAAATATTTCGCTGTTTTGTTTACCTAGTTTATCAAAATTACTGAATGAAAATACTCTTAATGTATCAAGTCTCACTATGGCACTACAATATTAATTTTGAATTGAAATAATAAAACTGAATGAGTTGTTGGAACAGTTTTTGGTGTAAAACAAGCATTTGTTTCACACCATTTTGCAAATTCCAATATCTGTTGTACAATAATGTATTTATAACTTTTACCTCATAAACCTTTGAGTTAGGATCTGTAACTCCATAAAAACTTTGTGGTTCATACATACAGTTCATACATACTTATAAAGTATTATTCGGTAATAGTAACTTGAAGTTTCCGAAAAGTTCGGCTTTCAAAAGTGTCGCGTCGTCTCTGCGGGCAACATTCACACTAACTTTCCTTGCTCAGTAAAGTCAAGCTCAATTCCCGCTGAGAGGGAACAATAGCGACCGGCAGCGTCGAGCTCGGCAAAAAGTAGTGTCTCGCGCTCTGCATAGAGACAGTTTATATTCTAAAAGCATATTAGGGATAAAAGCAAAATATGCAACTTTACCTATAATTAAATATGTATAAATAAATTCGATTTTACTTTAACAACCACGGACAGGTTTTCGCCAATTTGCAAATAAATCAGCTGGAGTTAGGTTTCTTTCTGATTGAACGGTGACTGTTCTCTGACCTACAAGTACTTAAGGTCAGAAAACAGTCACCGTTGTTCAGACAGACTGGAACGTCGCATCTATCACCTGCATAATTGTCAATGCTCTGACAGACTGGCTCACTGTCCGCATTCAAGGAACAGGTACCGTTGTTCGAACAATAGCCATGACACACGTTGACTTCACATCTTTCCCCGTTATAACCGGCATTACATCTGAAATGATGAAAATGTGAAATAGGAAAACTGAAATTAACAACAAGGTGGCTAATAAAAGAAGTAGAATATGTTTTACCTGCATCCAGGAACTCCCTCTTCACTAAAACTACAGTCACCTTGGAGACAATACCACAATATCTCGATATAAAAGCAACGAAAATAAAATATGAAGCCTCTTTATAATTACAGTTTCGAGAACAAGATCACAACGGCAAATATTGTTCCTTTTCGAGTCTCGTAGTCAAGTTATCTGATGACCCTAAAAATTGCATGTGGTCGCAAAGTAACTGGAAACGTTCTTTGAGACAGAGAGGGGTGGAAGGGGAAACAAGCACATACAAAAAATAACGCTTTAAAAAGTATGAAACAAGAAAATATTTCGGACAGAAATCAAGACATAGGTACAAAAATGTTAAAGTAAAGCTGTAGTCGCATGCCTGTCGGCTACAAAATTATAATGACATGATTTTTCAGTAGTCGGGTTTTAGTTTTTAAACTTACTTTTTATTTAATTTGTTTTGGGGTTATAATTTCGTAATAAAGTATTTGCAGAACCGCTTTTTTTGTATAGGTTTAATAGTATAATAGGTATTAATTTTACAGCCGCGCCGTACGTAGCAGTCTCACTTTTGCATGTTTTTAACAATTTAAACATATTTATATACTTTGAAAATATGATATATATACATATTTGTAATGTGCTCCTCAAGCCCTTTCATTTGATACCAAACATGGTATGATTAAAAAAAAAAATGTTTTTCGTTCGTCACTTTATGTCCTCTAGAGGGCGCCATATTGAATTTAATGTAACGTCACATAGCCTATAACCAGCGGACAATTAGTACGCTTCCAACGATTTCTCATTTTGTCAAATTAAGATCGCTAGGTAGCTAGTGTCTGTACTATGATCGCGTTCGGAATTGTAACGTCGCACAAATGCGGCGGCTTTACAGACCGATCGCGGGAGACACTAACAATTATTTATGATTTTAGAAGTTAGTTTGCCCTTGACCTAGCGACGAGTCAGTGCGTGCGTACGTGAATTATCGTTTAAATATTACATGACATACTATTGAAAAATTATTAATTATAAATACTGTGTGGAGTACACATTATTATATTTCGAACAGACACAAGAAGAGACTTTTAAAGTCTTTTAAAGGAAGAAATCACAATATTGGTGAAAATATAAAACTGCCATATTTTCAAAATGTATTCCTAAAACTACCAGTACTTAGATATAAGCTTTTGGGTGGAGCTAATTCCCACACAGACAATTTTTTAAACTTAGTTCCTTGCTAAGGTCCTTCATGAAAAATAAAACGTAATTTTAATGAATTCGTCTTTTATAACACATTCTTCTGATAAATATTTATGATTATATTACTTACTATAAAGATTACTGTATTAAAGCAGTATTCGGACGAATTAATAATACTTCAAGTGATTCAGAACATAGTGCAACTATGGGTGTCACAAACACACAACAAATGCGTTGCGCTGTGTTGCAGCTGGTTTTGGACGGACTATTACTGCTTTAAGCCATTCAGAAGATAATGCAGCACAGACAATGGGTGTCTGTGTTGCATCCGCATTTGTATTGCCTTGTACAAACAAATGCGGCTGCACTACAGACCGCTCTGTGTTGCAGCTGGGTTCGGACGAACTATTACTGCTTTAAGCCATACGCGACATAATGCAGCACAGACTATGGGTGTCTGTGTTGCATCCGCTTTTGTATTTACGCATACGGGCTAGATCACGATTTATTGATAAGAGACCCTCGGATAGATTTCCAAGAGGAGCACGCGATTAAATTTGTAAATCATCTGCATAAAGATGGTAGAAAGAAATGAGTTCTTCGTAGATTGAGTTAATGAAACTGCGAAAAGTAAAGGGGATAGAACGCCACCCTGAGGTACACCGGCAAAAGTATTACTGCAGGAAGACAACGGCTTTCCGATGCAAATACGTTGCCGGCGACCGAACAGGTAATTACGAAACCAGTCAACTACCGATGGAGATATAATAAGAGAGCATTAAATGCCAAGCAAAACATCTTAATCAACAGTGTTAAAAGCATTACTGAAATCAAGTAAAGCTAAGACGTTAGATTACCGTTTTCCATTGCTGACCTTATATCATCCGTAATGTTCAGAAGCGCTGTGATGGTGCTAGGACCAGGAACGAAGCCAGACTAGAATCGAAGGGTTCAAGAGATTATTTTTAGTGAAGAAAGTGCTTATTTGATTGTGAATTAACCGCTCAAAGACTTTGGATAGGAATGGCAGGACGAATATTGGACGGAATTCAGAAAAGGATATGAGATTAGCTTTTATAAGTAAAGGAATTATTTGAGCATCTTTCCATGAGCATAGAATGACACCACTAGCGTATCTGTCCTTTATGTGCTTATAACTTGAGAATTAATTAGAAATATCATACTCGTATAAGTAACAGTTTTACGTGTTTTTTATTACACCTACTTTTGCCTTTTTGTAATTAAATGGCCTTTAAATAATTAAATGGTTGCAAAGTGTAAAACCAATACAAGGAATTCTCGCAAAAAACCAAAATATGTTGTACTTTTTTAACCGACTTCCAAAAAGGAAAGTTTTTTTATGTATGTTCACCGATATCTCCACCAATTGTGGACCAATTTTGAAAATTATTTTTTTGTTTGAAAGGGTAAGCTCCCGAGGTGGTCCCATATAAATTTTATTGACTTTGCTCAGATAGTTTTTGAATTAGCTTCAATAATACATTTTTTTCCCCACTTAGTTTATATGGACGATATGATGATAACTTCCTGTCACTGTTATTTATTGCAGTTAGTGGTATTGGATATTGTGTGGGGTAGGTACCACAACTAAAAAGTGAAAAATAAAAACTTTTTACAAAAAAAATTAAAACCGACTTCCAAAAAAAACCACTACAAAGTGAAAAATAACTTTAATTTCGGAAGTCGGTGGCAAAAAACGAAAATTAAAAAACAAAGACACCGACTTCCGAAATTAAAGTTATTTTTCACTTTGTAGTGGTTTTTTTTGGAAGTCGGTTTTAATTTTTTTTGTAAAAAGTTTTTTTATGTTAAGGATCAGGGGGCCTACCACAAACTTTATAGCAGTATTATTTTAATCTTACTTCAGTGGGGGAAAGAGATGGTGCTATACGTCCTGTAGAGCTTCATCTCTGTCCCACACTAAAATAATATTACAATAATACCGCCTTTAAGAAGTGGAGGTAGGCCCCCTGGGATATTGCAATTGAATTGAATGACTGTCTATCTGACCTCCACCAATTCTTACCCCTTGGTAAGAATGGTTGCCATAGTTTCGGGCTTCTGACGTCCCGTAACGACTGTCAACGATCCACAAATGACAGCCGGGACCTACGGCTTGATGTGCTCACCGAGGCACGGAGGGGTCTCGGTATGTAATGATCACCCATCCACAGACCAACCGCGGCAAGCGTAGCTTAACCTTAGATCGACCCGTGCGGCTGTTATTACCTAGCCAAGACCCTCCCTGTTAGGATGTTAGATAATAAAACAAATACATTTTTTAAATTTTTATTGGCATTAAAAGGGTACTTATCCCCTACAAAGGTAAATATTACATGGTTACCTAAAAAAACACACAGGGTTACATCACCATGAAGATGTATTGCCCAAGTGCGCACATGTAGGTAACCGCAGATGTTACCGACCTCGCTGCTGAAACAATTATTTTGAAATCGATGGCAATTATTACTAGTACTGGGTGTTTCCACACTTACTTTTTAGGGTTCCGTACCCGAAGGGTGACAAACGGAACCCTATTCATAAGCCTCTGCTGTCCGTCTGTCTGTCAGCGAGCTCTATCTCATGAACCGTAATAGGTAGGCAGTTGAAAATTTCACAGATTGAGCATTTCTATTGCCGCAAGAGCAACAAATAATAAAATTAAAAAATAAAGGGGGTCGCCATACAATAAAATTAAATTTTGAAAAAAATATAATCTGTCCCTGGCATGTGGGGTATCATTGTCTAGAGCTCATCAAGTAGAAAATAAATACAATTTTTATTTGTTTTTATCTTCAAAAATGATGAATTAGGGGGCTGTAGAAGTTATCTGTTTTAGACCATTTTTGTACGAGCTCTATCTCAACAACTAAACAAATTAGGAATTTGAAACTTGTGTGTATCATGTACCATATACTGTTTATAATCAACAAATACTAAAAACGTCGATTAATAACGTATTTTATATAATATGGGCGATTTACTGCAACTTAAAAATAATATTTTGTATTTCATGCTAATATTATGCGATATAAATTCCACAGATAACTATTTACTAGTCGGAGTAATGACATGGAATTAGTAAGTACCTACTATCATGGCAGCATATACTATTTCGATCATTTAAATTTCGATCATCCAAAAAGGTCTACAAAATAAGCTCTCTTCAAAAGATTTTAAAACCGGCCAGTATTTTTTGAGTTTAAGAACTTTATCGACTTTTTTCAAAGTATCCCTAGACGGTGTTGATGTGTGTACTCGTACCTCATGTTAAAACTACACTGCAATAGACAATAATATTCAGTAACATTGAAATGAATGGTGGTACATACAGGGTAGTATTCAGTTACCTTAAACCGTTGTGGATACAATTTCATATTGAGAAAACTTATTTGTGTAAAAATATTCAGCCACGGCGGCCAATCTCAATGGAGACTAGCCTTCGGCGTGGGAGATATTATAGTGCACAAGTGTATGCACAGACACGAGTGCACTCTCTCTTCCCTCACTCTCATAGTCCGATGGGATGTGTAAAAATAATTTTTATTTTTGCTTGAGTTTAGATTTCGATATTTTTTTTTGTTGGTACATTGGCGTGTGCTAGCTGTCATTATGGCAAATATATTTTATTTAATGTTTCGTGTTGAGTAATGTAAAATATTTGCATACTATTGTATAGAATCAAGTTTTTTTTCGTAACTGAACAGACAGCTGCGCTGCTGGCGAGTTTGTTGCGCCACTTCTTCTTTCCAGCAAAAGCACTAGGAAGTGGTGAAGGGCGGGCGTTTTTGGGGGACTGTCTTATGTAATTTTGACGTTCGAAAAGTGCTGATTCTCAGCCTAGTTTGAATAAATGACTTTTGAATTTGAATTATGACTATCAAAAATAACGTAATACCTGTATTGACGGAATGTTGTAATTAAAATTTGGCGTACTACTTACATTCTATTTTGTACAATATAGTCTGATGTAGCAAGAGAAATCCTTTTATTTATAAGTAACTAGCTTTACCCGGCCCGGCTTCGCACGGTTAGCACTAAGTACTTATCTACGGCGCACCTACCTTTCCTAATTACATATTTCTACCTAATTACCTACCCTACCTACCTACCCTAACTGCTACCTAACCTAACCTACCTACCCTACATATCTACCTGCTTACCTACCACATATACCTATTTCAATCAATCAATCTTCCTAGCCTTTTTCCCAACTATCTTGGGGTCGGCTTCCAGTCTTACCGGTTGCAGCTGAATACCAGTATTTTACATGGAGCGACTGCCTATCTGACCTCCACAACCCAGTTACTGTTACAACACATATACCTATTTATACCTACTAATACTATGTTAGTAGCAAATAAATAACTTTGAATTTAGTTAATGCATGTTACTAAAATAAATGAAATAAACTTCTACACCTATAATTTAACACAACAACATTTTTTCATTAAAATTAGACAATTTCTTTACAAATCTTTATGTTTTTTTATAGCGCCTCTGTTGTTACCTTTATACTTTCGTATTACAAAAATAGTGTTAAATCTTGTACGACATGGTATGGAACCCTTCGTGTGCGAGTCTGACTCGCACTTGACCGATTTATTATATCTATGTGTAAGTATTGAATATAAACTATGTATATGTATTACATTAATTTAACTAAGTTTCTTAGAATAACAATCAAATCAAATCAAATAATTATTTAATTTTATTGACATAATATGTCACAGAAACTTGTTTGAAACCTCTGACTTCTAAACTAGGTGTACCTGTATGTCTGAAGTCAGAGCCCTCTCCCATTTTATTTGGCTTAGATACTAATGTCATCATAGGATTAGACAAACATATTATGTGCTAAAAATACAATTTTAAAAGAAGTAAAAACAAAACAAACAACAATAATCAGTAACATACAGAATTAAAATAATAATAATAGTAAGTAAGTACAAGTATATAGGGTGAAGATTAGAAATCGCGGAAAATAAAACAGCCGATTTTTTCTTGCGTTTTCAGGTTTTGTCCCATAGTACCTAAAAGGGGTTTGAAGATTTTTAGGAGGGTGGCCCTAACGTGAGACCGCCATTTTGATTTTTTTTCAGAATAGCGGTGATAATCGAAAGTTATATATTTAGATAGAGGACACTTATACAAACAAAAAATGTCATGAAACATAATATCCTAAAGCGTCACGTTTCGGAGTTATTCACTAAAATATAAGTCGAAAATTGAACCCTGAAACAAGGATTTTTTTGTTTTTTTTCCCTTCAGGTAAGTATATTGAACTATGAAAACATAATTGCATCATGTATAGGTAATATTTTAGTTAAGAGCGAAAGAGACAAAAATATATGTATACCCCCCGCCGAATGAGGACGTGTGTTACACGGTATATGTATTATATGGTGCATGGCATGGGCGCGACATCAAGAAAATCCTATTCAGCCTCCCGCTGCCTCTGCCCCTGCTTCTTGGATGATATTATTTATACCGAATATGATTAAAAAATCTTATATTTTATCCACTAGGTGTAGTCAGTAGTATAGTAGTAGTATTCATGTGTAAATAACTTAATCAACATGAAGTAACTACAACATAAATAAATAAATACGTTATAACAAATCTTACTTTTATCTTTGAATATCTCAGAAACGTGACGCTTTATATGCTATGTTATTTCAAGTTTTATGTTTGTAAAAGTGCCCCCTATCCAAATATATGACATTTATTGTGCACCTCGATTTTGAAAAAAAAACAAAATGGTGGCTGATTTTAGGGCCAAAATCTTCAAACCCCTTTGTTCATAATGATGAGTGAAGCCACGTGTTTAAGTATCGGTCACTAATTACCAGTCACCACAATACAAAAGGCGGGGAAATAATCATAGGGTACCAACAAATTCGTCCGAATCGCTATCAACAGGAAAAGTGCCTAAAAGGCTGACAGTATTGCCACGTTGTATGGCAATGCTGATTCTTTGGCCAAAAAAATAGGCCAATCCTCTGATGATAATCATAGTGAGTAATGAATGAATTGAAAAAGTCGATTGTTGCTGTTAACGACATAGCAACGACTATGAAGCAATTTACAATTTTTTAAACTGATACTATTTCTAGTTAAAGTAAGTATATATTTTATTTAAGATTTTAAGAGCGTTTATTGTGAAAGCGGGCAACGTCGCAAATAAAGTAGATGACAAATATTTCGCTGTTTTGATTAATTTGGCAATATTACTGTATGGAAATAATATGAATTATGACTAACTAGCGAACTAAAATATCAATAATGAATTGCAATCATAACATTGAATTTGATGTTGTAAGAACAGTTTTAAGCGTGAAAAAGGCATTTGGAAAGTTACCAAATACTTTTTTTACATCCAAAACTAAATATGTATTTGGTGTTACGATACTTACGATATTAATTATTGCGTTTCATTATTAATATTTTAGTTCACTAGCTAGCCACATTTCATATTTCCATACAGTAATATTGCCAAACCAAATTAATCAAAACAGGTAAATATTTGACAGCTATTTGCGACGTTCCCAACTTTTATAAACGCTCTTAAACTGCGCTCACTTTCTTCAATGTTTAAAAGTTTTACCTTCATAAACCACGATATTGCAGTTTCAGGTAATATTTCCTAAAAAACAAAGTTCTTACCGATAAATGCGACAAAAATGAATTGGTCACATAAAGCAAACGCAGTTTTACACTTAATTGAATACATAAATAAATTAAATTTTACTTCAACAACAACGGAAATTGTTGCGACAGGTTTTCGCCAATATGCAAATAAACTGATAGGCTAGCTAGGGTAAGCTTTCTTTCTGCTGTGCAGCAAGTAGGGGCGAGAATGACGTATTATTTTTGTCAGCTTTACATCTTGAACCCTCCTCATTTAGGGAGCAGACACCGTTGTTCAGACAGATTGGAACATCACATCTATCACCTGCATAATTGTCTATGCACTGACAGACTGGCTCATTCTCCTCATTCAAGGAACAGGTACCGTTGTTCGAACAATAGCCATGGCACACGGAGACTTCACATCTTTCCCCGTTATAACCGGCATTACATCTGAAATGACGAAAATGTGAAATAGGATAACTAAAATAAACAACAAAATGGCCAATAAAAGAAGTAGAACTATGTTTTACCTGCATTCAGGAACTCCTTCTTCACTAAAACTACAGTCACCTTGTACACAATAGTTTACACAGTCTGGTATCTCGCACCTATCACCTAAATAATTGTCTATGCACTGGCAGACTGGCTCATTCTCCTGATTCGAGGTACAGTTACCGTTGTTCAAACAATACCCATTGCACGCGTTGACTTCACACCTTTCCCCGTAATAACCGGCATTGCATCTGAAATGATGATAATGTGAATTGAGGCAACACAGTTAAAAAAGGATCCTTCAGTAAAAGTAGAATATTATGTTTTACCTGCATTTAGGAAGTCCCTCTACATTGAAACTGCAGTCACCTTGGAGACAATAGTTCAGGCAGTCTACTATCTCGCATCTATCACCTGCATAATCGTCTATGCACTGACAGACTGGCTCACTGTCCGCATTCAAGGAACAGGTACCGTTGTTCGAACAATATCCATGACACACGTTGAGGTCACACCTTTCCCCGGAATAGCCAGCATTACATCTGAAATAATGAAAATATTAACTAGCCCAATTAGCACTGTCATTTCAGTCTTAAATAGGTATTGTAAATGTCTTCTAGTCAATAACTAAGTTCTTGGCCATTGGTGGCGATTCTCATGTACACCGAGATAAACTAAATAAACTATCACAAAAATTCCTTACTTTTTTTTGGCTATGAGAATCTTAAAGCTATTCTGCAAAAAAATATCTCGAAATAAAATAGTAGATTGTTATACAAGGAGCTAAAATGACCCATTATAACGAGGTAGTTTTACTCCCGAGCTTTAGCGAGGGAGTAAACAGAAACCGAGGTATAATGGGGTTTTAGCGCCGTGTGTTACACTCTACTTTTCACTACGATTGCGAGAAAATAAAATAGTAAATAAAATAATAATTATTTATTAAAAATTATTTATTTTCCTTTCTCTTCCATCTGCAAATTAGGGTCTCCATTCTCACTAGATGATGACATTTTCACTGTTGTAAATTATAATATTAAGGTCATCAATGCAATTTATAATAATTGGAGAAAAATCATAAATATATCTATCTTACCTATCTTACCTATCTTACCTATCTTACCTATCTTACCTATCTTACCTATCTTACCTATCTTACCTATCTTACCTATCTTACCTATCTTACCTATCTTACCTATCTTACCTATCTTACCTATCTTACCTATCTTACCTATCTTACCTATCTTACCTATCTTACCTATCTTACCTATCTTACCTATCTTACCTATCTTACCTATCTTACCTATCTTACCTATCTTACCTATCTTACCTATCTTACCTATCTTACCTATCTTACCTATCTTACCTATCTTACCTATCTTACCTATCTTACCTATCTTACCTATCTTACCTATCTTACCTATCTTACCTATCTTACCTATCTTACCTATCTTACCTATCTTACCTATCTTACCTATCTTACCTATCTTACCTATCTTACCTATCTTACCTATCTTACCTATCTTACCTATCTTACCTATCTTACCTATCTTACCTATCTTACCTATCTTACCTATCTTACCTATCTTACCTATCTTACCTATCTTACCTATCTTACCTATCTTACCTATCTTACCTATCTTACCTATCTTACCTATCTTACCTATCTTACCTATCTTACCTATCTTACCTATCTTACCTATCTTACCTAACTTACCTATCTTACCTATCTCACCTATCTCACCTATCTCACCTATCTCACCTATCTTACCTATCTCACCTATCTCACCTATCTCACCTATCTCACCTATCCTACCTATCCTACCTATCCTACATATCCTACCTATCCTACCAATCCTACCTAAGAACAAAGACTTTTTCGTCTTTGGGTGGTAGGCTCGTTGGAAACGGACAAAAATTAAAAAAAAATTACTTTAGCCCCTAGAGGATGAAATGCTATTTTATCTTCGCTCTGGTACGCTACAATGACGGATTTTTTGAGCAAGAGAAGTGAAAAAAATATTTTGACACATGTAAAATCGAATTAGACAATCGCGACGCGACTCCACGCAGTACTTATTTGCTTTACCCCGTGATTTTTTTTAGAGCCGGAGTCGCGCAGTTGGGGCAGCCTCGACGTGTTTTATATGGAATTTGTACTTTTTGTATAGAAAATATGAAAAATTATTACCAACGTGTTGAGTTAATGGGGTTAAAGGCTAATATAAAGAGGGTCGAAATACTTATTCATTATTTTTGCGATAAGACGCACCATTTTCGTGATATAAGCAAAAGAAATAAAAATATACAGAAGGTACTGTTGCTCCACCTGAAGTCGAAGTCTAGTTTAGAGGCATTTGTGACAAGAGAATCGGCACCATTGTCTTGGTTAAAACCATATTGAACCGCAAGATATCTTGAGGACATCCACCGAGGGAGTTAAGCAAAAGTGGGCACTGGTTTACAGAAAAACCTTCATAAAAACTACTTTACATATTATAAACTTCAGTACGATTTAAGAGTAACAGCTTTGGTGTATTTTTCCATTTCAAGATAATAATCCTAAATCTAAATAAGATACCTACTAAGTATTCAGATGCAATTTGTCTAATCTTACAGAATTAATTCAAACGCACAATAGTTCATCGTGTCAAATGAACAAACATTTTTATAAAACCGATGTTTTAAAAACTACAAAGTACTACGAGGTAGCCATTATATGAAGTAGAATATGTTTTACCTGCATTTGGGAAGTCCCTCTATATTGAAACTGCAGTCACCTTGGAGACAATAGTTCAGGCAGTCTGTTATCTCACATCTGTCACCTGCATAACCGTCTATGCACTGACAGACTGGCTCACTGTCCGCATTCAAGGAACAGGTACCGTTGTTCGAACAATAGCCATGACACACGTTGACTTCACATCTTTCCCCGTTATAACCGGCATTACATCTGAAATGAAAAAAATGTGAAATAGGGTAACTAAAATAAACAAGGTAACAATAAAAGAAGTAGAATATGTTTTACCTGCATTTAGGAAGTCCCTCTGCATTAAAACTACAGTCACCTTGCAAACAATAGTTCTCACAAACTGAAACATCACATCGCTTACCGATGTACCCAGGTGTGCATTTGCAAAGAGATTGTCCAATATATTTAATACCATGAACACAATACAGCTCTACATATTCTCTAGCAGTATTCAATGAGTCGTCGGTAACAGAGTTATTTGGTACTAGACTTGTTAGCGCTTTGCAAGCCTCGACTCCATGAATTTGATCACTGATTTTATATTTGCTGGCTATAGCGAAGACAGGGTCTCTATGGTAAAAGTTGGCAGCTATAGTAATTGGGTTTTGACTGGAGGCGGAGTTAATACGATAGGATGAAACATAGCCGCTCAAACGGTTGGTTAAGTGCAACACTATGACGAATTCTTTTGAAATGGCTATTGAATTAGGAATTAATGTTAATCGAGGCTTTTTGAACAAATTCTGGTTTTTTCCATTCAAATCTGCAGTATAAATTTGGGCATTTGAACTATTTACACGCAAAATCCAGTATATTTTCTGGGTCTGTTGGTCAATGGCCAAGCTGTGTATGTCCGCATTGTGTGAAGCATTGATAACTACTTCTCTCTCCGAGCCATTATATCGAGCTCTATCTATTGTAGTCGTCGTAAGGTTTGAGTTGATCCAGTAAATAAACCTGTAAATGAAAAATCACAACTGATAATCACGAAGTAGAAAAGATTGTGTGAAAATTTTAATTATCATGCTATTGTTGGTATCGTACCCTCTGCAACTATCCACGGCAATGTCGGTGGGGATCCCATCGGCCATCTTGATTAATCGATTTACGTTAAAACTGTTCTCAGATCCAGATTTAAATGAAATCCAATTAATGCTTCTTTCCTTAGTGTCAGTGAAGAAGAGGATCTCTGTGATCGGGTCGAAAGCCAGTCCCTGAATGTTCGTTCCATTTCTCTGGATGTAGCATTTATATTCCCCGGAATCTATGATATAACCACATATAGCGTCGTTGTTGTTCTGTTTGTCGACGTACAACAGAATGTTGTGAACTTCATCATAAACTAACGCTGTGAGGTTCTGGGAATCAAAACGTACGGTGTGCATTTTTCTGTTCTTGGTGTAAAATTCTACTTGATCTCTTAGAGTTACTAGGGCGACGTCTGAAAAAAAAAAGTGTTTACCTAATCAGCCGATAGATAATTACAGCCAGACGCGCACTGATGTGGCCACGGTCACGACCACGACCCGGCCTGCCGCATGCGGCCAATAATAACTTGAATTTAGTTACAGATTAGAACAGATCGTACACTCCGCAAAATCATTTAAATAAAAAGCGACTCTTGCTACGACACAATAAATTGCAATTCAGGTCGCACAGCGCTAATTACCAACAGTAAGTTATATTCACCTAGAAGTCGCGTCCCTTTCTATCGCGTAACTCTTATATCTTCTGACTACATTACGCTTACTTGTAGCTTCTTACCTAAAATGCGGAGGTGCTGTGAGAGGGTATGGGCCATAATCTAGCAGACGGGCCCAGGGTGAGTTGGTGGATGTCACAAGTCTCCGATTTTTGTTCTGTTCTGAACATGCCAGTTTCCATACGGTGAAGGAATAACGTTGGAAATATGAAAATAAATACGCTTCTACTCACCCCAGGAGTGCACCAGCCCCAGGAACAGCGCTACCAACGCCAGCACACACTGCGTTCTACACATTTTATGCTTCAGAAATACAAAGTTGTTTCAACAGAGGTAGAAGTTCCACTGGTCAACTGGTAAACGCTCTTGCGATATTAAACTACCAGTGTTATAATACTCACTGATAAGAGGTCGTATTATTAGGTTATTTCGTCGTCCAGATAACTTGGTGACCCTTTGGTATGCTCGGTGCCATTTTTAGGTCCCTCAAAAGGACCGATTAAATTGAAATTTGGTTCACATATATGTATTTTTGTGACCCAAACACGGACGTGTACCATAAATAAATGAATTCTGAATATGGGGGTCACTTAATGGGGGCAAATAAAATAAAAATAAAAAGTTTAACTGTACCGTGTGAGTGTGATGGGCGACTCAGAAAGTTCCCATCATTCCACCCGGAATATTCCTGGGAATATTCCCAAAACGGGTATTCACCCGGGAAAGTTCCCAAATCGTGGGTAAATTAATTTCTATGACGATTGAATTAGTAAGTACTGAATAAAAACAAAAACACTAACTCCAAAATCCTTTAATCAACAACAGGATGGTTCAAATATGAAAATTATTGTTTAAATATCAGGTTATGGGTAACAAAAATCACTTCAAGTTTAATACTCTTATAATAGTAAGTAGGTAAAATGTTATTGAGATTAATTTAATCACTGTCTAAATCACTGTCATCGGAGAATGTTTTTGTTATATCGTATAACTCTACTTCTCTTGTATTTCTTCCAGAAGTTGATGGTTGAGGTTCAATATTGTTTATGGTCAATGGGCTAACCATAAAAGAACTTGAAGTGGGTTCCTCATCTTCTTCATCTACTTCTTCGTCTTTTGGATTGTGTAACAAATTCCAGTTATATGATATGTAGGCCAGCTTTGCAGCTCTTTCTGTTGTTAACCTATTCCGTTTAAGGCTGTGGATATTTCCATGAACGCTGAAGGTACGCTCTGTTGCAGCCGAGGTGCAGGGAGCAGTTAAAAGACAAGCTGCAACTTTGCTCAGAGGTTTGTTTTTGCAAATTCCTTTCCACCAAGTTAAGGGATTCATTTTCTGGAGGCTGGTCCAAACAAAAGATTTTCCCCACAAACCTTCTCTTGCTCTATAATTAGCTAAATCTGTCATTATTTCCAAGTGTAACTGCCTTCCTTTCTCATGAATGAAATACATGGCAATGATTTCTTCATCTTCGTTGAGTTCGATGCCTTGAGATTTCGGATCTAGCATATAGGCTGCTAGATGAATAGGCTTTATGCAGTTCCCTCTGCGTTTATCAACTGCATTTAAAATCCTCTCCCTGATATTATTGTCAACCAAAGAAGAAAGACCAGGAAGCAGAAAGACCAGACGTGATTTTATATCTTTGAATGACATGTACACGTCATTTATGTACGCTTCGTTTCCTTCTAGTTTAAATATGTAATCTGTTATTGGCTCTAAAATTGCAGTAGATTCGTCGATTATTTTCCAAAATTCATCGTCTAGTAAATTTGCTTTAATATCAACTGGGATCATTATTGCATCTTCATGTACTGCCAAACATTGCAGAGCAGCCTTGCTATTTTGCAAACTACGCACAGCATGAAGGTAACTGCCCCAACGCGTCTTGCTGGGCAATTTTAGTTGCTCGCCAGAACCTTTTTCTACAATAATCTGCTTGAATAACGCGCTCAGAATTTGACTTTTTCTAATAGATTTGATTACGTCGACGGCAACTGAAATGAAGGCTTGTATAGCATCTTCTTTCATTATGTCATGACACAGTAAATTCAATGTATGCGCCACGCAATTAAGTGTGATTACGTTCGGATGTTGCAGTTTTACTAAATCAAAAGCTTTTTGTAGGTTTTTTGCATTATCTCCTATTAAGGCGAAATGGGTTCCAAAGTAGATGTTTTGACGCGTTTCGAATTCACGCAAAATATTTTTTTCTCTTAAAAAAACATCGAATTTGCGTTTTTTTTTTTATGATTATGAAAATTGAAGAGTGTCCTTAGTGAAGTATGAGGCCCGAAACACGATTGACACAACTTTCCTCGATACAAAAAAATCACAAAGTTTCCTTAAAATCTGCATTTTTTGTTACAACTGTGTTGAGAAAAACCCATTTTATTCGATTGTTATCAAAGCAATTGTAATAAAATTTTGTCTACGTGTTCACTATTAAGTACTTTAAGGGACTATGGACTTATTTTTCTATATCAACACTAATAAAAAATTAAATTAAATATTTGTAAACATAATGCAATAGAATTGCGCGCGGGCCGGGTCATACCGCCGCTCGCGGCTCCCGTCAGTCGTCCGCAACGCGTCGTAGAGAGCACCTGTGTACAACTTTTTTGCGCGCGTTGTCGGCGCCTCCGAAAATATTGTACAATATTCTTCCTAAGGTCAAAATGACAAAAATGGCGAAAAAACGATATAAAACAAAAAAAAATATCGTTATAAATGAAAGAAGCTGAAATTATTGAACCTGAATAGATAAGTTTATTTATCATACCAATTCATTTTATATTCTGCTTTAGTAGGGCCACCATAGACGATAGATTTTTTGTATGTGAAAACAAAAAACCTGCGAAGATGGATTGTTATGGATTTTTATTCATTATTTTACGCAGAAAAATTTGCTAAATTGATTTTAGCGCTTGACAAGTATTTTGTCTGTGGTGGCCATTATGGGTGCATTTATCTAATCACCTTCTTTTCTATGACACCGACGACGAGCGCTTCGAACAAAAAAAAGTAAGTACGTGAACCTACAAATACATCTAACCCGCTTTGTAGTTCGCGTCTGGTAGGTATGAAATGGTAGTCAATGTACTTTATTGCAAATCCTTTCTGGCAACTGCATACAGAAGGCCTTTGAAAATATAATTTATATTTAGAGGTCATGAAAAGAGTTGAAAAACCGGTTTTATCAGAAACCGGTTTTTATTTGCCGGACCTAAGAATTCAAAACCGGTTCTAGATAAAAAAGAAGCGGTTCAAGATTTTAAAAAACGGGCTATAGCACGATTGCTACCGATGGCACTCATCTCGTACTTTTTTACATAAGTGCGATTTCTATAAAACGCTAGCTGCGTTTGCCTAATAGTTACTTATTCACTCTCCTTTTGGAGATGCTAGTTTCCAGAAAACAAAGATTATTTTGGTTTTTTCAGCACCCTTGAAAAAATACATGATACTGACGGAACAACAGGAACAGATTCACGACAATTTCCTTTTATCGGTGCCACACCGGGTGGAGTCGTTGCAGAAAATACAGTCGTCGAGGTTAAATGCCCTGTAGCTGCGTTTAGAAACGTCATGGAAAATGCTGTCAAGCAAAACAAGATCCAAATTCTAAAATATAATAAAAAGAATGAAGAAGTCACACTACACAAAAAATAGTAACTGGTACTATCAGGCCCAAGGGCAACTACGAGTGATTGGCAAGCAGAGATAAATTTTCAGGATATGTGGAGGAGAAGATGAAAAAATGATATATCCGAGTCGAAACTTATTAACTTTTACCAGGTAAACTTTAATCAAATACAAGTTCTTCCTGAGTTGGTAGATTCCCGCCGAAACCGGGGTATGTCTTTGAGAGGATCTGAAAAATAGTTTCAGGTCGATGGTGGACACTTTACGAAACGCAGCTTTTTGAAGTGAAAACTTCTTTAGCGATATTGTGCACTCTTTTCGGATGGGTAACAAATTTTAAACTTGCGTCAGAACAAATACAACGCACAACGCGCCGTCGACCCGGGCCTGGTCCTTATCGGACGGCGAGTTACCCATTGCTCTCCGTCCGCAAGCCAGCACCTGCGTTGGCCGGAAATCGCCTACCGATTCCCGGCCCAGGGCGTCTCCTGCGGCGGTTAGGGCTATGGGCGTAAGGGCGCGAAATTTGGCTCTCCCTCACGCGCTCCGCCTCCTCCTTCGCGAGCATTACTGCTTCGCAGAAGGAGGTGACGGCTTACCATGCCCTCTCGCTCCGTACCATGGCCTGGACCAGGGCCGGACGCGAGTGGTCACCGCCGCCGATCAACTCCACGAGGACACGGCGGTGTTCTGCCCAAGCGGGGCAGATCCTCACCGTATGCTCCACCGTGTCCCACGGGCGATCCACACAGTGGTGACACCCGGGCGTTTCCTCCCGCCTTATGCAAAACAGGAACGTCCCGAAACAACCATGTCCGGTGTGGACCTGCGTCAGGCGGAAGATGAGGACGCCGTGGCGCCTCTCTAGCCACTCCTCAAAGAGGGGACCTATCGCCGCAATTGTGGCGTCCAGCTCTGGGTTATGACAATCGCACTCTCCAGCCCGCCTTGAGACCCACCGGAGCCTCGTCCGCTGTACCGTGATTTCTCGCGGCAGCGGAGTTACACCCCCGCGTTTTACCTCCTCTCGCTACTCCCAAATGTGGGCGAGGACTTTCGCCTTCCGATCCCATGGCAGCAAGGGGCTCGCCGCCTCACCGGAGACCGTACGGTAACCCCGGACCATAAGGATGGCCATGACCCTTTGGGACGCGTTCAACGGACGCGGGCTGACCGCAACCTCAAGACACGCGCCCACACCGGTGCCCCGTAAAGGGCACACAACGCAGCTAACAATATGATCCCGCATTTGTGATTTTAAATAAATATAAAAAACGAACATCTGTTTTTCATTTTCAAAAAAACCGGGTAACAGTAAAACCGGTTTTAAAAAACCTGGTTTGGATTCCATAATTTCTTTCTAGTAGTAGAATACGTACTACCTATGTTTTGTACTGACTGTATTATATTGTTATGTCGTTTTATTAGTAGGCAGTTACTCATAAGTAGTAGATAGATATAAAAAGGTAATTTTTTGCATAATACACATCATATTACAAGAATTCACAATCAGTATAATATATAGCAGCCTTATCCCTAAAAGCGACAACGTCCCGGCAGCTTTTGGATAAATATATTATTTAGATATGTGATAGTCATCTCCTAATAATACAATAATTACAATAAAACGCAAAAATAAACCACATGCATACCTTTAGATACAGTTTATTTATTTATTTTACCATTATATTATGTTCTTAGTAAGTAGGTACATTCTATAAAATATACATACGCGAAAATGTATTTTTTTGTATTATTATGTAGACCGTATGAATATTTGCCCGCTAGCAGTAAGCCGGTCGACAGAGCGCGTGAGTGGCGTGAGGGGGGCGCCCCGCGCGCCGCTCGCCCGCCGCGTCTGCTTCACCCCCTCAAAACCTACGCTTCCAGGATACCATTTCGCCTTAAAGTTATACGTTCCGTAGGTTCTCATTACTATTTGAATTTCTTCACTTAGGTATTCGGCAGTGTGACGATGGCTGGTAGCTAAACTTTTCACAAAAACGGGCTCAGGTTTTGCAATAACAAAATTAATAATACCCTCGTTCCGTCGGTTACTCCATCCATCGCACTGAAGATGTAAATTGTCAGTCGACTTCAATTCTTCAGTTATTTCTCGTTCCATTTGATTGTAAATTGTTTCTAAATGTGTTGTGGAAACAGCTTTTCGTGTTAGTAGATCGTACAGAGGCTGTAGTTCTTTAAAAAATTCTCTCCACAGAGGATGTTCCACCATAGACAGAGGCGAGCCAGTAACATAAATTGCCTTTGAAAGCAATTTTGTAAGTCGTAGTTTTTTTTCCTCTGTAAATTCGAGCAAAGGAGTAGCGTCACTGAGTGTTGAGTTTTCAATTATTTCTCCTTCTGTAGTTGATGAGTTCGATGTATTTGATGCTATTAACGATGTTTCTTCACACCTTTCCGTTAACTCATTTCTTATAACCAGCGGACACTTAGGACACTTCATCAAGTGATTACCCATTTTGGTAACATTAGGTACTCGGTACATTTTTGAACAAAATGTGCATTTGACTGATTTGTCAGGTAAGCTGTGGTAATGTCTCCAAACTTTTTGTTTTTTCTGTTTCGGCATGATGATATCTTTAACAATAAAGTTAATCAATATTAATATTTTAAATGTTTTTAATATTTTTTTTAGGAAATATATAAAAATGTAATTGTATATATATATTTACAAAACAATTTATTAAAATTTATTTATATATATTTTTAAATTAAATACTAATATGGCATGTTTTTCTATAAGAGGAAAAGAGAATCATAATTATGAGATAGAAATAAAATCAATAAAATATATTTAAAGAATAAATGTACTTACGTAAATTCGATTCGATCGCCTCACTAAACTTTACAGCAATACCACAATAATAATATGTACACCCAGAATCCGTTATTCGTTGCCAAAATTGTCAGGTTGAATTTAAGAAATTTCCAAATACACAGCAAACAAGTTTCAACACAAAACACCAGAATTAAGCACGTCCGCAAATTCCGATACTCAAGTGAATAGTAAACGTTGCCACGATATTGGAGTCTATTGTTTTACCAGGTAAATGAAATGCACCAATAAAAAAACACCACGCACCGCCGCCGGCGTGTACCTGCTTGGTCATTCAAAGTTAACCGTTAAGGTTGATGCGCTAGGGTAGCCCGCGAAATACAAATTTTCTTACGTTTTTTGCAATTTGCGGGTCAGTATCACATTGTATGTTGATATAAATATTATTAGCGCCCGTAACAAATATGGATTTACAGAATTATAAACATTAGAATCAGCAGTACAACTATCTAAGTTCATGTAAGTGCATTGACTGACGATTTCATGAAATTTTCATCGGACTACCTTAGCGCATCCACCTTAAGCGCATCATTATTATTTATTAATAGCTAGTTTAATTATTAAGCGCATCATTATTATTTATTAATAGCTAGTTTAATATATTATATGCTTAGTTTAATTATTGTAGTGTGTTTGTTATTTATATGAATAAATAACAACGTTTCTTGAATAAAACAGTGTAACACATTTATAGTTGTTATTTTTGTACAAGGAAATCGAAAGCCTTAAGTTTCATAAATCGATTTATGCGAAATATGTATATATTGATCATAAAAATATAAATACCCGAATAAATACCCATTGGGTGGATTCAATGGGAATATTCCCATTTTAGGAATTTACCCGGGTAGAATCACATCACTCGGTGTGACATATCAAATGAAATGACTTATTGCGAGGATCCCAAATAAACTTTTTTCATAATTTTAAAATTAAAACTTTTTAAGATATCTATGAAAATTGATCAATTTACCATTCTTCCAACCTTATCTCTGAAAGTACTGAGTATAAAATTTTGAAAAACATACAGAGAATTGTCTTTACTCATAGATTACAGGAAAACCAATAGGAAGTCTATGGTCTTAAAATAACATGGTATTTCTCCTAATACTGTACGTACAAACTTATTTATAATTTTTATTTTTTAATATACACTTGTTTTTTATTATTATTATACACTTTAGACATTCGTAGAATAGTAGACATTGGCTTTGCTTGCCATTTATTAAAAATAGAATAGAATAGAATACTGGTAGGATTCTGTTAAGTGGGAGATAATTCCATCGGCTCTTTCAAGGCTTGGCTCTTTCAAGGCTTGGCTCTTTCAAACACACTCTCCCCTACTAGGAGTATGAGCTAAGCCGCAAACAGATAGACAGACGGACATGGCGAAACTATAAGGGTGACACCAGTTAGGTCGTATAAAATATAGCTGATTTAAGACAAAAACAGCCGGCCAAGTGCGTGTCAGACTACGCACAATGAAAGGGATGAATTTATCCCAAGAACAAGCTTAACTTTGTAGTTGAAAAACATGTTCTCCCATACATCGATATATGTCACGGTCAATTCTCCAACTGCAAATGTAAGTTTGTAATTGCAAAAAAAACTGTGATCAAACTCCAAATAAACAATTTTCGGACTTTTTCCTTTACTTGTGTTGTGAGATCTTGGTTCCTGTCAAACATGATTTAAGGCCAACGCGAAGTACCCCGTAAGTTTGATTTATTTGTGAGTATTAAAATATGTCATTTAAATGGCCGTATTTTTTTATTGCCTTGACTTAGAAGCTTGATCTTTTTAGAGATCCAAGGGAACGCCGATCAAACTATTTGATATTAATCTCAACTTGATACCTCCACGCGTTAATGAGAAAATGGGTCTTGACAGAGTGACGAACGGAAAACGAAGTGATCCTAAAAGGATTCCGTTTATTTCCTTTTGAGGTACGGAACCCTAAAAATGATACGATGTAAGGTCATAGATCAATATGAATAAAAATATGACGATAAGAGTTAAGCGTTGTCACTGTCGGACTGCGTAGAAAAGAAAGAGATGGAGAGAAGAGTTGACGCAACATTCGTAATTTATTGCAAAATGTGAAGCAATACTGTGTTAATAAAAAATAGTTGAGTAGGTTAACGAAAATTAAAAAAAAACAAAGTTCTGTTGATAAGTAGTACTGTTACTTTATACTTAGTTGGTTTTGATATTGAAATTTATTTAGTTCTCGTATTCAATTATTCAATTTAGTTATTGATCATAATATTCGCAAATCGCGCTATCTTCGTGACATTAGGTAGCGCTTTGTCATAAACTATGTCAAATGACCACTTGTTAATTCGTATGACTAAAAACCCAAAGTTCATTAAATCCCTTTTAATTTTAACTTTAGTTTTAGCTTCAAAATCGAAATTAGTTTATGCAAATTTTATTATAAATGTTATTCACCATAAAGTCGTTGGTCCTACCCTCTATGGGTTACAGTGGAATAATGTTACAACCATTTGCATACATCTCATACATCTGAGAATGCCATCGATTTCTTTGAGATCAAACGCCATCTATTGCCATATATGGTTGTGAACTCATAGCCAATATAATGTGACTTTGACTGACCGTAGAGAAACTATTAAACAGAATATTTTTTTTTCAATTTTTGATTGCCTAATTTCTTGCTGCATATTCTCTAATAACTTTTTTATTTCTTCCATGTCTGTTTTGGTGTAGATAGCGCCCTCTCGTTAATAATTCGGCAACCATTTTATAGTTTGACTTCTGTCGTCTGTAAGTATACTATACACACTCGCATCGATTGATATTCAATTGTTTTTACGATTCTCGCTAGATGGCGCTTTCCTATATTAACGATGAACGATGAAGAAGTGAGTGCAGCTTGTTCTTAAGGTTTTACAAGCTTATACTAGATGGCGTTAGTAGTATATTATTAAGCATACAACATTTCAACCGTCTCTGTTTGTACGTCACACAAGCAATATTAGAGGTTATGAAGTTGGTAGGTAGGTATCACTTTTGTAAGCGCCACAGAGACAGTTGCGACAATTGGCAAAGCAAGGGTGTGCTACGAGCAACGAGCGCGTGTCACCGCTGCTACGCTCCCACCGCGCGCGCTGCTACGTCACGAGGCTGCGCTACGAATCGACTACGAGAAACTGAATCGGCTATGTTTAAACGCTGCTGCTTGTTATTATAGGTGTTACGTAATACCGGTTTGCCTGTTCTGTTTCAATCTATCTGATTTTCAGAATGTAGTTGAACGATAGATTTTAGATTCTGAAAACACAATTTTCTGAAACCAGTAGCTTCACAGGTACGTAGGAGACCATTTGAGAAAATTAAAAATGAGGCAAACAATAAAACCCATAGCAACCCGTCTGAAAATCTTGTTTTCAGGTGAACATTGGTCAGTCGATGCGAATAAATTATTTTTCAGAAGAAAAAGTGAGCATCTTATGTGTTGAAACCATTTCAAACAAGGTGTTGAAAAATTTTAGCGATCGGCATTCTGTCTGAAAACTGTTGGACATAATGAAAAAGGAAGTCCGGATGTAGACAAAAATTATATCAGACAAAACTTTCTTAAAACATGCATGAATTATAGAGCTTTTTATTTATTAATTTATAACCACCTATATACATGTAATTATGAAATAATGTTACCATAATAATAATAGACGTCCATTTGTTATTGATCAATAAGTATAAGTCGGACTTAGTAAATCCTGTTTAAGTTTGTAAACGTATGAACTTTACTTCGCGGAACTCGGATAAATAAAACACCGGATACCTTGAAAGTATTGTAGGCATAGCTATGGTTTACTGTCAAATCACGAACACCGTTGAGTTTTAAGAAAACGTTTATTAAAAGTCTTAGAACACAGATGTACAGTTACAAACAGCACGAGAGTATAAAATAGAGAAAGATAAGAAAGCACTTTAGCAACAAGAGAAAGTATAGATTTACATAGAACACGTAAGTATGAGCGATTAGGCGCAGGAAAAGAATGCGCGTGCATTCGCCGTGGAGCAGGTAGGGCACTGCCTCGCGTGACCGAGCGACAGCGGATCGGCCGTCTCACACCACGGCAGGCAGGTGCGCGGGCGCAGGCGGTGAGGTATACATCGCCACAGTACTCCCCCGCTGAGCCCGTTACTACGGGCGATAAAAATCAGGGAAGTGTACACGTCGACCACTTCTCGTTCTTCTCTCTGGTTCTACTGTGGACCCTGATGTTTCAGTAGGCGACTCAGATACTGTCGCTGAAGAAGTGAGGTCATCTTCTCGCGAGAGAAAAGCTGGTTTCAGTCGATCCACGCTTACTGTCGTCTCCTTCCCACGTACATCAAGTTTGTAGTATTTTGGATGTCGTTCTAGAACTTTGTAAGGTCCAGCATATGGCGGTTCCAGCGGTCTTCGGACGAAATCCTGCCGCAAGAATACATGAGAGGAACTGTCAAGACAGCGAGGTATGTAAAAGAGACCTTTTCTATGCCATGACGCGGGTTTAGGAGTGAGCTTGTTCATGTGGCTCCGTAGACGCGTTGCCAGATCAGTGACGTCAGCTGTAGTGGGGTCGTCTGTGAGTGCAAGAAATTGGCCTGGTAAGCGTAGCGGCTCACCGTAGACTAGATCTGCTGGTGACGCCTGGATGTCTGCTTTCCAAGCATTTCTGATGCCTAGAAGAACTAATGGAAGAACCTCTGTCCATTGCGTCGTCGAGTGGCACATGATGGCTGCCTTCAACTGCCTGTGCATACGCTCAACCATGCCGTTTGCCGCCGGATGATAGGCGGTTGTATGAAAGTGCTGTGCACCAACCATTGAAGTGATGGCTCTGAAGAGGTGAGACTCGAACTGTCGTCCACGGTCTGTTGTTATCTTCAGTGGACAGCCGAACCTGGCGATCCAGCCGGACACGAGCGTAGCTGCACACGTCTCTGCGGTGATGTCTCGGATAGGGTACGCCTCAGGCCATCGCGTGAATCTGTCAATGACAGTGAGGCAGTACCTGAAATCACAAGAAATTGGTAATGGTCCGACAATGTCGAGGTGGATGTGGGAGAACCTGGATGAAGGAGGTAGGAATGAGGAAATTGGAGAAGAGGTAAGGCGAGTAATTTTAGTGCCTTGGCATTTGAGGCATTTGCGAGACCACTCCCTACAGTTTTTTCGAATCCCTGGCCACACGTACCTCTGCGCGACCAGTCGCACTGTAGTTGTTCTTCCTGGGTGACTCAAGTTATGGAGAGAGTCGAAGACTTGTTGTCGAAATTCTGGTGTGATATACGGACGTGGTGGCTGAGTTGAAACGTCACAAAAGACTTCAATAGACGTTCCTGGTACGTTTACTTTTTGCAGCTTGAGCGAAGATCCCTTTCTCAGCAGTTCTTGCAGCTCTGAATCGTCATTCTGAGATTGTGCTAGAGCGTGATAGTCGATGCCTTGAGTGACTTCCTCGATTCTTGACAAGGCATCTGCGACGACGTTCTGCTTTCCGGGAATGTAGCGTATGTCGGTTGTGAATTGCGCAACATACTCCAGGTGTCTAAACTGCCTAGGCGAGTGCTTCTCACTGTTAGTTCTGAATGCATGCGTGAGTGGCTTATGATCGGTTATGACAGAAAAGTCACGGGCCTCGACCATATGGCGGAAATATCGAATTGCTTCGTATATAGCTAACAGTTCCCTATCGAATGGGCTATGCTTTCTCTGAGGCGATGACAGTTTTTTAGAGAAGAACGCTAATGGTTCCCAACTGTCATTCTTCTTTTGCTGCAGAACTGCGCCGATCGCCACGTCTGAAGCATCCGTAGCAATGCTTAATTCAGCTTTTGGGTCTGGATGAGCTAGAAGCGCGTAGTTTGACAGAGACTTTTTACATTCTTCAAACGCCTTTAATAACTCCTGAGTCATCTGGACTGGATGTGAACCCTTGACGTTTGTGCCTTCTAGAAGTGAATTCAGTGGTGCCTGTCGTTTCGCTGCTTCTGGAACAAAACGACGGTAGAAGTTAAGCATTCCCAGGAACCTTCTTAACTCCTTCACGGTTTTCGGTATTGGGTAGTCAATGATTGCTTGTACTTTATTCTCCAAGGGTCGAGTACCAGCTGCGGAGATTATGTACCCAAGAAAACTCAGCTCAGCCTTTCCCAGAACACATTTGGACGTGTTGATGAGAACACCGTAATTTGTGAGACGCTCGAGAACTTGTCGTAGATGATGTTTATGACGTTCTTCTGAAGAAGAGAAGATTAAAATATCATCGCAATATCCGTAAGTGAATTCCTCAAGACCGTGCAGTACTTCGTCTATAAATCTCTGGAATGTCTGTGCAGCATTCCGTAGACCAAACGTCATGAAATCAAATTCAAATAGCCCGAAAGGTGTCGTTATGGCAATCTTATTGATATCTTCTGGGTTTACCGGAATTTGATTGTATGCCTTAACTAAATCTATTGTAGAGAAGATTGTGCAGCCTGATAGCTGATGTGAGAAATCCTGGATGTGACGAACTGGATACTGTGCCGGGTTGTGGTTGAGGGTGATGACCAGGAATGCGCGTTCGCTGCATGCTGGTCAGGATACCCGTTAAAGCCGTGTGTGCTGGCTGGCTGTGTGACTTGCCTCACGAAAGCTTGCGGGAGTGATGATGATAACGTCACGCTGAAGTTGTTGCACGAAGGCTGAGTTGACGTTCATACTCGGGGTCACCAATTTAGGGGTATGAGGAACAGGGTGTAAAGTTCACTCATCCACCATAGAAAAGGGAGGATCCTCAAACCAGACGGGTTGTTATGTCTGGCGGGCAACTGCCCATATGTTGATTTCGGATAGTCTTATCTATGTTATTCGCTCAGTAAACTCTAACTGCGAGATGTAGGAATTGTGTGACGTCATGTCTTTTTGTTTCGTAGTTTTTGTATGTGGCGGTCTAACCGCTACAGTATATATATATTCGTATCAGATCTTGGCGTGATCTCAATACTCAATCTCAAACTCAAACTAAAACAAAAAATCGTAAACCTTATAGGTAATCGATGGAAAATCTTAACATCGCCATTCAAAATTGTTTAGCACATTCAAAATTTTCTGAGCTGCACGGCATGGTATTTCGCAGAGCTAACTGGGGCCACTGCCCTTCCCCCTCATGACTGCCTTACATAACATACATAATCAGCCTATTACTTACTGTTCCCACTGCTGGGACACAGGGCTCCTCTCTATGAGAGGGAGTGGGCTGTAATCCACCACGCGGGCCCAGTGCGGGTTGGTAGATGTCACATGTCTTCCAATTTTTGGTTCTAAGACATGCCGGTTTCCTCACGATGTTTTCCTTCACCGTTTTGAGAGCAGTGGTGATGAAATTATTTACACAAAGTAAAACGCCTGCTGGGGTTCGAACCCACGACCTACAAGTCGTAAGTCGGGGCCGATGATACCACTGAGCCACCACTGCTCCTGTTGCCATCATAAATGCGCGCGTAGTACTTGATCATTATTTTGCTGCGATGTTATTTTAAAACTGCGATATCTCCTAAGATATTCATTGAAATCGAATGATGTAAGGAGCAATTTTGTTTTAAATTAAATATAACGTATTTATTTGGATAAGGATTAATGTCATGTTTATAAAAACACCTTCGCAAATAATGCATTATTTTAGAACAAATTTGGTTAGCATAAAAACGGTTATAGTGAGCCAACCTTAACATATGCTATCGTGGACTTTTTTTGAGAACATTTAAAGGGGAACAATTCTGTCATACATAATTTTTGCGAAACTTTCACCGTTTACGCAGCGCACGCAGCGGAACCTCTCAAAATGAAAACAAAAACCCCGATTTTGAAACATTCTTCATTGGTGCTCCGCTCCTATTGGTCTTAGCGTAATGATATATAGCCTATAGTCTTCCTCGATAAATGGACTAACTAACACTGAAAGAATTTTTTAAATCGGACCAGCAGTTCCTGAGATTAGCACGTTCAAGTAAACAAACAAACAAACAAACTCTTCAGCTTTATAATACCTACTAGCTGCCCGCCCCAGCTTCGCATGGGTAGCCTTAATTAGCAATAAATTAAAATTGCGACTATAATTTGAGATTTAAACTATCCTATCTCTCAAGTTGGATTGAACTGCACATGGTGTGCGAATTTTATTATAATCGGTTAAGTGGTTTAGGAGTCCATTGAGGACAAACATTGTGACACGAGATTTATATATATTAAGATTAAGTATAGATTATTTTGTTTTTAATGTTTATTTTCTCAGGTTCCTAAAACCTGGTATTTTATTAAAATCTCACGGGTATACACCAAGGTGAGAAATTAAGTTTGAATGTATAGATTAAATGTTTTGTACTGCATTGAAATTATTGTCTAAATCTAATTGAAGGAATTTCAGTACTATGCGACATGTGTTTAATATAGCTGCTTTCTGAAGTGTAAGATATGTATATTTGGAGAGATTGATTGTATTTAAACTGATAAATTGTTGTTTCGGGATGATACCAGTTGTTGATACCACTATTGGTACTATGGTTACTCTGTTCATTTTCCAGACCCTGGTAATTTCTTCTTGTAGTTCTGTGTATTTTCTGATTTTTTCGGTAATAGTTTTCTGTATATTATTGGTGTTTCTGTGTATTTTCTGATTTTTTCGGTAATAGTTTTCTGTATATTATTGGTGTTTGTTATTATTATTATTATAAGTATATAAGTATAGATTATAATAAATATTATACAATATAGTTTATGTTCTTCACATACCGAGACTCCTCCGTGCCTCGGAAAGCACGTTAAGCCGTTGGTCCCGGCTGTCATTCGTAAAGTGGATCTTTGACAGTTGTTACGAGTCATCAGAAGCCCAAAAGTCTGACACCAGTCTTACCAAGGGGTATCGTTTTACCCAGTTACTGGGTTGTGGAGGTCAGATAGGCAGTCGCTCCATGTAAAATACATGGTATTCAGCTGCATCCGGTTAGACTGGAAGCCGACCCCAAGACAGTTGGGAGTTGGGAGAATTTTGGTATCGCAGGCGGGGACAAACAAAAGTTACACCATATTTCCGGTTATTATTGTTAGAATTTTATTATTATTGTCCCCCCGCCTGCGATACCAAAATTCTATAGATTATAATGCTTGTTTTTCTCTTTTCAGTTACGTGTTTTTGCAGTCGGGTTTTTTGTTTTTTGAATAATTTTCTTTATTTCAAGTTTTTTAGTTTTATTAATATATCTTAATTTGGAATTGACTCATTAGCAGCTTTTATTTGATACCAATATTGTTGGAATTTATTTTTAAAAAAACCTTCCCCTCCCTTTTTTTGGATTTGCAGATGCTATACATAAATATTATATAGCCTATGTCACTTCTACGATTAAGACGAATCTAACGACACCTCATATGTTAAAATCCATCAAGCCGTTTAGGCTACAGAGCGTGCCAAAGAAATAGACATATATACATACATACATACATACTCTCGAAAAACATTACCCTCCTTCTGGGGCAGTCGGGTAAAAAGGCTAGGAAGATTGATAGTTTATGTTCAATACCTACACAGAAATATAGAGGTAGGTAAGTGTGAAGGCAACCAATACTTGTAATCAATGAGGTTATTGTATAACCTCATTGCTCGTAATAATTGCCACCGAGTTCAAAATAATTGTTTCAGTAGCGGGGTCTGTAACCACTGCGTTTACCTAAGTGTGCGCACTTGGGCATAATTTATGCTGATTCAACCCTGTGTCATGATAATGAACGATCACTTCAATAATAAATAAGTACGTATAAGTAGGTACCTACTTATATACATTGTATTCGATTTAATTGTAGGTAACTACAATTAAATCGAAGGTAACTAGGTAATGCTTACCTATGTAGGCTATATCCTTTTATTTTCAATAAAAATTTAAAATATGTATTTGTTTTATTATCTAACATCCTAAAAATAATTGAGGGGCTCGTGGCTAGAGAGGGGCTCGTGGCTAGAGAGGGGCTCGTGGCTAGAGAGGGGCTCGTGGCTAGAGAGGGGCTCGTGGCTAGAGAGGGGCTCGTGGCCAGAGAGCGGCTCGTGGCTAGAGAGGGGCTCGTGGCTAGAGAGGTTCTCGTGGCTAGAGAGGTTCTCGTGGCTAGAGAGGGGCTCGTGGCTAGAGAGGGGCTCGTGGCCAGAGAGCGGCTCGTGGCTAGAGAGGGTCTCGTGGCCAGAGAGCGGCTCGTGGCTAGAGAGGTTCTCGTGGCTAGAGAGGTTCTCGTGGCTAGAGAGGGGCTCGTGGCTAGAGAGGGGCTCGTGGCCAGAGAGCGGCTCGTGGCTAGAGAGGGTCTCGTGGCCAGAGAGCGGCTCGTGGCTAGAGAGGTTCTCGTGGCTAGAGAGGTTCTCGTGGCTAGAGAGGGGCTCGTGGCTAGAGAGGGGCTCGTGGCTAGAGAGGTTCTCGTGGCTAGAGAGGTTCTCGTGGCTAGAGAGGTTCTCGTGGCTAGAGAGGGGCTCGTGGCTAGAGAGGGGCTCGTGGCCAGAGAGCGGCTCGTGGCTAGAGAGGTTCTCGTGGCCAGAGAGCGGCTCGTGGCTAGAGAGGTTCTCGTGGCTAGAGAGGTTCTCGTGGCTAGAGAGGGGCTCGTGGCTAGAGAGGGGATCGTGGCAGGAAATTTCCATTAATTTAATAAAATACCATATGAATCGGCGTTTTTAATATTTGTTGAATAAATACTGTAATGGTTCATGAAATACAGAACTTTCAAATTCCTAACTTGTTTAGTTGATGCGTTAGAGCTCGTACAAAAAATGGTAATACAACATTTACGGCCCCTTATTTCTTCATTTTGAACATAAAATAAAAAATACAAGGTGTTCCTTTTTATACCCCAAAACTCTAGGGTAATAATGAGACCATGTCAAAGAATCAACTGGCTTAAGAATTATATTTCAATTAATTAATTTTTCTTCTTTATTTTTCATTTTTCAATCTAAATAATTCTACAAAGTCACAATTATTTATGATAAAATACCCTTATGCAAAAATAATAAATAAAATATAAAAAAACCATTTAATTCAGACTATGTAAAAAAAATATGACAACGTCGCATTTGTAATATGATGACTAATCGAGAGTGTAGTTTTATGAATCTCGAAACAATTTTTGGGTTGGAATACTTTTTATAGGACTCTTTATATTAAAAAACTCAAAACTCAAAGCATTTATTTCAATTAAAACGTATACAGGAATTCACGATAGGGTATGTAGGGTAGGTAGGAAGGGTAGACAGGAGGCAGGTAGGGTAAGTAGGTAGTATAGGTAGGTAGGGTTGGCAGGTAGGGTAGGTAAGTAGGGTAGGGTAGGCAGGTAGGGTAGGTAGGGTAGGCAAGTAGGGTAGGTAGGTAGGGTAGGCGGGTAGGCAGGTAGGTAGGGAAGGGTAGGGCGGGTAAGTAGGTAGGGCAGGGTAGGGTAGGTAGGTAGGGCAGGGTAGGGTAGCGTAGGTAGGTAGGGCAAGGTAGGTAGATAGGTAGGTGCGCCGTAGATAAGTACTTAGTGCTACCCACCCGTGTGAAGCCGGGCGGGCAGCTAGTTCTTAATAAAATATTGTTACAAAACATTGGTTGCATCATTCATGTTGAAATTATACATGTGAGAACAATGCAAAAAGACGTGCACGTTAAAAGCAAAAGTGTTATTTTTACATAAACCTCCTTAGAGTTATACAAAACGAACACGTTGTTTATTTGTACTCTACTCAATGACTACTCACATGCCAGGGTATGTTGGCATGTTGTATGGTGACCCCTTTAATTGAACTTATCCGGAGTCCGGGGACGTAATTCGTATGTATTGTGCTCTTGATTCTTGACTGTTCTACAAATCATACTTTTCCCATCCTCCTTATCAACTTGCCCCCCCCCCCCCCCCCCCCTGGGCCATCAGCTGGCGACGCCCTTGCGGACGGTAGTTTTGTAATAGGGTTCCGTTTAGCACCCTTTGAGTACAGAACCATAAAAAGCCTGGAGACTTCAGTTAAATCACATTAAATATAGGTGCTATAAGACAACAAAAATGGCACCGAATATACATACTAAAGGGTCACCAAGTTATCTGGACGATGAAATAACCTAATAATACGACCTTTTATATCAGGGAGTCTCTTATCACTGATATATTATTTATTCATGTTTAGGAAAAAACAGCGTTTTACTATAAATATTACAGGAGCGCCACCAGTAGACCAGTAGAACTTCTACCTCTGTTGAAACAACTTTGAATTTCTGAAGCAAAAAATGTATATACTGCAGTGTGTGCTGGCGTTGGTGGCGTTGTTCCTGGGGCTGGCGCACTCCTGGGGTGAGTATACTAGAACCGTATATTTTTGCTCTTAATATCAACGGTATTCCTTCACCATATGGATGTCCAGAACAGAACAAAATCCGAAGACATGTGACATTCATCTCACACTGAGGCCGCGTGGTAGATTATAGCTCACTTAAGGCAACATCATCTCCTTCAAGCTAGGTTCCTTTAAACCCTGCAGACAGAAATAGGAGAAAGAAAACTGTTTATCTCCGGTGGGGGGGAATGGGGGAGTTTACTTACGTAGCGTTACGCTAACCTAACCTAACAGAGGGCGTTCCCGTTAACCCGCAATAGTATAGCGTCCATACATGCCAGAAAAAAAAAAAGTTTTTTTTAATTTTAATATATAAAAGAAAAAAAAAAAAAATGTTACACTTTGTACACGCGCACTTGTCTTTCAACGTAGAAAGACAAGTGCCACAAGTATGAATATGACGCATGAAATTAATACTTTTTGTAAATATTTTGCGAAAAAAAAATTAAATAAGTACTTACTTAACTTTTTTTTTCGATTTTAAATTTTTTCTAGCATGTATGGACGCTATAATACTATTGCAGGTTAACGGGAACGCCCTCTGTTAGTTAACATACTGTATAAGAGTTACGCGATAGAAAGAGAGGCAACTTCTAGGTGAATATAACTGTAGGTAATTAGCGCTGTGCGACCTGAATTGCACCTTATTGTGTCGTAGCAAGAGGAGCTTGTGGCTAAGTAGAGGAGCTCGTGGCTAAGTAATAACAAGCCGCACGGGTGGATCCATCAGGCTTGCCAGGGTTGGTCAGTGGATGGGTGACCATCTTTGCATACCAAGACACCTCCTTGCCTCGGAAAGCACGTTAAGCCGTTGGTCCTGGCTGTCATTCGTAGATCTTTGACAGTCGTTGCGAGTCGTCAGTCTTACCAAGGGTATCGTATTTTCCAGTTACTGGGTTGTGGAGGTCAGATAGGCAGTCGCTCCATGTAAAATACTGGTATTCAGCTGCATCCGGTTAGACTGGAAGCCGACCCCAAAATAGTTCGGAAAAGGCTAGGCAGAGTGATTGATTGAATGTGTGCAAGAGTCGCTTTTTATTTAAATGATTTGGCGGAGTGAGCTATCTGTACTAATCTGTGACTAAATTCAAGTTATTATTGGCCGCATGCGGCCAGCCGGGTCGTGGTCATGACCGTGGCCACATCAGGGGACCTACCACCACCTTTAAAGCAGTATTATTTTAATCTTACTTCAGTGGGGGAAAGAGATGGAGCTATACGGAGCTTCATCTCATTCCCACACTAAAGTAATATTAAAATAATACTGCTTTTAGAGGTGGTGGTAAGCCCCCAGTGCGCCTCTAGCCGTAATTATCTACCGGGTGATTAGTTAACCAATTTTTATTTTGTTACAGACATCGCCATAATAAATGCAGGAAATCTAGTAGAATTTTACACCAAGAATAGAACAAAGCTGGACACCGTACATTTTGGTTCCCAAAACCTCACAGCGTTAGTTTACGATGAAGTTCACAACATGCTTTTGTACGTCGACAAACAGAACAACAGCGACGCTATATGTGGTTATATCATATCGTCAGAGGAATACAAATGCTACATCCAGAGAAATGGAAGCAACATTCAGGGACTGGCCTTCGACCCGATCACAGAGATCCTGTTCTTCACTGACACTAAGGAAAGAAGCATTAATTGGATTTCATTTAAATCTGGATCTGAGAACAATGTTTACGGAAATCTTTTAATGAAGATAGCCGATGGGATCCCCACTGACATTGTCGTGGATAGCTGCAGAGGGTACGATACCAACAATAACATGATAATTAAAATTTTCACACAATCTTTTCTACTTCATGATTATCAGTTGTGATTTTTCATTTACAGGTTTATTTACTGGATCAACTCAAACCTTACGACGACTACAATAGATAGAGCTCGATTTAATGGCTCGGATAGAGAAGTTATTATCAATGCTTCAAACAATTCGGACATACACAGCTTGATTATTGACCAAAAAACCCAGAGAATATTCTGGATTTTGCCTATCCAAACTCCAAACTCCGATATTTATTGTTCAGATTTGAATGGAAAAGACAAGTATTCGTGGATCCCGTTTGAAGCACATTCAAATTCATTAATAACCATTTCACAAAACGAAATCTTACTGGTTTACCGTTGTTCAGACTGCTGGAAAAACATATGGGCAATTTCTAAGCTTCATTTAAAAGATGCATCATTTACCATAAGACGTGGTGTTCGTGCTAAAAACATTATCGGTATAGCCCCCAAATATAAAATCAGCGATCAAATTCAGGGAGTCGAGGCTTGCAAAGCGCTGACAAGTCTAGTACCAAATAACTGCATAACCGACGACTCATCGAAAATTACTAGAGAATATTATGTAAAGCCGTTTTGTGTTCATGGAATTCAAGCTATTGGACAATCTCTTTGCAAATGCACACCTGGGTACATCGGTAAGCGATGCGATGTTTCAGTTTGTGAGAACTATTGCTTGCAAGGTGGCTGTAGTCTTAAAGCAGAGGGAATTCCTAAATGCAGGTAAAACATATTCTACTTCTCGTAATGGCTACCTCGTTTATTTTAGTTATCCTATTTCACATTTTCATCATTTCAGATGTAATGCCGGTTATAACGGGGAAAGATGTGAAGTCTCCGTGTGCCATGATGACTATTGTTTGAACAACGGTACCTGTTCCTTGAATAAGACGAATGAGCCAGTCTGTCAGTGCATAGACGATTATGCAGGTGATAGATGCGAGGTATCAGACTGCCGGAACTATTGTCTTCAAGGTGACTGCAGTTTCAATGTAGATGGACTTCCTAAATGCAGGTAAAACACAAATATTTTACTACTTAGTACTTTTTGTTAGGTTACTGCTCAGAAATTGTGCACAATATATAATGATTAAAATACTATATCGTGGATTTATGCAAGCTTATTTACACAAAGTAAAGCGCGTGCGTTCGAACTCACGACCTACAACTCGTAAGTCGGGGCCGTTACCACTGGGCCAGCACTGCTCAATGAAATAATATCAAGAATTAAAAAATCTAAGGGCGTCGGCCGTGGAGTCCACTGACACCGAATAATAATGGAGCATAATTAATAATAGAAATAAGATTAGACATTTAAACAAACCATTTTTACAGTCCGTTCAACCGATCCTGACTTGACTTGACTGAACATTCTATACCGTAGACAATTAAAAGCAAAAAAGTGGTATTTGTCATGCCACCAACGCAATATAGAAGTCAAATCTTATTTCAAATGGAGTACCTAAAGCACTTTTTGTTAGGTTGTGCAAAGATTCAAGTTTATTAACTCAAGGAATAAGATTTTTCATACAAACAGAATCTCCCCTTTTCAACCCCATAATACTTAGTCGAATTTCCAAAAACCGCTTCTTAGTGCTCCCTACATTATACCGTCTCTATGTTCTCTTGTAACTACTAAACCGGTTTTGATGAATGTTATGTCGTTAGATTTGTTATTATCACTGGGTATATTAAAATTACGAAAAATCAAAATGGCGCATTTTCGGCGCCAAAAACTACGTATAAAAAAAAAACATTGTTTTTAAATTACCTACTTATAATTGTTAGTCAATTAGGTTGCCCTATTTCACATTTTCATCATTTCAGGTGCAATGCCGGTTATTACGGGGAAAGGTGTGAAGTCAACGCGTGCCATGGGTATTGTTTGAACAACGGTAACGTACAGTTACCGTTGGATCAAATCAGGAGAATGAGCCAGTCTGCCAGTGCATAGACAATTATTTAGGTGATAGGTGCGAGTTATCAGACTGTCTAAAGTATTGTCTCCAAGGTGACTGTAGTTTTAGTGACGAGGGAGTTCCTGAATGCAGGTAAAACATATTCTACTTCTTAAAATGGCTATCCTGTTCATTATAGTTTTCCTATTTCACATTTTCATAATTTCAGATGTAATGCCGGTTATAACGGGGAAAGATGTGAAGTCAACGTGTGTCATGGCTATTGTTCGAACAACGGTACCTGTTCCTCGAATGAGGAGAATGAACCAATCTGTCAGTGCATCGGCGATTATGCAGGTGATAGATGCGATGTTCCAGTCTATCTGAACAACGCAACGGTGACTGCTCCCTAAAAAAAAAAAAATTACTTTACTTTATTATGCTTAGAATTATGACTAAAATGAACGAACGAATTAATAATAATGATGTAAGTATTTAAATAAAATGTAATAATTAATGATAATGAATTAATGTACAATATTATTTATGTAATTAAATTCATTTGATATGAAACATTTTGCAGTGCCCTTACAGTGAAATTTTTATGCATACCGCCTACTAACCAGTGTTTTACATTTTATAATAATATAATAATAATAAAAGTATTTATTTCCCAAAAACCGATAGCACTTTGCACTGAAAACATTGTATCAAAGAAAAAAATTTGTACAATGCAATAGGAGACTCTATCTTTTAAACTAGGACTAGAATGTTAGCAAATAAATAAATAAATATATTATAATATACCTAATTGTTTAATTTTACTTGATTATTTCAATTTCCATGATAATATTAACGTAATTTAAAAGCATATAAATATATATAATAGTTCATAAATATGGGGGGGATCGAACCATATGGCATCAAAAAATTCGTCCGCATCGCTGTCAACAGAAAAAGTGCCCAAAAGGCTGGCAGCATTGCCACGTTGTATGGCAAACCACTTGTCGGTGTCTCAAAAAACCAAGTGGGCACTCGGACCCCATGGCCCTATAGTGCAGTAGTTGGAAAATCGAGAGCGAGCGTAGACACGCGCGGGGGTCAGGGTTTCGGTCATTAAGCAAGATATCAAGTTTTATTCAAAATCCAAACTATTGTGTCCCTGGATAAAGTGAACAAACGAAAATGGGTGAAACTAGACCATTATTCACCGACGATAAGTACTAACGATTTTTTACTTTTGTAGGTACTGCCTATTAAATTCCACTGTATTGAAAACATAATAACTTTTTATTTAACTGAGTGAATTTCGTTAGAATAATAACAATGGCTGATAATTGATATTGCATTTCAAATACAAAGAAAACCTTTAAAATCAGTCATCAACTAAAAAATAAAAAACTGATGAAAGTATAGACTGTATGGACCCTGCACTAAACTAAAAAGGAGTCTGACTTATTATTGTGTCAGTTGTTGTCAATGGTGTAAGAAACTCTCTTGTTTTATCATCTATCTATTGTGCTAACATTCTTATCAAATAAATTAGTTATATTTTAATATTGCCCTTGCTATCATTTCATCAGGTTATGGGCCATCCCGTACCTGCCGTATAGTGATATTTTTATAATCTGAACAGTTATATAAGTGAAAAAGTCATAGTAAAAAAATCCGTGGTAAAACCGGTAAAACGTCATTTTTTTTTTACCGGCTCCGTTTCAGCTTATTTCAGATTTTCAGAAACAATACTTTTGGAAATATGGCTTCTAATTCATTAATATCAATCGAGAAACTCACAGGCAGAGATAATTGGGCAAGTTGGAGTTTCGCAGTTAAAGCTTACTTACAACATGAAGATTTATATGACTGTATTTTCAACGAACCTTTATCCACTGATCCCAACTCGATGAAGAAAGATATAAAAGCCAAATCGAAGTTAATATTGTTAATTAACCCAATACTATATGTACACATCCAAGAGGCAGTAAATGCTAAACAGGTTTGGGAAAGTTTAGCAAGAGCATTTGAAGACAGTGGTCTATGTCGAAAAGTTGGATTATTAAAAGAACTAATAAAATATACTAATCTGGATAACAGTGTTTCAGTGGAAGATTATGTAAATAAGATAATGTCGGCGGCACACAAATTAAGAAATATAAAGTTCTATGTAGATGATGAGTGGTTAGGTACTCTGATGCTGGCAGGCTTGCCAGATATGTACAAGCCAATGATTATGGGGTTGGAAAGTTCAGGTATGAAGATTAGTGCTGATTTAGTAAAGAACAAACTGTTACAAGAGGTTAACTCATCAGACACTACCGCACTTTATACAAACACAAAACAAGTTCCGCCTAAAAATCATCAGCAAAAACCTAAAAAAGGCCCAAGGTGCTTTAATTGTAACAAATATGGGCATCTCGGTAAAAAATGTTGGTTCAAGAAGAACAACGCTAAAACTGATAACAACACAGGATTGGTAGCAGCGTTTTCAGCATCCATGATGAATGATTCTGTGAACTGGTATGTTGACTCAGGCGCCTCCATGCACATGACCATGCACCGGGATTGGCTCAGCGATGTCACGGCTCCACCTGTACAGAACATAAGAATTTCCGATAATAAGGTATTGAAAGTTGAATGCTGTGGTAATGTATCTCTAAAAGTGAATACAAATGATGACAGCACCGAGACAATACAGGTGAGAAAGGTTTTATATGTACCAGAATTAAAAACAAATTTGCTGTCAGTCAGCAAGATAATTGCGAATGGATGCAAAATCCAGTTTAATGAGGTTGGTTGTAAAATTTACAATCAAAATAATAAATTAGTTGCAAAAGCACATCTCATTAATGATACTTATCAGTTAAAATCTACAAAAAATGAAGAAATTCAAGCAATGTCAGCAAAAACTGATTATGATACTTACTTGTGGCACCAAAGGATGGGTCACTTAAATTTCTCAGACATTTGTAAAATGCCTAAATGTACAGAGGGGGTAAAGCTGTCACCGCAAAAGGAAGATAGTATTTGTATAACTTGTCTCGAGGGCAAGCACACCAGGCAACCATTTCCCAGCGAAGGTTCGCGTGCAACGGAGCTGCTAGGGCTCATTCACAGTGACGTATGTGGGCCGATGAAAAATGTTTCTATCGGAGGTGCCAGGTATTTCGTAACTTTTATTGACGACTTTTCCCGTCGTGTACATGTATATTTTATTAAAAGTAAAGGCGAAGTTTTTGACAAATTTGTGGAATTTAAGAACAGAGTAGAAAATGAGACAAACAAAAAAATAAAAATTCTAAGAACCGACAATGGTACCGAATACAAAAATAATAAATTTGAAGCTTATCTTAAGAACTATGGAATATGGCACCAGACATCTAATCCTTACACTCCCGAGCAAAACGGTCTCAGCGAAAGGATGAATAGGACATTAATAGAGCGTGCTAAATGTATGATTTTTAATGCTGAATTACAGGACATATTCTGGGCTGAAGCAGTAGCCACAGCCGCCTATATTGTCAATCGCTCGCCAACTCGTGCTTTATCCGATGTGACCCCACATGAAATATGGACTGGAGAGAAGCCTAATTTGAGTCATATGAGGATTTTCGGGTGTCATGTAATGGTACATATCCCTAAAGAAAGAAGGACAAAGCTTGATGTTAAGTCACGTAAATTGATATTTGTAGGGTACAGTGATTCCACTAAGGGCTACCGATTCATAGACCCTGAAACAAAAAAAGGAATTATAAGTAGAGATGTTGTATTCTTAGAAGCTACAGTAAAGAGAAACAAAGTTGTTAACATACAAGGAAAGGAAGAAAACATTAAAGAGAAAGAAATTTGTCCGGATAAAAAGGAGAATAAACTGGAGAAGAATAATTTAATAAAAGAAACAGTAGATTTACCTTTATTCGCAGAACACGATGAATCTGGAACAGAAAACATAGATGAAACAAATGAAACACAGTCTACTTCTCAAATTCTTGAAATTTCCTCTGATGACTCCGATCTATTTGAAGATGTTCATGATGAAACATACTTACCTGATGAATCGCTGGAATCTCCGCCACAACTCAACATGACTCAGAGACCACGTCCACGTCGAGTAGAAAGACATCAGAATGATGATGCCACATCATTTATGTGTATGAATGGTGAGTCAACTATGAGTTTATTAAATAGAGATCCACAGAACCTTCACGAAGCTCTCAACAGTGACAAAGCTGATGAATGGAAAAGAGCAATGAAGGAAGAACATCAGTCATTAATAAGTAACAACACTTGGACACCAGTAAACTTACCAGAAGGAAAAGTAGCCATTCCCTGTAAATGGGTTTTTAAAACAAAAATAGACGAAAACGGATCCATATCACGTTACAAAGCTAGACTTATAATTAAAGGATATAAACAAGTAAAGGATATTGATTACCAAGAAAAATATGCCCCGGTAGTTCGTTATTGTTCAATAAGATACTTAATTGGCATGGCTGTGAAACGAGTTTTGAGGTATCTGAAAGGTACTATTAATAATTATGAAACTTACTTTCAAGAAAAATTTTAATGAAAATATTTATGACTGATTGGGCAAATGATGTAGAAGACCGAAGGTCTTGCACAGGCTATATATTTTTATTTCAGGGAGCAGCCATAAGCTGGAATTCAAAAAAACAGCAAACTATAGCATTATCCAGCACAGAGGCTGAATACAACGTGAAATTTGAATCACAGTTTTGCTAGAACAAACGTTGTTCAGACCATGGTCTACTATCATTCTATAGCATCCAATATGTTATTAAAACAAACTAAACTAGGCGTTCTCAAATAAGTCTTATGTTGCTCAAACGTGTTCAAACATTAACCGTAACATCTAAGGACTCATCGCCGTAGCAAAATGGCATTCAAAAGAGTTATGAGGAGTCCACGTGGACTACAAGGATTTCCGGCCAATGCGGACCGAAATTTTAATAAATAAATCAATCTTTTTTTGTGTTTTTTCAAATACCATTGACGTTTTTTTTTTAATTGATTGTTATAGAATGGTAGTAGACCATGGTCTGAACAACGTTTGTTCTAGCAAAACTGTGATTCAAATTTCACGTTGTATATGTTAATGGCTTCTGCAATTCAAGAAGCACTTTATTTAAAACAGCTTGAAGAAGAGTTCTCACCGAAACTGAATGGTACGCCAATCACACTTTTCTGTGATAATCAAAGTGCAATTAGTCTTTCAGGTAACGCCATGTACCATCCACGCAGCAAACATATTGATGTTCGTTATCACTTTGTTCGAGAGAAGATTGCTGCTAACCAAGTTGCTGTTCGATATCGATCAACTACAGACATGATCGCCGATGCTTTAACGAAAGGACTCCATCGTCCGAAGCATGAAGGGTTCACCACATCAATGGGCTTGACTTTGAAGCGTTTGCGTCCAGGAGAGGCTGATGAAAGTATAGACTGTATGGACCCTGCACTAAACTAAAAAGGAGTCTGACTTATTATTGTGTCAGTTGTTGTCAATGGTGTAAGAAACTCTCTTGTTTTATCATCTATCTATTGTGCTAACATTCTTATCAAATAAATTAGTTATATTTTAATATTGCCCTTGCTATCATTTCATCAAAAACACGTTACTTTGAAGAATTTTTGACAAATTTTTTCAATAACCTTTTTTTTTCCTATTTTACAGTTGATAAATAATGGTCTCGTTTCACCCATTTTCGTGCACTTTATCCAGGGACACACTGTATATCAAAAATTTATTTCAGAAACATTTTTACCAAAAATTACAGGACATCGAAAATTTTCCTTTTACTGTTGTACCCATCGTGGTTGTACCCCTTTCAAAGTTTTCCAAGGTTAACTTATAACAAGTTGATCAAGTAAGATGCCTTCATCATATTATTATCAGCCGATATGATGATGATGGAGGCATCCTACTTCTTAGCAAGATAATTATAAGAAGCGTTGTGGACCAGGATGGGTGAAAAGAGTATTAAGACAGTTTGGACACACAGAGACAGGATTGGCTCTTATAAGAAATCTTAATCGTTATAGTATTGATATCTGGCTCTATTGAATAATGAGTTGGTCGACCACTGCCCTAGTGTTTCAACACCAAAAAAAACATATAGGTAAGTTCCAAGTATTTGCGCCGTTTGGGGTTTTCTGGACCTGCAGCAGCCGACATAGCACAGCTCGCCGTGCTAGGAAGATGGGATGGCGCAAGGGTGTCGACACATATGTTGCATCCCGCACCGGTCTACCTGTGTCTTTTTTATTAACTAACATCCTAAAAATATTTGCAATGTCCGTGATCGCTAAAATATAAAAGGCATAACATATTTTAGTTATTTTTCCGTTTCTTCATATTCTAGTTTTATACTTTGAAACCATTTCATTATTTAAAGGCAAACGTATGTAGTTGTAATAAAAATAAATCTTATGACTATATTACAAGAGAAAACTTACAACTGGAGTCGAGTATACCCAATTCAGCGTCACTGATCCGAGCATGACAGTTCATTTTCGTTCACGTTTCTGAAAGAGGCCACAGTGCGCCTAAAACTCCACCAAAACGGAGAAGAGAGATGTGTTTTAAACAACCAATAGAATTTCGTTATTCTCACTCGGCTTCAGTGGACACCACATAGCGGAGATGTGTCATATTTGTATGGCATGTACGAAGCGGAGATGTGAGCTGTGCCTCGCCGAGATTGAGCTGGGCGGCACGCGGTACAAAGCGGGAGTTGTGAGCTGTGCCTCGCAAGCTGGCGACGGCGTGCAGCGGATACGAGAAGATATTTCCCGGGGGGGGGGGGGGGGGCAAACATTTGTAGTGCGAGTCTTACCTCTACGGCGCACACATACATAATGGTATCTGCACACAGCGGGCGTGGCCGGGCGGGGCACGGCGTGGCGTGGCCAGAGCTGGGCAAAATACATGCTTTGCTTTAATTAAAATACAAATTACAAAATACTATCTCGCACTTATTTAAAATACAAATTACAAAATATTTTTAAGTCGTGTATTTGAAATATAAAATACAAAATACAGTATTTTGACTATTTTTAGTTAAAATACAAAATACAAATTACAAAATACAGTCTGGTGTTAGGTTAGGTATTTATATAGAATAGAACTAATCCAGCCCAGCCTAAGACAAAGGGAATATATTCTTACCATCATATTTTACAAAATGGCGACCGCTAAATATGCCACAGGATTCACTCCATCGCCGAATGAAAATTACAATTGACAAGTTATGTAATTGACAATTTGACGTATGTACCTGCAGTACAGACTACAGTACAGTTTAAGTGCAGTGTTGCCAACTTTAAAGATATTACATATTTAGCGGTCGCCATTTTGCTTACGAAAGCTATCGAGCGCTATTTTCTGCAGATCGCACCCATTCATAAGATCGCTTAATGTATTTATGTTCAAATGTATTTTGGAGTCTTAAGTATTTGAAATACTAACTACAAAATACCTCAGCGTCAGGTATTTGAAATACTAATTACAAATTACATTTATAAGAAGTAATTGAATTACAAATACCAATTACGTATTTGTATTTCAATTACGTATTTCAATTACAAGTAATTCAAATACTGCCCAACCCTGGGCGTGGCGGCGACGGGGCGCTAGCGTGACGGGAGCGGTCACACTACGGGCGCGATCACGTCCCGTCCCGCCGCGAATTGAGAGAGAAATAATATAAATAAAGTAAAGAGTTATAAGTTCAAAGTAACTAAGTTAGTTAAAGTAACTTATAATTTATTAGTTACAAACTATAAGTTAAAGTTTTAAGCTTTTATACAATCTCTCAATTCTGAATGTAACCGTCACGCCCCGCCCCGCCACTTCTGACTTGTATTCACGCCCGGCGGGGCGGCGGCGTGGCGTGACGGTTACCGTCGCGCCGGGCGGGACGAGTCTGTGTGAAATCGTCCGTAGTATCTAGTACATTACAACTGCTCAGCGTCACGTCGCCGTCCCCTCCCGCCCCGCCCCGCCCGCTGTGTGCAGAGACCTTAAGAGTTACGTCCCGATTAAACTCCTTTCAGGACATAATGGTTGATCCATGTAACTGGAGAAACCTCGACCCCTGTCATACAGGATGTCCTAGTTCAGGGGTCGAGACCTCATTGATGTAACGTGTACTGAAGTTTGGAAATAAATTACTATTACAATTACTAATGGAACTTTAAAAACCAAATAAAAGTCGTCCAAATAAACAAAATTGGTTATAAAGATATGTTGTGTAGTTTTTCTCTAGGATCTCTAGGGGGTTGACCCCTTTGCCCTCCTTGTTTTTTTGGACTCCTAATTACGTAATACACGATCAATCAGAATTTGAATCGTTTTAAAACACATTGCTTCGTTAGAAAAAAAATCTGCTTTACAACGTAAATAACGCAATGAATATTGTTGAACTGTCAAAATGAAACAGATTAGTCGGAATCGTTTACGAAAATGTGTTGCGTAATTAGATAGCTGATTACCGTAACGACATGCGACAGTCAAAGATAAAATCTACGAATGACAACCGGTACCAACGCCTTAAAGTGCTTTCCGAGACACGGAGGAGTCTCGATATGTAATGAATGGTCACCCATCCATGAAACGACCGCGGCAAGTGTAGCTTAACCTTCAATCAACCGGTGCGGCTGTTATTACTAGCCCCTTCATACATAACAGTCATTATCGTAAAGCCATAAATTTTTATAATAATTGTACTAACGACCAATTTGTACAAATTTTTATTACAAAACAACAACTATTGATTTCAACTCCTACAAGAGTTTTCAGTAGCTTAGCTTCGGGCGAACCGACAGGTTTTGTTAGAAAAATGCTGGGGTCCCTTCAGCTTTTCCTGGTAAGAATTTTGGCTTAGTTTTTTTAAAACGACTTCCAAAAAGGAGGAGGTATCTAAGTTCGTAGCCTTTTTAAGCCATTGCATAGCTTCTATCGCGGGCCTTGAGCGTGGAGACCTAATCCAGAAATTTCGTAACGAAAATACTACCTAAGAAAAGAGTGTTTTGTATTGAAAATTATGTTTAACTGCTTGACAACAAAGTTCAAATTTACTACGAATGATCTATCGAGAGTGTTGTATTGAAAATTATGTTTAACTGTTTGACAACAAAGTTCAAATTTACTTAGACGAATGATCCTTGTCTATTAATAGTTAAATTAAAACCTTTTTATTAGTTTGATGTTCCCATTACGTTGTGTCAAGTTTTAAAAACTATAAATGTGAATAACAGTTCCTGTCAATGTCACCATTGCTATTTCTTGTATTCGGGTTAATATTTTACAATTGCATAAGTTGATAAAAATGCTATGCAATAGCTTTACCGCGGCAGTCCCCGAGTGCCACAACTTTTTTTTTTTTTTTGTGTTTTTACCCGATTTCTCCGTCAATTGAAGACCGATTTTGTAAATTCTATTTTTGTTTGAAAGGGTATGCTCTCGAGGTGGTCCCCGTATACATTTTATTAACATTACGTGGATAGTTTTTGAGTTAGCTTCTATAATAATTATCTATTTTTCCTACTTACCCCCTTACTAATAAACGTTGTATATCGCCTGTATAGTTACACACCGATTTCTCTCTTTCAGTCGTCAGTAATTTGACATTTGAAAGAAGAAGACATACCGTTGTGTAACTATACATACGCTATACTATGCGCTATACAACGTTTATTAGTAAGGGGGTAGGGACGATATGATAAGTTCCTGTCACTGTTATTTACATAGCAGCTAGTGGTAGTCGAATTTGTGTGGAGTAGGTACCACAACTAAAAAGTGAAAAAAAACAAACCACTAACTTTAAAAAAAAACACTACGAAGTGAAAAATAACTTTAATTTCGGAAGTTGGTGGCAAAAAACGAAAATTTTAAACTAAAGATTATGTAGTGTTTTTTTTTTGGAAAGTCGTTTTTTTTTTGTACAAAGTTTTCATTAGGGTTCCGTACCTAAAGGGTGCCACTGTGTGTCCAACGCACAACATCACCGGGACGTCGACGAGAAACGAGATTATTCGAGCCGAACGTGACGTAGGTGGTGGTGTGCGGTGAAAACGCGGCCATTGCAAAAAAGGACATGGCTCACTTGCGCATGGTCGCGTGAAAGCAATCGGTTCGAAATGTCGCGACGTCCCCGCAAGGGGGCTTTGCGAGCGGGGTCAGGGCTTCGCCCCTCCCCCGCGGAGGACATATGGGCCCCTTAAACCCCCTTATAATGATTGGCTAAGCGCCTGTGGAATTAACGCAGACAAGCTGCGTGTGTGTGAATGATTGCTATGAATTTATCTGTAGGCGCGCCGCTATTCTAAATCCTACAGCGTCGCTTCTTCACGACATTTTAGCGGTCTGACCCGCCAGGTGAGACCCCCAGTTACCTGGGAGAGGCCCAAAAAAGCAATCGGTGCGCGCCTCTGCGAACGTAACCGAAGAATTGCAGCATCGGGGTGGCACCAGCATTGCCCTGAACGCGTTATTGTACTGGACTCGGAGGGCGCTGTAACCTCTAATTCCGTTCGACCGTCCATACATTTTTGTTTGCATTATAGGTACCTACGCTAAAAATAGACACTCTTTGTTTAAAACGAATCATTTTATCACTTTTCTACAATCAAATGTGCTCGCGTTTGAGTTTTCAGGAAATAACTTACATTAATTAATAAATAGTTAAAATTAAATAGTGAAATTCAGGCAAAAGATGTCACTTCTTTACATGTGTGGGTGAGTTTTGACAAGTAGTGTGTAGTGGTTACACCGCCACATACGAACTACGCAACGAAGACATGACGTCACTCAATTCCTGCATCGCGCAGTTAGAGTTTACCGAGCGAAAAACATAGATAAGACTATCCGAAATCAACATATGGGCAGTTGCCCGCCAGACATAATACCTACCCGTCTGGTTGGAGGATCCTCCCTTTTCTATGGTGGATGAGTGAACTTTACACCCTGTTCCTCATACCCCTAAAATTGAACCCACAAACTGCATGACTACAGCGATGCAGTACGCAAATACTATAATCACCCTATAATGTTTCCACTGCTGGGACACAGGCCTTCTCTCTGTGAGTGGGCCGTAATCCACCACGCGGGCCCAGTGCGGGTGGTATATGTCACATGTCTCCGAATTTTTGGTTCTAACACACGCCGTTTTCCTCACGATGTTTTCTTTCACCGTTTTGAGAGCAGTGGTGATGAAATAACTTACACAAAAGTAGTACGCAAATGCGCAGATGTACTTAATTAAAATTCAATTATATTTTCAGATCACCAGCTTCTTCTCATTAGTGACCTCAGATCCGCATGCCAGTCTCACGTTTGATTATCCAAATGTAAGTATAGTCTTCTTGGAGCTCAGGGAAAAATTCACAGACAACTCTTTGCTAAATAAAGTTGGTGTTTCATACGAATATCAACATTCTTGGTAAAATAATTAGGTTCTTATTGGTATGGATCTCTCTGGAGGAGCTCGTGGCTGATAACAGGCCGCGCGGGTGGATCCATCAGGTTAAGCTACGCTTGCCGGGGTGGGTCAGTGGATGGGTGACCATCTGCACATATCGAGACTCCTCATTGCCTCAGAAAGCACGTTAAGCCGTTGGTCCCGGCTGTCATTCGTGGATCTTTGATTGTCGTTACGGCTCGTCAGAAGCCCAAAAGTCTGACACCAGTTTTACCAAGGGGTATCGTATTACCCACTTACTGGATAGTGGAGGTCAGATAGGCAGTCGCTCCATGTAAAATACTGGTTTTAAGCTGCATCCGGTTAGACTGGAAGCCGACCCCAAGATAGTTGGGAAAAGGCTAGGAAGATTGATTTTTTGGTATGGTACTCTTATTCGCATTTGCTCATAAGAATATAGTTCATATTCGTATGAAACGCTAACTTTCAAAGTCAAAGTACGCTCTTTGAATTTTGCCCTGATTCATCTGAGGGTGAGTCCACACTGTATAAAATAACATGTTTTAAAAAGCGGTTACCTGTCCATATTTAAACATGATGAAACAAACGCGCGTGCAGGTCGTCACTTATTTTTTTGCTGAGACTGAGACGCAGGTAACGCAGCGCAGTCTTCTATTGTTTCTAGAACGCGAATGTGTTTCTGTGTAGCTGCGTCACAGTATGCACTCGCGGCCTGTCTACCTCGCCTGCCCTACCCTGCAAAATCTGTACTATGCTGTGCTGCGTCTCAGCGTACGCTCAGCCTTCTTTTGCAGCGCTAGACGTAATAATCAAAGCCAATAACGTCATTAATGTATTTTTTGACATTTGACGAGAGATTTCTATTAATCACCTTGGTAAATTTACAGAGACCGGTTGATATTTACGACCAGCCCGTCAACCTGATGACCAAGAAAGCACCACATGCGAAGGTAGGTTATTCTTAAGCTCTGGTACCACTGAAGGGAATCGTGCGCCAGACGCGAGACGTAACGAGTGTGCATCCTAAAAGTTGGCAACGTCGTAATAGCTGTCAAATATTTACCTGTTTCGATGAATTTGGAAATAATACTGTATGGAAATAAGAAATGTGGCTAACTAACTAGAATATAACATTGAATTTGATGTTGTACCCGTTTTAGGTGAAAAAAAAGCAGTTGGAAAGTTCCCAATAGACTTTTTTTACATCTAAAACTAAATATTCGGTGTTACGATATTAATTATTGCATTTCATAATCAATATTCTAGTTCGCTAGTTATAGCCACATTTTTTATTTCCATACAGAAATATTAAAATTCAAATTAATCAAAACAGCGGAATATTTGACATCTATTTGCGACGTTGCCAACTTTCAGAATAAACCCTCATATAGATTGTTTTAATTCGGTACAAGTCAGTTACGCGCTGGATTCGCTTCAGTTTAGCGAGAGCTTTGAGGATAATTTGAAAGTAGACGGCACCCTAATTGTGTAATTACCTACACTTTTAATTACAATCCGAGAGTTTTGAAGTTAATTTCTAATCCGTTGCTTCATGGGTTTCAAAATTAATCTGTTCAACAACGTATAAAACGCAATGCATGTTGTTCAAATGTCAAAATAAAAAAAAACATTGCTATTGTAAATGTGTTACGCAACAAAAATGAACAATGATGTTAATTTATTACATTAAGTATGCACTTTCTAGCCTGAAGCACAGGCTCAACCTTTTTCAGGAAAATATGCAAGTGTTGCTCTATTTTAATTGTTAAGGTCTTTATTGTAAATAGCCACGTCGAGTAATGACATCATAATAAGAAAATGCCCGGCGCATGCAGCTTAAACGGGTTTTGTCGACGGAAGAAAAACTGACAGATTATTATTGTGAATCGGTCATTTTGTCTATTCTGCCGTCATTATGCTACGCGTGCTGAGGGCCTAAACAAAATCCCTTTTCTGTAAGCGTTAACGCCAATGTAAATGTCAAATTGTATGGAGTGCAGACCACGTAGGAGATGGCGGGACTAGCTGGATAGCTTCCGTCAAAGCTGGAAGGAGGACGCATGGGCTCGCGTACGATGAAGAGGGAGTGGGACAGAGTAGGCTAGTAAAAAAAAACATGGAGTTGACATTCGCTTTGAAGATGTCACGTGTCTGCTGCTAAATTGGTAGACAAAGTCATTATTCCTCAGGCGGAAAGGAACGTCGAAGTGAGTGTGACGTCAGTCATCGCTACCGCCTTATTAAAAATAGGAAGTGTGTAGAGTGCCGCTAGAATATTTGCGGCATACTAGTGGCGCTGCTTCGGCCCGGCTAAAGTGCCGTCAGCATTGCATTGTCACTGTCACTTGTTATTTTGTTTTCATCTAGCTATAGATGAAAACAAACTTAAGTGCCATAATCCCTTGGCTTAGCAAATGAAAATGGCTGAAAGAAGTTAGAACTGTGTCCACACAACGCCATGGTCTGTTTAGGCACAAGATAATGTAATGTTTTGGGAATGTGGTGTTGGATCTAACCTCAACAATCAAATAAAATAACAGGTGACGTGACAGTGACAATGACAGTGCAATCCTTACGGCACTTTAGCCGGGCCGAGGCGGTGTTAATAAAATGTCCGTAGCGGCACTTTATTCAATAGGGATAAAGTGCTGCTAGTGGCACTCTATACACTGCCATTACATTTTAAAATATTAATAAAAATGAAAAAATAACATTAAATAATATAAAAATATAGTGGTCCATCGGCATCAGCAACAGGGTCCAAGCTGCCGGTGGTCAGGGCTCTAGAGAGAGAGGAACCTCCTCACTACGCGTGCCGTGTCTAGGAGTACTGCTTTCTGAATCAAGCCCTTGACCCAATGAGAGCCTCCTGAGGTAGTCGAGGCTCTCCGCTATCAGGCCATTAACTGTTACGATTATAGGCACAATGATTGCAGAGTCCACGTACCACATGTCGACAACCTCGTGTGCTAATTCAAGACAATTATTTTATTTATTTATTTATTCAAACTTTTCGCACACAAAAAAAAAAGGTACAAAGGCGGACTTAATGCCTTAGGCATTCTCTACCAGTCAACCAAGAGTGGTGGTTTTAAGCTATTGCATAGCTTCTATCGCGGGCCTTGAGCGTGGAGACCTAATCCAGAGATTCCGTAACGAAAATACCTAAACCTAAGGAGAGTGTTTTGTATTGAAAATTATGTTTAACTGCTTGACAACAAAGTTCAAATTTACTTAGACAAATGATCTATCGAGAGTGTTGTATTGAAAATTATGTTTAACTGTTTGACAACAAAGTTCAAATTTACTTAGACGAATGATCCTTGACTATTAATAGTTAAATTAAAACCTTTTTATTAGTTTGATGTTCCCATTACGTTGTGTCAAGTTTTAAAAACTATAAATGTGAATAACAGTTCCTGTCAATGTCACCATTGCTATTTCTTATATTCGGGTTAATATTTTACAATTGCATAAGTTGATAAAAAATGCTATGCAATAGCTTTACCGCGGCAGTCCCCGAGTGCCACACTTTTTTTTTATTATTAATCTTTTTACAGAATGAGCCAGCAGAACTCCAGGGGGACCCTGGTCTCGAGTGGACTCCGTTCGACTTCAGCAAGTTTGATCAGTTTGTCGACAATAATCAAGACTCTTCTCCAGACCACAACCGAATCAAAAGGAGAGCTCGAGTTAGTACACATTTTGTTCTCGTTTTTAGGGTTCCATACCAAAATGGTAAAAAGGAACCCATATTGACTTAGTCTGTCTGTCCGTCCGTCTGTCTGTCACAGCTGGATATTTCAAGAACGTTATCAACTTGAAATTTGGAATAGTTTTAGATGACGTTTGCCCAACTATTTTGCAATTATGAAAGAAATAAAAATATATAGGTATTTTGATTTGCAACGGGGACTGAACGGGGGTCTTAAAAATTCAAAGTGGGGATACTAGGGCCTGTCATATGAAAGAGCGCTATTTGCACATTCTCAAACATTTTTCTTTTTGTTTTTAGTCCGCATTGTTTTAGACTTTTGACGAAAAATGTTAAAAACATACCGTTCCCTCCCTTATCTCCGAAGTTTGCATAGAGAAAAATCTGAAATTATTCTATATGATAAAAGTTTATGTTAAGATTACAGGAAAAATAAAACGATGTCTCTAAACAGCACACTTTTTCAAAATCAACAAAAATATATTAGTTCCACTATCGCCCAAGAGATGGCGCTGACCTAAAACTACAATATTCTACACCGCAGTGTTAAAATTCTCTGACTATATTTAAATATATGATGTTACGGAACCCTGGGTGCGCGAGTCTGACTCGCTCTTAACCGGTTTTTTGCTTTAGAAACACACAGTAACATGGGTAGGTATGAGAGATGGATAAAACGCTCAACAAAGCTTATCAAAACTCTGGCCACACTGAGGCGAATCGCGCGCGGATGCGAGACACGACTCCGCGCGTCGATTATTAACTCGATGAGCCCGTATTTTAACGCTTTTATCTACATAATAAGCGTTGCTAAAAGTAATAAATACATGGGCGTCCACCGAGGTGGACACACACTTATGAAAAACTGGCTCAACTATGGGAACTTACTTAGTTCAACTGGCGGTGGACGTCTGCTTAGTCCGTAGTCAAAAGACAAAAATGCTGGCTTTCGCTTGGATATAATAGGAACACATCTCGCAGACCTATTCTATAAAAAAAACTTGTCGTGTAAACTTAGATAAATTTACTTAGCTTAAAGCATCAGATGCAATGACAGCTGCCTAAATCCAAGTTTTCATATACTGGAATAGCCAATAGTCAATTTACGCCCTTACGTTCGAGCTCATTTTTGCGGTCCTAAACCAATAAGGCGTTAATTTTAACAGTACCTACGCCATTTTAGATTTTAATTATGATTCCAATCTTCTTTTATTCTAGCCCAAGAATTTGCGAGTATTCTGGTTTTTTAAACGTTTCACATTGGGATACGCGGGTGCTTCTATAAAAGATTCTAAAGTTACCTTTTTTGCCATGTTCATCAAAAAATTGTTCATCATCTACTAAACCTAAGTGTTCAGTGATATATAACCAAAAATAAAAGTGTGTTAGTGTGTAAAAAAGAGAAAAAATCCCACATTATTTGACGCCTGAACTGACAAGACTATTTTTTGCCGCAGAACGTGAGAAAATTTAACACCCTACTCGGCCCACAACTTCGAGAACGGCCCCACCACTACACGTACCCAGAGCCCGTGAAAGACAGGGTCCTAGAGTTCTCAACATCGACGAGAAGACCTGGAATCTTACCTGATCAAATGAACCCAGGAGTCATATTCAGAGTAAGAATGTCAGATGCCATCCTGCGGATTAAGCAGAGAATGTATGAGGATCCCGAAAGGCATATTGAAGCTGATATTATCTACACTAACTTGATTAAAAAGGTTGTAATGGATGAGATTACGAAGTTCCACAATCTTCTGTTGATGTACAAGACTGATAAAAGCATAAAGGAACATTTAGGAGAATGTGGGGGACGGATCTACAAATTCATTAGCTATATGACGATTAAAGTGCATATCTACTGCTTGTTTGACGCTCTATGGATCGATGGGAACCCTTACGTCATTGGTGATGAGTATTCGGTGACGCCTGTAGAAGTGCCGCCTATGCTGCAGTGCGATGCAGCAGAGTGCAACTCTATAGTGTTTGTGGATTCTATTACGGAGCCTAAAGATTTAGAGGAGTAAGGCTATGGTTCAATAAAATTCTGTGGTGAATTTGATTGTTTGATTTGTTTTTTTTTCCTATACCTACACTCCTGTAATGACTCTTATACATATTATACTAGCGGCTTCGCACGGAGCACGCACTAATAATACCTACCTGCCTGGCTACCTCCAAAACATACCTACCTTACCTACTCTGCCTACCGTACCTACCCTGCCTACCTTACCTACCCTGTCTACCCTACCTACCCTGCCTACACCTACCTACAACTACCTACACCTACCTACACCTACCTACACCTACCTACACCTACCTACACCTACCTACACCTACCTACACCTACCTACACCTACCTACACCTACCTACACCTACCTATACCTACCTACCTATCTACCTACACCTACCTATCTACCTACACCTATCTACTTACCCTACCTATACCTACCTACCTATCTACCTACACCTACCTATCTACCTACACCTATCTACTTACCCTACCTACATACCTATCGCTACCTACCTACCTAACCTACCTACCTACCAAACTACCCCACCTAACTACCTACCTACATACTTACCTACCTACCTACCTTACGGTCTACATACATACCGACTTACATACCTACCTACCTACCCTACTTACACCTACCTGAGAATAAGGCACACAACAAAAAAAGATATCTAACCAAACCACCCATCCCAACCCCCAACCCATCCCATCCCATCTCTATCTATCTATCTATCTATCTATCTATCTTTTTTTGTTGGGTGCAGCCGTTCTCGAGTTTTGCGCTTAGCAACACATTTAGCGATTAATTTTTATTATATACCTAGATAGATAAATGCGAAGCTAACTATGCCTGTCAGTCTGTCTGTCTGTTACCTTTCACGCCTAAACCGCTGAACCAATCATTTTGAAAGACATAGGCCTAGGATAGCCTACTGCCATAGACTACTTTTCATCCTGGATATTTCAAATGAAAAAGTACAAAATGCGGATAACAGCAATTTTTTGTATTCGCTACTTATTTATTCAAGTAACAAGACTCATACACAAATATTTAATACATTACACACACAACAGACAATACATGAACATAACATTACAATATGAAACTCGAAATCTCCCTCTCCCTTTCTGCTGCCTCCTTCTGTGACATGACATTTTCGCAGAAGGAGATCACCACGACCCTCGACGCTGTGCCGCAGACTATAGAACAACTCACAGCTGACAGTGACAGGTCGCTTCCCATTTCCAAAACGAGGGCAGGGTGTGGCTCTTCCCAAGCTGCACACTCTGCAAGCGTATGCCACGCCGTGTCCTCCCAACAGTGAACGCACTGATGACACCGAGCGTCTGGCTCCCTGTCTATGCGACGCTGGTACGGGAAGGACCACCAAGAATTCATATCTGACCAGTTTGAAAACAGAGTCGCGTGAACACGAAGACCACATCTGTTACTGCCCCGGTTGTATAGCCGCCGAGCGCCGCAAGCGAGAATAGTCCTTACGCTGGTTGGTTATGAACTTCTTTGATGGCACCTGAAGCAACTGTGCCCCGAGAGCACCTGCGTCGCTCTAAATGACAGGGCGCCCTGCCTCACCCCGAAACATGACCTAATTGTCACAGAATCTGCCTAACCTTTTCCCAACTATCTTGGGGTTGGCTTCCAGTCTAACCGGATGCAGCTGAATACCGTATTTTACATGGAGCGATTGCTTATCCAACCTCCACAACCCAGTAACTGGGTAAAACGATACCCCTTGGTTAGACTGGTGTCAGACTTTCGGTCTTCTGACGACTCGTAACGACTGTCAAAGATCCACGAATGACAGCCGGGACCAACGGCTTAACGTACTTTCCGAGGCACGGAGGAGTTTCGGTATGTTAAGATGGTCACCCATTCACAGACCAACCCCGGCAAGCGTAGCTTAACCTGATTGATCGAACCGTGCGGCTGTTATTACTTAGCCACGAGCTCCTCAGTACACCATACCTAAGTACCATCGACTCGAAAAGACAAAGAAAGAATGTCACAGTATAAAGATGACCACAGTAGGTACAATGTTTAATTTCAGAGACGCCGGGGTCGCGGCGGCAAACGACGTAATCGCCAACGATCTACCACCAGTCAACCTGAAGATGACGTAAGGAATGAATTTGTTTTCTAGATCTATTTTATTTATATCACTAGCTGCTGCCAGCGGCTTCGCCCGCGTGGGTTCTTTTCTGTACTATAATATGTATGTATTATACACATAAACCTTCCTCTTGAATCACTCTATCTATTTAAAAAAACCGCATCAAAATCCGTTGCGTAGTTTTAAAGATCTAAGCATTCATATGGACAGACAGCGGGAAGCGACTTTGTTTTATCTATCTGCATTTTTTATAGATACTCTCTGGACCCAATAAGCTAATTCATTAAGCCAGTAAAATGTAATTTTTTGGCAAAACGGCTTGAGGATAATCCAATGCATTGGACTATTTATATGTACACGAGGTTATTATTGAATTGGCTCATAGTGGATTGTCTCGGGGGTTGGCCTCGTCTAAATGGTCCTTTTATTATGTACTAGCGCAGCGTCACTTATTTTTAAATGTCTCAGCATTATGCTAAGATAGGAGCCTTTAGGCCTCGCACAGGACTTTCTGTTTTTATTTTCATTTCACTTTGTTTTTTTTTAATGTTTCTATGAGAGCGTTTAGTTTAGTCTGTGATCACTTGATCCACAAAAAAAAAACTTTTTCTTTCATTCTTTTATTTAACCAGGATTTAAAACAGAAATCTTAATATTTTGACAGCGCCGCGTCCCTGGTGTGCAAACTATAAAAATTATAATTAATTTCATTCATTTATCATTATTTTATGATTTCCAGTCGAAGAATGGGACCACCACAGAGGTCCCAATTTCTCGAAGGGGTAAAGACAAAGGACGAAACAGGGACAAGAAAAAAACTGGTACTTCTGATATCTATGATCCTGGCCTGAGGGTAAAGTATACCATTATTTGATAATCTAAATAAAAAAAATATTGGCATAAAGTGGGGTTAAAAAAAATGTGAAACTCTGACTCCAGAGGTGTACATACATATATTTCAGGCTGACTTCTTCCAGTAAGGTTGAAATTTTGCGAGATTTATGCCTATCTGCCTATCCAATCCAACTATGCATGTTGGTGTCAGCTTCCAGTCTAACCGGATGCAACTGAATACCAGTATTTTACATGGAGCGTTTGCCTAAAAGTCACCCAAAGGGCAATGGAGAGGGCTATGCTTGGAGTTTCCCTACGTAATCAAATTAGGAATGAAGAGATCCGCAACAGAACCAAGGTAACCGACATAGCTCGAGGAATTGCCAGACTTAAGTGGCAATGGGCAGAGTACATTACTCACAGAACGAATGGTTCTGGAGTGGCGACCGCGTACCGGAAGACGTAGCGTTGGAAGGCCTCCCACAAGATGGACCGATGACCTTGTAAAAGCCGCAGGAATCCGCTGGATGCGGGAGGCACGGAATCAGTCGAAGTGGCGGTGTTTGGAGGAGGCCTATGTCCAACAATGAACGTCTTTCGGCTGAAATGCTGACTGCCTATCTGAGCTCCACAACCCAGATAATAGATAACACGTTACGCCTTGCTTTGGAAGGTTTCCATTTCTCCTTTATTTAAAATGCATTTCTCTGACGGACATCGTACAGCCTGATCCGCTGGGTGTGGAAGCACGTGTTACCCCACGACATACAATAGACCGAGTGATTCCATGCATTGTGGTAACCATGCTTGTTTGCCATTGAATGAATGAATGAATGAATGAAATGCACCGATCCCAGCGTGGTTTAACTAGACTCGATAAATCGAATGAACCCCAAGATTTGCACTAGCCCATGAAGCCTCATGTTTCATGGGACTACAAAAGCCATTGCATATCAGGGAGTAGATCGGGTGGCGCGGTAATGGTAAGAAAGACGTGCCCTTAGGATAGGGAAGGATTTGCGAGCCGTACCGGATATGCATCCTAGAGAAGGCATTGGAATAGTGGAAAGACAGGTGTTGTTAATCATTGGATGGGCATTTTTTTACGACCTCGCTGTTATTTTGTTTTCCATTGTAATCATAAAATGCGTAACTTCCAGGATTGGGAGTCAGGATACATCGAGATGCCTAAGGACCTGTATCAAGCTCATTTAAGACCTGGAGTCATCTTCAGGATCCATATGTCTGAAGCCGTCCTCAAGATGCAGTACCGAAAGTAGGCAGACTAACATAGAGGAAATTAGAAATTGACTGCGTCATTGTTCTAGTGGTTGCAAGCGCTACTGCTGAGCGTGAGGTCTTGGATTCGATTCCCGGGACGGGCAAAGTGTTATTAGGTTTTGCCATCTGGAATTTCTCAGTAGCAACTCGGAGTTTGAATTTGTGCTTGGTTAATATTACATTACAGGGGACTTAAACGTAACTGGCGAAATACGGGTGTATCTACTAAGTTTAAGTACAGTACGACACAACTTAGATGTAGCATAGATTTGAAAATTTTCATTCGCACATTTCAATTTTACGAATGTATTCGGCTATAAGAGTTTACAAGTTATTGCGTTTTCGAAAGATCATTTTCACCTAAAGCAGTAATAAAGATTGGTGATTTTGAAGGCGCACTCAGTTCGGATGGTGATCGGTTTTACGAATTTTGCCGATGCTACATCTAAGTTGAGTCGTACTGTACCTACACCTCTGCCTATCCCTACGAGGAATACAGGCATGATTTTATGTTTTATAAATAAAATAAGTATCACAACAGTGATAACCTAGTGATGTGACCGTCGAACTTGTCTCGAGTTCGAACCCAAGGCACGCACCTCTGACTTTTCGGATTCATGTGCGTATTGTATAATTATCACATGCTTCAAAGACGATGAAGGAAATCATCGTGAGGAAACCGGCATGCCTGAGAGATATTTCTCGACGGTATATGAAGCTACGTTAGAAGCCCATGGGCGGCTTTTAAACTCTGACACAATTAACAAAACATACGAAATAAAAACAAGCGAGTCTTATAGTTGTCGCATATATGATGTGTAAGATCTGATATCTCACCTTGGTAATAAGCAACAACATTAAAGGGGCTGGGCCTCGTCAAGGTCGTTTCTGACGGCCAACTCTAACACCGCGCGCGCTCATTAGTCAAATCAAATAGCGCCCTTTTCCCCAGCTTCCTGTGACACACTTCCGTCCCTTCTTCTTGGAATCACTCCCACAGATCTGATTATGTGGATTTTTTTATATTATTTCGATTGCAGGAAAGCGATAGGAAACATGATACACAAAAATACACGACGTGTTGCCACGACAAAGAGCCGAACGCAAAGATCCGAGAGACTTTGCGTTCGGCTCTTGTCGTGGCAACACATCGTGCCCGGGTTCACAAAAAGTCAATCGTCATCCTGAGCATGCCTCGTTCAGAGGTGAAACACGTGTCGATTTCTTACAATGTTCTTTATAACTCTTTAAGAACAGTTATGAGGATTAGGTTACTAAATATACGTCGTCGTATTGTATTTTATTTGTAATGGATTTCCGCAAAGTCAATTAACTTTCTTAAAGATGATACATATAATAAAAAAACGACTTCACCTCAGTTTGACGAAAGCTTTAATGTTGCAGTTACGGTGAAGATAAAGATGAATCGGTAATAGAAGCCGATGTGGAGTACCTTCGTTTAACAAGGAAAGTAATCAACGACGAGATCACCAAGTTTGAGGACTTGCAGTGGCTGATTGGGTGGTTCCATAACCGATCCGATCTTATACAGGAGCATATGTGTAATACTAGATATTATTCCGTTGGTGAGTTAAAACCATTGTATTCATTACTTCATTAAAAAAAAGCGCCCAAATGCGAAGGACTCGCCCATGAAGGGTTCCGTAGCAGCAAGTAACATAATATAAAAGTTTTTGTAGTTCGTTAAAGGTATTGCGGTTTACGATTTATGACGTATTAAAAAAAAAACTACTTACTAGATCACGTTCAAACCAATTTTCGGTGGAAGTTTACGTGGTAATGTACATCATATATTTTTTTTAGTTTTATCATTCTCTTATGAAGTTACAGGGACATACATTTTACCACTTTGGAAATGTCTCTCGCGCAAACTATTCAGTTTAGAAAAAAATGATCTTAGAAACTTATCCATAGATACCCCACACGTCATGGGTTTGATGAAAATAAGTTTTGGAAAAAAGTGGCTCTGACATACGGACGGACAAACAGACATGACGAATCTATAAGAGTTCCGTTTTTTGCCATTTGGCTACGGAACCCTAAAAAGCCAGGTGCGTGTCGGACCACGCACAAAGAAGAATTTCGTAGTTGGAATGAATTTATCCCAATAACAAAGTAACTTTGTAGTTAATAAAAAACATGTTTTCCCATACATCGATATACGTCACGGTCAATTATCGAAATGCAAATGTGAGTTTGTAATCGAAAAAAATAAAAAATGTGTGATCTTTCTTTCTCTTTTTCGTGTGGTTAGTGACTAACCTGGTGTCAGAGTTTTAAAGCCGCCCATGGTCTTGGCTTCACATACCGTCGAGAAATATCTCTCAGACATGCCGGTTTGCTCACGATGTTTTCCTTCACCGTTTTTGAAGCAAGTGATAATTGCACGCACATGAATCTAAAAATTCAGAGGTGCGTGCCTTGGGTTCGAACTCAAGACCTATGACTTGGCAGTCTGACGATCACACCACTAAGCTATCACTAAAAATGTGATGAAATTACAAATTAAACCTTTCGAACTTTTTCCTTTACTTGTACTGTGAGTCCTTGCTAAAACAAATTTAATGATTCTAGGTCAAGGGGTAGTACCCTGTAGGTTCTGATTTATTTGCCACTATATGGCGATGTATGGGAAAACATGTTCTTCAGCTACAATATTTAAGTTTTTGGGATAAATTTATCCCAACTTTTTTTTTTTTTTTTTTTTTGGGTGGGAAATCATCCAATGACTTCTCCCGCTCTGGGCGGAGCGGAAGGGCGTGTCAGACTTTTACTGACTAAAACCCACCCGTGTTCCTTCCCTTGCCATGCCAGGGGCCACGGTTTCCCCTTGGGACTACCCGCAACCCCGGCAGGCATCGGCCCTAACGGACCCCGTCAGTTTTGCTGACATCTCTTTGAGGCGCGCGTGGAACACGACGCGCCGTCGACCCGGGCCTGGTCCTTATCGGACGGCGAGCTGCCCTCTGCTCTCCGTCCGCAGGCCCGCGCCTACGGTGGCCGGAAATCGGCTATCAATTCCCGACGCCCGGGAAGTCTCCTACGGCGGCGGCGGCTAGGGCTGGTAGGGCGCGGCCTCTGCCACTCCCTCGCGCGCTCCGCCTCCTCCTTCGCGAGCATTACTGCTTCGCAGAAGGAGGTGACGGCTTGCCATGCCCTCTCGCTCCGCACCATGGCCTGGACCAGGGCCGGACGCGAGAGGTCACTGCCGCCGATCGCCTCCACGAGGACACGGCGGTGGTCCACCCAAGCCGGGCAAACCTCCACCGTATGCTCCACCGTGTCCTCCGGACGATCCACACAATGGTGACACCCGGGCGTTTCCTCCCGCCTTATGCGAAACAGGTACCTCCCGAAACAACCGTGTCCGGTGAGGACCTGCGTCAGGCGGAAGGTGAGGACGCCGTGGCGCCTCTCAAGCCACTCCTCAAAGAGGGGACTTATCGCCGTAATTGTGGCGTGCCCAAATCTGGGTTGCGACAATCGCACACTCCAAGCCGCCATGAGATCCCGCCGGAGCTCTGTCCGCTGTACCGTGATTTCTCGCGGCAGCGGAGTTACACCCCGGCGCTTCATCTCCTCGCGCCACTCCCAAATGTGGGCGAGGACCTTCGCCTCCAGATCCCATGGCGGCGTTCCGGCAAGGAGGCTCGCCGCCTCGCCGGAGACCGTACGGTATCCCCGGACCATCCGGATAGCCATGACCCTTTGGGCTGCATGCAACCGGCGGGCTGGGCGCAACCTTAAGGTTCGCGCCCACACCGGTGCCCCGTAAAGGGCCATGGACCGCACGACCCCCGCGTAGAGCCTCCGGCAGGAGGCGTTTGGACCCCCTAGATTGGGCAGAAGCCGCTTCAAGGCAGCCCCGGCCCGCTCCAGTTTGGGAGCCAAACGTCGGAAATGCTCCACGAAGTTCCACCGGCTGTCGAGGACGAGTCCCAGGTACTTCATCGTCACCTCGACGCCGATGTGAACCCCTCCTACCGTTACTTGGGAACCCGACGGTGGCGCGTTCCGAGGGCCATGAAAGCACATGACCTCGGACTTGTGCAGGGCCACCTCGAGTCCCAATTGCCGGATCCTGTCGACGATCGTCGCAACCCCGCGTGTCGCCAGTTCGGCCGCCGCCTCGTGCGACCTCCCCTGCGCCAGGACCAGCGTGTCGTCAGCGTAGCACACTACGCTGACACCACTAGGGAGGTCGGCGCGCAGCACCCAGTCGTATCCGATGTCCCACAGATGCGGCCCCAGGACCGATCCCTGTGGGACACCGCACGACATCTCTCGCCGGTTCCATTCTCCCTGGTGACCGGGGTAGATGACGGCCCTGTCCGTCAAATACGCCTCGACCAACCGACAGAGGTAGGTCGGCATCCGGTGATACCGGAGTGCCTCCCTGATGCAACTCCAGGGTAGGGTGTTGAAGGCGTTGGCGATGTCTAGAGACACCGCCAAGACGACCCCACCCCGGGCCACAGCATCCCCCGTCGTGAGGGCTCGCACGCGCATGATGGCGTCCACCGTAGAGCGCCCTCGGCGGAAGCCGAACTGGCTATCCGCCAAATCCGGCCCCAAAATTTATCCCAACTACGGAACCTTTCATTGTGCGTGGTCCGATACGCACTAGGCCGATATTTTTAAGTGAAATTCTTAAGCGGCGTTGAGCACTTTTTTTGGGATGGGTAAAAAATGGTAAACTCACGTGATCTGATCGAAAGTTCGTAAGACGTTCAAGTTTTTGTTGACAGCGCACTCTGTTTTATTTTTTTGGAACTTTTTCAATGGAGCTATAGCTTTCGTTCTTGTACTGACAGCAAGCCAAATAAATCCGCCGCTCGCTCGATCGCACCGCTTGTCTGTGGTAACATTTTGGCCTTAAGCTAGCCTAAGGTAGTACGGAGTTACAACAGAATGCGAGGCCAGCTTATTTTGTTAACACTAACGTGCGGCCAGTGTACCTACGTGATATTTTGGGAAAAATTGTGGTATCTCTTCCACAAACGCCATTTATGAAGAAATGAGGTACCTAATTGAGATCGTGACCTGCCCCCCAATTACGCAATGCACGATCAATTTTAAATTGAAACCAATTGAAAAAGATTGCCAGTCCATTGCTTCATAAGTTCGACAAAAATAATCTGCTCAATTTTTTTTGTCGAACTTGTGAAGCAATGGACTGGCAATCTTTTTCAATTGGTTTCAATTTAAAATTGAAAATGCATTACGTAATTAGGGTGCTGATATTGAACACTTTTTAAATATGTTTAATGATTTTATTTCTGTAAGTAGGTTTGTACAAAGACTTTTACATCTCAATCATATTTTAAATAAAAAAAAAAAAAAAAAAAAAAAAATTGTGTTTTAACTCAGGCAAAATATCCAAAAAACGCCTGCGACTTCGCCCGCGTGATAAATTAATAAATTATAACTTACTATATTATGCATGTATAACATATAAACCTTCCTCTTGAATCACTCTATCCATTTAAAAAAACCGCATCAAAGTCCGTTGCGTAGTTTAAAAGATCTAAGCATACATAGGGACAGACAGCGGGAAGCGACTTTGTTTTATAATAATTATGTAGTGATGTAGTGATAGTGATAGACTGCTAACATCATAACCCTTCCTTTTGGTTTTGCCGTAGTTGGGTAAAAAAAACCTAGATGAGATCGACTTTTCCTATCCGAATACTCTGAGAAGTAAGGCCAAAACAAGCTCAGAGGTTACCGTCTCAGTCCAGAAATAATCTTGGTTAGATCATGTGAGGACTGAGGACCATGTAGATTGATGTCTGCAACCGCACAGATTTGAGTGGACCTGTCTGTCAATGCTAGTATTGACGGTAACATGCAGCTGAACTCAGAACATAAGCAGCTTAACGTAACGTTCAAGTTCCCTCTGTCATTTTTCAACTTGTTCTCTTTCAGGAACTCCCCCAACGATGTTCACCCACACAGAAGAATACATGAAACGTATGTGCTTATTCGATAGCGTGTACATCGACCATATTCCTTACGTCGTTGGTGAAGACAGCTCGATAATGGCAGCGGTTGCGCCACCCGTACTGCATTGTGATGCTGCTACCTGCACCTCCGTGCCGTTCATAGACAGGTAACAGAATCATATAGCTCTGTCAAGAGATCCGCTGGAGAACCAAGGTAACCGACACAGCCCGAAGAATTGCCAAACTTTAGTGGCCGTGGCCAGGGCACATTACTTGTAGAACAGATGGCTGATGAGGCCGAAAGGTTCGAAGGCGTAGCGACGGAAGGGCTCACACAAGGTAGACCAAGACCGCTGGATGCAAGAACCACAGAACTGGTTGATATGGCGATGCCTGGAGGAGGCGTATTTTCAGCAGAGGACGTCGCTTTGGTTTGGCCAGAGCTTTCATCATCATCACTTCAGCCGAAAGTGATGATGATGAAAGCTCTGGCCAAACTAAAGCGAATCGCCGATTTTGGTAACCACGGTGGATGACGATTGACTTGTTGCGAATACGACATGTTGCCACGCCGAGAGCCGGACGCTGAGTCACGCCGTATTCGGGTTCGCGACAAGTCAATCGTCATCCTGAGGATGCCTTGTTCAGAGTTGAAACACGTGTCGGTTTCTTACAGGGTTTTTTATGACTCTTTAGGATTAGTTAAGGGGAATAGGTTACCAAATATATCTATCGTCTATTACATTTTTTAGAGTCATTTAGTACAGTCACATGTGGACGATTAGCACTTACTAGCTACCAAAACTAATAATTTCCTTTTCCCCCACAGCGTTATGTTCGACGAGCGCCTTTCACGTACGAACGTGCGCACTCTCACACGTTGTCAAGCCTCGTGTCGTTCGCACTGTCGCAACGACCCAGACTGTCTCAAGCGCTGCTCCGACAGATGTCTGCGTTCTGACTAAAGCTATAGTTTTATAAGAAAGCGGTGAACGGTCACAATGATGGCTGTCAAATACAGACACCTTAATGGGGTTATTCCGTTTATCCACCCCAAAAAATCCACCCTAAGGTGGATACTCGGAAATGTATGTCCGAAAATTCACCCTATGCCTAGTTGGATAAACGGAATTTATAGGCTTAGGGTGGATTGTCGAACATACATTTCCGAGTATCCACACTAGGGTGGATTTTAAAGGGTTGTAATTTCAATTCAATTTACTTATTTATTTTTTATTCACAAACAACTTACATTGTGTTTGAAATCATCTATATGATAAAAAGAAAGATAAACGGAATAACCCCCTTAGGCTGCCTGTCCACTGGAGCGGAGAGGAGAGGAGAGGAGCGGAGATGTGTCAATATTAACCAATAGAATCAGAACTCCGCTCCCGAGCTGCGATTCTATTGGTTAATTTTGGCACATCTCCGCTCCTCTCCTCTCCTCTCCGCTCCAGTAGACAGGCAGCCTTAATGTCAAATACTGGTGAATATTACAGATTTTTATGACGGCTGTCATAGGACGAAACCGCTTTTCTAGGTAACTGTAGTTAATGTACAACCACACAAGGATCTTTTAGCGCGAAGCCAATATAAAGAAAGAAAGAAAATACATTTATTTAAAACAGACTAAAAGGCACAATATCGGAACTAACGACGACGCCATTTTGTTTTTTGTTTTTTCAATACAATTTCACAATGTTTACAACCCCCCACCCCCCCGTGTCAAAGGATCCTTGTGGCTTTTTAGCTGCTTTTAATAATATATGTATTGAAGAGAATGGACGGTGTTTCATTTCGCTCTTAACCTCATAATGGCCTAGGAAAATAAAACAAATTAATGGCAAATCTGCTAAAAAATCCTATCTAAAGAAACTTAGCGATGGTGTAGTGCGCACTGCGCTAAGATATATTGACTCAAGCTGCGTTACTTCGACAGATGTCTGCGTTCCGAGTACCTGGTAAAGGCCCAACTGTCGCTTTTAAGTGACATAAGGGCTGACACGAGCGTCAAGCCCCACTGACGCAAAATGGCGACGGTAACCCACGCGCGACTTAAATCTCTGTTTTACTGTTAAATAAGGGCTAAATAGTCTGTTGGCACTAAAACTATCGAACTGAACTGACGGATATACAGAATGGAAGGGTAAACACCGTTGTCACTCAAACTATGGGTAGTCGGCTTAAATATAAACATAAAAAACCGAGTAAAAAAAAATTACGTTATTTTCTTTAACAAATATTAAAAAGGTTATTGTTCGACACCGTCCGCAAATTCATGGATATGCGCCCGCCCGAGTGACGTAATCGATCGCCGCCCGTCCTACCTACCTACACAACACACGAATAAATACAATACAACCTTTTCCTGGCTTAAGACAGGCAAAAATACCTACCTTAGGAATTGCGTGACGATTCTAAATGTACATCTTTAAAAAAAAAAGTTGTGATTTTCCATTGAATTTATGTTCTATAAACGAAACCAAACCACTGGTTTGAAGGATAACGGTGTTTACCTTAACACCCTGTATAAAACTAAAATTATCTTCGTTTCGATATTTTTAACTTCTACTATACCTACGACTTCTGTGACAGAAGTTGTAAGGGTTGTACGCCACCGTCACTGAGACTTCACCGAGAACTATATGACAGCGCCGAACATTCATAAGTCCATTTACTATGGCCGCGTCTCCAGCTCCACCGCACGTCTGTTACTAGACCGCCGCTCACTGGCTGAAAATCACGTTTCGAAGACTTCGAAGAGTCCATAGTACATCAGCTCAAATTCACTCCTTATCTCGCTCGCACTATACTGCTCGCGAACTGAGTGGCGGGGAGAAAGCTCCAAGGCGTCAATAGTTCAGGTAATTTATTTTTACAGCGTAAGGCTGCCTGTCAACCGGAGCGGAGAGGAGAGGAGAGGAGCGGAGATGTGTCAATATTAACCAATAGAATCAAAACTCCGCTCCAGAGGCGCGATTCTATTGGTTAATTTTGGCACATCTCCGCTCCTCTCCTCTCCTCTCCGCTCCAGTGGACAGGCAGCCTAAACAATGGTATTAAAAAAAACACAAAGGTACTTAGTATCTGCTTTATAGTAAGTTCAGTTATTAAGCAAAGTTTCATGACATTAGAAGTATATTTTAAATACCAGCGGTTAATTGTTAAGAAAGAAAATAATAAAAAATTTAAAAAAATCCTTATCTCCAGTATGCCTATAAAGACTTTAAATTTTATTTAATAACAGGCATAAAAAAAAATTAACCCCGGTACAAACTTTTGCCCATTTCACTTTCCTACTCCATCACCAGACTCTGTTCACCATCTATCCACAACCTATTCATTGAGACCATTCCAATTATCATACACAAGATACACTGCAAATTCCAGGTGATGCCATAGGGGTACCCAGGGCGGGCAGGGGAGGGCAGCTGCCCCCCCCCCCCTGGATTTTGTATGCGTAAGTCCTGTTGTCGATAAAAGTTAAATTACAGTCACGTTAAGACTTCCTTTACAATTACAATATATTAATATGCATTAATTTTAGAATAAAACCGCGCTGCGCGGCTTTGCTTTTGTACACTATTATGCATAATCGACTTTAAAAAGGAGGACGTTCTATGTCCGGCTGTTTCTTTTTTACTATGGTAACGGTATTTTCGTCACTGGTGGGCCAATTTTGAAAATTAGATTTTCACATTAAAAAAAATATATTCTGTCCACATTTAACCAAAATGTCGATGAACATACATATTTGAAAAAAATCATACAGAGTATTAAAGTCTGTTAAAAATACACGAACGCAGCAGCAATATCAAACTACGTAAAACATGTGGGGGGAAATTTCTTATTAGAAACGATTTTCTTAAATCATAGCTAAGAACACTCTCGATCAAGTCACCTTTCAACAAACAAAAAACAAAAACACAATCGGTTCAGCCGTTTGGGAGATACGATGGCACAGACAGATACACACGTTAAACTTATAACACCCCTCTTTTTCCGTTGGGGTACAAAATAACAGCGGTTTTGCTTTTCTTAATATCTCAAAAGCATTACCTAGTGGGCGCACCATTAAACCTTTTTTTAGTAATTTTTAGGGTTCCGTACCCGAAGGGTGACAAACGGAACCCTATTCATAAGCCTCCGCTGTCCGTCTGTCTGTCAGCGAGCTCTATCTCATGAACCGTAATAGGTAGGCAGTTGAAAATTTCACAGATTATGCATTTCTATTGCCGCAAGAGCAAAAAATAATAAAATTAAAAATTAAAGGGGGGCCACCATACAATAAAATTAAATTTTGAAAAAAATAATATCTGACCCTAGCATGTGGGGTATCATTGTCTAGAGCTCATTGAGTAGATAACAAATATAATTTTTATGTTTTTATCTTCAAAAATTATGAATTAGGGGGCCGTAGAAGTTGTCAGTTTTAGACCATTTTTGTACTTTTTGTACGAGCTCTATCTCAACAACTAAACAAGTTAGGAATTTAAAACTCCTGTATATCATGTACCATACTGTTTATAATCAACAAATACTAAAAACGCCGATTCAGAAGGTATTTTATTTAAAAATGGGCGATTTTCTGCAATATAAAATAATAATTTTGTAATTTATACTTTTATTATGCAATACAAATTCCACAGATAACTATTTACTAGTCGGAGTAATGACATGGAATTAGTAAGTATTATCATGGCAGCATGTACTATACATGGAATTTTAATTTTTTCAAATTCATATTTGAATCATCCAAAAAGGTCTAGGTCAAGGTTTTGAGTTTAAGAACTTTATCGACTTTTTCCAAAGGATCCCTAGACGGTGTTGATGTGTGTACCTCATGTTACAACCAGAACGGGTTACACTCCAATAGACAATATATTCAATAACATTGAAATGGCGCGGGAGATTTTATAGTGCACAAGTGTGTGCGCAGACACGAGTGCACTCTCTTCCCTAACTCTCTCATAGTCCGATGGGATGTGTAAAAATAATAAGTAAGAAATAATAGATTTCTGTATGACTATCAAAAATAACGTAAATAAAATACCTGTATTGACGGAATGTTGTAATAAAAATTTGGCGTACTACTTACATTTTATTTTGTACAATATAGTCTGATGTAGCAAGAGAAATCCTTTTATTTATAATATAAGTAACTAGCTTTACCCGGCCCGGCTTCGCACGGTTAGCACTAAGTACTTATCTACGGCGCACCTACCTTTCCTAATTACCTATTTCTACCTAATTACCTACCCTACCCTACCTACCCTACCCTACCCTACCCTACCTATCTACCCTACCTACTTACCCTACATATCTACCTGCTTACCTACCCTATATACCTATTTATACCTACTAATACTATTTTAGTAGCAAATAAATAACTTTGACTTTGACTTTAACTTTAGTTAATGCTTATTACCGGATAAAGATAACTTAATATTTTTCTCTTAAAATAAATGAAATATACTTCTACACCTATATTTTACACACAACACACAACATTTTTTCATTAAAATTAGACAATTTCTTTACAAATCTTTATGTTTTTTTATAGCGCCTCTGTTGTTACCTTTACGAAAATATTACAATAATTCATAGTGTTAAATCTTGTACGACATGGTATGGAACCCTTCGTGTGCGAGTCCGACTCGCACTTACCCGATTTATTAAAGTGCTGTTCCTGGGGTTGGCGCACTCCTGGGGTGAGTAAACTAGAACCTAGTTTTTTTCCGCATTATAAACGTTAATAATTTTTGGTTATACCGTTGAACCATCCCAAAAAATCCACCCTAAGCCTATAAATTCTGTTTATTAAAATCTAGGGTGAACTGTCGGACATAATACGTGTCTGAGTACCTTAGGATGGATTATTTGGGGTGGATAATTGGAATAACCCAGTTATTTAACAATGTAAGTTGTAAACACGTATCGTGAAAGTGCGTATAATCATTAATATCTTGCTCTTTTCCCAATTTATTTCGACGCAACATGATTTCTTCTTCAATACTTCTCTATTAGTCGTTATCTCCATACTCACCCCTTTTCTAGCCATAGCATCTTTCACTGTTCATCCATCGTTTTTTGGTCTTTGCTTGGTCTCCAATTATTAGTTTCGCAATCAGCTACAATGATTTTTGATGATTCAGGGACTGGCCTTCGACCGGATCACAGAAATCCTCTTCTTCACTGACACTTAGTAAAAAAGCATTAATTGGATTTCATTAAAACCTGGATCTGAGAACAATGTTAACGGAAATCTATTAATTAAGATGGCCGACGGGATCCCAACTGACATCACCGTGGATAGCTGTAGAGGGTACGATACAAATAATAGTTGGATAATTTAAATTTTTACATAATCTTTTATACTTCGTGATAAGCAATTGTGGTTTTTAATTTACGGGTATATTTACTGGCTCAACACAAACCTTACGACGCGTCTGCAAGAGAGAGAGCTCGATTTAATGGCTCCGAGAGAGAAGTTGTTCTCAATGCTTCATACAATTAGAACCTACACAGCTTGGTTATTTATTATTTTTAACATACCTATAGATATAGCAAAAAAAAAATACATATAAATATAAATTTCAAACAGTAGTTTCAAGAAAACAGAAAAAAAAAACAATAACATGTGATAAATATTACGCAATTATGTCCATAGATCGTTAATCGATAATATGTCAATAAATTTCTAAATAGTTATTATATATATGATTGTAAATATTATTTTGTCAAATGATTGTAAATATTATTACGCAATTATGTCCATAGATCGTTAATCGATAATATGTCAATAAATTTCTAAATAGTTATTATATATATGATTGTAAATATTATTTTGTCAAATGATTGTAAATATTATTGTCAAATGATTAAAAAATATATTCTCTATAATGTAAAATCTAATAGTATTGCATATAAATTAATGTCATAACTAAACTGCTGCTAATCAGTAAATATTTAAACTATCTAATATCATTCGTCACCAATTCTGATACTGAGTATAAAGATTTATATAGAATGCTTTAAGTTTAGCTTTGAATAGAGTAATTTTGTAAATCAATGATCTTAAGTCAGTAGGCAACTTATTGAATAATTCCACACTGCTTGTTAGAGCAATGTTCAGTAATATTAAGTTTAGGTGCAATTTTTGTTTTTATAACGTTTCTTCTAGTGTTCTCTCTAAGTTCACATTCTTCTTGTGATTCGTGCTCGCGTATGTATTTATCAAAGTGGCTGAGTACAACTAGAACTGTATAAGCTTGGTACTGCTATACCATTTTTTTTTTTTTATATTTTTTACATGACTCTCGTTGTGGGATTCTAACAAGCGTTCATAATGCACGTTTCTGTAGTATGAATGCTCTTTGGCAATTATACCCGCAACTGCTCCCCCAAAAAATAATGCTGTTGACCAACAGACACAGAAAATGTACTGGATTATGCCTGAGACTAGTTAAATTGCCATCTTTATAGTGCAGATTTGAGTGGAAGAAACAAAAACCCATTGGTTGATTATTCCATTGGTGCTCTTGTTGATAAAACGTTTGTAAGTCAACCAAATACATTTACGAATTCAAAAGAATTCCTCTTCATGATGGGCCGCTGCTCATTCTACGATTTTCAAAGCCTACAATAAAAACTTATAATTACAACAGCTTTTCTAAGGTTCATAGTGAAGCCTTGTCGGTATAGCCGCCAAATATAAAATCTACGAACAAATTCAGCGAGTTCAGGATTGTAAAGTGCTAACAAGTCTGTATTTATGACCGATGACTCATTCAAAATTGCTAGAGAATAAATATTATGTAGAGCCGTTTTGTGTTCATGTTATTAAAGTTAATGGACAATGTCTTTGTAAATGCACACCTGGGTATAGCGATGCGATGTTTCACTTTGTGAGAACTATTGTTTCCAAGGTATGTGTAGTTTCAATGAAGAGGGACTGCCTAAATGCAGGTAAAACATATTCTACTTTTATGATGGTCTCCTTGTTTAATTAGATTACCCCATTTTACATTTTTATCATTTCAGATGTAATGTCTGTTATTCTGGGGAGCGGTGTGAAGTCAACGTGTGTTATGGGTATTGTTTGAACAACAATACCCAATACCTGTTCCTTGAATAAGGAGAATGAACCAGTCTGTCAATACATAGACAATTATACAGGTGATAGATGCGAGGTATCAACACTGCCTGAATCGTCTATGCCACAGCTATGCACTGACAGACTGGGTCATTCTATTTAGTGTAGGAACAGGTACCGTTGTACGAACAATACCCATGACACACGTTGACTTCACATCTTTCTCCTGAATAACTGGCATTTCGTCAGAAATAATGAAATCGCAGATCGCAGAGATCGCAGAAAGCGATAAGGCCGCCCGTTATATGTTTTGTAGTGTTAAATATTTTTTTGCTGTGTATTTTCTGGTGTACAATAAAGTATATATAAATAAATAAATGAAAATGTGAAATGGGGCAACCTAATTAAAAAAGGAGACCATCAGCAAAAGTAGAATATATTTTACCAGCATTTAGGAAGTCCTTCTTCATTGTAAAGTACTGCAGATACCTTGGAAACAATAGATCTCACAAAGTGAAATGTCGCATCGCATCGCTCGTACTCAAGTGTGCATTTGCAAAGAGATCGTCCATGATCTTTAATACCATGAGCACCCTTCACCCTTTTTACGTTTTCTTTACCTATATCTATGGAGTATAGTCTCAGGCGTAATCCAGTATATTTTCTGGGCCTGTTGGTCAATACCCAAGCTGTGTATGTCCCAATTGTATGAAGCATTGATAACAACTTCTCTCTCGGAGCCATTAAATCGAGCTCTCTCTATTATAGACGTTGTAAGTTTTGTGTTGATCCAGTAAATATACCTGTAAATTAAAAACCACAATTGCTTAACACGAAATATAAAAGATAATGTGATAATTTAAATTATCATACTATTATTGGTATCGTATCCTCTGCAGCTATCCACGGTAATGTCAGTGGGGGTCCCGGCAGCCATCTTGATTAACAGATTTCCGTAAACATTGTTCTCAGATCCAGATTTAAATGAAATCCAATTATTTAATGCTTCTTTTCTTAGTGTCAGTGAAGAGGAGCATTTCTGTGATCAGGTCGGACGCCAAATCCTGGATGTTTCTTCTATTTCTCCCGATGTAGCATTTGTATTCTACCGAAGACAAACGAGAGTGACAACGACACTATAAGTGGTCTTATTATCCACTTCACTTATAGTGTCGTTGCCACTCTGTTTGTCGACGTCCAGCAGTATGTGGTGAACTTCATCGTAAGCTAACGCAGTGAGGGGAATCTAAACGTACGCGACGGTGTCTAAAATTCTAGTCGATCTCCTGCAGTTACGGTGATGTCTGAAATCAAAGATTAATGTAATAAGTTGATTGCCAATCAAAAAATAGGTGGATAGATAAAAAAAATATTCAGTGCACACAAAAGACACACAGAAGCACAATTAAATAATTACAATTTACATGAATATAATTATGTAAAAACAAGATGCCAATATACAAAAAAAAGAAAAAAATAATAAAATAAGAAAAAAAAACAGCATTTAAACAAACAACAATACCAACACAACACCATGAAGCCACGTATTCATTAGTAAACATTTTTGTTAGTAAACACTGTTTATAAACTGTTCATAAATAGGTAATGTTTCATAATGTTTCATCATCTCTGTAAACAGTATATAAACAGTTCATAAACATAGGTGATGAAATATTGTTTATGATACGTGTTGCGTGCTCCCCTCCCCACTACCATTTACACATTAGGCAACGTTTACCGTAAACACTGTTTCTGACGCGCAAAACACGTCCACACCTGTTGACTTTTGTTTCTAAACTAGATGTTTCGTCTTGCTCTCCACTCGTGTTTATGAACTGTTTATAAACTGTTTACAGAGATGAGGAAACATTATGAAACATTGTTTATGAACAGTTTATAAACAGTGTTTATTAACAAATGTTTACTAATGGATACGTGGCTTTACAATAACAATATGACAATATACAAGGTGCGGTATGCGTCTCAAGGTTACACCAAATGGGAGTCCAGCTCAGCATGAGTCAGTCAAATATACCTGACGCTGATATTCTGCTGGATCCCTGCATTGACATACGGACGTCGAGCAGACGATATAAATTGATGTTGTGCAAAGTGTATGCGTGAAGTGAAATTATGTAATAGACCATGAAAAGGCCAAAGAAACGATGGAAGGACTGTGAAAGATGAAATAGCTAGAAAAGGGGATGTCTACCGAGATAACAACTAATAGAGAAGTATTTGAAGAATAAATAAAATAAATAAGGTACTTATGGTGATGGTGATAGATTGGTAATGTTCTTCAGAAAGGACAGGTGCGTAGTACTCGCAACCGGCGTGCGTGTGTGATCAGAGTATGAACGTAAACGAAACAAAAGGAGTACGTAAGGATCGTAGCAGGTGGCGTTCTGTAGTTTCTGCCTACTCCTATGGGAAGAAGGCGTGAGTTTATGTATGTGATTGTGTATGTACTTATGTGAAATAATTAAATAAATAATAACTTTATTTCCAATTTTCCAATTTACATAGCATAATTATGTTTTATTATTATGACATTATTGTATTTAAATTGGAGATGGGCCGAATGTGGTTTGAACCGAATTCGAATTTCGGCCGATCGGCCGAACTTTGGTTCAATTTCGCGCGCTTTCTCGAGAGCGACACGTCGTGACTTGTTAACGCATTTACTTCAATTAGGATGATGACAATTTTTTTTTTCCCGAATGCACCATAATGTACATTATGAAAAAAATACGTACACGTATTTTTTCTTTTTTTACTTTATCGAAAGATTACGGCAAGAGTTAAAATATGCTATGACGTCACGAGTATGTAGATTTTGTGACGTAGCGTAGCGCAGCGACCCCCACTCCCCATTTTTAATGCGTTTTATCTAAGTCATTTTTATTAATATGATAAAGCAGAAAATACGAGTCTAATATTTTTTTATTATCTAACTGACGGACTAAATAGAATTACCTTTTTAAATGAATGAAATGAAAATGAAATGAATGTAATGAAATGAAATGAAATTGTTTATTCTGTAAATAGGATACTGGAATCACTTTTACACGTCATAGTAAAATTTATGTTAAAAATTAGCTAGATGAGTTCGGCGTTTCCTATCTGACTACTCTGAGAAGAAAGGCCGAAACAAACTCAGAGGTCACAGTCTCTTCTCAGTCTCAGTCAAAGTCCAGACATAACCTTGGTCAGGCTATATGAGGTAGATGTACCCCGCCCGCACACCGCGCTCCCACCGCGTGGCCCGCCGCCCGCAGCCGGCCGGTCATTAGCCACGTCATCGGCGTCCGATTGTTGACATTCAACTAAAATAATTGTTTTAAGAGGATTGACGAGGTTTTAGGTGATAAGTTTTGTTACTGGCTTGTTGTATTTGTACTGACCATGACTGACTAAAAGGCATAATTTTATTTTACAGTAACGCTATTCTAAGGGCATGTGTCACCACCTACGATTAAGTTCCTATTAACTTACTTGGCAGATAATTTCATACAAATTGTGTTCCATTTTTGATTTTACTCAGTAAGTAGTGGCTATTCGGATATCGTGAAATAGGAAAATTCTATTAAATTTCAGTCAAAATAGTGCAAGTAGGGATTATTTTTCTTGTGCCGAATGTTCGGCATCCGAACCGAATTTCTGCCGAATGCCGAAGTTTCGGCCCATCCCTAATTTAAATTGCATGAATCACTAAATATCTCCACTGTCGTCCAACCAAGGATTAAACTTATGTTATTATGGGTGCCAGGGCTCTCTCTATTAATACATTTTCCAATTCATACAAACTAGTACGGAGTTGCATTACGTAAGTGGCTATCGTTGAGTACAAAAAAAGAAAATGAAAAAAAAAATACTTTTAATTTAAAAATGTACCTTTAGGCTGCCTGTCCGCTAGAGCGGAGAGGAGAAAAGAGGAGCGGAGATGTGCCAATATTAACCAATAGAATCTTGACTCCGCCCCTGAGTTTAGATCAGTTATCCTGAGTCAAGATTCTATTGGTTAATATTGGCACATCTCCGCTCCTCTTTTCTCCTCTCCGCTCCAGTGGACAGGCAGCCTTAACCTCTCTCTAGTGTGAATTTGGTAAGTGTACATGTGTCGTGTGTGTGTGTCGTGTACGAGTTGAGAAGAAGACACGTAGCACCGACGCCAAATAAATTGGGACAAGGCAATATCACGCCTAAGGGATACGTCACAAGTCACATTGTTACCGCCTGACCACGACCCTGCCGCTATCAGCGGTAGCGGTGAGCGGCGGCGGCGCGGTGAGCGGTAAAAACAAATGCACAGAAATGTATGTGTCATGTCATTATGGCAAATATACTTTATTTAATGTTTTGTGTTGAGTAATGTAAAATATACTATTGTATAGAATCAAGTTTTTCTAACTGAACAGACAGCTGTGCTGCTGGGGAGTTTGTTGCGCCACTTCTTCTTTCCAGCAAAAGCACTAGCAATTGGTGAAGGGCGGGCGTTTTTGGGGGACTGTCTTGTGTAATTTTGACGTTCGAAAACTGCTGATTCTCAATACTCAATACTCAATACTTTATTGCATTCCATAATGTAAGATAAAACAGTTGGTATGTTAGACATGTATCAATCATGTCGGGCACAGCAAAGTTAATTAATTAATAATAGGAGAGAGGATGAAGGCGCTTTTTGTTAAAAAGAATTAAATGAAGTAAATATTACATTAAAATGTTATGTAGCTTTTTTGGTATTTATATTTTATATCATAATTATATTTAATTGCGTAATTATATTCCTATTTGTATGAGTCTTAATATTTGGGTTTAATTTATTGCATGGTTATACTAAAATTATAAAAATATTTAAATTATTAGTGTGAGTCTTTATTATTGAAATGAGATTTAATTAGCTATTTATTATAATTATTTAAAATTTAAAGTATTTTCGCGTTTTAAAAATAAGTAAATTTATTCATTAAAATTGAAAATTAAAATGAAATGTCGGTATTATGTCAAAATGTTTTTTATTGTTGTTGAAATTTATCGTCAAAGTATTCGTCAATAGTGTAGTAGCTTTTAATTATTAGAAATTGTTTCAATTTATTGATAAATATATTATTGTTATTAGTATTTTTAATGTATTCCGGTAACTTATTGTATATTTTAATAGACATAACAAATGCACTGGAAGAGTGCATTTTTAATCGTGAAGTGGGAATGTTAAGTCTATTTTCATGTCTGAGTGATATTTTAGTTTGAATATCTCCTCTTTTAGTATAGAATTGAGGATATTTTCGTACAAATTTACTAATTTCAAGTATGTAGAGGGAAGGCAGGGTTAATATTTTAAGGTCCTTAAAGTGGGGTTTACAGGAGTCAGTTTCTTTGATATTCATTAAAATTCGAATCATTTTTTTCTGCAGAGTAAATAGTGTTGGTGCGTCTGTGCTATTTCCCCATAATATAACTCTATATCTATATTCTCAGCCTAGTTTGAATAAATGACTTTTGAATTTGTCTAGTTCGATAATGGATAAACGGAATTTATAGACTTCCGGTGGATTTTTTTGGGGTGATTAAACCGAATTACCCAAATAATTAACTTTAATCATGCGGAAAAAAGCATGCTCCTAGTATACTCACCCCAGGAGTGCGCCAACCACACGAACAGCACTACCAACATGTTCGCACACTGTTCACTTACTTCAGAAATTCAAAAATGATTGTGCGTCCACCAATAGAGAATGCTCTTGAGATATTAAGAAAAGCAAACCGCTGTTCTTTTTATAACATACAATTTAAAGACTATGTATATTGGTGATAAGAAACACTCGCTGATAAGAAGTCAAATTAATATAGGTTATTACATCAGTTAGATAACTTGGTGACCTTTGTAATGATACTAGCGACTCGCCTTCGATTATGTCTGTAAAGGCGACATCTCAATACAACGCTGTGCTAAGATATAGCATAGAAAGATAAGTTAAATACATCTATGCAGATATAAAATTATCTCATTTAAAAAAAATCGCTGTTCTCTCTCGTCTTTGTGTTTGCTGTTGGTTTTTCTTATTAATATTTAAAAATTATTATTTCCTTTATTACAATTGTACTTCCATATAAATAATTTACATTTTTTTTTTTTTTTTCTTTATTACATTTTCATACTTATAAATTACATTTTTAAATATTTTCATCAATCATCAAAAAACTATTTAAAAAAAAACATTTAAAAATAGTGGCCCATCGGCATCAGGAACAGGGTCCAAGCTGCCGGTGGTCAGGGCTCTAGAGAGAGGAACCTTCTCACTATGCGTGCCGTGTCTAGGAGTATTGATTTCTGAATACAAGCCCTTGATCCAGCCGCGCAATGAGAGCCTCCTGGAGTCCTGAGGTGTTGGTCGAGGCTCTCCGCTATTAGGCCATTAACCGTTACGATTATCGGTACAATGATTGCAGAGTCCACGTCCCACATGTCGACAACCTCGTGTGCTAAGTCACCAAGCCAAACCGCGTGGCTGAGCCTCGTGAGTGTGTACGTTTATAAACTCACTAGCTTTTGCCCGCAGCTTTGCCCGCGTGGATGTCGGAAAATATTCCACGGGTACGTACTACAGGGATTAGATACCTAAAAGCCCATGAAAAGGTCATTGACTCCTACCGCTGCGCCCGCGTTGTCGTCAACCATAATTATTTTGTGACGCGTAATTTTGAATCTGCGATATCTTTTAAAGTATTAATTTAAATGGATGATGGATAAGTACAGTCACGAGCACCAATATGTATACACTTAGCCAAATTCAAAAGCGATTTTCTCGTGGAATATTGACTGCAACTTTGAGATAAGGCCTATTTCATATTAATATGGGTTCCAAAATACTATATTCGTAACAAAATAAAATAACAATCAGCACAGTCGAAGCAAATCACTTTTAAAAATTGCTAAGTGTATACATATTGGTGATCGTGACTGTACACATAATACCGATCAAAATAGCTTCGGAAATAACAATGAAATTATTATCAAATTCTGAAAGATGGTTACTGTGGGTCATCCTTAGAAGATAGACATAATGCTATCGTGAACTTTTTTGTTGAACTTTTTAAGGTGTACAATACTGTAGTACATTATTTTGATCTATCTCGTAGGGTTTAGCCAGCGTTTGCAATGTAAGTGCAAAAAATGTGTTTATTTACGAAATCACATCAGAAACCTCTAAAATTATCAGTGTTTCTCTACTATATTATGCATGTTTTATACATATAAACCTTCCTCTTAAATCACTCTTATCTATTAAAAAACCCGCATCATCCGTTGCAGAGTTTTAGAGATCTAAGCATACATGACACAGGGACAGACAGCGGGAAGCGACTTTGTTTTATACTATGTTAGTGATGTAGTGATGAGGCTCGGCCGCGCCGCTTGGCGTCACAGAGCCGCGCGGTCCTAGTGGGGACGCGGCTTTATAGACTAACAGAGATAGGTATCTCGGTGAACATACGTGGCGGCCAAACAGGGCAGCGTGAGTGGTAGAATGCCCGCGGATTCAAAATTCGCCACGTTAACAAAATATCATAAAGAAAAAAAACTTGAAAACATACTTAATACTTATATATAATTGGTGATAATTGTACCTTATGTAGAGTAATGCTAGCTAAAAAGTTTAATTAAGTAATATAGAACTCCAGAAAACTTGACTTCACGCGGCCTATTCATCACTTTAAGATTAGGCACGGCAGAACTCAGTTGCTTTTGGGGGTTGAGTTGACCCCCCTGGATCCACACTATGATGTCGACTGAGCTCTGCTCAGGTAAAAAAAGAGAAAACGAATTTTCCCAGGTCTAGTAATCGTCGGAAATAAACCCCTCTATTGCAACTTTCATCGAAACTGTAAGCCGTTTTCGAGAACGTCAAACAGAAATATTGCTCATTTATTAGTTTTTTTTTAGATATTACATAATTATGTATTTAAATGAAACAAAGGAGATTCCAATAGATTAGTTGAACCGATTTTTAATTTAAGGGAGTCCACTATGTGTGTGGGTATTCCACTAAGATGATCGTGACTTTGCCCTAAGGTTTTGATCGGACATCTAAGTGCTTGTTTACGGAAGCGCGGGGCGTTGGGCGTGGCGTGCGGCGGGGCGGCCCGCACAAAATTCAAACATATGGCGTTGTATGAGAGCGTTTACGGAGAAGCGTTTTTATACGCGTTTGCTTGAAATGCAGGCGGTGCACGCAGCGTTGCACGCAGCGTTGCACGCAGCGTTATCTGCCGCGGCGTTGCACAGCGGCGGGCACTGCAATTTTTCCCGCCACGCCGCACGCCCCGCTCCACGCCCCGCGTTTCCATAAACAACATCGTATATTGCCATATGTTTATGTTTGCGCGTGTGATGACGCGGGCCGCTGCACTCACCGCTGCACGCCCCGCCTGTCTGTAAACAGAAAAAAACGTTCGACGCACCGCCGAACGCCACGCCGCACGCCACGCTCAACGCCCCGCGTCTCCGTAAACAAGCACTTAGAGGTGGTCCCGCTTATGTCCCGTACACTGCTCCTCTAATATTGTATAACCTCATTGGTTTTGATTGTCCAAAGAAACGACTTTGTGTCTTTCAAAAATCGAGTACCTATCATGTGGAATATTGTATATGAAACCGATAAGTAGGTAACCAAACCGATTCGAAAAGATAACCTCACTCAACTGACTATGATAACACGTGTGAATATTCATTGACACCAATATAAACCGGTAAAATTATGTGGATATTAAATCTTGTGTTCCGCTTTATAAACAACTGTATTTCATTTTTAGTTGGCTTACATGTTCATTCATCAACTCAAGAGTAAAGGTCATCGCCCATTATAGCAGCACGACTCCGGCACGGCAAATAACTTGTCATTCAAGTTAGGATTTTAAGTCAAATGCTTTAAAGTCTATTTTACGATGGCTATACAGAACAGTAGCTCGCTGGCGTAAGTTTGGCGGCAACGTATTCTATATAGCAACAGATTATACGAAATGGAAGTTTCATTCGGTTCGAACGTTGAAACTGGTCATCTTGTAGTCTTGTAGAATTCAATGGGTGCAAATTCTTTCTTGCATCTTTTGTCCTCTTCTAAAGCCTTTGCAATCGCTATTGCTGGAAAATGATCCATTTTTTAAGACAACTCGACACGACACCATGCATGTCATCGATCGAGACACTGAATTCACACAAACGTTTCGCAACCGAGATTCTGTCGTGTAATTTCTGCGCTTATGTGTGTCCTGTCCTGTCCTATCAACCGAATACGTCGGAACGTAAAATCAGCTGTGGAACTTCGGTCGAGTGTGTTTAGATACTTACGGATACAAAAGATAATTAACGTTTCCTTAATTATATAACATTTTGAACTATGTAGTGTGGTTTTATACTTATGAGTTTTAAGTTTTAAAGTAATTGTGACCCCCTGGGGTCGCGACCCTCGGTTTGATAAACACTGCTCTAAATGATAGTGAAATCTGCATCAATGTCGGTTTCGTAGTTTAGAAGAAAAATGCGGTCACACAGATAGACAAAAAAGCGACTTTAATTTATAATATGTATGGTATTGATGTATTAAAAGCGGTAGATACGGGACTTAGTAACAGCGCCTGGTCCTATCAAACTACGTGATTCCCCGTAGTAGGCACTCAGTCGCGCACGGGGTATCGTTGATCAAACAGCTCCATAATTACAGTTTTTCGTGTGATAAATACGCATCAAAATTACTTCTTGTGCAGCAAAACAGTGTTTTAATAATACAAGGAAGAAAAATAAGACACACGGGATTACTTACCACTCGTAAATACAGCCAAAAATTCTAATTTGTTGAAAGTTATTTTTTAATGTTTGCTGCGCCATGTTTGTGAGAGCGAGATAGATACGTATTACAAACATGCGTGAGAGACACGATACGCACATAATGCGTGAGTTGCGCGACGAGTACTAATGCGATTTCGCTCGCACGACAGCGTCGTCTCCTATCTCTGTTCTTGTCTAATTGGTAACTGTAGGTTTGCGACTGTGATCACACTGATCACAGATGTGTGAGTTTTGCTGCATGTAGTGGTGCGCCGAGCCCAGGTTTACTGATTGTGATGTTAGCGCGTAACATATCTTCCTCCTTTTAATATATCAATGATGTATGGATATTATTTATTATATATATTAGATATGAGCCTAGCCACGACTTTGGGCGGCGCGGCGAGCGGCACGGTGTGGGACTAAATTTGCCACTTCGAGCGGCACGTCGTGGCGGGTCATGGCCCGTAAGGTCGCTTAGCTACATTGATAAATGTACCTATATATTTTTAGATGTTGTCAGAAAAGTTTTGAGTATTAATGTAGATGGCTATACGAGTAGGGGAAGACCAGAGAAACGATGGATGGACTGTGTGAAAGATGATGTGGCTAGAAAGGCGGTGACTACCGAGATGACGACAGATATGGGCACACACTTTGTGCAGTTTAATATCTACCGCGCCGTAGGCTATCTCCGTTGAGATTGGCCGCCATGGCCGAATTACGGTCTGGAGGACTATATACAATATATACCTACTTATTAGTTGAATGCTGTCATGTATAATACCCGGGCGCAAATAATCGCGCAATAGCGCATCGAGTTTTGCAAATGAAAGGTTGACGGTCTCTGTCACTCATCTAAGTGCCGGTGTCTTTCTAAAACTCGCAAAAGATTTTGTAATGGTAGTCTAAACTTGCGCAAGTTAATCGTACGGTTTGTGACCAGAGACCATACGATTAATAATTTGCACAAGTTTAGACTTGCACAAATCCATTACGCCGTTGTGCTCACGAATAGGGCATGCAATACCGGTTTACCGGTTTACCGTTTTACCGGTAAACCGCCTATTTTGACGGTTGGAAAATTACCGGTAAAAATAAATGAAACCGGTAATTTACCGGTGTTTAATTTTGTCCATAATTATTTTTATGGACAAAAATTTCATGTAAATGGTTCACAGTTTTGACGTTTACGTTGACGTTTGTGACATAGGACAAGATTTCTTTATTTTGTCTTTGTTTTTTGCTTGTGTTCAACGGTGTTGGGTGTTTTATTTGTTACAATCTACGAGGCAACGGTAAGTTTAATTTATTAATTTAAATAAAAAGCTTATTATCACAAAGATTTTTGGATACTAGTCATCAATTTATTGTGTTATTACACATGATTATTCATTTGAATATACTTGTTTAAAAATGTCTGATCATTTTATGGCATATTTATGTGTTGATTGTTAATTACTATTTGATCTCAATAATATCTTAATGTTGCTCAAGCTATATATATGTAAGAATATGTATATTATTAAAAATATAAAAAAGACTAATTATTATTTGATAATAACATATTTTGAATCTGAAGCTTTATATTAATTACTTATTATTTGATTGTTGATTAAACTTGAGAATTTATTAAGTATAAAAAAGAAAATGTACTAATTATTTTCATTGAGTATAAAGATATTTTATATTATTGTTTCCTTGTCTTTTAAGGCATGAATCGCCACTATATTTTATTTAAAATAAATAATGTCGTTTACATACAAGTTTTTTATTTATTTTCTCATTTTAAGCTTCTGAAATAGTTTGTTTACAATTTTTTTTATTATCAAAGAAATTAAAAAAAAAAAACAATTACCGTTTTACCGGTTTAAAAAAAAATATTGTTAGCGGTTTTTTTACCGGTAAAAAATATCGGCGGTTTTTGCAAGCCCTACTCACGAATGGTTCAGATAGGTGCTCTAACTCATCTCACACACTTCATTGCATACTTGTGCAAGTTCAAATTTGCGCAAGTATATCGTTAGGGTGTATTCATGTAGAAAGCTGGTAAACGGCACCGATATGCGATATGCGCGGGCATCGCAGCCAGTATTCATACTTTTGCCAAATCAGAGCAAACCGTTGCCGATAAGCGCCCACAAGTTCACAAGTTCCTATCTCAAATTACCGACTAATTTTATTAGTCGGCGCCGCGCCGGTTTGCACTGGTTCGCATTGGTTTGGCAAGCAGTATGGAAACTGCCTGCGCCGACCAGCGTTAACTATTAGTGCTTGTCGGCGCCGATAAACTCTGGTATATCGGCGCCGGCGCCGGTTACCAGCTTTCTACGTGAATGACCCTTACATTACCAGACTTACTTACCCTTACTGTCGGGAAAAGAAACCCATGACCTCAAGTTCAGCACTCAGCAGTAGCGCTTGGCAACCACTAGCAGGGGTCGGCAAGTAATTTTAAGTGGAGGGGGCCGGATATTATTGATATTTTATACTGAGGTCTAGAAAAAAAAATACTTCTAAGTAGGTAGTGCTTACTTTTAAGTTGATTTTTTAATTTTGAATAATCTAAGTGCAAGATCATTAAGGTAGAACTAGTCGCGGGCTCGAACTCAATGGTGGGCATGGCCAAAAACCACGCTGTCTCACCTGGCATCGTGTCCGACAGAGATAGTATCAGTGATGAGCAGTTAGAAGCTGGTCTAACACCGTTACCGACCAATTTTAGTAAAACGAGCGCGTCAAAAATTACGAAAAGGCCTTTGGAAAAAAGGTTTTTCTGAAAAAACCACTGCATAAATCAATTACAAATAAAATTTATTGAAATTTTCGATAATTTTTCTGTGTCGGTACGGATTTTGTTTTCGAGATTTCACACTTCTTGTATTACTTATTTACGCCCAAAGTTGCGTTAAAATTAGCAAGAAAAATGAATCTTTTTTGGCTTATAACTTTTAACTTTTAATGGCTTTTTACCGATAAAGACTCGCGACGACAGATCTGACACGCGCACTGGCACACTGTACCAAAACCGTAAAGCCCCGACGAGGCAGTACTGCGTCAGTGTATAGGCATCGATGCAACGGCCGATTTTACTCTATGTATGGGCAGATCTAGTCTGTTCTTGGCTTTAATTTATGGTAGGATAATATACCTGTCAAATAAATCGACTAAAACGTCAAAATATGCAGAAACAACTCTAAAAAAAAAGTAAAAATTGAACATTTTTGGTACGGCAAAATGGCGTCCGCGCATGCGTGCCGTGCACTGCACTCCGCGTTCTATTTATTCATTTTCTATTGTTTTTTAAGTGTAAATCGACGGGAAATGGTGTTATTTCAATAATTAAGTAGTGTCGTCATCGTATATAGATAAAATTTGCACAAAATAACATCGTAATTACCTATTACGGACCCATCAAAAAATGTAAACAAACTCGGTAGAGAAAAAACGTGTTGATGTGAAATTTTGAGTTTTGTGTGTGTTTTGTGCATGTAATCGCTGGTAAGTCATTTATTTTATATATATATGCCATTTTTCAGAAAAAAATAGGAGTTCAATATTTTTTATCAACTAATTAAGTAATGTTACGTAATGATACGGATACCTATTATTGAACTTTTTTAATTATTGGTGTTTTTATTTATTGTGTTTGTTCGTAAAAAATGGTTTTGACCGATAGTATATGTATTCATAATGTATCCTGCGAAGTTTCATGTGAATCGAACCAGTAGTTTTATTATAAATAATCAAAACAGTGAACAAAGGAATTTCTTATAAGAATCTGATAAGAATGTTTATTTATCAATACTAGCGTTCGCTTACAAAGATTCTAAGTATTATAAAAAATCCTTTGTCTAATCAGGAACCCAAAACCATTAACGATAAGACTATTTACGTAACAAAAAGATCTCAGTATTTGTTTATGTTAGCGAGCTCTTATCTCCGCTGCGCCGGTGGGTAGTTCAGCGGGCCCCGCTGGATTTTCGCACGCGCGTGGCGCTGTTTATTTTACTATTCTGCTTCCGTACAGACAAAATTAATAATGAGACCTAACGATATCATGTTAAACTTTGAATGTACGATGTCAAACATTGGAGTAAAACCCCTCCGAAGTTTGTATGGAAAAAATATCAAATTGTTTCACCTTAACCACGTCAAAAATGTCGAAAATTCAAAATTTCAAAAATGTGCTACGCTCAAAGTGGCACCCAAAGGTGCATGAATTGGATGTCATCTTAATCGCCGTGTATGGTACAATACCTCGTGTGAGCACCAGCCCATCAGTTCCATTCAGTTTCAAATAAATGTACTTTAAGTGTATTCTGCCATACAAAAAAAAACACAATTTTTTTTTTCTCACGCGTGGAGCTACTATTTAAGTCGTATTTAAGTGTATTATCTATGTAATACCATTCATACGTTAATTTATGACGTAAAGGGAGGTATACCAGAGACAATACAATTTCTTTTATACCATTCCCCCTCTAAAAAGCTTATTTTATTCACTGAAAACAGTGAATAAAAAGCTCTTTTAATCACTGTTTTGGTGTTTGAATTTAGAACACACCAATGTATTCGACCTCTATCTCAATGCTATACAAGTACAACCTCCTTAACACTTTCGACTCCACCCATTTTCATAGAACTCATAACTCATCATTCCGCCATAAAAGTCTATGACTTTTATTATTCGTAGTTGGAAGTGAAACCTCCGGGAGGTTTCACTTCCAACGTCCGCGAGGGCTCCCGGCATCCCATACCCAAGTAGATGAACCCTCCAGGAGGGCTCCCGACACTGAACGTCTATATTTAAAATGAGCCCTCCACGAGGGCTCCCGGCATTCCATATCCAAATAGGTGAACCCTCCAGGAGGGCTCCCGACACTGAACGTCTACATTTAAAATGAGCCCTCCGCGAGGGCTCCCGACATCCCATATCCAAGTAGGTGAACCCTCCAGGAGGGCTCCTGACACTGAATGTCTACATTTAAAATGAGCCCTCCGCGAGGGCTCTCGACATCCCATATCCAAGTAGGTGAACTCTCCAGGAGGGCTCCCGACACTGAATGTCTACATTTAAAATGAGCCCTCCGCGAGGGCTCCCGACATCCCATATCGAAGTAGGTGAACCCTCCAGGAGGGCCCCCGACACTGAACGTCTACATTTAAAATGAGCCCTCCGCGAGGGCTCCCGACATCCCATATCCAAGTAGGTGAACCCTCCAGGAGGGCTCCCGACATCCCATATCCAAGTAGGTGAACCCTCCAGGAGGGCTCCCGACCCTGAATGTCTACATTTAAAATGAGCCCTCCGCGAGGGCTCCCGACATCCCATATCCAAGTAGGTGAACCCTCCAGGAGGGCTCCCGACCCTGAATGTCTACATTTAAAATGAGCCCTCCGCGAGGGCTCCCGACATCCCATATCCAAGTAGGTGAACCCTCCAGGAGGGCTCCCGACCCTGAATGTCTACATTTAAAATGAGCCCTCCGCAAGGGCTCCCGACATCCCATATCCAAGTAGGTGAACCCTCCAGGAGGGCTCCCGACCCTGAATGTCTACATTTAAAATGAGCCCTCCGCGAGGGCTCCCGACATCCCATATCCAAGTAGGTGAACCCTCCAGGAGGGCTCCCGACCCTGAATGTCTACATTTAAAATGAGCCCTCCGCGAGGGCTCCCGACATCCCATATCCAAGTAGGTGAACCCTCCAGGAGGGCACCCGACACTGAATGTCTACATTTAAAATGAGTCCTCCAGTAGGCGTAGCATCACGCGTAGCATGCGCTTTCTATGTCTACGAAGAGTAGACACAGCTGTTTCTATACAAAGTGACATTTCCTTTCTTCATTTTTGACATTGCACCGTAGAAATCTTTCTTCAATCTGTCACTTTGTCTTTCGTTTCTAACTATCTTTGTCTAGGTCATTTTATATGTAGACTATTTCAGAAGAAAGTTTTCTATACCAAATTGTCAAAATCACTCTGACGACTGACAGTTGTCTATGGTAGTGAAATATTCGGTTTACTAATGTTTGCCATAATTTAATATGCCATAATTTTATATGCCATAATTTTATTTGGCATAATTTCATTAGTAATAACGCTTCAGTTGCCATAATCGTGAAATGACATAAAATCATTTTCACTAATTTCATTGGTCATAATCGATCAAGTGTCATAATAATTTTAATCCATAAATTCATTAGCTATATTTTTTATTTTCAATAATGTCGTTTTCCATAACATTTATTAATATTCATTTGCCCATACTAGCACAACAATGCTAGTTCAGTATGTACCATGCTTGCTTTGCAAAAGAGGAAATCTAGCACTCGGCGGCCGCTGCCGCGGCACGCTCGCTACGCTCGCTCGCCTTCGCGCGTTGTTTGGTCACAGTTCTAACCTAACCTAACCTACCCGTTTCGAATTTGACAAACTGTTTATTGTCTGAACAAGAAAACCTAAAAATTACCCTAATCTGCCATGCATGCTTGCTTTGCAAAAGAGGAAATCTAGCACTCGGCGGCCGCTGCCGCGGCACGCTAGCTATGCTCGCTCGCCTTCGCGCGTTGTTTGGTCACAGTTCTAACCTAACCTAACCTACCCGTTTCGAATTTGACAAACTGTTTATTGTCTGAACAAGAAAACCTAACCTAACCTGTCCTATTTTGCAAATGTACGTAAGTATGTATTTAAATGAACATTCGGAATAATACATATCATATAATACAATACTGAGGACATCTGTCTGTAACGTTTCTAAATAATGTTAAATGTTGCTTATGTCAAGTGTCGATTATGTAATGTGTTACTTATAGAATCTAATGATTATGACACATGTTATTATGGAAACTAATATTATGGCAAATAAAAGTTATGTCAAATAAGTTGATATGGCAAGAGTTATTAGTATAAATGATAATAGTGCAAGTAAATATTATGAGTGGGGACGATTATGGAAAACAATAATAGGACAAATAATATTATGGAAAACAATATAATACCGAAATATTCTACTCGACGGTCACAAAGTATACAGGGTTATCTGCAAAATCATAATTTACAGAACAGCGTTTTAAATGCAAAACTGTGATAACTAATAGAAGAAGAAAGCTATCTTCTCCTATTTTACATCATTTAGTTAATATTACCAAGGAAATGGTTAAGGCCAATATTACTGTAATGTTATTTGTTCCAAAACACGGTACTTCGACACACTGAAAAAAAAAAGCTGTACGTAGTTGTGTTTAACGTGACTTAATATCAGTAAAAATTGACAATCAAACAGTAAAAACATCCTATGACAAAACGAAAGAATTCTGAGTCGAATGCTCGCTCATGCTCATGCAGGCGTAGCATGAGCACCGCTTTGTCGACGGAAGAGAAGACAAAAATGACGTTCCGTGTAGACAGTACGACGGCAGCAAAGTAGAAAGAGGCAACTGCACTTTTTACGAAATTCACTCTTTAATATAATTCGACTCAGAATTCTTTGTTTTGTCATAGGATGTTTTTACTGTTTGATTGTCAATTTTTACTGATATTAAGTCACGTTAAACACAACTACGTACAGCTTATTTTTTTCAGTGTGTCGAAGTACCGTGTTTTGGCACAAATAACATTACAGTAATATGGCCAATATTACTGTAATGTTATTTGTGTTAACCATTTCCTTGGTAATATTAACTAAATGATGTAAAATAGGAGAAGATAGCTTTCTTCTTCTATTAGTTATCACAGTTTTGCATTTAAAACGCTGTTCTGTAAATTATGATTTTGCAGATAACCCTGTATACTTTGTGACCGTCGAGTAGAACATTTCACTACCATAGACAACTGTCAGTCGTCAGAGTGATTTTGACAATTTGGTATAGAAAACTTTCTTCTGAAATAGTCTACATATAAAATGACCTAGACAAAGATAGTTAGAAACGAAAGACAAAGTGACAGATTGAAGAAAGATTTCTACGGTGCAATGTCAAAAATGAAGAAAGGAAATGTCACTTTGTATAGAAACAGCTGTGTCTACTCTTCGTAGACATAGAAAGCGCATGCTACGCGTGCAGGAGGGCTCCCAACACTGAACGTGTTAACCTTTTATTAAATGTCTATTTCGCTTAAATCTTTCTTTTTCTCGTAGTCATGGTATAAAGTATAGTATGCAACTCTTGAATAAAACGGATTTATATCGAGGGCCATGAATCACTCGCGTCGTTCAGGATTCTAACACTTGAATCACTCGCTGCGCTCGTGATTCAGTCGTTAGAATCCTTCACTTGATCGTGATTCATCTATGGCCCTCGCTTTAAATCCGTCCTTTATTCATTAGTTGCATAATATACTATTTTTTTAATTCCTGACTTTGAGTTTCTATGAGTATGGAGCTCGATTTTCAGACCAATGTGCGCCCGCCCGGCGAGTAGGTATAGCTTGGCAAAAATAGTAAAATGAAAATGAGAGCGCTACTATCGCATTTAGGTCACTTCGAATGGGAAATGAGTAAAAGAATTTAAACAAATTGTTTAAAACACTGCTTGTGACTCAAAACCTACTAGCACTTGTCGGCAAAGTAATGCCATCATCATAGGTCTGCATTAAGTAAAATATTTAGTTCCAAATGTCACCTTGTCAGACTCTTTTATGTAGACCTGTACCTACTCGTTTGTCGCAGCAACAAGCGCTATCATAGCGCTTTGCGGGCAGGATACTCCCTTAGAGACTCACGCTGGGTACATAAGCATACCAGCAAGCACAGATAATATAATACTACGTACAGATACCCAATCCCATACAAAGAAATGCGACCTCCCTAAGTCGGGCTATTGTCTGGCTACAGCATAAATGTAGTACAGTGATGTAAAACGCCATCTATTGTAAAGAGCCCTAAACAAAAAGGTTTTACCTTTTTTTGTTGAAAATACGAGATTTATGAGTTACAATAGATAAATCAGCATTAAACAAAGGAAGTTTTGATTTTTACTAATCTTACTTCAGTCAAAATCTTCCATTTATCGCTTTTTAGTGACTGTTAATTTCATAATTGTTACCTATGCTGCCATCTATGATCTTTTTTCAAGACTAATTATAATTTGTTCGTATTGGTACCCCATGCAGCAAGTAAACGCTCGTCGTAGGTACTCGCTGCTCGCCAACTCGTTTTTTGAGTTGCTAGGTCAACTCGGTTCTTGTTAATCGCATGGGAGGAGTGCCTAAAGGCCCTATCTCACAAGGACATCAGGGGCGGCGCAACCATGGTCGCACTTCCAAAAAATTTAAATAAGCTTGGTTGCGCAACCGATCGGACGCCTGGTGAGATACCCACCATAAAGGCTTGTACAGACCAGCGCGACTTGTCGCGCAACGCGACTAGAACAATACAATTTCTAAGAAAACTTCACGGTATAACAATGACCTGTGTCGCACTGTCGCGTCGCGTGTCGCGTCTCGCTAGTCTGCACGAAGCTTAAAGCTGTGTATATTTTGTTCGATTATGGTTGCGCCACCATGTTCTAGTGAGATATAAGACTAAGAGGGAGAGACCTTAAATAAAACAACCTTGTATTCTTAAAATATTTTTTTCTTAAAAACATTGAGTAGGCAATAGACGCAAGTAAAATCTCTTATGGTAATCGTCATTTAGGCATGTCTTAGTTTGTTGATTACTTCCACGGACTCATAAGCGTGCCACCGTGTAATTCGATGAAAGGATGAAAGATATAGAAGTCCTAGAACATCAAACTAATCATGGGTCAAGTAAACAGTTTTTATGCAGTTTTGAAGGAGATATACTGGCCATAATTTTGGTGTCATAATTGTTCCAAATTTGAATTCACGACCATTTGAAAAGTACACATGACTTCACATCACGCCTGCAGTAGGGGTGTACAAATGTGGGTGTACACACGACTACATTAAATCAAGCTCTACATTTCCAGTTTAAGCTGACCTCGCATTGTACGGAAATCGTTTACGATGCGAGATCACCATAAACTGAAAATGTATAGCTTGATGTGTAGCCGTGCGTACACTGTACACCCACATTTCGCCAGTTATGTTTAAGTTCCATATAAGTTTTATACTTTTATACACAAAGTGCAGGGTGGCTCAATTTAGGAGTTCGCAGTGTACTATAGTCAAAACTGAGACATACCTACATTTATTATTTTTATAGAAGGCAACAATCAAAGCGCGTTTAAAAAAAATCAGAAATACAAAATCACAATTTAGGTAATTTATGAATAGACACAGGTACAATACATATATAATCAATTTATTATTGTCAAAGATCAGTGCTAGAAGTGAAATTGAGCATATTCTATAGTTTTTATCAGACAGTGGTTTAAAAATACATTATTGTGACAAGTTCGAAAGTGGTAAGGCGGGCCGCATTGACTAAATCGGGCTGCATGTGCACGTTTGCCGGGCCGCATATCTTACGTTTGACATAGCTGTCACTTGAAGTTCGAAAAGTATCGTAGAGTGCACAAGAACTAAGCTTTTAAAACTAACACATTCTGAAAAACTGTACATAGAGTTTACCTTCAAAGACTTATAAAAATTCCCTACATCATGTTTTTCTTCGACGATTTCGCAGGGTGGCAGCAGCTATATAAAAAAGCCGAGTATCGATATAAAATAGCGAATGATTTAATAAGCCTAGGCAATGATGTTATAAATAAAAAGAGGTATATAGATAGATTAATTATACGCGTGTCGCAAGAAGCATGTTAAAACTGCACCTGAACTCACTGTCGTGCTGGCGTCAATGGAAGCAGCATATTGTCCCTCGCTCCCGATAATAACGACATGCCGTCCTACTTCCAAGTGTCAGCATTATGAATTTTTTCTTTTTTAGTGTGACATTAAAATAGTACGTTATTTATTTGTGCAATAGTGTGCCAGTTTCAAAGATCGAAGGTTGTGGAGGTAATCTATATACCTCTCGTGACGTCAAATAAATTAGTTATGCGTGCTATGGTGGGGGCTGCACGGTAGAGGGAGTGCGGGGCGTTGCACGGCGCTCGCAGTCTACTCCGGCCGGACATTGCAATAGCATGTCTAGTGCAGTAATATTGGTAACAGAATTTTATTGTACATACCTAACCTCAACAAAGCCACCACACCTCTTCACTTATAATATCGTTGCTCCTAAATCTAACAGTAAAAGTGGACAGTTTCTCTAACATTTTTAAACCACTGTCTCTAACGATCGTCTACTAATAGGTATAAGTCTTAGTGTCGTAGCCCTTTCCTGCGACCTTGTCGTCGATCCAGTCTCTCAGTACGGACACATCGACGTACACGCCAGGAGTTCCGTCCTCACCACAGCCAATGCCCCACGCGACGATGCCGCTTTGAACGTAACGGTCCTTCTCGAACTATGGAAGAGAAGAAAAGGAATTAGGGAGAGTTTCTTGGGGTACAGCGACACAGAATACCTACTGATCACGTTGATAGACAACGCATAGATACCCTAAACCACTGGTCTAGAAACATTAACTTTTGCACAAAAGTTTCTTAAACCAGAGCAAAAAAAAAAATAACAGACGACGTATATTTAGTAACCTAATCCGCCTAACTGTGTTTTTCGGCGCTTGTCGTGGCAACACGGCGTGTCCGGGTTCGCAACAAGTCAATCGTCATCCAAAGGATGCCTCGTTGAGAGTTGAAATGTAAATTAAAATTAAATGCAAATTTCTTACAGGGTTCTTATGACTGAACAGTTAAGCAGATTAGGTTACTAAAAATATACGTCGAGAATTGTATTTTATAATGGATTTCCACAAACTCACGCCTGTGCCAATTAACTATCATAAACCAGTTTCAGGCACTAGTTTGTTTTATACTACACACATCAAAAGTGTCTAGGGATCAACATATATTTTTGCAATAACTTTTCTCCTGATTGATATTAATTAAAATTTTCTTTAAGGATTCATCAAATAAAGTGTTTTCGTTTGTCACAGTAACGATAAACCAAGTCACCTTTGCATTAATAAAGAAATTTGCCATTTTCCTAATAAAGGGATTTTTGACATTTGAACCACTAACATTAAAGTTCGAAAAAAAGACTGAAATAACAGTTTTCTTTAAAATTTTATTGGGTAACTTAAACAATTAATAATCCGTGTTTCTACCGCGAACACTAACAACACAAGAACATCGGTTTGGCATACTCAAAATGAGTTCATCCAAATCACGCTGTGGAATGGCCGCCCATGTTCGTTGCAACAACAAAAAAAGGTCTTCTTGCGACTGGATACCCTCCATATTCGGCAGAGCTCTTCTCTGTAGCATATCCCATGCATGCTCAATCGGGTTCAAGTCTGGCGACTGAGCAGGCCAGGGCAGGACATTGATGTTAGCTGCGGCGAGAGTCTGTCTTACAACTCTTGCGGTGTGCGGTCGTGCATTATCATGCATTAACTGAAATAAGGGACCGATTTGCACTTGTAGAGGAACGATGACGTCTGATACAATCGTCTCAGCATAAATTTGAGCGTTGAGGTTGCCTCTGATCCAAATCAACTCAGTTCTTCCGCCGATCCAAATACCCGCCCATACCATGATGGTTCCACCACTATAAGGATGGACTTCCTGGCAGGATTTTAATCGCTGTTGGCGTCCAGGGGTTCTCCAGTGTCGTATACGTCTTGTATCCGGTCTCATACCAAAACGAGACTCATCAGAAAAGCACACGAAACGCCATTGTTCTTCTGCCCAATTTCTGTGTTCAAGAGCCCATTGATATCGAATCCTACGATTGTGCATTGCTATAGGTGGTACCCCTAGCGGTCTTCGGGAATGAAGGTTCACTTCATGCAAGCGGTTTCTGACTGTTTGGTCGCTAATTAAGTTCCCTGAAGAGTGATGAAGCCTCACGGCTAACATCATGGCGGTTATTGTTGGAGCTCTTCGAGCTAAGATTTGAATGTATCGGTCTTGTCTCCGTGTGGTGCAGCGATACCGTCCTCCATGGCGCTCAGCCACGGTACCAGTGCTTCGGTAACGTGTCCAAAGTCGACTGATAACACTCTGACTTGTATTCAGAGCTAAAGCCACAGTACGTTGCCGGGAACCAGCTTCTATCATTCCCACGGCTCTGAGCATTTCTTCCCTGCTTAAATGACGTCGCTGCTCCATAATAACGTTGGTTTTAATCAGTAGTAGGGAAACAGTAGCACTAATAATGTCTTCAATGCGTTGTATGTTTTTATAGGGAAAATATTGACAGCTGATTTTCATCTTTTACTCGAATTTGATTCACAGTTCCTGATTCAAATTATGAAATGCACCAAAAAGGATCCATATAAATTTATAAAATCATAAATTTATTACAAAGCCACATCTCAATCTCAAGAAATCCGCATAAAAATGCTTGATCCCTAGACACTTTTGATGTGTGTATTTGGCGCAGCCGTGGCACATACAATACTGTTTAAAAGTTTGTCTATTTTTTGTGGTGTACCTGGGTCTTTCCTGTCTTTTTTCTTCATTTAGTCATTCTATCTGTGACAAGTTGGTCGCAGTGACTTGGCTATTTAGTATTTAGTCACAGTTCTAGCTGTGATCAACCGCGCTACGTCTAAGTTGGTCGCAATGACTTGGCTATTTAGTATTTAGTCACAGTTCTAGCTGTGATCAACCGCGCTACGTCTAAGTTGGTCGCAATGACTTGGTTTTTTAGTATTTAGTCATTCTAGCTGTGATCAACCGCGCTACGTCTAAGTTGGTCGCAATGACTTGGTTTTTTAGTATTTAGTCATTCTAGCTGTGACCAACCGCGCTACATCTAAGTTGGTCGCAATGACTTGGTTTTTTAGTATTTAGTCATTCTAGCTGTGACCAACCGCGCTACATCTAAGTTGGTCGCAGTAGCTTTTTAGTATTTTGGGGACACCGAATAGGGAATTATTTGCGTATTACAAAAAGAGGCACATTAATTGTTAACTAGAGTGTCCATTAATATTTTTAGGAAATCAAGCTAGAAATTTTGTCAACATGATAAAAAGATATGATTTCTTCTTACCTCAATAGGACAAGACAGCGGCGAACCACCGTCTCCCTTGCAGGTATCCTTGCCGGGCTCACCACCCGCGCACATGAAGGTAGAGTGCAGTTGGAAGAACCGGCCTAGACGGGTCTTGCGAAGGGAAGTCTGGCATTTGTCGTGCTTCACTATTGGTAACTCGATCTGGAAGGTAAGATTAAGGATAAAACCACTACCGGTCAATTTGGTCGTATATTGTTGTTAATTTGGTTAGTTTATATTTTCGCTTGAGTATTTTCGTTTTAAAAAACTTAAGTGGCAATGGGTAGGACGGATTGCTCGCAGAACAGATGGCCGATGGGGCCGAAAGGTTCTGGAGTGGCGACCGCGTACCGGAAGACGTAGCGTTGGAAGGCCTCCCACAAGATAGACCGATGACCTTGTAAAGGCCGCAGGAATCCGCTGGATGCGGGAAGCACAGAATCGGTCGAATTGGCGGTGCTTGGGGGAGGCCTATGTCCAGCAGTGGATTTCTTTCGGCTGATATGATGATGATGATGATGATTTTCGTGTGTGTGGCGTGTGCTAGCTGCCATTATGGCAAATAGTTTTATTTAATGTTCTGTGTTGAGTAATGTAAATTATTTTGCATACTATTTTATAGAATCAAGTTTTTTTCTAACTAAACAGACAGCTGTGCTGCTGGGGAGTTTGTTGCGCCACTTCTTCTTCCCAGCTAAAAGCACTAGGAAGTGGTGAAGGGCGGGCGTTTTAGGGAGACTGTCTTATGTAATTTTGACGTTCGAAAAGTGCTGATTCTCAGCCTAATTTTAATAAAAACCAACCTTCTTCAAAATAACTTGGTAGCGTCCCTCCTTTCCGAAGACGTTTTTGCCCCATCCGGTGGCGAAGCACCGAGTGCCGTCATCCGGCTTAATCCTCGGCTGTGGTAGACAAGCCACGCCAACATGGAGACTCAATTTGACTGGCGACTCTAGGAAGAGGACCGCGACATCGTAGAACAGGTTGCCTGAAAGAGAAGTAAACTTTGGTTATCACTGTTATTAGTTAGGTCTTGGATTTACCTGCGCCTTTGCTCGTGAAATTTTCAATGTCACTATCTGGGCCTTAAGAGCGTTTTAAATCTTAAAAGTTGGCAACGTCGCAAATAGCTGTCAAATATTTCGCTGTTTTTATTAATTTGGAAATATGAAATGTAGCTAACTAGTCAACTAAAATATTGATTATGAAATGCCATAATTAATATCGTAACATCGAATCTTTAGTTTTAGATGTAAAAAAGTATTTGGAAACTTTCCAAATGCCTTTTTTTCACCTACACCTACACCTTTTCCTTGGTTACAACAACAAATCCAGTGTTATATTTGCAATTCTTTATTATTATTCTAGTTCGCTAGTTAGTCACATTTCTTAATTACATAATAATATAGTAATATTACCATATTAATCAAAACGAAAATATTTGACAGTTCTATGCAACGTTGCCCTCTTTTAGAAAAAACGCTCTTAAAATAATGGCTGCTTTTTTATCATTGTCCTTATTTTGGTGGTCTGAATGATTACTAAAACTTTGTCCATCTAATTTAATGGTACTTTACTTTACTCCATTGGGAACGGGACCAAAAATTCATGTCTAAAAAAAATATATAGATTCCTCATGTCTAGGGGTATTCGAAAATACCCCATGTATGTTCCGCGATTTTTTGTAGTTTTCGTGTTATTATTTTTTTTGTAATTTTTTCGAGCTTTCTTGCCGGTGGAGCTTCAAAAATTCATATTTTTTTTTTTTTTGTGAGTATTTTCCAGTTTTTTTTTGCGACAGTATCGTCTTGAATGTTACTTTCATACATAAAATAATAAACTTGCTAACATTCCTGCAAGTTACTCAAAAAAGTATCGATAGCAGGAATTTAAGTTTTTAGTGGTATGACTGAAATTTTCAACTTCAATTTAAAAATACAAAAATGAGGTTCCATAATTATATTCTAGCTAACTTTAAAAACTATGCAGGTTCCTAAGCTACGCAAAAATAAAAAAAAGTTAGTACTTAACTTTTTAATAATTTACTGTAATCGGCCTTCGAAGGTTAGGCTAAAAATCCTTTTTAACCGACTTCCAAAAAGGAGGAGGTTCTATGTTCGACTTTATGTATGTTTTTTTTTTTTTTTTTTTTTTATGTATGTTCACCGATATCTCCGCCAATTGTGGACCGATTTTGAAAATTATTTTTTTGTTTGAAAGGGTAAGCTCCCGAGGTGGTCCCATATAAATTTTATTGACTTTGCTTAGATAGTTTTTGAGTTAGCTTCAATAATACATATTTTTCCCACTTAGTTTATATGGACGATATGATGATAACTTCCTGAGTTCCTGTCACTGTTATTTATTGCAGTTAGTGGTAGTGGATATTGTGTGGGGTAGGTACCACAACTAAAAAGTGAAAAATAAAAACTTTTTACAAAAAAAATTAAAACCGACTTCCAAAAAAAACCACTACAAAGTGAAAAATAACTTTAATTTCGGAAGTCGGTGGCAAAAAACGAAAATTAAAAAACAAAGACACCGACTTCCGAAATTAAAGTTATTTTTCACTTTGTAGTGGTTTTTTTTGGAAGTCGGTTTTAATTTTTTTTGTAAAAAGTTTTTATTTTAAGCTTTAAAATAGGTGGCCCAAATAGTGACGCCATAAAAAAAAAACTGGAAAATACTCACTACAAAAAAGACATGAATATTTGAGGCTCCACCGGCAAGAAAACTCAAAAAAAAATACAAAAAAAATAATAACTCAGAAACTACAAAAAATCGCGGAACATACATGGGGTATTTTCGAATACCCCTGGATATGAGGAATCTATATTTTTTTTTATGACGTGTATTTTGGTCCACCCTGTATATAGGTAAGTAGTACACCCACATTTCGCCGGTTATGTCCCATGTAATAGGGGGCGAGCCTATTGCCATTAACCGGGCACAAATTCAGACTCCGGGCTGCTATTTAGAAATTCCAAACTGATAAACCGAATAACCATTATCTCGACCCGGGAATCGAACAACGGACGTCAGCAGTAGCGCTTGCAACCACTAGACCAGCGAATTATATTCAAATTAGAAGTTTTTGACAAACCTAACTATATTTTTCATTTGGCTGTTCCTATTGACTTGTTTTATTTTGATGAAGTGAAATCTTTAGGTGCGTCGCGCACTTTTTGGGTGAACAAAAATCATGGAACTCGCGTCATCGTCGTCACCGAAGGCTATATGTATCGAACGAATGACATCAACGCGAGAATCAAAAAGTTACTTAGTTTTCACTTCTACCGGCAGTCCCCAAAGATCGACGTTTTTTTTTCTTATAAAAACGTTACTCCACACTAGGTGCCTGTGGTGAGACCCGGAACAACTACTTGTAGGTCATCGAATACAATTATAGAACCCGCAACACGTGGGTTAGATTCCCGCACGAAACAGGTGCAGCGCAGCAGTCAATGGCTTAACACTTTCGACTCCACCCATTTTCGTCGAGCTCGTAATTACGCCATGCCGCCATACTTAGTGTAAGTGGACCCTCCGGGAGGGTTCCCGGCATTACGTTTGCGCTAAAGTTAACCATCGCGGACGGTAAACGGCATTAAGTTTTAAACCGTGTTATAAAACACTGTAAAACGAAGTGAAATAGTGTTTTCTGGGGGGTCTTGACGCTATAAGCAGTTACGACCTTTTAAATTTTTAGTGAATATTTGTAAACGAGAACAAAAAAATTAAAATTCTTGTATTTTAAAACCAACGCATAGACTAATAAATCTTGTTAAAATATACATCAGATTTTGTTTTCACGGTTTATAATGCTGTATTCGCTAAGAAAAACCTACATTTAAAATAAGCCCTCCGCGAGGGCTCCCGGCATCCCATATGCGACTAGGTGAACCCTCCAGGAGGGCTCCCGGCACTGAACGTGTTAACCACTGCGCCAACCGTGCCGTCAAAACCAGCTCTCCACTTACCTTTATTGAAATCCTTATGAATCGCAGTTTCAGCCACGTCTCTGTCTTGGAATGGGTAGATCTCCTTTGTGCTCTGTGTATCCCATTCTCCTGCTCTGATCCTTAGGGCATTGGCATTTGCGACGTAATGGGCAGCAGTTAGTACCACGCTAGGGTGGATCAGGGAACCTCCTCCGACGTAGACGTTGAGTTTCATGCCGTCAGGTTCGTTCTCGTTGACTGGCTCGATCCTGGGAAGAAGAGGGACATGTTAGTCACAAGTGCAGTATGTGGTGGTGGAGACAGGAAAATGGCAGGCGAAGGTATTGGGTGCCACACAAGCGTACTGAAAGAAACCTAATACATCGTTAACTCATTTGCGATAGAGATTTGTAACAGGTTAAACACGATATCTGTTATCACTGTTACTGTTACACAAAAATAACAGATCCAAATATCTGTTATTAAATAACAGCCTGTTATTTTTGTACAGACGATAAATAAATCTCAATCTGATTTATTTATTTTCGTTTAAAGACGAAAATTGTATTTAACCGCTTTAGTAAGAGTGAGAAACACATTTCGAAGTAAACATATTTCGTCGAAGTAAATAATACCGTGTGCGTTACTATACTACACCTAGGTGTTACTCTTTTTAGCAAGGGTCAAGAGGAAGATTCAATTAGGAAGAGAGAGAAAGAGATTGATAACCTTGCTATATTCCTTCCTTTGTTTGTAACAGCCGTGGTAACGGTCTGTGTGGGGATTATTATAATGAATTATCATTAACAACTGCAGTAATAGTCTTTGAGGGTCTGTTATTTTAAGTAACAGATAAGTTATATTATTAGGAACAATTGTTATTTGTTATTTTTAAATATCTGTTATTTATATCTGTTATTTCTATCTGTTACGAACGCCTCACCCCTAATTTACGAATCTTTATTGAAACGTAATTAAATTAAACCATTTTCAAAAATATCACTGTTGATGAAAAATGGATCACCTACGACCAAAACGTGCGGAAAAGTTCATGGTCGAAGGGCAGTCAAGCTAAACAGACTATAGCGAAACCCGGATAACTCGCAATACGGTGATGCTGTGTGTATGGTGGGTTTGGAAGGGCATCGTGAGCTTTGACCGCTGAGTAAAACCTGATGAGGCTCAAGCAAGAAATTGAGAAAAAACGGCCGTAATTGATTGAACAGAAAGGGCGATGGTCTTTCATCATGATGACGCCAGACCACACACATCGTTAGTCACTCAGCAAAAATTTAGAGAGCTTGGTTCGGAAGTGTTAATGCATTTGTCGTGGCCAGATCTTAGAATTGATCATTTCATGAAGTGTTCGGCCATTTCATGAAATTGTTGCATTTCATGAAATAGAACATCGACCGTTGGTCACATCATGATGTGGCCAAATCATTAAATACTCAACGTTTGACGATATTAACAGTTAAACGCACGACTACTTCATGATGTGGCCAAAAATTATTGATCATATCGTAAAATAGTTAGATTATCCACCGGTAGAGGAGTTGATGTCGCTTTGTTTTTGTTGTGCATCATGGCGGCGGCATACAACAAATCAAACAAAGTACCGACCACGCAAAAAAACTCGATGGTCTTTTATTGGATTTGCAAATGTGATATTATGGAAAGAGAACAACTTGGAAGTCACTAACCTAACCGAGATCGAGATTCCACAACCGGTGTGCTGAGCAACATAGCACTTAAAATTAGTTTGAAAAAATTAAAAATTTACGCCGCTCATGGCACCCCGAGTCCCCGACGAAATGGGTTAGGTTAGAACTGTGACAAACCGCAAGCGAAGCGAGCGGTGCTTCACTCTGCAGCGACCGGCGAGCGCTATTTCCAATTTGGTTGCAGTTAGTAATATTTACTACTTACACCTTACACCATGGATACCCTACATTAATGATATGGCCAAACGTCGACTGACATATCATTAAACGTTGATGTTTAAACGATATGGCCAATTTTAGACGGCCATTTCATGAAACACAGACATTTCATGAAATGGTCGAACACTTCATGAAATGATCAATTCTAAGATCTGGCCACGACACATCCATCATTAATGTTGCTTACCTATTTCTTTCAGCATGGAAAAAGTACCTAAAATATTTTTTTTACAAAATCACTTGAATTTTTACTACTGACATCGAGAAAAAAAAACAACAACTTAGAATTCATATATGGCATTATGTGGTGAATACATTAAGAGGGCTATCACAAAATTGCGTTTTGACAGTTCGGGCGCCCGATTAAACGCATAAGTAGCAATTTGGCAGTTGTAATTATGCTTATTATGAGTTATATAATAAAGTTATTGTTTTTTAAGTACGCATTTTTAATTTCCTATGAAACAACGTTTAATCTGGTATAAATTTTACGTAAAAATATGAATGTAGAAAGGAGAAATTTACAGTTAATTCTGAGCGATTTTTTATGATTTTGAATTGGATTTTTTTTAGATATCCCATAAATATTTCAAAATTTTGAGGCCGCTTTGAACTGCAACACTTTTTAAAAGATCTTATTTTAAATTTTTCATTTCATTTGCTATTGTATAATAGTTCTATCCACGAGCTCAAAAAAGTGCCACCGCGCATTTTTTGAAAATCTTGCTTCGGAATTTTGGCTTTATATGAACAATTAAAAAAAAAATTGCAAAAAGCGAGGCCGCTATGTACTATACTAATAACTATTCTCCACAACTCAATAAGTCATAGTTGTCCAAGTCTTTTTACTCAGAACAAGAACGCCAAAGTTGCGCGTTTAACGCAAAAATCACCGTCGAAATCAGTCGAAATGTAATAGGGCTCTTAAGAGCCATTTCTAAAGTTTCATTTTGAAATAATCAATGTCTATCTACGATATCATCTGCTTTGCCTTTTAACAACTATGTTAGGGTCGGCTTCCAGTCTAACCGGATGCAGCTGAATACCAGTATTTTACATGGAGCGATGTCTATCTGTCCTCCACAACCCAGTTACTCAGTTACTGGGTAATACTCCTCGGTAAGACTGGTTGTCAGACTTTCAGGCTTCTGACGACCCGTAACGACTGTCAAAGATCCACGAATGACAGCCGGGACCAGAGAATTTCTATCTGATTAATACTTACCTAAAACATTTGTATCAAGGATTCCTTCAATTTTATTGTTTTTATATTATGTTTGTAGCACATTACTGTCGCAGCCTGCAACAGGGGTATTGATGAACGACCGTGAAAATTTGGGCCGAGGCAAAGCCGAAGCACACATAAGTGAATCCATCAATGCCTGGTTGCGACCAAAGCTTGTATAGAACTTTTCTCAAATAATGCGCGGAAATTCAAACTAAGTAAATTAATTATAAATTCCAGAATCAATGACAAACAACGCCACGTTCGCTAATTTGGACGTGATCAAATGACGAACGCAAACTGGTTAAAAGATATATCTCACAGTGTGAAGGCCAATCGCGGGATATAGTTTATATCTTGTGATATAATACTCAAAGTGAAAAGCGAACTTTATAATATTAATGAAAGGACACACAAAGATGATGACCAGCATAGTCTTAAAAACAGAAGACGAAAATCCAGAATCAGCTGTTCAGAAAACTTGAACTAAAGTAGAACAAAACTGAGAGGGAAGGAGAGAACGCTATACGTCAGCTGTGTGTAAGAAAGAGAAATTCAACTTCACTCGTAGTGCATTATTAGCGCTCTCTTTACTTACTCCACCTATTTTTATGTACTTACAATGCTGATATTTCACTGCCATCCTCAGGTATGCTGTAATAGAATTTTAATAAAAAACCGCGTAGAAAATGGACCATTTGTTAGGGAGTTACGACGGTACAGACAGACATAGTTCATGTTCAGATTGACCCTTCAAACGATCGCCTACTAGAAGCCGTTTGCATGATTATATTTATTGTCGTTTCGAGTTTTTCTTAGCTGGTTCCTACGACATTTGTCGGGTTAATGGCGTTTTAAGCGCGTAAACCTGCGTATCATACGCATAATGGACGAGAGTGAGGTGCCCCGGATATAAGATACTGGATTCGCGCGTAGGTACTGGATACGCGAGTGAAAAGCAGATGGACAGATGGGTCCATTTCAAAAGATTTTTGATGGTTTATTCTGTTACTCGGTCGATATATTCAGCTACGAGAATGTCTTACTCTGTATGCGCATATATCAGACTCAGTGCGCGCGTAAAGCGCATTTTCTGTCGCAAAAATTGGGATGTTAAAAAAAAAATGCGTCCTTATTTTATAAAAAAATATTGGACAAGTATTTTACCTTTATTTATGTAAAACACAATAGACGATGTATATCTAGTAACTTAATCCGCTTAACCGTTCTTAAAGAGTTAGAGAACCCTGTAAGAAATCGACACGTGTTTCGCCTCTCAACGAGGCATCCTCAGGGCGACGATTGACCTGTTGCGAACTCGGACACGAAGTGTTATCAACGCGAGCCGAACGCAAAGCGGGCGGTTGAAGCTCACTTTGCGTTCGGCTCGCGTTGATAACACTTCGTGTCCGAGTTCGCAACAGGTCAATCGTCGTCCTGAGGATGCCTCGTTGAGAGGCGAAACACGTGTCGATTTCTTACAGGGTTCTCTAACTCTTTAAGAACGGTTAAGCGGATTAAATTACTAGATATACATCGTCTATTGTGTTTTATGATGGATTTCCGCAAGGTCACGCCTGAGTCAATTAACTATCTTTTATTTATGTAATCATAAGATTACGGCAATACATTGAGTTAAAATGTGGCATGACGTCACTCCCCGGTCGATTTTATACTGACTTGTGACGTTGCGAACTCCCCACTCCCCAACTTTAATGCGTTTTATCTAAACCATTTTTTATTAATATGATAAAGTAAAAAATGTGTGTCTAATATTTATTTATTATGTGACTGACGGACTAAATTGTTTTTTTTTTTACCTGTACCTAAACATCCGTATTGTTTTTATGCCTGGGTTATTGCAATAAGATCGGTTGGCCTCTATTACGAGTAATAAAAATAAAAAAAAATATATATAGTAATAAATAAAGTATAAATAATAATAAAATACTAACTTGAGAATAGCGACCATCCACGGGAACTCTCCGAATTTGGTCTCTCCGTTGACTTCTCCAGTGGTACGCAGATCAGCACCATTAGGGTTGGCCCAACCGCATCCCTCGTGCTGGAAGATAACGCAAGAGTTATGAGACATTTTATATTTAAGTACAACTGTCTTCGACCCCCGACTTCGTTTGCGTGCAATTTCTTGTATTTAACATATCGTCGGCGTCAGTGCAGGACCTTGTATCAATTTTTTTTGGCGAAATCATTTTTCCATCAAAAAAAAAAAAAAAGTGTTGGGTGAAATTTAAAGCAGTTTTTAGTCTCTCTTGTAAAAAAGTAGTGCATTTACAAGGTCCTGCACTGACGCCGACGATATACTATTTAACACCATACTTCTTCACATTAATGTGAAAGAATTTTCGCAATAGAATCATTAGCACTTTAGAAGATTACCCATACCTACCTACCAACAAACCAAATTATAAATACCTTCCAGGCAATAGTTGGGCTATTGGTCGCCAGTCTAACCGGATGCATCCAAACCTGAACCTACTGGTATTCAGATGCATCCGATTAGGTTTTTACATGGAGCGACTGCCTATCTGACTTCCACAACCCAGATAATGGGTACCACGATATTCCTTAAGAAAGAAACGACTGTCAAAGATCTAAGAGGGGTCTCGATATGTAATGGATCCCATCCACAAATCGGCCGCAGCAAGCGTAGCTTAACCTTCGATCGTCTAATAAAAGAGTAAAATATGTAATGGGTACAGTACAGTCAGCGACCTGAATTACCTGACCCCTCTTCCGCTCTTCTTCTTTGTAAGAGAGGTCAGGTAATGCAGGGTACTGACTGTACTCATGAATATAGGCAACTTATGCTGTAGGACCAAGTTCTAAAGTCACAATTTGCCAGACCTTTGCGACATGTCTCTTTCTTCCATACTTCTCTATTAATCGTCATCTCGGTAGTCACCCTAAGAAAGATCATATTCTAAAATAATTTTAAAAAATAGTTTGGAAAATCCAAAACTGCACGCCTCATTATGTATGAGGCGTGCACTTTTGGATTTTCCAAACAATTTTTTTCACTCATTCATTTAAACGAAAAAGAAATTCAAAGCATAGTTTTTAACAAAAATGAACAATTTATCACTTTTCATGAAGTCGTAATCTCAAAGACTGACAAAGATATTTACTTGGCGGTCGCTAGGCAACTTACGGACATCAAGTCAAAGGTAGGAAATATTTAGATAAAGATATTATATTTTAGTTAGTATTTTATTAATTATAATTAAACTACTTTGAGTAAAAGAGCCATTTTCAATAGGGTTCCTTCTACGGCTAGAAAGAATGTATAAAAAAAAAATTGACTCAATTAATTGATTTTATCACAAGCTACAATGTTTTCAGGGTTCATAAATTGACGGACAGGATTTTTTTTTCAACTATTTTGATGCTTTTTCCATTTCTGCTGCATTAAATCAATTGTTAAAAAGTACAGTATTAATCTTCATTTAATCATCTATACAATGGTATATAAATTAAGTAGGTTATGTGTACTAGCAGGAGTGTAACAATAAAAACAGTTACAGAAATGGGGCAAAAAAATTTTTTCGATCGTAGAGCACACTCTAATGCTTCGCATTAAGAGTCGTGCAAAACAGCTATCCCATTCATTTCGATGGGGTAGGTATGATATTTTTGGGTCCCTGGCACTGCTTTAAATTATACTCTAGGATGCATATCCATCCTAAGGGTACGTTTTCCCTACTATTACCGGGGAGTGATATGAGGATTCGAATGACGTTATTGCGACGCACGATATTTCGAAAAAAATTAAGAGTGGTACGCCAGTTCGAAAACACATTAAGTCGAAAACCGCTATATCGAATGACGTTGTCGCGAAAACGCTGATTCGAAAAACTGTTTGGATGGTACGCTAGTACGAAAGTCTTGGCATTGAAATCCACTGTCGCGAATAGCATATTCCAATCAGAATTTGTCAGCGCAGCGAGCATGGCCTACTGTGAGATACCTTGAGTCACACATTTTATCACAATTTGGGCGATAAAACAGTTTTGTCACAAATGCTAGCACGCTGGCGTGAGATAATCTCTTGACTTGTGACATAACTTCTTGACGTTTATTTGGGATTCAATATGTCATATTTGCTACGATGGTCGCACCAATTTTGTCACAAATGCCACATATGACTGTCATCCGTACGTCAAAAATGAATTAGTTCACAACAAAATTAAAAAGTTGTAAAACTGTATGAACCTGCACTATAAAACGTATTATTTTATTTGGTCACATATTCAGATGATCATAGACATTTTATATTTTAAAATTTACTGTGCCACACTATGAAGTTAGCAACAAGAAAGGCATGTCGCGCCTAAGATTTTATCATATGGTTGACCCGTGCTAGCATTTAAGACAAATTGTAAGACATGATAAAATTTATCATGTCTTGTCACAAACGTCTTGGGTACGCCCTGTGCTAGCCCCGCCGGGATCGAACTCGCGACCCCGATAAAGTCTTATCTTTGTATTGGGTTTGGAACACAAGAGCAATGAGAAGTATTATTTGAAATTAACTTTTTTAATTTCCAGTAAGTATATGTTGCAATTAACAAAGAAGTCAACAAATCAAAATTATAGATGGTATACTCATTACCAAAAGTAATAACACTGTCATATTGGTGACAAAATAGTAGATTCAATCAACTCAATATAGACTAGTATTAAAAGCTACTAAAATGTAGACGGTATACGGATGTAGAAGGTTAACAAGTTAAAGTGGTAGCGATTCTTTCTCTTAACCAGTGGTTAGTGCCGCAGTTATTGGTTGACTCGATGTGCATTACTTTAAACGTTCTAATTATAGCTTAAGACGCAGAAACATGCCATTGACCTTGAGTGGTTAGCTTGCGTGTTTTGTACTGAGCTTACGCAACGCGTCGTATGTCCAGCCAGTAATAGGACTCGCCCATCAAGGAGCGCTGTCCCCAATTTGACGCATTATTAACTTATTATACATAAGACAAAAGGTATTTTAATAAAACACGTATACTAAAAGATTAATATTTTAATTATCCTTAAAATGGTGAAGGTTTCAGAAAAATACGCTTGATAGCTTTTGCGTAATTCTCAGTTTTTTATCCGCGTTAGACACAACTTTACAAATTAATTTCACTATGTAATGTAAACATAATCTGAAATATTCGTATATTAAATTATTAAGAAAATGCTCTAATTTAACATATATTTTTTTCCAAATCATTCAGACTACTCGTTTAGACGTAATAAAACCATTAAAAGTGGCTTATCGTCGCCTTAAATATTAGTGACGCACGACATCCAAGTAGTACGGTTGATGAGACCGTACATGTACACGTACAGTATGACAGTTAGAACCGCCCCCTTGATGGATGCAAGTCACTAAATCGTCACTCTGTATATGTATAGTTTCTATAGATACTAATAATAGTTAGATAAAGTCTAACCTGACGCAGCTGTAACTGGTTTTTGGAACGAAGTTCCCTTTCGCGCGTTGCGAAAGGGGGCTAGACCGAAAAAATTGGGACCAATAGTTGTAACGACACTTTTTATTTTTTATTATAACGCCATCTGTGAGCGACCACAAGTACTAATTAGTGGCATGCCTTTGTGAGGTTCATTCCATAATTATTTTTTATTATAACGCCATCTGTGAGCGACCATAGGTACTAATTAGTGGTATGCCTTTGTAAGGTTCATTCCATAACTTCGTTCCATCCGGGTGTCCCTTGACACCTCTCAGCTTTTTTTTAATACATGATATGACAATCAAGTGTAATGATGATGATTATGGTCGACCTAACGAGTGTTATTAAACTTATTAATTATAGTATAAAAGAAACAGTCATAATTGTAGAACGACGTTATCACAGCATTTAAGAAAGCCACAATATTAATGATTCATCATCATCATTCTTCTCCCCATACATAATCAGCCTATTAATGTTCCCACTGCTGGGACACAGGCATCCTCTCTTTGATATCGAGTGGGCTGTAATCCACCACGCGGGCCCAGTGCGGGTTGGTAGATGTCACATGACTTCGAATTATTGGTTCTAAGACATGCCGGTTTCCTCACGATGTTTTCCTTCACCGTTTTGAGAGTAGAGGTGATGAAATTATTTACATAAAGAAAAGCGCCTGCTTGGGTTCGAAACCATGACTCGTAAGTCGGGGCCGTTACCCCTGGGCCACCACCACTAAATAATAAAAAAAAACAAAAAGTCATTTATTCAAACTAGGCTGAGAATCAGCACTTTTCGAACGTCATAATTACATAAGACAGTCCCCCAAAAACGCCCGCCCTTCACCACTTCCTAGTGCTTTTGCTGAAAGAAGAAGTGGCGCAACAAACTCCCCAGCACCACAGCTGTCTGTTCAGTTAGAAAAAACTTGATTCTAGACTCCTCCCTATATCCCAATTTATTTGCGGTCGGCGCAACATGTCCCTTTCTTCCATACTTCTCTATTAGTCGTCATCTCGGTAGTCACCCCCTTTCTAGCCATATCATCTTTCACAAATTCCATCTATCGTTTCTTTAGTCTTCCCCTACTCTTATAGCCATCAACATTCATACTCAAAACTTTCCTCACGGCATTTGCCTCATTCCACAATAAATGATTATATTATCAAATAATGTAATAACTAGGTTTACAAGACTGGTTTGTCGTGCGGTCGTCTGACCATGCATGTAACCGGTATTACAAGGCTGTTAAAAGATGTTTACAAAGACGGAGGGGGTCGTGGCTAGATTATAGAGACAGCAGCGGGCCGATTGAATGTTATGCTACATTGGACGCGGTCGATTCGTGAATGGGGTGACCATTTACATATCTCCCGAGACCCCTCTGTGCCTCGCGAAAGCGTCAGGGTAGCCCGCGAAATTAAATTGTTTAACACGTTCAGTGCCAGGAGCCCTCCTGGAGGGTGCACCTAGTCGCATATGGGATGCCGCGATGGTCATTTTAAAAGCAGGTTTTTCTTAGCGAATACAGCATTATAAATCGTGAAAACAAAATCTGATGTATTTTTTTACAAGATTTATTAGTCTATGCGTTGGTTTTAAAATACACGAATTTCAATATTTTAAAATTTTTTGGTCTCGGTTACAAATATTCACTAAAAATTTAAAAAGTTGTAACTGCTTATAGCGACAAGACCCCCAGAAAACACAATTTCGTAGTAGCAAAGGTTGTCCTTGACAAGTGTTTTCAATACGGTGTATATCTTGCAATTTTTAAGAAAAAGTAATTTTAGAATTTTACATTGATCATAGTCTGGCCATGATTTTTTTGGCCAACCCACTCGCGATATATTTTCTAACATAGATACTAAATTTGATATACTTTTCATCATTATAAAGTCGACTGACATATCGTTAAACGTTGACGTTTAAACGATATGGCCAATGTTAGCTGGCCATTTCATGAAATGGTCAATTTTTAGATCTGGCCACGACATAAAAGTACATAGAAAATACCCAAATACAGAAAAAAACAAAACAAAAAAGCCAGATATAAGACTTCAGAAGAACTCAAAAATAGCGTCAAAAACATCGCAATAAAGAAAAAGAAAAAAACGGACGAACAAACAAATAAAAGAAACGGTAAGGAATAACGCCCAATATTTAAGGTTAATGCGCACACGCCAGTCATGTCAACATCAAGTCGCCGCCGCCGATCAGTCACGTCCAGCCAAGTGTTAGAACAGATAGTCAGTCAGTTAGTCACAGTCACTCAATCAATTTTTCTATACAACATGGAAAAAAAAACCATGTCCAATCCGTGACGGTATTGTTAGGCATCCGCATGAGTCTATTTATGTGGTAGGTAAACTACAAGAAAATCGAAAAAAAAAAACTACGATATTTTTTTCAATGGTTATTACATAGGGCGCGGGCGGCCATATTTCAATGGTTATTACATAGGGCGCGGGCGGCCATATCGTTTAGCGGGTGTCTACAAGTCATAATTTATGACCCTGTTGAAAATTTGCTCATTTTGAATGAATTTGGGGTAATTTTGGTACTAAAAATGTGATGACTAGCAATATTTTTTTAATGTTTTCAATAATCATTAGATTTAGGTTTTTTTATTATTTTTAGGTAATGATTTTGCAGTACCTATGAGCGCCCTTCGGATCAGACAGGGATTTTTTTACATATTGTATCCATGTTTCGTTCGTAGCAGTACAAGTTGTCACTTGCAGGGGCCATACCATGAACATTTTAAATACTTGTCAAGTACAGGACAGGTCAACTTGGCATTTTAACCTGACAGGTTTTCTATTTGTACCATGAGCATTTCAGTCTGACCTGCAATGTATCAACTTCAGACCTGCTACGCTACCGTTAACCCGGTACAATCAATCTTCCTAGCCTTTTCCCAACTATCTTGAGGTTGGCTTCCAGTCTAACCGGATGCAGCTGAATACCAGTATTTTACATGGAGCGACTGCCTATCTGACCTCCACAACCCAGTAACTAGGTAATACGATACCCCTTGGTAAGACTGGTGTCAGACTTTCGGGCTTCTGACGACTAGTAACGACTGTCAAAAATCCACAAATGACAGCCGGGACCAACGGCTTAACGTGCTTTCCGGAGCACGGAGGAGTCTCGGTATGTAAAGATGGTCACCCATCCACTGACCAACCCCGGCAAGCGTAGCTTAACCTGATGGATTGACCCGTGCGGCTTGTTATTACTTAGCCACGAGCTCCTCGATTTTTTTGATAATCCTTGTGATTATTAAAAAAATCTAATGTTTCCAATTTTTATATTTAAACTCTCCTATAAATATTCTTGTCTTGTACATTGCAATGGGGTACATAAAAAGGGCTCAAACTCGAGAACTGTCCCGCAGATTGTGGACGAAGTGACGGAACATGATGTGAATTCTATTGTTGGTGGAGGCATGAGGAACAGGGTGTAAAGTTCACTCTTCTCATTAGAAAAGGGAGACTCCTCCGACCAGACGGATGTTATGTCTGGCGGGCAACTGCCCGAAAGTTGTTTTCGGATAATCTTATATATTTATCATGCAAGATTTTTGTAACGTCATGTCTTTGCTGCGTAGTTCGTATGTATCGGTGTAACCGCTACAGTGCTATCGATGATTCAAGAGGCTAGGCTAGGCTGGGCAGCTGTAGTTTGTTTTTTTTTACTAAGATTACGAATATTGTCTTTACCCAAAAAATCTATTAAACATTAAGTTGGTTTTTATTTATATGTATTGTGTTCTTGATTTCTATTTCTTTCACATCTACTTACTCATACCATTTCTACAACATATATGTAGAGGACAAAGAGACTGTTTCTTTTGTGGTCTATAATTTTAAATAACGCCACAATAGTATTATATTCACAAATTAACATATACTTGCGTTTTTTATTTTAAATTAAAGAAAACAGTTCAATAAAAGTTAGTTTTACACGCCTGCTTATTATGACAGCAGGGCAGCTCAGTTTTCAAGGTTTTACATGTCAAAAATGACTTGATGGTAGAGCCTATCGCAGGTCTGACCAGTGAAATGTTGTCACGTGACCACTGAGCGGCTTTAGTCACGTGATCGCTGGCTCGCCTGTTATTTGACGTGTTCATGGTACAAAATAGCCCGACAGTTCACTTTCCGTCGAAAATTGACCTGCTATAAGAGTGCATGGTAAGCCCCCTGGTGACTCGATGTCAACTGAGACGCGACAGTAGTGACGTGACTTATGAGTTATGTATGTAGCAAACGTCCTACAACTTCTACGTAACTATATTTTTTCAACTATGTTTTTTGTAACCTTAAAGGTACATGAACACACGTCAGTCACGTCAACGTCAAGTCACCGATCAGTCACATTAAAAATATAGTTACGTAGAAGTTGTAGGACGTTGGCTATACACATCAGTCACGCACGTCACTACCGGCGCTTCTCAGTCGACGTCACGTCACCGGCAAATCGAAACATGTATTGCTACGAACGAAACAGGCGTTGCTGTGACTGAATTACTGACTATCTGTCCATACACGACCCTAAAATTGATGTGACTGATCGGCGACTTGACGTTGTTGTGACTGACGTGTGTATGAACCATAAAGAAGAAAAAGCAAAGTAGGTATTATATAAAAGTCACAACCTCTTTACAGCTATCCACACGGCAGGCAATCTGTTAAAGGAAGAGTTGCATTAGAAAAAGTACATTTGTCACTCTCTCCATCTTAATGGAGGAGGGACAAGAAAGAAATAAAGGCGAAGTTTCAATAGAACCCAGATTCCTAGGAAACCAAAGCTGTACAAAGTATTGTGGTAACTGTCATTACTTGAAAGAAAAGCACACACACACACACCCTCGCACACACACACACACACACTTTCAACATTTCTCTATTTGACGTTTCGAATCTTCCTTATTGAATTTCCTGTTACGTCATAAACATGATTGCAACATTTGCGTTGTCTTTTCCCAACTATGTGTTGGAGTTGGCTTCCAGTCTAACTGGTTGCAGCTGAACACCAGTATTTTTCATGGAGCGACAGCGTATTTGACCTCCACAACCCAGTTACTGGGTACCACGATACGGATTTTTTTTATTTATCATAGACAAGGTTTATAAAAACTCTTAAGAGGGTGCATCCTAAAAGTTGGCAACGTCGTAAATAGCTGTCAAATATTTACCTGTTTTGAATAATATTTGAAAATAATACTGTATGGAAATAAGAAATGTGGCTAACTATCTAGAATATTAATAATGAATTGCAATTATTAATATCGTAACACCGAATATTTAGTTTTAGATGTAAAAAAAGTATTTGGAAACTTTCCAAATGAATTTTTTACACGTAAAACGGGTACAACATCAAAATCAATGTTATAATTGCATTTCATAATCAATATTCTAGTTCGCTAGTTAGCCACATTTTTTATTTCCATACAGAAATATTATCAAATTAATCAAAACAGCGAAATATTTGACATCTATTTGCGACGTTGCCAACTTTCAGAATGTTAACCCTCTTAACTTAAAACTATGCCCCACAAAACAGTTTTCACGGTTTGTTGTCTGTCGGTTTCGCGATTGGTAAGACTAGTTGTCTGACATCCCGACGTCAACCCGTGCGGCTGTTACTGAGCCGTGAGGCTCCATTAAAGCATGTAAGTATATAGGTACCCTTTTCATGACAAAATGAAGAATACAGTGAAAAGCTATTTAAAGAACGATAAGAAAAATAAATAGTTTGGAAAATCCAAAAGTGCACGCCTCATAACACTCATTCATAAACGAAAAAGAAATTCAAAACATAGTTTCTAACAAAAATGAACAATTTATCACTTATCATGAATTATGTTTTGACTGCGTTTTTACCCATCGATATGGGTTTTCTAATCTCGCAATCCTTACGTAATGTCAAAGACTATTTACAAAGATATTTACTTGGCGGTTGCTAGGCAACTTACGGACGTCAAGTCAAAGGTTGGAAATATTTAGATATAGATATTATATTTTAGTTAGTATTTTATAAATTATAATTAAACAATATTTTTCAAAAGGGTTCCTTCTATGGCAGAAACGAATGTGTAAAAAAATTGACTCAATTAATTGATTTTATCGCAAGCTACAATGTTTTCAGGGTTCATTAATTGACGGACAGGAATTTTTTTTCAACTATTTTGATGCTTTTTCCATTTCTGCTGCATTAAATCAATTATTAAAAAGTACAGTATTAATCTCCATTTAATCATGTATACAATGGTATATAAATAAATTAGGTTCTGTGTACTAGCAGGAGTGTAACAATAAAAAAAAAACAGTTGCAGAAATGGGGCCAAAAAAAATTTTTCGATCGAAGAGCACACTCTAATGCTTCGCATTATGAGTCGTGCAATAAGCAGCAAATACCAAAACACTGCGAGAAAAGCGGCAAAGAATTTAGATAGACTCTCTGTTAGCTGTCAAAAACAGTTGATCGATTTTATGAATATTGTGGAGTTCATTGCTCACTCTTCTCCATACGAAACTTTTAGAAACGCAAACTAGAATCAATTCATGTCATTTGGAATTTTTTAGTGTTAACCCGGAGTCTGGATTTGTGCCCGGTTGATGGCAATTCGTTCTCCCTCTATTACATGGGACTTAAACATAACTGGCGAAATTGTGTACTATAGGTACACCTCTACCTAACGATTGAAGTTACGTACCTAATTAATAAATACCAAATCTCATACATTTAATAAAACAAGCCTAATGATTTTATACTGAAGATCACGTCTAAACAAGTACTGTTAATGATTTGGTAAAAATATATGTTAAATAAGAGCATTTTCTTTATAACTTAATATAGGAATATTTTAGATTATGTTTATATTACGTAGTGAAATTAATTTTTAAAGTTATGTCTAACGCGGATAAAAAACTATTAAGCGTATTATTCTGAAACCTTCACAACGTTAAAGATATTATTAATCTTTTAGTATACGTGTTGAATTAACATTCCTTTTGTTTTATGTATACTAATATATTATAAAGAGGAAAGATTTTTTTGTTTGTTTGTTTGTTTGTACCGAATAGGCTCCGAAACTACTGGTCCGATTTGAAGAATTATTTCAGTGTTAGATAGCCCATTTATCGAGTTAGGCTATCATCACGCTAAAACCAATAGGAGCGGAGCACCAATGAAGAATGTTTCAAAATCGGGGGTTTTTTTAGCGTTAGCCCTAAGTAACTATTCCACGCGAATGAAGTCGCGGGCAGAAGCTATAGTTTATAATAAATTAATAATGCGTCTAATTCGGAACAGTGCTCCTTTACTGGTCCTATTACTGGCTGGACGTACGACGCGTTGCGTGAGCTCAGTACAGAACACGAAAGCTAACCACTCAAGTCAAGGTCACTGGCACATTATATAACTGCGTTTTAACCTATAAATTGTGTGACCCCCAGTCGACCGTTTACCCTATAATGTATTACGTAATCATTACGTACTCAACACTCAAATAAGAATCTGTTGTATGGTGCAAAAAACATTATAAAAAACTACCTAATTTGGTAAGTAATTTATGTGAAACAGCAGCATTTTCCCGCGACTTAGTCTGCGTGTATTTTGTATTTCATCATTTTCTAGTGGTGTGATCATCAGACTGCCAAGCCATAGGTCTCGAGTTCGAACCAAAGGCACACGTCTGGCTTTTCGGATTCATGTGCGTATTGTATAATTATCACTTGCTTCAAAAACGGTGACGGAAAACATCGTGAGGAAACCGGCATGCCTGAGAGATATTTCTCGACGGTATGTGAAGCCAAGTCACTAACCACACGAAAAGAATTAGAATAGAAATAGATAAGAGTAAAACTAGCCTATGTCCTTCTCCCAGGTCAGGTTCTCCACTTTTTGGAACGAAGTTTCCTTTCGCGCATTGCAAAAGGGGGTTAGACGGAAAAATTGGGACCACAAGTTGTAACGACACTTTTTATTTTTTATTATAACGCCATCTGTGAGCGACCACAGGTACTAATTAGTGGCATGCCTTTGTGAGGTTCATTCCATAATTATTTTTTATTATAACGCCATCTATGAGCGACCACAGGTACTAATTAGTGGCATGCCTTTGTGAGGTTCATTCCATAACTTCGTTCCATCCGGGTGTCCGTTGACACCTCTCAGCTTTTTTATTTTTTTTATTGTATGTATTATTGTTGTAGTATTATACAGGATGGAAGGGTAAACACCGTTGTCACTCAAACTATGGGTAGTTGGCTTAAATATAAACATAAAAAAACCGAGTAAAAAAAAAATTACGTTATTAAAAAGGTTATTGTCCGATACCGTCCGCAAATTCATGGATATGCGCCCGCCCGAGTGACGTAATCGATCGCCGCCCGTCCTACCTACCTACACAACTCATGAATAAATACAATACAACCTTTTCCTGGCTTAAGACAGGCAAAAATACCTACCTTAGGAATTGCGTGACGATTCTAAATATACATCTTGTAGAAAAAAAGTTGTGATTTTCCATTGAATTTATGTTCTATAAACGAAACCAAACCCCTGGTTTGAAGGATAACGGTGTTTACCCTAACACCCTGTATTATATGTGGTTGAAACGTCATTTAAGTCATTTTAAAAGGAATAATGTGGTTAGCGTAAGAATATTATTATTAATCAACCTATAATGTTCCCACTTCTGGGACACAGGCCTCCTCTCTTCGTGAGGGAATGGGCCGTAATCCACCACGCGGGCCCAGTGCGGGTTGGTAGATGTGTTCGAAATTTTGGATCTAAGACATGCCGGTTTCTTCACGATGTTTTCCTTCACCATTTTGAGAGCAGTGGTGATGAATATATTTACACAAAGTAAAGCGCCTGCCTAGGTTCGAATCCATGACCGTGTCGGGGCCGTTACCACTGGGCCACCTCTAAAGGTAATTCATTTCAGGTTTTTTTAGTCTGATTGACCGTGAACTAACCGCAAACTATATTTAAATAGTTTCTACACGTATGTACAGTAAGAAGAATAAATATTCAAAGTGTTCCTTTTGATATCCTATAACTCTAGGGTATTAATGAGACCATGTCAAAGAATCAACTGGCACAATTATGAATTATTATTAAAAAAAAAAAAAAAACCGTTATATTTTTTTTAATGATTCTTTAAAAATAATTCGACAAAGTCACGATTATTTATGTAAAATACCCTTACGAGAAATATAAGAAAATTAAAAAACATTTATTCAGACTGTTTTTGTTCATAAAAAGAAAAATATGACGTTGCATATTCTTAGCTTTGAATGAAAACGATTTACTCGTACTTATCCATGAAACTATAAATGATGTTGAAACTTAGATTCACACATCGAGTCTAAAATGTTATGTTATCTTAAAAAATTATGAAAAATAATTTATAGGAAGGTCAAAGAATCAACTGGCACCAGTTGATTCTTTGAAATGGTCTCATTAATACCCTAGAGTTATGGGATATCAAAAGGAACACCTTGTATAGGTATGAACAGCTCGGCAATAAGATCTGATTTCATGATTCACATTTTGTCCGACCCAGGAATTGAATACAGGACCTCATGCTTAGCAGTAGCGCTTGCGAGCACTGGACCAACGAGGCAGTCATTTGATACTACAGTATAATAACAAAGCCAAAGACTCGCCTTCAATTCTATGGGCTATTAAATTACGTACTTAATAATCTTATTACAAAATAACAACAATAATAAAAACAAAAAAATAAAATTTGTCACGGTAATTTGATCTTGGAAATAACATTGGTTCGTAGTAGATACTGCTTACATAAAACTTATATGTAATAAAAATATTGTTTTATTTTATTTGTTGGCTAACAACAATGAAATGACCATTTAAGGTCACTGCTGCGATAATACCAAAAGCATCGTAGATCTACGTTGCCATCTTTTTACATAAATGGACTCGAAGATTTTGTGACGTCTTGATTTAAAAGAGTTTCTTGCCCGTTTTTCTCTATGGAGATCTACGTTTTGGAATGGGCAACTAGCTTCAACTTGACTAACAAACAGACTTCTGGACAATTCAAAAGTGCCTGTAAATGGTTTTTTATTGTACCTATACAGGGTGGCAGGGACATCGACGCGAAGCCGCTTACCATGGATTCAGTACATGATTTTGAACCCACCTGCGTTGAAATTTTTCGTCGGTTATTTAAAAAAAAATCAGCTGTTCCATACATTTTGACCGCGTAGGTATTGCACTTTTCTATGAAACAGCTGTTTTTTTTTTTAATAACCGACAAAAAATTTCAATGCTGGGGGGTTCAGAATCATGTACTGAATCCATGGTAAACGGCTTCGCGTCGATGTCCCTGCCACCCCGTATGTATATTTGAAATGTCATAGATTTTTAGGGCACTTAGAAACGTACCCAGAAGACTGGCAGCATTACCACGTTGAATGGCAATGTCTTTGTCTTTCATTTTTGGTCAAAGAACGAGCCAGCCCTCTGGTCACGTGAAGTGTCGACCAGTCAGCGAGAAATTTCTTTAAAAAGGAGACGCGCACTCGGGCCCCATGGCCCGAGTGTTTCCGTAAATGGTTTAATTGAAATAAATGCTTTGAGTTTGAGTTTATTTCAGAGACAAAACTGAAAAAAAATGTCTTACATTCCTATACTTACAGCAGCACGCATGTCCCTCAAACTGGAACACAGCAACGCTGCATCAGCGGCAGAAATAAGTATGGTGGTAGTGCCATAAATGGTGGATCCCTATCTGCCTTAAAAACCCAACAAATCCACCATTTTTTGGTTCACAGATTTTCAAAGAAGCTTAAAATCGAGTGGAAATAAGATAAAAAGGAAGCGATAAAGTCAAAAAGGATAATACTCAAAGCATATAAAAAAGTGCAGCACCGTAGTACGTGATAGAAGTGAAAATTCTCAAAAAATAAGGAATCAGTGAGATTTAGTGTAACAGAAAGAGTTATTTATATCTTTCTTCTCTCTCATGTAACGAAATGTGCATAAACGTGACGCGTCCTTGAAATTTCAATCTCAATTCTCGACCAATTATCGAATCGCCGCCTAAAGGACATCGCTCATTATAACAGCACCGCTCCGACACGGCAAATAACTGGTGTGTCATTTAAACTAAGTTTTTTTAAATCAAATGCATTAAAGACATGAGCGAGAGCAAAAAAATCCAGAAATCAAATAGGACGTAAAGTAAAAAATTATTCTTGCTGGACCACCTTAACATTAGCGGACCATTATCTGCCGGGGGTAAAGATGAATGCGAGATTAACATTCACCCCAGCAAAAGTAGCACAGTCCTTTCAGTTATTGTACTTCTGACTGCAGAAACCCAGCCGCAACCTTATTACAATAAGGATCACTGTGATTCTGACTAACTTGCCAGTGCAGCAAACCAACAGAAACCTTATTGTGATGAAAATGAACATCAATGTAAAGACATTGGTTTAAAATCAGAGGTATAATGACTGTGAAATGACTGTAGTTGAGAAACGCTGCGTCTAAGAGACCCCTCTGCCGTCCTGAAGGAAGAAGGCACCCGCGAGGATTTCAAACAACGAAAAGAAAATCAGAAAATCACTAAATTCGTAGATGATTCACTCAGAGAAAAAAATTAAAAACAAAACACTCTTGATGAAGACAAACAAATTTAAAAAAAAAATGACGTACCAGCGCCGACTCCCACTCTTTCGTCTCGTTGTTAAATTGCTATTTTTTTATAAAAACAACCAATAGAATTAATACCTTGACAGACAGTTATTTGTCAAAAATAAATCGAAAGATTGTAGAACGCAGCAAGTCACTTTGCAGTTGCAAGTCAACGTTGGGAAAAACCAGATGAGATGACGGGATCCCATCTGCCTAGTCTTTTTCCAACTACGTTGCCTTCCAGTCTAACGGGATACCAGTATTTTACATGGAGCGACTGCCAATCTGACCTCCATAACAAAGTTACTGAATAAAACGAGACTCGGGCTTCTGACGACCCATAACTGCTGTTAAAGATCCACGAATGGCAGCCGGGACTAGGGTTGCCAACTTTTTTATATCAAATATAGTATTTTCGTAGCCATTGCCTGTAAGAATATAGATGCCAAAAAAATATAGTTTCGCTGCAAAACATTTTTAAATGCGTTTTTTTACTACTATGGGTATGAACCTTTACTAACAGGTCTTTTTTTTATGTCCCATAACTATTTTTACAGTCTAAAGGTTACAAAATACCATTAATTCAGCTTTTACAGCGATCATCTCGCCATTTTGTATTGAAATAAAAATATAGTAGTTTCGTCTACTATATTATTTCATTAGAAATATACTATTTAGGCCTCTAATATAGATACTATATTAAATAGTAGGGTAAGCAACCCTAGCCGGGACCAACGGCTTAGGGGGATGCGCCAAGGTAGCTCGCAAAATTAAAATTTACTTACGTTTTTTGCAATTTGTCAGTTTGTACCTGACATTGACCTACATAATGGTCAGTGTCAGGTTGAATCTTGATTAAAATATGATTTACGACCGTACAAAATATTTATTTATAGAATGATAGTTAAAAAAATCATCAATACCACTCTCTAAGTTCATGTAATCCTGAATGACTATTTCATGAAATCATGACATTTGAGGATTATGCTAACTTAAGGAGTTGTATTGCTGATTCTAATGATTATAAATCTGTAAAGCCATATTTGTTACGGTCGCAAAATCATATTTAAATCAAGATAGAACCTGACACTGACCTGTAAATTGCAAAAAACGTAAGAAAATTTGGAATTCGCGGGCTAGGAAGCTTGGAAGTACGACCAAAAAGTCTATAAAGGTTTATCATACCTGTGGGTCAGTAGGTTGAGGGATAGGTTTGATGGGCTGGTCAGGAGGCCTCTTGTCAGGTACCAGGCAACAGGTGTCGATGTATGACTCGCAGGGACCATCACGGACTCTGAGGAGGTAAGGTTACAGTTAGAACTAGCTTTTATTTGCGTGGATGTCGAAAAATATCCCACGGGAACGTACCGATACTTTAGGGTGCTTTTACTCCCGGTAGTACGCTACCGGGAGTAAAAGCACCCTAAAGTATCCAGGTTAGGCACACATATAGTTAATTGACTCAATAGAATAGACGACGTATATTTAGTAACCGAATCCGCTTAACTGTTCATAGAGTCATAAAGAACCCTGTAGAAATCGACACGTGTTTCACCTCTCAACGAGGCATCCTCAGGATGACGTGAAGAATATTTTTTTGACGAGCATTGACTATAGCGTTCGCTGGAATCAGGGTTGGGCAGTATTTGAATTACTTGTATTTGAAATACGTAATTGAAATACAAATACGTAATTGGTATTTGTAATTCAATTACTTCTTATAAATGTAATTTTATTTGTAATTAGTATTTCAAATACCCGACGCTGAGGTATTTTGTAGTTAGTATTTCAAATACTTATGGCTCCAAAATACATTTGAACATAAATACATTTAGCGATCTTATGAATGGGTGCGATCTGCAGAAAATAGCGCTCGATAGCTTTCATACGCAAAATGGCGACCGCTAAATACGTCAATCTTTAAAGTTGGCAACACTGCACTTAAACTGTACTGTAGTCTGTACTGCAGGTACATACGTCAAATTGTCAATTACATACTCGTAACTTGTCAATTGTAATTTTCATTCGGCGATGGAGTGAATCCTGTGAATGCTGTGACATATTTAGCGGTCGCCATTTTGTAAAATATGATGGTAAGAATATATTCCCTTTGCCTTAGGCTGGGCTGGATTAGTTCTATTCTATTTATATACCTAACCTAACACCAGACTGTATTTTGTAATTTGTATTTTAAATAAAAATAGTCAAACAAAATACTGTATTTTGTATTTTATATTTCAAATACACGACTTAAAAATATTTTGTAATTTGTATTTTAAATAAGTGCGAGATAGTATTTTGTAATTTGTATTTTAATTAAAGCAAAGCATGTATTTTGCCCAGCTCTGGCTGGAATGATGGTGAAAATATTCGTAGCAATGTTAGGTTCTATCCCTGGCTCTGTTCGTTGTTCACGTCGACACAAAAAACGGCGAGTACTCGATGTACAAGAAGCCCTAACTTAGAACAATCAAGTTTGATAACTTACCGAATATCAATGACGCCGACGCCGTCAGTAATCACAGTGTTATTGGCGACGTTGCAGAGATAATAGCTGACGCATTCTCCCTCTTGACCATCAGGCATCTTGCATGACAAGTCCTCTTCAATTCCTGTTGACAATAATACTTACATTATTATAACTTAAAAGCCATGCGCCCCATGGATTTCCCATCGGCATATATGACGAACTTCCGCACAAAATTTCATTTTATTAACCCACATTTAATTAACCCCTTTAGAAAAAAAAAATGCATGTGACGGAAGTGAAACTTCTTAAAAAAATAAGAATAATAGAGGTTTAGTGTGAGAGACAGTGAGTCATGTCTTTTTTCTCTCTCATGTAACGAAATGTGCCTAAACGTGACGCGTCCTTCAAATGTCACTGTCAATAATTCTCGTCCAATTATCGAATCGCCACCTAAGAAGTTTCACTTCAAAAATCCTTCTAGAGTCAGCGCCACCACTCAAGTTCGATAGACGTAGCGCTAGTGTCGTGTCCTTCACCACACAATCCTCACTTTTGAAAACTTCATGAAATTAAATTTTGAAAACGCCAAAAAATAGTCAAGAAATAGTCATAAATAGTCACCAAAGTTAAAAAAATAGTCGCATTAAGATTCCGAAGTTATAGCTATAAGTTGGTGAGGATTGTGGGGTGAACGTCTCCACACAATCCTCACCTCAGTGCAAGCAAACGGCTGGGAGTATCGACTTGGTTTCAATTCCAAAAAATAGTCAATAAATAGTCGTAACGCTATGCCAAATCTCGAAAATAGTCATTAAGAGGTTCCAGAGATATAGAGGTGTTTTGGTGAGGATTACGTGGTGAGCCTTTCTCGCCACAATCCTCACCTGATTACCGCGGAATGCTTACGTTTTTTCATTTGAAATTGGTGTCAAAAAATAGTCAAGAAATAGTCGTCTCCAACCACCATAATTTTGACCTGGTTTAATATGTAGAAGTATGTTAAATTTCCATGTAAACTTCTACATACATTTTCGAGTCGAGTACAGCCGAGCACAAAATTATTATGTTCGTATTTGTAGTGGTCAACAAATTTTTTGTTTGTATTATTGTTAGTTATGTAGCTATTTTAGGTAGGTATTTTAACTATGTTTTATATATAATAATGAATAACATAATCATAACATATTATAAAACAAAATCCCTCCGCCGCGCGCCGGCGCCGCGTCTGTCTGAACGCGATAAACTTAAAAACTACCGAACGGATTTTCCTGCAGTTTTCACCAATTGACGGAGTGATTCATAAGGAAGGTTTAAGTGTAGTATAGAATTATTGCGAAGCCGGGTACATAATTATCTTTATATATCTGAATTTACAGAATTCATGATTTCTGTTAGTAAGTACCTACATACACATACCTGTTAAACTGTGTAACATGTTTTATTTTCCTAACAAAACTATTCGATCGTAAACTCGTAAAACAATAATTAAGATAGCCAGTATCATTTTGCGGACTTTAAAAACTTGTTTGTCTTTTGGCATTATACTATATTTAGTTACTGAATTGCCCAAAATTAAAAAAAAGCAAGTTAACAATGGATTTTCATATACCTTTTCTGCCTACTCAGCACGTTAACTATGAATTTTCATAATTTTTTTCGATCCGCACATTTGTACAACAATAATGATAACGTACATTCTGCCTCATTAAAAAAAAAATATAATGGTGCTTACTGAGCACGTATAAAGTAAATATTATACCATCCTACTTAAACAAAGTAGAGAATATAAAATTATAATGAATATCTGTAGGTATTTTAATAATAGGTAAGTAGGTAGAAGTCTTAATTTCTCATACTACAATAAAATTAATCTGAAATAAAGACTTAGTGCGGATTTCACCAGTGAAATTGAACGCGTTCAGCACATCTAAACGCGTTGAAATATAACAATTTTGACACTGACAGCTCTTGAACGCCTTTTAGAAATTCTGATCGCGTTCAGTTTCATTTGTGAAATCAGTTAACTCAAAGCCAACCGGAAGGAAATGTCTAAATGAAATAATAGCAAGAAACATATTTAAAATTGGAGGAATATCATGTATAGGTAGATTGGTATTTATTAAACTCTGACAGAAATAATAAATACGTAAGTAACAACAATATTTTATTACCGTTTATTAATATACAACAATATTAAAATAAATTTGCAATTTAAGTATTCGCGACTGTACCAAAACATAATGTATGTAGAAGTTTAGATGGAAATTTAACATACTTCTACATATTAAACCAGGTCGAAATTATGGTGGTTGGAGACGACTATTTCTTGACTATTTTTTGACACCAATTTCAAATGAAAAAACGTAAGCATTCCGCGGTAATCAGGTGAGGATTGTGGCGAGAAAGGCTCACCACGTAATCCTCACCAAGACACCTTTATATCTCTGGAACCTCGTATTGACTATTTTCGAGATTTGGCATAGCGTTACGACTATTTATTGACTATTTTTTGGAATTGAAACCAAGTCGATACTCCCAGCCGTTTGCTTGCACTGAGGTGAGGATTGTGTGGAGACGTTCACCCCACAATCCTCACCAACTTATAGCTATAACTTCGGAATCTTAATGCGACTATTTTTTTAACTTTGGTGACTATTTATGACTATTTCTTGACTATTTTTTGGCGTTTTCAAAATTCAATTTCATGAAGTTTTCAAAAGTGAGGAATGTGTGGTGAAGGACACCTAGTGTCTGTGCAATTGCAGCAAATTGCATTAAAAAAATGTAGTTCCAGAATTTTCCGCCGGAGTTTAGTGGTGGCGCGGTCTCTAGTTGTCTTTCGCTATATAAAAAACTCTGGTGCAAACAATTTCATGATTTTACAAAGACCCACAACGGCGACGGTTTAGTTATATAGGCTGTGCGTTTTCTGTCAGTGAATGAATGAATTTAAGATTTTTAAGATACTTTGATTTGTCAGATGTAGGCGTAAAAACAATACACTAAAATATATAAACAGTGTGTTCCTTTTGGAGGAGCTCGTGGCTAAGTAATAACAAGCCACACGAGTCGATCCATCAGGTTGAGCTACGCTTGCCGGGTTTAGTCAGTGGATGGGTGACCATCTTCACATACCGAGACTCCTCCGTGCCTCGGAAAGTACGTTAATCCGTTGGTCCCGGCTGTCATTCGTGGATCTTTGACAGTTTCGAGTCGTCAGAAGCCCGAAAGTCTGATACCAGTCTTACCAAGGGGTATCGTATTACCCAGTTACTGGGTTGTGGAGGTCAGATAGGCAGTCGCTCCATGTAAAATACTGGAATTCAGCTGCATCCGGTTAGACTGGAAGCCGTCCCCAAGACATTTGGGAAAAAAAAAAATGATATCCCCTATCCTAGGGTATTAATGATACCATGTCAAAGAATCAACTGGCACATTTATATATTTTTTTATATAGATTCTCGATTTGTGTATGAGCTTAATTGATAAGTACGAGTAAATCATTTTCATTCAAACCAATAATTCATATTTAAAGCTAAGAAAATGCGACTGTATTTTTATTTTTTTCATAAACAAGAATTCTCTGGATGAAATGTTATTAGTTTACATTATTATTTATTTTTTACATTTCATGTAAGGGTGTTTTACATAAATAATCATGACCTAGTCGAATTATTTTGGATAATAAATAAAAAAAAGTCATAAGCCAGTTGATTCTTTGACATTAAACACCTTGAATATTATGTACAAGTACATAAATATAAAAAAACGGGAAGAGCTCATAGGATATCAAAAAATTCGTCCGCATCGCTGTCAATGGTAAACTGCTCAAAGGGATGGCAGCATTGCCATGTTGAATGGCAATACGATTCTTTGGCGATGTTCTGAAATACTCGATGACCACTCGAACATAGTGTTTCAACCCCAGTTATGCATATAGTAAACATTTAAAAAACCCTTAGTTAAGGTCCGGAATACAATAGAACATAATTACAACAATGTGCAATTTATTATGTATTAAATAAAATTATGTGTAAAACTCACGACTCAATATTCAAACGTATCGTATCCCAACAAAAAAAAAAGTTTTATAATAGTCATGTTAACGTTTTAAAATTGGTCGTATAGACGTTAATATAAACGTTTAAAAACAATAGAAATAGGTCCATATTACAAGACAATAATTTATTATCGTTTAGTAGTTATGTAAATAACCGTTCAACGTTATGTACAAAAAGACAATACAAAGTCAAAAATAAATTTAATTTCGGAAGTCGGTGTTTTTCGTTTTGAACTTTCGTTTTTGCCACCGACTTCCGAAATTAAAGTTATTTTTGACTTTGTAGTGTCTTTTTTGGCAGTCAATTGTTTTTTTTTGTAAAATGTTTTATTTTGCACTTTTTAGTTGTGGTACCTACCTCATACAAATTCGAATACCTGTTATGCAAATAACAGTGATAGGAAGAAAGTTATCATCATAATTATTATCCATATAAACTAACTTGGAAAAATACGTATTATTGAAGCTAACTCAAAAACTATCCAAGCAAAGTTAATAAAATTTATATGGGACTATCTCGGGAATATACCCTTTCAAACATAAAAATAATTTCAAAATCGATCTAGAATTGACGGAGTAATCGCGTAAAAAACATACATAAAAAACCCTCCTTTTTAAAAGTCCGTTAAAATACAATAACGTAGATATATTCAGTAACCTATTCCGCATAACTATTCCTAATAAAGAGTCATAAGAAACCCTGTAAGAAATCGACACGTGTTTCACCTCAACGAGGCATCCTCAGGATGACGATTGACTTGCCGTGAACCCGAACACGGCGTGTTGCCACGCCGAACGCTGGACGCAGAGGATGGTTACTAAATATATCTACGTCTATTGTATTTTATCATGGAATTCCGCAAGGTCGCGGCTGAATCAATTAACTATGTTATACAATGTGGAGACTACCATACAACAAAAAATTTAAAAAAATACTGGCACAACTAATGCTTAAGAGTATTTTGGAACTGTCAAATAAATCCTAGCTTCGAAATAAAAAAATAAGTTTTTCAAACAAATTAAATGTAATGTCCATTATCAATGAATCCACCACTAAAATGTGTATGAATGTAAAAATGTGTAAAATGTGTAATGTATCCACATAATGGATCCTGTGGATCCACCATAAGCCTATTGGGCACGCCACAATTGCGGCGACAAGTCCCCTCTTTGAGGAGTGGCTAGAGAGGCGCCACGGTGCCCTCTCCTACCGCCTGACGCAGGTCCTCACCGGACACGGTAGTTTCGGGAGGTTCCTGTTTCAGATAAGGCAGGAGGAAACGCCCGGGTGTCACCACTGCGTCGATCGCCCGGAGGACACGGTGGAGCATACGGTGGAGGTCTGCCCGGCTTGGGCGGAGCACCGCCGTGTCCTCGTGCAGGCGATCGGCGGCAGTGACCTCTCACGTCCGGCCCTGGTCCAGGCCATGGTGCGAAGCGAGAGGGCATGGCATGCTGTCACCTCCTTCTGCGAAGCAGTAATGCTCGTGAAGGAGGAGGCGGGGCGCGTGAGGCAGAGACAAAGGTCATTCCCTCGAGCCCCTAGCCGCCGCCGTAGTAGACACCCTGGACGTCGGGAATCGATCGCCGATTTCCGGCCACCGTAGGCGCGGGCTTGCGGACGGAGAGTGATGGGTAGCTCGCAGTCCGATCAGGACCAAGCCCGGGTCGACGGCGCGTCGTGTTCCACGCGCACCTCAAAGAGTTGTCAGCGAAGCTGAAGGGGTCCGTTAGGGCCGATGCCTACCACCGGGGTTGCGGATAGTCCTAAGGGGAAACCGTGGCCCCCGTCTAGGCAAGGGAAGGAACACGGGTGGGTTTTAGTCAGTAAGAGTCTGACACGCCCTTCCGCTCCGCCCAGAGCGTGAGAAGTCATTTGATGATTTCCCACCCAAAAAAAAAAAAAAAATCATAAGCCTGGTTGGATAAACGGAATTTATAAATTCCGTTTATCCAACTAGGCCTTGGATAAATTCTCGGGCAGACATTTCAGAATATCCACCTTAGGGTGGATTTTTGGGGTGGATAAACGGAATAGCCCGAGCTGACTATGGATTTTGCCGAGCTATAATGACTAAACTATTGAATATATTCAATTGAATTTTTGTGTACAGAATGGGAACATCATTATGGACACGCCGTTAAATTTTTTGTTGTATTGTCGTCTCCACCTTGTATACAGATTAAATAAAAGTACAAAGACCGACTTTTCAGTCCAATACTGGTTGTGATGAGACCCTTATTTGACCACATATAGCAGTATAGCTTATAGAAGTTATATTAATGTTTAGAAATGACTAAACGTTGTACTAGTGTCAAACAACGACTCCACGACAAGCGTTTTGATTCACGTGTTAAATATTGTGCAGGTGCGTGTATAAAAAAAAATAGAAATGACATGGTTACAAAATACCTATACAAACGCTACTCAAAAAATAAAAAATAAATTCCAAAAAAAACAACCGACTTCCGAAAAAAACACTACAAAGTGAAAAATGACTCTTTCACTTCTCACTTTCGGAAGTCGGTGTCTTTGGTTATGAATTTCAGTTTTTTGCCACCGAATTCCGAAATTAAAGTTATTTTTCACTTAATAGTGTTTTTTTTGGAAGTCGAAGTGTTTCTTTTATGTAATTTTTTTTATTTTCGACTTTTTGGATGTGGTACCTATCCCAAACAAATTCGAATACCACTACCTGCTACATACATAATTTCGAACATATTATAACCTCCTCCTTTTTGGAAGTCGGTAAAAAATAGAATAACATGAAAAATATTAAAGATTGAAAATTTGAAATTAATTTTCGATGATTTTTCAAGAATATTTTGAAAAATACGGGGTCACATGCCCATGGGCCACATTGTATAACACTAATTAGTAAAAAGGTCGGAGTTTTCCTTGAGACCTTGAAAATTTAATTTAATTTCAGATCTAACATAGGATCAATGTAATATGACAGTGTTCTTGGATATCGATTTGACTCGGAATGATTTAAATCACCTTAAGACTAAAATCCATCAGGTTAAGCTACGCTTGCCGGGGTTGGTTAGTGGATGGGTGACCAGCTTTACATACCGAGGGTCCTCTGTGCCTCGGAAAGCACGTTACCGTTGGTCCCGGCTGTCATTCGTGGATCTTTGACAGTCGTTACTACTCGTCAGAAGCCCGAAAGTTTGACACCAGCCTTACCAAGGGGTATCGTATTACCCAGTTACTGGGTTGTCGAGGTCTAATAGGCAGTCGCTCCATTTAAAATACTTGTATTCAGCTGCATCCGGTTAGACTGGAAGCCGACCCCAACATAGTTGGGAAAAGGCCAGGCTGATTGATTGAAGCAAATGTTATAATTCTACAGTTCCACTGCGACTGATACCATGATTCATTTTGATGATGACTAGTTTTAACAAAACGAGACTTAGTAGAAATCAAATAATGCGCCACCCACCAAATAACGAACCATATTTTTTTTTCTGGTGTAAAAGTTGTTCAGTTTTTAGTGTTGATATATGATCATTTTCCCGAGGACCAGTGTGATTATTGCTATTACCAATTTTTGGCCTAAATAATTATCGCAGAAAGCATACATGTCGTTGGGGGAGCGTTGCATTCATACCTATATTGGGAAGTCTTTTTTTTATGATTGTTTTCAAAGACTTCAAAAAGACTTGATGAGAAATTCTATAATGCATCGCCCATTTCTTTATGCCCTCCCGAAACTGTTTGTCATCATCGGCTATGCTTGAATTTTCAGAAGCACCTTCCAAATTTTCTAAGTACTCAGTTTCAGAGTCATCTAAAAATAAATCATTAAATCAATTTGAAATAAATATTATGTAATATATAAAAATTTAAAGATGAAGTTCGTATCTAAACTAACCGTTTGTTTCAAGTACATTATTTTGCTGTTTGTTACCACTTGAACGATTCAATTCCGAATTAGCCTTATTAGCATCATCTGAAATAGGTAGGTATTCAATAAACCAAACATTTTTTAAGACGCCAAACACAATAGGGATGAAAAAAAGAAAGAAATTCTATTTAGTCTGTCAGTCAGAAAATAAAAAAATATTCAACACGTATCTATTAGATAAAACTCATTGAAGTTGGGGAGTTGGGTTCGTACGTCACAAGTCACAAGTACGTATAAAATCTACATACTCGTGACGTCACGGCACATTTTAACTCAATGTATCGCCGTAATCTTTTGTTATCTTAAAAAAAGAAAAAAATATGTGTTCAATATTTTTTAATAATCTACAAGACGGACAAAAACTATATTTTTAGTCATCACCCCTATTAGCAATAATCTTTAAAATAAAAAAGTATAATAATAAACGAAACCATTTTCTGAATCAAACGTGCGATTGACTATTTTGATAAAACAAAATAGGACTGGTTTGATTAAAAGTATCGATTTGACCTTTAAATGATTTAAAAATCTACTTGAGCTCTTTAAGTTCAGAGTTGAGCTCCGCGATTACTGACAAATGCTTGCACTGACTGGACAGGTCCACTGAAATCTGTGTGGTTCTTTCTAAAAAGACCATTTCAGACACTAGTCTACATGGTCCTCATACGGCCTGACCAAGATTGTGTCTGGACTTTAAAAGAGACTGTGACCTCTGAGTTTGTTTCAGCCTTTTTTCTCAGAGTAGTCAGATAGGAAACTCTGAACGGAACTCAGCCAACGGATTTTACTTCAAAAAGAAAACAGGAAGCACTCTGGAGAAACACGAAAGCTCTGGTTTACAAAACTTCCTACCTGATTCTGAATGTATTGATCTATAGCTTGAGGAGTCTGGGCAATGTTGGCGGGTTACCCTTTGTTTACGGCTACGAGTGCTACGACTTACACGCGCAAGCGACTGACGTCTTGCGACTGCGGCTGCGGAGAAAACAAAAGAAGGAAATTGCTTAGAGCGTGACACGAGACTTGAGGTAGGTTTATATGGGCCCAGTGCTCTCCCGACCCGCAGCAGGAGCACCGGGCTTCGGCAGAGGGTAGATAATGCCCTCTTCCGGCTCCCCTAAATGGGTCCACGGACGGTGGACTCGGGGACCTCCTCCGCCTCCTATCATATAAGACCCGATGTGACATCGCGGGGGAAGTCAAACAACTCACTCCCCCTGCTTGACCAGACGGAGCCCGCAGAGGTGGGCTGGCGCCAGTCGGGGGCTGCGTTGAAGAGTGCTTAAGTGCCCCAGTAGTACAGTCCCTACCCAACATTGTCTGACCCCCCAGTATGTAGGTGCGCCGTGCGACGCTCGGAACGAATTGCTAAGTCCCGCCCCATCTAAATAAAATATCATCTGTTAAGCCATTTTAATCGGTTTACTAATGTTTGCCATAATTTAATATGCCATAATTTTATATGCCATAATTTTATTTGCCATAATTTCATTAGTAATAACGCTTCAGTTGCCATAATCGTGAAATGACATAATAGTACATTATGATACGAGTGTGCTGTATTGGTCATTACCCATGAGGCGGTATTATTCGCGCGAGCCAAAGGCGAGCGCGATAATTTAGCCGAGTGGGTAATGAACAATGCGCACGCGTTTCATACGACGTTTTTCAACACATTTGCGAGGAAAGAAACCGTCTTGTTGTAAGAACTTATGCTACAATAACGTAACTTTAGAGAAATGATACATTTAGATTTATAAAGTTCAACTGACCTTTGTTGCCAGGTACTGACTATCCACTTCCTGTAAAAACGTTTCTACGTCGGTTCGAATTTTTCTTAATATGTAACCTGCAGTAACCACACAACTACGATAACAAATATTTATGAAAAATGGCGCGCTGGATTTTTTTTCGGGTAGCGATGCGCGCGCAAGGCACTGACAAAACCGCTGAACAGCCTACCATCACGTTCGGTCGGAGGTGGAGACAAAATTTGAAACTTGAAAAAATTAGATTTCGCTGCTAATTATTACTAATTATTCTCTATCGAGAGAGAGTGAGAGAGAAAGTGCGAATTTGGTCAAATGGAAAATACAGTACGGCGATTGTGAAAATTTTCTCATTTTTCGTCATGGGTGGCGTTTTCGTAATTTTCGATCATGCTAAAACCGATAGTGAGGTCAAAATGTTAATCCAAGATGGCGGCTGTGAAAATTTTCGTCATTGGTCTCGTTTTCGTAGTTTTCGATGGTTCTAAAGCTGATAGTGAGGTCAAAATCAAAATCTAAGATGGCGGCTGCGAAAGTTTTGTCATGTTTCATCATGGGTTTCGTTTTCGTAGTTTTTGATGGTTCTAAAGCCAACAGTGAGGTCAAAATGTAAATCCAAGATGGCGGCTGTAAAAATTTCTCATTTCGCATTTTTCTCACCCATGACGAAAAATGAGAAAAAAATTTGCAACCGCCATCTTGGATTTACATTTGACCCCACTATCGGCTTTAAAACCATCGAAAACTACGAAAACGACACCCATGACGAGAAATGAAAAAAAAAAATTACAGCCGCCATCTTGGATTTACATTTTGACATCACTATCGGCTTTAGAACCATCAAAACCTACGAAAACGACACCCATGACGAAATATGAGAAAATTTTCACAGCCGCCATCTTTGATTTACATTTTGACATCACTATCGGCTTTAGAACCATCGAAAACTACGAAAACGACACCCATGACGAAAATGAGAAAAATTTTGCAGCCGCCATCTTGGATTTCCATTTTGACCTCACTATCAGCCTTAGAACCATTAAAAACTACGAAAACGATACCCATGACGAAAAATGAGAAAATTTTCGGAGCCGCCATCTTGGATTTCCATTTTGACCTCACTATCGGCTTTAGAACCATCGAAAACTACGAAAACGATACCCATGACGAAAAATGAGAAAATTTTCGCAGCCGCCATCTTAGATTTCCATTTTGACGAAATTCACACTTTCTCTTTCTCTCTCTATCGAATTAGAAAAAGACAGAAGCAAGAATGAAGCCGCGTTAAAGAACTTCGTTCCAAAAACCTGTTTACTTTGTCACACTATATTCGCAATAAGAAAGACATGTCGTGCCTTGATAGTACTTACTAATTCCATACTGCCAGACTGCCATGTTATTACTCCGACTAGTAAATAGTTATCTATGGCGCACATTACCGCACTAGTGCGATTATGTAAAGAAAAAAGCACGTGTCTATAATACACTGCATTATGAACCTAAAAGCGGTTAAATAAGAGCCACTTTACGAGCAACTGTGTTGAAAAATCATTTTCACTAATTTCATTGGTCATAATCGATCAAGTGTCATAATAATTTTAATCCATAAATTCATTTGCTATATTTTTCATTTTCAATAATGTCATTTTCCATAACATTTATTAATATTCATTTGCCCATACTAGCACAACAATGCTAGTTCAGTATGTACCATGCTTGCTTTGCAAAAGAGGAAATCTAGCGTTGTTTGGTCACAGTTCTAACCTAACCTAACCTACCCGTTTCGAATTTGACAAACTGTTTATTGTCTGAACAAGAAAACCTAAAAATTACCCTAATCTGCCATGCATGCTTGCTTTGCAAAAGAGGAAATCTAGCACTCGGCGGCCGCTGCCGCGGTACGCTCGCTACGCTCGCTCGCCTTCGCGCGTTGTTTGGTCACAGTTCTAACCTAACCTAACCGTTTCGAATTTACAAACTGTTTATTGTCTGAACAAGAAAACCTAAAATTTACCCTAATCTGCCATGCATGCTTGCTTTGCAAAAGAGGAAATCTAGCACTCGGCGGCCGCTGCCGCGGCACGCTCGCTACGCTCGCTCGCTTTCGCGCGTTGTTTGGTCACAGTTCTAACCTAACCTAACCTACCCGTTTCGAATTTGACAAACTGTTTATTGTCTGAACAAGAAAACCTAACCTAACCTATCCTATTTTGCAAATGTACGTATGTATGTATTTAAATGAACATTCGGAATAATACATATCATATAATACAATACTGAGGACATCTGTCTGTAACGTTTCTAAATAATGTTAAATGTTGCTTATGTCAAGTGTCGATTATGTAATGTGTTACTTATAGAATCTAATGATTATGACACATGTTATTATGGAAACTAATATTATGGCAAATAAAAGTTATGTCAAATAAGTTGATATGGCAAGCGTTATTAGTATAAATGATAATAGTGCAAGTAAATATTATGAGTGGGGACGATTATGGAAAACAATAATAGGACAAATAATATTATGGAAAACAATATAATACCATTTTAATCATTATCTTGTTGTCGTTAAGGTTGAATGGCTTATTAAGAAGTATTATGTTTAGTGTTTACACTGCTATTATCTAATCGTTAATTTCACATGTATCCAATAGGTTATTGTGGCCTCGCGGTGGGACGCTGGATTGGTGACGAGCAGTGTGTGGGTTCGAAATCAACATTCGCATATTAATAATTAGTTTTTTATATGTTTTCATTTATGATTTCTATAATATTTCTTGCATTAATATATAACGGCCAATACGATTTTCGCCTAACAAACTTATCTTGTAAACAGGTGGGTAGGTAGAATATATTTAAGTCCATAGAACTTACAATTACCAAGGATGAGTAGATTACGAAGTAAAACATATTTTACTTTGTGCGGTAGACCGATACTAAAAATGATCGAAGTGACACTGGTCAGTCTACGCCTAATAGCAGTGACTACGCACAAACATTTTGTAAAACGTTTGACGTGAATCGTGAAAAGTAACATCAAAATTAAATCATTTTACTGAATTTGTTGGAAGTAACCAAAGCGTCATGTCGCAACTCAGTGATTTATACTAAATATAAAATTATATTTTTACATGAGCAGATTGTTGGAATCAAAGAGATTGATCATAGACTTAATATAGCGGTAAGTGTTTTAATATTTTATTTTACCGTTAAAATTGTCTAAATACAAACAGATTTTTTTCTAGACGAGTGATAAGTATTTCTTACAACCGTGTATTTGGCTATTTTTCCATTACACTCACTCCTTACTAGGGAATCCAATCCCGCAAACGCGGGATCCCGCTAATGCGGGATCCCGCACCTTTTTTGCGGGATCAAAAATGCGGGATTACTCATGCGGGATCCCGCACGTTCGCGGGATTGAAAAAAAGTAAGAAAAATAGGCTCAGACGATGATCGGAACTATTATCGGACGGAACGGAACGTAATCAATGTCAGTTCCAGTACTCTATGACTGGGGATTCCCCTACGGCGCACGGGGATTTACCTTTGCGCGCGGTCAAGTGTCAAAGAATGTTATTGCGTCATTTGCGTCTTACTTGTGATGTGAAAAGGTTACGTAACGTACTACAGGACTATTATTTTTTATTATCAAGTTATCAAAGTGCTAAGAGCACGTCAAAAAAAATAAGCTGATTTTAAATGCCTCTAAAACCAATGAATATGTTCTATTTCAAATAAAAATCTAAATATGAAACGTGAAATGTTGTGAATATTGTATTGTCTTAAACATCATTATATTTAATTTATAATATAAGTGATAACTTTGCTTCATGTTAAGAATAATTAAAAATATTTGTGTGTATTTTCTTTCTTTAAATTACATGAAACAAAAATAATAATAATTAAAATCAATCCCGCAAATCCCGCGGGATCCGCGGGATTGATGATCTTAATCCCGCAGGCTTGCGGGATCGCGATTTTGATGCGGGATTGGATTCTCCTTACAAACTCCTTACAAACCTACACGCTTCCAAAAATGTTAATAAGCTTTTTTTTTTGTTTTAGTGAAATACGGTCAGGTTATGGCTAAGACGTTATGGAGACACTGGAAATATTCAGCGAAATTGTCCAGGTGCAAAACCCATGATGTATAGTCCCGAATCCGAACGCCACCAGACTATTGTTGCAAGCCATGTTCAAAGTCCATTTATGCCTATTCGCTGCTCAAGAAGGTGTAGGTAACAGTTATTAACTAACCATCTAAAAGTCCCGATTTGAATCCCAAAGAAAACCTATGGGGTTAAATAGTTTTAAATTGGGACACATCCGAAGTGCGAACTAGAAACAATTTGGCTGAGAAACTGAGATCGTGTCTTCGACATGGGATTACATGAGAGGAAAAGATTTGTGTTGGAACATGGTATGCGGTATGCTTAGCCGCTTACAGCAAGTAATAGAAGGAGATGGTGCGCCACTCCGCTATATAACTTATCTATCTACTTAAGTATTATTTTATAAACACAATAAGTAAGTAAATGCTCAATTCAATGAATGCTAAACCATTAAAATGTTACAGATTCTGTTGTGATATTATTGTTATAAATGGAAATGCATTTTTCTATTTAATAACATGTTGATTCACTACATACCTATAGCTATAAAACTGTAAAACATTTCACAAATTAATCCATTTTCTCGTTAAGTAACAAACTTCCAAGCATTACCATACTTTAAAAAATGTTTATTAAATGGTTAGGTTCGAATGTGATACTATACAATGTATAATTATTAATTTTTAACTATGAGCATTTACTTACTTTACTTACTTTAAGTATATTTTAATGAAATAATAAAGATTTTTTTATTACTTGCATTGATTTTGTTTTATTCCTATACAAACTACCCAAATAAAAACACATTTTTATCGTTTTCGTTCTTTAAAGAAAAGTAAAAAAATACAATTAAAAAAAACATTGTGAACAAAAAGTAATAAGGGTTATGCTGGTTTCGAACCCAGTCAACGACGTATAATAGTAATCAGACCAAGTCAACTCATATTATGTGTCTTCAAATTAGATGTTAGTTGTGATGCTAGACGCAATATCCTATAGAATTTGAACCATAATAATATATACAATAAAGTTCACTATCGCACAATCACAAGCGGAATTGGCTATGATGCGTAGACAGCTAACTGTAGTGTTATTGACGCGCGATATGTTTTTTTTTTATCCACCCTCACCTAGGTTTCTTTTAGTAGTTGTGTACTCATTAGCCTTTAAACCTTAACGCCAACAAGATAATAATTAAAATACACACATCAAAAGTGTCTAGGGATCAAGCATTTTTATGCGGATTTCTTGAGATTGAGATGTGGCTTTGTAATAAATTTATGATTTTATAAATTTATATGGATCCTTTTTGGTGCATTTCATAATTTGAATCAGGAACTGTGAATCAAATTCGAGTAAAAGATGAAAATCAGCTGTCAATATTTTCCCTATAAAAACATACAACGCATTGAAGACATTATTAGTGCTACTGTTTCCCTACTACTGATTAAAACCAACGTTATTATGGAGCAGCGACGTCATTTAAGCAGGGAAGAAATGCTCAGAGCCGTGGGAATGATAGAAGCTGGTTCCCGGCAACGTACTGTGGCTTTAGCTCTGAATACAAGTCAGAGTGTTATCAGTCGACTTTGGACACGTTACCGAAGCACTGGTACCGTGGCTGAGCGCCATGGAGGACGGTATCGCTGCACCACACGGAGACAAGACCGATACATTCAAATCTTAGCTCGAAGAGCTCCAACAATAACCGCCATGATGTTAGCCGTGAGGCTTCATCACTCTTCAGGGAACTTAATTAGCGACCAAACAGTCAGAAACCGCTTGCATGAAGTGAACCTTCATTCCCGAAGACCGCTACGGGTACCACCTATAGCAATGCACAATCGTAGGATTCGATATCAATGGGCTCTTGAACACAGAAATTGGGCAGAAGAACAATGGCGTTTCGTGTGCTTTTCTGATGAGTCTCGTTTTGGTATGAGACCGGATACAAGACGTATACGACACTGGAGAACCCCTGGACGCCAACAGCGATTAAAATCCTGCCAGGAAGTCCATCCTTATAGTGGTGGAACCATCATGGTATGGGCGGGTATTTGGATCGGCGGAAGAACTGAGTTGATTTGGATTAGAGGCAACCTCAACGCTCAAATTTATGCTGAGACGATTGTATCAGACGTCATCGTTCCTCTACAAGTGCAAATCGGTCCCTTATTTCAGTTAATGCATGATAATGCACGACCGCACACCGCAAGAGTTGTAAGACAGACTCTCGCCGCAGCTAACATCAATGTCCTGCCCTGGCCTGCTCAGTCGCCAGACTTGAACCCGATTGAGCATGCATGGGATATGCTACAGAGAAGAGCTCTGCCGAATATGGAGGGTATCCAGTCGCAAGAAGACCTTTTTTTGTTGTTGCAACGAACATGGGCGGCCATTCCACAGCGTGATTTGGATGAACTCATTTTGAGTATGCCAAACCGATGTTCTTGTGTTGTTAGTGTTCGCGGTAGAAACACGGATTATTAATTGTTTAAGTTACCCAATAAAATTTTAAAGAAAACTGTTATTTCAGTCTTTTTTTCGAACTTTAATGTTAGTGGTTCAAATGTCAAAAATCCCTTTATTAGGAAAATGGCAAATTTCTTTATTAATGCAAAGGTGACTTGGTTTATCGTTACTGTGACAAACGAAAACACTTTATTTGATGAATCCTTAAAGAAAATTTTAATTAATATCAATCAGGAGAAAAGTTATTGCAAAAATATATGTTGATCCCTAGACACTTTTGATGTGTGTAGCTTAACAACATAATTATCGAAATATTCGAAGGAGTATTTCAATTTGCGATAAGGTTCAAATTCGCTATTATTCAAGGGGGTCAGATAATGTTGGCCACAGACTGTACGATAATACATTATTAAGTCAGTCCAGCGCTGACTTGCAACTGGACTCGTGTAGACACTAACTAACCCAACCCAGTACTGACTTTGCGCCCCCAAGTCAGTTCAGTTGACTAACTTACCCGTCTATTTTCGGACCCAGTAGTTTCCCCCGCCTGACTTACTGCTGATCTCGTCTACATGAACCTACTAACTCGGTCCGAAATTCCTAGTCACTGGATCCAGTCACTGCCAACGTATAAATCAGGCATTGCAGTGCGAAGGTTTGGCGCGTATTATTTATGTGGCGCAAACAGGTTACGAACAGTTTACGCACGATAACGATAAGGACACGATATCGTTGGACTAGTAGTTTCATACAATTACTACTAAACGCACGAATCGGTGTAGTCAACGGTATTGTCGCCGACATTGAATGAAGTGCCGATATCGGCGGACGACACTTGCTGCCATCATTAACTTGAATACACAATTACACTTTTGAAATCGCGCGTCGATGTAAGGTTTTGCTGGCGTAGCGCAACTATTCAAGACTGCTGTGGCATACCGCATGACAATAAGCTGCTGGAAGTCGTCCCGATATCGGGACGATATTATGTCGGTGTCGTTATCGTCGCAGCGTGAAAACGGTCAATATCCACTTCTACAAAGATCTTTTGGCGGTCGCATGAAGTTGCCAAGGGCCGTGTTGGTAAATTGTGTAATTGTTGTGAAATGTTACTTGAAATGTTTTCAAAAATCAAGATGGCGACGTTAGTTGACACTAGCAAATAGCCATGATTTCAGAGCGGTGGGGTAATTTCGTCAGACACAGTAGCTTTTGGCTTTAATTTTGACAGTTCAACAACATTCATAGCGTTATTTACGTTGTTGAGCAGAATTTTTTTCGAACTTAAATATGAAACATTCGATTAGCAATATCCTTCAAAATCATTGTGACCGCTCACGTAGCGTGCCCAATTTATGCCAAATGACGTCACTGAAACGTTGATTATGACAGTAAGTTAGTGTGGTTTCCTAGATAGCGTTGTTGACACCCTAACAGCCCTTTCACACGGCAGTCCAGTTTTTAACAGGATCCCGTTTTCTGCAGGATCCCGTTTGATGGCGAATGTGTTTATATGCTAGCGTTCACACGAGCATCCCGCATGCGGGATCCTGCAAAAAACCGATCCGGTCGAATTGTGCCGTTCGGTTTTGTCACTAGAAACTGGATCCGAAGTCCAGTAAAAAGCGGGATCCCGTTTAATCACACATATATTTCAATAGCAGTGTTCACACGGCTTCCTGCGTGCGGATTTTTGCTGGACACTGTTGCTGCTGGACTTTTTACTGAATCCTGCAAAACTGAACTGCCATGTGAACACAGCGTCCAGTTTAGCAGGATACCGTAAAAAGCCGATCCTGCAAAACTGGACTGCCGTGTGAAAGGGCTGTAAAGCAAACCCTGCCCCTCCAAGATTTAAATCGGTAGATTTGCGCTCACCGTACTCAGTCACAAGAAAAATTGTCAACACTGAGAAGAGTGAGCTCATCAGGTCACACATTATTAAAAGCGTTTCCATGACAAACAAGTGTTGTCACTGCGTCATTGTCATTGTGACTATCTTTTGACGCGTTATAGTGAATCTAACGATTTAAATCTTTGCCGCTGTCATTATTTTCATGACAGCTGTCACTGCGGCCGTTAAGTGCGACCATCGCTTTGCTGGGAAACAATAGCTTTAGGCAAATAGGGTGCCGGTGCGACCAGCGAGCGCGGTCTGACAAGTCATCGTCGTCACTGACGGGTCGTGGCCATGACATGGCATGAAGTCGCACGCACATGTCGCTCGACGCAAATCGCGTCGCAAGTCGCACCGCCTTTTTTTTTTTTTTTTGGGTTGGAAATCATCCAATGACTTCTCCCGCTCTGGGCGGAGCGGAAGGGCGTGTCAGACTTTTACTGACTAAAACCCACCCGTGTTCCTTCCCTTGCCATGCCAGGGGCCACGGTTTCCCCTTGGGACTACCCGCAACCCCGGCAGGCAAGTCGCACCGCCTGAAGTCATGACTGGGCTTAGTAAATAATAACTATGAATGTATGTATGTATGTATGTGTGAAGTTAGAAGTAACAATGAACCCGGATGGTGGCCTAAAAACCCGCAAAACCGCAAAACGTATTAAAAACATCTGTTTTGTTAACCGTTTAAATATTATAAATACATTTAGTGTTGCAATAGCAAACCCATTTTCCTGGTTCAGGGGCTCATTCACACTTTTGAAAACTCCTATGATTAGCAATGAAGGGAAAAGAAAATAACCCCAGAACACAGATAGTGAAGTAGACCGTACAAACCTTTCCAATGCAGAAGAGCATTTTCATTCTTATTTGAAGTTAAGGAGTTGCTGAAGGGTCCTGGAGGGTCAAGTAAAAGACTAAGACATGTAAAGGAGAGTGACAAGTATAGGTGCTATCCTAAAAGAACTTTTCTTGGCGAACCTGATCCTGGGGGCCTACTCTCAAGTCCGTCAACGAAGATACGGGCCCGTCCAAAAAAAAGTCGGTGATTTCGGAGTGATCCCTACATCCGACTAATTAACTTTTTCGGACGAACAAAACAACAAGTGTCAAAAAAAAACAAGTACAATAAAGTTATAGACGTTGATATTATTTAGTAACATATTCCGCTTAACTATTCCTAAAGAGTCGTTAAAAACCCTGTAAGAAATCGACACGTGTTTCACCTCTCAACGAGGCATCCTCAGGATGACGACTGACTTGTCGAGAACACGGCGTGTTGCCACACCGAGCGCCGTACGCGGAGACTCGTTGAGAGATGAAACACGTGTCAATTTCTTACAGAGTTTTTTAAGATTCTTTAGGAATAGATATGCAGACCAGCAAATCAGTTATATTATACCAGAGGCTCGATTCCTCGCCATGCACCCTTATAATGTCTCTCAACAGACCCGCAGTTACGAAAATTACATAAATTGCAAATTGATCGCAATGGTTTTCATTTTGATATTTCACCCATGTTCATTGCGTTAATGACGTTGTTGAGCAGACGGATTTTTCGAACAGATGAAGCAATGGATTAGCAATATCCTAAAAAATCATTCAGATTGGTTGAAATCATTTTGGAAGGATACTAGTAATACATTGCATCATTTGTTTCCTAGAGACTGGCAGGCACGTCGCTCGGTCGCTGCCATATTATCATGAACAGTGTCTAAATGAATGATGAAATGATAAAAATACGACTATTATTGAAGCTAACTCAAAAACTATCCAAGCAAAGTTAATAAAATTTATATGGGACCACCTCGGGAGCATACCCTTTCAAACAAAAAAACAATTTTCAAAACGAAGTGTATAGAGTGCCGCGAGTTTCTTGTGGCACTCTAGTGTCACTGCCTCGGCCCGGCTAGGGTGCCGTGAGCGTTGCATTGTCACTGTCACTTGTTATTTAGGTTAGGTTAGAACTGTGAGCACACAACGCACGAGCCGAGCGAGCGTAGCGAGCGGTGCCGCGGTAGCGGCCGGCGAAGTGCCAGGGTCCGTTTAGGCACAAGATAATGTAATGTTTTCGGAATGTGGTGTTTTACAGCGATCTAACCTCGACAATCAAACAAAATACCAAGTGACGTGACTTAGTGACAGTGACAATGACAATCCAATGCTTGCGGCACTTTGCCCGGGCCGAGGCGGTGTTACTAGGGTGCCTGTAGTGGCACTTTATCCGATAGGGATAGAGTGCCACTGGTGGCACTCTATACACTGCCTTTTCAAAATCGGTCCACAATTGACGGAGAAATCGCGTAACAAACCTCCTCCTTTTAGAAGTCGGTTAAAAATAACATCAATTAGAAAAAAAAATATTGAATAGAACTTAAGTGTGATATTTACTACTAGATCACTGTCCAATTTACCTGCATTTGAGTTTATATCTACTGGTGGCATCATGGTTGAACCATGAGTCTTGTCCTGGACTGGCTGTACTGTGGTTCCTCCAGGGGCAGGACCGAAGATCTCGCTGAGCACTGAATCCAAGTCCCCAGTGCCCCCCTGGCCGTGGGCAACGGCCACCAGCACGAGGATAGGTATTACTTTGTACATCTGAAAGAAAAATTAAACGATATAAAATCGAAAAGTTTGAAGTGAAATCCCTGATGATTTTAAAACAAATGAGTTCGTTTTCGGATTACGGGGTCACCCGAGTGAACTTTACCACAGATAGTACAGAAGGCGCACTCCGTATTTTAGGTAAGAAGCTACAAGTAACTACGCGGTGGAGGTCGTCTGTCGGGCCAATTCAGTGAGTGTAACGTAGTCAGAAGATATAAGAGTTACGCGATAGAAAGAGACAACTATAACTGTAGGTAATAGGGGTGATGACTAAAAATATATTGTTTGTCCGTCTTGTAGATTATTAAAAAATATTGGACACATTATTTTTTATTTTTCTACGATAATTAAAGATTAAGGCGATACATTGAATTAAAATGTGCCATGACGTCACGAGTATGTAGATTATATACGTACTTGTGACGTAGCGACCCCCACTCCCCAACTTTAATGCGTTTTATCCAAGTCATTTTTTATTAATATGATAAAGCAAAAAATACGTGTCGAATATTTTCTTATTTTCTGACTGACGGACTAAATAGAATTTCTTTTTTTTGACCCAGGCATCATCCCTATTATCGCTGTGCGACCTGAATTTCACTTTATTGTGTAGTAGCAAGAGTCGCTTTTTGTTTAAATGATTTTGCGGAATTAACCATTTGTACTAATCTGTGGTAATACTTATATTAGTGAATATTAACTTAACCTAGAACTTAACATAATAATAAGTAGTTAGATAACAATTATCGGTGGTAGTTGAGGTCAAGTCACTTAATATATTTGATGCTAACGTTTCGCGTTGTTATTAAAACATTTATTCTCGCTTCGGTCTCATTCGAATCAAATTAGGTTGTGAAATTCTCGAATAATAATTTCATTGGTGATAACAGGCGACGGCGACGCCCTTTAGAACCATCGTTCTGAGTTGAGCTACACGATTACTGACAATTAATGTTTGCACTGACTGGACAGCTGGTCCCCTCTTTGTGTAATTTTTTCCTTAAAAGATTAGAATCTACATAGTCCTCACATAATCTGACCAAGATTATGTACAGAGACTGACCCCTGAGTTTGTTCCGCCATTTCTTCTCAGTGGTAGTCAGATAGGAAATGCCGATTCCATCTAGCTTATTTGTAATCTCAAATGACTTGTAAAAGTGATTTTTATTTATACTAGCTGTTACCATACACACTACTTTAAATTATAATTAATTGCAATTACACTGAATTTGATGTTGTAACCGTTTTAGGTGTAAAAAAGGCAATACTTTTTTACATCTAAAACTAAATATATGGTGTTAGGTACGATATTAATTATTGCAATTCATTATTAATATTCTAGTTAATTAGTTAGCCACATAACTTATTTCCATACAGTATTATTTCCAAATTAATCAAAACAGGTAAATATTTGACAGTTATTTACGACGTTGCCAACTTTAAGGATGCACGCTCTTTTTAACAGTTCCAAAATACTCATAGGCTTAGTAAACAGTGTTTTCATTTCTCATCGTATAATTGTCTCCATTGCATAACAGACTACAATTCGTTAGAATAAAATTCCTAATGATAATAATTATGACATCATCAAACTTGTTAAAAACCTGTTCCTAATTACAAAGACAACTAAAGAACTTGTTTTGTTTGTACTTATAAGTGTAGGAGATATTGTTTACATACTTCATTATTGAATAAAAAATCCTGAATAGGTAAAGTTGACAAAAAATATAGGATGTCTTCTTGTGAGTTCCATAATTATTTGCTTTTGTTAGACGAATCGCTTGTCCCTTTCTGGAATATACGGATTCCGTACTCAAAAGGAACCAATGGAACTCTTCTTCTTCTTCACACAGAAGTAAAACGCCTGCTACATTGTCGCCAACCGCGCCCCGACAGAGGTAACCTTGGTGGTTTACAACCGCGACCGTGTAGATGAATGGTTTACGACCAAACGTTGAAACAACTTAGCCGGTTGCCAACCAAGGTCACTTCTGTCGGGGACTAGGTTGGCAACCGTGTAGCAGACACTTAATGACTTTCCAAAAGTTAATGCCCGAATATCCGTTTGGCTCTTTCGGGCAAACGGATACGTTTGTCCGAATGGGTCAAACGTTGTAATATTCGAAAAAAAAACACAGATTGTGACTAGATATTTAGATAATATTTGTAACACAGTGGAAAATTTTACTTTTTATTGTGACGTTTTGACATCGGGAGTTTATTTTTACACGGATGCTGAATCAACTAACTATGTGTTAAAATGCTTGATCACTATTGTTTTGTTTACTGTTTTCCTGTTAAGTAGTGACCGACTAGTTGTTTATGAATGAGTACTTAGTAAATATTTAAGTAAGTTTTTTGCAGCATGTCATTTTTATTTTGTTTATATTTTATTTATTAGTTAGCTATAATCTATTTGAAATAAGATTAAACATTCTAAACCTATTTACAGTCCGTTCAACCGATTCCGACTCCTATACCGTGGGTATAAGGATGGCATTAAAAGCAAAAAAGTGGTTACAATACCAACTGTTTACTGCAGCTGCTATTTGTCATGCCACCAACGCAATAGATGTCAAAATCGATTGAACGGACTGTAAAAAGATTTAGTTAAATGTCTAATCTAATTTCAAATGGAGATAGCTAACTAGTACATAAATAAAACTGTGTGTCTCAGGCCTCAGCGTTCCTCGCTCGCTCTCCGTCCCGTGTCGGTTTTTTGTGCCCGAATCAAATGATCTCGTGGTAGTTGCAATTGGTACATTGCACTCTCGTGTCTTCAGTGTTGCTTGCGCCGATTGACAGAGAAGGCACATAGAGCAACGGCAGCAGCTAGTTCAATATCTGCTTCCATTCTCTCGGGGTTCACAACTTCAACTGAACTAGGCGAGAGTGTACATGACCGCACTCGGGCTGAACCCCTCGCTCGAGACTTTTTCGCGAGACCTAGTGAGAGCACTCAGACAGGAGTGTACAGCCGCCATAAGGTTGAATGTTTTGTTATTATCGTTCTGGCGATACGCGACCGACGATATGCGATAACGCGACGCATCTTCCATCAGATGTGTGACCACCCTACGTACCTAATGGTCCGCCATATATGTATATTTTTTTATAGTAGAAAAATCATAACCGACGTGCGTGTATGACCAGATGTATGAACGTAAACGATGCAAAAGGAGATATGTAAGGATCGTAGAAGGTAGCGTTCTGTAGTTGCTGCCTATCCCCATGGGAAGAAGGAGTGAGTTTATGTACGAGTATGTATGAAAATCAATTGGATTTTTCACAAAACAATGGAGATGGTTGACCTTAGTATTTAATATTAATTTTACGTCAATACCTCCTGTGGTTCTTGACAAAACCGATCTTGACATTCACTCACACAGACAGGCGGATAACGTCGCCTTCTATTACGTCGCCTGGTTAGAGGAACCCTAAAAACAATAGAAGTTAGAGGAAGTAAGAAATAAGCAAGAAATAAGTTAAAAAAAATTCCCTGTGGCCATGAGCTACACGCTCAAACTATAATATACGCGTCTTGTGACAGCAAAGAAAACAAATGACAGAAGTTTTTTAAACGCCTGCTACACGGACGCCAACCGCGTCCCGACAGAGGTTACCTTGGTGGTTTACAACCGTGTAGATGATAGTATAAGACCAAACATTGAAACAACTTTGCCGGTCGCCAACCAAGGTCACCTCTGTCAGGGACGCGGTTGTCAACCGTGTAGCAGGCACTTTAGTTTAGAAGAGTCAGTACGCGTCACAGCGACGCGACTTGCTTGACTCGCTCCGCGACGGACGAGAACAGGAAACGCGTGAGCGTGTCGCTAGACCCCACGTTCTTTTCAAAAGCGTTCTTCGCTTGAAAACACGATCGTTCGAATTTTTGGTTCGGTGAACCTGAACGCATGGTCACTCCGACAGAGGGCGCTTTGCGGTTCTCCGAACAATAAGTAACTGAACAGACGCGGCCTGTCGCAAGTCGCATCGTTAGTTGCATCGCTTGAGGCTGTAACCAGGCCAAAGGTACGTATCTTCCTGCTTTACTAGGTATTAGAAAGGATTAACCATACCGCCGTCTCCAGATTTGTATCTGGAGACGTTTTACGCGCGTGTACTTAGAAAAACACTCGTATCCACCCGCCTGAACGCGCGGAATACGCGCGTACCCAGATCTACGGGGCGTCTGAATTTAATTTTGCAATTACTGGACTGAATTGGTATGGGTTTGAGATAGTAAAATATTGCTTGATCATAATTAATTACAAGTTAACAATACATGTAATTATCATTTTCCTGTTAGAATTGTAAACGATGCTTGTAATTATTAGATAATTGGTTTTAAATTGACGGTGTAATTTTTTGCTAGAATGTTCAATATTACAAGATTTTATAGGTTTTATTTTAACTTTATTTAACTTTTTTTTTTAAATTTTAAACTTTTTTTTTTTTTAGTTTTCAGGACGATACATAAATATCTATGATTACTTTAATAATAATCATCTGCTCTGCGCATACATAACGCAACAATTAAGCACACATGTATCACGCAAACCTTTATTATTTTGAAAACGACTTCTCCAGGAGCATAGTGCGCTAAGTCACGCTCGCTCTCTCGAAAACTCGTTCGTAATCTCGACCAAAACGGTAGAGATCTCGATCGAGAATCTTGCATTCCCTAAACCAGTGTTTTTCAACCTTTTTCATGACGCGAATCCCAAAGGTAGTATGAAAACAATTTTCGCGATCCCCTATCCTCCACTGTTTATAATCTGTATTTTATTATAATACAAATATCAAATAAGACAACATTTTTATATTTTTTTATGACGTATGGGCTAATACATAATTAACAGATACATCGGCAAACGCCTCCACGGAAAAGTGGAACGATGGATTAGTTGGTATTCCACTCGCTTCCTAATTAAATCATGTCATGGGCCATGGCTACGAGGAATTTCCCAGTAGAGTAATTCCGTTTTTAAATGCAGCTATAGATGAGACAAGTTTGGGGACTAACCTAAAAGAAAATCTGCTGGAATTATCTAAGCAACAAAAAAATGTTTTAAAATATTATTTACACATTTTTGTTTTAGTACAAGTTATCAAAAGATGTGGCATGACGTCACTCGTTTATTTTCTAGCCAGGCTACTTCCCTATTAATAAGTTTATTAAATTTCTATTATTGGTTGTTATAGCGGCTATAGAAATACACAATCTGTGAAAATTTCAACTGTCTACCTTTTACGGTTAATGAGATACAGCCCTCTGACAGACAGACGGACAGCGGAGGCTTAGTAATAGGGTTCCGTATGACACCCTTCGGGTACTGAACCTTAAACGAACTTGCACAATGGTCATAATGTCATCGGTCATGCAAATCACTCGTAGTCAGTCATTAACGCGTAATTATATTCAAGAATAATCAAATGGAATTCCCCTAGAGGTTGTTTTTTTTACTGTTCGTCTGATAAACATACTTTTAAGAGTAATAAATAAGTTTTATCAAATCTGTTTGACCTTTTAAGGTCTTTAGCTGCGAGTTCTTAGGAGCGACAGTCGCGTGACGAATTTGCCTAACCTTTTTGACCGGGTAGCTACAGTTGGCGTCAAAATATGATGTAGATGGATTTATATGCAATATAAATTTTCCCTTTTTCTAAAGTTTTGATTGGCATTATTTCACTATAATTAAGTATTAATGAACTATTTGTTTTTTGATTAATTTAAATTACAAATTACACAAAAAATATTATATTCGGTTAGTTTTTTTTTGCAAAAATTGTTTTTTTTCGCTACAAATTTCCTTTTTCTGCTCTCAGATTAAAAGTACCTACTTGCCTTAGCATACAAAACGAGGAAACGTGTTTTAAATATTTTATTTTATTATAGGTCCACCTATGTTTGAAACGCATTCGTGTAGTAGATTTTTAATGTTGATTTAAATTCATAATTTTATTTATGTAAGTAAATCCTTTAAGTCTTTAATACGTGAATGAATAAACTAAGTAATCATTAAAAAAGAAATGTGAAGTTTCAAAAGGAAATCAGAGTTTAAAATAGATTTCAAACCAATATTTTATTTAAGTCCCTACCAAGCAATTCAATCCAGAATGAATCCATTTTTATGAACAGAAGTAGTTTTTTACTGGCGAAATGAGGGTACCTATAATAAAAGTACTCCTCTACCTAACCCTACCCTACATGCTTGATGTTATGTTAGGTTAGTTCTTTCTTTTTTATTTTAAATTATTTTTGTTTATAATTTTATTTTAAGGTATATTTTGTATTCTGAAATAAGTAAGCAAAATATATGGAGCTTTTTATATTTCAGGTCTTTTATTTACGCAAAATTATTATATATTTATATTTTATGCAAAATAAAATAAATTATATTCTCGTGGTCTTCAAAACATTTTGGATCAGCAAGCCAAAAAAAAAAAAAAAAAGAATTTAAGGAAACAAAGTTCATTAAGACATTTACTATTTGTTATTATTTTTAAATAAGTTAGGATATTATATTTTTATTTTATTTATCAATATTCACTTCTAAGGTTTTGATAAATATTTGAAGATCAGCCAGGCAAAAACGACAAAGAAAAGAAAACAAAACAAAAAATCTCAAGTTGCTTATTTAAAATAAAATATTATTAATTATTTAGATTATAAAAGTATAACACTTACATTAATATAAACCCCGCAGCCCTAGGTCCGACCAACCAGTCCTGCTGATTGCACCAAACAAATTTTTCTTCCAAAAAAAAAACTAAAGTAACAAACAATTAATGTCAGACAAGTAATCAAATCGATTAACGATATTAACCGATTACTGTCGACAATAATCGTTTAAATTTTTACAGTAATTTTTCGATGTTTTTCGTTTTTTTTTTGCATTTGCCATTAGTGCTGCTAAGTCGAAGGTTATTTTACAAATTCGATTAGTGCTGGGTACACATGTCGTTGGATTAACACAATAAGCGAGATTCGAAAAAAGACTTCCGGACTCTTAAAATCGAACCATCCTGCATTTTTTTGTATCAAGGTCTGTAATTTATAATATGTTCGTGAATTCAAATTTGGAACAATAGCGTCACGCGGGCCCAGTGCGGGTTGGTAGATGTCACATGTCTACGAATTTTTGGTTCTAGGACATGCCGGTTTCCTCACGATGTTTTCCTTCACCGTTTTGAGAGCAGTTGTGATGAAATAACACAAAGTAATGCGCCTGTTTATTCGAACCAACGACCTTCAACTCGTAAGTCGCGGCCGTTACCACTGGGCCACCAATTTGGAAAAATGATTTTACCAAAATGGAGGCCTTGTCGGCTTCAAAACTGCATATATAAACTTTTTTACCTCAAAACTATTTTGATGTTTAAAGCCCGCAGTAGCTACACGTTGGGCAAGGTGCCGAGCGCGCTCAGCTAACGTAAAATACACGTAGATCACACAAAAAGGCCCAGTATGACATTGGACGAGCGTTGGGCTCGCCTAATGTATCCTGGGGGCTTTAGACCTTTTTGTATACATGTAAAATGCACGGTAGCTCGATTTATGAGTCTGGGAGTTTATTTTTTTATTGCATCATGTGCCTGCTCCTGACCTGGATCGCGCCTGATGGAAAGAGCTGGATAAGGTCTACGATGAATTGAGCGTGCTCAGAAGATGCTTTGAAGGCTGACTGATAGGTATGTGAAGGGAACACAGACGCTGGCAGAGTTCCACACTTTAGCTGTGCGCATAATAAACGTGGAGAAGGGATGAGTACAACTGGACGGAATATGAACCAAGTGCGGATGGTACTCTACAGAACGTCTGGTAAGTCCTGTAATAAAAAGCCGATGGTCGGATCAGGTGGTCGAGCTCCTGCGTACACTCTCCGAAGTACAGTCTGTAGAAGACCGACAGGCAAGCAACATTATGTTGATGAGCCAGGCTGCGAAGCCTTATTGTGTCTATAAAATACCCAACGCTCAATACTGAGTTTTTTTTCCAAACACGTAATATTTTTTTTGTTTCCTCGAGTTCTGTAATGCAATTACTTTTTTGTACTAACAATAGATACACAATGAGAGCAAAAAACTTCGTCTGCGATGAATACTAAAACTCCATTATATTTATTTTGTTTATTTACTAACAATTAAAAAAAAGGAAGTAAGTTTTTAGAGGTTACCCAAAAGGTGCCAACGTGACTACGTATAGGGATATTATTTTTTTTATTTTTGTCTTCGTCAGGTAGATAAAAAAAAATATTGGGACACATTTTTTTTCTTTTTTTACGTAATCAGAAGCACTACATTACAGCAATGTATAGAGTTAATAAAATGTAGCATGACGTCACTCCCCGGTAGATTTTATACTGACTTTTGACGTAGCGATCCCCCAATCCTCATCTTTAATGTAAACGTTTTATCAAAACCATTTTTTCTTTATATGATAAAGCAATAAATACCTACGTGTCCAATATTTTTTTATTATCTGACTGATGACGGACTAAATAGTTTGTTTTTTCCTCCGTCAATATCCCTATTACTAAGGCTCCGCTGTCCGTCCAATTCAATTCAATTCATTTATTCAATAACAATTTTTACATCGTGTCTGAATTTCTATAACTAAATACCTATATATGAAACATCATGCATGCAATCTACATCAAATCATTACAATTATCCAAATTACATTAAAATCAGAATAATACAAAAAATAATAAAAAATATAAAAATGTCATCATAAGTCAATTCATAAAATTCAATAAAATTTTTCATTCCAATAAAATTATGTTATTTTTAACTTTTTTATACTAACCGTCCGTCTGTCATAGGGCTGTATCTTTTAAACCGTAATAGGTAGACACTTGAAATTTTCAGAGAGTATTTACCTACTACTATGACAACAAAATAACACCAAAAAAGTGTTTTTTTTGTAAAAAAAAAAAAATGCAGTGTTAAATATTGTACGATGGTGACCCTTCGTGTGCGAGCACATTTCGAACTTGGCCGAATATTTTTTTTAAAGAATTCGGAAAACCTGTGACCGTACAGTCAGCAACTAAAGTCGAATAACATTTCAGTTTTTTATAAATAAAAATATTAATGTAAGTACCTGACAGTATTGATTAATTTATAATTACTTATTAATTCTTAACCTACATGAAATGCTGGAAATTGTGTAAAGCTATGGTTTCCTAGAAGAGCAGTTCCAGGGCCATCATTAAAATCTGTCATTTTCACCAGTATTTGACATTAAGGTGTCAAAAACGCTCTGCATTTGGACAACCATTATTGTGGGACCGTTTATCACTTCCTTAGGAAATCAAAGATTTCTTTTTAAAAGTATTTTAGTAACTATCTTTACTTATTTGAAAGAAAAACATGACATTTCTCTAGGTATTTGACGTTTCGAATCCTCCATATTGAATTTCCTGTGACGTCACAAAAAATATTTCCTTGTACGACGCATTCTGCATTGTAAAACTCAAACTTATGATGAATTGCAACATCTGCCTAGCCTTTTCCCAACTATGTTGAGATCAAAATTCAAAATTCAAAAGTCATTTATTCAAACTAGGCAGAGAATCAGCACTTTTCGAACGTCAAAATTACATAAGACAGTCCCCCAAAAACGCCTACCCTTCAACACTTCCTAGTGCTTTAGCTGGGAAGAAGAATTCGTCTTCAAGTCTAACCGGATGCAGCTGAATACCAGTATTTACATGGAGCGGCTGCCTATCTGACCTCCACAACCCAGTTACTGGGTAACACGATACCCCTCGGTAATACTAGTTGTAAGATTTTTGGGTTTTTGACTATCTGTAACAACTGTCAAAGATCTATGATTGACAGCCGGGAGCAACGGCTTAACGTGCTTTCCAAGGCATATAGTGGTCTCGATCGTCAAATCGACCGCGGTGTGATGAATAATTGATGAGACAGATATTGAGCCTTATTATTTAGTTACTAAGCGTCGCAATAAGTAGGCATTTGTCCATCATTTGTATAATAATCGTAAAACTCTTTATTATTTTAATCACGGTTCGAAATTTAAATATCATCAAAGGTTGCAGAGGTCAACAACATACTAAACTGGTATTTCGCTTCAAATTCAAGTTGATCAAGTAAAAAGAAGCTGAGGAATAAATATTTTAATAAGACGGGATTTTTGTTTTGTATTTTTATTTGCAATAAATAAAAATGAAATGTTGTTCGTTGGTGCGCATCACTTGAGAACGGCTGGACCGATTTGGCTAGTTTTTGTTTTAAAATGTTTGTCCGAATTTCGTTTTTTTGGTAAGCAAATTTTTGTTTGTTTGTCCGAATTAGGTTTTTATGAAATGAGAAATTGGAAAAGTTCCCCGAAAATGTTCAAATTTGGGAAAAAAAGAACGCACTTTTTTCTATGATAATAATTTATAAAGACTATAGGTAACTCACGATTCAAGGACAGGTCATAGTCTGATGGCTCAGCTAGTTGACTAACAATATAAATAAGGTAAAAATATCTATAATGTCTTATTATACAGTAAAATTACGTTTTTAATTACCCTGGTATTTTTCAAACAATTTCGGGGTGGATATGAAAGAAATACAAAGTCAACTTAGTTATTATTTAACCTTAAAAAAAAAACTTAAAGTGGGTACAATCATTTAAGTTTTCGTAGTTCCACTGTAACCAAGTGTGTGTTCTAATGACGTGCGGTTGACTGTATCAATGTACATGCACAGTCGAAGACAAATCAAATATTTAATTTCACGAAGCTATACGGGGTGTCAGGGACATCGACGCGAAGCCTGTTACCATGGATTCAGTACATGATTCTGAACCCACCTGCGTTGAAATTTATCGTCTGTTATTTTAAAAAAAATCAACTGTTTCATAGAACTCTGGTCAAAATGTATGGAATAGCTGTTTTTTTTTTTGCTTCGCGTCGATGTCCCCGACACCCTGTAGGTATAGGTGCAGTGGATTAAATACGTATTAATGAAGCTAAGTCAAAAACTGCCAAAGCAAACTTAATAAAATTTAAATGGGACCACCGCGCAAGATTCTTCTACCAAATGAAAAAAGAATTTTCAAAATCGGTCCTCAAGTGATGAAATTACAACAAAAAATAATAATAATAAACAGACGAACATACAACTTCATCCATTTTTGAAGACGAGTGGTCAAAATTGACTTACCTACAATTTTCTGAGACCTACAGTTTAACAAAATGGTATAAAGTAATAAAGTGTATTTTTATTTATTAACGATAACCTTTTGAACCATGGAATTGTGATTACAGTTTATCGCATGCAAACATACAAGGCAACGTTTTTCCTTATTATACACAAATAGCATTCCTTATACAGCTAAGTATAAACATATGTAAATACTTATTACATATCTACAGCCTAAGTTCATTTTTATATCTAAATAAATTGACCTTTTTCTGAGACACTATCGGTAGGTACTTACTAATATCTAATAAAACTGAAGACATATTTGTTTTATTTTTTTTAACGCCCTAATCTCTGGAACTGCCAGTCAGATTTGTTTTTTTTTTTAATATTTGTTAGCTCAATTCTTGAGGAAGGGTATAATAGGCTATGCTACGGCAAACAAAACGGCGGTTGAAGCCACGTAGGCACGTAGACGTAAGGCAAATCGTAAAAAAAAACAGATTTTACGGTTTTTGACTACGTAAGTACCTACATCTCCAAAAAAGTTTTTTTCTTAAAATTATTGGGTTTCTATGCAAGGTTTTCTATAACCAACTTTCATTTATCCATGTATATTGATAGTTTTTAAAGTTTATCATTTAAAACCTTCCACATTTAGGGCAATCTCGAAAATGATTGCATATTATATACTTATATAATTTAGACGGCTTTTATGCGTTGTTTATGATTACATAGCTTATAATAATAATTAAGTGACCATCACAAATAATGAAAACACACGTCCTTAACCACAAAAATAAAAAAAAGTTTCTGGCACAAATATTTTTGACAGTTGCCTGGAATAGAAATCCCGAAAAAAAATCAAAATGTCACCCACCTTTGCGTCCACGAGCAACGTTGAGCACCAAAAGTTGCACAATTATAACATAATATTTTACAAAACACACTGTTGAGTTCTCGCAAGCCGGTTCTTTGTGTTTCACAGCTTATTTTCCTCGTGTGACAAGGTCGTTTAGCGAGCGCTCGGCGCGAACTGGACGCGTATCAAAGCAGATGTATTATAAGTGGTCGCCATTTAAATACATGTCAGTCAGTAATGGCTGACCATTGTGACGTTTTTTAATTGGTATCTTATAAATTCACATAAAATCACGGCTGTAATCTCCAAAGGGATAGGCAGAGGTGTACTGTTTATAGTACACACACATTTCGCCAGTGTGGTGATTTTTTTTTGGGCACTCCTTTTTAACTCTCTGCTTAACGCAGTGAGTTGAAATCCAATAGTGTTTTTTGACGCGCTGGCATGCGCTCTATTGGATTCGCAATCCGAGAGTTGAAAATGCAGTGCGCGAGAAAAAAACCGCTCGTGCTATACCTGGGCTGGGTGCGTGCCCAGGGTTAAAAAAAAAAAAAATTGCGCGTGATAAAGCTTCAGTTTGGATCACACAGGTTCACATCGGCACGGGGCAGTAGAAAAATAGGGCAGTCTTTGGGGACGCCGATAGAAGTGAAAATTAAGTAACTTTGATTCTCGCGTTGATGTCTTTCGTTCGATATACAAGGTGGAGACGACGATACAACAAAAAAATTAAGGGCGTGTCCCTAATGGCGTTCCCATTCTGCATACAAAAATTCAATTGAATATATTCTATAGTTTAGTCAATATAGCTTGGCAAAATCCATAGTCGGCTCAGGTTATTCCGTTTATTCACCCCAGAAATCCACCCTAAGGTGGATATTCGGAAACGTATACCCGAGAATCCACCCTAGGCATAGTTGGATAATCGGAATTTATAGGCTAAGGGTGGATCCGCGATACACTACATTTAATTTGTTTGAAAAACTCATTTTTTTATTTCGAAGCTTAAGAGTATTTTGGAACTGACAAATGAATCCTAGCTTCGAAATAAAAAAATTAGTTTTTCAAACAAATTAAATGTAATGAATGCCGGATCCACCCTAAGCCTATAAATTCCGTTTATCCAACTAGGCCTTGGGTGAATTTTCGGGCATACATTTCAGAATATCCACCTTAGGGTGGATTTTTGGGGTGGATAAACGGAATAGCCCGAGCCGACTATGGATTTTGCCGAACTGTAATGACTAAACTATTGAATATATTCAATTGAATTTTTGTATACAGAATGGGAACGTCATTATGGATACGCCGCCGTTTAATTTTTTGTTGTATTGTCGTCTCCAACTTGTATACCTAGTTGGTCTAGTGCAGGGATGGCAAACCGTATCAACGCGCCATTTTTTCTAAAGAAATGTTTAATGAAACAGACAGTTAAACGTGTCTTGAATCGAATTCCATGTTTCCACAATTTTGTTATTAACATTTTTAATTATATTGCTTGTCAATTTTTCTGTTTCAATCAATTCCAACTCTTTCCTTGTTCTAATAAATTTTTGAATCCTTATTGAACTAGACTGGAAATCAATCAGCTGCATTTCAAATTCTTCAACAATTAAAATGTAAACCGTTTCGATCGGTGGCGTGCCCAAAACATTTAGTCGCGTGCCATTGGTTCGCCATCCCTGGGGGCCAAGTAATTTACAAACGTCATAATGGTGAGTGTCACGATGGTGAGTTTTTGACAGTTTTTGTATGGCAAATCTGTCAAAAACTCACCATCGAGAGACCATTGTGACGTTTGTAAATTAGTAGACTTGGCCCCCAGGTCTAGTGATGATGTGAGATACATCAATCGTTTATTTAGTGCTCACAAAAGACAGCACAACATACAAAATCACGATTAAATAATAACTAATTAGCAATTAGAGGAAATAGATGCAAGGTGCCAATAAACAAACAAACAACAACAAAAAAGGAAGAAAACAATAATACAACATACAACAACACAACAACACACGTAACAACACTGTAACATATATTTTTTGTGTTCTGTGTATTTTCTGGTGAACAATAAAGTATATATAAATAAATAAAAACAAGACAATGGACATTGTGATGACCATATTCACTGTGGTCGCAAATGTGACTGCTGAGCGTGACGTCATAGATTCTATTAAGTGGCCACCAGGAACTTTTCAGTAAGTAGCAGCCAGGAAGCTGGATTTATGTCCGGTTCATGGTAATAGGCTCACCCCATACCTATTAGATGGGACTTAACATTGTATTACTGACGAAATGACAATGCCAGATTCTGCCCTTCTATGTAAATTAATCAAAGTTGTCGCATGAAAATATTATGATCCTTTGTTACTTAAGGCGACGATAAGCTACTTTTAATGATTTTATACCGAAAATTACGTCTAAACAAGTAGTGTTAATGATTTGGAAAAAATATATGTTGAATTAGAGCTCTTTCTTAATAATTTAATATACGAATATTTTAGACTAGCTGTTGCCCGCGACTTCGTTCGCGTTATGGTGCCTCTTTATTTATAGATAGCATTTTCTTATGTAAGTAGGTACTCATAATGAACTAAACGTGAATTCATGCTAGCCTAGTACTTTTTTGTTCCATATAAACTGTTTTTCATCCAAATCCTACTAATCATTGTAATACTATCTTGAATTCATGCTAGCCTAGTACTTTTTTTTAGGTACTCTCATAAATTGTCCATACCTGTCATGAACAGAATACCGTCTTGTATGACGATAACTTTTTTTGCGAAATCTGATTTTAATGAAACAAAGCCTATATTCTTTTCCAAAATAATCTCTATCTATCTGTGAAAACTACATGAAAATCCGTTCAGGAATACCGGAGATGTGCGCGAACAAACAAACAGACAGACACCGGATTCAACTGTTTTATTATAAGTATAGATTATGTTTACATTAGGTACAAAGTGAAATTAATTTGTAAAGTTTTGCCAGCCTTTTGGGCACTTTTCCTGTTGAGAGCGATGCGGACGAATTTTTCCGCCCTCCCTCTTTTATACCTATACTTGTACATACTATTATTATTTATTTAAGTCTGTTAGGTTTTAAATCATGTAAATATATTTGAGGAATTTAAAAAGTTATAAAAAAAAAAATTACGTAGACTGAATATTTGTAAAGTTGTGTCTAACGCGGATACAAAACTGAAAATTATGCAAAAGCTATGAAGCGTATTTTTCTGAAACCTTCACCATGTTAAGGATTATTAAAATATTAATCTTTTAGTATAAGTATTTTATTAAAATACCTTTTGTTTTATGCATAATAATTTAGTAATGCGTCAAATTGGGGACAGCGCTGCTTGATGACGAGTCCTATTACTGGCTGGACGGTACAGAACACGCTAACCACTCAAGGTCACTGGTATCTGCGTCTTAACTGTTATTCTGTTACAGATGTGGATAAAAAGTTAGTGAAAAAAGGAATTTAAAGAACCCAAGCCCCATTTCCTGTTTTTATCGCGACCATCTGCGTTACGTAGGACGCATACACGCGGAACAAAACGATTTTTTAAATAAAAATATGACATCTACTAATGTAATGTCCTACCGGATTTTAATATGTATTCGGTTTTAATACACGTAGCTAATGAAAATAATGTATTCTTAATACCTATATAATAATTATGAATGTTATTATTATGTTCTAATCATTATTTCGCATTTGAATGTTAGTAGACCATTATGTGTAACGAAACGTTACTGACGTGCTAATTGCTATGTCAAAACTAGGGATGTAATCATGTTACCATGCATAATTTTCCCGATACGATACCGATCAATCAATCTTCCTAGCCTTTTTCCCAACTATCTTAGGGTCGGCTTCCAGTCTAACCGGATGCAGCTGAATACCAGTATTTTACATGGAGCGACTGCCTATCTGACCTCCACAACCCAGTAACTGGGTAATACGATACCCTTTGGTAAGACTGGTGTCAGACTTTCGGGCTTCTGACGACTCGTAACGACTGTCAATGATCCACAAATGACAGCCGGGACCAACGGCTTAACGTGCTTTCCGAGGCACGGAGGAGTCTCGGTATGTAAAGATGGTCACCCATCCACTGACCAACCCCGGCAAGCGTAGCTTAACCTGATGGATCGACCCGTGCGGCTTGTTATTACTTAGCCACAAGCTCCTCCCCGATACGATACCGATACTGATTATTAATAATACCGATATCAATGGCTTAGCAGATAATAAATAAAATAAATAATGAAGTATCTACTTGAGTGACTCATCAACTCGTCCTACATGCCTACGGCCCATTTGGGACGAGTTGACGAAAATCTAAAAAAATATTATTTCTATTCTGCAACTCGTCCCACGTTACTATCAAAAGGAGAAAAGGTACAATCAGTAGCAAAAGTGTTAATGTGAAAATAAAATAAAAACGTCAACTGTCCAAATTCTTTATTTATTCAAACTATCAGGAAAGCAGAAATGTACAGGAACTAGGTGCTTAGGCGACTCCCTACTTAGCTCAATAATGGTAAAAATACAGGTTTTTAAATTGAATCATTTGTTGTTTTGAAAAGTACCAGGGTGATAGAAATGTGTGAACGATTTCACTAAGTTGTGCACCAACGATTATTTAACCTGTATTTTTACCATTAATGAGCTAATAAGTAAGTCGCTTAAGCACCTAGTTCCAGTTCATTTCTGCTTTCCTGGTAGTTTTAATAAATAAACAATTAGGATATTTGACTTTTAAAACGTCTATCGTTATCACAAATCCTTCATGCTCTTCTCTATGTTTCGTCGTTAGTGCGTTTCGAGGAATACCCTCATTTTTTTGTTTACTTACCTGATCATAGGGCATGATATTCGGATATCCGGATATCCGAATTATTCGGTTATCCGTCGAAAATATTATCCGAATATAATTTGTTTTACTATCCGGATAAAACGGATAATACGGATAGTTACTTTTGTTCCATTTTCCTTTTGATAATATAACATTTAACGTTGTGTTTTAAAATTGGTATTCGCAATCGTGACAATTCATGCTATATCTTCAAAAATCCATCTAATGACACAATTAGTATGTAGATTCATCAAATCATCATAGAGAAAATTTAAAAGTGCTTTTGCACAGAGCTCGACTTCAGTTGAAGACAGCGGTGGTGATGACGTAGCACTCAGTGGTTACAAGCAGCAGAAACTGAAATATCATTTACTTTAACAGAGAAAATAAGCAAAGAGATCGAAAGGACTCTGCAGGTTGACCATCAACAGCATTGGCAAGAATGATGGGTTTGATTAGTAGTGTTGTTCTCTAGATTCATCTCGGTATTGTGTCTTGCTTGACGAGATCTTACAGAACCAAAATAGAGTTCCTGTTAAATGCAACATAAAGAAAAGGTTAGGCTTTGCTACACTTGAATAAGCTGTTTTGGTAACCAAGCCAAAATCAGATTGATATGGGAAGTAGGAATTTGGAGCAGAGGCCTCATCATAATTCTCTGCATTCATGATTTACTTTCCTGCCTGGACCATAAAAACCCAATCCGGAAAGTCCTCTTTAGGAAAGTTTCACATTATATGTCCAATGGAAGATAGGACTGCACAATCGCGATAACGAGAACTAACCCGAAACGCACAGAAGATAGTTCATATTCAGGGAATCGATGAAAGTACATGTAATTCGCGGCTACTAGTTTGTGCTGATCCAACATATACATCAGATACTTTGACATCTAGCAATGTCAGTGGTGTGATTTTGACTCATTTATTACCAAGCACTACTTTGTAAGACTTCCAGTCTTCATCTAATGTGCTTTCGATTGTTCTGGCCATCTTAACAAAGATAGCATTTGACCAGCTCACGATCTATTATACCATTGGTAAATAACCAGTGGATGATAGCTTTTCTCGTATCTGTCAATGACAGATCGGACAGATTTTGCTTTTAGTGCGAACTGAAGTACTTTAGTATATGATTGTTGGAGAGATTTTGTAATAAAAATGTCGATTGTAAACTAATTTAAGTTTGATTTACCTCTTTTACCGTGGTATCCAAAATATCCATATTATCCGGATATATTCGAATAGTTGTCTGGCATTATCCGAAATATCCGAATAGTAAAATGGGCGGATAATTGCATGCCCTACGCTGATCATAACCGAAAGACATACATGTCTACCATTCGTATTAATTTCGGATATGTAAACAAAACGAAAGTAAAAACTAAAAATTCTTATAAATATATTGTTATATCTTGTCTTACTGACTGTACCAAACATTGATAAAGCTTAAAGTTCCACACAAAAAGAAACGTGGGACGACTCGCAGAATGAAAATATTATTTATTTTGATTTTCGTCAAGTCGTCCCAAATGGGCCCTAGCCATGTAGGACGAGTTGATGAATTACTCGTCTACTCTCGTGCGTTTATGTCTTTATTATGAACGGGAAACCATTTTGTATATCGGGCACAACTGTTTACTATTGAGTTGAAGACCCTAATCAAATGACTCCACCATGTCTGGCTTTGTGCTGTTCAGCTATTGTTTGCGTGACCGTATTGCTCTAAGATCATCAGTATCATACATAATTTTTTCCAGAATGTGCTCTAAAGTCTGTTGCTTGTTTTTAGGTGGCAGACCACTCGCGTCTTTGTGGTGTCGTTTTCCAACTCCTTTTGAAAAACGACATGTTTGTTGTCGTGCTCGTTGTCAATGAAACCGTCTTACCTACTTACTACTTCGAAAAACGCTGACATTGCAGAAATAACAAATCGCTTTTGTGTCATCATCCTGTTGTATTTGAAAATGTTTCCAGATTGAAATTGTACGTTGAAAAGGCTTCGCCATTTTACTTACATAAAATAAAACGTTGTAAAAGTCCTCACTTCACTGTGTGAACAAACAGAATCACGAAGAGCGCGTTGCGCGTTCCGTCCGCCTACGACGACGGAGCGACAATGTTGCGTCGTCATTTCGCGCGCCACAGATAATATAATACTACGTACGCGCGCTTTTCGAACTGTTTGATATCGATGGTATACAGGGTGTTAAAGTAATTGCGTGCCATAGCTTCAGGGTAGGTTCAGTATCGATAAAGGAACCGAGGGAAAATTAAAAAAATAAAAAAAAACAAAAAATAAATTGTAAGATCAACTTTTTTGATTTGTAGGTTTTAATTTTGAAGGAGATAAGCACGCTAAAGTAGGAAGAAGAAATACTTGGAATTGTAATACTAATCAATTCTAAACGATCGCTATTTAATTAGTAGGTACTACATTAGGTTCATCTTATGATAATTTGCGGTTTTTTTTTAACTTTTTTTAAAGGTATTTTATTTTTATTTTTTACGGGTTCCTTTATCGATACTGAACTCACCCTGAAGCTATGGCACGCAATTATTTTAACACCCTGTATAATCGGCATCGGAATCGTTACATCCCTAGTCAAAAACTCATTCGTTCGCTCTGTTCTGTTTGTTTTACGCTCGCTGCGTGATCATGATAATATTACCGTTTTATGCTCAGACAGATTTTTGTTTTCGTACACAGACTCGATATCGCCAACTCGCCGACTTCTGCTTTTGTAGAAAGACTTAGATCTCGCCTATTTGCCGAATTTTTCTTTTATACATGGACTTGATCTAGCCTTCTCGCCGACTTCTGCTTTTGTAGAAAGACTTAGATCTCGCCTATTTGCCGAATTTTTCTTTTATACATGGACTTGATCTAGCCTTCTCGCCGACTTTGTGCTATTTGCCACGGATTCTGATCATTGCTTCCGACTGTCCGTCGACGACGACGATGTTGAGGTGCATAAATTGTTACTTGTGCGTCGACATGATGCTTAGACATATTTGTGTCTTGATTACAATATGCACTGTTAACTCTTCTCGCAACATGGAAATCGTTGCAACATAGTTACTAGGTCATTTATTTTAACGATCGTATTTAACCGATGCGCAGCGGCGCGGGCGTAGTGAAACATTCTAAGTAATAATGATTGTACTAACTGTGGTTTTGCTTGGCTTATTACATTAATACAACAAAACATAGCATATATACATTATAAGATAGCATTGTAACAATATAATATACATCACTTATTCATTTATTTCTGCAATTATTACACTTATCTAAACTTAAGGTAGAGGAGAGGAGCTCGTGGCTAAGTGAGGAGCTCGTGGCTAAGTAATTACAAGCCGCACTGGTCGATCCATCAGGTTAAGCTACGCTTGCCGGGGTTGGTCAGTGGATGGGTGACCATCTTTACATACCGAGACTCCTCCGTGCCTCGGAAAGCACGATAAGCCGTTGGTCCCGGCTGTCATTCGTGGATCCTTGACAGTCGTTACGAGTCGTCAGAAGCCCGAAAGTCTGACACCAGTCTTACCAAGGGGTATCGTATTACCCAGATATTGGGTTGTGGAGGTCAGATAGGCAGTCGCTCCATGTAAAATACTGGTATTCAGCTGCATCCGGTTAGACTGGAAGCCGACCCCAAGATAGTTGGGAAAAGGCTAGGCAGATTGATTGATCTAAACTTAAGGTACCTAACCTATTGTTCTTAGATTTAAAACATTTCTAAAGCCATTTAATAATTTTTTTAGTTATCATTACTAAAGCAACGATAAAATACTACATTTGGCATGCTTGTAAACAAACTTTTATATGATGGGTCAAAACTCTATACTTAGTGCGTTTCCCATGGGCCGGGTCGGCAACGTGTTGCTTAACCTAGAAACTTGGTGTACTTAGTTTTCTATACTCTTCAAGTTTGTAGGCTTTATGAGTTTTCGAGAATTCGTAATTAGTCAGACAGTGCGTCTCTCATACAAACGGTGAAGGAAAACATCGTGAGGAAACCGGCAGCGGCATGTCCTAGAACCAAAAATTCGAAGACATGTGAGTGTGAAATCTACCAACCCGCACTGGGCCCGCGTGGTAGATTTCTCGACGAAAGGAGGCCTGTGTCCCAGCAGTGGGAACATTATAGACTGATTATGCAGTCAGTGAGTGGAATTTTGCTTTTAAATTATGTTTTGTATTGAAGAATTCACTAGTTAATAGGCAAAACAAACAATCTCTGCTTCACAAACATGTCATTATTTACTAAGTATCTCGCCACTTAAACTGTATTTACAATTGCGTAGAAGATTTTTAACTAGAAAATGGTTTTCATGGTATGGATATGTGATGCGGATGAATGAGGAAAATGTCGGCAGGAAAGATATGAGCCTGAATGTATGTTTTGAGCCTATACGAGTAGGGGAAGACTAAAGAAACGATGGATGGACTTTCTCCAACCTTCCCATGGTCCTTCCAACGGTCGTTATACGGGTCAAATCGTGGGGCGGACATAGCTAGCACCCTTGGCATTTTTAATGGTCCGCAGGCGCTTCTTGATCCCTTACAAGTTGTGACCATGACATGTGTGTCCCTAATGGCAATCTTCCCCCCAGAGGTAATCGTTGACGACACCACTACACCTCTCGAATAAATAGCTAAACCTGTCGAGGAAGCACTCGAGACGGTACAAGTTACACAAGTACGAAACAGGTGATGTCAAGACCAATAAACGGGTACAAAAGAAGAAAAAGAGACCCAAACAAGATTTACAGAAATAACCACCGTCGAAAAAGTTGACGAAGCTGATCACAACTGTTACCGTTACCGAAGAAAAGTCGCCTCACAGAGCTACAACACATAACATTGAAGAGTTGACTTCGCCATCGCCTGCCTGTAAGCAAGTATTAGCGTCATTAATAAATATAATATTTCTACTAATTGGCGTTTTTCTTTTCGCCTGTTGCGTCTTTCTTGTCTTGTCGCCATATATTTAAGTATTTTTTCTGTGCTGGTATATTCTATAGATATATAATTATCAGTCAATTAGTAGCTGGTTGCTGTCGCTGGCTGATCTCCCCATCTCCTTGCTGCGCCCCAGATATGTATGGACTCTCATTCGTGTCCTTACGCTCTAAGGTGCTCCTGGCGGCATGCCACGTGTGCGCGTACTCCTATAGCCTGTCAAAGTTCGCGCGGCTGATCCCATCTATCATCTTGCAACTAGCTTCCTCACAGACAGCAGAGTTGCAGCTAATAGTGCAGGTCATCACAATGGATGGACTGTGTGAAATATGACGTGGTTAGAGAAAGAGTGACTACCGATATGACTTGGTTTTTCTATCTGGAATTTCACAGTAGCAACCTGCTGGAGTCTGGATTAGTGCCCGGTTGAAAGCAATAGGCTCTACCGCTATTACATGGGACTTAAACATAACTGGCGAAATGTTGGTGTACTATAGGTACACCTCTGCCCAACCCTTTGGGGTGACGTGCTGTTATGTTGTTTTTGATATTTAGGTGAGTCCGGGTTTCTTCACGATGTTATCCTTCACTGTTAGTCAGAGATGTCTGATTAAATTACTGAAATACTAATTTATAACATTATTCACTATGAGTAACAAAGATTTAAATCTCCACTACCGCACGAAGTTCAAAAGGTTGTGTATTCACTGTGCAACAAAATTTCACATTGCACACACAGCGTCTGTCATCTGCCTATGTAGCCTTTTCCCAACTATGTTGGGGGTTGGATTCCAGTCTATACCAGTATTTTACATGGAGCGACTGGCGCGACTGCCGATCTGACCTCCATAATTTAGTTACTAGGTAACACGATACCCCTTGGTAAGACTGGTTGTCAGACTTTTGGGCTTCTAACTACCTTTAACGACTGTCAAAGATCTACAAATGACAGCCGGGACCAACACAAGGCGCGGACATGTCTTGGTATGTAAAGATGGTCACCCGTCCACGGATCAACCACGGTAAGCGTAGCTTAACCTGATCGAGCGACCAGTGCGGCTGTTATTACTTAGCCACAAGCACACACAGCCTGTGTACCCAGTATTTTATTTATTTATTTATTATATTTATTTTTTAGCATCTACCCGCGGCTTCACTCGCATGAACTCTAATTATTTTTCTAAAATATAAGTAGCCTAAGTTACTCCTTATACCATTAGCTATCTGCCAGTCAAAGTCCCGTCAAAATCAGCTCAGCCGTTTCGGTGATTAGCCGGAACAAACAGACAGACAATAAAATTTTTGTTTTTTTGTTATAATTATCGTATGCAAATACTTTTCATAATGCATTTAGTAAAAAGCTGTTTTCACTGACACTTCAATTTTATTTATTTTTATGTATGTAGGTATGTAGTTTGTAGGTATAATATGTAGACTCTTTTTTTTAAAGAGTGACAGAATGGAGGGGGCCAGTAGGCAAAAGAAAAAAAGGGAGACCTTCCATCAGATGGGAGGACGAAATAAAACGCATAGCGGGTCCAAATTGGACACAAACAGCACAATCTAGAGAAAACTGGCTCATTTTGGAGGAGGCCTTTACCTGCAGAGGGGTTCTTACAGAATAATTAATATTAAAAATAGGTATATTACTATAGTACGTTAAGAATAACATATAAAAAAAAATATTGTTTGGAAAATCCAAAAGTGCACGCCTCATACATAACACTCATTCAAAAACGAAAAAGAATATCAAAACATAGTTTCTAACAAAAATGAACAATTTATAACTTTTCATGAAGTCGTAATGTCAAAGATATTTACTTGGCGGTTGCTAGGCAACATCAAGTCGAAGGTTGGAAATATTTAGATAAAGATATTATATTTTAGTTACTATTTTATTAATTATAATTAAACTACTTTGAATAAAAGAGCCATTTTCAATAGGGTTCCTTCTACGGCTGAAACAAATGTATAAAAAAAATTAACTCAATTAATTGATTTTATCGCAAGCTACAATGTTTTCAGGGTTCATAAATTGACGGACAGGAATTTTTGTTCAACTATTTTGATGCTTTTTCCATTTCTGCTGCATTAAATCAATTGTTAAAAAGTACAGTATTAATCTCCATTTAATCATCTATACAATGGTATATAAATTAAGTAGGTTCTGTGTACTAGCAGGAGTGTAACAATAAAAACAGTTACAGAAATGGGGCAAAAAAAAATTTTCGATCGTAGAGCACACTCTAATGCTTCGCATTAAGAGTCGTGCAAAAACTAACAAACTAATCAACTTTTACACTAACATTTTCTGGAAGAAATAAAAGGCTTTTTTATTTTATTTTATTTATTATAGACTCTTTTTTAATTACAAAAAAACGCTTTATTAGTACGTGGTGTTGTACGTTTATGGAGGAAAAAGGAGTAGATTTGCATGTGTATGGACAAGGTAATCTGTACTTTTGGCCTACCCGGCATTGGCATAATATCAATAAAAAATGGGCAACCGATGATTGGTCACGCAAGAGCAGTGTTGCCCAACGTTAGTTGCCTTGTGAACACACAGCTGTAGAAGGATGTTGAGATGTGCTTCGAATATAAATATTAGGGAAAAACATCATTAAATTACTACCAGTTTTCTGTAAAATACCTAACAGATGAACTCTTGATGATTATACTAGTAGTTCTGCGAACAGTAGACCTCGCGAGCACAAACTTTTTGGTAACAATTAACCGCTTAGCTTGAGGCATATCGCTTAGCTTGAGCGCCCAACAAGATCGGGCGAAATTTGTCTCTGCCAGCAGTAATTGGGTCTATGCTGGCAGAGGCGGAGAACTGGAAGGAAGTGGCTGCCTTCTGTGAGACCGTGATGGTTCAGAAGGAGACGGCCGAGCGGGATCGTGAGGGCTGATCCCGCTCGTAGGAGAAGGCGTCGGGGAGGCAACCGCCTCGACACCTAACACGCTGAAACCCCGCCTGCAATCTTGAAGGCAGGCGGGAATTAGGGATCACGGGCGCTCAGAGTGGGGCTCTGTCCGCCCACTAAGTGACCTCAGGGAAGATGGCGCACAGTGGTCATGTGCTGCCTTGCACAGTTAGGTTTTGGGGAGACCCCTTTACAGTCTCCCCAGAGATGTCCCCTAACAGGCGCTGCACAGAGGGGGTTCCGGACTGGTCTTTTGAGAGGAAACGGTGCCCCTTCCATGTGTAGATGGTGACCACCGGGGTGGTTTTAGTGAGGTAAGAATCCCACACTCCCCGATCTTTTGACCAAAGACCGGGCAAGAATAATATAATGATCTACTGTCGAGGTCGCTAGCTAACCACATATTGCAATACAACTCATTAAACAAAAACATTGTAATGAGTCGATTATGTCAACAATAAATGAAAATTAAATTAAAATAAATTTACTTATACAGTCAAATAAAATAACAATTATATAACTCATATGACCTGTCAGTAGGTAAGCTAATTCTGGAGAAAGAACAATATTGTCTTGAGTTAATCACAGCGACGAACTATTTTTATCGTTTAAGTAGTCGTTGATACAGTAGTATGCCTTTGAACACAGGTTGGATTTTACTTTAGCTTTAAACGCATTAAAAGGCAAATCTAGCAGAGAAGTGGGTAGCTTGTTATAAAAGGTTATACCAAGCCCAACAAATGAGTTATGAACCTTATGAAGCCGGTGAAAAGGAGCTCGTAATTTGTCCTTATTTCTGGTGTTAATATTATGAATATCACTGTTTTTAGTATATAAGTGTATATTTTGCCTAATATATAGGATATTGGCGAAGATGAATTGTGATGCCACTGTGAGAATACCAATATCCTTAAAAAAATCTCTTAGAGAAACTCTGGCACCTAGCTGGTAAATTGCTCGAACAGCTCGTTTTTGAAGAACAAATATATTTTGAATGTCAGCGGCTTTGCCCCACAGCAGAATGCCATAGGACATAATGCTATGGAAATAACTAAAATAGACTAATCTAGCAGTATCAACGTCAGTGTATTGTCTTACTTTCCTCACAGCGTAGGCGGCCGAGCTAAGCCTTCCCGCTAGACTTGAAATATGTGGGCCCCACTGAAGTTTAGCATCTACTGTTATGCCCAGAAAAACTGCCGAGCCCACAGTTTCAAGCACCTCTTTATCTAAGACGATGTTGGGTCCTAGATTTCTAACATTGGGTAAAGCGAATTTTATACATTTCGTTTTCTTGGAATTGAGAACTAAGTTATTTGTTGTAAACCAATCCGTAACCATTGAGAGTGCACTGTTTACATCGTCAAAATCATGTCTATTCCTGTCTACTTTAAAAATAAGAGAGGTATCATCTGCAAATAGTACAACTTCACAGATACCCTTTAAAAATAATGGTAAGTCATTGATATACACTAAGAACAAGAATGGACCCAGTATTGAGCCTTGAGGTACACCTAACTGAACTGGTAACCCGGAAGATTTCACACCATTAACATCTACACATTGGGACCTATTATGTAAATAAGAATTTAGAACATCGAGAGCTTCGTGTTGCACACCGTAATGACGCAGTTTACGCAAAAGCGTGTCATGGTGCACGCAATCAAAAGCTTTGGAGAGATCACAGAAAACCCCAATAGCATTTTGCGAGTTCTCCCATGCGTTAAATATGTGTTTCAGCAGAGCAACACCCGCATCTGTAGTCGAACGACCTTTTGTAAAGCCATATTGTTCATTATGAAGGAGGTTATTTAAATTAAAATGTCTTAGCAACTGCTTGAGTATTAACTTTTCAAATATTTTATTAAATGCAGGTAAGATAGAAATAGGCCTGAAATTACCAACGTCATTTTTATTAGCTGATTTAAATAATGGTATGACTTTACTACTCTTCATGAGGTCAGGAAAAGTTCCTAAGTCAACACATTTATTAAAAGTAACAGCAGGGGGCTACGATGTCTATTATATTACTTAAAAGTTGAATGGAGATGCCCCAGTAATCACCGGTGGTTTTGGATTTGAGTGTATTAAGAACATTCAAAATTCAAAAGTCATTTATTCAAATTAGGCTGAGAATCAGCACTTTTCGAACGTCAAAATTACATAAGACAGTCCCCCAAAAACGCCCGCCCTTCACCACTTCCTAGTGCTTTTGCTGGAGAGAAGAAGTGGCGCAACAAACTCCCCAGCAGCACAGCTGTCTGTTCAGTTAGAAAAAAAACTTGATTCTATACAATAGTATGCAAATAATTTACATTACTCAACACAAAACATTCAATAAAATATATGCCATAATGACAGCTAGCACGCGCCAATGTACCAACAAAAAAAAAATCGAAATCTAAACTCAAGCAAAAATAAAAACTAAAATGGTAAACAGAACTTAATACCCGAATTATAAAGCCTCCAGGCATAAAGGGCGTGCCCGCTTACATATAGCTAATAAAGCTGTAACTCGAAGTCATATAATTAGATATGATAAACTAGGACCATTGAAGTAAAAATAAATCAACAAAAATAGATCAACAGTTAGGCAAGAATAATATATAATCTACTGTCGAGGTCGCTAGCTAATCACATATTGCAATACAACTCATACGAAAACATTGTAATGAGTAGATCATGTCAACAATAAATAACAATAAAATAAATTGTATAATAAAGTCAAATAAATTAAACATTCTATAAACTCATATAACCTGTCAGTAGGTAAGCTAATTCTGGAGAAAGAACATAAACATTGTCTTGAGTTAATCACAGCGACCAACTATTTTTATCGCTTAAGTAGTCATTGATAGAATAGTATGCCTTTGAACAAAGGTTGGATTTTACTTTAGCTTTAAACGCATTAAAAGGCAAATCTAGCAGAGAAGTGGGTAGCTTGTTATAAAAGGTTATACCAAGCCCAACAAATGAGTTATGAACCTTATGAAGCCGGTGAAAAGGAGCATTAATTACATCACGAGGCGTTACATGTTCGAAGCTAAATAAACGACTACTTTTAGACTACTAAGCAATAGGTTTTCAGCTTTAGACGGGGACGAATTTAAGGAGCGAGTCGTAGTTATAGGTATGTTGGCAAAAAACTCATTAAACGCCTCAGCTACGTCAGCTGCTCTAGTCAGAGGTGCATGTTATGGGTTCGAACTCGAGACTTAAGACTTGGCAGTCCGATGGTGACGCCACTGCTATTCATATTGCTATTAGTTCTGTTCATGTCTAAAAAGGCCTTTTACGCGCCTAAACTCGCGACTACCTCGATTGGCGCGCTTTTGCGCGAGTATAATAGAATATGTCATATAATTTGTTACTGTCGCAATCCCGTCCCTTTTACAACGTCACAAGGTTATATTGGCGCGCGCGTGGCTAAAATGGGGAAGTAACGTCACCATCTTGTTTTTCACATTTTCTGTAAAGCCCGCTCCACATTGTCGGTGGGACTTCTCGACGAGAACATTTGCCGAGACAGGGCGAGACGAGAGCGTTGCTCTACATTCTTGCCTAGCACAGTAGTCTTGAAAATATCTACAGCTTTATGCGATGTAGACTATTAAAATTATTTTTTATCCACAAAAGAAACGTTACCCAGACATTGGAATAAGCGAAGGTGGTGGATGACTGCCATACACCGTAATAGAACAAGGTAAAACAAAATATCTGATAGCTTAGTAGTATGTAGCATTGTAGTATTACTTATTTTGTTTCAGTGAAACTATGGAGAAACTATTATCAGAACTAGTGTAAAACGCCCGACTATATCGAATTTGGCTAGCTTTTCAAACTTTGTCCTTCAGAATACAGATGGAGGTGGGCAGGTTGACGTGATCTACACGGATTTCGAAAAGGCTTTTGACCGCGTGGATCATGTCATCCTGCTCAACAAGCTGTACAGACTGGGCATACGCGGCGATCTTTTACGATGGATCCAATCATATTTATTTAAAAGATCACAAGCTGTAGTAATAGGAGGATACCGTTCTAATTTTATTGAAATCCCTAGCGGTGTTCCGCAGGGTTCCCATTTGGGACCTCTCTTTTACAACGCATATTTATATGACGACAAAAAAATATTTTGTAAAATAAGTTCACTCAATGACTGTAGTGCTCTTCAAGAGGACCTTAATAACTTGAATGAGTATTACATAAAAAATAAAATCACAGTAAACGTCACAAAGTGTCAATGTATTAGTTATACACGTAAAAAAAACCCTATTGCTTACTCATATAACTTTAATGGAATTGTTATTAATAAAGTCAAGATAGTTCGGGATTTAGGAGTTATGTTTGACAATAAATTAACATTCTCAGATCATATAGACTTAGTTAGCACAAAAGCTTATAAGAACTTAGGCTTTGTTATTAGGTCTTGTAAGGTATTTAAAAACATCGAGGCTCTTAAATCGGTGTATTTTGCATATGTCCGCAGCGTCTTGGAATATGCGTGCCCAATATGGTCCCCCCAATACATTATTTATAAGAACCAACTAGAACGGGTTCAAAGGAAATTTATAAACCATCTTAACTATCGCCTCCGTAAACCTCCGATGGCCTATGAAAATGGTTGTCGAACACATGGTCTACTAACACTCGATGAAAGGCGTAAAGTGATGGATATGTGTTTGCTATATGACATACTTAATGGACGCCTTGATTGCCCGGAGCTAGTCGCACAGGTAACTTTTAACACTCCCCTACGGCGCACTCGTCATACTACGATGCTACATGTGCCTCGGCACTCGACTAATTACGCCAAAAATTCTGTACTGACCCGTATTGCTCGAATTTATAACACAGATTTCTCTCATGTCGATATATTTAACTGTAGTAAACCTATATTCAAAAAACAAATAATAAAAACCATAAACGAAGGCAAATGACAAACCATCTCACAAATTTTATTCTTTTTTTTTTGTTGTTTTATATCATCAAACTTTTTTTTTTCTTTCCTTATTTCATATATATATATATATATTTAAACTTAACTATAAGTAGTATAACGTAAAATTGCTCATTTAAATTTATAGATAGGTATATTTTTAAGTAGTCCGTTCGCATGTACATTTATCCTAGTTATACAGGGAAACCTATTATTAGCCATACTGTACTGTAATACACATACTCTGTAACATACTATATGTATCGCCGTTGGTTGCCTAAATAAAGTAAATAAAATAAACCTAGTCGTGAATTTCATTACTTTACACGAATTTCCACAGAATATTTTAAATACTTATTGCTTAAAGTTGGCCCATTAATTACAAAAACCAATACCCAGTTGCGTAAGGCTGTTCTAGCTAAAACTCGTTTAGCCGTTACACTGCGCTTCTTGGCTTCAGGGGACAGCTATGAAAGCCTAAATTTTTTGTTTAAAATTTCACGAGAATGTGGAGGAATGGTTTCACAACACAAAACTACTCGAGACTCCTTTGATGTACCGACACGGAACGGAGACAATACGAATATACACGAGACAACAAGAATACCTATAGACGAATATTCCCCTCTGTTCTCGTATTCGGCAAATCTCGTGTAGTTTTGCAGAGAATGTGGAGCGGGCTTTAAACAATTTTACAAATGTTCACCAACAACGCCCCACTGCCACTGTCAAAATATCCTTCTAGATCAAAACGGAGTCGACACGAGCTGCAAAAAACAAGAAATAAAAACTATTTAGTTCTTTCAAAATAAAACCTGTCACTGGCTACCACAATGAACTCATTTTGAAGTTTAAAATCGAGCAGCAATTTTTTTCTGTCAGTTCGAGACGCGCCTTCCTAGTAAGAACTCCTAATATCCGTCAGAACATGAAATTCCGTGGGCCCCCCTCTCAAAATTAATAAACAAATAAACTTTGGCCTCTAAACAACAATTTCGAAAACATTGTAAAGATGTATCGGCTACACTCTTACCTGCAACGGGTGAGTTTATAGAGTTTTGAAAATAAATAAGAAGTTTGCACCCTTTGCACCAAAAAATGGCTGGTCAGACTTATCTTTAAAAATCTGTCACAGAATTTGTCTCAAAGATTTCGTGTCACAGTTTTTGATAATTTTCGTGTTGACGTGGAGTTTTTAAAGAATGCTACCGCTATATAGATTAGCTGCTCTTTCAAAGTGTATTATGACAAAACAGATAAAAGTCCTGCAAAATGGGTATGGCGCGGCTTGTGATCACCAATATCTGCAGGCCGCCATGCCACAGCTCACAAAGCGCATAACCATTACGCGTCGAATTAGCGACGAAGCGAACGAGTGGCATAAGACTGAACTGGGACGTTTTCAAAATTTAAGTAAGTCCCACTATATTTTATTTCTGTATGGCATCTCGAGGGTTGCCAGGTGTCAGGCCAAATATAGACAAGTCAACCCTGCCCCGCCAAAAGATGCCTGATTTTCAGGCATCAAGGCCCTGGTATTACATCTTACTTAAAAAGTATAATAATAGCATGCAGAAACACTAAAACAGGAAAAAAAAAAAAAAAAATCACAATCACGGGAAGGTTTAACAAGCTTTGTTGCCAAGATGTAGCTTGGTAAACCTCCCCATTGTACGCCCATCCAGCCTCTCTGCAAACACCTTCAGAATGCTGTTGCTGCTTCCCCTCACTCGAGATATTACTGAGGCAACTTTCGTCCGCATTATCGCAAAGTAGTCGTCAGTGTGCGCATTAGCGAACATACCTGACGCACTACAGTAAGGTGGAAGCCTCAACAGCGCCCTGAAGGCATTGTTGTATTGAATGCGCAGGGCATTGTCTGCTTTTAGGCTCAACTCACACCAAAAGAGCGTCGAAGCGGAGCGCAGTTTCAGTGTCATAATAATATGAATTTTAACTTTATTTTCATTACTATAATACTTATTATCGCATGAGAAACTCGAACGAGTGGAATTCGCCGGAATTCCCGCGGCGCCGCGGGCATCCGCGCGACTCGTTCGAGTAATAAGTATTATAGTAATGAAAATAAAGTTAAAATTCATATGACACTGAAACTGAGCTCCGCTTCGACGCTCTTTTGGTGTGAGTTGAGCCTTAGAGTATGGTTATCCAAAGGCTGCTGGTGTAAAATGATTGACAGTAGGTAGGCCTTAAAAAGAGTTAGTTTCACGGGAACTGAGTAATTTTATTGATTGTTTAAATTCCTTTCAATGTAAAGAAGTTACAAATTACTTTATACCATTCCCCCTCTAAAAAGCTTATTTTATTCACTGAAAACAGTGAATAAAAAGCTCTTTTAATCACTATTTTGGTGTTTGAATTTAGAACACGTCAATATATTCGACCGCCATCTCAATGCTATACAACCTCCTTAACACTTTCGACACCACCCATTTTCATAGAACTCATACGCCATGCCGCCATACATATTGGAAGTCTACGACTTTTATTATTCGTAGTTGGAAGCGAAACCTCCGGGAGGGTTGCCGGCATTACGTTTTGTAAAAATATACATTAGATTTTATTTTCACGGTTTATAATCTGTATTCGCTAAGAAAAACCTTCATTTAAAATGAGCTTTCGGCGAGGGTTCCTGGCATTCCATATGCGACTAGATGAACCCTCCAGGAGGGCTCCCACCACTGAACGTCTATATTTAAAATGAGCCCTCCGCGAGGGCTCCCGGCATCCCATATCCAAGTAGGTGAACCCTCCAGGAGGGCTCCCGACACTGAACGTCTACATTTAAAATGAGCCCTCCGCGAGGGCTCCCGGCATCTCATATCCAATCAGGTGAACCCTCCAGGAGGGCTCCCAACACTGAACGTCTACATTTAAAATGAGCCCTCCGCGAGGGCTCCCGGCATCCCATATCCAAGTAGGTGAATCCTCCAGTAGGGCTCCCGACACTGAACGTGTCCTTTTATTAAATGTCTATTTTCGCTTTTCTCGTAGTCATGGTATAAAGTATAGTATGCAACTCTTGAATAAAACGGATTTATATCGAGGGCCATGAATCACTCGCGTCGCTCAGGATTCTAACACTTGAATCACTCGCGTCGCTCAGGATTCTAACACTTGAATCACTCGCTGCGCTCGTGATTCAATCATCATGAATCACTCCCTGCGGTCGTGATTCAGTCGTTAGAATCCTTCACTTGATCGTGATTCATATACGGCCCTCGCTTTAAATCCGTCCTTTATTCATTAGTTGCATAATATACTATTAGTAAGAACAAAATTTGTGATTCATAATTAAGAGTAGCGTAACTCTCAAATAAATAACAGTATAATAAATTAGATACCTACACAATTTTTTTTTTCTTTTAAAAACCAGTGTGTCAGGCTTTCAGTGCGAAATGTCCGGCTAAATGTGGATCCGGCTAATAGATAATTTGTTGTTGATTGAATTGTGGCTTCGTAACTCAGTAGAAGTTTTTTGTTTACAATGATTATAGCTTCTCCTTACGGGACCTATTAGTCATAAGTGTCATAACAAGCGCCCGAGGCGCGCGTCCAGTAGGTACAATGCGTTTTGGGCGCTCAATAAAATTGTATGAATTTCTATGTAACCAATTATATCAAACGCTGCCGTCAAAGGGCGCGCCCTTGACCCGTGGACGCAAGTTCCTTTTTTAACCGACTTCCAAAAAGGAGGAGGTTCTATGTTCGACTTTATGTATGTTTTTTTTTTTTTTTTTTTTATGTATGTTCACCGATATCTCCGCCAATTGTGGACCGATTTTGAAAATTATTTTTTTGTTTGAAAGGGTAAGCTCCCGAGGTGGTCCCATATAAATTTTATTAACTTTGCTTAGATAGTTTTTGAGTTAGCTTCAATAATACATATTTTTCCCACTTAGTTTATATGGACGATATGATGATAACTTCCTGTCACTGTTATTTATTGCAGTTAGTGATATTGGATATTGTGTGGGGTAGGTACCACAACTAAAAAGTGAAAAATAAAAACTTTTTACAAAAAAAAATTAAACCGACTTCCAAAAAAAACCACTACAAAGTGAAAAATAACTTTAATTTCGGAAGTCGGTGGCAAAAAATGAAAATTAAAAAACAAAGACACCGACTTCCGAAATTAAAGTTATTTTTCACTTTGTAGTGGTTTTTTTTGGAAGTCGGTTTAAATTTTTTTGTAAAAAGTTTTTTTACAATTTTTCCTTGTCGGTTTCTCCTGTGCTTGTTGAGGTTCAAAGTTACAACAAAATCTGGAAATCTTGTTGCGTTTGTCGAGCGTCCAACGCGCGCCCGAAACGCAGCGTAGGTACTGTGTGCACGCTTCGGGCGCGTGTTATAACTACATAGTCCCTAAGTATAGAATAGATTATTTACCTAAACCGTGGGTTTTTTTTAATTAGCTGAAAACAATGTCATTTTGGAGTAAACAGGAAAGCTTATTCAGAATGGGTTTATTTGTTTTAATTGGTTTTAATCTATTATTAGGTATCATAACGGCCTATTATTTTTCCTTGTTTCGTCATTTTAAATTCAATGTTAAACAAATATTGTACCTAACTGATAACATTTTTAGGTCATATTTCACAACAATATGAAATTCCTCTGCTGACCATACTGGTTACTGTTGCCAGCCTCGTTTTGTTATTATAAAATAACTAGCTTTTATCCGCGGGTTCGTGGAGGTCGGAAATTATCCCACGGGAACGTACTACCGAGATAAATAACGATCCTATGTGCTAAACCAGGTCATGGTCTAACCATGTGCCAAATTTCATCCAAATCCGTTCAGCCGTTTTAACGTAAAAGCGTAACAAACAAACTCACTTTCGCATTTATAATATTATTTAGGACTATCTTCTGCCCGCGGCTTCGCCCGCGTGGATGTCGGACTTACAATAGCAATGGGTTTCATTTTGACAGTTAAACAATTAATTGCGTTATTTACGTTATTTCTCGAACATAATTATTCCACTCGGCGCTCTGGCGCGTCATCCCCTGGCTGGCCCGCCCCTCCACCCTCGCGCCGTCGACTCAATATCGCAGGTCATTCTTATCGTTCTAACTTTTAAACTATTTGTCCAAATTACTTAGTGTAAAAGACAAACTTTATCTACATTAAATACCAAAAGCGATGAAGGTATTTATTTTGATAAGAATTAACTAAATACTCTAAAATATGCAATGTAAAAAAAGTATTCAATTTAACTGTATTTATTGCTCACTATTTTGGTTATAAGGGCTTTCTTCGCGGACTTTTATTTAGAACTCTTTAAGACAAACAATCCCACAATACATTTTCTTCATGTAACTCTAACGGTTTAGGCAGCGCACGCAGCAAACGGTGGAGGTCTGCCCGGCTTAGGTGGACCACCGCCGTGTCCTCGTGGAGGCGATCGGCGGCGGTGACCTCTCGCGTACGGCCCTGGTTCAGGCCATGGTGCGGAGCGAGAGGGCATGGCAAGCCGTCACCTCCTTCTGCAAAGCAGTAATGCTCGCGAAGGAGAAGGTGGAGCGCGCGAGGGAGTGGCAAAGGCCGCGCCCTACCAGCCCTAGCCGCCGCCGCCGTAGGAGACGTCCCGGGCGTCGGGAATTGATAGCCGATTTCCGGCCACCGTAGGCGCGGGCCTGCGGACGGAGAGCAACGGGCAGCTCACCGTCCGATAAGGACCAGGCCCGGGTCGACGGCGCATCGTGTTCCACGCGCACCTCAAAGAGATATCAGCAAAACTGACGGGGTCCGCTAGGGCCGATGCCTGCCGGGGTTGCGGGTAGTCCCAAGGGGAAAGCGTGACCTCTGGCAAGGCAAGGGAAGGAACACGCGTAGGTTTTAGTCAGTAAGAGACTGAAATGCCCAGAAATCATTGGATGACTTCCCAACCAAAAAAAAAAAAAATGGCAGCGCACGCAAAGATAGATCTCAGAGGGCAGGAATTTTTCCGACTTACTTGATACTTATCTGCTATGGTCAAATCACATAAAATCTTTATAAATTGTAGCCTATGTGTTATTCTAATGTATAAGCTACATTACTGTAAAGTTTCATCAAAATCCGTTCAGTAGTTTTTGTGTGAAAGAGTAACAAACATCCATCCATCCATCCATCCATCCATCCATCCTCACAAACTTTCGCATTTATAATATTAATAGGATTAGTAGGATTAATGTAGGGCAGTGTTTTTCAACATTTTTCATGACTCGACCCCCTTAGTATAAAAAATTTTTCGCGACCTCGACCATTCGAGAACGATTTGAACTCAGTCGAGATTCCCGCTGAGTCGAAGTTTCTGCAGCACGAAACCTAGCCTGATGTTCCCGAGTTGCAGAGAGCCTTCCCTCACGACCTTCCTCAGATTCCTGTGATCGAACTAATCTCATCCTTTTAGCATTTCTGCTACATTGGGAGAGGTTGGATCTTCTTCGAAGCATTCTTACAATAAAATAGTACTTACTACTTAACACACAGTTATTTAGTAAACACGTACTATCGTAAACAATTAAATTATAAATACTTACAGATTATTATACAGTCTAAAATTATCACAGTTTAAGTAATAAGTGTTAAGACGTGTAAACCAAACGTTTAGTACGTTTGGTTTACACGTCTTATCTAACTTTATAAAACAAAAGAATTGCTAGAAAAATTAATTACTAACCTGAGCTAATAAACTTATACTTAATAAAGAAAATCAAGAAAAGAAATGCCTAACCTATACCAAATACTTATAATATTTATATACAAACCCTAAATAAAAATTAAGATAAGTATACCGAAAATCAAGGAAAGAAATGCCTAACCTATAACAAATGTTCGCCGTGATTCTTTAAATTGACATAACTTTTTTATTTATGAACCGATTGACATGAAATAAACACTAAATGTTAAGTGAAGCTTACTACAATATATTAGTGAAAACCGCATCTAAATCGAATAAGCCGTTTCTGATATTAGCGTGCACAAACACACAGACAAACAGACAAACAGACAAACCGACAAACAGACAAACAGACAAAAAAATTTTTAATTACAATCTCGGGTTCAGCATCGATATAATAACAACCCCTGCTACTTTTTTTTCATTTATTTCCATTGTACAGACACCACTTTTCTACAATTTTATTATATGTATAGATAGATATAGAAGATAATTAAATAATATCGCATTGAGATATAGTTAAAGTGAATTTAAATACAGTTTTTACTTAGATAGGAACCTAAATGTTCGGTAGATATACAGGGTGGATTTTTTAGATGGGGCAGTAAGGGGGCGTTGTAGCTACAAGAAAACGGTTTGAAGAGACTGTCCTTAACATTTTGAGACGTTTTGATCTGCATTCACAGATTTTGAAAAAAAAAAGACGTGTGGTACTCGGGGACTGCCCCGACAAAGCTATTGCATAGCATTTTTTATCAACTTACGCAATTGTAAAATATTAACCCGAATACAAGAAATAGCAATGATGACATTGACAGGAACTGTTATTCACATTTATAGTTTTTAAAACTTGACACAACGTAATGGGAACATCAAACTAATAAAAAGGTTTTAATTTAACTATTAATAGTCAATGATCATTCGTCTAAGTAAAGGGGTTAGAAGATTTTTGTATGGAGGGTGGCCCTAACATGATGCCGCCATTTTGATTTTTTTTCAGAATCGCGGAAAAAGTCAAAAGTTATATATTTAGATAGAGGACACTTATACAAACAAAAAATGTCATATGACATAATATCCTAAAGCGTCAGGTTTCGGAGTTATTCCCCGAAATATAAGTCAAAAACTGAACCCTGAAACAAGGTTTTTTTTGTTTTTTTTTCCTTCAGGTAAGTATATTGAACTATGAAAACATAATTGCATCATGTATAGGTAATATTTTAGTTAAGAGCGAAAGAGACAAAAATATAATGTATATCCTCCGCCGAATGAGGACGTGTGTTGTATGGTATATGTATTATATGGTGCATAGCATGGTCGTGACACCAATAAAATCTTATTCATCCTCCTGCTGCCTTCTTGGATGATATTATTTATACGGAATATGATTAAAAAATCTTATGTTTTATCCACGAGGTGTACTAAATTAATTCATGTGTAAATAACTTAATGAAAATGAAGTAACTACAACATATATAAATAAATTCGTTATAACAATTGTTATTTTTATCTTTAAATATCTCAGAAACGTGACGCTTTATGATGGTATTGTATATGAAGTTTTATGTTTGTATAAGTGTCCCCTATCCAAATATATGACATTTATTGTGCACCTCGATTTTGAAAAAAAATCAAAATGGTGGCAGATTTTAGGGCCAAAATCTTCAAACCCCTTTGAACTTTATTGTCAAACAGTTAAACATAACTTTCAATACAACACTCTCGTATCATTCGTCTAAGTAAATTTGAACTTTGTTGTCAAACAGTTAAACATAATTTTCAATACAACACTCTCGTATCATTCGTTTAAGTAAAGAACTTTGTTGTCAAGCAGTTAAACATAATGTTCAATACAACACTCTCGTATCATTCGTTTAAGTAAATTTGAACTTTGTTGTCAAGCAGTTAAACATAATTTTCAATACAAAACACTCTTTTCTTAGGTAGTATTTTCGTAACGAAATTTCTGGATTAGGTCTCCACGCTCAAGGTCCGCGATAGAAGCTATGCAATAGCTTAAAAAAATAGTCCGCAAGAAAATGGGCAGTTTGCCTATACTTACAAAAACTTTTTTGTTGCCAGTCGACCCTGTTTCTTATAAGTATCCGGCTTTTCAATTTTTCGGGAACCCTATCGCAGGTCAACGCTATGAGGCTGCCAAACCTGGCTATCCTGTGGATGCCTGTATTATAAATTAAGGCCTCCAGGCAGGGCATAAAACTTATAAACTAAGGGCACCCCCTGTGCGGCACGAACCTCGGCTTAGGGCGTCAGTCCCAGCGCTATAAGAGCCATAATGAGCCAGAGCTATAATGAAGATTCGTTTTGTGTTAAGCCGAAGCTACATGGCTCGGAGTTGGTGCCACACTCTGTGGGTAACGTAATTCAAACAAGTGACTTCTTCGAATTAATGATTCCATTTATAATCATGTTTTAAATAAGCTTCGAGCTAAATTCGGTCACTTCGACAGCATTTACAAAGGTCTACTATAGTGCAGGTGTTATTGCACAGATACCACGACATGAAGTGAGGCATTGTTTGTGTTGTGGCGCCACAGTCGTACTGTGGCTCATCAGAGTACCGGATCTGACTAAGTTGTACCTGCAGTGGACCACCTGGCTTCTTAATCAGTTTTGGCACCGGTCCCATGGCAGTTGGTGGCCCGCTGGAAGCTTTTACTTTTAGAACCAATAGAATCGCTTCATTTAGCTCGCCTCGGGCAGCACAGCTCTGGTGGAAACGGCTCTTTGCGCATACAAAACAAGCGAGGGATGTGTGCGAGGGATGTGTGCGAGGGATGTGTACGAGGGATGTGTGCGAGGGATGTGTTGCGAGGAATGTGTTGCGAGGAATGTGTTTTGAGAAGGATGTGTTGCGAGGTTTGACGGCAGGCAGGCGTTCGCGTTACCCCGCTCCCAGTACACCGCATCCCCGTCGACACATTTCACAGCTTCGCAACGCATCCTCGCACCACACATTAATGCGCATTTTCACAGCTCCGCTACACATCCTCGTAGGCACATTTTCATCGCACAGCTTTGGTGGAAACCCCCACACATTTTCACAGCACAGCTAGACATCCTCGCACGACACATTTCCATCGCACATCTCTGGTGGAAACGCAGCCTTAGACCTCTGCCTCGAATCTTGCGGACAGCGGGGCGGCAACAGCGGCGGCGCGGGAGCGGGGCGGGCAACGCAGACCCGTTCTCGAAACCAGCGGCCAGACCAGATCGCGCGGCACTATAGCGGCGTAGTGTTGTGTTGGTGGTTGTTTCGTCGAAATATTTGTTTTTATTCGCGAACGAAATGTCTGAACAACGGCGACAACATCTTTTTGATTCAAATTTATTCCTAACGTCACAAAAATAAATTGCACAACACTGCAAAGCAGACGCGTGGGCGGTCACCGCTTGACTGGAGTGCACGGAGTGCACCACTCGTTGCCCGCCCCCGCGCCGCTGCCGAGCCGCTGTTTTAGAGGGCGGCCGGTCCATTTGATTTTACGCATCGCATTAGATCCTGCTGCTCCCGCGCCGCTGCCGCTGCCGCCCCGCTGCCCGCAAGATTCGAGGCATACGCCTTATAGTTGTACTAGAAATTGTCCAACTGACAGGAAACGCATTCTCTCGATGGACTGTAGCGTACGGGGTTTCACTTGAATAAGAGGTCTGTTTATTAAACTGGTTTGTTGCCACTGAATGACGTGCGGACTTCCGACTTAGATTTAATTTGGAATGGGAATTTTGATAATTGCGCATTTAAAACTGCAGAAATTAGGTAACTCAGCCAGCAAGTTGTAAGCGGTACTCATTGGCTTGGGTAGGCCAGACTTATTAAAGTATCGGCCAAAATCGAGGGTTTTTAAAATAATCCTCCAGTCATTAAAAACTGAAGAAACTTGATGAAAATCGGGATAAAACAGTTTTTCGCAGAAAACCTTTTATAAGTCCCACGCGTGTCACAGTCGGCTAACCGCGCGTATTTCGGTGGTTGTGACGTACTATAGAAGCGCGTGCTCGAGTATACCCGGGCATCCGTGCGCGTTCTCGCGGTCTCTAGCGGCTTCTCTCGCTCAACAGTACGGTTCGCGGGAATCTGCACAGCGGCTCAGGCCGTCTCCATGCCCGCTCAAAGTGCTCGACGGGGCGGAGGTCGTCGGCGACGCCATTCGCAGAAGTCGGGTGGCAGCCGGCGGAGCGGGTCCCGTCGAGTGATCGAGAACAGTGTCGTGGAACACAGCAGAAACGAACGTCTGAATACTAAGCAGGGTTAGTCCAACTTATCTACTATTAATTCTACGAGAACTGATTGGACAAGAAATATAAAAAGATCCCATTGGACAACATGTACAGAGCTACAACGATCTTTTGGCGCTTTACTGACGTTGCCAGAGGGTAGGGTTGCCAACTTTTTTTTATATCAAATATGGTGTTATTGAAGCCAGAATAACCTGTAAAAATATAGCAGATGACAAAAAAATAAAACAAGAAATACCTACAAGTGTTAAAAAAAAAAAAAATAGATGCATGTTTTTAGTGATAGGCACCTTTCTTTATTTTGTTTCTCATACACTCTAAACAGGGGTTACAAAATACCATTAATTAAGCTTTCAAGAGATGAATACTGGCCTGGAATTAAAAATATTGTACCTACTGTATTTTTTCTTTAGAAAATTAATATAGTATTTAGGCCTATAATATAGTATGATACTAGTACTACCTATACTATATAGTAGGGTTGGCAACCCTACCAGAGGGGCACTGTAGATTAACATGTTTTGTGAAATTGTATTAAAATACCAAGATGGCGGCTTTAGTTCCGATATTGGCCCCGCGCCCAACTATACACTATTTGATCAAATAAATTAAATCTATAATAATTTCTATCTCTCTCTCAATCAAAATCTGCCTAACCTTTGCTCATAGTCGGAGTTGGCTTCCAGTCTAACCGGATACAAATGAATAGCAATATTTTACATGGAACAACTGCTTAAGTGACGTCCCTAATACCATACACCTTGGTACAACTGGCTTCTGGTTTAATGACTGCCTAGGATATACGAATGACAGCCGGGACCAACGGCTTAAGAGCCCTATTACATTTCGACTGATTTCGACGGTGATTTTTGCGTTAAATGGGCACTTTGTCGTTCTTATTCTGAGTAACTGAAAGACTTCGACAACTATGACTGAGTGGTGGAGAATAGATATTAGTATAGTTCATAGCGGCCTCGCTTTTTGCAATTTTTGCTAAATTATTTATACAAATAAAGCCAAAACTACGAAGCACGTTTTTCATAAAATGCGCGACGGCATTCTTGTTTGAGCTCGTGGCTTGAACTATTGTACACAGTACAGTGGGTTAAAGCTGTTACCTGACCCACGGCAACGGTGGTCAGCAACGGCAAGGTGGGTCAGGTAACAGCTATAACTGACCGTACATAGCAAATGAAATGAAAACTTTAAAATAACGTCTCTTAAAAAGTGGCATGCTATCTAAAAAAAATCCCATTCAAAATCATAAAAAACGCTCAGAATTAACTGTAAATTTCTCCTTACTACATTCATATTTTTACGTAAAAATACCAGAATAAACGTTGGTTCATAAGAAATTAAAACTGCATACTTAAAAATAAAAATAAATCATTACAAAATAAGCATAATTACAACTGCCAAATTGCTACATTTTGCGATGCATTGCAATTTTGTGATAGGTCTCTTAAGGTTAAGGGTATGTGATAGGCCTTTTGTATCCGACCGCAGGAGGCAACTGCAGGCGACGCGACGTGTCGCTGTGACACGACTGGTTCCTATAATTTCTATGAAATACTTGCTTGCAGCACATCCACGGTCCCTGAAATCAACCAAAGTTTTAAGAAATTATAATTTTATAATAGCAATTTTACATCACGAAAACACATTGCATGAAAAAAATCGACAGTTTATTTTCGTTATTTAGTATGACACGAGTTGACACGACGCATGACGATTCCAATATTTAATTTAAGTGCCAAATTCGAAAGATTGCTGGGGACATCTGAGTAGTCTGTCCAGCCTTTCCCCAACTTTGTTGAGGTCAGCTTCCAGTCTAACCGGATGTAGCATTGACAGTATTTTACATGGACCGACTGCATAACTAACCTCGACAACCTACCTACTTAGTTAGTTACTGGGTACCATGATCGATACTTGGCAAGACTGGATGTCAGACTTTCAGGTTTCTGACTACTCGTACTTAAGGACCGTCATTGATCTTAAGCGGGGTACTACAAGGCTTTTTTGGCGTTTGAATGAAAAAAAAGCGCTGAATCAGCGCCCTCCTTTATGCAAGCGCCAAATCTAACTTAGAGAGATGTAGGCTAATAATTATAATAGGAATGATGACACACCAAAATTTTTTTGTCCGGTATGTAGATTATGAAAAAATAACGTAAGACGTATTGCATGACTCTTAATGCGAAGCATTAGAGTGTGCTCTACGATCGAAAAATTTTTTTTGCCCCATTTCTGTAACTGTTTTTATTGTTACACTCCTGCTAGTACACAGAACCTACTTAATTTATATACCATTGTATAGATGATTAAATGGAGATTAATACTGTACTTTTTAACAATTGATTTAACGCAGCAGAAATGGAAAAAGCATCAAAATAGTTGAAAAAAAATTCCTGTCCGTCAATTTATGAACCCTGAAAACATTGTAGCTTGCGATAAAATCAATTAATTGAGTCAATTTTTTTTTATACATTTGTTTCAGCCGTAGAAGGAACCCTATTGAAAATGGCTCTTTTATTCAAAGTAGTTTAATTATAATTAATAAAATACTAACTAAAATATAATATCTTTATCTAAATATTTCCAACCTTTGACTTAAGTTGCCTAGCAACCGCCAAGTAAATATCTTTGTCAGTCTTTGACATTACGACTTCATGAAAAGTTATAAATTGTTAATTTTTGTTAGAAACTATGTTTTGAAATTCTTTTTCGTTTATGAATGAGTGTTATGTATGAGGCGTGCACTTTTGGATTTTCCAAACTATTTTTCTTTTTTTCTTTTATTAAAAGATTACGACAATACATTGAGTTAAAATGTGCTATGACGTCACGAGATGTAGATTTTATACTTACTTGTGATGTAGCCACCCCCACTCCCCAACTCAAAAACGTATTAAACGTTTTAACCAAGTCATTTTTTATTAATATGATAATGCAAAAAATACTAGTCTAATATTTTGTTATTATCTAACTGACGGACTAAATAGAATTACTTTTTTTTGACCCAGGCATCATCTCTATTCTGTAAATACATTTTGTTATGATCGCGAATCATATTTAGATCAACATACAACCTGGCACTGACCCGCAAATTGCAAAAAAACGTAAGAAAATTTAAATTTCGCGGATCCATCTTAATTATTTTTTGTAGTTATGCCTCCTTGGTGTAGTGGTCACAAGTGCTACCACTGAGCATATGGTATTCTATTCCCAGGTCGAGCAAAGTGTTATTGGGTTTTTGTATCAGGAATTCGTCAGCAGCAGCCCGGAGTCTGGATTTGTGCCCGGTTGATGGCAATAGGCTCGCCCCTATTACACATGGGACTTTTAACATAACTGGTGAAATGTGGGTGCACTATAGATACACCTCTGCCTAACGCTTTGGGGATTACAGGCGTGATGTTTTGTTATGATGCTTCATAAACACTTACCTCCTTACTAATAAACGTTGTATATCGCCTGTATAGTTACACACCGATATCTCTCTTCCAGACGTCAGTAATTTGACATTCGAAAGAAGAAGACAAACCGTTGTGTAATTATACAGACGCTATACAACGTTTATTAGTAAGGGGATATGTATATTTATGGTGACTCGCGTAAGTTTTTAAGATCTAAATTCTTATTGAATAGAAATTGTATTTTTCTTTGTCCAATTAAATGTTTTCGTAGAACTAAGAGCACAGATAAATACAGATGATTCATTCCATAAAATCATTAATATAAAACGTGACTCTAGCAACGACACAATAAAGTGCGATTCAGGTCGCACAGCGCTAATTACCTACAGTTATATTCACCTAGAAGTGGCCTCTCTTTATATTGCGTAACTCTTATATTGTTCTGACTACGTTAAGTTCACTGGATTTTCCCAACAAGACGACCCCACCTCATACTAATAGCTTCATACCTAAAATGCGAAGTGAAACATCTGTAATCATCTGTGCTAAGAGTAGATTCAGTTAGAAGTTGGACTAACCCGTGTTAATCGTTGGATGCGATGCTGGTTTGGTTCTGAAAATTATATTTACCCCTGATTTTATTTTAAGTAGCCCGCGAAATTCTAATTTTCTTACGTTTTTTTGCTATTTGCACGTCACAGAATTAGAATCATGAACACAACCTTCAAGTTAGAATAAAATTGGCCTCAAATGTAATGATTTCATAAAATTGTCATCATTGAATATAATTTGATAATTTTCATATTTATCTGATTATAATTCTGTAAATACATATTTGTTACTGTCTTGGAATCATAATTTAATCAACATACAACTGACCTTTAAATTGCAAAAAAACGTAAGAACATACAACTGACCTATTGCAAAAAACGTAAGGAAATTTGAACTTCATTGGCTACCCTGGCGCTTTCGCCTTGCACTTATGTTTTATAATATTTTTGGTAGGAGACGGTGCCAGGACTTGCGAGGAATGTGGGGGCCCATTACACTTACCACGAGCTCCTGTAAAAAGGAAACAAAAAGATGTAATAAAAGCACCATTACGGAACAAATCCGGCGCTGGTGTTCGAAATCGATCGAGTACGAACCAATATTTAATTTTGTAACTCTCATTTACCTCCATCTGTCTCTGGTTTTATCTGCAAGAAAGAGCCTACATAGAAATCTATATATAGTTTAGTTGATGCTAAATTATGTTGTCAATAGAATTGATTGAAGTGAAAACTGCTTTCGGCTTTTGAGCGATTTTTGGTAGGGGATAAACTTATGGACTCATGTCAATAACTTGCTGGCGCAATTCTGTACTTTTTATTTATTTTTTTATTCGGGAAAACAAACAATTACACATTAAGGATTACAAAAATATCGCGTAAAGTCATGACATCCAGGCAGCATCGTAGCTTAACACGCATCCTAATAGCGTAACAAATCATAATCCCTTTCATTTTGACATTCAACAATACCTACTTCTTAAAAGTTTGAAGTTTGAAGAAACCTATACTACAATTCATAATGTCTCATAATGCCTGGCGTTGCTTTGGGTTGTGAGTTGTGACAAACAAGGACAACTTATGACTCCACACAGGCACACACAGGCATATTTTAACACACTGCATGTTTTTAACAACCATTTGACAGCAAAATACCATGAAACTCTATTCTATTTTTATTAAACGACAAGCAAAGCCGATGAAGACTATTCTGCCAATGTCTAAAGTGCATCGGAAAAAAAAGTTTGCATGAAGAAAAAGCCAAGAAACTCGTCACTTATACGCCAACTAGGTACAACTGTCACTACGTCACGACAAAATGCTGCTGCTGCTATTAGAAAGAATGAGACAAAACGATGTTTTACATTCTGTATCATATTTCACTCATATTTGTAGCAAATGTATGTAGGTATTGAATAACGCGACGTCGCCTTATTTTTTTGTAGCTCAAATGGTCGAAAACTTAAGGGGGATGCGCCAAGGTAGCCCGCGAAATTCAAATTTTCTTAGGTTTTTTGCAATTTGCAAGTCAGTGTCAGGTTGTATCTTGATTAAAATATGATTTGCGAGCGTAACCAATATGGTTTTACAGAATTATAATCATTAGAATCAGCAATACAACTCCTTAGGTTAGCATAATCCCCAAATGTCATAATTTCATGAAATAGTCATTCAACGGGATTACATGAACTTATAGAGTTGTATTGATGATTTCTATGACTATAATTTTATAAATAAACATTTGATACGGTCGCAAATCATATTTAGATCAACATAAAATCTGATACTGACCTGCAAATTGCAAAAAACGTAAGAAAATTTGAATTTCGCGGCTACCCTGACGCTTTCACCTTAAGTGAAGTGAGCTTGGAGTGTCACTAGTGTCAATCTCTAGAATCAGGCGCAATGACAGCTCACTTCAATTTCACATAAAGGGGATGCGCCAAGGTAGCCCGCGAAATACAAATTTTCTTACGTTTTTTGCAATTTGCAGGTAAGTGTCAGGTTGTATCTTGATTAAAATTTGATTTGAGACCGTAGAAATATAATATGGCTTTACAGGTTTATAATCACTAGAATCAGCAATACAACTCCATAAGTTAGCATAATTCTCAAATGTCATGATTTCATGAAATAGTCATTCAATAGGATTACATGAACTTAGAGTTGTATTGATGATTTTTATGATTATAATTCTGTATTACTTATAAACATTTGATACGGTCGCAAATCATATTATCAAGATACATCCTGACACTGACCTGCAAATTGCAAAAAAACGTAAGAAAATTTGAATTACGTGGACTACCTTGGCACATCCCCCTAAACCTAAATTTCTGGCTACTGAGCCAGTAATCATAAATAAAACAAAAAAAAAAAAACAAATCTATAAAAATCATATGAACGACGCATAATACTGAATAAGCGTCGCTCATAATGATTTTTTTTACCTTAGGTTATAATAATTATAATAATAACCCCACCGCCGTATCTCTACGTTGACGTCGTGGTGGGGCTTGCGCGCTCCAAACTCTAGGTCTGTGCCGGTACAGTTTACTTTGCCGGAACAGGTCTAGGATGAGGAGCCAGACCAAGAGAGATACAGAAAACCGCAGGGCAGCATGTGGCGAGCTGTTGGGCAGTAGCGACCCCACGGACCCTATCTCCCGGGAGAAATCTTGTTCCTCATCTCTGGCTTGCCTTTATTGGCCGGCTGGAGTGAATACTGACGAGGAACAGAGCTCCCACCTCATTCTTGCCTTAATTGGCTGGCTTGAGTGGAGATTCGCAAAAGCAAACGTGCTCGGAGGAAGGAAGTATTCCACTAAGATGCTGGTAGGGATCTTGACCGTACTTCCGGGATTGTCCTGATAGCCGTGGAATACCGCTCCACTCCTCATAAGCACCTCAGGACATGTTGCCCCCTTGTCGCTACGACACTTTGTGCTAGCGACCGTTTTCGGGGGCCCATTATTGAGTGTGCAAGTCACCCCCTGCCATTTTATCCGTGCATACCATAACATTGATCAGGCAGGGGACATAGACCTTCCATAGTTCCAAGTAACCAATCCACTATAGCCACTCAAACCCATAGCCCCATATTTTTTTTGTTTTCATTTTTTGCAATAGTCCTGCACCAACCGGGGATTATCCTTGGGTGCACTTGCATAGTGCATATAGTGATAATCGTCGGTTGGTGCCTCATCCCATTTAAAATTGTCTAAGGGGCCTCTGCGAGTTGGCTTCGGCTCCTCGTACGCCTTCCAAAGGACCGGGACCCCAGGGTCCCGAGATATGTAAACATAGAAACTAAATAATAATAATAATAATTTTATATTTTTAAATGTTTTTTATATCTTTTTTTAAGAAATATTTAAAAATGTAATTTATATGTATTAAAATGAAATAAAAAATAATAATAATATAATTATAACTTTCCACAGACCGACCGGTGAACGCGCCAGTCGTGACCAGCTGGTGCGATCCAAAACTCACACCCTCCGGACGAAAAAGCGCAAGGCTTCATGTGACATAAAGTCAGATAATTGAACGAGAGAAACAAAAACGCAAAATTTTCGTTAAATTATGCCTTATATTTGAATTTGAGCAAGACTTATAAAACAGATCCAATTTGTAGCGCCATCTATACCGCCACATACGAACTACGCAAGACATCAGCTTAGCTATTCACAATGATACGCTTCCGTGCCGAATCGAACATCTATTAATATTGTCAAAAGTCCTCTAAAGGAACCGCCTTTAGAGGACTCTTTTGATAATATTCAAAACCCAAAAAAAAAAACTGTATCAAATTACCACCATGATTCTGCCAGCTATTTGCTATCAGGTGAAACAAAACCTAGATCGCGCAAGCAAAGTTTACCGCGATATTTTCATTTATACAACAGCCATAAAAAATACAACGGGCAGTGGCCTACGAGATACAACACCCATCTGGTCTGAGGATCCTCCCTTTTCAATAGAGGAACTGACCATCTTTCTTCTTCTTCGTTCGTGTCGTTGGCATGACGGTATTTCAGACCTCGTTGGTTCAAAAGCTCCACGGCGTCATCGGTGGCAGCGCAGAGGTCACTTTTACTGCATCTTTTGAAGCACAGTAGGCAGGATAGGAGGTGCAGCATGGTTTGCGACATCGCACCACATCCAAACCCTACTGCTGTTTCGTCGGGGCAGCCCTATTTTACCAGTACCATAATTACGTAACACATTTTCAATAACAATCTGTCAGTTTTAAGCCATTGCTTCTTATATTTGAGAAATTTGTCTGCTCTACAACGTAAATAACGTAATCAACGTGGGTGAAATGTCAAAATAAAACCCGTTGCGATGAATTGTCATTTTATGTGTGTTACTCAATTGGGGTACTGGTTGGAGTTACATCTTCCACTTTCCATGTCGTTTGTGCATTATCCCATCTTACGAAACCCCCCATGGGGGTTCGCGAATCAAAGACATTGAAACTAAGATCATACCGTGATTACCGTGAGTCGGATAGTCGGATGGGGTAAGATCATCATTCTGCCGAAAGACATGGACATATAAACATTGCCGCAACGACCGGTCTTGTGCTGCCCGCATCCAGCAGATTCACGAGACTTCCACTAGTTCAAATACGACTTCTCAAAGGGCAGACTAGGGCAGTGGTGGCCCAGTGGTAACAGCCGTGACTTAAAAGTTCGTAAGTTCGAACTTAAATAATTTCATCACCAATGCTCTCAAAACTATGAAGGGAAATATCGTGAGGAAAACGGCATGAGGTCCTAGAACCAAAAATTCGAAGGCATGTGACATAGTACCAACCCGCACTCGGCCCATATGGTACATACATTACGGCCGACTCTCCCTCACCGAGATGAAGCCTGTGTCCCAGTCCCAGCAGTGGGAACATTATAGGCTAATTATACTAAGGGGCAAACTTATGGTGGTCGTCGTCGTCTGACTTCAGCTGAAACAGTTGAGAATTTTTGCGTTATATTAAGTTAGACACAGTAGCATTATTTCGAAATTTAAAAAAAAAATATTTTTCGTGTTGCCAAGTTGCCATGGTCTCAGCCACGCTTTTACTTTGGCTTAAATTGAACATACAGCTTGAATAAGATGTCTTTTCACAAGACCCTGGTGTTAGTCGTCACCAGATATCTAATCCAGATATATAATATAAGGTTAATTCATGCGTGCCTTATGCTTTCTTCCCAATCAATCTGTCGGCCTTTTCTCGTCGGCTACCAGTTCAACTGGATTCAGCTAAATACCAGTATTTAAAATGAAACGAATGCCCATCGAGAGCAGTGGTGGCCCAGTGGTAACGGCCCCGACTTACGAGTTGTAGGTCGTGGGTTCGAACCCAGACAGGTGTTTTACTTTGTGTAAATAATTTCATCGCCACTGCTCTCAAAACGGTGAAGGAAAACATCGTGAGGAAACCGGCATGTCTTAGAACCAAAAATTCGAAGACATTTGTGACATCTACCAACCCACACTGGGCCCGCGTGGTAGATTACAGCCCACTCCCTGTCACAGAGAGGAGGCTTGTGTCCCAGCAGTGGGAACATTAATAGGCTGATGATGATGATGATGATGATGACTGCCTATCTACTGCAACCTAACTGCGTAACACACTTTCAATCACAATCCGATCATTTTGACAATCCATTGCTTCTTATGTTTGAAATCGTCTGCTCAGCAACGTAAACAACGCAATGAACGTGGGTGAAATGTCAAAATGAAACCCGTTGCAATCAATAAGTCATTGTATGTGTGCTACGCTATTACCCCGCTGGTGTCTAAAGGTGAATTCATACCAGCCTTAAGCTTCCTTCCCAATCTATCTGCCAGCCTTTTCTCGATTATGTTGGGGTCGGCTTCCAGTTTAACCGGATGCACCGGAATACCAGTATTGTACCTGGAGCGAATGTCTATCTGACCTCCTTAACCCAGTTACTGGGTACCGCGATACCCCTTGGTTAAACTGATTGACAGGCTTTTGGGATTCTGATAGGCCGCATTTAGGTATACAGCAGCCAGCAGCTTGGTGCTTTCCGAGACTTGGTATCTCGATATGTAATGGTTAGTCACCCATCCACGAAACGACTGCGGCAAGCGTAGCTTTACCTTGACTCGTACGGCTGTTATTATTTAACCACGAACCCCCTTCTTAAGCTTCATTCCCACGGCGCGTCTAAAATCAAAACTCTTGCCGCGCCACACCGAGCCGATTTGTACTGCATAGTCAAGGAAGTTTGTAAAGAAAATTGACACACTAGCATCAATTTGCCGTGGTATTAGCAACATCATACTCCTATCAAAGAATGACAGTTATGAATTGAGTTTAAGGACAATATTTCCTTGATTTTACGAGTGAGCACACACCAAAGGCGCTCTTATGGATGCGCCTCACGTCGCCTATAAGCAAAGACACCAACGTCGAATTATTATAAGGAATCTGAAAGGTGCTGTCACTTTTTAGGGTTCCGTACCCGAAGGGTGACAAACGGAACCCTATTCATAAGCCTCCGCTGTCCGTCTGTCTGTCAGCGAGCTCTATCTCATGAACCGTAATAGGTAGGCAGTTAAAAATTTCACAGATTGAGCATTTCTATTGCCGCAAGAGCAACAAATAATAAAATTAAAAAATAAAGGGGGGTCGCCATACAATAAAATTAAATTTTGAAAAAAAAAATATCTGACCCTGGCATGTGGGGTATCATTTTCTAGAGCTCATCGAGTAGAGAATAAATATAATTTTTATTTGTTTTTATCTTCAAAAATGATGAATTAGGGGGCCGTAGAAGTTGTCTGTTTTAGACCATTTTTGTACGAGCTCTATCTCAACAACTAAACAAATTAGGAATTTAAAACTTGTGTGTATCATGTAACATATACTGTTTATAATCAACAAATACTAAAAACGCCGATTCATAACGTATTTTATATAATATGGGCGATTTTCTGCAACTTAAAGTAATAATTTTGTATTTCATGCTAATATTATGCGATATAAATTCCACAGATAACTATTTAATAGTCGGAGTAATGACATGGAATTAGTAAGTACCTACTATCATGGCAGCATATACTATTTCGATCATTTAAATTTCGATCATCCAAAAAGGTCTACAAAATAAACTTTCTTCACAAGATTTTAAAACCGGCCAGTATTTTTTGAGTTTAAGAACTTTATCGACATTTTTCAAAGTATCCCTAGACGGTGTTGATGTGTGTACCTCGAGTTAAAACTACACTCCAATAGACAATATATTCAGTAACATTGAAATGAATGCTGGCACATACAGTGTACTATTCAGTTACCTAGCTTAAACCGTTGTGGATACAATTTCATATTGAGAAAAATTATTGGAGTAAAAATATTCGGTCATGGCGGCCAATCTCAACGGAGACTGGCCTTCGGCGCGGGAGATATTATAGTGCACAAGTGTGTGCGCAGACACGAGTGCACTCTCTCTTCCCTCACTCTCATAGTCCGATGGGATGTGTAAAAATAATAAGTAAGAAATAATAGATTTCTGTATGACTATCAAAAATAACGTAAATAAATACCTGTTTTGACCCGTGCGTTTGCACTGGCGAAACATCACGACAAAACATGTTGAAATCTCTAGTTCCTGTCAAACATTGTATGAAAAATTGACAGAAAATAGAGATTCCAACATGTTTTGTTGTGAATGTTTCGCCAGTGCAAACGCACAGTTATAATTAAAATTTGGCGTACTACTTATATTCTATTTTGTACAATATAGTCTGATGTAGCAAGAGAAATCCTTTTATTTATAAGTAACTAGCTTTACCCGGCCCGGCTTCGCACGGTTAGCACTAAGTACGGGTCCATATTGGCTCACCAAAAGTTCTTTACCCGAAATTGTTCTTCCTAACGATTTGTAATCCGAATGATCACTCTTCCTAAAATTTTTCATCCTAAAGTTTTCATTCATACTATTTGTAGTGCTACCGGCGATGTTCATAACACTCATGTTTCCGAAAATTGTAATTAATAATATCATTAACGTAAATATATTTAAACTCCTACTGTTTTTTATCATAAAACGCTTTTATCCTACTGAGAGAACATAATCATGAACCAGATGCTTTGAAGGAAAAGGTTTGTTTTTAAACTATTTCTTGTTATTACAAAACAACTGTTTTTACATTTAGCCATTTTATTTTTGGTTATTATTGTTACATATTTATTACTTTAACTATACCTGAGATAATTACCTATGTCTAAAAACCAACTGTTTAGAATGATAAGGTCGTTTCACTGATTTTTGTCTTAAATGAATGAAATTCAGGTCAAAGTGTCGTCTTGGGGGCACTATGAAAAAAATACTTAGAAAAATCCACGACCAATTTCGAGGTAGCGCTCGCCGGCCGCTGCCGCGGCACCGCTCGCTTCGCTCGCTCGGCTCGCGCGTAGTTGGTCACAGTTCTAACCTAACCTAACCTAATCCTCATCTAAACAAAAAAGATATGACTTTGAATAATAGTGTAAAAGATGGTTATGTTGAGAAAATATAGGAAAACAAATAAAAGTATAATAGATGATTATTGCTACTGACAATATGAAGTTGAATGCTTCGGAATTATGAACATTAGAGACAGAGTAGTTAGGAATTGTGATTGTTAGGATGAAAAATGTTAGGAAGAACATTTTCGGATTTCCAATTATCGGAGTTGAAAATTTAGGTGAACTTTGGCGCACCCCTAAGTACTTATCTACGGCGCATTTACCTTTCCTAATTACCTATTTCTACCTAATTACCTACCCTACCTACCTACCCTACCCTTCTTACCAGGGTAGGTAGGTACCTAACCTACCCTACCTACCTTACATATCTACCTGCTTACCTACCATATATACCTATTTATACCTACTAATACTATGTTAGTAGCAAATAAATAACTTTGACTTTAGTTAATGCATGTTACTGGATAAAGTTAACTTAATATTTTTCTCTTAAAATTAATGAAATATATTCCTACACCTATATTTTAACACAACAACATTTTCTCATTAAAATTAGACAATTTCTTTACAAATCTTTGTTTTTTTATAGCGCCTCTGTTGTTACCTTTACGAAAGTATTACAAAAATTCATAGTGTTAAATCTTGTACGACATGGTATGGAACCCTTCGTGTGCGAGTCCGACTCGTACTTGACAGATTTTATTTTAAATAATGTGATCATTTTTAATGTATTTCAGACTTTAAACCTTTTTTATTTTTCAATTATTATACCTCAATTAAGATCAAACTTACTAAACGAAAACTATTACAATAAATAATAATGAGCATTTTATTTTTCAAAGCGACAGTAGCGCCTGTCAGTTTATTTTAGTGAACTAATGATTCGAGTCTATGCGACATTGCGAGAAGTTCGGTGAAAAGTCAGTTTTAAACAATCATTCTGCCTAGCCTTTTCCCAATGTTAGCGTCGGCCAGTCTAACCGGAGTCCGGTTAGACTGGAAGCCGACGCTAACGTTGGTAATAAAGTAAAAAATACTGGTATTCAGCTGCGTCCGTTAACCGGTATTTTACATAGATGGATTACTCCATGTAAAATACCAGTATTTTACATGGAGCTACTGCCTATCTGACCTCCACGACACAGTTACTGGGTAACACGGTACCCCTTGGTAGACTGTCTACCCATAATGATAGCCAAAGATCTACGAATGACAGGCCGGGACCAACGACTTAAACTCAACACACACACAAGGCGCGACAAACTTCTCTTACATAGTATTCGTTTACCTGCACCAAAAAAAAAACTATCAATCTGCCTAGCCTTTTCCCTATGTTGGGATCGGCTACCAGTCCTACCGCATGCAGTAAAATATCGGTATTTTACATGGAGCGACTGCCCATCTGCACCCTAATTGCGTTAGACACTTTCAATCAAAATCCGAGAGATCGCTTCATAAGTTTCATTCATTTGAAAAGTTTGTCTGCCCAACAACGTAAATAACGCAATCAACGTGGGTGAAACGACAAAATGAAACCCATTGCGATTAATTTTCATTTTATGTGTGTTACGCAATTACCCCGCTGAACTCCACAACCCAGTTACTGGGTAACACCTTGGTAATTTAAATACTGGTTGTCAGACATTCGGGCTTCTGACGACCCGTAATGACTGTCAAAGATCGACGAATGATAGCCGGGACTAACGGCTTATCGTGCTTTCCGAGGCACGGAAGCGTCTCTATATTATGTAAAGGATTCATGTTCACCCATCCACGAACCGACCGCGGCAAGCGTAGCTTAACCTTGTTATTATTTAGCCACCATGAGCGATGCGCTGTGGCCTCTATGCAGCAGTGATATGTAATACACTCTCCTTTACACCGTCTTTTCCAACATTGATGCCCTTGTGGCATCTACAACGTCACAAACTACGCGTCAAACTGACGTCACGCAAAATTCTACATCGCGCAAGCAAAGTTCCCCGCGCGACTAGCTTAAATATTCAACGTTGGTGGTCGGGCTGTAGCCCATCAGATACGTCATCCTCTCAGTTCTATACAGGTTGAAGAACTTTACACCTTGTTCCTCATTCCTCTATACCTATAATGTCATAATTAACTTGTTTTATGGGACGAAACTAGCTCAAATTCAAATATAACACTTAGGATTAGTTAGTAAATAATATTATGTATTGAAATTGGGTACATAGTAAATTTTTTATATGATTTTTTAAGGAAAGTTTTGGATTAAGAATAAAAAATATAACATCAATAATGTTTTTCTTTTTAACTACACTGCAATATTTAGAGTGATGCGTCGGGTCTAGTCACTAGACCAATGACGCAACGGTCGGCAACAGGCGGACCGCGAAAGGTCGGAACTTGAACCGCCAAATATAACTTACCTACTGCAGTAGAGCAGTGGTGGCCCAGTGGTAACGGCCCCGACTTACCGAGTTGTAGGTCGTGAGTTCGAACCCAAGCAGACGCTTTACTTGTGTAAATAATTTCATCATCACTGCTCTTTAGAACCAAAAATTCGAAGACATGTGATATCTACCAACCCGCACTGGGCCGGCGTGGTATACTAGATTACAGCCCACTCGTTCTCACAGAGAGGCCTGTGTCCCAGCAGTGGGAACATTAATAGGCTGTTTGTTATGTTATTATTATAACTTACATACTATACAATTTTTTTTTTTTTTTTTTTAACTTCCACGTAGTATCTAATTTGATAAGTTAGTTTTGCTTCAGTAGGTGGACACGTAATATGTGACACACAGCTGCCGTTGCTATGCTGTGATGTGTGGCAGCCACAGACTACATTATATAGGGTAACCCTCGGGTAACCGTTAGGACATAGATAATACACTAATTACGTTAGGACGCGTCCGTTCGACCGAACACTTTCATCGGTCGCGACCTACGGACGCGACCGATAATTTGACCACGACTGAAGTCTATTGTTTGCGTCGTTTCGGAACGTGTTCTTAAAAATGGATAAAATTGAAGTTCGCGCGGTAATAAAATATCTCTGCTTGAATAATTTTACTACGGAGCAGGTAAATCAAGACTTCAGAGCAACATTAGGGGTTCATGCTCCTCCATATTCTACGGTTGCGCGTTGGTGTGCTGAGTTCAAGCGAGGAAGAACTTCCACTAACGACGACCCACGAACGGGACGCCCCATATCGGCAGTGATGATTAAAAAAGTTGAAAATATTGTCTTGGCGGATCGTCGTGTTACTGTTCGTTTTATAGCTGAAGAAGTAAAGATTTCGATAGGAAGTGTCCATAATATTATAAACAACCATTTGGGTATGAAAAAAGTGTCAGCGCGCTGGGTGCCCAGAATGCTTTCTGACGCGCAGAAACAAACTCGACTGAGAATTTCACAAAGCTGTTTGGATTTGTTACAACAAGACCCTGACCGATTTTTGGCTCGATTCATAACTATGGACGAAACATTGCTTCACCATTATGACCCGGAAACGAAACAACAGTCCATGACTTGGAAGCGACCGTCATCTCCAACTCCAAAGAAATTTAAGGCGATTCCATCCGCCGGAAAGATCATGGGCTCTCTTTTCTGGGACAGCCAAGGGGTGGTAATGATCGAATATCTTAATCATGGAGCCACTATTACGGGGACTATGTACGCAGGACAAGTAACAAAGTTGCGTGAGGAAATACGCAAGAAACGGCGTGGCAAACTCGCTAAAGTTGTTTTGTTTCACCAAGATAACGCCCCTGCGCACAAGTCCAGAGTTGCGATGGCTGCCATTCAAGAAGCTGGCTTCGAATTGATGGAACATCCTCCATATTCACCGGACCTTGCTCCTAGTGATTTCTACCTATAGGAACATCTCAGGGGCCAGAAATTCGAAGATGATGACGGAGTAGTCGCCGCCGTAAATGTTTTTTTAAGGGATCAGGAAGATTTTTTTAGAAAGGGAATTTTAGGATTAGAGAAAAGATATACAAAGTGTATAAACCTGAAAGGTGACTACGTCGAAAAATAAAATAACATATAATAAAAGATAATTGCGTCTTACTCATTCTCACTATTTATTGAACACCCCTCGGTAAGTACCGACCTATGAGTATGCTGTGTGAAAGTAAGTGCACCTGAATTAAATCGAAAGTATAGAATTCCTCGGGTCGTTTGGGGGGGCCATGGCTCCCATGCCCCCCCCCCCTGTATCTGCCAATGTATGTAATCATGAATTCCGGCCCTTTTATCAATAAGATTTCAGGTTATGGATAACAGTTCGAGGCCCTCTGTAGCCCCGTATCATTGAAGCGGCTGATACGGCGGTAGCTACGCCCCTGAACTCAATGACTGCTTACTATTAACCATCCTTCTGTTCTGCTCCGTTGGTCTCGTGGTAGCAAGCACGACTGGGATCTTGGGTTCGATTCCCAGGTCGGGCAAAGTGAGTTTTTCTATTAGGAATTTCTTAGTGACAGCCCGGAGTTTGGAAGTTGGTAACTTACAAACTCAAGGCTCGGAAAGCACGTTAAGCCGTGTGTCCTGCGCCTGATCTCTGTCTGGTTGTGTCGGATTGCCGTCACATGGAACTCCCTCGAGAGAGAGAAAAGAGAGAGTGCACCTGTGTCTGCGCACACACTTGTGCGCTGTGACGTCACGCAAAATCCTGAATCGCGCAAGCAGTGCCGCGCGACAAACATAAATTAATAATACTTTAGAGGAATGAGGAACAGGGTGTAAAGTTCACTCATCCTCTTTAGAAAAGGGAGGATCCTCCGGCCGTCGTCGTGTCTGGCGGATAACTGCCCAACAATGAATGTCGGAAGGTTATTATATGTCGACCGCGCAGTAAACTAATTGCGCGATACAGGATTTCTGTGTGACGTCAGGATTTTGTGTGATGTTGATTAGTTCACTTGTGGCGTTGTAGATGTCGCCACATGCACTATAATATCTCCCGCGTCAAAGGCTAGTCTCCTATGAGATTGGTTGTGGCTAAAATTCGGTCTGGAGGACTATTATTTTCCTGTTTATAAAGTGTCGAAGCAAATGATTAAAACCAAAGCAAATTACAATATTATAAGCTTTATTATCTATATCAATAACCAACATTTCAACTAAGTATATAATTAGTTCATTAGGAACGCACATTCGAAAAAATTCAACAAAAAAAAACACAAAATAAAAGAAAAATATTTTGGTCTCACGATTTAATACTTCAAAAAAACAATAAAATAATTCCGGAAACAAAACTATTTACAAATGAAAATTAAATAAAAAGTGTAAGTATGCTTAGAGCTAAGAAAACCATGGTTTAAAAATCTGACAAAATGAGTTTCACGTCATATTTGGCCAACACTTTTTCCAAGCGCCAATGTTTGCTCAAACATTGGCTTTTAAATTTTTTATGTTGACATATCAAAAAAATGTCGCCAAATATAACGGAAAACTCTTAACTACAAAAATTGAAATACTTGAACATTACTTAAAAAGAAGTTGCAACTCTTATAAATAGTTTGTTTATTATAATTTCTATATATTTACCAACTTTCTGGAATGGACTAACACAGGTCAAATTGGCACTAGCATGGAGGGATCTCTTTTCTTTATTACTCTTTCACACCCTTGGTTTACTGCGAAATTACTTTTTTGTAATCCATTATTACCAAACTGGGCCCGCGTGGCGGATTGCGGCCCACTCCCTCTTACAGAGAGGATATGAGTCCCAGCAGTGGGAACATTATGGGCTGTTTATTACGTATGTATATTGCATGAAATGTCATTGGACATCGGGAATGGATTGCAAATATGTAAAGTTGGAGTAGACCGTTATTTTTTGACGAGTACTTTTGGGTTTAGGCCTGTTTTAGACAATGCGGCCCGCTGGTCATATTTATGCGGCCCACTGAACATTTTCGTGCGGCCCGTCCGACATTAGTCTTTTAAAGACATTATTAACGTCAGGCATATGAATGTATTTTGATAAGTGAACATTATCTGAGATTTTTTCAAGTAACTTTTAGTGATCGGGCCCAAAGTTGATAATCAAAATAAGATGTTGGCAAAAGACTCGTCAAATACAGGGTTGTAATAACTCTAATAATAATTACTATGCGTTTAATACAAGCTCAGAACAATATCGTTGTAGTTTTCATACTGGAAGTTAACTTGCGTTTTATTAAAAATTTAAGGCCATGGTTTCTAAAATAGGCTTTTTGTAAGACTTTGACATTGCATATTGAGTTTAAAAAATATAGGGCATAGGTATTATCGGTAATTTAAATAGATTTATAGGCAGTTATTTATATACTTACGTAATTAATACTCTTAGGACCCGTCGAGCTATTCCGTGCGGCCTGCTGGACTTTTGCGGCCTGTTTGACATTATGCGGCCCGAAGGGAAGAATTTTAAGCTCAATATGCATTCTCCAAGTAGATTTTATCTATTTATAAATATATTATTCACACCCACATTTTATTAGTTTCTTTGTATCCGTAGGCACATTATCGGTTTTCCAACATCCTTAACGTTATTATCTACATAATTAGTATACATAAGCAATTTATATATAAGCAAATACGCAGTAGGAGTATATAGTTGCGTTTTCAACATCGAATAAAAACTAGACGAGTTTTTAAATTTAAATTTAGTGTTAAATGAAAATCGATGTCAAAAATCGAATTTAGAATTGATCGATTTAGTCTTTATCTATTGTCTATGCGTAGAGGCACCGTTTTTCTAATCGTATTAAATATATCGAAAACATTTCTTAGTTTAATCGACTATTATTAACAACAATAAATAGTTTTGGAATTAATTTGAGCTCAAGAAGACGAACTATCGTGTTTTACTACGGCACCAGATTTTGACGTTTGCAAAACGTCAATTATTATAAAAATACGATGTTTTAGTTATTTCACATTAATATTTTTAGTGAGAGAAAGAGAGAAAAGTCGACCTTTCACAACAAAGTCTTCAAAAAAATGCAATATCAATAAAAAAAAAGAAAAATAAGAAAACAGTCCCACAAGAAAATAATCTGAAAAATATTGCGCTTACAAGAAAGATTCTACATTTTAAAAAAATCACAGAAAATACATGACATCCAAAGAAGGTTATATATGCCCAAAAAAAGGCTGGCAGAAAATACAAAAAATGTTTTTGATCAAGGTGATTGCACTCTCACTAAACACTAAAACATCGATCGTTTACAACTTACTCTCCAGCATTAATCGTGATGGTCTTGCCTTTGGGATCATCGAAACGGTCCATGGTTCTAATATCCAGCATCATCATGATGCCGTAGAAGGTTATGGCCAGGAGAATGAAAACCACCATGAGTCCTGCCCAGATGGGTGCGGAGAAGAATCCGACGCAGTAGAAGGAGTCACCAAACTCTTGAGTCGTGTTGGTCTCGAAGAATGGCTGGATCTGTGGATGATCGTGTTAATATTGTTTAGTTTTTTTAATAATTACAATAGCTTTTAATGCCCGTAGGGTTAGGCAGAGGAGTACCAGAATATTTCGCCAGTTATGTTTAAGCCCCATGTAATAGGAGGCGAGCCTTATGCCATCAACCGGGCACACATCCAGACTCCGGGCTGCTACAGCAGTCTGTATGCGGGGTGTCAGGGACATCGACGCGAAGCCTGTTACCATGGATTCAGTACATGATTCTGAACCTCCTGCGTTGAAATTTATCGTCGGTTATTAAAAAACAAAATCAGCTGTTGCATAGAAAAGTGCAATACCTACTCGGTCAAAATGTTTGGAGCAGCAGATTTTTTTTAAAATAACCGACGAAAAGTTTTCAACGCAAGGTTCAGAATCATGTACTTACTGAATCCATGGTAACAGGCTTCGCGTCGATACCCCTGCCACCCTGTATATTATGTTACTACCATAATGGTCACCTAGGAATCGAACCGTACGATTCCTAGGTCCAGCATTATTCCATAACACTTTTCGTAAGGGTAGTTTTTAAATGCAAATAAATAAAATCTTTTTATATCCAATATCCAAAAATAATCCGAATTCCGATCAAAATGACTGATTGCACAGCAAATTACTCAACTCAAAATGTAACTAAATAAGCAACAATATAATATTCTATATTCTAATCGTTTTAGGCATTCGCCGGCCGCTGCCGTGGCACCGCTCGCTTCGCTCGCTCGGCTCGAGCGTAGGGGATCACAGTTCTAACCTAACCTTTGTTTACGAGTAAAAATGTTTAATCTAATCTAGCTAGTTCGGTTCCGGTTACTTAGTACTTAAGTTTTGAGATGCTTATAATGATATTTATTTTGCTATGAGTGTGAGTATTACTGTGCGTTTGCACTAGCGAAACATTCACAACAAAACCTGTTGGAATCTCTATTTTCTGTTCCATACAATGTTTGACAGGAACTAGAGATTTCAACATGTTTTGTGGTGATGTTTCGCCAGTGCAAACGCACAGTTATGTATGTACGTTCTGGTTAATTTGTTGTGCAGTCAAAATTTATGAATGATTGTCGTATTTTTGTACCTGATGTAGTGTCGATGTATATTTTCAAATTATCTGCCTGTATTAATTTTGTTAAACAATTTGTAGTGAAATAATTTATTTGATGTAAAAAAGTAGGTATCTAAATGATGGAAATGAATTAATTATTGATTATTTATTTGATGTGCAATTAATAATATCCCTTGTCCTAACATTAGTGTTTGAGTTATTTTATAAAGAAACTATTTTCTGCAAGCGACACCCGCTTTGTTTTCAAATATAAGTATAGAACCTACCGAAGGGCACTCGATAATAGTGTAGATGTCGTGGCCAGATCTTAGTAGAATTGATCATTTCATGAAGTGATGAAATGGTTTTATTTGGTGAAATAGAACATCGACCGCTGGTCACATCATGGTGTGGTCTGGCCAGATCATTGAATACTCAGCGTTTGACGATATGAACAGTTAAACGCACGACTACTTCATGATGTGGCCAAACATTAGTAATCATAATATGTGGCGAAATGTGGGTGTACCATAGGTAGGTACACCTCTGCTTAACGCATCGGGGAATACAGGTGTAATGCTATGTTATAAAATAAAGTAATTGTCGTATAAACTCTCTCTTGGGTATCGTAAAAATGCGATTACGAAATTATTTATTTTACACCTTCTATAAATACGTTAATTAATTCTATTCCTCGGGGGAGTCGGCAGAGCAGAGGTAAAACCATTTATTAAATATTCGAATATACCAGAATGTCGGGACACATTTCGTTCATTGTAATACTAAACTTAAATGCTGTAAGTTCTGATTTGTTGATATCACCACAATATGTGCACTGAACATTGAAATCTAATATACAACATTTAAGAAAAGATGAATTTTTGTAAGGGCATCATAGGTACTGCAATAACATTAATGTTATTGCTATATATGTTATTGATATATAACATTAATGTTATTGCTAAATGTAATGTTATTGCTATTTAAAATTCATTTTTAGTACCAAAATTCATAAAAAAATTGCGAATTTTCAACTGGGCAACCATTATCACAGGCTGGTGGGACTCTCTGATCTTGGGGCGGTGGATACGACTGCACGCAGTCATGTAGGCATTCCCCGGGATCAGCGTGCCTCACGCAGCTTTGAATAAATGATACCTCCTAACACTAGGTTATACTTTACATTGGTTGACATAAATATGGAACTGATTCCGAAATAAACGTTTTTATTTTTTATTATTTATATTTATAAGTTAGACACCCGCTAAACGACGGCCGCCCGGCCGCCCGCACCCCAAGTACAACTCGGTAAAAGTCCCAATTGAAAAAAAAAATTGGCATTTTTTTTTTTTTTTTCCTGGAGATTACCACATAAATAGACTCTCAGTACGAAACTTAACAACATCCTCACGGAACGACAGGTTTTTTTTTTACATGTTTGTATAAAAACTTTGAAAAAAATAGGTACTAAGAAAGAAAGAAAGAAAAAAAATACATTTATTTAGTACAGACTAAAAAGCACACTATAAGAAGTCTAAGGTCTGTAAATAACATGATAAATCTCGCAATATTGTGCGTAGAAACTTACATTTGCAGTTGGAATGTATGGGAGAACATGTTTTTCAACTACAATGTTGAGTATCATCTTGGGATATAAAACATGGTAACATATTTATCGTCCCGGACGATAAATATGTTATATCAGGGTTCCGGACGATTGGTCCGAAACCCTCACCACGCGAGTTCAACTCGCACTTATCCGGTTTTATAGTTTGTAATGTAATAGTAAAATATAAATATATATATATATTTTTTTTTTAATAAAAGAAAATAAAAATAAACGTCGTCGTTAAATATAAGTATATATTTTTTGTAATAAAAGAAATTTTTTGTTTTTTCATCATGTTTACGAATCAGACGTTCTGCGTCAAGATCATTACCATGGCAAAATTCCTGACAGGCCGCTAATGAAAATTTGCTAAAAAAAACAAAAAGATATAAGATAATATCCACCATACCTTCAGATCCTCAAAGGTGATAGAGTAGGTCTGGGTCTCATTTACGCTGGTGAAGGTGACTTGCTGGGCACAACGGTAGGAGAAGCCAAGGATAGCGAACAATCCATCATCCGATGGGTACAAGGTGTCGCTTACATCTCCCACGTTCAGGACGACAGTATCTGTGAAGAAGAATAGAAGTATTAGTCCTGTTATTTTTGGTATATTGGCGTGTGCTAGCTGATATATCATTATCACTACATAATTATAAAACAAAGTCTAACTACTGAAAGTATTTTCATACGGTTTACATCAATGGATGGAGTGATTCATGAGGAAGTTTTAGCTGTATAATTCAATAAGGTTTTGTGTAAATTGTCTGAAATATAACAAAAAAAAATATACTAACATAATAATAATAAAAAATAATCGACCCTGTTCCTGATGCCGACGGGCGACTATTTTGTATATTTTGAAAATGTTTTTTTTATTTTTATTGTCTTTTCATAATAAAAATATTTAAAAATGTAATTTTGTAAGAAAATGAAATTTAAAAAAATAATATTAATTGAAATTAAATAATTTAATCAATAATATATATATTATTTCATTTTTTTAATAATTTTTTCTTAAAATATTTGAATTTGATAACGATGATTGTTGAATATGTCGGAAAAATCATGTCGACTGGAGCTTTACTGGCATGAGCATTATGGCAGTACGTTTCCGTGGGATCATTTTCGACCTCCACGAGGGTGAAGCCGCGGGGCACAGCTAGTAACATCTTATGTATGTGATCATTATCTGCCTTTTCCCAAATATGTTGGGGTAGGCTACCAGTCTAACCGGATGCAGCTGAATACCAGTATTTTACATGGAGCGACTGCCTATCTGCCGTCCACAACCCAGTAACTGGGTAACACAATACCCCTTGGTAAGACTGGTCGGCAGACTTTCGGGCTTCTGACACGAATGACACCAACGGCTTAACGTGCTTTCCGAGACACGGTGGAGTCTTGGTATGTAAAGGTGGTCGTGGAAGACCCATCCACGGACCAACCCTGGCAAGCATAGCTTAACCTGATGGATCGACTCGTGCGGCTGTTATTACTGAGCCACGAGCTAGAAGGACATGACATACAGTGACCTTATTGGTGATGTTCTTTAGAAAGATTAGGGGCGTACTGTGCATAGTACTCGCAAACAGCGTGCCATATTCAATCTTATGCCTGCTCTACACAATCGGCGATGATCGTTAATCGTGTGATCGTCTGTAATCGGCACGATCATCGTGCGCGCATCCGTGTTTCACGGCTCGCTGTCTTCCGGCGACTGAAATTGACTGAATGATCGGCTATCGTGTGGCCACGCGTACGAAACTAGTTGAAATTACCTTCGATGCGTGCATAATCAGCGTACAATGTTCCCACTGCTGGGACACAGGCCTCCTCTGTGAGAGGAAGTGGGCTGTAATCTACCACGCGGGCCCAGTGCGGGTTGGTATGCGTGCGTGCCTGAAAAACCGACAACTCACGGATGGCCGCGATCATAATCGCGAGCATTATAAACGATGATCGGCGACTACGACGAGCAAGCCCTCCACAGAATCGTGCTCACGGGTAATCGTCTATGATCGCCGATTGTGAGGAGGCGCCATAATACACAAACATACGGTCTGGTACAGGAAATGACAGGAATCCTCACGCTCAGCTCAGCTGCAGTCGGTCGGAGACGTCTATGTTCTATGTTAAAGGGTTTGGTTTCCGCACTTAGTCCTTCAAGTGGACCATTGTGCGTGGGCCATAGCGGCCATTTGGGGGGTTATTCCAACCAGCCCACCTCCCTCCAGAAGTTAATTAAAACTCCCAGTCTGTTTAGAACGTCTGTGAAAGATCTGGGTGACCCGAGGGTTTGTGTTCTAATCTGGGTGACGCCTGTGCATTCAAAGAGCACGTGCGCGACGGTTTCCTCAGCCTCCATGCACGCCCTGCACAGAGGACTGTCCGTTATGCCTATATTGTGTGGAAGTGTTTGTTTAGCGAGCAGTGTCCCGTGATGGTCCCCGTCACCAGGCGCAGGCCGTTCCTGTCCAGGCGTAGTAAACGTCTGGTTAGCACGCTATCCAAGGATGGCATAGCTTCCTTGGACTGTCTGCAGCCGGGTGTCGAGGTCCACCAAAGCTCCGCTTGTGTGTGGGTGAACTCTTGTAGCCACCTGCGTATTTGGTTGAAGGGTTGGCGGTCGGTGACGTTGAATCGGGTATACTCGGCTCCAATCGGTCGTTGACGCTGAATTGCTTATAGTAGGTACTGAATCGAGTATACTCGACTACAGTGGTAAGTTTTCACTTCTATTGTGTGGTCACCGGTCACCCTCTTTTTAATTGACTTCCAAAACATGAGTGACATTAACACTTGATGAAACGTTAACTTCAATGTTGACAATTCTTTTTTCATTTGGTAGAGAAAGCTTGCGCGGTGGTCCCATATATTTTATGAACTTTGCTTGAGTAGTTTTTAAATTAGCTTCAATAATATTTATTTCTCCCACTTAGTCTATGTGGATAATGTTATAATAAGTTCCTGTCACTGTTATTTATTTACATAGCAGGTAGTGGTATTAAAATTTGTGTGGGCTAGATACCACAAATAAAAAGTGAAAAAAAAACGACTTTCATAAAAAACTACAATGTGAAAAAAAATACTTTAATTTTGGAAGTCGGTGTCTTTGGTTTAGAATTTCCGGTTTTCGCCACCGATTTTCGAAATTAAAGTTATTTTGTAACATAATAGTATTTTTTTGGAAGATGTTTTTTTTTTGTTAATTTTTTTTTTCTATTCTTATTTTTAATTTTCTATCAACTATCGACCACCCTATTGACTAAGGTTTAGTCACTCAGACAGTTGTTCACTCTTGTAACTGACTCCAGAAGCATGTCCCAAGATAATTATGGGCAAAATTTGTTATGAAACACAACATAACGCATATTCACCACTGCCTAAGCCTTCGTGGAGAATAGACATAACATTACTGGCAAAACACATTTTGCCCGTAATTTTTAAGTTCCATGTAACAAGGGGTTGGGCCGCTACTGAGGAATAACCCTTTATTACTTTACCTGACTTCGAAATTAAACCCAGTACCTCACACTCAGCAGTTGCGCTTGAGACTACGTTGGCCTACTACAACGACTACGAGGTAGTTAATAAAGTAGTAAATTAAGAAAGTTCATCAAAATCACATAACATTTATTATTTGTTTTACTTTTACCGTGTCGATGGCAGTTACGTATGATAGCGTTAACGAGTTTTTTGGTTTAAAGCTACTCAATAGGAGATTATCAACATGTTCCTACCATTATCGCAATTTATTTGGGATCAGCATAACATATATGTTTCTTACATACTTCCCTTATAGACGTCATCTCTGCAGTCACCCCTTTTCTAGCCATATCATGGTTTCACACAGTCCATGAATATTTTCTTTGGTCATTCCTTGCTCTTAAAACTCTATAACATATGTAATAAAACAATATAACTTACCAAAGAACCAGTAGCCAGCCTTTGAGTTGAAATTAAGGGTAAGCGTAGTGTTGTCAAAAGTCATCGTAGCATTCACGTATGTATCGTTGAGCAGAGAACTCTGGGTCGTAACATCTGCCAATGTCCTCGAGGTGTTCCCGGTCTTGAGCAAAATGCTCGTTGTTGTCATAAGGAGACCATCCACAATGTACACGCGGGAGTTTCGTGCACCTTCCACTGCACGACGCACTCGTGACTTCGTGACTGGAATGGTCCATGATGGGTAGTTGGCCGTGTATACAGCAACGATGTTCAACTCTTCTGGCATCTTCGCGATCGTTTCCTGCATGAACGCATCGTGGCGACGCAGCATATTAGCCCTTGATTCTCCTTCCCGGGCGTCATTTAGGTTGATGAATACAAATCTGGCTCCAAGAGGGACGACATCATCAGAAAATATGTTCACAGCATTGGCGCCAGCAGTGCGGTTCAGGGTGGGCAACGCATCTTTTACAGTTGGTAAGTAAACAGCTTCTTTAAGACTGTCGTGCAGGTAAGGGAAGGACGTCTCACCATCTTCGTTTTTCAGTGAAAAATCTTCAACAGACAGCGTTTCTTCGATGAAAACGAGCGTCACAGGGTCTTCTACCAACACCTGCTTGAAGATTGCCGCAAATTCGTCGCTGGTATAAGTCGTCAGGGGATTAGATTTAATGGAACTTTTGAGCGAGTCGCCCCATAGAAACACTGGGACTTTTGATGCATAACAGCTAATTACACTTAGAACTAATAACGGGAACACCACACGGCAAAACGCCATTTTTAAGGCTAATTCTATTGGACGCAAAACGGACTAAAAGTTAGTATTTTAGCCCAAATTTGTCATAAAAAGACAGCGTTCGGGCAATGACGACTGACCATGGGTCATGTGAAAAGTGATCATATGATAAGTTTGACGCCTTGTCTATGGTTCGCTATTGTTGCCATTATTCCTTTTCTAAACTGCCAAAATTTAGTAAAGGCATTCAAATCAATACTCACAAAATTAAATGGGTTAACTGTATCGTGGTTATAAGTATGTACAATTCATGAAGAATATTTAGCACGGTAAATGTAACAATAAAAGTTGTACAATGATATGAATGTTTAATTTTTGAACGAAGCAAGTACTCCTTAGGCGGTTTTATTTTCCCAATTTTAGGGGTACGCCTAACAAATTTATTTATTTGTCTATTTATAGATTTCAAAGCCAATAGCAAAAAGTTTTTTTTAATAAAAGACTTTTTCATTGTTGTTGGGTGTGTTTTAGTAAGCATTGAGCACCTTGAATAATATTACCCTTTTGAAATGGCTTTAGACCTCTGAGCTGAGCTTTAGACTAAAAACAATGTGGCTTAAAGATGTCAATTATCCTGTCAAATCCAGTACATTTCATGTGAGTTCTCTGTTTCGCCACGTTTATTAGATCCTACTTACTACTTAGTCTGTGATTAGATCTATGTCACACTGTACATGAAGCAAAAACGTCGTTGCACAGTGTGGTATTCTAGTTGTCTAATTGATTTTTACTAAATTTTGTTAAAAATGTAAGGTTACTTCTGAGCTCGCGGCCTCTTGGGCAGGGGGCCCCGACGGGCCCGTGGCATTTCGCCAGCCCTGCCACTCTATAGTTACGCTACTGGCGGCTCCGTAGTTCTGTGTGCCCGCCAATCTGGCGAATGAAATCGTTGCGGTGCGGCGCCGCAATGCAACGTGTGCACGGGCTCTAATACCTTAGGGACTAGTCATAACAAGCGTCCGAGGCGCGCGTCTTGTACGCTGCGTTTTGGGCGCTGCCGTCAAAAGGCGCGCGTCATAGCTGCGTCGAACGCGCTTACGACGCGCGGCCTTAGCGGGCAGCCTTAGCGCGCCCTCGATGCGTGGATGCTTTTTACAATTTTTCCTTAGCGTTTTCCTTGCATCAGTTTTAAAATTAAAACAAACACAGTTATACTGAGCATGTTGAGGGTTCAAAGTTAGAACAAAAATATGTGGAAATGTTGCGCTTGACGAGCGTCGAACGCGTGCAGGCGACGCGCACCCGAAACGAAGCAAACTGTTCAAGTGTTCACTCGCCTCGGGCGCTTTTAGTCCCCTAAGCGGATAACGATCGATTTGCGATTCCGCGCGGTATTTTGACAGTTCAGACCACGCCAACTTCTTCTACGTTACATAGTATCAGATGTCGTAATTAATTGACGTGATTTCGAACTATGGAATCATTAGGTGGTCATAGTGAATTAGGGGCCAGCTATCAACTTCGCCCTGCAAATATGCTTGCTCCAAAACCCAGCGCACAAAGGACGATGCGTTAAAACGTCCCCCCAAACCTTACACCGACCAACAGATTTAAAATGTATCTCAGTCCAACCATCTTGGTAAGGTGATCAATTTTTACTATGACGACATCTGTCAAAAATATGGATCCCAGAAAAATCATGTTTTAATGTTATTATTTTTGGCACAAAATAACATGTTGTAAACCATATCTTTGATTTTTAATCACTATTTTTACTGCTAAATAATGGCTAGTATCGTCTGTGAGCTGTTTCACTCTATGGCCTGACGGATATTCTCGTCAATTCTTAGGTTAGGTTAGGTTAGCCTAACCTAACTCACTTTTTTCTTTTAATCTTTTGTACAATTACCCAATCACAAGAATACACAAATGCTGTTCATCTTTGAGTAGTTCCATGTAGCTACCTTGAAAATCCAAGATCAGTAAGTTGATCACTGTACTGTACTGTCACTAACCTAACCTAACCTAGGTTAGGTTAGGTTAGGTTTTGGCGAAAAGGCGTGTCACCTACAGGGGACGTGACGGCGGGTGTTGGCACGATATATTATGTCGTGCGGTATTCCACAGTGCTCGGTCCTGGGCCCACTTCTGTGGAACATCAATTGTCAAAACGTCCCCCCAAACCTTACACCGACCAACAGATTTAAAATGTATCTCAGTCCAACCATCTTGTTAAGGTGATCAATTTTTACTATGACGACATCTGTCAAAAATATGGGATATCCCAGAAAAATCATGTTTTAATGTTATTATTTTTGGCACAAAATAATATGTTGTAAACCATATCTTTGATTTTTAATCACTATTTTTACTGCTAAATAATGGCTAGTATCGTCTGTGAGCTGTTTCACTCTATGGCCTGACGGATATTCTCGTCAATTCTTAGGTTAGGTTAGGTTAGCCTAACCTAACTCACTTTTTTCTTTTAATCTTTTGTACAATTACCCAATCACAAGAATACACAAATGCTATTCATTATTCAGGAGTGCCATGTGACCTTCAAAATTCAAGATCAATTTATCACTGTTAGGTTAGGTTAGGTTATGTTCACTGCGTCCATTGTCGGGAGGACACGGCGCGGCATACATTGGCAGAGTGTGCCGCGTGGGAGGAGCCGCGCCGTACCCTCGTTCCAGAAGTTGGAGCCGACTTGTCACTGCCGGCCGTCGTTCGTTCGATGGTCGGGAGTGCCGAGTCGTGGGACGCGGTGGTTTCCTTCTGCGAGACAGTCATCTCGCAGAAGGAGGCTGCGGAAAGGGAGAGGGAGATCTCGTCCACTCACCCGGCCCGCAGCAGGCGCACCGGGCGTCGGCGGAGGGCGGATAACGCCCTCTTCCAGCCCCCCTAAATGGGTCCAGGGGCGACGGATTCGGGGACATCCGTCGCCCCCCATCACACAGGACCCGAGATGGCGGCGCGTAGTGTTCCACGCGCGCCACTCTAAGACGTAACGGGGGGAGTTTGCACACCTCACTCCCCCTACGGGACGGGGCCCGCAGAGTGCGGGCCGTCACCAGTCCGGGGCAGCGGAAGTTGCAATTTGCTCCCGCAGCCCCCAGACGCAAGTGTGCGAGGGAACACCGGGGTGGTTTTAGTCAGTAAGAGTCTGACAGACCCCTTCGCCCACCCCAGGGCGGAGGACATCCATGAGTATTTCCACCCCGAGAAAAAAAAAAAAAAAAAAGGTAAGGATGGGTAAGGTTAGGTTAGGTTAGGTTAGCCAACCAAAATGTTTTTTGTTATTACAAAAAATCATTGATTTTGCAATTGAACAATACAGTAAGTTTTTTTCTGGATCCTTATAAACATATTGGCATGTATCACATGGCTGTTGGAGGGGGGGGACGGGGTCCGACCCACAATGCGGGCCACCACATGCCCGTGAGTCTCGCACCTCACTCCTGCTGCGACGTCAAAAAGGGGCGCGCTTGGAACACTACGTGCCGCCACTACGGGTCCTTCTGGAAGGGAGGCGGTGGACCTCCCCGAGTCCGCTGTCCCTATAGACCTGTTTACGGGGGCTGGTAGAGGGCGAGGTTAGGTTAGCCTAACCTAACCCACTTTTTTCTTTTAATCTTTTGTACAATTACCCAATCACAAGAATACACAAATGCTGTTCATCATTCAGGAGTGCCATGTGACCTTCAAAATTCAAGATCAGTTTATCACTGTTAGGTTAGGTTAGGTTAGGTTAGGTTCCCGCCCTGGGACCTGGAGGCGAAGGTGCTCGCGTCACTTCATCGGTGGCGCGAGGAAGCCACAGCGCGGGGCGAGAGACCGATGCAGCGACACATGGAGCTGCGTCGGTCTCAGCTTCGCGAGGTCCTGGTGGCGGAATGGCGGGAAAGGCTTTCACGCCCCACCGCCGGCCTCGTCACCATCGAGGCGGTCCGGCCGGTGCTCGACGACTGGCTCGGGAGGAGGGACGGCTCCCTGTCGTTTCGGGTGACGCAGGTGCTCTCGGGGCATGGCTGCTTCGGGAAGTACCTGTGTCGCATAAACAGGGAGCCGGACGCTCGGTGTCACCACTGCGTCCATTGTCGGGAGGACACGGCGCGGCATACATTGGCAGAGTGTGCCGCGTGGGAGGAGCCGCGCCGTGCCCTCGTTTCAGAAGTTGGAGCCGACTTGTCACTGCCGGCCGTCGTTCGTTCGATGGTCAGGAGTGCCGAGTCGTGGGACGCGGTGGTTTCCTTCTGCGAGACAGTCATCTCGCAGAAGGAGGCTGCGGAAAGGGAGAGGGAGATCTCGTCCACTCACCCGGCCCGCAGCAGGCGCACCGGGCGTCGGCGGAGGGCGGATAACGCCCTCTTCCAGCCCCCCTAAATGGGTCCAGGGGCGACGGATTCGGGGACATCCGTCGCCCCCCATCACACAGGACCCGAGATGGCGGCGCGTAGTGTTCCACGCGCGCCACTCTAAGACGTAACGGGGGGAGTTTGCACACCTCACTCCCCCTACGGGACGGGGCCCGCAGAGTGCGGGCCGTCACCAGTCCGGGGCAGCGGAAGTCACAATTTGCTCCCGCAGCCCCCCGACGCAAGTGTGCGAGGGAACACCGGGGTGGTTTTAGTCAGTAAGAGTCTGACAGACCCCTTCGCCCACCCCAGGGCGGAGGGCATCCATGAGGATTTCCACCCCGAGAAAAAAAAAAAAAAAAAAAAGGTTAGGTTATGTTAGGTTAGGTTAGGTAAGGATGGGTAAGGTTAGGTTAGGTTAGGTTAGCCAACCAAAATGTTTTTTGTTATTACAAAAAAATCCCATTGATTTTGCAATTGAACAAGACAGTAAGTCTTTTTCTGGATCCTTATAAACATATTGGCATGTATCACATGGCTGTTGGAGGGGGGGGACGGGGTCCATACAAAATTGGTCATGGTCCTTTATCTTTTGCGCAGTCTAGGATGTTTTGGCGCTCGGATGACGATAACAGGTTGGGTTTTTTTCTAATACATCGTAAAAACCAAATGGTGGTGTTATTTCTGGTTCTGGCCACGGCACAAAAGATCTTTGTACGTGTTTTTAACTTTTTAGCAGCATGCATACTCTTTAACTATTACGACTTTTTCTTTTTCACCGTTTTTCACCCTCTCCATCATCATAGATAATACACTTAATACGGGATCCATCATCCTGGAATTTTTCCATTAGCGGTTCTGTCAAAAACAAGAATCAATAATAATGTATTCGTTCATTTTCCTAACGTTTAATTATCTTATGCAAGCTAGTTATGTTGGTGCTGTACCCACAGTGCCTGTGTTTTTAATAGATTACGAGCAAGTTATGAGTCACGTTCAAATATACCCAAATCCCTTTGCCAAGTTGACGTCTGCTGCATTCGTAGACATAATCAACGACTCCGCGAAACGCAGTGCAGGGGTCATTATTTTTGTTGAAGAAACTTTTAGCGCTGAAGAAATAAGCACAAAAGATAAAGAATACGGAACTCCCTACAAAAATTTACGCGCTACCCTCCTAGCGAACAAGGACAAAGTGAAATATTTGCCATCTGTCATTGAACCGTATACACAGCTCCAACAAATATTCCCACAAAAAAAAAGCAACGTTTTTTTTTTGTCACAACGCTCGAAGTTGCAACTCCAGGATAATTTTAAGTATCTTTATATTTTTTTCCAAGACGGAGTAGCTGAGTCGAAGGCAGATGTGTTGCAAAGACATGATGCTATCATAAAGAAAGTCTTGAACGCGGTACGTCAGTTGAAACCTGGCCCGGTCGTAGCGTACTATACGGGGAAATGGAACCCAATAGTTGTGAACAAGGTAGAATTTGTACGGGGTCCAGCAACTGTATCTACGAGGGAATCAGGAATTCATATCGCTACACCTAGGGCTCTTTTCCGGCTTTTTGGTTAGTAAGTTAACTAATCATAAATATGGGTTCGCTTGGTAGTGGGTATGGGTACCAGGACTAACAGGTGAACTAAAATGGGTGATAGACGTCCGAACTTAAAATACGCGCGGTTTTTAAGTTCGCCAACCTACTCGGCTCGCCGTCGGCGACACACGTGAAGCTTGTTCACACTGTTTCACGATGTTTTCGAATTTTCTGAACCAAACTACAGTCTTTTCACAGTTATTTTACCTCTGATTTAACGTCACTGTCAAAATCACAGTAATCTTTATTGTCGTTACAATAAGGTTGCTGTTGGGTTGCTGCTATTGACAAATCTGTGAAAATTATAGTGATTTTTAGTGTCGTTACAATAAGGTTGCTATTGGGTTACTGCTGCCAGAGGTAAAATAACTTTGAATGGACTGTAAACAAACATTACACAAATGTCGAAACAAAATGGCGGCTCGCGACTCACGGCGATGACAGACGTACGAAACTACGATCCAAGGCGGGCTACGAGCAAAATTTCAAACCGTGGTTTTAAAGTACGCGTACTTAGTATGACACTTGGGTGAGTAACGTCGTCGAGCCAGAAGTACGCGTACTTGCTCGTGCGTCTATCACCCCTTTTAGTAATTACTGGGACCAACATCGAAGCGGAAACTATGTTTTTTTCTTCACATACATTTATCACAGCCTCCCAGGCATTTCTAAAGACGTAGTTTCCACAGGACTTAACATGGCAACGCCCACACGTCGCGCCGCGTTCGACCGACCCCCGACTATCTCTGAGGAGACGTACACTCTGCACGAATTGACTACGAAGTTTGCATATGCCGAGTTCGAACTCGAGTGGAAGTTCATCTTCAAGGAGGACGAATGGATAATAAGTAGGTTATGTTTTAAAATAATAAATGCTTAGAAATTCATTTGCCGCTACAAAATTGTCTAAAATATTTAATTCGTCCAGTCGCCGCACTGCCCACAAAGCATGTAAGCACTGCCGCTGTCCGTACCGCTCTAAGCACCTGGCCACGACTTTGGGCGGCGCGGTGTGGGCCGTGTGGGAACAAAATAGTTGCCGCTGCGAGCGGCTCGTCGTGGCATACTTCATACATTCCTGTGCATTTGTTTTTACCGCTCGCCGCGCCGCTCCACGCTACCGCTGATAGCGGCAGGGTCGTGACACTCGTGACCAGAGGGCTTAGTGCGAGTTTCATTTTACCATCCCGATCAAACGCATCGAGCGCGTTTGGCGTTCTGATTGGCCCTAAACCGGTGAAGGCCGGCCGGCTGCCAATCGGAGCGCCAACCGCGGTCGATGCGTTTGATCGAGATGGTAAAATGAAAGTCGTGGGATCTCAATCACTCGCCCATGCATATTTTGTTCAAGCCGCGCACCGAGACGCGCGCCACTGCCGCGTTTCGCTTGACAAACACCGCTCGCGTTGCCGTGCGGGCGTGTCGTAGAATGCTTCATACATTTTTGTATACGTATTGTTTTTACCGCTCGCCGCTGGCCTGATGGCCCCGCGCTTAGCTACCGCTGATAGCGGCAGGGTCGTGGCCAGCCCGTAACCCATTTCACCCAGTTCACAATTTTTCGACATAAATAATACCAATAGATTATAAACTAACGGTCCAACAATCTTACTGCGACTAATACATCTTTATAACCGAAAAGGAGAAGGTTATAATTATGTTCTTACTTAAAAAAATATTAAAAAACCAACATGCGACGTTGGTTTTTTAATATTTTTTTAAGTAGGTATGTCCACCGATTAAAATTGTTTTTTTGTTTGAAAGGGTATACCTACTCCCGAGGCGGTCCCATATAAATTTTATTAACATTGATTGGATAGTTTTTGAGTTAGCTTCAAGAATCAGTATTTTTCCCACTTAGTTTATAAGAATAATGTTACTGGAAAGGCAAAATTACTTAACCGCCAATTTGGGCAATTGGCGTTTGGGTAATTTTGCCTTTCCAGTGACGATTATGATGATAAATTCTTGTCACTGTTATTTGGATTGCAGTTAATGGTCACAGAGCATGTAACTTTAGTAATTGTATTCGAATTTGTGTGGGGTGGGTACCACAACTAAAAAAAGTGAAAAAAAACTTAAAAAAAAAAAAAAAACAACCGACTACAAAAAAAAAAACACTACGTACTGAAAAATAACTTCAATTTCGGAAGTCGGTGGCAAAAACCGAAAATTCAAAACGAAAGACACCGACTTCCGTAATTAAAGTTATTTTTCACTTTGTAGTATTTTTTGGTACGTAGGTAGACTAGGTTGTTTATTTTTGTAAAAACTTTTTACATAAATAATAAGTAGGTAGGATTAAAAAAAATCTACTGTTCCATACCTTTCTACCGCGTAGGTATTGCATTTTTCTATGAAACCGCAGATTGTTTTTTAAATAACCGACGAAAAATTTCAACACATTGGGTTTCAGAATCATGTACTGAATCCATGGTAACAGGCTTCGCGTCGATGTCCCTGACACCCTGTATAAGAGGAAACTATTGTAAAAATCTAAAATCGGAATGATGGGCAATTTTCTATGAAGCCTGGCCATTTAATTTTATCGTATTTTTAAACAAGAGTGTGTCATCTAAAACCCTTTTTATCATCTATTTACCTTTCCTTTCTACTTAAACCTATGTAGCAGGTATAGCTGATTTACTGATTAAGTGGATCTGAGAATGTTTATTCAAGTAGGTACAGTACGACACAACTTAGATGTAGCATAGATTTGAAATTTTTCATTCATTCATTTCAATTTTACGAATGTATTTGGCTATAAGACTTTACAATTTATTGCGTTTTCGAAAGATCATTTTCAGCTGAAGCAGTAATAAAGATTGGTGATGGCGAAGGCGCACTCAGTTCGGATGGTGATCGGTTTTACGAATTTTGCCGATGCTACATCTAAGTTGTGTCGTACTGTACCTATTGGTAAAATTATTAAGCCGCGTCCCCAAGGGCTGCGCGGCTCCGTGAGGCAATGCTGCGAGGCCGAGACTCGTGACTTCGTGGGTTTATACACGTACACACTCACGAGGCTCGTCCGCGTGGCTTGGCCTCACAGAGCCGCGCGGCCTTAGTAGGGACGCTTTTAAGATTTATTTTCCTAATATTGTCCCTTTAGATAAAGTTTCTATTTATGAGGGTAACGAAGAAGTTGGGCACGCCGTACTGGACGTACATTCTGAATGGAATTATTCTTACTATTGCCCAGAACCTATCACAATTTTAAATAGCAGAGATGGGAGTACGGTCACCATTGGTCAAATCCACGTGAGTTCTTACATGATACGACCTCACACGGCGAAAGCGTCAGGGTAGCCCGCGAAATTCAAATTTTCTTAAGTTTTTCGCTATTTGCAGGTCAGTATCAGGTTGTACCTACGTTGAGTTAAATATGATTTGCGACCGTATCAAAAGTTTATTTATAGAATTATAATCATAGAAATCATCAACACAACTCTCTATGTTCATGTAATCCCCAAATGTCATGATTTCGGGTTATTCTATCATACGGAGTTGTATTGCTAATTCAATGATTATAATTCTGTAAAGTCATATTTGTTACGGTCGCGAATCATATTTTAATCAAGATACAGCCTGCCACTGAGCTGCAAATTGCAGAAAACGAAAGAAAATTTGAATTTCGCGGGCTAACTTGGCAGTCCGACACGGTCACACCACTAGGTTATCACTGCTCATCACGGTAACAGTATTTTAAGCTAATGTTTTAATAAATACATTTCATTAGTGCTTCTCGCGCAACTTATCAATTTATCCCAAATTTTGAAAGTTTCGTAAGCCTTACCAAGTAAACTAGGAGCAAAGCTCTATTTCTGTCGTCCCAACACTTGTATTCATTCTATGAATACTGAGGTGGCACAATTCATAAAAAGAAACAAGATTGTGTGTCTGTATTGTGTATACTTGAGTATCTAAAACGTATTTATAAAACAATTTATTATCTATTACGTAGTTTCATTCTGAAATTAAGGCTAGCTGCTACTCTTAGTATATGATTTTTTTTTATTTGGGTACTTGTATTTAGCTTTGGATATTAGTGAAAAAAGTAAATTCATATATCTACTTTATTTTTGTTGAACAGTAAGTATTTTAGCCTAGCGCCACACCTGCCGAACGTTCCGCGCTGAAAGTTCCGTCGCGTCATGTGACGCTTGCATTTCTATGGACGTACCTAACGTTCGGCTGATGTGTCATAGGTAACTTGAAAAACATTAGGAGCGTAGTCAACCGAACGTTCCGTCGCGGAACGTTCGGCAGGTGTGGCCCGACCCTTATTATTAGAGTGCAAAAAGAAAATTATTCAAAAAACAAAAAACCCGACTGCAACAACACATAACTGAAAAGAGAAAAACAAGCATTATAATCTATAGAATTTTGGTATCGCAGGCGGGGACAAACAAAAGTTACACCATATTTCCGGTTATTATTGTTATATTATTATTGTCCCCGCCTGCGATACCAAAATTCTATAGATTAAATTATAATGCTTGTTTTTCTCTTTTCAGTTATGTGTTGTTGCAGTCGGGTTTTTTGTTTTTTGAATAATTTTCTTTATTTCAAGTTTTTTAGTTTTATTAATATATCTTAATTTCGAATTGACTCATTACCAGCTTTTATTTGATACCAATATTGTGGTAATTTATTTAAAAAAAACCTTCCCCTCCCTTTTTTTTGTATTTGCAGACGCAATACATAAATATTATATAGCCTATGTCACTTCTACGATTAAGACGAATCTAACGACACCTCATATGTTAAAATCCATCAAGCCGTTTAGGCTACAGAGCGTGCCAAAGAAATAGAAATACATACATACATACATACATACATACATACATACATACATACATACTCTCGAAAAACATTACCCTCCTTCTGTGTCAGTCGGGTAAAAAGTATCATATTATTGTTTTTAACAGTAGGTATAGTTGGCAACCCTACCCGGGAACCTGCAATAAATTGACCTCATTCTCAGCACGTGCCACCAAGGAGGTTGTAAAGTAAAGTGATTATAGTTCCCATAACTTGTTGCAGATTGAACCAAGAGTGACGTTTATGAAAGATGCAGCTGGAGGCACGATTACATTCAGCCCGATCCGTCACTGCGCGCCGCACTTCAGCGCTGGCATATTATCCGGCCTTATGTGCACTTTTTTATGCTTAATCATCGTAATGTATGGACTTTTAGGTATAATGAGTATCGAATCTAACGACCGCTTCGATGATCCTAATGGCGAGCCTCTGACTCATGAGACGGGCCACATAGAAGTATAAAAAAGGTGATGCCTTAGAATATGATGCATTGATTAGACGTGACCTAGATATTTTTCGCTGAAGGGGGGGGCAAATGTTTCTCTCTGGGGGAGGGGGAATTTCTCTAGCCATGTAAAAGATTTTTCCTCCTAGGGAAAGTGCATGTAGTTGGTACCTATCTTATCAGTGGCACGACAACTGGACCCAGTAATTGTCGTGTTTAGAGCTTGACCCCGATGGGGCTGGCTGGGGATTGGTTTCGGCAAAGAAAACACAAAAAAACTTGAAAACAATATAGGTACTTATTAGTTGACGATAAGTAATAAATTGATGACAATGTAGGTACCTTAGGTAGAGTACCTAATGCTTGCTAAAAAGTTTAAAATAATAGTTTTAAAATTTCTCACGGAAGAACTCAGATGCTTTTGGGCTTGAGCCCCTCAGCCCCCTGAATCCGCTACTGTATCTTATCATAAATACATACAAAGGCAAGTACAGGTTAAAATTATGTATCTAATGATTATTTATGAGTGTTAAACTCAATTTGGTCCAAACCCAAGACACCCCCAACCGCACCTGTTGCCCCCCCGTATCCCTGGCATTGATGAATTTATTAACGCTCCCAAAAGTTGGCAACGTCGCAAATAGCTGTCAAAAATTTACCTGTTTTGAATATTACTCTATGGAAATAAAAAATGTGGCTAACTAGCGAACTAGAATATTAAATAATGAATTGCCTTAAGTATAACATTGAATTTCATGTTGTACCCGTTTTAGGTGTAAAAAAGGCGTCTGGAAAGTTTCCAAATATTTTTTTTACATCTAAATATTCGGTGTTACGATGTTAATTATTGGCAAATTAATAAAAAAAAGCGAAATATTTGACATCTATTTGCGATGATGCCCACTTTCAGAATAATCGAATAATCGCTCCAATGAGGTTCCAACTTATTATGTAGGTACGGTTATGGAGAGCAATGGTGGCCCAGTGTTCGACTTCGAACCCAAGCAGGCGCTTTACTTTGTGTAAATAATTTCAAAGACAAAAATTCGAAGACATGTGTCATTCACCATCCCGCACTGGGCCCGCGTGGTGAATTACGGCCCACTCCCTCTCACAGAGGAGGCCTGTGTCCCAGCAGTGGGAACATTAATAGGCTGATGATGATGATGATGATGATGTAGGTACGCCGCGCTATAGCGCCGAAAGGTGTTGCATTATGTATGACGTTTACTACCAAACAGAGCGCCTGCCGGCGGCACTAGCAACGCGCCGCCACACTAGCGTTGCGTGCTGCGCTGGCTGTAGGTATTATTTATAATTTTTTGACATATTTCATACAAAGATTTTAATGCACTTTTTTTTAATACGGCACTTAACCTGAAAAATCAAATAAGTATGTCAAAAAATCATAAATACCTAGTTACATCTGTTTTAAAAGTTAAAACGGTTATTCTCTCCGTTCTGGATATAAAGCATTAGATCCATAAATTTTTTTTGCAAAAAAATATAAGTCGCCGTTGTTGTTGTTGTTGTTATATACTTTTTTATTTTTTAGGTATGAAGCTACAAGTACGCGCGGGCCCGTCTTGCCGGGCCTATTCAGTGAGTCTACCGTATGAAGATTTATGAGTTACGCGATAGAAAGAGGGGCAACTTCTTGGTGAATATAACTGTAGGTAATTAGCGCTGTAGACAATTACACTTTATTGACTGTCGTAGCAAGTGTAACTTTTTATTTAAATGATTTTGCGGGGTGGACCAACTGTATTCATCTGTGGTAATACAGTTTCAATAAAAATAAGAGGCCAGCTTACACTGGTTTTGTTACCACTGACGTGGGACCACAGACTACAATTATATATTGTAGGACGTGGGACGACTGTCCGTCGCCAACACAATGAGCACCATATTAAAAGAAAACAAGGTTGGCATTCCGGGAGTGACACATGCTTACGTTACGTCACTATCCAGTTGCCACTTTATTGCAACAAAACACGAATTAAGGAAAGATTTTAAGTCACTATTCCTTTAAAAAATATATACTAAACATTTAAATTGTCGTTTCGTTTGTCTAATTAAATAATCAAACGAAACAATTAAATTTAAACTTATACGAAACCTCATTGTTTTATCGGATTCGCACAGGTAATAAAGGTGGTTGGGGAGTTATTATAACATGTGATGACGTAGCCTTGTGTCACCCACGTGACCACTGTGTCTCGGAATGCATTATCTGGTATTATTAGACCATGCTGAGCGCATTGTTTTTGATTTAAGAGAAATAGGATTCCATAGAATAAGAACATCTTGCCTGGTTTATTTTAATTAATAAATAAAAATACTCTTTAAAAATAAATTGAATTTATTTTACAGTTCTGTAATTTTAAATTTTCTTTTATTTTATGAACGCACGGAAGATTCGAAGTGACCTCATCGCACTTAGGTCAGTTCGAATCTTCTATATACTAATATTTTATAGAGGTAAACTATGTTTGTTTGTTTGTATGTAGAGGCACAGATAATATAATACTACGTACAGATAACCAATCCCATATAAAGAAATGACACCTCCCTAGTCGGGCTATTGACTGACTACAGCGTAAATGTGCTACAGATAAGACAAATCGAGTAAAACGCCATCTATTGCAAAGAGCCCTAAACAAAAAGGTTTTATCTTTTTTTGTTCAAAATACGAGATTATGAGTTACAATAGATAAATCAGCACAAGGAAGTTTTGATTTTTACTAATCTTCAGCCAAAATCTTCCGTTTATCGCTTTTTAGTGACTGTTAATTTCATAATTAGTGATGGGCAGAGGATAAATACTCGGAGGATAAATACTCGAGTATTTATCCGAAACGGATAAATACTCGTTTTTACTCATTTTTATCTGATATTTACTCAAAATGATGGATAAATATATTTTTTACGCTTTCGATGGTTATTTTTTTTAATTTTTATGTTTAGTATTGACGTTTGGGCCTTCCAAAATACTACATTATTTGCCGTAGCCTACAATAGAGCCGGAGGCGTACAGGGGCCAGCCACGACGTGTTTTATATGTAATTTTTCACTTTTTGTATGGAAATCATGAAAAATTATTACCAACATATTGAGTTATAGGGGTTTAAGGGTTTCATAAAGGGGGTCGAAATTTTCATTATTTTTGCGATAGGACGCACCATTTTCGAGATATAAGCAAAAGAAAAAAAATATAAAGTACTGTTTTTTCACCTGAAGTCGAAGAATTGGTGGGAATAAAATTTGCTGTCATGAACTAATTCCACTCCTTTTGAATCGCGTTTAAAAATAGTCTGGTCTAATGGGATCTGGGAGGCAAAAGTCCTCGCACACATTCGGGAGTGGCGCAAGGAGGCGAAACGCCAGGGCGTACCTCCGCTGCCGCGAGTGCGATTGTCGCAATCTTGTGCTGGCCACGCCACAATTGCGGCTATAAGTCCCCTGTTTGAGGAGTGGTTAGAGAGGCGCCACGGCGTTTTCACCTTCCGCCTGACGCAGGTCCTCACCGGACACGGTTGTTTCGGGAGGTTCTTGTTCCAGATAAGGCGGGAAATTCCTGTTCCGGATAAGGCGGGAAGAAACGCCCGGGTGTCACCATTGTGTGGATCGCCCGCAGTACATGGTGGAGCATACGGTGGAGGTCTGCCCGGCTTGGGCGGAGCACTGCCGTGTCCTCGTGGAGGCAATCGGCGGTGGTGATCTCTCGCGTCCAGCCCTGGTCCAGACCATGGTACGGAGCGAGAGGGCATGGGAAGCCGTCGCCTCCTTCTAGAAAGCAGTAATGCTTGCGAAGGAGGAGGTGGAACGTGTGAGGGAGAGGCAAATTTCGCGACCTCACGGCCCTAGCCGCCGCAGGAGACGCCCTGAGCATCGGGAATCCTAGGCCGATTCTCGGCCACCGTAGGCGCGGGCCTGCGGACAGTGTGCAATCGGTAGCTGGCCATCCGATAAGGACCAGGCCTAGGTCAACGGCGCGTTTTGTTCCACGCGCGCCTCTAAGAGATGTCAACTGACTTGGTCCGCTAGGGCCGATGCCTACCGGGATCGCGGGAAAGTCTGAAAGGGATACCGTGGCCCCTAGCAACATACAGGCAACTGAAGGAACACGGGTGGGTTTTATACAGTCAGTAAGAGTCTGACACGAAGAGTGGGAGAAGTTATTCGTCAATTTCCCAACCAAATAAAAAAAAGGACTTATTGGATTCATGTGCGTATTGTATTTATCACTTGCTTCAAAAACCGTGAAGGAAAACATCGTGAGGAAACCGGCATGCCTTTTTTTTTGTTTTTGGTTGGGAAATCATCGAATAACTTCTCCCGCTCTGGGCGAAGCGGAAGGGCGTGTCAGACTCTTACTGACTAAAACCCACCCGTGTTCCTTCAGTTGCCTGTACGTTGCCAGAGGCCACGGTCTCCCTTTAGGACTTTCCCGCAACCCCGGCAGGCATCGGCCCTAGCGGACCCCGTCAATTGTGCTGACATCTCTTTGAAGCACGCGTGGAACACAACGCGCCGTCGACCCGGGCCTGGTCCTTATCGAACGGCAAGCTACCCATTGCTCTCCGTCCGCATACCCGCGCCTACGGTGGCCGGAAATCGGCTACCGATTCCCGACGCCCAGGGCGTCTGCGGCGGCTAGGGGCATGAGAGCGTGAAATTTGCCTCTCCCTTACGCGCTCCGCCTCCTCCATCGCGAGCATTACTGCTTCGCAAAAGGTGGTGACGGCTTGCCATGCCCTCTCACTCCGTACCATGGCATGGACCAGGGCCGGACGCGAAAGGTCACTGCCGCCGATCGCCTCCCCGAGGACTGGGCGGTGCTCCGCCCAAGCCGGGCAGTCCACCGCATGCCCCACCGTGTCCTCCGGGCGATCCACACAGTGGTGACACCCGAGTGTTTCCTCCTGCCTTATGCGAAACAAGAACCTCCCGAAACAACCGTGTCCGGTGAGGACCTCCGTCAGGCGGAAGGTGAGGATGCCGTGGCGCCTCTCAAGCCACTCCTCAAAGAGGGGACTTATCGCTACAATCGTGGCGTGCCCAGCACTGGGTTGCGACAATCGCACTCTCCATGACGCCATGAGATCCCACCGGAGCTCTGTCCGCTGTGCCGTAATTTCTCGCGGCAGCGGAGTTTTACCTCCTCGCGCCTCTTGCGAGGACTTTCGCCTCCAGATTCCATGGTGGCAATCCGGCAAGGAGGGTCACCGCCTCCCCGGAGACCGTACGGTATCCCCGGACCATCCGGATGGCCATGACCCTTTGAAACGCGTTCAACCGGCGGGCTGGCCGCAACCTCAAGGAACGCGCCCACACCGAAACTGGCATGCCTGAGAGATATTCCTCGACGGCATGTGAAGCCAAGAGACCCATGGGCAAGTTAGAGACCCAGGGGCGGCTTTTAAACTCTAACACCAAGTTAGACACTAACCGCACGAAAAGAAGAAGAAGAAGTAACGCACAAATGTATAATTTTATCTAACTTTGAGAGTGATTGATGAAAATATTCATGAAATCATTGTTATTATAGGCTTTTTGTTATGGTTAAAGTGATTAATAAAGTACGGTACAAATGTATATTTTCAGATTGTCATTTATTTCAGTCCTTTTGTTCGTAAAATTGCAAAATTTACGGTTCATAACGTAACGAAAACTGTAGATAGTATTTATCCGCTGTTTTGGATAAATACTCGAGTAAAAACGGATATTTATGAGTATTTATCCGTTTTGAGTATTTATCCGGATAAAATCCCAACACTATTCATAATTGTTACCTATGCTGCCATCTATGATCTTTTTTCAAGACTAATTATAATTTGTTCGAATTGAGACCCTAGCTAGAGGGTAATCTCCGGAACTACCTGTCGGATTTGTAAATTATTTTTTCATCCCACCATCTCGGAAAGAGTATTTTTAATCTTCAATATCTGAGTGGAAAAGCCGTTTTTATTCGCTAGAGGATAAAGTAAATTGAATTTAGAACATCGTGTGCACTAAGTTTGTGAATTAAAAAAAACATTAAACCTATTTACTGCTACCTCTATGGTGCCGAATATATCATACAACTTTTTTTTAATTTTTTTAAAAACTCAGACTCGGAACCTTCTTGGTGTTCTTTTTTCAATTTGCTTTGTACGCGGTTCTTTACGCGGCATTTTTTCACGTCATTGTTAAAACTTTTATTAAAAACAAGAAACTTGAAAACAAGTGAAAAAACTAAAATGAGTGATTCTAGCGACGAGGAAGTTTGCTTGACGCCAACAGAATTGACTGAAACTGTTAATAATGCGCAAATGAGCTTTCTCCCTCAACAATCACGCGAGAAGTATTTAAAACAGTACGATATGTTCAACACGTGGCGACTAGCAAAAGGAGCCAAAACTTTCTCAGAAAACGTTTTGCTGGCATATTTGATAGAATTATCCGAGAACAAGAAAGCTAGCACTCTATGGAGTACGTATTCGATGCTAAAAGCAACAATAAAGATGAAAAAAGACAAACATATCGATACCTATCCTAAATTAGTGGCATTTTTAAAAAGAGCCTCATCTGGTCATCAACCAAAAAAATCGAAGGTTTTCACAGTATCTGATATTGAAAAGTTTCTTAACGAAGCACCCGATTCCGTATATTTGGCGGCAAAAGTAAGTCAGTTGCATATTCAGTATCTACTTAAGTATATTAATCTCAATTAAATAATACTAAATAAAGTAATTAATAATAAAGTATACTTAGTAGATGTTGATAGGCTTACCTCATAAAGGATAACCATGATATAGTGTTGTTTGCTGATGATACCTCACTTTTGTTTAAACTTAAACGTCAGCAGCTGGTTACTGACGACGTAAATAGCGCGATCTCAAAAGTAGTTCACTGGTTCAATGTTAACAATTTACTTCTTAATGAAAAAAAAACCAAATGCATTAAGTTTACTCTACCACACGTTAAGCAGGTGAAAACTAAGGTGTTGATAAAGGGCGAAGAATTGAATCCTGAAGTTAGCACAGTATTTTTAGGCTTAACTTTGGATGCTAAACTACAGTGGGGCCCACATATAGATAAATTGTCAAAAAAGCTAAGCTCCGCAGCATATGCTGTTAGAAAAATTCGTAATTTAACTGACATAGAGACAGCTCGTTTAGTGTACTTTAGCTATTTTCATAGTGTAATGTCGTACGGAATTCTGTTATGGGGAAATGCGGCAGACATTCAGACTATCTTTGTTTTGCAGAAAAGAGCTGTTCGATCAATTTATAAATTAAGTCCGAGACACTCTCTCAGAGAGAAATTTAAGGAGATTAATGTTATGACTGTGCCTTCTCAGTATATTTTTGAAAATCTTTTATATGCCCATAAAAACATAAAATTGTTTAAAAAATACAGTGATATCCATAACATAAATACTAGGAACAAACACAAATTTGTAGTACCTTCAACAAGGCTCAAGAAAATAGGTGGGTCGTTCAGATGTCAATGTATACGCTTTTATAATAAACTTCCTAGCCACGTCCAAGAACTGAGCCTTAATAAATTCAAATTATTCATTAAACGTAAGTTGTGCCAGAAAGCGTTTTATACCGTTAAAGATTACGTGGAGGACAAAGAGGCTTGGGATTGAGCTGCTCCGATTTATTTGATTTATTTTTGTGTTTACAGTCAGAATAATCATCTGCTCAATGATATGAATATTTACTTTGTGTAGTATAATATTTTTATATTTTATATATTTTTTTAATAATTGTGAATGTGAGGACTATGTGGGTCATATTTTTATTTTCTCTTCTCAGTTACTTTTAATGATAATCTGGCAGTTTGAGTACTTTTGCGGCCTACCCAAATGTCCTTTCTTTGGTATTGTTCGTCGAGTCGTTGAGCTCCTTAAGCTCTTGAGTTGAGCTACACGATTACTGACAAATGCGTGCATTGACTGGACAGGTCCACTCAAATCTGTATGGTTCTTTCCTCAAAAGACCATTTCTGATACAAATCTACATGGTCCTCAAATGATCTGACCAAGATTATTTCTGGGTTTTTTATTGACATTAATGTATTTTATATACTATACAATGACATGAATATTTACTTTTTAAAGCAATATATTCTTTTAATTACTTATTGTGAATGTGAAGATTATGTGGGTCATTCCTTTCATCTATACTTTTTTTGTTTTTTTGTTTTCTCTCTGTTAGTTTTTATCATGGTCTGGCAGCTTGAGTAATTTATGCGGCCTATCCAAATGTCCTTTCTTTGGTATTGTTCGTCGAATCGTTGAGCTCCTTAAACTCTGAGTTGAGCTGCACGATTACTGACAAATGCGTGCACTGACTGGACAGGTCCACTCAATCTGTGTGGTTCTTTCCTCAAAAGACCATTTCAGACACCAATCTACATGGTCTTCACATGATCTGACCAAGATTATGTCTGGACTTTAAAAGAGACTGTGACCTCTGAGTTTGTTTCGGCCTTTCTTCTCAGAGTAGTCAGTTAGGAAACGCCGGCCTCATCTAGTTAAAAAAATATGATTGACGTGTAAAAGTGTTTGTACAGACCTACTTACAGAAATAAAATCATTTATCATTTATCATTTATCATTTATCATAATTATGCGTTCATATCAATTTTATTCATTTATCTACTACAATACTCTTTACGTTACAGGTTGTTCTTATTATTGGAATAAACGGAGCATGTCGAACTAATGAACTAACACAACTTAATGTCAAAAACATTGAGAAACATTCAGATGACTTACTATTAATTAATTTACCTAATACAAAGACAAAAAGAGACCGCAACTTCGTCATTCGCAAGGAATACGTAACGATTGTTGAGAAATATCAAGCCTTACGCCCGCCTAACACTCCAATCAATCGATTTTTTCTACAGTATCGCAATGGAAAGTGTGTTAGACAGCCTATGGGTACTAATAAAATTGGCAGTATCCCACGAGAAATAGCAACATTTCTTGAACTTCCAGAACCCCTGTTGTACACTGGTCATTGTTTCCGACGAACTTCAGCCACACTTTTGGCTGATTCCGGAGCTGATCTCCTGTCCCTTAAGCGCCACGGAGGCTGGAAGTCCAATGCAGTTGTAGAGGGATACATAGAGGATTCCATCCAAAATAAGTCTAAAATATGTGAAGGCATCGTAGGAGCCATTACACTGAAAGAGCCTCAATCGGATCCTTGGACTGGCCCTTCTACATCAAAAATAAGCCGTTATGAAACACCTAACCATCTCCCTCTCTCTCCAACATTCACGCCAAGGGAATCCGATGAATCGGTACAACTATTAAGTATGACAGATAGTTTACCGAAAAACAGTACACAAGTGACTAACACCAATATTACAGTACCAAACAAAAATATTACACTCAATTTAAATAACTGTAGCAACGTTACTTTAAAATCTTCTTAATTATACCTTAGTATTATTTTGTTATAATTTAAAGATTATTCTGTAATACTTACCTGTTATAATGTAGTAATTAATACCTAAACTGAAATAAAAGTGTACCTATCTTGTGATTGTAAACGTTTTTTTTTTTTGCATTTAGTCATTTCCTCGCTGAGGTGGAATGAAAAGTTACGTGTTGCACTCGAGTGCAAAGATTTTTCACCTCGTGCTCTTTTGATTCCCTCGCTAACGCTCAGGCTTCTAATTTTGAATCATTTTAGAATCCTTCGCTTGCTCGGTCATCAAAATTGAACACGCGGTTAAAAAGCAACTTTGCACTCTTGTATAACAAATAACTATTGCATTGGATAGCCCAATTCATTCAAGGAAGGTTATAGGCTTATGGACGAAGTCGCGGGCAGAAGCTAGTGGGAAATAAATGTGCAAAAAAAAACGCAGCTTGTGTGAGTGATTCAAATCAAAACCTATTAGGCACTTACTGTCAGCCACACTTATAGTTTGACCTAGAGCGCTGTACCGCGCTTTAGGAATGCGCAGGTGCAGGCCGCTCATTTTTCACGCTCACGGCGTCCCGCCGCTCATTCGTCAGCGCTGCTCCCCCGTCTCGCTGCGCTCATTAGCTGCTTTAAACTTAACATTTTTCTTTTTTTCACTGTACAGATCAAGCTACTACAATCTATCAAAATTCTTTAATAGATTTTCAACTTTATTGCTAAAGCATAAGGTTCAATGTTGATTGGGAAAATTTAACAGATTGGAATGTGCTGGCGTCTGTACAACACGTAACACAGTGTTTATCCTGAAGGGTTAAGCAGAGGTGTACAGACGCCACTGCACATTAACCTACTCCAATCCCAATCGACATTGAACTTTATTCTTTAGCGATAAAGTTGAAAATCTATTAAATTAAAGAAATTTGACAGATTGTAGTAAACTTGATGTGCTAGCGTCTGTACATTTCGCCTTCCCATTTAGGGGGGCGGGGGCCATCAACCGGATCCAAATCCAGACTCCGGACAGCAACTGAGAAAGTCCTAGATCTTCGTAACGTTAGAAATAAAAAGCCATAAATAATTCTTAGCAGTGTATTTGGTAAAGCTGAACTACCTACATATCAGTAAACTATGTAGAAACTAAAAAATAATAATAATTAAGAACAAAAGGCCCTTTATAACAGCTCTTTCGAAAGACCAAGTTATATACATTGCTGCAGTTGTCCAAGGATCATTTGGCGCGTGGCAATAAACGAACGACGCTATGTTTCTTCAATACATTTCACAAAAAAAAAAACACAAAATGTTTACCAACCACTGTGTGAACGTCATTCAGCGCCAAAAAATCTTTGTTACTCGAGATTTATTCGAATAAAAAATTATCGTGAATTTTCGTTTCTTTTCGGGCGATGTCGGGGCACATTTCTTTCATTGTAATACTAAACTTAAATGCATTAGTCTAGGGAGCCAAGTCTACTTGGCCCCCTGATGTGTTGCTACCACCACAAAATGTGCACTGGGCATTGAAAATAATATACATACCAGCGATATTTTTTTAAACAGAAGTATAATTTTGCATGCGCTACTAAAAGAAGTAAGTCAATATGAAATGAACACGGTCGCAGAATCACGGCCGGTCTGAACATTGCGCAGGATGTTGCGCAATAACATTTTTTAAGTGACTGAACATGCGCGAAAGTTCGGAGATCCTATGTTCAGACTGGCCGAAGTATTGTCTAGTTGCAGAAATGTACTTTTTTTTGAATATCTTTGAAGAGTGACTGTTACACATAATTGCCCTATAGCTGTTTCATGAAGTAAATAATTATCTACACAGCCGGTCGTACTATATGTAAAAAAAAACTCTGTCCGATCCGAAAAGGGGCACATAGGTACTGCAATAAAATTACCTTAAAAAGTCATAAAAAATCTTAATATAATAGTATTGAAAATAAAAAGTTATTGCTATTTAAAAATCACATTTTTGGGGGGTTATAAGTTATGACGACTTATAGACACCCGCTAAACGACCGACGTGCCGCGCCCCGCGAAATAACCCGGTAAAAAACCCCATTGAAAAAAAAATATGAAGATTTGTTTTTTCTTTTTTCCTGAGAATTACCAAGAAAATAGATTCTCAGTACGATACCTATCAACATCCTCTGGGACCGACAGGGTTTTTTTTACATGTTGTATAGTGCATTTCTACTGAAATGCATGGTTTCAAAATTATGTAGCGTATGCAAAATATAGTAGTTACCAAGCGTTAATATTACACATCGGGTTTTAGAAAGAGACATAGGTGAGTGATAGAGACGACGCTATACGAAGTCGTACTTTTTCTAAAACTCTTTGTGCTATATTTACGTGCGAACACTGTAATTCAGTCCTACGATTATGTGGTACTGAGTTAAACAGCCTAAATTCAATGATGAGACTTGCTGTCATTATTCAATAATATTTTTGGGTAAAAACCTGAATTAAAAATAATTTTAGGAAATGTGTAAGGCGGAAAATACACGTGTTACATTAAAAAAAAAGTAGGCGGATTTTCTAGGTTTAAAAGCAAAATTCTTACGTCAATGAATATCAATTTGATCATCATTTTTCTTGGCGTAGAAATTATGTCAACTTTTCGTGGTGCGATGTAAATAAAGGCTTCGCCAAATATAACGCGTAGCACACAACGCATCGCGGCGTTGCTAGCGCCGACGCTGTTTGACTGTAAGCGTACGTCACAGTGCAACACAATTCGGCGCTATAGCGCGGCGTCAGGCTAGCACTCGCGCGAATTACTCTGTCTGTTTAAGTCGCACCGTCATTTATTGCTTCAATTTTATTGAATGCCACAGGCAAGACCAATTGCACCTTATAAATGGGTTGTTAAGGATTAATTTTCCTGCAGATATGGTGACCTGTAAAGGTGTAATTTCAACAAGGGATGTCAGGACGGGGGGAGATAATAATTCAAAAAAATAAAGTTAAATTATTTATAATTTAATAAAAATAACGGCTGCAAGTCCCATCTTACACTACTAGGATACCACGAGCCCATTTACACTAAATAACAATTTAATATTTAATTCTAATATCTAAATTTAAAATGGCGTCTACAAGTGAAGGGAAAATGTGAAATATTGGGCTACTGGAATTTTTGTAGATACAATATTATGCATTTTCTGTGATAGGTATGTTATTGCTACATAATGGTAAGATAAAATAATATATTTTATTATACTTAAGTGTGGCAATCAGACTCGTTGCACAGGACTCAATTTGGTCAACATTTTTGGTCAAACGACTCTATTAAACTTACGACTGAAGTCGAGTTCACCCGATTCAGCGTCTCCGAGCGTGACGGTTCAGTTTCGCTCACGGTTCTGAAAGAGCGCATGATGCGCTTGGACTGGTCACAATGTTATTTAACAGTAAATACCAGAGACAACGCAGGGATGCGTTGCCATGACAGAGCCTTAGCTGGAATGCTACATTATGCCCATTTTTCTTCTACATATTTATATATATTTTTTTTAATTTGAAGTCATTGACAATACAATGGTACCACATTGAGCCACTGTGTCTCGAGTCGTTTTCAATGAAACACTAGCGTATGAGTAGACAATAATTTGTGCCTACCCTCAAATTAAATGTAGGGATGACTCGATCATGCATACATCTTAATTTCATAACAATTCCAGATAATATTGGTAAGTTGGTGAACGAGGAAAAAGGGTCCAACGAAGAACTCCGAGAATTAACAATAATGATTTAAGAATCCTCGGGAAAGCACGTTAAGCCGTTGGTCCCGGCTGTCATTTGTAGATCTTTGACAGTCGTTACGGGTCGTCAGAAGCCCGAACGTCTGACAACCAGTCTTACCAAAGGGTATCGTATTACCCAGTAACTGGGTTGTGGATGTCAGATAGTAAGTCGCTCCATGTAAAATACTGGTATTCAGCTGCATCTGGTTAGACTTGAAGCCGACCCTAATATAACTGTTGAAACCCAACATGAGTTACCTACGAACCGTTAGTCATCAATTATTGTTTTTTTTTTAACTCAATATAATTATATTTGGCCACAAGGTAGACCAAAGACCTAATGAAGGTCGGATGCGAGAAGCGCAAGACCGGCCTTTGTGACGATGCTTAGGGCCCGCCCTATGTCCAGCAAAGGACATCATTGGACCCTCAGGTCTCGTTCAAAACCTTACCAACCTTAACTGGAGTTTCTAGCCAAAGATTCAACCGTTTCAAGCATACCGTAAAGCATTAGTATGGAGTGATATCGACCAATCAGAAGTGAGCTTTGTGACGCGACGCCGGCGCTCGGCCAATGAGAAACGTTCTTCTTTATATACGTCACTCTATACTAAATACTTAAGACATACAAAGAGTGCAATATTATTAGGTTTGCGAATACTTTAGGGTTGATAATTTACGTCATATTAACATTCAGTAATTTCATAATTAACCCTGCTTTCTGTGGTATATCTAAATTAAATATTAATGTAATATACACATAAACCTACCGGAATTCTTAAAATGACGGTGAAAACCGCATCGACAACCGTTGTGAAGTTTAGAAGAACTAAACGCACACACTAACAGACAAGTAAAGCGACGTTGTATCATACTATTTATAGATTATGACGTAAATTACCCATCAAAGCGTCCCCTAACAATAAAGCACGTTATTATAGACCCGCTATCAATCCTGTACATGCGAGCATTCCGCGCTAGTCAAGTACTGAGAGTACAACACAACTAAGTGGCACTTAGTCGAGTACAACTCAACTGAGTGTCAGTTACTTAGTTCTTTTCTTCTTTCTTCTCTTGATTCTGTTGATCAGTTGATTGGGTTGTCTGCTGTTGCTGGCCTTCGCGTTCGGCTGCCATCTGCAACGGAAAGATTTTTGTTATAGTTTTAAATAACTACTTATGGTTGACAAACATGGACTTCGACAAATCAGCAGAAGTCCACCTCGACGTTTACATAATCAGCCTATTAATGTTCCCACTGCTGGGACACAGGCCTCCTCTCTGTGAGAGGGAGTGGGTTGTAATCTACCACGCGGGCCGACTGCGGGTTGGTAGATGTCACATGTCTTCGAATTTTTGGTTCTAAGACATGCCGGTTTCCTCACGATGTTTTCCTTGACCGTTTTGAGAGCAGTGGTGATGAAATTATCTACACAAAGTAAAGCGCCTGCTTGGGTTATTCTGGGTATTTTAATTTCGTGATAATTATTCAGATTTGTTACAGTTGTAATGGCAATCGTGTCAGTATGTTATTATTTATCTTAAAATAGATTCTTTTCTGCGGAAATCGGTTGTCATGGTATGGGCATGTGATGCGGAGGAATGAGGAAAATGTCGTGAAGAAAGTTTTGAGTATGAATGGCTATAAGAGTAGGGGAAGACCAAAGAAACGATGGATGGACTGTGTGAAAGATGATATGGCTAGAAAGGGGGTGACTACCGAGATGAAGACTAATAGAGAAGTTTGGAAGAAAGGGACATGTTGCGCCGACCACTAATAAATTGGGATAAGGGCAGGAGAAATAGATACTTTTTTATATTATGAAAACGTGGTACGGTTAGTGCACTGGAGATTTGTTGATCTATTTTGTTAAGCTAAATATAAAAAAATAAATTAATCAGACTATTTTTGTTCATAAAGAGAAAATTATGACAACGTCGCATTTTCTTAGCTTCAAATATGAATGATTTGGTTTGAATGAAAATGATTTACTAGTACTTATCAATGAAACTTAGATCGACACACGTCGAGAGTCTAGTGGTAATTGGTAAGTTATCTTGAAAAATATAATTTATATGCTAGTTGATTCATTGACATGGTTTCATTAATACCCTAGAAGTAAGAAATATAAAAACACAGTCCCGACAACAATCGTGGGACAGTAGCCCATCTGACAACACCCGTCAGTGAGGTCGGAAGATCCCCCTTTTCTATAGAGGATGAGTGAATTTTACACCCTGTTCCTCATACCTGTATTGAACCATTCGTCTAGCAAGCCGTAGGCATGGGTCTCAATTCGAACAAATTATAATTAGTCTTGAAAAAAGATCATAGATGGCAGCATAGGTAACAATTATGATATTAACAGTCACTGAAAAGCGATAAACGGAAGATTTTGGCTGAAGTAAGATTAGTAAAAATCTAAACTTCCTTGTTTAATGCTGATTTATCTATTGTTACTCATAAATCTCGTATTTTCAACAAAAAAAAGATAAAACTTTTTTGTTTAGGGCTCTTTGCAATAGATGGCGTTTTACTAAATTTGTTATAACTGTAGCACATTTAGCCAGTCAATAGCCCGACTAGGGAGGTGTCATTTCTTTGTATGGGATTGGGTATCTGTACGTAGTATTATATTATTTGTGCCGTAGGTTTAGACTGGAAGCTGACTTCAAATTAGTCAGGAAAAGGTTAGATGTGTGATCGTGAGTACCATCGAAGAACTTCTATACACCGTAAGGACTATTTCTGCTTGCAGCGCTCGGCGGCTTTAGAACCGGGGCGGTAACAGATGTGGTCATAGTGTTCACGGGATTTTAGAAGTTCTTCGACAGTACATGTAGGAGTCACAAATCGTTCAGCTCGCTTAGTAGAACTAAGCTGTTCGATACAGCGACTACTTCAATTTAGCACACGTGCTTGACCAACCGGCTTTTAAGAAGGCAAGATGGCTCAAATGTGTGCGTTGTATTGTTAATGATTTTCTCGGGAATGAGTGAAATTAATGGTTCTTTGTTATATTTCAACAATAAAGTTAGTAATGGATATGTATAATCGTTACGGCCCACTCTCACTCACAGAGAGGAGGCCTGTGTCCCAGCAGTGGGATCATTATAGGCTGATTATGTTATGTTCATCCACAGATAATATAATACAACGTAATTAACTGATACCCAATCTCATATAAAGAAATGCGACCTCCCTAAGTCGGGCTATTGTCTGGCTACAGCATAAAATATGTGGTACATAGTGATGTAAAATGCCATCTATTGCAAAGAGCCCTAAACAAAAAGGTTTTATCTTTTTTTGTTGAAAATACGAGATTTATGAGTTACAATAGATAAATCAGCATTAAACAAGGAAGTTTTGATTTTTACTAATCTTACTTCAGCCAAAATCTTCCGTTTATCGCTTTTTAGTGACTGTTAATTTCATAATTGTTACATAAGCCATCTATGATCTTTTTTCAAGACTAATTATAATTTGTTCGAATTGGTACCCCATGGTTCATCTAAATAAATGGATCAAGACAGGACAAAGATGATGCTAGTATATCAAATCGAAGGTCATTTATTCAAACTAGGCTAAGAATCTGCCGAGACGCCCGCCCTTCACAACTTCCTAGTTCTTTAGACGCGTTGAGCACTTTTTGCGTGAACAAAAAACATGGAACCCGCGTCACCCTCACCGAAGGCGCGTTGAGCACTTTTTTGTTGACAGCGCACTCTGTTTTATTATTTTGATTTATTTAAAATGGAGCTACAGCTTTTGTTCTTGTACTGACAGGAAGCCACATAATTTCCTGACATTTTCGTTAGATGGCGTTACTTAGTTTTCACTTTATCGGCAGTCCCCATACTGCCTGCATTTTTGTTTTTAAAACGTTGCCCCACTCTAGGAATTTCTCCTATATTGTGGGTGCGTTTACAAACATTTTAATTCACATACACAAACAGCCAGACCTGGAGCAACTACTTGCATATCATACAAATATTTATCCGTGCGGGGATCGAACCCACAACACGCAGCGCAGCAGTCAATCGATTAACCACTGCGCCAACCGTGTCGTCAGTCTTTAGCTGTGAAGAAGTGGCGCAGCAAACTGTCTAGCAGCACAGCTGTCTTTAAATTACAAAAACTACTATTAGATACCAGGCCTCCGTCTCTCGAGGTCACTCACTAAGCTTCACACACCCCACACATCACACAGATCCCACACGCCACACATACTAACACTATAACTATTTTAATTGTTCTTTCTTTTCATTATTATTTCTTTTATTTTTATTATTTTATTCCAAATTAATTAGTTCACCTAAATAAATAGTTGTTTGCCTTACTTAGGAAGAGACTGGACCCCACGACACAGGGAATCCTAGTGTGGGGTCCAGGGAATTTGTAAAAATGTAGTACCTAAGGCTCCTATGTGATCTGATACTCGTTTTTTTTATATTGTACCGTATTTTTCTAAACTGAATAAAGCTTTTTTACTTTACTTTTTTTTAAGCTACCCTCTAACTCAAACCATATATCTATACTTCATACTAATATTATAAAGAGGTATAGTTAGTGAGGTTGTAGGGGGTAATCTCTGGATCTACTGAAACAATTGTGAAAATTCTTTACCAATAGAAAGCCACGTTATTTGTGAGTGTCATAGGCTATATATTTATGTTTACCGCCCAACCAAGTGGGCAGGGGCCAGCTAGTTTCAAATAAACCAATTACAGGCACTTTTGAATTGTCAAGGGGTCGGCCAGACAGAAAGATGAACCTACGGCTCGCGTACACCCGAGCGAAAAGAATTCAGTCGGTACTCTCGGGCGTTCGCGAAAGGTACATTTTAGCGCGCACGAAACGCCTGTACTATTTTTTTAGGTAATTATTTGGCTGACGGACTAAATTGATTTTTTTTCCCAGGCAACATCCCTATTACCACAAATAATATAATACTACGTACAGATACCCAATCCCATACAAAGAAATGAGACCTCCCTAGTCGGGCTATTGACTGGCTGAATGTACTACAGTTATGACAAATTGAGTAAAACGTCATCTATTGCAAAGAGCCCTGAACAAAAAGGTTTTATCTTGTTTTGTTGAAAATACGAGATTTATGAGTTACAATAGATAAATCAGCATTAAACAAGGAAGTTTTGATTTTTACTAATCTTACTTCAGCCAAAATCTTCCGTTTATCGCTTTTTAGTGACTATTAATTTCATAATGTTACCTATGCTGCCATCTATGATCTTTTTTCAAGACTAATTATAATTTGTTCGAATTGGTACCCCATTACATAGGGTTGCCATCCCAAAATTTTGAAAACTAGGGTTAGAAGGTGAAAATACCAGGACATTTCGGATTAAAAGCAGGACGCAGTAGTAATAGCAACACGCAATGAAAACAGGTTCAAAGAAACTCAATTTTCGCGCACTAGAGCTCACTATCTTATCCTTAGAAAGAGAGAGTTCTAGTGCGCTAAAATAGTAGTGAGAAAGAGACAAAGAGAGAGCACGATAAACTTAAGGTTGAAGGCGCGCAATTTAAAAAACAGGCCTTACAGGATGCTTTAAAAACCCAGGACGTTACTTAAAAACTATCCAGGATACTCCAGGACATCACAAAAAGCAGGACATCTCCTGGGAAAACAGGACGGTTGGCCACCCTACTATTACAGGTACTTTTGAATTATCAAGGAGTTAGTCAGAACGATGAAGCTAGTTGCCCATTCCCGTTCCATGGTGGACAGCCCAGTCCCTCTCCCAGCAGTGGGAGCATTATGCTGAGCTTACCTTCTTGTAGGCTTGCTCGAACAGCTTGAGACTGGCCTGCTGCAGCGTGCTGGTGGCGGTGCGGATGGCCTCGGGGTCAGCCGTTTCCTTCTGCGCGAGCAGGTCACGGAGTTTCACGATGTCTTCACGGAGTTTGTCGCACTGTGCGTGGAAGAAAAATGTTAATTAGTTTAAATGGCCTTGGAGCTAACTATAATCCCTTTGAAATAAGATTACACATTTAACTAAACATTTTTTACAGCGCGTTCAACCGATTTTGACTTCTATTGCGTTGATGGCATGACAAATGGCAGCTGCAGTAAACAGTTGGTATTGTAACCACTTTTTTGCTTTTAACACCATCCGTATGCCTACGGTATAGAAGTCAGAATGGATTGAACTGACTGTAAAAAAAGGGTTATTAATGTATCTTATTTAAAATGGAGTATAATAACAGTCGCACAGATTGATCAAGCTGAAGCTATGGTGCCGGTAGTCTGTCTGTGAGATTATTTATACAAAACTCTTTACAGAGACCTTGTCTCGCTTCCGCGTTTTAGGACCGCAACTTCGTGGTAGTATATAAAGTAGTAAAAATATAATGTGCCACGGTTTCTAGGAAAGCGGCGTGCAAGTGGCACGCCACTAGCTGGTACCGCGACTACTCTCGCACCGCTGCAAAAGTGTACCGCGCACTGGCGCGGACACCGATCGGCGGTGCTTTAAGAGGGTTTATTCTGAAAGTTGGCAACGTCGCAAATAGATGTCAAATATTTCGCTGTTTTGATTAATTTGATGATATTTCTGTATGGAAATAAAAAATGTGGCTAACTAGCGAACTAGAATATTGATTATGAAATGCAATAATTAATATCGTAACACCGAATAGTTAGTTTTAGATGTAAAAAAAGTATTTGGAAACTTTCCAAATGCCTGTTTTTCACCTAAAACGGGTACAACATCAAATTCAATGTTATAACTGCAATTCATTATTTTCTAGATAGTTAGCCACATTTCTTATTTCCATACAGTATTATATCCAAATTAATCGAAACGGGTAAATATTTGACAGCTATTGACGACGTTGCCAACTTTTAGGATGCACCCTCTTTTAAATAAATAAATAAAATATTGACGGGATTTTTGGCAGTTTTTGATGACTATTGCAGATAATCCTCTCACCTCTTCCTGTGGCAGTTGGCTCTTGTACTCGTCCATCTTGGTCTCAGTGTCGTGTAGAACGCCCTCGGCCTGGTTGGACACCTCGACTCGCTCGCGCCTCTGTTTGTCTGTGGCAGCGAACTGTTCGGCGGCTTTCACCATGTTCTCAATCTCGTCTTTAGATAGACCGCCCGATGACTGGATCACGACTGTTTGGGGAGAAAGGTGATGATAAACGTCGTCAGTAAGAATAAGTTCCTAATATTATAATAGTTGCAATATAAATTGTTTTAGGCAGTTAACTAAAGGTAAACAAATTTAGAGGTATGAGGAACAGGGTGTAAAGTTCGCTCATCCACCATAGAAAAGGGAGGATCCTCCAACCAGACGGGTATTATGTCTGGCGGGCAAATGCCCGTAAGTTGATTTCGGATAGTCTTATCTATGTTATTCGCGCGGTAAACTCTAACTGCGCGATGCAGGCTTTGTGTGACGTCATGTCTTTGCTGCGTAGTTCGCATGTGGCGGTCTAACCGCTACAACAAATATTAAAAATTAATTTTCTAGATGACAATTAAAAATATGTTATAATCAAATTAATTTTATTTTCGAATTTTACGATAACTTACTCGTATGTTAAACTATTCTTAACACTTTAAAGGACTGTAAACGAGACATAATAGAAGTTTTATTGTTATGACGCCTATGGGCGTTTACTGTCTTTCAAAGTGTTTTTTTTTGTTAGTTTTGTCTTAATAATATAATATTTTAAAGACGATTTCTAAACCTCAACGAATTATAATGTTGCTAAATTGAAGAGTTCAACTGTGAGGTAGCATGACAACTGAGGTGACAGGTATTACGTTTAGTCGGTTAACCAGAAGTTTTTTGTTTATTTAACTACCTAAACCAACAGTGTACAAGCAAATTAATTGTAATTGTTGCTAGTTTAGTAATTGTAGGTAAAAGGGTGTAAAAGGCAATGTGCCACGGTTTCTAGGAAAGCGGCGTGCAAGTGGCACGCCACTAGCTGGTACCGCGACTACTCTCGCACCGCTGCAAAAGTGTACCGCGCACTGGCGCGGACACCGATCGGCAGTGCTTTAAATTACTTTAAATAAAATATTTTTTGTTCACATACTGAGTAAATATGCTTGTTTTAAAATTGACATTTAAATAAGATAGTTAAGATAATAGATTAGACATTTATAATCATTTTTTCTACTTCGTTCAACTGATTTTGACTTCTGTACCGTAGGCGTAAGGATGGCATTAAAAGCAAAACTGTGGTTACTATACCAACTGTTTACTGCAGCTGCCATTTGTCATGCCACCAACGCAATAGAAGTCAAAATCGGTTGAACGAACTGTAAAAAAGGTTTATTTTAGTAGTACAGTAGGATAGAAGAAAATAAAAGAACAGCTATGACCTATCATAGATGAGATACAATAAGGTGCCATCACCATGGGCGAGAAAATCGCAGCTATAGTCTTGGCATCGCGGCTATTTGGTGGCCGTGCCTTCAAATTCAACATAAAGACTATGAATCAATCTCCACACGGCGATAATTTGAAGGCCCTACCCATATATAGTATGGTATATCTTGATTTACTCCTCCCCGACCTTTGGTCGTTGAGCCCATGTCGATGCTGAGCCAGTAGTCATAAATTCCCCGATTAATAATAATGTATCTCAGATCCAGTCTGTCCCTCTTGCTGTCCTCGCCTCAGCAACGCCCTTTTTTTTTTTTGGGTGGGTTATCATCCAATGACTTCTCCCGCTCTGGGCGGAGCGGAAGGGCGTGTCAGACTTTTACTGACTAAAACCCACCCGTGTTCCTTCCCTTGCGTTGCCAGTGGCCACGGTTTCCCCTTGGGACTACCCGCAACCCCGGCAGGCATCGGCCCTAGCGGACCCCGTCAGTTTTGCTGACATCTCATTGAGGCGCGCGTGGAACACGACGCGCCGTCGACCCGGGCCTGGTCCTTATCGGACGGCGAGCTGCCCTCTGCTCTCCGTCCGCAGGCCCGCGCCTACGGTCTTAGCGACGCCCTAAACCGAGGTTCGTACCCCACAGGGGGTGCCCTTAGCGAGCACTCGCCTAGTTTTAATAAGAATAGTTTATGCTCCTGGTTCGAGGCTTTAAATGTAGTAGTTTAAGGCAGCCATAGATAAGTCTGGTGAAGCAATTACGTCCCCTAGGTAGTCACCTGCGAGATGCACTAGTAAAAAAGTTTGTTTACTCAATTTGCCGCTCCTTCCCAATGTCAGGCGGCGTGTTTGAATGTTTTCGATCAACCATATTGTTGATCAAAGTTGAACGTGGACGAATCAAGAGGAGTATGTGCTCATCTTAGAATATCGTTCTGTAATTTCTGCCTACAGCTATGAGGAAAAAGCGTGATATGTATCAAAGAGTACTGACTCTGCTGCTCCTTGCCGGTGCCCTTGTCGCGCGCCGACACGTGCACGATGCCGTTGGCGTCGATGTCGAAGGTGACCTCGACCTGCGGCACGCCGCGCGGCGCGGGCGGGATGCCCACGAGCGAGAACTGCCCCAGCAGCTTGTTGTCGGCCGCCATCTCGCGCTCGCCCTGGTGCACCTTGATCTCCACTTGGGTCTGGCCGTCGGCAGCTGGAAGGACCATTTGCGTTACAATGATTCATGTCAACAGCTATTTTTGTTTGTACTCTAAAAATAATGTAGTTATAGGTTCCAAAAGTATACTTGCCGGTAAATAAAACTTTTGACATAAGTTGTAATAAACTCTTTGCATGCACAAGTTAAAAACACCGGTTTCTCATACGCTAATCAATTAAAAAATCTGCTAAACTGTGCATGCAAGGAGTTTATGCCAGTGCCAAACTCATTGTTGTGATTGGCTGGCTGAACAACACTTTGCTTTATTTATGTGTTGATAAGTCTATCAGAAATCGGGGTTAAGGTGAATTCGCTCTTGCAGACCGCGAAATTGAAATATTCTTACGTTTTTACAATTTACATATCAGTGTCAGATTGTATCTTGATCAAAATTAGATTCGCGACTATAATAGATAATTACAGAATTATAATCATTGGAATCATTAATGAATCTCTCTAAGTCAGATTTGTTACATAATTAAGTAATTATGAACATTTCCACAAGATTCTCACACTGACCTGCAAATTGCAAAAAATTTAAGAATTTTTAAATTACGCGTTCGCGGGCTGCCCCTGCGGATTCACCTTAAGTCTCCTCAGAGCCTCAGGCCTCATCACATGACGCCGGAGCCGGTACTCACCGGTAGAGAAAACTTGGCTCTTCTTAGTCGGTATAGTGGTGTTCCTGGTGATCAGCTTGGTGAAGACTCCGCCCAGGGTCTCGATACCCAGCGACAGCGGCGTGACGTCGAGCAGCAGGATGTCGGTGACGTCACCGGCCAGCACGCCGCCCTGCACGGCCGCGCCCACGGCCACGGCCTCGTCCGGGTTCACGGCGCGCGAGGGGGCGCGCCCGAAGATGTCTTGGACCGTGGTTTGTACCTAAGGGGGAGGGAATTAGTGTTTGTATTCTTTGTGTGAATATTACACAATGGCTGTAGGCACATAGTCGGAAATACACGATTTTTCTGTAGGTCCAACTCTGAAAGAGTTTTTTCTCCGGAAATGAATTGCATTTTTGTAAGAAACAGTGTGGAAACATCTACAACGCCACATGCGAACTACAAAATTCTGTTGTCACACAAATCCTGCATCGCGCAATTAGAGTTTACCGCGCGAACGACATATACAATGTTATATTTTGTTTATACTAAACCTCTTAAGGGGTAATTTTACTCATCATTATGAACAACTTTCACTATGGGAACAAAGATGAAATCACGAAAAAAAAAAACAGCTGTTCCATACATTTTGACGAGATATGCGAACATAAATGTAGGGAACAGGTGATTTTTTTTCGCAATTTCAACCTTGTTCCCATGGTGACGAAGAGAATTTCTAGGTGGACATAACTGCAGGTTCATAAGGCTGTGCGACGTGAATTGCACTTTATTGTGTAGGTAGCAAGAGTCGCTTTTTATATAAATGATTTTGCAGAGTGAACCATCTATAGTTAACTGTGCTCATAGTGAAAGTTGTTAATAAGTATTCATGATTAGATGCCCCAGTTTTTTTATAAATTCAAAGTCAGCCCGTATACTCCACGAGTATGATTATACTTATGGTGTGGATTATAGTGTGTGTGAGCGTATAACCCGACCGCATACAGACACGGCCGGGGAATATAACCCCAGTTCAATCTGGCACCCGTCTGATAGACCGCCTAGACAGCCATGAGGGACTGGCATCGGCTTGTGCTGATTAGGTGCTTAGTACGCATTATACTAGTATTTAAATTATCTATATCTATATAAATAAAAATGAATCCCTATTTCCTTCATCACGCGTGAACGGCCGGACCAAATTCGCTAATTCCTTTTTTTGTTGTGTTTGTTATAGTAAGGAGATGGTGCTTAGGATAGGTAGGTGAAGGTAGGGTAGGTAGGTAGGTATGTATGTTGGTAAAGTGGGTATGTAGGTAGGTATTTATGCATGTATGTATGTAGGTACGTAGGTAGGGTAGGTTACCACTGGGCCATTACTGCTAACCTGTCTAGCTACCATCATCTTATCTAAGTCTATCGCCGTAACAAAAATGTTAATAGCATTGTGTTTCGGCAGTTAGAGATAAGATAGCCAGTTCCTCTGTGGTTGAGGATTCCGGGTAAAGCACGCTTCCACCTTCGGCCTGATCATCAGGTGAGATGCAGGTCAAGATTGACCTACACCGTTGTGAAAATAAAATAACAAAATACTCCAGTTTGAATGTCTCTATACAAGTTAGTTGCACAATAAGCGCGAGCCGGATCCGCTTCGGTTTGGCCAGAGCTCAAATCCGATCGCTGGTCATAATGATGTGCTTACCTTGGGCATGCGGGTCATGCCGCCCACAAGCAGTACTTCTCCGATGTCAGCTCGCTGCACCTCGGCGTCCTGTAGGGCGCGCTGGCACGGAGTTACCGTACGCTTGATCAGGTCGCCGACCAACGATTCCAGTTTTGAGCGGGTCATCTGTTGAGAAAGGCTTTTTTGTTAGTAAATTATAATTTTTATCATCTTCCTGCTTTACACAATTTTTCATACATCTGTGTTTAGAGTTTGCATTCATGTCACCTGTCAGTTATACAATAATGTATACAAAACCAATTCATCATCATCAGCCTATTAATGTTCCCACTGCTGGGAAACAGGTCTCCTCTCTGTGAGGGAGTGGGCTGTAATCTACCACGCGGGCCCAGTGCGGGTTGGTAGATGTCACATGTCTTCGAACTTTTGGTTCTAAGACATGCCGGTTTCCTCACGATGTTTTCCTTCACCGTTTTGAGAGTAGTGGTGATGAAATTATTTACACAAAGTAAAGCGCCTGCTTGGGTTCAAACCCACGACCTACAACTCGTAAGTCGAGGCCGTTACCACTGGGCAACCACTGCTCCCTGCTGCAATTCGATAGTTTACCAGTAATTTCCGAAATTATTGTAAGCTATTGTACTTTTTCGTTAAATTCAACCTCGTGGTCGCTTTTCACGCGGTTGTAATAATGTATCATAACTATAAGTAAAAAGACGTAGATAGGTTATCTACTCAACATTCGATCTTCAAAAACGGCACAATGTCACACTATTAGATGACACGTGGAAGTAGGACGGCATGACGTAATTATCGGGAGCGAAAAAGAGACAAGACGAAGAAAATGTGGCTATTTAGCCACATTTTAACGTGTCGCTTGCTGAGCGCCTATAAACTATCTACACCTTTTTACTTAAAACATCATTGTAGTGTAAAATAACTTTTTTGCACTTCTTAAAGTATTATGCATTGTTTTACTTGAAATACGACAAAATTATACACAAATTTGGTTTCGTAAGAGGTTATAAAAACAACAAGTGACATTTGCAGCAGTGTTGTCTATTTCTAAAAACGTGAAAAAAAAAAAACACTCTCAGCTTTCATTAGACAGAATCTATTTCACTTCGTACATAAATGTGTGTGAACGTATAACCCGACCGCATACAACAGACACGGCCGGGGAATATAACCCCAGTTCATTCTGGCACCCGTCTGATAGACCGCCTAGACAGCCATGAGGGACTGACATCGGCTTCTGCTGATAAGGTGCTTACTAATCGACTAGCGAGCGTAGTCTGAGTTCGGTAAATGGCACCAGGCTCGCCACCTTTACCACAGATGGACTTTGCGTTCGGAGCTTGGCGTGGCAACACTTCGTGTCCTAGTTTGCAACAAGTCAATCGTCATCCTGAGGATGCCTCGTTGAGAGGTGAAACACGTGTCGATTTCTTACAGGGTTCTTTATGACTCTTTAAGAACAGTTAAGTGGCTTAGGTTACTAAATATACGTCGTCTATTAGTAGTACATACTACGCTTTGGAATGGGCAAGCTACTGACCAACCCCTTGACAATTCAAAACTGCCTGTAATTGGTTTATTTGAAATAAATACTTTGAGTTTCGAGTTTGAGCACTAAAATTCAAATGACTTGTACTTTTTATCGGTATGCGATGTAGTACGTCAGAAGCAAATCTCAAATATATCAAATATTCGGAAGTGTAAAAGTAAGAGTGATAATTGACGTCATAATACCTAATGACTGCCAAATTTCAGTGTTAAAAATAGACTGGCAATAAGCCATATTGGTCTATTTCATTTAAGAATGTCATGTATAGAATTCATATACACTTTCTTTTCTTTCATCATCATCATCATCAGCCTATTAATGTTCCCACTGCTGGGACACAGGCCTCCTCTCTGTGAGAGGGAGTGGGCTGTAATCTACCACGCGGGCCCAGTGCGGGTTGGTAGATGTCACATGTCTTCGAATTTTTGGTTCTAAGACATGCCGGTTTCCTCACGATGTTTTCCTTCACCGTTTTGAGAGCAGTGGTGATGAAATTATTTACACAAAGTAAAGCGCCTGCTGGGGTTCGAACCCACGACCTACAACTCGTAAGTCGGGGCCGTTACCACTGGGCCACCACTGTTATTTTCTTTAGACTGTAATTAATTTAATAACGACTGGTATATTATAAACTTGAGGAGGTCGTGGCTAAGTTATAACAGCCGTACGGCTCGGTCAATCAGGTTAAGGCGCAGATATATTCCAAAGAACTTGAGTGGTTAGCTTGCATATTCTGTACTGAGCTCACGCAACGCGTCGTACGTCCAGTTAGTAATAGGACTCGCCCATCAAGGAGCGCTGTCCCAAATTAGACGCATTTTTAATGTATTTTACATAAAACTATAGGTATTTTAATAAAACACGTATACTAACTAACAGATCAATAATTAAAATGATCTTTAAAATGATGAAGGTTTCAGAAAAATACGCTTGATAGATTTTGCGTGATTCTCAGTTTTTTATCCGCGTTAGACTTAACTTTACAAATTAATTTCACTATGTAATATACACATAATCTAAAATATTCCTATGTCAAGTTATTAAGAAAATGCTCTAATTTAACATTATATTTTTTCCAAATCATTAACACTACTCGTTTAGACATGATCTTCAGTATAAAATCATTAAAATTCTGTTATCGTTGCCTTAATTTACGCTTGGTTGGTGACAAGATTTTTTTTTTTAAAAGGTTGTTCTTACCTTGAGGTTCATGTGCTTAGGTCCAGAAGCGTCCATGGTCAGGTACGGAAGGTTGATGTCGGTCTGCAGGGAGCCTGACAGCTCGATCTTGGCCTTTTCAGCGGCCTCCTTCAGACGTTGCATGGCCATCGCGTCCTTACGGATGTCCAGGCCTTGCTGTGAATGGAAAATCAATTTTAGGGTAACAGTTTACACGACATTTCATATAGCATAATCAGCCAATAATGTTCCCACTGCTGGGACACAGGCCTCCTCTCTGTGAGAGGGAGCGGGCTGTAATCCACCACGCGGGCCCAGTGCGGGTTGGTAGATGTAACATGGCTTAGAATTTTGGGTTCGAAGACATGCCAGTTTCCTCACGATGTTTTCCTTCACCGTTTTGAGAGCAGTGGTGATGAGAGAATGTATATAAAGTGTCATACAGTCAACTATACGTAAAGGTGATCCCTTACAGGGAGCTTTCACCTCGGTCGGTCTGGTGAGAAATTAGCTATAAAAATATGTGCCACGGTTTCTAGGAAAGCGGCGTGCAAGTGGCACGCCACTAGCTGGTACCGCGACTACTCTCGCACCGCTGCAAAAGTGTACCGCGCACTGGCGCGGACACCGATCGGCGGTGCTTATACTAAAACTAATTTTATTTTTGGGCATATTTTCATCTTTTTGAACGCCACTCAGCTTAAAAACTGTAACCCGACTGATATGTCTATATTAGTTGATCGTTAGGTGTTTATCTAAGTATGTATGCCCCCACCAGTCAGTCGCAATTAAAGAGTCTTGAAGCAAACACGCATTTTAAATTACCAAATTCCTGCTAAGCAAACATCAAGCTTAACCCCATGAACACCGACTATGACAAAAATAAAAGTGATCTAAAAAGTACGAAACAAGAAAATATTTCAGACAGAAATCAAGACATATTCAAAAATGGTCAAGTTAAAGCCGTCATTGCATGCCATTATAATTTTGTAGGTGTTCCTGGCTCCCAAATGGTATACAGTCATGCGACCCCAACGTTACCTTGACCATTTTTGTATCTACGTCTCAACTACAGCAAAATCAAAAATCGGGTCAAAATAAGGTTCTCAAAATACTTTTCATTGATAAAATATTTACTAGAAAAAAGTACTGTTTCTCAGTAAGGTCAAATGGTAATGGCTACATAGTTATTAGTTCTACTAATAAGCGTGCATGTGACCATGAGCGCAATAAATTAATACTTTACTGAACCACCACAATTTACAAGAGTCATATTCGTGCTCGAAATTATAAATCATTTGTTTCTTACATTTTTGAAATGTAGAATTAATTATACTTAAGTTTTGAAAGTATTTAACTCAGTGAAATCCTTCAGCCTTACTGTATAGACGCCAGCACATCAAGTTACTACAATGTGTCAAATTCCTTTAATAGATTTTCAAGTTTGTCGCTAAAGAATAAGGTTCAATGTTGATTGGGAAAATTCGACAGATTGGAGTAGGTTGATGTGCTGGCGTCTGTACATGACTCTGGAAATTCTTTTTAGAACAAAAACGATTTACTTTTGTCTATAATCAATTAGGGCCTGTGCACACTGGCGTACGGCAGGGGAGAGCATTGAGGGGGATTCTTCTATCCGCCAGCGCACACTGACAACAAAAATCCTCTGCGATACCGCGAGCGTCTGCCAGCTTACCGGAGCATGCGCCGGTATGGTCCAAGGTCGATATCACCGAGCATTGAAATATATACCTTATGTCGATTGGATAAGTATTAAAGTAATACTCACGTCGCGTTTGAACTCATCGACCAGGAAGTTGACGATGACGTTGTCGAAGTCCTCTCCACCGAGCAAGGTGTCACCGTTGGTGCTCTTCACTTCGAACACGCCCTTCTGAATCTCAAGCACGGAGATATCGAAGGTACCGCCTCCCAAGTCGTATACGGCGATGCTGGAGAGAAATGTGAGGTTAATTTTATCTACCAAGATATTCTGCAGAGTTTTGCAAGTTAAAATTAAGATAGTTAAACTCAGGCGTGATTTGGATCTCTCTGCGTTCGGCGCTTGACGTGGCAACACGTACCCGGGTTCGCAGCAAATCCACCGTCATCCTGAGGATGCTTCGTTGAGAGGTGAAACACGTTTCTTACAGGGTTCTGTTCTTATGAGTCTTTAAGAACAGCTAAGCTATTTTAATGTTAAATAACATTAATTATTTATATATGTATATATATTTATTATGATTGGAATTTTATTTTATTCTTATTTTAAATGTACAATGTCGTAATATGATCTTTTTATGTATCGAAATAAATGATTTTTGAATTTAAGCGGATTAGGTAACTAAATACGTATGTTTAGTTACCTAATCCGCTTAGCTGTCGTCGTCGCTTAACGTCATCTATTGTATTTTAGTTAAAATTAAATTATTTGGCGAAACTTCAGATGTGATGGGAATTGATAAATGTAATGCTGATAAATAAAAATAAAAGATAGACTAAATTATTTATAACTATTCTAATTCCAAATAAGTCGATAGCATCAGTTACTGGTTCCTGAGATAAACATAGAAAATTATACTTTTAGGGTTCCATACCAAAATGGCAAAAAAAAAACCCTTAGTGCTTGTTTACGGAGACGCGGGGCGTTGAGCGTGGCGTGCGGCGTGGCGTTCGGCGGGGCGTCGGACGTTTTTTCTGTTTACAGACAGGCGGGGCCTGCGGCGGCCCGCGTCATCACACGCGCAAACACAAACATATGGCAATATACGATGTTGTTTATGGAAACGCGGGGCGTGGAGCGGGACGTGCGGCGTGGCGTGAAAAGTAGCGCCAAATGCAACGCCACCTGCCATTTCAAGCAAACGCGTGTAAAATCGCTTCTCCGTAAACGCTCTCATACAACACCATATATTATGTTTGAATTTTGTGCGGGCCGCCTCGCCGCACGCCACGCCCAACGCCCCGCGTCTCCGTAAACAATCGCTCTTAGGAATCTCGCGCACTAGACGGCCACCCACGACTGACACTGCAGGTCAGTGTCAGGTTGTATCTTGATTAAAATATGATTTGCGACCGTAACAAATATGGCTTTACAGATTAATAATCATTAGAATCAGCAACTTTGGCGCATCCCCCGTAAACAATACTAGAGGTGTGGTGGCGGCCGTGTATACGACCACTAAGAGATACTCACATTTTGTCGTCAGTCTTGTCCATGCCGTAAGCGAGAGCTGCCGCGGTGGGTTCATTGATCACTCTCAACACGTTCAAACCAGAGATCTGACCTGTTGACAATATTTTTGTGTTTAAACTATTGATTTTTAGACCAATAAGGTGCAATTGAATTTACTGAAGACCGAAAAAGGGAGTGACTGTACTGATAATGGAAAAAAATCTGCTGCTCCATTGTTTGTATAGCATTATCAGCCAATAGTGTTCCCACTGCTGGGACACAGGACTCCTCTCTGTGTGAGGGAGTCGGCTGTAATCTACCACGCGGGCCCAGTGCGGCTTGGTAGATGTCACATGTCTTCGAATTTTTTGTTCTAGAACATGCCGGTTTCCTCACGATGTTTTCCTTCACCATTTTGTTATGTTCGTATATCTCTACTAAATAAGGAGGCAACAGTTTTTTTTTCGCAGTCAGTGTTGTTCTCATAGTGTTTTTCATAATGATGAGAACCCTTTAAGGTAAGCGCTCATTATAACAGCACCGCTCTGACACGGCAAATAACTTATAATTCAAGTTAGGATTTTAAATCAAATTCAATAAAGTCTATTCTACGGTGGCTATACAGAATAGTGGACGGCCGCTCACTGCCCGCAAACCGTCGCACGGAAACTAGACTTTAATGCATTTGATTTAAAATCCTAACTTGAGTGACAAGTTATTTGCCATGTCAGAGCGGTGCTGTTAGAATGAGCGTCGTTTAGGAGGTTTACTGTTATTTCAGTAAATCTTGTGTATCAATTATATGAAGAACATTAAAAATGGTGAGAAAAGGTAATGTGCCACGGTTTCTAGGAAAGCGGCGTGCAAGTGGCACGCCACTAGCTGGTACCGCGACTACTCTCGCACCGCTGCAAAAGTGTACCGCGCACTGGCGCGGACACCGATCGGCGGTGCTTATTTTCACAACAACTGTTCCATTTTGGCACAGAACACTTCAAGACCATGAAAGATACGCATCCAATTTTATTTCATTCAGACTTTATTTCTACAAGAGCAAGTTAGTATGCACTTAAGAGGTGAATTCTGAAAGGGGGCAACGTCCCAAATAGATGTCAAATATTTCACTGTTTTGATGATTAATTTGGCAATATTACTAAGGAAATATGAAATAAGGCTAACTAGAACTAAAATATTGATTATGAAATGCCATAATTCAAATCGTAACACCGAATATTTAGTTTTCGATGTAAAAAAAGTATTTCGAAACTTTCCAAATGCCTTTTTTACACATAAAACGGTTACCACATCAAATTCAGTGTTATGATTGCAATTCATTATTAATATTCTAGTTCAGTAGCTAGCGAGAATTTCCATACAGTAATATTGCCAAATTAATCAAAACAGGTAAATATTTGACAGCTATTTGCGACGTTGCCGTGTTTTACAATGAACACTCTTAAAAAAGTGCTGTATTGGTTTTCGCCAAGCGAGCGCTGGCCAAAAAAAAAAACAGTTTTATGTTCTGAAAATAGATGAAATCAAATGAAGTTGTCCGACATTAATATTAGGTTGAAAACCGCGTGAAATGCGTCGCGTAGTATGGTTTGCCATCATTGTGAGCATTCGTTCACTTGCATACCATGAGATGTTTGTACATAGCTTTGCACTTGGCACATGTGGCGAGCATGTGCAACATTTTTCTCTTGGTTTCTGGCCACCCGTCTCCATCGCCATGTCTCAATCTAAAGGAGTGTCCAAATATTGAGCGGCAAGAGTGCTATAGCAACACAGGGCGTTTGCAGGACACATTTCTGCCGCGCTCTAGTTGGGACCAAACTTACGAATGTTTGCGCGGCAGTACTGCGCGGTACATCCGAGACATGCCGCGCACTTCGGTTGTCAATATCAATCTGCCTCGCATTTAATATGTCAGCAGAAATACGTCCAGACACAATTAGTGACGAATGTTTCCTAAAAATGTTTGTGCGCGTCTGGTAGACAGAAGCGTTCGCGCGCGTCAGTCGTCCAAACACAGCGAGGCAGGCCGCGCGCGGCAACAATGTTTGGACACACCTTAATAACCTTCATAATCAGCTTATTAATGTTCCCACTGCTGGGACACAGGCCTCTTCTCTGCAGAGGGAGATGGCTGTAATCCACCTCGCGGGCCCAGTGTGGGTTGGTAGATGTCACATGTCTTCAAATTTTAGATTCTAAGACATGCCGGTTTCCTCACGATGTTTTCCTTCACCGTTTTGAGAGCAGTGGTGATGAAATTATTTACACAAAGTAATCGGGCTCGTTACCACTGGGCCACCACTGTTCTCAATAACCTTTGTCTTAGAAATAGAAACATCATTTATTTGCTAAAAACATAAGATGTTATCACATACCTGCATCTTTAGTGGCCTGTCTCTGAGAGTCGTTGAAGTAAGCTGGCACGGTGATAACAGCGTTCTTGACGGAAGTGTTCAGGTAGGCTTCAGCAGTCTCCTTCATCTTCACCAGAACAAACGCTCCGATTTGAGATGGAGAGTATACTTTACCATCACTGCCTGTAGGAGAAAATTATAGAATTTTATTATTACAACCAGTCTTTTTAATGGTACCGGTGGGTGCTGTGCCTCGGAAAGTACGTAAAGCCGTTGGTCCCGGCTGTCATTCGTAGATCTTTGACAGTCTTTAAGGGTAGTCAGAAGCCCGAAACTCTGACAGAGCGGTGCTGTTATAATGAGCTATCTCCTTTAGGAGGTTTACAGTTTACAAAACAATGATTAAAAACGGAGAGAGAAGGTAATGTGCCGCGGTTTCTAGGAAAGCGGCGTGCAAGTGGCACGCCACTAGCTGGTACCGCGACTACTCTCGCACCGCTGCAAAAGTGTACCGCGCACTGGCGCGGACACCGATCGGCAGTGCTTAGGCTGTCTGTAAAGCCTACCATACATGGAAATGGAAAGGCCAAACTGAAAAGACTCTGACTTCCACCAAACGGGCACTCTTCAGATCTAAATGGGTTAAACAGAAGATATAACTGAACATGACATGGAAACAACAGGCATAAGCGCGCATCGGCAATCATCGTCCATCGTCAGAAATACGAACGCAAATTGATGAAATCTTATATAGAGCTGTTACAACCATGGAATTACTTAACTATTTTGTATTACCACATGGGTAGAAAATTAGAGATTAACAACTCTATGCAATTCCTAAAAACATTTGAGTGACAGATGGACGAGGTGCGACCAGAGTAGGTAGCAGTACAGAAAGATCGTTTCATACAAAGCGCGGCACTACCAAAAATATAGAAACCTAAGTCTCTGTGGGGGGTTACTCTGAGACGCGTCGTTCGTACTCCTTCGGAAACACGAAGATTAACGAAGCGCATACCTTTTCTGTTTTAACTGTAGCTAGCGTGATAATTAACTTACCCTGCACCCAAGCATCTCCATTAGAAGCCCTTACGACCTTGTACGAAAGATTCTTCATATCCTTCTGAACTTCGGGGTCATCGAACCGCCTGCCGATAAGTCGCTTGGTGGCGTAGAAAGTGTTGCCACTGTTGGTGACAGCTTGGCGCTTCGCCGGCATGCCCACTAGGCGTTCGCCCTCCTTGCTGAAGGCAACGTGGGAGGGGGTGGTGCGGGATCCTTCGCTGTTTTCCACGACCTGGAGAAAGAGAGGATGGAAGAGTTGAAAATTGTTGGTTTTTGGAATCTTGGGCTAAGATGGAAAAAGTCGGTCAAGGGCGCGTCGGGATCGCGGGTTCTTGGATTCTATATCGGACGGACAGAAGGATAGTTGATGCTTAGTAATAGAGTTCCGTTTTGCACCCTTCGGGTACTGAACCCTAAAAATGGAGCTTGCCCATTTCAAACCGTAGTAGATTCCTATGGAGAAGAACGGGCTGGCAAAACATCGAAATTTCTGTGCTTGAAGTTAAATATTAATGATTTATACACATAAACCTTCCGATTTCTCATTTAATTGTGTTTGGTTGTATGTAAAAGATCGCTTTCAGCGATAAGACCGCCCATTGTGTCACCCTATGTAAAATTTCTACATTTAAGTATATGTGTACTTTTTCATCATCATCATCATCATCATCACCCTATTAATATTCCCACGGCTGGGACACAGGCCTCCTCTCTGTGAGAGGGAGTGGGCCGTAATCCACCACGCGGGCCCAGTGCGGGTTGGTAGATGTCACAAGACATGCCGGTTTCCTCACGATGTTTTCCTTCACCGTTTTGAGAGCAGTGGTGATGAAATTATTTACACTTTTTATGGTGTACATAATAAAGAATATTCTATTCTATTCTATAGATGAGAAAGGTCATAAAAATAAAACATGACAATCCTTACTCAAGTATAGGAACATAATTACTATCATGTGAGTACTTCCCGTGTCAAGCTGCCAAGATTCTACAATAATACAAGGTTATATCTCCAATGAACACGACCAGAGCATAATACTATCTCTGGCCTAATCTGTGTCACTTATAAATAGAATGAATGAAAGAAGACAACTATTGGAAAACACATTTGTCATACCGTGGAACTCAGACCAAATAAAAAAGAAAGACAGCGCTATTAACAGTGACGAGGCCGGTTTCGTAAACATGTGTGGACTTAGTGAGGTGTAGTTTGATTGTCAATGTGTGCGTGTGAGCGTGTAGTAAAGCGGAGGTGTAATTTTGGCATGCTTCACTGTATTGTTCGTAGCGCTGTTTTTGTTTTTAATTTGGTCTGAGCCATGAAAAGTCTTTAAAATAATAACGTCGTTTAATTTTAATAAGAATATGTGCCGCTGTCAGAGCATTTTAATCAAAAACAAAATATTTTATTTCACATAAACCTACAGGGGCACTTATGAAACGTCAGAAGATAGGTAGGTGCACGGTTCCAATTGTTCGTTTCCTATGGAGAAGAGCCGGCGAGAAACTCTACGGTTTTAGTTGTAAAAAAAGTATTTGGAAACTTTCCAAATGCCCTTTTTACACTTAAAACGGTTACAACATCAAATTCAGGGTTATAATTGCAATTCATTATTAATATTCTAGTTCACTAGTTAGCGATATTTCTTATTTCCATACAGTAATATTGCCAAATTCATCAAAACAGGTAAATATTTGACAGCTATTTGCGACGTTGCCAACTTTTAAAATGAACGCTCTTAAACACGTTTAGCGCTAGTGTTAGGTGGTTCAAGTGGGCTTTAGTTTAATAAAAATAACATTGCCGACTCGTAGTCACACCAGATTATCACACAGTATGACAAACAGGATTTTTTTTCTCGTTTGTCACACCACTGATTTTTCCACACCATGTATACGATAAATAATTGCTAGTGCAGTACCTTTATAATCTAATGAAGTCTATCTGCTGATCGGCGTTTGCCGACATTCGTTCTTTGCAATAGACTTCTGTTCTATTTAGATTTTTCTACTTTTAGTTATATTTATTTATTATGATTTATTTATTAAAACATTTGCATTATCATATGAACCATTGGACATCTACAGCTGAACATAATATTATGTATAATACAATTTGTACAATTTTTTTTTTTTTTTTTTTGTTTTTACTAAGAAATGAAAACCCTTTGTACCTTATAATGAAAAAGTCGTCTCGAGCTGTATCACCCTAAGGTTGACTGGTAAAAAATGCCTCAGGCATTAAGTCCGCCTTTGTACGGTATTTTTTTTACTTGTGCATAATGTTTTAATAAATAAATAATAATAAATAAATATAACTAAAAGTAGAAAAATATAATTAGAACAGAAGTCTATTGCAAAGAACGAAAGATAGAGTTCATTAGAATATAAAGATACTGCACTAGCAATTATCGTATACATGTTGTGGAAAAATCAGTGGTGTGACAAACGAGAAAAAAAATCCTGTTTGTCATACTGGTGTGATAATCTGGTGTGACTACGAGTCGGCAATGAAAAATAATACCTAAAATTGTATAAAGCGAATTCAGAGCATGCAGTGATAGCCGAGTGGTGTGACCGTCAGACTGCCAAGTAATAGGTCTCGAGTTCAAACCCAAGGCACGCACCTCTGACTTTTCGGATTCATGTGCGTATTGTATAATTATCACTTGCTTCAAAACGGTGAAGGAAAACATCGTGAGGAAACCGGCATGCCTGAGATACTTCGTATGTGAAGCCAAGTCAGAGGTCCATGGGAGGCTTTAAAACTCTGACACTCGGTTAGACACTAACCGCATGAAAAGAAGACAAAATAAACTTTTTTAATTTTTTTGTCATAAAATATTCACAAAAAATATTAATTTCATACGTAAAACAAACACTCTGTACACGCGCACTTGTCTTTCCACGTTGAAAGACAAGTGCCCGTGTACAGAGTGTTACAACAATTAAGCATCAATTAAAAAATAAAAATTGTGAAAATTTTATTTAAAAATAAATAAAATAAAACCTTTTTTTTTCAATTTTAATATTTTGTCTGGCATGTATGGACGCTATACTATTCCGGGTTAACGGGAACGCCCTCTGTTAGTTAACATACTGTATATTGTATTATATTATTTGAATGACGGAAACTGACTACATAAATATTCTTTTCAAGTGACGCCTTACTGATATACTGCTGCATTATCTGCCATAGTGATAACCGAAATATCAAAAGAGGAGATTCGAGATAAAAGTTACGTAACACAAAAATGTGCCGCGGTTTCTAGGAAAGCGGCGTGCAAGTGGCACGCCACTAGCTGGTACCGCGACTACTCTCGCACCGCTGCAAAAGTGTACCGCGCACTGGCGCGGATACCGATCGGCGGTGCTTATACTAAGCTAACGTTTCAGAAGGCTTATTGAAACTTGATTAGAAGCTTGTAATAGTGGTCAAACAATCACAGTGGCCACACTGTTCGGGTCGGCGGCATCGGCATGCTTCGGCAAAGCCGACCGGCTACAACGAAGTAGATTAAAGTTCGGAAAAAAAAGTCGCTTGGCTAAGCTCGAATTGTGCTTTGGTCGACCCGAACAAAAATGTAAATTATTTTTTGCATAAGTACTATTATATAGAATTAAGTTTTTCTAACTGAACAGACAGCTGTGCTGCTGGACAGTTTGTTGCGCCACTTCTTGTCCCCAGCTAAAGCACTAGGAAGTGGTGAAGGGTGGGCGTTTTGGGGGACTATATTATGTAATTTAGACGTTCGAAAAGTGCTAATATTTTCAGCCTAATAAATGACTTTCGAACATGATTCAGCCAGGGTAGATGCCAAATGGAATTTGCCGATCGGCACGAGCCGAATGAAAGCCGAATAAGTGTAGTAATAGCTTCGGTTCGGCTTTATTGAACTTCAAAAAATACTGCCGAATCTGTGCTGACCGATTTCACAGCCGATTTTCAAGACAAGCTTTGAGAAACCTAAAGCGAAGACCACACCGCCAGCTTAGCGGGCGGAGCGGGCGAAGCGAACGAAGGAAACTATACAAACTACGCGAAATATTTAGCTCGCGGTGTGAACCGAAGTATGTAAAGAGGTGAAACGATGTTCGCCCGCCCGCTAGCTGGCGGCTTAAGGCTAGTTCAACTAAGAAGATATGAAAAATAAATTATTCTAAAAATGAATGATTGCCTTATTCATGAATATACCTACATACATCGAACACTGAGAATTTATTATTCTAATCATGAATATTTTATTTCTTTTGTAATATTTAATAACAACATTGCATAGGTTCAAGGTCTCATGTCTACCTTGAGGGTAGTAATTTAGTTACGTATAATATTTCGTATCTATACATATAACATGTAAAAAAAAAAACTTTTTGATCGGTAAGTGTTGTTAAGGGCCTACCTCGAAAATAAATAGAAGTTTGACGGGTGTGGCTTATTTCCCCCGCACGCGGGGAGTGGCGGTTCCATCTTTAATGGTCAGTCAGTCAGTCACCACGTCCCGTCACCGCAACAAACCCCGGCCACGGTAATATTATAACAGTATTGTAACTCGGTCGTATCTTAGAAATAAATGCCTACAGCCGCGCAGTACGTAAACATGCGATAGGGCTGCCCGCCTTCAGCATTTTAATTACATTTGCCTACTTTGTGTTTCCATTTAGTTTTGTGATTGTAAATATACTTTTTTTTTTAAACACAAATAAAATACTTTTTCATCTCTCATGCTCGGAAAGTAGTGTTTGTTTGATCCAAGTAGCGGGTGGAAAACGCTCCTTCCCTCTCTAGGGCGGGAAAGACTCATAGTAATTGCTTCCCGCCCCAGGGCGGGAATGAATTTTAAAAATAGAACATTTGGTTAGGTAGTCTGCTACGAAACTTTTTAAATGAAAAATATCGAATAGAATAAAAACAAAAAAGCTGCGGCAGTGTTTCCACTTACGTTTTTGGTTTTTCCCCAGTTTCTTAATGAATTATCCCTAAAATTCCCTAAAAAAATATAAAAATTCCTTGGTTTAGGGAATTTTTCATTTTTATAGTATTAATACCTAGAAAACATTCATTATAAATCGAGAGAGACGAAACAAACCGGGAAAGACTCATAGTAATTGCTTCCCACTCACCCTAGGGCGGGAATGAATTTAAAAAATAGAACTTTTGGTCAGGTAGTCGGCTACGAAACTTTTTACATGAAAAATATCGAATAGAAAAAAAATAAAAAGGCTGTGGTCTTGTGAGTGTATAAACAGCCAGTGCGAATAAAAAAAAAAGTACGCGCGGCAGTGACGCGGCGCGTACCAAATTAAAAAAAAATCACAATTTGTTCTAACTTCTCAGTTAAATTTAAATAGGTACTAAGTACTCATGTTATTTTATATCAATAAGTATTTTATATTAGAAGTTTTACTAAATTCGTACATTATCTGCGGTAAAAAGTCAATTTGATACGTAAATTAATTGAATTTATTGAAACTTTTAGATTTTTTTTCTCGAAAACTAAGCGTTTGCTAGTTGTGAAATTTTGCAAAAGCGTTCAATACGAAAGCATCCACACGCAATAAAAATATGAAGCTCTGCACGCGCGGTCCCTAAAGTACAGTGGAGCCTCACTTTCCTTTACTCTATTCACTTTATTTATTAATCCAGACATCTTTTTTTTCGGGAGATAAAAGGAAATATCCATTAAAAAGACACACATTATGTACCTACCTACTAGTAAGTAAAATTATTTCATAGTCTTACCTTTCAGAGTTTCCAGGTAATCTAAAAAAAGTTATTTCTGGATGCGTATATCATTGCCAAATTCATGCAACCAAAAACAGCACAATATATCCTACTCGTCATATTAAATATGTACTTGAACTTATTTTTAGTGAAAAAATCGCGCGGTTATTGTTAAAAAAACAACACACCGTCCGTTCGTCACTGCGGCACAGTCGCGACTATCTGCATGCCACGCGCATGCCGCGATCGAGGCGCGTAGATATAGCTCGCGCTTCGTCGACGAGACGAAACAAACCGGGAAAGACTCATAGTAATTGCTTCCCACTCACCCTAGGGCGGGAATGAATTTAAAAAATAGAACTTTTGGTCAGGTAGTTGGCTACGAAACTTTTTACATGAAAAATATCGAATAGAAAAAAAATAAAAAGGCTGTGGTCTTGTGAGTGTATAAACAGCCAGTGCGAATAAAAAAAAAAGTACCAATTAAGCGGGACGGCCCGCGGCGGCAGTGTTTCCACTTTTAGGGATTTCTCCCTTTTTTAGGGAAAAATGGCCAATGATAAGCATGGTTTAGGGATATTTTATTTTGACAGGGATTTAGGGAATTTTAGGGAAAAATTGAACTTGAGTTATAGTAGGCAGCACCCAATGTACTACTTTACTCTATGGCAGGAACGATTGATTAAAGTGGATTCCCTGAAACTCGTAATCAATATAATTCGTCTAATTTTAGTTCAGGTAGGGATCAGTGGTGGCCCAGTGGTAACGGCCCAGACTTACGAGTTGTAAGTCGTAGGTTCAAACCCAAGCAGGCCCTTTACTTTGTGTAAATAATTTCATCACCACTGCTCTCAAAACGGTGAAGGTAAACATCGTGAGGAAACCGGCATGTCTTAGAACCAAAAATTCGAAGACATGTGACATCTACCAACCCGCACTGGGCCCGCGTGGTAGATTACAGCCCACTCCCTCTCACAGAGAGGAGGCCTGTGTCCCAGCAGTGGAAACATTAATAGGCTGATGATGATGATGAATTTTAGTTTACCATGTTATTGTTAATTTTACTATTTCCGTGGTTAAAGATGACATCGGAAATAAGTCGCATTAAACCTAGAGTTGGTTTGTTTCGTCTCTCTCGATTAATAATGAATGTTTTGTAGGTTTTTAATGCTATAAAAATGAAAAATTCCCTTAACCAAGGAATGTTTATATTTTTTAGGGAATTTTAGGAATAATTCATTATGAAACTGGGGAAAAACCAAAAACATAAGTGGAAACACTGCGCGGCAGTGACGCGGCGCGTACCAAATTAAAAAAAAATCACAATTTGTTCTAACTTCTCAGTTAAATTTAAATAGGTACTAAGTACTCATGTTATTTTATATCAATAAGTATTTTATATTAGAAGTTTTACTAAATTCGTACATTATCTGCGGTAAAAAGTCAATTTGATACGTAAATTAATTGAATTTATTGAAACTTTTAGATTTTTTTTCTCGAAAACTAAGCGTTTGCTAGTTGTGAAATTTTGCAAAAGCGTTCAATACGAAAGCATCCACACGCAATAAAAATATGAAGCTCTGCACGCGCGGTCCCTAAAGTACAGTGGAGCCTCACTTTCCTTTACTCTATTCACTTTATTTATTAATCCAGACATCTTTTTTTTCGGGAGATAAAAGGAAATATCCATTAAAAAGACACACATTATGTACCTACCTACTAGTAAGTAAAATTATTTCATAGTCTTACCTTTCAGAGTTTCCAGGTAATCTAAAAAAAGTTATTTCTGGATGCGTATATCATTGCCCAATTCATGCAACCAAAAACAGCACAATATATCCTACTCGTCATATTAAATATGTACTTGAACTTATTTTTAGTGAAAAAATCGCGCGGTTATTGTTAAAAAAACAACACACCGTCCGTTCGTCACTGCGGCACAGTCGCGACTATCTGCATGCCACGCGCATGCCGCGATCGAGGCGCGTAGATATAGCTCGCGCTTCGTCCGTTTGTATGAAGTTGGAATACTGTATGATAATATTACCGTGCCCCGGCCAAACTAGTGGCCAAAAGTCGAACTAACAAAATCATTGACTGGAATTTAAAAACGTTACTTAGTTAGCATGGTCTTTGGCTTAGCATTATTCTTGTCACTGTCGCACAACTGTCAAATTAAAAGTGCAAGATAAAGACGGAAACATACCTAAGAAAAGAGTGCGTTCTAAGTAACGTTAATTTAAAAAACGTTAGTGACAGTACTTGACATATTGATGTATTGTTGACGTATTTCAATCAAACCTAAAAACTAATAATATATTTTAGCATATTTCTTTAGATAAACAATTATTATAAGTTGTAGGTATAAAAACAGACGTTCTTAGAAAATACACACATCAAAAGTGTCTAGGGATCAACATATATTTTTGCAATAACTTTTCTCCTGATTGATATTAATTAAAATTTTCTTTAAGGATTCATCAAATAAAGTGTTTTCGTTTGTCACAGTAACGATAAACCAAGTCACCTTTGCATTAATAAAGAAATTTGCCATTTTCCTAATAAAGGGATTTTTGACATTTGAACCACTAACATTAAAGTTCGAAAAAAAGACTGAAATAACAGTTTTCTTTAAAATTTTATTGGGTAACTTAAACAATTAATAATCCGTGTTTCTACCGCGAACACTAACAACACAAGAACATCGGTTTGGCATACTCAAAATGAGTTCATCCAAATCACGCTGTGGAATGGCCGCCCATGTTCGTTGCAACAACAAAAAAAGGTCTTCTTGCGACTGGATACCCTCCATATTCGGCAGAGCTCTTCTCTGTAGCATATCCCATGCATGCTCAATCGGGTTCAAGTCTGGCGACTGAGCAGGCCAGGGCAGGACATTGATGTTAGCTGCGGCGAGAGTCTGTCTTACAACTCTTGCGGTGTGCGGTCGTGCATTATCATGCATTAACTGAAATAAGGGACCGATTTGCACTTGTAGAGAAACGATGACGTCTGATACAATCGTCTCAGCATAAATTTGAGCGTTGAGGTTGCCTCTAATCCAAATCAACTCAGTTCTTCCGCCGATCCAAATACCCGCCCATACCATGATGGTTCCACCACTATAAGGATGGACTTCCTGGCAGGATTTTAATCGCTGTTGGCGTCCAGGGGTTCTCCAGTGTCGTATACGTCTTGTATCCGGTCTCATACCAAAACGAGACTCATCAGAAAAGCACACGAAACGCCATTGTTCTTCTGCCCAATTTCTGTGTTCAAGAGCCCATTGATATCGAATCCTACGATTGTGCATTGCTATAGGTGGTACCCGTAGCGGTCTTCGGGAATGAAGGTTCACTTCATGCAAGCGGTTTCTGACTGTTTGGTCGCTAATTAAGTTCCCTGAAGAGTGATGAAGCCTCACGGCTAACATCATGGCGGTTATTGTTGGAGCTCTTCGAGCTAAGATTTGAATGTATCGGTCTTGTCTCCGTGTGGTGCAGCGATACCGTCCTCCATGGCGCTCAGCCACGGTACCAGTGCTTCGGTAACGTGTCCAAAGTCGACTGATAACACTCTGACTTGTATTCAGAGCTAAAGCCACAGTACGTTGCCGGGAACCAGCTTCTATCATTCCCACGGCTCTGAGCATTTCTTCCCTGCTTAAATGACGTCGCTGCTCCATAATAACGTTGGTTTTAATCAGTAGTAGGGAAACAGTAGCACTAATAATGTCTTCAATGCGTTGTATGTTTTTATAGGGAAAATATTGACAGCTGATTTTCATCTTTTACTCGAATTTGATTCACAGTTCCTGATTCAAATTATGAAATGCACCAAAAAGGATCCATATAAATTTATAAAATCATAAATTTATTACAAAGCCACATCTCAATCTCAAGAAATCCGCATAAAAATGCTTGATCCCTAGACACTTTTGATGTGTGTATAATGCTTACCCAATATTTCTACGCAAGGCGAGAAGAGATTGTTGTTGGTATGCTTTAGTGAAGGTGGTGAATTCGACTCACTATTTATCATCATCTTATTGCTTTGTTCATTGAATGCCCTGTGTAAATACTCCAAACGTTGCAGGTACTGTTCAGTTTTGGTTTTTTATTTCTTCCCATTTAAAAAAGTATAAGTAATTAAAAGTGTAAGTAGTATAAGTAATTTATATGTCACCACGAAATAATAATAGAAAAATAATGTAATATCGTTCAGTGTCACTAGTATACACATACACACAGTGTACCTACCTATTCAACACTAATTGTATTAAATAATTACTGTAACTTGCTAACTACAAACCTTTTCTGTTAACATCATAATTAAAATCACGTAAATTTGATCGCCCAGATTTGCAAAAAAATGACATAGATTCATCGTCGACGAGCCCCACCGGGCGACTGAAATATGAATGAATGAGAGTGATGACATTACTTTTTATAGGCAAAAGAAGTGATGGCGATAATGTGATGCGCTCGAAATAAAACAACATAAGTGCCAAATCGAATTGCCGTCTTTTATAAATAAAAAGTATTATTAAAACTAAAACTGGTTATCTTATACCTTGATATGATTACTCTTAATGTTTTAAAGAAAACTCCATTGAATAACACATAAGCGTTACGCCTTGATACTCAAAAAAACATAACAATAGGTGGAACTTTGCAATTTTTTTGTATCGAGAAAATTTCATTGTATCGTGTATTCCATTTGCAGGATACTAGGCCATGTCAAAAAACATACACCAAAATATTGAATCCCTATTCCTTAAACCTAATAAGGTACACAAAAAAGAAAAAGCACATATTTTTCAATATATCACCTTAAGTATCGTACTGAGGGGTCTATATATTTATGTGGTAATCTCGAGTATAAAAGAAAAAAAAAAATTGCCACATATTTTTTCAATGGGAAATATTACCGGGTTAAGTACATGAGGCGCGGGCGGCCCTCGTTTAGCGAGTGTTTACGTCATCAAAACTTATGACCCCTGTTAAAAATTTGCAATGGATTTGCGGTAATTTTACCACAAAAAAAAAAATGTTTATTTTAAATAGCAATAACTTGTTTATCTTCTATAATATAAAAATGATTCGCTGAATATGTTGCTAAGCGCAAAACTCGAGAACGGTTGGACCGATTTCGCTAATTCTTTTTTTAAATATTCCTTGAAGTACGAGGATGGTTCTTACGGAGAGAAAAATTCTAAAAAAAAAAAAAATGAAAATTAAAGAATCGACTGTTAGGCGATACGAAGTTCGCCGGGTCAGCTAGTTTATTATATAATTCTTCCGCAAATGTGTTTGTCACCTAACTCCTCCTAAACGGCTCGACTGATTTGGATGACATTTTGTGTGTATATTTGAGTGGGTCCCTGGATGGTTTGAAAATACAATTGGACTCGGTAGGTGGCGCTGTTCGGGCAGGACCACGTCTGCCAGGTCCACTAGTTTTCAATAATAATAAGACATTTTTATTACTTTTTGGAAATGTTTTTGAAGTACCTATGTGCCGCTTTCGGATCAGACAGGGTATTTTTTACATATTGTATAGTTTGAGCGAAACTTTTGTATAGCTTGTCGATTCAAATTGACGCGCACGCACTACCCCGCATTTTACGTACACGCCGCGGCGCCGTGTACGTAAACTGCGGTTGTGCGATGCGTCATTTTTCGGTGAGTAGCAGTCGCGCGCGCGCGTTATATCTTCGAAACTACGCAATAGATTTCGATGCGGTTTTCATTACATACATTAATATTTCACTTAGATATAGCACAGGAATATAGATGTTTTGACATGTCGCCATCTCACCCTTACGATGCAGGAGCGGGTCGCTAATAGATAAATTAAATTACCATTATTTTTTGCTTAGCATTGTGCTCAAAACTTGTTGAATTAACTAAAATGTTCCTCTTATTCCTATAAGCCATTTCAAATAAACAAATCTTTTTTACAGTCCGTTCAACCGATTCTGACTTCTATATCGTAGGTATAAGGTTGGCATTAAAAGCAAAAAGTGGTTACAATACCAACTATTTACTGCAGCGGCCATTTGTCATGCCATCAACGCAATAGATGTCAAAATCGGTTGAACGGACTGTAAATAAGGTGTAGCTAAATGTCTAGAATATAGATAATTTTAAAGTGCTTACCTTGGGTGTCTTGCCCTCCATGACGGCAACGCAAGAGTTGGTGGTACCCAAGTCGATACCGATGACAGCGCCGCGAACGCCCTCCGACCTAAGTACATAAAAAATTGTTTATAACTTGGTAGCATCATTACATACTACTTTATTGACGCATACCCTTCTTTTAAGAAGTTGTTTAAATGTAATGTGCCACGGTTTCTAGGAAAGCGGCGTGCAAGTGGCACGCCACTAGCTGGTACCGCGACTACTCTCGCACCGCTGCAAAAGTGTACCGCGCACTGGCGCGGACACCGATCGGCGGTGCTTATTATATCTTATAAGTTCTCAGTAAAGTCTGGAGTCTAGATTTTGCCTGGTTAACCTCTTTTAGAGAATCATAATCTGCCTAGCCTTTTCCCAACTACCTTTGGGTTGGCTTCCAGTCTAACCGGATTCAGCTGAATACCAATATTTTATATGCAGCGACTGCCTATCAAACCTCCATACCCATGCACAGATAATATAATACTACGGATACCCAATCTCATACAAAGAAATGAGACCTCCCTATTCGGGCTATTGACTGGCTAAATGTACTACAGTTATGACAAACTGAGTAAAACGCCATCTATTGCAAAGAGCCCTAAACAAAAAGGTTTTATCTTTTTTTGTTGAAAATACGAGATTTATGAGTTACAATAGATAAATCAGCATTAAACAAAGAAGTTTTGATTTTTACTAATCTTACTTCAGCCAAAATCTTCCGTTTATCGCTTTTTAGTGACTGTTAATTTCATAATTACCTATGCTGCCATCTTTGATCTTTTTTCAAGACTAATTATAATTTGTTCGAATTGGTACCCCATGACCCATGTACTGGGTAACACAATACCCCTTGGTAAGACTGGTTGTCAGACTTTTGAGCTTCTGGCTATCAATAACTCCGTTGGAGAATTACATCATATATTTAAATCTTGCTAAGGAGATCAACTTTTGCTCTCCAACCACTGGTCTATTTCATATTTTTCCATACTATTAGTTCCTATCTCCAATGCACATTAGCAATAGCGCAATAGCGGCAATAACGTCGCCCCCTATTAAATGGAAGCTAGCACCTTGTTCTTTTTTTGCCTTTTTTGCATGGTGGAAGGCCCAGTTCCTCTCACAGAGAGGCCTGTTCCTCATTATAGACTGATTATGTTTGTAACTGACTCATTGGTCTAGTGGCCGCAAGCGCTACTGCTGAGCATGAGGTCCCGGGTTCGATTCCCGGGTCGGGCAAAGTGATATTGTATTTTTCCATCTGGAATTTCACAGTAGCAGCCCGGAGTCTGGATTCGTTCGACATGGGACTTAAATATAACTGGCGAAATGTGGGTGTACTATAGGTACACCTCTGCCTAACCCTTCGGGGAATACAGGCGTGATGTTTATGTTATCTCCATGTACAGACGCCAGCACATCAACCTACTCCAATCTGTCAAATTTTCCCAATGAACATTGAACCTTATACTTTAGCGATAAAGTTGAAAATCTATTAAAGAAATGTGACAGATTATAGTAACTTGATGTGCTGACGTCTGTACCTCTGTTCGTCAGAATGTATTTGCATGCACTCTAAATTGGCATCTAATTATAGGACTCATTGCATAGGCATGTATGGAATTGAATACTGGCATGATGCAGCAGAGTTGATTGAAAATAAATTAAAACGTATTTATTTTTTTAAGTGAAAAGTTCTTTAGGCGCGTCGAGCAGTTTTTGCGTGAACAAAAATCATAGAACTCGCGTCATCGTCACCGAAGGCGCGTTGAGCACTTTTTTGTTGACAGCGCACTCTGTTTTATTTTTTTGGATTTTTTTTATGGAGCTACCGCTTTCGTTCTTGTACAGACAGCAAGCCACATAAATTCCTGACATTTTCGTTAGATGGCGTTACTTAGTTTTCACTACCATCGGCCCCAAAGACTGCCCCGCATGTTTTTATTTCATCATCGAACTAGCCATTTCCCGATTATTACCAACTAAGGCTTGGTCTGTCTTGAGCTAGCGTGGTGAATGTGGTGATCAATGCTCGTGCCTTCTCTGTATGAGAAGAGACCTTTGCCCTGCGGTGGGACAGTAACCGGCTGGTATTATTATTTCCTTTATTACAATTCAACAACAAATAAGTTTATAAAAATGCAATGTACGCACAGCTACACATCAAGCGATACATTTCCAGTTTATGGTAATCTCGCATTGTAAACGATTTCCGTACAATGCGAGGTCAGCTTAAACTGGAAATGTATAGCATGATGTGTAGCCGTGTGTAAAGACGCCAGCACATCAAGTTACTACAATCTGTCAAATTTCTTTAATAGATTTTTCAACTTTATATCTAAAGAATAAGAATTAATGTTGATTGGGAAAATTTTACAGATTGGAGTAGGTTGATGTGCTGGCGTCTGTACCTAATGACATTTTTAATGCAAAAGTGAGTTTGTTTGTAACGCTTTCAAGCTAAAACGGCTGTACCGATTTGGATGAAATTTGGCACATGTGTAGTGTAGACCATGATCTGAGTCGGGACATATATTATGATACTTTTTATCCCAATATTCCCACGGGATCAAGACTTATGCAGGTAAAACCGCGGGGCGCGGGTAGTGATTTCATAAAACATAATGCTTCCTGTCTAAACAGATGCAGTTGAATATCAGTATTTTACACGTAGCAAATGCCTATCTGACCTCCACGACCCACTTGCAGGCTTCTGGCCACACATAACAACTGTCAAAGACATGTACATTACAACTCGTGCCATCAAAGTTGAGATTTCAACCGCGCCTCCCGCCACTCTTCCCCCGCCCCGATGACGCCTCGGCGGGGACATCATACCGCTAAAGAGACCCATAAATCGACTACTGTGTAAGTCAAATTTAATGGCACAACTTGTACATTGTCCCACTAATAATCTAATCAGCCTGTAATGTTCCCACTGCTGGGACTCAGGCCTCCTCTCGGTGAGAGGGAGTAGGTTGCTGTTAAGAAGTTTCTAAACCTTCTTGGTTTCTTTCCAGACTGACAGAGACATGAAATTCAGAAAAGTATTGAAACAGGTTTCGCTTATAAAACCATTTCGCTTATACCACCATCCTGAGATATGCAACATTTTGCTACTGCAAACCTATTACATGTTGGATAGTATGAGATATATCATAGTTTTATTCAAATACTAGGTGCTACACGCTGCAATGCCCAGATGGACCTTAATTCTAGTAGCTTAAGACCCAATTTCACCAAACACAAAAATTTGCTAACATATGTGATTAAACTCAGGTTACTGCTTTGATTGGCTCACTGACATGACAACAGCCAATCACAGCAGTTGACGTCATGTGTGTTTAACAGTCTGTTATATCTAACAGAGTATGGTGAAATTGAGTCTAGTTACTTCTTTTAACATCAGCTAAATCTACCAGTGAAAGTCCCGCCTAAATCGGTTGTTGTAAATACCGTATATACTTTCATAAGCATTTAGTAAAAAGACACTTCAATTTTATTCATATGTATAGATAAATTTGTATAAATTGCGGTTCGAAGTTCAACTGAGGTTATAACTGAAAAAGTAGGTATAAAAAAAATTTGCATAATATTGTATTTCTTTCACCTTTTGTGAGTTAGTTATAACTTGCAAAAGGTTACAGGTTAATCAGCTGATTTATTCCCAAACTATATTATGGAAAGCTTGCTATCTCAACTGCCACTATCATTAGAATTTGTATATTTGACTTTATAACTTGAAGAAATAAAATAATAGGTTCCTCTGCACTTTATAACCCGCGCATGCGAAGCTTCACAATTTTATAGCGTATGTAGGTACATGTCTTCATATCAAAACACTGGCAAATTTTCACACTGCCCAAATGCCTAGTTTTTGAGAAAATAAAAAAGGGGCTACATTTTTTTTTTAAATTATTTGCGGCTATAAAAAAGCAATGGGTTATAATGTGCAGTGGTTCCAATATAATATAATTTGAAGATTGAAGTGTTTAATTTAATGACCCTCGGGTGTATCAGACTTTGTTCCTCTTTTATAATCAGAATAATACATTTACTATTTGAGAACTTGAATTTCTCTCAGATAATTCAGCTTTTATACCTTACCTAACTTAGTCATCAAATGCTAGTTCATAAGACCTTTCTCAAACTAGGAATGCTACCAAAAAGGTCAACGAACAGTCTCCAAGATGTTCAGAAATGAAGCCAGTGACAAGTTACCCATTCTTAAAGCATTGAGTTAATTCCTATCGACAAAACTCCTTATTTATGATGTATTCAAAGGTCAACCTGAGATATGCAATAACTTAGGTTATGATGAAATTTTGTAAAAAAAATGAAAATAAAATACTTACTTGTTCCTGTATTGGACAGCATGTTGCTGGTAAATGGGCACTGTGGGGGCTGCAGTCTGAAAAGCACGATAAAAAGGCGAAATGTTAACCTATACATTTTAGTAGTCGGGTCCATGTGTCTTCAGTACCGGCGCGAATAATCAAAAGAAACACAAAGAAATAACACAAATTGCGACAGGGAAGGAGAAATTAATAAGTTTTTGACATTTTCTAACAATGTGACATACGATTTTCATTCGTTTTCAGAAATAAAATGGTCACTCACGTTTCTGATAATTGACGAGAAATTCCTTTGTGTGTATAGGTCTGAACTTAAGCCGGAGCACTCCAAAGCCTTACGGCCGATCACCCGCGTAGCGGTCAACATTTTTGCGACAAAATTATCAACTATTTAATTTATTTGCTAGCTTTATTTCACTTCAAACAGAACATGTGGGTGACGCAACTTCATGAAAGAACGATTTTTACTTTTTTTTCTAGCACACCTCGAAGAACAAAACTTGCCAACACAAAAAAATTACTACCGTGCGCCCTAGAATGTTCTCCTTTTTTATTAACTGACGGAACGTTTTCATTGGCACAGATTTACCTTACTTTAATTTTATTGGTCTAACATCAATGACGTAATACACGTGAACCAATGGAATTTACGGAATTTTTTGGTTTACCGAGTTGCTGTCAGTGAAAACTAGCTCATTACGTAATAATCACAAACATTATAGAAAAAGTGTTTAGTTAAAAATTTTGGTTAAAATTGAATTGCACTGTCATATAAGATATCATTTATTGGCACACAACGTTTTCTAAAATAAATAAAATAATAACCAAAACTATAACGTTGCCAAGCTTGTACCATCTAGTGACGACTAGTAACATTAATTACATTTTGATCAGTCTACTATTGTTAGATGGCGCTATGTGACCGTTCTGAATATTTTTAACTAATTCACACTGAATAAATCCCAAAATCCTCCTATAACTTTGACTATAGAATACCAAGGAAGTATCTTTATATACTTGGTTCTTTCTTTAGATTTTACGATTATTAAACGCGAAGTAATTGGCAAATCCAAATTCCCTTAGGTACCCTAGTTGGGAATTGATTGGTCGACGCTTTGGAGCAAAAAAATTTAACACAACTATGACAATTTATTGATGTAGAATGTATTTATTAGTACATATTTACATAATCTCATCTACTTACCTACATAATAATGAAAGCTTCTCTCTCAAGGGGGAAACTGAGCCCTAAGGACTAGTTTTTGCAAAATGAAAGACCAATTTCATTAGATTTTTTCTAGTTATTAAAAGTTGAATAAAAGTTCAACTTGTTAATAAAGCGAAAAATAAAGGAGTAGTGCACCTACAGTTGTATATCTTTTATTTTTAATACCTATGGTTATAATAATGAGGTAATGACTTATTAGCTATATAATTTAGGTACACTAAAATTAGAATATTGCACATCTATATAGAGATCGTTCTTATTAACTACTTACCTTACTAATAATAATAATTATTCGTAATTTCAATTATTTAAAAAATAAAATCACAAAATGGACGGAATCTTTACGAAATAAGTTACAATTATGTTGTATCTTTTACTTAGGCACTTATTTCACTAGAGCTCGAAATATTTATTTACAAAGCTTTTTTTTATACTTATTGCATTTTATAAGTCACATTTTAACCCACAGCATCCGAAATAATCTGTAAAGATGTTACCGTGGAAAAATTGAGGTGAAGTGAGCTCTCAGTAGATAAAAGAGCGAGATTGTCTTTCGGGACGGTTTCACTTCAAGTTATAGCCTGCGCAGACGACGGATTTTTGTCCGCGGACTTTTTTGTCCGCTAAAATAGATCGCTTACAACTGTATCGAGTAACGTAAACGAGTACCGCGTACAAAAAAAACTTCAATTTCGGAAGTCGGTGGCGAAAAACCTAAGTTCAAAACCAAGTACACCGACTTCCGTAATTAAAATTATTTTTGACTTTGTAGTGTCTTTTTGGAAGTCGGTTGTTCTTTTTTGTAAAAAGTTTTTATTTTGCACTTTTTAGTTGTGGTACCTACCCCCACACAAATTCAAATACCACTACCTGATATATAAATAACAGTGATTGGAAGTTATCATCATAATTATCATCCATATAAACTAAGTGGGAGAAAAATACGTATTATTGAAGCTAACTCAAAAACTATCCAAGTAAAGTTAATAAAATTTATATGGGACCACCTCGGGAGCATACCCTTTCAAACAAAAAAACAATTTTTAAAATCGGTCCACAATTGACGGAGAAATCGCGTAACAAACATACAAAAAAAAAAAAAAAAACATACAGACGAATTGAGAACCTCCTCTTTTTGGAAGTCGGTTAAAAAATACATTTGTAAGCGATCTATTTTAGCGCGGATTTTTGTCTGCGGATAATAATCCGTCGTCTGCGCAGGCTATAATTTTATTTCGGATAATAATTCCCGATTTTTAACCGACTTCCAAAAGGAGGAGGTTCCCAATTCGTCTGTATGTTTTTTTTTTTTGTATGTTTGTATTTATATATCAAGTTTTATTGCGAATATTCAACACTTATTGAATTTAAATTAAATTAGGTAATTAATTACCTAGCTCTAATAAGCTCCTGTTTCTTTAACAAAAAAGCTTCTACCGCTATTATTTCTATTTGATGATAAAATGCGCCGGCACCCCTCAAAAGGCGCCATCAAAATTTTAATTTGCGCTGTAAATAGATTTTCGCATTTGGCTTTTTGGCGCCCCGTCTTGCCATCCGCCCCCCAATTACGTACCTAATGCACGATCAATTTTAAATTTAAACCAATTGAACAAGATTGCCAATCCATTGCTTCATAAGTTCGACAAAAAAAATTGAGCAGATTTTTGTTGTCGAACTTATGAAGCAATGGATTGGCAATCTTTTTCAATTGGTTTCAACTGCATTACGTAATTAGGGTGCTGGCGCCTAGAGCGCCCGCTACACTCGCTCTACTCCAGGGCCGGCCGTCTGATCAAATTCAAATTGTTTATTTTCATCCCTAATATGGTGGATTGACAGCTCATTTCACCTAAGTTATCACGGTCACAATTTTAAGAGAATAGTCCGACATGTATTATAATTTATTAGTCTAGTCAGGAGTGGTAGAAGACGGTGCAGGGGCTGGTGGTTCATCTCTTGCAGCCAGAAGTGAGCGAAGTGCTAGGGCCTCCTGCCGAAGAGCGGCAACATGTGCTCGGAGGGACGCGTTCTCTTGTTCCAGAAGACAGGCACGCCAGGCTATCTGGTGGAGGATAAAATCTTAGTTACAGCATTAAAAACAACGTGAATGAATAAATAAAATATAAAAAAATAAGGGAAAATAAGAAAAATTAATAAATAAACAAAAACATATAAATGAATAAATAAACGTTGTTTGAGATATTAAAGCAGCTCTAAATAATACGGTAAATACGAGTACTGTTAGATTGCCTGTACCATATTTACACAATACACGATCAATCAGAATCTGAATCGCTATGAAACAGCCCCCCAATTACCCAATGCACGATCAATTTTAAATTGAAACCAATTGAAAAAGATTGCCACTCCATTGCTTCATAAGTTCGACAAAAAAAATCTGCTCAATTTTTTTTGTCGAACTTATGAAGCAATGGACTGGCAATCTTTTTCAATTGGTTTCAATTTAAAATTTATCGTTCATTACGTAATTAATTAGGGTGCAGATTGCTAATCCATTGCTTCAAAAGTTCGAAAATAAATTCTGTTCAGCAACGATAACGCAATGAATGTTGTTGAACTGTCAAAATGAAACAGATTAATCGGAATCGTTTACGAAAATGTGTTCCATAGTTAGTTAGCTGGTCTCCTTAAATTGCTTGTCTATAGCGGGTGCAAACGCTACTGCTGAGCTCAGATCCTGCATGGGTTCGATTCCCAGGTCGGGTAGGGTTATTGGGTTTTTCCATCAAGATTTTGTCAGTAGCAGTCCGGAGTCTAGATTTGTGCTTGGTTTATGGCAATAGGGTCGCCCTCTATTACGCGAGACTTTAACCTCTCTGGCGAAATTTGGGTGTATTTTATGTACCTACACCTCTGCCTAACTCTTCAAGGAGAACAGGCATCTTGTTATGTATATCGTAGAATGATTTGATAATTCGATTTTTTTTCGAAAACTCTAGGGATATTGTGAAAACACGGATAGTTAGAGAATGGCGGAAACAATCTTGGGAGCAACTTGGAAGCAGCACTCACCGGCAGCTGCCGCGGCACCGCTCGCTTCGCTCGCTCGGCTCGCACGCGGTTCGCACAGTTCTAACCTATTTCACAGATAATATAATACTACGTACAGATACCCAATCCCATACAAAGAAATGACACCTCCCTAAGTCTGGCTATTGTCTGGCTACAGCGAAAATGTGGTACAATTATGACAAATTGAGTAAAACGCAATCTATTCCAAAGAGCCCTAAACAAAAAGGTTTTATCTTTTTTTGTTGAAAATACGAGATTATGAGTTACAATAGATAAATCAGCATTAAACAAGGAAGTTTTGATTTTTAATCTTACTTCAGTCAAAATCTTCCGTTTATAGCTCAGGTTTATAGCTTTTTAGTGATTGTCAATTTCATAATTGTTACCTATGCTGCCATCTATGATCTTTTTTAAAGACTAATTATAATTTGTTCGAATTGGTACCCCATGCCTATTTCAACCAAGTGGCTCGCAGAAATGTTTTCACTATTTTCTAATTATCCGTGTTTTCGCAATATCCCTAGAGTTTTTGCAAAAAAAAATCGAATTATCAAATCATCCTACGAAAAAATAGTACATGATAATATATGTTTCCGAACTTCTCAAAAAAATTTTTCAAGAACAAACAAATTTACCGTTACCTGATCTTCTCTAATACGTCTCGCGTCTCTGGACTTCTTGGCAGCTTGGTTGTTTCTCCGCCGTCTTTCGAAGTACTTCTCATCTTTTAGTTCTGCAGGGATCGGTCTCTTCTCACCACGGCGTCGGATGTCCAGCTCACTGGTCGGCGATGGAAGCACTGGAGACCAGGAATAGGAATATAAGCCGGTTTAACAATCCCCGGGCAGAGTGCCCGCACTGGACCCGATGCAAATCTCGAGTAAAGCTCCAAACAAGGCCAAAATATTATGTTCAGTAAGTAAAAGGCAGTTTGCAGATTATCCCCCCATACAAATATAAACATACGGAATAAAATTTTTTGAGCTTTAAAATTTCGAGATCGCTTCGCTCGCTCTTATATACTACTTCTCAAACTTTTATGCATACCTGTGCCGCCCCATTTAGGTTTTCCGCCCGGGCCCTCATCAGGTTTAGTCCACCTGCAATGCTTTTTCATCACTTCAACCAAAAGAAGTCTACAACTCGACTTATTAGACCTCAAGCGTCGCCAGATCGACCGGTCCTGCGCTTCTTGCATCTACGGGGAGGAAAGAACTCAAGGGGTAGTAGAAATAGACAATACTTACGCGTAGTGTTTCTCGGTGGTAGATGATGACAATAAGGCGGTATGCAGTGCAACTGTGGCGGCAATGTTGCCAGCAATGGATTCACCACGTTGTGTACATCTGGAATTAATAAAGAATGATAATTTGATAGTTTTCTGGTTCTTAGTTCTTTATATTCACGTGGAACAAGACGTGAAGTATTGTATACTTTGATCCTTAGACACTTTTGATGTGTATGTCTATTCGTGTTAAGAAAATAGTGAGACATCGGCCCAGCCCCGACCCTCAACCAATCGGGTCGCAAAAAATTTGAAAGCTGACCTTTGACGGCAGATCCTCGTACAAAACGCTTGTGTCACATATTACCTTGTGTCTTTTGCGACCCGGTATAAAAAGAAAAAAAAAAATGAGCAGATTTTTTGTCGAACTTATGAAGCAATGGACTGGCAATCTTTTTCAATTGGTTTCAATTTAAAATTGATCGTGCATTGCGTAATTGGGGGGCTGGTTGGTTGAGGGGCTGGGGCTACAAGGATTATAACGCGAATAGTATGTTATTCTGATCAATTGTTTTGTAACGGCGATTGCGTCACACTGACCGTGAGTCCGTGACGCACTGGAATCTGATGACATATTATTTTTAGGTGTGGTGGTTTCTGGGTTGTGGAGATCAGATAGGCAGTCGCTCCAAAAATACTGGTATTCAACTGCATCCGGTTAGACTGGAAGCCGACCCCAACATTATGTAGTTGGGAAAAGGCTAGGCAGATTGATTTTTGAGGTAGTCAGTGGCCTATTTGGAAAGCACTGAATCGATTGCATACCCAAGAAAGTAGTCCGCTGCAAAATTATTCTGGCGAACGACAACAAGGCAGTCTAATAACGTAGGTAGGTAGTTCCGTAAAATATTCACTTAGGCTATAAATATTTGCCGTTCATTTAACCCCTGATCCTCTATCAGTATCGCCCCCTGTACTAAATTATTGACACAATAAATATTATGCATGCATGGCCCCTGGCATCCCTTGTAACATAATGACGTGTTGCATTTGATCGCCGCCACGCGACCCTAAACGGTCACCTTCGCACCGATTATATTGGTCAGATAGTTTGATCAAATATTGGTTTGTTTTATTTGTCAATTATTCTCCTGCCTTAATTTGGAGCCCATTCTATGGCCAAAGAATTAGCATTGCCATTCAACGTGGCAATGCTGCCAGTCTTCTGGGCACGTTTTTGGATGACAGCGATACAGACGAGTACTTCGACGCCGAGTGTTCTTTTGTTTTTGTATTAGATATAGTCATTTAATTTAGTGTTAGATTGGTTAAGCAAAGTTTTCGATATTGGCCCTGCCGTGTAAAAAGATGGTCATGTTTCTCTTTCGTTTTCAAACCTCTGACACACACAGCCGGTTTCCTCACGATGTTTTCCTTCACTGTTTTGAGAGCAGTGGTGATGAAATTATTTACACAAAGTAAAGCGCCTGCTTTGGGTTCGAACCCACGACCCAACTCGTAAGTCGGGGCCGTTACCACTGGACCACCACTGCTCTATCACTATCACTAGTTCACTACCTGTCATCATCATCAGCCTATTAATGTTCCCACTGTTTGGACACAGGCCTCCTCTCGGTGAGAGGTCCTATGTGAAAACGAAACAGAAACATGACCATCTTTTTACACGGCAGGGCCAATATCGATTATATATTATTGTTTATTGTTAATTAAAACCATAATACCAATTAGCCAATTAGGTACAGTACGACACAACTTAGATGTAGCATCGGCAAAATCCGTAAAACCGATCACCATCCGAACTGAGTGCGCCTTCAAAATCACCAATCTTTATTACTGCTTCAGGTGAAAATGATCTTTCGAAAACGCAATAACTTGTAAACTCTTATAGCCGAATACATTCGTGAAATTGAAATGAATGACTATTTTCAAATCTATGCTACATCTAAGTTGTGTCGTACTGTACCTATATTAATTAACATACTTAGAGATTAAAAAGGTAACAAAAACTTTTCTAAATTAACATATAATAGAGGAGCACCTAGCATACTTAGGTACTCTCGCAAAACATGAGACATACACGCACATACCTACGCAGACATAATATTCAGATAATACAATTGAAATCTTTGCTAAGCCGACGGACGGCTCGACTATCCGGGGAAATGGTTGTAGGTAATCATCTACTAGGTACTTCAGAACTTACTGCGTGTCACGGAGGGTTTACTTAGCTTATTTTCTATGCATTTTTAGTCCGGTTCACACATAGACTGAAATCAGCGCTCAAGTTTATAATTTAATTGATGGAGATTTTGTAAGAATCTTACTATTTAATTACGCAACACATTTTCGTAAACAATTACGAGAAATTTGTTTCATTTTGACAGTTCAACAACATTCATTGCGTTATTTACGTTGTTGAACACATTTTTTTTTACAGCTTATGAAGCAGTGGATTAGCAATCTGTTTCAAACCGATTCAGATCATTCAGATTCTGATTACGTAATTAGGGTACTGGAACACAATTTTGGTCCTTCGAGTCTGGAGTTTGGTCTCGACATCTGTTTAAAACATGCAAATGATAGTAGTAATGCAGGCATGAAAATTATAATAATAAGAAGGCAGAGAGAGGGGTTTGACATTACGGTGCCAAAAAAGGGTCTCTAGGAAAACACACCACCTTACTTTCATTAACGTTTCAGTCACGTTTTTCACCAGTAAATTACCGCTCTTTTAAAAACGTAGCTTTAGACTGAAAGTTTTAAACAGATGCGACTCGAAGGACCGAAATCGTATTGCAATTTTCTTACAAAATCTTCATCAATCAAAACCGTAGAGTCAGCAACCAAAATAACCTAACAAATAATGTGCTAACTTCTTTGTTATGCTAAACAATAAAACAAATTAAACACACCTACTTAATAGTCCTGTCGATGCCCCCACAACTAATGACATCACAGGTCATGACGGGGATTAGTTAAACACACACTTGCACCTGCGGCCGTGGGGACCAGCACACCTGTGGGCCCCCTCGGGTCGCTGTCGTAATGATAGGCGCTAATTACTGAAAGGGTTTGTGGCAGACGATTATAAAAATGATGTAAATGACTGTGAAAGGTGAACTTTGTTAAATAAAACCCGAAATTAAGAGGGTGCATCCTAAAAGTTGGCAACGTCGTAAATAGTTGTCAAATAGTTACCTGTTTTGATTAATTTGGAAATCATACTCGTACTGTATGAAAATAAGAAATGTAGCTAACTAACTAACTAGAATATTAATAATGAATTGCAATTATAACATTGAATTTGATGTTGTACCCATTTTAGGTGTAAAAAAGTCATTTGGAAAATTTCCAAACACTTTTTTTATCTCTAAAACGAACTATTCGGTGTAACGATATTAATTGTTGCATTTCATAATCAATATTCTAGTTCGCTAGTTAGCCACATTTTTTATTTCCATACAGAAAAATGATTAAATTAATCAAAACAGCGAAATATTTGACATCTATTTGCGACGTTGCCAACTTCTGAAAAGCTCAAAGCAGATGGCGCTACGGTAGTCGAAAGCCCGAAAGTCAACAAGTCTTACCAAGGGGTATCGTATTACCTAGTACCTAGGTTTTGGAGGTCAGATAGGCAGTCGCTCCATGAAAAATACTGGTATTCAGCTTCTTTCCGTTAAACTGGAAGCCGTTCCCAACATCAAGCGCCTCGCCAGCCGATGGCCCAGGTGGGGGGCAAGTTGATATATGGAGGATGGGAAAAGTACGATTGTTAGGTAGGTACAGTCAAGAGTCAAAAGCACATGAAGCACAGTCAAGAGTCATGAGCACACTATTGTAGTGCGAGTCTTACCTCTACGGCGCACAATGGGGACAAAATCGACGCTGGTGGACATTTCATTATTGACAAATCAGTTTCAACTCGGTAGTCCTCGATAGGAACTGAGAAAATTAATAACTTCCACTTTCAATGTGTGAATCAGATCTTGTAACAGATCTTTCGGGTCATTTTTTCCAAAACTATTCAGAACTGTAGAGCTGAAACCTAATAGGTATTATGACTGGGTCTACCACCAACACATAGATACGCATTACGTCCCCGGAGTCCGGATTAGACCCCGTTTAGGAGATATGGAACTTCAAAAAAACCAAATACTTAAAAGTCGTCCAAATAAACAAAAATTGGCAAGTAGGTAGTTTCTTTACATTAAAATGACTAGTATTTGACAAAAAAATAACAATATGGGGTTGCAGCTGCCCCCTTTCGGGGCCTTTTGGCGACGCCATTGCCCAACATAGTTTGGAAAAGGCTAGGCAAATGATGAGATTTTTTTTGTTTTTTGTTGTTTTTTAATTAAAAAACAAAACAAAATTTAAACAGAAACATTACAAAAACCTCAATAGGTTTGTCCGGATGTTGAAACACTTTTAATAAGCAATCTTAATACCTACTACTTAATACTAGCTAATATCATACTATTGCATAACGAAATATAAGTTAAAACATAGTTTACAAGAACATTGTGAGGTAAATCGCAAAATAACTAAGAAAGTACAAATACGACGACGACGGCGGGCGGGTCAGACAACCCGTCGATGTTATAGATCTACAAATTGATGCATTTTCAAAGATCATCAAATAATTTTTTGTATTTATTTTTGTAATTAATTTTCAAAGATCATCAAAGAATTTTTTGTATTTATTTTTGTAATTATTATTTTTTATTTCCGATTGAATTTTTGTCGGACCATCATTAATTAGAGTGGGTATTAAATAAGCGTTCGTTCGTTTCCCGTAATAGTTCTTAACTCGGTACTACTTACTAGTTTTGATTGGGCTGCCATTCTTATTGCTATGTTATGATGGAATTGATAGAAGGCAGGGTATTACAGTTGTTACTTACCAATTTATAAGAAACATCATTAATACTTACTAGTATTACTATTTAATAACTTGATAATTCAGATTTTCCGTACCTACTGTGCCAATGACAGCTAGGTATCCATTCAGGGGTTTTAGAATGCCTTCTTTATTAAATTTAATTTATTTTAAAATATTTCTTCTCGGAAAGCCGCTTAAAAATTGATTCCCGGGCAAGAATAATTTACTGAAAGTTATAATTATTTAACCGCAATCAGAATTAACCCCAAAATGAGCTTCGGGGGTTAAATTCGTGCAGTTCGCAAGAGGAGGGGTGTGTTCAGCTAATTAAGTGTTATTATTGGTAGTATAGGGTTGACCAACTTTAGGATTTTTAATGGTATTAAATGGCAAACAAGCAGGTACCTATCGCAATTCCCACCTGATGGCAGTGCGTTGTCATCATAGACAGAAATCAGAAATTTTCATCACTTAAGTATAAAGTCGCATCACTTTAATAGTGCCAATAATATCTTCATTTTATGGAACCAAAACATAATACAAGTATATACCTACGTCGATATTGTGTTGATATAATAGCAATCTAAATTGAGTCAGCCCAGAAATTGACTACGAATTTTGCACCTTCAGTAGGATCCATTAGTTTCTGTAACGTGCAGGCTAAACGATGGACACGATATTAAGGTGGAACTAGTCGCGGGCTCGAACTCAATGGTGGGCATGGCCAAAAGCCACGCTGTCTCACGTTGCATCGTATCCGACAGATATACTCGTAGTATCAGTGATGAGCAGTTAGAAGCTGGTCTACATGGACAACGTATAGTTCGCACGCACAGAAACACCGTACCGACCAATTTTAGTAAAACGAGCGCGTCAAAAATTATGAATAGGCCTTTGGAAAAAAGGTTTTTCTGAAAAAACCACTGCGTAAATCAATTACAAATAAAATTTATTGAAATCTTCGATAATTTTTCTGTGTCGGTAGTTCGGTACGGATTTTGTTTTCGAGATTTCACACTTCTTGTACTCGTATTATTTATTTACGCCCAAAGTTGCGTTAAAATTAGCAAGAAAAACGAATCTTTGTTGGCTTATAACTTTTTAATGGCTTTTTATTTTACTATTCTGCTTCCGTACAGACAAAATTAATAATGAGACCTAACGATATCATGTTAAACTTTGAATGTACGATGTCAAACAGTGGAGTAAAACCCCTCCGAAGTTTGTATCGAAAAAATATCAAATTGTTTCGCCCCATTGCTTGTGGAACCGTACAACATTTTACACTCAAGGGCGGAGTCATAAGATGATTTCCACCAAACGTCTCGCATCGCATCGGATCGGAACGGACACGAACGGATGCGGCGACAGCCGGTCGCGTCCGGCAGGATGTCGACGTAGGTATACATACTATCGGCTCCGTGCCGTCGCTTACGAACCTATCCGTTTCTTCTGCGCCTAGTCAAATAGTTTATAATTCCTGCTGTATTGAAAGAAGCGAAAGCTGACGACGACAGGTTTTCTATTTTCTTTTCAAAATTAATTTATGTCAATCGCCACCCCTGTCTACCGGGTTATTTGGTACCATCACACCGGTAATACCTGGCTCATTACGTGATCGTGTGTTGTCGGATGCTAAATGTTTGCCTACCTTATTATTACGGAGTGAACGCGCAATAATTACGCGGTTTTTCAAACGATGTGGCGTGGCTGTCGATAAAATTATGTTTTGTTTGCTTTTGTCACATGTAACTAGGCTAAACTAGAAGCCACACGAGTTAGTTTCGGTGTCTCTTCTCAGAGTAGGTATAGTCCTCCAGACTGTATCATGTTTCGGCCACGGCGGCCAATCTCAACGGAGACTAACCTTTGGCGCGGGAGATATTATAGCGCACAAGTGTGTGCGCAGACACAGGAGCACTCTCTCTTCCCTCACTCTCATAGTCCGATTGGACGGCAATCCGACACGACCGGAGAGAGATCACGCGCAGGACCAACGGCTTTACGTTTCGGAGGCACGGGGGTATCATACCGCCATCTTCCAAACTCCGGGGTGTTACTAAGAAATGCCTAATGGAAAAACCTAATAACAATTTGCCCAACCTGGGAATCAAACCCAGGACCCCACGCTCAGCAGTCACGTTTGCCACCGCGAGACCACGAGACTCTCAGAGTAGTAGGATAGGAAATATCTAGCCTGACTATGGTACCCTACAATCGCCTATTAGCGATCGCTACTCTAAAATCTACGTGTCTAATTCTAAACGCAGTATAGTGATCGTCGGGGATCAATGAATCTTCCTAGCCCAACTATCTTGGGCCTTGGGGTCGGCTTCCAGTCTAACCGGATGCAGCTGAATACCATATTTTACATGGAGCGACTGCCTAGCTGACCTCCACAACCCAGTAACTGGGTAATAATACGATACCTCCTGGGCCCTGTTTAATAAAGCTGACCATCCGACAAGTCCGACATATGTCAAAAAGTGACAATTTGACAATTTTTCTGTTTAATAAAACTTACAGGCGACATAATAAAATTGTCATGGTGGAAAATTAGCAATATTATATTATTAAACGCGTTTTAAATGACTAATATGTCAAGGTATCACCTGTCGATTATTGACATATTTGTCACTTTTATTAAACAGCCTAAGCGCGACAATTCTACAATTTTGTCTGTTTTTGACATATATATCGAATTGTCAGCTTTATTAAACAGGGCCCTGATGAGACTTTCAGGCTTCTGACGGCTCGATTAACGATTGTCAAAGATCCACGAATGACAGCCGGGACTGTGGCCGGGACCGACGGCTTAACGTGCTTTCCGAGGCACGGAGGAGTCTCGGTATGTAAAGATGGTCACCCATCCACTGACCAACCCCGGCAAGTGTAGCTTAACCTGATGGATCGACCCGTGCGGCTGTTATTACTTAGCCACGAGCTATAGAAGGATCGTCGGAATCACTTTGAAAATCACGAACAACACCAACCAATAAGTTTAACCAACACAGAAGTAAATATTGATTTATAAAAGTAATTAGCCTCCGACCTTACGACCCTTAACACCTGCTTGATCACATAACCGACAGATAATCTACCCACATTTGAAATAACACTTTATTTTCAATGTTATAAAGTAGAAATTCACTTGAAATTGGTGCCTTGATGACACCACCAAATTGTAAATGAAAAATTAATTATTTATCAATGACTGTACTGGCACGGTAGACGGTAGAATAACTAAGCCATATCTTAGAAATAAGTGCCTACAGCCGCGCGGTACGTAAACATGCGATAGGGCTGCCCGCCTCCAGTATTTTAATTACATTTGCCTACTTTGTGTTTCCATTTAGTTTTGTGATTGTAAATATACTTTTTTTATCTACACAAATAAATAAAATACTTTGTGAATTGAATAACAAAACAAAACACAAATGCCCGAGGTTTTAAAACAAGCGTACCTACCGTATTAATTCATGAACCTCCTATAACTACCTATTTCACTCGTGTTATCACTTTCCTTTACTCTATTCACTTTATTTATTAATCCAGACGTAGGCACTTACTAACAAATCTAAGCTCCTTACAAAAGTACACATTGAAATAGCACCCAGTACTCTACCGTGGTACTGGGTGCTATTTCAATGTGTACTTTTTTAAGGAGCTTAGATTTGTTAGTAAGTGCCTACAGTCTATCTAGGTATGCAAGTATGAAAGAATCCCTAGTGGGGTGACCGCCAGACTGCCAACTCATACGACTCGAGTTCGAACCCAAGGCACGCACCTCTGACTTTTCGGATTCATGTGCGTATTGTATAATTATCACTTGCTTCAAAAACGGTGAAGGAAAACATCGTGAGGAAACCGGCATGCCTGAGAGATATTTCTCGACGGCATATGAAGCCAAGTCAGAGGTCCATGGGCGGCTTTAAAACTCTGACACCAGGTTAGTCACTAGCTACACGAAAAAGAAGTATGAAAAGTTTTCAGGATTTCAGTTCTGAGGCGTTTCTTGCCCATCTACATACGAAACTACTTTTTGGAAGGGGCGACTAGAATCAATTCTATTTTCTTGTGAATTTTAAACAATATTTAACATGAAGAAAAATTTGTATTTAATCGTTTGCGGCGGATTGCGCTTGAGTGAAACACCGACGGCCTGCGGCGGCGGTGTTCAAATGTTTCTTAATCTACTGATGGATAAAGTCGCAAAATCAAATTGGGATTTTGCGACAGAATACATGTTCAAAATTGTCGACATCGTACGCACAGGAGCACGTACCCCCGCAAACGGTTGAAGTAAAATAAAATCGAATCGTCTGAATGGACTAACCTGAATGCGTCTAGATATCAATAAATTGCATCAATAATGAACGCTGAAGATGTAGGCTACTATTTATCTTCATTGAAAAATAATTAATCCCTAAAACAGCATAGTACAAGACAAGATAATGGAGACACTTTTTACCCGACTGCCCCAGAAGGAGGGTAATGTTTTTCGAGAGTATGTATGTATGTATGTATGTCTATTTCTTTGGCACGCTCTGTAGCCTAAACAGCTTGATGGATTTTAACATATGAAGTGTCGTTAGATTCGTCTTAATCGTAGAAGTGACATGGACTATATAATATTTATGTATTGCATCTGCAAATACAAAAAAAAGGGAGGGGAAGGTTTTTTTTTTAATAAATTACAACAATATTGGTATCAAATAAAAGCTGCTAATGAGTCAATTCCAAATTAAGATATATTTATAAAACTAAAAAACTTGAAATAAAGAAAATTATTCAAGAAACAAAAAACCCGACTGAATCTATAGATTATAATGCTTATTTTTCTCTTTTCAGTATGTGTTTTTGCAGTCGGGTTTTTTGTTCTTTGAATAATTTTCTTTATTATCTATCTGGCCCATGTGCCCTAGCAATAAATCCTGGATTCGCCCTACCAAGCACAATAACTATCTCCTCATGTCATAAGGAACTTTGCTTTTTTTAAACTTCAGGCAGGAGTAGGTAAGAGATGTCAGCACAACTAACGGGGTCCGCTAGGGCCGATGCCTGCCAGGGTTGCGGGAAAGTCCTAAAGGGTTACCGTGGCCCCTGGCAACGTACAGGCAACTGAAGGAACACGGGTGTGTTTTAGTCAGTAAGAGTCTGACACGCCCTTCCGCTCCGCCCAGAGCGGAAGAAGTTATTTGATGATTTCACAGGCAAAAAAAAAATGGGTTGTTACTATCAGGTTAAGCTACGCTTGTCGCGGTTGTGTCGTGAATGGGTGACCATCTTTACATACCAAGACCTCTCCGTGCTTCGGAAAGCCGTCGGTCCCGGCTGTGAGAAGCTATTTCACGATTTCCCAAACACAAATAAATAAAAAAACAAAAAAAAAGGCAGGGGTGGGTAAGTAGGTAAACTACTTATTTAAGTTTTAACCTGAGCACGCTTAAAATATGATGCAATCAACGATAGGATGCGTCGAGCTTTTGTTACCGCCGGCGGCGGCGAACCAGCGGTATTGAGCCAAAAAGAAAGAAAAAGAAAATACGTTTATATGCGGTAAACATGACGCGAAGAAAAAACAAAACACGAAAATAACAATTTGGGGGAAAATATGCGTCACATCCACGCAAAAGGCCATCGCTCAGCACATGCTGAGAACCTATGCGAGACGAACCCCAGCGCTGGTTTCAAACAGCTTGGTACGTGACGATGGGAAGAGAGTATGATGTGCAGCCTATGTTCTATGTTATGGGGTTTGGTTTCCGCACTTAGTCCGTCAAGTGGCCCATTGTGCGTGGATGTGCAGCCTATAATGTTCCCACTTCTGGGACACAGGCCTCCTCTCTTCAAGTGGGAGAGGTCTGTAATCTACCACGCGAGCCTAGTGCGGGTTGGTAGATGTCACATGTCTTCGATTTTTTGGTTCTATATAGGACATGCTGGTTTCCTCACGATGTTTTCCTTCACCGCAGTGTTCATGAACTTATACACAAAGTAAAGCGCTTGCCTACTAGCTATGACTTCCCAAGACCTTGTCATATTGCAGAGATCAATAGATGAGGCGTTAAACTTACCAGGAGCAGGAGCGGGAGCCGTCGGTGCAAGCAAGTGGTTGTAACTCCGGAGCAGACAGGCAACTGACTCCAGAGAATACAGCGGCATTCCTGGTTCCATGGTTACTGGAGGCACTGGTCCTTCTCTTTTTAAACTGCCTCTTTAGAAGAGGTTGGTGGTTTTTGCATTGTTTTCGGACTTTTTGTCCTCACTGTAGATTAGCACTTTTTTACAATAACTCGTTGGTCTTTTGAGGACTTTTTTCGATCTACTTCTTTATGGTTCACATAGTTTAATTAGTGTTTAGAGGCAGCCAAGGGACTTAGGGAGAATAATCGAAGGACAATGCTAGGTTTCCTTCTGTGTAGTTCTTTGTAGGTATTAAATTCTGGATGTTTTTATTTCAGTGGTCCTAGATTTTGGATGGCTTCCGCCTTCGATTGCCAAGTATCTTGATAAATTGACGTTCCACTTTTAAGAAGTTGGGTTACACTGAGTTTTACAGGCTAGCGATGGATTTAACTTTTTATTTTAGCATCTAACTAGTACTTTAATAAAAGTTTTACTCTTAAAAACTTTGATAATTCGAAAACCGACGGCAAGGTGGAAATACCAATATTTAAATATTGCACTTATACCTATTATTTTTTATTTCTTATTTACTTGTTAATACTCCATCTGATTCCTGAAGCACTGTTTTTAAAATTATAAAAAAAAACTTTTTATTTTTCAAGCACTTTTGAACGGCTGTTCCTAAATCAAATAAACCGTTAGACTAACTTAAATAAAACATAACGTTACACCACTATGGAAAATGCTACATCACTTCGATAATTTCGCGCGCTTTCTTCCATTGGGGCCAACGTTAATTGTACAGCAACATCCTTGGCTGCTATTGGTTGAATGAGTAATTATCGGGTGGTTTGCCAGCACCTGATTGGTGGGGTGGGAGGCCACGCCCCCTATTTTCCCGCGGTAACCCGGCTCAGCTTATGACACCGCGTGTAACGTTCTACGATGAATAGTTGATGAAGTGGCATTAAGTTTTCAGGTGGTTGGAAAAGCTCTTTATGAGGTCGCGTTTGTGTATTTGTTTAGGTACTTAATTTATTTGTTGATGATCTTTCCTCTAGCTTTCCTGCAATCAAAGTCTAAATAATGAAATCTGTGGGAGTGATTTTGTAAAAAGCAACGGAAGTGTGTAACAGGAAGCCGGAGAAGCGCGCGGTATTTGATTTGACCAATGAGCGTGCGCGGTGCTAGTGTTGGCTGTTAGATGGTACCAACACTACCACCCATTTTTCGAGAGGTTGGTACTGTGAGCCAAGATATCAGATGTTACACATCATAATGGCTCGCACGTTTTTTTTTACAGAATAGACCCGCATTTACATCTTAGAAGCACTGCATGATAAATACACCAATCGTATCTAAGCGAAGCGAACGAACGAAGGAACGAGGAAGGGTGAAAGCAGGTCAGGACCTGCTTTCATTCTTCAACCCTGCTCGCTACAGGATCAATTTTTCTACATACAGACAGCCTCAGTGGATACAGCAGTAAACCTTAAAATATGTAGATACTCTATTTTTCTAGTCCTTCGTGTCAAAATCAAAATCTTTAACTTGGAACCCTTTTCACACACAATCCTGGATGTAGGCCCTTTCGGCTTCAGAATGACCTGTCCAGATTTGTGTTTTCGTACTCCAACTCAAAGCATACTACGGAACACACCATGTTCAAAATGTCTGCAAGCGATCTATAAAGGACGTTCGGCGAATGACCGAAAGTCCGAAGGGTCCTGTCCTTCTATATGTTGATGGATGTCAGGGCAGTTAAGAGCTCTTGTCTGCCGTTTGAGTAGCAAATTAACTTCATCATCACCTTCCTAGCCTTTTCCTACTATGTTGGTGTCGGCTTCCAGTCTAACCGGGTGCAGCAGAATACCAGTACCTATTTCACATGAAGCGACTGCCTACCTGACCTTTCACAATCCAGTTGCTGGGTTAATACGATATCCTTTCGTAAGGCTGGTTTTCATACTTTCGAGCTTCTGACGACTCGTAACGACTGTTTTAGGATTTACAAATCACAGCCGGGACCAAAGGCGAGGCACGGAGTCGTCTTGATTATTTATAATGAATTGTCACGTGTCGACGGACCAACCCCAGCAAGTGTAGCTTAACTTGATGGATCGACCCGTGCGGCTGTTATTATTTATTTATTGATTTAAACTTCTCGCACACATTGAGGTACAAAGGCGGACTTAATGCCTTAGGCATTCTCTACCAGTCAACCAAGGGTGGTGAAGAGATAAGATGGCAGGTGCTCTGAATAAGAGGAGAAACCGTACAAAAATTATTAAAAAGATATCTAAATGCTTAAAGATTATAAGCTTAAAATACACATACATACATATTAACTATAATATATACCTACATTATAATATATACATATATAGGATACAAGTAAAAAAAAGAGGTAATTGAGATGACTACGCTATTTGTTTTGAAAATAACTGCAATTTCCGCTTAAATGCCTATCGACTGGTGGCCGTTCTGATATCAAGAGGAAGCGCATTCCATAGAAGAATGGACTGAATATGAAAGGAAGAATGAACAAAGTCAGAAGTATGAGAAGGACAAAGTAGAAGAAGATAGAGTTATTACTTAGCCATAAGCTCCTCTTCAAAGTAGCTGTTAGGTAAGTAATAACAGCCACCACAGTCATTCGCTAACTGACTTCAGCAAGACTAGCTAAGCCACCGATCGACCGGTGCGGCTGTTATAACTTAACCACGAGCCTCTTATATTCAAAAGTAGTAAAACTAACAAATACCTCTAGATGCTACTATAAAGAGCCTCCTGAAAGCAACATGGCGTCGCGTGGCGTTATAATTGCCGCTTACGGCGTCGCCACCGTACGCGTTATGAGCGACCGAGTAACTTGGACAGAGGTGGATGTGGAGACGACAACGTTTAAATTTTTTTTAAGTAAAATATTATGAAATGAAATTATTTTATTTTCAGTAAATAGGTTTGTTAACAAACACTTTTTTAGATTTGAACAGGATTTCAAGGTCCGAAGGCGAGAACACCCAATGAAACACACACACACTGTTTCAATTAGGACTTTAATTCACAAGGAATCTCTAGGAATCGTCTCCAAAAAAAATAATCTAAAAAACTATAAGGTTTTCCCGGTAACCAAACCATAGCGCGATCTATTTCGATCCCAACGCCATCTAGGGAAGCGTCAGGTAAACTTTTGCACATATGGAATCTTAGACATACCGCCCACCAAGGACATTATTTCAGAATGTCCTTCTCTTAATCTAAACCGCCCACCATGCAACATGTCTAGTAATATGGGGGGCACAGATACACAATTTTAACATAACAATAACTCCCTAACTTCACTCATGGAAGATAATATAAAAAAAATACAACAAAGAAACAATTTTGTAATTCTTACGAACTAGATACATTTTCAATTATGAAAAATACACATTCTTAAATTATACCTTACTAACACAAAGTTAAATTGCTACAGGAAGGATAGCCAATTTATTAATAGGTCTCTTTATCAGAGAATTTTTAGTTCTAACAGTAACGACTCGAGTGATTCCGTCGGGGCCAGGATGTTTTAGCTCAATCTTTCCCAGCAACCACTTGCCAGGAGGTAAATCATCCTCTTTTATTAGAACTATGCCACCTATGGTTGGTTCTGGGTTTTTGAGAGCCCACTTATGACGTTGTAAAAATTGATTTAAGTAATCTTGTGACCACCGCCGCCAATAGTCCTGTAACATTCTTTGGGTAAGTTGCCACCGTCTGAGACTAGAAATGTTAGCCCTTTCGAAATTCGAATCTGGTACTAGGACGAGTGGTTCCCCAACCAGAAAATGGCCCGGTGTTAATACCGATAACTCATTTTGATCCACACAGGAAAGCGGTCTCGAGTTGAGGCACGCCTCAATTTGTGCCAAAACCGTCGTTAGTTCCTCGAACGTTAATGTGGAGTTCCCTATAACCCTTCTGAGATGGTATTTTGTAGACTTTATTCCTGCCTCCCATAGACCGCCGAAGTTTGGAGCGTGAGGAGGAATAAAGTTCCACTTTGTACCATTATTTGCCAAGCACTCAACCAATTCGGGAATAAATTTTGATTTTTCTTCATTGAATAATTCCTGTAGCTCTCGCGCAGCGCCAACAAAATTTGTGCCGTTGTCACTGTGTAGTTCTGCACAATGTCCACGCCTCGCCACGAATCTCTTAAAAGCGGCCAAGAAACCTTTGGACGTCATGTCACTAACTGCTTCGATATGAATCGCCCGCGTAGACAGACAGATGAAGAGCGCGATGTACCCCTTGTACGATTTATTACCGCGTCCTTTAGACACTCTGACGTTTATCGGGCCAGCGTAATCGACGCCACTGTACAGAAAAGCTTTATTTGGTGTAACACGAGGAGATGGTAGCTGTCCCATTAGTTGGCTTCTAGCTTTATTACTATACCTAATGCAAGTAACGCATTTTCTAAAACAGGACTTTACTAAAGGTTTAATGCCTACAATCCAATATCGCGATCTCAAGTACGCGATCATAGCTTGAGGCCCCCCATGCATCGTTTTTTGATGCGCCTCGCTTATAAGAAGCTTCGTGAGGAAGGAATCTTTAGGTATAAGTATTGGATGTTTACGATCATAACTCAACTGAGACATCTCTAATCTACCTCCCACTCTAATTACTCCCTTTGAGTCCAAAAATAAGTTTAACGATTTGTACTTTCTTCCTTTTTTACCTAAAGATCCCGTCTTCTTAAGTTCTTGTATTTCTTCTCGTAACTCTTCTTCTTGACCTTTTCTAATACATACTTCCATCGCCTCCTCGAGTTCTGTTGTAGACAACTGTTTATTTCTTTCCTTGTTAGCACAATTCCTTCTTAAGTGCAAGAACTTCCTACAGTAGGCCACTACCCTAATCATCCTTGAAAGCGATGAAAATCTGTCCCATAAGGAAATGTCAAGGATACCCGAATGGACCTTCACTTCCTCCAATTTAGTAATCAAGTGTTTAGGTTTTTTATATTCTATCACTGATTGCCTTAAGAACTCTGGTCCATTGAACCAAATCACAGTATTGCCTAATTCCCCTGGAGCCACGCCACGAGAGGCGCAATCCGCTGGATTTTGTTTGGATGGAACATATGACCAATATTGTGTATCCAATGTGTTTAAGATTTCGGCAACGCGATTGCCCACAAACGTTTTCCAACGACTTGGATGACTGTTAAGCCATGCGAGAACAACTTCTGAATCCGTCCAAGCGTGCACATCTAATATATTTACATCCAGAGTTTTAGCAACGTCCACCATCAACTTGGCTAATAGAACGGCTCCACAGAGTTCCAACCTAGGTATTGAAACCTGTTTGATGGGAGACACTTTGGTTTTCGAGGTAACTAACGCAACCTTTATGTTACCCTCGGCATCTATAACTCTGACGTATACCACTGCAGCATAGGCCATTTTTGACGCATCCGAAAAACCGTGTAGCTCCGTCTTTACATTGCTGGATTTTGTATTAAGCCAACGTGGGATTTTAACATTCACTAAAGAAGATAAGTCCTTACGGTAAGTAATCCATTCTTTTAATAAACTACTGGACAATTCTTCGTCCCAACCTATACCAGCTAACCATAGCTTTTGTATCAAAATTTTAGCTAAAATGATACTAGGTGACAACCAACCTAACGGGTCGAAAAGCCTAGAAATATCCGATATAATTTTCCGTTTAGTTACAGATTCCGTGTGGAGAGGCAGTTCTACAGAGTACTGGAAAACATCAGCGTGAGGATCCCAGGTAAGTCCGAGTATTTTTGTAATATTATCTATTTTTATTTTTACTTCCTCAGCCTTATCCCTTTTGCTTTCCCTTATCTTATGTAATAATTCCTCGCTGTTACTTATCCATTTTTGCAATGGAAATCCCCCTTTAGCTAAAATATTGCTTATTTCTGTATGAAGTTTATATCCATCCTCTACAGTTTCTGCCCCTGTCATTAAATCATCCATGTAGAAATCATTAAGAATGATTTTTGCTGCTAATGGATGATCCTTCCCTTCATCATAAGCAACCTGATGTAAAGAACGCACTGCCAGAAATGGCGCCGATGAAGTCCCAAATGTAACCGTCACTAACTCAAATTCTTCAATTTCTTTTTCAGGACTGTCCCTCCAAAGAACCCTCTGATACATCGTATCATCTCTATTGACAAGAACTTGTCTATACATTTTAATTATATCGGCACCTATACAAATTGGATGTGTTCTCCAACGCATAACCGTATGTCGTAATTCTGCTTGAATTGTCGGGCCAACCATCAAGTCATCGTTTAACGATACGCCATTTATTCCTTTGCAGGAAGCGTCAAATACCACGCGCACCTTAGTTGTCTGTTTATCTTCCCGGAGTATTGCGTGATGAGGTAAGTACAACCCCTTATTATTTTCTTCTGGAGATACTTTTACCATATGGTTAAGTTCTATATACTCCTGCATCACCGCAGTGTAATCCGCCTTTAATTTGTGATTCTTTGAAAGTTTAAATTCTAAACTCTTTAACCTTTTTTCTGATATGAACCTAGATTCACCATCCTTACAACTTTGTTGACTATTCCGGAACGGCAACCTTACAATGTAACGTCCGGTTTCGTCTCGCTTAGTGGTATTTGTATAAATATTCTCACATTCCGCTTCCTCTTTACTAAGTATCTTTTCAGGTCCCGATGGCTCCGCTTCTAGCTCCCAGAACTTACGTAAGAAGTCATCCGCCTGAACATTGGAATGCATGACAGTGATACAAGGATATGAATTGATGTCGGACGAGTTTTCTGTACCTACAACACCCGAAAGAATCCATCCGAATTCTGTTTGTTGTGCTACGAGCGATCCACTGGTACTCTTTTTGATTCCATCTTGGATAATTTGGCAGAATATCTCAGCACCTAATAAAACGTCAATTTTATTAGGCGTGTGATACTCAGGGTCTGCCAAATCGTCTTCACTCAAGTTTACCCATTCTACCCTGGTTGCTGTTACAACTGGGAGAAGGGATGTGATGGACTTCAAAACGTATGCATTTACTTGAACGCTGTAATCTGGATTCTTTCGAGAACGTATATCAACAACTACTGCAGAATTAGACATAACTGTTTTATTACCACCTACACCTGTAACACGGTGTTTTGTTAAAGTTTTCTTTAACCCTAAATATTGAGCCATTGACTCAGTAATAAAGGATCCTTGTGACCCTTGATCTACTAATGCGCGAACCACCCGATATGTTCCATCCTTTGACTTGGCTTTTACTAAAGCCGTAGGTATTAAAACCGTTTCCTTACAATCTCCTGTCGAAAGGCATGAAACAATTGGCTTAGTAGATCCCTCCGCTTGTACAGCGGCCTTTAGAGTTTCCTCCATTGAGGAACTATTCCTAGTAGCAGCTGACGCTGCTTCCTTCTGAACAACGCCCGTGTCCTCACCAACAGACCCAGAACCACCGCTAGGGTGGAGTAAAGTATGGTGGCGTCTTTTACATAAATGGCATTTGACGGTGTTTCTACAAAATCTGGCAGAGTGGTTACTACCCAAACAAATAAAACATAGCCCATTTTTCTGTGCGAAATCACGTCGAGTATCGTTATTTTCTTTAGCAAAACCTTTACAAGCAGTTACCTTATGAGCGGCAGAACAAAAAGGGCAAGATAACTCCGTTTTTCCTTTATCTAACACATGGAACGATTGCGAACTCTTTTGAACATTAGGTTTATTTTCAAAATTTTCTAAACCTCGAAAGCGGCCAGTTAAAAAGTCTGTAAATTGGGTAAAAGTAGGCAATTCATCCGTTGCATCCGAAGCTACTTTTAATTCCCAGGCCTTCCTGGTGTCCTTATCCAATTTGGCACTAACAATATGTATTATAAGGATGTCCCAAGAAGTAACATCTATCCCTAAATTTTTGATTGAGCCTAAACAATCAGATGTGGTGCTAAGTAATCTTTTTATTTCAGTGGCTGATTCTACTGTTAAACCCTTTTGATTAAATAAACGTTTTAAAATTCCATTAGCTAAAAATCTTTTATTGTTGTACATTGCCTCTAATTTTGCCCAACTAGCCGCATAGTTATCCGATGTTACATTAATGTTTCTTAATAGGTTCTCTGCATCTCCGGTTAAGTACCCTTTAAGGTAATATAATTTTTGCGCATCGTCTAGAGTTTTATTATTGTGTATTAACCCTCCAAATAAATCCCTAAACGTCTGCCACTCACTATAATTTCCAGAGAACACAGGTATCTTAACCTCAGGTAACTTAAAGTTTCTAAATCCTGTACTACAGCTAGCTCCTGGACTAACATTACACGTTTCACTAGACATTTTCATATTATTTAATATTTCTTTCAGCTCGCTTTTAAACTGTACATAAAACTCTTCGACCTCCTCATATAAGCCATTCTTATGATAATTTGAACTAAATAAATCAGACTTTCTTACCTCACTAATTATTTTTACATGTGTATTGTAGAATAATTGCCATTGCTGTTCTAAGTTTTCAATCCTAGTTTCTATATAACAAACAGTTAGACGCTCCTTAGGGCATTTTTTAAAGTTAGATTTTGACTTGAGCATTTTAGCTTTAATGTCTTCCTGAATGTCGTTAAGCGACTCCATTCTTAATTAAAAAAATACACAAGTTGGTTATGACACAACTATAAAATACACAAATTATTGCAACTAGATACAACACTAAATAAACTTATTGTCCAGTAAACTTATTCAATCACCAAAAAATTTTAAGTTTCTTTGAAGCACGACGATATTTTTCTAAGTCCCAGATAACTTTTTAAAATTTTACAAGTGTTTAAACTTGTATTTCTGAGCAAAATCGGGCATGGATTCCCCGTCTGAACCACTTTTTGCTTAAAATTAATACAAGTCCAATCTAATATTACCAACGACTAAGTTAATTAGCTAGTGAATTTAAGGTTCAAATTTCAATGCACTTTCTTGAATTGTTGAAGTTAAATTCTTCTTATTAATAAGGTCGAAAATGTACTCACGATTTCTCCACTATACACTCACTGACACTGATAATATCGACGTCTCACGCTGCGCCGACTGTGGCGCCCTCTGGTGGCCGCTCCGCGAACTCCTCTGCCTGGCTCCTCTAGGCAGCGTCACTCCTCTGCCTGGCTCCTCCACGCAACGTCACTCCACCGGCACCCAGCCGGATCCTCTGCTTCGATGACGTCACCGCTGACGCCTCGCTGTAGGGATGCTCTGGACAGCAATCCACTGCCCAGTACTGACGTTGCGGGGTGCTAATCACCACCACCACCGATGACTAACAAAAACACCTTCACGCCAATCCGGCTTCCGAAGGACCATGAACAGGATTTCAAGGTCCGAAGGCGAGAACACCCAATGAAACACACACACACTGTTTCAATTAGGACTTTAATTCACAAGGAATCTCTAGGAATCGTCTCTAGGGATGTGAAAAAATAATCGATTATGGAAATAATCGATTAAAAATCGATTTTTTTAAAGTAAAAATCGATTTTAATACGCGATTTTATTTTTATGAATAATCGATTAATAATCGATTTTTTTATAATCAATCATTCAATCAATTATTACCCATAACGTGAACTACCGAAGAATACTATCTCCATAATATTACATTAAAGCCATCTGTGCATCTATGATGGCATTCCTTCTGTGTTATTGAAACAGTTTAGTAGATTTATTAATCAAACATTCACTAGATGGAGTCAACGAACTGTGCTATTTTATCGACATTTGGTTGATGGCTTGTACATAGCTGCGCCTCTAATAGGATTAAAAGAAGACGCTTTAGAATCCTGGAGAAGCTATGAGATAGCTTATCCCCAACTCACACAGTTGGCGTGTAAGCACCTATTGGTACCGGCTTCTTCGGCTCCAGCGGAGAGATTGTTCTCGAAAGCTGATGCCATATTAACAAAGGCCAGGAAAATTTGAATAGGTATATTTTTTATTATTTATTTGAATAATTTAATTTTGTTAATTTATGTGAAAAACATTTTAATTTGAACCTTTTATAATTTGATTGCTAAAACTTTAATTTGTGATGATTATATAAGCTTGCTATTTCTGTTGTTTATTTTTAATTAATAAATCTATTGATTGATATAATATTTATGGCTTTCATTTTGAACTTAATTGACAAATTAGCAAAAAATCGATTAATATAACAAAATCGATTATTTTCTTAAGAAAAATCGATTATTTATTAATCGATTTTTAATGTTACAAAAAAAATCGATTAATGAAAAATCGATTTTTTAGGTACAATGTCACATCCCTAATCGTCTCCAAAAAAAATAATCTAAAAAACTATAAGGTTTTCCCGGTAACCAAACCATAGCGCGATCTATTTCGATCCCAACGCCATCTAGGGAAGCGTCAGGTAAACTTTTGCACATATGGAATCTTAGACAGATTAGATGAGTTCAGTGTTTCCTATCCGACTTCTCTGAGAAGAAAGGTCTAAACAAACTCAGAGGCCACAGTCTCTTTTAAGGTCCAGATATAATGTTGGTGAGATCATGTGAAGACCAGTAGATTGGCGTCTGAAATGGTCTTTTGAGGAAAGAACCACACAGATTGAGTGGACCTGCTATCTAATTACGCAACACATTTTCGTAAACGATTCCGATAATTTGTTTCATTTTGACAGTTCAACCACATTGATTGCGTTATTTACGTTGCTGACCATAATTTATTTTAGAACTTTTGAAACAATGGATTAGAAATCTGTTTCAAAGCGATTCAGATTCCGATTGATCGTGTATTACGTAATTAGGGTAGATACTTTCAGTCAGTGCACGCATTTGTCAAATCGTGGAGCTCAACTTCTGAACTTAAGGCGCTCATTGCTTTTTTAGTTCCGAAAGGACTATGGTTATCCATGGATTCTGAAAACTTGAGCCATCTCAAATCACATGATAGGTATTTGCGATTTATTCATCATCAGCCTACTGCAGTCTAGTCCATTGCTAGAGCAAGACCTCTTCAAAGCAGTCATTCACTACCACTCAGCTACCATTAGTTCTTATTTCTCTGCTTCCAGCCCTACTGAGAAAATCCTCGCTTCTACCATACCGTACACTATTTTAGGCTACTTACACTACCTTCGTCGTATTAGGTATACTTCAAACATACGTCTACGAACACAAACGGCAAACGACCCAAGAGCTAGATTGACTGATACTATACCGAAGACATCCCGGATGTCAGCTTGTATGTACGAGATTAGGATGGCTCTGAAGCAGCTCAAAAACAACAATCGTGATGGTTATGACGGAATTACGACCGAACACCAAAAGGCCGGCAGAAAACCCGTTCTTAAGGCTCTCCAGAAGCTGTTAGATTCCGTCATAGAAACGTTAATTCTTAGTTTCTATGAATACTAACCTTGTAGTAGCGGTCAAAAGGTTAAACAGTGGCCCTCTCCGTAGTTTTCCCTGTCCGACGAAGGTCTAACATCAAATAACCGACTAATAACTATTGGAACGAAGGTGAATGTTACTGTATCGCTACGAGTCGAGCACTACGGCACTTCATTATTTTTCAAACAACATTTCGCTTTTATTTCCCCAAAGAATCTATAGACAAAGGTGTACAATCAATCTATCAATCTGCCTAGCCTTTTCCCAACTATGTTGGGGTCGGTTTCCAGTCAAAACGGATGCAGCTGAATACAGAACTCCAGTATTTTACATGGAGCATGGAGCGACTGTCTATCTGACCTCCACAACCCAGTTACTGGGTAACGATACCCCTTGACAAGACTGGTTGTCAGACTTTTGGGCTTCTGATGACCCGTAACGACTGTCAAAGATCTACGAATGATGGCGGCAAAGGCAGTAGCTATTTAAATAGTTAAAAAACAAATCTATATTGTGCCTACAAGAGGGTGTGGTGTGAGCCTACTGCCTCTACACTATGGGCTAAGGAATTAAGAAAGAATTGGAGAAAAAAGCCTACAAACAGAGATGGGATTGAGCGCGCCATGTTATGCAGATGATGTATGACAATAAGAGTTAACATCAAAAGTAGAAGAAACAAAGTTTTGGAAGTCAACAAAAACGAATTATTTATAGTTCATTTAATATGTAATTTTGACGTTCGAAAAATGCTGATTCTGAGCGTAGTTTGAATATGACTTTTGATTTTTATTTTTATTGGTTTACGAAAAATCACGGACCACCACACCAAACGAAAGAGCTGCAGAGTCAGAGCAGAGCAGAGAGAAGCCCGAAAGTCTGACAACCAGTTTTACTAAGGGTATCGTAATTCGTATTACCCAGTTACTGTGCTGTGGAGGTCAGATAGGCAGTCGTTCCATATAAAATGCTGGTATTCAGCTGCATCCGGTGAGACTGGAAACGACCCCAATATAGCTGGGAAAAGGCTAGGTAGATGATGAAGAGACTGTTAAAAGTAAAACTCTAAAAACTCAAATAAAAACTCGCCTCACATTGCACAAGTAAAGTTATACCAGCACGTTAATGATCACTGTGGGAACGCGCGGGCTGCGCCGACAATTAACCCTTTTACCCTACGTTTTACATAAACGCGCTGTCAGCGGGCATAGACGCATAGGTAATGTATTATCAAACTACGAGGCCATGAGGGTAGGCAGACATTCCAGGTTTTGTTGCTAGAGAAGGCCTACAGTGTGTGGAGGGAAGAGCTGTGGTCGACATTATCCATGTAGGTACGGTGTGGACTGGCACTTGGTACGGGCACTGAAATCTTTATACAAGGATTCCAGTGCTTGTGTTAGGATAAATGGGGCATACATGAACTGGTTCTGCATCTCGAGGGTTGTGTAGCGTCACCATAGCTCTTCAACTTGTACATGGATACTTGTCTGAAAGATTTGAAAGAGGGTGAGTGCGGATTGAGGATGAATGAGTTGCCTGTCAAATGCCTTCTCTACGCAGATAATCAAGTTCTATTTGCATCGTCAGCAGAACAGTTGCAAGACATGGTGACTGTGGTGGATGAAGCATATAAGATGAAAGGGATGAATATTTAAATGTGAATAAGACGAAGGTCATGGTGTTTGAAAGAGGAGAGGATATATCGGTGTGTGATGTGAAAATAAATGATGAGTGTGGAGCAAGTAAGTGAGTTTGTATACTTGGGGAGTCTGTTTACAAGGGACGGGAAGATTGATGAAGATGTGGAAAGGGAAGTAAATGCGGGAAATAAAGTGAATGGTGCTATACATGCGATAGTGACAAACCAATTGATGTCCAAAAAGACCCGACTGGTTGTTCACAATGGTCTGCTCGTGCCCACGCTTATGTATGGAAGTGAATGGGTGTGGCAAAAGAAGCATGAAAATAGAATAAATGCTGTGGAAATGCGTTCCTTGCGAAGCATGACGATGAATGACGTGACAAGACAATGGTGCTGTGTGTTAAAAGATGTACCTAGTGACAAAAATTGAAAAGAGTATGCTGAGATGGTTTGGTCATGTTGAGAGGATGAATGAAAGGCGACTAATAAAACGTATTTTATGGCAGATGTGACTGGAAACGCCAGGAGCACTAGGAGCGCACTAGGAGCGTATAATGACCTTATTGGTGATGCTCTTCAGAAAGCTCTTCAGCACGATTAGTTAAATTATTGCAGCACACATCGCCAGATGAATACCTACACTACACTCACACTCAGATGCCTAGATGGTTCAAATACGCGGCGGGCTCGTCTTGTCGGGCCAATTCAGTGAGTGTAACGTAGTCAGAAGATATAAGAGTTACGCGATAGAAAGAGAGGCAACTTCTAGGTGAATATAACTGTAGGTAATTAGCGCTGTGTGACCTGAATTGCCCTTTATTTTGTCGTAGCAAGAGTCGCTTTTAATGTATATAATTTTGCACAGTGAACCATCTGTATTCATCTATGAGACAACCTCCTTTTATTACGTATCCATACTTTTTTCGAAAAAATTAATAAAATAAATAAATAAATCATTTGAAGTATTCAATTATATATTTGAATTTTGTGACGTCCAGCTGACATTTCAAAGTGACCAAAAACATTTATTATTTTAACCATGGATAAAAAAATTGTGTTGAAAATTAAAGTATTTACTAAAGTGCCTTCCGACTTCAGCCGGGTTTGTTGCAATACCTGTAAGTACCCATCTTCTGTGTACATGTCTTACGAAGGGGTATCGTGTTACTCAGTAACTGGGTTGTGGAGGTCAGATATAATACTGGTATCTAGTAAAATACTGGTATTCAACTGCATCCGGTTAGACTGGAAGCCGGCCCCAACATATAACCTAGGACTTAGGCAGATGAATTGAATACAATGGATTTTTTTATTCTTTGGGCCGGCCCCTTACTTCTTTTTTTATTGCTGAATGGGCCATGCTCTGGGGCTCGATCTCGCCTGATGGAAAACGATGCATGAAGTCTATGATGGATCGAGCGTGCCCAGAAGATGCCTGTTCACTGTTATTTTGAACGCAGACGGGTTATATGTGGAAGGGAACACAGACGATGGCAGAGAGTTCCACTTCTTCGAGGAACAAGCATGATATTAGTCACGCCTGTTCCTTGAGGGAGTAAGCAGAGGTTTACCTAGATTACTTCATACCAGTTAAGATATTCATGAGATGGGAAGCCCGCGAAATTAATATTTTCTTACGTTTTTAAAATTGCAATCAGGTCAGTGTCAAGGTTGTAAATATGATTCGCAACCGTAACAAATACGTCCATCCATCGTTTCTTTGGTCTTCCCCTACTCCTAAAGTCATCGACATTCATGTTCAAAACTTTCCTCACGCCATTAAAATTTGTTGTCTAATAAAAATTGCAGTAAACTCCAAGCTATCAGCATCTAGTCTCCCAGCGATGAAGTTCCTCAAGAATTCAACATCAAGGGCGAAGGAAGAGGAATCTTTACCGAGGGTTGAAACCCTGTCAGTTCTGAGGCATCTCTCTCCTGGTCTTCGAGGCAAAGAACAGGAAATATATGTGAACAAATCTGGGCTGTTATCTCAGCCGATGTTTAAATACGGTGCTAGCCTTACTCAACAAGGTGGTGGTAGAAATGTATGTTTTTAAAATGATAATATCTGAATGATATTTAAGATAACATCACGCCTTGTTTCCTCAAAGGGTTGGGCAGAGGTGTACCTTCATAATACACCCACATTTCGCCAGTTATGTTTAAGTCCCATGTAACAGGGGCGAGCCTATTGCCATCAATCGGATCCAGACTTCGGGCTGCTACCGAGAAATAGAAATAGAAAAAACCCAATAACACTGTGCCCAATCTGGGAATTGAACTCAGGATCTCATGTTCAGCAGCCGCGCTTGTGACCACTAGACAAACGAGGCAGAATACTGTAATTATTTTTGTCACGTCCAAAATAAATTATTTATATTTTGTTAAAGCCATACATAAAAGCCATTATGCCCCACGCGGGCCCAGTGCGGGTTGGTAGATGTCACATTATACAGTTCGCGTCAAATAACTTTGCCGCTCTGAAGTTAGGTTGCGCATGCGTACTGGTATGCGCGCTACTGCTTTATAAGGCAGATTGACTACTGCGCACTCATTTGTAGGCTACTTCAGAGCGGCAAAGTTATTTGACGCGAACTGTATCTTGCTTCCTCACGATGTTTTCCTTCACCGTTTTGAGAGCAGTGGTGATGAAATAATTTACACAAAGCGCCTGTCAGGCTTCTAACCTATGACCTACAACATGTAATTCGCAGCCGTTACCACTGAGCCAATTTCCTATTGAATAAAACCTAATTAAACATAGAAAAGAAATTTCGTTTAAAAAAGCGAAGTTCCAGGCCTGAATGCGTTTAAAATGGCGATAACCATAAAGTTTCGGGGCGAACCACCAGTTACGATTTTGAGCGTTATGTAGTTTTACAATGGAGCGAGATTTTGTTTAGATACTAGTTAGTTAAGGCAAAGCTTAGTAGGTATGCGTGGGTGGCTCCCACAAGGTGGACCGATGATCTCGTGAAGGTCGCAGGAATCCGCTGGATGCGGGAAGCACAGGATCGGTTGATGTGGCGACGGTTCGAGGAGACCTATGTCCAGCACTGAGCGTCTTTCTCCTGAAACGCTGATGACGATGACAAAGTTCCACAAGAAAGCTAACTTTTAATCTTACTCCCTCAGTTTTCTACTACAGCAATCAGCTATGATGCACAAAAAAAGGAGCCGCCGAAATCTGCGCCAGAAAAAGCTGCCCCAGCAAAAGCTGTGCCAGCAAAAGCTGCAGCGAGAAAAGCAAAGCCTGAGAGGAAGAAGTCAGGGCCACCTCCGCCGACAGGTGGCGGTGCTAAGGGTCGGATTATTGCTGGTCAGTCTTGCCCACCTGGCTGCCCATGATTCTTCTTTTTAGTTGCCTCTCCAATTACAGAAGGTTGGCCATTTGGAGGTGATCAGCTTAGCAACACTCGTGACTTCGGTCCATTCACTGGTTCTCAGACAAGTCTGGTTGTCATTCGTTGCGGGTAGTCCAAACAAAAAGCCTCAAAGTTTGACAGGCAGACTTCGGTCAACTTCGACGAGTAAGTATCTACTTCGTCGAAGCAACTTCGCGAGTAGTGTAGTGGGGGTTTTCAAAGACTACTTACCGCTCTCTTAATAAGGTAAGTATACAAGTTGGCAAGGACATCGACGCGAAGCCGGTTACCATGGATTCAGTACATGATTCTGTCAAATTTTTCGTCGGTTATTTTAAACAAAATCAGCTGTTCCATACATTTTGACCGCGTAGGTATTGTACTTTTCTATGAAACAGCAGATTTTTTTTAAATAACCGACGAAAAATTTCAACGCCCGTGCGTTGAAATCTCAGTGGTTATTTAAAAAAATATTCAACGCAGGGGGGTTCAGAATCATGTACTGAATCCGTGGTAACCGGCTTCGCGTCGATGTCCCTGCCACCCTGTACGTAGTACGCTAACAGCAAATCTATGCAATACTCTGTCTACGATGTACCTTAACAACAGCCGCGTAAATCAACTCAGAAGCTGTTTGTTCTGTTCTCATAGTGATTGGTGCCGTGGTGGATGTGCAGTTCGACAAAGAACTGCCTCTGATCTTGAACGCTCTGGAGGTACCTGGCAGAAGTAAGTATGTCATTAAGTAAGAACAGGCGCGGATATATAGGTGGGGCAGCGGGTGCAGTTGCCTCCCCTTTGTATACGGTATATTACTGAGATTTAGATATGTCATTGTCATCCTTGAAAAGGGGGCACATTGTTGCCGGCTTTCACAGCTTGAGAACTTCCTCCCCCTCCCCAGAGAGAAACACTTGCCAACCCCACAGGCACACAAGTTACTGTGGCTGATATTTTAGCGCGACATTTAATTTCCCATGTCGCAGTTACAATTTAGATAGTATATTGTAGCTACTGTGAAAAGGAAATCCTTGGAAAAAGGTAATGTGAAATATAATTGACCCTCTAAAAACTTATTGACCTTCTAATGGTGTACGCTTTTTTAAATAAACGAGCCTCTTTTTTATTTTCTGAAGTTTTCTCAAAGTTGTTTGCAGTAACTAAACTAGGGCACGCCGACCAGATGGGTTCGGTTAAGTTACACTGCATTGTAACCAACCGCAACATACAAGTTGGTCGCAGTTACTTCATCATCTCCTGCCGCTGACGAAACGAAACGAAACGTGTTGCGCCGACCCCACGTAACATGGGACAAGCTCATGAGACGTGGGGTCGGCGCACCCCGTTTTCTTATTCCACACTCTCTTGTCAACTGTCGCGCTATCATTCACTCTCTTCTCTTTCATACCACTCTTCACACAACCCATCCATCTTTTCTTTAGCCTTCCTCTCCCTCTCCATCCATTAACGTTTATATTCATCATCGCATTACTTGGCTATTTAGTATTTTTAGGACACCCAAATGAAAATTGCTTGAGGCTCATTTACTTTTAAAGTGTCCTTTTTAATGTATTTTAAGGAAAAACAAAACGGGAATTATTTGGAATTCGATAAAATACCATGCCATTTAATTGGTTATGAGGATGTGGAAGATTCGCGTGCCCTAATCAAATTGCACCAAATCTTGCAGAACCACGACTGATCTTGGAGGTAGCCCAGCATCTAGGCGAGAGCGCTTGCCGCACCATAGCTATGGATGGTACTGAAGGCCTGGTGCGAGGCCAGATCATTGTGGACACAGGAGCTCCCATCACAATTCCTGTGGGCGAACCGACCCTGGGAAGGATTATGAATGTCATTGGGGAGCCCATTGGTAAGGCATTTGTTTTATCATCATGATCCATAGCCCGACTTCACCGACCCCGTCAGTTGTGTTGACATCTCTTTCAGGCGCGCGTGGAACACAACGCACCATCCACCCGGGCCTGGTCCGTATCGGACGGCGAGCTACCCATTGCTCACCGTCCGCAAGCCCGCGCCTACGGTGGCCGGGAATCGGACTGGGATTCCCGACGCAAACTATTAGCCTTGATTTCTTCATCATAACAAACAAATTAAAACACACAATAATACCCTTATTCTTTCTTGCGTAACAGATGAACGTGGTCCCATCAATACGGATGAGTATGCCCCGATCCACGCGGACGCACCTCCCTTCGTTGAGATGTCGGTAGAGCAGGAGATTCTGGCGACTGGAATTAAGGTGGTCGATCTTCTTGCGCCGTATGTGAAAGGTATGATAAGGTTAAAAAGGAGGTTTTTAAAAGAGGAGTAATTTTAAAATAACTGAAAGATTGACAAGAGGCAATGGCAATGAGATTACTGCAGGGGATCATTGTAGTATTACTCATCATTATTTACAACTTTTGCTTTAGACTGACCCAAGAAATCGCGATAAATAAACAGAATGTTAGTCACAGTCACAGCTGATTTTTCGCGATTTGATCGTATTATTTCGAAACACTTTCTTAGTTTCAAATAGCAATTATCCGATATTTCCAATTAATATCCTGTGACTGTGAGATATTTAAGTCATATAGGTAATAATATATATCATACATCTTGTTATTCAGGCGGTAAGATTGGCCTGTTTGGCGGCGCAGGAGTTGGCAAGACTGTATTGATTATGGAACTCATTAACAACGTTGCCAAGGCGCACGGAGGATTCTCCGTAAGTACCTACCCTTTTGTACGCTATAGTCACATATACGTGACAAGCAAGCGCGTGCCCTGTACGTCAGTAACACAAATATGTGAGCATTTTTATCACATATTTGTGTCGTTGGCGTAGGCAAGCGCTTGTGTTTATGCTTCGAGACCAATGAGACGGTCACTGCGTCATTATGTGTGTCAAAACGAAATAGAAACGTGACCATCTTTTGAAGCGGTTGGGCGAATCTAACGATTTAGATCTTCGTTCGTGCCGATATGAGAGAAGATTCGAAGAAGAGGCCTTCTCTCTAAGACTATCAATGAAGATACGGCCCTGTTCGAAAATTTCGGAGTAAAACTTTTTCGGACGGGCTAAAACACATCGGGACCCTACTCCCGATGTGTTTTAGCCCGTCCGAAAAAGTTTTCAACTACAACTGTCATGCATTCTTAGGTCAGGCCTCAAGCTAATCTTAGGTGATACGGTGTAGGAATCGCCTGTAACTTCGATCGGAACTACGGATTTCGTGCTATAAGGGAGTAGACGTCCAGCTTTTGTTTTGTGTATTTTGATCCGTGTCATCCGTGTGTTATGTAGTACGCCGCCGCCTAAACCTATGCCTGAATATTGAATGTGTAATTAGAATCGGCCGTAACCGCGGCCGGAACTACGGATTTCGTGGTAAGGGAGTAGACGTCCAGCTTTTTCTTTGTGTTTTGATCCGTGTGTTATGTGTCTATGCCTGTATATTTTGATTGTGTAATTTGATCAGGTCTTCGCCGGCGTCGGAGAAAGAACGCGCGAAGGAAACGATTTGTATAACGAGATGAAAGTAGGCGGAGTTATTACGGATGATTACAAGACTTCTAAAGTAAGTACCCACAATATCGTGTCATGAAATTCTTGCCATACTTAAATATTGCCGACTAATCGATGAAAACATTCGACTTTGGTGGATTCATCGAAAGAATCACCACCTAGTGCAAGGTAGACAGACTGTCTTGACGTGTTTTAATTTAAATAGTATACCTACAGACCGTTCAATAATACACCGTAAAATTTGAATCACAGTTTTGCTAGAACAAACGTTGTTCAGACCATGGTCTACTACCATTCTATACCGTCCAAAATGTTATTAAAACAAACTAAACTAGGCGTCCTCAAATAAGTCTTATGTTGCTCAAACGAGTTCAAACATTAACCGTAACATCAAAGGACTCATCGCGGTAGCAATATGGCATTCAAAAGAGTTATGAGGAGTCCACGTGGACTACAAAGATGTCCGGCCAATGCGGGCCGAAATGCAAATAAATAAATCAGTCTTTTTTTGTGTTTTTTCAGATACCATTGACGTTTTTTTTAAATTAAATGTTACAGAATGGTAGTTTACCATGGTCTGAACAACGTTTGTTCTAGCAAAACTGTGATTCAAATTTTACGGTGTATAACTTGTCCTCTCTGGTCAGGTGGCTCTCGTATACGGCCAAATGAACGAGCCGCCCGGCGCGCGAGCCCGCGTGGCTCTGACCGGGCTGACAGTGGCTGAGCACTTCCGAGATAAGGAGGGCCAGGATGTGCTGCTGTTCATTGATAACATCTTCAGATTCACGCAGGCTGGCTCTGAGGTAAGTGCGAGTGACAACTGTTATAAGGACTAAATTCGCAAAACACATATTCTTTAGTATGAAACTGACAGATTCTCTGTACTGTAAGACACATGTCCTGCTGTTGTACTTATCGTAAAAAATGGCTGTGCCAATACAAATCGATATGATTTGGGATTAGGTATACGGGGTGTCAGGGACATCGACGCGAAGCCTGATTCAGTACATAATTCTGAAACCCCAGTGCGTTGAAAGTTTTAGTAGGTTATAAAAAAAAAAATCTGCTGTTTCATAGAAAAGTGCAATACCTACGCGGTCAAAATGTATGGAACTCCAGATTTTTTTTTTAATAACCGACGAAAAATTTCAACGCAGGGGGGTTTAGAATCATGTACTGAATCCATGGTAACAGGCTTCGCGCCGATGTCCCTGACACCCTGTATATACTAAGCGCAGGTTTAATAATTGCCGTAGCGTTTGAAGGCCTCCCACAAGATGGACCTTGTGAGGCCGCAGGAATCCGCTGGATGCGGGAGAAGCACAGAACCGGTCGAAGTGCCGGCGCTTGAGGCTTATGTCCAGCAGTGGACGTCTTTTTGCTGAAATGGCGTGACTGTTGAGCGTGTGGTCTTCAGTTGGATTCCCGGAAAAGGTAATGTAGAGGCTTTTCATAAGGAAATTAGATTTTCTATATGGAAATATTTACATAGCTGGCAAAATGTGGGCGTGCTTATCACATACAGATCTGTTTACACTCGTGCAGTATACAGGTGTGAGGTTTTGATATTTTTGACATTATTCGTCAGGTATCGGCGTTGTTAGGCCGTATCCCATCCGCTGTGGGTTACCAGCCCACCTTGGCGACTGACATGGGAACCATGCAGGAACGGATCACCACTACGAAGACTGGTTCCATCACCAGCGTGCAGGTAAGATGATAATAGCCATGTTACTAGTCTCCCGCCTAGTCAAAGTCAAAGTCAAAGTCAAATCATTTATTTCAAATAGGCCCTTGAAGGCACTTTTGAACCTCAACATTTACAAAATGTAGTATTGATTCTTTCTTCTTTGAATGGGCAAGAATGGAAACTCCACCGTTACTCTTTTAAAATGGTTTACAATATTTTGTATAGGTACATTATTGCACGACTCGTAATGCGAAGCATTAGAGTGTGCTCTACGATCGAAAAATAAAAATAGTTGAAAAAAAATTCCTGTCCGTCAATTTATGAACCCTGAAAACATTGTAGCTTGCGATAAAATCAATTAATTGAGTCAATTTTTTTTTATACATTCGTTTCAGCCGTAGAAGGAACCCTATTGAAAATGGCTTTTTTATTCAAAGTAGTTTAATTATAATTAATAAAATACTAACTAAAATATAATATCTTTAACTAAATATTTCCAACCTTTGAGTAAGTTGCCTAGCAACCGCCAAGTCAGTCGTTGACATTACGACTTCATGAAAAGTGATAAATTGTTCATTTTTAAACTATGTTTTGAATTTCTTTTTCGTTTATGAATGAGTGATAAGTATGAGGCGTGCACTTTTGGATTTTCCAAACTATTTATATAATTATATTTGAAGACGATAGTGCGATAGTGGTGTGAACGTCGGACTGCCAAGTCCAAGGTCTCGAGTTCGAACGCGTTCGAACCCACGGCACGCACTTATGACTTTTCGGATTCGTGTGCGTATTGTATGATTATCACTAGCTACAAAAACGGTGAAGGAAAACATCGTGAGGAAACCGGCATGCCTGAGAGATATTTCTCGACGGCATGTGCCAGAGGCCCATGGGCGGATTTAAAACTCTGACACCAGGTTAGTCACTAACCACAAGGAAAAGGAAGACTAGTTCCACTCTGGAAATCGTATCCTGAGCCCCAAAATACAGACTAAGCCGACGTTCACACGGACATGTTTTTATATTTTTTTTTCATAAGTACACTGGATTTTCAACTCTCGGTATTGAGCCGAGCATTCAGAATCCAACAGAGCCCTCCAGCGCGTCAAGAAAACACACTGTTGGATATTCAACTCTCGGCGCTAAGCAGAGCGTCCAAAATCCAATACGCGAAAAAAAATCGCGCGATAAAAGCACGTCCGTGCAAACGTCGGCTTACTGTCTAGTTTGGGACTCAAGGGCAACGATCATTTTACAAACGTCACAATGGTCTCTCGATGGTGAGTTTTTGACAGATTTTGTCTCCGCCCCCCCCCCCCCCCCCGTTCCGCCCAGAGCGGGAGAAGTTATTTGAAGTTATTTGATTTGATGATGAGAGGCACGTGCACGTGTTGGATCTAGAGCAGCTGTAATATTTTAACACCTTCAGCGCCAGACCTTAAACCGGTCATTTCAAGACATTTTTATTTGTGTATAAATAACCATTCACAGGTTAAACACAAAAAAAAATGTCTTATAGCCTGTTTATGTATTTCCTGGTTAATTTTTTTTTTATTTTTTCTATTTCTTCCCAAACCCAGGCAGTATACGTCCCCGCAGACGATCTTACCGACCCTGCTCCTGCGACGACCTTCGCCCACTTAGACGCAACGACGGTACTGTCCCGGGCGATTGCAGAGCTCGGCGTGTATCCTGCGGTAGACCCTCTGGATTCTACCTCTAGGGTCATGGACCCTAATATCATTGGAGTTGAGCATTACGGAGTTGCTAGAGGCGTGCAGAAGATTTTGCAGGTGGGTTTTTGGATTTCCGGGAAGGTTTATTTGAATGCAGGATATAAGTACAGAGTGGATTTTTGAGATGGCGCAGCAAGGACAGCTACCTTAACCGTTGTAGCTACAGGAAAACGATCTTAGGGGACTATCCTGATCTGCAATCACAGATTTTGAAAAAAAATTACAGTCGGCAAGAAAATGGGCAGTTTTCACAAAGTTGTTCTTTGATCCACCCTAAAAATATTTTTTGTGTGGTAAGCGGAGTTTGGGCTTCTATGCATTTATTTGAATGGCATTGCTATTGTCAGTGAATGTGGTTAAAATGTATGTATATGTAACAACTGTTTCGATAGGTCTTAACATATCCTCTTGAACTATCTGACCCTAGAAGGGGGATGGCCATAAACATTATTGAAGACTCCGAATTTTCACACGCATAAGTCTTGATCCCGTGGGAATATCAGGATAAAACGTAACCTATGTCCTAACCCAGGTCATGGGCTACCCACGTAGACAGAGAATTCTATAGACTGCTGGATATCTTCCTTTGCATTCGCACAAGAAAAAGAAGAATATATTAACGTCACTAGCAAAAAAAAGAGACAGAGTAAAAATATTTCTGTCCTCGTTCGCGTCATCGCGTGTCGGCTGAGCACATCATTGTGCACAACAAGTTTGACGTTTGTGGCGGTGGCAGATTGGATTATTATCAATTACACCAGAATAAATACAAAATACGATATTTCAGTGCTCAATTCGATTATAAATAACATTTGTGCAACTGTGCAAAATGGTGAGGTGCAGTGTAATACACTGTAAAAGTGATAGTTTGATGAAGATTGCCGGATTGTCGTTTCACTCGTAAGTATTCGATTTTTTAAGTATTAGATCGCTTTGTGTTCTACTATTTATAATCAAATAGTCGCAGTAATGTACCAACTAATTTGTATAATGTGTTACATCTCATACAATCGTGATTTGAGCAATATTTTTATTTTCATTCTTCAACATTCAGTGTTGCCACTTTTTGACGGGGAATTTACCTTTTAATTTGGGTAATACCATTGATATATTAAAAGGAGGAAGATATGTTACGCGCTAACATCGCAATCAGTAAACCTGGGCTTTGCGCACCACTACATGCAGCAAAACTCACACATCTGTGATCAGTGTGATCACAGTCGCAAACCTACCAGCACGCTTAGCATGACCACCGTAGACACGGGTTTTGTCTACGGAAGAATAGACAAAATGACAGATTGTGATTGTTTAATGGCTATAAAATTTTAACGTTAAATTCCATTAGGTTACAGAATCAGTAAATCGCGGAAACACTATGATGATTAAGAACAGCGAAGCCACATCCATTGAAACATTAGCAGGGAGCTCAAAAACAGTTAAATCTGTAACTTCTGTAAGTATATAGGATTAAAAAATTTACAGCTGCATAACAAGCAGAAAGTTATATGTACATAATTTTGTTTCAATAATAAATGCCTAATTTAATAACATTTTCCTTATTTATTTTAGTATTCGTCACCTGAGTTTTCGCCCAGAACATTGAAACGAAAATGGCAAAAAGACCTCAACCTTTCGGAAACGCAAATGGCAGAAAGACCTCAACCTTTCGGGGTGTAATGTAAACTATTTGCATACTATTGTATAGAATCAAGTTTTCTAACTGAACAGATAACTGTGCTGCTTGGGAGTTTGTTGCGCCAGTTCTTCTTCCCAGCAAAAGCACTAGGAAGTGGTGAAGGGCGGGCGTTTTTGGGGGACTGTCTTATGTAATTTTGACGTTCGAAAAGTGCTGATTCCCAGCCTAGTTTGAATTTAGGCCGAAACACACTTGTCACACCCGACGCCATCACACGCTTACTCATTGGCCACATTTCATCTCGTTGAGCTATTTTTCATCATTTGGCCAATAAGCAAGAGTGTGATGGCGTCGGGTGCTACAAGTGTGTTTCGGCCTTAAATAACTTTAGAATTTTTTGAATTTAATAAAACATTGCAGTTGCATCATTGTTTGTATTTTTTTATTTCTTAATATAGAAACCTGAAATACCAACCTCATTTAAAAAAAACGAATTTTGTGAAGAATATTGGGTAAAATGTTTCAGAACACTTGGTAACCCTAAACAATAGATGTACCTTTTTTTCTGTCCTTTTCGATGACACGGTTATCGTGAGTCTATAGAATTCTCTGTCTACGGCTACCCATGTACCAAATTTCATCCAAATCCGTTCAGCCGTTTTAGCGTGAAAGCGTAACAAACCAACAAACAAACTTACTTTCCCATTTTATTAGTTACAGTTTGTTTTTTGGAATTTGACAAAAATGTCAAATTCCAAATTGAAAAAAAAAACAAACAACAATCACTTGAAATGTCAAATTAGTGTCAGGGATTAAGAAATAACTTTAGGATAAGTATATATAGAAACCTAGTAGGTACATTCCACCAGCTAAGCGAAGCGTGGTGGTAAAGTTCTTCAAGGGTAGATTAAACACGACTTTAAGGCTGCCTGTCCACCAAAGCGGAGAGGAGAGGAGAGGAGAGGAGCGGAGATGTGCCAAAATTTACCAATAGAATCGTACCTCTGGAGCGGAGTTTTGATTCTATTGGTTAATATTGACACATCTCCGCTCCTCTCCGCTCCGGTGGACAGGCAGCCTTAGTACTTCATCATAATTAGATACTTCTGTATATTCAGGACTACAAATCTCTACAAGACATCATCGCTATCCTAGGAATGGATGAGTTGTCAGAAGATGACAAGCTGACAGTGGCGCGTGCTCGCAAGATACAACGGTTTTTATCACAACCCTTCCAGGTATAAGACGTTCATATATTTAGGACTGATTCAGCTGACTAGCGACCACGGCCTTGGGACTGAGTCGAGTCACAGTTTAGTCATATAAAATGTGATAAAATGACTTGAGTATATAAATAGTCCGTGCTCTTTAGTCTGATATCAGATGCTTTACTTGAGTGAAGGTGTAGCGGTTACACCGCCACATGTGAACTACGCAGCAAAGACATGGCGGCACACAAATCCTGCATCACGCAATTAGAGTTTACCGCGCGAACAGCATACATATAAGACTATCCGACATCAACTTTCGGGCAGTTGCCCGCCAGCACCCGTTTGGTCTAAGGATCCTCCCTTTTTTAAAGAGAATGGGTAAACTTTACACCCTGTTCCTCATACCTCTAAAAAGGATACCGAATGAAAGACAAAAATTAACAAAAAATGTACGGTCTTCATATTCATTTATTTGCGTTCCATAAGCTAATACCAGGCTTAGAGCTAAGAGCCGTTGTAGACCCTGTCAGGACAGAGCAAAAATTATTTTTCAATACATAGCTGCTCTATTACTTCTTTGCTTTCTACGTCTTAGATTTTTTTTCTCGGTTATCCAATGATAACGTCAAATTAACAAAAGACAGAATCATTCCACTTTGTCCCACCAAGCCGTCCCACTGGTGGGGCGAAGTGGAATGCCTAAAATTTTGCAGTGAAATCTGCCCCACTAGTTTGATTTGGTGGGGCAGATTCCACTAGTCTAAAATCTTGCTGGATTCTGCCCCACTAGGGTTAGCACCTTAGAATTTGTGTAGGTAGGTGTGATCATATTTTATAGATATTTGTTTGGAAAAGAAAGAAATGTATAATATAAGAAAAATGAAACGAATAGGGCTGGCAACGTTGGACTTCTATGTACTTTGTATAGTGTCGTGCACTACTGCTGAGCCTGAGGTCCATGGTTCGAGTCCCGGGTCGGGCAAAGTGTTATTGGGATTTTCCAACTAGAATTTCTCTAAAGCAGCCCGGAGCGGTTGATGGCAATAGTCTCACTTGCCCCCTATTGCATTTTTTTTTGGGTGTGAAATCATCAAATGACTTCTCCCGCTCTGAGCGGAGCGGAAGGGCGTCTCAGACTCTTACTGACTATAACCCACCCGTGTTCCTTCCCTTGCCTAGACGGGGGCCACGGTTTCCCTTAGGACTATCCGCAACGCCCCCCCCCCCCCCCCTATTGCATGGGACAGAAACATAACTGGCGAAATGTGGGTGTAGTATAGGTACAGTTCTGCCCCACCCTTCGGGCAAACAAGGCGTGATGTTATGTTATGTTATAGTGTCGTACTTAATCATTTCGCAGGTGGCTGAAGTATTCACCGGTCATATCGGTAAGCTGGTCAAATTGCCTGAGACTATCAAAGGATTCAAAAGGGTAAGTTTTTTATTGACAATTTAAATAATAATTAAATAATTAATACGTTAATATAGATAAGAGCAGTGGTGGCCCAGTGGTAACGGCCCCGACTTACGAGTTGTAGGTCGTGGGTTCGAACCCAAGCAGGCGCTTTACTTTGTGTAAATAATTTCATCACCACTGCTCTCAAACCGGTGAAGGAAAACATCGTGAGGAAACCGGCATGTCTTAGAACCAAAAAATTCGAAGACATGTGACATCTACCAACCCGCACTGGGCCCGCGTGGTAGATTACGGCCCACTCCCTCTCACAGAGAGGAGGCCTGTGTCCCAGCAGTGGGAACATTAATAGGCTGATGATGATGATGATGATACTAAAGTCCTAAAGTATAGACCCTGGTTGGGTGGTAGGTCTCTGGTAGACCAGGGATGTTATGGATATGAAATTTTGGATCTGGATACGCGGATACGGATATAGAAATAATATTATTCCGGTTTCGGATTCGGTTACGGACATGAAATTATTTCGTATTATCCGTTAGTTTCGTTTACGGATATACGCGGCTAGTGTGTCGGCTAGGCCCAGGCAGAAACACCTGTCATAGGGCGTTTGTGCACTACACGGAATTTTACCGTCCGGGAGTCCTATTCCGACCAAACTAGTATAAACATTTATATAGGATCGTAAAAAATCGGACTGCCGGACGGTAAAATACCGTGTAGTGCCCAAACGCCCATAAAATTGCCTTTCCGAAATTATCAGAAGATTTTATAGCGGATCCGGTTACGGTTACGGATAGACTTTCATTACGTTACGGATATCCGATAGTTTCGGTTACGGTTACCTACGGAGCTCCTTAACATCCCTAGATATACCTATAGTGCAGCAAGCTAGTTAATTGATTAAGGCGTGACCTTACGGAAATCCATTATAAAATACAATAGACGTAGATATATTTAGTAACCTATTCTGCATAACTATTACTAAAGAGTCATAAAAAACCCTTTAAGAAATCGACACATGTTTCACCTCTCAACGAGGCATCCTCAGGATGACGATTGACTTGTCGTGTACTCGAACACGGCGTGTTGCCACGCCAAGCGCCGAACGCAGAACAGTTCTCTGCGTATTTTTTTTGCAGCAAGCTATTAGATGTTTCACATCTAAAAGTTCTGCGAAAATGTGCTCTAATTCAAACCTTTTCGCTGACAGATCCTCCAAGGTGAACTGGACCATATCCCCGAGGCAGCTTTCTACATGGTAGGGACCATTGAAGACGTGATAGCCAAGTCGCAAGAACTTGCCAAGAACGTGTAGACGACATGCCCAGTCTTGTTGAAATCGTGCACCAACTAGGATATCGTGCACAACAGATCTTCGGGTATTGTGCTCAGATATATCGTGCCTAGAGGAAGGCATATCGTGGTTTTTAATGTCATGCCTTAAGTGCCTGCTACACGGTTTTCAACCGCGTCCCCAACATAGGTGGTGGTTTCTCTATCTCTCTAGGTGTGCGGTAACTATTACACCAACTTCGGAGTGTTATGTCTTCGAATTTTTGGTTCTAAGACATGCCGGTTTCCTCACGATGTTTTCCTTCACCGTTTTGAGAGCAGTTGTGATGAAATAATTTACACAAATTAAAGTGCTTGCCTACGACCTACGGCTCATAAGTCTAGGCAGAAAGACATTTGTGAAATAACTTAATTAGGATTTTATTTTATTGAATAAGATTGTGTAGACTGTAGTAATTGAGAAAAATCACCGTCATCCCCTAAGTGTATGGATCCCGTACACATGGTTAGGGGGCTGATAGAAGGTAGTTTTTGTTTCACCAACAGCTACTGCAGCTGTTTACTGTTGGTAAGCCACCTGTCTTCTTCTAACAGCCCCCTAACCAGGCTTAGAGGATCCCTAAACTTAGGGGATGTCGATGAAAACGGACATTAGACTTGGTAATTTGATTTTCGCTATCATGATTGTATTGTTTATGATAAAATAAAGTTATGTTTTCAATACATCATTGTGTTTATTTTACATATAAGCTACGGCACAGATTAATATAATACTACGTACAGATACCCAATCCCATAGAAAGTAATGAGACCTCCCTAGTCGGGCTATTGACTGGCTAAATGTACTACAGTTATGAAAAATTGAGTAAAACGCCATCTATTGCAAAGATCCCTAAACAAAAAGGTTTTATCTTTTTTTGTTGAAAATACGAGATTTATGAGTTACAATAGATAAATCAGCATTAAACAAGGAAGTTTTGATTTTTACTAATCTTACTTCAGCCAAAATCTTCCGTTTATCGCTTTTTAGTGTGACTGTTAATTTCATAATTGTTACCTATGCTGCCATCTATGATCTTTTTTCAAGACTAATTATAATTTGTTCGAATTGGTACGGTACCCCATGGCTACGGTTTACTAGAAAAGCTGTGGTCGCCACATAACGGCTGTCATGAAAATTATGGCAGCGGGGTTTTGGAAGTGAAAACTTCTTTAGCGGCGTTGTGCACTATTTTGGGATGGGTAAAAAATGTTAAACTCGCGTCAGGACGTGACCGTTAGATCCGTTGCCTAGCAACCGACAAACTAAATATCAAAATAAATATTTATTTATTTAATACTTCGAGCACAGAAATGTACAGAGGCGGACTTAATGCCATAGGCATTTAAATAGTTTTTGACATTACGTTAAGATTGCGAGGTAAATGATACCCTTATTGATGGGTAAAAAAAAGCAGTCATAACATACTTCATGAAGTGATAAATTAATTGTTTATTTTTGTTACACTATTTTCTGCCGGCATTCCCGGAGTGCAACACATTGTTTTTTTTTTTTGCCTCTATGACAAGGAACGCTATATTAATAAATACTAGTTATTTGTATACAATATACAGAGTGGCAGGGACATCGACGCGAAGCCGGTTACCATGGATTCAGTACATGATTCTAAACCGGGGCTGCGTAGAAATTTTTCGCCGGTTAATTAAAAAAAAAAAATTTAATAACTGACGAAAAATTTCTACGCAGGGGGGTTTAGAATCATGTACTGAATCCATGGTAACCGGCTTCGCGTCGATGTCCCTGACACCCTGTATAGTTTAAATAGTGTAAATAGATAGTTGTGTTAGAAAATGATTGTGATATTAATATGATTAAATTGAATATGGATAATAAATAAAACCACACGAATCGCTTTGTACAAATCACAATTTATTGTATTTACAAGCGCATAGCGCACTGCGTACAAACTTAATACAGACTAACTATATAAATATATTTCGACTTCACGACTACAATCAAAACGTGGTCGGCAGGACTATGGTATGTTATGTGGAGTAAAAGTACTGTAATCATCGCGTTAAGGCTGCCTGTCCACTGGAGCGGAGAGGAGAGGAGAGGAGCGGAGAAGTGCCAATATTATCCAATAGAATCGCACCTCTGGAGCGGAGTTTAGATTCTATTGGTTAATATTGGCACATCTCCGCTCCGCTCCTCTCCTCTCCGCTCCAGGCAGCCTAAGAACAGAGTCGTCGAGCCATTAATCTGTCTCGCTCGCACTTATGAAGCAGGTAGTAAACTGTCGATAGGATGCGTTGCACATTTATATTGCTACTGACAATAATAGCCTGACGACTCAGTTCATAACGAGAGTACTATAATGAATATGAACAACAGAAATAATAAAAAATAAAAAAAACGATTTAAAATATTTAAAGTACAGAACCGGAAATTAATTGTTTAGCAAATGGACACCTTACATCAATTTACCGTATTATAGTCATTTTATAAAAATTGGCAAATAACGACAGTTGCGATTTGATTATACGGATAGTTTAGAGAGGTAGTCAATTTCCTTTACAATAACTTTACCTTAGTATTGCACGACTGAATTGAATATTTCGCTTTTCCATTTTATTCAGTATTATTATCGGCATATAAAATAATGGATGAACAAGAAAAAATATAATTAATAAAATAGAATCGGAACACAAAATTGTTTTGCCAGAACGTTAAAATTGTATTTCCTTCTGGAACTTCAAAGCATAACATTAGTTTTTCACAGTCACTATCTACCAGATAACACAGTATTTGCTGGCAGATTAGTCAGCAGTTATCCGGAGATGAACAAAAAAGGCATTATATAAGCTCCAGGCAAACTTACCATAGAGCCACCGACGCGGCGACGTTTGTATAGGAAACATTACTGTTAACTTATTTAATTACGATATTAAAACTAAGAAGACAGCGAGGACACTAAATAGTAAACAACATTGTATATTTAACATAGCCGCTCTTTAAGAATAAGATGATGGACTTTACTTATAAGACGCATGTCCGTAGAGTTTCTTGCCCGTTCTCCTCCATAGCAACCTTCTACGCTTTTGAATGGGCAACCATCTTTCTGAATAAGCCATTGACAATTCAAAAATGCCTGTAATTACTCGTAGTTTGAAATAAATGTTTTGTGTTTGACTGTCTCACCCGTTTATTCATGCTCAAATTAACTTTAGATTTTTTTTAATATACTATTTCGGGATAAGCTGACTTGCCCCGGCATCGATTTGTAATTTATTCTTAAAAACGACGCAGTTTAGGACAGTTTTTTTTCAGTTTTTTTTCGGGATTTAGGAGACGCCTATATCCAGCTATAGTTTGACTGCGATCGCTGTAACGCGCCTTAGGAAAGCGCAGCGAGGCGGGGGCGGGGGCTCGTGAGCGTTGCCGAATGAGCGGATTGCACTGCCCCCCCGTGAGCCGCGCACATACCTCAGGTGCGGTACAGCAGTTTCTGTGAAACTGTAAATCAGCTAGAACTTTTATTACAACGTACATTTATAAGTAAAGTCCTTGTTATAAATTAAATAGTCATGTTATGCCAGATCCCGTACTTGAATGATGTGTTTACCATTTCAACATGCTTTTAAGTTTGGATGTTGTTCAAAACAGTGCATTTTGCTTTGCACAATACTCGCACAGATTTGGGCAAAATTAATGTGACCAAGTTTTTTAAGATGTAATATTTTGCGCAGCTTCACATGCGTTGCGCAGTTTTACACCATCTTAGCGCTAATCTTAGCGCAATTTCACCCAATCCGGGTGAAACTGCGCTAGAATTGAGTGAAACTGTAGCGCAGTTTCACCCAATTCTAGCGCAGTTTCATCCAATCCTAGCGCAGTTTCACCCGGCCCGGGATCGGCACAACAACACAATACAATCGGTCAACAGTCACCCTCGTGAACATTCTACCTTACACGGCACACAACATGGAATGTCATCACTTAGACATTTAAACATTCATTTCTAAGTTTCATGCAGAAAATGTAAGAATCAAAACTAGAAAATTATCTTTTACTAGTTCCTAGCGACTTCGCCCGTGTGAAATTTCAAAAGAACATAAAATATCCTAAATATTCTATGACATTGGTATGAAGCTACAAGTACGCGGCAGGCCCGTCTTGTCGGGCCAATTCAGTGAGTGTAACGTAGTCAGAAGATCTAAGAGTTACGCGATAGAAATAGAGGCAACTTCTAGGTGAATATAACTAGGGAATTAGCGCTGTGCGACCTGAATTGCACTTTATTGTGTCGTAGCAAGAGTCGCTTTTTATTTAAATGATTTTGTGGTATCCCATATGTATTAACCTGTGTCAGTAGTTCCGATGATTAAACTCACAAATGTTAATTCTTTATAATATTAGTATAGACTAGCACTTTACTAGCGACTTCTTCCACCCGTGAATTCCCTACACCACAATTAATAATAAAATGCATTCCTGACACCTGTTAGTCCCGCCCTTTTTGTGACGTTTTAACTGTCAAACCCCGCGGTTTGACATTGAAGCGCGCGCCACGTCACTTTCGACATTAAAAAAAAATTGGTGTTACCTATCATTTTATCCTTGAATGTCGCATGATACTCCGAAGGTGCATTAGAGAAAACGCTCCAAATGCACCTATGCGGTGCATAAGTATGAGATCTATAAGCGTGAGTCGGGGCTTAATGGAATTGGCCTCCGATTCAGAGATCCGGTGTATAGGACTCCATTATTTTTTAACTTTATTATATTATTTGTTGTTTATAGCGGCAATAGTAGTACACACTCAGTGAACATTTCAACTATATACCTATTACCTGTTCAAGAGATACAGCCCTGTGACACACAGACAGCGAAGTCTTAGTAGGTTCCCGTTAGGTACGAAACCCTAAAAAGGTAACTAGATAATGTTTTAATTCCTTCATTTTCTGCATAAATCCGTATTATTGCTATTATCAGATACACGAGGGACGCTACATTTTGAATAAGAACGGTAAACGAATATTATGTTTAGCTGTGTCAATAATAATAATACTTAGGTACTATCGCAGACATGCAAATCTGAACACCGTAAGGACTACTCTTGCTTGCAGCGCTCGGCCGCTATAGTAACACTTACCTACGAAGAAAAGGGGTCATGTGCACGGGATTTTGTTTTCAAAGTGGTTATTTAGTTAGTTAGCGTGGCCACGATGGTACTAGCCTGTATTGTCCTAGTCCAAGGCAAAGGCCTCTTCTCATACAGAGAAGGCACGAGCATTGATCATTGCGTTTGCTCACTGCGATTTTAGACATTATTGTTCATGTTTTTAATGCTTGATTTGCCGTGCCCCAGCGCCCAGCCCATAAATCAACAAATACCTACGACGAATGTAATAAAATAAAAAACAAAATCTAACATAGGTTCTCAGTCGTATAAATACGACTAAGTCGGCACAGGCACGAAAACAGTTAAACTATGTTTTTCTTCACTAAAATAAGTTTTAAAAGTATAGACAGATAAAAGTAATTGTGAAGTCGTCGACGTCGATTTTGTGACGCGTTAGTGACAGTTATGCTCTTAAGAGCATTAGAGCATTCATCCAAAAAATTGGCAACGTCGCAAATAGCTGTCGAATATTTACCTGTTTTGATTAATTTGGCAATATACACTGTATATTGTTAGTAAATTGATACGTAAAAGAAACACTCTTTTAGGTACCAATTTAATATAATTCTTAATTTTTTTTAAAGATTTCGTTTATGCTATGCGCGTTACCGGAAACGCCTTTCGTTAATTAACATAACTGTATACTTTATCATGTTTCGGTACAGCTAGACATAATATTAGTTTATAATTAACATTATTTTAATTGAATGCACTCAACACACTAATACAATAAATATACTTTGCGGTCATACTGAGAACATTTCATGTGCCTACATATACTTGCTGTTATTTGTCGACTCTTAGACTCAATTAACATTGCCATGGAGAGGAAGCAAATTTTTGTAACGATATTGTACCATCAAAGATTTCATATCTAAAAGCAGTTTAAAAACAAAATCCTGTGAACACTATGACCACATCTGTTACCGGCTCGGTTCTATAGCCGCCAAGCGCTGCAAGCAAGAATAGTCCTTACGGTGGTTAGTTATAAACTTCTTTGATAGTACTTAGCAAACTGAACTTTATGTCAATAGACATGATGACAAAATTTTTTTTTGTCCGTCATATAGTCCATTGAAATTCCTTTAGACAATTTATCGACAAAAATACAAGCAAATTAATGTAGAGCACTCACAGAATAACAGAAAAGTCAGTACAATAAGGAACATATTGTTTGTAACACATTTAACAGTATACACGAATACATTGTGGCGTCACATGGCATACGTCACTACGATGACGTCAACAAGCTTTATTAAAACCTGTAATTACGTCACTGCTGGGCAAAAATATATGAAACTAGAGCTTCTGCCCGCGACTTCGTCCGCGTGGAATACTTACTTTGGGCTAACGCTAAAAAAACCCCCCGATTTTGAAACATTCTTCATTGGTACTCCGCTCCTATTGGTCTTAGCGTGATAATATATAGCCTATAGCCTTACTCAATAAATGGGCTATCTAACACTGAAAGATTTCTTCAAATCGGACCCATAGTTTCGGAGCCTATTCGGTACAAACAAACAAACAAACAAAAAAATCTTTCCTCTTTATAATATTAGTATAGAAGTAGAGTAATGTTGTAATTTTTTAATCAAACAGGACAAAAGTTTCGTGGATGGTCGACCTACTGAGACCTTCCGTGCCTCGGAAAGCACGCTAAGCCGTTGGTCCCGGCTGTCATTTGTAGATCTTTGACAGTCGTTACGGGTCGTCAGAAGCCCGAAAGTCTGACAACCAAGTCTTAGCAAGGGGTATCGTGTTACCCAGTAACTGGGTTGTGGAGGTCAGATAGGCAGTCGCTCCATGTAAAATACTGGTATTCAGCTGCATCCGGTTAGACTGGAAGCTGACCTCAACATTTTTGGTAAAAAGGAACGATTATGGGATCAGGTGTTATCGTGAGTTACTGAGCGTGAGTTTATGTAATGTATATGTTACTGTAAAAGCCCGAACTGCGGTAAATCTTAGGATTTACCGGTAAATCCTAAGATTTACCAAGTCTCACCGGTAAAAGTCCGATTTGTTCTATAATAATCATCAATTTCTGACTTTTACCAGCATTCAGTCGGTTTCCTAAGATTTACCGCAGTTCGGGATTTTACAGTAACATATATACAACGTTAGTTTTTGTTTATACTAAACCTCTTAAGGGGTCATTGTACTCATCATTATGAACATATACACACTATGGGACCAACGGTGAAAACGCGAAAAAAAAATCTGCTGTTCTCTACATTCATGTTCACATTATCTCTTCAAAATGTATGGAACAGTTGAATTTTTTATCGCGATTTCAGCGTTCGTCCCATAGTGAAAGATGTTCCCCTTAAGAGGTTTAAGGAAAACAAAAAATAAGGTTGTATTTTACATAGGGTGACACAATGGGCGGTCTTATCGCTAAAAGAGAAATTGTAAACACAACGTTTTGATGATGAACTAAGCCTAGCGCCACACCTGCCGAACGTTCCGCGGCGGAACGCTCCGTCGCGTCAAATTTCTATGGACGTAACGTTCGGCTGATGTGTCACAGGTAACTTGAAAAACATTAGGAGCGTATTCAACCGAGCGTTCCGCCGCGGAACGTTCGGCAGGTGTGGCCCGACCCTAAGACGATTTTTTATGCCCAACAGTGACCTAAAACCCAAGTAGTTGTACGCCATATGACACCAAGATAAATCTTAAAAAACCTAATCAACGAATGCTTAAGAAAATCACGAAGAACCTAAGACGAGTGTAAGATTTATTTTTAAAGTTTAAAACGAAAAAAAAAAAAATATATAATAAAAAATACTATGAATGAAGTTCAAATTGTGATATTACTAAAATTGTAGAAGAACTCTTGAACTAACAGTTTTTAATTATAATTATTATTTTAATAATATAATTATATTTTTAATTTTAACTTTAGATTATTTAGACTTCTTTGTGTACTATGAATTTATAAGACAACATTTTATAACAGATTTATTTGTTAGTATCGAGCTTGACCGAAACGTTTCGAACTCAAACGGAACCCATTTTAAAGCACGCAGCGAAATCGCGATTCGAACATTCAAAAGTCAACTGAAGGAGTAATTCTTAGCTTTGCGCTAAGTAATAACTAAACAGGGTCAATTTAAATTAGCTAGTGAAACGCTACCGAAAAAACAAAAAAAAAGAGGGTGTGTGCTTAATACCAGACGGTAGAATTCAAAACTAACGACTGGGGCATTTTATTTGACCCTGTTTTTCAATGTCATATTTACCTTTGGATTGGCAGAAGGCTAGTAGCTAGTAGAAGGGTAGTAGCTGCCACATTATTAAACTTTTCATGTACTGTTTTTGAAGCTATTACTAACGCCCTTACTAATAAACGTTGTATATCGCCTGTATACACACAGATTTCTCTCTTTCAGTCGTCAGTAATTTGACATTCGAAAGAAGAAGACAAAGCGTTGTGTAATTATACAGGCGATATACAACGTTAGTAAGAGGTTATTCTTTAACGATAATTATGAATATTTATTCCAGGATAATTGGAATATATTCACAACAATTCAACAGGCTTCCGAGATGTCTGAGATGATGAAAAGGTCGTAAAATTATAATGCTACGTCGATTTTTACTCTGTCTTATCGCATTTAAAATTGTTTTTTTTTTTAAACTCGTTTCTGCCCGCAACGTCATCTGCGTAGACTTCAGAATTAGATCCAGAAAAAAATACATTTTTACATAAATTGATAACACCCGTTAATCATGTAATTTACTGAGATAAAAATACCCTATTTGTTAATTCAGGTATTGAACTATCTGTGAGCCAAATTTCATCTAAATCCGTTCAGCCGTTTTTGTATGATTGACTAACAAACATTCAAACATACAAACTTTCACATTTATAGTAAGAAAGAAGATTGTTTTATAATTCATAGTACATAAAGAAATAGAAATTAATAAAATGTCGACGAGAAGATAGCGTTGGAGTTGAGGGTTCTAATAATTAATCTAACTGTTAAACGATAAGATTTGCCATTGAAAATAATGGCGTATGATACGCCCCGAAACGGCTGGAAATTGTGATACGCCACGGAAAACACAGAAGGCGTACTCCGCATTTTAAGGAAGAAGCTACAAGTACGCGGCGGGTTCCTCTAGTCTGGTCGAATTCAGTGCGCGTAACGTAGTCAGAAGATTATAAGAGTTACGCGATAGAAAGACAGGCAACTTCTAGGTGAATATAGCTGTAGGTAATTAGCGCTGTGCGACTTGAATTGCACTTTATTGTGTCGTAGCAAGAGTCGTTTTTTGTTTAAATGATTTTGCGGAGTGTCCCATCTGCATTAATTGGCATTTACAGGTAGAAAGCATAAAATTAAAAATTGCGCGCCCCTCCAAAAAAAAATTCTATACATACATTATAAAAGTGTATGCAAGAAGCAGTGGAAGGGCGAGCAATTTAAAATTAGACGATGTTTCCATTTGTTTATATTATCATTTTATATGTTTGGAACAGACGAAACTCTATCGTCTGAAGGGTCACCATCAAACGTGATATAACTCGATTTTTCTAACTGTGAGCTTGGAGCTGTCAATGTCGTAGGTTGTTAGTATTGAATTCTTAAATTCACTCGCCCGGTTACCTCCTCACCCTTCTGCTTCGACACCCTCTATTCTGAAAGTGGGCAGCGTCGCAATTAGATGTCAAATATTTTCCTGTTTCGATTAATTTGGCAATATTACTGTACGGAAATAAGAAATGTGGCTAACTAACTAGAATATTGATTATGAAATGCAATAATTAATATCTTAACATCGAATATTTCGTTTTAGATGTTATAAAAGTATTTGGAAACTTTCCAAATGCCTTTTTTTACACCTAAAACGGTTATAACATCAAATTCAGTATTATAATTGCAATTCATTATTAATATTCTAGTTCGCCAGTTAGCCACATTTCTTATTTCCATACAGTAATATTGCCAAATTAATCAAAATAGGTAAATATTTGACAGCTATTTTCAACGTTGCCAACTTTCGCTTTTAATACGGTCTACACAACTCGTGTCGTCTCCACAGTTCTGTCATATTATTGTTATTATTTAAACCTACACTGTAATATGTTTATGTCGCCAGGCGCACAGTTACAAAAATCTGTTTATAACAATACAACAATAAATTAAACGGCGTGTGTTCCCATTCTGCATACAAAAATTCAATCGAATATATTCAATAGTTTAGTCAATATAGCTAGTAGAAGATCGGCAATATCCATCGTCGGCTCTGGTTATTCCGTTTATCTACCACAAAAAATCCACCCTAAGGTGGATACTCGGAAACGTATGTCCGAGAATCCACACTAGGCCTAGTTGGATCAACGGAATTATTTAATTTGTTTGAAAAGCTTCAAAGTATTTTTCTAATTTCGATGCTAGGATTTATTTGATAGTTCCAAAATACTCTTATGCATCAGTATTGCCAGTGTTTTCCTTTATTGTTGTATTGCAGTCTCCACATTGTATATACCATGGTGTTCACCTCCCAGCACAGATCAGTCCTTCAACTCCCCGCCACTGCCCACAAGTCCCAGGCCCGCAGCGCGCCAGGAGCCAGTTATGACGTCATCATGTCGCTGGCGCTCCCGCCGCTGACGCCGGCCGCGCCCTTCAGCAGGTCGTTGATGTCGCGCCGGAACATCGACAGGTTCTGAGTGAATCTGTAAGGGATAAAGTTGTGTTATATTCTTTTATTTCATGTTCATACATATAAATCAGATTTTTTAATATATTTATAAAAATACAATTAAAAAAAAACATTTAAAAATATAAAAAATAGTCGCCCATCGGTATTAGGAACAGGGTCCAAGCTGCCGGTGGTCAGGGCTCTAGAGAGAGGAACCTCCTCACTATGCGTGCCGTGTCTAGGAGTACTGCTTTCTGAATCAAGCCCTTGACCCAGCCGCGCAATGAGAGCCTCCTGAGGTGTTGGTCGAGGCTCTCCGCTATTAGGCCATTAACCGTTACGATTATCGGTACAATGATTGCAGAGTTCACGTCCCACATGTCGACAACCTCGACAACAAGTTATTCCTTATAACATAAGCTATCTGCACGTTAAAATTGGTCCAGCCGTTTCTGAGAATAGCCGGAACAAACAGATAGACAAAAAATAATTTTTTTTTTTTTAAATAATTCTGACAACCAGTCTTACCAGGGGGTATCGTGTTACCCAGTAACTGGGTTGTGGAGGTCAGAGGCAGTCGCTCTATGTAACATGCTGGTATTCAACTGCCGATCTTCGAGCGACCCGTACGGCTGTTATTATGTAGCCACGAGCCCCTGCCGGTGTTAGGACCTACCTGTCCCTATTCTTGGTGAGCAGGTTGGGCTCGATGCCGGCCATGAGCCCGTTGAACCAGTGCGCCAGCTGTGTGCTGTCTGATGAGCTACCTGTGCCGGTGTTAGGACCTACCTGTCCCTATTCTTGGTGAGCAGGTTGGGCTCGATGCCGGCCATGAGCCCGTTGAACCAGTGCGCCAGCTGTGTGCTGTCTGATGAGCTACCTGTGCCGATATTAGGACCTACCTGTCCCTATTCTTGGTGAGCAGGTTGGGCTCGATGCCGGCCATGAGCCCGTTGAACCAGTGCGCCAGCTGTGTGCTGTCTGATGAGCTACCTGTGCCGGTGTTAGGACCTACCTGTCCCTATTCTTGGTGAGCAGGTTGGGCTCGATGCCGGCCATGAGCCCGTTGAACCAGTGCGCCAGCTGTGTGCTGTCTGATGAGCTACCTGTGCCGATATTAGGACCTACCTGTCCCTATTCTTGGTGAGCAGGTTGGGCTCGATGCCGGCCATGAGCCCGTTGAACCAGTGCGCCAGCTGTGTGCTGTCTGATGAGCTACCTGTGCCGGTGTTAGGACCTACCTGTCCCTATTCTTGGTGAGCAGGTTGGGCTCGATGCCGGCCATGAGCCCGTTGAACCAGTGCGCCAGCTGTGTGCTGTCTGATGAGCTACCTGTGCCGATATTAGGACCTACCTGTCCCTATTCTTGGTGAGCAGGTTGGGCTCGATGCCGGCCATGAGCCCGTTGAACCAGTGCGCCAGCTGTGTGCTGTCTGATGAGCTACCTGTGCCGATATTAGGACCTACCTGTCCCTATTCTTGGTGAGCAGGTTGGGCTCGATGCCGGCCATGAGCCCGTTGAACCAGTGCGCCAGCTGTGTGCTGTCTGATGAGCTACCTGTGCCGATATTAGGACCTACCTGTCCCTATTCTTGGTGAGCAGGTTGGGCTCGATGCCGGCCATGAGCCCGTTGAACCAGTGCGCCAGCTGTGTGCTGTCTGATGAGCTACCTGTGCCGATATTAGGACCTACCTGTCCCTATTCTTGGTGAGCAGGTTGGGCTCGATGCCGGCCATGAGCCCGTTGAACCAGTGCGCCAGCTGCTGCTGCTTGTCGCGCGGCTGCTGCGCGATCATGTCCTGCCGGATGCGCGCGAACTGTTCCTCGTTGAGGAGGATCAGACCGAGCAGGGGGCGAGACATTGACCATTGATTGCAGCAGTCTTCGAACATTATTACGTTCAATACCTGTGGGTTAGAGATTAAAATGATTTATTAGGCCTTTGGTTCGATTCCGATTTTGTGTTGTAGTGGAGCTCGTGGCTAAGTAATAACAAGCACGGGTCGATCCATCAGGTTAAGCTACGCTTTCCGGGGTTGGTCAGTGGATGGGTGACCATCTTTACATACCGAGACTCTTCCGCCGTGCGTCGGAAAGCACGCTAAGCCGTTGGTCCCGGCTGTCATTCGTGGATCTTTGATAGTCGTTACGAGTCGTCAGAAGCCCAAAAGTCTGACACTAGTCTTACCAAGGGGTATGGTATTACCCAGTTACTGGGTTGTGGAGGTCAGATAGGCAGGCACTCCATGTAAAATACTGGTATTCAGCTGCATCCGGTTAGACTGGAAGCTGACCCCAAGATAGTTGGGAAAAAGGCTAGGAAGATTGATTGGGTTCGATTCCGATTTTGCAGTGCCTCGGGTATGTTTGTCGACGCGACGGTGGATGACTTTTACGCTATAATGCGCAAAAGCCGCACTAATTCGTCGAATTCGAGGGAGTGGCAACGGAATCCTTAGGATGATTGCAGACAGACCAGTGTCGCCAGCTGTGGGAAGGCTTATCAAGCTGCATGTTGCCTGAAGATTTTTTTATATTTTGTATTTTAATTTAATTATTAATGATTAAGATCATTTATTTATTATGCCTTTACATAAACTGATTAATCAGGCATGCTAGGTATTGAATTAAAAGATGTTTTGTGCGTTCATTTTTTGCCAATCATTTAATTGCATTTTACATAAAGTCAAAATAAATTAAATTATGTCCAGAATATTCATTATTATGCAGTCAAATAGAATAGTTCAAAATTGATTTACGATTCACATTATTCAATTCTTAACTATGTATATTAGAAGTCGGAATAGAAAAGTCCTTTTCATTTAAAAAACAACACACATTACACACACACACACATTTATTACAATTTTATTTTCAATTATTTATTTTATCTAAATGTATTAAGAGGGCCCTTCCCGGTCCGTCTATCGTCAACGCGAGCGTAGTCGAAAAGCTTGTTGTTTCATCCAGTGCAAGTGAGAACTACTAACAAGCAAGTGAGAACGCGATAACATTGTACGAAGAATAGTGTGTAAAGATTTGTTTCAGGCCATACGTGTTTTTGAGTAAGCCTGGCCAGTTTGTGAAATAAATGTTTGTCATTTAGAATCTTCATTACAAGTGCGAGGTTTCTAGGAAGATGTTTTCTTTACTTTTCCAATTCACGAGTACATCATGACCGGCCAAAGTTCAGGTAAAATTTGTGCAAAAAAGCTGATTTTTGGAAGCTTATACTGAATTTGTTTCTAATTTATTTTATTTTTTGATCTAATAGAAACCTAGATATAGTGCACAAGATACATATTACATTAAAAATTTCAAAGAAAGGTGTGATACTACGCCATGATCACGTACGAGCGTTTGTATGAAAAGTATGGCGGGTTGGCCGCCCTTAATTCATCTCGTCACTACTAACATAGTTTTGAGATATTATAATAGGTACTAACAAAATATGCACAAAAATGATCTGAATTAAATGATTTTTTTTATACAACTCTCCTCTAACGGGACACCGGCGTGATTTTATTTATTTATTTATTTATTTATTTGGATCTCCAACAAAGATTACACCTTACATGCTAAAAATAAAACATAAAACGATACAAATCCTTGTGCATCTTCAATTATAGGAGACCACAGCTTGCATTAAGATATCAAACAATCAATTATTAATATGGAAATAAAGTATACAATTTAAAGTAAAAACAACAAGAATCAAAATTATAAAAAAAAAAAAAACTATATATATTGAGTTGAACAGTAGGGAGGAAGGTCAACTCCTACTCAATATTAAGTTTTGCGTGTAACAGCGTGTATCAGTGATATTACGTGTTAAGGTAGATAATACTTACTGTAGCTAGTAACTGTTGCATGATCTCCGGTCGTCGCTGTAGTACTTCTATGAACATATTGCTGGTCTCCGGCGGCGGCTGGCGCGGGTTTGACACTTTGTTGCTAGCTGCAAACATAATAATTTATTTAATAACATGAATATAGAAAACAGAATATGTGGTTCTAAAATTGATAATATTAAGGTGGATTCGCAGTTCAAAATGTCTTTCGTTTTTTGCAATTTGCAAGTCAGTGTCAGGTTGTATCTTGATTAAAATATGATTCGCGACCGTAACAAATATGGCTTTACAGATAAAAAAATAAAATAAAATTGTCCTTCATGTAGATTATGAAAATATAACGTACACATATTTTTTTCTTTTCTTACGTTATTAAAAGATTACGGCGATACATTGAGTTAAAATGTGCCATGACGTCACGAGTATGTACATTTTATACTTACTTGTGACGTAGCGACCCCCACTCCCCAACTTTAATGCGTTATAACTAAGTAATTTTTTATTAATATGATATAGCAGAAAAATACGAGTCCTTTATTTTTTGTTTATCTGACTGACGGACTAAACAAAATTTCCTTTTTTTGACCCAGGCAACCCTACAATAAACATTAGAAACAATAATAAATCTCTCTAACATACATAAAATGCTTGAATTACAAACAACTGCGGATTCACCTTAAAATAATAGTGCTATAATACTTACATTTCTGCACTAACTGTTTAAATAGATATGTGACTATGTGATCAAGAGTGGCGCAGCATCCCGTACACACACTCGTATCTGAAAACAAATTGCATATCCAGTATTTATCAAAATCTTATTCTTTATATATATCTCCAAACCCAAGAACTTACGTCTTTGAGCGATGAAAAGCAACAACATGAGGTACGGGACAGTTATCGTCGACTTATTTAACACGTTCAGTGCCAGGACCCCCCTGGAGGTTTCACCTCGCCGCATATGGGATGCCGGGAGCCCTCGCGGGGGGCTCATTTTAAATGAAGGTTTTTCTTAGCGAATACAGCATTATGAACCGTGAAAATAAAAACAGATGTATATTTAAACAAGATTTCTTAGTATGTGCCTTGGTTTTCAATTCAGAGAATTAGTTTTTTTTTTTTTTTTGTTCACGCTTACAAATATTCACAAAAAATTTAAAAGGTTGGAAACTACGTATAGCGACAAGACCCCCAGAACACACTATTACACTTCGTTTTACAGTGTTTTATAACACGGTTTTAAACCTAATGCCGTTGACCATCCGCGATGGTTAAGTTTAGCGCAAACGTAATGCAATATGTATGGCGGCATGGCGTATGAGCTCGACGAAAATGGGTGGAGACGAAAGTGTTAAGGTGGGCGCACCGAGCTTCTGGCGCTAATGAATGGGACAGGCGGAAGAAAATTGGGCGAAAAATGCGCTATTTTAGGTATTTCCTTATTAATATTAATACAAATTACACGTTTTGAAAATGTAGAATGTATACGTTATAGAAAATATAGTTTTGTTATTATTAAAAAACTGATGACCTTCCGTGACATTAATATAACTGTACTATGATTTGTTACCCATACAGTATGTAATCAATCTGCTTAAGGGTCGCGCCACACCTGCCGAAGGTTCCGCGGCGGAAGGTTCGGTTGAATACGCTCCTAATGTTTTTCAAGTTACCTATGACACATCAGCCGAACGTTACGTCCATAGAAATATGACGTGACGGAGCGTTCCGCCGCGGAACGTTCGGCAGGTGTGGCGCGACCCTAACTGTGTGACTTATAACTGTTGTTCTAAGGTTGAGGAAGACTATCCGCTCGTGATACAGTACCCTAATTACGTAATGCACGATCAATAATAAATTGAAATTAATTGAAACAGATTGCTAGTCCATCGTGCATTACGTAATTAGGATGCAGTTTTATACTATACGAGGGGATAGCGCGAATCAGTCCAAAGACAATCAAACCTTTCTTCCAATCTACCAACTCACATTCTCCAACCTGCGTAAATTTTATTGTCAAAACGATTTTTGGTTTATCCTGGGCTTATTATTAAGTTACTCTGTATGGTTGTCTCATTCTTTTCATTCTTTTCAATCGCTCTCTCACTGCTGAGAATCGTGACTCCGTATCAAATTGTCAACGGTCTTTTTCCATCTGTTACGATCAGTGGCCTGGTGGAGTGCGGCGCTGATGGGTACTGTCAAATTCTCGGATATTTGATCCGACCACCTTTTTGGGCTTCGGCCTCTAGGTCTTTTGTCCTCTATCTTCCCAGTCACCATTAGCCGTTCCATGTTATTGGCACCTCTGCGAGCAATGTGGCCGAAGTATCTCACGACACGTTGCAGGCAGGTTGAGGACAGTTGTTGTGCTTTCTCTAATCTTAGCTGCTTCAGGATCGAGACATTTGTGCGGTGGGCTGTCCATGGTATCCTTAATAGGCGGCACAGCACCACATTTCGAAAGCGTCAATTCTTCTCCTATCGGTGGACTTGATCGTCAAAGTCTCTGTCCCATAGAGAAAGATGGAGAAGACAAGTGTACGTACCAGCAGGCGTAGCATGAGCACCGCTTTGTCGACGGAAGAGAAGACAAAAATGACGTTCCGTGTAGACAGTACGACGGCAGCAAAGTAGAAAGAGGCAACTGCACTTTTTACGAAATTCACTCTTTAATATAATAAAATTCGACTCAGAATTCTTTGTTTTGTCATAGGATGTTTTTACTGTTTGATTGTCAATTTTTACTGATATTAAGTCACGTTAAACACAACTACGTACAGCTTATTTTTTTCAGTGTGTCGAAGTACCGTGTTTTGGAACAAATAACATTACAGTAATATTGGCCTTAACCATTTCCTTGGTAATATTAACTAAATGATGTAAAATAGGAGAAGATAGCTTTCTTCTTCTATTAGTTATCACAGTTTTGCATTTAAAACGCTGTTCTGTAAATTATGATTTTGCAGATAACCCTGTATACTTTGTGACCGTCGAGTAGAATATTTCACTACCATAGACAACTGTCAGTCGTCAGAGTGATTTTGACAATTTGATATAGAAAACTTTCTTCTGAAATAGTCTACATATAAAATGACCTAGACAAAGATAGTTAGAAACGAAAGACAAAGTGACAGATTGAAGAAAGATTTCTACGGTGCGATGTCAAAAACGAAGAAAGGAAATGTCACTTTGTATAGAAAGAGCTGTGTCTACTCTTCGTAGACATAGATAGCATCATGCTACGCGTGCTGGTGTGTCTTTGTCCGATTGGTGATATTTCTGTCTCTCCATATTCTGTTCAGTTGAGTCATCGCTGTCTTAGCCATGCCAATTCGTCTTCGATTTTCTATTTCGCAGCTACCCTTATTTGTGATTACAGAGCCGAGATACTGAAACTGATCGACGGTTTCATAATCTGCTAGGAGGTTGGCACGCTGAATGCTTTTGAAGCGATCTACGACAAGGAGCTTGGTCGACAAGGACGTTGTCTCATATTCATGAATAAAAAAAATTACTGTACTAAGGGTTTATTTTGTTTTTAATAGATTACTTTGGATTTTTATTGTATCGAGGAAACTACAAGTAGGTTAGTAAAGTGTACAATTTATAGAGTGAATCTTTAAATATATTACATATTAATTTCATAACAAAATATTAAGAAAGAAAGAAAGAAAATACGTTTATTTGCGATAAACATGACGCAAGGAAAGAATAAGTGATATGAATGTAGTAGCAAGGGATTAAACGAACGCAATTATTTTCGCTAGGTACTCGTTTTATAAAAAGTAAGACAGAAAAGAAATCTTCCTGTAGTAAACCATAAGAGCGTTTATTCTGAAAATTGGCAACGTCGCAAATAGATGTCAAATATTTCGCTGTTTTGATTAATTTGGCGATATTACTGTATGGAAATATGAAAAACTAGTGAACTGAAATAATAGAGTATGAAATGCAATAATTAATATCGTAACACCGAATATTTCGTTTTAGATGTAAAAATAAGTATTTGGAAATTTCCAAACGCCCCTTTTACACCTAAAACGGTTACTTATTCATTATTAATATTTTAAGTTAGCGATATTTCATATTTCCATACAATAATATTGCCAAATTTCAGAATGTGTAGCGGTTACACCGCCCCATACAAACTACGCAGTAAAGACAAGACGTCACACAAATCCTGCATCGCACAATTAAAGTTTACCGCGCGAAAAACATATTAAATGACTATCCGACATCAAGTTTCGGGCAGTTGGCCGCCAGACATAACACCCGTCTGGTCGGAGGGAAGATTCACCATAGAAAACGGAGGATTCCCTTTTCTATGGTGGATGAGTGTTACACCCTGTTCCACATACCTCTAAAAATGAACGCCCTTAAGTTGAACGAACATGCGTTCGTATTACCGAAGATAGCTGAAGCGCATAATTTTATTGGGGACGTATTCTGTACGTAGTAAGTTTGTATGATGATGGTGAGTCTTACCTAGCAGTAGTATTATGTACATACACTTACCGAGAGCCGTGAGTCCTTCGGAGATGGAGCACAAGATGTAGAGCGTGGCGTCCGGCTGCAGGTTCGCTAGGAACGGCATGTGGTCCTGGGCCAGGCGCTCTAGGAGGACGTAGTAGGTCTGGGAGAGCTTGGGGTAGTCCTGAAACGTTAAAATTGTGATATAAGGCGTTAAAAAATTAACTTCAGAAACTTTAAGAGGTGCTTTAGACCAGCTAGCTAATTACGCAACACATTTTCGTGAACGATTCCGACTAATCTGTTTCATTTTGACAGTTCAACCAACATTCATTGCGTTATTTACGTTGTTGAATAGATTTTTTTTCGAACTTATAAAGCAATGGATTAGCAATCTGTTTCAAAACTATTCAAATTCTTGATCGTGTATTACGTAATTAGGGTACAGGGGTCTTCCACCTTTTTGAAGTCAAGTGCCGAGGAACACTTTGATGTTGGTTGGGCGGGCCGCAACACAAGGGAAATTATAAACTTGCTAGCGGACCTGGCAGACGTTACGTTGTCCTGCCCGAACAGCGCCACCTAGCGGGTCCAATTATCTTTTCAAACCATTCAGGGACCCACTCCAATATACATGTCGACGTCGGACTCGGGCGGGACCTGCCTGCGTCCGCGCTTCTTGTATCAATAGTACTAAGCAAATATTTTCGAGCGTGGCTTCTGTTCTACGTACACAACACACCATATTATTCTCGAGACGGCAAAAAATACTATTAAGCAGACATGTTCAACTTAAAGGAGGTACAAAAAAACGAGTGGTTGAGGTAAATGGGTTAATTGAATTATATTGGGCGACTGGTAATTAGTGACCGAAACTTAAACACGTGACTTTACTCATCATTATGAACAACTTTTATTATGGGGCCAAACCTGAAATCGCGAAAAAAAAATCAGCTGTTCCATACATTTATGTTCGCAAAATTCGTCAAAGTGTATGGAACAGCTGATTTTTTTTCGCGATTTCAGGTTTGGTCCCATAGTAAAAGTCGTAGACAGAGTATTCTATAGACTGCTGGATATCTCGTTGAGCTATTTTTCGTCATTTGGCCAATAAGCAAGCGTGTGATGGCGTCGGGTGTTAAAAGTGTGTTTCGGCCTTAAATGACTTTTGTTTTTTTTTTTTTTTTTTTTTTTTTTAATAAAATATTGCAGTTGCATCATTGCTTGTATTTTTTTTATTTCTCATTATAGAAACCTGAAATACCAACCTCATTTAAAAAAAAACTAATTTTGTGAAGAAATTGGGTAAAATGTACATCACTTGGTAACCCTAAACAATAGATGTACCTTTTTTTCTGTCCCTTTCGATGACACAGATATCGTGAGTCTATAGAATACTCTGTCTACGGTAAAAGTTGTTCATAATGATGAGTAAAGTCACGTGTTTAAGTATCGGTCACTAATTACCAGTCACCCAATATTAAAAGGTAACTTACAAGTAGATCACTCTGTGGTATACTGAGCAGTAACTTGACGAACATATTTAACGCGTTGTCGAGGGCCTCGTCACCGTATAACCTGAAAATATATAATTATCATTATAACCTGCTATCGTAGAAATTAAATGAAGTTGTTTAGGCTCGGGCCCAGACAGGCGCTTTCATCATATCAGCCGAAAGACGTCCACTGCTGGACATAGGCCTCCCCCAAGCAACGCCACTTCGACCGATTCTGTGCTTCCCGCATCCAGCGGATTCCTGCGGCCTTTACAATCATCGTTCGGGAAGCTACGCAATATCTTCTCATCCCACATACCACAGTGTCTCAAGACGTCGTCAAGAAGTCTTTGACCAGTGCGTGTTGCCAGTGATGACTTATGACACCGAAACGTGGTCGCTCACAGGCGCTTTACTTTGTGTTAATTATTTCATCACCACTGCTCTCAAAACGGCGAAGGAAAACATCGTGAGGAAACCGGCATGTCTTAGAACCAAAAATTCGAAGACATGTGACATCTACCAACCCGCACTGGGCCCGCGTGGTAGATTACAGCCCACTCCCTCTCACAGAGAGGAGGCCTGTGTCCCAGCAGTGGGGACATTAATAGGCTGATTATGTTGGCAATATTTATTATGTACCTGAACACTCCGAAGTTCGCGTAGTTCCCGCACAGCGCACACTTCAGTATAGAGAAGCACAGAGAGATGCCCTTCAGTTTCATAGCGTACATCTGTTTCTTGTTCACGTCTATCGTTAATATTCTGCTGCCTGAAATAGAAAAAATATTATTAGTATTGAGTACTTTCGTGGGTAATGTCGTGATGTCTCAGTGGTTAAGGCCTCGCCCTTCATGCACAAGGTTAAGGGTTCAAATCCAGGCAAGTACTTATGTGACTTTTTCTATTCATATGTACTCTATGAGTTTATTAAATCTTGGACATGTCAAAAAAGTGCCTTTTGTTCTTTTTCACTTTTGCACTACACGTTTTTAATAGGGATGCATCCGATACCGATATATCGGCGATACTCGAAGTTTGCCGATATATCGGCATCGGCGATATTTTTATGGCCGATACAACGATACTTTTCAAAATTCGCGCTTTAAAAATGTAATGTAAACGCGCGTGTTGTCTCGTCTATTTCGTTGCAAACGAGGCACGAACTAACTATGCTCGGGAAAACCTTGCGCTTTATTCAGTGTCTTGTTTCGCCCGCCCACTTTGGCCTCGCACTCGCTTAACTATCCCATTTCGCTAGGTTGACTGTTGTGCGTCTAATCCCAACCTGTCTACAGTTTAATTTAGTTTGTCCTGTTATTTATTCTTTTTATATTAATTAAAAAAATTACCTGAATTGTGTTTTATCTATTTTATATTTCAATAAGCGTATCGGTATCGGTATCGCCGATATTTTTATAAGAGTATCGGTATCGTATCGGCAAAAAGGCGTATCGATGCATCCCTAGTTTTTAATAACCAACGACATACTTAACGACTTTTATAATGGAGGAACACTGACTCCCAAGTCACAGGTATAAACCTAGTTTGAGAGCCAGGGGACCTATGTTTAAGACGCTTCTTCTGTATGTTGTAAATGTCTGTAACAATGTTGTCACTTTTTGAAATAAAGAAATTTATTTATTATTATTTATTACTGACATCAGTAAATGAAAACATCGTGAGGAAACCTGGACTTATCTATATAAATAAAAATGAATTGTTGTCCGTTAGTCTGATTAAAACTCGAGAACGGCTGTGCCGATCGAGCTGATTTTGGTTTTAAAATGTTTGTCGTAGTCCAGGGTAGGTCTAAACGGTGAGAAAATATGGAAAAGCTGCGAGGTAGGTAGGGTAGGTTGTAGGTAGGGTAGGTAGGGTAGGTAGGTGCGCCGTAGCATGGGGTACCAATTCGAACAAATTATAATTAGTCTTGAAAAAAGATCATAGATGGCAGCATAGGTAACAATTATCAAATTAACAGTCACTAAAAAGCGATAAACGGAAGATTTTGGCTGAAGTAAGATTAGTAAAAATCAAAACTTCCTTGTTTAATGCTGATTTATCTATTGTAACTCATAAATCTCGTATTTTCAACAAAAAAAGATAAAACCTTTTTGTTTAGGGCTCTTTGCAATAGATGGCGTTTTACTCAATTTGTCGTAACTATAGTACATTTAGCCAGTCAATAGCCCGACTAAGGCGGTCTCATTTCTTTGTATGGGATTGGGTATCTGTACGTAGTATTATATTATCTGTGGCCGTAGATAAGTACTTAGTGCCACCCGTGCACAGCCGGGCCGGGTAAAGCTAGTAGTTAATATAAGTCTGAAATCGCCAACCCGTCTTGAGCAAGCGTTGTGATGAATGCTCGTGCCTTCTCTGTATGAGAAGAGACCTTTGCGCTGCAATGGAACGAACCACTCCGTCCATTGGTGAAAACCGTTTGAAAATCCGATCGAAAGTTTTTGAGTTTATCGCGTTCAGACAGACAGACAGACGCGGCGGGGGACTTTGTTTTATAATATGTAAAGATTTAAGAGGGTGCATCGTAAAAGTTGGCAACGTCGTAAATAGTTGTCAAATATTTACCTGTTTCGATTATTTATGAAATAAGAAATGTGGCTAACTAACTAACTAGAATATTAATAATGATAACATTGAATTTGATGTTGTACCCGTTTTAAGTATGTTTTTTTTTAACATCTAAAACTAACTATTCGGTGTTACGGTATTAATTATTGCATTTGATAATCAATATTCTAGTTTGCTAGTTAGCCACAATTTTTATATCCATACAGAAATGTTATAAAATTAATCAAAAACAGCGAAATATTTGACATAATATATATTTGCGACTTTGCCTAGGAGCTCGTGGCTAAGTAATAACAAGCCGCACGGGTCGATCCATCAGGTTAAGCTACGCTTGCCGGGGTTGGTCAGTGGATTGGTGACCATCTTTACATACCGAGACTCCTCCGTGCCTCGGAAAGCACGTTAAGCCGTTGGTCCCGGCTGTCATTCGTGGATCTTTGACAGTCGTTACGAGTCGTCAGAAGCCCGAAAGTCTGACACCAGTCTTACCAAGGGGTATCGTATTACCCAGTTACTGGGTTGTGGAGGTCAGATAGGCAGTCGCTCCATGTAAAATACTGGTATTCAGCTGCATCCGGTTAGACTGGAAGCCGACCCCAAGATAGTTGGGAAAAGGCTAGGAAGATTGATTTGCGACTTAGCCAACTTTCAGAATAAACCCTCATATTACCCCAATAATTTTATTCACATTATTCAGTCTCAAATGAATTGAAACGTTTATGATTAAGTCTCAAGTGGTTGTGTTGCTAAAAATCAATGATCTAAAAGCGCCCTAAAATTCGCCGACGCAAATTCTATAGTAAATCTTACTCACCATAGGCACATATGATATTGGACAGCTCTCTGAACAGCAGGATGCCGTTGGGCGACGACACGTCGAAGTGAAGTCGCTGGTTCCTGTTCTGTGCCAGCTCTGCCGTCAGCTTGAGGACCGGCGTCGTGAGCGCCGGCTCCGAGAACCAGACCTCTATGCCGCGGAGCAGGACTTTCATGTAGACTGGGTAACTGTCGGAGAGAGAAACAAAAATTGTAATAAAATATGACGGACGGTACTTCTCTCTCGTTATTATCAGACATATTTTAACTACTGTGGGCGTACTGTGGGTAGTTTAAGTTATTGCGCAATGGAAAAATCGTTTGTAGTTCAGATCAAATTAATCACACTCTATGGTACCACAGCACAAGTATACGGAACGCGTGACAGTTTCTAAACGAAACGGAACGCACAAGTTTATAAACGAAACTGAACGCGCGACAGTTTCTAAACGAGACGTGACGTATTTCCTACAAATACAATGTCGCCCATGCGCATGTGACCGCCCGTAATTTTCTGAATATTCATGAAAAAATATCGAAAATAAACTTCAAAAGGGGGGTCTATCTATAACATTTTTCACTAGTTTTTTTTAAAATAAATACACAATTTTTTACCGAAAAAATGACTTCGATTCCGTTTTTTCTTACGTAGTCGAAATTTTTTTGTAAAAATTTTAATTAACCTGTTAAAATAACTCATAAGCTTTTGGAAATAATAAACAGAATCCAAATCGACCCATAAACTTCGGAGATGTGTCAAAAAACAGAAAGCAAATCTTAAAAAAATAAAAAATTGAATAACATTAAATAATTAAAATTAAAACTACACCTACTTGAGGTTTTCGCGAAATCTCTAACGAGATTGTCTTTCTACTAGATAGAATCTAGAAAAAAAGGCAAGAAATTGCATTCCCTACCTCTGACCTCTGCCGACCCCTTCCGCAGAACACAGGTGTAGCAGTTACACCGCCACATACGAACTACGCATCAAAGACATGACGTCACACAAATCCTGCATCGCGTAATTAGAGTTTACCGCGCGAACTTCATAAGGCGGTTCACACACGGCACCGCGCTCCGCGGAGGGCGGTGGTAGCAAAGGGAGTAGCACCGCTCGACCGCGCGGTCGGGCGCTGTACGTGTGTTAGGCATCAACGGATTTATTAGAGGCCAATGCGACATGAGATCCGCTTCACCGCCTGCCGCGGCGGTGCGCGGTGCCGTGTCTAAACCGCCTAATTATATACAAACTCCCGACATCAACTTTCGGGCAGTAGCCCGCCAGACACGACACCCGTCTGACCGAAGGATCCTCCCTTTTCTATGGTGGATGAGTGAACTTTACACCCTGTTCCTCATACCTCTAAACAGGCGTCCGGTTATGTATACTCACATCCAATCAAACAGCATCATATACGTGGTCTTAGTGTTGAACGCGAAGGCCAGCCCGCGCAGGTCTCGAGCGAGGCCTATGAGCGTCTTCTTGGCATCTTCAGAACTGAACATAGGAGATTCAGGGCCGGAGAGGAGGCCTATGATGCTCTCGAAGGCAGCTGTAATATGAAAAACAGTTAATTACTTGTAGATGGTTCCCATAAAATTGCAATCGAAAATTTAAGTTTCAAAAGATGTAACTATGAAAAAAATCTTCTTTTAGCTATAAGGCCATTCGATGGTCTTATCGCTAAAAGAAGATTTTATTAATGTCCGAATCAAATCAAATCATTTATTTGCCTGAATCACAGATGAATACAAATGGGACACTCCGCAGTTTAGGTATGAAGCTACAAGTACGCGGCGGGCTCGTCTTGTCGGGTCACCAATTCACTGGGTTGCCAATTCAGTGAGTGTAACGTACTCAGAAGATATAAGAGTTACGCGATAGAAAGAGAGGCAACTTCTAGGTGAGTATAACTGTAGGTAATTAGCGCTGTGCGACCTGAATTGTACTTTAATTGTGTCGTAGCAAGAGGCGCTTTTTATTTTAATGATTTTGCGGAGTGTTCCATCTGTATTAATCTGTGCCGGAATATGGGTGGAACTGTAACTCAGACGCGTTCCTGTATCACAAAACGTTAGACGACAGCGCTTTATTACTGTGAGTTGATTGAATTTGGGATTATTTGTTTAGCTACGTAACTTCAATCAATCAATCAGCCTATTAATGTTCCCACTGCTGGGACACAAGCCTCCTCTCTGTGAGAGGGAGTGGGCTGTAATCTACCACGCGGGCCCAGTGCGGGTTGGTAGATGTCACAGTCTTCGAATTTTTAGTTCTAAGACATGCCGGTTTCCTCACGATGTTTTCCTTCACCGTTTTGAGAGCAGTGGTGATGAAATTATTTACACAAAGTAAAGCGCCTGCTTGGGTTCGAACCCACGATCTACAACTCGTAAATCGGGGCCGATACCACTGGGTCACCACTGCAATGCGCTTCGTAACTTAGTAGTTTTTTATTTATTTACAAAATTATATTTTCTCGCGAGCGACGGGGACTTCAGGTGGAGCGAAGATCTTTGCAGGGTAACTGGTAGCAGCTGGACGAGAGTTGACGAAAATTGAACTGAATGGTGTGTAATTGGAGAGGCATGCGTCCAGCAGTGGACTTCTTTAGGCTACTTCATCATCTGCCTAGCGTTTTCCCAACTATGTTGGGGTTAGGTTCCAGTCTAACCGGATGCAGCTGAATACCAGTATTTTACATGAAGCGGCTGCCTATCTGACCTCCACAACCCAGTTACTGGGTAATACAATACCCCTTGGTAAGACTGGTTGTTACGACTTTCGGGCTTCTAACTACCCGTAACGACTGTCAAAGATCTACAAATGACAGCCGGGACAAACGGCTTAGTGTGCTTTCCGGGGCACGGAGGTCTTGGTATGTATAGATGATCACCCATCCACGAACGGCTTAACCTGGTCGATCGACCCGACCCGTTCTATAATCTAGTTATGCTTATAATGGCCGTCGTACCAGTGAGCGGCATCATGAAGGCCAGGAAGCGGTCCTCGTCCTCGCCCAGGTCCACCATGAGCAGCCGGCCCAGCGCCGTGTACAGCATGCTGCGGCAGCGCATCTCTGCCGCGCCTACGTACCAGTGAGCGGCATCATGAAGGCCAGGAAGCGGTCCTCGTCCTCGCCCAGGTCCACCATGAGCAGCCGGCCCAGCGCCGTGTACAGCATGCTGCGGCAGCGCATCTCTGCCGCGCCTACGTACCAGTGAGCGGCATCATGAAGGCCAGGAAGCGGTCCTCGTCCTCGCCCAGGTCCACCATGAGCAGCCGGCCCAGCGCCGTGTACAGCATGCTGCGGCAGCGCATCTCTGCCGCGCCTACGTACCAGTGAGCGGCATCATGAAGGCCAGGAAGCGGTCCTCGTCCTCGCCCAGGTCCACCATGAGCAGCCGGCCCAGCGCCGTGTACAGCATGCTGCGGCAGCGCATCTCTGCCGCGCCTACGTACCAGTGAGCGGCATCATGAAGGCCAGGAAGCGGTCCTCGTCCTCGCCCAGGTCCACCATGAGCAGCCGGCCCAGCGCCGTGTACAGCATGCTGCGGCAGCGCATCTCTGCCGCGCCTACGTACCAGTGAGCGGCATCATGAAGGCCAGGAAGCGGTCCTCGTCCTCGCCCAGGTCCACCATGAGCAGCCGGCCCAGCGCCGTGTACAGCATGCTGCGGCAGCGCATCTCTGCCGCGCCTACGTACCAGTGAGCGGCATCATGAAGGCCAGGAAGCGGTCCTCGTCCTCGCCCAGGTCCACCATGAGCAGCCGGCCCAGCGCCGTGTACAGCATGCTGCGGCAGCGCATCTCTGCCGCGCCTACGTACCAGTGAGCGGCATCATGAAGGCCAGGAAGCGGTCCTCGTCCTCGCCCAGGTCCACCATGAGCAGCCGGCCCAGCGCCGTGTACAGCATGCTGCGGCAGCGCATCTCTGCCGCGCCTACGTACCAGTGAGCGGCATCATGAAGGCCAGGAAGCGGTCCTCGTCCTCGCCCAGGTCCACCATGAGCAGCCGGCCCAGCGCCGTGTACAGCATGCTGCGGCAGCGCATCTCTGCCGCGCCTACGTACCAGTGAGCGGCATCATGAAGGCCAGGAAGCGGTCCTCGTCCTCGCCCAGGTCCACCATGAGCAGCCGGCCCAGCGCCGTGTACAGCATGCTGCGGCAGCGCATCTCTGCCGCGCCTACGTACCAGTGAGCGGCATCATGAAGGCCAGGAAGCGGTCCTCGTCCTCGCCCAGGTCCACCATGAGCAGCCGGCCCAGCGCCGTGTACAGCATGCTGCGGCAGCGCATCTCGGCCGCCCCCACGCCCGCGATGCCCAGGAACGGGAAGTGTTCTGCCTGTAACAGTGGAATAAGACGTAAACATCATGCTTGTATTTTATGAAAAGGTAGGTAGAGGTGCACCAATAGTAAAACTTGAAAATGGCTCGACCGACTTGAATAATTTTATTTTGGTCGCCTCAATACAGGAGTGGTATAGTTTTTTTTTTTTTTTTGTTATCTCAAAAGAACAGTCGTAAAAATAATAATGAAAAAATAAAAATCTTTTATTTACAGACTATATAGGCCCACATTATGTTAAGTGTCTAAAATTATCTTAAAAACTATGTTAGTATATATGGAGAAAACAAAAAGAAATAAAAAACAAATCACACACAAAATAGTCATCAAGCCCCATGAAGCTTGATAAACCTACCCATGGGCCCATCCAGCCTTTCAGCAAACACCACCAAGACACTGTTGTAAAATCGAAATCAAAATTTTGACAGGACAAGGTCTGACGGTGCAGCTACCCCCTTACTAATAAACGTTGTATATCGCCTGTATAGTTACACCCCGATTTCTCTCTTTCAGTCGTCAGTAATTTGACATTCGTAAGAAGACAAAGCGTTGTGTAACTATAAAGGCGATATACGTTTATTAGTAACGGGGTTAGGGAGCTTGTACACGGTAAGAAAATACGCCGGGCCTACGCAAGAATTCGTGTCGTAACTAGAAAATAACTGTGTACACGGCTCGCAGCGGTGCACGAAAAAAATCTTGTCTGCGCAAGACACGACGCGGCGAACGTTGTTGGTTTTCGTGTGTAGAACAGACAAAATTCTTGTCGTGTACACGAAGAATTTGTCTTGTCTGCCGCAGACACGGTAAATTTTCTTACCGTGTACAAGCGCCCTTAGTCGTCTAATATATTAAATTCTCGTGTCAGTGTTTGTAACAAAACTCCTACGAAACGGCTTGACCGATTCTTATAATTTTTTTTGTGTATATTCGGAAGGTCTCAGAATAGGACGTAAACTATTTTTTATAGGTAGGTGTAGGTAGGGTAGGTAGGTAGGTAGGTAGGGTAGGTATATTTGTAGCTATTGAAAATTTATCTGAGATCCTCGGGAACTGACCAAATGACATAGATACTTGACTTACCGTGTGATGCGTCAACATGAACTGCACTTCGTCTAACTTGACCAGTTTGCGCACGCACGAGTACCCTCCGCTCAGGTCGCTCAGTAAACCGAGCGTCTTTGCTATTATCTGCTCTGAACTGCCCCAGTATTTCAGGTTTGTTATGCTGTGAAAAAAATATTGTTTGTTATGTAATTTTACAGTCAACTAAGCAACATTTGGTGAAGTTTTGCACATAAATATTTTTAATAACAGCTGCACGATCCATCAAGTTAAGCTACGCTTGCCAGGGTTGTGGATGGGTGACCATCTTTACATAACAAGACCCCTCCGTGCCTCGGAAAGCACGTTAAGTCGTTGGTCCCGGCTGTCATTTGTGGATCTTTGACAATCGTTACGAGTCGTCAGAAGCCCGAAAGTCTGACACCAGTCTTATCAAGGGGTATCGTATTACCCAGTTACTGGGTTGTGGAGGTCAGATAGGCAGTCGCTCCATGTAAAATACTGGTATTCAGCTGCATCCGGTTAGACTGGAAGCCGACCCAACATAGCTACGCAGATTGATTAATTTTCATGATAATTTTCGTGTATTCTTTATGCCCCACGGCCGGGACGGCCTCCTCTCTGAGAGGGAGTGGGCCGTAATCTACCACGCATGCCCAGTGCGGGTTGGTAGATGTCACATGTCTTCGAATTTTCGGTTCTAAGACATGCCGGTTTCCTCACGATGTTTTCCTTCACCGTTTTGAGAGCAGTGGTGATGAAATTATTTACACAAAGTAAAGCGCTTTCTTGGGTTTAAACCTACGACCCTGACTCTGTAAGTCGGGGTCAAAACGCGTAATAGCACTTAAAATGGGACGTCAGCCTAGCCTTTTCCCAATTATGTTGGGGTCGGCTTCCAGTCTAACCGGATGCAGCTGAATACCAATATTTTACATGGAGCGATTGCCTATCCTAAATTTAATTAATATTGTAATTTTAATTTTATTTTATTTAAATCTTAATTTTATTTTACTTTAATCTTAATTTTATTTTATATATTATGCCCACAGAACAGAAAAAACAGTAGAAGTCGTTTAACGCTTCTTTAGTATCGAAACCAGCGTACCCCAACTCACACATAAGCAAGTTAATTGTATTTCGTAACACTAAGAAATCTTTGGTGTGATTGGTAGTTCAATATTGAAGGAAAGTAGGAAATAATGTCAGTAGTCGCTTATTTGAAAATAAACCATAATGTTAGAAGATAGAGTTGTTTATTGTCTACTCTTTTTACGTATTTATTACTTTATCCGTTTAAAGCGCACACGGAATAGTTCAATGAGCAAGTTACGCTACCCGCCGCTAGATGTCATTATAATAAATGCATTCAATTTAAAGCTGTATTTCCTTACTAATAAGATTTATATTTGAGTAACGAGGTCATTACTATTAGTCCTCCTCTAGGGATGTACCACTGTCACTGACTGATTTATCGACATTTCGTTTTATTTTCAAACAAAATAGTTAACAAACATATGAGTCGATAAATATTATTATGTTTGAAATCATTAATAATTTATTCTAATACATACTTACGATTTATTGAGAGTATAATTAAGAATTCTTATGTTAAACTACTGATCAGATTTTAATTATTCTATTGATAAAAAGATACAAGAGCTCGTGGCTAAGTAATAACAGCCGCACGGTTCAATCCATCAGGTTAAGCTACGCTTGCCGGGGTTGGTCAGTGGATGGGTCCGAGGCACGGAAGAGTGTCGGTATCTTTACATACCGAGACTCTTCCGTGCCTCGGAAAGCACGAGCCGTTGGTCCCGATTGTCATTCGTGGATCTTTGACAGTCGTTACGAGTCGTCAGAAGTACTGGGTTGTGGAGGTCAGATAGGCAGTCGCTCCATATTAAATACTGGTATTCAGCTGCACCCTGTGTTGTTTCTTTCTATCAATATAATTACGCGATAGATATAAAACTACGCGATTAGTTAATATGGGTACACAACCTGCGCTTTCGCCTACCGCTATATCAGATATAGATATTTTTTTGCAAAGTCATCTCATAGCCAAAAGTAAGGAATTTTAGTGATAGTTTAGTTTGGTGTACAAGAGAATCGGCATCACTGACCTACAAATTACAAAAAACGTAAGAAAATGTTCCTTGTATTGTTTCATAAAATATTATTTTTCAAATTTTAATCGAAATAAAATCAATGAAGACTTTTCGATGGTATGTTATACCTCCATTTGGTAAATTTTTGGTTCTGCTACCGAGTTTACATTCTAAAACAGCACAATAGGGCATCTTTGTAATTTTTTTTCAAGTTCTTATCTCCGTGACGGTCGTAAGAAGACTGATGTGCGTGGTGTGAGCGCGGAAGCAGACATTTGCGGAACTCCGCAAACCTCGGGGTACGCGCGCCCCGCCTACTTGCGACTTCTACTGTTTTTTCTGTTCTGTGATTATGCCTATACAGGGTGTTAAGGTAAACACCGTTATCCTTCAAACCAGTGGTTTGGTTTCGTCTTTAGAACATAAATTCAATGGAAAATCACACTTTTTTTTTAAAGATGTACATTTAGAATCGTCACGCAATTCCTAAGGTAGGTATTTTTGCCTGTCTTAAGCCAGGAAAAGGTTGTATTGTATTTATTCATGTGTTGTGTAGGTAGTTAGGACGGGCGGTGATAGATTTCGTCACTCGGGCGGGCGCATATCCATGAATACATAATTTTTTTTTTACTCGGTTTTTTCTGTTTATATTTGAGCCAACTACCCATAGTTTGAGTGACAACGGTGTTTACCCTTCCATCCTGTATTGTTATTATGAGTCTATGTCACTTGAATTAAATGATTTTAATTAAATGGGATATGCGATGACGCACATTACTTTTTGCGGTCTTTCGGTCACGACACATTCTCGCTGTGTTAAAGCTGTACAATATTAGATATATTACTGACTTTCTACGTCCAGCTGCATACTCACATCTTTCTCATCAGCACACTGAGCAGCTGACTCTCATCAGCAAGTCCCAGCACATCGCTGAGCCGTCGGTACACTTTGCTGTTCTTCTGCACCTGTTCTCCCACGTAGATCTTACGGAACTGCTCGAAGAACGACATCATTGCCAGCTCGAGTTTCTCACAGCCGCCCTGTGAGAGATAAATAGTTTGATAAATATAAATGTATATTATCTTCGTCATCATTTCAGTCGAAAGACGTCCAAAGTTGGACATAGGCCTCCCCCAAGCACCGCCACATCGATCGGTTGTGCTTCCCGCATCCAGCGGATTCCTGCGACCTTCACAAGGTTATCGGTCCATCTTGTGGGAGGCCTTCCAACGCTACGTCTTCCGGTACGCGGTCGCCACTCCAGAACCTTTCGGCCCCATCGGCCATCTGTTCTGCGAGCAATGTGTCCTGCCCATTGCCACTTAAGTTTGGCAATTCTTCGGGCTATGTCGGTTACCTAGGTTCTCCTGCGGATCTCTTCATTTCTGATTCGATCACGTAGGGAATCTCCAAATATAGTCCTCTCCATTGCCCTTTGGGTGACTTTTAGCCTTCTGTTAAGGTCCACTCCCAGCAGTGGGCACATAGATGGTCCAGCACAAGCTCACCTGCGCCAGCCGCGAGTCCGTGAGGTCCATGAGCTGCAGCACGCGACACACGAGCTCGCCGTCCATGGCGTCGTTCTCGTCGCACGTGTTGACGGATGCGCGCCCGCCGATGGCTGCGCCGATTATGTACACGAGCCAGGTGAGCTGACCTGTACGGGAAACAAAAGTTAGTCTCAAGTCTGAAATATGTATTACTAGTTTTTGCCCGCGGCGTCGTGTGGTTGTCGGAAAATATCCCACGGGAACGTTTTACTGGGATTATACAATGTGGAGACTACCATACAACAAAAAATTAAAATACTGGCACTACTAATGCTTAAGAGTATTTTGGAACTGTCAAATAAATCCTAGCTCCGAAATAAAAAAATGAGTTTTTCAAACAATTTAAATGTAACGTATGGCCGGATCCACCCTAAGCCTATAAATTCCGTTTATCTAACTAGGCCTTGGGTGAATCCTCTGGCATACATTTCAGAATATCCACCTTAGGGTGGATTTTTGGGGTGGATAAACGGAATAGCCCGAATCGACTATGGATGGATTTTGCCGAGTTATAATGACTAAACTATTGAATATATTCAATTGATTTTTTTGTATACAGAATGGGAACGTCATTATGGACACGCCGTTTAATTTTTTATTGTATTGTCGTCTCCACCTTGTATACCTAAGAGCCGAGGAAAAATAATAGTTATTGTGGGTCATCCTTTGAAGATAGACATAAGTTATGCTATCGCGGACTTTTTTGTTGAACTTTTTAAGATCTTCAATTCTGTAGAATATAAATTTGGTATATCTCTTACGGCTTACACGGCGCACGCCAGTAAAGCTCCTAGTGGGCATCATTTTTTCTGACATCTTCGTCAATAATCTTTATATTTCAGCCAATTTACACAATACCTTAATGAAGTATACACTAAAACCTTCCGCATGAATCACTCCGTCCAATGGTGACAACCGTTTGAAAATCTGTTCGGTACTTTTTGAGTTGATCGCGTTCAGACAGTATATAATACAACCTTGCAGCATGGGTATCTGCTGCGGCTGCGGCGCGCTGTAGGCGGCGGCGGCGCGGTCGAAGTGCGCCACCAGCAGCTGGCACGTCTTGCCGTACTCGCAGCGACCGACGACGGACAGTAATGTAACATCACCTTGCAGCATGGGTATCTGCTGCGGCTGCGGCGCGCTGTAGGCGGCGGCGGCGCGGTCGAAGTGCGCCACCAGCAGCTGGCACGTCTTGCCGTACTCGCAGCGACCGACGACGGACAGTAATGTAACATCACCTTGCAGCATGGGTATCTGCTGCGGCTGCGGCGCGCTGTAGGCGGCGGCGGCGCGGTCGAAGTGCGCCACCAGCAGCTGGCACGTCTTGCCGTACTCGCAGCGACCGACGACGGACAGTAATGTAACATCACCTTGCAGCATGGGTATCTGCTGCGGCTGCGGCGCGCTGTAGGCGGCGGCGGCGCGGTCGAAGTGCGCCACCAGCAGCTGGCACGTCTTGCCGTACTCGCAGCGACCGACGACGGACAGTAATGTAACATCACCTTGCAGCATGGGTATCTGCTGCGGCTGCGGCGCGCTGTAGGCGGCGGCGGCGCGGTCGAAGTGCGCCACCAGCAGCTGGCACGTCTTGCCGTACTCGCAGCGACCGACGACGGACAGTAATGTAACATCACCTTGCAGCATGGGTATCTGCTGCGGCTGCGGCGCGCTGTAGGCGGCGGCGGCGCGGTCGAAGTGCGCCACCAGCAGCTGGCACGTCTTGCCGTACTCGCAGCGACCGACGACGGACAGTAATGTAACATCACCTTGCAGCATGGGTATCTGCTGCGGCTGCGGCGCGCTGTAGGCGGCGGCGGCGCGGTCGAAGTGCGCCACCAGCAGCTGGCACGTCTTGCCGTACTCGCAGCGACCGACGACGGACAGTAATGTAACATCACCTTGCAGCATGGGTATCTGCTGCGGCTGCGGCGCGCTGTAGGCGGCGGCGGCGCGGTCGAAGTGCGCCACCAGCAGCTGGCACGTCTTGCCGTACTCGCAGCGACCGACGACGGACAGTAATGTAACATCACCTTGCAGCATGGGTATCTGCTGCGGCTGCGGCGCGCTGTAGGCGGCGGCGGCGCGGTCGAAGTGCGCCACCAGCAGCTGGCACGTCTTGCCGTACTCGCAGCGACCGACGACGGACAGTAATGTAACATCACCTTGCAGCATGGGTATCTGCTGCGGCTGCGGCGCGCTGTAGGCGGCGGCGGCGCGGTCGAAGTGCGCCACCAGCAGCTGGCACGTCTTGCCGTACTCGCAGCGACCGACGACGGACAGCTGCTCCAGCTGCTGCTGCACCGTGCCCACGTCGTCCAGCGGGTCCTCCAGCCCGTCCCTGCAAAATAAAAAAACAACGGGTTGCACTCCGGGAGTGCCGGCAGAAGTGAAAACTTGAACATTAACGTTGTGCATTTTTGTATATTTTGGAATGGTTAGGGAATAATTTCGCACGAATTGCTTTATTTATGAGTATAAAAGTACTATTATTTATGTACTAAAATACAATATTCATTAGTAGTAGTAGTATATTTATTTATTTTCAAAATAAAGTCTAACAAAAATAAACAATTTATTTAAACACTTTTCATGAAGTATGTTTTGACTGCTTTTTTTTTTACCCAAATCAATATGGGTAAAATTTCTTACCTCGCAATCTTTACGTAATGCCAAAGACTATTTATTTTGATATTTACTTCGTCGGTTGCTAGGCATCGGATCTTACGATCACGTCCTGACGCAAGTTTAACATTTTTTACCCATCCGAAAAAAGTGCACAACGCTGCTTAAGAAGTTTTCACTTTAAAAAAAATAGTTTACATAACCTAACGGTAGCATAGAGAGCAGAGGGCTTAGTGTGAGTTTCATTTTACCTTCTCGATCAAACGCATCGACCGCGTTTGGCGCTCCGATTGGCAGCCGGCCGGCCTTCACCGGTGAAGGGCCAATCGGAACGCCGAACGCGCTCGATGCGTTTGACCGAGAAGGTTAAATGAAACTCGAACTAGGCCCTCTGTGGTGGGCCAGTGGTAACGGCCCCGACTTACCGAGTTGTAGGTCGAAAGTACGAACCCAAGCAGGCGCTTTCATCATCATCATCATATCAGCCGAAAGACGTCCACTGCTGGACACAGGCCTCCCTCAAGCACCGCCACTTCAATCTGTTCTGTGCTTTCTGCGTCCAGCGGATTCCTGCGGCCTTCACAAGGTCATCGGTCCATCTTGTGGGAGCAGGCGCTTTATTTTGTGTAAATAATTTCATCACCACTGCTCTCAAAACGGTGAAGGAAAACATCGTGAGGAAACCGGCATGTCTTGGAACCAAAAATTCGAAGACATGTGACATCTACCAACCCGCACTGGGCCCGCGTGGTAGATTACAGCCCACTCCCTCTCACAGATAGGAGGCCTGTGTCCCAGCAGTGGGAACATTAATAGGCTGATGATGATGAAACCTCTTAAGGGGTCATTGTACTCATCGTTATGAACAACTTTCACTATGGGACCAGCAAATACATCGCGAAAAAAACATCAACTGTTCCATACCATGGGGTACCAATTTGAACAAATTATAATTAGTCTTGAAAAAAGATCATAGATGGCAGCATAGGTAACAATTATGATATTAACAGTCACTAAAAAGCGATAAACGGAAGATTTTGGCTGAAGTAAAATTAGTAAAAATCAAAACTTCCTTGTTTAATGCTGATTTATCTATTGTAACTCATAAATCTCGTATTTTCAACAAAAAAAGATAAAACCTTTTTGTTTAGGGCTCTTTGCAATAGATGGCGTTTTACATCACTGTACCACATTAAATGTGGTACAGTGATGTACATTTATGCTGTAGCCAGACAATAGCCCGACTAGGGAGGTCGCATTTCTTTGTATGGGATTGGGTATCTGTACGTAGTATTATATTATCTGTGTCTATACATTTATGTTCGCATATCTCGTCAAAATGTAGGGAACAGCTGATTTTTTTTCGCGATTTCAGCGTAGGTCCCATAGTGAAAGTTGTTCATAATGATGAGTATAATGATCTCTCAAGAGGTTTAGACTCAATTTCACCATACTCTGTTAGTATAACAGACTGTTAAACACACATGTCAACTGCTGTGATTGGCTGTTGTCATGTCAGTGAGCCAATCAAAGCAGTAACCTGAGTTTAATGACCTGTTAGTTAATTTTTGTGTTTGGTGAAATTGGGTCTTAGTATAAACAAAAAGTAACGTTGTGTACCTCAGCACGCAGGCCACCGAGTCGAGCCTGGAGCCGATGTAGGCGGCCGTGACGCCGGGCGCGAAGCTCTCCAGCAGGTGCGGCTCCGACGCCTTCACGTACGGCACCGACGCCACCATGCGCTGCCACAGCGACAGCAGGTAGTGCACCGAGTTGGGCGCGAATTGCCACATCTGGAACACGAGACAAACAGATTAGGTAAACATTAAAAAAAAAAAATTTTTTCTTTGCTTTTTCTTGTATTGTGTGACTTAAGGTGAAACAATTTGATATTTTTTCCATACAAACTTCGGAGGGGTTTTACTCCACTGTTTGACATCGTACATTCAAAGTTAAACATGATATCGTTAGGTCTCATTATTAAAATTGTCTGTACGGAAGCAGAATAGTAAAATAAAAAGCCATTAAAAAGTTATGAGCCAACAAAGATTCGTTTTTCTTGCTAATTTTAACGCAACTTTGGGCGTAAATAAGTAATACAAGAAGTGTGAAATCTCGAAAACAAAATCCGTACCGACACAGAAAAAATATCGAAGATTTCAATAAATTTTATTTGTAATTGATTTACGCAGTGGTTTTTTCAGAAAAACCTTTTTTCCAAAGGCCTTCTCGTAATTTTTGACGCGCTCGTTTTACTAAAACTGTTCGGTACGGTGTTTCTGTGCGTGCGAACTATACGTTGTCCATGTAGACCAGCTTCTAACTGCTCATCACTGATACTATCTCTGTCAGACACGATGCCAGGTGAGACAGCGTGGTTTTTGGCCATGCCCACCATTGAGTTCGAGCCCGCGACTAGTTGCACCTTAAGGCTGCGTTTCCACCAGAGATGAGCGAGGATGCGTAGCGAGGGATGTGTGTGAAACTAACCAATAACAACGCTAACTTAGCTCAAACTATGACAGTGAAGCGATGTTATTGGTTAGACCTTGTGCAGAAAGGGCGAATTCGCCGCGATTCTCTCGTGCGTATCACGCGCGACCGTTTCGCCCAGAAAGAGCTACGCGCGAGCATTTCGAGCGAGCAGCAATTCCGTATCAAAATTTTGGCGCTCCATTTCCCTGGATACGTGCATTCGCTCTGGAGTTCGCGCGTCAACTGGACGCAACAAGGAGTCTCTAGTATCTCGACTCGCGCGCAATACGCGCGAATCAAGCGCGAGTCGAGAGTCTGGCGAACTGCACGCGATTTACGCGCGTATTTTGAACTCGCGCGATGCTTGTGGACGCAATGTATTGGCGCCTATTATCTCGCTAACGCGCGAATGAATTCGAGCGAAACGTTTCGCGGCGAATTCGTCCCTTCTGGACCAGGTCTTAGTTTCACACACATCCCTCGCTACGCATCCTCGGTCATCTCTGGTGGAAACGCAGCCTAAACAGGGTCAAATAAAAAATCTGTCCTTTTGTTTTTCTCTGGAGAAAACTGTCGAGGTATATTTCTTTTAGGCACTACCGTCTATACCATAAAGGCACAGGGGGCCCGTGGCCAGGGCCTCTCACCACACGAGAACCCCGAAAACGCGGAATATTCCTTTACTTGATGATTCCCAATTGTAATGGAGAGCGCTCATTTTCACAAAAAAGTAATAAAAAATGAATTACGAACGACATTGTTACAAGAACGACTAACAAATTTATCAATTATGTCCATAGAACGTAAAGTCGTAAAAAAAAATTACTGAAGATATATTATAAATTTATAATAGAAAATTTAGCAGAACAGAAATCCCGAAAGAAACCATTATCATTATTTCGAATCCGACTCGTACCTGCAGCATTTTATTTAATAACATACCTACCTAAATATCTTACACATAGTAAATATAAAATCATAACAGAAAAATGTTTTTTGTCATTCACTTTCTTTAGTTTCCAAGGGGGACCCAAATTCTTGTTTGCCCAGGGACCCCGGCTTGCCCTAAGACGGCCTTGTTCTTAAGGGATGGCTCAAGAGTTTATGTTATAAATTCCATGTTATAGGACGCAAGCCTGTTTCTGATTATAACGTGCTTGATGAGACAGAATTCGAAATATAGACAACTCCATTTTTCTTTTTTACCTGTAAGCTCTGCACAGTGAACTTGGCAATGAGCTCGATGAGTCTCGGGTAGCTGTCCACCATGACCAGCTCGCCCAGCTGGTAGTTGGACTTCAGGCGCGCCAGCAGGCGGCAGAACTCGTGGTAGTTGGTGGGGTCTGATAGGCCCTGGAACAAGTAACATGGTGTTAATATGACTTGATACACAATTCATAAAAATCTTCTTTTTTTTTCAAATAAACTTACACCCCATGAGGAGCTCGTGGCTAAGTAATAACAAGCCGCACGGGTCGATTCATCAGGTTAAGCTACCGAGACTCCTCCGTGCCTCGGAAAGCACGTTAAGCCGTTGGTCCCGGCTGTCATTTGTGGATCATTGACAGTCGTTACGAGTCGTCAGAAGCCCGAAAGTCTGACACCAGTCTTACCAAAGGGTATCGTATTACCCAGTTACTGGGTTGTGGAGGTCAGATAGGCAGTCGCTCCATGTAAAATACTGGTATTCAACTGCATCCGGTTAGACTGGAAGCCGACCCCAAGATAGTTGGGAAAAAGGCTAGGAAGATTGATTGATAAACTTACACCCCATATTAAAAAAGTAAGTTACGAGTCTCATTTTGTTCAAAATGTACGAGAAAAGATTTTACGGTTTCTGACTTTCTAGTACTCAAAAAATTTTCAGAGTAGCCCATTTTCTTGCTGACTGCCCATTTTTTCCAAAATCTGTGAATGGGCATCAAATTGTTTAAAAAAAAATAAGGACAGAGTTTCCTGTAGATACAAAGGTTAAATTTACCTGAGTATTATCCAGTATCCTCAGCACCCCGGCAGCCAGCCTGTTCAGGAACTTGGCTCGCTCGTTGGAACTGAACAGCGAGCGCCGCACTGACGCCAGCTGTACCAGGCAGGCGAGCGCTAGGCTAGCGAGGGAACCTCCTAGTAGGTGGTACAGCTCGAAGAACAGGTCTAAGGTACCTGATTCTAGGAATGTGGGACGCCATGATGTTGGGATCTGAGGAGAAAGAAAGGTTATCCAGGATTATATTAGTTAAGTGTGAACCTGTGGCAATGCCGTCAGTCTCTGGGGTACATTACCAGTCGACAGCGATGCGGAGGAACTTTTCAATGCCATATTGTTTGTATAAATTAATAGTTTTAGTTAGGTTAGTTATTTTTAGTTTTGGAAGAAGATATGTTAGGTGTTTATTTTACTAAATAAATAAATAAAGTGTGAAGCTGAAATCAGTTCTATAGTTTTTCATAAGACCAATTTTGCTACTTGTTCTTTTATGACCAAATATTTTAAATTATAGAGCGACTGAGACCGCTGTTCCACGCCTTAGAAATGCGCGGCGAGGCCGGGCAGCGTTGACAAATCAGCGGCGTGCAGGACGCCGCGCCCCGTGAGTGTTGATGAATGAGCGGCCTGCACTGCCCCCCCCGTTTCGCATTCCTAAGGCGAACAGCGGTCTTGGTTAAACTATACCATAATTTGATAAACATAACATATTAATTTATCAAATAATCTTCATCATCATGTCCGCCGAAAGACTGCTGAACATAGGCCTCCCCCAAGCACCGCCACTTCGACCGATTCTGTGCTTCCCGCATCCAGCGGATTCCTGCGGCCTTCACAAGGTCATCGGTCCACCTTGTGGGAGGTCTTCCAACGCTACGTCTTCCGGTACGCGGTCGCCACTCCAGAACCTTTCGGCTCCATCGGTCATCTGTTCTGCGAGCAATATGTCCTGCCCATTGCCACTTAAAAAGTCACTAAGCTAAAAGGGCCAATGGAGAGGGCTATGCTTGGAGTTTCCCTACGTGATCGAATCAGAAATGAAGAGATCCGCAGGAGAACCAAGGTAACCGACATAGCCCGAAGAATTTCCAATCTTATCAAATAATGATTACTTTAAATATTAAAAGGAGACTTGACGAAATTGGTCTATGCATTTGGATAACCAAGCTGAAGAGCTGAGCTGAGCTGGAAACTACGAATCGGTAAACAAAATGTATAGAAAAGCCTTTTTTTTATAACCTACGTTTATTTCATATTCATGGTTACAGTTGGCGCATACATGTTATTATACTCTGTATATTTTGACTCACCTGCACGGTACACAGATCATCACTCGATTCGTCGCTGGTGGTCCCTATAAAGTCGAATGTGAGACAGTTGTGTGCCAGCCTCAGTAACGCGGCCACCAACGCGTGCTGTCTTTCATCCGACAGCTCTAAAGGCTTGCCTCGCATCGTGCCGAGGAGTGAGCAGGACAGACGGAACATCTCGAACAGTTGGGTGTCCCTGGGGACAAATTGTTTTTGTTAGGACGTCGAAGAAGGAAGAACACGGAAACAGCTATCTAATTACGAAACACATTTTAGTAAATGATTCCTCTGAATGACTAATCTGTTTCATTTTGACAGTTCAACAATATTCATTGCGTTATTTACGTTGTTGAGCAGATTTTTTTTACGAACTTATGAAGTAATGGATTAGCAATCTGTTTCAAAACGATTCAAATTCCGATTGATCGTGTATTACGTAATTAGGGTCTAGGATTGATTGGCATCAATAAAAGCTACATTTTTTTCAAAATCTGTGAATCGGCATCAAAATTTCTCAAAACAAAAGGACAGTCTCGTGGCTAAGTAGCAACCGCAGCAAGCGTAGGTTAACCTACGCTTGCTGCGGTTGCTACTTGGATGGATGACCATCTTTACATACCAAGACCCCTCCGTGCCTCTGAAAGCACGTTAAGCCGTTGGTCCCGGCTGTCATTTGTACATCTTTGACAGTTGTTACGGGTCGTCAGAAGCCCGAAAGTCTGACAACCAGTCTTACCACGGGGTATCGTGTTACCCAGTAACTAGGTTGTGGAGGTCAGATAGGCAGTCGCTCCACGTAAAATACTGATAGGCTAAGCAAATGACAGATGAGAAGATGATATGAGACTTCGTATTTAAGCGAAACTCTGCGTTTTAAACCGATCATGTGCGTGTCGGATCACGCACAATGAAGGGTATCTTAGTTGGGACAAATTTATCCCAAGAACAAACTTAACGTTGTAGTTAAAAAACATGTTCTCCGATACCTTCCAACTGCAAATGTTAATTTGTACGCACAATATTGAGATATTTTAAGACCATAGACTTCTTATAGGTTTCCTGTAATCTATGAGTAAGGAACCATTCTCTGCATTTATTTCTAAATTAGTAGAAAATATGTTTTGTTTTGCTTTGTACCTTTTTTTTTTGTTTATTTGTAACTGCTTTTCCTACGCCTATGTTTAATGCATGCCGTGGCAGCCTTTAATTAAGGCTACACTACAAAATGTAAAATCAATTTTGGGTATTTTAACATGATTTTCGGTGTATGCTTTGTTGGTTGTCCTTAAATAAATAAATAAATTTCAACATTTTAGGGTCAGTAGTTTCGGAGATAAGGGGGGGGGATGGAATGGTAAATTTCATCAACTTTCTTAAATTTCTTTAAAAGTATTTATTTCAAAATTATAAAAAAATAAATTAGGATCTTCGCAACAAGCCATTTCATATATCATGCGGTACAGTTAGCAAATACATTTTTTAATTTTTATATCGAAGATCCCCATATTCAAAATTCATTTATTTACGTTACACGTCCGTGTTTGGGTCACAGAAATACATATGTGTACCAAATTTCAACTAAATTGCCCAGTAGATTTGGAGCAAATTGGCTGTGACAGACGGACAGCCTGACAGACACACGAGTGCTCCTTTAGGAGTTCCGTTTCATATCGTACGCTCTGTGGTAAGTTCAACAAGGCGTACGAAACGCCCAATTTCGCTTCAATACGAAGTATTATTTTATTTTCTACTAGCTGCCCGCCCCGGCTTCGCACGGGTGCACTAAGTACTTATCTACCAACGTTTAAACCTTCCCTGGACTACGACAAACATTTCAAAACCAAAATCAGCAAAATCGGTCCAGCCGTTCTCGAGTTTTAGCCAGACTAACGAACAGCAAATGATTTTTATATATAAGATGATCACGTTCATCAGTTATAGAAGAAATCGGTGTCAATCAATCTTCCTAGCCTTTTCCCAACTATCTTGGGGTCGGCTTCCAGTCTAACCGGATGCAGCTGAATACCAGTATTTTACATGGAGCGACTGCCTATCTGACCTCCACAACCCAGTAACTGGGTAATATACCGATACCCCTTGGTAAGACTGGTGTCAGACTTTCGGACTTCTGCAAATGACAGCCGGGACCAACGGCTTAACGTGCTTTCCGAGGCACGGAGGAGTCTCGGTATGTAAAGATGGTCACCCATCCACTGACCAACCCCGGCAAGCGTAGCTTAACCTGATGGATCGACCCGTGCGGCTTGTTATTACTTAGCCACGATCTCCTCATCATCATCATCATCGGTGTACTAACATGTTAGCTTCAAAGACAGAAAACGCTCATTGAAGGAAAAAATTAGTCAATTTGTTCCATTGAATGACTTTTTCATGAAGAGAACACATCTAACTTAGAGAGATGTATTTATGATTCTAATGCTGTAAATACATATTTGTTATGGTCGCGAATCATATTTTGATCAAGATACAACCCGACACTGACCTGTAAAATTGCAAAAAAAAAACGTAAGATTTGAATTAAATTTGGAGATTCACGAAAACCAAAACTATGTACTGTAGAGCGTTTTGAATAAGCTCATGGTTTTGCCAGGACCCGAACCCAGTCGTTTTTTCAATGACCGTTTTTTGTCTTCGAGCCTAACATACGTACATAAAACTCGCCGAATGCATCCTCCTTTTTGAAGTTGGTTAGCAGAACAATAGAGAGAAAACAAGTAAAGTGTATATAATTATGATAGGGCTAGCTTTAATTAACATATCGACCGCTTGGTTTTATATCAATGGGGATGCACGCGCAAAGCTCAGCGTAGATGTCGCCAGCGGCGGGATGGCCGCTGTCAAATCATTTTCGCATTGTTTACATTAGTGGTTTTTGCTATTTTTTGTGTTGAAACCGATCCACCATGGTTATTGCTAACATGTATTGTTCCTGGAAGCTTATAGAATTGAAAGACGACCTAAACAAACCAGGAGCAAGGATTACTGGAAAGAAATGAGATATTATTACGAGGTAGACTTCTATCTAATAAAATATTTTTAATCAGTGCTAGGGTCTAGATTTGGATCATTTTTTTGTTGTAACATGTTAATTATTACTTGGTTCATGGTAGGAAAATTTACGAAAATTGAGAGAACCGTACTTTAATAATAAATGGTATTCTTTATTGTTTAGGTTAGGTTTATTTTTCATTAGTGCTAGGCTCTAGATTTGGGTATTTTTTTAGTTGTAACGTGTTAATTCTTACTTGACTCATGGTAGGAAAATTTACGAAAAATGAGAGATCATTTACTTTAACAATAAATGATATTCTTAATTTTTTAGGTTATCTATGACCGAAATTTTTAATTCAGCAATCAAAGCCCTCAAGCTTCCGAAAGCCAAGCAATTGACGTTCCTGCTGTAGAAGTTTACTAAGACGTTAATAGCTCCACCAGAGCTCCACCATATTGCCGAAAATTACCAATCAACATACTCAAAGTTACTTTTAGTTTTACTCTTTTAGTTTCCCACTTTCTATTTGCGTAGTATCTTTGGGTAATAAATGAACACCGGCGTAAGTATTTTAGTACATCGTGGTACAGCACACTTATGCATATTTCGAGAAAATTTGAATTTACTGAATAATAGGTTATAAAATGTATGGAATTGACAGTTTTCAATGGCCATGTCGACGATGCGGCACCTATCGTGATAAAATGGTAGTCAACATCCCCATTGCCGTGCCTCCAGCGCCGAGCTCAAAATTCGACAATTATGGTGGTGCAAAAATAAAACCGGTCAAGAACAAGTCGGACTCGCGCACAGAGGGTTCCGTAAGGAGCTTCATTCGAACAGTACCTAGTAAACTAGTCCTCTAAATTGTATGAGCGCCCATACAACTCAGAGGACTATCTACGACTAATTGGCGTCAACTATGTATGTATGGGGACACCCTTTAATTTTCAACTTTTATCAGAGTCTGGATTTGTGCCCCGTTACTGACTATAGGCTTACAGAGGTCTGAGGAACAGGGTGTAAAGTTCACTCATCCTCTAAAGAAAAGGGAGCATCCTCCAAGCAGACGGGTGTCGCGTCTGGTGGGCTATACTGCCAGACTGTTGTCTGACGGATGTCGGGACGTTGTATATTATATATACTCGTCACGCGGCAACTCTGCTTGCACGAGCCAGGTTTTTTCGTGACGTCAGTGTCATGCTTAACCCCCCCCCCCCCCCTCTCGTTATACCCTCAAAGTAAAGTCTTCGCGGAGAGCATGTGTGACGTTATATTTACCTGAACGATGAGGCAATTTTCCTGTGTTTGGCGAGGGAACGGTTGGCATCCGCCTCGGACACCTGGTTCATTTCTACCACCAACTGGGAGAGCAGCTGTACGCCTATCGTGCATAAATCTTGACTCTGTTGGAAAAAAATAAACCGTAAGAAATACAAAGTGTATTTTTTTAATCCTTCTTTTACCAAGCCTCAATTTTTTGCATCTGATGGTTGTGGAGAATAGCCGATTATGTACATCTGCAATACTAGAGATATCGCAGATACGTTGCCATTCCGGAGACAAAGCTCAAAAAATACAAAAGACGTAAGTATATTTAGTAACCTATACAAAAAGGGGGATTTCGTTTGTATGAAAAATCTTATGCCTTGATGTAATAAACTTGAAACTTGGCGCAAAAAGTACTAGGCTTGCATGAATTCAAGATAGTATTTCAATCATTAGACGTTGTGCACAATTTCTAAGCAGTAACCTAACAAAAAGTACTAGGCTTGCATGAATTCACGATGGTATTCAATCATTATGTTATGCTACTACTAGAATTTGGATGAGGCAGACTTATAGTTTAACATACAGAACGTTTCCATAGGATAATTTCCGACTTCCACGCGAGCAAAGCCGCAGGAAAAATCTAGTAAATAAATAAATATTATGTGCTTACCCTGAGAAAGTTGGTGATATCATTGATAACGTTGTGGAAGACGTACTCCTCCTTGATCATGTCGAACCAGCTCAGCTTGGTGATGCGCGCGAACAGCGATACCAGTGACTGAGGACAAATGCAATAGTTATTTGTGTAACATGGGGACAAAGTAATATTTTGTTCTTCCAGGGCGTTAATTTGAATTCAGAGCTAAGCGAAGGTAGCGAGGGATTCTAAAATAGAGATAGAAATCCTGAGGTTAGCGAGGAATTCAATATACGCCGCTCGAGAACAAAATATTTTTACAAATCAGTACGCTATCAAAAGCGTGGAGTGGACCAATCAGAAGAGAGAAACCCCAAACTCGCTAGGGAGCAAAGTTGAATTTTGCTCCTGCTATCCTCTATAGGCAATTGCCGTTTTTCGAATAGGTGTGATGAAAAGAATTAATTGTTATATCCATGGTTCTGTCTGTAAAGGGCTTGTGACTTTGCGGGAAAGTCCTAAAGGGGTACCGTGGCCCCTGGCAACGTACAGGCAACTGAAGGAACACGGGTGGGTTTTAGTCAGTAAAAGTCTGACACGCCCTAGCTCCGCCCAGAGCGGGAGAAGTTATTTGATGAATTCCCAGGCAAAAAAAATATGGGTTGTTACTATCAGGTTAAGCTACGCTTGTCACGGGTGGTCTGTGGATGGGTGACGATCTTTTCATAACAAGACCTCTCCATGCTTTGGAAAGCAGGTTAAGCCGTTAGTTCCAGCATGTCATTTGTAGATATTTGACAGTTCGTGAGAAGCCCGAAAGCCTGACAACCAGACAGTCTTACCAAGAGGTATCCGTATTACCCAGTAACTGGGTTGTGGAGGTCATCTACGGTTGGTAGATGTCACATGTCTTCGATTTTTTGGTTCTAAGACATGCCGGTTTCCTCACGATGTTTTCCTTCACCGTTTTGAGAGCAGTGGTGATGAAATTGTTTACACAAAGTAAAGCGCCTGCTTGGGTTCGAACCCACGACCTACAATTTGTCGGGGCCGTTAACACTGGGCCACCACTGCTCTTACTGGCCCACCATTGCTCTCATAGTTAGTAATTTAGTATAATTACCTGTACGACAAAGTTGGCCAGTTTCGGCCTAGTTGCCAAGTAGTTCAGGACATAGTTCCTGATGTCCAGGCGTTGCTGCGTCGACAGGCTCGCTGTAGACCTAAAATATTGAAAAAATACTATGTTACTTCTACATAACCATTCAAGGGGGTAAGAGCTTTGGTCACTTTTGCTGACAAGGGGGAAGGGGGGGGATAAGTTCCATTGTAATAGAGGGCCAGTGGAAGGAAAGCTAACCTCAAACCACGGAAAACAAACTGAAAATATTTGTGACTGAAATCGTATCCGTGGTTGCTTTGTTTGCATGCATTTTTAATGTATAAAAGATAGTTTTTAAGCCATCAATTTTATAGTTACCTGCTAATAAGTTTAGCCAGCGTCGTGGCAGCGAGCAGCTGTGAATAACTGGAGTCTGCGCGCTCGAGCAGCGCCTGGCATTTGCTCAGAGTATCCGGGGACTCCTGCAATGAAACGCACAAAGTTATAAATTATAACACAAATCTGACTTATTGAGATGTATTCAAAAGGCTATGGTACTAGAAGGTATGGAGCGAAGCTTGCTGCGATCGACCCTTGGTTGGGTGACCAATGACCATTCATTTTATACTGAGACACCCCTGTACACCTCAAAGCCGTCGGTCCCGGTTGTCATTCATAGATCCCTAACAATCGTTATGGGTTATCAGAAGTTTGAAAGTAACTGGGGTATGGAGGTCAGATAGGCAGTCGCGATATATAAAATACTGGTATTCAGCTGCATACGGTTAGACTGGAAGCCCACCCCAATATAGTTCCTACTTTTATTATATTATAAGCCTGTGTTGTACTCCAGGGCAAAGACCTCCCTTCCCTCTTTCCACTTTTCCCGGTCTACTGCGATTGTGAGCCAATCCTTTAAGGAGTTCAGCTCATCCCGCCATCTCTTTCTGGGCCTGCTGCGTAGTCGTTTCCTGTTATTTGGGATCCACTGAGTGGTGATTTTTGCGTAATGCTTCTCCGATATGCGACAGATGTGGCCAGCCCAGTTCCACTTTAGTCCGGACTAAAGTTTTTACTTAGTTGGGAAAAAGTTATAAAGATGAGGATGCCTTAGGGCGTCAGGGTAGCCCGTGAAATTCAAATTTTCTTACGTTTCTTGCAATTTGCAGATCAGTATCAGGTTGTATGTTGATCTTAATATGATTTGCAGCCGTATCAAATGTCTATTTATGGAATTATCATCAATACAACTCTCTAAGTTCATGTAATCCTATTGAATGACTATTTCATGAAATCATGACATTTGAGGATTATGCTAACTTAAGGAGTTGTATTGTAGATTCTGTGTTGAGAGCAGTGGTGGCCCAGTGGTAACGGCCCCGACTGAGAGCAGTGGTAACGGGGGGACTGAGAGCAGTGGTGGCCCAGTGGTAACGGCCCCGACTAAGAGCAGTGGTGGCCCAGTGGTAACAACTCGTAAGTCGGGGTTTACGAGTTGTAGGTCGTGGGTTCGAATCCAAGCAAGTGCTTTACTTTGTGTAAATAATTTCATCACCACTACTCTCAAAACGGTGAAGGAAAACATCGTGAGGAAACCGGCATGTCTTAGAACCAAAAATTCGAAGACATGTGACATCTACCAACCCGCACTGGGCCCGCGTGGTAGATTACAGCCCACTCCCTCTGCAGAGAGGAGGCCTGTGTCCCAGCAGTGGGAACATTAATAGGCTGATGATGATGATTGTTGATTCTAATGGTTATAATTCTATGAAGCCATATTTGTTAAGGTCGCAAATCATATTTTAATCAATATACAACCTGACACTGACCTGTAAATTGCAATACATGAAAGAAAATTTCGTGGGTTAAGGTACCCATCCCCCTTAAAGTCATGTGACATACCTGAAAGCCGACAACCGCCTTCTCTGCCTGGTCCCTCACGAGCGGGTCCTGGGATTCGTACAGCTGTTTGCATAGCAGCTCTATTTGTATCACCTCCTGCAAACAAACATAATTCATTATAACCCTCTTCCTCTCTCCAAGTTTTTCTGTGCCCGACAGGGTCCACAATGATCCTTTTTTGTTAAACCTACCTAAGTTCACATGTGGAAGCAATATATATATTGAGTATTGAAAATCAACATAACATCACGCTTGTATTCCCCAAAGGGATAGGCAGAGGTGTACCTATAGTACACCCACATTTCGCCAGTTATGTTTAAGTCCCATGTAATAGGGGGCGAGCCTGTTGCCATCAACGGAGCACAAATCCGGACTCCGAGCTGTTACTAAGCAAGCCAACCAATAAAAGTATGCTTAGATGGTTTGGTCATGTTGAGAGGATGAATGAAAGGCAACTATTCGAAGTCCGCCTGGCTAGCTACCACCATCTTATTTAAGTCTGCGGCCATAACAATACTGTAACATTGTTGTTTTACGGCAATTAGAGGTAAGATAACCAGTTCCTAGTAGTAATAGTCTGTTTGTGTTGATTCTTGTGAGCCTGTGTTAAATAAATGTATTTTTTTTCTTTCTTTCCTCTGTAGTTGAGGATTCCGGGTGAAACTCGCTTCCAACTTCGGCCTGATCATCACTTACCATCAGGTGTGATGCAGGCAAAGCGATTCCCCGCCGAGGATTAAAAAAAAATCGAAAGAAGTTGTCAGTGCGTTCAAAAGGTATTTACAAGGAAGAAGTGAGTGGAAACGCCGGGGACGCCCTAGCCTCCTAGGGCGTCCAATGTCCTCGTATGTCCTCACATATAGTGACCTAATTGGTGATGTTCTTCAGAAAGATCAGGTGCGTACTCGCAACCGGCGTGAGTGTAATACGTATTATTGAAGCTAAAACAGCTAACTCAAAAACTACCCAACCAAAATTAATAAAATGTACATATGGGACCACCTCTAAAGTATGACCTACAAAACAAAAAAAGAAGGCAGTGTATAGAGTACCACCAGTGGCACTCTATCCCTATCGGATAAAGTGCCACTACAGGCACCCTAGTAACACCGCGTCGGCCCAGCCAAAGTGCCGCAAGCATTGGATTGTCATTGTCACTGTCACTAAGTCACGTCACGTGGTATGTTGTTTGATTGTCGAGGTTAGATCGCTGTAAAACACCACATTCCCAAAACATTACATTCTCTTGTGCCTAAACGGACCCTGGCACTTAGCCGGCCGCTACCCCGACACCGCTCGCTACGCTCGCTCGGCTCGTGCGTTGTGTACCCTAACCTAACCTAAATAATAAGTGACAGTGACAATGCAACGCTCACGGCACCCTAGCCGGGCCGAAGCAGCGAAACTAGAGTGCCACAAGAATACTCGCGGCACTCTATACACTTCGAAAAAAAATCATCAAAATCAATTGATATTGCCTGAGTAATCGCGTAAAAAACATACAAAAAAATCTCCTTTTTGAAGTCGATTTAAAAGTTAATCCAATTTGTCGGAATAAACAAAGCTACGTCGAAGGCTTTCTTGATCAATATCAAGTCATTGTTTTTTAACACGCAAAGGTGACTATCTTTTTGTCCCTGGGACATCGCCCGCATGGAGATCGGAAATTACCTCACGGGAACGTAATACCGGGATAAAAAGTATCCCGTGCCCTAAGTAATATATATAAAGACTAGCTGCCCGTCCCAGCTTCGCATGGGTAGCCCTAATTAGCAATAAATTAAAATTGCGGCTATAAATTGAGATTTAAACTATCCTATCTCTCAAGTTGGATCGAACTGCACATGGTGTGCGAATTTTATTATAATCGGTTAAGTGGTTTAGGAGTCCATTGAGGACAAACATTGTGACACGAGATTTATATATATTAAGATAAGAACAAAGGAGAAAAGATTATTTATTTTCAGTTTGTAATGAAAAAACTCAAAAAATATTCGACCAATAATTTAAAAAAAAAAATCTCCAGTAGAATGGTATGTTATCATCACTGAGTGACATAGGCTATAATAATTTATAAAGATACCACGCGGGCGAATCCGCTGGCGGAAGCTAGTGCCTGATAAAGGTATGTCTATAAATGATTAAATCTGCAAAATAAATGTGCAAAGGCAATAGGAGTATCACAGATGCTTTGAAATTCAAGAGACAAAGCTGTAATGTCTAATATGCCTGTAATTACATGGCCGCAATAGAAACGGATTTTGTCGATTGTGATAATTTATCTTTCAATTTATTGTTTATCTTCATTGAACCATCAGAGCCTCCCATTCGGGCACAAGTTACCGTGGCCTGCTTGGAAAACTTTAAATAGACTTTGTGCCCAAGTAGGTCGTAGCAAGGACAACCTCCACAGGTGGGGGTTCATGGACGGCTTAGATCTTCGGTGTGTATGCGGCGTCTCTCCACAAACAATGGCTCACCTCCCATCTTGCTCCGCATGCCCTGTCACCTGCACTCCTGAGGACCTAATGGCAGCGTCAGCTAACGGTATCCGCGTTGCTCGGTTTTGGGCCAAACAAATTTAAAAAACTAAGAACATATATGTTCTTGTTATTTTTGCCATCGACACACTAAGAAGATCTGTCATTTTCAAAACCCATTTCTATGGTTGTAATCCTACGCGTGCAGTACCTACACATTGCCCTAACCAGAAACAGTAACAATACTTTGTTACGCAGTTATTTTACCTCTGATTTTGCATTACTATCAAAATCACAGTAAGTTGCTGCGACGTACAAGTCTGTCAGAATCACAGTGATCTTTATTCCCATTACAATAAGGTTGCTGTTGGGTTACTGCTACTTAAGTCTGCCAAAATCACAGTAGTCTTTATTCTCGTAACAATAAGGTTGCTATTAGTTACTGCTACTTAAAAGTCTGTCAAAATCACAGTAGTCTTTATTCTCATAACAATAAGGTTGCTGTTGGTTACTGCTACTTAAGTCTTTCAAAATCACAGTAGTCTTTATTCTCATAACAATAAAGGTTGCTGTTGGGTTGCTGCCACTTAAAAGTCTGTCAAAATCACAGTAGTCTTTATGCTCATAATAATAAGGTTGCTGATGTTTGCTGTGACTTACAAGTCTGTCAAAATCACAGTACAATCTTTATTATTGTTACAGTAAGGTTCTTGTTGGGTTGCCACTGTCAGAGGTTAAATGACTGGGAAAGGACTGTACTACTGAATTCAAGGAACATTAAAAACAATATCATCTAGCTAGTCATGCTTTTCTGCAAAACTCTGTAGTAAGATAAGAACATTTTACAGAAATGTCATATCTAGCTAAGGGCCTTATCATACTAACGGATTGCGAGCGTCCTCAAAGCGGAACGGGTGCGCAACGAACGCGCGGCGCATGCGACAGTGAGACAGTGTGAGTGTGGTGACAGTGTGTCGCGACGCATTCGCTGCGCGTCCACTCCGCTCGCAACTAGTGTGATAAGGCCCTATGGCATTTAACTTTGTGAAACAAGTAAATTCAGCCCGAAAATAAGTCTGCCGGCTTGAGAGTGCTCATTTAAAAAATGCTGAACATCCTACTATATATAATAATAGTTTGTATGTTTGTTACTCAACCACGCAAAAACGGCTGCACGGATTGAAATGAAATTTGCCACAGAGATAGTTTATAACCTGGATTAAAATTTAGGATACTGTTTATCCTGATAGTATGTTCCCATGGGATAATTTCCGACTTCCACGCGGGCGAAGGCTAGTATTATATTTTTTTTAAAGAGCCTACAAATCATGGGAAAAATATCAGCTTTTCCCGTACATTTTGTAGAATTAGGTGAACATAAATATAAATGGGCTTGTGGCTAAGTAATAACAGCCGCACGGTTCGATCGGTTAGGTTAAACTACGCTTGTCACAGTTGGTCCGTGGATGGGTGACGATCTTTACATACCATGAAACCTCGGGGCCTTGGAAAGCATGTTAACACGTTGAATGACAGTAAACGCCCATAGACGTAATAACAATAAAACTTCTATTGTGTTGTGTCTCGTTCAGTGTCCTTCAAAGTGTTAAGCTGTTGGTTCCCGCTGTCATTTGTGGATCTTTGACGGGCGTTTCAGGTTGTCAGATACCCAGTGTGGGTGTATTACCCAATTACTGAGTTGAGGAGCACAGATAGGCAGTTACTCCATGTAAAATACTGGTATTCAGCAGCATCCAGTTAGACTGGCAGCCAACTCCAACATAGTTGAGAAAAGGCCACTTGGACACACTTTCAAATTATCAAAATCAATCTGCCTAGATTGATTTTGATAATCTGAAAGAGTGTCCATGGAGTTTCTTGCTCGTTCTTCTCCATAGGTACCTACTGCGCTATGGAATCGGCAACTAGCTCCATACTTCTGATTGATCAGTTCAGTGACAGTTCAAAAAGGCGTTTAAAAGGTTAATAAGTACTGGTTTTCAGCTGCACCCAGAGATTGGAAGCCGACCACAACATAGTTGGGAAACGGCTAGGCAGATGGATTTACATGCATTCCATTGTTTAAAATAAGTAACAACAGATTATTTTAATTTTGCTTGACCTGGAATGTTTTATAGAATGATTGGTAAGAGAGGGGTTAAGTTTGCTAAATACTTTAACGTTTACTGAATTTAATGTTTCTTATTTATGCTATATTACTTACAAAACTTTAGTAGTGAAATTGAAGCAGGAGAATTTTAATGTGTTAAATAGAATTTTGGAAACTTATCAAATGACTTATTTAACCTACCTTCTTGAAATTTGGTTTGATAAACAATTAAATATAAAATAAATTGTTCATTCCATACAAAACTGGGTAAGTAGGGCTGAAATTAACATGGGTATATGAACAAGGAGAGTGATTTTAACCCAATACATGTTTTAACACAGTTGGCATTGAAATAAATTGGTGTCCTTCAAAATATCTTAAACATGAACTAAATATATAGAAATAATATGGAAAAAAAATACAAAAGTAATGATTGATACAATCCGCATCATAACAACGTATAAATTTGAAAGTAGAACATCAGTAACATCACAAATCGTAAAACGCACTATGGGGCAGAAAGTAGCTATTTCACCACTATAGTTTTTGATTGCATTTCAAGGATATGATGTGTAAACATCGCATTATAACCAAAGTGCCGGCAATATCATACAATGAGTTACTCCTGAACGTTGAACAGATATTTTTATAATTGATAAATTGCTAAAATAACGCCAGTAAAGAGAACCAAACGCACGGAATAGCACTTCACCGACCAAACACCAAATAACAGAGACAAAATTAATGAAAGTAGCGGAGCATTGAAAAAAAAAACAATATATTTATTTGTGTGATTTTGAAGAAGTGTTAAATGCAATATTTACAGTAAATTCATTTAAAATCATCTATAAATCATAATATTTTGGTTCTCACCTGTTCTTCAGCCATCTTTGTTATTTTCTTGCATTTGAACTGACGTTTCGTTTCAACTAAGTTGTCTAATCAGAATACATTTTTGATTTGTTTATTAACAAATCTAAAAATAGCTCGACTATTGAAGTGTAAAAAAGTGTTCCTCTCAGTCAAGGATTCGTCAATTCTATGAAATATAATCTAGACATGAAAAAAATGTTTTCTTTCTGTTTTAAAAACATACATAATCAACTAACCATAAACAAAATAAATAACAGTTTAGATTTAGTTGCAACGAAACGTTGCTTGCATTTTAGAAAAAAGTCTCGTTCAATAAAATGCGTTCGTTTTTGCACGTTTTTTGGGTTTTTTTTTCTCTTTGATTTTAAATTTCGCGCAAGAAAATAAAATTATTTAACGTTTCTAAAATAAAATGTTGTTTGTGCTTAATTGTTTTTTTTTTCAATCGGCAACCTTGTTTTTTTATTTTTCTATAAGTTCTAGCTAGTGGGTCAAGCAAGTATATAAAAATACTAGCGGACCTGGAAGGACGTAGTCCTGCCCTCAGGTCCTGCCCTGTCCTGCCGGAACGGCGCCACCTACCGGGTCCAATTGCAAATAAGAAATTTCCCCCCGCACATGTTTTACAGTTTGATATTGCTGCCGCGAGTTTCATTAGGGAGGCACTCAAGTATCATCGGACGTCGACCTACCTCTGTCGGGTGGTCGAGGCCTATTCTATCTGACAGACAGAGCCGTCATCTAACCCAGTCATCAGGGAGAATAGAACCAGCGAGAGATGTCGTGCGGAGGGATTGGTCCTGGGGCCGCATCTGCGGGACATCGGATACAACTGGGTGCTGGGCGCCGACCTCCCTAGCGGCGTCAGCGTTTGCTACGCTGACGACACGCCGAACTGGCGACACGCGGGGTTGCGACAATCGTCGATAGGATCCGTCAATTGGGACTCGAGGTGGCCTTGCACAAGTCTGAGGTCATGTGTTTTCATGGTCCTCGGAACGCACCATCGTCGGGTTCCCGAAAAACGGAAGGAGGGGTTCACATAACCGGCGTCTAATTTACGATGAAGTACCTGGGACTCGTCCTAGACAGCCAGTGGAACTTCGTGAAGCATTTCCAAAGTTTGGCTCCCAAACTGGAGCGGGCCGGGGCTGCCTTGAAGCGGCTCCTGCTCAATCTAGGGGGCCCAAACGCCTCCTGCCGGAGGCGAGGTTCCTTGAGGTTGCGGCCAGCCCGCTGGTTGAACGCGTCCCAAAGGGTCATGGCCATCCGAATGGTCCGGGGATACCGTACGGATCGGATTGCCGCCATGGGATCTGGAGGCGAAAGTCCTCGCCCACATTTGGGAGTGGCGCGAGGAGGTGTAGCGCCGGGGTGTAACTCCGCTGTCGCGAGAAATCACGGCACAGCGGACAGAGCTCCGGAGGGATCTCATGGCGTCATGGAGATTGCGATTGTCGCAACCCAGCGCTGGGCATGCTACAATTGCGGCGATAAGTTCCCTCTTTGAGGAGTGGCTAGAGAGGCGCCACGGCATCGGTTCCGCCTGACGCAGGTCCTCGCCGGACACGGTTGTTTCGGGAGGTTCCTGTTTCACATAAGGCGGGAGGAAACGCCCGGGTGTCACCATTGTGTGGATCGCCCGGAAAACATGATGGAGCATACGGTGGAGGTCTGCCCGGCTTCGGCAGAGTACCGCCGTGCCGAAGACCTCTCGCGTCCGGCCCTGGTCCAAGCCATGGGATGGAGCGAGACGGCATGGCAAGCCGTCTGACCCTCCTTCTGCGAAGCAGTAATGCTCACGAACAAGTAGGCGCAGCGCGTGAGGAAGAGGCAAATTGCGCACCCTCGCGCCCCTAGCCGCCGCAGGAGACGGCCACCGTAGGCGCGGGCTTGCGGACGGAGAGCAATGAGTAGCTTGCCGTCCGATAAGGACCAGGGCCCAGATCCGCGCGCGCCTCACAGAGATGACAGCACAACTGACAGGGTCCGCTAGGGCCGATGCCTGCTGAGGTTGCGGGAAAGTCCTAAGGGGAGACCGTGGCCCCTGGCAACGTACAGGCAACTGAAGGAACACGGGTGGGTTTTAGTCAGTAAGAGTCTGACACGCCCTTCCGCTCCACCCAGAGTGGGTGAAGTTATAATGATGATTTCAGACACAAAAAATAAACGTGTGCCTCTCGGGACGCCCAATAGAAGTGATAACTTAAACTGACAGAACGCGCCGTAACGCGTTACGAAATTAATCAGTTTACCCTCCCTTAAAAAGTTATCACTTCAAAAGAATATGGGTATTAGACCTCCAACTGTATAAGGATCTTTTGGCAAGTGGCAAAAATCGGAACTTACGTTACGGCGTCATGTTGTATTTTTCAATACAATTTCACAAAATGTTTACCACTAAGGCCAGGCGCGCAATAGCGGCCAGGCCGCAGCGGCCAGAGAATAGTCGGTGGGGCCGCTGGTCGCATACGGCCAGGGGTGCGCCTGCTCCATGGCGATTTCATACTAAAAGGCCTTCTACACGGTTGCCAACCGCGTCCCGACAGAGGTCACCTTGGTTGGCGACCGGGCAGAGCTGTTGCAACTACATGGTCGCCAACATGCCATTCTGTCGTGATACACGAGCCAGTGTTTCCACATACGTTTTTAATTTTTCCCCAGATTTCTAATGAATTATCCCTAAAATTCCCTAAAACAATATAAAAATTGCTTGGTTTAGGGATTTTTTTTCACCAAAAAATTTGGTGTATCCAACTAAATCTGACTATTTTTAAAAGCGATTAAAAACGTGTGGAATAAAATTAGTTGGCATGAACTAAAATTCACACCAACACTTCGACTGCAGTGCAAAACCAGTACTGTATTTTATTTTTCTACTGTTGCTTATATCTCGAAAATGGTGCGTCCTATCGCAAAAATAATGAAATTTTCGACCCCCTTTAGGAAATCCACCCCTATAACCCAACATGTTGGTAATAATTTTTTATATTTTCCGTATACCATGCTTATTATTGGCAATTTTTCCCTATAAAAAGGGAGAAATCACTTCGCCGAATACACGGTCGGCCGCCGGCCCAACGTCCTCTATTCGCCCTTGGTCACTAGCGCAGCTCTTCAAACCAAGGTCGTTGGAAGGTCAAACGAAATTTGGTCATAAACCACCAACTATACGGTTGTAAACCACGAAGGTGACCTCTGTCGGGACGCGGTTGGCAACCGTGTAGAAGGCCTTTTAGTACGTATCTCGCGACCTGGCCGCTAGTGCGCGCCTGGCCTAACGCTCTCGTTGTCAATATCATTCAAACGCCAAAGGATCATTGTGTAGCATAAAAAGAAACTCGTTCTAGTTCTGTTTACCACTAAATTAATGTTGCTGGCAGCATATACTCAGAAGACAAAACCGTATCGGCAAACGACAAATTGTAATGATAATATTCCAATACAAAATCGGAACAAAAGCGTCTATTGTCAAATTTTTTAAGTTACATTTGTATTAATGCAGAAAAATGTAAGAAATTATTTTCGCTGACTATCTAAATTGAAGTCCTACACATCGCTAGATTAATGTGCCGTACACAAGATGATACGTACGACCATTTCAAAAATAAGGAAGGTGTGTTCAATTGCCTTCATACCCCGTATCCTGCGGGGTGAACAATGCTATGCAGGCAAGTTTGAAATAATTATGAATTATGGTCAGCAGCGCGTACAGCTTGGCAAAAAAGAGTTTAAAAAAAATGAGGGCGCCACTATCGCACTTAATTCACTTCGAATGGGAAATAAATGGTTAAAATAAATGTGCAACAAATAACGCTGCTTGTGGGTGACTCAATTCAAAACCTACTAGCACTTGTCCGCAAAGTAGTGCCATCATCAATGTGGTGTTCAGTTGAATCACTTGTTATAGGCTTTGGGTTTAGAGTAAAACCACCAAAGTATCAGTAAGTAACACATCAACTCAAAGAGCACGTCTATTCGGTTCCGGGGATAGAGCGGGACTCTCGGGACACTCTTGCGGCGCTACCTTTGACTTGTGAGCTACATTTAATTGTATATCACATCCTGCACCCTAATTACGTAATGCATTTTCAATTTTAAATTGAAACCAATTGAAAAATATTGCCAGTCCATTGCTTCATTATGTTCGACAAAAAAAATTGAGCAGATTATTTTTGTCGAACTTATGAAGCAATGAACTCAGTGGCGTATTTACCCTAGGGCCAAAAGGGCCATGGCCCGGGGCGGAAGGCTGCGAAGGGCGGAGCAGCCTAACCTATCCGAGCCAGGGTAGTACCAAGCTCGCTTCGATCGCTCTTGCATCAAAGATTTATAGTAACAGTAGTAGAGTAGTAACATTGCCTTTTGTACATACACATAAAAAACTTTTTTGCAAAAAATTTAACCGACGAAAAAAAACTGAAAAGCGAAAAATAAAAACTTTTTTGCAAAAAAAAGCGAAAAATCAAAAATAACTATGTATTTAGTGACAAATTGATGACCTTCAAATAACAAATTTTGAGGCGGCGCCTAAAACACATTCAACGAAGATCTATCAAGCTAACATTTTACGCTTTATGTATTTTATAATATGTTTGTTTGGCGCCGCCTCAAAATCGGTTCACAGTTGAAAATTCAGTACGTGAAACATCAATCAACCCCAATTTTTTTACACTTAGGGATGGGTTTCAATTTTTATTTTTTATGGGACCAACTTCGAGGTATACCCTTCCCAATAAAAAAAGAATCGTTCAAATCGGACCACTCAGTAAAAAGTTATGCGTGGCCATAAATAAAAAAAAAAAATAAAAAAAAAAAATAAATATACGTGTCGAATTGAGAACCTCCTCCTTTTTTTTCGTCGGTTAAAAATGTTTTATTGCGCTAACGTCAACACTCAACCAAAACACCAAGTGACAATGCAAAGCTTTTTTTTTTTGGAAAGGAAATTATCGAATAACTTCTCCCGGTCTGGGCGGAGCGGGAGGGCGTGTCAAACTTACTGACAAAAACCCACCCGTGTTCTTTAAGCTGCCTGTGTGTTGCTAGGGGCGACGGTATCCCTTTCGGACTTTCTGGCTGACATGATGATGTGCTGACATTTCTTTGAGGCACGTGTGGAACAAAATGCACCGTCGACCCCCGCCCTGGTCCTTATCGGCGGCGAGCATTGCTCACCGTCCGCAAGTCCGCGCCTACGGTTGCCAGGAATCGGCCTGGCATTCCCGACGCCAGGGGCATCTCCAGCGGCGACTAGGGGCACGAGGGCGCCTAATTTGCATCTCCCTCACGCTTCACAATGCCTATGCCTCCCGCTCCGTACCATGGCCTGAACCAGGGCCGGCCGCGAGAGGTCACCGCCGCCGATCGCCTCCACGAGAATCCGCCCAAGCCAAGCCGACCTCCACCGTATGCTCCACCGTGTCCTCAGGGCGATCCACACAATGGTGACACCCGGGCGTTTCCTCCCGCTTTATCCGGAACCTCCCGAAGCAACCGTGTCCGGTGAGGACCAGCCTCAGGCGGAAGCGGAGGACGCCGTGGCGTCTCTCTAGCCACTCCTTAAAGAGGGGACTTATCGCCGCAATTGTGGCGTGCCCAGCGCTGGGTTGCGACAATCGCAGTCTCCATGTCGCCATGACATCCCGCCGGAGCTATATCTGCTGTGCCGTGATTTCTCGCGGCAGTGGAGTTACGCCACTCCCATATGTGCGAGAGGACTTTTGCGGCCAGATCCCATGGCGGCAATCCGGCAAGGAGGCTCGCCGCCTCACCGGAGACCGTGCAGTATCCCCGAACCAGCCGGATGGCCATGACCCTGCAGTCTGGCCGCCGCTTCAAGGAACGCGCCAACACCGGTGCCCCATAAAGGGCCATGAACCGCACAACCCCCGCGTGTAGAGCCTCCTGCAGGAGGCGTTAGGACCCCCACCGGCAGGAGCCGCTTCAAGGCAGCCCCAGTCCACTCCAGTCTGGGAGCCTAAAGTCAGAAATGATCCATAAAGTTCCACCGGCTGTCGAGGACGAGTCCCAAGTACTTCATCGTCAACTCGACGCCGATGTGAACCCCTCCTACCGTTATTCGGGAACCCGACGGTGGCGTGTTCCGAGGTCCATGAAAACACATAGCCATGGTTATATTATAATATTGAAAGTTTTTACTTTTTTTCGCGAATTTTTTCGTTAATTAAACCTTACAGGCCCAGGGCGCTGAATCTTAAAATACGCCACTGAATGAACTGGCAATCTTTTTCAATTGGTTTCAATTTAAAATTGATCGTGCATTGCGTAATTGGGGGGCGGGTCTGCATGAGTAAAATATTTTAGTATCTTAGTATTTTTTTGGCAAGCTGTACGCACCAGCTCGCCAGCGGGCAGCGGTCTTTCGCGTCTAAAATGATGAAGATTGAAATAAAACCAGCGCAGCGCCTACGCTAGTGGTAGCTAGGCCAAGTAATTTTAGGATTCAACATTCCGTTCGAGTGAGAGGGAGTGGGCCATAATCCGCCACGCTGCGCGCTGGCGGGATTGGTGGATGTCACATGTCTTCGAAATTTTGGTTCTAGGACATGCCGGTTTCCTCGTTTTCCTTCGCCGTTTTTGAGAGCAGTAACGTGGTTAAATAATGACACAAAGTAATGTTACTACGTACTGGTTTCGAACCCACGACTATACATAAGTCGGGGCCGTTACCACTGGGCCACCACTGCTCATTGCTCGATTTAAAGCCGGTACTTACCCTAAATCGATCGACAACATAGTACGTTATCCATCGATTTAGTTTTAGTAACGGCGGCGGCGGGCGTCGACGTTTTCTGAGCGGTCTTGTCTTAATTTCGTACTCTTTGTCTAATCGTACTCAATAGAACAGTGAAAAACATCTCAATTGAAAAATCCACAGATTAAAAATATACTACCTAACCCGAAAAAACATTTTGCGTAATTACTGTTAGTGTCCGTACTGTTAGTGTCCGTACTGTTAGTGTCCGTACTGTTAGTGTCCGTACTGTTAGTTTCCGTACTGTTAGTCATCATCATCATCATCAGCCTATTAATGTTCCCACTACTGGGACACAGGCCTCCTCTCTGTGAGAGGGAGTGGGCCGTAATCTACCACGCGGGCCCAGTGCGGGTTGGTAGATGTCACATGTCTTCGAATTTTTGGTTCTAAGACATGCCGGTTTCCTCACGATGTTTTCCTTCACCGTTTTGAGAGCAGTGGTGATGAAATTATTTACACAAAGTAAAGCGCCTGTCTGGGTTCGAATCCACGACCTACAACTCGTAAGTCGGGGCCAATACCACTTGGCCACCACTGCTCCGTACTGTTAGTGTCCGTACTGTACGTATTATACTATCATAATCATAATCATTCAATCATTTGTTATCATAATATGTAGGTACAATAAAATAGTTGTTATAAAAAAAAAATACGAAAAAGAAAATGAAAAATTTACATGTCAAAAAGGAAAAAAAAATTACAGAAAAAAATAAGTCTACTACGTCAATATTTAAATAAAGAGAGAGAAAAATAAATAAAAATATTATAATTAAAATGATACATAAATGAATGAGTACCAACAAAGGTCAAAAAAAAAAACTGTTATTGCATTTTGTCAGTCAAAAATTCCGAAATGCTGAAGCTTTTTTGCATCAAAGCTTTATGTGACCAATCCAGTAGAATTATCATTTTATCACAAACGATCTTGACCACAGAACAATAACTTGTGCACAAAAACGTCTCATACCCCCTCGGCCGCTACCGCCACAGAGCATGTAACTTTAGTTACCGCCATCCATCTGCGCGAATTTTCGCACGGATGTTTCGCGCATACGGTAGCGATTTCCGGACCACCCAGAAGAAGCGTGACCACTTGAGATTAAAACGACGATATCTCTAAAGTTTTGTATGGGAGCTGTTTATATAAAACTTACGTCGTTGGAATCGATATAAATTAAGCTAACACAATAAAAATGGATAGCCCAATGTTTTTTTCGTAATATATTGTTAATTTTAATGTAAAGTCGCGGGAAAGGGGTTTTTTCCCCATTAGGTGAAAAAGAAAATTATTGGAAACGAAAAATGCATTTATTTTTTATTGATACACTATTGTACATTAATAAATTAAATAAAACCATACCTCCGCTTATACAAGAATCTAAACTGTGGAGTCTGAACATTGACCTAATGCACTTTATTTGTGCTTTAAAAACTAATTCCGTATTGGTTGAGGTACCCCAGAAAATGACACCTTAACTCAACACTGAACTCATCAAACCATGTTATGCTGTGATTAAAGCATCCGTCAGTTTAAATATAGCATAGGCGGATTTGCTTCTGCTAATACCTTTAGTTACGTCCTCCGTGTGTTCTTTCCAGTCCAATTTTTGGTCAATCGTTAATCCTAGGAATTTGGATGTGTCAACTTGTGTTATCATTTTATTGATAAAGCATAATGTCCTAATGGTATTCGCACGTTGCTAAACATCATTAATTTCGTCTTACCAAAAAAAAAAAAAATATACGTGTCGAATTGAGAACCTCCTCCTTTTTTTTTCGTCGGTTAAAAATTTATTTTAAGATTATTATTATTATGATTTAACCATTTCACTATGGAGGTTATTGTCTAAGTCACAACATCGTTGTGGTTTTGATTTGGTCATAGTGTCATCAGCAAACAGTGACATATCAATCAATCAATTAATCATTTATTTGCAACGAATGTAGGTTACATTAAATACAGATGGAATAGATAGGAGTGAGCCATGTACATTCTGCCTGGAAATAGGCACGCAAAAGTTATAAAAATTGTTAAGAATCTATCTAGAAATAAAATTACAAATTAAAATGTCACAGTTAGAATTATTACAATTATACATACATTAAAACAGCAGCACGGCTCCGACACGGCAATAACTTGTCAATCAAGTTAGGATTTTAAGTCAAATGGATTAAAGTCTATTTTACGATGGCTATACAAAATAGTGGACGGCTTGCCGGCAGTGAGCGGCTGTTGAAAAGTGTCAAATTAAAATATCATTATAGAAAATAAATTAAAAATAATGTCAAATTAAAATATTACTAAGTATAGAAAAAAAATTAAAAATAATGTCATATTATGTCCATATTTCCAAAACAGTATTAATTATTTATTAAATATACACATTGCTGATTAACAAGATTTGTCAATTAAAAAATCATTAATGGAATATTAACATGTTTCTATTAGAAAGGCCACTAATTTATTTTTAAAGCTCTTAATTGTATCATTTTTCATGACATCTGGCAATTTATTGTATATAGTAGGACCCATACAAACAACACTTTTCCTCAATAGCGCTGTGTTACATGGCTCGACTTGTAATACATTTTTGTGTTGGTTTCTGACAGGTCGTTTTCTAGTTTCTGACATCATCGTGGGAAATAGGTTTTTATTGGTCTTTACAAACATGGCCATTTCCAGAATATACAATGACGGAAAGGACCTTTAGGGACTTAAACTTTGGTTCGCAACTGTCTGTGGTCTTCAAGGGTCCATATTGGCTCACCTAAAGTTCTTAACCCGAAATTGTTCTTCCTAACGATTTGTAATCCGAATGATCACTCTCCCTAAAATTTTTCATCCTAAAGTTTCATTCATATTATTTGTAGTGCTACCGGCGATGTTCATAACACTCATGTTTCCGAAAATTGTAATTAATAATATCATTAATGTAAATATATTTAAACTCCTACTGTTTTTTATCATAAAACGCTTTTATGCTACTGAGAGGACATAATCATGAACCAGATGCTTTGAAGGAAAAGGTTTGTTTTTAAACTATTTCTTGTGATTACCAAACAACTGTTCACATTTTTACATTTAGCCATTTTATTTTTGGTTATTGTTGTTACATATTTATTACTATAACTATACCTGAGATAATTATGTCTAAAAAACAACTGTATAGAATGATTAAAGGTCGTTTCACTGATTTTTGTCTTAAATGAATGAAATTAAGGTCAAAGTGTCGTCTTGGGGGCACTATGAAAAAAATACTTAGAAAAATTTCGCGACCAATTTCGAGGTAGCGCTCGCCGGCCGCTGCCGCGGCACCGCTCGCTACGCTCGCTCGGCTCGCGCGTAGTTGGTCACAGTTCTAACCTAACCTAACCTAATCCTAATCTAAACAAAAAAGATATGACTTTGAATAATAGTGTAAAAGATGGTTATGTTGAGAAAATATAAGAAAACAAATAAAAGTATAATAGATGTTTATTGCTACTGACATTATGAAGTTGAATGGTTCGGAATTATGAACATTAGACACAGAGTAGTTAGGAATTCTGATTGTTAGGATGAAAAATGTTAGGAAGAACATTTTCGGATTTCCAATTATCGGAGTTGAAAATTTAGGTGAACTTTGGCGCACCCGCAACGTTTTTGCACCTTAAATATGGATTCTCTTGAGCTGCAATTGCCCCAGAAAATAATGCCAAATCTTAGAACTGATGCAACCAGACCATGATAAGCTACCAATGTTGTTTGGAGGTCTACTTTTTTGGCCAACTTTGAAAGGACATATGCCGCTGTATTCATCCTTTTGCAAATTTCTTCTGCTTGTGGTTGCCAATTTAGTTGTCTGTCAATGTAAATACCTAAAAATTTTGCTACTTCAACTTGGTAAATTTTTTGCTTACTGTACTCTACAGATACTTCTTTTAAAATTGTGCGTTGATGGAAGTGCATTATATTAGTTTTTTGTAAGTTTATGACTAAGTTGTTTTTGTCAAGCCAGTGTACGACATCTTCCAGGGTCTTATTTATGTCCTGTTCATAACTACTTGTTACTTTTAGCCGATCATTTATGTATAATATAAACAGCGGGGGTCCTAAGACGCTGCCCTGGGGTACACCATAAGCAATTGTGCGATACTAGACTTATAGGTACATGACTACATGGGCATTTAGTTTTGGGATCTATGTCGGTTACTTCAACGTACTGTTGCCTGTTCTGCAAAACTGAATTTATTAAACTGAGGATATTCCCTCTAATACCATATGCATCCATATTGAATGCCGTACTAAGTTATGTATTTAAACACATGTTTATAGGCAAATAAATCATCAATATCATCAAGTTACATTTTATAAGGTTTTTCTAGTACAAGCATGTTAGGAGACTGGTCATTGTTCTTTGGAGATTAGCGGGAGATGGTATTTTTACGAAAATTTTACATCATTGTCAAACACCATGCGGCATAAATAAAAATTAAGATAAAGTGCTCATTGCTAATGAAGCCCTTTCATGTGATACCCCATTTAACCTAGTTACGTTGCAATGAAACTTACATCTTTTTTTAATTTTTTACTTGGTAAACAGATGACATTACCTATTTATAACTAGCTGCTGCCCCGCGGTTTCACCCGTATAAGGCTGCCTGTCCACTGAAGTGGAGAGGAGAGGAGCGTAGCGCTCCGCTTCAGTGGACAGGGATTTGCGATCTTGTTTAAAAATTCATACAAAACCGGGAAGTGGAGCAAGGAATTGGAACGGGGAAGCGGAGTGGGGAAGCGAGCAAAATCCGGCCTTGGGGTATTGCAGCCTGCTCAAATTACTCGTTGCGTGAATTCGGCCTAGCTTCGCACAGTCCGCAACTCTGCTCCGCAGTACCTCGCTCCGCATCAATGGACAGAGACAGTTCGCAACTTCACTCCGCATTATTGCCTCGCTCCGCTGCGCTGCCTCACTCCGCGTCAATGAATAGGCAGCCTAAGCCTTGATCTCGAGGGAATATCAGGATAAATAGTACCTATTTTATGTCCTAACTCCTAACCCTGGTCATGGTCTACCCGTGTGTCAAATCCGTTAAGCCGTTTTTAGCGTGAAAACTTAAAACAAACTCAGTCTCGCATTTATGTTTAATATTAGTAACTTATTATTATTTGTTTTTTATTAAGGTATATTGGCCCTTGTTCAATTTAATTGTAATTTCAAACTTTTTGGAAGGCGAAAGAGAAAAAATGGCGGAAAAAGCAAGGGACAACGCTTGAAATTTTAAATTCAAACTCAAATAAAACCTACTAAACGTAAAACCTACATAATTAACGCATAATGACAAGCATACTCATGGCTTTTTTCGCTATTTTTCAGTTTCGTATGCTGGTTTAAGGAAAGCCTACCAATCTACAAAATCTACAGATGATGGCGATCAAGCCTCGACGAACAAACGCAACGGGTCACTACCCCCATATATGCTTTCATCAGAGGGAGACCTCAAGATGCATGAACATGTGAAAAAGAACATCGCTGTTACAGCAGGTCTGAATGATGAAACAGCCAATGACAGTAAGGAAAACATATTAAGAATTAATTTACCTCTAACTCATCGCGAAAGATGCCAGAGAATAATAGATGAAGCGTTCGGGAAATCAGACAATACGCACCCCGATCAAGTGTTGGGTCAACAATATTGTTCCCATTCCGTGAACCTTGAAGATACAAGGCGTGAGATATATGAATCCGAAAAGGCAAAATTAAAATTACAAGAACAGAAAATACCCGCAGATAATACAAATAGTCTACTACCTGATGATAGACATGGCGCTCTCAAAATGTCTCGTGAACTTAATTTATGCGACGATAATCAAGAGGAAGTCATAATTACGCAGTGCCCTTCAGCTCAAGACCCTGACTTGACTAAGGATTTGAAAAGTGTCCAGGGAAGCGCAGGAAAACCTCCCCCAGTCGAAGAATCTAACTTATCTCAACCTAAAGAAGACCTCCTTAAGTGTGTTAAAAAAGATGAAAAAAAACCTGCTGTGCAACCAACAATAACTAACCAACCTCATGTCCCATGGTTCCTTAATGCTACCACTACAAGAGAAACTAACTTAACTTACGCTGAAGAAGACGTCGATATGAGTGTTAACACACCAGAAAGTATAGAAAAAAAGGCATTTTGTGATTGTGATGCTGAGAAAATCAAAGTGATTAAATATGAAAGAAAACCTGATCTGTATGAGGAAGCTAGAGCGAATGTCGAACCTCGCACACCTCAGGTTCTTAATGCTACCACTGCAAAACAGGAAAAGGAACTATTGACTCAAAAACTGGAAACCATAGAAGAAACACCTATTGTTGAAGCGCATAATCCTAAACTTAAATGGAATGATACTCCGCGGGTTGATGACCAACCTCATACACCTCAGGTTCTTAATGCTACCACTGCAAAACAGGAAGAGGAACTATTAACTCAAAAACTGGAAACCATAGAAGAAACACCTATTGTTGAAGCGCATAATCCTAAACTTAAATGGAATGATACTCCGCGGGTTGATGACCAACCTCATACACCTCAGGTTTTTAATGCTACCACTGCAAAACAGGAAGAGGAACTATTAACTCAAAAACTGGAAACCATAGAAGAAACACCTATTGTTGAAGCGCATAATCCTAAACTTAAAGGGAATGATACTCCAAGGGTTAATGACCAACCTCATACACCTCAGGTTCTTAATGCTACCACTGCAAAACAGGAAGAGGAAGTATTTATTCAGAAACTGAAAACCATAGACGAAATTCCTATTGTTAAAGCGCACAATCCTAAATTTGAAGAAAGTGTGATTCCGAGGGTTAATGACCAACCTCATACACCTCAGGTTCTTAATGCTACCACTGCAAAACAGGAAGAGGAAGTATTTATCCAGAAACTGAAAACCATAGACGAATTTCCTATTATTAAAGCGCACAATCCTAAATTTGAAGAAAGTGTGATTCCGAGGGTTAATGACCAACCTCATACAACTCAGGTTCTTAATGCTACCACTGCAAAACAGGAAGAGGAAGTATTTATTCAGAAACTGAAAACCATAGACGAAACTCCTATTGTTAAAGCGCACAATCTTAAATTTGAAGAAAGTGTGATTCCGAGGGTTAATGACCAATCTCATACACCTCAGGTTCTTAATGCTACCACTGCAAAACAGGAAGAGGAAGTATTTATTCAGAAACTGAAAACCATAGACGAAATTCCTATTGTTAAAGCGCACAATCCTAAATTTGAAGAAAGTGTGATTCCGAGGGTTAATGACCAACCTCATACACCTCAGGTTCTTAATGCTACCACTGCAAAACAGGAAGAGGAATTATTTATTCAGAAACTGAAAACCATAGACGAAACTCCTATTGTTAAAGCGCACAATCCTAAATTTGAAGAAATTGTGATTCCGAGGGTTCATGACCAACCTCATACACCTCAGGTTCTTAATGCTACCACTGCAAAACAGGAAGAGGACCTATTAACTCAAAAACTGGAAACCATAGACGAAACTCCTATTGTTGAAGCGTATAATCCTAAACTTGAAGAAAATGATACTCCGCGGGTTAATGACCAATCTCATACACCTCAGGTTCTAAATGCTACCACTGAAAAACAGGAAGAGGAACTATTAACTCAAAAACTGGAAACCATAGAAGAAACTCTTATTTTTGAAGCGCAACTTAAAAGGAATCCGAAGGTTTTAACAAACGTTCAACGTACGTTAAATTGTAAAGTTATAAAAAATACACAAGACAATTCTCCTAATGTGAATTTGCCTAGTGCTTTCGACGAAGTATCCAAACGATGTCTGAACTGCCCACTTGGGCAGGTAGATGAAATGTTGATAAACGAAATGGAAAAACTTGGCGTGACATATAAAACTGCACAGGAAGCTCCCTCTACTCCTATAGAAGACGACCTAGTTCAAATGGACGACCAGGAAATCCTTTATGACTATCCAATAGAGGAGAAATTAAACGAAAGAGCTACTGATACTAGTAAACCCGATGTTAATGAACCAGCTAAGGCTTTAAAATCTGAAGAAATTGTCAATCCAGTACACCACCAGTCACCATCTTACGAGGGGGAAGAATACGATCCCGCTGAGAATTATGATAGTACTACAAAGTTCGCATGCAATTATTTACCTCCAACATATCGAGAGGCAAAATTTGACCAGGACTCAGAAAAAGTAACTTTACCAGAAGAGTTACTCAAGGAGCGTACGTTAAACCCTTACTATGTGTTGACGTGCAACGAAACCTGTCCGATATCACCTGGATGTACTATGTCCTCTTGCCAAAATAGTGATTTTGTTGATACCACCGAGACTGTATATATGAAGAAAAATATTTGCGAGTCTATACGACCTAAACCACAACCGACAATGACATGCGAGGAAATGTCGCAAGTCCAATCCAATGAAATGGAACTCGAGCCTAAAACTACGCACGACATGCACGCAACAAGCGTCCCTGAGATTAAATGTAAAAGCATACAGGACGGAATAGAAATGCCTAGACTCGATGAGCAGATATCCTTGACAGAGCTCCTGGAGAGAGTGAGGAAAAGAAGCCGACTCGCGTACAGTACACCCCAAGTAGGAAAATGCGGCGGGAGGGCCCCTAGTAAATGTAATCCCGTTGGCCCCAGGTCTCCACCAAATAATCCAGTGCCAAAGCCCATGTTTGGATTGCCTATGTTGAAGCGGAGGCCACCTGTCTGTCCGAAGAGGACTAAGCCATCTAACAAGTGTTCCTGTGCCACAAATTTTCCAGAAATACCTTATGAGTTGAATGAAGCTGAAGCATGCGATGTAAGGCCAAACGTAAATTTGAATGACCAAGTTTTTGACAGTCTTCAGAATTTGGGCAAGATTTTGGTAGGAGATTTGCGATGGGAGAAATTTAATGTCGAGACGTTGGCTACTAGAGATTATGAGCCATGGGCACCGATTCCGTCTTGGAATATTCCTAAGAAAAGTAAGAAGAAGGAGTGGAGACCGGGGATGACTGGTTTACCGCCATGCGTCAAAGGCTGCCCGAATTTTCCGAAGGCCCGTGCAAGTATGAACCCGGAACCACCCTGCAATCTCAAGCCATGTGAGGGATTTCCTAAAAGAAGATCGTTCTCTATGTTGGATTTCTTCACAGTAACCCTGGGAGAAAACAAACTGTACGATCTTGGAGACTTCTGAACAAATGACACTGTTTTGGTAAACAGCGAAAATAAATTGAACATTGCCAATTATTGTTTTAATATCCGACTGCCCTAGAAGGAAGGTAATTATTTTCGAGAGTATTTATGTATGTATGTCTATTTCTTTGGCACGCTCTGTAGCCTAAACCGCTCGATGGATTTTAACATAATGTTAAGACGAATCGAACGACATCTTATATACAGGCTGGACCAGAAATACACGTCATAAAAAAAATATAGATTCCTCATGTCTAGGGGTATTCGAAAATACCCCTGTATGTTCCGCGATTTTTTGTAGTTTTCGAGTTATTATTTTTTTTGTAATTTTTTCGAGTTTTCTTGCCGGTGGAGCTTCAAAAATTCATATATTTTTTTGTAGAGAGTAGTTTCCAGTTTTTTTTTTGCGACAGTATCGTCTTGAATGTTACTTTCATACATAAAATAATAAACTTGCTAACATTCCTGCAAGTTACCTACTCAAAAAAGTATCGATAGCAGGAATTTAAGTTTTTAGTGGTTTAGACTGAAATTTTTAACTTCAATTTAAAAATACAAAAATTCTAGCTGACTTTAAAAACTATGCAGGTTCCTAAGCTACCGCTCGCGGCGGGGTCCGCGGCGTCGTATGTACGCTCAATACCTACGAACTACGAACATCGACGATATCCACATATAACATTAAATAAGTAAATCTATGTTCCGTTGTACGCAAAAAATTAAAAAAGGTAGTACTTAACCTTCTAATAATTCACTGTATAATCGGCCTTCGAAGGTTAGGCTAAAAATCCTTTATAGCTTTAAAATAGGTAATCCAAATAGCGACGCCTAAAAAAACTGGAAAATACTCACTACAAAAAAGACATGATTGTTTGAGGATCCTCTGGCAAGAAAACTTAAAAATAAAAACAGTTACAGAAATGGGGCAAAAAAAATTTTTCGATCGTAGAGCACACTCTAATGCTTCGCATTAAGAGTCGTGCAAAATTACAAAAAAAATAATAACTCGATAACTACAAAAAATCGCGGAACATACATGGGGTATTTTCGAACACCCCTGGGCATGAGGAATCTATATATTTTTTTATGACGTGTATTTTTGGTCCACCCGGTAAAAGATGTCGTTAGATTCGTCTTAATTGTGGGAGAGTGACAGGCTATATATGATATTTATAAATTGCATCTGCAAATACAAAAAAAGGGAAGGTTTTTTTCGTCGGTCGGGTTTTATGTTTTTTAAATATTTTTCTTTATTTATTTCTGAACTGACTGAATTACAGGCGTACCGCTTCACGGAGACGGTGGTCTCGTCCCCCCCGCACAGCGCAGCTGCGTAGGGTATCGTCTCGTTAAACGGTAGGCTCTGTACATAGGCCCATTTGTAGGGTAGGTACCAAACACTACTTAAATCACACCTACTTAAGAGGGTGCATCCTAAAAGTTGGCAACGTCGTTAATAGCTGTCAAATATTTACCTGTTTCGATTAATTTGGAAATAATCTTAGAATGCGTTATTATTCTAAGGAAATAATACTGTATGGAAATAAGAAATGTGGCTAACTAACTATCTAGAATATTAATAATGCAATTATAACATTCAATTCGATGTTGTACCCGTTTTAGGTGAAAAAAAGGCATTTGGAAACTTTCCAAATACTTTTTTTATATCTAATACTAACTTATTCGGTGTAACGATATTAATTATTGCATTTCATAATCAATATTATAGTTCGCTAGTTAGCCACATTTTTTATTTCCATACAGAAATATTATCAAATTATTCAAAACAGCGAAATATTTGACATCTATTTGCGACGTTGCCAACTTTCAGAATAAACCGACTGGTTTCTCCACCTGGTTTTAAATTGGGAATTTGAAGTCAGCACCGCTCCGACACGGCAAATAATTTGTCATTCAAGTTAGGATTTTTTTTTCTTTCTTTCATCATGTCTCACTACGACCCCTAGAAGCCGAGCAGAAAGAAAAATGTCCGAAAGAACCCTAAGTGCTCGATCACGTTGAACTCGCGGGCGCGGTGGTGGGCGCGGTGGCGGGCGCGGTCACGAAATATCAAACACTATAAGCCCTCGTTCCCACGGACGTAATAAAATCGCGGCGGGATAAAATCGCCCAGCGCGATTTTTCCCCGCCTTCAACTGAGTGTTCGAACGAGCGTGAAAAAATCACTTGGAATTAAATCTGCGAGCAGTGCGGACGTACCATGGGTTCCACAAAATCATTAGCGGTAGCTAGTTAGGAGGCCAGAAAACCGCAAAAAAAAATTTGGATGCATCCCTTGAATCATCATCATCATCATTTCAGCCGAAAGACGTCCACTGCTGGACATAGGCCCCAAGCACAGGCACTTCGAGCAATTCTCTGCTTCCCGTATCTAGTGGTTTCCTGCGGCCTTCACAAGGTCATCGGTCCAGCCCTTGAATAATGAACTATATTTAAAAGGCCATTTTTTTAAGCCATACAATTATTTGGAAATAATATCCTGAAAATTATAATAAATAGCATGTTTCTTCTACTGTTTTTAATCAAATTAAACCCGTTTAATACCTACTTACTTTCTTTATGATAAACTCCACCTAAATACCTACTTATGCCCAGAACTGACTGATTATTCCAATGTTTTATTACGGCCTTGAGCATGCGACATGTCCGCACTCTACGAGCCGGCGTGCCGTATCTACTGACCAACGCGCGCGATTTTTACGCGTCCGTGGGAACAGAAGTACAGAACTTCGTATGTCGCATTTATTCAACGCTCAACGCCGAGCGTTGAAAATCGAACACTGCGCGATTTAAAATCTCGGCGTGGAAAAATCGCGGCCGTGTGAACAGATGTACCGCTTTGTATTTGTTCCATTCCAAGCGCGCCACGCGATTTTATGATGCGCGTGGTTTTCGCGTCCGTGGGAACGAGGGCTAGCGAAAACGCAGTATAGCGCGGGCGGGCGATGCGATGCAACGCGGTGGGTCGGGGGACGAGGGCGTTTTATAATAAAAACCGGCCAAGTGCGTGTCGGACCACGCACAATGACGGGTTTCGTAGTTGGGAATGGTTAAAACACGATTAAACTGAAAGAACAAAACGCATTTTTGATTATGTGTACAACATAATACATATATCGGCTGCTTCTGAAGGAAAATTTCGAGCTTTTCATGTACCTAAATTGAACGAAAAGTGGGCATCTTCTAAGTGTACCAAGAATTCATTTCTTATCATACATAAAGATTGGTTAGAAGAATCCGGAATCGAAATGTTTATATGTGTGAACCAGCCGTGCCCTGCAACATCATCGGGGGTTCATTCTGTAGGGCGACCACAGAAATCCTTTGATGAGTCATCAACAAAAACAAAAAGACAGAGTAGACGATCTTTTAGGATCGCGAAGTGCAAATTAATTAATTACTGTAGCAGAATTAGCAACACGGAAAGAAGGGCAATGAAGTGTTGCAAAACAAATTCAAAGTGTCGCGACCGGTAAAAGTTAAAAAAAATATGTGTTCTGAAGAGAGTAGGCGATTGACTCCAGGCAAAGCTTTAGCTTATTATGTAGACTCTAAATCTACTTCTCTCTTACAAACAGACTAGAAAGTGGTCAATGAAAGCGGCACCCTAATTACGCAATGCACGATCAATTTTAAATTGAAACCAATTGAAAAAGATTGCCAGTCCATTGCTTCATAATTGCGACAAAAAAAATCTGCTCATATTTTTTTGTCGAACTTATGAAGCAATGGACTGGCAATCTCTTTGGGGGGCGGGACACCAAGTCCCACCTTCATTACCATTCCAATCAACATCCGTTCGTGAATTTAGTGAGGGGATTGTTCGTTATCAGAAGATTCTAGCAAATTGGAGAGTGGTGATGAGGACTCTTCTGATGATGACTATTAGATTTAAGTATATTGTGTATTATACGATGTCGTCACGGGCAGTAGTTAGTAGGAACCTAACTTGAACCTCACCAATGTTTGTAAACATTATTTTCTAATTGATTATGCAATAGATAACCGTTGCATTTGTTATCAACTTGGCATGTCTGAAAACAGGAAAATGTAACTAAATACTATTTTGTGACTAGCAAAACCCGCATGAGCACCTACCTACAATCTAAAATCTTAACTCAATGGACTCCTAAACCACTTAACCGATTATAATAAAATTCGCACACCATGTGCAGTTCGATCCAACTTGAGAGATAGGATAGTTTAAATCTCAAATTATAGTCGCAATTTTAATTTATTGCTAATTAAGGCTACCCATGCGAAGCTGGGGCGGGTAGCTAAGTAGTAATATTATAAATGCGAAAGTGAGTTCGTTTGTCACGCCATCTAACGAAAATGTTAGAAATTTATGTGGCTTGCTGTCAGTACAAGAACGAAAGCTGTAAGTAGCTCCATTAAAAAAATTAAAGAGTACGCTGTCAACAAAAAAGTCCTCAACACGCCTTTGGTGACGATGACGCGAGTTCCATGAGTTTTGTTCACACAAAAAGTGCTCAACTAAAGAAGTTTTCACTTCTAAAATATTTTATGAATATCTTCATTAAGTAAATCGAAGGCGAAATAAAAACCATATTTTCGAGAGCGCAAAAGTCATGAAAATTAATGTGTCAATTATTTCAAGCTTTCTTACAATTAGATTAGTTAGTTATTGACGAAAAAGGGTTTTTTCGTGCACGGAGCCTGAAGCGCAGGCCACACCGCCAGCTTAGCGGGCGGAGCGGGCGAACGTTTCACCTCTTTACATACTTCGGTTCACACCGCGAGCTACAATATTTCGCGTAGTTTGTATAGTTTCCTTCGTTCGCTTCGCCCGCTCCGCCCGCTAAGCTGGCGGTGTGGCCTGCGCTTTAATAGTAAACTTAATTCTACTTTACAGAAATCTCGATGTTTGTCAATTCGTAAAAACCTTGCGAACCCCTGCTACTGATGAGCGGTCCTGCAGGCGTAGCATGAGCACCGCTTTGTCGACGGAAGAGAAGACAAAAATGACGTTCCGTGTAGACAGTACGACGGCAGCAAAGTAGAAAGAGGCAACTGCACTTTTTACGAAATTCACTCTTTAATATAATTCGACTCAGAATTCTTTGTTTTGTCATAGGATGTTTTTACTGTTTGATTGTCAATTTTTACTGATATTAAGTCACGTTAAACACAACTACGTACAGCTTTTTTTTTCAGTGTGTCGAAGTACCGTGTTTTGGAACAAATAACATTACAGTAATATTGGCCTTAACCATTTCCTTGGTAATATTAACTAAATGATGTAAAATAGGAGAAGATAGCTTTCTTCTTCTATTAGTTATCACAGTTTTGCATTTAAAACGCTGTTCTGTAAATTATGATTTTGCAGATAACCCTGTATACTTTGTGACCGTCGAGTAGAATATTTCACTACCATAGACAACTGTCAGTCGTCAGAGTGATTTTGACAATTTGGTATAGAAAACTTTCTTCTGAAATAGTCTACTTAAAAAATGACCTAGACAAAGATAGTTAGAAACGAAAGACAAAGTGACAGATTGAAGAAAGATTTCTACGGTGCAATGTCAAAAATGAAGAAAGGAAATGTCACTTTGTATAGAAAGAGCTGTGTCTACTCTTCGTAGACATAGAAAGCGCATGCTACGCGTGTATTTCAGAAGAAAGTTTTCTATACCAAATTGTAGTGAAATGTCTATGGTAGTGAAATATTTTATTCGACGGTCACAAAGTATACAGGGTTATCTGCAAAATCATGATTTTACATAAGAGCGTTTTAAACGCAAAACTGTGATAACTAATAGAAGAAGAAAGCTATCTTCTCCTATTTTACATCATTTAGTTAATATTACCAAGGAAATGGTTAAGGCCAATATTACTGTAATGTTATTTGTTCCAAAACACGGTACTTCGACACACTGAAAAAAATAAGCTGTACTTATTTGTGTTTAATGTGACTTAATATCAGTAAAAATTTACAATCAAACAGTAAAAACATCCTATGACGAAACAAAGAATTCTGAGTCGAATTATATTAAAGAGTGAATTTCGTAAAAAGTCCAGTTGCCTCTTTTTACTTTGCTGCCGTCGTACTGTCTACACGGAACGTCATTTTTGTCTACTCTTCCGTCGACAAAGCGGTGCTCATGCTACGCCTGCTGCTGAGGGCCTAGACAAAGTAACATTCGATTAGCGACAGCGCTAGTAGGAAAGTCAAAAATGTATGGGATTGACAAAAGCTATCGAAACGTCACGTCATCATAGCTCAACGAATAGAAATTAGCTAGACTAATTTAACATCATTCCATTCATACAGCCTCGAACGATAACTTGCTAACGAAAGACCAGAGACAATATGTAATTTTTATCGAAGAAACCAATGGATCAGACGATAGCGAAACGTAGTGTAGGTATGTCGTTGAAGCGATAGCGATTGTCGAAATAGAATCGCTCCGAAGCGAATGTCCTTTGTCTAGGCCCTCTGGGTTCGACTCCAAGGACGGGAAAAGTTTTATTGGGTTTTACCATCAGGAATTTCTCAGCACCAACCTGCCCCCCAATTACCTACGCAATGCACGACCAATTTTAATTTAAGTTCGACAAAAAAAATTGAGCAGATTTTTTTTGAAGCAATGGACTGGCAATCTTTTTCAATTGGTTTCAATTTAAAATCGATCGTGCATTACGTAATTAGGGTGCCGGTTGATGGCAATAGGCTCGCCCGCTATTACATGGGACTTAAACATAACTGGCGAAATGTGGGTGAAGTGGGTGTACTAAACAACAGCTTGATAGAAACATTGATGATGCGTTAAGTTAAGACGCAGATATAACCCAGTGACCTTGAGTTGTTAGCTTGCGTGTTACATACTGAGCTCACGCAACGCGTCGTACGTCAGTAGGACTCACCCCTAAAGTAGCGCTGTCCCAAACTAGGGTCAATTCACACGTACCACAAACACACCACAACGACGCCATGTGGTCGGGCGTATATTTTGTATTGAAAATGAATATTACAATTTACACGTACCACATTTTGCCGTTGTTATCGACCACATGTGTAATACGACCACATCGCGACGGCAACGCCACCACCGGCGGCGGCAACGCGGCCACATCGCCACGACATGCATCCTCTACGAAAGCCGGAGTATAACTGCACATGACCACGTGGTTACCAACTTAACACATCGCAACGACAGCGACAACGCAACCACATCGACATTTTGTCGGTACCACAACGCAACTGCAAAAAGCCGCTGCGACACTATTCACACGTAACCACAGCTTGACCAGATTTTGTCGCTGCGACGTGTTGTGGTTGTGGTACGTGTGAATTGACCCTTAGACGCATTATTAATTTATTATACATAAAACAAAAGGTATTTTAATAAAACACGTATACAAACAGATCAATCATTAAATTATCTTTAAAATGATGAAGGTTGCAGAAATACGCTTGATAAATTTTGCGTGATTCTCAGTTTTTTTATCCGCGTTAGACATAACTTTACAAATTAATTTCACTATGTAATATAAACATAATCTAAAATATTCCTATATTAAGATAGTAAGAAAACTCTCTTATTTAACACATATTTTTTCTAATTCTAATTAATAACATTACTCGTTTGGACGTGATCTTCAGTATAAAATCATTAATACTCGGTTATCGTCGCCTTAACAAAACATCAATTTTTTTTTACAGTGCTAACCGAAACCTCGCCGGTACTAAGTAGGGGTTTCTTCAAAACTGAATGGACCAAGCCAAAGTTTGATATAACCAAGCCATACACGACCTCAAGAAACGACACTGCCACCGTCACTGGCTTAGAGAATGTGGAATATGATGATGAACCTGTTATCAAAAAGGTCGAGGAATTATGCCCGCTTTCACCATCACTAAGTGACACTTAAAGGAGTAAAACTATGCCCAATAGCTCCTTGCCCCAATGTTCAAATCCCAAATTGTTTCCATACGAATAAACGCGTGCCGGCTAACGTGTCGGCCCTTTGAATTTCGAACGCCTTTTGACCCTCCCAATGGTGTCCCTGGCACACGTTTTCGTCAAATACTACACTACCGATGATAAACAAGACGTATTTTGGAGACCAAAGGCTTCCCGATGGGAACGAAATCGTATGAAGATTGAGGGATCCCGCCACGAGAAAAGGAGCTGAAAAGGATGTCAAATATTTATTTTTGTACTATGGCAAGACTGACTATTTGAAGATAAAAAACGACAATCCAGACCAGAGACAATGCGTTCTCACTCAAGGAGTTGGCGATCTCAGAGATTAGGGTTTTTTAATTTATAATGTAATGTGAAATAGGTCATAAAATGATAAACTATCTATTTTTATATGCCCTTAATAAATTGGTGTCTTATTTTTATCCGACTTCAAAAAGGAGCAGATATTGATATGATATGACTCTAGTGTTCACATAGAGCCATAATATGACTCTAGTGCTCACATAGAACCATAATAAGACTCATGCTCACATAGAGCCATAATATAACTGTTGCTCATATAGAGCCATAATATAACTGTTGCTCACATAGAGCCATAATATAACTGTTGCTCACATAGAGCCATAATATAACTGTTGCTCACATAGAGCCATAATATAACTGTTGCTCACATAGAGCCATAATATAACTGTTGCTCACATAGAGCCATAATATAACTCTTGCTCACATAGAGCCATAATATAACTGTTGCTCACATAGAGCCATAATATAACTGTTGCTCACATAGAGCCATAATATAACTGTTGCTCACATAGAGCCATAATATAACTCTTGCTCACATAGAGCCATAATATAACTGTTGCTCACATAGAGCCATAATATAACTCTTGCTCACATAGAGCCATAATATAACTGTTGCTCACATAGAGCCATAATATAACTGTTGCTCACATAGAGCCATAATATTACTCTTGCTCACATAGTCATAATATGAATCTAGTGCTCACAGACGTAATGGGTAGGTTTAAAAAAACAAAAGTGTGCAGTACTAACGGTCACTGAAAAATATTATCATTTTTTTATCGTGTTTAGTTGTTGATTCCCATCACGTCTGCAGAGTTTCGCTAGCTAATTTTATTTGACCCTGTTTAAATGAAATAATAATAGAGATATTACTATTTGGTGATTTCGGTTTCGGTTACGGCTAGGGCTGTCAACCCTCCGGGATTGACCCTGAGAGACTCCAGGTTTGAATGAATCATACTACTACTGTCTACTGGTTACTACATCGTGCATCGATGTCTCCAGGTTAGAGGGTGACGTAGGCACATCGTACAACATGCCACCGTCTTTTTCCGCCCACAGAATCATAACAACAACAAACGGAAAATTATTACAAATACCAGTTTCCTCGTCATCTGGTCCCGGTGAATCCCAAGTGTAATGAAGTGTATTGAAACTAGTTGTACCGTATATCACCGTATATGACGAATGTCAACCCGCACGACTGGTCAGGGTTGCGACCTTTAATTGCCACGTTAAATCAAATCAAATCCAAATAATTTATTTCACAAAATATAAACCCACATGGGCACTTATGAAACGTCAGAAGCTATAGCTTGGCCAGAAAGAGTAGAAAAAAATTGAGGTCGCCACTATCGTTTATATGGCATCATTTATACTACAACCAAAATGAATTTGATACTTCAAGTATTTTTAAAGATAAAGGAGATCATTCATTTTGGGATAAAAAAATTTTTTTGGCGGCCATCAATAATAATTACATATTTTGAAAGAACACATAAAACGTATTATTTTTTACTATGGCGTCAATGTCGAGAACAATTTGGGTTCGGAGATATACCCATTTTAAGAAAAAACATTGTTTTTGGCGGCCATCAATAATAATTACATATTTTGAAAGAACACTTATAACGCATTATTTTTTACTATGGCGTCAATGTCGAAAACAATTTGGGTTCGGAGATATACCCATTTTAAGATAAAACATTGTTTTAGGCGGCCATCAATAATAATTACATATTTTGAAAGAACCTTTATAACGCATTATTTTTTACTATGGCGTCAATGTCGAGAACAATTTGGGTTCGGAGATATACCCATTTTAAGAAAAAACATTGTTTTTGGCGGCCATCAATAATAATTACATATTTTGAAAGAACACTTATAACGCATTATTTTTTACTATGGCGTCAATGTCGAAAACAATTTGGGTTCGGAGATATACCCATTTTAAGATAAAACATTGTTTTAGGCGGCCATCAATAATAATTACATATTTTGAAAGAACACTTATAACGCATTATTTTTTACTATGGCGTCAATGTCGAGAACAATTTGGGTTCGGAGATATACCCATTTTAAGATAAAACATTGTTTTAGGCGGCCATCAATAATAATTACATATTTTGAAAGAACACTTAAAACGCACTATTTTTTACTATGGCGTCAATGTCGAGAACGATTTGGGTTCGGAGATATACCCATTATGAGATAAAACATTGTTTTTGGCGACCATCAATAATAATTACATATTTTGAAAGTACATTTATAACGCATTATTTTTTAATAGGTAGTACCTACAAAGGCGCTGCATGTTACGGTAAAAACCTGTCCTAACCTAGCATTTCCTCCCGCGCCCCTTCCCATGGGCTTCACCCCACACTACACAATAGATACGCGTGTCGTGACTCAGTTCATTCACTCTCATCCATCCCGACAAGAGCATCGCTTTCGACAACCCTGACAAAGCCGACTGCCTAGTCAATAGCTTAGAGTCCTAATGTTCTCCCAGCTCCCAACCAGTAGACCAAACGCACCTGTACAAGGTTGATGCTGAATTTGAATGCAAAGCTTCCCACCCGTTGAAGACCCTGATGGTCCTCTGCCTCCCGTCACTCCAGACGAAGTGCACGACATCATAAAAGGACTCCACCCTCGGAAAGCTTCCGATTCAGACGGTATCACCAGTAAGGTGTACAAACTCCTCCCCGCTCTTCTCATTATACTTATGATCGCCATCTTCAATGGCGCGGCGCCTTGAGCAATAAGATCTTTCCGCAACCGTGGAAAGAAGCCACCGTTATCAGTATCCCTAAGCCAGGCAAACCCAAGTCTGAGTCCTAAGTTACCGTCCCATAAGTCTCGTCAATGTAGTACGGCAAATCTACTTAATTATAAGCGTCTAAAAGACTATGTCGAGGCAAAGAGCCTCATACCCAATGAGCAGTTTGGTTTCCGAACCCAACACTTATAAGTTTTATGCCCTGGCTGGAGGCCTTAATTTATTGAGGCACCCACAGGAAAGTCCGATTAAGCAGCCAACAATCTCCTTGGTTAGCCCAGCGAGATATCATACATAAAAATAAAATAAAATAAAATCAGTCGCGACACTCGGGCGAAGGCAAACTCGATTACGTCATTTTAAGTTCAGAGTATTAATTACTACACTAGTGTTAGTAATTGACTCTGTAACAATAAACTCCCGTAGGGTATGAAGACTAAAAGTCTGTAACCAGTGCATCCTGCCCGTTATGACATGCGGTGCCGAAACGTGTACACTGAGAGTCGGGCTAGTCCACAAATTCAAGGTCCTTCAGCGCACTATGGAGCGGACTATGCTCTGTGTTTCTTTGAAGGATAAGATCAGAAATGAAGTTATCCGGAGTTATCGACATACCCTGCAGAGTGAGCAAGCTGAAGTGGCAGTGGGCTGGCCATGTTTGTCGAAGAACTGACAGCCGGTGGAGCAGACGAGTTCTAGAGTGGAGACCGCGTATCGACAAGCGTAGTGTGAGAAGCCCCCAGCTAGATGAACCGACGACCTTAAAAAGTTGTCTGACTGCATTCGGAAGGCGGAGGACGGGATGTTGCGTCGTAGCTTAGGATAGGCCTATGTCCAGTAGTGGACTGCGACTAGGTTCAGTTCATTGTACAATAAACCAAGTAGACGTTAAAGGAGCTATTTCTCTCGTTTACCCGTATCACATTTCTGCGCCCACGACTGTAAATCTGACACTGTGTATGTCACTAAGAGTATGTCTGGTCACGATCCTATGTACCTGAGTTCGACATCATTACAAGATGACGAACATAATATGTAGACCAGCTATCTAATTACGCAACACATTTTCGTAAACGATTCCGATTAATTTGTTTCATTTTGACAGTTCAACAACATTCATTGCGTTATTTACGTTGCTGAACAGAAATTATTTTCTGTTCAGCAACGTAAATAATCTTTTGAATCAATGGATTAGCAATCTGTTTCAAAGCGATTCAGATTCTGATTGATTGTGCATTACGTAATTAGGGTACTGTAATAAGAATACTTAATAAATAACTTCATACCTTTGTTTTATTTTATTGTAATCCATCCATACTACGCCGAATATAGATAGGCTAGCTAGTTATTAGTGTTGTATGTGTCAGGTGGTATCACCCAGCTCAAAATATCGGAATAATAATTATATGGTATATTCGCGGTATGGCTGGATGTACATAATTTATTTAATTTAAAGATCGTTGTATATCTTTACTCACAAATACTTTACAGCGTTGTCGCCATACAAAGAAATGTTTCTACTACTGCCGCCATTTAAATAATATGTAATTCATTCTTGGCCGCAGACTTTTTTTTTTTATCCCAAATCGCCTAACAAAATGAATGATCTCCTTTGAATGTGGAAAATCGTTAAATCAGAAGCTAAATTTCATTTTTTTAAATTTGGTAAATAGAAAACCATAGGAGAGTAAAGCATCTTTAATATAGTAACAATATTTTTTCTAGTCACTATCTAAATACTCTACACCTGACATGTCCGATCCAAGTTCTTGATCATCTTCAGAATCTGAGCTACTGTCACTGCTGTCCTGCGTCGAACAGTGCTTTCTGATTTTCCTGTAATCAAAATAAAACATTAATGTAGAATGACGTGCGTGACGATCAAAAAATGCAGTCGCTCTATACAAAGTCATTGTGAACCCGATGTAAACATAACCTCTAAAATTATATTAAATCCGTAAAAAACTTCGATGATGTGGTATTTTTTGAAGACCTAACCGACTTTTACTGTAACTTAGATCATGAACTATATATATAATATAAAATGAGAGTGAATAAATACCTGTCATATCAGCAACTCGTTTGTAAAGGTCATCCAATTCTGTTAGAAGTTTTCCGGCATGATATTCCGCCAAACACCTCTTAAAAACATTGTAAATAACTTCTCTGGCACCACTTTTTATCGTCTTGCCCATTTTCAATAATAATTCACCGACTAATACGTTTAATAGCTACGAAAAATTAAATTATTTCACAATACACTTTTTTGTTGTGATAGTTTGACTGATGTTTGACATTTCTTTCGAGTTGCCATGTGTAGAAAAAATTAGTTCATATTTGTTTAATTTCTACTCTTTCTGGCCAAGCTGTAGTTGGTTGCAATTGGTCGTTTCCTATGCAGAAAAGCCGGCAAGAAACTTCACGGTTACCTAGTGTTTATATACAGGATGTCAGGGACATCGACGCGAAGTCGGTTACCATGGATTCAGTACATGATTCTGAACCCCCCTGCGTTGAAATTTTTCGTCGGTTATTTAAAAAAAGTCTGCTGTTTCATAGAAAATTGCAATACCTACGCGGTCAAAATGTATGGAACAGCAGATTTTTTTTTAAATAACCGACGAAAAATTTCAACGCAGGGGGGTTCAGAATCATGTACTGAATCCATGGTAACAGGCTTCGCGTCGATGTCCCTGCCACCCTGTATAAACATTTTATTTCTCTTCCACAAAGGCGCCTTTAATTAAACGGTTGGCAGTGTATAGAGTGCCACCAGTGGCACTCTATCCCTATCGGATAAAGTGCCACTACAGGCACCCTAGTAACACCGCCTCGGCACGGCCAAAGTGCCGCAAGCATTGGATTGTCATTGTCACTGTCACTAAGTCACGTCACTTGGTATTTTTTATTATTGTTGAGGTTAAATCGCTGTAAAACACCACATTCCCAAAATATTACATTCTCTTGTGCCTAAACGGACCCTGGCACTTCGCCGGCCGCTACCGCGGCACCGCTCGCTACGCTCGCTCGGCTCGTGCGTTGTGTGGTCACAGTTCTAACCTAACCTAACCTAAATAACATGTGACAGTGACAATGCAACGGTCACGGCACCCTAGCTGGGCCGAGGCAGTGACACTAGAGTGCCACAAGAAACTCGCGGCACTCTATACACTTCGTAAACGGTTTTTGTCAATGTTTTCTATTTACAGTGTTTTTAGGTATGGGGAGGACAGTGTAGGCCTGTCATAAAACTCATTCGTAGACCGTACTACCTAATAACATACATACAGGGGTGCAGAGACATCAATGTGAAAACTGTTACCATGGATTCAGTAACATGATTCTGAAACCACTGCGTTGAAATTTTACGTCGGTTATTTTTTTTTTATCTGCTGTTTCATATAAAGGTTCAGAATCATGTACAGAATCCTTGGTATCAGTTTTCGCGTCGATGTATGCCACCCTGAAAATATCACTCAAGCTAGTTTCCTAGCAGAGTGGTGCTGTGACTGCCACATAAAGCGCAGGCCACACCGCCAGCTAGCGGGCGGGCGGGCGAACATCGTTTTACCTCTTTACATACTTCGGTTCACACCGCGAGCTAAATATTTCGCGTAGTTTGTATAGTTTCCTTCGTTCGCTTCGCCCGCTCCGTGTGGCCTGCGCTCAAGGCTGCCTGTCCACTGGAGCGGAGAGGAGAGGAGAGGAGCGGAAATGTGCCATTATTAACCAATCAAATCTAAACTCAGGGGCGGAGTCAAGATTCTATTGGTTAATATTGGCACATCTCCGCTCCTCTTTTCTCCTCTCCGCTCCAGTGGACACGCAGCCTTACGCCCGTGACAGCTGTCATGAAAATGGTGGCAGCGGGATTTGACTTTGCGTGACAGCTGTCATGAAAATGGTGGCAGCGGGATTTGAAAAACGCTTTCTAAGAAAACACACCAACTTACTTTCATAGATATAACGTTGCCGTTGCAGTGACAACATTCGACGGTAAACTGCAGACGTCCTTGGGGACGTCTACAATACAGGTCGGGTGACCACTGAAAATGTTGTACTGTGGGTCCCCCATAGCACAGCATTATGCTGAGTGGAAGCCTTCTTGTCACAGTCATAACGTGCACCTGCCGACTATTTACGTTTTTTATTTCGCTTGAATATTGTCTCTTTATATGCACGTGTTTCTGTGACAAGTAAACCTATTTTTCTTTCTGGTCTACCCATGTGCCAAATTTCATCCAAATCCGTTCAGCCGTTTTAGCGTAAGAGCGTAACAAATAAACAAAACGACAAACTCATTTTATAATAATATTAGTTAGGATAACAATTTTTTTCCTCCAAATACAGGTGGCAGCCCTAGGTTAGGCTGAGGTCATAGACTCAGCAATTAGAACTTGTTTATAAAATACCGTTAAGACTTCGGGGCAAAATTTTAATTTTCGATATCAGCTATTAATTAGACATTAATTAAGCGTCTTTTTCTCTTTACAATTTATTGTTAGTTACATTTTTATTGAGAGCAGTGGTGGCCCAGTGGTATCGGCCCCGACTTATGAGTTGTAGGTCGTGGATGCGAACCCAAGCAGGCGCTTTACTTTGTATAAATAATTTCATCAGTACTGCTCTCAAAACGGTGAAGGAAAACATCGTGAGGAAACCGACCATTTCTTAGAACCAATCTAGGGTCGATCTCCAGAGGCATTTTTTTTCGTGTCGGGCTGGATAAACCCATTTTAAAATCGAAAAACGTTTTCATAATATTTTTTTATATACAGTTCGGTGCCTAATCTACGTGAAACAAGGCTAGTATTATGGATAAGTTTATTTTAAATATTTAAAAAAAAATCTTAAACCCTTCAATCCTGATCGCTCTGGGTTGACCCAACTCCCGATTGAATGAAAAAAATATTTTTTAACTTTTTAATGAGAAGGTTCTTAAGAAACAATTTATTTAGATTACATAATAAATAGTTAATCTTCATAGTAATAAAATATTTTTTGTTATATTAACAATACTTTTGCCACAATTTGAATTTAAAATCGTGACCGGGGAATCGTGAAAAAGATTGGCAGTCCATTGCTTCATAAGTTCGACAAAAAAAATTTAGCAGATTCTTTTTGTCGAACTTATGAAGCAATGGACTGGCAATCTTTTTCAATTGGTTTCAATTTAAAATTGATCGTGCATTGCGTAATTGGGGGGCAGATCTATACGCACAATGGCTTGTAAAGTCAAGAGAGAGAGTTACCAAAGGAAAAAAGCTCGGGGCACAGTACTACCAATGAGTGATTTGATGTGATCATGTTACACGTACACTGAATATGACTGAAAATGGCTAAATAAATAATATTTTATCAATAGATTTTTTTTTGTTTCACTGATTTCACCATTTATGATCGCTCTGGCACCAATTATGATTGCTCTGGTCGCGAAATTTTTTGAACTTAAATATTTCCAGTTCTGTTTGTGTAAATTGAAGGCCAATAGTAAAAACACGGTAGACGGTAGGCCAACTTCATAGAAACGGACGAAGCGCGAGCTATACCTACGCGCCTCGATCGAGGTATGCGCGAGGTACGCAGACAGTCGCGTCTGTGCCGCAGTGACGACGTTGTTTTTTTAACAATAACCGCGCGATTTTTACACTAAAAATAAATTCAAGTAAGTACATATTTAATATGACGAGTAGGATATATTGTTGCTGTTTTTGGTTGCATGAATTTGGCAATAACGCATCCAGAGATAACTTTTTTTAGATTACCTGAAAACTTTGAAAGGTGTTATTATTAACAAACAACAACAACAAAATTATTTTATAGTCTTACTATAAAATAATTTTACTTACTGGTAGGTAGGCACATATTGTGTGTATTTTTAATGGATAAGTATTTCCTTTTATCTCCCGAAAAAAAGATGTCTGGATTAATAAATAAAGTGAATAGAGTAAAGGAAAGTGATAAAACGAGTGAAATAGGTAGTTATAGGAGGTTCATGAATTAATACGGTAGGTACGCTTGTTTTAAAACCTCGGGCATTTGTGTTTTGTTTTGTTATTCAATTCACAAAGTATTTTATTTATTTGTGTAGATAAAAAAAGTATATTTACAATCACAAAACTAAATGGAAACACAAAGTAGGCAAATGTAATTAAAATACTGGAGGCGGGCAGCCCTATCGCATGTTTACGTACCGCGCGGCTGTAGGCATTTATTTCTAAGATATGGCTTAGTTATTCTACCGTCTACCGTGGTAAAAATGTACTATTTGAATATCCTTCTTTTTAATGAGATACATAATTACCATTAAATATCAATATCTGAAAAGCACCAGAGCGATCACACGAATACGCCCGTTTTGGAGATTGATCCTCTACCAACCCGCACTGGGCCCGCGTGGTAGATTACGGCCCACTCCGTCTCACAGAGAGGAGGCCTGTGTCCCAGCAGTGGGAACATTAATAGGCTGATTATGTAATTTTTTTTTAATTTGCTACACAGGTAGTCTATGACCTGCCGGTCTACAATAAAGTTAGGTCCCACTTGGGATTTAGACGTGGCGTTGGAAGGCCTCCACAAGGCGGACCGATGACTTGGTGAAGGCCGCAGGAACTCGCTGGATACGAGAAGCACTGAACCGGTGCAAATGGCTGTCCTTGGGGGACGGCTAGGTCTAGCAGTGGACGTCTTTCGATTGAAATGATGATGACAAGATGGCGGTATTCATTCCGATTTCGGCCACGCCAAAACATCCTTGCACAGCTATAGAAATAGAATAAGTAGAATATTGTTTGTTGCTGCAGTTGCAGATGGTTTACAAATAAAGTTCCGATCAGTAACGGATCCAGGGGGGGGGGGGGTTAAGGGGCTCAAGCAAAAGCATCGGAGTTCGTCTCGGGTGAGAACTTTTAAAGTGAACTTGATATTACTCTAATTAAACTTTTTAGCAAGCATTACTTTACCTAAGGTACTGTCATCATGTTTTCAAGTTTTTTTGTGTTTTCTTTGCCAAAACCCTCAGCGGGGTCAAGCCCCCCCCCCCCGATCCCCAAACGACAATTCTGAATCCGCCACTGCAACCGATCCTAAATACACGGCGCTATTCACTATCACACTATACACTTAAAAGACCAAGCAAGGAGTTGTAAACTTTGCATTGAAATTACGAATATCTCGCGGCGCCATTCTCAAAGTAAATTCTCTCGAAGCGAATGGACTCTCAGTAAGATAACCCCCGCCAAAAATTGAGGCCTTGAACTCAAGACAGGTTTGCACAGTTCAAGTTACTGAGTATGGTAAGGTACACTGCACGCATTGGCCCTGCCACAGATTATCTGTGGGCCCTGCTAATTGCCCTTGCTCTTGTAAGGTCGATGCCAGAGACCATGAGTGGTTAGCTTGCGTGTTCTGTACTGAGCTCACGCAACGCGTCGTACGTCCAGCAAGTAATAGGACTCGCTCATCAAGGAGCGCTGTCCCCAATTTAACGCATTATTAATTTATTACACATAAAGAAAAGATTAATTATTTGATTATCCTTAAAATGGTGAAGGTTTCAGAAAAATACGCTTGATAGCTTTTGCGTAATTTTCAGTGTTTTATCCGCGTTATTCATAACTTTACAAATTAATTTCACTATGTAATTTAAACATAATTAAAAATATTCGTATATTAAGTTATTAAGAAAATGCTCTTATATATTTTTTTATTTAATAAAACACGTATACAAATAGATCAATCATTAAATTATGTTTAAAATGATGAAGGTTTCAGAAAAATACGCTTGTTAAATTTTGCGTGATTCTCAGTTTTTTATCCGCGTTAGTCATAACTTTACAAATTAATTTCACTATGTAATTTAAACATAATTAAAAATATTCGTATATTATGTTATTAAGAAAATACTCTAATTTAACATATATATTTTTTCCGAATCATTAACACTACTCGTTTAGACGTAATTAACAGTATAAAATCATTAAAAGTAGGTTATCATCGCCTTAAGCAAATTGAATTCAATCAATCTACCTAGCCGTTTCGCAATTATGTTGGGGTCGGCTTCCAGCTTACCCGGATGCAGCTAAATACCAGAATTTTACATGGAGCGACTGCCTATCTGACCTACATGACCCAATGATCTACATACCTATCTGACCTACATGAACCAATTTAATGGGCAACCAACCAACGGACCAACCAACTTTAATTGTCTATACATTTATCATGAAATAGATTTAGCACTGTAAATTGACTTCGGGTGTCAATTTGGGGGTACAGCTTCAGAGCTTTATGGGTTGTAAAATATGTTGCATTGCAATGCAAGTGAGAAATTCCTTACGGAAAAATTAAATTAATGTAGGTTTCAATTTGCCTGACCTGGAGATTGAACCCAGACGCACGCCGCGGCCAGATATGGGCAGTGTATAGAGTGCCACCATTGGCACTCTATCCCTATCGGATAAAGTGCCACTACAGGCACCCTAGTAACACCGCCTCGGCCCGGCCAAAGTGCCGCAAGCATTGGATTGTCATTGTCACTGTCACTAAGTCACGTCACTTGGTATTTTGTTTGATTGTCGAGGTTAGATCTCTGTAAAATACCACATTCCCAAAACATTACATTCTCTTGTGCCTAAACGGACCCTGGCACTTCGCCGGCCGCTACCGCGGCACCGCTCGCTACGCTCGCTCGGCTCGTGCGTTGTGTGGTCACAGTTCTAACCTAACCTAACCTAAATAACAAGTGACAGTGACAATGCAACGCTCACGGCACCCTAGCCGGGCCGAGGCAGTGACACTAGAGTGCCACAAGTAACTCGCGGCACTCTATACACTTCGTATAATTAATATAATTATTTGCTCGTGCGTGATTGTACTAGAGCAGTGGTGGCCTAGTGGTAACGGCCCTAACTCACAAGTTGTAGGTCGTGGGTTCGAACCCAGACAGGCGCTTTACTTTGTGTAAATAATTTCATCACCAATGCTCACAAAAGGGTGAAGGAAAACATCGGGAGGAAACCGGTATGTCTTGGAACCAAAAATTCGAAGACATGTGACATCTACCAACCCGCACTGGGCCCGCGTGGTGGATTACGACCCACTCCCTCTCACAGAGAGGAGGCCTGTGTCCCAGCAGTGGGAACATTAATAGGCTGATTATGTGACTGTACTATTTGAAGAGTTGATGTCCTATGCGAACAATTTATTTATTACCTACTAGCTGCCCGCGGTTTAACTCGCATTTGTCTCGATCCCGTGGGAATATCGAGATAAAAAGTATTCTATGTTCTAACCCAGCCAGGTCATCTACACATGTGCCAAATTTCATCCAAATCCGTTCAGGAGCGTAACAAACAAACACACATACATTCAATCAATCTGCCTAGCCTTTTCCCAACTATGTTGGGGTCGGCTTCCAGTCTAACCGGATGCAGCTGAATACCAGTATTTTACATGGAGCGACTGCCTATCTGACCTCCACAACCCAGTTACTGGGTAATACGTTACCCTTTGGTAAGACTGGTTGTCATACTTTCGGGCTTCTAACTACCCGTAACGACTGTCAAAGATCCGCGAATGACAGCCGGGACCAACGGCTTAACGTGCTTTCCGAGGCACGGAGGAATCTCGATATGTAAAGATGGCCACCCATCCACGGACCAACCCCGGCAAGCGCAGCTTAACCTGATCGATCGACCCGTGTGGCTGTTATTACTGTGCTACGAGCTCCTGGAAACAAACAAACATACAATTATACAAAAAATCTAATCGTTTTAGAAGTATTAACGGTTGCTAATAAGGTCCCTGCTGTGTCTAGAATTTCCTAATACCTACCTTTTATAAAGTTTCTTAGTGAGAGTCGAAGCAACAAAATTGGATCCAAAGAATAGTAGTTCAGATTCCGAATATCGAAAAAATAACTTTATTTCCTCCAAAAATTCCCAATCAAAATTAAAGAAACATTTGAAGGTCAATTTCTACGTAGAATTGAGGAAAATCTTTGTTAATAGACTCTGAGCTATGATTCAAAATATACCTATACTAGGTATGTAAATAAAAGCACTACTTACCTAATTGTTAATCCCAACACGTTTGCATGATTGTTTTCCTCTTTGTTTTACCCCCTTCGGTTGCGAGTGACGAGTAACGTAAGTACATAATGCTCTAAGCACGAAAATATATGCTATAGATCTACATAGGTAACGTCATAGTAACTTATTTCGCGGCTGCGCGACGTGTGGTCGGTTTTATACTCATACAAATTCAGAATGACAAATCCTATAAACCATTGTGGGATCGTGTGGAGAAATCAAATTATTATTCGGTTGGATACTTTTATATTTTGGTGTAAGCAAATAAAAACATTAAAAAAAAAAACAAGGCAGATTGAAGTAAAAACTAAGTAACGCCATCTAACGAAAATGTCAGGAATTTATGTGGCTTGCTGTCAGTACAAGAACGAAAGCTGTAGCTCCATTAAAAAAATTCCAAAAAATATAAAACAGAGCGCACTGTCAACAAAAACTTGAACGTCTTACGAATTTTCGATCAGGTCACGTGTCCTGACGCAAGTTTATCATTTTTAACCCGTCCCAAAAAAAATGCACAACGCCGCTAATAAAGTTTTTACTTCAAAAACATCAGTAACACGTCTATCATTATTGGTGCCGATTCTATTGTCACAAAAGCCTCTAAACTAGACTAAAAATCACTAAAATTTAGTTTAGTCCTGTCAAACAAGGATTTTGCATTCTGAAATAGACTAAAGTGACAAAACTTAACTATATTTTAGTTTGACAGCACTAAGATTGCTCTGAGTTATTAGTTTAGTGAAAATGGCAATTTTGCTATTCTGAATTTGACGTTTTTTACTCGCAGTCTCTGCATACGTTTCCTTCTATTCAAAATTCATTTCACACCATATTATAATCTAACACTAAATTAAATAACTCATCATCATCATCAGCCTATTAATGTTCCCACTGCTGGGACACAGGCCTCCTCTCTGTGAGAGGGAGTGGGCCGTAATCTACCACGCGGGCCCAGTGTGGGTTGGTAGATGTCACATGTCTTCGGATTTTTTAAGTGAAAAGTTCTTTAGCGGCGTTATGCATTTTTTTTGGGATGGGTAATTAAACTCGCTTAAGGAGGTGACGTTAAGATCCGTTGCCTAGCAACAGTCAAAGTAATATCAAAATAAATATTACCTAAAGATTGCGAGGTAAGAAATTTTACCCTTATTGATGGGTAAAAAAAAGCAGTCAAAACATACTTCATGAAAAGTGTTTAAATAATTGTTTATTTTTGTATAAATAAATATACTACTACTACTAATGAATATTGATTTAACCACAGAAATTAGTACTTTTATACTGATAATAAAGCAATTCGTGCGAAATTATTCCCTAACCATTCCAAAATATTCAAAAATGCACAACGTTAATGTTCAATTTTTCACTTCTGCCGGCACTCCCGGAGCGCAACCCGTTGTTTTTTTTTTTGGTTCTAAGACATGCCGGTTTCCTCACGATGTTTTCCTTCACCGTTTTGAGAGCAGTGGTGATGAAATTATTTACACAAAGTAAAGCGCATGCTTGGGTTCGAACCCACGACCTACAACTCGTAAGCAGGGGCCATTACCACTGGCCATTACCATTACCACTGCTCCTGTGTAATTAAATAACTTATAACTATTCAAATAAATACAAAAACTTAGGCGTCGAAGTACTCGTCCGCATCACTTTCGCTGTCATCCGGAAACGTGCCCAGAAGACTGGCAGCATTGCCACGCTGAATGGCAACGCTAATTTCCTTGCCAAAGAACGAGCCAGTCCTATGTTTCAAGTCAAGTCTGAAGTCCCAAGTAATTGGGAGCTACCCTAATTATAATTAGGGTCAAGTCCAGATTGCATGCTACCTAATGTTAAAGCGATAAGTAACAGTGCCTACCCGAGAATAGACCCCGGGACACCACGGGGGCAGTCGTCGTCGATGTCATTAACTGGGCAAACATCCAGACTTACACACAAAAAAAACACCTTTCCTGACCTAGGCATAGAACCCAGAACGCCACGCTCAACATTCAAAGCCGCTAGACCATCGAGGCAGTCCCTCATTTGTGTAAATATTATGATGGCATACTTTGAATTCTGTCAGTGACACTACAGTAAAGTCCCTACTCTGTAGGTACTTATGACACAGGTTATCAGCTGAGTATGCATCGCACTTTGCAACAACATACCACAGAGCAAGAAATAACAGTAAACCAACTAGATATGTTAGTGTGTGGCAACAAGCTAGCGGCCTGCCCACCTGCGGGGCTAGCACAGGCGTACCCAAGACGTTTGTGACAAGACAGACATGATAAATTTTATCATGTCTTACAATTTGTCTTAAATGCTAGCACAGGTCAACCATGGGATAAAATCTGAGGCACAACATGCCTTTCTTGTTGCTAACTTCATAATGTGACACAGAACATTTTAAAAATTAAAATGTCTATGATCATTTGAATATGCGACCAAATAAAATAATACGTTTTCATAGTGCAGGTTCATAAAGTTTTACAACGTTTTAATTTTGTTGTGAACTAATTCATTTTTGACATACGGACGACAGTCATATTATTATTATGTGGCACTTGTAACAAAATTGGTGCGCCCATAGTAGCAAATAAGATATATTGAATCCCAAATAAACGTCAAGAAGTTATGTCACAAGTCAAGAGATTATCTCACTCCGCCGTGCTAGCATTTGTGACAAAACTGTTTTATCGCCCAAATTGTGATATAATGTGTGATTCAAGCTATCTCACAGTAGGCCATGCTCGCTGCGCTGATGGTAGTCACTGCCGCTTTATGGACATCTGCAATTAAATACCAGAGGTACATACAGCAAAAAGAAAGTAAGAAAAATATTACAATTGTGTTATGTTTAGAGGTATGAGGAACAGGGTGTAAAGTTCACTCATCCTCTATTACATAAGGGAGGAACCTCCGACCAGACAAGTGCCATCATGTCTTGTCTTCCGGGCAACTGCCCAACGGTTGAAGACGGATAGTCTTATATAATTATGTCATTCGCGCGGTAATCTCTAATTGCGCGATGCAGGATTTGTGTGACGTCAGGATTTGTGTGCCGCCAGGTCTTTGATGCGTAGTTGGCATGTGGCGTTGTAGATGTCGCCACATCACTCCCCTCCGGAGACCAGAGGTCGATAGTGGGCTGGCTTGTATCTTGCGATGCTTCACAGTGCCAGCTGAGGTTCCAGTGAGTCGGAACCGGGTGCCGCATACCTACTTCGCGGTGAGTCTAAACTGTATGTGGTGATTGTGGTGATTGCGATGATTCCCCAGTGAGTCGGGGTGGCGCACGGTCATGATCCAGTGAGTCGGATGTGGTACAGCGCCGGGTTGTGGCTGACTAGTGGCGTCGACCAGAAGAGGGTAGAATGGGTTCTGCTTGTGAGACCGGCCGCAAGTGCAGGTGCTGTGCCAGCCAAGGCTGCTGATCAGGCTGAGGGTGACAACCAGGAATGCGCGTTCGCTGCATGCTGGTGGTCAGGATACCCGTTAAAGCCGTGGGTGCTGGCTGGCTGTATGACTCGCCTCACGAAAGCTTGCGGGAGTGATGATGATGACATGCATGACGGGCAGTAGCCTGCCAGATACGACACCCTGCTTGTCGGCGGATTCTCCCTTTTCTATTGAGGATGAGTGCACTTTACACCCTGTTCCTCATACCTCTAAACATGCATTATGCATGCATGGAGAGCAGTGGTGGCCCAGTATAGGTCGCGACTTACGAGTTGTAGGTCGTAGGTTTGAACCCTCTAACAGGCTTCATCATCATCATCATTTCAGCCAAAAGACGTCCACTGCTGAACATGAGCCTCCCCCAAGCACCGCCACTTCGACAGATTCTGTGCTTTACTTTGTGTAAATTATTTCATAACCATGGCACTGCTCTCAAAACGGTGAAGGAAAATATCGTGAGAAAACCCGGTATGTCCTAGTAAAACCAACACGCACTGGGCCCGCGTGGTAGATTACGGCCCACTTCCTCTCATAGAGAGGATGCCTGTGCAGCCAGAGCAGTGGGAACATTATAGGCTGATTATGGTATTATACTATGCTTGCATGCATGATTATTCAAACAATTTAAATACGATGCGTTTTTGATATGAACATTATTTGGGAAAACCGATAATTTCAAATAACATACAAAGCGGGCCAAAGGAGGACATTTCCTCAAAATAAATGAAGAATATTCAAGATTATAACATAACTAGAAAAGAATGAGTTCAACAATGTTATGCAAAGTGGATCTTCTGATCAAAAAGTTGTGTGCAAATAACTGAATCATTTTTGTCTGATATATAAACTGGTACGTCGCGTTGTATTGCTGTAGTTCCCGACAACGAGCTGCGAAAGAGGTACGTGCTTGCTAAAGCTTTTATTTTTATTATTTTTGTTCCTATACTTTCATAAACCTACACACAGCTCCATACCCCACCAAAAGACATGTGCGATCAAATCCGCGACAGGCCCAAGTTGGTTTTTGTATTTTGCAAAAACATTTTATTATAATTAATGTATTTTTTAGTGAATAGGGTTAACATTTACGAAAAGTTATTCAACGTCTAGAATTCTAGATAGACCCGAGGTTTCAAGACCGCTTGCAGAGTGAAGCGCGATGAAGAGTGTAGGTTCGAATCCTAGACACATAATATGTATTTAAGTCATGCAACATTATTTTGTTTTAAATGAAGTATTTTTCTATTTTGTTTTAGTCAACGTCTAGAATTCTAGATAGACCCGAGGTTTCAAGACCGCTTGCAGAGTGAAGCGCGATGAAGAGTGTAGGTTCGAATCCTAGACACATAATATGTATTTAAGTCATGCAACATTATTTTGTTTTAAATGAAGTATTTTTCTATTTTGTTTTAGTAATGTTTATAAAGAATTTAAAAATCAAGAAAAATTTAATATTTATTATCTATTGCTATTATTTAAAAAAACTTTGATCTTATTTTACTGCAACGATTTATATTTAAAAAAAATATACTAACTACTACTAATATGTTTTGTTAATTGTTCCTATTAATTTCTGAATCCTTACTACGAGTACAAAATCTTGTTAAAACGTATCTTTAAGAATCAATTTTTTTAAGTGCTGTGCTGTGTACGCCTGTAAATGACTAATTCACCATAACTCCATGCTTTTGTTATTTTTTATTACGGTAATGTTCTAGTGAATAGGTCGTTGGTGTACCTTTAAAATAAAATAAAATTAAAAAATAATACTATACATTATAATAATATATTTACAAATTAAAAAAATAATGGGTACATCAAACGTTGTAGTTATAACTTGAGGGTATCAAGGATATGGATTAATTTTATAAATAAAATGTAAGTAAGTAAAATTATTAGGATACCCTCAAATAATGACATCTATAGATTAGACAGAGACCTAAAGATAAAGTGACTCGGACGATAGTAGATAACAAAATCCCGGTAGTAAGTTCCCGTGGGATAATTTCCGACATACATGCGGGCGAAGCCGCGGGCTAAAGCTAGTAGGCTTATTTACAAATTATAGCCTACTAGGCTATCATTTGTAAATAATAATCCTGACTACCGGTAGCTTGGACCCTGTTCCCGATAGCGGTGCGGTGGGCTAGATTTTGTAATATTTTTTAATCTTTTCTTTTTACAATTTTTAAGAAAAAATTACAATTTTTTACAATTTTTTACAATTTTTTAATTTTTTTTACAATTTTTAACTATTTAAAAAATTTTTTTACTATTTCTTACTATTTTTTAATATTTATTTTATGTTTTATTTAATTACTAGCTGCGCCCCGCGGTTTCACCCGCATAAGTCTCGATCCCGTGGGTATATCGGGATAAAAAGTATCCTATGTCCTTCTTCAGGTCATGGTCTACCCATGTGCCAAATTTCATCCAAATCTGTTCAGCCGTTACAGCGTGAAAGCGTTGCAAAAAAAAAAAAACTTACTTTCGCATTAATATTAGTTAGGATAATTTAGCTAAACAGTTACCAATACAGTTTACCAATTTGATAGTTAGTGCCGTGAAAAACTGCATCCTAGAGAAGTCAGAAATACGTACTGCGCGTTGCGGTTGCGTTGCGAGTCTAGGGAGAGAGCGTAGACGTTGACCACTACTACGCTGCTACGGCGTAGTTCGTAGCGCTACGACATGGCTCCCAAAACGCTCTAATTCGCTACGAGCTACGCATACTCTGTGCTACGATCGCCTATTCTTCCCGTCCAAATTTTTGGATAAGAATGAATGAATGAAATGCACCGACCCCAGCGTGGTTTAACCAGACTCGATAAATCGAATGAACCCCGAGATTCGCACTAGCCCCTGGCGCCTCATGCTTCATGGGGCTACAGAGGCCATTGCATATCAAGGAGTAGACCGGGGGGCGCGGTAATGGGGAAGACGTGCCCTCAGGATAAGGAAGGATTTGCGAGCCGTACCGGATATATGCTTATGATTATGATATTATTTTAGCATGTTGTTAGGTTGTTACACACATACAAGATAAACTCACGCCTACTTCCAATGAAGGTAGACAGAAACCACAGAACGCCACCTGCTACGATTACATACTCCTTTTGCTTGACATTTTATTGTTTTTATTATTAACCAGGTAGTGACCCAGCCTCACTTCTCTCGGTTTTTACGATTTGAAAAACAGAAAAAGTCAATCAGTCTGCGTCGCCTTTTCCCAACTATGTTGGGATCGGCTTCCAGTCTAACCGGATGAAGCTGAATACCCGTATTTTACATGGAGCGACTGCCTATCTGACCTCCACAACCCATTTATTGGGTAACACAATACCTCTTGGCATGGGGTACCAATTCGAACAAATTATAATTAGTCTTGAAAAAAGATCATAGATGGCAGCATAGGTAACAATTATGAAATTAACAGTCACTAAAAAGCGATAAACGGAAGATTTTGACTGAAGTAAGATCAGTAAAAATCAAAACTTCCTTGTTTAATGCTGATTTATCTATTGTAACTCATAAATCTCGTATTTTCAACAAAAAAAGATAAAACCTTTTTGTTTAGGGCTCTTTGCAATAGATGGCGTTTTACATCACTGTACCACATTTATGCTGTAGCCAGACAATAGCCCGACTTAGGGAGGTCGCATTTCTTTGTATGGGATTGGGTATCTGTACGTAGTATTATATTATCTGTGCTCTTGGTTGTCAGACTTTCGGGGTTCTGAATACCCTCCAAGAATGACAGCCGGGACCAACGGCTTAACGTACTTTCCGAGGCACGGAGGAGTCTCTGTATGTTAAGTAAGATCGCCAATTCGCCACCCAACCACGAGCTGACCTGATCAATCGACCCGTGCGTCTATTATTACTTAGCCATGCACGAGCCGAAATCATCTACCTAGTTCTATACAAATGTTTAAATACCTAATAGTACCTAATGTCTTTTTTTTTTCAGAAATCATGGCTCGCGTTTTGAAGATTACGTTTTTGGTGTTGGCAGCATGCTTAGCTTTATGTAAGTACCTATGAGCTATGGACCTAAGCACATAGCGTTCTTTGTACGTGTCTTTGTCGTGCGTGAATACGTGCTGCAAAAGTAACTACTTAGTGACGCTTTATTCAAGGCAAAAAATGCTCGCGCGTTTCTTGGAATGCGCGTATTAAAAACGCCTTGTGCATAGGCCCTATCGAACGCTTTTTTTTTTGGTTGTTGCGAAGCGACTCGCGCGGATTTGATTCCCGCTCAGATAAAATTATAAGTGTATAGATATATTATTCTATACACTTATAATTTTACCTATAGATAAAAGTGGCGGCTCTGACCGGCACCCTAATTACGTAACGCAAACTCAATTTTAAATTGAAACCAATTGAAAAAGATTGCCAGTCCATTGTTCATAAGTTCGACAAAAAAAATTGAGCAGATTCTTTTTGTCGAACTTATGAAGCAATGGACTGACAATCTTTTTCAATTGGTTTCAATTTAAAATTGATCGTGCATTGCGTAATTGGGGGGCCGGTGTTTGTTACGTGTGCGTCTTACAATTCGTCATCGAAAGTTCCGAATGTGAGACAACTTTTAAATAACTAAGTAAATACTAAATGATAAAATAATCAAGTTTATTGGGCTTAAAATCAAATCGCTGTACTTGACAGAAATACTCGTCGAATGCCATAAACTCTTAATTTGTTGAAGTCCGTTAAACACATTTATTTTTATCCCTATCCCTGTGGGTGTACCTACTATAGGTAGGTACAACTCTGCCCAAACCCTTCGGTGAAACAATGCGTGATGTTATGTGTTCTATCCCTATCAAATTCCCTCATTCTTTATTCCTCTCACAGCCGCATCCCTTCCCGTGGAGAAGGCAGAGGACTCCAGACTGCCTGTGTTGAAGGACCAGCCCGCCGAAGTGCTGTTTAAGGCTGATAACTACTCTACAGTTCTTCTGGAGTGCACCACTGAAGGTCGTGAGGAGAATGTCAAGTAAGCAGATTTTTTTTAGACACATGAGTACATATTACAATGTGGAGAGGAGACTACTATACAGCAATAAATGAAAACACTGGCAATTCTAATGGAAAGAGTATTTTGGAACTAACAAGTATATCCAAATTAGAAAAATGAGTTTTGTCAAACAAATTAAATAGTAGTGTATGCCGATCCACCCTAAGCCTATAAATTCCGTTTATACAACTATGCTTAGGATGGATTCTCGGACTGTACGTTTCCGAATGTCCACCTCAATCAAACTACACCTCACTTAGGCGGTTTACACACCGCACCGCCGCGGCAGGCGGTGAAGCGGATCTCATGTCGCATTGGCCTCTAATAAGGTCTCTAAGGGTCGAGCGGTGTTACTCCCTTTGCCAACACCGCCCTCCGCGGCGGAGCGCGGTGCCGTGAACCGCCAAAGTGCACACATGTTTACGAAACTAGCCTCACGTCGATGCTGACAGCACTGTTTTTTTATTTGGTCTGAGAATTCCATCTACTCAGGTGATTAACCGAACGCGTAAATTGAATCATTTTTAAGGAAACTTAATAAGTTATCCTCATAAAAAACTTACGTGAGAAACCACAATAATTACCATTGTTAGTAGTTATTGAGGATAACCTATTAGCACAGTATAAAAACTTACAGTAGGACGACGCTTTTGATCTCGTTGTAAATGCCGACAACGTGTAGGCATTGTCGCGACAGCTAGCAGTTCGGGAACGCGCTTCCCCCGTCTCGCCCCTCACGAGTCACGCCCCGCAGCGTAAGTAGTTCGGGACCCGTCTCGCCCCGCACGATTACTCTGTCTAGAGTTCTAGACGTCTTCGTCGGACGACTGTATGATTTAGATTTATTTTATTGATTCGTGGAAGACTTAATTCCATTTCATTCTTCAAAAATTATAAGAAACTAGGTGCGCCCCGCGGTTTCACCCGCAGTAGTTGTCGATCCCGTGGGAATAACGGGATAAAAAGTATCCTATGTCCTAACCTATTTCATGGTCTACCTATGTGCCAAATTTCATCCAAATTCGTTCGGCAGTTTGAAAGCGTCACAAACAAACATACAAAAAAAAACAATTCTTTTCTCTTTATTATTTATTTTTTTGGGGTTTCTGTACGAAGTTTGGATTTGCAACCTGTCTATGGCAGTAAGCTCGCCCCTTTTACATAGGATATGTGTTACATTATAACTTAAACGTATCCTTTACCGGCCTTCACGCCTTTGATACTTTAGATCGCGCGCGACGGCTAGTCAGCCGCCCGGAGGTATGTGGGCAGTGAGACGAGGGCGGTAGACAAAGGCCAAGCTAACTCAGACTGCCAATTGTACCAGTGACTAGCAGTCGCGCCCGGACTATACTCAGCGTGTTACTGTGTGTTTAATAAAGTTAGGTTAATTAAATTGCTTTGTCCTTTCTTTCAGATACTCCTGGCACAAGAATGGGCAGCCTTTCGACTGGGAGAAAGCCGGGCATATCGCCCAGCGCCCCGGCGAGGGTAGCATCATGTTCTTCAACCCTCAACCACAGGACGAGGGCAAATACCAGTGCTTTGTGGAAACCCCTGCAGGAACTGCCAGCACTCGCCAAATCAGTCTGAAAAGGGCTTTCATCAACATCCCACAAGTAACGACCCAGGAACATACGCCCATTGAAGGAAAGCCTTTCAAACTGGACTGTCCTATCCCAGAATCCTATCCCAAACCCAGGATAGTTTGGAAGACTCAACTCCGTTCCGATCCTACCATCATTGAGGAATTCCTAAGCCGCAGAATCACATTGTCTCCTGACGGTACCCTATGGTTCTCGAATGTGACTGAATCTGATGTCAGTCCGAGCTTTAAATATGTCTGCTTCGCCCAAACTCCTGCTGTTGGTGAAGAAGTAGTGCTCGCTGAGCATTTCTTGAAGGCTCTGGTTCAGGATAAGAACCCAAATAACGGAGAATTGGTGCCCCAGTACGTGAGCAACGACATGATGGCGAAGGCTGGTGATGTTACCATGATCTACTGCATTTATGGGGGAACGTAAGTCGTTTTTGTTATTTTTTTTTACTTTGGCTAGGCTAAAGTAGACAAAAGAATAAGTATATTCTGTATATTACTATTGTGAGGTATGTTCAACACCAGAATTTAATGTTACTATTATTATATTTAATACAACAATAATTAAAACGATACACGTCATAATAGTAGCTAACTGTAATAATTTTGAAACTATGATAATAACAAAAGGACTACCATCCATGTCGAGCCATCTAGCTTTTGCGTCTGGCAGCACCGGACCATTGGAAGAAGTACATGTTGAAATTTATGTGGAACACTACATATTTTTACCAAGTAGGTAGATACAGCTACAATTAAGTACAATATAGTTTATAATCTTGCGGAAAGAGAACTAAGTAAGTAGGAACAAAGGTAGGTAGTTTACCGACTTTTCTATAACTTTCCAAGTATGTCAGTAAAGCGTTATGTCGTTATTTATGTTCTTTTAATTGGCTTCGACATATTTACTTACTTCACGCATTCAGTATTTATATTACTCGGGTTTTTCGCGAATAAAGTATGTTTACCTACTTATTTTGATAGCTGTCAATTTTGAATGATGCCAAATTAACAGATTTATCCAAGGATCGACCGCAAAAAGTTTGAGTTTGAGAATCACTTCAGGGACAGTCTATTATGCATTCGACATTAACGAGTTCACGTAACCTTTTCAAGTACCTAAATGATGGAGGCAGTACCTATTTTGTAAAGATAACATACATATAACCTAGCCAGCCATGTAAATCCCCTATATCCTATTGTTCACCCTCATTCAAATAAGATCCAACCTCAATTAAAAAAAGCTATAACAATATAAAACTTCCACAGCCCCCTAGGTTATCCGGCCTGGTTCAAGGACGGCAAGGATGTTGAAGGCAAACCAGGAGACAGGGTTACGTCCCACAACCGCACCAGTGGCAAGAGGCTGCTCATCAAGGAGACGCTGCCGGAAGACGAGGGCGAGTACAAGTGCGTGGTCGACAATGAAGTTGGACAGAAGCAGACGCATGTCATGAAGCTAACTGTAGTCAGTGAGTATCTAACATTGTCGAATGCAAATTTAGGAACGAAAATATAGTTTTATTCATATCTTTATTTGCGTTTAATGATGTTAATAGGTTATTACAATGGCTTAGAGCTTATGTACAATTACGGCCCTTGAAGGGCACAACAGCTACGGGCCATCGCTGCTCGTGTGATGGGCCTTTCTTCCCACGCACTTATTTTAAAACTTAGATGCTCTTGAGTGTGTTCGACAACATTAGTTACGAAAATTATTAACTAGTTAATGTTTTCGCCTAAAATGCGTAAATGTTTCGGCATCTTTACTAATATTTGGTTCACTTTTACAGGTGCGCCAAAACTCTCCAAGAAATCTGACAAGCAAGTCAGTGTGAAGGAAGGGCAAGATGTCTCGATACCCTGCCAAGTTACTGGCCTGCCTGAGCCGAAGGTTTCTTGGACATACAACTCCAAGGCTCTTGGTGATAAAGCCACATATAAAGATGGCGTCCTGACCATTAAGAACGCGAAGAAAGGAGACACAGGATACTATGGCTGCAAAGCTGAGAACGAACATGGCGATTTGTACGCGGAGACTCTAGTCCATGTTGCTTAGACTGATAAAACGTTTAATTATCTACCTTTAAGATTAATATTATGTTATCGTGATTAATTTAATTAAAATCAACTATTTGCAAGTATACCTACTTGGGTTTTATTTTCTATTACTTGTTGCTCAAATATTTAACCAATTTAATACATAATTTTGATAATATAAAAGTAGCATTTACTATGTAATCTATTATGTTACATGGTATTATTCTACTATTCCATTGAAAGATACTTCAATAAAAATAATTATAAATCCTACGATGAGAACACCATTTTGACAATGACATTGACGTTAATAACATTTGACATTGTAATGACAACGCGTATAACCTCGAAATTTGTTCAGAAAATTCAAAACAAAGGCGAAATATAATTAAAGAACATGTTTTTCCTTTACTTAATAAGTATTTTATCACTCGCCGTTCAGGCTACATTCGTCACACTGGCCATCGGTAAGCCATACATACATTTTAAGGTCTAAAACGCATTTAAATTAGTGTCTTCGAAAAATTGCTAATTATGTGTTCAAAACGTAGTCTAGGAACATAATACTATGTCTCTCCTGTAGGTAACATGTAAAAAATATGACGCATGCATTCTTTCATGGTCTAAATGTTAAAACAAAGTAATAAAACACTTCTTTAATTTACTTTTTCTTACAAGCAAAAATTGCATATTAAGATTTCGCCTTATCATTCCTAATTATTAATTCTAAACGTCCCATGACCGATACTAAATATTACAACATTTCTAAACTTATCGTAGGGCATTAAATTAAAGAAATAACTGCCAATGCATTTTCATAAATGCATACCCTGCATGGGACAGGCAATTCTGGCTAAGTTCCAGAAAAAATAATTGGCAGAACGACATTAATAATATACATGTTATTTATAAAATAATTCCTATCAAATTAGAATTATTTCTAGCTTAGATGAATCAGAACTACTTTGTTATAAGAATTAGACACGAAACAAGAAAGAAGACAGTATGTAAACAACAACAACTGCAAACACAGGCAATACTATGCCTAGGAGTATTTTCGAACTATCAAATAAATCCTAACATCGAAATTAAAAAGGTGTTTTTTTTTCAAACAAACTAATTAGTGATGGGCAGACTATGGGTTTTGCCAATCTTTGACTAGCTATAGTGACTAAGGCCGCTCGCCCACGGCGACTTTTTGTGGCGCGTTTTGTGAACGCGCTTCTGCATCGCTACTATCGCGCAGCATTCTTCATACATAATTACAGCTTCGCGACTGAATCGATGTAGACGCGCGACAGCATCGCTACTGCATCGCTACAAAAAGTCGCCGTGGGCGAGCGGCCTAAACTATCGGATATGTTTGATTGAATTCTTGTAGAATAACTATTGGATATGTTTGATTGAATTCTAATTATACTGGGAATTCGAAGTATACTGGGAACATCATTAGATATACCTACCTACTTACAAAGTTTTAAATTATTGTCTTATCGTTGTCCCCACATAGTATATATAACTGCCAAGTCATAGGTCTTGAGTTCAAACCCAAGGTACGCACCTCTGACTTTTTGGACTCAAGTGCGTATTGTATAATTATCATTTGCTTCAAAAACGGTGAATGAAAAAAATTGTGAGGAAGCCGGCATGCCTGAGAGATGTTTCTCAGGCCCATGTGTGGCATAAAAACTTTTGATACCATGTTAGTCACTAACCAGACGAAAATGAAGAAGTATAATAATATAGTTAATTAGTTATACAGGGGATAACATGTAGCTAGTGCTAATAAATAATATTAAACATAGCCAAATGCAATAAAAGATAATGATATTAAATAAATACAAATCTTTACTGCAGACCACATGACCCATAAAAAAACACGATAAATAAAAAGTAACATAAAAATGATTAAAAAAAAAATTGAGTCATTAAGTGTTCATCTGGTTGACTTTTTTTTTTGGGTGGGATTTCATCAAATGACTTCTCCCGCTCTGGGCGGAGCGGAAGGGCGTGTCAGACTCTTACTGACTAAAACCCACCCGTGTTCCTTCAGTTGCCTGTACGTTGCCAGGGGCCACGGTCTCTCCTTACGACTTCCCGCAACCCCGGCAGGCATCGGCCCTAACGGACCCCGTCAATTTTGTTGACATCTCTTTGAGGCGCGCGTGAAACACGACGCGCCGTCGACGGTCGACCCGGCCCTGGTCATTATCGGCCGGCGAGCTACCCATTGCTCTCCGTCCGCAAGATCTGGTTGACCTTAGTAACACATTTTGTTTTATGCTTTAATTAATAAAAAAAATGGTGATTAAATAATGTGATATCCATTTCAGCTGCTGGTTTATATTATTTAGCAGAATTAGTAGAAGAATACACAGTAATGGCCAAATATATTATCACATGGACTGTTATTGTAAGTATACCAACACTTTATATTATGTATATTATTATCTGTTATCTTATCAGAAGACTAAAAGTCACCCAAAGGGCAATGGAGAGGGTTATGCTTGGAGTTTCCCTACGTGATCGAATCAGAAATGAAGAGATCCGTAGGAGAACCAAGGTGACCGACATAGCTGAAAGAATTGCTAAAATTAAGTGGCAATGGGCAGGGCACATTGCTGGTAGAACAGATGGCCGATGAGGCCGAAAGGTTCAGGAGTGGCGACCGCGTACCGGAAGACAAAGCGTTGGAGGGCCTCCCACAAGATGGACCGAAGACCTTGTGAAGGCCGCAGGAATCCGCTGGATGCGGGAAGCACAGAATCGGTCGAAGTGGCGGTGCTTGGTAGGCCTATGTCTATGTATGGCCTATGTATGGCTGATCCCGCTCGTAGGAGAAGGCGACGGGGAGCTTCAGATCACGGGCGCTTAGAGTGGCGACTCTACTCGCCCACTGAGTGACCTCAGGGCAGACGGCGCACAGTGGTCATGTGCTGCCTTGCACACTTGCACCGTTAGGTTTTGGGGAGACCCCTTTACAGTCTCCCCAGAGATGTGCCCTAACAGGCGCTGCACAGAGGGGGTCCCGGATTGGTCTTTTGAGAGGAAACGGTGCCCCTTCCATGTGTAGACGGTGACCACCGGGGTGGTTTTAGTGAGGTAGGAATCCCACACTCCCCGGTCTTATCTCCAAAAACCGGGAGCCTTTTGAAGGTTTCCCCCGAAAACAAAAAAAATAACAAAAAAGGCCTATGTTCAGCAGTGCACGTCTTTTGGCTGAAATGATGATGATGATGTATATTATTATTTTATTCATGACTAAATGATAACAGCCACACAGGTTGATCGAAGGGTTAAGCTACGCTTGCTGCGGCTGGTCCGTGGATGGTGACCATCCATGCCTTCGAAGGCATATTAAGCCGTTGGTCCCGGCTGTTATTCGTAGACCTTTGACAGTTGTTATGAATAGTCAGAAGCCCAAAAGTCTGACAACCAATCTCACCGTGATATCGTGTCAACCAGTAAGTAACTGGGTTTTGGAGGTCATATAGGCAGTTGCCCCATGTAAAATACTGGGCCCGCGTGGTGGATTAAGGCCCACTCCCTCTCACAGAGAGAAGGCCCGTATCATAGCAGTGGAAACATTATCGGCTGATTATGCTCGTGTGTAACAAATAAGCATATTTTTCTTTATTTCTTTTCTTTTTCCAGACCACAGCCTGTATCCATATAGGCCTTCAAATCTTCGAAGACATACCTTTACACCTGAATGCCCTAGGCCTCCTACAGCAGGCGCTGCACGGTTTGCTGCTGCGAGACTTCCCAGTGGTCAGGGTCACCAGTGTAACCTTTATAACGGCTATCCTGACCCTGGTACTGCATCATTACTTGGCTTTCAAGTTCTTCGGAAGCGTGTTTTATAATTTTTCGGAGGTATGTTTAATTTATATTTAGTAACTGTTCATACAATATGTTAAAAAAACCCTTTCCGATCCGAAAAGGGCACATCATGATAGGTACTGCAATAACATTACCATAAAGTAAAAAGAAACTTAATATAAAAATAAAATAGTTATTGCTATTTAAAATTCATATTTTTAGTACCAACTTACCCCAAATTCATAAAAAATTAGCAATTTTTTTACATTTAAAAGTCATAACAAATGACCCATAAGTTATGACTTGTAGACGCTCGCTAAACGACGGCCCCCCCGCCCCCAATGTACCTACCTGGTAAAATTCCATGTTGAAATAATTTATTTTTTCTTGACAATTTCCACATAAATACTCTCAGTACGAAACTTAACAACATCCTTACTCTTTTCTTTTACATGATGTAATCTACGTTCGCAATTCATGTGCCAAACATGTAAACAAAAACGAGTTTTAGGAAAAGCAACTGTAATGCCTACACATAAGGTTCAGTTTGCGCTACAACTTCATATTTTTTATGTCGTTTTCCACAGTGCTAGTCGGTCTAAAACCAACTTTATTTACACTTGCATAAAGTTGATGTTTGTCTTAGTGGAAAACTCGTGTTTGTTTACATATTATAGGCAAATAAATTGCGAACGCAGATTATAATGTTCACTCGAGGAGCTCGTGGTTAAGTAATAACAGCCGCGCGGGTCGATCCACCAGGTTAAGCTACGCTTGCCGGGGTTGGTCTGTGGGTGGGTGACCATCTTTTCATACCGAAAGTCCTCAGTGCCTCGGAAAGCACGTTAAGCCGTCTGTCCCGGTTGTCATTCATGGATCTCTGTCAGTCGTTAAGGGTCGTCAGAAACCCGAAAGACTGACAGCCAGTCTTACCAAGGGGTATCGTATTACTCAGTTACTGGGTTGTGGAGGTCAGATATGCAGTCGCCCTATGTGTAGACTGGAAGCCGACCCCAATATAGTTGGGAAAAGGCTAGGCAGATTGATTGGTTGTATAATGTTTACTGATTGTCTGTGCTTATTTGACACATCAGCACGTCAGCACGCGTAGCATTATAAAGGTCATCGCCCATTATAACAGCACCGCTCCAGCACGGTAGCGCCCCGGTACCGCCTCGAAAAATCTAGTCGTCAACGCGCCGTAAACCAGGCGACTGCAAGTCGCCAACGCGCCGGAAGCAAGGCGACGGCTAGTCGCCAACGCGCCGTCAGCAAGGCGACCGCTCGCTGCCGGCACGCCACCGGCGAGGTAACAGTTTATACCTTATTCACAAGCAAGGCGTCACCGTGCGGCCGGCGAGGCCTCACCGCGCGGACGTCGAGGCGCCGCGTATAATGAGCGATGACCTTAAAGTTACATGCTCTGTGATAGACTAGAAATGGGTTTTGTCGACGGAAGAATAGATAAAATGACAGATTCACAATCACAATCTGTCATTTGTCATAGCGTTTTACAATCTTAAAACGATTATGTAAAAAATGGTCTTAGGTATTACAGACTCTTATATTTAAATTCCAGGTTTTAGCATACTTCACTCTGTGTCTATGGGTGGTGCCCTTCACGCTGTTCGTGTCCCTGTCGGCGAACGACTACGTTTTGCCCACTACTGGGGAAAAACAGCCGCTGTTGTTGGGTAAGATATATATTTGTATAATAATAATAATAAAATAATTTATTTTCAGAAATTAATTCCTATCTATATTTAATGTTATTGTACCTAATCTGTCTATTGTAAAGAGCCCAAAACGACAGGTTCTCTAAACGTCAACGAGTTATGACGTTGCTAAATTGAGGAGTTCAACTGTGACGTACGTAAGAACTGAAGTGTCAGTTGTAATACCTGTCCTGTCACTGTTTAGTCACCTGTCACCTGACAGCTCTCTCGTCACGTGTTTTATTTTTGTTTGGCAACGGTGTATAGTAGTATAATATACTCGTACCTCTGCCAACTTCTTTGGGAATATAGCGCTATTTTATACATACTTAAACAAAAAAAAAAACTGCCTCTCCATACATTTGCTGATATGTATTTATAGAAAGGCAGTTTTTTTTTTTTTACTTTATATAAATATGAAATGTGGCTAACTAGCGAACTAGAAATGAATTGCAATCATAATACTGAATTTGATGTTGTAACCGTTTAAAAAAAAAGCATTTAGAAAGATTCCAAATCCTTTTTTTACATCTAAAACTAAATATTCGGTGTTACGATTTTAATTATTGCATTTCATAATTAATATTTTAGTTCACTAGCTAGCCACATTTCATATTGCCAAATTAATCTTAATTCAAGTTCGTTTTTTAAGTAGTTTACTTATTTGTAAATTTTAATACAATATTTGTGATAGGATAGGTATACCTATAAGTACTGACAGCTATTTGCGACGTTGCCAACTTTTAGGATAAGCGCTCTTAAACTTTGTATAATTATGTTCTATTATTTTTCTAGGTGACAGCAACGTCTTAACAGACTACTTAGCTAGAAAATCGAAGAGATACAGTCTTCTCTCCTTCTTCAGTTTCGCTAAGGAGTCCATTTTACCGCAGCGGAGCAAGAAGGCCTTCTGAAGATGTAAAGTATTGAAAATAACTTTAATTAGTGCGATATGCCAGTGCCACGAACATTTTTTATAGCTAGAAGTGTCGTGAGGGGTTGGCAACAAGTGCAAGTGCCAGTCGGACCCGCACAGGACGGGATTCGTACCACTATAAAATATTTACAACAAAATTTACAATTTTTTCAATAAAAAAACACGTTTTTTTTGTGGGGGTGTTCCTTTAATGTTTGAAGTAAAATCTGCGCGTCGAGCAATTTTTGCGTGATCAAAAATCATGGGATTCGCCTCATCGTCACCGAAGGCGCGTTGAGTACTTTTTTGTTGACAGCGCACTCTGTTTTATTTTTTTGGATTTTTTGTAATGGAGCTACAGCTTTCGTTCTTGTACTGACAGCAAGCCACATAAATTCCTGACATTTTCGTTAGATGGCGTTACTGTGTTTTCACTTCTATCGGCAGTCCCCAAAAACTGCCCCGCATGTTTTTTTATTATTTGTTGTTATAGTGGCCGTAGTAGTACACACTCTGTGTAAATTTCAAGGTTCAAAAGATACAGCCCTGTGAGTTTTGTGACAAACGGGCAGACCTTACGGGCGGCCTTAGTAATAGGGTCTCGTTAGCACCCTTTGGGCACGGAACCCTAAAATGGGTAGAAAAGGTGGCGCCACTGTCGCTCGTTTGTCTAAGTGTCTCAAATAAAGTCGTATTTTGAAATTAGACGAAGCCAACTGACAGTAGATAAATGTCACTTTGTAAAATAATGTTGCCATATTTAAAGTAATAGTGATGCGTTCAGTTCTCGTTCAATCAGATGAATGAACAATGAGTGTGAATAGTTAATCATTTCAAACTATAAAAGAATATTATTTCTATTTTACAATAAAATTGTATAAAAGTGCTCTGATATAAGTTACTAGTAGTATGTAACTACAATCAGTTTTTTGACGGCTTATTACAAAGCGCGGCGCGGCGACTAGTGCCAACACCGATCAACGCCGCGCGCGTTGGTCGCCATTTTGTTTGTAATTCGGCTTCTAACCTCTGGTCTGATAGCACGAATGTTTTTTCTGCGCTCACGCTGTTTATTTATTGTTTTTGTTAAGTTTTTCGTTGCTTTATTGTTTCGTACAAACAATATGGATCCTCAACCAAGCACGTCAAGCCAAAGCTCGGCACACTAACTACTCACTAGACAATCGAGGCAATTTCATTCATTCAGGAGTTTTTTCAATCATTCACTTTGTCACAACACTATTTTTATTTCATCAAAAACTGACAACACAGTAAACGTCAGTTGACTTCGTCTAATTAAAAATACGACTAAAGAGTACATTTAGTTTAGCTCATGGTATAATAATATACATCGCCTGGTATGTATAGCATTCCGCGACAGTGGTCACGTGGGTGACACAAGTCTACGTCATCACATCTGTGTTACCAGTAGTATGTAATAATAACACCCCAACCACCTTTATTACCTGTGCGAATTCGATAAAACAATGAGGTATTTAATTAACAATTACGTTGGTATATGTTTAAATTTAATTGAATATGTTTCTTAAAATCTTAAGCCATAATTAATCAGCAATGGAATAATCTTCACAAAAACTATAGTAAGTAAAAATCGCGATAGAAAATCCTGCAAACAGTGAACGTTCAGTGACATTTGACATTTCTAGAGACCTCACTCTACACTAGCGCCTCTAGCGGAGAATTCATGCGCGATACTCCTCATCTTCGTTCCAGAAAGGGTTAGTTTAATTAATTCTTCTATTCATATTTTATTCGCACAGATTTTTTTTATTTCTTTTCTGTTAATTACATAAAATTTATTTATTGTTTTATTACGTAAGTAAATTATTTATTCTTGATTTAGTTAAAATTTATTTTAATTTATTTAGATAGCTACCAATTCACTTAGCTTATACCCGTGCAATGCTGAACTTGGGCGGGGTCCTAATAAATGCAGGCTATGTTTATAATATGTTATACCTGAATTCATTCACAATCTTAGATAATTTGCATGTATTGCCACATAATCAACTATCTACTTTAACGTAATGTGTTCTAAGTTGATTTTTGATTGAACGTTTGTGATAATATCCTGAATTTTTGGTTCCAATGGAATTTGAACTTTGTCATGTTTGACATTGAGTTTACGTTCCCAAAACTTGATAATTGTCTGAGATTCTGAATTCTAGTATATTTTTCAGCCTGATCTCTCACTCAAATCATTATTCGTCACAAATCCAGAGATTCAATTCAGTTGTTACTGTTAGTAATGACAAAGTTATAATAATTAATTACTTATAATTGGTACTTTTGAGAATTTTCTGACGAATCTTGTATATCTGTTACTATTTTGTACTAAAGTACCAATTTGTGAGTTATTTTTGCCAAGAGCTATTTTATATTTTAATGATATTTTTAATTTTTAAAAGAACTTTAAATAGTTTCACTTACAACTCGACTCTGTTACATTTATAAAATAATAAAGATTTATAAATATTTTCCATTGTCACACATTGCTGAAAAAAAAACTTTATGTGTGTTTTCACGCTGCTGTCATGACGATTCGGTGCTCTGTGGACTCGTCCTTATTACATGGCACTTAATTATAACTGGCGGAAAATTCAAATTCAAAATATTTTATTTCACAAAAACGGGGGGAACTTAAAATTTATTTTTTAAATTACAGTGATAATATAGGTATGAGAGGACAGTGTAGGCCTATCAAAAAGTACCAGATACTTAGCAAAATAGAAAATGGACCACTATGTGAAACCACTATGTCAAATGTCTGTTTACCTCTGGGGATTCTAGGCGAGATGGTATGTCTATGTCTAAAACATTGTAACATCTAGTCAATGAAAGACAATATTCAAATACTTATAATTATAATGTGATGTACTAAGCAATAATGTTCCCACTGCTGGGACACAGGCCTCCTCTCTGTGAGAGGGAGTGGGCTGTAATCCACCACGCGGGCCCAGTGCGGGTTGGTGGATTCCACATGTCTTCGAATTTTTTGTTCTAGGACATGTCGGTTTCCTCACGATATTATTCTGTATATTTTGGTCTCCACCAATTCATTTTTGTAATTTGTAACCCTCTGAATAAACACTGATATCATAAAAGTTGTTGACGTCAGTGTAACCATATTGTCTGTTCAAAAAGTATGTGATAAATATGTAAACAATAGGATCAGAAAACATACCTACCTGTTAATGCAAATTATATTCCGGCTGCCGAGAGAATGCGTTCCTGACACCTGTCAGTTGAATACAAAAGAATACGTGTTTCACGAATTTATACTTTACTAGCTTCTACCCGCGAGCCTATAATATTTCTAAAGAATAGGGCTATCCAATGCAAAAATAATTTTTCTAATCCGACTGGTAGTTCCGGAGATTACCCCCTACATACAAACTTACAAACAAACAAATTTTACGTCTATAATATTAGTATAGATTTGTTCCTAATCGTGTCCAACTTAGAGGTGTCAGGAAAGCATTCTCTCGGCGGCCGACTGGAGCTGGATTTTAGTAATGCCACTGACAAATTGAGTGCTTTGAATTACCTATTGTTCGGAAAAAGTGATGGATGAGATATAAATTTGAAACCTACATAAATACATATGAATTTGTTACTAATTCCCTCTAGTGAGTGATTGTGTAAGATTTATCCTCAACAGGGTTTGTTTACACGTTTATCAAATACTTTTGGAACAGACCATACAATTTTTGAGGTATCTACGCTTGTCAGACAGTGTTAATTTGTAGGGAGCTAAAGTATGTAATATTTAATGTAAATAACAAAATTTTGATTGTGATAACGTTATTGTTAGATAAGTAAAGGTAGTTTAGAAAGCCTTGAAGCTAAAAATAAGGGCAGTTGCACATGGCCCACTCGCGACCACTTCAGCGGCCACTTGGCCACTAACTACTGACATTCTGTCCGCTACCGGCTATACGTAAGCGGTAAGATGCTACAAAATTTATGAATAATTGTTATAACTGCATAATGGCTATAGCAATGGATCAGTGTACAGGTAGCCTTAGGCACAGATTAGTACAGATAGGTCACTCCGCAAAACCATTTAAATAAAAAGCGACTCTTGCTACGACACAATAAAGTGCAATTCAAGTCACGCAGCGCTAATTACCTACAGTTATATTTATCTAGAAGTTGCCTCTCTTTCTATCGCGTAACTCTTATATCTTCTGACTACGTTACACCCACTGAATTCGAGAATTCGAAACCCACCGCGTAACTACTTGTAGCTTCGTACCTAAAATGCGGAGTGAAGCATCTGTATTCATTTGTGTAAAGCTGGTTTGCTAAGGCTGATTTTAGAGTCACACTGACCGTCCGTCGGCGCTGACAGCCGAAACGTATCAACTTCAGATGTCAGCGCTGAGCGGTTGACGTAATTTCATAGAATACTAAACTTTATATACATTGTCTTGTCAGCGCCGACGACGGTCAGCGTGAGACTAAAATCAGCCTAAGAAAGTGGTGATCGGTCATGTAATAACAGCTGTCCAAATAGTTAGCGTCAAATGCTGGTGTAAATTACAGATTTTCTTGACAGCCGGTCTTATATTTCGGATATCCGCTGTTTTAGGAAACTCACAGAGCTAAGGCATCTGGAACTACGCCTCCGTACAAAGGAGAGCAGTGAGTACTCTTTTCTGATCTGATGTCAAGCGTTTGTGAGAGTAGATTGTTTAGTTATGCTAGATAAGTTATTGAAAAAAATTGAATTTCTTTTAAATCCAAAGATTGGCTAAAAGACAATGCCGTCTACTTGGAATATTGGTACAAATTTGCGTTATTTGGACAATAAGAAATGTACCTTAATGATATTATATTAAAGATCATACTGTGTTAGAGAAGAAACATGAACCCAGTGACAGTGTCACAGTATTTTTGTCAATACTCAAATCAGCGCGCCAATTTTCCTTCAAATGAAAATCTGTTTCCAAATGTACTTATAGATAATTGTTTCGGTAAAGGATTCCAAATTGATCTTAAGGGTGGTCGAACATCTCACGGAAGATGCGTCGGGCGTAACTTTGTTAATTTCCGCTACAGATGAACACATATGGTTCACTCCGCAAATTCATTTAAATTAAAAGCGACTCTTGCTACGACACAATAATGTGCAATTCAGGTCGCACAACGCGAATTACTTAGATACACTCACCTAGAAATTGTCTCTCTTATTTTCGCGTAACTCTGACTACGTTACATTCACTGAATTGATCCGACAAGTCGAGCCCGCCGCGTAGGTACTTGTAGCTTCATACCTAAACTGCGGAGTGAACTATCTGTACTCATCTGTGGCTCGACTCAACGCATCATCGGTTGGGTGTGTAAGGTTGAATGTTTTATTATTTACTTTTTAGCATTAAAGGTCACCGTAAGGCTGACTGTCCACTGGAGCGGAGAGGAGAGGAGCGGAGCGGAGTGGAGCAGTGCCAATATTAACCAGTGGACAGGGTTTTGCGGACTTGTTTTAAAATTCATACAAAACCGGGAAGCGGTGCGAGGAAGTGTTGCGGGGAAGCAGAAAAACCCGGCCGCGGGGTATTACAGCCCGCTCGTCGTGTGAACTCGTCCTAGATCCGCATAGTCCGCACTCCGCTCCGCACTACCTCGCTCCGCAGCAATGGACAGTCACAATCCGCAACTCCGCTCCGCATTAGGCTGCCTGTCCACTGAAGCGGAGCGGAGATGTGCCAATAATAAACAATAGAATCGCACCTCTGGTGCGGAGTTTAGATTCTATTGGTTAATATTGGCACATCTCCGCTCCGCTCCTCTCCTCTCCGCTTCAGTGGACAGGCAGCCTTACTCCCTTGCTCCTCGCTCCGCGTCAATGGTCAGACAGCCTAAAGGGGCAGGTTACTTATAAAATTGTGTTATACTTATTGAATTCTTTACTTATTATTGGTGTGATTGCAATAATGTTTAAATTGATGTAAATAGCGAGTGTACATACTGTTTTTAGTTTGGGTGATAATTAAATGTATATTGAGTAAACAATTTCGTTTTTTTATTATTATTAACTTATTACTAAGCACCTGTTGATGACCTTCAGTGGCGGGTCCAGGATTGTCGTTTGGGGGAGGAGGGTCTTGACCCCACTAAAAAAACTCACAAATAAACCTTCGAAGCTGTCAACGAGACACAATAGAATTTTAATTGTTATGTCCACCTGATGTCCACTGTAACGGTCAAGCGGTCTAGCCTCCTCGGATTACTTTTCGCAAATTCCTCAGTGACTTCGTTAGGTCATTATAGACTACCAGAAGTATCTCGGTGAATACCTATAGGTACATGGCGGCGAAACAGGGCAGCGTGAGTGGTAAAATTAGTGGCGCACGGATTCAAAATTCGCCACGTCAACAAAATATCATTAAAAAAAAAAACTTGAAAACATAAATGATAAGGATAATTGATGACATTTGTACCTAAGTGTAGCGGCACACCTGCGGAACGTTCGGCGCGGAACGTTCCGTCGCGTCATGTGACGCTTGCTCATGGACCGACGTAGCGTTCGGCAGATGTGTCATAGGTAACTTGAAAAACATTAGGAGCGTATTCAACCGAACCTTCCGCGCCGGACGTTCGGCAGGTGTGACGCGACCCTTACGTCGGTTCATGAGCAAGCGTCATATGACGCAACGGAACGTTCCGCGCCGAACGTTCCGCAGGTGTGCCGCTACACTTAGGTAGAGTAATGCTTGCTAAAAGTTTTAGTTAATACCTCTCTTATTTTTAAAGTAGACAGGAACAGACAAGATTTTGACGATGTAAACAGTGCACTCTCAATGGTTACGGATTGGTTTACAACAAATAACTTAGTTCTCAACTCCAAGAAAACGAAATGTATAAAGTTCGCTTTACCGAATGTTAGAAATCTAGGACCCAACATCGTCTTAGATAAAGAAGTGCTTGAAACTGTGGGCTCGGCAGTTTTTCTGGGCATAACAGTAGATGCCAAACTTCAGTGGGGCCCACATATTTCAAGTCTAGCGGGAAGGCTCAGCTCGGCCGCCTACGCTGTCAGGAAAGTAAGACAATACACTGACGTTGATACAGCTCGATTAGTCTATTTTAGTTATTTCCATAGCGTTATGTCCTATGGTATTCTGCTGTGGGGCAAAGCCGCTGACATTCAAAATATATTTGTTCTTCAAAAACGAGCTGTCCGAGCAATTTACCAACTAGGTACCAGAGTCTCTCTGAGAGATTTTTTTAAAGATATTGGTATTCTTACAGTGGCATCACAATTCATCTTCGCCAATATCTTATATATTAGGCAAAATATACACGTATACACTAAAAACAGTGATATCCACAATATCAACACCAGAAATAAAGACAAATTACGAGCTCCTTTTCACCGGCTTCATAAGGTTCATAACTCATTTGTTGGGCTTGGTATAACCTTTTATAACAAGCTACCCACTTCTCTGCTAGATTTGCCTTTTAATGCGTTTAAAGCTAAAGTAAAGTCCAACCTTTGTTCAAAGGCATACTATTCTATCAATGACTACTTAAGCGATAAAAATAGTTGGTCGCTGTGATTAACTCAAGACAATGTTTATGTTCTTTCTCCAGTTTTAGCTTACCTACTGACAGGTTATATGTTTATAGAATGTTTAATTTATTTGACTTTATTATACAATTTTTTTTATTTTTATTTATTGTTGACATGATCTACTCATTACAATGTTTTCGTATGAGTTGTATTGCAATATGTGATTAGCTAGCGACCTCGACAGTAGATTATATATTATTCTTGACTAACTGTTGATCTATTTTTGATTTATTTTTACTTCAATGGTCCTAGTTTATCATATCTAATTATGTGACTTCGAGTTACAGCTTTATTAGCTATATGTAAGCGGGCACGCCCTTTATGCCTGGAGGCTTTATAATTCGGGTATTAAGTTCTGTTTACGTTTTTAGTTTTTATTTTTGCTTGAGTTTAGATTTCGATATTTTTTTATTTTTTTTTTGTTGGTCCATTGGCGCGTGCTAGCTGTCATTATGGCATATATTTTATTGAATGTTTTGTGTTGAGTAATGTAAATTATTTGCATACTATTGTATAGAATCAAGTTATTTTTTTCTAACTGAACAGACAGCTGTGCTGCTGGGGAGTTTGTTGCGCCACTTCTTCTCTCCAGCAAAGGCACTAGGAAGTGGTGAAGGGCGGGCGTTTTTGGGGGACTGTCTTATGTAATTTTGACGTTCGAAAAGTGCTGATTCTCAGCCTAATTTGAATAAATGACTTTTGAATTTTGAATTTTGAATATAGAATAATATCAATAGGTATAATATCAAGTTCACTTTAAGATTTTGTCATGGAAGAACTCAAATGCTTTTGGGGGGGGAGGGGGGGGATTGATGCCGGAACCGCACCGGCGCCGGACCGCAAGTTTGTGTATACGACTGAATATCGCACATGTGCCGCACCGGAACCGCCTGTACACTGGCATTGATGCAGAGTTAAAGAGTAAAGCAACGATAAACAGTTCAGTAAAGCATTGTTAATTGACTCGGGCATGACTTGGCGGAAATCCATTATAAAATACAATAGACGACGTATATTTACTTAAATATACGTCGTCTATTGTATGTTTTCAGTAAAGCATTGCCAACGAAACATGCGGTCCGGCGCCAGCGCTGCTCCGGCGTCATGTACAGGAAGCCTTAGGCTGGCGCAAATTGCAGCCATAGCCAATCGCATTCCAGTAAGTACAATATGCAGTGTGCGATGGTTCATAATATATTACCTACCTCTGTTCTCTTTACCATATCCGGCGACAGCAACCCAGACAAATCTTCTTTCCTTTAGTTCTCTGATCACTAGCAAAGCCTTTGGTATTGAAAACCCGGTCCCATCATGTGCAGAAGGGCTGATCAGCATCATTGATGGTTCATACAAGATATTCTAAAGTGGTGTAGCAGTGTTTTTTTTTTCAATACGGTGCGGCCCGCCCGAATGCTTTGGATAAGCGGGTGTTGTAGTGTTAGGAGAGGTAAATCCAGTAGTGAGCAGTGGTGGCCCAGTGGTAACGGCCCCGACTTACGAGTTGTAGATCGTGATTCCGACCCCAGGCAGGGGTACCAGGGGGGGGGGTAAATATTTTCATCACCACTGCTCTCAAAACGGCGAAGGAAAACATAGTGAGGAAACCAGCATGTCTTAGAACCAAAAATTCGAAGACATGAGACATCTACCAACCCGCACTGGTAACCCGCCAACCCGCGTGGTAGATTACAGCCACTTCTTCTCGAAGAGAGGTGGCCTGTGTTCCAGCAGTGGGAACATTAGAAGCTGATTATGCAAGTTCTGTAGTGGACTGCAATGTGGTGACGCTGAGGTCAAGCTTCATGCAGCTTCAGCTTCAGCACCCGAAACAGGTTGCGATCAAAAATCTAAAGACGGTCTTAACTGAGCAATAATATATATTTATTTATCTAATAAACCTATTTTTTATTCTATTTTATTTACACAAAGATGAAGCTAATCTAAACTTAACCTACTTTAATGCCAAGAAGCCCCTTCGGCGCCTCTGGCCCCTCCGGCCCCTCCGTGATGCAACCTCATATGTAACTTCAAACTAGTCACCTGCACGAAGGCCCTGTCACACTCTTTACAAACATACCTCTTATCATTCGTGTGTATCCTCATATGAATATCCAAAGTCTTCTTCCTCTGAAACGCCTTTTCGCAAATCTTGCACTCGAAAGGTCTTGAGTCGTCGTGGCGCACCATGTGGCGTTTCAAAAGTTCGTTGTTGAAGACTTTGAAGCCACACACCTCACAGGTAACGGTTTTCTGCTTCAAATGAGTCCGTAACTTATGCTGAACGAGTCTACTCTTCATTGTGAACAGCAGCTCGCATTGGTCGCATTTGAATTGTAGTTTTTTCACGTCATGCACGAGAGCCAAATGTCGTTTTTTAAAGTATTGTGATGCGAGAATCTCGGGACACTTCGGGCATTTCAGCATTTCGGTTCTATGAACTTTTTCGCAGTGTATTTGTAGGGAATAAGTGTTTCGGAATAATTTGTCACATCTTCGACATTTAAGTCCTTGGGAAAATGTGTGAACGTTTTTTATATGGCTGACGACATTCGCGTAAGCAACGAAACCTTGTCCACAGATCTCACACAGGAATGTTTTATATTTATTGTGGAATTTGTGAGCATGCTTCAATAGCGTCCCGAAGAATCTGAACTCCTGACCACATTCTTGACACGATATCACATCGTCAGACAGATGAAAAGTAAAGATACTGTTCGCTATTTCTTTGTTGAATTTGAAGTCGTGAATTGATGCTAGATGGTTCACGAATTCGTCGAAAACATGGAATTGTCTTTCGCACATATTGCAGAAGATTTCTGAAGTGTCGAGTTTAATGCGACTGCTTCCTACCAAGGTTCTGAGTACATTTTTAAGATTCGCTCCTTTATGTTCTTCAATGGTATGTTCTTTGAGTTTTGCGCTCTCTATGAAAGAGCAGCAACAGAAGAAACACATGTATTTGTTAGCCGCCCATCTGAACGGGAGAATCGAAGAGTGTTCTAAGATTATGTAGATAAACTTCGTGAGGTCATCTTTTCTTTGCTTTTCAGCGAGTCTCGCCTCTTCATCGACGTAATCTGCAACAAGATTTGTAAGGATTTAGAAAACCTTTAATGTTAAATATAAATAGGAATAGGTATACAAGGTTTTTTATATATCCCTTAACTCTAGGATATGAATGAGACCATATCAAAGAATCAATTGGTGTATTTTTTATTCAATTAATTCGACAATTCACGATTATTTCTGTAAAAAACCCTTAGGTGAATTATTACTTAATTTAGAGTATTTATGTTCATAAAAAGAAAATATGTCAATGTCGCATTTTCTTAGCTTTAAATATGAATAATTGGTTTGAATGAAAATGATTTACTCGGACTTATCAATGAACCTTAGATACACACATCGAGAGTCTAGTGGTAATAATTAGCATTTAAATATATATATATATATATATGCTAGTTGATTCTTTGACATGGTCTCATTAATCTTGTATATAAATAATATTTTTAATACCTTATCAGGTACGCTGGGAACTGTATTCCGTTAAAAGCTGGTTGAGATAATTTGGTTAAAGAGGTGATTTTTCGTCTATTTAGGGATTAAAATAAAACGATAATTATTGTAAAGAAAATGACTTCAGTTTTTATTTTTACAATCTAATTACCTACCACACATTATATTATGCAGTCTTAAGAACTATATTTTCTTGATCTAATTCTAGATAGAGAAATGATCAGAAATCTAGAAATACAGAAAATTATATAGGCTTCAGCAAATACAATGATAAGCGAATTTCAATGATTTTATACTGAAGTGTGTCTAGTGTTAATGATTTGGAGAAAATATACAGGGTGTTTGGCAGAACGTTGCACATACGAAAATGGTGGATAGGTCATCTGCTACTTACTCAGCCCTAATTTATTTGGCACTGGTTCCCTGGATATTTTTTTTTGCTTTTTCTAGTGTCACCACTTTAATTCTTATTAAAAATGGGTAAAACAGGCAACTTTTTTTTAATATTGGCAGATCATTATAAAATTATTGCTTTATTCAGCTGTTAGCTAGAAAAAAAGTTATGAGTCCTCAAACTTACAGAAAGATGTAAAAAATACTTAAATCTTAATTTCAACTTGCATTTAAAAAAAAACAAACCAGGGCCAAATAAATTAGGGCTGAGTAAGTAGCAGATGACCGCTATCCCCCATTTTCGTATGTTCAACGTTCTGCCAAACACCCTGTATGTTAAATTAGACCATTTTCTTAAAAACTTAAAATATTAATATTTTAGATTATGTATACACAAGTGAAATTAATTTGTAAAGTTATGTCTAACGCGGATAAAAAACTGAGAATCACACAAAATCTATAAAGCGTATTATTCTGAAACCTTCACCACATTAAAGATAGTATACGTTTTTTATTGAAATACCTTTTGTTTTATGTATAACAAATTAATAATGCGTCTAATTTGGGACAACGCTCCTTGATGGGCGAGACCTATTACTGGCTGGACATACGACGCGTTGCGTGAGCTCAGCACAGAACATGCAAACTAACCACTCAAAGATACTGGCAAATATCTGCGTCTTAAGTCCTATGAAATAGAGGGTAAGACTGTCTTGTCATTAACGCCTGGTCAACGACAATTGGGCAGACAGAATTTGGCTACTACAGAAAAACAGAAATCATTCACCCTGACCTGAGATTCGAGTCTAGTTTAGTGAGACGGTCGACCGCCAGCGACACGTCTAGCGTCTACAGACGACAATGTGCCGCCCGTGTATTTGAGCACCGTATTCAAATATACCTTCCCTCTCACCGAAAGGAGGCCGGTGTCCTAGCAGTGGGAACATTACCTATATGATTATGTATTCAAATATACGAGCGGCACGTTGTCAACGGCAGCTGCCGACGCGAGTCGACGGCTGTAGCTGCCTCTGTCGTTGACGCGTGCCGATCGTGCTATGGGCACTTAGGGTCGCGCCACATCTGCCGAACGTTCCGCGGCGGAAGGTTCGGTTGAATACGCTCCTAATGTTTTTCAAGTTACCTATGACACAACAGCCGAATGTTACGTCCATAGAAATGCAAGCAAACATGACGCGAAGGAACGTTCCACGGCGGAACGTTCGGCAGGTGTGGCGCGACCCTTAGAGGTTACACGCATAGGGTCGGCTCATTTAATTCGGCAGTATTTGTTGAGGTTTGAGATAAGTTTATTCTCATAAGAATACTCATTCACTTACATGAGAATATTAAAACTAAAACTTAAGTCGATATTGTTGGGTATTTTACAAAAACTAGACATTGTAAAATAAATAATTTGTGGGTAGTTAGGAAAAAATAACTCAAAACATCAAATACGTAAACAAGTAAGTTTCCGTTCAACACAGATTAGCGTAGCTGGATGTGGCTCGAAATTATTGTAAAGAATGTGAGTTTTTTATGATGTACAGTTTGAGTAGATTTTTAAAAGTAGTCATGGAATTGGATTCTATGATGCATTTCGGTAATTTGTTGAACAAAAAAGCCAAACCGAAGCAATGACAGGTTGCCGATCGGCACGAGCTGAATGAAAGCTGAATAATAAATGTGTTCAGGTTTTATTCGGCTCGTGCCGATCGGCAAACTTAATTCAGCATCTACCCTCGTTTAATGTTCGGGTGGGCTTCGCGCATTTCGAGCCAAGCCAACTTTTTCCCAAATACATCTACATAATATTCGATGCTGGCGAACCGCAATGCCGAATCACGCCGAGCCACGGCTTAGATGTCAATTCTAAATATTTTTCATCACCCAAGGATGTACAGCTCCTGCTCATGTGTCTTTTTATTATGCTTAGTCATATGATCAAGGAAACTCTGCTTTTCTTTCTTCGTTCTAAACATCAGACCACAAATCTGGCATTCCAAATGCTTAGCAGGATCGTGCGTGTTCATATGACGCCTCAGAGCCTGCATATCATAAGCTTCGTGACCACAGAGGTGGCAAGCCGTAAATTTCTCCTTTAAATGCACCACAGACACATGTTTCGCAAGAGTACTTTTGCGAGTGAATATTTTAGAACACTTCTCGCAAGGAAACTGCAAACTTTTCACGTTATGACCTAAAGCAATATGACAAGTTCTCAAATACCTACTCTCAAATTTTTCAGGACACATGTCACAAGCGAATTTGCCAGTTTTATGATCTTTTCTGCTATGATTCGCTAAATGAACTTTACTTTTGAAGTTTTTACCGCAAATTTTGCAAGTGGTTTTTAGATCTGTGTGTACGTTTCTTATATGATGCTTGATTGTCCCTTTTAACGTAAAAGCTAGTCCACAGTAATCACAAACATATTTTTGAGCATTATTATGGTACTTGTTGGCATGACGTAGTAACGGCCCGAAAAATTTGAAGCTCTCACAGCATTCGATGCAAACCATGCCATCGTCAGACAAATTGAATATATAGCAATACTTATCAAATTCATCTCTATCAATTTGTAACTCGTGAGCTTCAGACAAATGTTTTAAATAATGATCGAAATTTTGTATCGATTTAGGACATACTTTACAGGATATCTCAGAAATATCCCATTTAATACGACTATGGCACCCAACCCTTCTGAGAATTCTTTTCAGTTTTATTTCGTCATGATTTTTGGTGTGTTCTTTTAGTTTTGAGCAGTCGATAAAGGTTTCATCGCAGTAAAAACACCGGTAACGGTTAAGGTACCATTTGAACGGCATGATAGTCGAATGTCCTAGTAATATCGTGAATATTCTTCGCAGTTCCACCCGGGCCGCCATAGTCTGGCCTGGAACGAAAAAAAAAATATGTTCAGACTTTTTTTATCGTTTAACTGTCTCTTTGGAAAAAAAAAATAATAACAGCCGCACCGTCAATCGAAATTTAAGCTACGCTTGACGTGGTAGGTTCGTGTATGTGACCATTCATTGCATATCCGAGAGACCCCTCCGTGCCTCGGAAAGCACGTTAAGCCGTTGGTACCGGCTGACATTCGCAGATCTTTGACAGTCATTACGGGTCGTCAGAAGTCCGAGAGTCTGAGAACCAGTCGCGCGAGCGTGTATTCTGAAAGTGGGCAACGTCGCAAATAGATCCAATATTACTGTATGAAATATGAAATATGGCGAACTGGAATATTAATAATGAACTCTGTAATTGAGGAACAGAATAGGATTTTAATTCATAAATGAAAAATTCTAACTGTAGCTGTGGGAAGAAATTTTAATAATATGATTTTAAAATTTATATGCCACCATAGATTGTGTTACATGCCTACTAAGAAAACAGCGAGATTTCTTTAATTAATGTATTATACAGGGTGGCAGGGACCTCGACGCGAAACTGATACTATGGATTCAGTACATGATTCTGAATCCCCCTGCGTTGATATTTTACATCGGTTATTTTAAATAAAATCAGCTGTTCCATACATTTTGTCTGCGAAGGTATTGCACTTTTCTATGAAACAGCCGATTTTTTTTTAAATAACCGACTAAAAATTTCAACGCACGGGTGTTTAGAATCATGTACCGAATCCATGGTCATGGACAGTCACGAAAAGCGACTTTAATTTATAGTATGTACCTATAGATTATTATAATTATAATGTTAATTGCTGTGAGGGCTATGTGGGTAATTTTTCAGTCAGTTTTGTCTTTTGTCTGGCAGTTTCAGTACTTTATACGGCATACCCAAATGTCCTTTCTTTGGTACCGTTCGTCGAGTCGTTGAGCTCCTTAAGTCTGAGTTGAGCTACGCGATTATTGACAAATGCGTACACTGACTGGACAGGTCCACTCAAATCTGTGTGGTTCTTTCCTCAAAAGACCATTTCAGGCACAAATCTACGTATACATTATCCTCACATGACCTGACCAAGATTATACACATAGGTAGGTACAAATACATAAACTCACGCCTTCTTCCCACGGGGGTAGGCTACAGAACGCCACCTGCTACGATCCTTACAAACTCCTACACGCACGCCGGTTCCGAGTATGTAATACGCACCTGTCCTTTCTGAAGAACATCACCAATAAGGTATATCAGTATAATATATCCTTCTAGGGCGTCGCGTCTGGGCGACCAAGATTATGTCTGGACTTTAAAAGAGACTATGACCTCTGTGTTCGTTTCAATGTTTTTTCTCAGAGCAGTCGGAAAAGAAACACCGACCTCGTCTAGTTAGAAAGCATAATTTATTTTTGGCGTGTACAACTGTTTTTTAAAACCTATTTAGATAAATAAATAATTTCTCATGTAACAATCTATTCGGGCACTTTTAACTTCCTCCAACAACAACATCAAGAGCCGTTTTATCAGTTTTATGTGTCTTCAGGTGACACGCAAGCGTCTTTTTCCGTCTGAACGCCTTGTCGCAGACCCCGCATTTGAAAGGCCGCGCATCATAATGTACCACCATGTGTCTCTTCAGACAGTCCTCGTTAAAAGTCTTGTGGCCACAAACTTCACACGTACAATTCTTCTCCTTGTCATGTACTCTAAGCTTATGCTGGACATATTTATTATTTCTCGTGAAAATCTTCGAGCAATATTCGCAGACGAATTGCGCGCTTTTGCAGTCGTGGACTAGGGCCATATGGCGTTTCTTTAAGTACCTATTCCCGAGTATTTCCGGGCACATCGGACATTGAAGCTTGTCAATCCGATGCACATTGTCTAGATGATTCTTTAACGCGTACTGCGTTCGGAAAGTCTCGTTGCAATGCTTACAGGTCTTAATACCATGAATTAGTTTAACATGGTTGTGAACGTTATGTTTCTCAGAGAATCCTTGTCCGCAGATTTCGCACAGAATTTGTTCGATATGATATTTATGTGTATGTTTGAGTAAAGGTCCGAAGAATCGGAAATACTGTCCACATTCAACGCAAATCATTCCGTCATCTGCTAAATGGAAGCAGTCAAATGATTGGGAGGCTTCTTTATCTATATTAAGGTCATGAGTTTCTGAAAGATGCTCCAAATATTCTTGGAAATCATCGAATTGACTTGCACAGCTGGTGCACCAAAGATTTGAGATGTCAAGCTTTGCCCTGCCTCCTGTTTGCAGCGTCCTTACAATGACTTCCCGGGTATTGATGGCTCTATGTTCAAAATCCGTGTGTTCTCTAAGCTCTGCGCTTTCGACGAACACAGATTTGCAGTAAAAGCACATATATTTGCTTCTGTGCCATCTAAAAGGGACTATAGTTGAGTCATGGATGATGACTGTCAGTATTGACTCGAATCGTTCTTTACGTGTCTTTCCATTTAGTCTTGGTTCCAATGATTGTTCTGAAATGAGAGAATATTCGCGTTAGATGTTCTCTGTGATAGTTTCCCGGTGGATTTAAAAAGTGGTTTAATCAAATGTTTTGGGGATGTGGCATTAATTAAATTTAATCGCGGGTCTCGGGCAGGCCAGGCCCGTCGATCTAGTGGTCGCAAGCGCTACTGCTGTGTATGAGGTCTTGTGTTTGATTCCCGTGTCGGGCAAAGTGTTATTGGGTTTCTCCATCCGGAATTTCTCAGTAGCAGTCCGAAGCCTGGATTTGTGCCCTGTTGATGGCGACAGGCTCGCCCCGTATTACATGGGACTTAAACATAACTGGCGGAATGTGGGTGTACTATAGGTACACCTCTGCCTATCCCTTTGGGGATTACAGGCGTTATGATGTTATGTTAAGTCACGGGACAATTTTAAGAAAAAAAGAATTTGCATAGTTTGTACCTTTTAATGGGAAATTAAGTTTGTATATGAAACAAAATAAATAGAGAGGAGCTCGTGGCTAAGTAATAACAAGCCGCACGGGTCGATCCATCAGGTTAAGCTACGCTTGCCGGGGTTGGTCAGTGGATGGGTGACCATCTTTACATACCGAGACTCCTCCGTGCCTCGGAAAGCACGTTAAGCCGTTGGTCCCGGCTGTCATTTGTGGATCTTTGACAGTCGTTACGAGTCGTCAGAAGCCCGAAAGTCTGACACCAGTCTTACCAAGGGGTATCGTATTACCCAGTTACTGGGTTGTGGAGGTCAAATAGGCAGTCGCTCCATGTAAAATACTGGTATTCAGCTGCATCCGGTTAGACTGGAAGCCGACCCCAAGATAGTTGGGAAAAAGGCTAGGAAGATTGATATGAAACAAAATAAAACTATAAGTGTTTCATTTTAATTCTTTTATTCTTCACCAATTAAAAGACAAATACTGAACAATTATTCTTATAGAATAATTAGAAAAAGACGAAGGCACAATTATAATAAATGGTTACCAACCTAGCAAGAAAAAATAATAATACCTAATTAAAAACTATAACCTAAGTACAGTCAGTGCTATGCATTACCTGACCCCTCTTCACCTCTTCTTCTTTGTTAAAGGGGTCAGGTAATGCATTGCACTGACCGTACCTACGACAAAAAAGTCAACTAAAAAGTAATAAACAAGACATCACAAACAGACAAATTCAAAATCCGGAGTCACACGTCCTAGGGCATAAATCGAACAGATTACGTGTGATTCCGGGTTTTTTATGTGACGTCACATCACATAGCCTATATCTAGCAGACAATCAAGACGCTTCCAACGATACCTCATTTGTCAGTACTTTAGAAGTTATGAGGTAACAGATGAATGTTCACATACCGGTCAAAATCATAACCTTTTTTTCTTCGCCGTAGTTAGTTAGTTAGTAGCTACTAAGCAATTATCTGCGACGTATATATCTTTTTGAGGCTCGTTTGCGCACTGCATCCAATCCGAATCAGAAATACCTACGAGTCCCATCGGAATTGGAAATGTTCTAAAATCAGACGGATAGAATTCGGATCTAGTGCGCAACCCACACAAAGTTGATGGAAAAACTACGGGCACTTGAGACCGTCATGTCCCGGATTTCAATCGGAGGCAGTGCGAAAACGCACTAAGTAACTCTCTTACTATAATTTATCTGAATACTGAAATAGCTGAAGAGTAAAAAGTTTTCCGGGAGGGTCCCTAGCGGCCTTTTATACGGTACTGTCCTTTGCTTTACGGTAAAAATGTTGGGAACACACGTCACCATCCCACTGTTCATACGGTTAAAAATAAATGCTGTATAAAACTGCCGTGTAGTCTAGTCCCAAAATCAGTTCAGGTGTACGTTCACAGATGACTTCGCCCTGGAGTGTAAATGTTGTGCTATCGCACAAGCAATTTGGCACTTAATATCGTGTCCACGTGTCCTGTAACCTGCATGTTATAGAAACTGATGGACCCTACTACATACGCAAAAAAGAAGATACAATAAAAAAAATCCTACTGGCAACGCCATGTGAACGTGGGCGTTACTCGTCTACTCCAACGTCCGTCGGTTCTACGGCAGGCCCAGTCTCCTGCTGAGTCTTTTCATTATGATGCAGTCTCATATGCCAGTGCAAACTAGCATGCTGCACGAACCCTTTACCACATTCCTTACACACACACCGTCTATCATCCGTATGTATCCTCTCATGAACATCTAGGGTCTTCTTCCTAGTAAATGTTTTTTTACAGTAAACGCATTCAAAAGGCCTGCTTGTGTAATGTTTAACTTGGTGTGCCTCCAGCAAATGATGGTCGAAAAATCTTTGGCCGCACACATCACAAGTAACATTTTTCTCTTTGAAATGTTCTCGTCGAATATGCTTTAATAACATGGGTTTTTTTAGAAAAATTCTTGGGCACATATCACATTTATATTGCGATTTCCAAATATTATGAGCTTGGGCCAAGTGAGTAATTTTTTGGTACGCACTGCCGAGTATCTTGAAGCAGAGAGGACACTTCCTGTTTTGAATTTCATGCATTCGTCTTATGTGATGCATTTTGCTATAATTCGAGTAAAATTTTTTGCCGCATACGTCGCAGTCGAAATGGGTCGACTTGTGTTCTTTTCCTGCGTCCTCGGCAAGACTTTTTTCAGTACAAAAGGATAAAGTCTCACAAGGAAATTTTCCGTGCGGATGTGCCAGTTGAGTGTGTTCCAAAAGAGAGGAGAAATACAAAAACTCCGTTTTGCAAGTGTAGCAACTGATAACATCATCGGCCAATTTGAAGCTTAGAATGTGAGTTAAATTGTTTTCTACTTTCAATTTGTGCTTTTGAAGATGCGCAACGAAAGTGTCAGTATCTTCAAAGTAGTCTGAACAAATTTTGCATTGTAACTCTGAGATATCCATTTTCAAAACGGACTTTATAATATTTTTCTCGACAGTTGCTTTTAGATCTTCGTTCATGTGGTACCTTTGTGTGTGGTTCTTCAGTTGCGATGGTATGTAAAAGTTCTGGAGGCAATAGAAGCATCTGTTTTTGATCTTGTCAAATCTAAAGGGTACAGCCGTAGATGTTTCTAGAATATCCACAAAGAGTTTGCAGGTCCTTTGGGTTTCCTCATCTAGGCAGGGCATGCTGTTCTCGGTTTCCTTTGCGGCTGAAAACGAGAAATGTTACGGTGTTGATTCTCGTAATGGTCTGATCTCCATTATGTGCATAGGTTAGCACTGACTGTAAAGAACATGGAATTTGATGAAAATTTTATTTTGAGAAGGATAGACGTCAGGAAGGACTTGTCCTTCTAATTTAACAGACAGCTGAGCTACTGGAGAGTTTGTTGCACCACTTCTTCTTCCCAGCTAAAGCACTAGGAAGTAGTGAAGGGCGGGCGTATTAGGGGACTGTCTTATGTAATTTAGACATTCAACAGTGCTGATTCTCAGCCTAGTTTGAAAAAGGTCATTTTTTTTTCGTCTGGCGCAAATCCGACATAGGAAATTTGGTGGGTTTAAAAAGAGTTAACTTTTTTTCGATAATAAAAAGTATAAAATACTGTCTACACATTTTAAAATCACCTCCTGCTTCGGTTGTCTCTAAATTAAATGTTTTATTATATCAATAAATTCATACTGATTTTCATAATATTAGACACCGGACGTACCCAATTGATGCTATATTTTATATAACTCTGCGTCAGTACGTACCTACTTAGTCGTGTAGAAAAGACCTTAAAAGGTATGATCAATCTGAATTTAAATGTTTTGAATGTATTTCAACTGTCCAGAATACCAATCAGTAAAATTATTTAACAGTTTGCCATTGGATCTAAAAATCACGGTCCACGCTTTTAAAACAAAACTATAAAAATCCTATTGAACTAATGTCCATATGTCATTGATATATCTGATTATTGTATTATTTAGAATTATTATATGTTAAGATCCTCATAGTTCCGAGGACTAAACATTTGAAACCAATCCCAATTTATTTGTGGTCTCTCTATTAGTCGTTATCTCGTCAGCCCCTTTCTAGCCATATCGCCTCTTTGCGAGAACAACGTGACATTTCGGAAAAGGTGTTTTTTTTTTTATTCGATAATCAAAACCGCCGCGTTCAACTTTATTTTCTGCAAAAACGCGGTATTTGATAAGTGAGGGACAGCGACCCTATGAGTGAAAAGGACGACACAACAGTGGTACATTGCGTTGTCGCGTTGTCTCTTTCGCACGGGTATTTTGTTTCAACAATGTGTCAAGTCAGTTGTCACATGGAGTGCTAAAGGTGAGATGCTCTCGCTTTTCTGCAAAAACGTGACATCACGAATATACCACGGTTTAATTGCAAAGGTATGTTTCAATTCAATTATATTTTTATTATTATAATGTGATAAAGTGTATTTAACTCGGTTTTGTTGAAAAAACGTATAGTGTGCGAATTGTTATAAAATCTGATATCACGTTGTTGTTGAAATAATATCATTTTTGGATTGTGATATCTTAGGATGTTACATTGTTGATGATGAATGGAATTTTAATGCAAGAAATGTGTTCTAGTTATTTGTTGTTGTTCCGTTTTTCCGGATATTTTTTAAAGGAGAAAGCCGTTTTTGGGCCCAACCGTTACACGAATGAGATATGTACCAAAAAAATCTTCTATTTTTCTTAATTAACCCATTTTAATTTTAGCTTCATTAGCAATGGCCAAGTGAAGAAAATAAGTAGATTTCTATTTTATTGTTTTAAATCACCTTTGTAAACCGTTACAGCACTTATTTCATTAAACGTCATTAACTTCACAAACGCTGGCATTGTATCAATAGAGCGTACCCTAAGAATATTATCGAGTTCGTAGAAATCGATACTGTTACAAATAATTAAATAATCGAAGTGTATAGAGTGCCGCGAGTTTCTTGTGGCACTCTAGTGTCACTGCCTCGGCCCGGCTAGGGTGCCATAAGCGTTGCATTGTCACTGTCACTTGTTATTTAGGTTAGGTTAGAACTGTGACCACACAACGCACGAGCCGAGCGAGCGTAGCGAGCGGTGCCGCGGTAGCGGCCGGCGAAGTGCCAGGGTCCGTTTAGGCACAAGAGAATGTAATATTTGGGAATGTGGTGTTTTACAGCGATCTAACCTCGACAATCAAACAAAATACCAAGTGACGTGACTTAGTGACAGTGACAATGACAATCCAATGCTTGCGGCACTTTGGCCGGGCCGAGGCGGTGTTACTAGGGTGCCTGTAGTGGCACTTTATCCGATAGGGATAGAGTGCCACTGGTGGCACTCTATACACTGCCTTAAATAGTACTACATTGTTTTGATATAATTGTTTTTAGGTATTAAAATCAATGTAAAATAAAAACATCTGGAATCTAATTGATTTTTAATGTAACCACCATTAAAAAATCATTCAAAGAAGTAAATAATCGATAAAATCAATTTCAAAGAAGTAAATAATCGATAAAATCAATTGCACCACGGATTGCACTAGTAAACGGCAAATGTCATGTCAACGTCAACGTCTGTCAATTGTCATGATTGTATTGTACTCGTACTGTCATGTCGTGTTATTGTTGTCATTCGCCACGCTAATGATTTTCCGTATTTCTCGGGATTTATTACTTCTGACTTCTACTCGAATACTGGCCTCCGAAATTGATTGCCATAGACTGCCCTCGCTTGAACATTGGGCACCGTATCCTGCCACTCCTGCTGACCTTTGCTGGAAAACTGGATCTGTATAATGCTCTTTTGACTGGATGACTGGATACAACGACATCAAGAGCCTGTGCTTTAATTGCGGAATAGCAACGGACCGCGCTGCATTACAATGGGAAGGCGAAGACTGAAAGATGAAATGATTCTTTCAATTGTACAGGAATGGGTCGCGCATCAAACGGTTAGTATCCGATATATCTATATCGCAACATTTTCGTACTTACTATGAAATTATTTCATGTAATCAAACTAAATAGTGTTATCGCTTATGTTCAATTGTCTGTTGATAGTTGTATTTTATAAAATGATACCAGCGCATGCAACAAATTCATATTCAATCTAGACATGTGACATCTACAATCTGGACTGAACCTGCATTGTTAAATTACAGATTTTTCCCTCTCTCAGAGAGGAGGCCTGTGTCCCTGCAGTGGGAATGTAATAAGGCCGCTTATGTTTAAGTACCCAAATGTGCCAATCAGACTGATGTTTATTGCTAAATGCTAGTGCTAGACCTAATGACACATGATTGTTTGCTTCAGGTACTTAAATGAAAATGACTATCTGCCAAGCTTGCTGAAATCATACCAATGCTGTATCTCTTGATGGAAATGGACTAGAACAGACTGAACAGACACCGATGAATAGAACTGTGTAGAGGTAAACGGTGGCTGCAAGGGCTGTCAACATCGGACTCAACCTGGATGTTGAGAGGAAGAATAAAATCCAGCCTAATATATCCTATTACTAATAGGATATATTTCGTTTATATGTTAGTCGACACTTCGACAGCTCTCTAAGTGGGAGGGATGCTATAGTCCAATATAATTGCACCTGTATTGTTGGCAAAAGAACGGTTGGTTGCTGTGTGTGGGCACAGCAACCAACCGTTCTTTTGCCATGAGCATAATTATGGTATTTTAGTTGGGCTTAGTTGGCACGGCACCAGGGTAGGTACTCAATTGCCTCCTGCACAATTTCTGGATACTGTAATAATGATAGTCCTAATGAAGAAGGTGATTAATAAAACGATTCATCACAAATAGGTGTGTTTTACTTTAATATATTATTGCAATCTCAGATTACTGTAATCCGTGATTGCATCAAATCCCCTAGTAGATACATACAATATTAGCAAATGCAAGCCAGTAGTGTTCTAAGTGGGCCTTGTCTAATAAACATAGTTTTCAGCTGAGGTTTTCAGTAAGATCATACAGATAAATCACCCGCTAAGCGCTTTTTATGTGGGTACTTACTAGGAGGTTTTAACTGCATCGTGATAGGCTGCAGGTGCTGCAGCACAGCGCATGTGGTTGCCCAATTAACGTAGGAAACAAACAAAGCCTCAAAAATATCATTTTTTATTTGAATACCTCAAATAATAAAAATAACCTAAAATGTAAACATTGTCTGATTTTACCAATTTGGCCATTGCTGGGAGACGTGAAAATTGGCGTCGTGAATCCTTCCTAAATGCTCTAATTTATGGCCAAATTCCAGCCCTGTAACGCTGGGCCCAAGTTTCTATGGAGTTTGGTTTTCTCCTTTAAATGTAAAACATAATGTTATATCACGTTGTAAACATAAAAACAAAATACAATTTAGACTTATTTTTTCAGATGGGGTCGCGGTCAAAATATTTAGTTGTAGCAACAAATAAAAAGAATGACAGTGAGCAAGGCAATTCCAGTTCTAAAATGGAAATAACGAATAAAGGCTTTTGCAGACCAGCGCAACTTGCCGCGCGACGCGACTCGAACAATACAATTTCTAAGAAAACTTCACGGTATAACAATAACCAACTAAAAAAGAAAAAAAACGAAAAAAAGTATGTCTCCTAAGTCGGGGAAGTCCACCCGAGCATTTTCATTACGGCACCAAATCTCTACGACCGTTCCTTCAGCTGTTTTCTAGTCTATTTTATGTACCTACATTTTAATAAAATATAAAACTACCGGCTATGTAATGGAAAATAAATGAAATAAACTTATTGTAAAGGTGACTTCGAAAAGTATTACTATGAAAATAAACCACTGCACAATCCCATAATTCAAAAAAAAAACCTCATTATGAAGTTAAAAACAATTTCTTGAAAGACCGGGCGAGGTGATGGGATGGTGAAGCTATATAGATAATCCAATCCTCTGGAATTTACTTCTGGACCCTCTACTAAAGGGGCCCAAAGAGCTGCGAGATCGCTGCCAGGCTTTCGCCGACGTGTGTTATGATCTTCGAAGGTGCGCGAAATGCTGGGTGCATTAGAGGTTCAAAGGCAGGCCGATGCCGCCTGCGAGTATATTCGGAAATGGGGCATGGCATCTGAAATAAGCTGAAGTTTGCACCACATAAAACCTGTGCAGTGGTACCAGGAAGCTAAAGTACGATGTCCAACTACTGAGCACGGGCGGGGTCGACATTAACATGTCTAAGGAAATAAAAATACTACCACCAGCTAACATTCAACATCCACGCCGCTAACGTGTATAGAATCTACAAACAGCTATCTAGAGCGGCCCAAGTAAGCTGGGATCTCCACCCGGAGATCATCCGGAGCATTTACATGGCAGCGGTGGAGCCCGTAGTGACGCACGCGGCAAGCGCCTGGGCGCCGGCAACTAAGAAGAGTGAATTGCAGAAAATGCACTCCAATCTTCTTAGTTCACGGTCATACGGTCCAATGAGTATTCGCCCTAAAGCTCTGCAAATCCTACAGCACCGTTTCGCTGAACACATCCCTGATGCTGGCTGGGAGACTGTATGAGGCAAAGAGTACCTCAGCCAGCCCTTGCAGGCATTGAGATTGAGCGTGGTGGGTGGTGTGGTTTTGCGAAAACTTCACATCCGGCGAACCAAGGTTAGACGGTGCACATAGAGCACAACGTGGGTGTGGTCTTCTTCTTATCCCAGAGCAAAGATCTTTCCACGCAGGGCAGACCAGCTTGCGAAAGAGGCTACACTCAAGTTGAAAAAGAAGCCGGACTGTGACCGCTGCCTGTCTTCATTCGTCAATTGGCAGATCCGTATTGGGTCGCTCGACGCCAATCGTCGAGCGACCCAATACGGATCTGCCAACCAACAACCGAAGATATAAGAACGGTGAAACAGGCTCCGTCACTAAAATGTTCCTCCCAGACGGGATAGTTGCATTCAAGGGAACTAGATTTTCAACTTAAAAAAACAGCTGACGAAATGGTCGTAGAGATTCGGTGCCATAGTAAAAATTATTAGGAGGACTTCCCAAACCAGGGTAACACGTTTTTTTTCGCTGGCCGGCACTTAGGGTTTTGGGCCCAACATTGTATGAACCGTGAATGGTCTCCTTTTAATAGACTGAAAAAAGAATGTTGAAAAACCATCTTGCAGAGAAAATTGTAGGTACATTTAAATGTGGATAATGAATAATGGTTAAAATAGAAGAATAATGGTTGCAATACTCATTCAGGTTGATTTTTAACCGTTACTTATGATAATTTGTCCGTAGTAACCACTGTTTAGCTACAAGAATTTCAACAGCTTAATACATTTTTTTAATTTCAACAATGTGTTTTTATTACATAATTCAGCACAAAATAAAAAATAATGTCATCTACAATGTGACAAATTAATTTGTTACATCGTTCTTTTTATAGATTTCCAGGAAAAACGTGACATATTTTTAACTTTTTTTTAATAATGATTTTTTATCCCAAAAGCCTTCAAATTTTAGAATCTTTTAAGTATTTTTTAAAAGTTTATTACATAACTCATATAACTTATTGCAGATTTAACGTAAAAACACCTTATTATATTTTTCATAATTTTTTTAAAGTTAAAATATCACTTCCTGTAAAATTGCATTTTTCGAGATAGCACGTTTTTCTCGCAAAGAGGCGATATCATCTTTCACACAGTCCATCCATCGTTTCTTTGGTCTTCCCCTACTCTTATAGACATTCATACTCAAAACTTTCTTCACGACATTTTTCTCATTCGTCCGCATCACATGCCCATACCATGACAACCGATTTCCGCACAACTTTTAGGTCACCGGTGACACTTTTAGACTTCCTCTTATGTACTCATTTCTTAATAGTTGTTAGGTGCTATTGTAATAAAAACATTATATTTCACAAACGACAAAAAGCAAAAACAGCAATATCAAAACTTAAAGAAAGATTTTATTCATACAATATACAGAATTATTAGACTCATTAGTAAATAATAGAAAGGTGGTACTCGATTATGGTTCCAAATTAAGGTAAGTATTTAGAAAAAAAAATCTTATAAAATCTATCATCTTAGATAACAACTATAGCACGGTATACGGTATTCCAACTTCATACAAACGGACGAAGCGCGAGCTATACCTACGCGCCTCGATCGAGGTATGCGCGTGGTATGCAGACAGTCGCGACTGTGCCGCAGTGACGAACGAACGGTGTGTTGTTTTTTTAACAATAACCGCGCGATTTTTACACTAAAAAATAAATTCAAGTACATATTTAATATGACGAGTAGGATATATTGTTGCTGTTTTTGGTTGTATGAATTTGGCAATAACGCATCCAGAGATAACTTTTTTTAGATTACCTGGAAACTCTGAAAGGTAAGACTATAAAATAATTTCACTTACTGGTAGGTTATTTCTAAGATACGGCCGAGTTATAATACTGTACAGATAATATTACCGTGACTATAGCGCAAAGGAAATTAAACTTGCCGACCATCTTCTTTGTCTAGTTTTCATTCCTCAAATTTTGTCCCACAAGAACGTCGACAGTTCTCTCGTTTGTCTCATCTAAGTCCTGCAGGATGCAGGTCGTAGTGCAAGACGAGCAGGAAACATGATACTGATTTCCGTATCGGCCACTGCAATTGACCAGGGGATGTTGTTCTGCCGGAGTGATAAGTAAGATGTGCGTTGTTCCTCCCCTCACTAATTTAAATGCAGGTCTGACAGTTTGAGTATGTCATCCGGCCAACCCAAATATCCTTTCTTTGCTATTGTTCGTCGAGTCGTTGAGCTCCTTAAGTTCTGAGTTGAGCTACACGATTACTGACAAATAGTTGCACTGACTGGACAGGTCCACTCAAATCTATGTGGTTATTTCCTCAAAAGACCATTTCAGACACTAATCTACACCTCACATGATCTGACCAAGATTATGTCTGGATTTTAAAAAGAAGAGACTTTGACCCGTGTTTGTTTCGCCATTTCTACTCAGGGGTGGCAAGATAGGAAACGTTGACTCCATCCAGCGTACTTTAAATGTATTTTTATTTACGACGTGTAAATGTGATTCCGATATCCTATTTACAGAATAAACAATTCATTTAAGTTCGCCGCGCTATTTGCTGCACCACGTGAAAATGGAAGTACCAACTGACCACTACTAGTACCGCCACGTCCTTTGTATGTCTCCAGACACTACAAGTCTCGCGAGATTATATAGGGTGACTGGTAATTAGTGACCGATACACGTGACTTTACTCATCATTATGAACAACTTTTACTTTGGGACCAAAAATTAAAACGCGAAAAAATTATCAGCCGTTCCGTACTTAAATGTAGCAGTTTTTTTTTCTCGATATATTATACAAGGTGGAGACGACAATACAAGAAAAAATTAAACGGCGTGTCCATAATGACGTTCCCATTCTGTATACAAAAAAATCAATTGAATATATTCAATAGTTTAGTCATTATAGCTCAGCAAAATCCATAGTCGGCTCGGGCTACTCCGTTTATCCACCCCAAAAATCCACCCTAAGGTGGATATTCTGAAATGTATGCTAGAGGATTCACCCAAGGCCTAGTTGGGTAAACGGAATTTATAGGCTTAGGGTGGATCCGGGATAGGATCCGGATAGGGTGGATCCATACATTACATTTAACTTTTTTTTTTTTTTCGGAGCTAGGATTTATTTGACAGTTCCAAAATAGTCTTAAGCATTAGTAGTGCCAGTATTTTAATTTTTTGTTGTATGGTAGTCTCCACATTGTATACTGTCGGTTTGTGAACAGACAGTGCGCGTTTAAGCCAATCAGTGCGAACTTAGCATTTTTTTCCTTGCTATCCCACAATCTGACGGCAAGGCACGGATAGATTGTACCTAATGTTGTGATTGATTGACTGTGATTGTAAGTTTCTAATCGTAATGCGTTTTGTTGTAAACGTAACGATCTGTTTAAATTTTTCTAACTCTCGAGCTTTATTATAATTACAAAACTGACAATGTTTGCCGTTTACCAACCCGCACTGGGCCCGCATAGTTTACAGCCCACTTCTCACTAAGAGGAGGCTTGTGTGCCAGCAGTGGGACCATTAGGTATAAACATTACGTAGTGTGTGCGGTTGTTTCCAGTCGTAGTGTATGCGGATCATGTCATGTTAAATGTTATTTATAGTAGTTGTATTTCCACAAAACGGCACGGGAGTACATACTTTGAAGACAAAATTGATAATTTTGTATTCGTTCCACGTGACGTGAGCATAATTTATCGTATCCTTAAATAAGTCCTTCGTTCGTTAAACCAGTCATACTGTATAATTCAGACCAGTTCGCCGTGCCTACTCCTCATGTGTCCCATCCAGCTGGTTTTCTGCACAAATGCCTGACCACAGTGCTCGCATTTAAACCGTCTAATGTCACTGTGTATTTTCATATGCTGAATTAAAGTTACCCTTCGGCCATATGACTTCAGGCACACAGTACATTGGAACTCTCTTGTTTTTGTATGCGTTACCATGTGAAACTTTACATCGGCAGCTTGGAAAAATGCCTTATCGCATTGTGTACATTTGAACCGTCTCTCCACCAAGTGATCTCGTCTCGTGTGGATCCTTAGTGCTTTTCTATTAGGAAATGTCCTGTCGCACGCATTACATTTCACGACCTTCAATTTGACTCCATGTATTTCCACCAAGTGCTCATCCCTTCTTATATAATTCTTAAATCTCTCATTACAGTACCCACACTTATGCTTGAAACCCTTGTTAACGTGAACATCATTTTCATGACACAGTGCATTCCGCTTAGTGTCAAAGGTTTTTGGGCATAAATTACATTTAAAAACGCCTGTTACGTGTGAGGCGATGTGTTTCCTGATGCTTGCTTTGGTTATAAACCCCATGTCACACTCATCGCAAACAAAATTCCTATAATGTATTTTCATATGCTGTTGCAAAACTCGAAACTTATGAAATTTGCTTAGACACACATAACAATCCATGGTATCACTGAAAAACTTGAATGGTATAAGTTGGTTTTTAATTTCCGCGTGTATTCCCCTTTTGTGGACAGTTTCTAGATGTTTTAACAAGTTTTCTAATGCATTTATGTCAGAGTCGCAGAGTGAGCATCGTAAACCAGTTATGTCCAGCTTTATGCAAAAGTTGTCTACAGTGATTCCGCTGTAAGATTTATTATTTTGAGGAGTTACTGAGTTGTATAAACCTTTATGATTGTCACGAGTATGTTTCTTCAGGGCTGCAGGGTCTGGATACTGTGAATCGCAGTAAGAACACAAATAACCTCGATAATCGACTCCAAAAAAGGGCGTAGCATTGGAGCAAGTTAGAATTTCTTCTAGATTCGTGTGGTGTTTCTTCATTTCTTCCATCATTTCTAAACTCGCTTTGGTGACCTTACAGGGAAGTCCTTTTTTTCCTTTTCTCCGTTTGTGTTTTACTTCATTATTTGTTTTAGGATGCCTGATTGGTTTATCTCGTGTACCTATAAAGAAAACGATGTTATAATTTATTTGCGACCATCCTTGTAGATTAGAGGAACGTAAATTGATTTCAAGAGTACTTAAGTACAAGACATTAGATAGAATCAATTGCTTCCGTTCCAGTAGAGTAATTTGTTGAACTTTAGGATGTAAGTACACTGTATGCTTGACACGGTGGAGCATACGGTGGAAGTCTGCCCGGCTTGGGCGGAGCACCGCCGTGTCCTCGTGCAGGCGATCGGCGGCAGTGACCTCTCACGTCCGGCCCTGGTCCAGGCCATGGTGCGGAGCGAGAGGGCATGGCAGGCTGTCACCTCCTTCTGCGAAGCAGTAATGCTCGTGAAGGAGGAGGCGGGGCGCGTGAGGCAGAGACAAAGGTCGCTCCCTCGAGCCCTTAGCCGCCGCCGTAGTGGACGCCCCGGGCGTCGGAAATCGATCGCCGATTTCCGGCCACCGTAGGCGCGGGCTTGCGGACGGAGAGTGATGGGTAGCTCGCCGTCCGATCAAGACCAAGCCCGGGTCGACGGCGCGTCGTGTTCCACGCGCGCCTCAAAGAGTTGTCAGCGAAGCTGAAGGAGTACGTCAGGGCCGATGCCTACCACCGGGGTTGCGGATAGTCCTAAGGGGAAACCGTGGCCCCCGTCTAGGCAAGGGAAGGAACACGGGTGGGTTTTAGTCAGTAAGAGTCTGACACACCCTTCCGCTCCACCCAGAGCGGGAAAAGTCATTTGATGATTTCCCACCCAAAAAAAAAAAAAAAAAGTACACTGCATGCTTAGTGTTAGATGAGTGACGGAAAGAGAGCTTCTCGTTCTTCATTCGATGAGATGTATGTATGTACACCAATTTATCCGTGATTACCTTCTAGGCCGTTTTACGTGATTATTTTTCTTTCAAAAATTCAATCTGGGACCACCCCGCAAGCTTTCTTAGCTTGCGGGGTGGTCCCAGATTGAATTTTTAACTTTGCTTTGGTAGTTCTTGAGTTAGCTGTCAAAATACGTATTGAATCAACTTTGTGTACGTTGACGACGTTATTATAAGTTCCTATCATTGTTTTAAGTAGTGATATACGAATTTGCGTTGGGTAGGTACCACAAATAAAAAGTGAACTTCAAAATACACTACATAGTTACTTAAACACTAGAAATAATTACGAAAGTCACACACTAAGATCCGCTAGACTATGGGTATGCGCCATCTCATATGCGATTTATGTCATGTTTAATTTAATTCATATTTTTATTCGTTATAATTATGTGATTTCAGCATAATTTATCGTACCCTTAAATAAGTGCCTCGTTTGTTTAACCAGTAATATTGTATAATTCAGACCAGTTCGCCGTGCCTACTCCTCATGTGTCCCTTCCAGCTGGCTTTCTGCACAAATGCTCGACCGCAGTGCTCGCATTTAAACCGTCTAATGTCACTGTGTATTTCCATATGCTGCCTTAAAGTTTCCTTCCGGCCATAAGACTTCAGGCACACAGTACATTGGAATTCTCTTGTTTTTGTATGCGTCACCATGTGTAACTTTAAATCGGCATCTTTGAAAAATGCCTTATCGCATTGTGTACATTTGAACCGTCTCTCCATCAAGTGATCTCGTCTCGTGTGGATCCTTAGTGCGCTTATGTTAGGAAACGTCCTGTCGCACGCTTGACATTTCACGACATTCAACTTGACTCCATGTATTTCCACCAAGTGCTCATCTCTTCTTATAACATTCTTAAATTTCTCATTACAGTACCCACACTTACTCTTAAAACCCTTGTTTACGTGAACATTATTTTCATGACCCTGTGCCTTCCCCTTCGTATCAAAGGTTTTTGAGCACAAATTACATTTATATACGCCTGTAGAATGACTGGCAACGTGTAGCCTGAGGCTTGCTTTGGTCATAAATCCTATGTCACATTCAGCGCAAACAAAATTCCTGTAATGATTGTGCATGTGTTCAAGCAATCGCCTAAACTTTGCAAAAACACTTGAGCACAAATAACATTTCATGGTTTCGCTGTTAAACTTAAATGGAAAGAGTTGGTTTTTAATTTCCGTATGTATAACTCTTTTGTGATCATCTTTCAGATGTTTTATCAAATTTTCTAATGTGACTATATCAGTGTCACAGAGTGTGCATCGTAAATCAGTTATATCCAGCCTGACACAAAACTTTTCTATATTGTTCTTATCAACATTTGGTATTACTGAGTCGTATAAACCTTTATGATTGTCACGAGTATGTTTCTTCAGGGCTGCAGGGTCTGGATACTGAGAATCGCAGTAGGAACACATATAACCTCGATAATCGATTCCGACAAAGGGCGTAGCATTGGAGCAAGTTAGAATTTCTTTTAGATTTGCGTGGTGTTTCTTTAAATCTTCCATCATTTCTAAACTCGCTTTAGTGACCTTACAGGGAAGTCCTTTTTTTGCTTTTCTCCGTTTGTGTTTTACTTCATTATTTGTTTTAGGATGCCTGATTGGTTTATCTCGTGTACCTATAAAGAAAACTATGTTATAATTTATTTGCGATTAGAGATTAGAGGAACGTAAATTGATTTCAAGAGTACTTAAGTACAAGACATTAGATAGGATCAATTGCGTCCGTTTCAGTAGTAATTTGTTGAACTTTAGGATGTACACTGTATGCTTAGTGTGGCGAGCGACGGATGGCGAGTGGTAATCTGGGTTTTGAAGTGATAGCGAACCCCCCCGTACCGTCCGAATGGACCACGAGGAGCTCGTGGCTAAGTAATAACAAGCCGCACTGGTCGATCCATCGGGTTAAGCTACACTTGCCGGGATTGGTCAGTGGATGGGTGACCATCTTTACATACCGAGACTCCTCCGTGCCTCGGAAAGCACGTTAAGCCGTTGGTCCCGGGTGTCATTTGTGGATCTTTGACAGTCGTTACGAGTCGTCAGAAGCCCGAAAGTCTGACACCAGTCTTACCAAGGAGTATCGTATTACCCAGTTACTGGGTTGTGGAAGTCAGATAGGCAGTCGCTCCATGTAAAATACTGGTATTCAGCTGCATCCGGTTAGACTGGAAGCCGACCCCAAGATAGTTGGGAAAAAGGCTAGGAAGATTGATTGATTGTATTATATGATATGTATTATTCCGAATGTTCATTTAAATACATACGAGTACATACGTAGATTTGCAAAAAATTTGGTTTTAGTGAAATAGTGACAGAAACGAATCGCTGTAAATCCGACTCCACGCAGTCTTGGCTGCCCTACCCCTAGAGTGTAATTTAAAATCGCGTAAGCGCGGAGGCATCTGCGACGATAAGCTCGCGTGGGACCGCCGGAGCCCCGCAGTGCCACCATGCCTGCTGCATGTTTGCTTGCCTGCTGCATGTTTGCTTGCTTGCTGCATGCTCGCTTGCATGCTGTATGCTTGCTTTCATGTTGCATTTTGCATGCTTGCTGCATGTATGGTGTATGCTTGCTTGCATGCTTGCTTACTTACATGTTGCATGCTTGCTAATGTTAAAAAAAAAAAAGTTAAATGTTATGGAAAACGTCATTATTGAAAATGAAAAATATAGTAAATGAATGTATGGATTAAAATTATTATGACACTTGAACGATTATGACCATGACACTTGATCGATTATGACCAATGAAATTAGTGAAAATGATTGTATGTCATTTCACGATCATGGCAACTGAAGCGTTATTACTAATGAAATTATGGCAAACATTAGTAAACCACTTTATTAATGGTCAAAATATATTCAGTAAGAAGCAGTTTAGAGTTGGAGCTCTGAAATTTTCGAGCTCGCTTCGGTTGCTTCAATCTACATCCTCAAAGTTTCTGCATAAATCGACAAAGGAACTTCTATTTTTATCTTACCTACATAGGAAATTTAAAAAAATATATACCCCACCTACACAAGGCGGTGTGTGTGGTGTATTCTATATTCTTCTAACTCTCAAACTTTTCAGCATAAGGCAAAAAAGCAACTTCTATTTCTGAAAGGATGTTCAATAGAAACCTAATCGGGAATTCCGAGACGAGGTGAAAATAATTTCGAGCTCGCCTTGCTTGCTCCCCTACATTTGGGGTTTAGGTTTTCATAAATAGCCTATGAAAATCCACCTCCCTAAAAACCAGACAACAAACCAGTACCCTAATTACGTAATGCACGATCAATTTTAAATTGAAATAAATTGAAACAAATTGCTAATCCATTGCTTCATAAGTTCGACAAAAAAATTGGGCAGATTTTTTTAGATTTTTTTGGAGGGCTGGTCCATAGTATATGTAGGTTATAATTACGCACTTTACACTTGTTTTTTTTGCTGTCATTATTATTCTTTGTTTCACCGCCCCGAGCGGGACAGGCTAAGTCCGCCACTAATTGGAAGGCTCCAATCCTGACTGTACCCCGACTATGTGAGCCCCTCTGACTCGAAGGCTGGATCCGCCCTTGATTGTGACCAAAGGTTTGTACCTGTACTGTGCTCATGACAGCACCTATGTGCAAAACGTGTGTATTAGAAAACCATAATTTTTTTTAAAGTTGATGATATATAGTTTGGAAAATCCAAAAGTGCACGCCTCATAAGTACTCATTCATAACACTCATTCATAAACGAAAAAGAAATTCAAAATATAGTTTCTAACAAAAATTTACAATTTATCACTTTTCATGAAGTATGTTTTGACTGCTGTTTTACCCGTCAATATGGGTAAAATTCTAACCTCGCAACCCTTACGTAATGTCAAAGACTATTTATTTAGATATTTACGTTGTGGGTTGCTAGGCAACACGTCATGTCAAGGTTGGAAATATTTAGATAAAGATATTATATTTTAGTTAGTATTTTATTAATTATAATTAAACTACTATGAATAAAAGAGCCATTTTCAATAGGGTTCCTTCTATGGATGAAACGAATGTACTTATTAAAAAAAAATTGACTCAATTAGTTGATTTTATCGCAAACTACAATGTTTTCAATCTTCATAAATTGACGGACAGGATTTTTTTTTTCAACTATTTTGATGTTTTTTTCATTTCTGCTTCATTAAATTAATTGTTAAAAAGTACAGTATTAATCTCCATTTAATCATCTATACAATGGTATATAAATTAAGTAGGTTCTGTGTACTAGCAGGAGTGTAACAATAAAAACAGTTGCAAAAATGGGGCAAAAAAAAAATTCGATCGTAGAGCACATTCTAATGCTTAGCATTATGAGTCGTGCAATAATAGATCAGTAATTAATACCTTTAAAAAAAAAGTATAATAATAATCGATAGTTTCAGAGATACTTATGGGCTGACAACTTGTTTTATCCCTTTACCGCATGGATTTTTTAAATCCTTTGGAAAAAATATATGTCGGTATAGGGCATTTATAGGTCCCCAAAAAAATAAAAAAATAAATATAGAAGACCATGTAAAAAAGATACATAGGTAAAAGTAATTGTTCCAAATATGGAACGCCATGCGTTCTAGTTCTGAAACTCAGACGTTCCAAATTTGGTACAACATGCGGTGTGATCGAATTATGTATAACATTGAAAAACAGGAATTAAAAGAAACAACGTGAAACTATGCTATTTAATTAAAGAAATTATGTGTGAAAGTTTTTAAAACAGTTACGATCTTTGTTGAAACAAAGATAACAACCACACGTTTCGCACATCACTTGGGATTTCTGTTTGCATCCTTCCAGTTTACACCGTTGGCGATCGGTTTTCCGGTTGCTTTCTTTCTCAATTAAATTTACAGCAGATGACGGAAAAAGAAATTTGAAAAACTCCATTGGAGTATTTAGCTGTATAATTTCATCCGGAAGAGTTTCAGATCTCAAAAAAGCAATATTGGATTCATCATACTGAATATTGTCATTCAACCACACCAACTTATCTTTCTTTTTTTTCTTACTTGAAGAAGCTGCCTGAGAAGTAGAAGGTTGATTGTCTGTAAAATTTTCTAACATCTCCACATGCTCTTTAGTACACTCAAGAAACTCAGTCAGTTCCTCTTCTCCTTCTTCATCTTCTTCTCCTTCATCTTCTCCGTCTGAGGAAGACGTTTCTTTTTCTTCATTTATGTGTAAAGGATCTTGAGTATTGTAATCGTCTTTGCTCTCTGGAATTACGACGATTGTTTGTCGAGGACGCATCTCCATTTTTTCTACAATTAAAATAATTAAGCAAATTTACTAAAAATAATTACGTACCTATACACATAATTTTATTTTATATATACTCAGGGCTGGGAGATCATACAAAAGCCCATAAAATACAATTATTTAAATTAACTTGTTATGTGCTACTTTTAATTATCCTACTTAAAAATTACATTAGCTGCAGGGTTTAGTAATACCCTGAAAGTATAAAAGATCTTACGCTGCATAATGTTCCCGATTCGGAAATTGTAAATGATTGATTGGAGCGCATATTGTTCCATATTTAGTGATAAAGTATTGTGGTCTAACACTGCATAATGTTCCGGATTTGGAACTTTCAAACTATTGACTGGAGTGCATAAAGTTCCATATTTGGTACTTCAAAAAACATAACAACTGCATGGTGTTCCAAATTCGGAACATTTAAAAAATGATAATATTCACTACATATTATGGTTTGAACTTACTTCTTTTGCCGTAAAAAGCCTGTGGGTCCATTGTTGTATCAGGTGAATCACTAATTTTCTTCAGATATTAACAAAAAACCAATAAAAAATCGTATTGAAAACCAGCGAATTGACAATCTGTAAAATTTTGGAAACCAACTGACGAAATAGTCGATTTTAGTTCCTAGGCACCTCTGTAGAGGCGCGACTGGCGCATATTAGGTGAGTTACACTCCCTACATATGAATTAGTTCCAAGAAAAGATCATAGATGTCGCAGGAATAAATATATTATACCAAAAGCTGAATGTTCCAAATTTGTGACGATATGCGGTAAAGGGTTATTATTCTAGCTTTATACAATGTGGAGACAAAAATAAATGAAAACATTGTCCTGTGGAATTTACATCGTCGACGTTACGCAAAATCCTGGATCACGCAAGCGGAGTTTACCGCGCGACTATATAGGTACAACGTCCCGATGTCAATCGTTGGGCAGATCCCTACCAGACACAACACCCGTATGGTCGGAGGACCCCTTGTCTATGGAGGATGAGTGAACTTTACGCCCTTTTCCTCATGCCTCTATAGTTCACGCTAATGCATGAGTATTTTGGAACCATCAAATAAAAACTAACACCAAAAAAAAGTGATTTTCTCAAACAAACAAACAAACAAACAAACTAAATAATATGTAGTAGTGATTGGCCGACTATGGGTTTTGCCGATTAGTCGACTAGCAATGGTGGCTAAACTATTGGATATATTTGAATGAATTTTCGTATGCAGATTGGGAATGTCATAAGATAGGTACACGCAGTTTAATTTACTGTCGTATTATCTTCTCCAGCTTATACAAGGTGGAGACGACAATACAACAATACATTAAACGGCGTGTCTCTAATGACGTTCTCATTCTGCATACAAAAATTCAACCGAATATATTCAATAGTTCAGTCAATATAGCTTGTAGAAGATCGGCAATAATCCATCGTCGGCTCTGGTTATTCCGTTTATCCACCCTAAGGCGAATACTCGGAAACGTACGTCCAAGAATCCACCCTAGACCTAGTTGGATAAACGGAATTTATAGGCTTATGGTGGATCATACACTAATACGTAATTTGTTTGAAAAACTCATTTTTCTAATTCCAATTAGTATTGCCAGTGTTTTCCTTTATTGTTGTATTGCAGTTTCTACATTGTACAAGTACAGTATGCTTAAAAGTTATTTAAAACAGTTTCGCTCTACGATAAAGCCATTACGACGGGACAGTTCGCCGCACATTCTTCTGCACCTTTAAATGTATATTTTTACAATGGTTTTTCAAGGTCTTTTTTGTTTTAAAAGCCTTGCCGCATACACTGCAGCTGAAGTTCCTCTCATTGCTATGCTTCAGCATGTGTATTTGAAGTCTGCTGCGCTCAAAGCATTTCCAGCCACAAACAGAGCACATAGCATTCTTTTCTTGCAAATGTGATTCTCTTAAGTGCCTCATCATAGTGCTTCTGAAGACAAAAGTTAACGGACATTGGGGGCATTTGATTGTCTCCCTGTTCTTGTGCACTGTCATCATATGTAAGGACCGTTTGTAATGTGATCCAAACACTTCATTACAATTGAAACACTTGTATTTCTTCCCGTGCACTCTTTGCATGTGAGTTCGTACCGTTGTTGGCGCCATTTTGTCATCACATAATCTACATTTAACTGTTTTATGGTCGTGTTTAGTGTCTATATGTTCCTTTAATCTTTGTGTAGTTTTGAAATGACTCCCACAAATATCACAGAGAACATTCGATGATCCTTTATGATATCTATCTGTGTGGAACAGAAGCCGGCCAAAAGTTTGATAGATTCCATCGCATAAAGCACAAGAAACATTTATATTATTGAGTTTAAAAGGGTTCATACATAAGCCTATATCTTTATTAAACTCTATACCATGTTTTATAATCAAATGATCAACTAATGAATATAAATCGTCAATTTTCGCGGGACATAATTTGCATGAGATTCTCGAAACATCCACGTTTACTGCAGGATCTAAAAACGATTTCATTTTCTTTGCAATTTCTTCTGTTTTGTGAATTTCTTGGTGTTCTTTTAAATCTTTGGGTTGTTGGAAGATTTCATAGCAGTAGAAGCATCTGTATGAGTTTTTGAGCCACTTGAACGGCATTAGTGTGGATGTTTCAAGTACTCGAGCAACATTCTGTCTTAAAATCTTTTGGGTCTCTAGTACACCATATGATTTGGTAGTTTTCACTCCAGAATCATTTACTTTCTGCAATGGTGACTTTGTTTCAGGAATTTCTTCATGCATTATTACTGTTTTACGTCGAGTTTCCTCAGTACTTGCGATGCCTGGAAGAAGAAAATTTCTTCATAGAGTTGTAAGGCTGAATTTCTTTTCACAAAGTTCTTATTATTTTATGTTTGTTGTGAAACACTTGAGTGTTCTTATATTATTCGGTACATACGCTTATTTTAGATAACATGACGATATATGGGCGATTTTATGCAAGCAGTGAATGTGAAATAAAATACTATGTTAAGATGAAAATCTTGTATAATTTTACGTCACTAATTAGGAAAAAACATATTCAGGATACATTCATACTTAATAAAATAAAATAAACAATATAAATAAGTGCATTTGTATCTGAGTTAAATTAGGTACTACTAACACGTTCATAACATTGTGAACGAGTAAGCGTTTTAAACCCACCCACAGATCAATATTGCTACGAGATTTCTTGAGTTAGTAACCTATTAAACCTTTGTGCTCAACACACGAATTAAATACCTAGTTTTGCATTATCTTCTACGAGTTCACATCATAATTTCAGCCGAAACACGTCCACTGCTGGACATAGGCCTCCCCAAGCATCGCCACTTCGACCGGTTCTGTGCTTCTCGCATCCAGAGGATTCCTGCGGTCCTTACAAGGCCATCGGTTCATCTTGTTGGGAGGCCTACCAACGCTACGTCTTCCGGTACGCAGTCGTCACTTTAGAACCTTTCGGCCCCATCGGCCATCTGTTCTGCGAGCCATTTGTCCGAGTACACATAGTGTTAAATAAATAGTTTGATTCTTTTATGCACGAACGTTATTGCAATGTTGCTTGTAGTTATTGCACGTCACATTATTTGTAAAAAAAATACAATATCAATGAAACCTACACATACTTATAAGATAATAAAAAATACAGGCAGTCCTTTATAAGGCAAGAAGATTCGATTTTTCGGTTTCTTTATTACACGGCACACACAGTGCCGTCTTTCTTTGCCTCGTTTGAACGGCACTAACAGTGCCGTAGAAATGAACATCTCCTCGTTCTTTTTTCAACTACTCAAAGCCACAGACATGAGTCGGGATGTGCACTTCGTCTTCTGACGTTTAATTTTTCTTACATTCTAAGTACGAATGAAAAGTTGCGAATAAGAAATTCTAGCATTGGATTGTTTGATTGGTCATTTTTGTCATTAGACATTTTTTTTATTAAGTGACAGGGAAAATTACAGGGAGAAAGTAAAAGGACTGCCAACACTTAAGAAATGTTGAGATCTATAACCATAACCACTAGTCCTTAGTCTACGATTACATATAGGCGTAAATTCATTTAAACTTGTCCAATATAAGGATTATCATATTGCATTATAGAAGGATGAGGATTTTTGTGCATTCTCGCAAAATGAGCCTTCATTATCTTCTTAGTAGTAAATGCCTTGTCACAGGCCTCACATTTGAAATTCTTCTCCCCACTATGTTTATACATGTGGTTTTTTAACCGATTGCTGTTAAAAGCTTTCCAGCCACACACTCCACAAATATGGTTACGGAATTTAAGGTGCGAATCGCGTAAATGTGTCATCATCATGCTTCTAAAGACAAATGTCTTCGGACAGTGAGGACATTTGATTTCTTGCCGATTCTTATGCTCAGCTGCCATGTGCCTAGACCTCTTGTAGTGGCTTTGAAAAACCTCAGAGCAATCCGCACACTTATACTTTTTCTCCATATCATGGCTGTTTTTCTGATGAGTTTTTAGTTTAGATTTCGAGTCAAATTTTTCACCGCATTCTGTGCAAAGAAATAATGCGTTTTCATGAACAGATTTCACGTGAAGACGAAGTAAGTTCGCATCTTTGAAATGTTGGCCGCAAACGTCACAAAGTATAGCTGACGTTCCTTTATGGTCCTTATTTGTGTGATGGAGTAAAGGGCCAAAAGTGTAGAAATTCGCGCCGCAAGCAAGACAGCTTACATTAAAATTATCAAGCTTGAAAGCCACCATACATATGCCTACATCTTTGTTATACTCGACTCCGTGCATCGCTATTAAATGATCTATTAAATCGTATAAATCAGTAATTTTATCAGGACAAAGACCGCACGAGAGATTGGATACGTCGATATAGACAACGGGCTCCCAATAATTTTTCATAGCTTGCGCTTTGATCGCATTCCCTGTGTGTTCTTGCTGGTGACTTTTCAATTCGGAGGCCTCTTGGAAAATGTCATAGCAGTAGAAACACCTGTATGAACTTTTGAGCCAGCGGAACGGCATGACGCTAGATTTTGTCAGGACCTGTAGCACGTTATTCCTCATGATATTTCTTTTGTCTTTCGCTGTAAGAGTTGGTTTACTAGTAGATTGTGTTATGGCGATACCGTAGTCTTCGGTAGATATATTGGTGACGGCCTGCTTTTCCGTCTTATCCTGGCGACCTCTGAGTTCTCCTGCAAGGAAGACACAGGGTTTTAGAGGTAGCCAGAATACGACATGTATGTGGATTTTTATGTAAATTTTTAATTTATACGTATTAAATCATGTTTTTTTAGAGTTCCGTACCTCGAAAGGATTAATTCGTTGTCCGTCCGTCAGTCTGTCAATTAAAACCTATTTTCTCAGGAACGCGTGAAGGTATCAAATTGAAAATAATATCAAATACGCAGATCTATGCTCACTTGGAGCTCTAAAAAAATCAAGCTTCTAAGTCAATGCAATAAAAAATGCGGCCATTTATGCGACATAATATTGATATTGGAAATAAATCAAAACCTACAGGGTACTTCCAGTTGACCTAGAATCATTTAATTTGGCAGGAAGCAAGGCTTCACAGCACGTGTAAAGGAAAAATTCCGAAAAAAGTTTTGTAGATTTATCAGACAAACTTTATTTTTTTCGAATAGGTACATACTTACATTTGTAGTTGGAAAATTAACCGTGACGTATATCGATGTATGGGAGCACACGTTTTTCAACTACAATAGTACGTTTGTTTTTGGGATAGTTCATCCCAACTACGGAACCCTTCATTGTGCGTGGCCCGATACGCATTAGGCCGGTTTTATAAAGTTGTTAGGATTTTCATTAGTGAATTTTTAGACGCATGAGGAACAGAGTGTAAAGTTCACTCATCCTCTTTAGAAACGGGAGGATCCTCCGACCAGACGGGTGTCGTGTCTGGCGGGCAACTGCCCAACGGTTGAAGTTGAGATCTTGTGTACCTATATAATATGTCCATCGCGCAATTGGAGTTTACCGCGCGATGATTTTGGGTATTATGTAAGAATGAAAGACCAAGTTTTAAGTTTTTCAAATAGGTAGGTATGAAGAGAAAAAAGGTCATAGACATAATTACATTTATTAAATTTCAGTAATCAGACGTAAATAAACTTATTATAATAACAAAGCAAAAGCATTTTTTTATATTATTATGTTGAAGCGTTGGTGTTTTTAAAGAATAAGCCTTATCGTATTAATCAGAATGACCACGTATTATAATATCGCTTTGTTTTACAGATAAACTTATGCATTTCATTTTCTAGTGCATTTGCCTCGATTTTTTTTTCATAGGATTGGTTAATATCGAATTAAAAACACCTGTAGTGCTATTCTGTAAAAAATCTCACGTGAAAAGTTAGGTTAAGTGAGCTTGAAGTGAGCGTCAATCCCTAGCGATCCCTAGCATGCAAACTTCACCTAAGTTCGGCTGAAACCTTTGCACGGGCCTCTAACAGGTCTCTCAACTCAAGAGGTCATTAACGTCTCAACCAAAGAATTATAGTATTAATAACATTCTATGTCTTCTACAGTTATTGCACACGTCCCTACATCAACCAATCACTAAATGCGTTTAGCGCTAAACATAATTCTGTCATTGTCATCTAGTAACGATTTTTATTTTCGTGTGGTAAGTGACTAGCCTGGTGTCAGAGGGCCGTTTCATTTTACCGTCTCGATCAAACGCATCGACCGCGTTTGGCGCTCCGATTGGCAGCCGGCCGGCCTTCACCGGTGAAGGGCCAATCGGAACGCCGAACGCGCTCGATGCGTTTGATCGAGAAGGTTAAATGAAACTCGCACTAGGCCCTCAGTTTTCTTTTTTATGCCACCCAAGGGCTTCACATGCCGTCGAGAAATATTTCTCAGGTTTCCTCACGATGTTTTCCGTTTTTGAAGCAAGTGATAATTATTCAATACGTACATGAATCCGAAAATTCTGAGGTGGATTCGAAATCGAAACCTATGACTTGGCAGTTCCAGGGTACACCACTAGGCTATCACTGCGTACATCTAACGATTAACATATATAGAGCAATGATTTAAATACGTTTAGCAGGGTTTTTTCTGAACACTGGTTGAAAGAACATGAAGTAGTGTTTATCAATGATGATAATTTTACAGTACAAAGTGCGTTTGTGAGAAAAAACGCCATTCGCGGTGGATCTTTAGTTCTTGTTTCAAACAAGTTGAAATGTAAACAACGTTTAGATTTAGTTAATCTTTCCATCGAGCGCACTATTGAGTTGTCTTGTGTTGAACTCGAGCGATACGTTATAATTTGCGTTTATCGACCCCCCTCTGGTGATTTTACTAGTTTTGAATCGGTAATGGAGGATTCACTCAATAGGTTAAAATCAAGTAATAAGAGTATAATTTTATGTGGAGATTTTAATATTAATGTTTTAGATGTTACTCCATTAAGTATTAGACTTCTTAATCTGTTTAAGTCTTATAATTTAATTAACTTGTTTTTTGAACCTACTAGGATCACGGCATCTTCGTCAACTTGTCTTGATAATATATTTAGTGATTGTGATGCCAAAAATAAATGTGTGTTAAGTGACTTAACTTCAGACCACTGTGGTTTATTAGCTAGCTTCCCCATGCCATTACATAAAAAGCCGCGTAAAATAGAATGCAGGCCCTATACAGTTAGTCGTTGCAATAAGTTTAAAAATAATATAGCTCATAGAATTACACCATCTATAGTAGAACACGAGTGTCCTAATGAAATTTATGGAGCCCTTTTTGATGTCGTGCAAAAAGAGTACCAATCTACTTTCAAGACCAAAACTCTTGAAATTAATGGCACCACCGTTGACTTTAACCAATGGGCCACTCCAGGTATTTATAAAAGTAGAGCGAGACTATACGAGTTATATGGTTTGAAAAAAATACAGGTTTGATACTCCTTTCCTAGAGTATGTCAAAAATTATTCAAAATTATTTAAAAAGGTTTGTGTATGCTAAATCAAAATTTTTAAGCGATAAAATTAAAAATTCCAATAATAAAGTAAAAACCACTTGGAAAATTATTAACAATGAAACGGGTAAGTCGGTTAAACAAGATAAAGAACTTGAGATTATGGTCGAAAATAAATTAGTTACTAAAGCAGCTGACGTAGCTGAGGCGTTTAATGAGTTTTTTGCCAACATACCTATAACTACGACTCGCTCCTTAAATTCGTCCCCGTCTAAAGCTGAAAACCTATTGCTTAGTAGTGTGTCTAAAAGTAGTCGTTTATTTAGCTTCGAACATGTAACGCCTCGTGATGTAATTAATGTTTTTAATACACTCAAATCCAAAAACACTGGTGATTACTGGGGCATCTCCATTAAACTTTTAAGTAATATAATAGACATCGTAGCCCCCTATCTAGCTGTTACTTTTAATAAATGTGTTGACTTAGGAACTTTTCCTGACCTCATGAAGAGTAGTAAAGTCATACCATTATTTTAAATCCGGTAATAAAAATGATGTTGGTAATTTCAGGCCTATTTCTATCTTACCTGCATTTAGTAAAATATTTGAAAAGTTAATACTCAAGCAGTTGCTAAGACATTTTAATTCAAATAACCTCCTTCATAATGAACAATATGGCTTTACAAAAGGTCGTTCGACTACAGATGCGGGTGTTGCTCTGCTGAAACACATATTTAACGCATGGGAGAACTCGCAAAATGCTATTGGAGTTTTCTGTGATCTCTCCAAAGCTTTTGATTGCGTGCACCATGACACGCTTTTGCGTAAACTGCGTCATTACGGTGTGCAAAACGAAGCTCTCGATGTTCTTAATTCTTATTTACACAATAGGTCCCAATGTGTAGATGTTGATGGTGTGAAATCTTCCGGGTTACCAGTTCAGTTAGGTGTACCTCAAGGCTCAATACTGGGTCCATTCTTGTTCTTAGTGTATATCAATGACTTACCATTCTTTTTAAAGGGTATCTGTGAAGTTGTACTGTTTGCAGATGATACCTCTCTTATTTTTAAAGTAGACAGGAATAGACATGATTTTGACGATGTAAACAGTGCACTCTCAATGGTTACGGATTGGTTTACAACAAATAACTTAGTTCTCAATTCCAAGAAAACGAAATGTATAAAATTCGCTTTACCCAATGTTAGAAATCTAGGACCCAACATCGTCTTAGATAAAGAGGTGCTTGAAACTGTGGGCTCGGCAGTTTTTCTGGGCATAACAGTAGATGCTAAACTTCAGTGGGGCCCACATATTTCAAGTCTAGCGGGAAGGCTTAGCTCGGCCGCCTACGCTGTCAGGAAAGTAAGACAATACACTGACGTTGATACTGCTAGATTAGTCTATTTTAGTTATTTCCATAGCATTATGTCCTATGGCATTCTGCTGTGGGGCAAAGCCGCTGACATTCAAAATATATTTGTTCTTCAAAAACGAGCTGTTCGAGCAATTTACCAGCTAGGTGCCAGAGTTTCTCTAAGAGATTTTTTTAAGGATATTGGTATTCTCACAGTGGCATCACAATTCATCTTCGCCAATATCCTATATATTAGGCAAAATATACACTTATATACTAAGAACAGTGATATTCACAATATTAACACCAGAAATAAGGACAAATTACGAGCTCCTTTTCACCGGCTTCATAAGGTTCATAATTCATTTGTTGGGCTTGGTATAACTTTTTATAACAAGCTACCCACTTCTCTGCTAGATTTGCCTTATAATGCGTTTAAAGCTAAAGTAAAATCCAACCTTTGTTCAAAGGCATACTACTCTATCAACGACTACTTAAACGATAAAAATAGTTGGTCGCTGTGATTAACTCAAGACAATATTTATGTTCTTTCTCCAGAATTAGCTTACCTACTGACAGGTCATATGAGTTATATAATTGTTATTTTAATTGACTGTATAAGTAAATTTATTTTCATTTACATTCATTTATTATTGACATAATCGACTCATTACAATGTTTTTGTTTAATGAGTTGTATTGCAATATGTGGTTAGCTAGCGACCTCGACAGAAGATCATTATATTATTCTTGCCTAACTGTTGATTTATTTTACTTCGATGGTCCTAGTTTATCATAATTATGTGACTTCGAGTTACAGTTTTATTAGCTATATGTAAGCGGGCACGCCCTTTATACCTGGAGGCTTTATAATTCGGGTATTAAGTTCTGTTTACGTTTTTAGTTTTTTTAGTATTCATTTTCGCTTGAGTTTAGCTTTCGATATTTTTTTTTTTTTGTTGGTACATTGGCGTGTGCTAGCTGTCATTATGGCAAATATATTTTTTTTATTTAATGATTTGTGTTGAGTAATGTAAATGATTTGCATACTATTGTATAGAATCAATTTTTTTTCTAACTGAACAGACAGCTGTGCTGCTGGGGAGTTTGTTGCGCCACTTCTTCTCTCCAGCAAAAGCACTAGGAAGTGGTGAAGGGCGGGCGTTTTTGGGGGACTGTCTTGTGTAATTTTGACGTTCGAAAAGTGCTGATTCTCAGCCTAGTTTGAATAAATGACTTTTGAATTTTTTGAATTGAATTTTTTTTTTATTTGTGGTGCAAGCGAGCCTAAACCTATAAATTATTTGCATTAAACCTCTCAATTCAAGTGCGTCTAGTCAAACCTATTTGCAAGCTCCAAGCAATAGTCACAATTTCTAATGTTTAAGACTCTTCAAAATAATGAAGCTCAGTTGTATGAACGTTCAAGGTCTCTAAATCAGTAAAGCCTCTTCGACAGATTCTGCAGACACGTCCAGATGACCCAGAATGGACCTTCATATGAGCTCTCAAGTTACTAGACCTGCGGAAAGATCTCTCGCAAATGCTACAAGCGTAATCTCTATCTCCAAAATGTTTTTTCTTATGTAAAGTAATCAGCCATTTGATTCCGGTCTTGTAATTGCATAAATCACACTCGAATTTTGAGTCAGAGTGTTTAGATTGGACGTGAAGCAACATTGCACCTTTAGTCGTGCAAATTTTTGCACAATACTCGCATTTAATCCTGTACTTTTCCACATTATGCATCTTTCCTAGATGAACTTTTAATTGGTACTGGCTTTCAAAAGTCGCACTGCACAGGTTACATTCGTGTGTTTTAGCCTGACCGTGCATTCTTTGCTTGTGTTTCTCGACTCTATGAGACGCGTTGAACATTTTTCCACAAACTGTGCATCGGTATCCTACATGACTGTTGCTTATGTGTCTTTTGAGGCGAATCTTGCTGATGAAGCTAAGACCACATATCTGGCAGATGAACGAATGGTTCACATGATCTTTGTGCATATGTCCGACCATACAAGTAAAATTGTCGTACTGATTCTCGCAGAGAACACATTGCATCACATCCTTGTTTAAAACGAAGGGTAACGCGCATACACCCATGGTTTTATCATAATCTTCATCATGGGTGATAATTATATGAGTTATCAGTTCTTCTAAATTATTCAAAGGCTCTTCAATACACATTTTACAGCTTATGTTCGCCACATCAATTTTGACTGGTATATCTTTCGAAATAATCCTTTTTGTAATGAAAGTGTGGAGGTCTACAGAATGTTTTTGGGTATGTTCTTTCAGAGTCTCGCAGTCCCGCATAGGTTTTAAGCAGTAGAAACATCGGAATCCTTTGGTGTGCCAAGTAAAGGGGACCACGTTACCGTATTGAAGGATTTGGAGTATATTTCTTCGTTTTTTATTGAGTTGTTCGATGTACGTCTCTTGGGTGGTCCGACGTCCTGGAAAGAGAGGTCAAGATTTACGCTTCCTTTTTGCGTTTCCAATTTGGGAAATAATTTCGTGTAAATGGGTGAAAATGTGTTTCATGGCGTATTGAAAAAGTGTTCGGGTAAAATTTTCGTATAAACAGTCGATTTTTTTTACGGTTTGGTTGTCTAAGATTTATAGTGGTGAGATCTATGCTTTAAAGGCTGACGCACAACTGAGCGGGACGCGCCGCATTGCAACAATCGTCCTAAGTTCTATCCAAATAATTGTTTCCAATTGTTTTTATTTTCACTAAAACAAACATCAACTTTATGAGAGTGTAAATTAAGTTGATTTTAGACTGACTTGTACTGTTGAAAAAATCATTAAAAGAATATGAAGTTGTAGCGCAAACTGAATCATATGGGTAGGTATTACAGTTGTTTTTCCTCAAACCCGTATTTGTTTACATATTTGGAAACTAAATCTCGAACGCAGATTACATAATTTTCGTTCATTTTGTAAGAACTATCGCACACTACAGGCGGCCCCATCGCACTTTTTATATTGAAACTATCGATCCGCCTCTCCTTCGTATGGTTTTAACGACTTGGCAAAACGTCGAGAATTCTTTATACTTATGTAAGTTTAATAATAAAGTAATATACGCGTATACCTTCCGGAATAAATTATCTAAATCATGATGAAAACCGCATCAAAACCCTTTACGTAGTTTAGAAGAATAACGCGGTCACGTAAACAGACACGAAAAGAGACTTTAATTTATAATATTACTTATAGATATTCAGGGTGACTTTGAAAACAATCGACAAAATTGAAGGTGTTTTACCCATTAAATATAAACGCTCCATTACTATGAGAACTCCGAATTTGCAAAAAAAATCGACCTTATCATGTAATGGTCCCGATTGTACCATTTTGAATAGGGCTGATTTTTTTTTGTTGCGAATTCGTATAGTTGTTTACATTTGATAGGTAGAACACTTCAATTCAATTTTGTCGATTGTTTTCAAAGTCACCCTGTAAATGTGATGCGTTGTGCTGCGGCTGCGGCCCGATGCAGCTGTAATGTACGCTTAGCACATTTCACGATTGAATATTGTAAATGAATAAAACTAATTTTAGCTTAACTCTGTTTCGCTTCAGATTTATGTAAACTGTTTGTCTAAAATAGTGGTGGTTATGGTTAAAACAACAGATCAGTAGATATTAATAAACTTTTATTTATAAATACTAATAGGTACGTATAAGTATGTAAAATAGGTAATATTTACAAGTAAAATAACAAGTATAATACATAGTGCTAAAAGTTAATTAATTATGGTTTCTAAAACTCAATTTAAAACACCTATTGAAGAACGAAATATTTATGGATTACATAACAATATAACGTAATAATTTTTCTATCATGGCAACATCCTAGTTTAAGCTGTCAGTGTCAAGTGCCAGTGTTGCAACATTGAAAGATTATTATTTACATTCCAATTTGTCTCAATACCACAGATTAATGCAGATGGTTAACTCCGCATTTTAGGTATGAAGCTACAAGTACACGGCAGGCTCGACTTGTTGGGCTAATTCAGTGATTGTAACGTGTTGAGAAGAGCTTGTGACGAGGTCCTTCCTCCTTTCTCATCCGATCACTTATTGCTGGCAATCTTTTATGTCAGGCCACTTCATCATTCTAATTCTCAATTCAAATTCAGGTCAAACCCAGGTGAATTCAAATCCAAATGTCAAGCCACATCATCATTCTATTTTCAATTCAATGATTTTGCGGAGTGAACCTTCTGCATTAATCTGTGTCAATTTAACTAAAACTAATAATAAAACAATATTTATGTTCAAGTGGAGATACAGATTTAAACTACAGTTATATTCACCTACAAGTTGCCTCTCTTTCTATCACGTAACTCTTATATCTTCTGACTACGTTACGCTCGCTGATTTCTACAAGTCGAGCCCGCCGCGTACCTACTTGTATCTTCATACCTAAAATGCGGAGTGACTCATCTGTTTTCGTCTGTGCCTAAAGCAAAATGTGTATGTATCATTAAATAGTTTTTTTTTTAATTTTCTATTCCACTAATGAGAATTTCATATGATCCCTTAAAAACGTCAGGAGTAAGCCGTAGAGAGGTTTCTATAATAACATTATTGAGTACAATTTAATTTCATTGCTTAAAAGTAATTCATACACAGAAACAGACTATCATTTCAGCTTCACATTGGAAGATCTACTTTTAAGTTCACTTGTGGACATTTACATCAAAGTTTAAAGGGGCTGTGCTTCACTGTCCTATTCTCTAAATAAATCACTTTATTGTCCAGACTTTTTTATATAAGCCACTTTAAAAATACTTAACAAAGCACAATTTACATTGCAGAGACGATTTTTTACGACGTTCAGGTTTTGTCAATCGAAAATGAGCTCAGTACGATTTCGTGAAAGTTGACTTTCGAATGTTTCAGGCTCCGTATGAAGATTAATTGTGGATTTACTCCACAATATAGTAATATCATTGAATGTATTGTCCCGCCACTTCGCCTTCTAATTCCTCTTGAATGATTTCCATTTGAACCATATCGCTTTCATCGATTTCATCAACGATAGGTGCTAGGTCAAACCGACTATGTCTATTGCGGATATGCATACGCAAATTCGTTTGGTGCGCAAATGCCTTATTGCAAACGACACATACGTAGTCCTTTTCTTTTGTATGTAATACGGCATGGGAGTTCAAATTACTTCGCTTGGAGAATTTTTTCCCGCAAACAGAGCAGACGAATTTTTTTTCGCCATTATGTTTTACCATATGTAGTTTAACATCGTAAGGACCGAAGAATTTGTCCCCACAGACTTCGCATTCTACATTCTTCTCTCTCAGATGCACTCTCCTCATATGACGCGACATGATAGATTCCTGCGGATAAACTTTTGGGCAAAATGGGCACTTAATTTTGAGCTCTTCGACCTCATGGACATTCGCCAAATGAAGTTTCTTTAAGTAAGGACTTTTGAAAGTTTCCGGACAATGTGGGCAGGTCGATAAGTTGACTAAATGCACGTTCTTTTCGTGTAGAATCTTTTTAGATAGAGTAGCAAGACTGATACCACAGTATTCGCAAGTGTAACCACCCTCTCTATGATAGTACCTATAGTGCATTTTCAAATGGTTCTCTCCTTGAAAACTGGTGCCACAGACATCGCAAATGTAATGGTGGGATAGGTGATGTTTGTTCGCGTGGCGCAACAGATATTCGAAGAAGACGAATTTCATGTTGCATGTTGGACACGTGGGCTGGTCCTTGTCTAATTTAAAGGGTAGCAGGCAATTTGGGACGCTTACATCGTATTCTGCGTCATGTGCAATGATTAAATGGTGGATCAGCTCTTCTAAATTAGTCACAGCTTGTGGACAAAGCTTGCAACATATATTAGTAACGTCAATTTTGACAGCAGCGTCTTTATTTCGGTTATTTTTGGTTCTGTCAAACACAACGAGTTCGAGATTCGCGAATTGATGAGCTGCGGTTGTATGCTCTCGTAGAACGACTGGGTCTTTAGTAGTTTCGTTGCAGTAAAAGCATTTATATTTCCCCTTATGCCACATGAAAGGTGTGACGTTGCTATACTGTAAAACATACTCGACATTCCGCCGTTTTATCAATAGCTTACGGGCGACTTCCATTTTCTTATATTTGTCCTCCACTGTATTGAATTTTGAACCTGAAAAGAAATTCAGCTTTTACTTTTCTAGGTTTCTGTAATATTCTGCAGGTGGTTCGTCGGTTTCTGCTAGTTTTAGATAGAAGGATCCAATAGCCGAGAATAGCGGTCACAGATGCAGACAAAACATTTGGTATATGGATAAGGTTATCATCGTCTAAAAGTTATTCTTCTATAATTTTACGATGCGAAATTTAAAAGCGTAGGTTCTATAACAGTTACTGCTTATTGCATTAAAACAATAAATCATTGTAGTGAACTAATGTCCTTGATTAACGATTTTATTACGACCGCATGGGAGCAATTGCTAATCATAAATAACATTACGAAAGCGCCAAGGGTAGCCCACGAAATTCAAATTTTCTTACGTTTTTCCAATTCGCATGTCAGTATCAGGTTGAATATTGATCTAAATAAATATGATTCTCGACCGTAACAGATATGTATTTATAAAATTATAGTCATTAGAATCAGCAATACAACTCGTCTAAGTTATAAATTGCCCTCAAATGTCATGATTTCATGAAATAGTCATTCAAAAGGGTAATATGAACTTAGAGAGTTGTATTGATCCCCCCTTAAATAGTGGTATAGGCATTTCGAGAGGTTCTATTATCAGAGGGCAACAGGTAGTGATAAAAACGCCAAATAAAATACATAGAAGTATATTTTTTAATTAAAATGTCGCACACTTCATACATTCCGTTCGAGTATATCACAATATTCACAAGTCTTAGGGCCGCGCAGACCTGGCGAAGCGCGGTAAAGAGCGGTTTTCTCTGCCAAACAAATATCGACATTGCGTTCCTTTAAAATAAGTCGAAAATAAATAACCGCGTTAATGCAGTTTTGTCAGAAAAATTCATGTTTAATTATTTTCAACTTTATTTCAATTACAAAAAGGTTGATATATGCTTGAAAACCGCGCTTCATCAGGCTTCTTTGCCAGCTTTTAATTACCGTACAAGCTAAATACATAATATTTATTTAGAAGATGCGACTTAGCGACACCTATAACCCCGCGTTCTATGTAAAAGCAATCGCACGAATACTCGACCGTTCGAACTTTTTGCTCGGTGACCTGCACACGTGGTCGCGCAGACAGACAACACTTTCCGGTGTTCCGAATAAACAGTGACATATCCACGCGACTGATCGCGTATTTACGCGACGATTGAATTTAATAGGACGCGCCTTATACCCAGTACTTTTTCTATTTTTCAAGATACAATTATGGATTATCTCATGGCTTTACGTAGTGATTATTATAAAATAGACATCATGATTTTATGATTCAAGAAATAAAATTAATTGTCTTATTAAATACCTATTGATTTACATAAAATACAAATAAAAAAAAAAATTGGCTATCGACATGATTTTGAGATTATTTGCTCTAGAAATAGAAACTTAAATAGCTGCCATAATAATAGCTTTAAAAAAATATAAATTAAAATCGGATAAAAATCTGATTGATAAAATATGAGTTCTAGGGCAAAATCCCTGCAATATTACAAAAAAAAAATCTATTACCTAACACATTATTTAAAATCTCATTAACTTAATATTATTGGATTAATTTAATCATTATTTTAGGACCTGCCTTATAGAGAGTACAAGTTAATCCGAGATCAATTTTTAATAATACTTTTTTTAATTCATTCTAATTATTATGTTTTATTTGTATGAGATATATATGGAGATCATAATAGTCAATTTTCTTTCGTATTATTCTGATTAATTAATACATTAACTGGCAAAATGTGGGTGTACTATGTAGGTGTAACCCTTCCGGGAAAACAGGCGGGATGATACATACATTTAAAGAAAAAGAAAAGAAAGAAATAAAGAATAATTACTAATTAACAATTAACTAATTTAATAAATTAGTTTACAAATAAGAGCAATAGGATCACTTTCTCAAAGCAATATAGCACGAAACCATTAATACTGAGCATAGACTATAGTTTGACCGGGTCTCCGTTCCAAAACATAGGTATGTGCGCGACGAGACGGGGGCTGCTCATTCGTCAATGCTCACGGCGCACGGCGTCCCGCTTGCCGTTCATTCGTCAAAGCTGCCCCCTGCCTCGCCGCGCATTCCTAAGTCGCGGAACAGGGGTCCCGGTCAAACTATACCTAAAGAAGAGAGATTTCGTCGCTTCATACAACTTGATGGCGGCTCTGAAGTGCCCTACTCAATGCGCAGACCCCTCACCCCCTCTGACACATAATCTTTTTACTGCGCAGCAACTCGCCTCGCGTTCAGAGCCGCCATAAAGTTTGCATCGGGCTGTACCAACTTAGTTTTTATGTGAAATTATTTTATAGCTGGCTCCAAAAGGAACAAAATCATTGGATAATTTTATCAAAATATATTTATATCTATAAATAAAAAATAAATGAATTGTTAAGAAAATTGACTACCACGTTAAATTGACCGTATATAATCGCAACTGTCATACCTTGATAGTTGTATGAAATGGGAATAACGCGGCAAATGACGTAGGGTAGGGTGTCAATTTTCTTAACAATTATTCTGTACAACAGCCTATCTCCAAAGATTAAAACCCACTTAAATCTGCAACTGCACATGGCCATACTTTTTATGCATCTCCATATGCGAGCTCAAATTACTTCGCCTCAAAAAGGCTTTTCCACAAACAGTGCAACTAAATTTCCTATCCCCCTCATGTTTCACCATATGCATCCTCAGAAGATAATTATCGAAAAACTTCTCATTACAAATGGAACAAGGAATGTTCTTTTCCTTCAAATGTGTACGCCTAACATGGTCTTTCATGAAGGAGTTTCTAGTAAACATTTTCCCGCAGTAACTACATTTGTGCCCTACATTATGCATTTTTATTAAGTGTTTTTGCTTATGGTACTGCGATTGGAACTGCTCGGGACATTTTGGACATTTGTGGTCCTTCGCATCGTGTGTCCTCGCTCTATGTCGCGCCAAGCACCATTGGTTCTTGTATTTGACCCCGCAGATGTCACATTCGCATGAACCCGTATGTGCGTAGGTTATATGCACGTTTAGATTCGCAGCGTTACGGAAGCTTCGCCCGCAGAAGTCACAGATTCGGTTGTTGTTGCTGTGTTCAGAGTTCATATGTCGGAGCAAAATGCCGAAGTATCGGAAGACGGTATCCGGGCATATAGGACATGGCATATTGTCTTTTATAACTCGGAAAGGCTCTAAACACCCCGAAATTGACGTATCATAGTTCGCCTTATGTTCGTTTATTAAATGGTTGATTAAATCTTCTAAATTAGGCATATGGAGGCAACATATTTTGCAAGCTAATGCAGATATGTCAATTTTGACAGCTATCCTTTCTCCTTTGCATTTCTTCATGCATTTGGACTTCAAGTCGCATACAGGATGTTCAAGACTGGTATGGTGGCGTAACTCATCAAATTCTACGAATTTCTTTGAGCAGTAAAAGCAGGAGTATTTGGAAAAGAATTTGAAAGGCACAGCAGTTGACATGTTGAGTACACATTGTATGTTCTGCCTTATTTGTAGTATATTTTGTTTTTTCTTAGGTTCTATGTTACTGTCGTTTAGGAAAGAAGTGTGAGGGGGTTCGACTTGAGAAATGATTTTGACTTTACATTTGCTAATATGCTGTCTTAAACCTAAAGAAGTGTGGAACTCTTTGGAGCAGTAACTGCACTTCATATTACTCTCATTTTGGGGATGATCAACTTGGACATGTTTTTGTAAAAGAGAAAGGGACGCGAAACGCAAACCGCAGCTCTTACAGTTCCTAAAATGCATGTTATTTTGATGTCTTCGCAATGTAAGGCGAGTTTCAAAGTTCTTCAAGCACAAATCGCAGGGGTATCCTCCCTGTCTGTGATAATTCCTTAAATGTATAGACAAGTCCCTCTTTTTGTTGAAAGTAACTCCACAATCATCACAAATGAAACAGTTCTGCGGGTGAACATTATTAACATGTTTAACCAAATATCCGAAATATGAAAACTGTTCTTCGCAGTACAGACATCGAAAATCGACTAATCGATATTCCTGGAAGGGTATATCGATATTTTTGTTGTATTCCATATTGTGTTTACTGATCAAATGATCGATTATTTCTTCGAATCTGCTGAAGGGTTCATTGCAGATATCACAACCGATTTCTGAGACGTCGATTTTAATTTCGATGTTATTACCTTTGATTAGTTTAAGAGAGTAATCTTTTGTGGTGCACAGACCGTGGGATTTTGTATGCTTTCTAAATTCTGTGTATTCTGTATAGTTTTTTCCGCAGTAAAAGCACAGGTATTTGCCCCGCCATTTAAATGGCATGATCGTAGTGTTGTTGAACAGTATTTTCAAGTTTTTCCGTCGTCTCTCAGAGGTACAGCCTTCGTACGGCCCTGGCAGACCATCTGAAAACAAATTGTTCTTCTCTATAAATGTGCTGTTATTTCATCTTCTACTTCCATGCTTGGTTAGTTTTGGGCGTTTTCGTATACTATATTCCGTTACTTATATCAGTTGTGAATCCCAGAATCTGGTCATCATTCTGGGCAAAGTGTCAAATTGTAGTATTCACCTTCTTAAAAGGATATTCATAGTTCATAATGGATATTACAGGCAGAAAGCATATAGGAAAATTCTTAGATAAGCCTTTGAATGGAAACCACAACGTGGTCAATTTAGAACCAGCTATAAAATAACTGGCCAACAGCAGAAATATGAACAGAAATATCATCAAAAAATTTTAGGTAACGTTTCGAGCGTTCGCATTCCGTATATGGGAGGCCATATGACCCCTTAGATTCCTTTTCCATAAGAACTTTTTACCACAAATATCGCAATGGAAGTTTCTTTCTCCAACGTGTTTAACCATATGCATTTTGAGCCTTTGACTGTCGAAAAATCTCTCGAAGCACACAGAACATTCTACATTTTTTTCTTTCAAATGAGACCTCCTTACGTGGTTAATCATAAAAGAGTTTTTAGTAAAAAGCTTATCACAGTAAGTGCATTTATGTCCCGTGCCGTGAGACGTGATCAAGTGTCGTTGCATTGAATACTGGGAGGTGAACTTTTCTGAGCATTCGAAGCATTGAACTAATTTCGTACCGTGAACGGTGCCTTGATGATTTCTTAACGCACTATTAGTCCCAAATACTAGATCGCAATTACCGCACTTGTGGTTGTCAGCGATTTTATGACGTCTTGAAATATGAGCTCTAAGATTAGGGTCAGTTCTGAACGCTGTACCGCAGTACATGCATATATGTTTATTGCCGCTATGAGACGCACTGACGTGCTTGAGTAAGACGCCAAAATATCTGTAGACTTCCCCGCAAATAGGGCAGGGGTAGTTGTCTTTAATCAGTTTGAACGGTTGCAGATTACTCTCGACAGAAAAGTCGCATTTCACCTTATGCTCTTTGCTCAAATGATCAATCAAGTCGTTCAAATCCTGCAAGGTGACTTGGCATAGTCTACAAGACAAAGAAGAAGTATCAACTTTGATTTGGACACCGTCATATCTGTTCCTTAACCTCATAGACTTAAAGGATATATCGCAGTGAGGGTGTTCTATCGACGTATGTTCTTTTAAATCTTCGCATGAGGTGAAGTCTTTCGTGCAATAAAAACATCGTAACCTATTCATAAAGAATTTGAAAGGTAGTGCGGTAGTCATGTTAAAGATGCATGCTAAACTTTTTCTTATTTCTTTAACGGATACTTTTTTGTCTTCGTCATCTATTATGACAATTTCTTCTTGAGGTTTATGTTCGCAATTTGCAGCATGTCTTATAAAGGCTTGTTTTGTTGTCAAAACTTTGTTGCAAAATCCACATTGGCTCTGATTAGAATCATGGTCAGATTTCTGATGAGCTAACCGCTTGCTGTCTGACGCAAATACTTGGAAGCAGATGTTACACGTCGACGAATGAGCGTTAGACCTATGCATCTGTAACTCGGAGTTAGTTGGGAACGTTTCATCGCATTTAGTACAAGAATGGTACTTCTTGTGATGTAATCTTATGTGCGAATCCAAATCTCTCTTTTTATTAAAGTTCTTTTTACATTCGGCACACTCAAAGCTGTTATTTGGATGAACGACGTTCATATGGCTGATTAATTTACGTAAGTAATTGAAGGTTTTATCGCAAAGGAGACACTGAAGATCTAACAGCCTGTAGGCTGATAACAGCATCTCCACATCTTTCGCATAAGGCAGTTGATGTTTAACTATCAAATGATCAATAATTTCGTTTAAAAATGGGAACCTTTCTGAACAAATCTCGCAGGAGACATCGGAAACGTCTATTTTGATTTCTATATCAGCTGATTTAACTAGTCTTATAGCTCTGTCGCTATCACTGCAAGGACCGTGGCCTTTCGTGTGTTTCCGGAGACGATCGGGCGTCTTCGTATCGTCACCGCAATAAAAGCAGAGGTATTTGCCTCGCCATTTAAAAGGTATCAATGTTGTATTGTTGAGTAATATTTGTAGATTTCTCCTCCTTAGATAACTAGCACTGTGCTTTGTCACCTCTGTTTCCAAATCTGAAAAGAAATTACTTTTTTGTACTTTTGAGATAGCAAAGACAGTGCAAGGAGGGAAAGCGAAGCTTGTGTTAATTTGTATTATCCCGGATATGAACTCTTTTTTTGTGTTTTAGCATCTGTGCTAGTTAGCTATAAGGATTAATTATGAGTTCAAATTCAGACAGTTTACGGTAGTTTATGATAATATTTAGTTAAAGCCTGGCGCCTATAACTCGAACTGGCGATATCTATGTATCAATTTTCTTCCTGGTTGTAAGATTATTATGGTCTACACATTCTATAGTTAAATATGGCACTTAAATAAATACTCCTACACTTAATCTGGAATTCTAGATAATTACATGGGGGTAGGATAAAGCTGTTTACTATGCAGCCTATCTCTATGCGTCTTCATAGTCTTGCGCCAGTAGAACCGCTCCCCACACACATCACAGCTATACTTCTTCTGCCCACTGTGCTTCACCATATGCCTTTTCAACAGAACAGTGTTAAAGAACTTCGTATAGCAAACAGAACATTCTATACTCTTCTCTTTCATATGCGTTCTTCTTATGTGGTTACTCATAAACGAGTTTCTTGTAAAGAGTTTTCCACAATAAGAGCATTTGTGGCCCGTATTGTGGGCAATGATCAAATGTTTCTGCCTTTCATATTGCGTGGCGAAAGATTCGGAGCATTTGGGACATTTTGCGGCTTTAACGCCGTGTGCCCGAGCCATATGCATGTACAAACGAGACGGTATATTGCACTCAGCAGCACAAATGGTACATTTGAACCGCCCAGCTCTGTGATGACGCCAAATGTGGACTCGTAAGTTTTGATCCCTACGGAATGTTTGGCCGCAGTAAACGCAAATGATATTGTTGTTGGTATGTTTGATGTTCATATGTTTAAGAAGTGTTCCGAAGAAGCGGAATACTTCGCCTGGACAGTGAGGACAGACCATGTTGTCTTTCACCAGCCTGTAGGGCTGTAGACACGTTGTTATCGATTTGTCGTATTTCGCATCGTGTTTCGCGATTAGGTGATCGATTAAATGATCCAAGTCATTCAATGACTCGAAGCAGACTTTGCAAGCGAGTGAAGAAATATCGATTTTGACGCAAGCGACTGACTCCCTACATTTCCTAATACACTTTTCTTTAACATCGCAAACAGGATGTTCCATAACCGCGTGTTCTCTCATCAAATCAGAATCGGCGAAATCTTTGGAGCAGTAAAAGCAGTTGAACTTATTCTTATAAAAGTTAAAGGGTATTGCCGTAGACATGTTTATGACTATAACTATATTTTCTCGTATTTGTTTGACGCAAGGTTTTTTGGCTTGATCCTCGTAGTTGAGATCTAAGTCCATGGCAATATTTTCTTCTTTGATGGCGATTCCGAAAATTTCTTCTCCTTTACATTTTCTTGAATGCATTTTTAGGCCCTGTTTCGTGTGGAACTCTTTGAAGCAGGTATCGCACTGCAAAGACCCGTCGTCGGGATGTTCTAAGTCGATATGTTTTTGTCTCAAAGCAGCTGACGGCAGTTTTAAATTGCAAATATTGCATCGAGTCAAATGCCTATTATTTCGATGTTTTCTTAGGATATTCAATGAGTTGAAGATTTGAGGGCACATTTCGCATTGATATCCTCCTTCTCGATGGTAATTTTTAACGTGTGAAAACAAATCTCTCCTTTTGTTGAATTTTTGGTTGCAGTTATCGCAAATGAGGCAATTTTTCGGGTGGGTATTATTGACGTGAGACACTAGGTAGCCGAAATACGTGAACTTTTCATCGCATCCGGTGCAACTGAGATCAGCAAGTTTATACTCCTCTATAGCCATTTCTACTCCTTTATCGTACTCAAGTTCATGTTTGTCAAACAAATGAGCGATTATTTCATCGAAAGACGGTAATGTTTCTGCGCACACTTCACAATTAATCAATGATATGTCTACTTTTATTTCCATGTTCTGTCCTCCTTTTAGGACTTTGAGAGAATGGTCTTTTATGGAACAGCTGCCATGTGCTTTCGTATGTTTCCTTAACTCTGTATACTCGGCAATATCTTTGCTGCAATAGAAACACAAGTACTTCCCACGCCATTTAAAGGGAATAATAGATGTATTGTTGAATAGAATTTGTAGATTCCGTCGCCTTCTCATCGAGGAAGACTCTGTGCCCTTGTATTTCCTCGGTTTTTTACCTGAAAAGAAATTGGTCTACTGTAAAGGTACCCTTGGTATGTCAACAAAAAATCAGGTTCTAAAAATGTCTACATTCTTCAGATAAAGGTAAGAAATTATAATTTTGTGGTCAGGGTACATTTAAAGTTGTTTTAAGAATCTAACAGCAAAATGCTTGAACTGAACTTAATTATAAGTTACCTAAGCTGTTAAGTTTCATGGTGTCTCTGTCACTTAAATGCTAGCGCATATTACAGCCGTATCGGTGCAAAAAAGCGCGGTGCGGCCCGCCTGTAATGCCTGGTGTGCGACGGTTCATACAAAATGTACGAAAGTAGGAGGATTTTTTAATGCGAGGGCCTAGTAGAACTTAACAAAGTTTAAAAGTGCCATTTCAGAATTTGAAGGAAATCCTACTCACTTTGCTTAGAATTATATAACGTACTCAGTGGAGATCGATAGCATATGCTCCACAAAAACTAGTCAGACTTTTCATAGCGTTGTACACGAAATATACAGCTCTTACTAATGCACCCTTGCTCTTTCTCGACGAGGCACTTTACTTTCTTTTCTACCACAATATCTTTGCTCGCCAGAAAGTTTTCTAGGCATAAGATTAAACAATTTTAGCTAGAGTCAGCTAAATTCGATGCACTCTAAGGGCAAATTTTACCAAAGAAACTGAAAGCGATCAGCACCCTGCGTTCAAGACCTGACCTGAATGATGTAGTGACATCATTGCAATGGAATATTAAAATAACAAAGCTGTCAGTGGACAGCTCTTGAACGCAGTTCAAATGTGCTGATCGCGTTCAGTTTCATTGCTGAATTTTTCCCTAAGATTCAAAGCAAACGCCTCGCAGTACGTCTATGGTGTCAGTTATTAATATAAAATTGGATTAAAATAGAAATGTATGTAAATAAAAATCAATGCGTCAAATAAATTGTATAGTTTAATTTTTAATAGAAATAGAAAAATACATAGCTTCATAACTCTAAATTATTTCAAAGAATAAGTTCAATATAATATGTCTTTTGATTACATAATTCAAAATATTTGTTAACATACTGAGATAAATGCACCCTTATAACATTCTACCTTACATATAAAGCGCAGTCTCTGTCTCTGTACAGCCTCAAGATACAGACTAACTGTCTAGTTTGGGGTTCACTGGCAAATAATATTTTGTACCATAGCTATAGATAATATTTTAAGCTACTCATGTCGTCTCAACTTGGTATTAACATGTAAACCTGCTTACTGTATTACCTGGACAATAAACTATTTCTATTTCTTTCTATTTCTGTTAGTACCACTTTAATACGCTTATAACTAGAGAATCTTTGTGATTACGTATTTATTTATGCCCATAGATATTACAAAGGGGGTTACGCAGTAACTAGGTTGTTTGAAGGGCAGTGTTCCTCTAAATAAAATACTAGTATTTAGCACCATCCGATTAGATAGGACGCTGACCCTAACATAGTTATGAACTGGATAGGCAAACGAGACATTTATTATTATACATGTTCTTAAGTCAGATGCGTAGTACTCGCAACCGGCGTGCGTGTATGACCAGATGTATGATGAACGTAAACGAAGCAAAAGTATGTAAGAAGCATTGCAGGCTGGCTTTCTAAGTTTCTGCCATTTGGGAAGAAGGCGTGAGTTTATGAATGTATGTTTTGTGGTTAGATTTTAATATTTTTGTTACCCTATGCATACAGCGTTTTTTATACGTGCAAAGGCAACTAATGCTACTTTTCCACGGCAGAAAACGTCCTGTAGATGTGTAGACGACGCGCGAAGAGTTACATGTCACGTGCGTATAAAAATCGCAGAGTTATTCATATGCCTTAGGCAATTGGGTACAGCTACTCGAAAATAATCATTCAGTCACCACTTCCGGATGATGCACCTTCATATGCAACCTCATACTATTATTCTGAACGAAACCCTGACTACAAACACTACAAATAAACTTTTTTTCATTACTATGTATCCTCATATGATCCCTCAAAGTCTGCTTCCTTGCATAAGACTTCTTACAAACTTCGCATTGATGTACCCTCTCCCCAAAATGTTTGATCATGTGTTTATGTACGTGTGTTCGTGAGAAAAACTTCTGCTCGCACATGGAACAGGAGAAATTCTTCTCCCTCATATGAACTTCCTTTAAATGTACCTTCATTTTGCTCATAATTTGGAAACTTTTACTGCAAACTGGACAAGTAAACTCCGGGACTTTTACATCGTGTATTAAATTATGATGACGCTTTCTTTGGTTATAATTCTGAAAGGTTTCAGAACAATAAAAACATCTAAGAAGCTTATCTTTATTGTGGACTTTGGATTCATGATTATTCTTCTGAGTTAGCGAGTCAAAACTTTCAGGGCATAAGTTGCAATGGAACCCAGAACCGTGGCTTAAAGAATGACATCGTAATCTATCCTGGCTTAAGAAGGACTTCCCACATAACTCGCAGATATAATTCCCGAAATGTTCATTCATATGCTGGTTCAATTTTATGAAGTATTGGAATTCTTCTTTACAAACAGCGCAATTATAGACCTCGTTTTGTAGGAAGTACGGTATGAGTCCGTAACCACATTCTTCTGTGAATTTAAGGTTATGTGTACTCTTTAAATGTTCTATGAGAGCGTTTAGATCGTCGAATTTATCATTGCAAGAACGACATTCTAACACGGAGACGTCAATTTTAACTTTCTCGTCTCTTCTCAAATATGAAACAGCAGCTTTGACATTTGATTTCTTATGCTGATTTGTAGTATGTTCTTTGAGTAAATCAGTGTCTTTGAAAGTCAGATGGCAGAAGAAACAGAGGTAATTTTGTCTATGCCATTTGAAGGGGATGACGGTGGATGTTTCTAGAACTATAATAGCGTTAGTCTTCATTAGTTTGTTGCGTCTTGTGGACGTCATTGAGGACTTACTCGACGCCTCTGTGGTGCGCCGTTTCTCACCTAAAAAGTGAAATTTTTGCATGAGATATCTTGGCGCTTTTGCTCTTTGGTGTTTCAGAGAGATTTTGAACTTTTCATATCATATTCTAAAGCTTGTTATGTATCTTGACGATACTTCAACGTTCAATGTACGCCTGGCAGGGGCGGAACCTCCATACAACCCGAGTCCTATAGGATTCCCTTCGGAACAATCAATCTTCTTACACTTGTGTGTATATCAGATCACATTGCAGATATTTAATACCAGTTTAAAACATCATTCAATAAAAACATTTTTTGACTAAACAAGAATTCCGACATAGCTAGCGTAAAATTTAGACAAGTATAGGATTGACTGAAATTTTTGAGTTAGTAAATTTTGATGTCATCTAAAGTTTATGACAACGGATTTTTTTTTCTTCGGTTTCCCTCTATTAAAAATTGTAGCTTGGTTACCGACGTCTGGTGCACGCTAAGCAGTCAATCCCGCTACCTACTTGATTCCTGATTTACGAGGACATATAGAAGGCGATAGTTTGTCATCATCATGACCGTAATCTCATCAGGACAGGTGGCGCTGCCAGCAAAATACACAGGTTAATGGTGGGTATCTCACCAGGCGTCTGATCGGTTACGCAACCAACCATATATTTTTTGGCAGTGCGACCATAGTTGCATCGCCACTGGTGGCCTAGTGAGATAGGGCCCTAAGTGTTGAAGAGTTTAGATTCTGTTCTCATAATTCAAAGGTTTTTATTCTTGAGTAGCTGAGGGCATGTGAAAATTGCATATACTGTGAGAATTTACTCGCCATTTTGTTAATAATTCAACATAATACTATAGGAGAAATAATAGTTTATTATTATTTTTTAAGATAAAAGAAGGTATCAATGTTTGTTTGTGTTCATTTTCATATTCCAGTTAACAGAAATCACTACGGCGACGAAACGAATAGATTTTTTAAAAGTAAAGTAGGTAATTTAACAGACAGCTGTTCTACTGGAGAGTTGTTGCGCCACTTCTTCCTCCCAGCTAAAGCACTAGGAAGTGGAGAGGGCGAGCGTTTTGGGGACTGTCATAAGTAATTTTCACGTTCAAAAAGTTTTGATTCTCAGCCTAATCTGAACAAAGGACTATTGATTTCAAATAATAAGTAAGCTTATGTTATTCTCAACGTAATTGCAACGATGACTATGTGATTCGAATAATGAGAATGAATCGTTTCAGAGCATAATCAATTCAAAACCGCCGTCAAATCTCATTTCAACTTAAGACTTAGATAGCATAGGTTGCAGCAAATTTGACAGTGGAACAGAATTGCTGAAGTTACCAGAAACCGTTTGGTTCCTTTTCATAGAATAAGTAGCCGATAAAATCGTACCGCAATGTCAAACGTATTATAAAATAAGTTTTGTGGTTGGGGTGGGTCAGGTTATTCAAACGGTTTCCCTTGAGAATTAAACTTTAATATATTCCACCATACACCTTCAAATAACGTGCCTATGTCAGGGCCTCTTGGCAAGCTCATAACGTATTATGTCAAAGTTTCAGACCTTTTGAGAGGCTGCCACGCCATCGCCACCCCGCCACAGAGGGCCGTTAGTACGGAGGAGTTCATACACCGCTATAGTATTAATTTTCGTATAATTGCACCGCAATGCATCATAGATTAATGAAGATTATCCAAAGTCAAAAAGATTAATTTTTTAAAGGTTAAGTTTCGTACTGGCAGTCAAAAACTGCAGTACTTTACCGGAGGTTAATTCGCGAATCAATTCAAGTTATATCAAGTATTTAACGATAAAAAACAAACTACGAATATTAAAGAGAGTTTTGCACAGTCACGGAAAACGTTCGTTAGTCATGTGAAGATAGTATTTCGAATAAACCAAATGACTCTTGAGGCGCACTTGACTAAAATTCTAAGGAGTTCCTTTGTTTATTTCTTATGATGACTTGACATCACACTGCATTCACTAATCTTATATTATGCCTTCTTAAGTGAGGGATACCTAAATGCACGTCTGGCACACTTTGGGTTGTCAGCACCGTTACCCTTTTGTCGGCAATTTCTTCTAAGATTCGTGAGAATCTACTTGTAAAAACGCAAGATTTTGCTGAAGCAATATTTCAGAAAGCATAATTATATCAAAAGTGGACAACGACGTTGTAACGGTCACCAAATCGATATTCGTCTTCAAAGCTCATGAACTAGGCTATATTTCGAATGACTGCTAACAACTATCTTTCCGTGACTGTAGATCAAACACATGTGCAAGGTTTATCGTGGGAAGAAGATTTAGAACCTTCTCAATCACGAGATAACATTTTTTTAAAGGAGTGGCGCCAGTGGAATTTTGGTGCTAGTGTACCGTTGGGCGCCCTATTAAGCTGATCCCACAGAAATTGAAAAGATGCCTAGAATCTTTAACAGTGTTACTGACTGCAATTGGTCATCTAACTTACCATGACAAATATTGCACTTGTGATAAACACAAAATAAAAATGTGTAATTCTGAAAGGCCAAATCATTGCATTGATTCAAATTATTTTAATTCGCCGACAGCAGATATTCGTTCTACGCAGTGTTTTGGTTAGGTATATATTGAGCTGTTCACATAAACCACGACAAGAATAAAAAAGTTGCTTGTACTTCCCAACTCCTGGGTAAAGACCTCTCCCCATTCCTTACGCTTCTCTCGCCAAGATTAACTGTTTTCTAAATATCAAAAGTAATGATTTTTCCTTTCAGAATTAATAAAAAAATACTTGTTGACAATACTTCTAATACAGAGTTACAGTAAAGTTAAAATATATAGAATATTTCCAGTAAATGTAATTATTTGAAAGATATCAGTTTCGTATCAGAAATATTGTCAGCAAAAACATGAAAGTGAAGTGTGAGTGCTGTGATTTTGTAAATCAAGTATACGCTTCAATATTATTAACTTTTCTGAAAACATTATAATGATCTTTGCAAAAATGCTGTTGGACTAAAGTGGAAATGGGCTGGCCACATCTGTGTGTCGCATGTCTGAGGAGCTATACGCAGAAACCACTACTCAGTAGATCCTTAATAGCAGGAAACGACTACGCGGCAGGCCCAGATAGAGATGGCGTGATGAGCTGGACTCCTTAAAGGATTGGCCCTCAATCGCAATAGACCAGAAAAAATCGTACGCGTTTCTGCACATTTATTATGCGCACGGCCAAAGTTTGAAACTCTCTGGCTTCAAAGCAAGTAGAACCAGTAAGCTTCAAAGCAAGAGTGAACAGGCATCTTCTGGGCTTGCACGTCCCATCGTAGACTTTATCCATCGCTTTCCAACAGGCGAGATCGAGGTAAAGAGCAAGCCCAAGGGAAGGGAGGCCTTTGCACTGCAGTGGGATAACACTGGCTTATAATAATAAATTGCAAAAATGCCGATAATTTGTTACCGTGTAGAACCATCATCAGAAATGGACCGACGACCTTATAAATGCGGGCGGGACAGTTACAGACCAATTAATTTGACTCAACTTGGGAGACTTACGATAGGTTGAGTTGGCAAATATGAAGACAATTGGTGAAAGTGTTTACCAAGAGTTAAAATGGAAAGAAGTTCACATTCAAAATGGAGTCATAGGAGTCACAGACACTCCACTGTACAGGGCCTGCATAGAGGACGACGAGACAGCACCTCATGTGCTTCCAAACTGCCCGGTGGTTGCCACATACCAGGCCAAGTACTTCGGTAGCCCAGGTAACCTCCGTGAGATTGTCAGTAATCATCAACTGTCTAGCCTTTTCCCAACTATGTTGAGGTCAGCTTCCAGTCTAACAGGTAAAAAGTTTAAAAAATCATTAGCATGCAGCATACCAGTATTTTACATGGGGCGACTGTCTATCTGACCTCCCAAACAGGGTAATACCCTTGGTGACACTGGTTGTCAGACTTTCGGGCTTCTGACTACCCGTAATGATTGTCCAAAGATCAACTGACAACAGGGACCAATGCAAAACATCGATAATAAACTTTGTAGCCTTTAACTGTCTATGGCATCTCAAAAAAACAATATCTACTCTTTAAAAAATCACAACACACTCACTTCACGGTACATCTTAACAACTATCGACCTACCTTTAGCAACAGCTCTCGTCTTGGTCTTATCGTCGACTTTAGCCACTTTGGCCCTCTTATCGGGCTTCACTGGTGTGTTCTTGCGAGGACGACCGCGCTTGCCTTTGACCGGCAGCGTGGATACGGTGACATCCGATACTGAAGGCTGTACCAATTCGTCTTTGAGGTCTACTGGAAAGAAAAAGATAAGGAAAAAGATTAAGTAGTGTTTAACTATATTATAAATACTAATATGCTGAAGAGTTTGTGTTGCGTAATGTAAAACATTTTGTATAAAGTTTTTCTAACTGAACAGACAGGTGTGCTGCTGGGGAGTTTGTTGCGCCGCTTCTTCTTCCCAGCCAAAGGACTAGGAACAGCCGAAGGGCGGGCTATAATATAACATCATCAAGCAAAAAGAATGCTAAGCGAAAACGGTAATAGCGTGAGCGAGCGATGCGATGTGACGTGCTGGTTCGAGGACAGCGGGCGGCCGCCCAACTAGGATTGAGCATTACCGAGAAGAGCCGAACTATGCATTCCTATGTCAACGAGGAAACATCCCGCGCAGCTCAGAAGCTTTATTATTTAAGTATATCAATATTGTGGTACACAGGCAACTTGGGAATAGAACCTAAGATCCCGCATTCAGCTGTCTTGCTAGTAACCAATGTGTTGATTTACAGATACACCCAGATAATTAGAAATCACATTGCTTGCTAAAACAAAATGTTAAAACCTAGATACATACCCTCACCGAAATCAAGATCATCTTCAAGATATTCAACGTCTGCATCATCAGGGTCCTCCACCGCAGATGGACCCTCACACTTCAGCTGTGTCTGGTAGATAAGCACTGCAATAGACATTAAAATCATCATTACTGCCTTCACTTTCCCTTTTTAGTGTCAATTTCTGACAATCCTAAAGGCCAATTTTATGAATTATTCTGTCTGTGGGTGTGGTGTGCGTATCTATATTCTATGTTTTCTACATCTACATTGTGTTCAACTGTATCAATCGAAGAATTTTATTTGTTTTCAAACTGTTTTTCTTTTTTTGTTATATCATACATACTTGCTTTTCCAACTCACTTTAGACATTGGCAGAATAATCGACATCGGTTTTGCTTGCCATTTATTAAAAATAGGATAGAATAAGACTAAATTATCTCTAGCCTGTTTGAAAACTATTGAATATAAGTGTAAACAATTCCTGTTCAAGTAAAATTCTTATAGAATTTTGCCCACACTGGGAATCGAGCCTGGGACAGGTGATCTTACCACTAAACCACAGGGGTGGTTAAAACTGTTACTGTATGCTGGACGGAATTGAAATGTTTAAATTGGTCAAATACTGATTCCTGAAATGTTATATAGGTAATGGATAATATTATACCCATTGTTCATTTTCTTTCTTTGTTTTTATTCTCTGAGTACCTACAGTAGAGTATAATACATGTTTTAGTTTGAAAAGAATAGTTCATCGTCATGTGCTTTTCCCTTTATGTTGGGGTCAGTTTCCAGTCTAACCAGATGCAATAGAATACCAGTATTTTATATTGAACAAACGCCTCTCTGACCTCTTTAACAAAATTATTGGGTAATACAACACTCCTTGGTAAGACTGTTTGTCAGCTTTTCGGGCTTATGATTGTAAAGGCTTTCAAAGATCCAAGGATGACAGCTGGGACTAATGGCTTAATGTGCTTTCCGAGGCACAGAGGGCTCTTTGAATGTAAAAATGGTCACCAATCCACAGACCAACTGCAAAAAGCGTAACTTAACCTGATCTATCAACCCGTACCGGCTGTTATTACTACACGACTACTATTAGCCACAAGACCCAGAGTCATCATTACTACTTACTTTTAGGTCTAAATTCTCCCCTGCCCATCATATCAATGAATTTCTTCTCCGAGTCCATAACTTGTTTCTTGAAGTTGCAAGCGTCCCGCAGCCTAGTGATGCATACCTCACAGATGAGCCGGTTTGGACCATTTGGACCTTCATTGTGTTGGGTTATCTGGAGTGAAAGACAAATTACTTGGATTATTTTACTTTTAGAAAAATATTGTGGGGATTCTTCATCAAGTGGAACTTGGACGTGATAGATGGTATACAATGAATATCACAATCAAATAAAACTAATATAATGGGATTTTATGATAAAAAACAGGCCTCAATCCAGTCATGGTCCCTGACGACAAAATAGGATCAATGCAACCAGTTACATTGAAAGAAAGAATACGTTATAATCGTAAAAAAAGATATACTCACACTAATATCGAAGCATTCGAGCAGCATATCTGCATAAACCTCGGTTTCATTCATCCAAGTATATTCGGTGCCCAAATCCTTGTAGCATCCTTCGGAGAGACAGCACCGGCACAGCCCGGGGCTCTCCTTCACCACAATCTCGTCGAACTCCATCATCACAGCACTACACTAACATATCTACAACGAAAAGCAATGAAGTTTCACGTTTTCAGTGAAAAATTGTGAAAATTGAGAAAATTTTACATGGCGTCAATACCGCTAACAAATCAATAGCGAACGGTGGCCATTTTGTTTTTGGTACCAGGTACCAGACCAGACCACAGAGCACTAATTATAATGGACCAGACACCAGTTTTCATATTTTCATAGGGCAGTACTTCACGTTTTGTGATACGTGTTCCATTATTTTTTAAATTCCATTTTGAAACCAGCTATCTAATAATTTACGCAACAGATTTTCGTAAACGATTCCGAATTTCCGACTAATCTGTTTCATTATGACAGTTCAACAATATTCATTGCGTTATTTACGTTGTTGAGCAGTTGTTTTTTACGAACTTATGAAGCAATGGATTAGCAATCTGTTTTAAAACGATTCAACTTCCGAATGTGTATTACGTAATTAGGGTAACTTTACCGTAAGTTTCGTCAAAGAGCAAAGGGGTGAAGTCTTTAACAAATAACTGAAATAAGAAATGAGTACTTACATATTATTCTAACATGTAAGTACTCATTTCTTATTCTGTTCATTCGTGTAACACCACATAATTATCCTTCTTAGCATTCTCATTTCACCGTCATTGGAAAAAAAGTGGCTTTCATTGTTCCTCGGTTCAAGTTAAGGGCATTTCGGGTTGGGGTAATCTTCCTCTCCTCTCGGAATCTTTTCTCTATTACATTCTCCCATAACGTTATACATATTATGTGACATGAGCTTTATCACTCTATGATTGTTGCAGTGCAGTACTGTACCTAGAGACTAGACTACCTACATCACCTTGTTCGTAAAGGTATAAGCGAACTATTGCAAACGTATGGGATCTCCCTAGAGTAAATATATTCCTTGGTAGGCACCAAGGAACATATTTACTCTATTGCGATCTAAGCTCTAAGGAGCCTTCCTTCATTCAAGAACTCATTGAGGCTAAGATTATGCTGAGACGCAGGTGACGTAGCACAGCAAAGTACAGATTTTGCAGGGTAGGACAGGCGAGCGAGGCAGACATAGGAGTTAAGTCGCATGCTGCGACGTAGCTACACAGAAACATTCGCGTCCTACTTAGTACAAATAATAGAATGCTGTGAAGCGTTACCTGCGTCTCAGCAAAAAAACAAGGAATGGCCTGCACGAGTTAAGTGTGGAATTATTATATAGAATGTATGTGTCTCTCCGATTGTAGTTTACTTAATTCACGCGTCGCACAGAAATCTGTGTTGGCTTTACAACGAGACGCAGACCATAGATAGACACAATGTCTGCGTCACACGTGCTGACGTGCCTGCACCACAACGTACGCAGCTATCAGGACGTTCATGCATTACAAAATCGGCTCTACCCTGCGCTGCGTCGATCTATGACGCGTACGCTTAGGCCAAGAACGTACTAGCGGCTAGCCACAAAGCGGCGAGCCGGTACGGCATGTCACATCATGTCTATTTTATATGAAATCGTATGATTCCAACGCACTGATTTGCGGCCAGCCGTCAACCGCTCTGGTTAGCTCGAGATTGAATTGAATGGAAGGAAGGGTATTGAATCATATTCAATACCTTATTATTATGTATGTACAGTGTACACCCTCAAGTACGGCGTACCGTGCGTGCGGCAGACCGGAAGTTATGAGGCCTGCCACAACGGTTTGCCGCATGCAGCTAGCCGGTACTGCGATCTTGGCCTTAGCTTGAAGTATAAAGTCAGCCACACAGATTCATCTTCCAACACTTCCAAAATGGTAGTACAGACAGCACTAGAATCTGTCAAATTTCTGAGATTTTTAACTTTATCGTCGAAGAATAAGGTTCAATGTTGATTGGAAAAATTTGACAGATTGTGCTAGCGTCTGTACAATGCGGTTATGTCAACTTTACCCTACTATATAATAATTGTAGTCTGTGGTCAACTTTTTATCACATACTTGGCAACACCAGAAGCTAAAAAAAATAAGAATTTCTGCTGTCAAAAATCTGGAATTCCCGTTTACATTTTGCACAATTTTACATTTTCTCCGAATTTTTCACAAAATACCTTCATATTTGTTTGTTGCAATTGGTTGGAATGTGAAGAAAACCAAAACAATGGAAGTGGTCGGTGACTGCCGCTGCTGCCTCGCCCGAGGCCTGAATAAAGACTTAAATTCAAGTTACCTTTGGCTTGACAAAAAGGAAAACTACGCTCAAATGTTGAAAGAATGTTTCAATATTATCGTAAGTTTATATTATAAACTGTAGATTTACGTTCCCAAAAGTTCTAAAACCTAATTAACACCATATATCACAGACATATCTAAATGTCCGTGCCGTATACACACGATTTTGTAAGGTAACTTCGTGTTCAATCGGGGTCAATTTCGGTGATAAGATCACTGCTTATCGAGTAAAATGCCGGTCGTGAGGATAATATCATGACCGGTCGTGTAAAGCAATAATTGAAATATTTTCTAATTAGTTGTGGATTAAATATTTACTACAGGAAACTAAGTGGAGTAAAAACTATCATTAATAATATTGCTAATCAATTTCAAGGACAAATATAATAAATATGTATCTTTGTATTAATATTTTATCAGTAAACTAAGTTTGTAAAACGAAAACATTACAAATTCTGATGTAACTGTTGAAAGTGTGGCCACTGAGATTTTGAGATTAATTCAAATTAAATCAAAATAGCTAGAATATGGTACAGTCCATGCCTAGAATTAAGTTAATTCTTCTTTTCGTTTTGATGATACATCTATATGTTGCTTATACTGTTTGGGCCCAGTAGGTGGCCACGATAATATTGCGGCATCAGAGGCGTCGTTGTTCAGATCAACCAGAATGCAGGTGAATGGACGTTTGGAACACTAGTAGATGAGACATAATCTGTTCAGGAGCACCGCATTCACACTGGATGTTAAATCAATAGAGAAATGCTATTCCTATAAACTAAACTACTGTTCATTCCGTTCCGGTCCCTTCAACCGATTCTGACTTCTATGCCATAGGCATAAGGATGGCATTAAAAACAAAAAAGTGGTGACAATACCAACTGTTTACTGCAACTGCCGTTTGTCATACTGCCAGTAATAGGCTGATATTTTTATTGTATTGATGCTCTTAATGTTGGGCTGCCACTGCAAATCTGAATAATTATTCAATAACTTTATTTGCAGCTAAAACCATTGAATGAGATACCTGTCGGTATTTGCGACACATGCATCAAGAGTCTACGCAGTTCGTTCAACTTTAGGCAACAAGTGCTGAGCGCTGATGAGGAATTCTTTAAGAAAATTGAATTTATTGAAAAAGGTAACGCTACATCAAGTGGTTTATTTGCTAGCCCCTTACTAACCACCCACTTATTAATAACCACAGTGTAAAATCTTACTTAAATACTTATTAATGTTTTATACAGAATATATCGACGCTTGAAAGGCGACATTGACTAAGCGACATATGGCTAATTTTACAGGAGAACAGTTTAAAGTTTGACTTTTCAGAAATAAAATCATGTAAATTCTTGTAACCATTCCACAGGCGTAATTTTTACTGTTTTGGAAATCTTATTTTATCATCTACATTGTGGTATATGCAACTATTCAAAAATACTATTATTTCAAAAGTTAAGTGTCGGTTAGTAAATTTTACCAGAAAATTGAAACCGCAAAAATATACTAACCGACACGGTCCATCTAAAAAAGTGCAGTAAAAATGTCATAAAGAGAAATTATATCGAATTGATATCAGAGCAAAATAACCTAACCAGAATGAAAAAGGTTGCGAAATAGAGATATTGAATATAGCTAATAGATATCTAAGGCCGCTTGTAAAATTATTAAAGGTACTTCTTAATCAAATAAAACGAGAAATACAAATCAACAGGCACCAACAGGTTTTTGTTTTTTAAAGGGCTTATTTTTTAACTAAACGCCATTTAGCAGAAAAATAAAATGAGTTAAAATGACCTAGCTGATAACTAAAAATCTTCTTTGTCAGGAAAAAACATACCATACGCATAAAAATATATTGCCAAGGGCAGGGTAAAAATTGACCAAGGGCTAAAGTTGCATATTACGATTAGGACAACCACCATTTCTGAAAAAGAAGTAAAAAATTTCGTCGCTAAGTAAACAAAAAAAAGTGAAAATTCGTAAAATCCAAAATGCTGAAGCGACATCAAAAGTCGTCGTAGGAAGACGTAAGTGCGATCAAGCGACGCAGAAAAATCAGGAAGTTCGAACTATGTATGTAACTCAATATGGCCCAAAATGTCGCTAAGTCAATCTTGCCTTTCAAGCGTCGATATGAAACAGCAGTCAAAATATACTTCATGAAAAGTGATAAATTGGTAATTTGTGTTAGAAACTATGTTTTGAATTTATTTTTCGTTTATGAATGAGTGTTATGAGGCGTGCACTTTTGGAATTTCCAAACTATTTTATACTATTTATAGATACTCGTATATAGATAATGGTCAAAGTATTCATGTGTATGTTATGTTCTCTTTCTAATTTCATAATTTTTGCTTCCAGATGAGAAAATAGAAATTAAAGTTGAGCCAAAACATGACAGCGGAGATGATTCTGATGACTACTATCTGATAGATGCAGGTGAGTTCAGCTTTTATTTCCAAGGATAGCTCAAATTGGTTATAAACGGCCATGGAATTTCTTTGAAGCCTGACAATCAGTCTTACCACGGGGTATCGTTAGTTCTCGGCGACACGAAGTCGTCCCTCGCCGCGCCGCGTAACCATGTAGACTGAGTATCTGGCGCGCCTTAAAAAAAATCTGCTGTTCAATACATTTTGACCACGTAGGTATTGCACTTTTCTATGAAACATCAATTTTTTTTTAAATAACCGACGAAAGTTTTCACACAGCGGAGTTCAGAATCATGTAATGAATCCATGGTAACAGGCTTCGCGTCGATAACCTCCTTTTTTAGAAAACGGTTAAAAACTAATTTAGTTTACAATCAAGATCGCGTTTTGCCGCTCCTTTATCAATCTGTTTCTTTTCTCTCCAGCCAGTGTAACGTCCCAAGAAAAAGTCAAAAGCGAGAAGGTAGTCTCTGTGAAAAAGAATGCTGACTCGAAGCGAACAAAAACGAGACCTAAGACCAGTGCCCAACCCAAACGCAGTGCAGTGAAGAAGACAGCGCCCTCTGACGGCGCGTGGAAGAACGACAAGATTAAATCCCTCGTCTCCCGGCTTGCTACCTCTATCAGTGAGTTGACATATTATATTCTATTATCTTTTGCCTGCGGTTTCGCCTGTCGGAAAATATCCCGCATAATCCAGATTTTAAACTATCTGTGTGCCAAATTTCATCTAAATCCTTTCAGCCGTTTTTGCGTGATTGAGTAACAAACCTACAAACTTTCACATTTATAATATTAGTAGGATAGTAGGATTAGTTGAATAGTATAGTAGGATTATTTCTGCCTGTTAGGTGTAGTGGTAACAAGCGCTACTGCTGAACGTGAGGTTCTGGGTTCGATTCCCAGGTTGGGCAAAGTGTTATTCGATTTTTCCATCTCGAATTTATTTCTCAGTAGCAGCCCGGAGTCTAAGTTGTGCCCGGTTGATTGCAATAGGCTCGCCCCCTTTTACATGGGACTTAAACATAACTAGCGAAATGTGGGTGTACTATAGGTACATCTGCCTATCCCTTTGGGGAATCAAGGCGTGATATTATATTATTCTTTTTCTTTCACAGAAGACTGCGAAATACCAGACGTTAAACCAGTAAAAAAGACTGAAATTAAACCTAAAAAAACAAGACTAAAACTGACTGCACCTAGCGAATCGAAAATTAGCTTACTCTGGTCTGGACAACCGCACCAGGACAAAATGAAACACAGAGAGAACCTTCAGGCTATACTGAAGTTCTCTAACGCTACCCCTTTTACGAATAAAACCCTACTAGGATACTCTTGTGGTTACTGTGACCTGTCCTACCCAGATCCGGCAGATTTGAGACAACACACAGAGAAGGAGCATCTGAAAGAACGCTTACATTTCAAAGCTCATTTCGACATGTCAGAATACAATGTCAAAGTTGACATTGCTGACTTAACCTGCAAGATATGCAACGAGAAACTGGACAGTCTAGGCATTTTCAAGGATCACTTAGTCAAAAAACATGGGAAAACCATCCATAATGATATTAAAGATCATATTCAGCAGTTTAAGTTGAAAAAGGGAGAGGTTTATGACTGTGCAATGTGTTCGTCTACTTATGAGACTTTTAAAATGCTTAAACAGCATATGAACAAACATTATAGTAACTATACTTGCTCTATCTGTGATTCTGCGTTCGCTACTAAACGGTCTTTGAATGCTCACCGCACTACACACCAAGAAGGTAGTTTTAAATGTGATCACTGTGAAAAGGTCTTCGCAAGTCGTACAAAAAAGCACTACCATGAGAAGATGAAGCATTTAGGAGCAAGGAACATTTCGAACTGCCCGTATTGTAACGTTCCATTCCGCAGTTACTATCAACGTAATCAACATTTAGTTAAAGTGCATAACACTGAGGCTCAGTACAAGTGCAATGTGTGTAATAAGTCTTATATTTTAAAGAGTTTATTAATGTATCATATAAAAAAAAGTCATTTGATGGAACGAAACTGTCAGTGTACGGAATGTGGATACCGTTTCTTCAGTAAGAAGGCTTTAAAGGCTCATATGGTGAAACATACAGGGGAGAGGAACTATTCTTGTGAAGTTTGTCATAAGTCGTACGCAAGGAAGTATACTTTAAGAGAACATATGCGTATACACAATAACGATAGGAGGTTTAAATGTGAAGTATGCAGCATGACTTTCGTTCAGAAATGTAGCTTGAAAAGTCATTTGTTATCGAATCATGGGATTAGCTTGGCTGCTTGTGAGATTATGCAGAAGACGGAAAATTAGGCATTATATGTAACTTGGTTAGGGACGGGATAAACGAAAATCAACTTTAGGGGAGTATAAATAAAGTTGATTTTAGACTGACTACATAATCAGCCTATTAATGTTCTCACTGCTGGGACACAGGCCTCCTCTCTGTGAGAGGGAGTGGGCCGTGATCTACCACGCGGGCCCAGTGCGGGTTGGTAGATGTCACATGTCTTCGAATGTTTGGTTCTAAGACATGCCGGTTTCCTCACGATGTTTTCCTTTACCGCTTTGAGAGCAGTGGTGATGAAATTATTTACACACAGTAAAGCGCCTGCTTGGGTTCGAACCCACGATCTACAACTCGTAAGTCGGGGCCATTACCACTGGGCCACCACGGCTCTCACTGGTTCTCTCTGGTTAGTCACTAACTACAAGAAAAAGAAAAGAAGATTAATGATTCTAGTGATTATAGTTCTGTAAATACATATTTGTTAGATACGGTCGCGAATCATGTTTTAATCAAGCTACAAACTGACCTGCAAATTGCAAAAAACAATTTTTGTGACATGTTTCTGAAAACTTCTTGTTATTTAATATAAGGTCTGTGATATACTATTGTAATAATAATTATTATACTGTATTTCTTACAGTTCATGTAGACCGAGAGGAGAACGCACAGGATTTTCTGACCACATTGAATAATACGCTTTATTTCATCGTCATAAAGAGCAAAGTTGTACGAACATTGACGCAGCTATCAAACATATCTTTTTAATATTTTTTTGGTGGAAAGTTATCTAATAACTTCTCCCTCTCTTACTGACTATAACCCACCCGTGTTCCTTCAGTTGCCTGTATGTTGCCAGGGGCCACGGTATTCCTTTCGGACTTTCCCGCAACCCCGGCAGGATCCAAACAGGTCTTCGGATGTTTTGTTTGTTTGGCCTGCGCTGTTACACTCATGGCGCATGAGCCTAGCCCTATCCAGGAGTCCTGGGCAAAGACCTCTCTCCAGTCATTCCAGTTTTGGCGGATGGCGGAATCTGTCCAATTCACCCCGCCATCTCCTACGTGGCCTGCCGTGACAGCCTCGTTGTCTCAGAGCACCAGTTATGTGCTATCTGGGCTACAGTTTGTCCGGCATGTGGCAGACACGACCTATACTGCACTTTATGACTCTGAAAATAGTGTTCGTTATTGAATGTAAAGCTCTCTGCACTTTTTTCGGTTTGCGCTGAATGAGCCTCATCTGTTGGTTTTAAAGTACATTTAGTTTTTATTTGAATGTTTTATTAGTGGGTATACAGGGTCAATTTAAATTATCCAGCGAAACTCCGCAGACGTGATCAGTATCGATATGTAATTCTAATTGACCCTGTACATACATGGTTTTAGTCATAAAAACAAACAATGCAATTTCTAATTTTTTCATCCTCAATTAACCTTTTATACCCTGTTCTTAAAGTTGAAAGTTGTATATAAAGATATTCATAATCGTTATTTTACAAAGTTAAGTTTTTACAGTTAAGGGCCTTTCACCTACGATTAAGTTCCTATTACTTACTTGGCAGATAATTTCTACAAATTCTGTTGTCAAATGCCCTTAATGTTGTCAAATTAGTTGTCAAGTGATATGATTCGTTGTTTTTAACCAAACAACAGCTTGCATGAGATAAATCAGGTTAGTGTTACAATATTTCAATAATAAAAGAGCTTAGGGTAGTTTGAAAGAAAAGTTGAAAGGAAATCGTTTGGCTTGGTATGGACACAGATTAGTACAGATGGTTCACTCCGCAAAATCATTTAAATAAAACCCGACTCTTGCTACGAAACAATAAAGTGCAATTCAGGTCACACAGCGCTAATTCCCTACAGTTATATTCACCTAGAAGTTGCCTCTCTTTCTATCGCATGACTTAGATCTTCTGATTACGTTACACTCGCTGAATTGGCCCAGCAAGACGAGCCCGCCGCGTACTTGTAGCTTCATACCTAAACTGCGGAGTGTTCCATCTGTTTTCATCTGTGGCAGGAAGATGATGGTGTCAAAAACTTGGGCTGTGTTCCTGACGCCAGTAGGCTATTTTTTAAAGGATTATTTATTATTTACTTTCTTCCGCCAGCGGCTTCGCCCGCGTGATAAATTTATAAATTATAGCTTACTATATTATGCATGTATTATACATATAAACCTTCCTCTTGAATCACTCTCATCTATTAAAAAAACCGCATCAAAATCCGTTGCGTAGTTTTAAAGATCTAAGCATACATAGGGACAGACAGCGGGAAGCGACTTTGTTTTATACTATGTAATAATGTAATGATGATAAAACAAAAGGTTTTTTAATAAAACACGTATATGAAAAGATCAATCATTAAATTGTCTTTTAAATGGTGAAGGTTTCATGTAGTGATTTATTTATTACTTCAAGCAAACACATGCGGACTTAATGCCATAGACATTTTCTACCAGTCAACCTTTGGGTGATGGAGAGATAAACAGTGGTAGGTGCAATAGCGAGAATCGAGGAATAAATATATACAGTATGTTAACTAACAGAGGGCGTTCCCGTTAACCCGCAATAGTACAGCGTCCATACATGCTAGAAAAAAAAAAAAAAAGTTTTTTTAATTTTTTACAATAAAATTTTCTATTTTTTTTTTAATTGATACGTAAATGTATCACTCTGTACACGCGCACTTGTCTTTCAACGTGGAAAGACAAGTGCGACAAGTGTGCGTATACAGAGTGTTTGTTTTACGTATGAAATAAATATTTTTTGTGAATATTTTATAATACAATAATAAAAAAAGTTTTTTTTATTTCGATTTTAATATTTTTTCTAGCATGTATGGGCGCTGTACTATTGCGGGTTAACGGGAATGCCCTCTGTTAGTTAACATACTGTATTTATAGGACTCATTTTTAATGGCAATAAAAATGTAAATAAATAATAATAGATCAATTAAACGATAATACGTTGTGTTGTTTATAGATATGTGTATAGTTATTTATAATAATTGCATTTTACTGTAAAGGTGCAATATCGTAGGCGACTGCAGATGGCTGCAGCAGGCGACGTGTCGCTGCGACAGTACTGGTTTCTATGAATTTCTATGAAACGTGTCGCTAAGCCTTGTTTCAATTGATGTTATTTCCAGTTAAGCAAACATCAACTTTATGGAAGTGTAGTAAAAGTCATAAAAAATATGAGGTTGTAGTGCAAACTGTGTTGTTTTTGTATGGCATTACGGTTGTTTTTCCTAAACTTCGTGTTTGTTTACATGTTTTGGCAAATTAATTGCGAACGCAGAATTAACTACGGAAGGTATTTCATAAAAAATCATAGGAACAAGTCGTGTAGCGGCGACATTGTCGCCTGCTGCTGCCGCATGCGGTCGGCTACGGAATGGTACCTTTAAGGTTAAAATAATGTACATTTAGATATTATTTGTAAATGTTTTTATCATATTTATTGATTTTATAGTCGTCAATGTGCGTTTTTATCATTTCTATCGTAACAAAAAAAGCGTCTTCATTTCATGTTTCCACACAGTTTACTTACTTCTTCATTTATCGTGATGCCGTAACGTGGACGTCCAAAATAATATCACCACGTAAGCAATGATAAAAGCGCACCACACAGTTTGTTGTAATAAATGTAAAAATAAATGGTTATCAATATAATACTTGTTTTTAATTCCATAAATGCTCTAATCTCTCTAAAGCCGTGGTCCCACGGCCCGTTAACTGATAGTCCGCGCCAGTTGCTACGCCTGTCGCGGCTCGTGCCGAGCATTCCCACGGCAGGCCACATCGGATATGACGGTTCCCACGACCTGTTGGCCTGGACTGGCCCGATCTGGCCTTTGACAAAGAGGGCCGTGGGACCGTAGCAAAATTCAGGCCTTAGGGTCGCGCCACACCTGCCGAACGTTCGGCGCGGAAGGTTCGGTTGACTACGCTCCTAATGTTTTTCAAGTTACCTATGACACATCAGCCTAACGTTACGTCCATAGAAATGCAAGCGTCACATGAAGCGACGGAACGTTCCGCAGGTGCCGCTACACTATTAACTTTTTTACTTGCGCAATGATTCAAAACGATCGAATTTTTGATGAATGATCTTCAAAACGATTCTGTGATCGATCGTGTGGTACGCAATAAGACTAAGCCTAGCGCCACACCTGCCGAACGTTCCGCGACGGAACGCTCCGTCGCGTCATATTTCTATGGACGTAACGTTCGGCTGATGTGTCATGGGTAACTTGAAAAACATTAGGAGCGTAGTCAACCGAACGTTCCGTCGCGGAGCGTTCGGCAGGTGTGGCCCGACCCTAAGTGTATGCAGAGACGTAGGTGACGCAGCGCAGGGCAGAGCAGATTTTGTAATGCATAAACCTACTGACAGCTGTGTACGCTGCGGCGCAGGCACGTGTGACGCAGACATGTGTCTGTACTGGTCTGCGTCTCGTTGTAGAGCCGGTACAGATTTCTGCGTGACGCGAGCAGGTCTTCACACGTGTTTTTACCAGTTTTTTGCAGTGATAACTTATTTAGCGGCGTTGTGCACTTTTTTTGGGATGGGTAAAAAATGTTAAACTCTCGTCAGGACGTGACCGTAAGATCCGTTGCCTAGCAACCGACAAAGTAAATATCAATAGTAAGACATTTTACCCAAAAAAAGCAGTCAAAACATACTTCATGAAAAGTGTTTAAATAGTTTATTTTTGTTAGACTATTTTTTGACAATATAAATATACTACTATTAATGAATATTGTATTTAACCACATAAATGATAGTACTTTTATACTGATAAATAAAGCAATTCGTGCAAAATTATTCCCTAACCATTCCAAAATATTCAAAAATGCACAACGTTAATGTTCAGGTTTTCACTTCTGCCGGCACTCCCGGAGTGCAACCCGTTGTTTTTTTTTTTGGAATTATAGATCATTGTCTATTGTTTGTACTAGTTAGCACGCGAATGTGTCTGTGTAGTTGCGTCACAGCATGCGCTCTCGGTCTATGTCTGCCTCGCCTGCCCCACCCTCCAAAATCTATACTGTGCTGTGCTGCGTCACCTACGTCTCAGCATACGCTTAGCCCGTAGGGTCGGGCCACACCGCGGTTCCGCGGCGGAACGTTCGGTTGAATACGCTCCTAATGTTTTTCAAGTTACCTATGACACATCAGCCGAACGTTACGTCCATAGAAATTTGACGCGACGGAGCGTTCCGCTGCGGAACGTTCGGCAGGTGTGGCGCTAGGCACACGCTTAGCCCTTGGGGTGCTGGTTATATGCTGCGATTTTATACAAATGAGTAAAATAAAACAAAATAAGTAAGTATGCACTTAAAATCTTTTAATTGAATTAACAAAATAAGTTAACTGTACACATTATAAACTAGACATAGTAATGATAGTCTTTGCCTGGAAGAACAACTGAATAGATTTCTTATATTTTATGAACTTAAAAATTATCTTATATTAATAATAACACATAATTTCACGCCTATAATCCCCCCAAGGGTTAGGCAGAGGTATACCACTGCACACATTACGCCAGTTATGTATAAGTCCCATGTAATATGGGGCGAGCGATATTAATATTAAAGAATATACCTACCAACCACTGACTTAGAAAAAAATGTCGTAGGTACAGGAAGTGTGTCATACGAATATGCATATTAACTCAATATGAATAAGATTCAATTTCTTATGAAACGCTTACTGTATTTAGCTTGGGTATTATGGCCGAAATCGATACACGTTACTTCTTAGCACCAGATTTGGCTTAGATATGTTCCCGTCTCTATTTCTCACATGCAGTTTGAGAGTTGTGCGACAGTGACAAGATGAACGCTTAGCCAAAGTACGTGCTAAGTAACGTTAATGAAGGGTCAAACTAAATTAGTCCGCGAAACTCCGCACAAAACATTGGTATCGATATACAATGTGGAGACTACCATACAACAAAAAATTAAAATACTGGCTCTACTAATGATTAAGAGTATTTTGGAACTGTCAAATAAATCCTAGCTTCGAAATAAAAAAAATAGTTTTTCAAACAAATTAAATGTAATGTATCCCGGATCCACCCTAAGGCTATAAATTCCGTTTTTCCAATTAGGCCTAGGGTGAATTTTCGGGCATACATTTCCGAATATCCACCTTAGGGTGGATTTTTGGGGTGGATAAACGGAATAGCCCGAGCCGACTATGGATTTTGCCGAGCTATAATGACTAAACTATTGAATATATTCAATTGAATTTTGTATACAGAATGGGAACGTCATTATGGACACGCCGTTAAATTTTTTGTTGTATTGTCGTCTCCACCTTGTATAAACGTGATAAAATGAAAAAAATCTTAGCTCTTACTTCAACTAACTACACTACCAGAGAGCGGTCGTCAACCCCAAAAAATGATAATTTTTTAGGGTTCCGTAATAAACAAAGAACCCTTATAGTTTCGCCATGTCCGCCTGCCTGTCCTCGGCTTAGCCACAGTCTAAACATCATACAGTCGTCCCACGACGACGTCTAGACAGAGCAATCGTGCGGGGCGAGACGGGTCCCGAACTGTTTACGCTGCGGGGCGTGGGGGGCGAGACGGGGGAAGCGTATTCACGAAGGGCTCGCTGTCGCGACAATGCCTACACGTTGTCGGCATTTACAACGAGATCAAAGGCGATATCGTACAGTAGGTTTTTATACTGTGGCTTAGCTCAGAGATTGTTAGGAAAGCTGTAATTGGTCACGGGTATACATTATGTATTAATCACGCCAACAAAGTGGTAAAATAAAAATTTTAGGTTACTTTTGGTGGTTTTTTTTCTCGTCTATCCCATGGTGTCATTGGAAAGTCCATCTCTGTACATTTGTGTGCTGAAGTACTAAATAAATAATAAATAAATGAAGGTCGTTCAAGATGGGTGTGTGACACCCATTATTAGATTTAGGGATCCGTTTGCGAAATATTAAGCTGTGCAAATTTTTGTTAGAGTCAAGTGTCCCCCCCCCCCTCTGACAGCTAAATGGTGGTGTATATGTGAAAAAATTTGCGGCAGTAGTATATATAACGAAGTTAAAGAAAACTATCCCAGTTAAGTGGGGTTTACAGATTAACGAGTAATAATCGACCAACTAACATTTGCAGTTTCAACTACAATGTTAAGTTTGTTCTTGGGATAAATTAATCCCAACTACAGAACCCTTCATTGTGCGTCCGATACGCACGTGGCCGGGTTTTTGTTTAGTTATCGATAATTCGAATACCCATCAGGTCTGCGTTTCGCTAGCTAATTTAAATTGACCCTGTAGATTTTGGCCTGAATCTGAAATCTCCGACATGCAACGAGCAAGCGTGGTGATCAATGATCGATACTTTTGTATGAGAAGAGGCGTTTGTCCTGCAGTTAGAAGCTAATATAAATAAAAAAATAGAAAGGAATATGAATGTACAGACGTCAGCACATCAAGTTCCTACAATCTGTCAAATTTCTTTAATAGATTTTCAACTTTATCGCTAAAGCGTAAGGTTCAATGTTGATTGGGAAAATTTGAAAGATTGGAGTAGCTTGATGTGCTGGCGTCTGTACTATTACATTCCCACCATAAGGAAATTCGAAACCAGAGGCTTATATTTTACAAGTGGATAAAAAAAGCTTATTGTTGAAGATTACAAATATATATAATAATAAAGAAATATTTACAATGAACATATCGATACCTTTAGACTCAAAGGGCGTAAACGCCACTTTGGCCAAAATGACTTTTTGATGCAGTTATGTTCAGTTTTTTTTTCTCTATCAATCTGTGTAGTTAAAACTGCGAAATTCGCAAAATTAGGGCTAATACGGCCCACGTGATTTTTGGAGATTTTTTAAAGACACGAGGCGTATTTGATATAAATTTTTATTTTATTGGTTATTTAGGTAACATGCACCATTATTAAAAAACTTAAAGGTCGTATAATAAAGTCGCTAACCAAAACTTGAGCATACGCCCTTCTTATTCTCGTATAAAAATAAAGTTGACTCATACGACTTAACGTTGATACCGCAAAATGTTGGTCATATCATCGCTGTTAAGCCATATATTATGGTGCATACACCCCTATTATTCCGTTATAAAATTAAAGATGACTTATACGCCCTAACTGAGATTATCTCGAAAAAATCAACTGTGTCCTATACTTTATATTACTTATTTTATCATATTTAGTTTTAGCGTATTACGACCGAAAATAATTTTGAATTACACTTATCATTATAGTCAAAATCGTTAAATAATTTGGAAGTTATACAAATAAACTTTTTGTTGCCGGGACATACTTACGAGTACATGCCGGTTGATTCGGTTCACGCAGTGATCGAAAGAGAAGTTAAAAAAATAATAGTATGGAGCCCGTCTCAATGGCCCGCATATTTCCAGTCCGCCCGGAAAAACCCAAGACCCTACCGAGTAGAAGTCCTCGATCACACAGACTTTCTTAATTTTGAAGAGCTAGCTGAAAAAACATTCACACACTTAGTTTAAAAAAAGTGCGCTTCCAACAAATAAGAACGGCGACTTTTAAGAAAAAGTATCCCGATGAAATAAGACTAAAATATTCAATGATTGAGGACGCAGAAGAAATTCGAGTAACATTGCATGAAGGTGATCTAAAAACAAAGACTGTAAAAGGAAAAGGGGAAGGAACAGCAAAAGCCAAGAGTAAGTTGAAGGGTAAGGGTAAGGGGAAGTCAAAAGCAAGCACAGACAACACAAAAGATACTGTTGCAGTGGTTGATGACTCCAGACAAGACATTCCAGGACCTATAATAAAGCCTGCCTACAATGCCAGATTGCCTACATCCAAGGCCAAATATAAAGATTTGATGAGACTTTGTGATAATGGAACCATTCCAAAGACTTATCACGATGAGTATCGTCGACTTCCTTGTGAAGAAACCGTTTTTAACTTTTTTCCTCATAGTGATTACGAAGAAAACCAAGAAATTGATGTAGATTAGAGCTCCAACATTTTCAATTGATTTCCATAAAAATTAATATTTCCTTTTTTGTGCGGCCATTAAATAACCTACTTATTTTCTTCTTTTTTTAAAGTAATTTTATTGTTAGTTAAAAGAATTTTGTCTTAGATGGAGCTTCTAGTCTTTTACCATAATTTAATAAAGTAGTTATTCTTGTTGTGATAATTATGAATGTTGTAACGATTCCAAAGAATATCTATAATTATAGTAATGTAGAGAAAAAGCAACTACAGTAGAAGTGCCCGTAACTCTTACCCTAAAGTTTATAGAAAAACGCACTTCTTCACAGACTCAGGCTCAGCCATAGACTCTAATTCATGTCATAATGATAATAAAGATTTTGAAATGATTAATTGTTTTTTGTTATACTGATTCCGTATCAAGCTCTTGTTTATCTGGGTTTTAGTTCTAGTAAATTAATCTAAGCCATGTTTTTCAATGTCAACTAGTATTTGCGTAACCTTTAGCAAATAAATGATTTGAATTTGAATTTAAGCCAAAAGTTTGAGATTACGATGGCCAACTTTTTCAGTAGAGGTTTTTACTGTTGTTTTGTGACTGTGTTATATACCCCTTCTTTACAACAATAGATGCTTGTAGTGACGTTTAAACCCTAACCGTTTATCATAATGGTATGAATATTAAGTACATACTTCTCCGTTGACTGTCAATACACCCCTTTTCAGCAAGAAAGGACGCTTTAAGTGACCTATACACCCTAAGCATTCTACAGACAATGTAAAATTTTGGGTTGTAAACAACATTTTTTTATTTTTTTGGGGGCGTATAACAATCCTATTTTCTTTATTTATTAATTTATCCTAAATAATATATAATCGTACTGTTTATCTTAAACATTTAATAATTTGGGCCAAAAATGAACTTACTCAGTCTTGAAACAAAAAAGTTATGATTTTTTTCTTAAAATATTTTTTGTTTTTTGCTCTTCCTGAAAAGTGGCCTTTTGGCGTTTACGCCTTTTGAGTCTAAAGGTATCGATATATAAATAAACTGACGCCGTCCCATGGGGGTAGGCAGAAACTACAGAACGCCACCTGCTACGATCCTTACATAGTCCTTTTGCCTCGTTTACGTTCATACATCTGGTCATACACGCACGCCGGTTGCGAGTACTACGCACCTGATCTTTCTGAAGAACATCACCAATAAGGTCACTGTACCATATGTCCTTCTAGAGGGTCTCCTCCCGGCGTTTCCAATCACATCTGCCTTGTCACATCTCACTCGTCCAATAAAATGAAATCAACAAAATAATAATTCTTTTATCATCATTAACGAGATCCTATAGATTTTTAATGGTTATGGCCTCCTGAAGGCCAGTGTAACGGTTGAGCGGCATTGTTTTATCAGAGCAATCAATACTATAAAAGACAGCCATTGGTAATGTGTTAGAAATCTGACTTGGATCTGGAGAAGTACCTACATAGATTGTTTACATCCTGGATATTTGTATTAAAAAAATAATCTACTATATAAAAATAAGTCGGGTTTTCCTTCCTGACGCTATAACTCCAGAACGCACGAACCGATTTCCACGGTTTTGCATTCGTTGGAAAGGTCTCGGGCTCCGTGAGGTTTAAGGTAGGGTAGGTAGGGTAGTTACGGTGGGTAGGGTAGGTAGGGTAGTTACGGTAGGTAGGGTAGGTAGGGTAGGAAGGGTAGGAAGGGTAGGTAGGGTAGGTAGCCGCAGATAAGTACTTAGTGCTACCCGTGCGAAGCCGGGACGGGCAGCTAGTGAAATATAAAATACACGAAGACGAGGACGCCCTTCTCCTTTTGATTTATTTATACCAATACCCGTAGCGAATATCAAACCGTTCAACCAAAAATAGATATTTTTTAATTTTAAATTTTTTTAAGTGACATCTTCTCTCCTCTGATAGGAATCTGATCAAAAACAAGCCATTAGTTCCAGTTTAAATTCTATGAGCAGCAACATCTTCATTTACTAATAATAACAGACAGTTAAACCAAAAAAGTTTTGCGCTTCGGTAAATTTCATATTTCTGAATTAGCACGAACGTCGTGCCACAGAGTACGCGCCAAGTAGTACAAAAGTTTTGTCCTGCCGCGCTTTGTAGGTAGTGCACATATCATTGCGAGTTTGTATGAAGTTTATCCGCAGATCGTCATTTGTCACACTCAAAAGTTTTTTTGGAATAGCTTATGAGCTCAAATGTCCGAAAGACTGCAGCTCGATAACAATTAAAATTTTATTGTGTCTCATTAGTGACAGTCAAGCGGATAAGTGTTGTTTATTTATAATTTTGTAATCATGATCATACAAAATAGAAAAGTACTTCTATGGTCGTAACAGCGTCATTTCAGATCTCAACACCGCGCGTTCGTATTTCCGAAAATAGACGATGATTCCCGAAACGCATACTTTTCTTGGGATATCTGTACTTGCTCACTTTTGTGGAAGTTACTGGTAGGGTCTTCCTGACTTCATGTGTACTTCTAGTAGGTAAGAAGGAACAATGGTAAGGGCCTTGACTTACGAGTTGTGGCGCTTTATTTTGTGTAAAGTATTTCATCACCGCTGCTCTCGAAACCGGCATGTCTTAGGACCAAAAATTCGAAGACATGTGACATCTACCAACCCTCACTGCCCGCTCCCTCTCACAGAGAGGCCTGTGTCCCAGCAGTGGGAACATTATAGCCTGAGCTATGTAGTAGATAGGTGACGCGAGATTATGGACTACAAATCCGTGAGTTACCATTCTCATACTCCGCTAAAGTGACCCCATGGTTTGAGAGCATATGACTTTTTAAACTACACTTTTGCACAAAAGCTAGAGCACACACCCCGCACTTAAATCTCCTATCATTATTATGAATCCTCATATGTTCTCTTAACGTCTTTTTCCTTGCATAAGCTTTAGCACAGACGGTACATTTGAAGACCCTTTCGCCATTATGTTTTATCATATGTTCATCTAGTGATTGCTTTATAAAGAAGCCCTGTCCACATTCCAGGCATACGTGGTTTCGTTCCATTAAGTGTACTTTTTTGATGTGTGACGTCAATTTTGATTTTAGAACAAAATATTTATCGCAGATGTTGCATTTGTAAGTTGCTGCGGATATGTTGTGCTCTAGAGCCATGTGGCGGTTTCTTCTGTAATAGCTAGTGAAGGATTCCTCACAGTGAGGACAACTAGTTGTGTACCTAGCACTAGGGTTGTGCGTATACTTCTCATGACACAGCTTTCTAACACGAGTACTGAACATTTTTTCACAGAAGGAACAGTTAAAATTTCCCACTTCATGAGTCCGTTGATGATTCCTTAACTTATGTTGGTTAATAAAGCCTAAATCACATATTTCGCAGATATAGTTCCTGTAATGTCCATTCATGTGTTGCAGCAACATTTTAAACGTTTCAAATGTTGAGTGGCAAAGCGCACAGTTTAAAATTTCACCGTCTGTTAACTTGAACTCTAGGACATAATCGTATACATCCGGATAGAAATTTATATCATGTTCCACGGTCAAATGATTTTTTAAATTGGTTATGGTGTCTGTGCTAGCGTTACATATACTGCAGCGTAAATCTGTGATGTCCATTTTTATAGAAAGGTTATTCTTGTCCATTCTTTTCGTTTCTATAAGGTTGTCGTTGCTATGTTCTTCGTGTATGTGCGTGCGCAGGTGAGGTAGGTCTCGGTACGTTGTCTTACAGTAGGCGCAGAGGATTCCTAGAAAGAAGAGAGAGAATGGTAAGTAGAATGAGAAAGAAATATTTATTCTGCTGAAATAAAACAGCTGTAATAGCTACACATAAGGTTCAGTTTGCGCTACAACTTCAAACAAAAGTACTATATTCTATTTGAAATAAGATTAGATATTTAAATAAACCTTTTTTGTAGTCCGTTTAACCGATTTTGACTTCTATTACGTTGGTTGCATGACAAATGGCAGATGCAGTAAACAGTTGGTATTGTAACCACGTTTTTACTTTTAATGCCATCCTTATGCCTACGGCAGGGGTCGGCAACCTTTTTGCAGGCAAGGGCCACATGGTGGCAAAATGAGGTAGAGGCGGGCTGCACTTGTTCATATTTTTTTTTATTTTATTCTATTTTTTATTATCTGTCTCTATAGTTGCTTTCTATTTGATTGTAGTTGAGATTCTTAGAATGGTTCTCAAATGCTCATCTGTGAAACGCGAAACATATAATTTCTTTTTGTTACTGAGAATTAAAAAGTTAGTTCGCATAAGTAAGTAGGTACTTACTGCCAATAATTATAAATAACTGCTGAACAAACCCTTTTAATTCGTCAAAATCAGATGGCAAGCTGGCATAAAACTTAACAAGATCATTAATTTCACAGAAAGAGTTTTTGAGGTTGTCATTAGATTGGAGATCAATCACGTTCGTTTGTAAATGATTCGGTACATCCTCAATATCACATGAAAAAGGGTTTGCAAAATCTTCAGTTTGCTTCAAGTCACCAAATCTGTCGTGAACTGATTTTGTAGCTGTATTAAAACGTCTTTAATTTTATAAAGCTCGCTCGCTTAAACATTGCGCCCGCATAGTGTTATTATTTACTAGGGTAAAGATTTTCATTTATAAAACTGTCACGGGCCGCAAGGAGGAGAGTCGCGGGCCGCGGTTTGTCGACCCCTGCCTACGGTATAGAAGTCAAAATCGGTTGAACGGACTGTAAAAAAGGTATATTTGAATGTCTAATCTATAAAACCAACTTAACATTTAAGTATAACTTAACGTTACACTCCTTTTCGGCGTCGCTCGCCATAGTCGGGTAAAATGGTTGTATTGTATTGACAAAACAAGATAGCGAAGTTAGTTCAGAATTTGGCCACGCGTCATATACCTAGTAGGGTTGTAATTACAACGGAGCGTGCAATTTGAAAGTGGGCAACGTCGCAAATAGCTGTCAAATATTTCGCTACAATAGACGTAGATATAATAAGTTAGTACCCTATTTCGCTTAACTATTCCTAGAGTCATAAAAAACCCTGTAAGAACTCGACATATGTTTCACCTCTCAACGATACTCAGGATGACGATTGACTTGTCGCGAACCCAAAAAAAAGGCGTGTTGCCACGCCGAGCGCCGGACGCGGTGAGTCATACCGCCTGATAACCAACTGCAAGGTCACGCCTGAATCAATTATCTACATATTTCACTGTTTTGATTAATTTAGCAATATTACTGTGTGGTAATAAGAAACATGGCTAGCTGGTGGACTAATATATTGAGTATGAAATGCAATCATTCATATCGTAACACCGAATATTTAGTTTTAGATGTAAAATAAAGTATTGGGAAACTTTCCAAATGCCCTTTTAAAACCTAAAACGGTTACAAAATCAAATACAAATTCATTATTAATATTGTAGGTCACTAGTTAGTAATATTTCATATTTCTATACTACTGTATGGAAATATGAAATATCGCTAACTATATTGCCAAATTGCAGAGGTGGCCTATTGGCAACGGCCCCGACTTACGAGTTGTAGGTCGTGGGTTCGAACAAACAGGTGCTTTACTTTGTGTAAATAATTTAATCACCACTGCTCTCAAAACGGTGAAAGAAAACATCGTGAGGAAACCGGCATGTCTTAGAACCAAAAATTCGAACACATGTGACATCTACCAACCTGCATTGGGCCCGCGTGGTGGATTACTGTCCATTCCCTCTCACAGATAGGAGGCCTGTGTCCCAGCAGTGGGCACCTATTAATAGGCTGATTATATGATGATATAACCAAATTAATCAAAACAGCGAAATATTTGACATCTATTTGCAACGTTGCCAACTTTACGAATACACGCTCTTAAAGTTGCCGGTAACCCTGCTCTCTTTGCCACATCTAAAACTTCACCCGATATCTCACCTGCAATGGTCTTGTTCGCGAACGGCGTACAGTTGGAGTATTTGAGGAGCATCTCGACGTTAACCCTATTTTTAGTAGCATCGCTGATCAGTCGCTTGCCGGTGCCCGATATCGATACCTTCACAAAAGAAATAATATAATTTTATTTACGACTGTTAAGTGATGCTCTAAGAATAATAAAAATTAATGTAGATTAAAGAAAATAGATGACATTTGACCATTCAACCCTCACCCGAAAAAACCTATGACGGAAGTCTATGGTTTTAAAATATGGTCAAACGGTCTGAGCGGGTTGTGAGCGGGCGCAGTTGCAAATTCAAATTTAAAAGTCATTTATTCAAACTAGGCTGAGAATCAACACTTTTCGAACGTCAAAATTACATAAGACAGTCCCGCAAAAACGCCCGCCCTTCACCACTTCGTAGTGCTTTTGCTGGAGAGAAGAAGTGGCGCAACAAACTCCCCAGCAGCACAGCTGTCTGTTCAGTTAGAAAAAAAAAACTATAAAATTAATTAAAGGTAATAATTAAAGGGCCCCTTTAATTATTAACTTTAATTATTCTATACAATAGTATGCAAATAATTTACATTACTCAACACAAAACATTCAATAAAATATATTTGCCATAATGACAGCTAGCACGCGCCAATGTACCAACAAAAAAATATCGAAATCTAAACTCAAGCAAAAATAAAAACTAAAAACGTAAACAGAACTTAATACCCGAATTATAAAGCCTCCAGGCATAAAGGGCGTGCCCGCTTACATATAGCTAATAAAGCTGTAACTCGAAGTCACATAATTATGATAAACTAGGACCATCGAAGTAAAAATAAATCAACAGTTAGGCAAGAATAATATAATGATCTACTGTCTAGGTCGCTAGCTAACCACAGATTGCAATACAACTCATTAAACAAAAACATTGTAATGAGTCGATTATGTCAATTATAAATGAAAAAAATGTTGTATTCTACCAAGAACTCGACGAGCGTTTCTGTGGCCTATTTTTTAAGTTTTACGTTGCGCCCACTACGCAACGGTGCTGTGCGTCCTGCATCGACGCCTGTATGTGCAAAGGCGACACGACTTCCTTTAACTTTTACCACAGTTTTGGCGCTAGTATAGTATAGTTGGGAAAAGGCTAGGCAGATAGATTGTTTACCTTGACAGGCTTCAGGATCTTGTTCATTGTCATTACTCGTTGTTTGGTTAGACCGTCAAGGGACATCTTCATACCGCGGGTTTTTGATTTTAATTCTGTAAATAAAAATGATTTGTTCAAACTCAATTTATTTCACTTTAACCATTTACAGGCACTTCTGAATTCTAAAGGAGTCGGTCAGTCAAAAATATGAAGCTAGTCGCCCATTCCAAAACGTAGTAGGTACCTATGGAGAAGAACGGGCAAGAAACTCCACAGGCATTCTTTTAAATCATGAAATTGCTACAAAATATTGGTTACATCATTCATGTTGAAATTATACATGTGAGAACAATTTAGAAAGCACGTTAAAAGCGTCCATAAAAACAATTCAATGATTAAAATAAGCCGTGGCAGCTAAGAGATGAACAGTCCCAACTGACAGCGCCCGTTCACGAACAAGCTCAGCCATTTTGACGGGAGCTTTTGAAGGGAGCCAGTTCAGACAAGGTTGTGGGTTGCAATCCGGGGAAGCGGGGATACGGGTCATATAAATTGGCGGTTCTGAACTTCGCGTAGAAGGCTGCATTTTTTAGGAACCAGAGGTGACATGAGGCGAGTGAGTGAGAGATCATGCGGTTGCGCCGAAAGTTCGCAAAGCCTATGTTCAGACCTGCCAAGTTATATCGAATGTGACTTTTTCAATTCATATGTACTGTCTGTGTTTATCTGGTGCATCATTGACATTGGTGAAGGAAAGCATCGTGAGGAAGACTAGACTTGCCTACACTATAATATTACTAGTAGTTCTGCGAACAGTAGACCTCGCGAGCACAAACTTTTCCGAAAATTATTTATGAGAAGGTGGTCCTAACTGCTCCATGAATCCCTAATTAGTAGTTATAGGGCCGATTTCACTGGTAGGAGTCTTAAGTGAGCAACCTACAAAATTTTTGCATTTTAGCTTTCTGTTCGTCACGCCGAAGATCCTCATCAGATCTTCACCAAATTTTTATGAGACTTAAAGTTACTGCCTTTCAAATAAAAAAGAACCATAGAAATCTTAATATATCACAACTTAGTAAATGGGTTGTGGAGGTCAGATAAACAGTCGCTCCATGTAAAATCCTGGTATTCACCTACATCCAGTAAGATTGGAAGCCGAACCCAGCAAAGTTGGGAAAAACTTACATACACACATACATGAACTACAGAACGCCACCTGTTACGATCCTTACATACTCCTTTTGCCTCGTTCACGTTCATACATCTGGTCATACACGCACGCCGGTTGCGAGTACTACGCACCTAAGAACCTAAGAACATCACCAATAAGTTCCCTATATATCCTCCCCCTACGTAGGGGATCTTCGGGCACCTACGCACTCTGGTAAGGAAACGAACCAGGGACCAACATCACAAACTATGGTCGGACCACGGTGAGTGTAGGCAAGCCTCGGAGGCACTCCCTACAATCGATGGCCGCCTCACGAAAAAGGTTTTCCGACTAACGAAACAACAGCTGAAGTCACAGCAGCTGTAACTGGCCATGGGTCATTTAATAAACACCCCTTTTTATCATAGGAATCACAGACAGTCCGCTGTGCAGAGCCTGCATGGAGGACGACGAGACAGCAGCTCATGTGCTGTTAAACTGCCCGGTGGTCGCCATATATAGGGCAAAGTACTTCGGTAACCCAGGTACCCTACGTGAGATTGTCAGTAACACCAAGGCGTTCCTCGCTTTCTTTGAGGAGCTCGGGTGGATCGAATAACCGATTTTCCCACCCGTACGCAAAATACGCGCTTTGACGTGGAGTTGCAGATCATCATCATAATCAGCCTATTAATGTTCCCACTGCTGGGACACAGGAATCCTCTCTTCGAGAGGGAGTGGGCTGTAATCTACCACGCGGGTCCAGTGCGGATTGGTAGATGTCACATCTCTTCGAATTTTTGGTTCTAAGACATGCCGGTTTCCTCACGATGTTTTCCTTCACCGTTTTGAGAGCAGTGGTGATGAAATTTTTTACACAAAGTACAGCGCCTGCCTGGGTTCGAACCCACGACCTACCACTCGTAAGTCCGTTACCACTGAGCCACCACTGCTCAGGAGTTGCAGATATCAGCCCGTATTACCTATTACCTATAATTATGTCCTCCTAGGGCGTCCCCTCCCGGCGTTTCCACTCATCTGCCTGTAAATACCTTTTGTTATTTGCCTTTCATTAATCTTCTCAACATACCTTTCCTGCTATTTGCAAGGAGCCGTTTCTTGCCGCGTCTTTTATCGGATCTCTTCTTAATCGTGACGTCATTGAAGCCAAGCATTTCAGCCAGATTCTTGTTGTCATCCTCGTCTTTAAAGTCGTCGAAATCATCTGACATTTCTTCTTTTAATTCTGTAAGAGAAAAATTTATTAAAATTGCTTTTTACATAGGAAAAAACCGGCCAAGTTCGTGTCGGACTCCGTCCTACGTCGCTAGGGGCCACGGTATCCCTTTCGGTCTTTCCCGCAACTTCGGCAGGCATCGGCTCTAGCAGACTCAGTCAGTTGTGCTGATATCTTATTGAGGCGCGCGTGGAACACACCGAACACAACGCGCTGTCGACCCGGGCCTGGTCCTTATCGGACGGCGAGCTACCCATTGCTCTCCGTCCGCAAGCCCGCGCCTAAGGTGGCCGGGAATCGGCCTGGGATTCCTGACGCCCAGAGATGGGGACCCTCTTGAATTTCTAACTTTATTTTTATTATTTGTTGTTATAGCGGCCATAGTAGTACAATCTCTTTGCAAATTTCAAGTGTCTACCTACATACCTATTACGATTCAAAATATACAGACGGAAAGAAAGAAAGAAAAATAGGTTTATTTGTCACAGAAACACGTGTATATAAAGAGACAATATTCAACAAAATAAAGAACATAAATAGTCGGCAGCTGCACGTTATGACTGTGACAAGAAGGCTTCCACTCAGCATAATGCTGTGCTATGGGGGACCCACAGCACAGCGCTGATTTTCAGTGGTCACCCGAAAAAGACGTACGGCCATCAAGTCAGGTTCAGTCATTTGTAAATAATAAATAGGTAACAAAATAAAATAAACAGTAAGTACTTAGAATATAATACAACTATACAAAGAATTAATATAATATAATATAATTTATTTAGGAACATGAAGGTTTTGTAGTACATGAGGGACTTATAAAGTAAGCATTATTAATAACATGGTGCAGCTACAATGAATTGTTGGATGAATCGCTGCTCTCCTAGCTAGATCACTGAGTAATCTGTATTAAGGAGAGTCAGTATAGTCAATTATATGAGTAAATATTATTACGGACGGACAGCAGAGCCTGTAGTAATAAGGTCCCGTTGATACCCTATAAACTACGGAACCCTATAAAAACCACACACAGTGACGAGTTCAGGATGAATATTTACGCACGCACAATTTGATTTTTACCGGTCGTAAAATATAAGTTTGTACTTATTTCATAGTATGTCTCGAAAAAAGTTACTTCTTGTTGAGTTGAGTTTTTGCAATTTAAAGACACCAGCACGCGTAGCATGACCACCCCGTAGAAACAAGTTTTGTCGACGGAAGAATAGACAAAATGACAGTTAAACAATCACAATCTGTCAATTTGTCTATTCTTCCGTAGACAAAACCCGTTTCTACGGTGGTCATGCTACGCCTGCAGAAGAAATAGCTGGCCAGGTATTATTCTTGTCTGCCTACCCCTTGTGTGATAAAGTTGTGATGCTTACCTAGAAAATATATACCATTCTCGTCATCCAAGTCTAGAAATTCTTCCTTCACTTTTGGACCCGATTCATCTGAAAGAGAATTTTAAAAATCAAATTCAACAAAGCTGTTTCTTGGCAGAAATATGTACAGCTATATTGGTGTAGTAATAGGGATGATGCCCAGGTAAAGAAAAGAAATTCTATTTAGTCCGTCAGTTAGATAATAAAATTATATTAAACACGTACTTTTTGCTTTATCATATTAATAAAAAAAATACTCAAAAAACAAAAAACCCGACTGCAAAAACACATAACTGAAAAGAGAAAAACAAGCATTATAATCGATAGAATTTTGGTATCGCAGGCCGGGGACAAACAAAAGTTAGGTACACCATATTTCCGGTTATTATTGTTATATTATTATTGTCCCCGCCTGCGATACAGAAATTCTATAGATTATAATGCTTGTTTTTCTCTTTTCAGTTATGTGTTTTTGCAGTCGGGTTTTTTGTTTTTTGAGTAATTTTCTTTATTTCAAGTTTTTTAGTTATATTAATATATCTTAATTTGGAATTGACTCATTACCAGCTTTTATTTGATACCAATATTGTTGAAATTTATTTTAAAAAAAACCTTGCCCTCCCTTTTTTTTGAACTTGCAGATGCAATACATAAATATTATATAGCCTACTAGCTGCCCGTCCCAGCTTCGCATGGGTAGCCCTAATTTGCAATAAATTAAAATTGCGACTATAATTTGAGATTTAAACTATCCTATCTCTCAAGTTGGATCGAACTGCACATGGTGTGCGAATTTTATTATAATCGGTTAAGTGGTTTAGGAGTCCATTGAGGACAAACATTGTGACACGAGATTTATATATATTAAGATATCACTTCTACGATTAAGACGAATCTAACGACACCTCCTATATTAAAATCCATCAAGCCGTTTAGGCTACAGAGCGTGCCAAAGAAATAGACATACATACATACATACATACATACATACTCTCGAAAAACATTACCCTCCTTCTGGGGCAGTCGGGTAAAAAATAATCAGATAAAACGCGTTAAAATTGGGGAGTGGGGCCTCGCTACGTCACAACTAAATATAAAACCTACCAAGGCGGCATGCCACATTTTAACTCAATGTATTGCAAAAAAAGAAAAAAAACTCGTGTTCAATATTTTATAACAATATATACCTGGTACCTGATGGACAAAAAAAGACCAATGGTCTAGCTTTTCATACCTTTAACGCTATAAGTGTTAAATTTAGACATAAACTCCTTCTGACATTGCTGTACTTGTTCTTTAAAGTTGCACGCATCCCGTAGTCTTGTAATACAGACTTCACAAATACCGCCATCACTGTCACAAGGGTCCAGAGGTATCTGCAACATGTAAGGACGAATTTATAAATACCTGACTTAGTTCTTTATATTTTTTTGGAACAAAGTTCTATAACACAAGGGGCATGGATTAAACTGGCAGAAATCGTCACGCGAAAAGGCGTTGATACTTGCGACTGTCTTCTTTTAATTCGATAGAGATAGAGAGAGAGAGAGAGTGTGAATTTTGTCAAAAAGAAAATCCAAGATGGGGCCTGCGAAAGTTTTTTTTTTGTTTTGATTCATATGTGACTTGTGTGAAAAATGATAATTTCCATTTTTAATGTATGGATTCGAAACGGACCTATCGGTCGTTTTTTCCCAAAACTATTCAGAACTTTAGTAGAAGTGAAACCTAATAGGTATTATGATTAGGCGTACAGCCCGATTCAAACTTTAATGGCGGCTCGGAACATGAGGCGAGTTTGAGAATTGGCTTTATATATATGTTTTTGAATCTCTAGGGGGGGGCCACGGCCCCCTCCTGCCCCCCCTTGGCGACGCCCATGGATGGGAACACAGACGCTGGCAGAGAATTCTATACTTTCGCCATGTGGAGCAGCACCGAGTACGAATAGTTGGGATATCAACCAAATGCAAATGGTATCCTGCAGTCAAACTCAAAGAATTTATTTCAAACAAACCAATTACAGGCACTTTTGAATTGTCAAGGGGTCAGTCATTAAGAAAGATAAAGCTAGTTGCCCATTCAAAAGCATTATAGGTTTCTATGGAGAAGAACGATCAAGGCACTCCACCGACACTCTTTTAAATCAAAATACGTATATGGTAGTCCGACATCCGCCTGGTAGTCCTAGTATAAGGGTGATGGTGGGAAGAACATGGATATTTTATCGTAATGTGATTAGCTACTGACTACTAGCAAAATATGGCGAGAATAGGTGTGATTATTGAGATGAGAGCTAACAGAAATGTTAGGTTCTTAGAAAAAAAAATTTGTTGCACCAACCCCAAATGAATTGGGATAAGGGCAGGAGAACGAAAAATGAAAAAAGAAATATTTGTCCCAAAACAGTTACATGGATTATAAATGAGACAGCCCCAGTAAGTAATTGGTAATACTTGTGCTGGGGCTATCTCGCTCTTTCCCTTAATTATTAACAATATTGCTTACAAAAGGTGACTAAAATATTAAATGTAAGAGAATGATTATATTAAGTACTATCGCAGACACGTATATCTGAACACTGCAAGGATTAAGAGCTTGGCCGCTATAGTAACACTTACCTACAAAAAAAAGGGTTGTGAGACCAGGATTTGTTTTCTAAGTGGTAAGATATGCATGACCCTGACGGTATCTATGAGTAACTGGGTAACTAGAGAAGAATCAATAAACATGTTGAATTTTAAACTTTTTGATACTTACAACAGTTTTGGCATTTTGGCCTATATTAACAAAATATTTTATTTTTTATATATCTTTCAAGGTACTTACAACACATAACATAACATCACACCTTGTTTCCCCGAAGGGTTAGGCAGAGGAACATTAGTGATGGAATTAAGATGAATAGTGTTTGTTTTGTTATTGCTACTAAATATGCAATCTTCTAGAATAAATTAGTTCTATGAATTAGGTCAAAAATACAACCCACAAACAAACACTATCTCTACCAAACTAAACTTATAAATTCTGCATATTCTGTACCTATTTGAGTAAAATTTTCGACGTAAATCAGTAGGGAGATCTAGCTAGTTATAATATTAATTATAAAGAAGTCGTATATACGCATTATTTACCTGAATTTCGAAGCAATCTTTCAACATATCGGCGTAAATTTCTGACTTGCCCAGTATTGAATATTGAGTCATCAGGTCTTTATCAGGAGCTCGCACGAGGCAGCAGCGGCAAACGATGCCGTGCGACATGGCGTTAATTACACTTTACAAGACTTCTAATTAGCTATTTTCTAATAATTTCTTAAAATTACAAAGCGCAAACCAAACCAAGGGCTATTATCTTGATGACAATAAAGTCCGCGATACAGTTATAGTGAAATGTCGTAATATTAAACATAGATATAAGTGTTATCCTATTTCATTTCACAGCACAAAGTTAACCCCCTTTCTATATTAATGCTACAAAAAACCAAAAATCCTGACTATGGAACGCGAAATGACAGCTGTCACCTTTTTTTTCTGGCTGCAGACCACAGGCCATTTACATTTTTTCTAATTATTTCATTTTCTTTTTTCTCTAGATTTTTTGTGAATGTTTTTGAATTTCATTGAAAGAACGAAGCATATTTTTTTTAAATAATAGTTTCTAAACTTAGGATTCTGTGTTGGCTGTATTGAAGCAGCTACCTTTGCCTACATCTCATTTCAAAGCAAAATGGTGGAATAGAAAAAAAAGTTATCAGAAAATGGCGGAGCGTCGAAGTCGTAGCGTCCTTTAGCTTTTTTCCAATAAAATTTAAGATTTTTATGTGTTAATGTAAGAAAGTATCTTTCAAAATGATGGAATCTGTAATGAATCCCGGTATGTGTCGGTGTTGTGCATCGGAAGGTGCGTTTAAAGACATTAAAAGCACGTATCATTGGATGGGCGAAGAGGAGATCTACGCCGACATGTTGAGAGAGTGTTTCGACATAATCGTAAGTAAAACGCTTTTGTAAGACTTTGAAAACTACAAAATTCAACATCAATAACATTCAATATCGCATTAATATTAGCTTGAATATTTTCAATTTTGTAAATAATTCCATATACGGGCAGTAAATTGCTTTTATTATTCGGTCGAATGTGACCGTAATGGCAGCCGCCTATTCGATAAGGCTGGTTGCTGCTCAAGCGTATCTTCAATTCTTCATGGACGTGACTTAGGCTACGCTAGCTACTTCAGACGGGCAACTACAACTAAAAAGTCCTTTTCTTTGTGTAACTAACTATTATAGTTTAACATTTCTGAGGATTTTTTCTGGGAGTGTGGTGGCCCACCCGTACCCGTATACCATTGATGCCCTATTGTATTTACGTTTTTTTTACATCTCGAACCGTTTTGAGCAAACACACCACAGAACACCATTTCTTATTACTTTAATGTAAAATCAATAATTTTGGGCACTTGGAATCACCATCATGGCATGTGGCATCTTAAAAAAAAACAATAATCCTGTTGGTCTACACACCAAACCTTTTACAAGATTACCCTTCAGAACTCCTTTGTTTCTCCTGTTCATACTTCATGAAATTGACAAAATAAAAAAAACTAATAAAAAAGAAAGTTGTGCTGAGATAAACTAAACAAACGGTTCCAATTAATTACACTAGCTAGCTTTAAATTAAACCTTTAACCTCACTACTAACTACGAACAAACAAACTAGACCTCTTCCCTCTACTCATGCTCGGTTCCTACAAAAAGAATACTTTTTCTTACCAATGGCAGCTTTTTTTATTGCCAAACTGCGCAAAATAGATTCGTAAGCTAATTTGAGCTTCTTCCATAAGGGAGGGTCTACTATGCAAAGCTATGAGGGCTTTGCTGCATTATTGGTAAAGATACAAGCGCCTTAATTTTAACCAATAATGGTAAAATTATAGAAATCGGACATAAGCCACCATGATTACAGTTTCTTGTATTAATCGCCATCATCAGCGTTTTAGAAGTCCACAGCTGGACATAGGCCTTCAATCACACAATATTTATCTCCATCATCGGCATTTCCATTATCCTCATTCAGCTTGTTCCATTAAACACTGTATTTTTATAACCAGTTGAATGCGTCGGAGCAAGGACAAGATGGCGGGATATGCGAGGTCTGCATCACTCAGCTGCGGAACGCGATCAACTTCAAGAAGCAAGTGCTGCACACCGAGGACCAGTTCCAGAAGCATTTGCAGAATAAGACACTGTTTAGACGTAAGTTTCAGATTTAAAAAATTAAGTTACAGCTCTTTGCCCAAGATGTAGATCCTGTGGTCTGCCTGACAGAAACCATTCTATATTTCTGGAATAAAAAGTTGTCTTCAGTCTTATGTCACACTGGCCCATACAACTCTGTCTTTGCAAATAAAAAAAAAACAGTTTAGTGAAGACAAACACATTTTCATATTGAAGTAGGGATAGCGACTAAGATGGAGTTGATGGAAGTGCAGACTGCATAGAACCAGCAAGGGTTAGGTAGACAGTCAGGGGCATCTACGCTTAACGTCGCGCTGTGTTTTGGGAGACCCATATGGTGAAGGTTTCAGAGGGTTACAGGGCTCGCCAACACCAACCTGTAATTTTCGACATTGGGTGTGATACTGAATACGTCGCAGCGCGCAACATACGGTGACAACATAGCACGCATAGATCAGCATTTATCTGGATTTCTGACTTTTCCTGAATTACTTCGTCTTTTCGTACACTTTCCTCACTTCTCGCGAATGATGTTCTCGCAAGAAGTCCATCTCAACGCGCTTTCAATGCCGATGAGTGCAGATGCTTGCGAGCGTACTTCTCGCCCTAGCGACAGAAGACTCGTAAGTGCCAGAAAGAGTACTACACAGTAAAATGCTGATCCGTGCGATCTGTGCTTTCACTTTTAGCCGAGTTACGATGACGTAATTTCACCTGGTGTGTCGCTATACATACTGCACTTGGGTTCACCAGCCAACAAAATAAGAAGCTAGAGCATTTATTTCAATAAAACGAATTACAATCTCTTTTGAATTGTTCTCTTCAATGCTAGAGCCATTACAATGCGTTACCATCATGGAGGCGAAAGATAAAAGAACTCATGTACTTGTAATAATACCGGCAGCATAAAGGATATCGCTCACCGCTCCGAAACTGCAAATAACTTGTTATTCAAGTTAGGATTTTAAATCAAACGCCTTAAAGTCTATTTTACGATGGCTATACAGAATAGTGGACGGCTTGCCGGAACTCGTCACACGTAAAATAGACTTTAATACGTTTGTTTTAAAATCTTAACTTGAATAACAAGTTATTTGCCGTGTCGGAGCGTTTATTTAAGAGCGATGTCCGATACCCTTAAAACTATTTTACTAGAATGCTATAGATCTGAATGATGGCTTCGCAAAGAACTCTAAAACGAATTCCTTAAAGCTCTTTTTACGATGTACGAAAAATAACCTATATTTTTATTTTTTACTGGTACAGCTAACATAGTGAAGGTGGAGGTGCAAGCAGATGAAGACTCTGATGACAACATGGGTTCTGGCGACGAGGGATTTTCGGGAGCCGGTAAGTTCTCAGCTGTTCACATAATGGTGGCACTTCACATCGCTATTCGTGTTCGGGTATTCGTCTTGCCCAAATACGACGATGTGAAGTTACTCTATGCGCCTAACGCAAATAACGTATCCGCCGGTTGTCGATTTTTTGTCACATCAAAGGATTGCGAATATACCGAATAAGTTCGTTTACCGTCCACACATGGCTTGCTCAGAAGAGTGCGGTGTTTTATGTACTCATAACATTCTATTGGTAATTAACACAGTTGAAATAATAAGTCGCTGCTACCGTCAACATGTTCATCTTGTGTTCAGATTAGTAAAAATATTCTTCTTAAAAATGTTCAGCTTATTCGCTGTTCATGACAATGTGAGGACGATGTGTTCGTCATTCGGACTTCTACACTATATAGCCTAATAAAACAGTAAAAAACGCAAATACCGAATAGCGATGTGAAGTGCCACCATAACAAAAGGTCCTTTTTATATAGCTTCGTGCAGACTGGCCCGACGTGCCGGCGTGACGCGACACCGGTAATTGTTCTACCGTGAAGTTTTCTTAGAAATTGTTTTGTTCGTGCCGCGCCGCCGCGTCGCGCCAGTCTGGCACGAGGCTTATCACGAACGCGGGTCAATCACTGCAATGTATGCCTTATACTGCATTCTCGATTCTCTTTTTTCCAAAGATGTCAAGAAATGACTTTAAATATGTTTTTAGAAAAACAACTTTAAGAGCATGCATCCTAAAAGTTGACAACGTCGTAAATAGCTGTTTGATTAATTTGGAAATAATACTGTATGGAAATAAGAAATGTGGCTAACTAGCCAACTAGAATATTGATTATGAAATGCAATAATTAATAACGTAACACAGTGTATTTAGTTTTTTATATATTTTTTTTCCAAATGCCTTTTTTACACCTCAAACGGTTACAACAACAATTGCAATTCTTTAATAAAAACAGGTAAATTTTTGACAGTTATTTGCGTCGTTGCTAACTTTTAGGATATAAACGCTCTAATGTTCATTTCAGTTTGCGCTACAACTTCAAATAATTTCAATTTAATTGTAACATTAATTCGAAACAAAGACTTGAAAAGACTGTAAAAACCAGCCAAGTGCGTGTCGGACCACGCACAATGAAGGGTTCCGTAGTTGTAATGAATTTATCCCTAGAACAAACTTAACATTGTAAGTAGTTGATATCATCATCATCATATCAACTGAAAGACGTCCACTGCTGGACATAGGCCTCGACCAAGCACCGCCATTTCGACCGTCGTTGTAATTGATATGGAAGGCCGTAAATATGCCACATTGAGTTTTAGAAAAACTTTTGATTGGCGGAGCATCGTCTCTCTATCGCAACTATGTAGCCGTCTCTTTCTAAAGCTAATATTCGGGCGTCAACCCCAGTAGCACACCTCCGCCGTGAAACCGTAACAGCGAAACCGCAGAAGCCACTGGCTCGCGTCATGTTCCGCTACGCGAAATTCGAGTAGCGGAACATGACGCGAGCCAGTTGAACTGTTCAATTGAACTACTGTGGTTTCACTGCTATGGTTTCGCGGCGGAAGTATGCTACCGGCGTAATATTCATTTGGTTTCTTCTCGTATCGGCGCGGAATGTACAACGTGCCGTTTTAATTGCGTAACACACGATCAATCATTTTGAAAGATATTTCGAAAAAATTATATGCTGAACAACGTAAATAACTAAATGAATGTTGTCGATCTATCACGATCTGCTTTATTGTTCGTTCATTATTGATCATGGTGTTACGCAATTGAGAGTGCAGCTATCTAATTACGCAACACATTTTCGTAAAAGATTCCGACTAATCTGTTTCATTTTGACAGTTCAACAACATCTATTGCGTTATTTACGTTGTAGAGCAGATTTTTTTTCGAACTTATGAAGCAATGGATTAGCAATCTGTTTCAAAGCGATTTAGATTCTGGTTGATCGTGTATTACGTAATTAGGGTACTGGTCGGCATGAAGGCTCAGACATACTGAAGCGAGTTGTCGTGCGACGCGAGTCTGCGATATAGGTATGATATATCCGTAAAATAATTTCGCGCGACACTGCACACAGGAGCGACCTGTCGCGCCGCGACACAGAAAATACTCTCTTGTGTTATCACGGCGTTATCGACGCGATGCGCCAGACAAAACGTTCCTTCGCTGTCGCGCTGCCTGTAACGCCCGCAATATCACGGCGCGCTAGTGTGAAAGGTGTTGCGTGGCGATAATATCGCAGAATCGCCACGCGACAAGTCGCACCAGTCTGTATGTGCCTAGATGCGGCACAGCTGCCCCCCAATTACGCAATGCACGATCATTTTTAAATTGAAACCAATTGAAAAAGATTGCCAGTCCATTGCTCAATCTGCTTAATTTTTTTTGTCGAACTTATGAAGCAATGGACTGGCAATCTTTTTCAATTAGTTTCAATTTAAAAAATTTCGTCCATTACGTAATTAGGGTCGTGGTCGGCAAATCCACGTTCGACTTCGCCACCTTGCTTGTAGTACCGACCCTAAGACCGGCCACATAGGTAAGGAATTCCGTTTTGAAATATCGATTCGGAATTTCGAAGGCAGCAAATTCCGTTCAGCAAGGAATTCCGTTTCAGAATTTCGAATGGAGAACTACTGTACGTGTGTGATAGATCCTTGATTTAATATCGCTGCTATCGATATTTCGAAACGGATGTATGTGGCCGGCCATGTGTGTTCAGTACGGCTGATAAATCATTGCCAGTCCGAACATTGCGCAGGAGGCTGTACATGCTGATAATGAGGCGAGAGTGAGTAAGAGAACATGCGTGAAAGTTTGTAGTGCCAGGCGTTTTTTACGCCTGGACAGGAACGGCCTGCGCCTGGTGACGGGGACCATCACGGGCCACTACTCGCTAAACAAACACTTCCACACAATAGGCATAACGGACAGTCCTCTGTGCAGAGCGTGCATGGAGGCGTCGCGCACGTGCTCTTTGAATGCACAGGCGTTACCCAGATTAGAACAGAAACCCTCGGGTCACCCAGATCTTACACAGATGTTCTAAACAGACCAGGAGCTTTAATTAACTTCTGGAGGGAGGTGGGCTGGTTGGAATAACCCCCCCAAACGGCCGCCATGGCCCACGCACAATGGTCCACCTGACGGACTAAGTGCGGAAACCAGACCCAATAACATAGAACATAGAAGTTCGTAGTGTCCATGTTCAGACTGGCCATGATTCATCGGCTGCACTGTAGCACGTTTTATCGACTTACAACGCCGACACAGTTCATCCAATGCCCACTATTTTTTTTACCTATTGTTTTTTAAGAGAACATGTTGATAAATGAACATTCCAATAACGAAAAATACAAGAGGTAATTTATAATAATGTTATATGGGGCTCAACTCGATTGCGTGGGAGTGTGCACGCATTTCAAATACACAGGCTTAATTTCCGTTTTAGATAAGCCGAAAAATTAGAAATTCTTCCTTGTTCTATCACGTGATGACGGGAACTAAAGTTGTTTTAATAAGTTCATTGTTATATATATAATATAAAAATAAATATATATTTACCTAATAAAAATATGTTTTCCTAATCAAAAGTCATTTACTCAAACTAGGCTGAGAATCAGCACTTTTCGAACGTCAAAATTACATAACATGTCTGAACATCAATGGCTTGGAGCCTTAAAGAACAGAATGTAATTCTTTTCGCATGTTTGCGAAAACCTAAAATATGATCACAGGCTGAGGTCTTAAAACTGTTTGCGTTACCTTAACAACCAATTGTTTTTCTTGAGTAAATATGCTAGCTTCAACATTTATTTATATTTATTTATTAATAATATAATAATGAAATTATAATTATAACACGCGACTAAATGCTAATGGCCTTGCGTGATTAACTTGCGTGTTCTGTGCCGAGCTCACGCAACGCGTCGTACGGCCAGCCAGTAATAGGACTCGCCCATCAAGGAGCGCTGTCCTAAATTAGACGCATTATTAATTTATTATACATAATACAAAAGGTATTTAAAAGACAAATAATTAAATTATATTTGTATTATTAAATGGTGGAGGTTTCAGAAAAATACGCTATTGATAGTTTTTACATGATTCTCAGTTTTTTATTCGCGTTAGACATAACTTTACAAATTAATTACACTAAGTAATATAAACTTATCTAAAATATTCACTGATTAAGTTATTAAGAAAATGCTCTAATTTAACAAATATTTTTCCAAATCATCGTTTAGACGTGATCTCCAGTATTCATTAAAAGTCAGTTATTGTCGCCTTAACAGTTGGCACCACACCATCTATAAGTTATCGATACATACTAGTAGTTACAAAATCGAATACTTAGGTTAAATTATATAAAACTGCTATCTAATACGCAACACATTTTTGTAAACGATTCCGATTAATGTTTCATTTTGACAGTTCAACGACATGCGTTACTTACGTTTGCTGAGCAGAATTTATTTTCGAACTTTGAAGAAATGGATTAGCAATAATCTGTTTCAAAACGTTTCAGATTCTGATTGATCGTGTATTACGTAATTAGGGTACTGGATAAAATTTTATAAAATTAAACAAAAAGGGTAAAAATATGGGGGGATAATTTAGGGTACCTTTCCTGCATCGCCGTTAATTTACTATATTGTTGACCTGTCAATTCACCCATTAGTGAAAGGGATCAAAACTTCACAAATAAAACAAAAAAAATGTCTTTTCTAGAATTCGAAGTCCCCATAAAGACGGAGGTCGACGACCCTAAGCCGAAAAAACGAGCGGCTGCTAAAGCCCCGGCCACGACAACCCGCGCAAGCGCAAAGAAAGCGAAAGCCGACAACGGAGAGACTTCTACCAAACGTAAGTTCCTAATTATAAGTTTTTACGTGTCTTTGGCCGAGTGTGCACGCATCTTTAGGATTTTTTCAAATGTGGAATATTTTGTTGTTGTAGTTTTCTTTTGTGTGATTTAGGACGGAATATGAAGTATTTTTTTTCATCTAGGTCATAAAAAGATAGTCTTACTTCTGATAACCATTCGGCATTTTAAAGTACGTAATACGGGCTGCGTACGGGTGAAAAAATCGATTACCCCAGCTCCTCAAGGAAGCCCAGCAATGCCTTGGTATTACTGGCAATCTCACATAGTGTACCTGGGTTACCGAAGTACTTTGCCCTGTATGTGGCAACTACCGGGCATTTTAGAAGCACATTTTAAAATATTTAAACCAAGAATGGTGCAAATATTGAAGATGGTTTATAAAAGTCCTGATTATGGCTAAGATTCATAAAAAGATGAAGAAAATACCCAGTGAGAAACAAAAGAATTAGAAGGGAGAGAAAACAACACCGGTCTAGAAAATGAGTAACATTACAATCTTCCAACAATACTGTGTTGCCATCTTTAAATCTTGGAGACGCTACAATAAAGATGTTGCCATATTATTTGGCAAAACTGGAGGCTAATACCTCAATAGATAAGAAGCAACATTTCAAAGGAAGAAATATGCATTCTAAAATGCAATATTCTGAAGAAAATGATAAACGAGAAAAAAACAAAGAACGTTTTTAAAAGACTTCCGATTGAATTCATATTCATATGCGTCTTTTATTACAGACTATCACGACAAGTATACTTGTATTTCTTTTACAAGTATACTTGTACTTTCTTTACAAGTATACTTGCATTTTTTACAAGTATACCTGTATTTTCTTTACAAGTAAACCTGTATTTTCTTTACAAGTATACTTGCATTTTTTACAAGTATACCTGTATTTTTAAGAGGTATACTTGTCAAGTGAGCTTGGTACTTACTACAATAGCCCAATGGTTGAAGAATTGAACATTCACCATTGCACTATTGACTTTAACCCCTAACTAAGCATATTTTGCTTAGCTGGAGGGGTAAGCAGGAATACTAGTAATTTGCAATGTAACACATTGCTATTATTATTTCATATTCATGTACACCTCGCAGCATAAGTTTTACAGTGAAAATAATCTTTTCAGAATTAAATATTTGTGAAGTACATTTTAGTAGGTGTACCGTTTAAGATGCTTGCACACACGGTCAAATGATTCACTATGAAATGTGTTAAAAAAGCTGTTTATCAATTGTTTATACAGCATGCTATTTTTTTGGAACGTAGGTTAAATTGACTATATAAATCAAAATATTTTATTTTACATAAACCTACATGGGTTTTATGAAACGTCAGAAGCTAGGTCACGGTTCTGATTGGTTGTATACTTTGTAGAAGAGCAGGAAATAAACTCCACGGTTACTCTTTTAAAAATAATTGGCTTTAACGAAATCTCAAATTTCTAAGAATAATATGAACATTAGATAAATTAATATAGAAAGCACTTGCACATTAATATAGAATTCACAAAAAAATCCGCTTCCAAAGAATGTTATCTTATTATCTTACTCAGTGAAGATTTTTGATTATTATTTTAGGTATGAGTATTGATAAACCCCTTTGCTCATTGTGAGTTAGCAATTTACGACTTCTATTAATTTACTAACTGCGTCCCGCAGTTTCACTCGCGTAAAGTAGTTTTTTCTTTTAATCCCTATGTTCCCGTGAGAATATCGGAATAAAAAGTAGCCTATTTTATATTATCTAGTGAAAGTCCCGTCCGAGATTAGTCGGAATAAACAGACAGACACAAAAAAAAGGGTTTTTGTATGGATCGTATATACTTTCATATGCATTTAGTAAAAAGCTGTTATTTTGACATTACAAACAGACACTTCAATTTTAATTATTTGTATAGATAAAAATTAAAATTAAATCCTGTTCGTTGGTAAGCGCATCACTTGAGAACGGTTGCACCGATTTGGCAATTTTTGTTTTAAAATATTCGTAACAGTCCGAATTAGGTTTTTATTGACAGAAAAATTAGAAAAACTTTCCCTGAAAATTAATATAAAAAAACTTTTAATTGTCTTTGACTGACTTTAAGTGTCCATATTTTGTTAGTACTTATTACACAAACAGAACGTCTTTTTTCTATGAGATTTCTGTATTAATTATTGTAAATTGGACTGGACTACGTTCTGTAGGGTCAGCTAGTAATTGCAAAGCAAAGTGTTCTCAAAGTTTAAAGGCGTGGTACAGACCATCAAACTATACTATTTCCAACCATTGATTTAACTTTTGACATATACACGCTTATGAAGTTCCGTAATTATTACATTAAAAACGAAAGTGAAATGCAATGCTTTATGGGCACTTTGTTTTTTTAAATTTTATTTATTAATTCATTTAATTATTATTTAAATTCGATTAAATTCATCATGAATTTCGAAATCGAGTCGGAAATGCAATTTGTACATCATTACTTTAGCTGTCAAAAGTTAAATAAATGGTTGGAAAGATTATAAACAACTTTCTCATTGGGAGCAACTCGTAATCGACAAAAATAATAATCTGCCTTCCTATACACTTTGGTCGAGTAGGTATTGAAAGCTTTGTACAGCAGATATTTCTTTCTTACGATGTCGGTCCAAAGGAGAAAGTTGTTCATTTTGATCGGCTATCTAATTACGCAACACATTTTCGTAAACGATTCCGACTAATCTATTTCATTTTGACAGTTCAACCAACATTCATTGCGTTATTTACGTTGTTGAGCAGATTTTTTTTTTTCAAACTTATATAGCAATGGATTAGCAATTTGTTTTAAAGCGAAATTTTAAAAGCAATGTAATAAAAAAAAAAGTAATAAAATGTTTATTTTGGAACAATAATACAAGACACAAGAGTACAACAAATAAAACGATGATAGCTGCAAAAGTATAAACTGTAGCGCAGCTAACAACGCCCTTCCCCAGATACAGAATGGAATGATTTCTATTCTGTATCTGGGGAATGGATTTCAAACCGATTCAGATTCTGATTGATCGTGTATTACGCAATTAGGGTACTGTACCTTTCTGATACACCCTGTATAATCTGCTAGTTTCTTTATTTCAATGTTATTCGACTTCTAACATACACAAATTCTTCTTTCTGTATGCATATTCAATTTAATTTGCGGTTAATTGTTTTATTTTCAAACAATCACAGTGACATTAGATGTGAGAGCAGATTTACTAATTAAAGAGTATTTGGCATAACTTTCTGTCACGCTTCCAAAAACCAAAAGCATTATAGGTATTATTTGCCAAAAAAAAAAACTTAAAATAATACACACAATTAAAAACATGGAGTATGTAAGGATCGTAGCAGGTGGCGTTCTGTAGTTAAACGGGGGTACGTTTGAAGAAGGCATGAATTTATATATGTCGTATGTAAAAAACATGAAATATCAGCTTTTTTAACACATTTCTACTTTTATTCTTGAATGTCTAGCTATAAGTTCTCACGGTATTGCAAAGTTAAAAAGTGCTCTATCATATCCAAGTTTGCATGGAGGTTCCTTTATTTTTTACATTTTTCAGCTTGGAAACGTCTTCTGCTCAACATTGGAACAAGTAATTAACATAACATAACACTACGCCTTATTTCCCCGAAGGTAGAGGTGTTCATAGTACACCATTTCGCCAGTTATGTTTAAGTCCCATGTAATAGGGGGCGAGCCTATTGCCATCAACCGGGCACAAATTCAGACTCCGGACTGTTACTGTGAAATTCTAGATAGAAAAACACAATAACACTTTGCCCGACCTGGGAATCGAACCCACGACCTCATGCAGTAGCGTTTGCGACCACTAGACCATGAATTAACTTTTAATTAAACCATTTATAGGCACTTTTGAATCGTCAAAGAGTCGGTCAGTTAGTCAGAAAGTTGAGGGTAGCCAAGCTAGCTAGCCAATACGTACATCTCTATGGAGAAGAACAGGCAAAGAACTATCTACCTTTGAATTGGCCAATGACCAACCAACCAGTCCTCCCAAGGGGTGTCATGTAACTGGGTTGAAGAGATCAGATAGGCAGTCGCTCCATGTAAAATACTGGTATTCAGCTGCATACGGTAAGGCTGGAAGCCGACTCCAACATATTTGGGTAAAGGCTAGGCAGTTGATGATCTACCTTTGGATTGGTGATCAATATATGGTGATAATCACTAACTCATTATCGCACACAATTTTAGAGAGGGGCTTGTGGCTTAGTAATAACAGCCGTACGGGTCGATCGATCAGGTTAAGCTACAATAACAAGCAAAAACGACAATTTTAGAGAATATTGTACGGTTTGACTTGGCTGCTTTTGTTGAGAGGGCTAATAGCGTTTGATTTAGTGATTTTGGTAATCACAGAGGAGCTCTGGGTTCAATCCCCAGATATTGACATTATAACATAACATCACAGCTGTGTTCCCCGTAGGGTTAGGCAGAGGTGTACCTATAGTACACCCACATTTCGCCAGTTATGTTTAAGTCCCATGTAATAGGGGGCGAGCCTATTGCCATCAACCGGGCACAAATCCAGACTCCGGCAAACGCAACCGGGAATACAAGGCTCTTTTCTCGGTCCCTCATTAATGAGGATCGTGGTCACTGGAAACCCCTTTAAACGGACAATCTGCCTCCATGGGTTCCGGTCCAAAGTTGCCATCAACACCTGCTGAAATTTGCTTGAGGACGTAGCTTCTTTTACTTGGTCGGACCATCGTGTTGGCGACCGGCCTCGTGCTTTCGTTCGGTATTGCCAACAATTACCAGCTTTTCAAGGCTGCTATCTCCCCTTCGCATTATGTGGCCGAAATAGGTCAAAATACGCTGTAGGCAAACTGTAGACAATCTGGTCCTGATGTCGAGTTGGGAAAGGGTAGAGACGTTTGTGCGTTTGGCTGTCCATGGAATTCGGAGCATCGGAGGAGAATACAAGGCTAAGCATGGTTATTAAGTACTTAGTTAGCTGGTGAAGTACCATCATACCTATTTCTGCCACCAAGCTAAGTTGTGTGTCAGCTTGAAAGGTATGAGTGACTGAGAGAATTACTGGCACATGAGGCAGTTTAGCTCTTCGCCGTAGGAGACGCCCCGAGCGTCGGGAATTGGTAGCAGATTTCCGGCCACCGTAGGCGCGGGCCTTCGGACGGAGAGCAACGGGCAGCTCGCCGGCCGATAAGGACCAGGCCCGGGTCGACGGCGCGTCGTGTTCCACGCGCGCCTCAAAGAGATGTCAGCAAAACTGACGGGGTCCGCTAGGGCCGATGCCTACCGGGGTTGCGGGTAGTCCCAAGGGGAGAAGCCATTTGATGATTTCCCAACCAAAAAAATAAAAAAATAAAGGCAGGTTAGCTCGGTCTCTCTTAAGTACCTACCTACCTGAAACGATGGATCGATTGTGAGTTAGATGATATGGTCAGAAAGAGGGTGAGTACTGAGATGACGTCTAAATGAGATGTATGGAAGGAAAGAGAATATATGCCGCCATTTCCAGACTAAGTTTGCGGTCCTTTTATGTTGGCCAGGCTATAATAGACCTGTGGCCTGCGCATAAACTGATGTCAAGCAAAATCCTGCATCGTGCAAGCAAGGTTTACCGCACGACTAGCACATATATAACGTCCCGACATCAATCGTCGGGCAGTAGCCCACCAGACACAACACCCGTCTGGTTGGAGGATACTCCCTTTTCAATGGAGGATAGGTGAACTTTATACCCTGTTACTCATTCCTCTATATACCCTAAAGGCGCATCACAGACCAAAACCACTGATTAAATATCGCATTGACTGGTGCACAAAAAAATATAATAAATAAAACTTTGTGCATCTCTTTTTGTCGTACACATTTCGCGCAATTAAATAAAAGACTAGAGATTTTTTGTTGTAACGTAACACAGTATTCAAAATTAATTATTTTTTTAAAATTGTTTTATTATTATTTGATGTTTATAAACTTTTTAGGCGCGTAGAGCGATTTGTATAATGTTTTGATGTGTACTGTTCTAGTACGCTAATTTTATTGATAGTGTTGTGCTTTCCTGTAATTTTTAGATCTATGTTATTACAAAGACTTTAGGTTAATGTTGCGTATTTGTTTATTTGGCTAGCTTTTAAATAAATAAATAAAAGCACATCTAAACTTCTAAACTAATATTATAAAGAGAAAGGATTAGATTTTTTTAAATGTTTGTTTGTTACGCTTTCACGCCAAAACGGATGGACGGATTTAGATGAAATTTGACACATGGGTACACCATGACTGGGGTTAGGACATATGAGACTATTTATCCCGATATTCCCACGGGATCGAGATTTATGCGGGTGAAACCGCGGAGCACAGCTAGTCATCTCCTATAAATAAAAATGAAGTGCTGTTCATTAGTATGCACATCACTTGCGAACGGCTAGACCAATTTGGCAATTTTTTTGTTTTAAAATGTTCTTCATAGTCCGAATTAGGTTTTTATGGAAAGAAAATTTGAAAAAGTTTTCCCGGAAAATCTTCAAATTCAGGAAAAACCTGAAAGTGATGTCATCCATGGGTTTTTTATAATGAATTATTGGACAGGACTTCTGTCGGGTCAGTTAGCAGACAATACAAGACTTTCCAGTGAGAATGTGTGATGCATATACATATACCTTGTAGTGAGTCTTTGATCTATGATGCGCCTATTCCCACAGTTTTTCAGCGAAGCAACGGAACCCTAACAAGAAGAACTAAGGTAAGTAACACATACGGAACCTCTGACACGAAAATCTAAATAATCGCTTGGGTATTGATATTTGTAACATTTTATATTTTTTCTAAAGCGTTTTTAACTTTGCATTACTCTCTGTGTTTGCATGTTTATTTTTTAAGATATATTTGACTCAAACATTTTACCTTGAAAACTATCTTGAACGTATTGAATTACGCCATTGAAACTAATAACTTAACTATGAAACAAATTAACTCATAAAAAACTGAACCTGCATTAAATAAAACAAAAAAAAGCGACAATAGTTCAACGGGTGAACACAAGGCTAACATAACATAACATCACGCCTTGTTTCCTCGAAAGGTTTCGCAGAGGTGTACCTATAGTACAACCACATTTCGCCAGTTATGTTCAAGTCCCATGTAACATTGGCGAGCATATTGCCGTCAACCGGGCACGAACCCAGACAACGGCAAACGCAACCGAGAATACAAGGCTAGGCATGGTTATATTAACATAAAATCTAACCTGTAATCCTTGAAAGGTTAGGCAGAGGGTTACCTATACCCAGAATTTGCGAATTTACGCATAATCCGGCTATAATGTTCCCGCTACTGGGACACGAACTAGTGGGCTGTAATCCACCACGCGGGCCCAGTGTGGGTTGGTAGATGTCACATGTCTTCGAATTTTTGGTTCTAGGACATGCCGGTTTCCTAACGATGTTTTCCTTTACCGTTTTGAGAGCAGTGGTGATGAGATTATTTACACAAAGTAAAGCGCCTGTCTGGGCGTCTCAACTGCCCCACCAGTGCTCCTTAGACCGCAAAACAAAACAAAATCACAAAATGTTTTCGACCCTCAAATAGGATCTTGAGTTTAAATACCATCCGTTGGACTATTGACGTGGACCCACTCCTAGTACAAGCTTTGAGCTTACTGCGAGTGGTTATAAGGAATACTAGTAATGCGCAAAACACATTGCTAGTAATCTTGAATTACACTGAAAAAAAAAATTGTTTATTTTAAAAAACATCTTGTTTAATGTGATCACACATCTTGACTCCATACGAGCCTAACAAGATCTTGACTTCTGAAGCTATGACAACTTTGTTAAATTATCATAGTTCCGTCTACTAAGTAATGCATTGGTTTAATTACGGGTAGTTGTTTAATTTAGCTCAAATGTTGGCCAGTTTAACAATGAAACATTGTCACATTAACACACTAAACTTGTAGATTCAACTAAGATCTTGCACGATACGTCTGTGAAACGTTATTAGATCAATGAAATTCTTATGTTGTTTCAACTAAGATCTTGCACCAAATAACTGTGCTATCCTGATTAATGCAACTAACCTCGTATTCAACGTAAACATGAACCGTCGTCATATGAACTACTTCTATTTGTCAATCCAAGTCAGTATCTTTTGCACAAATCAACAAAGTAACTTTATTGTAATAATTATGGTTGAGAACCTACTTTTTTATAATGACTAACATCTTTGTGGTAAATTGTTACACTAAATTAAAAAAATCCGCGCAGGAGCGCTAAAATTAAATATAGATTTATGGCAAATATTAAGCTTAAATCAAAATGTTTTCTTGTATGCTTATCATGAAAACTTTTTGAGGAAACCTTAATATTTGCTATAAACCGTCAATTAATTTCAGCATCCCCTACGCAGATATTTTTAATAACATAGCGTGACGATCCACATCAAGTTAACCCTCTAGACCTTGTATAAAAAATATGAAATATGAAAATAGGTATTAAATGGTATAGCAATCAAACAACAATATTTGATTTTTAATTTATTTATGCAGAACACATTACACAAAATACTTACATTCAATATAATTTACATCTTATAGAATAACATACTTTTCCATTGCTCAGAATATTTATATTGCATGTTACGACAAAAAGTTATGAAATTTTACATTTTCCTTTGCTTCTAGTTCTTCAAATAAGCAAAAATAAAAAAATAAACACATCGAAATTCTAATGTTTGCAATAATAATTGTCCCATTAGAATCCAGACTATTTGAATTATACAAAAAACTTATTAAAAGTTGAACACAGCATACTAAACAAGTCACCATGATAAATAACAAATTATGTACGCAGCTGGGCTACACATCAAGCTATACATTTCCAGTTTATGGTGATCTCGCATTGTAAACGATATCCAAAATTGTAGCAATGCGAGGTCAGCTTAAACTGGAAATGTATAGCTTGATGTGTAGCCGTGTGTACATGTACAATAAAACTTTATGAAGTTATTAAAAATAGAATTAGCTTAACCAGATACCTAATTATTATTAACCAGTCTTAATATAGTCTGCAATATCGAAGCCTAACAATATAACAATAATAAAATATTAAAAAAAATTAAATTAGAGTTACGAGCTTTTTTTATCAGATATCTTTTAATCTTTTAATGACTCACCAATAATTATGTAAGGCTGTGATGTTGCCTCTTTATTCTGTAATGTTTTTAGCCGAAGTTCAATAGACTGACCGATTTCAGCGTCAGATCACATCAGATCTTAAATGTTTGATGAACGCATACCGCGTTTCTGCTTTAGATGATTTACAGCCGCAGCTAGGCTCGGACTTTTTTTTGTTTTTTCTTCTGTTTAATTGCCAAAAATGCTGCAAGATTTTTATCTTCTTCTTTAGGTGCTGAAATAAAAGAATAATTATATAGACCATTGGTTTTTCAGATAGTTCAAGTTTTGAAAGAGTCGCATTAAAATAGGTACAAAGGCTTCAAAGGGAAGCCTCCAATCCGCAACTGGTTAGCATGGGGTACAAGCAGCTCAAGCCCTCTGCGAGAAGGCCTATGCCCTGTATGCCCAGCTATGGGATGTGTATAGGCTAAAATTTAGCCGCTAAATGAATGAAGAAAAATATACTTACAATCAGCTAGAGAGATTAGATCCTGGCCAAATGCAAATTTTTGATTTTCTATTTCTTAATAATTCCAATATTTTAATTTTTGCAATAATCAAACAAATTATGTGTTTGGTCTCCATAGGCCGCCTCAAAGTCAATGTTCAACTAAAAAACACAAAACAGAACACAATATTATTATTAACATTAAATAAATAATAGCTCAAATTACATGTATAAAAAATATAATATTGGGGCAAGCCTTACCAGAGTATAAACTTGCGGTTTATTTCTATAAGCACTGGGTATTCGTTCGTATAAGATTCCAAAGTCTAGTCATTATTATTGTTGTGAAGACGCATTATTCGATATTTGAATGTGTTTTTCCATTTTATTTCCGTCAGCCTCCAAGTTTCTGATGAATTTCGAAGCCACTGTAAATCAACTTCAACATTTTCATCCAGTGTGTTGCTTTGTTGCTATTTAGGAGATGGTGAAGGTGAGGGTGCAGGGCTTTCCTCTGTTTCTCATTCCTTTAGTTGACAGAACTCCTAACCGCTGTAGCTGTAAAAAATCAGTAAGTTTGTGAGTGCTACTAAGTGTTCAAAATCAATGGTGCAGGCTGCAAATTTCCTGTACCTACTGACAAATAGCATTCATAGTATACCTACCTAGGTATTATGGTTACCTACTGTATGTTTTATCTTACCTGCAAATTTTGGGATGAGATCGGGCTGCTTCCATGTCTTTAATAATTCGACCACTTCTTCCATGTGTTCCATTGTGTATAAAGCACTCGCCAGTATTTAAATAGGTATGTAAATAGTTAATTCACTAATATTGGCACCGACCCTAGGCGTGTGGCTTCGCGTATACACCTGTGCAGTTCTTGGAACATAAGACACGCCGGTCAACCTGCACGCCTGCACAGATAGCCATAAGGACCACAGCGTGTTTATCCTAGTCCTACTTATTTATTATCGTACGCATTTTGAGTTTTGACACCAGTATTACAATAGCGCTGATAGCGCTCTGTGTTTTGACAAGTCGACCGGCGCGCGAAGACCGCGAAGTTAGTTTACTCTATGAGCAAGTGGGGGTTGGAAAAGCGCGGGGAGCGTTGCGTTTTGTTGTCATTACAAAGAGTTATTAGATGTGACCACTGATCTTGTTTTATTTAACTAAGCAGGCTATTTAATCAAACATGTTCGTTGTTAAAAACTATGATTTATATGATTTAATGCTAACAAGTTGCTTGTTACCATGAACTTAAATTATTTTTTGATGTAAAAAAGTTTTGAGGTAAAATCAAACGTGCTATGTTTGATGTAACAAAGACTGTTGAATAAACTGTGCATGTGCATAATTGTTGATATAAATAAAATGAATTTGTTCTGGCAACTATGGTATCTTGTATAAAGTGAACAGATTATTCATTATTCCAAGCATTTTAATCCCAACTAAGAGAAAATGTATCTTAGTTAGTCTGCATTTTTTTCAGTGTACTTTAACCTTATAATATGAAAATTCTAACCCGAATGATAATTTTTAATTATCCATTTGTACACCTATGATGACACAATGAATTATTACTTAAAAAATTTAAGCCAGTTTTAGGAATGCGCAAACTCATTATGACGTTAGACAACATGTATAAAAAACCTGTTGTCCGATTCGTAAGGGCGTTGTTAGGTATCGTACTGAGAGTCTATGAAGTAACTAAAAAAAAAAAAAAAATTGCTGCTCTTTTTCTATGGGGTACCTATATTACCAGGTTTGTAGATGTGGCGCGCGGGGGGCCGCCGTTTAGCGGGTGTTTACACGTCATAACATACCCTGTTGAAAATTTGCTAATTTTTAATGGATTTGGGGTAATTTAGGTACAAAAAATTTGAATTTGAATTTTTGCAATAACTTTATTTATTTATTTTATTATTTATGTGCCTACAGTAAAATACATACAGATACGACAATCATAATTATGAGTACAAAGGTACTGCTTATTTCTTAAGAAATTTCTTCCAGCAGACCTGCGAAAGGAGAATTGAGAAAGAAATTTAGACAATAGCAACTAATAACAACTTTAGTAGTAATAGTAACTTTTTGAGTTTCAATAATAATAAGATTTTTTATTACTTTTTGGTACGCCCAGTTTCGGATCAGACAATTTTTTTTTTACATGTAGCGATGGCGTGCGTGAGATAGGTATAATTAAGCACAGCCGAGCGGTAAAATATATTTTCTTTTTTGCCGCCAGCTGTGCCGTATCACGCCAACCCGCAGCCTAATTGCGTAATACGATCAATCACAATGTTTCATTTTGACAGTTCAACAGCATTCATTGCGTTATTATATTACGTTGCTGAGCAGACAAATTGTTCGAAGCAATGGATTAGCCTAGTATCCTTCAAAATGATTGATTCAGATAATGATTGATCGTGAGTTACGAAATTAGGGTGCTGAACAAGTATTTTGCATCCCTTACTTTTTTCTTTCAAACGGTTATTATTTAGGGATTTCGCTAAATAGCGTTGACTATTTTAACATCGAAATAAGCTCGTAAGAAATACTCTTTATAAATACTGACTATTTACACATAATACTAGCATTTAAAAGTCTAAGTCTGAAGGTCTACGAAAACGGTTGTGGAGGATCGAAGTGTGTGACGTACCTACACCGAAAATCGATGGTTCCTCGTACGATAAGGACTACTTCAACGAAACTTTGCAATGCCCAACAGTTGTTGTATCCGTGATTCTGACGACCAGCAAAAATTGCCTTGCTTGATCTAGGATTTTGTTTAGTTACACGTGTCGCTATACAAATTTATATTATTATTTTACGTAAACTTTTTAATTATGAAATACCTTTTTATTTTGAAAGTTACTCTGATCCTCTGGTGTTCTACCGCCAAACATACTTGTATACCAAACCTTTTTAATGCGATATGATCACTTTCGGACTCGCCAATAGCTCATTATTTTGTTTTCTATGCCAATGCTTCCATGAAATACTGTGAACGAAATAAAAATGCTTGCTTACCTGTGTATCCGTCAAAAAACCAACGAACAATCCTTGAATCCCTCCAAACACTGAGAAAACACTCAGAAATAGTTGAGTGACCAAAAAATGCACGCCCGTCCTCAAGAAGATAACCCTAATGTAAGAAGACATAGACAAGACGGAGATAATGAGATGTTCGTTTGTTGTAGGAACGGACGAGGACGGGCCCAAACGCAGGAAAAGGAAAAAGAAATCGGACGAAAGCGCGACCCCCGAGCGCGTAGAGCACAGAGTCAACCTTACCGCCATACTACAATACTCCAATGCGAGCCCCTTCCGGGACAAAACCATCCGCGGCTTCTCCTGCCTCTACTGCGCTAAAGCATTCCCCGATATATACGCACTACGCGAACACACCGCCCAGCAATCAGAAAAAGACAAAATAAACACCATTATAGACTACAAATTAAGCTATAACCCTATTAAAGTAGATATCACTGACCTGCACTGCACCGTCTGCAATCTAGAAATGAGAGACCTCAACGATCTCAAGGACCACCTCGTAGCTACACATAATAAGACTATCTACAAGCACATTAAAGACATTATTCTTCCGTTTCGTTTAGAAGACGGACATAACTTTACCTGTGTCGTCTGCTCCGTAGTACACATATCTTTTAAGAACCTCTACCATCATATGAGTAGTCACTACAGAAATTACTGCTGTAAGAAATGCGGGGTTGGCTACATTACCATCGCAGCTTTGAGGAAACATGGCAAGACCCACGCTCAAGGCATATTCCCTTGCGATTTTTGCGATAAATCTTACACGTCTCTGACGAAGAAGAGGAATCATGAGAAAGGTGTCCATACAGGCGGTTGGCTGAGGAATAAATGTCCTCACTGTCCAGAAATTTTCGTCAGTTACTACGATAGAAGCGAACATCTTGTCAAAGTACATAATCAGACTCCAGTGCTGTATCCTTGCAACGCATGCAACAAGACTTATAAGAAGAAGTTTGAGCTGAACAGGCATATCAAGCATCATCACTTGCAACAGAGAAGTTACTTATGCGACAAATGTAATGCCAAGTTCTTTTCCAAGCGCGGTCTTGCCGACCACCTGTCCAGGCACACTGGAGGCGAGGTATGCTCCTGCGACGTCTGCGGCAAAGCTTTCTCGAGAGTTAGAACTCTGAAAGAGCACATGAAAATTCACGAAGACGACAAGAGATTCCAATGTGAGATATGTCACAAGACGTTCATGCAGAAATGCAGTTTGAAGAGTCACGTACGATTGCATCAAGACGATTTGGATATCTTCAAGGAGTTCGATGATGTCAAGCATCTTATAGATAATAGGGAACTCACTCTAAAGCAGATAGCCGCTGAAAGTAAGATCAAAGCTCAAGCGGAGAAAGCTAAGGAAGAGAAAGATTTTGAATAGTGTTAATTTTTTTTTAACTAGTGGTTATGGGACATTCCGAAACCGAGAGGACCTAATTTTTAGTACTAAATAATTTAGAAGATATTGTTCTGTTCTCATGTAAAATAAGAAATCCAAGTTTTTTCGATCTTGGTGCACTTTTGTTTAAGTCCAAGATTAGCGAACTGCACATAACACTTATTTTCCAAATGAAATTGACAGCTATATGTTACTGTTAAAGCTGAGATTTGCACGATAACCGTCACAATGAATTTATTCAATAACAATTTTTACATCGTGTCTAAATTTCTATACTTAACTAAATACCTATACAACGTTATTTTTTTGTTTTTACCAAACCTCTTAAGGGGTCACTGCACTCATCATTATGAACAACTTTCTATACGAAAGGCGTATAAAGACACTTGAGTTTTAGTTCTTATATAGATAACGAAAATATGTATTCCGTAACGAAACGAAAACAGGTTGAAATATTACCTATACCAATAATGAGAAATCAAATAATTTATTTTATTTTGTAACTGGCCAAATTGCAGCTAATAATGATGTTTATTTTTTACTTTTCACATTTTTTTTAAATCTTTGTTTCCCCACTGCTGGGCAAAAGTTTCCCCTGTGGGTTGCCTTCTCAACGCCTCTGAGTGTGAATTTTACCAATGAACTGAACGCGATCACAATTTTAACACTGGCAGCTCTTGAACGCGGTTTACACGCCAGCGCATCCTAGGCCTCCCTCGGTGACGCCCGTCTTCTCGGTCCCTCTGCGTGACGACTCTGACCCATCGGTCCCGATACAACGTACATTCTGCACTTTATTATTATAACACGTTTTTCTTAGCCTGTGTCTATTTAACGGGATCTTTCAACGTAATTTTCACCAAATTGAAGACATTCGATTAACTTGAAAAATTGCACACGTGTCAAGGATCGATAAGCGACGGAGTTTCATAACTTTGGCTTTATATCCTCACCAGGATAATAAAAAAACACATAATTAATATTGATAGCCACCTAGCAACGATTATTTTACACGAGCGTATGATATATTACTTGTATAAACACTGTTTACTAATCCGAATTATGAAAATAATAATTAGTTAGAATATCACGTTTGGTAGAGCAATTTGTAAACCAACCAACAAAACCTTAAAAATTTCGATGATGGCGAATTTGCATGACATTTAATACCACATTCTGATAGATATTAGGTTTATCTTATTCCTTTCGAGTCGATGGCAACGTACAAATATTTGTATAATGTGAGATGAGAGATTAGGAATCAATATACTGCGCTGCAAGCACAATCGATTATTGACCTGACCGACATCCAGTGGGTGTTCTTGACCAAGCCATGTCCCATATTCTAGTGTCCATTTACATACACTTCTGTGGATGTAAAAAACACCACTGATCGGATTCGCGTGGCCACTTATTGTGCCCAACGATATCAACTCCGATAACTCGGGGTCGAGTTGTCCAGGTTGAATTGACACGGGGTCGGCTTGTCTCTGGGTCGAGTTCTCGTAAAATTGGGCCCAACTCATCTAACGTCTAATTAGGGTTCTGGGAACGAGGTTAAGGCGTTCTCATATAGGTTCGTGATCGCAAGTTTGACTAGATTTAGTAAAAAGATAATGGATACGCTCGGGGGTTGCATTGTAAAACGATCTTGTAACACGGCCTTTTTGAAGAACTTCGTTGTCTTGCATCCGAAAGTTCGAAAGTTCTTTTCTAGGCGAAAACTGTGCTAATACAAGAGAAATATTAAAGTAGTTTTGTCTACGGGATGCCTCAAACAGAAAAAAAAACATATTATTTAAATAATAATTTCCTTCTACATAGTTATATTTATTCAAATGTCATAGCTATTATTGTGCCCAACGATATCAACTCCGATAACTCGGGGTCGAGTTGTCCAGGTTGAATTGACACGGGGTCGGCTTGTCTCTGGGTCGAGTTCTCGTAAAATTGGGCCCAACTCATCTAACGTCTAATTAGGGTTCTGGGAACGAGGTTAAGGCGTTCTCATATAGGTTCGTGATCGCAAGTTTGACTAGATTTAGTAAAAAGATAATATAATGGATGTGTCATGGGGTTGCATTGTAAAACGATCTTGTAACACGGCCTTTTTGAAGAACTTCGTTGTCTTGCATCCGCAAGTTAGAAAGTTCTTTTCTAGGCGGAAACTGTGCTAATGCAAGAGAAATATTAAAGTAGTTTTGTCTACGGGATGCCTCAAAAAGAAAAAAACATTATTTAAATAATAATTTCCTTCTACATAGTTATATTTATTCAAATGTCATAGCTATTTAACATTGTTTTTTTTTTAATTCTACATACCTACTATGTATATTGATATTTTTAGTTTACTATGAAGTACTAAAAGAATTAATAATTTTAGTTTTAATTATATACTTCTAGAAATATGTTGAATTGTCAAACCTCAAAAATACCGATGCAACACGTAAATTAATCGTACAGAATTAAGCGAAATTAGCATTTTTTTTCATCATAAATTGCGTAATACAGACGAAAAAAAGTTCTAGGTCTGGAAAAATGCGTATATAAAAAAAACGTAGGTAATTCTGAAAAACTTCGCGTTAGTTTATCTTTGAATTTACGCATAACTAGCCCATAATGTTCCCACTGCATGGACACACGCCTCCTCTCTGTGAGAGGGAACGTGCCGTCGTGTCTTAAAATTTTTGTTTAGTTCGGTTCAACCCAAGTCGGGGCTGTTACCACTGGGCCACGACTGCTCTTCGAATTTATGATCTTGTGCAAATTGAACACAAACAACCTGTATGTTTATGTGCTTTAAGCGTTAATCGAGATAAGACCATATCACCTAAATGAGCCACACTGATACCGTAAGAGTACAGTCACAACTAGTTTCACTTGAAACAATGTATGTAATTAAGTTCTTCTTTGTACATTGTGCACGGTATAGATGTATTTCAAATAAAGTATCATTATATTTCAATGTTTCTGCTTTTTATTTACCACAACTGTCATCGCACATGAAAAATCTAACTCTCTCTATTATAGTGCGTAGTTAGGTGGCGACTCATCTCGCTATTGCAATCTCATGTGCGTTTTGTCTAAACTAGCCGGAACTTTCAACGCGTGTTGCCGTCGCAAACACCGAAAAAAAAAATCTGCTGTTTCATAGAAAAGTGCAAACCTACGCGGTCAAAATGTATGGAGCAGCAGATTTTTTTTTTAATAACCTACGAAAAATTTCAACGCAGGGGGGTTCAGAATCATGTACTGAATCCATGGTATCAGGCTTCGCGTCGATGTCCCGGACACCCCGTATAATCCTAAAACCAATATTACAACTCAACACTAAAAGTTACACAAAAGATAACCATACGCCTCACGAGCACATTGGCTCTTTATAACAGCAAAACTATAGACTAACTTGTCGCATTGACACAGTAGTCCTTCGAAAGAGGTGACCGACAAAAGAGTTGACTGTAAATCCCAAGTTCGTATGCACTTCGAGTGTAAAGATACGGCGCGGCGGTTATACTTTTAGGGAAGACTCCTATTGTACGGAAAGCATATACAATGCGAGTAATCAGCGCCTCTGGCTTATTGCCTTTTCTATTAACGACGGTAACTACTTACAATTAGGTGGTACAATGCTTTTTTGCCACTCAATAACATCACTGATGGAGTAGGAAAGTCTGAAAATCTCACCAACGACCTCTGTAATTATAATTGTTTAATAAGTAAACGGTCTTCCCGGAAAAAAACACTGGAAGTCAGTCCAAACTTAGTAAATATCAGCTTTTGATAAACTAAAAATTGCTCACGACTTCAGGGTGCTTTCGGCTTATTCTTTTCATAGAAGCTACATTACTAGGTGTAGCATTTACGTTTTTAATGCTTTATTACAAAATACTTTAAACCTTTGATTACTTACGTCATTAAATCAAAGCCGCTTGAATCTAAGCCTTTTAAGACACACTTAAAAATAACTAGAATCTGATACAAACTGTTCACCCGGCAGGTATTGAACCCTGGGATTCTTCCCTGGCTTGTTTCCCAACGAAAAATAAAATTCCTATTTATATTTACGTTCTAGGAGAAAATCGCTTGTAGCGGTAGTTACAAAAATAACCTTTACTTTTAAACCGATTTAAGCTTGAGACATTTTAATATGTTAAGTATCATTGAAAACGTTTGTTTGGCAATAGTAACGCTTGCAATATAATATGATTATTGATCGATATGATTATCGATTTGATTATAATATGATCATTGATCGTCTACCGCCCATACTCGAACCCCATGCCTCCAACTGGCACGACCGATAGCTGCTAGATTTAATATTAAGAAGACCTGAACCGCGTGTGAAAGAATTATTTTTCTTTTATAGGCAATACCAGAGCAACCAAAAAACACCGCAAACGCGCTGTTAAGGAAGAAACCGACGATGAGGTATTAAGTCGTTTAATATATCGCGAAAACCATCTGCCAGAAATGAAGAAACAGTGGCATAATCTCACCACCTTGCTCAAGTACTCTAACACTACCCCTTTCAAAGAAAGAAATGATGCAGGGTATGTTTGTGCTTACTGTTTCAAGACGTACCCTGACCCTGACGATTTAAGGACCCACACACACAAAGATCACGCTAAGGAAAAACCCTCGTACAAAGCCGGTACAGGCATGTCTAGCTTTGTCGCCCTCCTGGATATAGTCGACCTCAAATGCACGCTATGTGAACAGCCAATGGAAACCCTGCAAATTCTTACCGAACATTTAGTCTCGGTACACGATATAAAATACTACCTCGGTGTCACAGACTACTTCCAACCGTACAAATTGTCCCACGAACAGCAGATGCACTGCTGCCTCTGTAACGAAGTCTTCCACACCATGAAACTGCTGATGCAGCACATGAATATGCACTATAGGAACTTTATTTGCACCACCTGCGGTGCTGGCTTCGTCAATTCTTTTCGTCTCAACCGACATGAAACAACGCATAGCAAAAAAAAGTCCAGCTTTCCTTGCAGACATTGTGGCCAAGTGTTCGCCGCAGAATCCAAGAAGAAAGCTCATGTGAACACAGAACACAAAGGCATAGCTGGCGACAGCGTTTGCCAGATTTGCAAAGCTCGCTTCAAGAATTACTATCAGAAGACGAGGCATATGATTCAAGTACATAACGCTGAAACTCTTAAATGCGATCTTTGTGAGAAGAAGTTCAATCTAAAGTCAAATTTGATGCTGCACATGCGAAGTGTCCATTTAAAAGAGAGACCATACGAATGTTCTGTATGCAGTATGGGTTTCTTCATCAAAAGGCATATGTTAGGACATTATATGGCAACTCATACGAATGAAAGAAAGTTCAAATGTGAGGTTTGCGGGAAAGCGTATGCGACCCAGAATAGCAAGAGGAAGCATTTGAAGAAGAATCATGGGATTTCTTTAACTAAGAATAATATGATGGTGCCAAATATGGCGAAGTAGATTTAAGAAGATGTGGATAAAAGTGTTGTAATATTACAGTATTAACTGCAATTATTTGTGACTGAGTTCACTTTTATGAGCAAGCAAGTCAGGATGGACTAGGATCTAGTTGTTTAAATCCAAATCAATACTATAACCGATTTAAAAATAACTATGATCTGATACAAACGGTTCACCCGGCAAGATTTTACACTGAGATTCTTCCTTCGCTGGTTTCTCAACGAAAAATAAAATTCCTATTTATATTTAGGCTCTAGGAGAAAATAGCTTGTAGCGGTTGATAAAAAAATTACAACCGATTTAAGCTCGAGACATTTTAATTATGTTAAGTATCATTGAAAACGTTTGTTTAGCAACAGTAACGCTTGCAATACGATCCTATACCGCATTTAATCGTGATATCTATGTTTACTGATGATCTTTGTATGTTAGGTTTAAATTATTATATTTATGAGTACTCTAACTGACATTTTTTTTTAATTTCCTATGACGAAATAGGTTAAATAATTTGAAGAACGTTTGTTTTCGACACTTCTCTTTGAACCAAAGTAAGGTTGTCTGGTAACGGTAGTGAATGCCACGCGACATTATGTCCGCTTTGTGTACCATTTAGTGAACAAAGGAGTATATAAAATAGTAAATTGAAAAAACCCCTTTAAACGCCCTACGATGAACAGAAAAGTTGTTAGTAGTGTCTAGTCTTCTGATTTGAGGCTTCTTCCACGTTGGGCCACAACACCTAGGATCCAAGCAGCTACTATTCGCAGCTCATGTATAGAAGATGTTAATTTAAACTTTTGTTTGTAGGTCTCGGCTGCGATACTGAAATTAAATTAGAACCAGGAACACCACCAGTCGGTCATATATTGAGAACACTCCTAAAACCGAGATCTACAAAAGCAAACAGCATAAACGTTGACTGGACGGTAACACTCGCTAAAAAAAATAGCAACCAGAGGTCCACAGAAGAAGGAATAAGGGCTCGACCTTTTAAAGAAGCGCACAGACAAGAGCTAGCCAAACATTTGGAGAATATTCGTAACATACTCTTGTGTTCCAATGCTACGCCTATCAAAAAATACACAGGGAATAGTTACTTGTGCGGTTACTGTCCAGAAGAGTTTAGCATGCCGACAGAACTCAAGATACATACTCTAAAAAAACATGACAACAACAAAATAAAAAGCACTTTCATGAAAGGCTGCCCATTTACTATCTACGTCGTTAAAATAGACATCACTTGTCTGAAGTGTGAAATATGCGAACAAGATATTGATGGATTAGAGCCATTGATGAATCATCTACAATTTGAACACAATAAAATTATACATAGAGACATCAATAATCATATTTTGCCTTTTAAATTTGAAGGAGAGGACCAATTCAAGTGCGTACTTTGCCCTAAAACCTACGACCATTTTAAGCTGCTACAAGAACACATGAACGTGCACTACGACAATTATAGCTGTGAAATCTGCAGCTCTCCTTTTGTTAATAAGAGAACCCTTAAAAGTCACATGGCGAGACACAAACAAGGAGAGTTCTCATGTAGGTTTTGTCCAAAAGTATTCGACACAAATGGTAAGAAAATATGCCACGAAAAATTCGTACATACTCTTAGCCATAAAAGAAATAAATGTGCACATTGCGATGAAAAATTCGCTTCTTACCGGCAGAAGAATGTCCATATGGTGAAAGTGCATGGTGTAGAGCCTCGTATTTTCCCATGTATGGCCTGTGACAAGACGTTTAATACAAAAAACAAATTGACTCAACACACTAAACGGGATCACTTACTTGAAAGGGAACACGAATGCGAACATTGCAATAAGAAATTTTATGGAAGAAAGCAACTGAATTTGCACATATTAAAACATACAGGCGAAAAGAAGTACAAGTGCGATATCTGTGCCAAAGCTTTTGGACGAAGTTATACTTTAAGAGAGCATTTGAGAATACATGCGGATGACAGGAGATTCAAATGCGACCATTGTGGACAAGCGTTTGTGCAGAAATGCAGCTGGAAAAACCACATGTGGTCGCGACATCAAGAGCGGGTTTAAGTCAAGAGTACTTTTCTGCGTATGGAAGATATCAATTTATCGTTAAGGTGTATAGTAGGCTCACTGACCTTGTGCATGTGGGCGGAGCTAAACGCCCTACTCTCCAATACGTAAAACGTGCAACGGTGGCGCACTACACTAAAACGACGATCAAAGACTAGACAAAGGCGCAGACATGCGCACGTATGTCGCATTTTTTGCCTAAGATTCCTAGTCCTAAGAGAAGGAATCGTAGGCAAATCTGAAATTGTACGCCGACTACCATATTTTGACCCACATATTATTTTAAATACTTTGTTTGTTTTTTAAGAACATTCCTGGCAATAAATAAAATATCGGTGTGCGTGTGTTTGTAATTCTTCTTATGCTAAATGGCTTGACTGATTTAGATGTTTTTTTTTCAATTCTTTTTGTGTCACTTGGATGGTTCTTAGCTATAGTTGGACGCGCTGTTGGGAGGCGCTGTTGTCGCATGACAACGTCTGCTTACAGTACGACACAACTTAGATGTAGCATCGGCCAAATTCGTAAAAACGATTACCATCCGAACTGAGTGCTTCTTTAAAATCTCCAATCTTGATTACTGCTTTTGGTAAAAATTATCTTTACGAAAAGCAATAACTTGTAAAGTCATATAGCCAAACACATTCGTAAAACTGAAATGAACGAATGAAAATTCTCAAATTCATGCTACATCTAAGTTGTGTCGTACTGTACCGGGTCTGCTAGTTATATTTTGGTGCCGATTCTCTTGTCACAAATGCCTCTAAACTAGACTAAAAATAGATTGCACTGAGTTATTAGTTTAGTGAAAATTGCAATTTTAAAAAGACTATTCTGAGTTTGACGTTTTTCACCTAAAAATTTGGTGTATCCAACTAAATCTGACTATTTTTAAACGCGATTAAAAACGTGTGGAATAAAGTGAGTTGGCATGAACTAAAACCCCAACACTTCGACCTCAGTCCAAAAACAGTATTGTATTTTTTTTCTTTTGCTTATATCTCGAAAATGGTGTGTCCTATCGCAAAAATAATGAAATTTTCGACCCCCTTTAGGAAACTCTTAAACCCCTATATCCCAACATGTTGGTAATAATTTTTCATATTTTCCATACAAAAAGTGAAAAATTCCATATAAAACACGTCGAGGCTGCCAACCCCTGCGCGCCTCCGGCTCTAAAAATTCACGGGGTAGAGTAAACAAGTACTACGTGGAGTCGTCACGCGATTGTCAAATTCGATTTTAGATGTGTCAAAATATTTTTTTCATTTAGAGATTTTTTTTGTCAGAATGGCTTTAAGATTCTCATAGCCAAAAGTAAGGAATTTTAGTGATTGTAGTTAGTTTAGTTCGGTGTACAAGAGAATCGGCCTTTGACTGTAGAAATTTTTTGTAGGTATCATAGTTTTTTTTTTTAGGAAAAACTTCTTTAAGCGCGTTGAGTGATATTTGGTAGGGGCAGCCCCGGATCTAGAACGGAAAGGATCTTTCGAGGCGGGGCAAAACCTATCGCCTGACCCCGAATCGTTTTTTTTTTCTTAAAAAAAACCGTTTTTTTTTTAAATACGGGGTGTCCGGGACATCGACGCGAAGCCTGATACCATGGATTCAGTACATGATTCTGAACCCCCCTGCGTTGAAATTTTTCGTCGGTTATTAAAAAAAAACCAGCTGCTCCATACATTTTGACCGCGTAGGTTTGCACTTTTCTATGAAACAGCTGATTTTTTTTTAAATAACCGACGAAAAATTTCAACGCAGGGGGGTTCAGGACCATGTACTGAATCCATGGTAACCGGCTTCGCGTCGATGTCCCTGCCACCCTGTATACTAGTACGTGTCAGACATTTATTTTGAATAGCCTTATTCACTCTGCCTGAGATAATTTGGATTTTTGCTTTAGGAGTTACTTTACTAGGTTGCAAGAGCGAGCGAAGCGAGCTCGAAAATTTAGGCATAATAAACATATTAATCAAAAAAGTTAAAAATTCCATACAAAACACGTCGACGCTGCCCCCCTGCGCGCCTCTGGACCTAAAAAAATTCACAGAGTAGAGCAAACAAGTACCACGTGGAGTCGCGAGTTCGCGACGCAAATTCGATTTTAGATGTATCAAAGTTATTTTTTAATTTAGAGATATTTTTTTGCAGAATCTCAGATTCTCATAGCCAAAAGCAAGTAATTTTAGTGATAGTTTAGTTCGGTGCACAAGAGAATCGGCACCAATCAAGATTTATTTCTTAACCTTACCTACGTAACTTAAGAAAATATTTGGTGCCGATTCTCTTGTACACCGAACTAAACTAACTAAACTACGACTAAAATTCCTTACTTTTGGCTATGAGAATCTAAAAGCTATTCTGCGGAAAAATATCTCTAAATTAAAAAATAATTTTGACACATATCTAAAATTGAATTTGACAGTCACGTCGCGACCGACGTGGTACTTGTTTGCTCTACCCCGTGAATTTTTTTAGAGACAGAGGCGCGCGGGGGGCGCAGCCTTGACGTGTTTTGTATGGAATTTTAAACTTTTTGTATAGAAAATATGATTAAATATTACCTATGAGTAGGGGCATATGGGTTTACGGGTGGCAGAGGGGGTCGAAATTTCCATTATTTTTGCGCTAGGACGCACCGTTTTCGAGATATAAGCAAAATAAAAAAAAAGATACAGTTTTTGCAGCTGAAGTGTGTGAAGTTTGTGTTCATGCCAACTAATTTTATTCCACTCCTTTTTAATCGCGTTTAAAAATAGACTGATTTAGTTGGATAATCTAAATTTTTTGGTGAAAAACGTCAAATTCAGAATAGCAAAATTGCCATTTTCACTAAACTAATAACTCAGTGCAATCTTAGTGCTGTCAAACTAAAATATAGTTAAGTTGTGTCACCTTAGTCTATTTCAGAATGGGAAATGCTCGTTTGACAGGACTAAACAAATTTTAGTGATTTAAAAAAAATTAACTTTAGAAACTTTAAGAGGTGCTTTAGACCATCAAACTGAATAACTTTTACTTTAACTTTGAAATCGCGAAAAAAAAAAACAGCTGTCCCATACAGTTTAGAACAGTAGGTATTAAACTTTACTATGGAACAACAGATTTTTTTTTTCGCGATATCAATGTATGTCCCAAAGTAAAAGTTATTCAGTTCGATGGTCTAAAACACCTCTTAAAGTTTCTAAAGTAAATTTTTTAACACCTTATTTATGTACACCTCTGCCTAACCCTTCGGGGAATACAGTCGTGATGTTATGTTATATTTTACATTTACATTTTTTAAGTTTATATTGTAAATTGTTAATTTGTATGTAATTGTCAATGTAAAAAAGTATTAATAATTGTACATCAAAGAACAACTCAACAATAAAGCGCCTACGCGCACAATCGATTTGGACTCTCTGCAGCAAGCTCGTCTATAAACGCACACTAATACAATAAGTTCATAAATATTCGCACTAACACATACGTATGCGCATACTCGGTCGATAGCCGGAGCGGACCAGCGAGCGACACAGCCATCCCGTCTCAATGCTCACGGGCGACTGCCGCCCGCGTCCCGCGCAGAGCCCCTCTGAACCTCTATCTCTAAATGGGGACATTTTGTTTAACAAATATTGATTGATTTACAAATGCAGTTTCAAATTTGTAGTACCTTTAATCAACAATTTTTCAGTGTAATTTTTTTTCCAATCGTCAAAGCCGTTTAGAAGTAGTTAGGAATATTAGCCAAAAATAGCGTTATGGTAAATATTTTTTTAAGGCAAAAGTATTAGTCATACGAAAAAACCCGGTTTCAGATATGTTGTAGATGAATCTATAGCAAACATATATTTTTTTCAAATCATTTAACTAAGCCGTTAAGGAGAAGATAGCTTTTTAAAGTGACCGTTTTACGGTACTAAACGAGACGTAGGCCCTTAAGTATCATCACAAAATAGATAGGCACATTATAAAATAGATAGCACAGGTGGGCTCCATACAACGAACGAAATCAGACCCGTAAAGATTCGTATGTAGGGCGATCTCAAACTATATTAATGGAATGCCAGTCAGGGGCGTCCGCGCTTTGGCGATTCAAATCTATTTTCTTAATAAAAAGCGAAATTAACTGACTGACATATCAACGCACAGCCCAATCTATTGGAACTAGAAACGTGAAATTTGGCGAATGGTTTTCATTTTATAATATAGGCGAGCACTACGGAGGGTTTTTTGGAATTTCAAGCCTGAAGCGGGGGAAAAGATGGGTTTTTTTTTGTATAAAAATCTCATTCCTAGTGGTTAATAAGCTTATAACTTTAGTCAATAATAAACTTTGATGTTTTGAGATTTTTGTCTTATTATTTATTCCGTAAAGCGGATGTGAAAGTTTGTATGGATAACATTAAACGTGCGGTCCGATTAACTCGAAAATAGGTAGAAATAATGGAAATGACAAAAAAAAATTGCAAATATCAGCCCCTCCCTGTTGGGGGTGACAATTCATTCTATAAAAATAATGTAGGTACAATAATTTAATTAGTATATTCCATGAGAATAATAGTTTAATCAGGCACTTAGAAGAAGATATTTGGGTAAAAGTTATACCTTTCATCGTCAAAACTTGAAACTTAGCCCGAATACATAAATAATGAAGATTATGCAATCATAAACTTTCGAAATTTACCCTTTTAAACGGGATTTTCAAAACTGCAGTGCACTACACGAATTCACGCGATTGAAATCGCGGGCGAAGTGCTAGTAATTAATATGTATTTTGTATGAGACTACTCATGACTAACATAGGGACCTACAATGAATAAACGAAGTGAAACATAATTATTTTAGAACTTTTCCGAAACGACCTCAACATAGTTGAAAAAGCCTAGCCAGATTTATAATGATTTTAAAGATTTAAACTTAGTCGATCTGTGGTTTTATATAAAGCCTCCAATTGATTTTATTTTGGCCGGTGATATTTTCCCGTACCTTTACGACCGAAAAAAGATGATAATAAATTATTCAATGAACTGTACTTGGTTGTTTAAATATAACAATCATGTTTTTTTTTTTCATTACCTACCAGTGTATAAAGGAAACAATAAAAAGTATTTACTGACAATATTGTAGTAGATATGTCACTTACCATGAACACGTACACTATACCTGCAATAAAAGTCAAACACAAAAGGGGGCACTCCGGGACGGACGTGGGGCTTTTCGGAGACGGGCCCGTTCGCGACCAAATGGAGCACGACTTTGTTGCTTTAAAACTACATATATGTAAGATGTTACCGTGCTCTGTCCGAGAAATAACATAAAAAGATTTTAAGAAATCGAAAGTTAAATAATAATAATTAGGTTAAATATTTTTCCATTGAATTTCCCAAAAATACACTCATACGGCATATGGAATTGGGTGCCGCTACGTTTGAGCTTAGATGAAGCTCAGCGGGAGCCTGCCTTCGGTTCCTATTTGTTTTGTACCGGTATCCGTATAATTTTAAGCCAAATGCTAAACGGGACTAATGTTTAGATTTTAATTAAAATTTTGTTTGTAGGTCTCGGCGGTGATAAAGAAATTAAAACATTCAAATCGCTGATGATGAAACCGACATCCACAAAAAGGAACGTTAAAATTGTTGATTGGACGGTTACAGTTTCTAAAAACAATTGTAATCGAAACTTTACAGAAGAAATGTTAAAGGTTCGAAGGGCCGGACCCCTTAATGCAGACAAAAAAGAATTAGACAAACATAAAGAAATTAAGTTAATCCCAGAATTAAGTAAAATATTGAAATCACCCATGAAACCGTCATCTGCAAAAGTTGATAGAACTAATACAATCTCTATAAAAAGAAGCAGTCCGAAATCTGCAGAAGAGATTTTAAAGGCTCGAAAGGCCGGACCCTTTACTGCTGACAAAATAGAATTAGAGAAACATTTACAGAATATTCGCAACATACTCTTACATTCTAATGCTACTCCTATCAGAAGACAGACAGGAGTTGGTTACCATTGTAGCTTCTGCTTAGAGCACTTTACCATACCGAGAGACCTTAAGATACATACACTACAAAACCATGATAACGAAACTAAAAGCAATTTCATGAAAGGGTGCGGCTTATCTAAGTATGTCGTAAAACTTGACATCACTGGCCTAAAGTGTGAAATATGCGGACAAGATATTGATGGATTAGAGCCACTGATGAATCATTTACAATCTAATCACAATACTATTATAAATACAGACATAAAAAATCAAATTTTGCCTTTTATATTTGAAGGGAACACGATAAAATGCGTGCTATGTCCGAAAATCTACGAAAGCTTAAAGCTGATACAAGAACACATGAATGTGCACTACAATAATTATATCTGCGAAATTTGCAACTCTTGTTTCGTTAGAAAAGTAACTCTTAACAAGCATGTGTCTACACACAAACAGGGAGAGTTTTCTTGTAAGTTTTGTTCCAAAGTGTATGACACAAAAGTCAAGAAATTATACCATGAAAAATTTGTACATATTCGTGGCCATAAAAGAAATAAATGTCCACATTGCGATAAGAAATTTAGTTGTTACATGCAGAGGAATGAACATATGGTGAAAGACCATGGTGCAGAGCCTCGTGTGCACAAATGTATGGCCTGTGACAAGACGTTTACTACAAAAGACAAATTGAATCGACACACTAAACGGGATCACTTACTTGAAAGGGAACACGAATGCGAGCTCTGTGAAATGAAGTTTTATAGAAAAGAAGAGCTGAGAAATCACATGTTGAAACACACAGGCGAAAAACAACACAAATGCGATGACTGCTTCAAAGCTTTTGGACGAAAAAATACTTTGAAGGAGCATATGAGAATACATGCGAATGACAGGAGATTCAAATGCGACCGGTGTGGGCAAGCGTTTGTGCAGAAATGCAGCTGGAGAAGCCATATGCGGACGCGACATGATGAATGCGTTTAAGTTATGGTCTAACAAACATTTGAGTACTTTTGTTGATTTTAATTGACTTAAGTGTCATCCTTGACACGTTGAGACATTAGTCGAGGGACTTACTCACCGGCAGAATTAACGGGACGGAAATTTCGCTATTTCTGTGCAATTAACGCGACGTGATTTCGTCTTAGTGTTGACGCCGATTTTTCTGTTGCGTATGTTCCGTAGATGTGTAATTAGACTTAGAATACCTTCTGTTTCTGTCCTTTGTCATTAGAACAATAAGCCACGACGTGATATTTGTGTATTTCTAATATTTAGTTTTTAGTAAAGATAAATATTCCCTAAGGCGTGTATAATTTCTTTGAAGTGATTTATCTTTATTTCTCTGCACTAACTTCATCCTAATCCGTTACTTCGAGAGCAAGACACAAGTTATGAATATCAGATTAATTAATAATATAATATCGGATGAGTTAATTAATGATATATTATCGGATGAGTCCATGCGTTTTCAATATCTGTAAATTAAATTACATAATGGAGCTGTTTTCTAAAACAGCTAGCGGTTTGGTAAAACAGTGGATTTGACATTCCATCTCCGACCTCGATATTGAAGTCCAGGTTTCGTCACGATGTATTCCTTCACCGATGTCATTGATCTCCAAGATAAAGTTAGAAATCATTATCATATGTATATGGAAAAGTCACATTGTTTCATGCCCGGTTTCTCACCTACAACCTCGCTCATAAGACGCAGGCGCTTAAACCCTGCCATAACATAGTACAATTTTAATGTAACTTTCCTTTTTAGGTCTCGGCTGCGATACGGAAATTAATTTAAAACCAGAAGTAAGTAAAACATTGAAATCGCTTAAGAAACCGACATCCGCAAAAGCAAACGACAAATTTGTTGATTGGACGGTTACAGTATCTGAAGAAAATCGTAATCGGAAGTCTACAGAAGAAATGTTAAGAGTTCGAAGGGCCGGACCCCTTAATGCAGACAAAAAAGAATTGGACAATTTTATAGAAATTAAGTTAGAACCAGCAAGTAAAATATTGGAGTCACCCATGAAACCGACATCTGCAAAAGCAAACGTCAAAAAAGAAGATAGAACAAATAGAGTATATAAAAAAGGAAACAGTCGGAGACCCACGGAAGAGATTTTAAAGATTCGAAAGGCTGGGCCTCTTACTTCTGACCAAATAGAATTAAACAAACATTTGCAGAACGTTCGCAACATACTCTTACATTCTAATGCTACTCCTATCAGAAAACACACCGCAGTTGGTTACCATTGTAGCTTCTGCTTAGAGCACTTTACCATACCGAGAGACCTTAAGATACATACACTACAAAACCATGATAACGAAACCAAACGCATCTTCATGAAAGGGTGCGGCTTATCTGAGTATATTGTAAAACTTGACATCACTGGCCTGAGGTGTGAAATATGCGGACAAGATATTGATGGATTAGAGCCTCTGATGAATCATTTACAATCTAATCACAATACTATTATAAATAAAGACATAAAAAATCATATTTTGCCTTTTATATTTGAAGGGAACACGATAAAATGCGTGCTGTGCTCGAAAATCTATGAAAGGTTTAAGCTGATACAAGAACACATGAATGTACACTACAATAATTATATCTGTGAAATCTGCAACTCTTGTTTCGTTAGAAAAATAACTCTTATCAAGCATGTGTCTACACACAAACAAGGGGAGTTTTCTTGTAAGTTTTGTTCAAAAGTGTTTGACACTAAGAACAAGAAATTATATCATGAAAAATTCGTACATACTCTTAGCCATAAAAGAAATAAATGTGCACATTGCGATGAAAAATTCGCTTCTTACCGGCAGAAGAATGTCCATATGGTGAAAGTGCATGGTGTAGAGCCTCGTATTTTCCCATGTATGGCCTGTGACAAGACGTTTAATACAAAAAACAAATTGACTCAACACACTAAACGGGTTCACTTACTTGAAAGGGAACACGAATGCGAACATTGCAATAAGAAATTTTATGGAAGAAGGCAACTGAATTTGCACATATTAAAACATACAGGCGAAAAAAAGTACAAGTGCGATATCTGTGCCAAAGCTTTTGGACGAAGTTATACTTTAAGAGAGCATTTGAGAATACATGCGGATGACAGGAGATTCAAATGCGACCATTGTGGACAAGCGTTTGTGCAGAAATGCAGCTGGAAAAACCACATGTGGTCGCGACATCAAGAGCGGGTTTAAGTCAAGAGTACTTTTCTGCGTATGGAAGATATCAATTTATCGTTACGTATCATCACAAAATAGATAGGCACATAATAAAATAGCACAGATGGGCTCCATACAACGAACGAAATCAGACCCGTAAAGAGGCGTATGTAGGGCGATCTCAAACTATATTAATGGAATGCCAGTCAGGGGCGTTTGCGCTTTAGCGATTCAAATCTGTTTTCTTTATAAAAAGCGAAATTAACTGACTGACATATCAACGCACAGCCCAATCTACTGGAACTAGGAACGTGAAATTTGGCGAATAGTTTTCATTTTATAATATAGGCGAACACTACGGAGGGTTTTTGGAATTTTAAGCCTAAAGCGGGTGAAAAGATGGTTTTTTTTGTATGAAAATCTCATTCCTAGTGGTTAATAAGCTTATAACTTTAGTCAATAATAAACTTTGTTGTTTTGAGTTTTTTGTCTTTTTATTTATTCCGTAAAGCGGATGTGAAAGTTTGTATGGATTTAATTAATCGGACCCTATTAACTCGAAAAGAAGTAGATATAATGGAAATAACAAAAACGATTTTTCTAATATCAGTCCCTGTTGGGGGTGACAATTCATTTTATAAAATATAATGTAGGTACAATAATTTCATTAATATATTCCATGAGAATAATCGTTTAATCAGGCACTTAGAAGAAGATATTTGGGTAAAAGTTATACCTTTCGTCTACAAAACTTGAAACTTCGCCCGAATACATAAATAATGAAGATCATGCAATCATAAACTTTCGAAATTTACCCTTTTAAAAGGGATTTTCAAAACTGCAGTGCAATACACGAATTCACGCGAATGAAATCGCGGGCGAAGTGCTAGTAATTAATATGTATTTTGTATTAGACTACACATGACTAACATAGGGACCTACAATGAATAAACGAAGTGAAACAATTATTTTAGAACTTTTCCGAACCGACCTCAACATAGTTGAAAAAGCCTAGCCAGATTTATAATGATTTTAAAGATTTAGACTTAGTCGATCTGTGGTTTTATATGAAGCCTCCAATTGATTTTATTTTGGCCGGTGACATTTTCCCGTACCTTTACGACAGAATGCTTCATTAACATAACGTGGTTTGCAAGTGGACTACTCAAATGATTCAAAGGTTGTTTAAATATAACATGTTTTTTTTTCATTATCTACCAGTGTATAAAGGAAACAATAAATAGTACCTATTTACTGACAATATTGTAGTAGATATGTCACTTACCATGAACACGTACACTATACCTGCAATAAAAGTCAAACACAAAAGGGGGCACTCCGGGACGGACGTGGGGCTTTTCGGAGACGGCCCCGTTCGCGACCAAATCGAGCACGACATTGTTGTTTTAAAACTACATATATGTAAGATGTTACCGTGCTCTGTCCGAGAAATAAAATAAAAAGATTTTTAGAAATCGAATGTTAAATAATAATAGTTTAAATATGTTTCCATTGAAATTCCCAAAAATAAACTCATACGTCATATGGAGTTGGGTGCCGCTACGTTTGAGCTTAGATGAATCTCAGCGGGAGCCTGCCTTCGGTTCCTATTTGTTTTGTACCGGTATCCGTATAATTTTAAGCCAAATGCTAAACGGGATTAATGTTTAGATTTTAATTTAAATTTTGTTTGTAGGTCTCGGCGGCGATAAAGAAATTAAAACATTCAAATCGCTGATGATGAAACCGACATCCACAAAAAGGAACGTTAAACTTGTTGAATGGAACCGTCCATTCAACAAGTTTCTAAAAAAAATTGTAATCGAAACTTTATAGAAGAAATGTCAAAGGTTCGAAGGGCCGGACCCCTTAATGCAGACAAAAACGAATTAGACAAACATAAAGAAATTAAGTTAATCCCAGAATTAAGTACAATATTGAAATCACCCATGAAACCGTCATCTGCAAAAGTTGATAGAACTAATACAATCTCTATAAAAAGAAGCAGTCCGAAATCTGCAGAAGAGATTTTAAAGGCTCGAAAGGCCGTACCCCTTATTGCTGACAAAATAGAATTAGAGAAACATTTGCAGAATATTCGCAACATACTCTTACATTCTAATGCTACTCCTATCAGAAGACAGACAGGAGTTGGTTACCATTGTAGCTTCTGCTTAGAGCACTTTACCATACCGAGAGACCTTAAGATACATACACTACAAAACCATGATAACGAAACTAAAAGCAATTTCATGAAAGGGTGCGGCTAATCTAAGTATGTCGTAAAACTTGACATCACTGGCCTAAAGTGTGAAATATGCGGACAAGATATTTGATGGATTAGAGCCACTGATGAATCATTTACAATCTAATCACAATACAATTATAAATACAGACATAAAAAATCAAATTTTGCCTTTTATATTTGAAGGGGACACGATAAAATGCGTGCTATGTCCGAAAATCTACGAAAGCTTAAAGCTGATACAAGAACACATGAATGTGCACTACAATAATTATATCTGCGAAATCTGCAACTCTTGTTTCGTTACAAAAGTAACTCTTAACAAGCATGTGTCTACACACAAACAGGGAGAGTTTTCTTGTAAGTTTTGTTCAAAAGTGTATGACACAAAAGTCAAGAAATTATACCATGAAAAATTTGTACATATTCGTGGCCATAAAAGAAATAAATGTCCACATTGCGATAAGAAATTTAGTTGTTACATGCAGAGGAATGAACATATGGTGAAAGAGCATGGTGCAGAGCCTCGTGTGCACAAATGTATGGCCTGTGAGAAGACGTTTACTACAAAAGACAAATTGATTCGACACACTAAACGGGATCACTTACTTGAAAGGGAACACGAATGCGAGCTCTGTGAAATGAAGTTTTATAGAAAAGAAGAGCTGAGAAATCACATGTTAACACATAGGCGTAAAACAACACAAATGCGATGTCTGCCTCAAAGCTTTTGGGCGAAAAAATACTTTGAAGGAGCATATGAGAATACATGCGAATGACAGGAGATTCAAATGCGACCGGTGTGGAGAAACGTTTGTGCAGAAATGCAGCTGGAGAAGCCATATGCGGACGCGACATGATGAGTGCTTTTAAGTTATGGTCTAACAAACATTTGAGTACTTTTGTGGATTTTAATTGACTTAAGTGTCATCCTTGAAACGTTTAGACATTAGTCGAGGGACTTACGCACCGGCAGAATTAACGGGACGGAAATTTCGCGATTTCTATGCAATTAACGCGGCGTGATTTCGTCTTAGTGTTCACGCCGATTTTTCCCTAGATGTATCATTAGACTTAAAATACCTTCTGTTTCTGTCCTTTGTCATTAGAGCAATAAGCCACGACGTGATATTTGTGTATTTCTAATATTTAGTTTTTAGTAAAGATATATATTCCCTAAGGCGTGTATAATTTCTTTGAAGTGATTTATCTTTATTTCTCTGCACTAACTTCATCCTAATCCATTACTTCGAGAGCAAGACACCAGTTGTGAATATCAGATTAATTAATAATATAATATCGGATGAGTTAATTAATAATATATTATCGGATGAGTCCATGCGTTTTCAATATCTGTAAATGAAATTACATAACGGAGCTGTTTTCTAAAACAGCTATCGGTTTGGTCAAACAGTGGATTTGACATTCCATCTCCGACATCGATATTGAAGTCCAGGTTTCGTCACGATGTTTTCCTTCACCGATGTCATTGATGTCCAAGATAAAGTTAGAAATCATTATCATTTGTATATGGAAAAGTCACATTGTTTCATGCCCGGTTTCTCACCTACAACCTCGCTCATAAGACGCAGGCGCTTAAACCCTGCCATAACATAATAAAATTTTAATGTAACTTTCCTTTTTAGGTCTCGGCTGCGATACGGAAATTAATTTAAAACCAGAAGTAAGTAACACTTTGAAATCGCTCAAGAAACCGACATCCGCAAAAGCAAACAATAAAATTGTTGATTGGACGGTTACAGTATCAAAAAAAAATCGTAATCGGAAGTCTACAGAAGAAATGTTAAGAGTTAGAAGGGCCGGACCCCTTAATGCAGACAAAAAAGAATTGGACAATTTTATAGAAATTAAGTTAGAACCAGCAAGTAAAATATTGGAGTCACCCATGAAACCGACATCTGCAAAAGCAAACGTCAAAAAAGAAGATAGAACAAATAGAGTATATAAAAAAGGAAACAGTCCGAGACCCACGGAAGAGATTTTAAAGATTCGAAAGGCTGGGCCTCTTACTGCTGACCAAATAGAATTAAACAAACATTTGCAGAACGTTCGCAACATACTCTTACATTCTAATGCTACTCCTATCAGAAAACACACCGCAGTTGGTTACCATTGTAGCTTCTGCTTAGAGCACTTTACCATACCGAGAGACCTGAAGATACATACACTACAAAACCATGATAACGAAACCAAAAGCATCTTCATGAAAGGCTGCTGCTTATCTGAATATATTGTAAAACTTGACATCACTGGCCTGAGGTGTGAAATATGCGGACAAGATATTGATGGATTAGAGCCATTGATGAATCATTTACAATCTAATCACAATACTATTATAAATACAGACATAAAAAATCATATTTTGCCTTTTATATTTGAAGGGAACACGATAAAATGCGTGCTGTGCTCGAAAATCTACGAAAGGTTTAAGCTGATACAAGAACACATGAATGTACACTACAATAATTATATCTGTGAAATCTGCAACTCTTGTTTCGTTAGAAAAATAACTCTTAACAAGCATGTGTCTACACACAAACAAGGGGAGTTTTCTTGTAAGTTTTGTTCAAAAGTGTTTGACACTAGGAACAAGAAATTATATCATGAAAAATTCGTACATGTTCTTGACCATAGAAGAAATAAATGTCCACTTTGTGATAAGAAATTCAGTAATTACATGCAGAGGAATGAACATATGGTTAAAGAGCATGGTGCAGAGCCTCGAGTCCTCAAATGTATGGCCTGTGACAAGACGTTTAATTCAAAAGACAAATTGACTCAACACACTAAACGGGATCACTTACTTGAAAGAGAACACGAATGCGAGCACTGTGAAATGAAGTTTTATAGAAAAGAAGATCTGAGAAATCACATGTTGAAACACACAGGCGAAAAACAATACAAATGCGATGTGTGCCTCAAAGCTTTTGGGCGGAAACATACTTTGAAGGAGCATTTGAGAATACATGCGAATGACAAGAGATTCAAATGCGACCGATGTGGGCAAGCGTTCGTGCAGAAATGCAGCTGGAGAAGCCATATGCGGATGCGACATGATGAGTGCGTTTAATTTATGGTCTCACAAACATTTGAGTACTTTTGTGGATTTTAATTGACTTAAGTGTCATCCTCGAAACGTTTAGTCATTAGTCGAGGGACTTACTCACCGGTAGAATTAATGGGACGGAAACGTGATTTCTGTGCAATTAACGCGACGCGATTTCGTCTTATAGTGTTCACGCCGATTTTTCTGTTGCGTATATTCCGCAGATGTGTCATTAGACTTAGAACACCTTCTGTCTTTTGTCATTGGAACTAATAAGCCTCGACATGATATTTGTGTATTTCTAGTATTTAGGTTTTAGTAAAGATATATGTTCCCTAAGGCGTGTGTAATTTCTTTGAAGTGATTTATCTTTATTTCTTTGCACTAACTTTATCCTTATCCGTTATTTTGAGAGCGAGACACCAGTTGTGAATATCAGATTAATAATATAATATCGGATGAGTCCATGCGTTTTCAATATCTGTAAATGAAATTACATAACGGAGCTGTTTTCTAAAACAGCTAGCGGTTTCGTCAAACAGCGGATTTGACATTCCATTTCCGATATTGATATTGACGTCCAGGTTTCGTCACGATGTTTTCCTCAGCGATTTCATTGATGTCCAAGATAAAGTAAGAAATCACAATCATATGCATATGGAAATGTCACATGCCCTTCCACAACTAGGGCATGCAATTATTCGCCCATTTTACTATCCGGATATTTCGGATACTTCCAGACGAGTATCCGGATATTTCCGGATAATATGGGTATTTTGGACATCACTGTAAAAGAGGTAAATCAAACTTTTATTATTTTACAATCGACATTTTCATTACAAAAACTCTCCAACAATCGTATACAAAAGTACTTCAGTTCGCACTAGAAGCAAAATCTGTCCGATCTGTCATTGACATATACGAGAAAAGCTATCATCTACGGGTTATCTACCAATGGTATGGATCGAGACCTGGTCAAATGCTATCTTGTTAAGATGGCTAGAACAATTGAATGCACATTAGATGAAGACCGGAAGTCTTTCAAAGTAGTGCTTGGTAATAATGGAGACCATATCACACCACTGGCATTGCTAAATGTCAAAGTATCTGATGTATCAGATACAGACAATAACACATTCTTATAAGAATCATCTCGTCCGGAAGTCCGTATGAGATGATTCGTATAAGAATGTGTTACTGTTCGTTCTCTGTATAATTGTCGGATCATGAGAGTCACGGAAAGAGGGACGTGAGAGACTTCTATCTGTTCTGCGAACACAGCTGATGTGACTGATGACAAGCAGGCACCCTTGAACGCAGGAGTGGACAGAATTACCGAGTATATGAACTGGCAAATCGGGACTATCACAAACTAGTAGCAGTAAATGACATGTACGTTCATCGAATCCCTGAATATGAACTATCTTCTGTGCGTTTCGGGTCGGTCAGTTCTCGTTATTGCGATTGTGCAGTCCTATCTTCCGTTGGACATATATGTGAAACTGGGTATTCCGGATTGGTTTTTTACGGTCTAGGTAGGAAACGAATTAATGCAAATCATGAATGCCGATAATCATGATGAGGCCTCTGCTCCTTATTCCTACTTCCCATATCAATCAGATTTTGGGTTGGTTATCAAAACAGCATATTCAAGTGTAGCAAATCCTAACATTTTCTTTATGTTGCATGTAGCCGGAACTCTATTTTGATTCTGTGCGATCTCGTCAAGCAAGACACAATACTGAGATGAATCTATAGAACAACACTACCTACTAATCAAAGCTATCATTCTTGCCAATGCCTTTAAAGCAAATGCCATGCTTGTCAAAGCATTCACTATTGATGGTCAACCTGCAGAGACCTTTCGATCTCTTAAATGATATTTCAGTTTCTGCTGCTGGTAATCACTGAGTGCTACGTCATCACCATCGCTGTCGTCAGCTGAAGTCGACCTCTGTTCAAAAGCATGTTTAAATATTTTTTATGATGAATCTACATAGTAATTGTGTCATAAGATGGATTTTTGAAGATATAGCATGAATTGTTACGATTTCGAATACCTATTTTATTAAAACACAACGTTAAATGTTACATTATCAAAAGGAAAATGGAACAAAACTATTCGTATCATTATTTTTATCCGGATAGTAAAACAATAACAATACAACAATATAATATTTTCAACGGATATCCGGATAGCATGCCCTACCACAACCTCGCTCATAAGACGCAGGCGCCCTGCCATAACATAGTAAAATTTTAATGTAACTTTCCTTTTTAGGTCTCGGCTGCGATACGGAAATTAATTTAAAACCAGAAGTAAGTAAAACATTTAAATCGCTTAAGAAACCGACATCCGCAAAAGCAAACGATAAATTTGTTGATTGGACGGTTACAGTATCTGAAGAAAATCGTAATCGGAAGTCTAAAGAAGAAATGTTAAGAGTTCGAAGGGCCGGACCCCTTAATGCAGACAAAAAAGAATTTGACAATTTTATAGAAATTAAGTTAGAACCAGCAAGTAAAATATTGGAGTCACCCATGAAACCGACATCTGCAAAAGCAAACGTCAAAAAAGAAGATAGAACAAATAGAGTCTATAAAAAAGGAAACAGTCCGAGACCCACGGAAGAGATTTTAAAGATTCGAAAGGCTGGGCCTCTTACTGCTGACCAAATAGAATTAAACAAACATTTGCAGAACGTTCGCAACATACTCTTACATTCTAATGCTACTCCTATCAGAAAACACACCGCAGTTGGTTACCATTGTAGCTTCTGCTTAGAGCACTTTACCATACCGAGAGACCTTAAGATACATACACTACAAAACCATGATAACGAAACCAAACGCATCTTCATGAAAGGGTGCGGCTTATCTGAGTATATTGTAAAACTTGACATCACTGGCCTGAGGTGTGAAATATGCGGACAAGATATTGATGGACTAGAGCCATTGATGAATCATTTACAATCTAATCACAATACTATTATAAATACAGACATAAAAAATCATATTTTGCCATTTATATTTGAAGGGAACACGATAAAATGCGTGCTGTGCTCGAAAATCTACGAAAGGTTTAAGCTGATACAAGAACACATGAATGTACACTACAATAATTATATCTGTGAAATCTGCAACTCTTGTTTCGTTAGAAAAATAACTTTTAACAGGCATGTTGCTACACACAAACAAGGCGAATTTTCTTGTAAGTTTTGTTCAAAACTGTTTGACACAAGGAACAAGAAAGTATATCATGAAAAATTCGTACATGTACTTGACCATAAAAGAAATAAATGTCCACTTTGTAATAAGAAATTCAGTAATTACATGCAGAGGAATGAACATATGGTTAAAGAGCATGATGCAAAGCCTCGAGTCCTCAAATGTTTGGCCTGTGACAAGACGTTTACTGCAAAAGAGCAATTGACTCGACACACTAAACGGGATCACTTACTTGAAAGGAAACACGAATGCGAGCTCTGTGAAATGAAGTTTTATGGAAAGGAACAACTGAGAAAACACATGTTGAAGCACACAGGCGAAAAACAATACAAATGCGACGTCTGCCTCAAAGCTTTTGGGCGGAAACATACTTTGAAGGAGCATTTGAGAATACATGCGAATGACAAGAGATTCAAATGCGACCGGTGTGGGCAAGCGTTTGTGCAGAAATGCAGCTGGAGAAGCCATATGCGGACGCGACATGATGAGTGCGTTTAAGTTATGGTCTATTTTTTTCTGAACATAACGTCTAAACGAGTAGTGTTAATAATGATTTGGAAAAAGTATATGTTAAATAAGAGCATTTTCTTTATAACTTTATAATAAGAATATTTTAGATTATGTTTATATATTACATAGTGAAATTAATTTGTAAATGTTATGGTATATTTTGTTTGATGTCAGGCTTGATTGAAATTTCTTGAAATCGCATGTCAGGTTCGGCATAAATAGATAGAATACTCTTTATTATGTACACCATAAAAATTACAGACTTAACTTTAGAAATTTTACATAGGGTAACACAATAGGTGGTCTTATAGCTAAATGCGATCTTTTACTGACAACGTTTGGATGGATTAAATTGAGAAGGAGATACAATACTGCAGGTAGTCCGTGGGGTACTATTTACATATACAATAAATTTATACATTCTTAAAGCATAAACTTATATATACATAGATACTATATATATAAAACTATGAACTTGAAACAAGAGCAAGGAAACTATTATGTGATGATGATGTTGAAGGAGAGAAAGTGTTATTTCGCCAGAATTTTAAAAGCGGACAAATATTGAGCACGCTTTATCGATACGGGTATGACATTCCATAACCGTACTGCTTGAACAATAAAAGGTTTGTCATAAAAGTTTCTTAAGTTTTCCGGCATCCACTCTATTGCAGTATTTAGTTTTTATAGCTGCATAGGTTGAGCTGAAAATCCTGTTTCGCACAGTTTGTAACTTTGTATTGAGCAGTAGTATTTTATGTTTGTTATCTTCACACATTATTGAATATAATCTGGATTGCAGTGGACAAGTTTTGACAACCGCTTTTACCGCGCGCGTTTTTTTACCGCTTTCTCGAAAACTTATTTTAGATTTAGCGGCACTTGCTTAATCGCTGTTTTTGCAGATTTTGCATAACTTGTTCCACTGGGTCCAAGTTTCATTTGTTTAGACGCAGGAGCAGTATCGCGAATGAAAGTAAACCTAGTTGTAGTTCTAGTATATGATGTATATACACGTAATTAAGAATAATGCCGAAGTAAAAAAATTGTTTTTGAGGTAGTTGGGCTCGGCAAAGCCTCTGTGGGGACTTCGCGAAAATACTAGCCACAATGAACTAGTATTTTCTCGGAGCTACCATAGAGGCTTTGCGGAGCCCAGGAGTTCCGCGGAGGCCACTTTGAGTAACACTGGTATAGACATTAGTCGGGGGACTTACGCACCAGCCGAAATTACGGGACGCAAATTTCGCGTTTTATGTGCAATTTACGCGACGCAAATTTCGTCTTTTAATGTGTTATTAGGTGTATATTCCGTAGATGTGTCATTAGACTTAGAATACCTTCTGTCCTTTGTCTTTAGAACAATAAATAATCCACGACGATGATATTTGTGTTTTTCTAATATTTCGTTTTTAGTAAAGATACATGTTCCTAAATGCGTGTATCATTTCTATGATGATTTATTTTTATTCCTCTGCACTAACTTTATTCTAGTCCGTTTCTTCGAGAATGAGACACCACTTGTGAATTTCGTTACCAAAAAAGCTGTCAAGCTTTTCACAGCAGATACTTTTCCATCTGTCGATGAATTGTGGGCTAAAACCTCCAAAACATGGGTTCTTGTTCTTGTAAACTTCCAACGGCATCGCGGAAGACCCAGGCGAAGATGGCGGGACCAACTTGATGCTTATAGGAGGGATTGTACAATAAATTATACAATACAGGGTGGCAGGGACATCGACGCGAAGCCGGTTACCATGGATTCAGTACATGATTCTGAACCCCCTGCGTTGAAATTTTTCGTCGGTTGTTTAAAAAAAAAACAGCTGTTTCATAGAAAATTGCAATACCTACGCGGTCAAAATGTATGGAGCAGCTGATTTTTTTTTAAATAACCGACGAAAAGTTTCAACGCAGGGGGGTTCAGAATCATGTACTGAATCCATGACAATCGGCTTCGCGTCGATGTCCCTGCCACCCCGTATACATACAAATAAATTGAAGTGTCTGTTTGTAATGTCAAAATAACAGCTTTTCAGTTAATGCATATGAAAGTATATACGATCCATACAACAAAAACACAATTAATTTTTTTTTTTTTTGTCTGTCTGTTTGTTCCGGCTAATCTCCGAAACTGCTGGGCTGATTTTGTCGCGGCTTTCACTACAAGATAGCTGAGGCTACTGGGCGTAAAATAGGCTACTTTTTATTTTCATAATCCTACGGGATCATTGGGATTAAAAGGGAAATCTAAATGACGCGGGTGAAACCGCGGGACGCAGCTAGTTAAATATATGACATGATGATTACTTTGTAAAGTATTGTTTTAATTAATTATTGTGAATGTGAGGACTTTTTTTTACCTTTTTCTTTTTTTATGTCCTTTCTTTGGTATTGTTCATCGAGTTGAGCACCTTAAGTTCTGAAGTTGAGCTCCACGATTACTGACATATGCTTGCACTGACTGGATAGGTCGACTCAAGTTTGTGTGGTTCTTTCCTCGAAAGACCATTTCAGACACTAATCTACACGGTCCTCATGTGGCCTGACCAAGATTATGTCTGGACTTTAAAAGAGACTGCGACCTCTGAGTTTGTTCTGGTCTAATGGTGACTATACGGCCTCAATGTTTAGATTTTAATTAAAAATTTGTTTGTAGGTCTTGGCGGCGATACAGCAATTAATTTAAAACCAGAAGTAAGTAAAACATTGAAATCTCTCTTGAAACCGACATCCGCAAAAGCAATCGACAAAATTGTTGATTGGACGGTTACAGTAACAGCTGTAAACGATAATAATCAGAAGTCTACAGAAGAATTGTTAAGGGTTCGAAGGGCCGGTCCCCTTAATGCAGACAAAATAGAATTAGACAATTTTATAGAAATTAAGTTAGAACCAGCAAGTAAAATATTGGAGTCACCCATGAAACCGACATCTGCAAAAGCAAACGATAAAAAAATTGATAGAACTAATACAGTCTCTAAAACAAGAAGGCGTCAGACCGGACCCCTTGTTGATGTCAAAATAGAATTCAAGAAACATTTGCAGAATATTCGCAACATACTCTTACATTCTAATGCTACTCCTATCAAAGAACACACAGGGAAGGGTTACTTATGCGGCTTCTGTTCAGAGCAGTTTCCTATGCCGAAAGACCTTAAGATACATACATTACAAAACCATAACAACGAAACTAAAAGCATTTTCATGAAAGGCTGCACCTTATATAAGTATGTCGTAAAACTTGACATCACTGGCCTGAAGTGTGAAATATGCGGACTAGATATTGATGGATTAGAGCCACTGATGAATCATCTACAATCTAATCACAATACAATTATAAATACAGACATAAAAAATCATATTTTGCCTTTTATATTTGAAGGAGACACGATAAAATGCGTGCTATGTCCGAAAACCTACGAAAGCTTTAAGCTGATACGAGAACACATGAATGTACACTACGACAATTATATCTGTGAAATCTGCTCCTTTTCCTGCGTTAATAAAATAACTCTTAACGCACATTTGGCTAGACTCCACAAACAAGGAGAGTTCTCTTGCAAGTTTTGTAAAAAAGTATTTGACACAAACGAAAAGAAATTATACCATGAAAAATTCGTACATATTCTTGATGATAAAAGACTTAAATGTCCCCATTGCGATAAGAAATTCAGTTGTCACTCACAGAGGCATGGACATATGGTGAAAGAGCATGGTGCAAATCCTCGTGGACTTAAATGTATGGCCTGTGACAAGACGTTTACTACAAAAGACAAATTGACTCGACACACTAAACGGGATCACTTACTTGAAAGGGAACACGAATGCGAGCTCTGTGAAATGAAGTTTTATGGAAAGGTAGATCTGAGAAAACACATGTTGAAACACACAGGCGAAAAACAACACAAGTGCGATGTCTGCCTCAAAGCTTTTGGGCGGAAAAATACTTTGAGAGAACATATGAGAATACATACGAATGACAAGAGATTCAAATGCGACCGGTGTGGGCAAGCATTTGTGCAGAAATGTAGCTGGAGAAGCCATATGCGGACGCGACATAATGAGTGCGTTTAAATGATGGTCTTACAAACATTCTAGTACTTCTGTGGATTTCAATTAACTTAGTGTCATCCTTGAAACCTTTAGACATTAGTCGAGTTATGCAATTTACGCGACGTGATTTCGTCTTAATGTTCCATTTGACTTAGAATATAGAATTAAAAAAAATAGATATAAGAACAATACGGCCAAGACCTGACTATTATGTTTTTCTAATATTTCGTTTTTAGTAAAGATATATATTCCCAGATGCGTGTATCATTTCTATGTAGTGGTTTCATTTTTATTTCTCTGCACTTACCTCATCCTATCCTTCGAGAATGAGACATACACCAGTTGTGAATTTCGTCTCCATAAAAGACGCCAAGCTTTTCATAGTAGATACTTTTTCTGCATGTCGGATGTATTGTGGATTAAGACCACCACAAAATCGGTTCTTGAAAACGTCCAAGGGCATCAGGAAGGCCCAGGCGTAGATAGTGGGCCAAACTTGACGCTTATAGGCGGTATTGGTCCATATTAGCTCAGGATCGAGCTGAGTGGAAAAAGAAATGAGGCTTTTACTCTGCGGCTGGACAATACAGGCCCATTATCATTATAATATAATATTGCATGAGTTCATGCGTTTTCTCTAAGTTTGCACTTAAAACTAAATATTCGGTGTTACGATATTAAAAAATAAATAAAAATAAAAATCATTTATTTCAGACAAAAAAGTCCATAGGCACGGCAAGGTTGTTAGTAACAAGAATTTTGCTTATAACTAATGTTAGTAACAAAAAAAGTAAGTAAAAGAAGACTATACACACCGACTACCCCTGCACAGTAGGCTCATCGGTCTCGCAACACATGGAGTTCAGTGAACCTACTGAGCAGAACAGTATCGGTTCTCTCGCCAATCATCCTCAGGACGCTATTCGGGCTCCCCCGTACTCGTCGCACCACCGACGCAACTTTATACGCATAATTGCGTAGAAGTCATCTACGCTGGCGTCAGCAAACATGCCGGATGCACTGCAATATCGAGGGAGCCGAAACAGAGCCCTGAACACATTATTATACTGGACGCGCAATATTAAGGATTGATTTATGAAAAAACCTGATACGTGCAATTCATAAATCGAGTTTCGAATTAATCGGACCGCACGTTTAAGAGCGTGTATCCTAAAAGTTGGCAACGGTAAATAGCTGTCAAATATTTACCTGTTTTGATTAATTTGTAAATAATGCTGTACGGAAATAAGATACGCGGCTAACTAGCGAACTAGAATATTGATTATGAAATGCAATAATTAACTTTTTGAGACATTTTGATCTGCATTCACAGATTTTGAAAAAAAATGTACAGTCAGCAAGAAAATAGGCTGTTTTGATATAATTTTTTTTTATCCCAATCGGTCCTGTTTCTTATAAGGATCAAAAACTACTGGACCAACTAAGGATTAAGTACTAGAAAACCCAGAAACCGCTAAAAACGTTTCCTATACATTTCGTAGGAAATGAGACTCCAACCTACTACCTACCTAAGTGGGAAAAATACGTATTATTGAACCTAACTCAAAAACTACCCAAGCAAATTTATATTGGGACCACCTCTGAAGTATGATCTACCAAACAAAAAAGTAATCATCAAAATCAATGCATAATTAGCGGAAAAGCGTAAAATACATGCAGTCGAAATGAGAACCTTCTCCTTTTTGAAGTCGGTTAAAAAGGGGGTACTCTGGGACGGACAGGGGGAACTTTACCCCTTGAATTTTCGGGGACGGCCCCGATTGCGACCAAATCGGGCACGAATAAGTTTCTTTAAAATTATACCAATTATAAGATCTTTGACCGTACTCTGTCCGAGAAATAACTTTACTTTTTATGGAATATTGAGCTGGTTCCGGCTACGTTTGAGCTAAAATAAAGGTCAGCCGGAGCCACCCTTTAGTTTCTATTTGTTCTGTACCGGTATCCTTAGGCAGTGTAGAGAGTGTCACCAGTGGCACTCTATCCCTATCGGATAAAGTGCCACTAAAGGCACCCTAGTAACACCGCCTCGGCTCGGCCAAAGTGCCGCAAGCATTGGATTGACATTGTCACTGTCACTAAGTCACGTCACGTGGTATGTTGTTTGATTGTCGAGGTTAGATCGCTGTAAAACACCACATTCCCAAATTATTACATTCTCTTGTGCCTAAACGGACCCCGGTTCGGCTCGGCTCGTGCGTTGTGTGGTCACAGTTCTAACCTAACCTAACCCAAATAACAAGTGACAGTGACAATGCAACGCTCACGGCACCCTAGCCGGGCTGAGGCAGCGACACTAGAGTGCCACAAGAATACTCGCGGCACTCTATTCACTTCATTATCCTTATAATTTTAAGCCAAATGGCTACTATACGGCTTGTGTGTTTAGATTTTGATTAAAATTTTGTTTGTAGGTCTCGGCGGCGATACAGAAATTAATTTAAAACCAGAAGTAAGTAATACATTGAAATCACTCTTGACACCAACATCCGCAAAAGCAAACGACAAAATTGTTGATTGGACGGTTACAGTATCTGAAGAAAATCGTAATCGGAAGTCTACAGAAGAAATGTTAAGAGTTCGAAGGGCCGGACCCCTTAATGCAGACAAAAAAGAATTGGACAATTTTATAGAAATTAAGTTAGAACCAGCAAGTAAAATATTGGAGTCGCCCATGAAACCGACATCTGCAAAAGCAAACGATAAAAAAATTGATAGAACTAATACAGTCTCTAAAACAAGAAGGCGTCAGACCGGACCCCTTGTTGATGTCAAAATAGAATTCAAGAAACATTTGCAGAATATTCGCAACATACTCTTACATTCTAATGCTACTCCTATCAAAGAACACACAGGGAAGGGTTACTTATGCGGCTTCTGTTCAGAGCAGTTTCCTATGCCGAAAGACCTTAAGATACATACATTACAAAACCATAACAACGAAACTAAAAGCATTTTCATGAAAGGCTGCACCTTATATAAGTATGTCGTAAAACTTGACATCACTGGCCTGAAGTGTGAAATATGCGGACTAGATATTGATGGATTAGAGCCACTGATGAATCATCTACAATCTAATCACAATACAATTATAAATACAGACATAAAAAATCATATTTTGCCTTTTATATTTGAAGGAGACACGATAAAATGCGTGCTATGTCCGAAAACCTACGAAAGCTTTAAGCTGATACGAGAACACATGAATGTACACTACGACAATTATATCTGTGAAATCTGCTCCTTTTCCTGCGTTAATAAAATAACTCTTAACGCACATTTGGCTAGACTCCACAAACAAGGAGAGTTCTCTTGCAAGTTTTGTAAAAAAGTATTTGACACAAACGAAAAGAAATTATACCATGAAAAATTCGTACATATTCTTGATGATAAAAGACATAAATGTCCCCATTGCGATAAGAAATTCAGTTGTCACTCACAGAGGCATGGACATATGGTGAAAGAGCATGGTGCAAATCCTCGTGAACTTAAATGTATGGCTTGTGACAAGACGTTTACTACAAAAGACAAATTGACTCGACACACTAAACGGGATCACTTTGAAAGGGAACACTAATGCGAGCTCTGTGAAATGAAGTTTTATGAAAAGGAACAACTGAGAAAACACATGTTGAAACACACAGGCGAAAAACAACACAAGTGCGATGTCTGCCTCAAAGCTTTTGGGCGGAAAAATACTTTGAGAGAACATATGAGAATACATACGAATGACAAGAGATTCAAATGCGACCGGTGTGGGCAAGCATTTGTGCAGAAATGTAGCTGGAGAAGCCATATGCGGACGCGACATAATGAGTGCGTTTAAATGATCGTCTTACAAACATTCTAGTACTTCTGTGGATTTCAATTAACTTAAAGTGTCATCCTTGAAACCTTTAGACATTAGTCGAGTTATGCAATTTACGCGACGTGATTTTGTCTTAATGTTCCATTAGACTTAGAATATAGAATAAAAAAAAATTGATATAAGAACAATACGGCCAAGACCTGACTATTATGTTTTTCTAATATTTCGTTTTTAGTAAAGATATATATTCCCAGATGCGTGTATCATTTCTATGTAGTGGTTTAATTTTTATTTCTCTGCACTTACCTCATCCTATCCTTCGAGAATGAGACATACACCAGTTGTGAATTTCGTCTCCATAAAAGACGCCAAGCTTTTCTTTGTCGATACTTTTTCTGCATGTCGGATGTATTGTGGATTAAGACCACCACAAAATCGGTTCTTGAAAACGTCCAAGGGCATCAGGAAGGCCCAGGCGTAGATAGTGGGCCAAACTTGACGCTTATAGGCGGTATTGGTCCATATTAGCTCAGGATCGAGCTGAGTGGAAAAAGAAATGAGGCTTTTACTCTGCGGCTGGACAATACAGGCCCATTATCATTATAATATAATATTGCATGAGTTCATGCGTTTTCTCTAAGTTTGCACTTAAAACTAAATATTCGGTGTTACGATATTAAAAAATAAAGAAAAATAAAAATCATTTATTTCAGACAAAAAAGTCCATAGGCACGGCAAGGTTGTTAGTAACAAGAATTTTGCTTATAACTAACGTTAGTAACAAAAAAAGTAAGTAAAAGAAGACTATACACACCGACTACCCCTGCACAGTAGGCTCATCGGTCTCGCAACACATGGAGTTCAGTGAACCTACTGAGCAGAACAGTATCGGTTCTCTCGCCAATCATCCTCAGGACGCTATTCGGGCTCCCCCGTACTCGTCGCACCACCGACGCAACTTTATACGCATAATTGCGTAGAAGTCATCTACGCTGGCGTCAGCAAACATGCCGGATGCACTGCAATATCGAGGGAGCCGAAACAGAGCCCTGAACACATTATTATACTGGACGCGCAATATTAAGGATTGATTTATGAAAAAACCTGATACGCGCAATTCATAAATCGAGTTTCGAATTAATCGGACCGCACGTTTAAGAGCGTGTATCCTAAAAGTTGGCAACGGTAAATAGCTGTCAAATATTTACCTGTTTTGATTAATTTGTAAATAATACTGTACGGAAATAAGATACGCGGCTAACTAGCGAACTAGAATATTGATTATGAAATGCAATAATTAACTTTTTGAGACATTTTGATCTGCATTCACAGATTTTGAAAAAAATGTACAGTCAGCAAGAAAATAGGCTGTTTTGATATAATTTTTTTTTATCCCAATCGGTCCTGTTTCTTATAAGGATCAAAAAACTACTGGACCAACTGAGGATTGAGTACTAGAAAACCCAGAAACCGCTAAAAACGTTTCCTATACATTTCGTAGGAAATGAGACTCCAACCTACTACCTACCTAAGTGGGAAAAATACGTATTATTGAACCTAACTCAAAAACTACCCAAGCAAATTTATATTGGGACCACCTCTGAAGTATGACCTACCAAACAAAAAAGTAATCATCAAAATCAATGCATAATTAGCGGAAACGCGTAAAATACATGCAGTCGAAATGAGAACCTTCTCCTTTTTGAAGTCGGTTAAAAAGGGGGTACTCTGGGACGGACAGGGGGAACTTTACCCCTTGAATTTTCGGGGACGGCCCCGATCGCGACCAAATCGGGCACGAATAAGTTTCTTTAAAATTATACCAATTATAAGATCTTTGACCGTACTCTGTCCGAGAAATAACTTTACTTTTTATGGAATATTGAGCTGGTTCCGGCTACGTTTGAGCTAAAATAAAGGTCAGCCGGATCTACCCTTTGGTTTCTATTTGTTCTGTACCGGTATCCTTAGGCAGTGTAGAGAGTGTCACCAGTGGCACTCTATCCCTATCGGATAAAGTGCCACTAAAGGCACCCTAGTAACACCGCCTCGGCTCGGCCAAAGTGCCGCAAGCATTGGATTGACATTGTCGATGTCACTAAGTCACGTCACGTGGTATGTTGTTTGATTGTCGAGGTTAGATCGCTGTAAAACACCACATTCCCAAAATATTACATTCTCTTGTGCCTTAACGGACCCCGGTTCGGCTCGGCTCGTGCGTTGTGTGGTCACAGTTCTAACCTAACCTAACCCAAATAACAAGTGACAGTGACAATGCAACGCTCACGGCACCCTAGCCGGGCTGAGGCAGCGACACTAGAGTGCCACAAGAATACTCGCGGCACTCTATTCCCTTCATTATCCTTATAATTTTAAGCCAAATGGCTACTATTCGGCTTGTGTGTTTAGATTTTGATTAAAATTTTGTTTGTAGGTCTCGGCGGCGATACAGAAATTAATTTAAAACCAGAAGTAAGTAATACATTGAAATCACTCATGACACCGACATCCGCAAAAGCAAACGACAAAATTGTTGATTGGACGGTTACAGTATCTAAAAAAGATAATAATCGGAAATCTACCGAAGAAATGTTAAGGGTTCGAAGGGCCGAAATTCTTAATGCAGACAAAATAGAATTAGACAAACATAAAGAGATTAAGTTAGAAGAAGTAAATGAAATATTGAAATCACCCGTGAAACCAACATCTGCAATACCAAAAGACAAACAAGTCGATAGGACTAATACAGTCTCTACAAAAAGAAGCAGTTCGAGATCTACAGAAGAGAATTTAAAGGTTCGAAGGGCCGGACTTCTTACTGCTGAAAAAATTGAATTAGAGAAACATTTGCAGAATATTCGTAACATACTCTTAAATTCTAATGCTACTCCTATAAAAAAATACACAGTGAATGGTTACTTGTGCGGCTTCTGTTCAGAGCAGTTTCCCATGCCGAAAGACCTTAAGATACATACATTACAAAACCATGACAACGAAACTAAAAGCATTTTCATGAAAGGCTACGGCTTATATAAGTATATCGTAAAACTTGACATCACTGGCCTGAAGTGTGAAATATGCGGACTAGATATTGATGGATTAGAGCCACTGATGAATCATCTACAATCTAATCACAATACAATTATAAATACAGACATTAATAATCATATTTTGCCTTTTATATTTGAAGGGGACACGATAAAATGCGTGCTATGCCCGAAAATCTACGAAAGCTTTAAGCTGATTCAGGAACACATGAATGAGCACTACAATAATTATATCTGTGAAATCTGCTTCTCTCCCCACGTTTATAAGAATGCTCTTAATAAACATTTGGCTAGACACAAACAAGGAGAGTTCTCTTGCATGTTTTGTTCAAAAGTATTTGACACAAAGTTCAAGAAATTGTACCATGAAAAATACGTACATATTCTTCATGATAAAAGAAATAAATGTCCACATTGCGATAAGACATTCAGTTCTTACTTGCAGATAAGTAAACACAAGGAAAAAGAGCATGGTGCAGAGCCTCGCGTCTGCAAATGTATGGCCTGTCACAAAACCTTTTCTACAAAAGACAAATTGACTCGACACACTAAACGGATCCACTTACTTGAAAGGGAACACGAATGCGAGCTCTGTGAAATGAAGTTTTATGGAAAGGTAGATCTGAGAAATCACATGATGAAACATACAGGTGAAAAACAACACAAGTGCGATGTCTGCCTCAAAGCTTTTGGGCGGAAAAATACTTTGAAGGAGCATATGAGAATACATGCGAATGACAGGAGATTCAAATGCGACCGGTGTGGAGAAGCATTTATGCATAAATGCAGCTGGAGAAGCCATATGCGGATTCGACATGATGAGTGCGTTTAAGTTATGGTCAAACAAACATTCGAGTACTTTTTTAGTTTTCAATTGACCTAAAGTGCAATCCTTGAAACGTTAAGACATTAGTCGAATAGCTTACTTACCAGCCGAAATTACGGAACGGAAGCTTAGCTATTTCTGTGCAATTTACGCGACATGATTTCGTCTTAATGTGTTATGCAAGTATTTGCACGCTAATTTTTCTGTTGCGTTTGTTCCGTAGATGTGTCATTAAACTTAGATTCTAAGTCTTAGAATATAGTTTAATAATAGAAATAAGAACCATACGCCACGATGTGATTTTTGTTTTTCCAATATTTTTTTATAGTAAATAATAATATTAATAATAATCCTTTTAATTCAGGCGACGCAGGCCCATAAATAAATACCTTAACCTAAACATACATATTTTTACTATAATAACAGACAAATAATTATTGTACACGAAGTGATGACTGTGTCGGCGTCGTGTTGCGCTGCGTGGGGTCGCGTAACCTTCCACGAAATCGTCGGTACGCCACACCTTTCGGCCAAAACTCTTCTTTCATGAAGGTTTCAAGGTACTGAGTTGGAACCCGCACCACAAACGACTTGAAGTTTATGTTATGGCGCGACTCCAACTTCTCTACTCTCAAGGAGGTCCAGTTGGTCTTGGTTCTGATGTATTCCACGATGTCTTCAGTCATCGTGGAGTGATGCAGACGGGATACGTACAGCTGCGTCGACGGTGTAGCAAGGCGCAGCAACATATTTGGTCCCGCCAGAGCAGTACCACATCGATTACGGCAATTGGGCTTCCTTCGCTTGGATTCCACCGTCACGAAGCCTTCCTTGTCTGGCTGCCCTTTCTTAGGGGCTGGGGACAATATACCGGGAGCCGGTACATTGCGGCTCTTAGGTGCCCCCTCGGTTAATTTTGCACTTTTAGGAAAAACTTTCTTCTGTTGCTGCTCCTTTTGGATGGGAGGTTGTACAGCTGCTGCTGAGTAAGCACGGCGAGGCGTTGACGTGCCTACTTGTGACGTCGCTTCTACTGCAGTAGAGGCGGGATCGGCGGTGCGCGGTATTGCATCGCTTGCAGTGACAGCGGCCGGTGACGAGTTCAATTTCGCTGACTCGAAACTGGACAGCGACGCGTTGTTTCCACGACGAGAGCTCGCCTTCGATGCGAACTCAGGTGACCTACATACCGCCACAGTATTGCGTAACTCAACCATATCGACACGTAACTCACTGATGGTGTTTTGAGACGCATCCAGCTTGAACTTCATCTCGGCCAGGCTTGCCTTCAGAGTAACAATATCCTTCAGCAACCTGGTGACGTCAACGTGGTCAAAAGTAACGGGGGGCAGCTTCCGTAGCTCCTTAGCCACAAAGGACGGCACGTCGTCAGGGTCGGTCTCCTTAAACACCCGAAAAATGTCTTGGAGACTCCTCTCTCCCTTCTCGTCCCTCCTGCGGGACGGCATTCGGTCGGCTAAGTCGAGCGATGTGTACAGTGTCGTCTTTGCACTGCGTATCTCATCTTCGGTGAAGCTCGAGGTGCAGATCTGCATGAGGCTAACTTCGTCCATGACGTCCAGTTGATGTTGCAGGAACGCCAGGAGCTCGCTCACTATGAGTTTATCGGAACCCATGACGGCGACGGCTAATGCCACGCTAAGCGAATTAATAATTCGTAGCGAAGAGTGATGCGCGACCGTTTCCGAGCGCGCATCGCACTGAGTAAAGATATTATGATCCCAGATACGTGTATCATTTCTACAATTTATTTTTTATTCATCTGCACTAACTTTATCCTAATCCGTTACTTTGTGAATGAGACACCAGTTGTGAATTTCGTCATCCAAGAAGCTGTCAAGCTTTTCACAGCAGACATTTTTCCGCATGTCGGATGCATTGTGGGCTAAGACCACTACAACATAGGTTCTTGAAAACGTTCAACGAAATGAAATCAAATTGTTTATTCTGTAAATAGGATATCGGAATCACTTTTACACATCATAAAAATAAGCTAGATGAGTTCGGCGTTTCCTCTCTGACTACTCTGAGAAGAACTTCCGAAACAAACTCAGGGGTCACAGTCTCCTGCCGGGGTTGCGGGTAGTCCCAAGGGGAAACCGTGGCCCCTGGCATGGCAAGGGAAGGAACACGGGTGGGTTTTAGTCAGTAAAAGTCTGACACGCCCTTCCGCTCCGCCCAGAGCGGGAGAAGTCATTGGATGATTTCCCACCCAAAAAAAAAAAAAAAAGTGGTCACAGTCTCTTTTAAAATTCAGACATAATCTTGGTCAGGCCATATAAGGACCATGTGGATTAGTGTTTGAAATGGTCTTTTGAGGAAAGAACGACACAGATTTGAGTGGACCTGTCCAGTCAACGGCATCGCGGAAGACCCAGGCGTAGATGGCGGGACGAGCTGGACGGTTGTAGCAGGGATTGGTCCATATTGGCTCATGATCGAGTTGAGTGGAAAAGGGACAGGGAGGCCTGGGCCCTGCAATGCGACGACAATACAGGCTTATTATTATTATAATATTGCATGAGTCCATGTGGTTTCTATAACTCGGTTTTAATATTTGTTAATGAAGTTTGGCAAGACCAGTCAAAGTCACAAAGAGATAGGTCTACAACATCAGCTTCATACGAGCGAAAATGCACTCGCACATAAAAGCGCTTCACCTACTGTGCGTGACAGTATACTCGCGACTAGTATACCAACTAGCTCGATAGATCGGGATCGCCCTACATTTACGCCTTTTCTCGTTCGTTACATGTGCCTGACCTGGGGCGGCAGTCTCGACATAGATAGCGATCGTTATACAACCGAATTCGGTCGCAAAGTCCTAATGGCGTGCCTAGACGCGTGCGACGTGCCTGTCAACCGCGTGATTTTTTCGTACTTGCCATTAGGACTTTGCGACCGAATTCGGTCGTATAGCGATCGCTATCTATGTCGAGACTGCCGGGCCTGCACCTGGTTAATTGCGTAACTCACGATCAATCACAATTTGCATAATTTTGAAGGATATTGTTAATTCGCCATTGCTTCATATGGTCGAAAAATTCTTAACATCGTAAATAACGCAATGAATGTTGTTGAACTGTCAAGATAAAACAGATTGTGATAGACGGTGTGTTACACAAATTAGGGTGCTGCTGTGCCTACCTATCCATTTAGTTGCAAAATAGTATATTTTTTTCTGGTTATTTTCAATCGTAAACATACCGTAATCACTTGTTTAGGGCATAAAGCATTCAATTTGTCACAATTAGCCTGCGAATGTTTGGTTTATTGAGAGTTACGAGATTTATTGGGAGAGCGTTATTGGGTTTTCCACGATGAAAATTGGTATATTATCTCAGTACCTACATGGGACTATTACAAACCTTGCGAAAGAAAGGGATATACCTACTAAAAGTTAAAGGAGACAAAACTAACAATTATTAAGATTGTCAACAGACATGTCGTCAGCTGAAGTTCAATTTTACTTTAGTAGTTTAAAAGTTGAGGAGATTTAATCAAGAATAGAAACTCGGAAAACTACTTTGTCGACATTAGAATTTGACTCAACTACGAATAGCGATATCTTTTTAACCAACCAACCTAACTCACTGCGCTACCAAGATGAGTGACATATGGATAAGGGTAATCGGGAAAACATTACGATTGAGAAAATTACGTCATTTGCACAACGACAAGTAACGAGTACAGTGGTTAATTAAAATTATCCGCTCTATACGGTAGAATTTTCAAATAAACTATTAAAAATCAACCTAAGTTTTATAGCTCAAGCATGTTAGGTGATTGACCATCGCTCTGTTATTTATTAAATTTATTATTTATGTACACACAGTAAAATACATTCAGATACGACAATCATAATTTTGAGTACAAAGGTACTGTACTGCTTATTTCTTAAGAAATTTCTTCCAGCAGACCTGCGAAAGGAGAAATGAGAAAGAAACGTAGACAATAGTGTGTGAGAACAAGAAGAGAAGAATATAAAATATGCGGAGTTTTAATCTAAAATATTAAAATAAACCTACACGTATAACGTAACAAATTAACATATTCTTAAATAAATACATAAAGCTTAAATTTATAAACATACATACTATAGGTATATAAAATACACACAGTTGAGAAGAAAGGTAATTCTCTTTTACTCGATATTTAAATTGAGAAACAGTTTTTAAATCGCGAATGCTAGGCGGAATTGAGTTCCACAATCTTACTGCATGTACTACAGAGAAGGAATAGGAATAGTAGCTTGTTTTATGAGGGTGAGATTTAAGGAGGGTTCTAAGGTGTGATATACACGGTGCGTCGCTAGGGCGAGCGTAAGAAAAACGCTCACGCAGGTAAGAAGGATAAGACGGGTTGTGTAAGATGTTGAAGAGGAGATATAAAATCCGAGTGTTCCTGCGAAGGCGGATTGGGATTATATTATTATAATTTCTTGATTTCAAAAATACAAATACCTCTAGCGCCCCTGTGTTAGCGAAGTTACTTAAAACTGACTTACGGATTTTAAATTCTTGATAGAATGGACAGATTTTATTGAAATACCTTAACATAACGCAAATTATTTCTTTTATTCCGATAATATGTTAATTTTGTTAGTTGCAAATGCTCTTTGGTATTTTATTCTTTATTACTGTTTGTATTTCCTTAACTTGTGTGTGTCCCAAATAAAATATTTTTTCTTTCTTTCACGGAGAAACCGACACGTCAAAGTGAAGTCAAAGTGTTAGAAATCCTGTTAATGAGTTATTCTCCGTCCCAAACTATTTTTTTTTTTAACATCTAAGCTTTATACTGACACCGCGAAATTTGCTGTCCTATTAATAATGACAGTTTATTATTTATATATGATGATCTCGATTTTGAAGTTCAGGTTGCGCCATAATTATTTACTTCACCGATGTCATTGATGTCTAAGATAAAGTTAAAAATCAGTGAAACTTATATGAATATGGAAAAGTCACATTGTTTCTGGGCGGGCACTTAAATCACGGGGCCATTACATATTGAGAAGATTTTAATATAACTTTCCTTTGTAGGTCTCGGCTGCGATAAAGAAATTAAGTTAGATCCAGAAGTAAGTAAAATATTGGAATCACCCATGAAACCAACATCTGGAAAAGCAAACGTCAAAAAAGAGGATACGACTAATACAGTCTCTAAAAAAAGAACCAGACCGAGATCCACAGAAAAGGTTGTAAAGGGTCGAAGGGTCGGGCCTCTTAAAGGTGACAAAATTGAATTAGAAAAACATTTGCAGAATATTCGCAATATACTCTTACATTCTAATGCTACTCCTATCAGAAGACACACAGCACTTGGTTACCATTGTAGCTTCTGCTTAGAGCACTTTACCATACCGAGAGACCTTAAGATCCATGTACTACAAAACCATGACAACGAAACTAAAAGCACAGTTATGAAAGGATGCACTTTAACTTATTATGCCGTAAAACTAGACATCACTGGTCTGAAATGTGAAATATGTGGTCAAGATATTGAGGGACTAGAGCAACTGATGGATCATTTAACATCTAATCACGATAAAATTATGCATACAGACATAAAAAATCATATATTGCCTTTCAAATTTCAAGAGGACACTTTTAAGTGCGTGTTATGCCCGAATATGTACGAACGGTTTAAGCTGATACAAGAACACATGAATGTGCACTACAATAATTATATCTGTGAAATCTGCACCTCTCCCTACGTTAATAAGATAACTCTTAACAAACATTTGGCTAGACACAAACAAGGAGAGTTCACTTGCAAGTTTTGTCCAAAAGTTTTTGACACTAATGGTAAGAAATTAGCCCATGAAAATTTCGTTCATAAAATTAGCCATAAAAGAAACAAATGTCCACATTGCGATAAGAAATTCAGTTGTTACATGCAGAGGAATGAACATATGGTGAAAGAGCATGGTGCAGAGCCTCGTATCCTCAAATGTTTGGCCTGTGACAAGACGTTTACAAGAAGAGACCAATTGCTTCGACACCATAGACGGGATCACTTACTCGAAAGGAATCACGAATGCGAGCACTGTGATATGAAATTTTATGTAAAGAGAGAACTGACAAAACACATGTTAAAACACACAGGCGAAAAACAGCACAAGTGCGATGTCTGCCTCAAAGCTTTTGGGCGGAAAAATACTTTGAAGGAGCATATGAGAATACATGCGAATGACAGGAGATTCAAATGCGACCGGTGTGGGCAAGCGTTTGTGCAGAAATGTAGCTGGAGAAGCCATATGCGGACGCGACATGATGAGTGCGTTTAAATTATGGACTAACAAACATTTGAGTACTTTCGTGGATTTCAATTGACTAAGTGTCATCCTTGAAACATTTAGTTAGACATTAGTCGTGGGACTTATCAGCCAAAATTTAGGGGACGGAAATTTCGTGATTTCTGTGCAATTTACGCGACGTGATTTCGTCTTAATGTTACTAGAGGTGTATGCACGCCGATTTTGCTGTTGCGTATGTTCCGTAGATATGTCATTAGACTTAGAATATCTTCTCTCCTTTGTCATTACAAAAATAAATAAGCCACAAGGTAATATAATATTGTGTACTTTAAATATTTCGTTTTTAGTAAAGATATATGTTCCCTAATGCGTGTATCATTTCTAAATAGTGATTTATTTTTATTCCTCTTCAATAATTTCATCCTAATCCGTTACTTCTAAAATGAGACACTAGTTGTGAATATCAGAATAATAATATAATATCGCGGTTTCAATATCTGTAAATAAAGTTCGGCATGCCCAGATAATTTACACAAAGTCAAGTCACAAAATAAAAATGTAAGCACACCAGGGGCAGGTAGCCCATTCCTATCACCTTTCCTTCGTAACAATCACTTTTCTTACATTTTTCGCTTAAGCAAAAATTCCGATAACAGCACTATTAGCCGTAACATGTATGAAAAAATTTCAAGTGATAGAATTTCAGGTGATTTAATTATTTATTCTCCGTCCCCCAACAATTTCTTCTTTCAAATCTATGCTTTGCACAGACAAACAATTTACTTTCCTTGTTATAATGACAGATTTATATTGATTGATGATTGTCGAATCAGTTGTTTTGCATAACCGCTAACTGTTTTACAAAACAAATCCGTTATGTAAAACAGCTGAACGATGTTTAGCTGGATTGCCATTGCGTTACGTTTATCAAAACTGCGACCCACGTTTAGACGTAATGCAGAATGCCTTATCTGCAATCACAATAAGCGTTTGGCGTCGATTCTAATACTTGTCTAATCGGTAGTAACTATGCAAAGGCACTCTGGTCAGTTGGTTTAGGTTAGGTTACAACTGTGACCTACAACGCGTGAGCCGAGTGAGCGCTACATCCAAGTTGGTCGCAGATACTTGGATTTTTGCGGGAAGCACAGCACCGGTCGAACTGGCGGTGCTTGGGGGTGGTGTATGTCCAGCAGTAGACGTCTTTCGGCTGAAATAATTATACTTGGTTATAAAGCAATTTAAGGACTGACTTTCATAAAACTGATAATTTCATGTTAAGATGTCCTTAAAAATCACTGTTTTCACTTGAGTTAGGGTCATTTTCACTCATATTGCTCGTTTTATTTATTTCTGTATCGGACGCCATTTTTGTTGTTATAACATAGCGACGAGTGACAAAATTTTGAACTAAAGTCTACAATTTGACTTTTCATTTCACGCTGTTTTACATAACCTCTAATCGTGGGTGGACCCGCTGCATTGATAAATGCAAAACGTTTATGCAACCCTGCGTGTTTAAAGCTCAGTAATCGTGAGAAATTACTAAACGTCGTTCAGCTGTTTTACATAACGGAGCTGTTTTGTAAAACAGCTAACGGTTATTTCAAACAGCGGGTTCGACAATCCATAACCGACATTGATATCGAAGTCCAGGTTTCGTCGCGATGTTTTCCTTCACCAATGAAGTTAAAAATCACATATGCATTATGAAAAAGTCACATTGCTTTATATGCCCAGTTTCACACCCACAACCTCGTTCACGAGAGGAGGGCGCTTAATCCCTGCCATTAAATATTAAGATTTTAATTTAACTTTCCTTTGTAGGTCTCGGCTGCGATAAAGAAATTAAGTTAGAACCAGAAGCAAGTAAAATAGTGGAATCACCCATGAAACCGACATCTGCTAAAGCAATCGCCAAAAAAGAAGATAGGACCAATACAGCCTCTAAAAAAAAGAGTCTTCAGAGATCCACAGAAGAGGTTTTAGAGGTTGGAACGATCGGAACTCTTAAAGGGGACAAAATCGAATTAGAAAAACATTTACAGAATATTCGCAATATACTGTTACATTCTAATGCTACTCCTATCAGAAGACACACAGCGATTGGTTACCATTGTAGCTTCTGCTTAGATACCTTTGCTATACCGAGAGACCTTAAGATGCATACACTACAAAACCATGACAACGAAACTAAAAGCATTTTCATGAAAGGTTGCACTTTAACTTATTTTGCTGTAAAACTAGACATCACTGATCTGAAGTGTGATATATGTGCTCAAGATATTGACGGATTAGAGCCACTGATAGATCATTTACAATCTAATCACAATAAAATTATGCATACAGACATAAAAAATCATATATTGCCTTTCAAATTTCAAGGGGACACGTTCAAGTGCGTGTTATGCCCGAATACGTACGAACGCTTTAAGCTGATACAAGAACACATGAATGTGCACTACAATAATTATATCTGTGAAATCTGCACCTCTCCCTACGTTAATAGGATAACTCTCAACAAACATTTTGTTAGACACAGACAAGGAGAGTTCACTTGCAAGTTTTGTCCTAAAGTATTTGACACAAATATAAAGAAATCATGCCACGAAAAATTCGTACATAAAATTGGCCATAAAAGAAATAAATGTCCACATTGCGATCTGAAATTCGGTTGTTACGCGCAAAGGAATGAACATATGGTGAAGGAGCATGGTGCAGAGCCTCGTATTATCCAATGTACGAACTGTGACAAGACGTTTACAAGAAGAGACCAATTGCTTCGACACCATAGACGGGATCACTTACAAGAAAGGAATCACGAATGCGAGCACTGTGATATGAAATTTTATGTAAAGAGAGAACTGACAAAACACATGATTAAACACACAGGGGAAAAACATCACAAATGCGATGTCTGCTTCAAAGCTTTTGGACGGAAAAATACTTTGAGGGAGCATATGAGAATACATGTGGATGACAGGAGATTCAAATGCGACCACTGTGGACAAGCGTTTGTGCAGAAATGCAGCTGGAAAAGTCATATGCGGAGGCGACATGATGAGCAAGTTTAAGTTAAGAGTATCGAACAATAAGATGCTTTGTAGATTTCTATTAATTTGAAGTGTCTGCACAAACGTGTAATAATCTCAATACATTTTACCGATATGTATTCAGTGTTTCAAAATTCTCGATACGTAGCACACTCGTAGTCGCATCTCAGTAATTATTATTAAATACTATACAAAATTATAATCATGAAAAATAAGAACTCTGTTTGTATTTTAATGTTAATTTTTTTAATCGTATTTAATATTAATAGTCTTTAATATTATCCTATTTTTGTGCCCTAACAGGGTCCATAATTTGTACATAGCTATAAACCTTTTGTAACATCTTAAATACTTTATGGAATGCAATAATTCAATGAATACGAATAGGTATGCGAACTGTCTGACCCTGCCAATTGGCACTGGCAAATCATGGAGCGATGCGGGCAAATTATATCTGCTTTAGCTAGTAAAATGAGCCTTTTTAAACTGCGTTTATTCTCACTATCTTAATAAAACTATTATCTAGCAGTTCTAGCGGTAATCTTGATAAAATACCTCTTTGAACTACAAACATACTTACACCCACGTTATTCAATGGGGGTAGGCAGAAACTACTCCTTCATTTACGTTCATACATCTGGTCATACATACACGCCGGTTACAAGTACTACGCTCCTGAACTTTCTAAAGAACATCACCAATAAGGTGATAAGCCTTAAAGTAACTTGGACGCAGGTCTCAAAATGGCTTAAACAGTTTCTTGTGAAGATAGAAAAACTACTCACACGCTCAACTCGCACACCACACTCTCAAAAACTATTTATATGAATAAGTTTAATTAGTCTAGTATAGAGGTTTGAGGAACGGGGTGTAAAGTTCACTCATCGTCTATAGAAAACGGAGGATCCTCCGGCCAGATAGGATTAGTGTCTGGTAGGCAAAGTTGCCCAACGATTGATGTTGGGAAGTTATATTTAAAATGCTGATCGTGCGGTAAACACTGCTTGCGTGATGCAGAATTTCGCGTGACGTCAGTGTGATGCGTAGTTCGCATGTGGCGATGTAGATGCCGCCAGACTAGCATAAAGCGCCTCCTGCGCCTGTACTAATCGCACTCATGTACGCGCACTCACACACACACACACACCCTCACACTCACGCACACACACGTACACACACCCTTACAAACATGCACTCGGACACACCATCAACCACTCGCAATTGTACCACGTTGACAGTCTTTACTATGTGTTACAATGGGGGACCTGGAGTTTTAAAATACAGGCCTAGGCTTAGTTTAGACTTCAGATCTCCCGCAAATTACAACATTTTATCAAAATATCTGTCAACTTATTATGTATAACTAGTAAAAGAATGTTATTTGTGGAGATAAATAAACATAAACATAATTAGTCCCGGTACACAAGTGTTAACTAAGTATGGGCTCCTGTCTCCAATCCTCAAACTATCAAACCTACACTAGGCAGGCATGTAACATGTAGAAGAAATTAAATAAAAATTTTACCTAGTCTTATCTCGGTCATAAATAAGTGAATACTTATTACTCTACGAGTATACCAGACAAATTCTTTTTTCGAAGTGTATAGAGTGCCGCGAGTTTCTTGTGGCACTCTAGTGTCACTGCCTCGGCCCGGCTAGGGTGCCGTGAGCGTTGCATTGTCACTGTCACTTGTTATTTAGGTTAGGTTAGAACTCTGACCACACAACGCACGAGCCGAGCGAGCGTAGCGAGCGGTGCCGCGGTAGCGGCCGGCGAAGTGCCAGGGTCCGTTTAGGCACAAGAGAATGTAACGTTTTGGGAATGTGGTGTTTTACAGCGATCTAACCTCGACAATCAAACTAAATACCAAAAAAAAAAAAAAAAAATACCAAGTGACGTGACTTAGTGACAGTGACAATGACAATCGAATGCTTGCGGCACTTTAGCCGGGCCGAGGCGGTGTTACTAGGGTGCCTGTAGTGCCACTTTATCCGATAGGGATAGAGTGCCAATGGTGGCACTCTATACAATGCCTTCTTTTTTTTTAGAATCAGACACCCGTTATCTTCGAATAAAAGTGGCGCTAACACCGTTTCAATATTTGTGAACAAGCCCGTTACATTCAATATGACCTATCGCAGATTTTAATCCAAACTTTTGTTTGTAGGTCTCGGCTGCGATACAGAAATTAATGTAGAAACAGATGTAAGTAAAATATTGAAAGCAATCAAAGCACCGAGATCTGCAAAAGCAAAAGACAACAAAATTGACTGGAAGAGTAGCGATCAGGCGTTCGAAGAAGAAATATTAAGAGGTCGCCCTCTTAAAGCAGACGGAAAAGAGATAGACAAACATTTGCAGAATATTCGTAACATACTCTTTTATTCTAATGCTACTCCTATCAGAAAACACACAGGGATTGAATACTTGTGCGCCTTCTGTTCAGAGCACTTTAACATGCCGAATGACCTTAAACAACATACATTACAAAAACATGACAACGAAACTAAAAGTAGTTTCATGAAAGGCTGTCCTATCTTTAACTACGTTGTTAAATTAGACATCACTGATCTGAAGTGTGAAATATGCGATCTAGAAATAGACGGGTTAGAGCCACTGATGAATCATTTACAATCTGACCATCATAAGATTATACATAAAGATATAAAAAATTATATCTTGTCTTTTAAATTTGAAGGAGATACGTTACAGTGCGCGCTATGCTCTGCCACCTTTGACCACTTTAAGCTGCTACAAGAACACATGAATGTGCACTGCAACAATTTTAACTGTGAAATGTGCAACTCTCCTTTCGTTAATAAGAGAACCCTTACAAGTCACATGAGAAGACACAAACAAGGTGAGTTCTCTTGCTCGTTTTGTTCAAAAGTATTCGACACAAATGTCAGGAAGTTATGCCACGAAAAGTTCATACATATTCTTGACCAAAAAAGAAATAAATGTCCACATTGCGATGAAAAATTCGTTTCTTACGCACAGAGGAATGACCATATGGTAAAATTGCATGATGTAGCGCCTCGTGTCCTCAAATGTAAAGCCTGTGACAAGACGTTTACTTCAAAAGAGACTTTGACACGACACAATAAACGGGATCATTTACTTGAAAGGAGACACGAATGCGAACACTGCGATATGAAATTTTATAGAAAGAAGGAACTGAATATGCACATGTTAAAACATACGGGCGAAAAAGAGTACAGTTGTGATATTTGCTTGAAAGCTTTTGGACGGAAGGATCATTTAAAACAGCATTGGAGAATTCATGCGGATGACAGGAGATTTAAATGTGAAGAGTGTGGCCATGCATTTGTGCAGAAAGCCAGCTGGAAAAGCCATATGCAGACGCGACATGATAAACAGGTTTAGGTTATGGAATAACAAATAACGGAATGCTTTTGTAGATACGGTTAACTTAAACTATAGTCCTAGAATGTAATGTTAAGAAATTATATAAAAGTACTTTAAGTGAAAAAAAAAAGTTAAATAATAATTGTCCTAGAATAGTGTAAAAAATTCGAATACATTTCCGTAAATGCCCGACCACACGCAGCAGCTTGCATGGGCAATACTTGTTTGCGCAAACAACATGTGGCGTCCACACTCCAAAGACTAATTCTTAAAATCAGCCTTTGTAAAACCGCGATTATAACTAACAACAGAACTGTAGCAGCAGTTTAAACGGAAAGAAAACTATATGTTCTAGCTACTAGACTTGGGCAACATGCCTCGTTAAACTAAACTTGTCCTTATCCAGTTCTAAATAGACATGGTGTTTATCGGGTCTTTCAAACTAATCCACTAACAACGGGTTTCAGCCAAAACGTACCTATAATTTTTCTGTATATTATTTCAAATTAAATGTAAACAATATTACCATCAACGTTTGAATGCAGGCGTATGGTCTCAAATAAGCCTAGCATGAGCTACTTCTGGTTATTGAAATCGACTTCGGCGCTATTGAAAACCTTATAAATTACCCAAACAGCTCGTCAGAGATTATTTGTAGGTAATAATTCTATCAAACTTTTGTTTGTAGGTCTCGGCTGCGATACAGAAATTAAATTAGAAACTCATGTAAGTAAAATATTAAACGTACTAATTGCACCGAGATCTGCAAAAACAAACAAAAACAAAATTGATTGGGTGGTTTCAATCCCAAAAGAAAGTAGCAATCAGTCGTGCAAAGAAGAAATATTAAGAGTTCGACCTCTTAAAGCAGACAAAAGAGAGATAGACAAACATTTGCATAATATTCGTAACATACTCTTTTGCTCCAATGCTACTCCTATCAGAAAACAAACAGGGAATGGTTACTTGTGCGGTTTCTGTCCAGAGCAGTTTACCATGCCGAGAGAACTCAAGATACATACTCTAGAAAAACATGACAACAAGAAAATAAAAAGCACTTTCATGAAAGGCTACCCATTAACTTCCTACGTCGTTAAAATAGACATCACTTGTCTGAAGTGTGAAATATGCGGACAAGATATTGATGGATTAGAGCAACTTATGAATCATTTACAATCTGAACACAAAACAATTTTACATAGAGATATAAAAAATCATATTCTGCCTTTTAAATTTGAAGGGGACATGTTCAAGTGCGTGCTATGCCCTAAATTTTACGAACGTTTTAAACTGCTACAAGAACATATGAACGTACACTATAACAATTATAACTGTGAAATCTGCAACTCTCCTTTCGTAAATAAACGAACCCTTAACGGTCATATGGCGAGACACAAACAAGGAGAGTTTCATTGTTCGTTTTGTCCAAAAGTTTTTGGCACAAATGGCAAGAAATTATGCCATGAAAAATTTGTACATATTGGAGATCACAGAAGAAATAAATGTCCACATTGCCTCGAAAAGTTCACATCTTACGCTAAGAAAAATGAACACATGGTGAAAGAGCATGGTACAGACCCTCGTGTCCTAAAATGTATGGCATGTGACAAGACCTTTACAAGAAGAGACAGATTGACTCGACACACTAAACGAGATCATTTACTCGAAAGGAAAAATGAATGCGAGCACTGTGATATGAAATTTTATGGGAAAAAAGAACTCAATTTGCACATGTTAAAACATACAGGTGAAAAACAGCACAAGTGCGATGTCTGTTTCAAAGCTTTTGGACGGAAACATACGTTAAGAGAGCATTTGAGAATTCATGCGGACGACAGGAGATTTAAATGTGAACAGTGTGGACAAGCGTTCGTGCAAAAATGCAGCTGGAAAAACCACATGAAATCAAGGCATGACGAGTTGGTATGATTTTGTGCATCCAACTAGGAATGATGGATTTTTATAAATTTAGTACAATTCGTGCGCTGTTCATTGCGCTGATCTGGTTAGTTTTATCTTTGTCAATATCCAAGTATGAAGAAAAACTTATGGTTGAAACCAGAGCAAAATTTTAAGAAATAATGAAAAAATACGCAAATTTTGACAGTTATACCAATATTTTGAAATGGTGGTAGCTTAGGACTTCAGTATTAACTTCTATTTGCAGGGATGTTCGTTTTTAGAATAGGGTGTATGAATAAGTGCTTGTGCAGCATCCATCAACGCGATGACACTTTATTACTTAAGTATAAATAATAGTTTGACTGTAAGTAAATTTTGATAAACATCACCAACTATATCTTTGAATGCTAAAAGTTGAGAATTTCGCTGTTGTAGTGGGTACCTAACGTAACAGTAGAAATGGCTGTACTAGTTTTTATCAGGCAGCCTATGCCAGCCTATCATGCATTCTTATGTATATTATTCATCGTGCATTCTTAAAATGTTAGATAGATCCCTGATGGATGGTTATTTAGAGTCTAGATTTCAAGTAAATTGTTGTAAGCAACGAAGCACGAAGACGTTTCGGCGGCCGCTGCTAGAGGCGGCACCGTCAACTCTTTCCATACAAACCATGTGTTTCTTTGTTTACTTGCACTAAGCCACAAATGACTTATGGAAACTGACGGCTTTGCTTTCCGTGAAATAGTTTAGTATTGCTGTCTTTAGTCGCTACCGGCGCGGAAATTCTGTGCTCTGTGGTTGTAAGTTACTGATCAATTAGTCTTAATAATAAAATTAATCAAGTTCTAATGCTAAGAAGCTGTCGACAAATAATCACCCGCGTTAATACGGCATATTGTGTATCGTGTCGGTTTTCTAGGAAAGCGGTTTCGTTATATTTTGTCGACTGTCATCTTCACCAATACTTGACATAACGGAGTCTGCTCTGGATTTAGACAGCCATTATCGTGTCACCGTTCACCGCTTCCTTGGGTAAACAAATCTATAGCATTTAAGGTAGATTCCTATATTAACTAAAATAAGATGTTTCAATACTAGTGATGATAAACAAGGCCTTGAGCCTGGCCATTTATTGTGATTGCGTACACACGATCAATCACAATCTGTTTCATTTTGACAGTTCAACAACATTCATTGCGTTATTTACGTTGTTGAGCAGCCTAATTTTTCGAACATAAGAAGCAATGGATTAGCAACATCCTTACAAAAAAGTGAGATTAGATTATGATTGATCGTGTGTTACGCATTTGGGGTTCTGATCTCCGTTGCGTTGAATAATACGCGATCATGTGAGTCATTTTGCGTCCAAACTAGCGATAGTCAAAATCAAAAGTGATTTTATTCACATTAGGCTGAGAATCATCACTTTTTGGACTTCAAAATTACGACCCAAGAAACGCCCGCCCAAAACTAGCTAAAGCATTAAGGAGAGGTTCACCTCTTCCTAGTGCTTTAGCTGGGAACAAGAAGTGGTGCAACAAACTCCCCAGCAGAAAGACATAAGATATAAGGCTGGTCCACGCAACGGAGATCTGATACAGTAATATTATACCAACATTTCTCCGTTTCCATTTGTTTTGTTATTTAGTACAGACATTGGCGCATCAATAAATTTTATGAAAGTAACCACAAAAGTTTTTGAAATGTTTAATTTTGGAACGAAGTTCCTTATCCCACGTAATCTGCATACTTGGCGAAGGCTAGTTCAGCCATGGCCGATTATTTTTACTTGACGAATGAGAGGTAGATCGAAAAATGTGTAACATTTAGACAGTCACGACACTTTTTACGTAACATGAGTGTTGTGACGGTTGAAAGGAACTTCGTTCCAACCGGGTGCCGGATGACACCTTCGACTGCTTAAAAAAATAATTATTTAATATTATTAGTAGGTACCTACATATATTGATGTTTGATAACATTAGTTGCCTAGCTTTAGTTAAGCTGCTAAACTTTAAAACATGTAAACGTTAACATTTATTTGAATAAAGATTCTTCAATACACCTTATTTTGTGTCTCATTGCAATTCACTGCAGTCCGCTATAACTGCTAATAAATCAATAGTAATTTATTCAAATTGGTCTGAGAATCAGCACTTTTTAACGTCAAAGTACCTAACCAAGACTGTTCCTCCAAACGGCAGCCCTTCACCACTTCCTAGTGCTTTAGCTGGAAAGAAGAAGAGGCGCTACTAACTTCCCAGTAGTACAGGAACTAGAACCGAGGGGCAGTATGCTAATATTCACGCTAGTGATGAAATATTTAGTTAATAGTAGTAATAATCAACTACCATGAAAATGGGAACATCAAAGCTCTTTGTAGTTGTGACAAACACTATGTATATTTTCAATTATAGCCAAAGTTATAAAATAAAAAATACAATCTCGAACATGCATGTAATATTTCTGCTACGTTTCTTTCATCTGGATAAAGTATGAGATGTCATGACACTCATGAGGTACAGATAAGTTAAGTACATATTTCTTTTAAAAAAACAAGACCAACAGCATTGACAAAAATTGCAAGTGAAGTATGATCGCATCTGTATCGTCATCAATGGTCCGTATTAACCTATTAAGTACCATGTATTAATAAACGAATCTATTTATTTTCTTATCTAACTTGAACCAAGCATTTTTAAGCACTTAAATCTTTTACTGACTAGTACAACTAATAATATCAGAATCCTTACTTCGTACTACCTACATATAAAAGCAAACGGGAGTTTGTTGATTTGTCGTTTGCTCAAAGCCAATGGCCGAGGAGTTTTGCTTTTGCATAGACATGAGTGAATTCGGCTATTTTATTCCGATACATAACCCCTAATAAGTGAAACGGTCTGCAAGCATCGGGAAAATCTGAAATCGGGATCTTCTTTTCGAATGGTTGGTAACTAACCTAGTGTCAGAGTTTTAAAGCCGCCCATGGGCCTCTAACTTGGCTTCACATACCGTCGAGAAATATCTCTCAGGCAAGTTTCCTCACGCTGTTTTCCTTCACCGTCTTTGAAACTAGTAATAATTACACAATACGCACATGAATCCGAAAAGTCAGAGTTGCGTACTTTGGTTTCGAACACGAGACCTATGACTTAGCAGTCAGACAGAGTAGTCAGACAGTCACAGCGCTAGGCTATCACTGCTCTCAAATCGGGATGAAGTCACGAGGGAAAGCTGGTGTGTTGAACAGATAATTTACAAACGAAATTAACACTTCGATCTACAAATTAATTCTACTTCGATCATCAACTAAACCATGAAAACAGACATTAATTAGTTATTAAAATAATATTTTCCTTTCTGTCTCATATTTTCGTCTACACTATCCGTGTAGTGAACATCCAAAAATTACAATAGAATGTTTTCTTTGTAGGTCGAAGTGAAGCGACAGATCTTGCCAAGAAAATACTATCCGAGATGAAAGACCACCAGATTGTTTTAAAAACAGAGACAGCACATACAAAGTCAATGGTAGTTGAAAAGCAAATTAAGAAAAAGAGTCAGAAACAAAATGAGAAGGAATTGTTTAAACAGCGTTATAATATTAGAGAGATTCTACTATGTAGCAATGCGACGCCGATTCGTAAGTATGATCTTGGATATGTGTGCTGTTTCTGTGAGAAGCAATACCCTAATGCTGAAGATCTAAAGACACATACTATCACAGAACACAATGATAGTGATAAACTAGAATTTATGAAGGGACAGCGTACGTTGTACTTCTTAGTCAAGCTAGACATTACCGCACTCAAGTGTACCTTGTGCGACACAGAAATAGATTCTGTTGCAGACCTCATCCAACACCTGAGGAACGAACATGGAATGCCAATGTTCACAGAAATAAAGAATTATATCATACCATTCAAGTTTGAAGACTCTACACTGAGGTGCACCTTCTGCCCACGAATATTCAACAGATTTAAGGTTCTGCAAGAGCACATGTACACACATTATAAAAACTTTGTTTGTGACGTATGCGGCAATGGTTTTGTTAACGAAAAAATGCTTAAAACACATCGTGACAGCCATAAAGTAGGAGTTTTCAAATGCGGACACTGTCCCGAAGATTTTGACACTCCTAGAAAAAAGAATTACCATGAAAAGACTGTTCACTTGTTATCTTTAAACAAATGTGGATATTGTGACGAAAAGTTTATGTGGTACCGTCAAAAATGTGCTCACATAGCCGAAGTACATGGCATTGTTATAACTCAACCAAAGGAATGCAAAGCGTGCGATAAAATGTTCCCGTCTGATTCCAAACTTCAGCTTCACATAAGGAGAGATCACTTGCTAGAACGTAGATTCAAATGTACTGAATGTGATATGGAGTTCTTTTCCAAAGAGTCGTTGAGCGATCACATGGTGAAACATACTGGGATCAAAAGGTTTTCTTGCAAGGTTTGCTGCAAGTCCTACGGGTTGAAGAAAGCTTTAAGAGAGCATATAAGGATACATGAAAATGATAGGAGATTTAAATGCGACACGTGTGATTTGGCTTTCGTGCAAAAGTGCACCTGGAAAGGTCATATGCGTTCTAAGCATGGAATTACTGTTTAATCGGTATAGTTTTATTATAGACCTAGGGAACACATACAATATTTAACTTAAAGATCACTTACGCTAGACCTTCGTTGCCGGTACCTTTATTTTTGTAAACTAGCATCAGAACTTATACTGAACCGAACAATAGGAGAATAGCTAATACAAACATTGAAATCATTTGCCAGACAGCACTTAACCGGTAGGAATGGGTCGGTCATCTTAACCGTAAGGCCTATTTCACTAGGACACGAGTGGTCGCACTGCCAAAAAACATATGGTTGGTTGCGCAACCTATTGGACGCCCTGGTGAGATACCATAAAGCTTAAATAAATAATTAAATATTTATGATAATTAAATATTTTTCTGGCAGAGAGATCATGGTTGCTCCACCATGGTGTCCTAGTGAATTATACGCTTAAAACCGATGACCGTTGGGATAGACGATGGACGTGTTCTTGAGCAGAGAGCGAGAATCGGTACACATAGTGTAGGACACCCACACAAGTGCGTAAGGAGCCTTCTGCCCACTTGTCCAACAATGAACAGCAAACTGTGCATCCGTAGCTAGTCGGGCCTAGTCAAGTCTAGCGTTCATCTTGCATCCACTTCGTGTAGTAAATGCAAACTATTGTCATCATGCAAGATGTTAAACTAAAAAAAATTATAACAATAAAATTGTTCAAGTTCGCCTTCGTTCGCCGTCAAGCTGAATGGTGCCGCTTCGTCTTCGTATATATAAATGACAGTTTCATGCCACAAGAATTTCCAAGACAACCCTCTGGGGTGGAGGTTGCTAGTTATGGCAACCATCGCGTCGTTATCATTGCGATTTGGCGCGAGCGCAACAATGACCATTGTGCGGCCTGGCTCTTAGATAATTAAAGAGTTTAGTATTGCCTAATATTGATTAACTACATAGTATTTATCATTTTACACGTAGTTACTTGGGCCACATCTTATTATCTTCATAGGATTTTTTGTTGGTATGAATGTAATAATTCTAGTTTAGTTTAAGGGTTGTATTTGATTTCTTTAATAAATAATTTATTTCTTCCTGTTACATAAACATCTTTCAATTAATTATTGTTATTTCTTATTAGTCTACTAAATATTTCGGTAAACATGTATTGCTTCATTATTTAATTCCGTTTCAGCAATGATGCAGACATCGTTTTTAGGAGAAGTATTTTTAATTTAGTTTACTTTGCAATAGCATTTGCTTTTTTTGCCTAATTATTTATTAGTATAAAACAAACAAAGAAAAGGCAGAAACAATCAACATAATAACAACTGAAATTAGTAGAAAAATACTGCTAGACTAGTCGAATTCGTTTTTCTAGTAGGACCTACCTACTCGATGGCCACCACTATTCCTATTACTATCTTGTCTTACTTTATTTTAAAATTATACAATGCTTCGATCGCAATTCACAGTGACCTTATTAGTGCATAACTATTCCAGATCAATAAATTGAAACTATGAAAAGACCCTGAAAAATTAATGGAATGGCGAATAGTCCAAACAGACCACACTCCGGAAGAAAACGACTCCAAAATGTTCAATAACCGTTTCCTTTTCTTTATAGGTGTTCAACGTATCGTGAACGTCAAGATTGAAACCAATTGTGACAAAAAAGTGACTCGCAAATGTGCCCGAAGAAAACTCGAACAGGCTGAGGACCTCAAAATTAATGAGTTAATAAAACAAAGAAGCAACATACGCCTTATCTTGCAATGTTCCAACGCCACTCCTATACGATGCAGAGGAGGCATCGGATATGCCTGCTGTTTTTGCGCACAAGAGTTCCCAGATCCTACAGACTTAAAGAAACACACGCTAGAAGGTCACGACGATAAAACTAAACTCAAATTCATGATGGGCAAAATGATGTTCTCATTCCTTGTCAAATTAGACATCACTGATCTTACATGTAAAATATGCGAAAACAAAATTGAATCTTTAGAACAACTTGTAGATCATTTGATTAAAACACACCATAGAAAGATTTACACTGACATTAAGAATCACATAATGCCTTTTAAGTTCGATGATGATACACTAAGATGTATGTTTTGCCAAAACGTCTTCAACAAGTTCAAGAACTTGCAACAACATATGAACATACATTGCAGAAATTATATTTGTGAATTTTGTGATGCAGGATTTATAAATAAACACATTCTAGCTTGCCACACAGAAGGCCATAAGACTGGTACATTCAAATGCGATATATGTACGAAGGTGTTCGATACCCACAGGAAGAAGAAAAGTCACGAAAAATCCGTTCATATCCACGCTAACTTGCTTAATAAGTGCGGATACTGTAATGAGAAGTTTACGAATTACAAAAGGAGGGATGATCACTTGGTGCAGGTTCATGGAGTTCAGCTTAAACCTGTCAAATGCAACGCGTGTGACAAGACGTTTGATCATAAAGGCGCATTAACGATCCACACGAAACGAGATCACCTGATGGAGAGACGATACAAATGTGCGCAGTGCGATATGAAATTTTTCGGATCTAACGAATTAAAGCTCCACATGGTAAAACATACAGGGGTAAGGGAGTTCAAATGTGCTGTGTGCTTTAAGACATATGGCCGGAAGAAAACTTTAAAAGAGCATATGAGAATACATAATGATGATAGGAGGTTCAAGTGCGAGCACTGCGGCCAAGCATTCGTGCAGAAATGCAGCTGGAAAGGGCACATGAGGAATAGGCACGGCGAATTGGTCTGAATTATATATTTTCTTAAATCATATCTTACATTGATTTATTATGTTTATGTTAAATGCGAATGTAAATAAGTTAGTGTTTTATTTGTGAATTATAAATATGTTTTTACAAATTGTTTGATTTCAAGTGACTCGTTGAACTTCGAAGGAATTCGCATTGGTGTAAAATTTGCTTGCCTGAAAACGTCGTCTATTCTTATAACCAAATTACATTAAACTTACAAACGATAAGAACAGTGACAAATTAATTAAAATATCGTTTTCTTTATAGGTACTCGAGATATACCTATCAAGAATACTAAAACAAATAAAGAAGATAAAACAAAACAAAAAAGCAAAAATAAAAGTCCCACCGTGATCGCTACAGCCAGAAAAGAAATTATGGAAGAAATTAAGAAACACCACACAAACCTCAGAGAAATTCTAACTTGCTCCAATGCTACGCCCTTTGTCGGAGTCAATTATCAAGGTTATATATGTTCCTACTGCGATTCACAGTATCCAAACCCTGCAGCCCTGAAGAAACATACACGTGACAATCATAAAGGATTATACAACTTAGTAAATCCACAAAAACGTTACAAAGGAAAAGACAAATTTTGTATAAAGCTGGACATAACTGGTTTACGATGCACACTCTGCGACACTGACATAGTCACATTAGAAAATTTGATAAAACATTTAAAAGGTGATCACAAGAGAGATATAGATACGGAAATAAAAAACCAACTCTTTCCATTTAAGTTTAACAGCGAAACCATGAAGTGTTGCTTGTGCTCAAGTGTTTTTGAAAAGTTTAGGAGATTGCTTGCACACATGAACATTCATTACAGGAATTTTATCTGCGATGAGTGTGACACAGGATTTATGACCAAAGAAAGCCTCAAGCGACACGTTGCCCGACATGCACCAGGCGTTTATGAATGTAATTTGTGCTCAAAAACCTTTAAAACTAAGGGGCAGACACAGTCTCATGAAAGAAATGTTCACGTAAACAAAGGTTTGAACAGTAAGTGTGGGTACTGTAACGAGAGATTTTATAATTATATAAGAAGGGATGAGCACTTGGTGGAAATACATGGAGTCAAGTTGAAAATTGTCAAATGTCAAGCGTGCGACAAGACATTTCCTAACAGAAGCGGACTAAGGGTCCACACGAGACGAGACCACTTGATGGAGAGACGGTTCAAATGTACACAATGCGATAAGGCATTTTTCCAGGCTGTCGATTTAAAGTTTCATATGGTAATGCATACAAAAACAAGAGAGTTCCAATGTACTGTGTGCCTCAAGTCATATGGCCGGAAAGAAACTTTAAGGCAACATATGGAAATACACAGTGACATTAGACGGTTTAAATGCGAGCACTGTGGTCAGGCATTTGTGCAGAAAGCCAGCTGGAAGGGGCACATGAAGAATAGGCACGGCGAAGTGGTCTGAAACTCTGAATCACATAATATGTTATAAATCGCGTAGGAGGTGGCGCATATACATAGACTAGCGGAACTTAATGTGTGACTTTTGGAATTTTTTCTATAGGTAGATTGACTGAGACGTTGCTCCGCGCCTTAGGTAAGTGCGGGGCGAGACGTGCGGGCAGTACAGGCCGCTCATTCGTCAACGCTCGAGGCGGGCGGTGGCCCGCCCGCTTCTCATTCTTCAACGGCGCCCCCCTTGCCGCGCATTTCTGAGGCGCGAAACAGTTGTCTCGGTCAAACTATAGCTTAAAACATCTCACTGAATGCTTAGTACATACATCTCACTGAATGCATAAACTTCTCCTTTCGGTTGGTTACTAAATATTATAATATATAAACATAATATTATGTACACAAAGAATGTGAAAGTTTTTTCTTCATTATTTGGATTGAGGATTGAATACCTAATATTTTAATTTACGGCTGTTCCACCGTAGAACCTAAGCTACTTTCCGATTTTGATAAACGAGGTGTAAATCGACTCGTTATTATAGTCCGGGTGACTTAGACTGCATTTTATTATAATAATAATACGTCTAACGGGCCTCTGCGAATTGGCTTCGGCTCCTCTTACGCCTTCCAAAGGTTAGGACCCTAGGGTCGCGAGAAAGTTAAAAACTAAAATAATAATCGCCGTATCTCTACGCTGACGTCGTGGTGGGGCTTGCGTGCTCCGAACTCTGGGTTTGTGCCGGTAGAGTTTACTTTGCCGGAACAGGTCTAGGATAAGGAGCCAGACCAAGAGAGATACAAAAACCCGCAGGGCAGCATGTGGCGAGCTGTTGGGCAGTAGCGACCCCACGGACCCTATCTCTCGGGAGAGTCTTGTTTCTCACCTCTGGCTTGCCTTTATTGGCCGGCTGGAGTGAACACTGACGAGGAACAGAGCTCCCACCTCATTCTTGCCTTTATTGGCCGGCTTGAGTGGAGATTCGCAAGAGCAAACGTGCTCGGAGGAACGAAGTATTCCAGTAAGATGCTGGTAGGGATCTTGACCGTACTTCCGGGATTGTCCTGATAGCCGTGGAATACCGCTCCACTCCTCATAAGCACCTCAGGACATGTTGCCCCCTTGTCGTTACGACACTTTGTGCTAGCGACCGTTTTCGAGGGCCCATTATTGAGTGTGCAAGTCACCCCCTGCCATTTTACCTGTGTTTGTTATATAAAATATTGGTCAGGCAGGGGCCATAGTCTTTCCATAGTTCTAAATAACCAGTTCACTTAGCCATCCAAATCCATATCTTTGTTTTCATATCCAGCAATAGTCCTGCACTAATCGGGGGTTGTCCTTGGGTGCACTAGCATAGTGCGAACAGGGATAATCGTCGGTTAGTGCCTCATTTCATTAAACACGTCTAACGGGCCTCTGTGAGTTGGCTTCGGCCCCTCTTACGCCTTCCAAAGGTCCGGGACCCTAGGGTCCCGAGAAATGTCAAAGACGTAAAATAATAATAATACCATTTATTTTGGGCGACACGGGCCCATAGAAAAATACCTTAACCTAAACATACATATTTTAATATAAATAAACAAAAACTAGTGTTAATAAATAAGGCTTAGACTATGTTAGTAGTAACACTTCACTTAGCACTGGCTTGACTTTGTGCTGTCTTGTGGAACTTGTCCGCGGAAGCGACGGAACACCACGTCCTGCGGCCAAAAGTCTTCTTCCATGACGAGGGGCAGATAACAGTTCGGTACACGCACGACGTACGCCTTGAAGTTGACGTTCCGGTGCGATTCCAGCAACTGCACCCTCGGCGAGTACTTCGTCTTTTGGCGCACGTACTCCACGATGTCCTCCGCCTTAGTGGAGGACAGTGCAGTGCAGTCAACTCACTATAGGGTCCTGAAGAGCTTTGCCGCATCGGTTCTTGTTGTTTATATACGAACAAAATCAATATGACGGATGTTACATCCAAAAATGTGTGTCTCCGGTTATACAATATCCGATAAAAATCATCGATGTCTTGTTTACCTATACCTTTTTATTTGGCGTTTCTTTGTATTAAGTTTCTTTTTTTTGCAAATTCATTTGTCAAATAAATGTTTTCAAATTTATTTATTTATTTATCACACCCACTATCCTTACAGGATAACCCCAATACAATAGTGGTTTGCAAACACACCCCAAATAAATTGAACAATCAACTTACGGCTAAAACGAAAAACCAAAAAACAAAATACAAAGCAACACTAAACTCTATTAAAAACCCAATCTGAAGTCAGGCTTCAGAATTATATGTACCTAAATACTATAAAAACTTAACCTAAAATACAAAATCAAACTCAACATTTTATCATAGTATTTAAATATAACTAACAAAATTCAACAAAACTCTTGCGAATTCACTCAGATTGCACGAAAATATGTCAATTCTCTCATGCACCTCGTTTAGTACACATATTGTGCAGGTGAGAGGTGTTTTTGACAGCAGGTTCGTTCTGGCAACAGGCACGGCCAGCAGTGGCGGTCGACGCCGCCTCCACACGTACCGGTCTGGCACGCACAGCTTCAGGTGACGCAGCACACCCGGGTTATGAGCTACCCCACGCAGGAGCTTTAGCGCATACGCCGCAAATATCAATAGTTATTTCATTTCTAGTGACTTTTGAACTTCGAAGGAATTACCTTTAGTTAATATTGTGAACGTGAGGATTTCGTTGATCCTTTTTTGGTCTCAGTTAGTTGTATAGATTTGGCAGTTTGAGGACTTTATGCGGCCTAACTAAATGTCCGGTATTGATCGTCGAATCGTTGAGCTCCTCTAATTTGAGCTACACGATTACTGACAAATGTGTGCACTAATTTGACAGGTCCACTCAAATCTGTGTGGTTTTTAGGGTTCTGTACCTCAAAAGGTAAAAAAGGAACCCTTATAAGTAATTACTCTCTTGTCTGTCTGTCTGTAGGTGTGACCGACCGATTGCAAATTTAAATTTTTTTCCCCATTCATACATAGTTAACGCCAATTAAGATAGTCCTCTGAGTTGTATATGTTCATACAATCTCTCTCAATTTTATTATGGCGGTATAATTGGTAGGTACTGAATCCTCTGCGCACGAGTTCGACTCGCACTTGTTTCCTCAAAAGACCATCTCATTGACCTGTATGGTCCTTATGGCCAAGATTATGTCTGGACTTTAAAAGAGACTGACCTCTTAGTTTATTTCGGTCTTTCCTCCCAGAGAAGTCGGATAGGAGTCACCGAGCTCGGAAGTATGACGTTTCACGTTACTTACTTGCTTGCGTTAAATCGTCCTCTATTAATTCATTTTATTTATTTGTAGCGTTCGAACCCAAGCAGGCGCTTTACTTTGTGTAAATAATTTTATCACTACTGCTCTCAAAACGGTGAAGGAAAACATCGTGAGGAAACCGGCATGTCTTAGAACCAAAAAATTCGAAGACATGTGGCATCTACCAACCCGCACTGGGCCCGCGTGGTGGATTACAGCCCACTCCCTCTCACAGAGAGGAGGCCTGTGTCCCAGCAGTGGGAACATTAATAGGCTGATGATGACCCATCCACTGACCAACCCCGGCAAGCGTAGCTTAACCTGATGGATCAACCTGTGCGGCTTGTTATTACTTAGCCACGAGCTTAAAGGTAACTGGTAACCTTTAAAAATACCTGTCAAAACATAAATGTTGAAACAAAAAAAATACCCGTATTGATCATACTGATTTCAGTCCCTGCTTATGATGATTGACGATGAAGGTTTTCCTTTTAGTCGTAAGTGACCACTAGACCAGAGATATTGCGAATATTCGCATCCGCAAATGCGGAGCTTCCGCATATATTTGAGTATTTTTACTAAGGTCTTCCAATCTATAGGTACAAGAGTAGTGCCGTAGGCAAATACTCGCGTATACTTCGTAGTGACCTAATTAACTACCTTATTTCGAAGTATACAGTGCCAGTACGCATGCGGACTAATCGTGTATAGATTGCGATAAATTGTGAACTGGTGTCCAACTTGTTTTCGACGTAATGCACCTTGCGCTAAATAGCCTGCCTGCTGCGAGTAACTTGGAAGTAACGCTCGCCGTTTTTATTATTAAGTGCAATTAAACTTAAGAAGAAGCTCCTTTTTGTTCAATCAACTAGCACTAAGCATACAGTTAACATCCTAAACTTCAACCTATTACTCTTCGGGAACTGACGCAATTGACCTTACCTAATGTCTTTTACCTATTCTTGAAACCAATTTACGTTCCTCTAACCTGCGAGGATGGTCGCAAATAAATTAAAACATAGTTTTCTTTATAGGTACACGAGATAAACCAATCAGGCATGCTAAAACATATAATGAAGATAAACCCAAACGGAGAAAAGTAAAAAAAGGACTTCTCCGTAAGGTCACTAAAGCTGGGTTGGAAATGATGGAAGAATTGAAGAAACACCACACAAATCTAAAAGAAATTCTAACTTGTTCCAATGCTACGCCCTTTGTCGGAGTCAATTATCAAGGTTATTTGTGTTCCTACTGCGAATCTCAGTATCCAGACCCTGCAGCCCTGAAGAAACATACTCGTGACAATCATAAAGGTTTATACAACTCAGTAACTCCTCAAAATAATAAATCTGACAGCGGAATCACTGTAGACAACTTTTGTATAAAGCTGGACATAACTGATTTACGATGCACACTCTGCGACTCTGACATAAATACATTAGAAAACTTGTTAAAACATCTAGAAATTGACCACAAAAGGGGAATACACGCGGAAATAAAAAACCAACTCTTACCATTCAAGTTTTTCAGTGATACCATGGAATGTTGTGTGTGTCTAAACAAATTTCATATGTTTCGAGCTTTGCAACAGCATATGAAAATACATTATAGGAATTTTGTTTGCGATGAGTGTGACATGGGATTTATAACCAAAGCAAGCATCAGGGGACACATCGCCTCACACATAACAGGCGTTTTTAAATGTAATTTGTGCCCAAAAACCTTTGAAACTAAGAAGAAGGCACAATGTCATGAAATTGATGTTCACGTAAACAAGGGTTTCAAGAATAAGTGTGGGTACTGTAATGAGAGATTTAAGAATTATATGAGAAGGGATGAGCACTTGGTGGAAATACATGGAGTCAAGTTGAAAGTTGTCAAATGTCATGCGTGCGACAGGACATTTCCTAATAGAAGCGCACTAAGGATCCACACAAGACGAGACCACTTGATGGAGAGACGGTTCAAATGTACACAATGCGATAAGGCATTTTTCCAAGCGGCCGATGTAAAGTTTCACATGGTAACACATACAAAAACAAGAGAGTTCCAATGTACTGTGTGCCTCAAGTCATATGGCCGGAAAGAAACTTTAAGGCAACATATGGAAATACACAGTGACATTAGACGGTTTAAATGCGAGCACTGTGGTCAGGCATTTGTGCAGAAAGCCAGCTGGAAGGGGCACATGAATAATAGGCACGGCGAAGTGGTCTGAAACTCTGAATCACATAATATGTTATAAATCGCGTAGGAGGTGGCGCATATACATAGACTAGCGGAACTTAATGTGTGACTTTTGGAATTTTTTCTATAGGTAGTTTGACTGAGACGGTTGCTCCGCGCCTTAGGTAAGTGCGGGGCGAGACGTGCGGGCAGTACAGGCCGCTCATTCGTCAACGCTCGAGGCGGGCGGTGGCCCGCCCGCTTCTCATTCTTCAACGGCGCCCCCCTTGCCGCGCATTTCTGAGGCGCGAAACAGTTGTCTCGGTCAAACTATAGCTTAAAACATCTCACTGAATGCTTAGTACATACATCTCACTGAATGCATAAACTTCTCCTTTCGGTTGGTTACTAAATATTATAATATATAAACATAATATTATGTACACAAAGAATGTGAAAGTTTTTTCTTCATTATTTGGATTGAGGATTGAATACCTAATATTTTAATTTACGGCTGTTCCACCGTAGAACCTAAGCTACTTTCCGATTTTGATGAACGAGGTGTAAATCGACTCGTTATTATAGTCCGGGTGACTTAGACTGCATTTTATTATAATAATAATACGTCTAACGGGCCTCTGCGAATTGGCTTCGGCTCCTCTTACGCCTTCCAAAGGTTAGGACCCTAGGGTCGCGAGAAAGTTAAAAACTAAAATAATAATCGCCGTATCTCTACGCTGACGTCGTGGTGGGGCTTGCGTGCTCCGAACTCTGGGTTTGTGCCGGTAGAGTTTACTTTGCCGGAACAGGTCTAGGATAAGGAGCCAGACCAAGAGAGATACAAAAACCCGCAGGGCAGCATGTGGCGAGCTGTTGGGCAGTAGCGACCCCACGGACCCTATCTCTCGGGAGAGTCTTGTTTCTCACCTCTGGCTTGCCTTTATTGGCCGGCTGGAGTGAACACTGACGAGGAACAGAGCTCCCACCTCATTCTTGCCTTTATTGGCCGGCTTGAGTGGAGATTCGCAAGAGCAAACGTGCTCGGAGGAACGAAGTATTCCAGTAAGATGCTGGTAGGGATCTTGACCGTACTTCCGGGATTGTCCTGATAGCCGTGGAATACCGCTCCACTCCTCATAAGCACCTCAGGACATGTTGCCCCCTTGTCGTTACGACACTTTGTGCTAGCGACCGTTTTCGAGGGCCCATTATTGAGTGTGCAAGTCACCCCCTGCCATTTTACCTGTGTTTGTTATATAAAATATTGGTCAGGCAGGGGCCATAGTCTTTCCATAGTTCTAAATAACCAGTTCACTTAGCCATCCAAATCCATATCTTTGTTTTCATATCCAGCAATAGTCCTGCACTAATCGGGGGTTGTCCTTGGGTGCACTAGCATAGTGCGAACAGGGATAATCGTCGGTTAGTGCCTCATTTCATTAAACACGTCTAACGGGCCTCTGTGAGTTGGCTTCGGCCCCTCTTACGCCTTCCAAAGGTCCGGGACCCTAGGGTCCCGAGAAATGTCAAAGACGTAAAATAATAATAATACCATTTATTTTGGGCGACACGGGCCCATAGAAAAATACCTTAACCTAAACATACATATTTTAATATAAATAAACAAAAACTAGTGTTAATAAATAAGGCTTAGACTATGTTAGTAGTAACACTTCACTTAGCACTGGCTTGACTTTGTGCTGTCTTGTGGAACTTGTCCGCGGAAGCGACGGAACACCACGTCCTGCGGCCAAAAGTCTTCTTCCATGACGAGGGGCAGATAACGGTACACGCACGACGTACGCCTTGAAGTTGACGTTCCGGTGCGATTCCAGCAACTGCACCCTCGGCGAGTACTTCGTCTTTTGGCGCACGTACTCCACGATGTCCTCCGCCTTAGTGGAGGACAGTGCAGTGCAGTCAACTCACTATAGGGTCCTGAAGAGCTTTGCCGCATCGGTTCTTGTTGTTTATATACGAACAAAATCAATATGACGGATGTTACATCCAAAAATGTGTGTCTCCGGTTATACAATATCCGATAAAAATCATCGATGTCTTGTTTACCTATACCTTTTTATTTGGCGTTTCTTTGTATTAAGTTTCTTTTTTTTGCAAATTCATTTGTCAAATAAATGTTTTCATATTTATTTATTTATTTATCACACCCACTATCCTTACAGGATAACCCCAATACAATAGTGGTTTGCAAACACACCCCAAATAAATTGAACAATCAACTTACGGCTAAAACGAAAAACCAAAAAACAAAATACAAAGCAACACTAAACTCTATTAAAAACCCAATCTGAAGTCAGGCTTCAGAATTATATGTACCTAAATACTATAAAAACTTAACCTAAAATACAAAATCAAACTCAACATTTTATCATAGTATTTAAATATAACTAACAAAATTCAACAAAACTCTTGCGAATTCACTCAGATTGCACGAAAATATGTCAATTCTCTCATGCACCTCGTTTAGTACACATATTGTGCAGGTGAGAGGTGTTTTTGACAGCAGGTTCGTTCTGGCAACAGGCACGGCCAGCAGTGGCGGTCGACGCCGCCTCCACACGTACCGGTCTGGCACGCACAGCTTCAGGTGACGCAGCACACCCGGGTTATGAGCTACCCCACGCAGGAGCTTTAGCGCATACGCCGCAAATATCAATAGTTATTTCATTTCTAGTGACTTTTGAACTTCGAAGGAATTACCTTTAGTTAATATTGTGAACGTGAGGATTTCGTTGATCCTTTTTTGGTCTCAGTTAGTTGTATAGATTTGGCAGTTTGAGGACTTTATGCGGCCTAACTAAATGTCCGGTATTGATCGTCGAATCGTTGAGCTCCTCTAATTTGAGCTACACGATTACTGACAAATGTGTGCACTAATTGGACAGGTCCACTCAAATCTGTGTGGTTTTTAGGGTTCTGTACCTTAAAAGGTAAAAAAGGAACCCTTATAAGTAATTACTCTCTTGTCTGTCTGTCTGTACGTGTGACCGACCGATTGCAAATTTACATTTTTTTCCCCATTCATACATAGTTAACGCCAATTAAGATAGTCCTCTGAGTTGTATATGTTCATACAATCTCTCTCAATTTTATTATGGCGGTATAATTGGTAGGTACTGAATCCTCTGCGCACGAGTTCGACTCGCACTTGTTTCCTCAAAAGACCATCTCATTGACCTGTATGGTCCTTATGGCCAAGATTATGTCTGGACTTTAAAAGAGACTGACCTCTTAGTTTATTTCGGTCTTTCCTCCCAGAGAAGTCGGATAGGAGTCACCGAGCTCGGAAGTATGACGTTTCACGTTACTTACTTGCTTGCGTTAAATCGTCCTCTATTAATTCATTTTATTTATTTGTAGCGTTCGAACCCAAGCAGGCGCTTTACTTTGTGTAAATAATTTTATCACTACTGCTCTCAAAACGGTGAAGGAAAACATCGTGAGGAAACCGGCATGTCTTAGAACCAAAAAATTCGAAGACATGTGGCATCTACCAACCCGCACTGGGCCCGCGTGGTGGATTACAGCCCACTCCCTCTCACAGAGAGGAGGCCTGTGTCCCAGCAGTGGGAACATTAATAGGCTGATGATGATAGTATTTATTTTATTTATGATATTTATTTTATTATTTATGTACACACAGTTAAATACATATAGATACGACAATCATAATTATGAGTACAAAGGTACTGCTTATTTCTTAAGAAAGGGGTTTGAAGATTTTGGCCCTAAAATCAGCCACCATTTTGATTTTTTTTCAAAATCAAGGTGCCCAATAAATGTCATATATTTGGACAGGGGACACTTATACAAACGTAAAACTTGATATAACATAACATATAAAGTGTCACGTTTCTGAGATATTCAAAGATAAAAATAACAATTGTTATAACGAATTTATTTATTTATATTATAGTTACTTCAAGTTGATTTAGTTATTTACATATATGGATTAATTGAATACACTTACCCCTTACTAATAAACGTTGTATACCGTCTGTATAGTTACACAACGCTTTGTCTTCTTCTTTCGAATGTTAAAGGAGACCATTCACGTTTCATACAAAGTTGGGCCCAAAACCCAAAGCCAGCGAAAAAAAATGTGTTAACCTGGTCGGGGAAGTCCTCCTCATCATTTTTTACTATGGCGCCGAATCCCTACGACCATTCCGTCAGCTGTTTTTTAAAGTTGAAAAATCTAGTTACCTTTAAGGTTCCTATCGCGTCTGGGAGGAACATTTTAGGGACGGAGCCTGATTCGCCGTTCTTCTGTCTTCGGTACCAATCGTCGAGTGACCCCATACGGATCTGACACTTGACGAATGAAACCAGGCAGCGGTTATAGTCCGGATTTTATTTCACCTTGAGTGTAGCCTCTTTCACAAGGTGGTCCGCGCGTTCGTTATCCTCCAGGCCTGCGTGAGCTTTTACCCAGAAAAAGAAAACATCTTTGCTCCGGGGTAAAGCTGCGCCCATGTAAGCTCTCTCCTCCGCCGCCAGGAAGTGAATCCCACCTTGGTTTGCCGGACGTGGAATTTTTGCAAACGCACACGCTCAATCTCTCTACCCGCAAAGGCTGGCTGGGGTACTTTTTGACGTTTGAAAGAGAGAAATCGGTGTGTAACGATACAGGCGAATACAACGTTTACTAGTAAGGGGGCTAGTGGATAAAACATAAGATTTTTTAATCATATTTAGTTTATATAATATCATCAAAGAAGGCAGCGGGAGGCTGAATAGGATTTTCTTGGTGTCGCGCCCATGCCATGCACCATATCATACATATACCATAATAATATAACACACGTCTTCATTTGGCGGGGGGTATACATGCAATTTGTCTCTTTCGCTCTTAACTAAAATATTACCTATACATGATGCAATTATGTTTTCATAGTTCAATATACTTACCTGAATGGAAAAAAAACAAAAAATTCCTTGTTTCAGGGCTCAGTTTTCGATTTATATTTCGGTAAATAACTCCGAAACCTGACACTTTAAGATATTATGTTAAGTGACATTTTTTGTTTGTATAAGTATTCTCTATCTAAATATATAACTTTCGAAATTCACCGCGATTCTGAAAAAAAATCAAAATGGCGGCCACACGTTAGGGCCACCCTCCATACAAAAATCTTCAAACCCCTTTCTTCCAACAGACCTGCGAAAGGAGAAATGAGAAAAAAATTTAGACAATATGAGAACAAGTAATAAATATGCGAAGTCATAAACTTAAATATTAAAATAAACCTACACGTATAACGTAAAAAAATTGCATATACTTAAATAAATACATAAAGCTTAAATTTATAAACATACATACTATAGGTATAAAAATACTCACAGTTGACCTATTCCTAAACACTCTAAAACTATTCTTAAAGTCAGTCATTTATTTGCTCTAAATGCGGTTACAAAGGTGTTATTTTATAATTCTTGTGCGATGACACATTTCGCCATATTTTGGCATGCAAAAGATTTGAATCATAATATTTTATTTACAGTAAGTACCTAATAATTAAAATCCGTAAAGATACTTACAGAACTAAGGTACCTATTTACACTACACTATTTCTTCGTCCCCTTTTTAATAACCTTTCGAAATGTCCAGTACCGGAGTCCCTCAGACACAGACGCTGAGTTGCACTTAACATTGTCCTGGCGCTAACTCTCGTACCATAATATCTTTCGTTGAACTCTCGACACGATATCTCGACATTATCGTAGCAACCAGCCAGTGTCCTCACCATCTCCGTGCACTGAATATTGGTATACTGGAATGCCATCGCGCGCGTAAACAAATAAAATTCGGGAACACTTGTCGCTGCCGGCGAATTACTAAACCCTTTGATTGACCACCGCGCGGCGCTCCGCGGGCGGTGACGGCGCTTGCGTCGGCATATCAAACGTTAAAGGGGTAAATCGGCAAATTAATGCATCTCGCTCTTTCACATTAATCTTCCATTTGCAAAAAACGAACCAAAAAATACCTAATAATTCGGCATTTCTCAATAAAAGAATGTGAAAACAAAATATACAAATTCGGTCGTGCATTTAAAAAATCATTATGACTTTGAGATTAGGTCTAAATTTCCTCAAATTAACATTTTTTTTTAACACAACTAGGTCAAATGTAATAAAAAGCAATGTTTATGTGTGTGTAAAAAAAGCTATGACCGAACTACAAATTCGGTTCCGTAAAATGGGGTGAATAGAAATCGCGGGGTGTATAGAAACAAATCTGAGAGTTTGTTTCTATACACCCCGCGATTTCTCAGATTTGTTTCTATACACCCCGCGATTTCTATTCACCCCATTTTACTGTTTTGCATTTAAATTAGACGTATTACTTTGCAATAAGGATTAAGCTTCCTTAAATTTACTATTTTATTTAACGCGCACTACACATGAGATAGCTATGAGCGAATTACAAATTCAGTCATGCATTTGAATAGGCTTTATTCCTTTGAGATAAGGCTTAAATTTCCTTAAATTTTTTAAGGCGTTATGTCGCGGTGGCTTTAATTTCAGTTAAATAAGAGATTTTTTCATGAAAAATTAACATACATAAATAATGACGGAAATCGATTCAGAAGCCGATTCTGAGCAAACTACTTTCAGGTCTTGCGCTTATTCTGTTACACGTTGTATATTTCTTCCTTGCCACTTTCGCGTCTTCAACCGCTACCTCAACGATTCAAAGAGTAACGACTTTGCTGATTTATGTTCCCCGTTGCGCTCGCGTCCAAGGTCAGGACCGGACTGGACTTAATACATTCAATTTAACACCTTTAAAAATACCTGTAATAAATATAAATGTTGTAACCGACAAAATACCCGTATTGATCATACCGGTTTCGATCCCTGCTTATGATTCCCTGCTTATGATGGTTCAACGATGAAGGTTTTTCTTTTATTTGTATGTGACCACTAGAGTTAGACGCTCCATGCTTGCCTGAGCGCGATGTATGAGCAAGGCCTTTAAGTACTTGTCCTGAATAAGGCGGGAGGAAACACCCGGGTGTCACCACTGTATAGATCGCCTGGAGGACACGGTAGAGCATACGGTGGAGGTTTGCCCGGCTTGGGTGGAGCACCGCCGTGCCCTCGTGGAGGCGATCGGCGGCGATGACCTCTCGCGTCCAGCCCTGGTCCAGGCCTTGGTATGGAGCGAGAGAGCATGGGAAGCCATCACCTTCTGCGAAGCAGTAAGTGTTCCGGCTAATCTCCGAAACGACTGGACCGAAAGTGTCACTGGCAGCTATAAAAATAAATAAAGTTGATGTATAGAATTCCATGCGGGCGAAGTCGCGGGTAACAGTTAGTTATTTAATACAACTAAACTCAATAAGAAGCTCTTTTTTTTTCATTCATTTAACACTGAGTATACAATCAACAGCCTATAGTTCAACAAATTACGCTAGGTACGGGAACGGACGTAACTGATCCTATCTAATGTCTTATAACTACTTTTGAAACCAATTTACGTTCGTCTAACCTACATTTATGGTCGCAAATAAATTAAAACATAGTTTTCTTTTTAGGTACACGAGATAAACCAATCAGGCATGCTAAAACATATAATGAAGAAAAACCCAAACCGAGAAAAGGAACACACGGACTTCCCTCTAAGGTCACTAAAGATGGGTTAGAAATGATAGAAGAATTGAAGAAACACCAAACAAATCTAAAAGAAGTTCTTACTTGCTCCAATGCTACGCCCTTTGACGGAGTAAATCATCAAGGTTTTTTGTGTTGCTACTGCGATTCTCAGTATCCAGACCCTGCAGCCCTGAAGAAACATACTTGTGACCATCATAAAGGTTTATACAATTCAGTAACTCCACAAAATAATAAATCTTACAGCGGAATCACTATAGACAACTTCTTCATAAATCTGGACATAACTGGTTTACGATGCACACTCTGCGACACCGACATAAACACATTAGAAAACTTGTTAAAACATCTAGAAATTGACCACAAAAGGGGAATACACGCGGACATTAAAAACCAACTTATACCATTCAAGTTTTTCAGTGATACCATGGAATGTTATGTGTGTCTAAGCAAATTTTATAAGTTTCGATCTTTGCAACAGCATATGAAAATACATTATAGGAATTTTGTTTGCGATGAGTGTGACATGGGATTTATAACCAAAGCAAGCATCAGGCATCACATCCCCTCACACGTAACAGGCGTTTTTAAATGTAATTTGTGCCCAAAAACCTTTGAAACTAAGGTGAAGGCACTGCGTCATGAAAATGATGTTCACGTTAACAAGGGTTTCAAGAATAAGTGTGGGTACTGTAATGAGAGATTTAAGAATTATATGAGAAGGGATGAGCACTTGGTGAAAATACATGGAGTCAAGTTGAAAGTTGTCAAATGTCATGCGTGTGACAGGACATTCTCTCACAGAAGCGCACTAAGGATCCACACGAGACGAGACCACTTGATGGAGAGACGGTTCAAATGTACACAATGCGATAAAGCATTTTTCCAAGCTGCCCATGCAAAGTTTCACATGGTAACACATACAAAAACAAGAGAGTTCCAATGTACTGTGTGCCTGAAGTCATATGGTCGAAGGGTAACTTTAAAGCAACATATGGAAATACACAGTGACATTAGACGGTTTAAATGCGAGCACTGTGGTCAGGCATTTGTGCAGAAAGCCAGTTGGAAGGGGCACATGAGGAATAGGCACGGCGAAGTTGTCTGAAACTCTGAATCACATAATATGTTATAAATCGCATAGGAGGCGGCGCATATACATAGACTAGCGGAAGTTAATGTGTGACTTTTGGAATTTTTTCTATAAGTAGTTTGACTGAGACGGTTGCTCCGCGCCTTAGGTAAGTGCGGGGCGAGACGTGCGGGCAGTACAGGCCGCTCATTCGTCAACGCTCGAGGCTTCTCATTCTTCAACGGCGCCCCCCTTGCCGCGCATTTCTGAGGCGCGAAACAGTTGTCTCGGTCAAACTATAGCTTAAAACTAACTTGGTTATGTCTTTTGTTATTATAGTATCTACCCCTCGCAAGTTCTTATACCACTGCGGCAACATAAACAACAGTGACAGGAACTTGTAATAATATCGTCACATACACAAAGTGGATTAAATACGTATTATGGAATCTAATTCAAAAACTACAAAGCAAAGTTAATAAAAAAAATATGCGCTCGGCGCAAGCTTCATAACTACAAAAGAAAATTATTCAAAAAACAAAAAACCCGACTGCAAAAACACAACTGAAAAGAGAAAAACAAGCATTATAATCTATAGAATTTTGGTATCGCAGGCGGGGACAAACAAAAGTTAGGTACACCATATTTCCGGTTATTATTGTTATATTATTATTGTCCCCGCCTGCGATACCAAAATTCTATAGATTATAATGCTTGTTTTTCTCTTTTCAGTATGTGTTTTGCAGTCGGGTTTTTTGTTTTTTGAATAATTTTCTTTATTTCAAGTTTTTTAGTTTTATTAAAACATCTTAATTTGGAATTGACTCATTACCAGCTTTTATTTGATACCAATATTGTTGAAATTTATTTAAAAAAAAACCTTCCCCTCCCTTTTTTTGTACTTGCAGATGCAATACATAAATATTATATAGCCTATGTCACTTCTACGATTAAGACGAATCTAACGACACCTCATATATTAAAATCCATCAAGCCGTTTAGGCTACAGAGCGTGCCAAAGAAATAGACATACATACATACATACTCTCGAAAAACATTACCCTCCTTCTGGGGCAGTCGGGTAAAAAAAAACACGTAAATCACGGTGAAATTCGTGTAAGTAGTACATCTCACTGAATGCTTAACCCTCTCCTTTCGGTCGGTTAATAAGTATTAATATATTTATACATAATGTACACAAACAATGTGAAAGTTTTTTCTACATTACTTGGATTGAGGATTGAATACCTAATATTTCAATTTACGGCTGTTCCACTGAAGCTCCTAAGCTACTTTCCGATTTTGATGAACGAGGTGTAAATCGATTCGTTATTATGGTCCGGGTGACAGCTGCATTTTATATACGAACAATTTAATTCAAAATAGGCTTGGTAGTGTCGTTGATTGGAAACGACACTACTGGTAGTGCGGCTGGTAGTGTCATTGCCAACAAATGTCAATATGGATGTTACATCCGAAAATGTGTGTGTCTCCGGTTATACGAAATCCGAAAGAAATCATCGACGTCTTGTTTACCTATACCGTTTTTTATGGCGTTTTTGTTGTAGTTGGGTTTTAATTTTTAAGTTCCTTTTTTTTGCGAATTCATTTGTGAAATAGAATGTTTTCATAACAATGGTTATTTTATTTCAAGTGACCTTTGAACTTCGAAGGAAACTTCGAACCTTTAGTTAATTATTGTGAACGTGAGGATTTCGTTGATCCTTTTTTGGTCTCAGTTAGTTGTATAGATTTGGCAGTTTGAGGACTTTATGCGGCCTAACTAAATGTCCGGTATTGATCATCGAATCGTTGAGCTCCTTAAGTTCTTATTTGAGCTACACGATTACTGACAAATGCGTGCACTGATTGGACAGCTCCACTCAAATCTGTGTGGTTTTTAGGGTTCAGTACCTCAAAAGGTAAAAAAGGAACCCGTATCAGATCACTTTCTTGTCCGTCTGTCCGTGTGTCACCACCGATTTTCTCGAGAACGGGTGGACTTAGCAAGTTGGTCTTGTCTAGTCAACACGATAAAAAGATATGGGCAAAATAAGATTTTCGCGAAAACTTGTAAGTACCAAAATTTTACCTTTCCTTTACTTGTGCTGTAAGACCTTGCTTTTAACCTAAATTGTCAATTCTAGGTAAACATACATACTATAGGTATACAAATACTCACAGTTGACCTATTCTTAAAGCTGAGCTTCGTTATCCCTGTGCAGCAGAGATTGTGACAAATAGAAAACATCATTTTTTTAATAGGTGCTCGGCGTAAACATTTGAGAATTCAAAAGAAAAAATTAATACATAAACTTTGTTGATCAACAACTGTTTACCATACAGCTACAGAAGTATTACTGCGGGCACAATGAAAATATCAACAAGGCCGAATGTACCACTGAAATTATGATAGTTGAACGTTGTCTACGTTGCGTTGGTTACCTTTAAGTTTTACCACTAGAGTTGAGACGTTCCATGCTTGCCTGAGCACGCTGTACGAGCAAGAGCTTCAGTGCTTGTATTTGTGTACCTACTAACAATTTTGCTGACATGGCGTTTAACGAGCGATGCACTTAACTGTATCTATTGTTATTATTTAGTGAAATTAAACACAATGCGAAGCTCTGATTTTTTCCTTCATCAGCGAAGCATACAGTCAACAGCCTATAGTTCAACAAATAACGCTAGGTACGGGGACCGACGTAATGAATCCTATCTAATATCTTATCACTACTTTTTAAACCAATTTACGTTTCTCTAACCTACAAGGATGGTCGCAAATAAATTAAAACATCATTTTCTTTATAGGTACTCGAGATAAACCAATCAGGCATTCTAAAACGAATAATGAAGTTAAACCCAAACGGAGAAAAGGAAAAAAAGGACTTCCCTGTAAGGACACTAAAGCGAGTTTAGAAATGATGGAAGAATTGAAGAAACACCACACGAATCTTAAAGAAATTCTTTCTTGCTCCAATGCTACGCCCTTTGTTGGAGTCGATTATCGAGGTTATTTGTGTTCCTACTGCGATTCTCAGTATCCAGACCCTGCAGCCCTGAAGAAACATACTCGTGACAATCATAAAGGATTATACGACTCTGTAATACCAAATGTTAATAAGAACTCTATAGACGAGTTTTATATCAGGCTGGATATAACTGATTTACGATGCACACTCTGTGAGACTGATATAGTCACATTAGAAAATTTGATAAAACATCTGAAAGATGATCACAAAAGAGATGTACATACGGAAATCAAAAACCAACTCTTTCCATTTAAGTTTTACAACGAATCCATGAAATGTTGTTTGTGCTCAGGTGTTTTTGAAAATTTTAGGAAATTGCTTTTACACATGCACATTCATTACAGGTACTTTATTTGCGATGAGTGTGACAAGGGATTTATAATCAAAGGATGCCTTAGGCGACACGTTGCCCAACATACTAAAGGCGTATATAAATGTAATTTGTGCTCAAAAACCTTTGAAACAAAGAGGAAGGCACAGGGCCATGAAAATATTGTTCACGTAAACAAGGGTTTCAAGAATAAGTGTGGGTACTGTAATGAGAAATTTAGGAATTTTGTGAGGCGAGATGAGCACTTGGTGGAAATACATGGAGTCAAGTTGAAGGTCGTGAAATGTCAAGCGTGCGACAGGACGTTTCCCAACACAAGTGCACTAAGGATCCACACGAGACGAGATCACTTGATGGAGAGACGGTTCAAATGTACACAATGCGATAAGGCATTTTTCCAAGCTGCCGATGTAAAGTTTCACATGGTAAAGCATACAAAAACAAGAGAATTCCAATGTACTGTGTGCCTGAAGTCATATGGCCGGAAGGAAACTTTAAAGCAGCATATGAAAATACACAGTGACATTAGACGATTTAAATGCGAGCACTGCGGTCAGGCATTTGTACAGAAAGCCAGCTGGAAGGGGCATATGAGGAATAGGCACGGCGAAGTGGTCTGAATTATACAGTATGACTAGTTAAACAAACGAGGGACTTATTTAAGGATACGATAAATTATACTCTCATCACATGGAGCGAATACAAATATCAATTTAATATGACATGATCTGCATAAAGGATGGCGCATACACAATACACATAATATTATGTCACTGGAAACATCCGTAAACACTATATAATCAGATTATAATGTTCCCACTGCCGGGACACAAGCCTCCTCTCGTTGAGAGGGAGTAGGCTGTAAACCACTACTATAATAAAGCTCGAGAGCTTATTAACTTTAGACAAAGAACAGATAGTTTCGTTTACATCAAAACGCACCATGATTAGATAGTTTATTTCTATAGCAAGGAAAGAAAACCTAAGTGCGCGCTGATTGGCTAAAGACGCACTGTCTGTTCACAAACCAACAATTTATAATCTCGCTAGGCTTGTTTGCAATTATCTGGAGACATGAAGGACGTGGCGGTACTAGCAGTGGTCAGTTGGTATGCCCATTTTCACGTGGTGCAGCAAGCAGCGTGACGGTTGAGAGATGGGAACTGAAATGAAATTGTTTATTTTATAAATAGGATTTCGGAACCACTTTTATATGTCATAAAAATAAACATAAGCTGAATGGAGACGAATTTTCCTATCTGACTACGCCTGAGAAGAAATGGCGAAACAAACTTAGAGATCAGTCTCTTTAATTTAAAGTCCAGACATAATCTTGGTCAGATCATGAGAGGGCCATGTAATATTTTTTTGATTACTATTTTTGTTATATTTGTATTTTTTTTTTTACCTTTAGCCTCGTGCAGACTAGTGTGACGCGACACCAGTTATTACTGAAGTTTTCATGGAAATTGGTTTGTTAGAGTTGCGTCACGCCAGTCTGCACGAGGGTTAATTTGGAACGAGATTCGAAAACTGAAAACATTCCTTTTGTTGATAAGAATTGAAAATTGAATTGAATTGTTGAATCATTTTACAGACTGGTATCGTGGACTGTGTTAAACAATTTTTAGGTTATGATTAGTAACATTTTTATTCTTCAAGTCTAGTCTACGTGTGCCTTCCCATATCTGCCTTTCTTCTACTGTCTCATAGTCTTGTATGTATTTGGCCATATTACTTAAAAGCACCAGTACATAAAGACTTGGCACTGTAAGTATGCTTAAATTGATAAAATGTTGTCGGCGACTTTTCTTTTGTGAGATGCGGACCATGGAACGAATTGCACGTTTTTGTAGTACGAAAGTTCTTCTACTATTATATTCATAGCTATTTACCAGAAAAAGTATGCTATATTTAATTTTTGACTCCACTAGCGCAACATATACAATTTTTTGCTGTTCTAAGCAGATTTCATTTATCATGGCTCTCAGAGCGTAACATGCAGACGATACAAATGCATCAATTGCTTTTAATTCTGGTTTCCAGTTTAACAGTTGGACAATATGTATACGTAAAAACTTTACTTTGGCAACGAGCTCAATGTCGACTTCACTTAAGGCAACATTTAAATTATCTTTATTACGGGCTGTAGTTTTAAATAACATTATTTGGGTGTTTTTACTATTAATAAACAATTTATTTGCCGTGAACCACACATGCAATGCTTGTATCCTGGCATTTACCATTTCTGTCAACTCTACCATGTCATTAGCTGCCACTATGGCATTTGTGTCATCTGCGAAAATTACTTATTCAATGTCCGGTAAAATTGTAGGTATTTAGATAATTAAACAAATCATCAAGGTCCTTAAATAGATCCCTGAGGGACACTCTTTGATATGCTTACAATTTTGAATTTATACCTCTTCTTATACTTATTCTGAGTTTTGTCAATTTCAACGTACTTCTGCCTGGTTTTATATAGAAAAAAGGATAGTCGCAAATCATTTTCTCTTATTCCGTAGTTACTCATTTTAGTCAGCAATAATTCATGGTCAATTGTTTCAAATGCACAGCTTAAATCTAGGAAAATCCTAACTCTAAATATTTATGTTTTTGCTCTTTGTCGTTTACTATATTGTTTGTGAAATATTCTAATTCTTTATTTTTATTTTAATAGTACCTAACAACTATTGTAATAAATTTCAAGTGGCCTGATGAACTTAGGAGGATTTCCCATTGGTTTCAAATGGTAGTCCTCGGAACAATGGAGGATCCTTAGTTGCTTTAAAACGATTCCTTTTCTATAAATCACGCTACATTACCCTGACCTGCAACCAAGATGGTGTTAAATCAATAAAACAATCGTTTTGTTTATAGGTACTCGAGGTAAAACTATCAAGGATCATAAAACAAATACTGAAGATAAGCAAAAACGGAAAAAAGGAAAAAATAAAGCTACATCTAAGATCACTAAAGCAAGGTTAGAAATGATGGAAGAAATGAAGAAACATCACACAAATCTAAAAGAAATTCTTACTTGCTCCAATGCTACGCCCTTTGTCGGAGTCAATTATCGAGGTTATATGTGTTGCTACTGCGATTCTCAGTTTCCAGACCCTGCAGCCCTGAAGAAACATACTCGTGACAATCATAAAGGACTATACGACTCTGTAATACCAAATGTTAATAAAAACATAAAAGACGAATTTTGTATGAGGCTGGATATAACTAATTTACAATGCTCACTTTGCGACACCGACATAGACACACTAGAAAACTTGTTAAAACATCTAGAAGGTGACCATAATAGAGATATACATACTGAAATAAAAAACCAACTCTTTCCATTTAAGTTTAATAGCGAAACCATGAAATGTTGTTTGTGCTCCAGTATTTTTGAAAAGTTTAGAAGTTTGCTAGAACACATGCACATTCACTATAGGAATTTTGTATGTGATGAATGTGACATGGGTTTCATAACCAAAGGAGGTATTAGGCGACATGTCGCCGGACATACAACAGGCGTTTTCAAATGTAATTTGTGCTCAAAAACCTTTGAAACCAAAAAGAAGGCACAGCGTCATGAAAAAGTTGTTCACGTATACAAGGGTTTGAGGAGTAAGTGTGGGTACTGTAATGAGAAATTTAAGAATCATGTGAGAAGGGATGAGCACTTGGTGGAAATGCATGGAGTCAAGTTGAAAGTTGTCAAATGTAATGCGTGCGACAGGACATTTCCTAACACAAGTGCACTAAGGATCCACACGAGACGAGACCACTTGATGGAGAGACGATTCAAATGTACACAATGCGATAAGGCATTTTTCCAAGCGGCCGATGTAAAGTTTCACATGGTAACGCATACAAAAACAAAAGAGTTCCAATGTACTGTGTGCCTGAAGTCATATGGCCGGAAGGAAACTTTAAGGCAGCATATGGAAATACACAGTGACATTAGACGGTTTAAATGCGAGCACTGCGGTCAGGCATTTGTGCAGAAAGCCAGCTGGAAGGGGCACATGAGGAGTAAGCACGGCGAACTGGTCTAAATTATACAGTACGACTGGTTAAACGAACGAGGGACATGAGGGTTCGATAAAAATATAAATCAAATTAAACATGTCGTCAATCGGTTAGGAGATGGCGCATACTCATAGACTAGCGGAACTTAGTGCGTGATTTTCGACATTTTTTCTAGTGTATAAATAACTTTTGTAGTGTGTTTTTAAGTCTGTTTTTTCTTACTTTGTTTTTGTGGTAGTTACCCAACGCAAATTCGTATACCACTGCTTGCTGTATATATAAACAACAGTGACTTCTGGAACTTCGTCAACGAACACGAAAGTGGTGACATAGAGAAATTGTTTTTGTTTCCGTGTTTGTTAACAATAGTTTTTAAGAACAATGTTACTAATAGTTGGGCCTAGTTGCCATTAATAAACAAATATTTAATTTAATTTTAAAAGAAAAGAAAATGCATACTTAAGGTTTGTCGATCATCAACTGTTGACCATAGAGCTAGTATATTACAGCGGGCACAAAGAAAATATCAACAAGGCCGACTGGACCACTGAACTTTTGATAGTTGGACGCTGTCTACGTTGGTTTGGTAAACTTTATGTTGTACCACTAGAGTTGAGACGTTCCATGCTTGCCTGAGCACGTTGTACGAGCAAGGTCTTCAATACTTGTATTTGTTTATTAACAATTTTGCTGACATGGCGTTTACACTTAACTATATAATGTTGTTTTTATTATTTGGAGCAATTAAACTCTCCCAGAAGCTATCTTAATTTCCTTCATCTAACACTAAACATACAGTCAACCGAATATAGTTAACAAATTACGCTAGTTACGGGAACGGACGAAATTGATCCTATCTAATGTCTTATCTTGACTTTTGAAACCAATTTACGTTCCTCTAATCTACAAGGATGGTCGCAAATAAATTAAAACGTCGTTTTCTTTGTAGGTACACGAGATAAACCAATCAGGCATCCTAAAGCAAATAATGAAGTGAAACACAAACGAAAAGGAAAAAAAGGACTTCCCTGTAAGGTCACTAAAGTGAGGTTAGAAATGATGGAAGAAATGAAGAAACACCACACAAACCTCAGAGAAATTCTAACTTGCTCCAATGCTACGCCCTTTGTCGGAGTCAATTATCAAGGTTATATATGTTCCTACTGCGATTCACAGTATCCAGACCCTGCAGCCCTGAAGAAACATACTCGTGACAATCATAAAGGCTTATACAACTTAGTAAATCCACAAACATGTTACAAAGGAATGGACAAATTTTGTATAAAGCTGGACATAACTGGTTTACGATGCACACTCTGCGACACTGACATAAACACATTAGAAAACTTGTTAAAACATCTAGAAATTTACCACAAAAGGGGAATACACGCGGACATTAAAAATCATTTTTTACCATTCAAGTTTTTAAGTGATACCATGAAATGTTGTCTGTGTCCAAGCACATTTCAAAAGTTTAGAGGTTTGCACCAGCATATGAGAATACATTATAGGAATTTTGTTTGCGAAAAGTGTGACATGGGATTTATAACCAAAGCAAGCATCAGGGGACACATCGCCTCACACGTAACAGGCGTTTTTAAATGTAATTTGTGTTCAAAAACCTTTGAAACTAAGAAGAAGGCACAATGTCATGAAAAGGGTGTTCACGTTTATAAAAATATGTTGAATAAGTGTGGGTATTGTAATGAGAGATTTAAGAATTATATGAGAAGGGATGAGCACTTGGTTGAAATACATGGAGTCAAGTTGAAAGTTGTCAAATGTAATGCGTGCGACAGGACATTTCCTAATAGAAGCGCACTAAGGATCCACACGAGACGAGACCACTTGATGGAGAGACGGTTCAAATGTACACAATGCGATAAGGCATTTTTCCTAAAAGCCGATGTAAAGTTCAACATGGTAACGCATACAAAAACAAGAGAGTTCCAATGTACTGTGTGCCTGAAGTCATATGGTCGAAGGGTAACTTTAATGCAGCATATGGAAATACACAGTGACATTAGACGGTTTAAATGCGAGCACTGCGGTCAAGAATTCGTGCAGAAAGCCAGCTGGAAAGGCCATATGAGAAGTAGGCACAGTGAAGTGGTCTGACCGGGGAACCTACACTGATTTTGTGTACTTCATAGACTAGCAGTTTGCCTGCGACGTTGCGCGTTGTCCGCGTGGATTACGTTATTTCGCTTCTTAAACATCACCTCCATTCCTTTTTTTTGTTAATAGATTTGGAAAATTATTCATCGCGATCTCTTTTATTTACATAGATAAGTATTTCTGCCAGGTTTCAAGTTTCTAAATCGAAGGGATGAGAGTTTTGATAAAATTTTGTAAGCTGCTCTCAGTCCTACAGGGTTAGATTTTTGTAAAATCTTTTTATCTCTTGCGTATCCTTTTTTCGAGTAAATCGAAGCGATCCGTAACATCTTCCCCCAAGAACTTGCAAACGTTTTGTCACGCTTGTAGGGGTTATTTCTGAAAAATCCAATATCGAGTTTCAATTTTATCGTACCACTTGTTAAGAGAATTCATCCTAAAAGTTAGCAACGTCGTAAATAGCTGTCAAATATTCACCTTATTTGATTAATTTGGAAATAATGCTGTATGGAAATAAGAAATGTGGCTAACTAGCGAACTTGAATATTGATTATGAAATGCAATAATTAATATCGTAACACTGAATATTTAGTTTTAGATGTAAAAAAAGTATTTGGAAAGTTTCCGAACCCCTTTTTTACACCTAAAACGGGTACAACTTCAAATTCAATGTTATAATTGCAATTCATTATTAATATTCTAGTTAGTTAGCCACATTTCTTATTTCCATACAATATTATTTACAAATTAATCAAAACAGGTAAATATTTGACAGCTATTTACGACGTTGCCAACTTTTAGAATGCACGCTCTTATGAGCGTTTACGTCTAGCACAGAAAGTCAAGTTTAGGTAAGTTCTTTGCAAAAATCACTCACACAGAAGCACGTTATCCTACATGTGTGCATAAAGTTGGCACGTTCGCTCTGTTTATAGTTAGACCATGGGGTACCAATTCGAACAAATTATAATTAGTCTTGAAAAAAGATCATAGATGGCTGCATAGGTAACAATTATGAAATTAACAGTCACAAAAAAGCGATAAACGGAAGATTTTAACTGAAGTAAGATTAGTAAAAATCAAAACTTCCTCGTTTAATGCTGATTTATCTATTGTAACTCATAAATCTCGAATTTTCAACAAAAAAAGATAAAACCTTTTTGTTTAGGGCTCTTTGCAATAGATGGCGTTTTACATCACTGTACAGTACGACACAACTTAGATGTAGCATAGATTTGAAAATTTTCATTCATTAATTTCAATTTTACGAATGTATTTGGCTATAAGACTTTACAAGTTATTGCTTTTTCGAAAGATCATTTTCACCTTATGCAGTAAAAAAGATTGGTGATTTTGAAGGCGCACTCAGTTCGGATAGAGATCGGTTTACGAATTTTGCCGATGCTACATCTAAGTTGTGTCGTACTGTACCACATTTATGCTGTAGCCAGACAATAGCCCGACTTAGGGAGGTCGCGTTTCTTTGTATGGGATTGGGTATCTGTACGTAGTATTATATTATCTGCGGTTAGACTAAACCACTTTGATCCCGAACGGATCTAGAGCAATAATTTTAGTGAAATTTAAATCCAACTTCAATAAATCTGCCCAGCCTTTTCCCAACTATGTTGGGGTCGGTTTCCAGTCTAACCGGATGCAGCTGAATACCAGTATTTTACATGAAGCGACTGCCTATCTAACCTCCACAACCCAGTAACTGGGTAATACGATACCCCTTGGTAAGACTGGTGTCAGACTTTCGGGCTTCTGACGACCTTTAAGGACTATCAAAGATCCACGAATGTCAGCCGGGACCAACGGCTTAACATGCTTTCCGAGGCATGGAGGAGTCTCGGTACGTAAAGATGGTCACCCATCCACTGACCAACCCCGGCAAGCGTAACTTTACTTGATGGATCGACGAAGCATGCTTCTGTTATTACTTAGCCACGAGCTCCTCTTAAATATAACTTCAATTTATCGTTATATTTATAATATATAGATATTAAATAAATAAGTTTGTAATATTTCAATGAAATAGTTTATTTCTACGCGTTTTCACCAGTTTTTTCACAATTTGTTGAATCATATTTATTTCTTTATATTCATCTTATCTTACTCTGATGAACAACAAGCAACACGTCATATAGCTACATTATGGGTACTGTTAACATTATTAGCAACTCGGTAAAGCGACCCCAAAAATTTACACCTCTACCAAAAAATCGCTCACAGGCACTATGATGATTTCTCTATAAAAAAAAATGTGTGCGTTAAAAGTTCAGACATAATCTTGGTCAGGCCATATAAGGACTATACAGATCAATGAGATGGTCTTTTGAGGAATGAACCACAGATTTGAGTGGACCTCAGAACTTTAGGCCTCAGAACTCAGAACTTTACAATACGAAAGGAAGAACATTTGGGTAGGCCGCATAAATAACTCAAACTGCCAGATCATGATTAAAACTGAGAAAAAATAACAAAACAATGTCTTTACATTCACAATAATTTAAATAATATACTTAATACTTTATTCATCAATGTCACTATGTGTATAAAAATCCGGAAATAGTCTTGGTCAGATTATTTGTGTATTAATTAATACAAACTTAGTTATAGCTCAGAATCGATGTTTGACATGTCGCCACATCAGTACCTAGATTGCATCCATGCCAAGCATCGGGTCGCTAGTTATTATTAAATAATTACTTAGATCTAAGAAATTCTTTGTATTTTAGTTTAGTTTTAAGAATACCTTTAATTTTTTTTCACACTTAGGGACACTAAACGCCCATAGGCGTAATAACAATTAAACTTTTATTATGTCTCGTTCAGTGTCCTTGAATGCGTTAAACAATATAATATTTACAGCTTTGAAAAGTAATTATTGTATTTGTGTCATGTTTATTAATTAAATAAACGTTATTTTCTGGCAATTCGTCTATAATTTTCCCACACAAAATAAATAGACGATAAAAATAACACCTTTATTTGGTTATTGCATCAGGAATTTCTCAGTAGCAGCCTAGAGTCTGGATTTGTGCCCGGTTGAAGGCAAAAGTGTCGCGCCTGTTCCATGTAACTCAAACAGAACTAGTGAAATGTGGCTGTTAGATTGGTACATGTCTGCCTGTCCCTTGGGGGTAATACAGGAGTGATATTTAGTAAAATTGATGGCACGTCAATGTCTTACACCTTTCAGAACCAATACTGGTATACTTTTTACTTTATCGTTTACGAACGATACATGAAAACCTAAGTACGACCTGTTCAAAAATTGCATTTGCATTGATAAAATGTGAAACGCGATGTGGACGTGTGAGAAACGTGTTTGTACCGCTCGTGCGCCTAAATTCATAACCAAAGGTATCGTGTTGCAACAAAACTGCGCGGGTGATATAAACGCGCTCAATTCATGAATGTGTGAATAGTAGTTCTACAATCAAAGCCATATGATTATACCTACTGCCAATCGACGTCTTTGTTGCGACATGCGTTTATCTGTGCTTATAAAAGATGTTGTATTCAAACGCCTATAAAAGGGTTAACCAACTGAAAGTATAAAAATTAATTGCAAAACTAAAAATTCACGTCACGTGAAAATTATAAAAATATATACGTGTTCTATTACACGATAATAGAGGTGTCGTTAGAAGTCGTAAGATGTCAAGGATGTCCTTCTATTACACGAAGTTAGCCTAGTGCTATTTCTTGACGTTGACGTGTATGACGTTATCAATGTGAGTAAAACCGTACCTAATACACGACGAATTTAAGAATCATTCAAACTGTTCAATAATAAATTCCATGGTAGCATTTAATAACAGACTAGTAAGACTCAAGAATAACCTTTTATTTTCTTTGTAGGTGACAACAAACCTAAGAAACAACCAGAACCAAAACACAACCCATCAGCCAAGAAAAGCGCTTTTAATGTGAGCCTTACCCCTGCTAAAGCCAAGATGGCAGCAAGAGAAGAATTTGAAAAGCATCAAAATAATACGCAAATGATAATTATGTGCAGCAATGCGACCCCTTTCCTTCAAAAACTAGACACAGGTTATGTCTGTAGTTACTGCAACGATCAGTATCACAACCCTGCTGATCTTAAGAAGCATAACCTTGAAATTCATGGAGACCAATATAACCCAGTAACTGCACACGTTATAAAGAACTCCAGAAAAACTGAATTCTGCATCAAGTTAGACATTACAGGCTTACAATGTAAGCTCTGCAGTTTAGATATTCCGTCTTTACAGCAACTTGTAGATCATCTCAAAAATGAGCACAAAAAGAAAATATTTACGGAGATCAAGAATAAGATTTTACCATTCAAGTTTGAAAATGATGATATTCGCTGCTGCATTTGCTCCAACATATTCGAAAAGTTTCGTAAATTGCAGGAACATATGCATACACATTACAGGAACTATATTTGCGAGCATTGCGATCTAGGATTCGTGACCCTTACCAGTTTAAAAAGTCATTCAGAAAAACACAAGTTAGGCGTATTCAAATGCAAGTTTTGCCCCAAAATTTTTGATACACTACGAAAGAAACAGTCGCACGAAAAAGCGGTGCATATATTGGGATATTTGGTGAGCAAATGCGGGTACTGTAGCGAAAGGTTCACGAGTACCAAAAACAAGGATGAACATTTAGCGAAAGTCCACGGCGTTCAGATACGTGCTCTCAAATGCCAAGCTTGTGATAAAACATTCCAAAACAAACGAGCTTTGACAATACACACGAAGAGAGACCACTTGATGGAAAGAAAACATAAGTGTTCCCAATGTGAAATGAAGTTCTTTAATTCTAGTAGTTTGAAAATGCATTCAACGAAGCATTCGGGAGTGAAGGCGTTTCAGTGTGACGTATGTCATAAAGCTTACGCCCAGAAGAAGACTTTGAAACAGCACATGAGGATACATTTAGATGATAGACGCTTTAAGTGCAAACACTGTGGGCAGGCATTCGTGCAGAAGTGTAGTTGGAAAGGACATATGAAGAATAGACACGGAGAAAATGTACAATAAGGTTTTGAACTAGATATTTATGTAAACCAGGGATGTTGTGGATGCTCAGATATTTTACATCCGCGGATTTTTGGTGGCCCACATCCGCGGATGCAGATGCGGATCTCAAGTTTTTTTCAGGGATCTGTCAAGTAGGCATGGCGAAATTCAACATTTCTTACGTTTTTTTGCAAATTGCAGCGCTGTTTGGTTGTATGTTGATCATTAAAAAAATCTCTATAGCTCTCGAAACTTCGTATTTCTTGGATATAAGACTATTTCGTGTAAATGAGATGATCTTTGTTCTTTGTTGATGATTTCAATTATTTTAACTTTCATTTTGTTGATTATGATTTTACTTATATTCACTATTTTCACCCACATTTGAATCCGCATGGGCTCCGCATTGATTAATACCAATATGGATGCGGAGGTCTAAATAAATGCAGAAGCTCCGCAATTGCGGATGTGGTTGTAAATATCCGCAACATCTCTGACGTAAACTTACACCTTTATTATAAGACACTTTTCACACTTTTCTTTCGTTATGACCATAGTCAAACATCTAGATGTTTAGGACGGCTACGATTATATGTGAATGTAAATATGCTGTAATATCTTTTGCTGTTTGGGTGTCTACATATCTACAGTTGCTAAATCTATAACATTTTAGTACAGGTTTCAAATATACGGTCAGTAATACGGTCGCAATCTAGCGTTTGCTATATTCATTTAATTAGATTTTTATAAGATGAGAGTTTTGTAGAGTTTAAGTTTAATTTCGACAGATTTATTGTGTGCATACAAAAAAAATCTTTCTTCTGGAAAGGCTTTTAATTATTCATCTGTACAAGCACCGTCGCTATATTTATCAAATAACTGGACACAAAATGTTTCAACATCTTTCAATACAATAGGTAGGTACCTACTGGATTATTATTTATTATTAGTCTGCGAGGCTAAAGCGGTCTTTTGCGTCTTCTAATTATTCTGTTCAACTAAAAAAAAACATGGCATAACATAGCATAATCAGCCTATAATGTTCCCACTGCTGGGACACAGGACTCCTCTCTGTGAGAAGGACTCAGCTGTAATCCACCACGCGGGCCCAGTGTGGGTTGGTAGATGTCTCATGTCTTCGAATCTTTGGTTCTGTGACATGACAGTTTCTTCACGATGTTTTCCTTCACTTTGAGAGCAATGGTGATGAAATAATTTAAACAAAGTAAACCGCCTGTCAGGGTTCGAACCTACGACCGACAACTCGTAAGTCGCGGTTACCACTGGGACACCACTACTCTTGGCCATCTTTGCCTATGTTCTACCACGTTCATACAACTCAAGCCAAAAGCTGTCTAGTAGACAACGGCAAGAGACGCTTGCAAAGTATGTATGTAATAGGTAACTGCTTGTCATAATTAGGTACTATCGGGACTGTAAACTAAAACTATTGAAAGATATATTTTGTTCTCTATCATAGCCGACAATTACTCTTTATTTGTACAAAAGGAAAATTATGATCAGTCGACAAAAAAAAACTATATTAGACAATAACCTTAAAATTTTCTTTATAGGTAATCCAGAAACAGTGAGCAAGAAAAGTGAAAACAAAATTTTTGACCCAGCTGTATTAGTAATCGTAGGACCTGAAAAGAAAACAAAGAAAAGATTACAGGTAAATGATACAATCAAACCGTACGTGAGAGAGTTGACTAAACATCGCCACAACGTCAGACAAATCCTACAATGTTCTAACGCTACACCAATAATGCGTCGCGGAGGTGTGGGGTACGCTTGCAGTTACTGTTTCGAAGAGTTCCCAGAGGCTATGGATCTAAAAAAGCATACACTGGCAAATCATACAACTGACACTGACCCAACAAATGGATACTCTACTAAGACCACTTCCATGTCAGAATACAGCGTGAAACTAGACATCACCAACCTTGAGTGCACGGAATGTGCTACAGCCATAGATACTCTGGAAGATTTATTAACCCATATGCAAGAAGAGCATAAAAAACCTATGTACACTGACATTAAAAGTCATATCTTACCTTTCAAATTTGAAACAGATAATCTTACTTGCTGCTTATGTCCAAGTACTTTCGACAAGTTTAAAAAGCTGCAAGAGCATATGCACTCTCACTACAGGAACTACATTTGTGACGTCTGCGATTCTGGGTTCGTTACCCAAGGAAGTTTAACTAGACATCGCAGTACACACATAAAAGGAGAATTCCCTTGCAGCTACTGCCCGAAGATTTACGACACGCTGTTGAAAAAGCGATCACATGAGAGATGTAACCATACTCACACCGATGTGCTTAATAGATGCGCATACTGCAACAAAGGCTTCAGAGACTACCATGCTAAGGAACTCCACATGTCTGAAGTCCATGGTGTGAAGCCAACACAGTATAAATGCAATGCTTGTGACAGATGTTATACCACCAAGCGTAAACTGAGGATCCACGTAAAAAGAGATCATCTGTTAGAGAGGAGGCACAAATGTTTGATTTGTGACATGAGATTCTTTAGTTCTCATTGTGTTAAAAAGCATATGCTAACACACACTGGGGAAAGGGACTTCCAATGTGAAATATGTCTGAAATCATATGGAAGAAAATCCACTCTTAGTAGTCATATGAGGATCCATAACAATGATCGACGATTTGAATGTGAATTTTGTGGGATGTCCTTTGTTCAAAAATGTAGCTGGAAAGGACATTTGAAGGCGAAACATGGTAAATATGTTTAGTAGGAACCTGTTTGTGAATTGTTTTTTTTTTCTCATAATAAATGGATATATGATATTATTGTTGTTTCTTTTTCTAAATTTTCGCATTCGTCAGATAACTAGTGACGTCTTCATCAACATTAAAAAAAATTGCTTGTGCAGCACCGTATACGTGATAGAAGTGAAACTTCTTAAAAATAAATAATAAGAGCGAGTTCACAAAATCTCTCTTGTTATTTATTTTTTTAGACACAGAGTTGAGTTTTTTTTATACTAAACGTGAATTCATGCAAGCCTATTTACTTATCTACCTACATACTTACCTACCTACCTACTCACTGGGATAATACTAATGATTGTAATACTATCTTGAATTCATGCAAACCTATTACTTTTTCTTAGGTTACTCCATTTATGAAACAATTCCGTTTTTCATGACGCCATCTACCGGGTCTACCTACCTATCTACCGGGATAACATAAATATCCGGATACCGAGATATCATGTATGAGAAAATGAATTTTCACGTTGTAGATGTTGACCTGCCCGATTAGCGCCACCTACCAAAAATACAATTGGACCCGCAATTGTATTTTTAAACCATCCAGGGACCCACTCAAATATACACACAAAATGTCATCCAAATCGGTCCAGCCGTTTAGAATGTGTATAAAGATATATTGTATTTCAGATTTGTTAAAATAAGGTACTTAATAAAATCCAAATGGTTAAGTCCTATATGTTACAGAGGGGAGTAGAATAATTAGTAGGAAAATATTCTGGAGAAAATAAAGCAAACGTTTAGAAGTCCCATAGAGATAACACATAAGATTTAGAGTTTGCATAGTTTCAACACTAGTGGCGCTAGCAGCACAAACAATTAGATTTTCATTGAAAATTATTGGAAATTAAGCATCTGTGTGTTTAGATGTACATTTTGGCTTGCGATTATAAAACGAATAAAGACTCGCTTAATTGATTAGTGTATCTGCAACTTTAGCGGCCGTACATTGTAATGATTTCACAATTAAATTAACAAAAAATCCAAAATACCTAGTATTTTTTTAAACTATGATTCATTCGCCGTTCTGTTTTACTGCTTTTGCTGATGGTTGTATTTATGCACCTTGTTTCACGTACACTGTCCAGAGAATTCAAATAGTCTCATAATTAACGAAGGCTGCAGATAATCTTGTGTGTCACTGTACGAGTCACCACTGCTTCTATATAAAGTAGTAAAATAAGTTCCCTTTGTAAATTTAACTATATCAGTACCTAAGTGAATAAATAGCTCATAGTCACACGTCTGGATTTTATTTTAGACCCTTTCTGCCATCTGAATCATTGAGCGAATCTGAATATTTACGCTTGACTTCATAGAGGCCACTGGTAGCTGATATTCAGCAACTGAACACCTATTACTTGACCTAACCTATTGAAGCCTGGAAGCCGACTCGAACATAGGCTCTGCCAAAAAATGCTAGTCAGATGAAATAAGATGATCTTTAGCACAAAGGCGTGCAATTTGAAAAGCAATGGTTGAGGCTTTTGCCCAGTTGTTGGTTGGACTTTACCGGCTGTAATACTGTACTAAAATAAGCTGAAGGCCGATGTGTCCCCGCCCGGTACTGTATCGTTGGAGCGGATAAAACATGTTTTCTTTAAAAAAAACTGTACAAAAAAAAATTTCATTATGATGGGAAGAACAAATGACTCCCGGCGTCGTTAAGGCTATAATTTTTACTCCTGTAAAATTTGTAAGAATACGTAAGTGGTAATTCAAAACTTATCCATTATTTAAATGTAAGTACATTGTTCATAGTTCAAGTCAAGTGTAAGTGAAGAAACAAATTGCTATTTCCTTTTTCTAATGCATTTCTTATTTTACAATAATAAAACCTCACTGTGTATATCGAAGAGGTTAATCGAATAGGACGAAACGGACTACGGCGGCCAGTATGGGTGGAACTGATTACTAAAAAGATGACCATTTATAACATTAAACATCACGCCTGTATTCCCCGAAGGGTTAGGCAAATTTGTACCTATAGTACACTACCATTTCGCCAGGTTAGGTATATTTAAGTCCCATGTAATAAGGGGTGAGCCTATTGTCACTAACCGGGCACAAATCCAGGCTTCAGGTTGCTACTGAGATGCGTCGGAAATCACGAGCCGATTTCCGGCCACCGTAGGCGCGGGCTTGCGGACGGAGAGCAATGGGTAGCTCGCCGTCCGATAAGGACCAGGCGTTATGCTCCACGCGCGCCTCAACGAGATGTCAGCACAACTGACGGGTCCGCTAGGGCTGATGCCTGCCAGGGTTGCGGGAAAGTCGTAAAGTGACCCCTGGCAACGTTCAGGCATCTGAAGGAACACGGGTGGGTTTTAGTCAGTAGGAGTCAGACATGACTGCTGAGTCATGAGTGATGAAACGCTGCTACTGAGATATTTCAAATGGACTTCCACTCTGCCCCTCAAGTTGGACAACGTAGCATGTTCAAAAAAAATCAAATTAAATGATGGTAACGTTAACAAAACTTGCGCGACTGTTTCTCAACTTTGTTTCCATTGAACGGGGCTTTATGACCGTGTACGTTTTTGTATCCATAGGAAAATACATGAAGAACTTGACAATAACATGATCATTTTCTTTATAGATAAACAAGAAAAAGTGGCTACAGCTACGAAAATCAAAGTAGAGCCGAAACCTGAAGAAACTGTACCTAAGGAAGAGTCTGTAAAAATAAATCCAGAGACAGTTCCGCGACCACGCAGAAAGCGACTACTACACAAGCACCTCCATAATCTGAAAATAATTCTAGAATCTACTAACGCCAATATGATACTCAAACATGGAGATAAGGGATATTTGTGCTGCTATTGCACGGAAGCTTTCCAAGAACCCATGAATTTGAAAATACACACTTTAAAGGAACATCAAAACGCGGAAAAATTCTATGGCAACATTAAAGCCAAAGGACCCTCTGTGTTCTTAGTCAAACTTGACATCACGAACCTGAAATGCATGCTTTGCAGCGCCAATATAGATTCTCTCGAAGATGTATTCGTCCATCTGTCAGAGAAACATAATAAGAACTTCCACACTGATATACAAAATCAAATATTTCCTTTCATGTTCAAAACGAAGGAACTGAAATGCTGCCAATGTACTAGTGACGTTGTTTTCGCCACGTTCAGCGCATTACACGAGCATATGCACAAGCACTACCGATACTTCGTTTGTAACGAGTGTGATGCTGGATTCATCAATCGTATGTCACTATCGAGTCACAGCGCCACTCACACGAAAGGAACCTTCGTATGCCGACACTGTCCCGTCATATTCGACAACGTGTTAAAGAGAAGAAACCACGAGATGCGTCACCATAGTCGAACTGGCAAATCAAATAGATGCAATTTCTGCAATGAAGGTTTTAACGAATATATTGATAAGGAATCACATCTGTCTACGGTTCATGGCGTAACTCCACGGAAATATAATTGCACCGCGTGCGATAGGACCTTTCCTACTAGTAGTCTTCTCAGCGCACATGTTAGACGATTCCATCTGATGGAGAAAAGTCACAAATGTTCAGAGTGCGACAAAGCGTTCTTCAGTTCTTGCGACCTAAAAAATCATTTGTTGGTTCATACAGGGGTGAAAGATTTCAAATGTGAAGTCTGTTCTAAGTTTCTTGCTACGAAATCTGTTCTGACTCAGCATATGCGGATTCATAATAATGATAGGCGTTTTAAATGTACAATATGTCATAAGGCATTTGTGCAAAAACCTAGCTTGAACTGGCATATGAGGGCAAAGCACGCAGATGCTTGTTAAACTTTATATTAAGTTCTTCCATCTGTTCCTTTTTTTATCCGTAAGTAAGGAGAGTAAAGCGCATCTCAATATTATGTAGAAAGATACACACATCAAAAGTGTCTAGGGATCAAGCATTTTTATGCGGATTTCTTGAGATTGAGATGTGGCTTTGTAATAAATTTATGATTTTATAAATTTATATGGATCCTTTTTGGTGCATTTCATAATTTGAATCAGGAACTGTGAATCAAATTCGAGTAAAAGATGAAAATCAGCTGTCAATATTTTCCCTATAAAAACATACAACGCATTGAAGACATTATTAGTGCTACTGTTTCCCTACTACTGATTAAAACCAACGTTATTATGGAGCAGCGACGTCATTTAAGCAGGGAAGAAATGCTCAGAGCCGTGGGAATGATAGAAGCTGGTTCCCGGCAACGTACTGTGGCTTTAGCTCTGAATACCAGTCAGAGTGTTATCAGTCGACTTTGGACACGTTACCGAAGCACTGGTACCGTGGCTGAGCGCCATGGAGGACGGTATCGCTGCACCACACGGAGACAAGACCGATACATTCAAATCTTAGCTCGAAGAGCTCCAACAATAACCGCCATGATGTTAGCCGTGAGGCTTCATCACTCTTCAGGGAACTTAATTAGCGACCAAACAGTCAGAAACCGCTTGCATGAAGTGAACCTTCATTCCCGAAGACCGCTACGGGTACCACCTATAGCAATGCACAATCGTAGGATTCGATATCAATGGGCTCTTGAACACAGAAATTGGGCAGAAGAACAATGGCGTTTCGTGTGCTTTTCTGATGAGTCTCGTTTTGGTATGAGACCGGATACAAGACGTATACGACACTGGAGAACCCCTGGACGCCAACAGCGATTAAAATCCTGCCAGGAAGTCCATCCTTATAGTGGTGGAACCATCATGGTATGGGCGGGTATTTGGATCGGCGGAAGAACTGAGTTGATTTGGATTAGAGGCAACCTCAACGCTCAAATTTATGCTGAGACGATTGTATCAGACGTCATCGTTCCTCTACAAGTGCAAATCGGTCCCTTATTTCAGTTAATGCATGATAATGCACGACCGCACACCGCAAGAGTTGTAAGACAGACTCTCGCCGCAGCTAACATCAATGTCCTGCCCTGGCCTGCTCAGTCGCCAGACTTGAACCCGATTGAGCATGCATGGGATATGCTACAGAGAAGAGCTCTGCCGAATATGGAGGGTATCCAGTCGCAAGAAGACCTTTTTTTGTTGTTGCAACGAACATGGGCGGCCATTCCACAGCGTGATTTGGATGAACTCATTTTGAGTATGCCAAACCGATGTTCTTGTGTTGTTAGTGTTCGCGGTAGAAACACGGATTATTAATTGTTTAAGTTACCCAATAAAATTTTAAAGAAAACTGTTATTTCAGTCTTTTTTTCGAACTTTAATGTTAGTGGTTCAAATGTCAAAAATCCCTTTATTAGGAAAATGGCAAATTTCTTTATTAATGCAAAGGTGACTTGGTTTATCGTTACTGTGACAAACGAAAACACTTTATTTGATGAATCCTTAAAGAAAATTTTAATTAATATCAATCAGGAGAAAAGTTATTGCAAAAATATATGTTGATCCCTAGACACTTTTGATGTGTGTATGTTGGATAATTATAATACCTAATTAACAAGTTATGAAAGTTATACATATCTGGTAAATGTTTAGATAACTGATAGACATCGTATTCGTAAACAACAACTTCTACAACCTTTTGAATCAAAAAGTTGTGGTCTGAATTACGCATGCAAAACCTTAGCTCATCAACTATATTTTGGCACATGAACATTAGAACTGATAAATAAAGTGCCAGTGACAGTCTCAGTTTTCAAATTCTTTCCTTCATTGTTGAAGGCAAGAATTTGAAAAATGAGACTGACTCTTGAAAGCTAGATAGAAAACTATATCTTATCACTTGAAAACAAAGGTTGAAGTAACATAAACATTTTTAAATAACACTTTTATTTTTATTGTCCAAACGACGGGGCATTCTGTTATGGCATCTCGAGAGCCCACCGCAATAAATGGAACTAATTATTATTACATATAGTTTGTCCGAGACCGCTGGACCGCGCCTTAGGAATGCGCGGCGAGGTGAGAGGCAGCGTTGACGAATGAGCGGCCTGCACTGCCTCCCCGTCTCTTTCCAGAAATATTTTTTGCTCTATGTTGCTTCGTTTGATGTACAGAATGCGTAGTTAACGGCTATGTGATAGGTGTATATACAGTAAAAAAAAAACTTATTCAACTGAACTGCTTCAAGAATCGACTGGATAGATTAATATCTCCAAGCTATTTGATACACACGCATCAGCTAATTAGCTGCTAGTGTGTCTAACCAAATAATAATAATCATTACGAGTAAAGTCGAAACCTAACCTTATCTCAGCGTACTTCGCGTTATAGAAAAGAAAAGAAAAAATTTTTTTTTTTATAGGTTCCATACTATAACGTTACAACTAGCTCGCTCAACTCCGATCAATGGTTATCTATGTATGTTGAGGCCATGTAAATTTTTTATCCATAGGTAAAGAAGTGAAGATCTTGACAATAACACGATCATTTTCTTTATAGATAAACAAGAAAAAGTGACCACGGCTACGAACATCAAAATAGAGCCGAAAGCTGAAGAAACTGTAGTACTTAAGGAAGAGCATATAAAAATAAATCCAGAGACAGCGCCTCGACCACGCATAAAACGACTGCTACACAAGCATCTACACAATCTGAAAATAATCCTAGAATCTACTAACGCCACGATGATACTCAAACATGGAGATAAGGGATATTTGTGCTGCTATTGCACGGAAGCTTTCCAAGAACCCATGAATTTGAAAGTACACACTTTAACGGAACATCAAAATGCAGAAAAGTTCTATGGAAACATTAAAGCCAGAGGACCATCTAGGTTCTTAGTCAAACTTGATATCACGAACCTAAAATGCATGCTTTGCAGCGCCAATATAGACTCTCTCGAAGATGTATTCGTCCATCTGAAAGAAAAACATAATAAAAGCTTCCACACTGATATACAAAACCAAATATTTCCTTTCAAGTTCAATACGAAGGAATTGAAATGCTGCCAATGTACTAATGACGGCGTTTTCGCCACTTTCAGCGCATTACACGAGCATATGCACAAGCACTACCGATACTTCGTTTGTAACGAGTGTGATGCTGGATTCATCAATCATGATACATTATCTAGTCATAGAGTCACTCACACCAGAGGAACCTTCACCTGCCGACATTGTCCTGTCGTATTCGACAACGTATTCAAGAGAAGAAACCACGAGATGAGCAGTCATAGGAAACCTGGCAAATTAAATAAATGCCATTTCTGCAATGAAGGTTTTAAGGATTATATTACGAAGGAATTACATCTGTCAACAGTTCATGGCGTTGCTCCACGAAAACATAACTGCACCGCGTGTGACAGGAGCTTTCCTTCCAATAGTTTTCTTAGCGCACATATCAGACGCTTCCACCTGATGGAGAAAACTCACAAATGTTCAGAGTGCGACAGAGCGTTCTTCAGAGAAAGTCACCTAAAGAAACATGAGCTGAGTCATACAGGAGCTAAAGATTTCAAATGTGAAGTCTGTTCAAAGCATTTTGCCACTAAATCTACTCTATCTCGGCATATGAGGATTCATAACAATGATAGGCGTTTTAAATGTACAATATGTGATCAGGCGTTTGTGCAGAAGCCTAGCTTGAACTGGCATATGAAAAAGCATGCAGATGCTAGTTCTACTTCATAAGCAAGCTTTAAATTATTATGTTCATCCATCTTATTTTAGTTTAATTATTTACTTTAGATTGATTTGATTTTACTTTCAGTATGTAGGATGTAAAAAGACTTATCACCAAGTACGCTTCCTATATTAAGTAACATTGAACAAACAAATTTTGGGAAATGCTACTTGTATTCTGGGACAACGAAAAACGAGATTACGCCACCATAGTAAATGTACCGTCACTAAATGTAGGTACTTCGAGAGTCGTCATCTCGTTCTCGTTGACGTCCCGTTCACGGTGCGGTAAACAAACGGCCTTAGAGTGAAAAATTGCTGTAGCGCACAATGTAACGCACGCAAAATACTGTTCCTACGGGGTATTTAGAACGATACAAGAGGCGCTACGTTAGCTAGTCTTTGAATATCCTTAGGTATTTAAAGTTAAGTTATAACATTTAAAACCTGTTTTCGTAAAAAAACTTACAAATGTTGAACTTTCGTCTTCAATATATCTGTCGTGGCCAGATCTTAGAATTGATCATTTCATGAAGTGTTCGGCCATTTCATGAAATGGTTGCATTTCATGAAATAAAACATCGACCGCTGATCACATCATGATGTGGTCTGGCCAGATCATTGAATACTCAACGATTGACGATATGAACAGTTAAACGCACGACTACTTCATGATGTGGCCAAACATTAGTGATCATATCGTAAAATAGTTAGATTATCCACCGGTAGAGGCGTTGATGTCGTTTTGTTTTTGTTGGGCATCATGGGCGGCATACAACAAATCAAACAAAGTAGGGTGACCAAGCAAGAAAACTCGATGGGTTTTTTGTATTGGTTTTCCGAATGTGATATTATGGAAAGTGACCAACTTGGAAATGACTTACCTAACCTATGTCGGGGTATCACAACCGGTGTGGTGAGCAACATAGCACTTAAAATTAAAAATTCACGCCACTTATGGCACCCCGAGTCCCCAACGAAATATGTTAAGTTAGGTTAGAACTGTGACCAACCGCGCGTAGGCCGAGTGAGTGAAGCGAGCGGTGCCGCGGCAGCGCTACTTCCAATTTGGTCGCAGTTAGCAATTTTTACTACACCTTAAACCATGGATACCTTACATTAATGATATGGCCAAACGTCAACTGACATTTCATTAAACGTTGATGTTTAAACGATATGGCCAATTTTAGCTGGCCATTTCATGAAACACAACCATTTCATGAAATGGTCGAACATTTCATGAAATGATCAATTCTAAGATCTGGCCACGACATATCTATTACCCTTTCGATTAGTTAGAAGGTATGTTTCAGCAGAATATCGTAATCTCTGACTGGAATGAAAATATCGTCTACGTAAAGCAAAACAAAACCAATTATAGTTCTTTCCTTGCACATATCTGAATGTTGGATTCGTACAATAGAATAAAGCTATTATGATGACCGTGATACATCAAGTTGTGGTATCTGTCATTTGAAAGGTGCAAATTGGGGTAAACTAATATTAAAAACATGAAATTTTATAAACCACATTTTTGTGTTCATCGATTGCCCGTTACGGTACGGTACCTATATGCCCCTTTTGGATCGGAAAGGGTTTTTATTTCATATTGTATTAGCAAAAAATCATAACTTACATATAACTGGTAAAGTAAAAACCTAATATTCTTCCACCTGCTTCTAGTAATATCAATCAAGGTATAAACGTTGATATAAAATATTATTTGAAAATAACCCCGGAAACGTCCTGTCAATGCTATGATTTCATGTCGTCAGGACCTACCAAAAATTACTCGCTCGAGTCCGATCTGTGGTATATCAAGACACTACGGTGCGCAACAGCTTCTAAACAATTCACAAGTACATGAAGTTTTTGATCAAATCAAATCTTATAAGAATAAAGTGAGTGTTACATTATTAAATTAGCATTAAAGCCGAGGAAGTTTTATTATCTATATGAAAATATTGTCAATATAAATACGTAAAGAACTGGACAATAACTTAATTATTTTGTTTATAGATAAACAAGAAAAAGTGGCTACAGCTATGAAAATAATGCCGAAAGCTGAAGCGCCTGTATTACTTATTGAAGATCATATAAAAATAAAACCAAAGACAGCGCCTCGACCAGGACAAAAGCGACTACTACACAAGCATCTAGACAATCTGAAAATAATCCTAGAATCTACTAACGCCACGATGATACTCAGACATGGAGATAAGGGATATTTGTGCTGCTATTGCACGGAAGCTTTCCAAGAACCCATGAATTTAAAAGTACACACATTGACGGACCATCAAAATGCAGACAAAATCTATAGCACCCTAAGAGCCAGAGGACCATCTAGGTTCTTAGTCAAACTTGACATAACAAACTTAAAGTGCATGCTTTGCAGTGTCAATATAGACTCTCTCGAAGATGTATTCGTCCATCTGACAGAAAAACATAATAAGAACTTCCACACTGATATACAAAATCAAATATTTCCTTTCAAGTTCAATATGAAACAACTGCAATGCTGCCAATGTACTAATGACGTTGTTTTCGCCACGTTCAGCGCATTACACGAGCATATGCACAAGCACTACCGACACTTCGTTTGTGACGAGTGCGATGCTGGATTCATCAATCATATATCATTATCCAGTCATAGAGTCACTCACACGAAAGGTACCTTCGTCTGTCGACATTGTCCTGACGAATTCGATAACGTATTCAAAAGGAAGAACCACGAAATGCGTAGCCATAGTAAAGCTAGCAAACTACATATATGCCATTTCTGTAACGAAGGTTTTAAGGAATATGTAACGAAGGAATTGCATTTGACTACGGCTCATGGCGTTACTCCACGAAAGTATAACTGCACCGCATGTGACAGGAGCTTTCCTTCCAATAGTTTTCTTAGCGCACATGTCAGAAGCTTCCATCTGATGGAAAAAAATTACAAATGTGCAGAGTGTGACAAAGCGTTCTTCAGAGAAAGCCACCTAAAGAAACACGAGTTGAGTCATGCAGAGACTACAGATTTAAAATGTGAAATCTGTTTAAAGCATTTTCTCAATAAATCTACTCTGTCGCGGCATATGCGGATTCATAACAATGATAGGGGTTTTAAATTGAAAACCTAACTTGATCTAGCATTTGAACGCAAAGCACGCAGATGCTTGTCCTACTTAATAAACAAGCTTTTAATATTGTGCTCCTCCATCTGCTTTTTATTTTTATGTGTAAAATAATGTTGTTCGCTGGGTTTGATTTTACTTTTTAGTTTACAGGATATAAAAAGATCCATCACCAAGTCTTAATTATGTACATCGAACTAAGTCACTATCAGCAACAGTAATTTCTGGAAAACAACTTTAATTTTGGTTTAAACCGTTATTAACTGTAGTGCCCAAAATACTGTTCTTACGGTTTATAGAAGGAAACAATAAACGTGGGTGTATTTAAAGTTTAGTTATAACATTTCACACAAAATCGCAATAAGAGGAAGAATATGTAACTCTAATGGCCCCTTTTTACATCCGATATACTGTTAAAGAACAGAGAGCCCTCAACCCAGCAGTGGGTGATTCCGGGCTGAAATGATAATCATGATACCGTAAAGGCTTTCGCAAAAAGGCGCGATGCGATTCTGGTGGGTGAACTTCTATGAAAACTTCACGGAAATGTGCTACCGGTGTCGTGTCGCGCCGTCACATAGCGCCTGTCTGCAGGAGTCTTAAAAAGGAATATACGCGAGTGTTTCGAAAAATGTTTAGATCAGAGTATTAGGTAAGTAGGTATACAATAATTATGAAAGCAGTCGTCAGCTAAATTACTAAGGTTCAAAGATACTTTAAGCACATGCAAATTGGAACAGCAAAGCACACAGAAATTACCTTCAATGTTTTACTTTTAGTAACGTACATTCGTCGTTATTTGATGTTGTTTAATATTAAACTAGTGTGTACTTGTAAGTCCTAGTTTTAATTAAAGGCTAAAATAAACTGATTGTTGTATTGTCAAATTATTAAGCTTTCATTCCATGTCAGTTTTTTGTATTTATATGAAAACAATGTAAAATATTAACTAGCGACCCGCCACTGAATCGCACGGTGCAAACTACTCATGTGGCGACATTTCGTAACAAAGAGATTTCTGTCCTATAATATCTAAGTTATTAAATAGTTACTTGCTTTTGCGCTTCTCCCGCGTTTAGATCGTAAATTAACCCACGGGAACGCAAGATCGGGATAAAAAGTATCCTGTGTCCTAACCCAGGAAATAGTCTACTTGTGTGCCAAATTTCCTCTTTAGGGCGTGAAAAGGTAACATTCAGACAGACAGAGTTACTTTCACATTAAAATATTAGTATGTAATAATGTATTACACAAACCTCACGGAATAAATCCTCAAATGATGGTAAAACCCATATCAAAATTTATTGTGTAGTTTAGAACAACTAAGCGCTCACACGGAGCGACTCGAAAGAAACTTTGTATATACTATTTATAAATGGGCGAAGAAGTTGACAATAACTTAATAATTTTCTTTATAGATAACCAAGAAAACGTGGCTACAGCTAAGGAAACCAAAATAGAGCCGAAAGCTGAAGAAACTATGGAACCTAAGGAAGAGCATATAAAAATAAATCCAGAGACAGCGCCTCGACCACGTATGAAGCGACTACTACACAAGCATCTACACAATCTGAAAATAATCCTAGAATCTACTAACGCCACGATGATACTCAAACATGGAGATAAGGGATATTTGTGCTGCTATTGCACGGAAGCTTTCCAAGAACCCATGAATTTGAAAATACACACTTTAACGGAACATCAAAATGCAGAAAAGTTCTATGGAAACATTATAGCTAATGGACCATCTAGGTTCTTAGTCAAACTTGACATCACGAATATGAAATGCATGCTTTGCAGCGCCAATATAGATTCTCTCGAAGATGTATTTGTCCATCTGTCAGAGAAACATAATAAGAACTTCCACACTGATATAGAAAATCAAATATTTCCTTTCAAGTTCAATGCGAAGCAACTGAAATGCTGCCTATGTACTAATGATGTCGTTTTCGTCACATTCCGAACATTACACGAACATATGCACAAGCACTACCGATATTTCATTTGCAACGAGTGTGATGCTGGATTCATTAATCATACATCACTATCCAGGCATTCGGTTACTCACACGAAAGGAACCTTCGTCTGCCGACATTGTCCCTTCAAATTCGACAACGTGGTTAAGAAAAAAAACCACGAGATGCGCTGCCATACTCACACTGGCAAATCACATATATGCCATTTCTGTAATGAAAGTTTTAAAGAGTATATCACAAAGGAATTGCATCTGTCTACGGTTCATGGTGTTACACGCCAATATAACTGCACCGCGTGTGACAGGAGCTTTCCTACCCATAGTCTTCTAAGCGTACATATCAGACGCTTCCATCTGATGGAAAAACGCCACAAATGTTCCGAGTGCAATAGAGCGTTCTTCAGGGATGGCGACCTAAAGAAACATATGTTAACTCATACAGGGGTTAAAGATTTTAAATGTCCAGTCTGTTCAAAGGATTTTGCTAAGAGATTTACTCTAAACCAGCATATGAGGATTCATAACAATGATAAGCGTTTCAAATGCACATTATGTGATAAAGCGTTTGTGCAGAAACCTAGCTTGAACTGGCATATGAGGGCAAAGCATGCAGATGAATGTTCTACGTAAGCTATCAAACGTGAAATTCTGTTCATCTATCTTTTTTTTAACCTGTAAATAAAGAAACGCGTGAGAATTCGAGAAAGAATTCAAGAACTCGGCCATCTTCTTTACATGTTTCTTTCTTTTTTGCGGAAATTAATTTTAATTCGCCGTACGTCTCAGAATAAATTAAGAACGTCTGTTTAGTGTAGAATTTTAGGATTTATGACAGTAGTTTTAAATAATGCTGTTTTGTTGAAAAGACATTACGGTACAACGAGATGAAGTCTGTTTTGAGGTTTAATTTCTACTTTACCAGTGTCTAATAGCTACCTATGTTTTTTTTTGCTTAGGTTAGGTTAGGTTTACCTTGTAGCATATTTTCTTGACTAATTAAATTCACGAATATTTTTAAATCCCTGACTTATTCATATCAATATAACGTTTGAGGTCATTGGCCCGAAATAGGTCTCTCGAGTCCAATCAATTATAACTTATAGATAAGTAGGCCCATCACGAAGCTGTCATCATGCATTATGTACATCAAACTAAGTAACTTTGTCCAAAAGTAATTGCTGGAATAGGTACTATTTTTATTTTTGCTGTGAAAATTCGCTGTTTACGATATTGCACAATGTAAAGGGTCCCTGAAACGATCTATTTCTATTGTCAATCACTTCAATTGCATTTGGTAGACGATCAAGTTGCGCAACAATGTGTATCAAACACGTAAAAATGGACAATAAAATTGTTCGTTTCGGCGACCCTTAAGGCACGCAAAACGTTGTGCTTAAGGGTGCACTCAACAGTACTGGGGGCCAACCACCACCTCTAAAGTAGTTTTATTTTAATATTACTTTAAGTGTGGGAAAGAGATCAAGCTCTACAGGACGTATAACTCCATCTCTTTCCCCCAGTGAAGTAAGATTAAAATAATACTGCTTTAAAGGTGCGGTAGTAGGCCCCCAGAGATTGAGGGAGTATTCAAAGTTAAGTTATAACACTTAAAACTTGTTTTCCCAAGAAAATTAGAACTTTGACCTTCAACGGGAAGAACAAGTGACTCTTAGCTACGTTAAAGGTATTTTTATACCCATCATATTTGACCTACATAGTACTGCAAGATTTGAATAGGTATATTTTTTTAAACTCAAATTCTAAGCATTTATTTCAAATAAACCAATTACAGGCACTTTTGAATTGTCAAGGGGTCGGTCAGTCAGAAAAGATGAAGCAAGATGCCCATTCCAAAGCGTAGTAGGTACCTATGGAGAAGAACGGGCAAGAAACTCCACGGACACTCTTTTAAATAAAAATTCGGTTACAAAATATTGGTTACATGTTGAACTTATGTACATGTGAGAACGATGCAAAACGTCCGTAATAAAATGATAAAAAAATAAAACAATTAAAAAATTAAATCAAATTAAAATTAGCCATGGCAGCTATGAGATGACCAGTAACAAACATAACACGAAATAAACACGAAAGAATGACATTTCTTTCGTTTGTTACTTGTTATGATGTTTCAATGCAAAACATTCATAGAAATAAACATATTGTAAACTGAAGTTTCTTACCTCGTTAGAGATTTAAGTAATAAAATCGGCAATCAGAAACATGATTTAAAATAAATGTTATCATTATTTTTTTACTATAATTGACAAGTTTAATTAATGATCGGGAATAATAAAAAAATTGTCCCGTTCGTCCACAGTTCCACACTGTGAACGAACGAATCTTTTTTTCCGATCGTCAACAGTGTTGCCGACAAGGTGTTAGATACTGATCGGGAACATTCGGGTTATACTTGTCATACTTGTCCTGTTCTGTGTGTGTATTATAGTATAAGGGACTACTCACATTTATTCAGCTCCATTCTCGTTTCGCTGAACGATTTTGGTCACACTTATAGGTACAGTTCTGTTTCTATCAGCCGCGTAGGTACAGTAACAGCGCTGAACGCGGCAGAACAGCGCTGAACTCTATATATCTATAGCACTCGCATGATAATTACACATTTATCCTTTTTTTATACTTGTTTGCCGCGAAAGCTGAATAGACGCGAAAAGCTGAACGGATGCGTACGGTACGCGTCTCCATAAAAAACCGTTGTTTTCTATGGGCATAAGCTGAATAGAGCTGAATAAGTGTGAGGAGTCCCTTAACTCGACTGACAGAGGTCGCATTCGATTTAGAGCTTCACATATAGGCCACTGCAGATCACGACCGGGAAGTAATATTCTTGGGGATTGACGAAGTCGGTGGTAAATGCTAGTCTTCCCACAATTTGCTTGTGTGAAGCTCTTACGACTTTTAAGCCTACCCGGCTATTCAGCTGTTTTCGTAGTGGCGTATCCTCGTTGTATATTTAAGTTACTTAGCTTAGTGCATGTCTAGCGTACGTAGGTATGTGTGGTGAGAATAAGAACTTGTAAGAGTAGAATTATTCTGTTTAATTTGTGCAAAATATATTAGTAAATTAAAAATGTTGTTTCATTTCAATTACCTAGTTGAGAATGATGGCAATGTGATAGATAATAAAGCGTTAAAATAGTGATTTAAAACTAACTTTTTTCCGACTTCGATCGGTTCAAATAAAAACTTCCTAGTCTGACGAATCATTATTCTATCCGGTATCATTTATAATATTAGGAAGAGGCGAATACTCACGACGACGAGCAAACCCAGTTGTATGTTATAAAACATAATCATTATCTAGCTTTTTCTGAGCTATGTTCTGGTCAGCTTCCAGTCTAACCAGATGCAGCTAAATATCAGTATTTTATATGCTACCTGCGTGACCACATCACAACACAATTGCTACGGAATACGATACCCCTTGGTAAGACTGGTTGTCATACTTTCGGGCTTCTGACGACCCGTAACGACTGTCAAGAATCCACGAATGACAGCCGGGACCAACGAGACTTGGGATCCAAAACTTCACAAATTATATGAAGCCGTTTATGTGGCACCGTTCAGCGTCCGAGTCGTGGTCCCTACAAATTGAGCAGACATGGTGTAGCATAAGTCAATCTTTAGCGTGCTTTCCGAGGCACGGAGAAATCTCGGTATGTTAAAAATGATCGTGCACATGATACGCTATAATATTTTTTATTAATAATAATTTTATCATTTTACCTTGCAACATATTTTAACGAAATAACCGAACGAATAATTTACCATCTGAATGATTTATCCTTTTCTTTGTAGGTGGTGAAGAAATAACTGTTGTGAAAAAAGAAACGAACGACAAAGAACTTACGGAAAATATAGATGAAAAAGAGCTAAAAGTAGCATCGAGAACCGAACTGTTAAAACATCGAACTAATATTAAAGAAATCCTTCTTAATTCTAACGCAACGCCCATAAGACGGTATGGAGGGATCGGATACACGTGCTGCTACTGTCAAAACCAGTTCGAACACCCTGCAGATCTTAAGAAACATACACTAGAAACCCACAAAAATATCTCAGAAGCCAACTTTATGAAGAAAATGAACATGTCCGAATATATCGTCAAATTAGACATAACTGCATTGAAATGCAAGCTTTGCAGCAGTGATATGAATACTCTAAATAACTTCATAGACCATATTCAAACCGTACATGATAAAAAAATCGACATGGACCATATAAACCATATCTTCCCTTTCAAATTCGGTGACGATTTACTGACATGCACTATTTGCTCGAACACGTTTAGTAAGTTCAGGACCCTTGTTAGACATATGCATATTCATTACAGGAATTATATTTGCACTGTTTGCGACACTGGATTCGCGAACCGAAACTCATTTACACAACATTTAGTAAATCACAAAACGGGGGCATTTGGTTGTGACTACTGCCCAAAAGTCTATCCTACTCTAGTAAAAAAACGTATGCACGAAAGAACATCCCATACACACGTCCATGCTACATATAAATGTGGTTATTGTAAGGAATCTTTTAAAGATCACGGGCAAAAGGAAGCTCATGTTACTTCAGTACATGGTGTAGTATCATTGAAAACTGTATGTCAAGCTTGCAACAAAGTATTTCCCAATAGGAAGAAACTTAACATACATACAAAAAGAGATCATCTAATGGAGAGGCCACACAAATGTAAAGATTGTGACATGGCGTTTTATTCCACAACAGGGCTGAAAAGTCATATGGTCAAGCATACAGGGTTGAAAGAATTTCAGTGCTCAGTATGTCTGAAGAACTATGGAAGGAAGAAAACACTGAATGCTCATATGCAGACACATTCAGAGGAGAAGAGGTTCAAATGTGAAAAGTGTGGACAAAAGTTTACGCAGAAAAGCACTTGGAGAATTCATATGAGATCCAAACACGGAGAAATTGTTTAATATTTTTGGCTAACCGCCAGTTGCAGAAACGAACTTTAACGTTTAAAGCTGTCATTAAATGCTAATCTTCGATTAACTTGTTGCAGAAAGCAACATTAGCCTCGATTTTAATGGTTCTTTGAAGAAAATGAAATCACTAGCGTTAATTAAATTATTACGTAATGTTTGTATTTGTGCAACTATTAATTAATTTGATAAAATATTGTGATTTATTAATTAAGTTACTACCTCGTTGACCTAGTGGTCGGAAACGCTACTGCTGAAAATGAGGTCCTAGGTTCGATTCCCAGGCTGGGCAAAGTGTTATTGGATGAGAGAAATTTCTCAGTAGCGGCACGTAGTCTAGATTTGTGCCCGGTTGAGGGCAATAGGTTCGCCCTTGTTACATGGGACTTAAACATAACTGGCGAAATGTTGTACTATGGGTACCTACACTTCTGCCTAACACTTCGGGGAAAAAAGGTGCCTGTACCTATGTAATTAAGTTACATAATTTTAGGAACTTAAGTTTTTATTTCGTGTCAACATGCTAACTTAAATGCATGCTTCCTGGGGGCTTAAAACCGCCGCTTTGACAGAAACATAATAATGATATATGAATCACACAAACTGTCAAAAACTGACAATATTCATAATAATAGCTGCGTTCAATTATCATTACGCACTTCTTCTGTTGAACAGTTTTATATTATATGAAAATAACATTTATCTAAGTACCTAAATTGTAGGAATAAAAAATAAAAATCTCTTTTCATAAATAAAAACTGTAAATAAAAATTTGCCGGTAAAATTATGGTTAATTTTTTTTTTTTTGCGGCTATTTTTATACTAAATATGATTCAGTTGAATTGAATTGAATATCACCATAGAGGAATTACGGGGAAATAAGAAAATTAATTGCTTTGAGAGAGATTGCTTAATGTGGCCGTTTTAGGCCCCCTGATTCTTTAATGTCGTGATTAGTGATAGTAGGTGTTTACTTAATAATAAGAACTTATAAATGCTTTTCTCGCGCATAACATCAGTCAGACTATTAGATTATTAAGAATTTTGTCTTTGAGAAAGGTACAAAGTTTTGTATAATTTAAAAAGTATCTATTAAAAATAGAACGATTAAAAAATTTACTCTGCGTTTCTGTTACGTTTACCAAAAAAAAACTTATCACCAAGCTAAAAGCCTTTTTTTTGTTTTCGGTAAAAAAAAAGCATTTTAGGTACCTAGGTATTATAAGTCACATGCAAAGATTCAGAGCTCTACAAATGTTTTTGAGCGGTGGGAAGGTATAATATAGATGGTATGGTGGATCGAGTCATATTATCCATATAAAATACTGGTACCGTAAAATGCTGTAACTTTGCCTGGATTTTGACATTTTTTGTTCGTATCTCTGAACCTATTTATTATTATGGCTTTTAAGGAATTTCAGATAGAAAACAGACCTTATGCCTAGCCAAGTAGAACTCAAATCTATTTAAATCATGCCGTTTTACCGAATTACAAACGCTCAAAGTCGTAGGCAAAGTTGTAGGTAAAAGACACAAGTTTGCCTAGAAGGATATCTCAATAAATATATTGTTGATCTTTCCAGTATTTTAATTCCGTGCGCATGACACACCATGGTTGTCCTCGACAGTTACATTAGTGCCATGAAGGTAGTATTTTTTTTTTCATAATTACTAGGCAATGTTGTAGCAGGTACCACAAACTTTTCATACAAAAATGTCGTTGCCTGTAGGGTTGTCCCAAAACCTTGAAGCGCTCGGGGCCAAAAATGGCCTCAAATTCAAAGTCACCGCGACTGGGGCCCGGATGCTGGAGGTCCCCGGCGCGGCCAGTGGCCCGGCCGCTGACGCTCTGGCTGAAAAGATAAGGGCGTCCATAGATGCGGACGAGGCCAGAGTGTCCAGGCCGACCATGTGCGCTGACATGCGCATCTCGGGCCTGGACGACTCGGTGACGGAGGAAATTATCGTGGCCGCTGTCGCTAGGACGGGGGGGTGCTCTGCCGAGCAGGTTAAGGCGGGCACCATCCGTCCTGGCTTCAAGGGCATGCGAGCCGTGACGGTGAGCTGCCCCGTGTCGGCGGCCAAGAAGATTTCCGAGGAGGGCCAAAGGTTGTTGGTGGGCTGGGTGTCCGCGCAGGTCAAACTGCTGGAGCCCAGACCTCTGAGGTGCTTCCGCTGCCACGTGGGTCACCACGTGGGAGTGAAGTGCACTTCGGAGGTGGACCGCAGCGGTAACTGCTACCGCTGCGGTCAGTCCGGTCACGAGGCTGGCTCGTGCACTGCCGCGCCGCACTGCGTCGTATGTGCGGCTGCTGGCAAGCCGGCCGACCACCGGATTGGGGGCAAGGCCTGCGCCAAACCCGCCAAAGCCGGAGGCAGGGGCAAGCCCTCCGCCACCGCCGCCACCGCCGTCACCGCCGCAGCCACCGCCACTACTGGCGCCGCCGCTGCCGCTTCCACCGTCGTCGTCGCCGCCGTTGTCGCCACGGCAGGGCCCTCACAGGGGGCAAGGGAGGGGGCTGAAATGGACTGCCAATAATGGCCCCATTACGCCTCCTCCAGGCGAACATCAACCACTGCGCTGCAGCTCAGGACCTATTGTTCCAGAGCATGGCGCAGTGGTCGATTAACATCGCCGTGGTCGCTGAGCCGTACTTTGTCCCGCCCAGGGATGACCGGGTGGAGGACCTGAACGGCTCAGTGACCCTAATTTCGGCGGCCGCCGCCGGTACTCCGTCCCTCGAGGCTGTCAAGAGAGGACGGGGTTGCGTGGCAGCACGGTTCGGGGAGATTGTCGTGGTAGGGGTATACTTCTCCCCGAACCGAACTCTCGCCGAGTTCCACAACTCCCTTGCGGAGTTGAGAGACGTCGTCGTCGGATACGGTTCCCTCCCTGTGCTCGTTCTCGGGGACTTCAATGCCAAGAATGTGGCTTGGGGTTCCCGGCTTACGGACAGACGAGGCAGGATGGTGGAGGACTGGGCACTGGAGACAGGCCTGGTCGTCCTAAACCGGGGTTCTGTCCCCACGTGTGTGCGGATGCAGGGCGAATCAGTGGTGGACATCTCGTTCGCCAGCCCTGCTCTGTCGCCACGTGTCGTCGACTGGCGCGTCATGGAGGGGGTGGAGACGTATTCCGACCACCGGTACATCCGGTTTGACGTCTCCGCCCAGACCTCGAGCGCGCCGGTCCGACAGGCCCGGAGTGGTCCGCGATGGGCGCTGAAGCAGCTGGACCGGGAGCTCCTCCTGGAAGCCTCGATCGTGCAGGCCTGGGTGTCATCACCGGACAGGCCTGCCGACATCAACAATGAGGCAGAGTGGTTCCGGGAGGCCATGTCCGCAATTTGCGACGTGGCAATGCCCCGGGTCCAGCCCGGACGTGCTAGGCGCCAGGTGTACTGGTGGTCGCCAGAGCTGACGACTCTGCGCAAAGCGTGCGTTGCGGCGCGACGCCGGTACGCCAGGCACCGCAGGCTCCGTATCCGCCCTCCGGATACGGAGGCCATTCAGGCGGAGCTGTACGAGAGGTACAGAGAGGCGAAGAACGTCCTCCAAGCAGGGATCCTGCGGGCCAGGGGACTGGCTCGCGAGGAGTTTCTGGGGACTCTGGACGGGGACCCGTGGGGACGCCCATATAAGATGGTGCGGGAGAAACTCCGCCCATGGGCTCCCCCGCTGACACAGAGTCTCCGACCCGAGCTTGTTGAGGACGTGGTGAGCGCTCTGTTCCCCTCGAGAGGGGAACATCCCGCCCCGCCTATGGCTCCGCCTGCTGCGGTGCCCGATGCGGACCACACCGCCGACGACGACGACGATGCCCCAGAGGTGACCGAGGCAGAGATGAGAGTGGCGGTACGTAGGCTGAGTGCCAAAAATACCGCCCCAGGACCCGACGGCTTACCTGGGAAAGCCTGGGTCCTGGCCATGGAGGCTCTCGGACCTCGACTAAGGGGGCTCCTTAGCGCATGCATGGAGAGGGGCCAGTTCCCACTTCGTTGGAAGACCGGGAAACTGGTCCTCATCAAGAAGCCGGGGCGCCCTGCGGACTCTCCGTCCGCTTACCGGCCCATCGTGCTGCTCGACGAGGTGGGCAAGCTCTTTGAAAGAGTAATTGCAAACCGCCTCGTCGGGCAGCTGGTGCGGGTGGGGCCGGATTTGGCGGATGGCCAGTTTGGCTTCCGCCAAGGGCGCTCTACGGTGGACGCCATCATGCGCGTGCGGGCCCTCACGACGGGGGATGCTGTTGCCCGGGGTCGGGTCGTCTTGGCGGTGTCTCTAGACATCGCCAACGCCTTCAACACCCTGCCCTGGAGTTGCATCAAGGAGGCACTCCGGTATCACCGGATGCCGACCTACCTCTGTCGTTTGGTCGAGGCCTATTTGACGGACAGGGCCGTCATCTACCCCGGTCACCAGGGGGAATGGAACCGGCGAGAGATGTCGTGCGGTGTCCCACAGGGATCGGTCCTGGGGCCATATCTGTGGGACATCGGATACGACTGGGTGCTGCGCGCCGACCTCCCTAGCGGCGTCAGCGTAGTGTGCTACGCTGACGACACGCTGGTCCTGGCGCAAGGGAGGTCGCACGAGGCGGCGGCCGAATTGGCGACACGCGGGGTTGCGACAATCGTCGACAGGATCCGGCAATTGGGACTCGAGGTGGCACTGCACAAGTCCGAGGTCATGTGCTTTCATGGCCCTCGGAACGCGCCACCGTCGGGTTCCCAAATAACGGCAGGAGGGGTTCACATCGACGTCGAGGTGACGATGAGGTACCTGGGACTCGTCCTCGACAGTCGGTGGAACTTCGTGGAGCATTTCCGACGTTTGGCTCCCAAACTGGAGCGGGCCGGGGCTGCTTTGAAGCGGCTTCTGCCCAATCTAAGGGGTCCAAACGCCTCCTGCCGGAGGCTCTACGCGGGGGTCGTGCGGTCCATGGCCCTTTACGGGGCACCGGTGTGGGCGCCAACCTTGAGGCTGCAGCCAACCCGCCGGTTGCACGCGGCCCAAAGGGTCATGGCCACCCGGATAGTGCGGGGATACCGCACGATCTCCGGCGAGGCAGCGAGCCTCCTTGCCGGAATGCCGCCATGGGATCTGGAGGCGAAAGTCCTCGCCCACATCTGGGAGTGGCGCGAGGAGATGAAGCGCCGGGGTGTAACTCCGCTGCCGCGACAAATCACGGCACAGCGGACAGAGCTCCGGCAGGATCTCATGGCGGCTTGGAGAGTGCGATTGTCGCAACCCAGATCTGGGCACGCCACAATTGCGGCGATAAGTCCCCTCTTTGAGGAGTGGCTAGAGAGGCGCCACGGCGCCCTCACCTACCGCCTGACGCAGGTCCTCACCGGACACGGTAGTTTCGGGAGGTTCCTGTTCCAGATCAGGCAGGAGGAAACGCCCGGGTGTCACCACTGCGTGGATCGCCCGGAGGACACGGTGGAGCATACGGTGGAGGTCTGCCCGGCTTGGGCGGAGCACCGCCGTGTCCTCGTGCAGGCGATCGGCGGCAATGACCTCTCGCGTCCGGCCCTGGTTCATGCCATGGTGCGGAGCGAGAGGGCATGGCAGGCTGTCACCTCCTTCTGCGAAGCAGTAATGCTCGTGAAGGAGGAGGCGGGGCGCGAGAGGCAGAGACTAAGGTCGCTCCCTCGAGCCCCTAGCCGCCGCGGTAGTAGACGCCCCGGGCGTCGGGAATCCATCGCGGATTTCCGGCCACCGTAGGCGCGGGCTTGCGGACGGAGAGTGATGGGTAGCTCTCCGTCCGATCAGGACCAAGCCCGGGTCGACGGCGCGTAGTGTTCCACGCGCGCCTCAAAGAGTCGTCAGCGAAGCTGAAGGGGTCCGTTTGGGCCGATGCCTACCACTGGGGTTGCGGATAAGTCCTTAGGGGAAACCGTGGCCCTGGTCTAGGCAAGGGAAGGAACACGGGTGGGTTTTAGTCAGTAAAAGTCTGACACGCCCTTCCGCTCCGCCCAGAGCGGGAGAAGTCATTTGATGATTTCCCACCCAAAAAAAAAAAAAAAAAAAGGGTTGTCCCAAAAAAACAAGCGTGTTTAAAAAAATCTAATTTATTAACTTTTTTCAATTGGTACTTCAGTACTTAAGAGTAAAAATCACAAATGCAATGTTTTATAAAATGGCTTTACCTAAAAATATTAGAGTTAAGTATATCTACATAATTAACAAGATTTTTGGTTTTTAATTTTATTAAAAGATAAATAGGTAATGCAAAGTATTAAATAAAATACTATCTTTTAATAAAATTAAAAACCAAAAATCTTGTAATTTATGTAGATAACAGTACTTATAATAATGAATAAATATAAAGATATAATAATAATAATGAATAATAATAAAGATTTTATTAAGTATTATTATTTATTTATTAAATAAAATAAAATGTATTCAAGTATAAAGTAAGATTATGATTTTAATTAATTAATTTTATTTTTTTAATTATCAAACTGCCATGTTATTTTGGAGTTTCTTTTGTATAATAATTTTGTCTACTCTTCTCGTCAAAATCAAGAACGACTAAATGGCAGAAAAATCGCATATTATCTCGTATTGAATTGTCAAAAATCGAGATAACTAAGGTGCCATGTTAGGGTTTGTCGATAAAACATCAAGTTTGACAGAACGAGTCGACTATTTTGTATGGCAGCGCTGTCAGAAAACATAAAAGTGCAGAAATAGACGACAATTACTCGCGCGAGAGAGAAAAATTGTCGCGTGTGTCATGTTAGGCCTACCAGGCACGTGCACGCGCTTCCATTGGTTGATCTAGGCAAGTTATCATGCCTTGATCAACCAATAGCGATTTCAATGCCTGCCGGCCGGCGACGACACTTGAGCGTACTCGATCGTAGCCGAACGGAGCCAACCGAACGGATCACGCACGAGTGGAGCCGAGCGGCGCATGCATTGATTCGACCAGGTTCCAAACTGGATAAATTGCATGCAAATATAACATTAACATAATAAAAATATATCATTAATAAAATTCGACTAGTGACAACCCTAGACCCAGGCAAAGTTGTGTCACTCAAGTTTCCAAAACAGTGCACAACATTGCCTTCTAAGTTATTTTAATGAAATCGTGTCCTCTTCATAAAAATATCAAGCCATACGGAAAATAGATAGTATTTTCTTACCCTGGAATGTTATACTTGCACGAAAACACCATTTCTGTAGTTAAAACTGCAAAAGTTATAGGACACTAAAAATACTCACCCACTCGCACCGGTGTTTGTCGCACAACTGACGGAGTAACAATAAAGTTACCATTATAAAAAATAAAAAATATGTTGCCCTAATAATGTAAAGTCAATACCAAACGGTAAAAAATACAAAAAAACTAAGCAAACGCGAAATATCGTAATCGAAACGTAATAGGCTAAGTTGGGGCTAGTTTGCAAAGTTACAGCGTTTTACGGTACTCAGCTGCATTCGGTTAGACTGGAAGCTGACCCCAACATAGTTGACAAGAAACTTCTTAGTTGTTACTCTTTCAAAATAAATGTGTGAAAACGATTTAGCTAGAATAATATTACTATAGTTACTACAAAAGGTACAAAGAATTATGCTATTACCTACATGGTGCTCACATATTTACAAATATTGGAACCGTAGGCGATTTTCCAAAGGGGACTGTTAATTTTTTTATGGGTAGTAGTCAAAGCTCTAAAGTCATTTATTCAAACTAGGCTGAGAATCAGCACTTTTCGAACGTCAAAATTACATAAGACAGTCCCCCAAAAACGCCCGCCCTTCACCACTTCCTAGTGCTTTAGTCTATGAACCTATACCGATACGGTTTTGATATATGTGTAGGGATACTTCATCTATACCCTTGTGCAAAGGGGCATCAAAATCTGCCCCAGCAATTTCGAAAAGAGCAATGATTAATATCGTAACACCGAATTTATGTATTAGGTACATAGTTTTAGATGTAAAAAAAGTATTTGAAAACTTTCCAAATGCCTTTTTTACACCTAAAACATGATTACCTAATATGCATACATCATTATTTTTAATATTCATTCGTTCGCTAGTTAGCCACATTTCTTATTTCCATACAATAATATTGCATAGGTACCTACAAATAATTAATCAAACCAGTGAAATATTTGACATAAATTTGCGACGTTAGGTACTTTCAGATAATCTGAAATAATCTGGTTGATGTATTTTTATCTTTATTTCTAGTATTAAAATTATGTCTATCACTTGTTTTCTTTATATGATATAAAATTCGTACTTACATGATGAACTGGCAAGGTACTGTTATAATATTAATCTTTTTGAATAGTTCCCTAAGAGATTTGCGACCAAATAGTGTATAATATGCTAGCGTAGATTATAAATCAAGAAATCGAAGCTGTAATGTAAAAATAATAAGTTAGTTGGATTGTGATCGGTCTACGAACTCGACCGCGGATAAGCCATGCTCGATTGATTGATTGCTTCATGTGCGCGATTGCTAGCCACAAATTAAATTAGTAAATCTAAACTAAAAGTTTCATAAACAATAACATTAACAAATTATGGTAAGTGAAATGAAAGACTGTTTATTCTCAGACATGTTTTTGACAATATTTACATTATACATACATATATACTTATTCTTCTCCTTGCGTAACAGTAAAAGTACTCTGTGGTACATAATATACCTCTACCAAACTACAAAGCCGTTTGTTGATAACCGTATCTCCTTTATTTGTACTTATTGACGAAATTAAACCAACTTGAACTAAATACTTTCCAATATAATGAATGCATCAAATAAAGTCGTACTTTTCTTTATAGGTCTACCTCAAGCAGATACAGTCGCAATTAAAATAGAAGTTGACCAACCAGATGAAGCTAAGAAAGGAGAAAAAAAACAATCGACAATTCCTGGAATGAGTGTGGCAAAACCTAAAGCAGCAAGATCGTCCTGCAAACCTCCTATAGTGTCTAAAGGGTACAAAGCTGAAATAAACAAGCATAAAACGAATATTATAGAAATAATGCGTTGGTCTAACGCTACACCAATAAGACTTTGGGGGGATATGGGTTACATGTGTTGTCACTGTGAAGACCAATACTTAGACCCGGCAGATCTCAAAACACACACCCTACAATGCCATGAGGACGTTACCAAAGCCTTGTTCATAAAAAACATGAGCATGTACAATTACATCATCAAATTAGACATCACTGATTTACAGTGCAACATATGTGATAAAAGTATAGACACTACTGAAGAATTAATGGAACACTTGAAGAAACACAAGAAAATTATACATACTGACATCAAAAATCACATAGTCCCTTTCAAGTTTAGCACAAAAACTCTTGAATGTTTCATTTGCAATAATGTTTTCAACAAATTCAAATTATTATTGATACATATGAATAACCACTATAGGAACTATGTATGTGATATTTGCGATGCCGGTTACGTAAATTATTGTAGACTTAAGATACATAAAACAACACACATAACTGAGAATTTCAGCTGTTCATCTTGCTCTATGAAATTCGAAACATTGGCTAAGAAAAACCTGCATGTAAAGACTAAGCATTCCAAAATTATTCGTCACAAATGTGGGTACTGTAAGGAAAGATTCAACGAATATAGAAAGAAGGAAGAACATCTAATATCTGTACATGGACTGAAAAAACAAACGTCGAAATGCCAAGCGTGTGATAAAGAATTTGCTCACCGGAAACATTTAGCCGTGCACGTTAAAAGACACCATTTGATGGTAAGACCTCACGCTTGTGAAGTGTGTGAGAAGAAATTTTTCAGTCCAAGTGAGCTAAGAAATCATATGAGCAAGCATACAGGAGAGAAACCTTATAAGTGTGAAATTTGTTTAAAGTCATATGGACAGTCGAGGACCTTAACAGCACATATGAGGATTCATAACGATGATAGGCGTTTTAAATGCGAACGTTGTGGACAGGCTTTCATTCAGAAATCCAGTTGGAGAAGTCATATGAAATCTAAGCATGGCGAGAGTGTTTGAATTTATCTGTATTTGTGTTAATAAAGAACTAAAGAGGTGCCGCTTGTTTCACTTGATAATATTAGAAAAACTGTTAATCTATCTATATAAAAATGAATCCCTATTTCCTTGGTCACGGCATCACGCGTGCACGGCTGGACCAATTGCGCTAATTCTTTTTTTGTTGTGTTTGTTATAGTAAGGAGATGGTTCTTATGATAGGTAGGTGAAGGTAGGGTAGGTAGGTATGCAAGTAGGTAGGTATGTATGTTGGTAAAGTAGGTATGTAGGTAGGGCAGGTAGGTATGTATGTAGGTAGGGTAGGTAGGTAAGTGTAGGTAAGTAGGTAGGTAGGTAGGCATGTATGTAGGCATGTATGTAGGAAGTTAGGGTAGGTAGGTGCGCCGTAGATAAGTGCTTACCCGTGCGAAGCCGGGGCGGGCAGCTAGTTATTGTATAATTAACAGTACGCTCGGTAATCCGGCACCGATTTTTTTCGCCAATTTCGAGATTATCGGAAACACCGGATTATTGGATTTCGTCAGAATAAGAAAAAAAGCTAATAAGAAAAGAAATAGAAAGAAAAAAAAATTAACACAGATTTGCAAAGTAAAAAATCTTTACTCATTTACGTATCTATTACGTACTCGTAGAATCGGACCGGACTGCAGAACGACAGCAATCAACGCGCACGCACTCCGGCTCCATTTTTGTATTAAACCTAACAGAGTAGGAAACTGACATCTATGGTAGGAGAGCTAAGTTAGAAAACGCCGGACTATTGGACATTTCAGATTAGTGAGCGCCGGATTACCGAGCGCCTACTGTATTATTCTCTTTGGGACTAGTTATAACAAGCGTCCGAGGCGCGCGTACAATACGCTGCCTTTCGGACGCCGGGCGCGCTTCGGACGCTCGTCAAACGCAACAAGATTTCCACATTTTGTCGTAACTTTGAACCCTCAACATGCTCAGTATAACTATGTTTCTTTTAAGTTTATTACTGATGCAGAGAAAGCGACAAGGAAAAAAGTAAAAAAGGGATTTTCATCCACGTGTCGAGGGCGCGCTAATGGCGCCGCGCCCGGGACAGGCGCGCGATCGGCGCGCGTGTGACACGCGCCCTTTGACGGCAGCGCTTGTTATAATTCGTACGTAGGTACAATAATACCTCAATGAGAAATTCATACATTGTTATGACTAGCACAGACTACATAGAGATATTACGTACCTATATAATAATATGACTAGTCCCTGTCAAAGGTGAAGTCGTCTTTCAGTGAAGTGTCTTTTGCTTTACAAGTTATTAATCTGAGGTCTTTGGATTGAAGTGGACTGTTATAGATTTATGCCAAGAATCCTATTAATTTTTTTACGGAAATTCATGATTTTTGACGCTTTAATTTTCAGCAGCAGTAAGATATTTAATTAATTGTTTATTTATTTATTTATTTATTATAGGAGAACCAACAGCTATAACTAATGGATAACAGTTGTTTAACACAGACGCAATTACAGGTTCTCACGGGTAAAAACCATTTTCTTTCTTGTAAGTTGGAGTTACACATTATTTTCGAGTAATTTGCTGAATTGACGCGGAATATTACTTTAATTTTATTTATTGTAATTTTGTCTTATTACGAGTATATTGAGAAACGAAAAGTAATGAAACCTATTCATTGTTGATAGAAGTTTTATATCGTATTACCTAGTTTATTTGATAAAAAATATTTGATTTGGAATATAAAGGACGTTGTCCTTTATATTCCAAATAAAATATTACACATGTTTCTATTCAAGACATTTAATGCTTCTCTTTACGATTTTTTCCATGCAAGCTCAAGGAATTTAAATAAATTCTAGTAGTCCCATAAACAAGTAAAACATTCAACTATATTTTAGTTATTTTAGCTTTTATTAGAATTGAATGAAACAATGTGAATTTGAGCGTCAAAATTCCATAGCCGATAGTTTTTCTTGTAAACTGAGTTCGTAAAATATTTATAGTAAATCACACGCAAAGGAAATCAAAATCTGTAACTGGCACTATAGTTATTCATAATCATAAAATTAAAATATCTTACTGCTTCTGAAAATTACGTCAAAAATCATGAACTTGCGTTAAAAAATGTAATAGGACTCTTAAAGATAATAAAAAAAGTTATGAACATAGTGATGGAAAATTGAAGTTCTAGAATGTGGAAGAAAACATTTATAACCGAGCATTAGTACTTATAATAAAATAATGTAAAATTTCTCTTTGTAGGTCACGGAAGGGGAACTAGAATAATCAAAATAGAAAAACCAACTAAAGCAACCGTTGAATTGAAGTTCACCTCAAATCTAACAAGGAGAGACTCCAATGCCATCCTAAAAGGCTCAATATCAGAAACTATGAAGAACAAACTGAATCTAAAAAATATACTGCTCAACTCTAACGCAAACCCAATTAGATGTAAAGATGGTCAAGGATATGGCTGTTCGTTCTGTCCAAAACAGTTTCTGGAGCCCACTGCTCTCAAGAAGCACTTTCTTGAAGAACATAACAATGACAAACTGATTAAGTATATGACCTCGAAGCTATTTGATCATGTCATCAAGCTAGATATAACGTACTTGAATTGTGCTCTTTGTGACAAAGACTTACAACATCTGGAAGACCTTGTAGCTCATCTGAAGGACGATCACAACAAGTCGATGTATCTAGACGCTAAAAGCCAAATCGTTCCGTTCAGATTCGACTCGCCCGAACTAAAATGTGTCATATGCTCCACAGAATACAGTTCATTCAAACTTTTACAAGAACATATGAATTCACATTTCGGTAATTATATTTGTGAAATATGTGGAGCAGGGTTTGTGACTGACAGACTCCTTGTAAGTCACGTCAAACGGCATGATAGTGGAGAGTATAAATGTGATCAATGCGATAAGACTTTTACAAACCAGATCAAAATACGCGAGCACATAAAACGAACACATCTTGGTCAGAGCAAACGAAACAAATGCAATTACTGCGCGGAAAGATTCGTTGATTACTGGAAGAAGATGGATCATATGGTGAAAGAGCATGGAATGCCTCCTGTCGTCCTTAAATGTTCCGCTTGTGAGCGAACTTTTAGTAACCAACGTTCCTTATCACGGCACACGAAGAAGGATCACCTTTTGGAGAGAAGGCACAAGTGTAACGAATGTGACATGAGATTCTATGGAAAGAGTGGTTTGCAGAAACACATGGCCAAGCATACGGGGCTGAGGCAGTTCAGATGTGAAGTTTGCTTAAAAGCCTATGGAAGGAAGAATACGCTAAGAGAGCATATGAGGATCCATGCGAATGATAAGAGATTCGCTTGCACTCACTGTGGCCAAGCGTTTGTCCAAAAGTGTAGCTGGCGGAGTCATATGCGTTCTAAACATGGAGAAGAAGTGTAACAGCCGTAGACATTCTTTAGAGTTAATGTTTTTTTGTAGTCTTAATATAGATTTTACGTACAACATTGTTATATTAGATATATTAGTTTTCAAGTGAGAATATCCCTAATTCCCAACGGATTAGCTTAGGTTTTTATTAGTTAGAGAAACATAACATTTCTCGCACTGTTTTATTAAGACGGCAATCTCTGAATTCAATTAAGAAATTGTATGTTGTTTTTTTTTTCTTATAGAAGTTATTCCGCTCTCATGTGATTTTTCAACGTACAATTTCATCATGCATTTAAATGTTAGTAGCGCTAACCGACTCATTATCTCAAGAATTTAACTCATAACTACTGAATGAATTGATAGGATTTCTTTGTTCATAGGTGAACAACGGAACACACCATTAAAAGAAGAAAATTTAACTACAGGGAAACCTATCATGAGAACTAAATCGAACGCTGAAAAATCGCGGAAAGAAACAACGAGAAGATCTGACGATCTAAAAACGATACTTCTTTATTCTAATGCAAGTTTAATTAGAAATAAAAACAGCGATGGATACTGCTGTAATTTCTGCCCAAAGAAGTTTGAAGACCCGAAGTACTTAAAAGCACATTCTTTAGAAGAACATTCCGACATACAAGCTCTACGAATGCCGAAATCTTTTGAATACCTTATCAAAGTTGACATAACAGATTTGAAATGCAAAATTTGCCAAAAACGTATTTCGAAATTAGATGAGTTGACCGCACATTTGAAAACTGAGCATAGCAAAAAGATCACAACAGACATGAGCGAAATTATTCCTTTCAAATTCGACACTGCGGAATTCCATTGCGCTGTTTGTGGAGCGGAATACTCGACTTTTAAAATATTACAAGAGCACATGCATCATCATTTTAGGAACCATATTTGTGAAATCTGCAATGCAGGCTTCATTACACGACGGTTACTAATCTGTCATAAAAGACGACACGCGAAAGGAGAATTTAAATGCAGTCAATGTGACAAAACATTCATTTGCGATCAAAAGAGAAGGGACCACGAACAGAGGATGCACTTAGGCCTTAAAAAGAGAAACAAATGCAAAGTTTGTGAAGAAAAGTTTAAAGACTATTGGACGAAAATGCATCACATGGTCCAGAAACACGGAGCTCCTCCCATATCCTTGAAATGTACTGCTTGCGAACGAATATTTACCAACAGGCGATCTTTAGCACGTCACGTGAAAAAAGATCATTTGATGGAAAGACAACATATCTGTAATATCTGCAATATGCAGTTTTTCTTGAAACATCTTCTAGTAGAACATATGAGGGTACATACAGGGATTAAGAAGTTCCAATGTCATGTGTGCACGAAGCACTATGCGACTAAAAAGTCGTTGCGACAGCATCTTCGATCGCACGCCGACGATCGTCAATTTGCTTGCACTGTGTGTAGTCTAGCATTTGTGCAGAAACGTACGTTGAAAAGTCATATGAAAGCGAAGCATGGGGATTAGGTTTTAGTGAAGTTATGTTTTTACTGTATTATTAGTTATAGTTGTACAGACGCCAGCACATCAAGTTACTACAATCTGTCTCTTTAATAGGTTTTCAACTTTATCGCTAAAGAATAAGGTTCAATGTCGATTGGGAAAATTTTACAGATTGGAGTAGGTTGATATGCTGGCGTCTGTACAAGGATCTTTTGGCGCGCGCGTGGCGAATATCCTAATCTAACGACGCCATCTTGGTTTTTCAATTGTCACTTGACGTCTTTGTCAATATGATTCAAGTTTAAAAAAATCCGTGTGCGACTGTATGTTGTTTTATTTTAGATAGGCATTAAAAATTAATTGAAAATATTATGCTGTTTTTTTTCACAACACATCTTTACCTACATACTACAAAGGTACCTACATACATACTACATAGATTAGATACACACATACAGTTATATACAATTGAGCTGTCTGTTTGTAATGTCAAAATAACAGCTTTTAAGAGCTCAACCGTCCGAAAGACTCGTCCAGTTCGATAACAATTAAAATTTTATTGTGTCTCATTAGTGACAGCGGAAAGGATACATCTATGGCTTTTTACTAAATCCCTAAAAATGTAGGCACTTATGGTAGGTACATAACACAACAACAAATTATTAAAAAAAAATTGTTTGTCTTTGTCTGTTTATTCCGTCTAATCTCCGAATCGGATGGACCGATTTGACTGGAGTTTCACAACACAACTAAGGCTACTTTTATTTTAGAAAAATGCTTAGTGTCCACGCAGGCAGCAGCTAGTTTTAATTAAAACACATAACATCACGCCTGTATTCCTCGGAGGATTAGGCAGAGGTGAACCTATAGTATACCCAGATTTTGCCAGATATCCCATGTAGGTACAGACGCCAGCACATCAACCTACTCCAATCTGTCAAATTTTCCCAATCAACATTATTCTTTAGTGATAAAGTTGAAAATCTATTAAAGAAATTTGACAGATTGTAGTAACTTGATGTGCTGGCGTCTGTACCTAATAAGGGGTGATGTACCTACCTAGAGCCTTTCGCCATCAACCGTGCCCAAGTCTCCGGACTCCGGGCTGCTATTGAGGAGCACTAGACCAGCGTGCCACTCCTAAATACAAGCTCCTCTTAATTTAATTTAATGACTACTTACTTACCTAACGATACATCTTGATCTTCATTACGAAAATGCGGAGAGCAAAGCAAGGGCACGGCTTTGTCCTATGATGATACCGAGCAACGCTGCACGCGGGAGTGCTGCCGCGTCAGTACTGACTAGCATAATACGGAAAAAAATAAGCAAGAGCTGCATTTTGTGTACACATGGTGCGCCAAACATGCACCTACTGACATATTAGGGTGATGTATGAGAGATTGGACATAGGCATATCCGAGAAAAAAAAAACTAATTTTGATATAATTATAAGTAACGCCATCGTATCATCGATCACTAATAAAGAACTAGATACACAATCAGCGGCAAAAAATGTCCTCACCGAATGAGCACCCACTTGAACATTTGGGTGCGCTTTTGATTTAGTAGCATTCGAACGGCAAACATGCCACATACTATCGGTCGTAAAAATTTATTGCTTTTTAAACATAGCTTTGTGAAATAAACTTTAAGCATTGCGTTTAAGGTTGAATAACAATTATTACATAAACACAATTTAGTGACAGTTTTTAAGAGAACTTGTTTGGGATTGTGTATCTTGTTCTTTATTAGTGATCGATGCATCGTATTAAGTTATCAAATGCCTCCAAACCTTGTACTGACTAATTTCTTTCTATCTCTCGTCTTTCGGGAGTCCCCATACATTTTCTTCAGGTTTATAGATTACCTACATTCCGAGCACGGCAGCAATGCTGCGCGACATTGCTGCATGTCATTGCTGCCGTGCTTGGAATGTAGTCTCATATAAACTTATAGCAAATGCGGGTTGGTAGATGTCACACGTCTTCGAATGTTTGGTTCTAAGACATGCCGGTTTCCTCACGATGTTTTCCTTCACTGTTTTGTATAATACCAATACCTATTAATTTTATTACGATATTTCCGTCTTGAGCTAGCGTGGTGATCAATGCTCGTCCTTCTCTGTAAGAGAACGGGCCTTTACCCTGCAGTGAGACAGTAACAGGCTGGTATTATACCTCATACTCGTAACTTACCTACCTATATACTGATGACATGTGAAGGTTGTATTCGATTGCATGTAGGTAACTTACAGAATAATTCTTTGCTTACAAATTAATAATTCTTTGTTATTTTCATGGAAAATTATGGGATCTTGAGTAGGTATACTTAGTTATTTTATTCTAAGTACGATCAACAACATTTTAAAAGAGTAAAAATGCTTTTTTTCCCAGTCTTCTCCTTACGAAACTACATTTTGGAAGGAGAGCATAATCATTTCTATTTTCTTTAAATTTTTTCCATTCAAAAGTGCGTTCTCATGGCCCTTTTGAAATAAATTATTTGAGTTTGACAAACTTACAAACCTTCACCATAATTTGTTTACTTTAAACGAGTAGGTACTGTGCTTAAAATTAACAATAATTTTAATTAAAAATATCCGACCACTGGAATTCATTTTAATAACTCAACGGCACCAACTTACAAGTGGGTATCAAATACTAAAAACTTTTATTATTCATTTCATAACCTCTAAAACATAATATCTACTCGTTATTTCCAGGTCTGCGCTCCAGGACTATTCGCGATTCTCCAATAATCTTCGAAGATGAAGAGAAAAGCATCACTTTGGACAGGAAACTCAACTTTTCTTCTTTCGTCTCCATCCGACCGGTGGGCAAGAAGACCATACCTTGGGTGCGCGAGCAGCAGAAGAAAATAGCCCAAGAGAGACGGTTAACCGAACTAGACTGGCAGTTCGATAACATTAAGACGGTCCTCAAATGCTCCAACGCTTCTCCCGTCCGTTGTCGAGTAGGCACAAGATTTGCCTGCAGTTACTGCCTTGATCAATTCCAAAATCCTACAGAATTGAGAAGTCACTCCACACAAGTCCATGTTAATGATAGACCAGAGTTCTTTAACGCTAGATCTTTGTCCAGACATATTGTTTATTTGGACATTACTGGCTTGAAATGTAAGATTTGCGATCAGTCTGTGGATGGATTGGATCAGTTGATGGACCATTTGAAGACTGTTCACGATGAGTTGATTTATAAACAGATAAAGAATCAAATCGTTCCGTTTAGGTATGATGGGCGTAAACTCCTGTGCGGAGTTTGTGCAGCCGATATAGGAGACTACAGCGATATCCAAGATCATATGTCTGAACACTACAGGAACTATATTTGTGGTTTCTGCGATTCTGGATTCGTTATTCGCAGCAAAATGCTTGAACATAAGAAAGCAGTACATTTGGTTTAATTTCTTGTATTCCTGTCTTTTTTTTTAAGAATATTGCTTTGATACTAAATAAGTAAGTTTAATTAGTCATTTAATCACTTAGCATTATCAGCTTATAATGTTTCCACTGCTGGGACACAGGCCTCCTCTCGGTGAGGGAGTGAGCCGTAATCCACCACGCGCGCCCAGTGGGTTGGTAGATGTCATATGTCTACGAATTTTTGGTTCTAGGAATTTTTCATCAGGTGTTTTTCCTTCACCGTTTTGAGAGCAGTGTTGATGATATAATATAATTTACACAAAGTAAAGCGCCTGTTCGGGTTAGAACTTACGACCTACAACTCGTAAGTCAGTTGGCCACCACAGCTCCCAAAGCACTTAATTACAGTAAAATGTAAAAAACATTACCTTCCTTCTGGGGCAGTCGGGTAAAAAGAGGGTGTGTGCTTAGCACCACACTATAGAAGAGAAAACTTTATAAACTGCGTATACGCGATTTACCGTCACCGACTGACCGGAGCCGAGTAGGCATACCAAATTCAGCGTCATCGATCGACCCGAGCGTGACAATTTCGTTCACTGTTCAGATAGAGCGCTAAGTGGTCCTAAGAAAGTTTTCACATCAATAAAAGATGAGAACGAAAAGAAACTATGATTCTAAAATAATGATGCGACGATTTCTGCTGTGTTCTGTCCGGGATTTCAAAGAAAAGAATTTACCTAGGGCTAGGTGATTTTCAGCTATATTTCTTAATAATTATGCTAATTAAGGTACCGCAGTTGCAAAGCTGCCCAATCGCTAGACAAGACTCCGTAGATGGTGACATAGCCGCCTGTTGCCGTTTTAGCCCAGGATCACAAGGGTGATTTTTTCGTGCACTGGATTTTCAACGTTCTGCTTAGCGCCGAGAGTTGAAAATCCAACAGTGTGTTTTTTTAACGTGTTGGCACGAGAGTGCGTCCAAATGCGTTGGATTCTCAACATTTGGCTCAACACCGAATGTTGAAAATCTAGTGCGCGATAAAATCCCACCGCGATATATTTACGTATGTCCGAACGTGGGCTTAGAGTTACTTAGAAACCTCTTGTTACTGCTGTCTGTCATAGTGGTTGAGCTATGGTTGCCGCTGCGGTTTGCGGTTGCGGTCGCTTTCGAATTGTACCTTTAGGAACTGTCTAATTTGTAGTCAACTTTTGTAGTAGTTTTATGTTAGTATTAATATCAATAAGTACTCTGGTATTTTAATAAAATGTAACTGCATGATTGATTGCATTTGTTTTATTTATTTCAACTTAATCCCAGCCTGTAGTTACTTGTCCACCGCGCGCTAGCCACTTGTGTATATACCGCGCCTCAGGCCGCTCTGTAGATAAACCTTCCGGGTCTGTGCGTAACTCTCGTGCACTTAATACTGTTTTGCGTACTGATAAACACTGAGATTTCGAAGCGCGTCGTTTCGGCCGTTTTCTCTGCAGATATAATAATATAAATAACTGTTACTTATTTATAATGTAGCTACGATTTCCTATTGAAGAGCGGTGGCCGCTACATAACGGCTGCAGTGATAGCTATCACGAAGATGATGACAGCGGGGTTAGACTTTAAGGGATTAAAAAACGCTTTCTAGAAAAACTAAATAACGCCAGTGACGCCATTCGCTCGTCAATAGGGATGATTGCAAAAGACTTTTTTTTGTCCGTCATTTAGATTAGGTACCTACCTGTGGTGTCTTGGTTTAGGTTAGGTATGTACAATAAAACACTGTTTCCAATATCACTGCGCTAGACGTGCTATCGCAATGACTGCTCAGAGTAGACTGCCGAGCACGGTACAAAGCTCCGCACTCCCTCCACCGTGCAGCCCCCACCATAGCACGCATAACTTATTTATTAGACGTCACATCTCTTCTTTACAAAATATAAAAAAACAATAATACAATTGTTTGCTTTTAGAATCAATGGCTGACAATATTAACACATTAACTAGTCATCAAGTTAATTTCTCACATATAGAAATCTGTTACATTCATAGACGTCACATCTCTTCTTTACAAAATATAAAAAACAATAATACAATTATTTGCTTTTAGAATCAATGGCTGACAATATTAACACATTAACTAGTCATCAAGTTAATTTCTCACATATAGAAATCTGTTACATTCATACATTCTTTATGATCTAATCTATTGTCAACAATTCTGTAAACAGTTAGTATGTGAATCAAATTCATTACTGGGAATCACAGTTCCTGATTGATTTACCTTCTACTTTCATAAAATGAATAATGTTTCTACGTGATGTCTGCCCTGTACTTCTACATCACATTTTTTTTTTTTTTTTTTTTATTTGAAATACAATTTGTTTCCTTAATCATATATTTTTTTTTTTTACAAAATCCATCATTGACATATGATTTTACTAAGCTGAGCATTAAATTGTCTAGTCTGTGTGCTCAAGTTTCAGGTAAATCTATCGTGATTTTTGCAATGAAAACCTTAGACAGGTCGCAGAAGATACCTATAGCGTTTCCAACGCGTTAAAAATGCGTTTAATTAAATAGGGTTACACCAACGTCAATCATACAACGTCTTTTGGTGAAACCATACTGTTGATTGCGAAGAATTTTATTCGTGTTAAATGATTAAGTTTTTTTTTTTTTTGCTAATTATAGCGGTAATGTCACAATTATAGACTATTAGCTACGACATTGTCTGCTGATTTAACCCTGGCTTTAGCTATCTTACAAGTGTACTAAAAGTTTCAGAGTAAGTAGCTCATACCCACTTATTAAAAGTTTCAGTACACTATTGACCTTCAGCTAGTATTACTCCATTTAATCCTTTTCAATTTCTCTTATTTAATACAATTATTTGAATTAGTTGAGGAGTATCTTATTACATGAGCTCATCATACTATTACAGAAAATAGCAATTCTCAAATAACTCAAGGTATTTTTTATTACTATCATTTTAGGAATTCATATCAGAATTTTTAAGCTTATGAATATTTTGAAGCTCTTTTACTATTCAATCTGTCTAGCCTCCCCCCAACCATGTTGGGGTCAGCCTCCAGTCCAACCGGATGCAGCTGAATACCAGTATTTTACATTATTTCTTTTTATTTGCTTAATTCCTCATCTAAACAAGCATTTTTAAGAAAACATCATTTTAGGTTTTCAAGCAGCAGCTTGATATTGTCATTTTGTAGATGTTGTTTTATTCCTTTTTATTACTATATATTGATGAGGAAATGAATTATTTATATAATATATTTAGTACCTATATTTGTCTTCCAAACAAAAGTTTGATAAGTTTATTAGAAATCATTAATTTGATAACAAATATGTTCTTAATTATTATGCTAGTTTCTAATATTATAATATTTTTATTTATTATTCTATCAAAACTTAGGACGACGTAATCGTTTATTTATCAAAAAATATAGATTTACGTACCATTTTTTAATTATTATTATGAGACCTCTGAGTCTTGAGGCCTTTGAGTTCTTTGAGTCTTTTGAGTTCTATGTTCCATGTATATTATATATATATACATACATACATGACATGACATGTGCTCTGCATATTTATTATCAGACTCAAGTCTCCAAAAACTACGGTGCCTTCAAAAAGAACAAGTCTTTATGTAAGCCTTTAGTTGTATTTTAGTAGTTTTAGCTTTCTTCTTAGAAGAATTATGTAACTCTCTGAATTCTTAATTTTAAATATTAACTCAGTATGTAAAGAATTCTACAAAATATTAACTTTGTTTATTGTAAGATCAGTTAACTTACAAATTAAAGTTCAAAATTAACATATTTGGTCTGGTTTGTATCTGTACATCTGTATTCCTCAAAGGGTCAAGCCTAGGCGCACCCAATGTACACACACATTTAACCAGTTAAGTTAAGTTATGCTATGTTATGTTTAGGTCCAATGTGATAGTGGGCGAGCCATCAATCAACCACAAATCCAAACTACGGGACGCCACCGAGAAATTCAAGATGGAAAACCCAACGACACTTTGCTCGACCTGGGAATCGACCCGGGACCCCATGCTCAGCAGTAGCGCTTGCGACCATTCAACGACGCAATCAAACTTTACTGATTTATTACCAGTTGCAAGTTTTCCAGTTTTGTTTTGTTTTGTCTATTATCAACTCAAAATAAAGAGTAGTTTTGATAATTTGGGGATCTGTTAACGCACACTATGACATGCTTATCTAGTCCAACACAGGACAGTTCAAGTTCAACAGATATTTCAATTATGTCTTTACACCTTTTTGGGTATATTACGACTTTATAATGGTTTATAGACTTAGTGCACAAGCACACAACATTATTTTCTAACAATTTAACTTCAATAGTTCGCTGATACTATCAGTTATTTATGTGACCAATGTCCTATTCGTGTGATGGGCCTTTTTGGCATAGCTGCAGCCGTGAGGCACATACGATTGTTGTTCAGTCATGCCTATTACTTTTTTTGTTTGTGTTTTGTGTTCACGTTCTGTGTCCACATAAACTTAATTATTTCTTTATTTTCTCTTTTCTTTTGATATCATTATTATCACTGGTACCTGGTAACTATTACCTAGTGGTATAGTAATAGTGTCATTAGGATCATCAGAGGGCGGATACGGAGGATCATATTCATTCCTAGTTATTTATGAAATTATATGTTTGTTTTGAGAAGAATTACTAAGTTTGTTGCAAAGTAATTCCTCTAACCCTTTACCAAACTATCAGGAAACATAATTTAGCGGTAGAATTGCACATGTCTTAAATTTGTTTTTCAGACCTCGCATACGTCTTAGTATGAAGTGAATGTATCGATTCTTCTAATACCTGAATTTCAGCCTGTAAGCGTTGAGTGCCAATCTCATAAATGTACATACTGTCTTTAAATTAATAAATTTATTTTCATAGGTATTTATTTTATTTATTGGCAAAACACGTCCTTTCCTGCTCTATTTCCAAAATGTTTTGCATTTATTTACGATTTTATTTAGTAATGTATATTTTTCCGAATTACTTTTTATCTTTTTATTATTACGTTTCATTAAATAATCTTCAGTAAGGTCTTTTTTATTTTTTATTAGAGAATGAGGGTTGTAATTTGTATCCAATAATATATAAATTATTAGTTTACTTAGCCTGAGTACTCTCTTTTTTTTTCTTCAATTTGGTCATTGCATATTGCATTTGCATGAATTAATTCTTTTACTTACATGTATATTATCTACTTACATGTTTTTCCATTTATCTGGTACCTTTCAGAAATAACTAAATTACCACTTTAACAATAACTCATTTGCTATGACTAACATAACTAAATAATTGTTTAATTTCAAACAGAACAACAAGAAATTCTCAGTTTCCTTAGCCTGAGTACTTTTTTTTTCCTTTAACTTGGTCATTTATGCATATTGCATTTGCATGAATTAATTCTTTTACTTACATGTATATTATCTACTTACATGTTTTTCCATTTATCTGGTACATACCTTTCAGAAATAACTGAATTACTACTTTAACAATAACTCATTTTATTAAACTTCATATTATTATATTGTTAGAAGTTTTTTGTTCTTTATAAAACAAAACAGAATTTATGAGTTACTGCCAACTTATTGGTACCAACCATTCATTGAACAGTTTACCTCTCAAATTACTTTCGTAACGTAATTGATACCGATTGCACATGTAATCTATCATATTCGCCATTTCCGCGATCCTTGCCTAATTTTAGACAATTTTATTAGCCAGATATTAATGGCATAGTTTTTAGTTGGGTCTATCGTTTTTGTGCTCACCAGTTGGTTCCACTGGTGAATAAGGTTAGTTATTATTTATTCTATGCATACCGTATGAATGGTTCACGTTTTTTTTTTTTTTTTTTTTGTACCATTTAACCAGAAATGGTTTGTATGCCTACTCACATTCGCTATTAGAAGACTCCTTAATCACTTAATATGACTCTTATTTACTGATATTATTCATGTATATTAACCACGTACGTACACTATTTAAGTCGTAAGCATCTATCAGTAAGTACATGAGTCCCATACATGTAAAGTTTTGAATCAGAGCTGCCCGCTACTGGGTCAAACGTGAAGAAATTTTTATACATGTTGCTTCACTTTTATTTATTTTAATTAGTGTTCTCAGGCACGTATACAGAGGAGGGGATAGTTGGGATTTATCCCCCCCCGAAATCTGACTGAAAAAAAAAAAACGTTTTAAGCCATCTGTTTATTTATTCGCTTGCGTGTTCTTTCAATAAGTAGGTAAAATAAAAATAGATAGATCTTGATCTGATTATGTAAGCGACGTTACTAGTAGTGCCATCTAACCTATTTAGAGAGAAACCGAGAACGAAAACAGTAATGAACGACATCTATCGTCGAGTAGAAAAACTAATAGTAGAAAGATCGTCGCGTTGAGTAGCGAAATATCGAGAAGCTTCCATAACTTTCTGCTACCAGGTAGTAGATGGCGCAATATTCCACAGTGTTCCAGAATACGAAAATGTAGTATAAATACGGCGGGGGCGGGAGTCCGGGAACCTGCATGTCAGTTTATTTCGAGAGCGATTCAAGTGAGAATCGAGAGCGACAAGCGAGAAGAAAAGTGAAATACCTCTGCAATAGTGACAGTATAGTGCAATAGACCAGTTTATTTTGTTATTGGTTTCAGTTTCATAGAGAGTAGAGTAAATTCCTTCCGACTTGGTTCACCTGATACTTTGCCCGTGCCGTGAAATAAAGGAAAAAAACTTCAAAACCACTGTTTTCATTGGATTCGCCAAATCGCCAGTCCGTTACGTACGTGAGATAGTGTTGGACAATTTTGGACCTGCAGACGTCCTAATTTGTTGGACCGTTCGCCCTATCCATCACAGATTACTTAAATAAAGTAAAGTAATGTGTGAAATGTGAGTGCTTCTTGATTTGTGCTTGTTTGAACGTATATAAATTGCTGCTGCTAAAATGAAGAGAATTGACAACTTTTTCAAGCCAGTGGCAAAAAAAATTGTTACTACTAGCGAGGAAAAAACTACTCCAAGCATGGCTTCTGCTGTTGATAGTAGACAACTAGAAACAACTTCGTCAAAATTTACAGAAAAAAATGTGATTTCAGCCGAACCGGCTGGAAGATGTAGAGATGAAGGAGAATGTTCATCTTCAAAAACGTGCAGTTTAGATACAATGATTATAAGTGAAACTTTTCCTGATATCGGCGTGGTTTCTAATGCCATATATAACACACAGTATCCTCCTCTTGTACTCACAGATGAACAGAAAAAAAATATTATTACACAGCCGTTTGTCCCAGATGCGTCATTTTCGTTTCCGGCTAGTAGCTTTGGAAAGAGGAAACTTAGATTTCGAAGACAATGGATGGGATCATGGGAATGGTTAACATATTCGCCGAGGAGGAATGGTGTGTTCTGCAAATATTGCGTTGTCTTTTCATCAGGCACCGCTGGAAAAGGTTCCCACCAAACACTTGGAAGTTTTGTCAGCAAACCATTTGATAATTGGAAAGATGCAACAGAGAGATTTCGCGAACATTCTGCTGCTAAATATCACCAGTTTTCTAAGTTATGCGCAGAAAATTTCTTACGCGTAATGGATTCAGCAGCTATAGACGTTGCATCGCTGCTTAATGATCAAAGGCTCAAAGAAAAGGAAAGAAATAGAACAGCACTAAAACCTATAATCGCAACTATCATCTTCTGTGGAGAGCAAGAGTTGCCGCTTCGTGGAGACAAAGACAGTGGACCATTGACTTTAGAAAAGCCACTTAGTAAAGATGGAAAATTCAGGGCTCTGCTACGATACCGAGCAAGCTATGATAATATCCTGAAAGATCATATCATTACAACCCCTAAAAATGCAACGTATTTTAGCCCTATTATTCAAAATGAAATAATAGATACTTGCGGAAAGATAATTCAGAAAAAAGTTGTGACACAAATAAATAGTTCAGAGTGTTTCGCGATTCTTGGCGATGAAACTTTAGATGTGAGTGGAACTGAGCAATTGTCTTTATGTGCGAGATACGTTTATAAAGGTATTTTGAGGGAGGACTTTCTCAGTTTCATTGAAATACACGACCTAAGTGCCGAAAATATAAGTGCAGAAATTTTAAAGAAATGTTATGAGATTGGTTGGGCACACAATGGGCCTAATCAGGAGGCTAAAAGTCACCCAAAGAGCAATGGAGAGGGCTATGCTTGGAGTTTCCCTACGTGATCGAATCAGAAATGAAGAGATCCGCAGGAGAACCAAGGTAACCGACATAGCCCGAAGAATTGCCAAACTTAAGTGGCAATGGGCTGGACATATTGCTCGCAGAACAGATGGCCGATGGGGTCGAAAGGTTCTGGAGTGGCGACCACGTACCGGAAGACGTAGCGTTGGAAGGCCTCCCACAAGATGGACCGATGACCTAGTAAAGGCCGCAGGAATTCGCTGGATGCGGGAAGCACAGAATCGGTCGAAGTGGCGGTGCTTGGGGGAGGCCTATGTCCAGCAGTGGACGTCTTTCGGCTGATATGATGATGAGATTGGTTTGAATCTCGATAAACTAGTTGGTCAGGGGTATGACGGAGCTGCTACCATGGGAGGACACATCAGTGGTGTGCAGACGAGAATCAGAAAAGAATTTCCTAAGGCCACATACGTACATTGCTCAGCACATCGTCTGAACCTAGTTCTTTCAAAAGCTCTTTCAGTTCCCGAGGTGAGAAATTCAATAGGCGTTGTGAAGGAAGTCTGCAATTTACTTCGCAACAATGCAATGGCCGGGAAACAGTTCAAGGAAAATGTGAAAAAGCTCACACCAGAAAGTAAGAAAAAAAGACTGGTCGGCATGTGTGACACTAGATTTATAGAACGTCACGACTCTATAAATGTATTTGGTGAGTTACTCGAACCTATTGTCATTACATTAAGAGAACTATCCTACACAAACAGAACTGTCGCCCAAACTGCCTCTACACTCATAGCTGCGATGGAAAAGAGTAGTCTTGATTTCTCTAAAAACCTGTGAAAGATTTTTCAGTTATACTCTCCCACTGTCAGCATATTTGCAGGACCCTACACACGACCTGGCCTCTGCTATGAAATTTTCCGATGACATTATCGGAAAACTAAAAGAGATACGTGACGATGTTAACCCGGTATTCTCAGAAATATATAACGCATGCTGCAAAATAGCGGAAGATGTCTTGCAAATAGAAATTCAGCGTCCTCGAGTTACTGCCCACCAAACTGCACGAAGCAACCCTCCCAGCGATACTGCTGAAGAATACTTCAGAAGAACTATTTTTATACCGTGCTTGGACGATTTGATATCTGGCATGAATGATAGATTTGTGAATCAAAGAGAGCTGCTTTCTTCTTTAGAAATTATTCTTCCGAAAAATGTGGACGAGAGGAAAATAAGTGAATTAGAAAATATGAAAATTTATTGGGAAGAAAGTGTTGGAGAATCACTAATAAAAGCAGAGTACAGTATGTGGTGTGCCAAGTGGAAAAACACAGATAAGAAACCAGTCGAAATTATGGAAATTTTAGACACGTGTGACAAAGTTTTCTTTCCTACCATTAACAGGCTAATACATATTCTGGCCACCCTTCCGGTTTCAACGGCATCTGTGGAGCAGTCATTTTCATGCCTAAAGAGAATAAAATCCTTCCTAAGGAATAGAATGGCGGGCGAGAGGCTTACTGGTCTCGCTCTATTGTCTATTCATTCCGCTTTGGCGCCAGATCCTGATATGGTACTAGACGTAATGGCTGCCAGCGGAAACAGAAAAATACTTATATAATTATAGTATAGTACAGTGAAAATTATAGTACAGTGATTACAGCGATTTTCACACAGTTCACATGGTTGTTTCAATGTTTGTCCCCCCCCGAACCAAAAGTCTGGATACGTGCTTGAGTGTTCTAAATTTGAAAACGATTTTATAAAACTAACTTCAATAATTAGTTGTATGTAACAGTATGTTTACTTAGTTTTGTTTGAGTTTATTTCAGTTGATTAGGTAGGTTAGTACGATAGCCCTTATTGGCACCTATTAACAAATGAGGTCATTATTATTATTTGTTTTTTTTTTTGTGTACTCGTCGTATCACGGTTGATGGAAATTAAATAGTGTATAAATGTACACTCATTTCTTTTCGACCTTGGATTGAATTCAATAATTAACCAGTCAAATGATCTTTCGATCGATTGAATGATATAGAAGCCGTTTGCATGAAAGTGTAAGCATAAAACGGTTTTCTCGATCATACTTTTGGTATCGCTTCGATCGTATATTTCTATTTCAATGAGCAATAGATGATTCATACGACATTTGTCGATTTAAATGAAAATAACACCATTGCTAAATCTCGAGGTTTTCCATTTACAAATAATAATACTAAATTTTACCACAAATTATTAGGAAAATCATTTGTTAACTTTTAAAAACCTCATTCGTTAATTTGCCACTATATCTCGCAACCATTAGGTTGTTTTATATTGTAAGTCTTTTGCACGACATACCTTATATCCTCGTCGCCACTTGTGGTGTCTTGGTTTAGGTTAGGTATGTACAATAAAACACTGTTTCCAATATCACTGCGCTAGACGTGCTATCGCAATGACTGCTCAGAGTAGACTGCCGAGCACGGTACAAAGCTCCGCACTCCCTCCACCGTGCAGCCCCCACCATAGCACGCATAACTTATTTATTAGACGTCACACTACCTATAAAAAAATATTCGACACGTTTATTTTTTTTTACGTAATCAAAAGATTACGGCGATACATTACCATATCGTCACAAGTATGTCGATTTTATACTTATACTTGTGGAGTAGCAACTCCCACTTCCCAATTTCGATGCGTTTTATCCAAGTAATTTTGTATTAAAGCAAAAAATACGTGATAAATATTTTTTTATTATCTGACTGACGGACTAAATAGAGTTCCTTTTTTTTACCCAGGCATCATCCCTATTGCGGACACTATGTGGCGGCAAAGCTCACGGAGCGATTTTCACCCGCGCCCGCCGCATTTCACGAAGCGGTTTATGCCCGCGGGTTGCGCGATTGTTTGCGGGTCCGGCTGCAGCCGCCACCGCGGCGGGTGCGGTTGAAAACCGCTCCGTTTCAGTGAGGCTGCCTGTCCACTGGAGCTGAGAAGTGAGAAGAGGAGCGGCGAAGCAATAGAATCTTAACTCTGGTCGGAATTTAGGTTCTTTTGGTTAATACAAGCACAGCTCTGCTCCTCTTCGCTCCAGCGGACAGTCAGCCTTAGTTACAGAACAGTTCTAAAATAACATTAATCTCGTGTCATATGAATCGCCATAAACTGTCTAGAATTATACCTAGATTATAGTTTGTGTGACACAAATCTACAGCAAGTGATTATTATTAGCAGTTAGTATGATCTAAATGTGATATAGGTATATATACTATAAGAAAACATCAAAATGTCAGCTTCATCACTTTCATCAATGACAAGTAGTATTATTCATTTTATATTTTATTTGCAACATTATATCCGAATGTTCAACTACCCTCATTTGTATGCGATATGATCAAACATTAAACAATCGCTTTTTTTGTAGGTACCGATCCAGAATCCATACTGATCGAGATAGAGGTCGACATGTCTTCATTTTTCACTTCTGAAGACGAGACTGAAGTCTCCACACTCAACGAAGTCGATAAACACAGAGAGAATATCCGAACTATTCTCCTTTCTACCAACGCCACGCCAATCGGAAGATACGGGAGCCTCGGGTACAACTGCTGCTTCTGTACCGAAGTCTACTCAGCCCCAAGGAATCTCAAAAAGCACACAATCGAACAACACGACGAAGAAACCATCTCCTCCTTTATGAATAACTATACTATGCTGAACTACATCGTCAAGCTAGACATCACAGGTCTCCGTTGCGAAATGTGCATGAAACCGTTTAACGAACTCCAAGCACTAATTGATCACCTCACGTCAGAACACCAGAAATTCTTCCACACTGACATTGGAAATCACATCGTTCCTTTCCGGTTCGATTCGGAGGTGCTGCACTGCGTCGAATGCGCCTTCGAATACAACAACTTCAAGATCTTACTCGAACATATGAACACTCATTATAGTAACCATATCTGCGAGGTTTGTGAAGCTGGCTTCGTGAACAGAAGGATGCTGCAAGCCCACATGTATCGACACAAAACTGGAGTCTTCCAATGTGGCTTTTGCACAAAAGTTTTTGATACTCGAATCAAGATGAAAGTGCACGAGCGAATGGTCCATTTGTACGTTAAAAAGAGACCAAAGTGTACAATCTGTGAGAAGAAGTTCAATGACTTTCAGAAGATGATACAGCATGAAGCTGATGATCACGGTCTTCAGAGAGAGATTAAGTGTGAGATGTGTAGCAGAATGTTTACTACTCAAAGATCTTTTACGATTCATAAAAAGTTCTACTGTGTTCCTAATGATTAGAAAAGAATCGCTGGAATTAAATTCTTTAAAATAACAACGGAAGCGCACAAGTTAATGCACAACTGTTCGTTTCACTTTAGGGACGTTTTTTTCATGACATGAAATTGAATAGTGATTTCGACATCAGTTTAGAGAAACTAGCTTCCGAATACTCAAATGACGCACTTAACTTTATGACGTTGTTAAGTCGTGTTTGAGTATTCATCCCAAAAAGTAACTAAAGTAGAATGAGTACAGATATTAAGACTTTTTTACTGGCAAGTGCTAAGTCATTAGCCGGAATCCCAACGTTTACGTAAATTAACTCCTAACACAAAACATTTTCAGTTTAGTTTGTAAGGATAGCAGGAAGACTTTTAGTTTAGTTCAATCCAAATTGCTGTTGAATATTTTGCTAGCATTAGAACCTCTTAGAATAGGTTTTTTAAAGCTGATTAAATGCATAGAGTAACAAAGCTGCTTAACTTGTAAGATAGCTTAGTAAAAAAGCTCGCAAAAGAATGCATCGAAAATAGTTCGGCTTAGGGTGGAAACGGCAGATCTCCATTGATTATTATTAGGTAGTCATTTATTACTATTGAAGTATTTGTATGTATAGCTTAGCGAGTAACTATTATGTAGTATTAGTATCTACTTAAGGGGGATGCGCTAAGGTAGCCCGCGAAATTCAAATTTTCTTTCATTTTCTGCAATTTGCAGCTCAGTGTCAGGTTGTATGTTGATTAAAATATGATTCGCAACCGTAACAAATATGACTTTACAGAATTATAATCATTAGAATAAGCAATACAACTCCTTAAGTTAGCAAAAGTGTCAAATGTCATGGTTTCATGAATTAGTCATTCAATACAGTTACATGAACTTAGAGAGTTGTATTGATGACTTTTATTATTATAATTCTATAAATAAACATTTGATATGGCCGCGAATCATATTTAGATCAAAATACAACCTGATACTGACCTGCAAATTGCAAAAAACGTAAAAAAAATTGAACATCGCGGGCTACCTTGGCGCATCCCCCTTAAATAGGCGAAATGTGGGTATACAATAGGTACACCTCTGCCTCACCCTTCGGGACCTAGCGTAATGCTATGTTATTAAATATCTCAGTGGGTCGGGAATTACTTGCCCTTAAACAACAAAGTTCCTTCTTTACATTTTTTATCCATATGAACAGACTGGATGCGCATGGGCGTGAAAGCAGACTAGGTAGTTATATGAAAGGTCGCTTCAGTAGCCATGTGTAATTTTATGAATCTTTAGAAGGTATCATGTACTGGTTATTTAGTTATGTATAGTCGACCTTATAATTGTTTTATCATTAATTAATTCCCTAAGGTTGAATGTCACTTGCACGTCCAAGAAGGACAAAGTCTATTTAATCTTCTATGTAACAGTTAGATTACGAAGTCGACTATACCGTACCTAAATGATGCAATAAATAGGTAAGTCCTATTTAGTTTTTTTTTTATTATTGATCTCGAATACGTGATATATTTTTATTTCAAATTGCTGTGAGCTCACTTCAACAGTTCAATTTGTATCCGATTGGTAATTTTAAAACAGATGACCAAAAACAAATTGTAAAGAAAGATACAAAGGAATTGTTTTATATATACTGGAATATTTTGTCTTATTTATAACTATTTTAGTATACATATCTTCTAGTTGATTTAAGTGTGCATCGCACAAAAATTATGAAATATTTATTAGAAATAAATATGTCGTCAATATAGCACATCTTTGATTACCTACTTTACCTTTCTGCATAGCATTTTCTTCTCGTAGTAGAAGATAACAAGGATCAATATCTCAACAGGATGGGTAGGAGCGTCCCCATTTCTGCTGATAACGACATTCTTCAATCACTAATCTATTTTTTAGTTTGGTTATTTATACATGGCAATATCCCTTATGAAAGTCTACTGAAGCGGTGATTGAAAGACTCCACGTTTTGCATTGAACGTGTATTATAGTGAGCATTATGATTTATCTTACCTCATGAAACGATCTCTTTCGTGAAAAGTACCAACTTACCCCACAATTTTTTAAAGTATTTCAATGAACTCTCGGGATACAATCAGAGACCTAATGAGAGAACCTTAATAAATTGTCTCGGATTCAGTTCGGCCGAAGCAAAGCCAACATGCTTCAAGTTAGATTTTATAAATTAGGCAGGATATGTGACATTTATTACCGCAGCAGAATACCGATATTTTACACGGAGTGACTGCCTATCCGGGTAACAGGGTAACACAATATACTTTAGTACGGCTACTAAAATAGGTCTTCTTCAATTGATCCCTCATTACTGAGGATCGTGGTCACTGGGCCGCTTTAAACGGACAATTTGCTTTCATCGATTCCGGTCCAAAGTAGCCATCGCCACCTGCTGAAATTTACTTGAGGACTAAAATAGGTACTTGGTATGAAATATGTAGGTACTAACGCTTAACTTTTTTATTTTATAGAGGCAACTTGGAAACCGAAGAAACACACCATAACGATTAAGGAGAACAAGAAGAGATGTAAGAAGAAAGGAATCATCGTAATAAATCCGAACAACTTAACTCAGGTAAAATTAAAAAGAAAAACTGAAGTAGAAAAACATAAGGATAACATAAGAACTATTTTGTATCACTCTAATGCCACGCCGATAGGAAAATACGCTGGTATCGGATACTCGTGCAGCTTTTGCCCCCAACAATATGAAACTACCGCTGAACTTAAGACTCACACATTATCCCAACACGAAGACTCGAAATCCACATTCATGGAAGAAAGAGCGATGCACAATTACATTATCAAACTTGACATCACTAATCTAGCATGTGACATCTGTCAAACGAATCTCGATAGTTTAGATCAATTAATTGAACATTTGAAATCGGATCACCAAAAATTCTTCCATGAAGGGCTTAACAATCATATTTTACCGTTCAAATTCGACACAGATATGTCCAAATGCGTATTTTGTGGTAACGAATACGGCAATTTCAAAGTATTACTAGAACATATGAACTCTCACTATAGAAATTATATCTGTGATGTGTGCGATGCTGGGTTTGTGAACAAAAAAACCTTACTAACGCACTCTTATAGACATAAAACCGGGGTTTTTAACTGTTCATATTGTTCCAAAGTTTTTAATAACAATATCAAGAAAAGGGATCACGAAAAAGCAGTACACATTTGTATGAATAAGAGGAATAAGTGTGGATATTGTGGCGAGAAATTCAATGATTATACAAAGAAAAATTTCCACGAAGTATTAGTGCATGGCGCGAAACCTAAAGTTTTGAAATGCCAAGCTTGTGACAAAACTTTTGACAACCAGAGGTCTTTGACAAGTCATACAAAGGCGTACCATTTGATGGAGAAACATACCCCGAAATAAAATTATTAGATAAAAATTAATTATGTTTTATTTGTAACAATGTCTTCCGCCTCCCACCTACATAAGTGCAAGAGTATTGTACTGTATGGTAAAGTCAGCGAGAAAAGTCGGTAAAGACTATCAAAAGTTTCAGAAGAAATTCAGAAAACCTGTCTTAGACTGCCTGTCCACTGGAGCGGAGAGGAGAGGACAGGAGAGGAGCGGAGATGTGTCATTATTAACCAATCAAATCTAAACTCAGGGGGGGGAGACTAATTCGTTTTTTTTTTCCCCAGTCAACTTCCCTATTACCAACAGACTACCTCGTTGGTCGCAAGCGCTACTGCTACTCATGAGGTCCCGGGTTCGATTCCCAGGTTGGGCAAAGTGTTATTATTGGGTTTTTCCATCAGGAATTGCTGAGTTGCTGCCCGGAGTCTGGACTTATGCCCGGTTGATGGCAATAGGTTCGCCCCCTATGACGTGTCCCTGAGTACTTAAATATCTTTTGCAAACGTCACATTTTTTGTGTTTCTCATTTCAAAAGGGACATTTACTGATGCCTTATTAGTGCACTTTCTTGTAAAGTTCACAGACCGCAGATCCCACAAGTCGAGAGTCCCTCAAAATACTCTACTCTTTTCTGCGACATTTCACCTTAGCTGCCTTTCTATACCCACAACACAATGTTTTTTCTTTCGAATAAGTACTTTACTACTCAAGGGTAAATGAAACCACAAAATAAATAAAATAGTATATTAAACATACTCCGGATGTCTTCTAGTAATATGATACTTAAGGCTTGTCTGCTGTACAAACGCATCCTGGCACACAGGACAAACATGCCGTCTCTCATCCATATGCATCGACATATGAGTCCTCAAATTCTTCTTCCACTTAAATGATTTCTCACAAATCTCGCACTTATGCACTCTAACACCAGAATGCTTAATCATATGCTGGGACAGATTCGCTTGGGATGTAAATCTCATGTCACATTCACTGCAACCAAACGTTTTTTCGCCCATGTGATCATGTTTTTGGTGTCGCAACACTTGAAAGGGGAACGCGAACTTCTTGCCACATGCATTACACGTCGGAGCTGGTATTCCATGTTCTTTCTCAAGGTGAAAGGCGCGGGCGTGTCCAGGGACTTTGATCTCGCATAAAAAACATGAACGGAGCTTCGGCCTCAAACGCAGATGGACGTGTCGATAGTGCTGGACTACGCTCGGAAGGGATTTGTACTTTCTCGTGCAAGCAGTACAGGCGTAGACCTTTGAGCCGTCTTCTTGGTCTTCTATATTGTAGTAGGGAGCGGTTAATGTGGCGTAATCTAGAACAAGATTTTGAGGTAAGTTGTAGTTGATTTTCGGATAAATATTGAGGCCTGAGGCTTCTGAGGCTTCTTGGTATACACTTGTAAATACTAAGAATAGAAAAGGCTCTGCTGGATAGACAAAACTTTCTAATTTAATTTCTGCTGTAGGTAGATACTATAAAACGTTTTTAAGAATTAATGCATACTTTGGTGCATCACAAGGAGTACAAAACTCCAAAATAAATTGTCCTAAAAAATAGAATGACAATGGGCTCCGCGGGATTGAAACAGAAACGAAATACCATTTCTGACTTTGTGGCAGAAGTACATTGAATATTTTCATTCGATTATGCAGGTACAGATGCCAGCTCATCAAGTTACTACAATCTGTCAAATTTCTTTAATAGATTTTCAACGTTATCGCCAAAGTATAAAGTTCAATGTTGATTGGGAAAATTTGACAGATTGGAGTACATTGATGTGCTGGCGTCAGTACATTCAACAAGCTAAGTCTTCACAGGTTTTGTTGCTGTGGCTCAGGGGTGCCAGCTGTCTAAATAGAATTAAGGTCACCGCTCATTATAGCAGCACGGCCCCGACACGGCAAAAAACTTGACAATCAAGTTAGGACTTTAATTCAAATGTTTTAAAGTATATTTTACGATGGCTATACAAAATAGTCGACGGCTCGCCGTCAGTCCGCGTGGTGACGCCATGCCGGCCGCGCGGTGACGCCTCGCTTGTGAATCTGTCTCCTTGCTTACGGCGCGTTGGCGACTAGCGGTCGCCTTGCATACGGCGCGATATTTCGAGGCGGTGCAGCGGTGCCGGGGCGTTACTGACCTGGAGCGGTTCTGTTATAATGGGCGAGGTGTGCTGACGGCCCATCTACAGCTACGGCTTTCTAGAAGAAAGTGGTGGCTGCCACATAACACGGTTACAGTGACGGCTGTCATGAAAATTATGCTGTGGGGTTCGACTTCACGCTGTCCAAAAACGCTCTCTAGACACCAACTAACTTACATAAATAACGTTTCAATGACGTAATTCACCGTGAAATTGTGGACGCTATATGGCGGCCACCGCTCTTCTAGCAAATCGTAGCTTTCTAGTAAGGCACTAAGCAGACGATGGACAATTTGTGTTGTCATCGTGTGAAAATCTAACTTGGAGGAGCTCGTGGCTAAGTAATAACAAGCCGCACGGGTCGATAACCAGGTTAAGCTACACTTGCCGGGGTTGGTCAGTGGATGGGTGACCATCTTCACATACCGAGACTCCTCCGTGCCTCGGAAAGCACGTTAACCTGTTGGTCCCGGCTGTCATTCGTAGATCTTTGACAGTCGTTACAAGTCGTCAGAAGCCTGAAAGTCTGGCACCAGTCTTACCAAGAAGTATCGTATTACCCAGTTACTGGGTTGTGGAGGTCAGATAGGCAGTCGCTCCATGTAAAATACTGGTATTCAGCTGCATCCGGCTAGACTGGAAGCCGACCCCAAGATAATTGGGAAAAGGCTAGGAAGATTGATTGATCGTGTGAAAATCTAACGCGTACGCGGATATATTGCCGGGGATTTCCATACGATTCCAAATTGGCCGCGGACAAACTGTCCATCTCGTATGCTTGCGCATCACCCTGCACGGGCACCTGGAATTCCAATAGCATCGTACCTAGATGCATTGACAAGAACGGATCCAGGATTTATTTCTGGAAGGGGCACATTGGCCAGACAGATCAGAAGTGTCTCCCATATCTTGTATTGCACTACCTACACTTTTTTTTGGGATTCATTCTTTTTCAATGAAGATAGTAGCGTACTTCTTTAGTGTTCATCATTGAAGCAATGTCTAGCCAGTCCATTCAGAAGATTCGATTTTATTTTACTTTGAGGGGGGCACGTTCTCATGTGCCCCCCTCTGCATTGACATCCTAGAGACAAAGCTGAAATGTCATAAGTGCCTGTAAATACAACCACACCCAAACCAAACGGTAAAATTGCTTGGCGGCAGAAATTCCTAGTACTCGGACTCTCAAGATGTGTATTATTACCAAGAGTGTCATTCCATCTGAGGTAGGTACCTACTGCCTCGTTGGTCCTAGTGGTCACAAGCTCTCTACTGCTGAGCATGTGGTTTTGGGTTCGATTCCCAGGTCGGGCAAAATGTTGGGTTTTTCCATCAGGAATTTCTCATTAACAGTCTGGAGTCTGGATTTGTGCCCGGTTGATGACAATAGGCTCGCCCCCTTATAAATGGGACTTTAACAAAACTAGCGAATGTGGGTGTAGGAGTTATCAAGTGTTGACTTATAACAACGCTGCGACAGCGTTGCGTTACAGATAATATTACCGTGGTTGCGTGCTACGCTGCACTAGCGCTCTAACGCGTGCTAACTAAGTACCTACGCGTTATATTTGGAGAAGCCATTGTGAAAATAAAACTAAGCATAATAGTGTTCATTCAGTTCTTTTATTTTCATACAAATTAAAAAGTAAGTAAGTATTACAATTTTATTAACGTAATTACATGGAATTAGTGTATTCCCTCAAAGTCATAATCATAAAAACTAATTTAATATTATTCTACCTTAATCAAAGTAATAATTTTTTTATTAAGTAGGTACCTATAATTGTATTCTTCGATCGACGATGTTCTATTCTCTATCGCTCTCTATTTATTAATAGAAATATTCTTAAGTACGTCAACAGTAAGTACCTACAGTAACTATAGTAACTACAGTACTACTATTTTCTTAACGTCCCTCGGAAATTTTCGTGTTTCATCCATCAGTTGTCGGATTTCTATCATTTGCCCGTTGCACTCTGGTGCTTGTACTATTGACTCTACCGCTGCGCCCGCGCCCGCGTTGCCGTCAACCATAATTACCAATTACAAAGAACAACTGATAGAAATCCGACGACTGTTGAAACACGAAGAAAATATTTATATTGTACAATCAACCTACTCTAATCCGTCAAAGTTTCCCAAACAACATTGAACCTTATTCTTTAGCGATAAAGTTGAAAATCTATTAAAGAAATTTGACAGATTGTAGTAACTTGATGTGCTGGCGTCTGTACAAGGATAATTTGTCAATTTTGGCGCGTGGCAAAAATCAGAACTAACGCCTCTTCCATATTTTTTGTTTGCGTACCTAAATATTGAGTAAATTATTGAAACATTGTAAAATCTGAACTAAACTCAACGACATACATGACAAAGTTCAAATTCTATTGATAATTATCAATAGAATTTGAACCAAAAGCTTGATAAAAACAATGCAAATTGGACGTAGTTAAGCAGAAAGTACTAAATCCACACGCGACTTTGTGGGGATTGAGTCCTTTCTGCTTAAAGCAGTAAGAACTGAATTCCCACAAAGAGTCACGTGTGGATTGAGTCCTTTCTGCTTAAAGCAGTAAGAACTGAATTCCCACAAAGAGTCACGTGTGGATTGAGTCCTTTCTGCTTAAAGCAGTAAGAACTGAATTCCCACAAAGAGTCACGTGTGGATTGAGTCCTTTCTGCTTAACTACATCCAATTGTCATTCAAAAGGCCAACACATTCCGTACCTACATTGTTTAAAGACGGGTCCACATCAGCGCACGCAGCTATGGACGCGTCAAATTCTACGCGCGCGCGCATGTTGCGTACGGTTCGCGTGCACACCTGCACAATTGAAGCTCACGCACACAAACCCTTAAGTACCTAAAGGTGTCCATACTATGGTCCTAAGATGCACGCGAACCGCACTGTTCGTTTCCGCGAGAGGACATTTAGGTTGCACGCGAACTACTCACTAACCGCTCGCGAACACATCCAATGTTGTTTATACTACCTATGTTCCTAAGATGCTCGTGAAGGCGAACAGCACTGTACTCGCGCGCGCGCAGGGATTCTGAATTTAAGCAGGTAGGTATGTATAATCATACCCCCTTACTAATAAACGTTGTATATCGCCTATAAAGTTCCATAACGCTTTGTCTTCTTCTTTCGAATGTCAAATTACTAACGACTGAAAGAGAGAAATCGGTGTGTAACTATACAGGCGATATACAATGTTTAGGGGGTTAATCAGTCAAGTGATCACAGTTTGTTTTATATTTGATAAAATTTAAATAAGAATTTAAATGCAGACCAAAAACTGGAGTTACCATTTTTTGTGGCATTAAATATTATAACATAACGCCTGAATTCCCCGACGGGTTACACAGAGTTAGGTCCTCTATTTGTAGACGGAGCCTACAAAAATATAGAGGTTGCCTACATACCAGACGAAATGGCTAGAAGATATCCGGCCAAAGGACAGGAAGCATCTTCTAAATTCATTACGAGACATCAACCCCCGGATGATTCCTTGCTGCATGCTGCTTCAAGGTAGACTTCTGAACAAAAGCCTTCTCACATACAGAACAAACAAATCTCTTGTCACCCGTATGTATTCTTAAATGATCCCTTAAATTATTTTCCCAGCGGAACTCCCTCTCGCACACCTCACATTTAAACTTCTTTTCAGCAGAATGCGTAGACATATGTAACTTTAAACTGAGCTTGTTAAAAAAGCTCTTTTCACACACTTCGCATGTCTCTGATCTCTCGCCCATATGTACTTTTTTCTGATGTTGAATCACGTTGCAGGGGAATCTGAACTTTTTGCCGCATACTCCGCAAGATGGCGCTGGTATACCATGTTCCTTTTCTAAATGTGCGGTTCGAAGGTAGTCGGGGATTCGTTCGTCACACTTCGTACATTTTCGGTCTTTCGGGCGACGCTTGAGGTGAACGAAGCGATAGTGTTGGGACACGAGGGGTTGCGAGGAGTAAGCTTTGCCGCAGATATTGCATTGGTATTCGTTTTGAACGATTGCGTAGTATGTGGGTGGTCCTAGAAAGAAAAATGGGCGTCAGTCTTCTTTCTTCTTGTTGCACACAAGTTGTACGTGTATAAATTAATCAATGGCTACCCTAATAACATTTAGAAACATCACGCCTCTAACCCCCAAAGGCTTAAGTGGGTGATAGACATGCGAACTTAAAGTCCGCGGTTTTTAAGTTCGTCACCTTACTCGGGTCGCCGTCGTCGGACACACTTGAAGCTTGCTCACACTTTATCGCGATGTTGTCGAATTTTCTGAAGAAAACTAAACAAATATCGAAATAAAATGCCGGCTCGCGATTCGCGGCGATGACAGACGTACGAAACTACGAACCAAGGCGGTTGGATCGCTGACGAACTTACTTGGCGTTGTTAAAGTGCGCGTACTTACTGTGACAAACGGGCGAGTAAGGTCGCCGAGCCTTTAGTACACGGACTTGCTCGCACGTCTATCACCCCTTTTAGGAACATGTGTCGGCCTAAAGTACCCACATTATGCCAGATAAGTTTCAAGTCCCATGTAATAGGGGGGCGAGCCTATTGCCATCAACCGGGCACAAATCGTCTGCGGGCTTTTACTGAGAAATGCCTCATAACATTCGTTATAGTTAACATAACTAATAAATTACGTTTTTAAAGCTTCCTCCTAGTATTTCGCTGTGCCCGACAGGGTCCATAATGATCTTATTACAGTCCGTTCTTCGAGAATCCATGCTTTACTGACACCTACCAGTTGGAACATTTCTAGTAGTATTAAGGATCAAATTCGCACAACACTAGTATGAAACTGACAGGTGTCAAAAATGCATTCTCTCGACGAGCGGACTGTAAGAAAGTGGGCAACTTCGCAAATACATGTTAATTGACTCAGGTGTGACTTCCATCTACATATATAAAAATGAATCCCTATTTCCTTGGTCACGGCATCACGCGTGAACGGTTGGACCAATTACGCTAATTCTTTTTTGTTGTGTTTGTTGACCGAGCGAGCGTAGCGAGCAAAGCGTCTCTGCATCAACTGGCAAAATTTTCTTTCGTGTGTCAGTTTGTACGTACTCGTGTACAGGTCGTATTTTACAACCGATCTGGATGAAACTTGGCATACAGGTATTATGATTTTTTTGTCGTCGGGGATTTTTGATTGGAGGGGTACTTCCTCCAAAATGGGGCAAAAAGGGGGCTGCTGGATATCTCCGCCTTATGAAATCCGTTTTCGATGGTTCTTTTTTCATTTGAAAGAAAGTAACTTTATTAGTCTCAAAAAAAATTGGTAACTGATCAGGATCTTCGGCATGATGAGCAGAATACCTCCTCAAATGCAGTAAATTGCTCGCTATTTATTCAAACCTATTTGTTAATTTTTCTAGCTGGCCTACAAATTTTTTACTCATAATTTGTCTGGTTTTTAGGGTTCTGTAGTACACAATAAACTGATTTAGTTTTGCCATGTCCGTCTGCCTGTCTTTCTGTCTGTCAGCGGCTTAGCTCAGAGAATCTTAGTACTAGAAAGCTGTAATTTGGTAGGTATAGGTCTATACTATCAATCACGCCGACAAAGTCGTAAAATAAAATCATGATTGTTTTTTAGGGTACCTCCTCACCCTACACGTAATCTTTTTTCTCGTTTGTCCTGTGTTATGGGGTAGCGTGTGTGTGTGTGAAAACGTTTGTCACCTCTGTCGGGACGCGGTTTGCGACCGTGTAGCAGGCACTTAAGCCTCAAGCTAAGCGGTTAATTTTTCCCAAAAAGTTTGTGCTCGCGAGGTCTACTGTTCGCAGAACTACTAGTTATAGTATGGAGACGGTTCTTATGATAAGCAGGTGAAGGTAGGGTAGGTAGGTAGGTAGGTATGCAAGTAGGTAGCCTGTATGTATGTTGGTAAAGTATGTATGTAGGTAGGTAGGTATGTATGTAGGTAGGTGTAGGTAAGTACGTATGTATGTAGGTAGGTAGTTAGGGTAGGTAGGTGTGCCGTAGATAAGTGCTTACCCGTGCGAAGCCGGGGCGGGCAGCTAGTAAAATACAATAGACGACGTATATTTAGTATAGGTTACTACCTCTTGGGTCATAAAGAACCCTGTAAGAAATCGACACGTGTTTCACCTATCAACGAGGCTCAGGATGACGATTGACTGTGACTTGCAAACCCGGACACAACGTGTTGCCACGACAAGCGCCGAACGCAAAGTGAGCTACACCGCCCGACAACCCCACATATAAATCAGATTTTAGGTTTTATTTCATTCTACACAATGTGTAGAAAAAAAAACAGCTGTTCTACTACTAAACAGCTGCACAAAAAATCTGGTCAATTTTTTTTGTCGAACATATGAAGCAATGGACTGGCAATCTTTTTCAATTGGTTTCAATTTAAAATTGATCGTGCATTGCGTAATTGGGGGGCTGTTCTAAACTAGAATATTGATTATGAAATGCAATAATTAATATCTTAACACCGAATATTTAGATACCTACTTTTAGATATAAAAAACGTATTTGGAAACTTTCCAAATACCTTTTTTACACCTAAAACGGTTACAACATCAAATTCAGTGTTATAATTGCAATTTATTATTAATTTTCTAGTTCGCTAGTTAGCCACATTTCTTATTTCCATAAAGTAATATTTCCAAATTAATCAAAACTTGTAAATATTTGACAGCTATTTGCGACGTTGCCAACTTTAAGTATAAACGCTAGTTACCAGCCAAGCACACATTGTCGAATGTACCTAATAGATGATTAAGTAGGTATTGAGTAAATAAAAAAACATGCGAGGCAGTCTTTGGGGACTGCCTCGCTTTGGGGACTGGGGAAATAATGTATATAGATACTTTGTTACCACAGATACAATATTTATTATGCCACTAACAACGTAACGCCATCTAACGAAAATGTCAGGAATTTATATGGCTTGCTGTCAATACAAGGACGAAAGCTGTAGCTCCATTAAAACAGATAAACGTGATTTCAACCACAGCTACAATATTTCCTCTAACAACGTAACGCCATCTAACGAAAATGTCAGGAATTTATATGGCTTGCTGTCAGTACACGAACGAAAAAACAGAGTGCGCCATCAACACGAAATTTATGATAGGTAGCGTGCGGTGACGATGACGCGAGTTCCATGGTTTTTGTTCACCCAAAAAGCTCAACGCGCCTAAAACAGTTATCACTTCAAAAAAACAGCACAGCATGGGGAGTAGGTAGGGAGTAGGTCGAACATATGAACCTTGAGAGCCAAGTCCTATATTTTTTTTATGTAGGTACCTACTACATTGTCATTATTACTAAAGTATATCGAATTTATAAAATCAAGAATATTTTACAACATTATTTTGAGTTTTGATGTTAGGTAGGTAATAGCTGGGAACCATTCTACAAAACAAAATTCATTAAATAATTGTGATAATATTAGGTAGAATTTAATAAAACAAAAAATACATTTAAGAAAGCATTTATTAAAACAGCAAAATAATTTTAAAATACAAATAAAAAACATCGTTTGAAATTGAAATGAAAATTAATTTTAGAAAAACACAATAAATTGGTTACTGTTATAATGGCACATCACTATTTAGTATAAAATAGTCGCCTCCCTATTCCCGCGCTATACATCTGTCAATCGTCTATAATTAATCTATGGTGTGCTCACTGAAAATCTGTTTCGTATCATTGTATCTACCTACTCATCGTATTCATTGTCGCCATAATAACCCGATACAACAGTTACAATGCCGAGATAATGATTAGGTACGTTGTCGAGCAGGCGAATTTGTCGAACATTATGAAGCAATGGATTAGGAATTTCCTTCAAATACCTTCGGATTGTGAAAGAAAGTGTGTTACGAAGTGACCGAAGTGTAGGTAGCGATCGTGATTCCGCGTTGATAAGTGTGGTCACTCCCAAAAGCAACTATTAGCCGACACGGACGTTCGCACGGACGTAATAAAATCGCGGCGATTTTTTTCGCGTAAGTATTGTATTTTCGACGTTCCGCTTAGCGCCGAGAGTTGAATATCCAACAGTGTGTTTTCTTTACGCCCTGGGATACGTGCTGGATGTACTCTGTTGGATTTTCAATGCTCGGTTCAATACCTGAGTTAATTAAATAACACAGTGTACGAAAAAATAACGCCGCGATAACGATACGTCCGTGCGAACCAGTATCCCAATTACCTACGTAGTAAGTACCTAGGTACACGATCAATCAGAATTTAAATCGTTTTGAAACAGATTGCTAATCCATTACTTCATAAGTATGAAAAAACATCTGCTCTACAACGTAAATAACGCAATGTATGTTGTTGAACCGTCAAAATGAAACAGATTAGTCGGAATCGTTTACAAAAATGTGTTGCGTAATTAGATACCTAGCTGGGCTTAGGGCGCGTATCCACCAGAGATGAGCGAGGATGCGTAGCGAGGAATGTCCGTAAAACTAACCAATAACAACGCTAACTATGACAGTGAAGCGATGTTATTGGTTACTAACACACATCCCTCGCTACGCATCCTCGCTCATCTCTGCTGTAAACGCAGCCTTAGGCCGTAATATCGGCGGCAGCGGGAAGCGGGGCATCGGCGACAGCGGCGCGTTCAAATGCATAGTTTTATATGGGAACTGTTCTCGCCTTCTCGCTCCCCGCGCCGCTGCCATCGAGAACACTTCGCACCTTTGGGAACAAAGCGTCACTTCTGCAAGTTTTTCTAAAAACGACTTAAATATGTAGAAAAAACCGCGATTATCGACTTTATATACACAGCAAAAATGGTGACAATCGCATGAATAACATCGTTTTGAGGGAGGGGGGGACGTTACATTACTTCGCGAGATTGGTCCGTTTGCTTGAAACGTAACGTCTCATCCTGTCAGTAGTGTTTTGACAGCCGAAGTGTGATCTTGCGCATTTGTGACGGAGAGACACTACGGTAAGTAATGACTATTTGTTTACATAATTCTTGCAATAATAATGTTACTTCTGGTTAAGAATCACGTTTTGTTACCAAATCTTGGTATTTGTTTACTGTAAACATAATGTCACTACTGTTTTTAAATGATATTATAGCATAAAACTTTTCTTATCATTGGAACCAAAACGTTACTTCTGTATACAAGTGACATTATTTTTGTAATGATTAACTTTAACTTTTATACAGATTTTATAATACTAAAATAGCATGCTACTGTTATGTTTGCTACTGTTTTCTTTCTTTTCTTTATTTCTATGTATCTATACCATAACGATTATATTTTCGATAACTATTCAGTATATTTTTTCATTTTGATGACATTTGTTTGAATTTCAAATAAAAAAACTTGATAATAAGACCTATTTAATTTAATAATCCTCCATTTTATTGATAAATATAGTATTTTACCGATTCTTCTTCTTTCCCTCCAATAGTGTGCTTTTTTTGTATTGGTTTCCAATCAAATACAACTTTACTAAACCATCCTTAAACATGAAAAATACGTACTTTCATGATTTTATAATTTTTTTAATAAGGTCACTTTTGCAATATAACAGTAAGAGATTTGTAACAAAAAGTCACTTTTGGTAGCCTTCCCTCAGTTTATGGCTTGTTTCTCTGAAACCCCTTCCTATATATAAAAAAAAATTGTCACGCTTGTCCATGAAGAACTAATCAATTAAGACTGTGAGAATCGCCTTAAAAATCTAAAACAGTACAGAGTTATTAAAAAATTACGTAAAAAAAATAATTAAAATGCTCTTCCTGTAAAGTTGGAAAACATGCAGAAATGACCCTTTGTTCCCAAAGGTGCGACTTAGTCTTCGATAATAAAACTATGCAATAGAACGCGCCGCTCTCGCGCCACTGTCGCCGCCGCCCCGCTCCGCTCCCCGCTGCTGCCGAGAATACGGCGTTAAAAACTTCCTGTAATTTATACTACGTCATATGTTAAAGACTTTTTTAAATATCTGTCGCTACTATACAATATCCTGAGACTAACAAATGGTAGAAAATTATTTAAATTTTATTTCCTAAAAATATTAATATTACGATTGCGTAGTCAGCCATTAAAAATTTACCGCAGCAGGATGATATTTCGTCATATGGTAATTCAAACTTGCTTTTTGCACAAACGCTTGTCCACATACCTACAGTGCAAACTTTCCTTCGATCTCCAGTATGTATCCTCTCATGGAAATCCAAATGTGTCTTCTTCCTAAATGATTTCTTACAAAACCTACAATGTAAGTCCTTCTCGATCTTATGCGTATACCTAATATGGTTCCTCATACCAGAATAACTAAACGTCTCAAAATCACAAATTTCGCACTTACGCTTCTCTCCGAGCACGTGGAAATATTTCATATGATTCGACAAAGCGTTGCGAGCATTGAACGTTTTATTGCACACGCTACATTTGGATCTTTCGTTTATGTTATGCACTTCGAATTTGTGAACGGTCAATGGCGGAAGTGTCGTAAATGCCTCAATACAAACTGAGCATTTATATCTCGGCATTTGATGTTTCAACCTCACATGTTGTGTCAGTGAGGCTCGTATGCTGTAATTCTTGTCGCATCTGGCACAGTGGTACGTGTCGCCAACTTTTTTATAGTCTTCATCTATTTTCAGATTAAATTTTCGGTGCCACAACTCGGCCTGCAGACAGAAAACACACTTCAGTTTCATTTATTTCGTCGGCGATGTTCGTTAATCTTCTTTATTCGGACTTCGGGATTCTTTTACTGCTCCCTCATAGTTACGAGACAATTTTATTTTTTATTTTTAGTGTCTTCCAAAAGTGGTGATACTGTAATGTATACCTATGCGGCGCTCCCTGGGCCGTCACCCGTCAGCCCGCTAGCGTGTTGCTAGCTAGATATTATACCACGGAATGAGCTAGAGCAGTGCCACGGATGGTGGAAAATAGACCAAGCTATTGCGACTTGCCGCGGCATTTTGAAAATAGCGTTCGAGGAATCATTTGGACTGTTACAAAATGACGAGGTACTTCTTAATTTTCCTTCGGCATTTCACAAACCGGTGAGTGTTTGCATGCAGAAGAACGTTTGTACAATGACGAATCATACAATATGACAACAATTTTATGACTTGGGATTTAAACAAAACACAAAATTCCAAGACTTTAAGAAAACATTTTATTCAAATTCTAAAATAATAATTAAATTACACTCGTTATTTATAAACCTGCTATCTAATTACGCAACACATTTTCGCAATACCAATTTTTTTTTTGCTGTGTATTTTCTGGTGTACTTACAATAAAGTACCTATATATAAATAAATAAATATTCATAAACGATTCCGACTAATCTGTTTCATTTTGACAGTTCAACAATATTCATTGTGTTATTTACGTTGTTGAGCAGATTTTTATGGAACTTATGAAGCAATGGATTAGCAACCTGTTTCAAAACGATTCAAATTATGATTCATCGTGTATTACGTAATTAGGGTACTGGTTCACCACTCCAAAACAAGTTCCTCATAACTTTTCTGGCAAATTAATTATTTATCATTTTACTTAGTTACTAAGCACTCCTTGGACATTACTAACATCGGTGAAGGAAAACATCGTGAGGACACCGACCTATAGTTAAGTCTGAAATCGCCGAACTTAACCAATTCCATATAAAAAAACAGTCGAAAGGCGTCGTAGCACACCCGGTCGGAACGAAGTTCCTTTCGCTTATGCACACTTAACGCGAAAAAAACATCTTAAACGTCCCTTAATCTAATATTTCGCTGTTTTGATTAATTTGGCAATAATACAGTACGAAAATATGAAATGTGGCTGACTACCGAACCATAATATTAATAATAAATTGCAATTATAATAATGAAAGTGATGCTGTAGCCGTTTTGGATGTAAAAAAGGCATTTGGAAAGTTTTCAAATACTTTTTTTACATCTAAAATTGAATATACGGTGTTACTATATTAACTATTGCATTTCATAATCAATATTCTAGTTAGTTAGTTAGCCACATTTCTTATTTCAATACAGTATTATTTCCAAATTAATCAAAACAAGTAAATATTTGACAGCTATTTACGACGTTGCCAACTTTTAGAATGCACGCTCTTAAGGGGTGACGAGGCGGCGTTGACGAATGAGCGGCGGGTGGCATGCCGCGCCTTGAGCGTTGACCAATGAGTGCCCTACACTCTCCCCTCGTATCGCCGCGCATAAAAGGATTAAACTATAGTAACTGCGACCAACTTGGATGTAGTGCTCGCAGGTAACTGCCGTGGTTGGTCAACTTCTAACCTGGGTTAGGTTAGAAGTTGACCAACCACGGCAGCGACCTGCGAGCCTACCCACACTGCATCGTCCGTCACGCGGTCGCCACTTCGGAACCTGACTGTCTGTTAACAATTTTTATTTCAGAAACCGCCTCTTAATGGCGACTTACCTACAATGAGTTACGTTTGCGTAGTCAGCCAGTTAGAAATTGACGCCGGGGTGATATTTCGTCATATGGTAATTCAAACTTGCTTTTTGCACAAACGCTTGTTCACATACAGTGCAAACTTTCCTTCGATCTCCAGTATGTATCCTCTCATGGACATTCAAATGTGTCTCCCTCTTAAACGATTTCTTACAAAATCTACAATGGTAGTCCTTCACGGTCTTATGCTTATACTTAATATGGTTTCTCATACTAGCAGAACTAAACGTCTCAAAATCACAAATTTCGCACTTATGCTTCTCTCCGAGCATGTGGAAATGTTTCATATGATTCGACAACTGCCTTGGATCATTGAACTTTTTATTGCACACGCTACATTTGAATCTATCGTCTATGTTATGCACTTCGAATTTGTGAACGGTCAATGGCGGAAGTGTCGTAAATGCTTCAATACAAACTGAGCATTTATATCTCGGCATCTGATGTTTCAATTTCACATGTTGTCTCAGTGAGGCTCGTCTGCTGTAATTCTTGTCACATCTGGCACAGTGGTACGTGTCGCCAACTTTTTTATAGTCTTCGTCTATTTTCAGATTAATTTGCGGTGCCACAACTCGGCCTGCAGACAGAAAACACACTTCAGTTTCATTTATTTCTTCAGCGATGTTCGTTAATCTTCTTTATTCGGACTTCGGGATTCTTTTACTGCTTCCTCATAGTTACGAGACAATTTAATTTTTTATTTTGAATGTCTTCCAAAAGTGGTGATAATGAAATGTATATGCAGCGCTCCCTGGGCCGTCACCCGTTTGCCCGCTAGCGTGTTGCTGAGTGGCTAATCTTATACCACGGAATGAGCTAGAGCAGTGCCACAGATGGTGGAAAATAGAAGCTATTGCGAGTTGCCGCGGCATTTTGTAAATAGCGTTCGAGGAATAATTTGGACTGTTACAAAATGACGAGATACTTCTCAATTTCCCTTCGGCATTTCACAAACCGGTGAGCGTTTCTGGAAGAACGTTGTACAATGACGAATTATACAATATGACAACAATTTTATGACTTGGGATTTAAAAAAACACTAAATTCCAAGACTTTATTTATTCAAATTCTAAAATAATAATTAAATTAATGTTACATTCGTTATTTATAAACCAGCTATCTAATTACGCAACACATTTTCATAACCAAATAAATGGGAATGGAACCAAAGCCCCTTACATAAAAGGTCCTACCACACGCCGATTACATAGATAAATGTGTGTGTGAGTGTCTGTGTGTGTAATGTGAATGTTTTATACGAATTGTGAATGTAATATTTGAATGCATGATTGTAAAAACCCACCTCAGACCACTTTTTCCAAAATACTGTTTATTGTGGATTTATATTCTCTACGGCAAGACAAACTGTTTGAGTGTAAAAACACACCTCAGTCATGTAAGCATTCCACAGTAATAGAAGCACAAATATTTCAATGAGCGTAAAAATCCACCTTATCCTGGATGAGGTGTTTTTTTACAACCAAACATGTGGCAACACCTAAAACTGTCAGCTGTCAATATTGACGTTTTTAACGTTAGTTTGAACAACTGAGGTGACTGTAACGGACGCGAATTACTTGTATTACTCAAATTAAATTAGACAAATTAATTAAATAATTATTGCCTAAAGACGAAAAACCTAAGTTCTGGGACGAAATATTGCAATGGCCAACAGCTGAAAATGTCGAAGATGAAGAATTAGATTAATTCTGTTATTTTTTTAAGAAAATAAATATTGTTTAATATTCGTACAAATTGGACTTTGATTGTAAAAACACACGTTGTACATGATGACTGTAAAAATCCACCTCATCCCAAAACTTAAAAAAATCAAATAAAAATATCTACGAATATTTAATACTACCACTTTTTAACATACCATATATTAAATATTTTTCCACATAAATAGTAAAAAAAGAAAAACATGGACCTAATTTTTTTTTACACCAGACAGTTTTCATTGATTTTCTGAAACTTTTGCATTTGGTCTGAGGTGGGTTTTTACAATCATCATGCTATCATATACTTCGTATATTATATATGTCAATGTGTGTATTTATTGAAACTTATATGTGGATTTCATAATTATCTGGCAATAAAAAGATTTCATTTCATTTCATAACCCATTCCGACTAAGCTGTTTAATTTTGACAGTTCAATAATATTCATTACGTTATTTTTTAGGTTGTTGAGCAGATTTTTATGGAACTTATGAAGCAATGTATTAGCATCCTGTTTCAAAACGATTCAAATTATGATTGATCGTGTATTACGTAATTAGGGTACTGGTTCACCACTCCAAAACAAGTTTCACTTAACTTTTCTTATTTCCATACAGTATTATTTCAAAATTAATCAAAACAGCTATACGACGTTGCCAACTTTTAGAATGCACGCTCTTAAGAAGGGGTGACGAGGCGGCGTTGACGAATGAGCGGCGGGTGGCAGGCCGCGCGCCTGGAGCGTTAACCAATGAGTGGCCCTCGTATCGCCGCGCATCAAAGGAGCAAACTATAGCAACTGCAACCAACTTGGATGTAGTGCTCGCAGGCCGCTGCCGTGGTTGGTCTACTTTTAACCTAACCCGGTCGGGGTGCCCTAGCTTAGTTACTACGACCAACTTTGAAGGGCAGAAAGTTATAAAGAACTTATTAAAACAGCGACCGGTCCCGGGGTTCGCGCATCCAGCAGAGTCCTATGACCAATACCAGTTCATCGGTCTACTTCGTATGAAGCCTAACCACACTGCATCTTCCGTTACGCGGTCGCCACTTCAAACCTGACTGTCTGTTAACAATTTTTATTTCAGAAACCGCCTCTTAATGGCGACTTACTTACAATTGAGTTACGTTTGCGTAGTCAGCCAGTTAGAAATTGACCTCGGGGTGATATTTCGTCATATGGTAATTCAAACTTGCTTTTTGCACAAACGCTTGTCCACATACAGTGCAAACTTTCCTTCGATCTCCAGTATGTATCCTCTCATGGAAATCCAAATGTGTCTTCTTCCTAAATGATTTCTTACAAAACCTACAATGTAAGTCCTTCTCGGTCTTGTGCGTAAACATATGGTTCCACATACTATTAGGACTAAACGTCTCAAAATCACAAATTTCGCACTTACGCTTCTCTCCGAGCATGTGGAAACGTTTCATATGATTCGACAATTGCCTTGGAGCATTGAACGATTTATTGCAGACGCTACATTTGGATCTATCGTCTATGTTATGCACTTCGAATTTGTGAACGTTCAATGGCGCAAGTGTCATAAATGTTTCAATACAAATTGAGCATTTGTATCTCGGCATCGGAATCGGATGTTTAGACTTCACATGTTGTCTCAGTGAGGCTCGTATGCTGTAATTCTTGTCGCATCTGGCACAGTGGTACGTGTCACCAACTTTTTTATAGTCTTTGTCTATTTTCAGATTATTTTTCGGTGCCACAACTCGGCCTGCAGACAGAAAACACACTTCAGTTTCATTTATTTCGTCGGCGATGTTCGTTAATCTTCTTTATTCGGACTTCGGGATTCTTTTACTGCTTCCTCATAGTTACGAGACAATTTTATTTTTTACTAGCTTTTACCCGCGGCTTCGCCCGCGTGGATGTCGCAAAATATCCCACGGGAACGTTCTACCAGGAATACATACCTAATAGCCAAGGAAAAGATCATTGACTAACTTTCAGCGGACGCAGTGGTAGGCTACTACAGCGCCCGCGTGGTCAACCATAATTATTTTGTTACGCGTAATTTTGAAACTGTGATATCTCTTAAACTATTCATTTAAATGATGTGATGTAAAGGCATATTTTAATCGAAATTGAATGCCCAATTTAAATAACCTATTTAATTGGATAAGAATTAATAAGATACCGGTCAAAATAGCTTCGGAAATAACAATGAAAATTTTATACAATTTTGAAAGATAAAAATGGTTATTGTGGGTCACCCTTAAAAGATAGACATATGCCATCGCGGACTTTTTTGTTGCAATTTTTAAGATCAGATATACAATACTCTAGAACATAAATTTCATTTATCTCTCACGACTTACGCAGCGCACGCCAGTAAAGCTCCCAGTCGGCATGATTTTTTCCGACATCTTCAACAATAATCGTCATATTTCAGCCAATTTACACAAAACCTTAATGAATTATACACTAAAACCTTCCACATGAATCACTCCGTCCAATGGTGAAAACCGTTTGAAAATCCGTTCGGCAGTTTTTGAGTTTATCGCGTTCAGACAGACAGACAGACAGACAGACAGACAGACGCGGCGGGCGACTTTGTTTTATAATATGTAAGGATTTTTAGTGTCTTCCAAAAGTGGTGATACTGTAATGTATACCTAAGCGGCGCTCCCTGGGCCGTCAGCCGTCAGCCCGCTAGCATGTTGCTAGCTAGATATTATACCACGGAATTAGCTAGAGCAGTGCCACGGATGGTGGAAAATAGACCAAGCTATTGCGACTTGCCGCGGCATTTTGAAAATAGCGTTCGAGGAATCATTTGGACTGTTACAAAATGACGAGGTACTTCTTAGTTTTGCTTCGGCATTTCACAAACCGGTGAATGTTGGCGTGCAGAAGAACGTTTGTATAATGACGAATCATACAATATGAAAACAATTTTATGACTTGGGATTAGTTGGGATTTAAACAAAACACAAAATTCCAAGACTTTAAGAAAACATTTTATTCAAATTCTAAAATAATACTTAAATTAATGTTACATTCGTTATTTATAAACCTGCTTTCTAATTACGCAACACATTTTCGCAATACCTATTTTTTTATTGCTGTGTGTTTTCTGGTGTACAATAAAGTATACAGTGAGTCCGGACATGGACTAGCGTTATTCTAAATACTTAAATATAAACTATTTTAAAGTACAATTACACTCTAGGCTTGTAATAATTATTGGTTGAATTGAATAATTTTTCTGTTTTTTTTCGACTTTCACATTTTTTTTTCAAAAGTTATGAAATTGTGAACACATTGCTTTGTAATGCAGATGTTAGACAATATTATTGCCTTTCGAATAAGCCTATTTTTATCTCAGTATGACTAAAACTTTGAGATATATGATATTTTTTGTAAAAAAAACAAAATGGCTGCCACATAGTGTATTGGACCCAAGCCTAGAGTGTAATATTGTTCTTTAAAATAGTTTATATTTAAGTATTTAGAATATCGCTAGTCCATGTCCGGACACACTGCATATAAATAAATACATTTTCATAAACGATTCCGACTAATCTGTTTCATTTTGACAGTTCAACCATATTCATTGTGTTATGGTAGCCACACACGTAACGATTTGCTTGCGCAAACTTAGGCTTGCGCAAATCTAACTTGACGTTTTTTCAAAGAAGTTTGCGCAAATTTCACCCACACACGCAACGATTTGCTTGCGCAAATTTAGGTTTGCGCAAGCAAATCGTTACGTGTGTGGCTAGCATTATTCACGTTGTTGAGCAGATTTTTATGGAACTTATGAAGCAATGGATTCAAATTATGATTGATCGTGTATTACGTAATTAGGGTACTGGTTCACCACTACAAAACAAGTTCCTCATAACTTTTCTGGCAAATTAATTATTTATCATTTTAAATAGCTAAGCACTCCTTGGACATTACTAACATCGATGAAGGAAAACATCGTGAGGACACCGACATAAAGTTAAGTCTGAAATCGCCGAACTTAACCAATTCCTTATAAAAAAACAGTCGAAACACGTCGTAGCACACCCGGTCGGAACGAAGTTCCTTTCGCTTATGCACACTTAGCGCGAAAAAAACATCTTAAATGTCCCTTAATCTAATATTTCGCTGTTTTGATTAAATTGGCGATAATACTGTATGGAAATATGAAATATGGCTGTCTAACGAACCAGCATATTTAATAAAAAAATTGCAATTATAACACAGAGTTTGATGTTGTAGCTGTTTTGGATGTAAAATAGGCATTTGGAAAGTTTCCAAATACTATTTTTACATCTAAAATTGAATATACGGTGTTACTATATTAACTATTGCATTTCATAATCAATATTTTAGTTCGCTAGTTAGCCATAATTCTTTTTTCCGTCTAGTAATATTGCCAAAATAATCAAAACAGCGAAATATTTGACAGCTATTTGCGACATTGCCAACTTTTAGAATCCTGAGCTTAGCGAGGAATTCAATATACGCCGCCCGAGAACAAAATATTTTGTCCCCGAGTAATACACACCATTTTTCATCACTACCTATGAAAAAAATAAAAAGCTACAAGTACATATTCGATTTTTTTTTTACATTCATTAAACCTTCACGTGATCGCCTCCAACCTAACTACGCAAATCAGTACGCTATCAAAAGCACGGAGTGGACCAATCAGAAGAGAGAAATCTCAAACTCCCTAGGGAGCAAAGTTGAATTTTGCTCCCGCTATCCTCTATATGCAATCGTCGTTTTTCGAATAGGTGTGATGAAAATTCAATGTTATAATTGCAATTCATTATTAATATTCCAGTCAGTTGCCACATTTCTTATTTCCATTCAGCATTATTTTCAAATTAATGAAAACAGGTAAATATTTGACAGCTATTTACGACGTTGACAATTTTTAGAATGCACGCTCTTAAGGCGTGACGAGGCGGCGTTGACGAATGAGCGGCATCCAGCAAAGTCCTATGACCAATACCAGTTCATCGGTCTACTTCGTATGAAGCCTACCCACACTGCATCTTCCGTTACTCGGTCGCCACTTCAGAACCTGACAGTCTGTTAACAATTTTTATTTCAGAAACCGCCTCTTAATGGCGACTTACCTACAATGAGTTACGTTTGCGTAGTCAGCCAGTTAGAAATTGACGCCGGGGTGATATTTCGTCATATGGTAATTCAAACTTGCTTTTTGTACAAACGCTTGTCCACATACAGTGCAAACTTTCCTTCGATCTCCAGTATGTATCCTCTCGTGGAAATCCAAATGTGTCTTCTTCCTAAACGATTTCTTACAAAACCTACAATGTAAGTCCTTCTCGGTCTTGTGCGTAAACATATGGTTCCACATAGTAGCAGAACTAAACGCCTCAAAATTACAAATTTCGCACTTACGCTTCTCTCCGAGCATGTGGAAATGTTTCATATGCTTCGACAACTGTCTTGGTTCATTGAACGTTTTATTGCACACGCTGCATTTGAATCTATCGTCTATGTTATGCACTTCGAATTTGTGAACGGTCAATGGCGGAAGTGTCGTAAATGCTTCAATACAAATTGAGCATTTATATCTCGGCATCTGATGTTTCAACCTCACATGTTGTCTCAGTGAGGCTCGTATGCTGTAATTCTTGTCGCATCTGGTACAGTGGTACGTGTCACCAACTTTTTTATAGTCTTCATCTATTTTCAGATTTTTTTTCGGTGCCACAACTCGGCCTGCAGACAGAAAACACACTTCAGTTTCATTTATTTCTTCGGCGATGTTCGTTAATCTTCTTTATTCGGACTTCGGGATTCTTTTATTGCTTCCTTATAGTTACGAGACAATTTTATTTTTTATTTTTAATGTCCTCCAAAAGTGGTGATACTGTAATATATGTATAATTATGCAGCGCTCCCTGGGCCGTCACCAGTCAGCCCGCTAGCGTGTTGCTGACTGGCTAATATTATACCACGGAATGAGCTAAAGCAGTGCCCCAGATGGTGGAAAATAGAAGAAGCTATTGCGAGTTGCCACGGCATTTTGTAAATAATCGAATGCTCGTCATTCGAACGTTATTTACAAAATGCCGTGCCGCGTTCGAGGAATCATTTGGACTATTACAAAATGACGAGGTACTTCTCAATTTTCCTTCGGCATTTCACAAACCGGTGAGCGTTTGCATGCAGAAGAACGTTTGTACAATGACGAATCATACAATATGACAACAATTTTATGACTTGGGATTTAAACAAAACACAAAATTCCAAGACTTTAAGAAATCAATTTATTTTAATTCTAAAATTATAATTAAATGAATGTTACATTCGTTTTTTATAAACCTGCTATCTAATTACGCAACACATTTTCGCAATACCTATTTTTTTTTATGCTGTGTGTTTTCTGGTGCACAATAAAGTATATATAAATAAATAAATAAACGATTCCGACTAATCTGTTTCATTTTGACAGTTCAACAATATTCATTGTGTTATTCACGTTGTTGAGCAGATTTTTATGGAACTTATGAAGCAATGGATTCAAATTATGATTGATCGTGTATTACGTAATTAGGGTACTGGTTCACCACTCCAAAACAAGTTCCTCATAACTTTTCTGGCAAATTAATTATTTATCATTTTACATAGCTAAGCACTCCTTGGACATTACTAACATCGATGAAGGAAAAACTCGTGAGGACAGCGACATATAGTTAAGTCTGAAATCGCCGAACTTAACCAATTCCTTATAAAAAAACAGTCGAAAGGCGTCGTAGCACACCCGGTCGGAACGAAGTTCCTTTCGCTTATGCACACTTAGCGCGAAAAAACATCCTAAATGTCCCTTAATCTAATATTTCGCTGTTTTGATATGGAAATATGAAATGTGGCTAACTAGCGAACCAGCATATTAGTAATAAATTGCAATTATAACTAACTAACTAATTAAACCTATTGTGGATCAATCCATGAAGCATCATGGCTTGTAATAATCGGCGCCTCGACTCAAGTGTTATTAAGTTAAACTTCTTTAGTGACTCTTCATACCGCCGACGAACCATGTGACATCAATACTGCATTCTTTTTAGAAATTTGCGCTGAACTCTTTCAACTATATTGACATATTTCGCATAATAAGGATCCCATATCATGCAGGCATACTCAATCTCTTGACGGATCAAAGAATTGAGTAAATATAGGTATGTACCAGGACGTTTAAAATCAGAAGTGGCTCTAAAGACTAGATTATACAATTGGAATGCTTTGGCAGTAATTTTGTCTATATGTAAATTTAAGTAAAGTTTGGAGTCCAACAGTATACCTAAATCAGAAATCTGAGTTTCTTTAGTCAGGAGTGCATTGCATAGAGAATAATTGTATTTAATAATGTTATTGTTTTTGGTAAAATTGATGAATTTGCACTTAGTAGGGCTTAACTAAAGTTTATTTCTGTCACAGTATTCTGACAATCTATTCAGGTCATCTTAAAGAAGATTGCAGTCGTCAACAGTTTTGATTGGTTTGAAAACTTTTAGGTCTTCGGCGTATAACAAGAATTTACTATTGAGAAAACAGTCACCAATATCATTGATGTAAATTATGAACAACAATGGGCCGAGGATTGACCCTTGAGGGACGCCCGATGTAGCAAGGAATGCGTCCGAACAATAACCGTTACTCACGATAGTTTGGTTATGATTACTTATATAAGACCAGAACCAACGAAGTAGTTTGCCTCTAATACCGTTGAACGCAATCTTATCCAATAAGATTTTATGGTCAACTCTATCAAAAGCCTTTTTGAAGTCTGTATAGACGGCATCTGTTTGCACACCTGCATCCATATTCTTCAACCCATGTTGCTCAGGTATTAAATTTTGTTCGATAAATGGGTAAATTTCATTATGCACAAGCCTTTCTAACACTTTTGCAAGGATACAGAGTAAAGAAATTGGACGATAATTTTCAATATTGCTAGACGGAAATATGAAATATGGCTAACTAGCGAACTAAAATATTGATAATGAAATGCAATAAGTTAACATAGTAACATCGTATATTTAATTTTAGACGTAGAAAAAGTATTTGGAGGCTTTCCAAATGCCTTTTTTACACCTAAAACGGGTACAACATCAAGTTCTATGCTATCATTGCAATTGATTTATTAATATTCTAGTTAGTTTCTTATTTCCGTAGAGTATTATTTCCAAATTAATCAAAACAAGTAAATATTTGACAGCTATTTACGACGTTGCCAACTTTTAGAATGCACGCTCTTAAGATGGAGCGACGAGGCGGCGTTGACGAAAGAGCAGCGGGTGGCACGCCGCGCGCCTTGAGCGTTGACCAATGAGTGGCCTACACTCTCCAATCGTATCGCCGCTCATCAAAGGATCAAACTATAGCAACTGCGACCAACTTGGATGTAGTGCTCGCAGGCCGCTGCCGTGGTTGGTCTACTTTTAACCTAACCCGGTCGGGGTGCCCTAGCTTAGTTACTACGACCAACTTTGAAGGGCAGAAAGTTATAAAGAACTTATTAAAACAGCGACCGGTCCCGGGGTTCGCGCATCCAGCAGAGTCCTATGACCAATACCAGTTCATCGGTCTACTTCGTATGAAGCCTACCCACACTGCATCTTCCGTTACGCGGTCGGCACTTCAAACCTGACAGTCTGTTAGCGATTTTTATTTCAGAAACCGCCTCTTAATGGCGACTTACCTACAATTGAGTTACGTTTGCGTAGTCAGCCAGTTAGAAATGGACCTCGGGGTGATATTTCGTCATATGGTAATTCAAACTTGCTTTTTGCACAAACGCTTGTCCACATACAGTGCAAACTTTCCTTCGATCTCCAGTATGTATCCTCTCATGGAAATTCAAATGTGACTTCTTCTTAAACGATTTCTTACAAAACCTACAATGTAAGTCCTTCTCGGTCTTGTGCGTAAACATATGGTTCCACATACTAGTAGAACTAAACGTCTCAAAATCACAAATTTCGCACTTACGCTTCTCTCCGAGCATGTGGAAATGTTTCATATGTTTCGAAAATTGTATTGGAGCATTGAACGTTTTATTGCACACGCTACATTTGGATCTATCGTCTATGTTATGCACTTCGAATTTGTGAACGGTCAATGGCGTAAGTGTCGTAAATGTTTCATTACAAATTGAACATTTATATCTCGGCGTATGATGTTTAAACCTCACATGTTGTCTCAGTGAGGATCGTCTGCTGTAATTCTTGTCGCATCTGGCACAGTGGTACGTGTCGCCAACTTTTTTATAGTCTTCGTCTATTTTCAGATTAATTTTCGGTGCCACAACTCGGCCTGCAGACAGAAAACACACTTCAGTTTCATTTATTTCTTCGGCGATGTTCGTTAATCTTTTTTATTCGGAGTTCGGGATACTTTTACTGCTTCCTCATAGTTACAAGACAATTTTATTTTTTTATTTTTAATGTCCTCCAAAAGTGGTGATACTGTAATGTTGCTGACTGGCTAATGTTATATCACGAAATGAGCTAGCGCAGTGCCACAGGTGGTGGAAAATAGTAGAAGCTATTGCGAGTTGTCGCGGCATAGCGTTCGAGGAATCATTTGGACTGTTACAAAATGACGAGGTACTTCTCAATTTTCCTTCGGCATTTCACAAACCGGTGAGCGTTTGCATGCAGAAGAACGTTTGTACAATGACGAATCATACAATATGACAACAATTTTATGACTTGTCAGTTGACAGACTTAACTATAGTTAAGTCTGAAATCGCCGAACTTAGGCAATTCCTTGTAAAAATAAAGTCGAAAGGCGTTGTAGCACACCCAGTCAGAACGAAGTTCCTTTCGCTTATGAACACTTAGCGCGAAAAAAAACATCTTAAATGTCTCATAATATAATATTTCGCTGATTTTATTAATTTGGAAATAGTACCTACTGTATGGGAATATGAAATGTGGCTAACTAGCATACAAATTACAATTAAAACGCTGAATTCGATGTTGTGAAGCCGCTTTAGGTATAAAAAAGGCATTTGGAAAGTTTACAAATACTATTTTTACATCTAAAATTTAATATACGGTGTTACTTTAACTATTGCACTTCATAATCAATATTTTAGTTCGCTAGTTACCCCTATTTCATATTTCCATATTGTAGTAATATTGCCAAATTAATCAAAACAGCGAAATATTTGACAGCTATTTGCGACGTTGCCAACTTTTAGAATGCACGCATCATTATTATAAGTATGAACGCAGCTATGAGTGCAAGAGAAAGTGTGTCATGTGTGAAAGAGAAGAGATAGAGAATGAATGGCGGACAATCTGACGAGCAAGATGTGCTGAAAGAAGTTTATTTTTACTTGTTATAATAAACGAAGTTATAAATAAAATAAACTTTTATTTTGGTCTGCCATCCTACATTAATAAACCAAATCGTCCTTTTGTGATATGCCCTAGTCCTAGGGTATAGTTAGACCGAGACCGCAGTTCCATCCTAAAAGTTAGTCAAATATTCACCTGTTTTTATTAATTTGGAAACACTGTATGGAAATAAGAAATGTAGCTAGCTAACTAACTAGAATATTAATAATGAATTGCAATAATTAATATCGTAACACCGAATATTTAGTGTTTGATGTAAAAAAAAGTATTTGGAAACTTTCCAAATGCCTTTTTTACACCTAAAACGGGTACAACATCAAATTCAATGTCATAATTACAATTCATTATTTATTAACATTTCTTATTTCCATAGAGTATTATTTCCAAATTAATCAAAACAGGTAATTATTTGACAGGTATTTACGACGTTGCCAACTTTTAGGATGCACCCTCTTAAGAAGGAGCGACGAGACGGCGTTGACGAAAGATCAGCGGGTGGCACGCCGCGCGCCTTGACCGTTGACCAATGAGTGGCCTACACTCTCCAATCGTATCGCCGCGCATCGAAGGATCAAACTATAGCAACTGCGATCAACTTGGATGTAGTGCTCGCAGGCCGCTGCCGTGGTTGGTCAACTTCTAACCTGGGTTAGGTTAGAAGTTGACCAACCACGGCAGCGACCTGCGAGCCTACCCACACTGCATCGTCCGTCACGCGGTCGCCACTTCGGAACCTGACTGTCTGTTAACAATTTTTATTTCAGAAACCGCCTCTTAATGGCGACTTACCTACAATTGAGTTACGTCAGCCAGTTAGAAATTGACTTCGGGGTGATATTTCGTCATATGGTAATTCAAACTTGCTTTTTGTACAAACGCTTGTCCACATACAGTGCAAACTTTCCTTCGATCTCCAGTATGTATCCTCTCATGGAAATCCAAATGTGTCTTCTTCTTAAACGATTTCTTACAAAACCTACAATGTAAGTCCTTCTCGATCTTATGCGTATACTTAATATGGTTCCTCATACCAGAATAACTAAACGTCTCAAAATCACAAATTTCGCACTTAAGCTTCTCTCCAAGCATGTGGAAATGTTTCATATGATTCGACAACTGTCTTGGTTCATTAAACGTTTTATTGCACACACTACATTTGGATCTATCGTCTATGTTATGCACTTCGAATTTGTGAACGGTCAATGGCGGAAGTGTCGTAAATGCTTCAATACAAACTGAGCATTTATATCTCGGTTTCTGATGTTTCAACTTCACATGTTGTCTCAGTGAGGCTCGTGTACTGTAATGCTTGTCGCATCTGGCACAGTGGTAATTGTCGCCAACTTTCTTATAGTCTTCGTCTATTTTCAGATTAATTGGCGGCGCCACAACTCGGCCTGCAGACAGAAAACATACTTCAGTTTCATTTATTTCTTCGGCGATGTTCGTTAATCTTCTTTATTCGGACTTCGGGATTCTTTTACTGCTTCGTCATAGTTACGAGACAATTTCATTTTTTAAATTATTGTCCTCCAAAAGTAGTGATACTGTAATGTACTTGCAGCGCTGCCTGGGCCAATATTATACCATGGAATGAGCTTGAGCAGTGCCACATGTGGTGGAAAGTAGAATAAACTATTGCGAGTTGCCGTGGCATTTTGTAAATAGCGTCTGAGGGATCATTTGGGGTACCTGGAGTGTTACAAAATGACGAGGTACTTCTCAATGTGCCTTCGGCATTTCACAAACCGGCGAGCGTTTTTATGCAGACAATGACGAAAATTAGGTATATTACTTGGGATATTAATAGCACAACACCAAAACACACAATTCATTTACATTAAGAAAACAATTTATTCAAATTCTAAAATAATAATTAAATGAATATAACATTTGTTTTTTATAAATCTGGTTCTCCACTCCAAAACAAGTTCCACTTAACTTTTCTGGCAAATTAATTATTTATCATTTTACACAGCTAAGCACTCCTTGGACAACATCGTGAGGACACCAGTAAGTACCCTAATTACGTAATACACGATCAACCAGAATCTGAATCGTTTTGAAACAGATTGCTAATCCATTGCTTCATAAGTTCGAAAAAAAAATTTGCTTCACAACGTAAACGACGCAATGAATGTTGTTGAACTGTCAAAATGAAACAGATTAGTCGGAATCGTTTACGAAAATGTGTTGCGTAATTAGATAGCTGGACTTATAGTTAAGTCTGAAATCATCAGACTGTCTTGAGCAAGCGTGTATCAGCTCTTCTCATATAGGCAAGGCATTAGCCCTGCAGTGGGACAGTAAGAGACTGGTATTATTATTATTTTTAGTTTAACATTAAATTGACATATACAATTTTATTAAATGGATAGAGTGCGCGCCACGAAAGAAGGACGACGGATAAGTGTGTTTTTTTTTTAATGCAATGACATAGTTGGCCGCTCATCTCTCAGAGTAATAACTAAAGCATAGAGGGAGTGTGAAATTTCTCAGTCTAGTCGTACTCTTTATACATATGACACATTCCGTGTGAAAAAAAGGACAGGTATATAGTTATAAGGATCACCACTGTCCACTTTTTTGGTCTCGGTAGTGATGTGCCGTATATTGCAGAGGTATCGATATTAATTTATTTTTGACAGATAATTTATAAATATTGTATTGGATGTACGTTATTGTAATGTCATAAATTCCATGGATGATAAACAGAATTAATACAGTGTTTGTTAATCTCGCTCTGGTTCCAATAGGATTTTACATGTTAATCCTATCCTTCTTCTTGTTGTGTGAGCTGCAACTCTGCAAGGTCTATCAACCAAACACTGATGTCAGTTTTTTAACCGCTTTCCAAGCTCCAACGTAAGTAACGACCATTAGTTCGCAGCTTATCGTTTCTTCCGAAGCATGAAATCATCTTTTCTTTTTACCGACTTCTAATAAGAGGAGGTTATCAATTCGATACGAATGTATGTAATATTGTTGGAATTGCACAATATTCACATAAATGTTACTCTATGTGGGCTTCTCAACACGTGTACCAAATGTCATGTGTATGTATGTTTGTTTGTATGTATGCATGTTTGTCCACGCATTTCTCCGAAACTCTTAATCGGATCGAGGTCATTCTTTTTTATTGGATTATGTATCTTTCAACTTAGGGAACAGTACAAGTTTTATCAAATTCGGTTCAGCAGTTTTTAAGATATGGAACATAAAACTGAACTGCTTAACGACAAACAGCACGAATGTGTAAATTGACTTCTTAGGGTATTTCGTCAATCCTGTAGGTACCTTACTATAGAAATTGTTCACTTTTTAGTGATGGTGTACCAAAACTAAAAAGAGAAAATTAATAACTTTTTCGCAAATAATAACAGACTTGCAAAGCAATTTTGCTTTAGTAAACGATAGTTATTTTTGCTTTTTAGTGTTTTAACACTAAAAAGCAAAAATAACTATCGTTTTGGAAATCGGTGTCGCAAAACGAAAAAAAAAAAGAGGTAGACACCGACTCCCGAAAAGAAAGTTGTTTTTGCTTTTTAGTGTTTTGCTTTGGAAGTCGATTTATTTTATGTGAAAAAGATTTTTTTTACTTTATGAAATGAAATAGAAACAATCGGATCAAAACGGATTTTATTTAATAATTGTGAATAAAAAATAAAATAAATTGAAAATCGCACAACACTCCCTGCTATATAATTTACAATATCTCTGTTCAGTCTGTTCATTTGTTTCCAACAGCGATTCTTCATTCTTCATCAACGACCTCGAAATTGGCATTTCATTTTCATCTATTTCCATAGCATCTGAAGAACCCTGAAAAATTATAATATTTTTGTTTTTATCTCTGATAATGCAATACAAAATATATGTTTTAAAACCTAGGTACTGTCTGATTTTTCCGACCGAGCCGACCCCAACGTAGTCGGGAAAAGGCTAGGCAGATGATGAATAGGGGTGGTATGGCGCCAGGTTTTAGCCTTCTCCATTTATCGCTACTTGCAAAGTAGTCCGTAAAATACACATACATAAACTCACGCCTTCTTCCCATGGGGGTAGGCAGAAACTACAGAACGCTACTTGCTACGATCCTTACATACTCCTTTTGCCTCGTTTACGTTTATACATCTGGTCATACACGCACGCCTGTTGCGAGTACTACGCACCTGTCCTTTCTGAAGAACATCACCAATAAGTTCAGTATATGTCCTCTTAGGGCGTCCCCTCCCGGCGTTTCCAGTCTTAACTGCCTTGTCCGTAAAATGTTTAGAATATAATAATATTCGGCTATGCGTAGTCCAATAATTTCTGACTTTTGGAATCACTTACACCAATTCTCTTTCTCGTTTGGAGGCATACTGAAAAAGAAAACGATACCTTATTCAATTTATTTGCATAAAATTATCGTCTCGATACAAAGTATCTCATTACTAGCATAACATAACCTCACAATTTAACGAATTATTTTTTTGAAAATTAATTCGTGATCACAACATAATTTGTAATAAAGATAGTTTGAAGGCATCATTATCAATTTAATCTGTATGTTATCAGTGATCACATCCAAATATTATGCGTGTTTTTTTATGAAAAGTGTAAAAAAGCACTTACCGATGAAAGCTTACAAAAACATTGTTTTCTTTCTGTGACGAATGTGATTTACACGATAACACAAAACAAGCCATGTTAGCAGCCTATTGATCTGTCCTTTGCACCTTATGTTTTTACAAAATTATTCAAAAATCTATTAATTTTGAATAAAAAATGACCAGCACCTCAACCAGCACACGTACTGACATTCACGACGTAATATACGGCTAGATCAAATATTTGTACGGTTAACCGTTTACTAAGCAACTATTGTGCTTTTTAAATTGGTCGTGTAAAAAGAGACAACTGTGACCGTTTTGACAATTTCGGTGCGTCCATTGCTCTAATCTATAGACTCCCTCTATGCTTTAGTTATTACTCTGAGGCTCATCTCACCACAAATCAACTCGCTATTGCAATCTCACGTGCGTTTTGTCTAAACTAGCCGGTACTTTCAACGCGTGTTGCCGTCGCGAAGTGAAAGTTCCGGCTAGTTTAGACAAAACGCACATGAGATTGCAATAGCAAGATGATTTGTGATGAGATGAGCGGCCCACTAGTTCCTCGCACACTTGTAGCTCTGCGTTAAATGTAAGTAGGTACTTCAGTGGTGGCGCGGACTCTAGGCATCAAGAGAGATATACTTTTTTAACACAATTATCATAAAACTTGCATTGTCTTAACCATAACATATATGTATGTCTCATAATCTTAAGAGAAGAGCGTGCATTCTGCAAGTGAGCAACGTCGCAAATAGCTGTCACATATTTCGCTGTTTTGATTAATTTGGCAATATTACTGTATAGAAATAAGTAATGTGGCTAACTAGCGAACTAGAATATTGATTACGAAATGCAATAATTAATATCTTAACACCGAATACCTATTTAGTTTTAGATGTAAACCAACTAGGGTAGTGGCACCAATAAATGAACGATTAAGCTTTTTCGACAACTTTAAATAGCTGTTACTCAGTTATTTTATGACATTCATGCATTTTTGATTTTTTTACATTATGCCATAATCCTCAGGATGTGACTGTTTAAAAAAAGAACCGTCTAGATCTACAATTTATTTTTATAAATTGCTTTTTGTCAAAAAAAAGGGGATTTACCCCTATAGTTGAACACTGAGCCCTAATTATGAACATTTTGGACCCATTACTTGAACTAGCATTTTAATATTACCGATATCGGACCACTTTGTGAGGGCGGGCTCCTAACGCTGTGTCTTCCAGTACGCAGTCGCAAATCCAGAACCTTTCGGCCCCATTGGTCATCTATTCAGCGAGCAATGTGCCCTGCCCACAACAGCTTAAGTTTGGCAATTCTTCGGGCTATGTCGGTTACCTTGGTTTTCCTACGGATCTTTTCATTTCTGATTCGATCACGTAAAGAAACTCCAAACATAGACCTCTCCATTGCCCTTTGGGTGACTTTCAGCCTGCTTATGAGACCCATTGAGAGCGACTATGTTTCAGTGCCATAATAGGTCATCACTGGCAACACGCACTGGTCAAAAACTTTCGTCTTGAGACATTGTAGTATATGATATGAGAAGCAGATTCCCGAACGCCGCCCAGCCAAGTCGGATTCGACGATTGACCTCTTTCTCGAAGTTGAACCTACCTAGCTGAATAGTTTGCCCTAGGTAAACATAATCGTCCACAACTTGTGAGAGTGTAGAGTCTCCGATTTTTATGAGGGTGCGTGTTACAATGGGCTTTCGATATGACTTTCATTTTGTCCATGTTCATTTTAAGACTCTCTTTCGGAAGCTCTTCTGAATTACTGAAGACATCGACAATTGTACCGAAGTCCTTCATGGTCTTAGTTATGACTAATCCTAGGCAAACCGAATGTGATTGATGTATTCGCCATTGTAATTGATGCCAACTCTTTTCCAGTTCAGAACCTGGAAGACATCCTCCAGGGCAGTGGCGAACGGTTTCGGAGAGATAACGTCTCCCTGTCTCACCACTCAGTCACACAGTTTTCGAGGTCTGGTCCTGGGAACAGACCTCGAAACCTATTCTTCTGCAGCGAGAGTGCTGATGTTTTTGACGTTTTATAAAACGGTTAGCACCTCGATGTACCGATACTCAATCTGGCACCGTTGGAGAGACTGCAGTACAGCCCAAGTCTCGATTGAATCGAAGGCTCTCTCGTAGTTCACAAACGCTAAGCAGAGAAGCAGTTTATACTCTTCGGTCTACGGTGCTAAAGCTTTTGCGGAATCCGGGAGGCTGGAAGTCGTCAAACCAGCAAGCGAGACGATTCGTGATGACTCTTGAAAGCAGCTTGTAGTCAACAACTTCTGGAGGGCCTTAAGAATGGGTTTTCCATCGGCCTTCAGGAGTTCGGCCGTAATTCCATCATCACCTGGCGCCTTGTTGTTCTTAAGCTGCTTCAGAGACATCCTAATCTCGTACTAGCTGACGTCCGGGATGTCTTCGGTATACTGTCGGGTAAATCTAGCTCTTGGGTGGTTTGCCAGATTCGTGACAGGGTAACTGGTTGACGTGTATAGAACCTCTCGATCTCTCTCAGTAGTTCAGGTTGATGGATACGATTCTGCCATCTTCGGTCTTCTGTTTCGCAAACTGGCTCTGCCCAATAGACAGTTCTTTGCCACTCGCTGCAGTTCTTGAAAAGTGACCTTCGCCACAATACGGACTGTGTTAAGGAATAAGGTCCGTCTATTTAGCTGAAAGTATTTGAGTGCATCATCTGAAGACGATTAACAACAATTCAATTCGTTCATTTTTTGGATTAGGTAAAGAACCACAAAATGAACAAATAAAATCACTTCAGCGTTCAGCTTATGGCACGAAACCCAAAATTTGAACGAATAAAATATGAACATATTCCTTAGTTCAAATTTTGGGCATGAATCCTAAAGATGAACAGTACAAGATTTCATACTAAAATAAAGCCTTAAAAACAGTCAAAAACACTAAAATAATGTGTTCAAATTTTGGTAACTAAGTTCATACATTTATTAAAATTCATTAGAGTTGATTTGTTTTGGTCTATAAGCGTGAGTTTATAAGTAATGATAGCTGTAAAAATATGCCTTTACTCCATTACCTGAACGCCGTTCATCTATTGGATCAAGCAAACAAAATTGAATCCATTACTTGAACACTAAATTTCTCTAAAAATACGGTATATAATGTTAAAAACTATCAATATAATCAAAGCCAGATATAACAAGATTTTATTCTAACCAAATCCATTGAAATCTATCATTAATTCTTTCTATAGGCTGACAAAATCCTTAAATTAGGAGGGCACTTTCCTTAAGTAGGTTTCCATATAAAACTGATTTTTGGTGGGAAGCGCTCACACAATGGCAGATTGCGAGCGCGTCTGAGTGGTCACTGTCAAAGTTGTTATGATATCGGGAAGAAAATATGTTACCCTAATTTGAAAAAAATATTGCAGACGTGTATCTAGCGGAGTTTTTTATATTTTTTAATTTTTCGGTCGGTCGTTCATCTATTGGGGGTCGTTCATCTTTTGGTGCCACTACCCTATGTGGAAACTTACCAAATGCCTTTTTTACACCAAAAACGGTTACAACATCAAATTTTGTGATGTACAGTACGATTCACGAAAGATGACCACAAATGGCGGCCGTCTTTTTAGGTCCCTTTGGAGGTGCGAGGTGAGGCGCGGGCCGAATGCGTCAAGACCGGAGCGACGAGCGATTATTTAACCAACATTAAAATATTATTTTGTCTTAAGTCTTTTCTTCATGAATGTACGTGCGCAAGACGGCCGCCATTTGTGGTCATCTTTCGTGAATCGTACTGTAATTGCAATTAATTATTAATAGGTACTCTAGTTCGCTAACATAAGCTGCCAAATTAATGAAAACATTTAAATATTTGACAGGTATTTGCGACGTTGCCAACTTTTAGGATAGACGCTCGTATATTATCGTTAATGATTTTTCAATAACAATTTGATAATGCTATTGAAATAAGTGGTGAGATCATTTCAGCCGAAAGACGTCCACCGCTGGACATAGGCCTCCCCCAACCAGTGGTGAGATATAAACTTTAAACTTTCTAAATGCAGATGAATGTAGGTATTACTTTTACCCTAGTGATTGCATAAGAATTTATAGGAACAGACTGTAGGCAGCTAAATGTAATGTAATTTTTAAACCATGCTGAAATCAATGTCAAATCTATGAAATTGTTATTAAGTACAGACGCCAGCACATCAAGTTACTACAATCAGTCAAATTTGTTTAATAGATTTTCAACTTTATCGCTATAAAATAAGGTTCAATGTTGATTGGGAAAATTTGACAGATTGGAGTAGGTTGAATAAATAAGATGTTAATGTCTTCAATTATTGGCGGACTGTAACAACAGACAGTCAAATCACTTAGCATTTTATATGTAAACTAGCTGCCCGCCCCGGCTTCGCACGGGTAGCACTAAGTACTTATCAGCACAGCTACTTACCGTACCCTACCCTACTTAGAGTCTGGCTAACGAAAGTTGGCCCCAGAATATTGGCGGCAAATTTAAAAAATACATGTTTGACAACACTAAATACACCAGAGATACCGAACGACAACCTTGTCAAATTGACGTTCACGTTCATACAGAGTTGCTATATAAAAAGTTCGCAAATAATTCCAGGGCCAACTTTCGTTAGCCAGACTCTAGCTACCCTACCTACCTACCTACCTCCCTACCAACCCTACCTACATACCTACCTACTTACTTACCTACATAAATACCCACCAAGAAATACCACCGTCTTTCCATTCTATACAAGGTCAGAACGCATGGGTGTGAAACTAATCGCGTATGGCTGAAGCCAACCGAGCGTAAATTTTTGAGTTGTGAGTTGCGTAATTTCGGTCGCGTAATTTCTGCTGCATTCGGTTTCATACAAAAGTCCTGTTTCATTCACACGGCGACGCAAAATGAGTTGTCTGCTGACTCACACGCATTATTCGGACCGAATTGCGGGGGAGCCGAATTCAGTCTTTTACTATTAAGCGGTACCCAGCATCTTTTTCTGGCATTATCTACTTCTTCGTCTTTTAAATATGCTTCGTAAATACACAACATTTTCAACGGTTCCATTGCACGACACAAACATCCGCTATAAACGTTGGATAGTAACTGAATAAAATGCGATCGTCTGGCATCCCAACAGAATTACTGCCAGGCAGAATTTCTGCGACCGAAATTCTGCGACTCACGACTCACAAAATTACGCTCGTTTGGGCTTACCCTATAGATTGGAAATCACTTTCTTACTAAGGTCTTCTATATAATTATCTATACAAGAGTAGTACGCAAGTACTCGCGTAATTAACTAACTTATTTCAAAGTATACAGTGCCAGTACGCATACGGGCTAATCGTGTATCTATGCAACAAATTGTGAACTGGTATCCAACATGTTTGTGACGTAATGCACCTTGCGCTAAATAGCCTGCCTGGCTACGAGCAACTTGAAATTAGCGCTTGCCGGGCACCGCTCGCTCGGCTCGCGCGCGCTTGGTCACTGTTCTAACCTAACCTAACCTAACCCATGTCATATTCTGTTATCTGTTCCATTTGACCCTGTTCACTTTTTTTTAACTATTTTTTTAAACTCATGTCAAGCGTAAATACCTACAGTAGTATAGTTTGGAACCACGACGCGCGCGTCCATGTTACGAACTTTACATGAGCAGTACGCAAAATTCGTGTATATATTGTACCTAATCTAATAGATTGTATATACTGGGTTATTGGTAAAACACCAACAACCTCTTAAGGGGTCATTATACTCATCATTATGAACAACTTTTACTATGGGACCAAATCTGAAATCGCGAAAAAAAAGTAGCTGTTCCCTACATTTGGCAAGATATGAGAACATAAATGTAGGGAACAGCAAATTTTTTTTTTGCGATTTCAACTTTGGTCCCATTGTGAAAGTTGTTCATAATGATGAGTACAATGACCCCTTAAGAGGTTGCTGGTGTTTTACAAATAACCCAATAATTATTGTAATAAAAAAAGCGTTACAATGTACCTATACGCGAGCAGTTTCCTATGGCTGCATTCTGGCCTTGTATCCTAGATTGGAAATACGCCCCTACTTACCTGCCTACCTATATTATTACATTTATTACTTAGTATGAAAAACAGTTAACGTTCTATTCTCAGACCTACTGAATATACACACAAAATTTCTTAAGAATCGGTCAAGCCGTTTCGGAGGAGTTATGTTACAAACACTGTGAATCTGTGACACGAGAATTTTATACTTATAGAAGATGATTTTTTTAAGAGTTGCGTGATGTGATTATTCAGCATGCTAATAATTGACCTCAGGGTGATATTTCGTCATATGGTAATTCAAACTCGCTTTTTGCACAAACGCTTGTCCACATTCAGCACAAACTTTCCTTCGATCCCCAGTATGTATCCTCTCGTGGAAATTCAACGTTGTCTTCCTCTTAAACGATTTCTTACAAAATCTACAATGGTGGTCCAACACGGTCTTATGCGCGTACTTATGTCTTTGCATAGCATGAGTTTTAAAGGTCTCAAAATCACATAATTCGCACTTATACCTCACTCCAACTTCCCCAAGCATGTGGTAAATCTTGATATGATTCGTTAGCAGCGGTTTCGTATTGAACAATTTATTGCACGCATTACATTTGAATCTATCGTCAACGTTATGCACTTCCAGTTTGTGAGCGGTGAAAGGCGAAAGCTTCAAGAAATCCTCATTACAAATAGAACAAATGTATTTTGGGATCTTGTAATATTTCGACTTCACATGTTTTCTCAGTGAGGGTAGATTGTTGTATATCTTGTCGCATCTGGCACAGTGGTACGTGTCGCCAACTTTTTTATAGTCTTCGCCTTTTTTTAGGTAAAATTTCGACGCCACAACTCGGTCTGCAGACAGAAAACACACTTGAGTTTTATTTATTTCTCCGGTGATGTTCGTTAATCTTCATTCTTCGGACTTCGGGATTTTTGAGAGTATTTATCAAGGTTTTCTGTTACACAGCCTCCACGAATAGTAAAACAGTACTGTAATGTACGTCCAGCACTCCCTGGACCGTCAGCCCGCTGGCTTGTTGCGGACTGGCCACAGACTACAACTAAGTATATAGGACCGGCTAATGATTTATCACGGAATGAGCTAGTGCAGGGCCACGGGTGGTGGATAATAGAACAAGTTATTACAAAAGGAAATTACCAAAACTGATGCCTTTTTTTCGACAGTCAGTGTAACGAACGCCGAGCGTACTGCGTTTAGTGAATATGAATGAGTGACGTAATAAACAAGGAAGATAAGGGCAACAAATTAAAGGTTAGAATAAGATGGTTAAGACCCTGTCCGCGCTGCAGGGCACAAGTAGCGTGGGGGCAACGGACTTTGCACTATAATTGAGTAAGTTTTGTAAGTTACTAACTAGATTAACCTCCTTACTAATAAACGTTGTATAGCGTCTGTATAGTTACACAACGCTTTGTCTTCTTCTTTAGAATGTCAAATTACTGACGGCTGAAAGAGAGAAATCGGTGTGTAACTATACAGGCGATATACAACGTTTATTAGTAAGGGGGCCAGTGTATAGTAATCTAATTCACATTTGTAACTTGGATTTATTTTAGTAAACAACGTTATTTTTTGTTTGTACTAGGTAAACCTCATAAGGGGTCATTGTACTCTAATCGCGAAAAAAAAATCTGCTGCTCGCTACATTCATTTTCGCATATCTCGTCAAAATGTAGGGAACAGCAGATTTTTTCGTGATTTCATCGTTGGTCCCATAGTGAAAGTTGTTCTTAAGAGGTTTAGTATAAACAAAAAATAACGTTCTAAATAGTTTTTATACCTATTCGAATCTAATACGAATGTTTAAAGTAGAATTATTAGGGATTTTAAAAGAAATATAAAGTAAAATGTTGAATAATTACGTAAGTCGCTCTTTCATTTTAGTGTCAAATGAAATAATTATACTATATATAAAACAAATATCCCCGTTTGAATCATGTAAGTCGGTCCCTAAGTTTTAGAGATACTATGGATGGAGTATTTTATGAAACGAAAATGTGCTGAACACCGTTTGTTATTGTTTTAGAAAGCATTTATTGTGTAAAGATATATTAGATCTTGTTATGATGAAATACATTAGCTATGATATGACACACTGTAAAAATTGTAACAATTAAGTAGGTACAGACGCCAGGACATCAACCTACTCCAATCTGTCAAATTTTCCCAATCAACATTGAACCTTATCCTTTAGCAATAAAGTTGAAAAACTATTAAAGAAATTTGACATATTGTAGTAACTTGATGTGCTGGCGTCTACTTGAAACAGAGGCTTCAAAAACTCAGACCTAAGGAAAAATTATAAGTGCCTAAAAACGGTCTAAAAATCATGAGCCTCTGTGAAGTAGGGCCGTTAATAAGAAGTGCCAGTGCCAGACGAAACGACTAAGTCGGATTCTTATATCCTAATTTTTCGTCGATGATTTTTTAACAACAATTTATTTATATATCCTACTTTATTGTACACCACAAAAATACATAACAAAAAAGATAAATTAAACACTACAAAATATACAATAGGCGGCCTTATCGCTTTCCGCGATCTATTCCAGGCAACCTTGGAATGGACAGTGATCTGCCTGGACATAAAATGGTGCTTTCGTTTTTCACAAGCCTTTCGAAACTGTCTATTACCTACCGGCAACTTAGAATGCTAATAATTGACGTCAGGGTGATATTTCGTCATATGGTAATTCAAACTTGCTTTTTGCACAAACGCTTGTCCACATACAGCACAAACTTTCCTTCGATCCCCAGTATGTATCCTCTCGTGCAATTTCAATGTTGTCTTCCTCATAAACGACTTCTTACAATATCTACAATGGTGGTCCTTCACGGTCTTATGCTTAAACTTGTGTTTGTACATAGCTTCAGATTTAAAGGTCTCATAATCACAAAATTCGCACTTAAATCTCACTCCAACGTCCCCCTGCATGTGGAAATTGTTCAAATGTTTCCTTAACAGCGCTTTTGTATTGAATAATTTATTGCACACATTACATTTGACTCTATCGTCTATGTTATGCACTTTCAGCTTGTGAACGGTTAAAGGCGAAAGCTCCATGAAATCATCATTACAAATAGAACATGTGTGTTTCGGGATCTTATAATATTTCGACTTCACATGTTGTCTCAGTGAGTTTAGCCCGCTGTAAGTCTTGGCGCATCTGGCACAGTGGTACGTGTCACCAACTTTTTTATAATCCTCGTCTTTTTTTAGGTAAAATTTCGGCGCCACAACTCGGTCTGCAGACAGAAAACACACGAGTTTTTATTTTTCTCCGGTGATGTTCGTTAATCTTCATTCTTCGGACTTCGGGAGACTTGGACTGTTTCGTCATAGTTAAATTACGAGACAATTTATCAACTGCTTCTGTTAAACAGCCTCCATTAGTGATACTGTATGTAATGTGCCTACGTGCGGCGCTCGCTGGACCGTCCGCCCGCTAGCGTGTTGCGGACTGGCTAATGATTTATAACGGAATGAGCTTGAGTAGCTCCAAGGATTATGTCAAAAAGAAAAAGTTTTTACAAAAGGAAATGACCCAAACTGATGCCTTTTTTTCGACGGTCAGTATCGAAACTTTAATAGCAGAATAGGATACTATGTTATTAGGAATAATTTATCATAAGTAGGTAAGTATACATAGGTATACCTATTGTAACCCTATTAGACAGGACGAAAAACATAACAGGCGAAATGTGTGTGTACTAGGTACATCTCCCTTTAGGGAAACGCGCGTGATTTTATGTATATCAATCAATCTGCCTAGCCTTTTCCCAATTAGGTATAGGTAGGTCGGCGTCCAGTTTAAATGGATGCAGCTGAAAACCAGTATTTTACATGAAGCAACTCTGACCTACACGACCCAGTTACGGGGTAACACGATGCCCCTTGGTAAGACTGGTTGTCATGAAATGAAATGAATATCAGAAACACTCTTACGCGAAATTATTAAAAAAAAATAAGCTAGATGAGTTCGGCGTTTCCTATCCGACTACTCTGAGAAGAAAGGCCGAAACGAAACTCAGAGGTCGCAGTCTCTTTAAAGTCCAGACTCTTGGTCAGGCCATATGAGGACCATCTACCTGCCTAGTGGGTCTTTTGAGTAAAGAACCACACGGATTTGAGTGGACCTGTTCAGTCAGTGCAAGCATTTGTCAGTAAGTAATCGGTGATCAATCAGCCTTTTGGGCTTCGGGACTACCCGTAACGAATGTCAAAGAATTGGTGTTTAAGTGTGTTTTGTACTTAAATACTCGGACGACACTTGGGATCTAGACGACCACACCCAGCACTACCAGCGTGCAGCGGTCGCACCGACAAGGGGGTCACCCACCACCTCTAAATCAGTATAATCACAGTCTAAACATCATACAGTCGTCCGACGAAGACGGCTAGACAGAAATCGTGCGGGGCGAGACGGGTCCCGAACTGATTACGCTGCGGGACGTGAGGGGCGAGACAGGGGAAGCGCGTTCCCGAACTGCTAGCTGTCGCGACAATGCCTACACGTTGTCGGCATTTACAACGAGATCAAATCAAAGGCGTCGTCCTTCTGTAGGTTTTTACACTGTGGTATTATTTTAATCTTATTTCAGTGGGGGAAAGAGATGAGGCTGTACGTCCTGTAGTTTCATCTCTTTCCCACACTAAAGTAATATCAAAATATAATACTGCTTCAGAGGTTGTGGTAGGCCCCCAGGTAAATTCAAAAGTCATTTATTCAAGCTAGGCTGAGAATGAGCACTTTTCGAACGTACAACACAGTTGTCTGGTAAACTATACCAACCAGCTGGTTGGCCGTTGCGACCAAGTAACAGATTCCTATCGGTTTCTCGAACTGGCGGATGTGCCTGAACAATTTATAGGTACCTACTTATAACAGCCTCTTCGTCAATTTTCTACTACCTACTCAAATAGTAATGAGTTACCATATCCAACAAATAAATAACGTTTTATAAACTACTAGCTTCTGCCCGCGACTTCGTTCGCGTAGAAGTCGTAAGATACACAATATACTAAAATAACAGCACATCTTTATATAACTCCCTGGGCCCACGACCCACCGTGGTGCATCGCATCGCCCGGTTGCGCTATTACTTCGTCATCGCTTAGCGTTCTTTTTGCACGTCTGTAGCGCAATGTTAAAATTAAATAGCCTATAAGAAGTAGGTACTTTATAATTTCCTTTCGGCATTTCACAGACCAGAGAGTATACAATATGCTCAAGACAAATTTAGGTATAGTACAGAATTTAGCAAAAATTAAAAATGCTTTTGTATTTAGATATCGATTTATTCAAATTCTATAATAATAATAATTAAAACTAGAGATGCACAATAAAATAATGTGACGATTTGTGATGATTTATAACTAGATTCACCCTATCTTAAGAAATTCCAAACTCCAAAATTCGACAAATGGGCACTTCGTTATAAAGGAAATATACATTTTTTCAAATGTTTAAAAAAAAATATAAAACACTAGTAGACTACCTACAAAAAAAAATTAAGAAAGTTGCAGTGTTGTAACCAACTTCTTAATAAATAACAACTTAACTTTTCCATATTGTGAGCTTTTATAATTTCTAACGTGGCTACAATATTATCGGACGTCAAGGCATCACGATAACATAGGAAGTAAAATGTACAGACGCCAGCACATCAAGTTGCTACAATCGGTCAAATTTCTTTAATAGATTTTCAACTTTAGCGCTAAAGTATAAGGTTCAATGTTGATTGGGAAAATTTGACAGATTGAAGTAGATTGATGTGCTGGCGTCTGTACATAAATATAAGACACTTGGTTTCCGTCTACGATAACGTGCATATATTTCCATACATTTTATGGACGGGGATGTCCACGATAATATCAACATGTTACAAATAATAAAAACGCACAATCAGTACTAAGCTGACGTTCGCACGGACGTTATAAAATCGCGGCGATATTTTTTCGCGTATTGGATTTTCGACGCTCTGCTTAGCGCCGAGAGTTGAATATCCAACAGTGTACTTTCTTTACGCCCTAAATGCGCTCTGTTGGATATTCAACTCTCGGCGCTAAGCAGAGCGTCGAAAGTGCGAAGCGTGCAAAGTCCTTTCGACAGTTCAGCCACGTTCATTGCGTTATTTAAGTTGTTGAGAAGACGGATTTATTAAACGTATGAAGCAATGGATTAGAAACATCCTTCAAAACTCTCACAATTACGCTGCTGGTTAGTGAAGGACACTTAGGGCCTATTTCACGATGTCCGAATAGCCACTACTTACCGAATAAATTAAAAAATGGAACAGAATTCGTATGAAATTATCTGCCAAGTAAGTTAATAGGAACTTAATCGTAGGTGGTGAAACAGGCCCTTAGACAAAGTCGATACATTTTTGGCCAATATCATTACAAATATTTTCATATATGAACAGTCAACAGAAGAGGTGTCACGAAACAGCTAAATAAACTCACTTTTGACATTGTTACTAGGGATGCCTCGATACGCTTTTTTGCCGATACGATACCGATACCGATGCTCTTATAAAAATATCGGCGATACCGATACGCTTATTGAATTCAAAAATGAAAGTTAAATAAATAAAACACAAGTCATGTTATTTCTTGAATTAGAAAAAGAACAAATAACAGGACAAACTAAACAAAAAACCGTTTAAAACTATAGACAGGTTGAGATTAGACGCACGACAACAGTCAACCTACTCAACCTAGCGAAATGGGATAGTTAAGCGAGTGCGAGGCCAAAGTGGGCGAGCAAAACAAGACACTAAATAAAGCGCGGGGTTTCCCCGAGCATAGTTAGTTCGTGCCTCGTTTGCAACGAAATAGACGAGACAACACGCGCGTTTACATTACATTTCTAAAGCGCGAAATTTGAAAAGTATCGTTGAATCGGCCATAAAAATATCGCCGATGCCGATATATCGGCAAACTTCGAGTATCGTCGACATATCGGCATCGGTATCGGTATCGGATGCATCCCTAATTGTTACTATTATTACGTATTCGAAATGAAGACATATACCTAAGTGAAAAGATTAAAATGTAATGTAAACCAGCCATCTTTCAGAGGGAATTCTCGATTACTGGATTCGCACCATAGTGAAACTTGTTCATGTTCACCATGATGAGTACAATGACCCTCTTTCGGGTTTTATTTATTTATTTATTTAAACTTCTCTCGCACACATTGAGGTACAAAGGCGGACTTAATGCCTTAGGCATTCTCTACCAGTCAACCAAGGGTGGTGAAGAGATAAGATGGCAGGTGCTCTGAATAAGAGGAGAAACCGTAAAAAAATATTAAAAAGATATCTAAATGCATTATAACTAGAATAGGCACACAAGTACATATATAGGTTATAAGCTTAAAATACACATACATACATACATATTAACTATAATATATACCTACATTATAATATATACATATATAGGATACAAGTAAAAAAACAGGTAATTGAGATGACTCTACGCTATGTGTTTACTTGTTTGTTATTTTAAGGTTTTGAGATATTAGTATTATACCTGATCTCTCTCCGGTCGTGTCGGATTGCCGTCCCATCGAACTATAAGAGTGAGGGCACAGAGAGTGCGACTGTGTCTGCGGACACACTTGTGCACTAAAATATCTCTCGCGCCGAAGGCTAGTCTCCGTTGAGATTGGCCGCCGTGCCTATAATATACTTGTATAAAAAACAATTTAGAAATGTCTGTCGCTACAATACGCCTGAAGTAGCAGAAACAGCATGAGGTGAGTCACATGCTGTCTGACAAACGGTTTCTAAAAGCCTAATCTATACAAAAACCACTAAATAATCACAGCAACTTAAATTTGACAGTCGGTCGGCGACTCACAAATAGCTAAAAATTTACCTCGGGATGATATTTCGTCATGTGATAATTCAAACTCGCTTTTTGCACAAACGCTTGTCCACATTCAGCGCAAACTTTCCTTCGATCCCCAGTATGTATCCTCTCGTGGAAATTCAACGTTGTCTTCGTCTTAAACAGTTTCTTACAAAATCTACAATGAAAATCCTTCACGGTCGAATGCGTTACCGTCTTATGTTTGTGCATAGCACGACTTTTAAAGGTCTCATAGTCACATAATTCGCATTTATACCTCACTCCGATTTCCCCAAGCATGTGGAATTCGTTGATATGATTCGTTAACTGCCTTTTTGTATTAAACATTTTATTGCACGAATAACATTTGAATCTATCGTCTATGTTATGCACTTTGAGTTTGTGAACGGCCAAAGGCGCAAGAGTAAAAAACGTTTCGATACAAATTGAGCATTTATATCTCGGAATCTTATAATGCATCTTCTTCATATGATTACTCAATGAGTCTATTCTTTTGTATATCTTTTCACATCTCAAACATTGGTATTCGTCGCCTTTTGTTTTATAGTCTTCGTCTTTTAGGCGAAATTTCGGCGCCACAACTCGGCCTGCAGACAGAAAACACACTTGAGTCTCATTTATGTCTTCGGTGATGTTCGTTCAACTTCGGACTTCCGGATTCTTTGACTAATTCGTCATAGTTACAGGTCGACATAAAAGAGTCTGCCGTGGTGACTGTTGGACTTAATGCAGACCTATGATGATGCACTGTTTTGCCGATAAGTGCTAGTATGTTCATATTCATATGAACATGAATATGAACATACAATTTATTTCCCATTCGAAGTGATTTAATTGCGATAGTGGCGCCTTCATTTTTTCCAAGCTGTACGAGACAATGTACCAACTTTTCTGTTAGACAGCTTCCCGGAATGGTGATACTGTAATGTTCGTGCGGCGTTCCCCGGGCCCTCAGCCCGCTAACGTGTTGCGGACTGGCTAATGTAATATCACGGAATGAGCTAGGACAGCGCCACAGTTATTGCAACACGCCGCAGTATTTTGTATTGTTGAATGATCATTCGTGTTTCATATACAAATTGATGAAGCACTTTACAAATTGGCCTTCGACATTTTACAAACCAGCGAGTGTTAGCAAATCAATATTTTTATTTTTTTCCTTTAAATGAAACACTACTAGATGTAATTTTACTTCTAAACTGTCCATACAAAGTGTTATTAAAATAACTCAAAACCCAATAGAGGTCATTGCACTCATAACAATGAACACCAAAAAGATCAGTTGTTTCATACATTTATGTTTACATAATTCGGCAAAATGTATGGAACAGCTTATTAGTTTTTCGCGATTCCATGATGATAGCTCGTGTTCACAAAATCAAAAAACTTTGAGATCTTCTAAAGTATTTCGTTACAATACACAATAATCCTATTTCTGATCGTACCCTGCATTAAAGGAATCTAATACCAAGAGGATGAATGGGACTTCGATCGCTCGCTTTGTTCGCTCACTCTAACCCCCGTAATCTTTTTCGAACCTTATTTTTGGGTGCCCTAAATTGCTGAACTCGCTTCGCTCGCTAGAGGTCAACTTGTCAGGGTCGAATTGACGGGATCGAGTAATCCCTGTGGAGCTCGGGGTCGACTTGTCGTCATATATTCAACGACGACTTCAAAAATTGACCCCAGGATGATGTTTCGTCATATGATAATTCAAACTCGCTTTTTGCACAAACGCTTGTCCACATACAGTGCAAACTTTCCTTCGATCCCCAGTATGTATCCTCTCATGGAAATTCAACGTTGTCTTCCTCTTAAACGATTTCTTACAAAATCTACAATGGTGGTCCAACACGGTCTTATGCGCGTACTTATGTCTTTGCATAGAATTAGTTTTAAAGGTCTCAAAATCACATAATTCGCACTTATACCTCCTTCCAACTTCCCCGAGCATGTGGAATTCGTTGATATGAATCGTTAACTGCCTTTTTGTAGTATACATGTTACTGCACGCATTACATTTGAATCTATCGTCTATGTTATGCACTTTGAGTTTGTGAACGACCAAAAGCGCATGAGTAAGAAACCTTTCAATACAAATTGAGCATTTATGTTTCGGAATCTTATAATGTATCTTCTTCATGTGGCCTTTCAACGTTTCGATTGTTTTGCAACTCTTTTCACATCTCAAACATTGGTATACGTCGCCATTTTTTTTATAGTCTTCGTCTCTTAGGCGAAATTTCCGCGCCAAAACTCGGCCTGCAGACAGAAAACACACTTGAGTTTCAGTTCGGTGAAGTTCGTTAATCTTCGGGCTTCGGGATTCTTCGGTTGGTTTGTCATAGTTACGAGACAATTTATCAAGTTTTTCTGTTAAACAGCCTCCACGGAGCTGTTAGCGTAGCGTGCTGCGGACTGGCTCGTGTTATATCACGGAATGAGCTATATCTGTGCCATATGTGGTGGGAAATAGAACAAGTAATTAAAAGCCGCGCCATTTTGCAGTGGTCAAATGCTTTGCATGAAATATTATAAACTCACGAACCAGTTTACAATTTGCCTTCGGCATTTCACAAACCAGAGGGCTTCTGCAAACAGACGACGCTGTTTGTATGATGACGAATCGCATATTAACGACTATTACAACACAGGATTTTTAAAAAAACATAAAATTCCCCTACATTAGACAACAATGTATTCAAATTTTCAAATAATAATTTTAACTAGTGATGTGCAATGACTAATAATAAAACATTTTGTGATAATTTTTAACGAACGGGGTCAGTGCGTTACACTAATAAAATGGCAATCGATCGCAATGAATTTTATTTGGACGGTCCAGTCACTTTCATTGCGTAATTTACGTTGTTGAGACAACGATTTTTTCAAACCTATGCAGCAATAGATGTCAAAATGAAAGGCATTGCGATCGATTGACATTTTATTGTGTTACGCAATTTCCCCGCTTGATAAGTTTCAGTTAAACCAATTCCAGTTTGCTGGCAAATGAGCATTTTGTTGAAAAGAAAATATAAATTTTTCGAAGGAAACACATAAATGGAAATATTCATTTTTTTTTACAAAACACTAGTAGAATATAATAAACTTTACTTCTAAACTGTATGGACATACAAGGTATAATGAAAACAACTCAAAACCCGAAAAGAGATTATTGTACTCATAACAACTTAACTTTATGTTCACATAACTCGACAAATTGTGGAACAGTCGATGTTTTACGCGATTCCATGTTTGGTCTCCATATAATCGTTCTAAAGTCTTTCGCGACAATACACCTTAAACTGACAGAGATAGTATAGGATTAGCCGCATGCTATCTCTGTCTAACAGTTTTTAAAAGTCTAATAAATAAACACTAATGTCAAAACGATTCTACGACAACTCAACCCCGTGACATCTCAATCCTAGGACGACACCTCGACCCGGACAACTCCATTCCGACCACTGAAGTCCAAAATGGGAACGATATTTATTTTAATCATTATCATAATAATCGTCGGTTAATTAGAGTCGTCGGAACGCATTCAGAAATAGGAGCGTTATCTTCTTCGAACCTTCCCTTCAGGTGCCCGAATTTGCGGAGCTCGCTTCGCTCGCTCTGGACTAATTGGTTCAAAAGTTATCGGGATCGAGATGTAAAGGGCTTAAATTGTAGGGGTCGAGTTATCAGGGTCGAATTGTCGGGGTCGACTTGTCCCAGACCTAATAGTTCAGACTCGCGCCGCCGTGATACTGTTAACGACGACTTTAAAATTGCCAGTTAAAAATTGACGTCAGGGTGATATTTCGTCATATGATAATTCAAACTTGCTTTTTGCACAAACGCTTGTCCACATTCAGCACAAACTTTCCTTCGATCTCCAGTATGTATCCTCTCGTGCAATTTCAATGTTGACTTCCTGATAAAGGCTTTCTCACAAAATCTACAATGGTTGTCCTTCACGGTCTTATGCTTAAAGTTATGTTTGTACATATTTACACCTTTAAAGGTCACATAATCACAAAATTCGCACTTATACCTCTCTCCAACTTCCCCGTGCATGTGGAAATTATTCAAATGTCTCCTGAACAGCGCGTTTGTATTGAATAATCTATCGCACAAACTACATTTGACTCTTTCGTCAACGTTATGTACTTCAAGTTTGTGCACGGTCAATAGCGGCAGCGTCATAAATTCTTCAATACAAATTGAGCATTTAAATCTTGAAATCTTATAATGTTTCATCTTCACATGCGTTTTCAGTGAGTCTATTTTGTTGTATGTCTTTTCACATTTCGCACAATGGTATACGTCGCCTTCTTGTTTATAGTCTTCGTCTCTTAGGAAAAATTTCGGCGTCACAATTTGGCCTTCAGCCCCAAAAGGCTCCACAAATCGGTCTGCAGACAGTAAAGGCGCCGCAACTCGGCCTGCAGACAGTAAAGGCGCCGCAACTCGGTCTGCAGACAGAAAACACACTTGAGTTTCATTTATTTCTTCGGTGATGTTCGTTAATCTTCGGACTTCGGGATTTTTTGACGGATTTGTCATAGTTACGAGACAATTTCTGTAGTGTTAGACAGCCTCCACGATTGGTGATACTGTCATGTACGTAAGGCCTCCCTGGGCCGTCAGCCCGCCATCGCGCCAGCGTGTTGCTTATTAACTTATGTTTTATCACGGAATGAGCTAGAGCAGCGCATTTTGTAAACAGCGTACGGATGACCATTTGTGTTTCATGAACTATTACAACATAACGATGCCTTCGGCATTTCACAAACCAGCGAGCGTTTGCAAACAGACGACGCCTTTGGTATAGAGACGAACCATATGCCGACGAAAATTGTATTTAAATAGAGAATTTAATAAAAAAAACACCAATTTCCTTTACATTTATAAAACAATTTATTAAAATTCTTAAATAAAAATTAAAACTAGTGATGCAAAATAAAATAATGTAACATTTGTGATGATTTATAACTTGATTCACTTTTCCTGCATAAGTTCCTTACACACATGGCTAATCATTTGTAACTAAAATTATACTTTAAATTGACATTTAAAAATTTCGTTGTAAATATCGATGGAAAAATAAACTTTTTTAATAAAACAGTAGTAAAATATAAAAAAATCTGCGTAGTCTTAAACAACTCTCATTTTAATGTCAGCCTCAATCTATCAAAAAACTTGTAATTTTCATACATTTTTGACATTGATTGAAGCTCGCGCGTAACTATTGTGGTATAGTAATTTTATTCCATATGGTTTAGGTAGTTATATAAAGGTAAACAAATTGTAAAAAGGGTTTTTATTGATGACACTTTCTTGTTTAAAAATTCGATAAACCAAACTATTAATTCTTTAGATTTTTACAATAGTTTCCTCTTCTATTAAGGGGGATGAACCAAGGTAGCCCGCGAAATTCAAATTTTCTTACGTTTTTTGCAATTTGCAGGTCATAGTCAGGTTAAAATACAATTTGCGACCGTATCATATGTTTATTTAATGAATTATAATCATAAAAATCATCAAGTCAACTCTCTAAGTTCATGTAATCTTATTGAATGATTATTTCACAAAATCATGACATTTGAGGATTATGCTAACCTACGGAGTTGTATTGCTGATTCTAATGATTATAAATCTGTAAAGCCATGTTGGTTACGGTCGCAAATCATATTTTAATCAACGGATTATAACGTTGCTAAATTGAAAAGTACAACTGTTACATAACATGACAAGTGAAGTGACAGGTATTACGTTTAGTTGGTTAGTGGACACCTGTCTCGTCAAGTGAATTCTTTTGTTTACCTTTATTAACTAACTACACCTATAGAGACTATAGATGCATCGTCTTCACATAAAATTATATAATTCATATATGTATACAAAATATTGTAAAAAAAAAATTAAAGAGTAACTGTGTACTTTCTTTCGCATTCTTCTCCATAATAAATCACCTTTTGGAAGGGGCGCCTAGAATCAATTCTATTTTCTTGTACATTTTGACGTGCAATCGTGCATTTTATGTGCCTATTTGAAATAAACTATTTGACTTCGATGAGATAAGATTGCGAGACTACAGCGCGTTCATTATAACTTATCCGCTTGACCGTTACAGTGGACATCAGGTGGGCATGGCATAACAATTAAAATTCTGTGTCTCATTAATGACAGCTGAAGGTTTAACCCGTGACGCGATTGGTAGCACTGAATTTTGCAGTCATTTGATTGGTAGTACTGTTCTGTCAGTCGCCATTTTGAATTCTATTAGTATTGAAACAAAGCTTGACGAACAATTGTGCCAACATGACGTTATAGTGAACGGTCTGTAGATTATGAACGTATAGAATAACGAGAATTTTTCGTTACCTTTCAGAAGAAATGTAACGAAAATCGAAGTAAGCCTGTATATTATATTTATTCCGAACAAATTACAAATGAACCAAATAAATATATATATTTATACAAAACAAGAATTTTAAATTATAACATTTATTTAGCACCTTTCAGTAAACTAACAATTTGTTTAAAAAATATTAATGTACATTTTTTCTTAGAACATAAGGTATATTATTGCATCATACATTCTTTAGATACGTTTACATTTCGATTATTTATGTTTAAAAATGTTTAATTTCGCGGGCTACCTTTGGCGCATCCCCCATGCGCCAAGGTAGCCCGCGAAATTAAAATTTTCTTAAGTTTTTTGCAATTTGCAGCTCAGTGTCAGGTTGTATCTTGATTAAAATATGAATCGCTACCGAAACAAATATGGTTTTATAGAATTATAATTATTAGGATACAACTCCTTCAATCTGCCTAGCCTTTTCCCAACTATCTTGGGGTCGGCTTCCAGTCTAACCGGATGCAGCTGAATACCAGTATTTTACATGGAGCGACTGCCTATCTGACCTCCACAACCCAGTAACTGGGTAATACGACACCCCTTGGTAAGACTGGTTTCAGACTTTCGGGTTTCTGACGACTCGTAACGACTCAAAGATCAACGAATGACAGCCGGGACCAACGGCTTAACGTGCTTTCCGAGGCACGGAGGAGTCTCGGTATGTAAAGATGGTCACCCATCCACTGACCAACCCCGGCAAGCGTAGCTTAACCTGATGGATTCGACCCGTGCGGCTAATATTACTTAGCCACGAGCTAAGTAATAACAAGCCGCAGCAATACAACTCCTTATGTTAGAATAATCCTAAAATGTCATAATTTCATGAAATAGTAATTCAATAGGATTATATGAACTTAGAGAGTTGTATTGATGATTTTTATTCTATAAATAAACATTTGATACGGCCGCGAATCATATTTACATCAACATACAACCTGATACTGACCTGCAAATTGCAAACGTAAGAAAATTTTAATTGCGCGGGCTACCCTGACGCTTTTACCTTAAGTTCTATCCACACATATCCGTGCCCGGGATGTGGCAGGGCCGTGGCACACACAGGGCAGGTACTGAAGCTCCGTCGCCAGTCTGGACGTGTATGAACAAGTTCCTATAAAATGTATTTCCGATATTTTTTGAGCCCCTGACGGCCTTTAATATATCATAGCGAGAAAAATATTGCTTGAAATTGAAAATTAATGCATCGTAAACGGGTCTGATAAAACCCCGAATTTTTACATATTTTTGCAATATTAAAAGCATTTATTCTGAAAGTGGGGAACGTCGCAAATAGATGTCAAATATTTCACTGTTTTGATTAATTTGGCAATATTACTGTATCAAAATATGAAATGTGGCTAACTAGCGAACTAGAATATTAATAATGAATTGCAATTATATCACTGAATTTACAATTGTGGCCGTTTTAGGAGTAAAAAAAGGCATTTGGAAAGCTTCCAAATCCTTTTTTTACATCTAAAACTAAATATTCGGTGTTATGATATTAATTATTGCATTTCATAATCAATATTTTAGTTGACTAGTTAGCCACATTTCATATTTTGATACAGTAATATTGCCAAATTCACCGGGGTTGCGGATAAGTCCTAAGGGGAAAACGTGGCCCCCGTCTAGGCAAGGGAAGGAACACGGGTGGGTTTTAGTCAGTAAAAGTCTGACACGCCCATCCGCTCCGCCCAGAACGGGAGAAGTCATTAGATGATTTCCCAACCATAAAAAAAAAAAAAAATTGCCAAATTAATCAAAACAGATACAGATTTGACAGCTATTTGCGACGTTGCCCACTTTCAGAATAAACGCTCTTAAAGAAAAACAAATTTTAATCCCAACCAAGTCTATGATAAAAAAGAAACATTTTAAATAAATACTACCAGAGTATATAAAAAGTTTTTCTTTTAAAGTTTATCTGTCAAACGTACAGTTCGCGTCAAATAACTTTGCCGCTCTGAAGTTAGGTTGCGCATGCGTACTGGCATGCGCACTACTGTTTTATAAGGCAAATTGACTACTGCGCAGTCATTTGTAGTCTACTTCAGCGCGGCAAAGTTATTTGACGCGAACTGTATTGACAGTCTGTTAGCAAATTGTTTTCAGAATCATTTTAGACACCAGCGGAGTGTTGCGTAAACTGGAAATTGATCGCAATGTTTTTCATTTTGACATTTCAGCCGCGTTCATTGTGTTATATACGTTGAGGAGAGGAATCTTTCAAACCTATAAAGTAATGGTTTCGGAATTTCCTTTAAACCCCAGGATTGTGCAATTTAAAGTTCCCCGCTAATAATTGACCTCAGGGTGATATTTCGTCATATGATAATTCAAACTCGCTTTTTGCACAAATGCTTGTCCACATACAGTGCAAACTTTCCTTCGATCCCCAGTATGTATCCTCTCGTGCAAATCCAAAGTTGTCTTCCTCAAAAATGATTTTCTACAAAATCTGCAATGGTAGTCCTTCACAGTCTTATGTTTAAACTTATGTTTATACATGCCTTCGAAACTAAAGGACTCGTAATCGCAAAATTCGCACTTATACCTCTCTCCAAGCATGTGGAAATTGTTGATGTGTTTTCGTAACTGCACTTTCGTGTTGAAAATTTTATTGCACGCTCTACAATTGAATCTGTCATCGACATTGTGCACTTCAAGTTTGTGTACAGTAAGAGGCGCAGGCGTCATGAACTCTTTCATACAAATTGAGCACTTATATCTCGGAATTTTATAATGTTTTGTCTTCATATGAAATTTCAGTGTGTTAAATTTTTCGTACGTCTTGTCACATCTGGCACAGTGGTATATGTCATCGATTTTTTTAAAGTCTTCGTCGTTAAGGCGAAATTTCGGCGCCACAACTCGGCCTGCAGACAGAAAACACACTTGAGTTTCATTTATTTCTTCGCCGTTGTTGGTTAATCTTCGGTCTTCGGACTTCGGGATTCTTTCAGTTTAGACACGGGAAGGTTGGAATTTTAAAATGGCTTCCACGAGTTCAACGAACGCCCGTTTGTTTTTCAGTTGGATATTTACATTATACTGTTGAGTACACTCTACAGCCGTTGAAGATGGCGGGACGGGCTGGACAAAAAAACGGCCAGTGGTCCACATTAGCACTGAAAGTTATGGAGAGAGGTCGTTGCCCACCAGTGGGATGATAGATGCTAATAGTAACACTCAACACTGCCACAACCAAGCACAGTATTTGAAAACAATTGAAAATCTTGTATTATGGACCGACACGTCGGGCTATAGGAATTTCGATGGCATGAACGCCCGGCGGACCCTGGTCAGTCAGCCCCAATACTACCGTGCTGCCTGGCAAGTATTTTTTTTATCACGTAATGAGGGTTTGTCGAAAGTCCTGCTTATTCGACAAAAGATCAACGTTTTGAAGACCGCCAAAATAAAAATAAACACATTTATTTTACTATACATTGGTTAATATATCAGCATCGACCCGAAGGTGCATTCCAACACTTATAAAAATTGTCATAAATTGTGGTCCTTTTTACATTGTAACAGCGAATCAATTTTCACGCCTCCCCTTATGACTTAGGCCAATAAGAGGCGCTATTAAAATATTAATGAAAAAATTAATATTGTTATATAAATCCGCAAAATTTCGTGGGTTAAAGCTAGTAATATTATATCACGCCTGAATTCCCTGAAGGATCACACAGAACTGTATTTATAGTACACACCATTTTCGCTAGATTAAAAAAAAAAAGTGCTCAACGCGCCTAAAGCAGTTCTCACTTAAAAAACAGTTAGCCGAAAGGCCCAGCCGATGTGAAACATTTTAGTGAATATTAATTTTTTTAATAAATAAAAAATAATTTGTTCCAGATACGAGATGGCGCTATACGTCATGTACAGCTCCATGCTCCATCTCATCTTCACGGATACTTCAGAAAACTGGGACGCTTCAACGACCATACATTTTAAATAGAAAGTTGGCAACGTCGCAAATAGCTGTCAACAATTCACCTGTTTTGATTAATTTGGCAATATTACTGTATGGAAATATGAAATATGGCTAACTAGCGAACTAGAATATTGATTATGAAATGCAATAATTAATATCGTAACACCGAATATTTAGTTTTAGATGTAAAAAATGAATTTGGTTGGATACTTTCCAAATGCCTTTCTTACACCCAAAACGATTTTACAACATCAAATTCAATGTTAGCATTGCAAATCATTATTAATATTTTAGTTCACTAGTTAGCGACATTTCATATTTCCATACAGTAATATTCCCAAATGAACCAAAACAGGGAAATATTTGACATCTAAATTGTCCATCTAATTGATCTCTTAAAATATTAAGTAAGAATAAAATTACTTATTAGTCTATTAGGCTAGATTGTAAGATCAATAACTAAGAACGTCAGTCTTAACACAGAAAAAATTAACTAAATTGTTCGTAAATATCATATAAATTGTCCGTATATTCAAATCACAATTTTCATTCTTTAACAGTTGTCTGAAACGTAGGGTGTAAAATTAAATAGCGCAATTTTTTGAGTACGGGGCAAAATTATAACATTACACCTCGATACTCCGATAGGGTAATCACAGATCCAGATTTCGGCCTGCTACTGAAAATTTCCAAATGGAAAATATTGATGACACTGCCTAACTGTTAACGGCTGTTATTTTTGTATATTGTGTATCTTATGACTTGGTTCGCTAGTCTCTTATAATAATCAGCTTATTAAAGTTCCCATTTCTGGGACACAGGCCTCCTCTCAGTGAGAAGGAGTGGGCTGTACTGTAATCTACCACGCGGGCCCAGTGCGGGTTGATAGATGTCACATGCGTTCGAATTTTTGGTTCTAAGACAGACCGGTTTCCTCACGATGTTTTCCTTCACCGTTTTGAGAGCAGTGGTGATGAAATTATTTACACAAAGTAAAACGCCTGCTTGGGTTCTAACCCACGACCTACAACTCGTAAGTCGGGGCCGGTCCTATCTATATCTATACTAATATTACAAAGAGGTAAAATTTGTATGTTTGTAAGATAGAATACTCTTTATTATGTACAGTGTAATACACCATAAAAATTATAATACCAGCCAGTTACTGTCCCACAGCAGGACAAAGGCCACTTCTTATACAGAGAAGGCACGATCATTGATCACCACGCTAGCCCAAGACGGGTTGGTGATTTCTAACTTATTTTGACTATAAGTCCAGGTTTCCTCACGATGTTTATCAATGTCAATAATGTCCAAGACAAATTCAGAAAGTACATATGAATTGAAAAAGTCACACTGGTTGCATGGGAGGCATTCATTAGAGGCCTTAACCGCTGGGCCATCATGACGTTGTGACAGACATAAAAGAAATTTTACATAGGGTGACACAATGGGTGGTCTTATTATTTTATAGTTTACTTAGTTTTTTTTTTTTTTTTTTTTTTTTTTTTTTTCAAAATTTGTAATCATTGTTAGACGAGAACTGCCGACAAACTGTTATGCAGTTTGGCAGACTTTATGTATATTATTATTAATACAGATTTTAAATAAATAAATAATTAAAAAATCGCTAAAAGTAGTTCGTATGTAGGGGGTAATCTCCGGAACTTCTAGTCGGATTTGAGAAATTCTTTTTGCATTAGTTAGCCCAATTCTTGAGGAAGAATTCGCGGGCAAAAGCTATATAGTTATTCATAAAAGTAATAATTTTTAATGCAAACACATGGGCGTATTTACCCTAGGGTCAAAAGGGCCATGGCCCAGGGCGGCCGGCCGCAAGGGGCGGCGCTGACTAACCTGTCCGAGTCAGGGTGCCCCAAGTCTAAGTTCTCCTAGTAACTGTAGTAGTAACATTGCCTTTTGTTCATACACAAAACGTTTTATTGCGCTAACCTCAACACTCAACCAGAACAAAAAGTGTCAATGCAATGCTTACGGCACTATAAACGGGTTTAGGTAGCTCCATTGTTATGCCGCAAACTGCGGCACTATCCAATAGCGATTCTATACACTTTCTAACAATTATGTACTTACAGAATTAAAATCATTACAATCATTACAACTCTATGTTATATTTGTTCTCAAATGTCATGATTTCATGAAAAAGTCATTCAAATCAATAAATATTTTAGATTATGTAAACATAATATATAATATTTCTATACAGTTATGAAGAAAATTTAACATTACATAGTGAAATTAATTTGTAAAGTTATGTCTAACGCGGATAAAAAACTGAGAATCACGCAAAATTTATCAAGCGTATTTTTCTGAAACCTTCACCATTTTAAAGATAATTTAAATGATTCATCGTTTAGTATATGTGTTTTATTAAAATACCTTTTGTTTTATGTATAATAAATTAATAATGCGTCTAATTTGGGACAGCGCTCCTTGATGGGCGAGTCCTATTACTGACTGGACGTACGACGGGGTCCATATTGGCTCACCTAAAGTTCTTTACCCGAAATTGTTCTTCCTAATGATTTGTAATCCGAATGATCACTCTTCCTAAAATTTTTCATCCTAATGTTTTCATTCATACTATTTGTAGTGCTACCGGCGATGTTCATAACACTCATTGTAATTAATAATATCATTAATGTAATATATTTAAACTCCTACTGTTTTTTATCATAACGCTTTTATCCTACTGAGAGAACATAATCATGAACCAGATGCTGTGAAGGAAAAGGTTTGTTTTTAAACTATTTCTTGTGATTACAAAACAACTGTTCACATTTTTACATTTAGCCATTTAATGTTTAGTTATTGTTGTTACATACTTATTACTATAACTATACCTGAGATAATTATGTCTAAAACACCAACTGTTTAGAATGATTAAAGGTCGTTTCACTGATTTTGGTCTTAAATGAATGAAATTCAGGTCAAAGTGTCGTCTTGGGGGACTCTGAAAAAAATACTTAGAAAAATTTCGCGACCAATTTCGAGGTAGAGCTCGCCGGCCGCTGCCGCGGCACCGCTCGCTTCGCTCGCTCGGCTCGCGCGTAGTTGGTCACAGTTCTAACCTAACCTAATCCTAATCTAAACAAAAAAGATATGACTTTGAATAATAGTGTAAAAGATGGTTATGTTGAGAAAATATAGGAAAACAAATAAAAGTATAATAGATGTTTATTGCTACTGACATTATGAAGTTGAATGCTTCGGAATTATGAAAATTAGAGACAGAGTAGTTAGGAATTGTGATTGTTAGGATGAAAAATGTTAGGAAGAACATTTTCGGATTACCAATTATCGGAGTTGAAAATTTAGGTGAACTTTGGCGCACCCCGTACGACGCGTTGCGTGAGCTCGGTACAGAACACGCAAGCTAACCACTCAACGTCACCGGTATATATCTGCGTCTTAATTCTTCTAAACTCCACAATGGATAACAATACGTTTTTCGCCATCATTTAGAGCATTTATTCCGAAAGGTTTATGTGTATAATACATTGATACAAAACTTACATATAGTTAAGAAATCTCGATATTTAGTCCAATCCTAAAAACCATGTGAAGCAGCGGGGGGGTCGCTAGTGTTAATAAACAGAGTCATCATCTGCCCTTTCCCAACTCTGTTGGAGTCAGCTTCCAGTCTAATCAGATGCAGCTGCATACCAGTATTTCACATGGATAGACCTTTACAACCCAGCTAAAGGGTACTCCTCGGTGGTCAAACTTTCAGGATTCCGACTATCCGTACCTAAAGCCTGTCAAAACATTACGAATGACAGCCGGAACCAACGGCTTAACGTGCTTTCCGAGACCATGCCCCCCCGTGCCTCAGAAAGAATGAGCGGTCACCCATCTTCGGACGGACCTCGTCAAGGGTAGCTTAACCTTGATCGGGCGACCTGTGTGGTGATAACTTAGCCCCGAGCCACGCAAACAGAGTATAATATTGTTGCTACGTTTTAGCATGGCAAGAGCAGTATTTTTCCTTTCCCTAATATCTTTCTTCGTTAAAACCCGAAATGAAGTAATGCCTGTTTGAAAAATATCTGATGATAATATAAACAAACCCTGTCCAGGTTAAATTCTTATGCAATTACTCATTAAAAGGATTTAGTAACACAACCAATATGTATTTAGAACAGTCTTTATATCTCACAAATTGTTCCAACAGTTTTGTTGTTTGAACAAGCTGTGGCTCAAATATATCAATCAATCTGCCTAGCCTTTACCCAACTATGTTGGGAACGGCTTCCACCCTCCACAACCCAGTAACTGGGTAATACGATACCCTTACTAAGACTGGTTGTCAGACTTTCGGGCTTCTGACGACCCGTAACGACTGTCAAATATCCACGAATGACAATGAATGAATGAATGAAATGCCCCGACCCCAGCGTGGTTTAACCAGACTCGATAAATCGAATTAACCCCAAGATTTGCACTAGCCCATGAAGCCTCATGGTTCATGGGGCTACAGAGGCCATTGCATATCAAGGACACAGATAATATAATACTACGTACAGATACCCAATCCCATACAAAATGCGACCTCCCTAAGTCGGGCTATTGTCTGGCTACAGCATAAATGTAGTGCAGTGATGTAAAACGCCATCTATTGCAAAGAGCCCTAAACAAAAAGGTTTTACCTTTTTTTGTTGAAAATACGAGATTTATGAGTTACAATAGATAAATCAGCATTAAACAAGGAAGTTTTGATTTTTACTAATCTTATTTCAGTCAAAATCTACCGTTTATCGCTTTTTAGTGACTGTTAATTTCATAATTGTTACCTATGCTGCCATCTATGATCTTTTTTCAAGACTAATTATAATTTGTTCTAATTGGTACCCCATGTCAAGGAGTAGACCGGGGGCGCGGTAATGGTAGGGTATGGTAGAATAGGCAATGGAATAGTGGAGAGAAATTTGGACAGGACAGGACATATGTCGGGTCAGCTAGTCCGTCACTAAATGCAGTTGTTTATTGACAGCTCTTGCCATAGTAAAACGCAACATCTTCAGTAAAAATACGTGAATAAAAATGTCCTACCTTTTTTACTTTCAGCATCATTTTCCGTTTCAGCAGGCTCCTCTTTCAAATTCTTCCGCTTCGTTTTCTTCTTATTCTTCACAGCTGCACTCTTCACCGTCGTCCTCGCTTTATTCTTCCCCTTTTTCCGAACTTCTACTTTTACGGGTTTTTCATCTGCTGAAAATTAACATCTGAATATTAACTGCATCGTTGGTGGTCGGGGTTTGATTTCAAGAGGAATTTCTAAGTAGCAGCCCGGAGTCTGGATTTGTGCATGGGACAAAAAAAAATTTGCTGTTCCCTACATTTTATGTTTGCATATCTCGTCCCCTTAAGAGGATTAAAACGATCAAAATGTAACGGTGTATTTAATATATTGCAGCTACAGTCCTTAGTCATCATGATCATCATTCAAGTTAATAATAAGTTAGAAATTTAGAATAAGAAATTAGATAAGTACACTATCGCCATAGGCCCATAGGTAGGTTACCCTATATAAGCTGGAAAATAAATAAATTTTAGCCAAAACACGTCCACTGCTGGTCATTGGCGTCCCCCAAGCCGCCACATCGACCGGTCATTTGCTTCTCGCATACAACGGGTTCCTCTAGCCTAAGTCGTCAGACCTATACTTATTATAAGTTTTTCGGGAGCGCCTATTACCAATAAACGGGCACATATCTCGAATGCAGACAGCTACTACCGTTCTACCGAATGACGTTGACGAATGAGCGGCGGGAAGGCGTGAGCGTTGACGAATGGGCGGCCTACACAGCCCCCCGTCTCGCCACGCCCGTACTCAAGGCTCGGAAAAGCGGTCTCAGTCAAACTATAACCGACTTAAGGAAATATTTTTTTTTTTTTTGTGTTTTGTAATGTTAATTACGTTTTAGATTCAAGTTCTTCTAAAATTCTAAATTAACAGACAGCTGTGCTGCTGGGGAGTTTGTTGAGCCACTTCTTCCCAGCTAAAGCTGGCACTGGCTGGCTAAGCACTACGACATTTGTGGGTCATGTGTAATTTGGATGTTGAATAATTCTCAACTAGTTTGAAATAAATGATTTTTTATTTAGATTCTGACCTACAGACAATTTCTTAATGGAAACCGCATTTGGGGACCTTGGGGACCAAGCCCAAGACCTTACACATAGCAGTCACGCGACCACTAATTTAATTAAATCCGCGCAGCCGTGAGGCACACGCTATTATTACTATAAGATTATTTTCACTTTTTTATTTTGTTATTTTATGTTTCACGAACTGTGTCCAAATAAACGTTAGGTATTCTTTCTTTTCTTTAAATGGAATTGAGGGAGACCTTTGCCCAGCAGTGGGACATTACGATATAAATATACATACATACATGTATATAAACTCACGCCTTCTTCCCATGGGGTAGACAGAAACGCCACCGGCTAAGATCTTTACATACTCCATTTGCTTCGTTTACGTTCATACATCTGGTCATACACGCTCGCCGGTTGCGAGTACTACGCACCTGACCTTTCTGAAGAACATCAATAATTAGGTCACTATATGTCCTCTTAGGGCGTCCCCTCCCAATTAGGTCACTATATCTCCTCCTAGGGCGCCCCTCCCACTGTTTTTACTCACATCTGTCATCTAAATATAACATACCTCGATGGTCCTAGTTTATCAATTAAAACTTCCAGTTACAGCTATACAATGTCGCCCATGCGCATGTGACCGCCCGTAATTTTTTGAATATTCATGAAAAAATATCGAAAATAAACTTCAAAAGGTGGGTCTATCTATAACATTTTTCATGTTATTCAATTTTTTTTTTTTTTTTTATTTGCGTTCTGTTTTTTGACACATCTCCGAAGTTTATGGGTCGATTTGAATTCTGTTAATTATTTCCAAAAGCTGAGTTATTTTAACAGGTTAATTAAAATTTCGACTACGAAAGAAAAAACGGAATCGAAGTCATTTTTTCGGTAAAAAATTGTGTATTTATTTTAGATACTTAGAAGTTTATTTTCGATATTTTTTCATGAATATTCAGAAAATTACGGGCGGTCACATGCGCATGGGCGACATTTTATGTAGGCGGGCACACCCTTAATGCCTCGAGGCTTTTATTTAGATATTGTTTGTGTTTAGTTTTTATTTATTTTTATTTCTGCCTGAGTACTATAGTTCTCGATGTTTTTGGTCGGTATATTGGCGTGTGCTAGCTGACATATGGCTATTAATTTAAATTATGTTTTGTGTTGCGTAATGTGAATTATTTTGCATAATATTATATAACATCATTTTATTATAACTGAACAGACAGCTGTGCTGCTGGGGAGGTTGTTGCGCCACTTCTTCCCAGCTAAAGCACTAAGAAGTGGTGAAGGGTGGGCGTTTTGGGGGACTGTCTTATGTAATTTTGACGTACGAAAAGTGCTGATTCTTAGCCTAGTTTGAATAAATGACTTTGAATGAATATTTTAAGGTCTATGCACACAGCGGGCGTGGCGTGGTGTGGCGGGACGGGACGGCGACGTGACGCTGAGCAGTTGTAATGTACTAGATATTACGGACGACTCCACACAGAGCCGTCCCGCTCGGCGCGACGGTTACCGTCGCGTCGAGCAATTCAAAGCAAATTTAATACAAGTCAGAAGCGGCGGGGCGGGGCGCGACGGTTACATTCAGAATTGAGAGATTGTATTAAAGCTTAAAACTTTAACTTATAACTGTAACTAACTTATAAGTTACTTTAACTAACTTAGTTACTTTTAACGTATAACTGTTTACTTTATTTTCATTATTTCTCCCTCAATTCGCGGCGGGACGGGACGTGATCGCGCCCGCAGTGTGACCGCTGTCACCACGCCGCGCCCCTCCACGCCACGCCCGCTGTGTACCTTTAAAATTACAGTTTAAATAAAATATACCTTCTTCATCGATTTTTGAGTCCATAGATTCATCGTAGTCATCATCGTCGTTGTCATCCAGAGAGAGGTCTTCCTTCCAGTCATCTGTAAAACAATTTAAACAATTATATCAATCTCCCTGCCTTTTCTCAACTATGGGTCGGCTTCCGGTCTAACACCACAACCCAGTTACTGGGTAATACCACATTATAAAAACCAACAGTAGGACATCGCCTTTAATCTCGTTGTAAATTCCGACAACGTGTAGGCATTGTCGCGACGGCTAGAACGACTAACACGGTAGCGTAAGCAGTTCGGGAGCGTGCTTCCCCGTCTCGCCCCGCACGATTGCTCTGTCGAGACGTCTTCGTCGGACGACTGTATGATGTTAGACTGTGGTAATACGATACCCCTTTGTAAGACTGGTTGTCAGGCTTTTGGGCTTCTGACGACCCATAACGACTGTCAAATATCCACGAATAGCCGGGACCAACGGCTTAACGTGCTTTCCGAGGCACGGAGGAGTCTCGGTATGTTAAGATGGTCACCAATCTACAGACTAACCTAACTATATAAATATATTTATTTTATAATAGGGTTCCGTTTGGCATGCTTTGGGTATGGAACCCTAAAAAGGTATATTATTTAATTTACTTACCATCTGGTTCAGAGTCAAGTACTTCTTGCTTGACCTCTATTTCTACAGATGTTACAGCTGAAAACAAAACCTTGCCTTAAACAGTGTTCAATCTTTTCAGCCCTGTCTGTTGCCGACTTAAAATATTTATACATTTCAGTTAAACGATGGTCATACTAATTGAGTGTATCTTATTGAACAAGTTATAATATAAGAATAACTCCGAAAATATGAAAAACAACACCTACAATTTGTTGAGTTATCAACACCAATATCATAGAGATAAGATTTGTTTTTTTGTTTATATTAAATAAACTCAAAACTACTGGACCGTTTAAAAACATTCTTTCACCAGTTGAATAACATAATATATTATCACTCGAGTATTGGCTATAATTTCTAAATATGTATATATGAGGTGGGCGAAGCCGCTGACGAAAGCTGGTGCTAAGGTATTTTTGTTCGTGCCCGGTGTCGCCTGAGGGAATTTCATGTCTCTATCTCCAGTTATTGAGATTTTCATACAAAAATACCATCAAAATTTCAGACAATACCAGTTGATTTTCCAAAAAAGTCTTTTATACAAACCTTGTCCTGACGATATTATGAACACAACAAATCATGCAGCTATTGATTTTTATTTATACAATGCCTTCCTTTTGTTATCCCATAAATCTAATGTATTAATGGGACCATATCATCGCCTTAGAGTGAAAAACTTGGGAATGCAATTTTAGGTATTTATTTTAAATAATTTTTTTGGAAAGAGAACTTCGCAACGCACGCCCTAGTTTCACACATAATACGACAGTAACCTGTAAGTGTATCCAAATTGCACACTAAAAGACATAATTTGAAGAAGCAGTATTAATAAAGGCGCAGTTTTTTCTTCCTCCTGTAAAGTTACCTTTTTCGCATATACGAGGTTTTCACTCTAAGGCTGCCTGTCCACTGAAGCGAAGAGGAGAAAAGAGGAGCGGAGATGTGCCAATATTAACCAATAGAATCTTGACTCCGCCCCTGAGTTTAGATCAGTGATCCTAAGTCAAGATTCTATTGGTTAATATTGGCACATCTCTGCTCCTCTTTTCTCCTCTCCGCTCCAGTGGACAGGCAGCCTAAGGCGACGATAGAATCAACTGGCATATGAATTAATTTTCAATAAAAAAAATGATTTTCATTTTTCATACAAAATAATTCAACATGAAGTCACTATTATTTATGTAAAACATCCGTACGTGAAATATGACAACTTCGCATTTTCTAAGCTAAAAATAAATGATTGGTTTGAATGACTATGATTTACTCATTAATAGATAGTATCGAGTCTTAGTGTTATGTTATCTTCGAAACGATGTGTTTTTCGAACACTTGTTCTAGGAATTTTTATATCAGTTTTACTTATAGTGTAAGACATAGACTAGATATGGCACATCAAAAGGAACACGTTGTATAGACCAGATATTTATTCTGAATAAATACTTCTTATTTTTAATCTATACTAATATTATAAAGAGGGAAGATTTTTTTGTTTGTTTGTTTGTTTGTACCAAATAGGCTCCGAAACTACTAGTCCGATTTGAAGAATTCTTTCAGTGTTAGATATCCCATTTATCGAGTAAGGCTATAGGCTATATATTATCATCACGCTAAGACCAATAGGGGCGGAAGAAGTTGCGGGCAGAAGCTCTAGTACTTTATAAAGAATCTCATTTACATACCTTTTAAAACATTCCTATTATACATATCCCTAAAGCGCTCCTCGCAAGACAGAACTTGCTTTTTAAACTCTGATGCATCTCGTAGTCGCATGATGCAAACTTCACAGATTGTGTATGTCACGGCACTTAGCATGCCTGGAACTGGAGCCATCTGAAAAGATTGTTTTTATTAATACGAACTTTTCCATAAGAGGTTTGTTCATATATGGAACAAATCTAATTATGAGAGATGTTTTAAGGATTCTAATGATTATAATATTCTGTACATATTTGTTATGGTTGCGAATCAGGTTTTTACCACAATAAGATACAACCTGACACTGACGTGCAAATTGAAAATAACTTAAGAATTTAATTTTGCAGGCTACCACCTCAGATTCACTTTAAATTATTAACTTTGCTTAGTACTTGGGCCAAGATCCAAGCTGTGCCTAGTTTGTGACGTGCTATTTAATCTGTAGAAGTCTTCCGTTAATAATAAATAATTTCATACCATATTACTAACATTTATTTTCTTTTATTTCATTTAAATACATATAAATTACATTTTTAAATATTTCTTAAAAAAAAAGATATAAAAAATTACTAACATTATTATTAGTATTTATAACTGCCTCGTTGGTCTAGTTGCAAGCAATACTACTGAGCCTGGGTCCTGGGTTCGATTCCCGGGTCGGGCAAAGTGTTATCAGGTTTTTCTATCTGGGATTTTTCTCAGTAGCAGCCCGGAGTCTGGATTTGCAACCAGCTGATGGCAATAAGCCCGCCTATTACATGGGACTTAAAGATAACTAGCGAAATGTGGGTGTACCTGCTACACGTACACCTCTGCCCAACCCTTTGGGGAAACAAGGCGTGATTTTATGTTATGGTTATATTACTTGTATGTTTACAAACTTTGTGTAAGCTAAATACATGAATTTGAATTGGAGTACTTTTAAATGTGAAAAGGTAAAAGAGACAGCCCCAAAACAGCTCCGGTGGGTCAGTGGGTCACCTTAGGGGCGGATTTCGCGAGGTGGGTTTCGGTTTGTGAGATAGACGTCCTTAAGTGAGCCAATCTCCAACCAACTAACATGAAGCAGAAATACTAGTACCTACCGAAACGTAATATGAAGCCTACAGAGGATAGCCAGGCTTAGAAGAACGTCATCCTAACCCAAACTGTGACCAGGGCGTCTCAGAACCACTAGCATTTTAAATTTACAAAATATTTTATAGGTAAACAAGCCATTGCATTGCATTGCATTGTTCATAATTTTATAAAGTAAGAGAGTGCTTAGTTGGTGCATAATACTCACGTCAATTTCGTAACATTCTTTCAACATATCAGCATATATTTCCGTTAAATCGGTTAACTCCGTAATTTTGAACGGTTCAGCCAAATTTTTGAAACTTCCCTCACTGTGGCAGCATCGACACAAATCGTTCTCTAATTTCCAATTTTCTGCCGACATTTTGAGTGTTCGATGTCATTTAACTATAACTAAATGTTAATTTCGATCTATTACAAAAAGCAGATGATAACTTAACACTAGCCTATTTTAAATACACGATGCAAGTAATAATAGTTCCATTAGAACGGTCGCCATGTTGTTTCTTTGAGTTTGGCGAGTTTGGCATTGACATTTGAGAATTTTGTTTGAGATTGATCAGGATCACAGACAATACTTGTGCTCTGCTAGGACCACAGTATAAAAATATACAGTAGGACGACGCCTTTGATCTCGTGGTAAATGCCGACAACGTGTAGGAATTGTCGCGACAGCTAAGGTTGTCCCAAGTAAACAATATTTATTCATTTATTCAGTTTTCTCAACGTAAAAAAAAAATTTGGCATGACATGACCAAATGGAAAATATTTATCAAACTACCTGAGTAACCTGAGTGAGGTTGACTCGAGTCGAGGAAATCATGAGGTTTTGAGTTTGACTTAGAATATGGGTATTAGGCTGCCTGTCCACTGGAGCGGAGAGGAGAGGAGAGGAGCGGAGATGTGCCATTATTAACCAATCAAATCTAAACTCAGGGGCGGAGTCAAGATTCTATTGGTTAATATTGGCACATCTCCGCTCCTCTTTTCTCCTCTCCGCTCCAGTGGACAGGCAGCCTTAGACCTATCACATGGGTCGCAGGGTCGTACTTGCAAAATCGAGTACTAGGGCTTCTAAGTACCACCTTTTACGTCGGTTTTTGGCGCCACCAGCTCTTAAAACCCAGGGCTCGAGATACTTTCAAGTATTTTCTTACTGCATCGTAAATTGATGATAAGGCATAGATACCTACCTACTTACATTCCCGGCAAATAATATTTTCCTTCAGCGTCTCCACTCCACTCCGGTCCGGTCTCGAACCATTCTGCCAAGCGTATAACAATTTTCGGAATGCTGATAGATAAAAAGCTCTTTGTAAAGCTTAGTTCACCAAAGTTATAGGTATTACCCCTGACGGTAAAAGAGGGGTGTTATAAATTTATTTACTTAGGTTGCTAACACTAGTCTATCTCTACATTGATCATGACTAATAAATATATTATCTTTTTGACGATTACAAATATGTTGCCAAAAGTGTCCGTTCCGTTCCGTAGATTCAAGATATTATACGAAGCTCAGAGATAAATATTAGCGTTCGTTTCTCCAGCTCCACCCAAGCAAGGTCTAAGCGTCACAAAAAAAACTTTGTTCGGGTTGCTTCTCAAAGTTCTCAACACCAGACGCGCTGCTATCGGCACTTATCGGCATAAATTCATAGACAAATTGTCTTTCAATAGTTCTACTATTCAACACTAGAGGCGCTGCTACTTCTTTCGATGGGAACCTCAGAGTAATAACTGGGAACCTCTGGGAACCTACTCGTTGTGAGCCACAGAGCATGTAATGTTGTGAGCCTGCCTGGGACCTTAGACCTTATCGAAAGCACAGTCAAGGACAAAAATGCAATCAGACGTTATTTCAATATGAAATCGTCGTTGAATTTCTAAGTACATACGTAAATTTGCAACGCACGAATGAGGCTCGGCGCAAACGGGCCACCGACCACAGCCTCTGGTGGCCAGCCGTATTTAAGTGTATTATCTATGGTGGCCAGCGACAGCGCTTTTTCATATAGATTGAGTGGCCGCCACCGGTTACACGTGTGCGGCGCGTCTTTACAAAATATATGAAAAAGTGTGTTAAGTCGCTGTCGCTGGTCACCAGTGGCTGTGGTCGGTGGCCCGTTTGCGCCGAGCCTTAGTAAGTAAGATACGCGCGCCTTCCACCTTCATGGAAAACATTTTTAAATACTTTTGGTTTGCAGTGCACAATTTGTATTTTATATCTATGTGCTTCTCCAGGACATGGTACTTAAACCTACCCATATGCCAAATTTCATCCAAATAAGTTCAGCCGTTTTAGCGCGAAAGCGTAACAAACACACTCACTTTCGCATTAATTTATAATGGGAGTTAGGATTTTGCAGCAAACGATACAGTAGGCAGACTTGTAAAAAAAAACACACGAACACACGAATAAAACAATTTATTTTGCATCCAATTTCTTGTCTACAATCAGTTTTTCATAATCCATAACGCCATGATGAACTCTTATATGATTTTTTAAGCTACATTTTTGAACAAAAGCCTGCGAGCAAGCACCGCAGGCAAATCTCCTATCATTCTTATGTATCCTCAAATGTTCCATCAACGTTTTCCGTCGCCCATATTTTTTATGACAAACTTCACACTCATAATTTTTCTCTCCTGAATGTACTACCATGTGGTTGGACAGCCCACTGTTTGTTGAAAACTTCATGCTGCAAACACTGCAGCCGAATTTACGCTCCGGTTTTATATTCAAATGATACTTCATGTGGCGATATAAATTTATATGATGACCAAACTTTTTAAAACATATTTTACAAGTTAAATCTAATGGAGCGCGGTTGTGTACCTCTTCTAAGTGCTTCACTCGTTTCTGACTTGTATTGAAGGGTTTGTCGCAAATTGAACACATGAATGGGAGCTTTTTATGTTTGTACCTTACGTGGCTTTGTAATAACATTTTGGACCCGCATATTTTACCACATAAATCGCATTTGACTATACTTTTTTCTTTATGTGACAACGAGTGCGCTCTTAAGCGGTCGGGAAGTAAGAAACATCGCCCACAAACATCACATACATGGTCAGTACTGTGCTCATTCATATGATTCGATAGTGTTTTGAAAAATGTAAATTCTTCTTTACACTGGCAGCATCTATACCTTCCTTCGCTCAAATCGTAACCCAAAATACAATCCGCGGGCTTTTTGTTGACACTGTCAAAATTGAATTTGACATTATGGTCGTCTGTCAGATGTTGAATTAAAAATTCTAGGTCGTCTATTTTCTTTTTGCAGATTCTGCAATTTATATCACTAACATCCGCTCTAACGCGATCGTGAGGCCTATATATGCATTTTAAAATAAATTTATAACTGTTATTCTCGTGTAACACACTGACATGAGTTTTTAACAGATCGAAGCCAGCGAATTGTTTGTTGCAATAGAAGCAATTAAAGTATCCTACCCTAGATTTGAAGGGCACAATGGTAGAATGTTCTAAAATAAGGGCTACGTTCTGTCTAGGATTGATATACTTTATGGTTTTTTTGTCGACTTTATCTTGAAATTTTCTAGTAGAATTTCTGAAGTTGTCTGAAAAAAATAAAGACATTATTTTAGTCTACAATCTACAATGTTAAGTACAGACGCCAGCACATCAAGCTACCCGAAACTGTAAAATTTTCTCAATCCACTTTGAACCTTATGCTTTAGTAGTAAAGTTGAAAATCTATTAAAGAAAAAAAAAGCTTAATGTGCGTCTGTACATAATTTTTCCTCGACAACAATATTTAACACATTTTTTTTTAACGTTTCATGTGACTTATGAAGTTATGAGACTTCCTTTAATTTTATAACTTAACTGTGATAAACGCCGCACTACTGGGTGTCAAGTCTACTAATTTACTAACGTCACAATGGTCTCTCGATGCGATGGTAAATTTTTGACAGATTTTGTATGGCAAATCTGTCAAAAACTCACTACTTACTGGTCTGCCGCAGCGGCAGAGCAACAGTGTCGCGCAGCAATGTTGCGCAGCATTGCTGCCGTGCTTTGAATATAATCTCATATGAACCTATAGAAAATGTACATATGGGGACCAGTAGTGACATGGCAGCGTGTTGCGTTGTTCGGATACCATAAACAGGGTCCTGTTGGCACACTTTGGGTAGGTACGGAACTCTTATATTGGGGCCCTAGAGTCTGGATTTATACTCAATTAATGGCAATAGGCTGGCTCCTTTTACGTGGGCCTTACAATAAAACTGAAGGAACGGGCGTGATTTTACAAAAAAAAACAAATCATAAACAACGTACTTGTTTTTGTTTCTGTAATCTTCCTTTTTATCATGTTTCTTTTTGGAGGCCCTGCAACAAAAAGATTTTTATGTCAATGGCAGCGAATCTCGCAATTTCTCCCGCTTGGGGGCACTGTTGTAGATGCAGACCTTTCAACTATTTTTCTCACGAAATACTCGAAATAGTTCATAGTTCCACAATTGTAGTCTATGGTTCCACGAAAAATATTTGACAGGTCTACAACAGCGCCCCCAAGCGGAAGAAATTGCGAATTTGCGAGATTCGCTGCCATTACCGTGAGATGATGTTTCATTGCTAAAAAAATATGCGCTTCATCGTCTATCATTCAAAGTTCGAAAAACGAACGCGCGATGATGCGATCAAGTATAGAGCTGTTACAATAATTGAAATTCCTTGCCTATTTTGTATTACGATGACAAAATTTAATAGCTGCCCGCGACTTCGTTCGCGTGAAATTGCGGCCCCCGACATACTTGGGAAAACGATAGGCAGATTAATTTTGACAGCTTCCAGAGCATTTTCATGTTATTTCTTTATTGCGCCACATTGCTATAATTGTTGCTGAACGAAAGTCAGATAAGTTTGTGGCACTAGAACTCACCTTTAATGATTCCATCTTTTATTTTAGAATGTTCTTCCTTTATCAATCGAGTGTCTGTGAAAAACGTTGTTGTTATGATTTATTTCAAAGAAAACAGAGTTTATTTGCCCTTCAAAAACTCTTACAGTGAAACTCAACATCACTTAAAGTGAAAGACCGCGAAATTCAAAATTTCTCTTCTTTTTAATTTCGTGGGCTACATTGAAGAAATCACCTTAAGAAATGCTTTAGTAGAGTATGACAACACCCTAATTACGTAACACACGTTAAATCACAATCTGTTTCCTTCTGACAGTACAACAACATTCATGGCGTTATTTACGTTGTTGAGCAGATATATTTTTCGAACATATGACGCAATGTACTAGCAATATCCTTGAAAATGATTCTAATTGTGATTGATCGTGTGTTACCCAATAAGGGTGAAGTTCTCAACTTGAACTCGTTAATCAAGAAACCGGTTAAATTACAATCAAACTGTTCTATGAAACATGTACAGTACAACTATTTTCTTAATGTCCGTCGGCAAACTTCGTGTTGACGAAACATCATCGGATATCTATCTCCACACGGAGTCAGTCGTCAGATATCGGCTAATCCGACGACTGGCGAAGCACGAAGTTTCCCGAGGGACAATACGAGCATTTATTCTGAAAGTTGGCAACGTCGCAAATAGTAGTTAGATATTTCGCTGTTTTGATTAATTTGGCAATATTACTGTATGGAAATAAGAAATTTGGTTAACTAGCGGGTTAGAATATTGATTATGAAATGCAATAATTAATATCTTAAACAAAGTATTTGGAAACTTACCAAATGCCTTTTTTACAAACGGGTACAACATCAAATTCAATGTTATAATTGCAATTCATTATTAATATTCTAGTTCGTTAGTTAGCCACATTTCTTATTTCCATACAGTTATTTTGCCAAACTAATCAAAACACCTATCTAATTAGCACATTTTCGTAAACGATTCCGACTAATTTGTTTCATTTTGACAGTTCAACAACATTCATTGCGTTATTTACATTGTTGTGCAGATTTTTTTTACGAACTTTTGAAGTAATGGATAAAATGGATTAGTCAGTAATATCCCGAGTGAGGGGAAGCAGTAACAGCATTCTGAAGGTGTTTGCAGAGAGGCTGGATGGACCTACAATGGGGGGGTTTAGCAAGGTCCATGTTGGCAACAAAGCTTGTTAAGCCTTCCCGTAATTGTGATTTTCTTTTATTGTTATTTTCTGTTTTAGTGTTTCTGCATGTTACTAATATAGTTTTTAAGTAAGATGTAATACTAACACCCTATGGGCCTTGATGCCTGAAAATTAAATATTTTTATTTATTTATTATATTAACGGTGAGGGAAAACATCGTGAGGAAACCGGCATGTCTTAGAACCAAAATTCGAAGACATGTGACATCTACCAACCCGCACTGGGCCCGCGTGGTCGATTACGGCCCACTCACTCTCGCAGAGAGGAGGCCTGTGTCCCAGCAGTGGGAACATTAATAGGCTGATGATTAGCAATCTGTTTCAAAACGATTCAAATTCTGATTGATCGTGTATTACGTAATTCGAGTACAGGTAAATTTTTGACAGCTATTTGCGACGTTGCCAACTTTTGGCATAAACGCTTTAAGAAAATAATAAGAAAATAGTTGTACTGTATGTGTAACTCACCACTATTATTTATTTCATTTTCATCGTCATCATTCAATACATCACTAGCCTGGTTATCATAATCTTCTTCACGTTCTGTTTTCACGACTTTTGTCTCTGCAAATTTAATATAAACTTATTACGTCCATAGTCTAGTCTAGGGAATACTCTTAGCATTGGCAACGAAAATCAACACAAATTATTAACAAAAAACCGGCTAAGTGCGACTTGGATTCGCACACTAAGGGCTGATATCACCAATGAAACTGAATGAGATCAGCATTTGTAAAACGCGTTCAAGAGCTGTCCAGTGGCGGATCCAGGGGGGGGGGGTCATGACCCCCCCCTGGGCTGTGTCTAGGTCGACCACGGATATTTTTTCTAATCTCATTGATAAATTTTATCAAATAAATACTGTATGATGTTGCCGCGTAGGATGTGTTTGCCACATTATGACTTATAGTTATGAGTGAACGACACGCATAATAAGACTTATTGTCCTGTTATTATAATTATGCTGATGGACCGTGGAGTTTTCTGCCGGCTCTTCTCTATAGGAAATGACCAAATGAAACCGTGCTCCTAAGCTTCTGACGTTTCATAAGTGCCCATGTAGGTTTATCTGAAACTAGCAACTACACGTAGAAATTAAATACCCCAGAATCATGGGCGTACCCAGGGGGGGGCAGGGGAGGGCAGCTGCCCCCCCCTGGATTTTGTATGCCTAAGTACTGTTGTCGATAAAAGTTATGTTACAGTCACGTTAGGACTTCCTTTACAATTACAATATAATATTATTTTGAATTAATTTTAGAAACAAACCGCGCTGCGCGGCGTTTCATGTTGTATCACACATAACCGACTTAAAAAAAAAGGAGGACGTTCTATGTTAGACTGTTTTTTTTTTACTATGGTTAACGATATTTTCGTCAATTGTAAAGCAATTTTGAAAATTCACGTATCATTTAAAAAAAGAAAATTATATTCGATCCACATTTGACAAAAATATCGATAAACATACTTATATTTAAAAAAAAACTTTTTTTCGCGTACTTATTGGATTTTCGACGCTCCGCTTAGCGCCGAGAGTTGAATATCCAACAGTATGTTTTCTTGCCGCGCTGGGATACGCGGTGAATGCACGATGTTGGATTCTCAATGCTCGGCTCAATACCGAGGGTTGTAAATCCAGTGTACGAAAAAAAATCACCGCGATAAAAACACGTTCCTGCGAACGTCGGCTAAGAAGCAGTTTAAAGTTGGAGGCAGAGGATGAAAATTTTCGAGCTCGCTTCGCTCGCTACTCCCTCGGTCTTTCTGCATTATATGTCGACAAAAGACAACAAAGACGAAGAAAAGAGACGTGTGCTATTTCTGTATGACTTCAAAAAAAAACCTTCCCTACATGGTGGTGTGCTAAAATTTTCGAGCTCGCTTCGCTCGCTTTTGAACTCTATATTCTTCTAACTCTCAAACTTTTCTGCTTATGTCGACAAAGTAACTCTCCTGTTTGTTGTTCAATACAAACCTAACCGAGAATTCAGAGACGAGGTGCAAAAAATGTCGACCTCGCGTTGCTCGCTCCCCTACATTCTTCTTTTCGTTGAGGAGATGAAAATGCAACTCTCTCAAAAAAAAATCCTACTGGTTGCGATGTCCATGGTGTAGGTGGATCATCGATCACTAATAAAGAACTTCTATATTAGTGATCGATGAGGTGGATTATAAATTACGCACGATATAATACTCGTTTTTTTTGCAAAATTTTACTAATAATACCTACATAAACTGAGAAGACAGGGAGGCCTAATTTTTTTTTGCCACTCCGGGCCACTGACAGACTTGGTCCTCCACTGATTGGGCCTGTTCTGACTGGACCCCGACTATGTGACCCCCCCCTGACTCGAAGGCTGGATCCGCCCTTGGAGCTGTCAGTGCAGTGGCGTAGCTACCGGAGGGCTAGACGGGGCGCCAAGCTCAGGGTGCCCCTCGAACTCTGACTTACAAACTATAAATTGAACTAGTGATTCGGAATATAAATAAACCAGATTCCAGGAACGCGACTTTAATAATGGGAACTTATTTATGTACGTTTAAAAACGTCGAATTCGGAACACGACGAATACGATACAAACGATATAGTTTAGTTGGGGCCCTAGTTTATTTTTTGCCCCAGGGCCTTTGGTTACCTATCTACGCCACTGTGTCATTGTCAAAATTGTTATGGAATATTCTTGTACACTGACAGCTCTTGAACGCGTTTAGATATTATGCTGAACGAGTTCAATTTCATTGGTGAAATCCGCACTAAGGGCAGAATATTATTATTTTTCATTTTAATTTTTTTAAATCTCAATGATTAATTTGTATTGATAATATTAATATACATTACATCACGCCTGTATTCCCCAAAGGGTTTGGCAGAGGTGTACCTACAGTACACCCACATTTCGCCAGTTATATTTCAGTCCCATGTAATAGAGGGCGAGCCTATTGCCATCAACCGGGCACAATTCCAGACACCGGGCTGCTACTGAGAAATTCCAGATGTAAAAACAAAATAACACTTTGCCCGACCTGGGAATCGAACCCATGAGCATATGCTCAACAGTAGCGCTTGCGACCACAGGGCCAACGAGGCTGCTACTTGATACTAGATGGTTATAAAAAAAACTAACCAAAATCTTCTTTTTCATGAACTTCTATTTTTAACAGCTCTTCCTTCAATGGTTGCATTCCATCTGAAAATATATTAAAACAACATGTATAAAAACATAAATCAATCAATCTTCCTAGCCCTTTCCCTAATATTTTGGGGTCAGCTTCTAGTCTAACCATTTACAGGCCCAGATTCCTAAGGTGAATACGTGCCAAGAACTTCATTCTTATTTAAAATCATCACATATTGATGTTGTCGACCGTCATAAAGTAAGGTTCTTACCTTCAAGTTGTAATCTTAAGGTAGATTGACACTGCATTACTTTTTGCTTGAATTGCACGGCATTCCTGATTCGTGTAATGCAGACTTCACATATTTGATCCTTAGTCTCATCCTTCGGCTCCCACTAGAAGTTTTATTATAAATTTTTAATCCACCTAATCTTTTATCAAATATATTGGGGCCAGCTTAAAGCGGAGTTTGGGCTTTTCTGACTATACATTACATCTGCAGTGACAGCCAGGCTGCTAAGGCACGGAGGAGTCTCGATATGTAATGGACGGCTACCCATCCGCAGACCGACTTTGGCAAGCGTAGCATAACCTTCGATCAACCCGTGCGTCTGTTATTATTTAGACACAAGCCCCTCCAAAAGAAGTCAAGTTTTTATTAACTAAAACTATTATACAAAAAAAAGCAAATGGTAATTAGAAGGCAAAAGCGAATGGAAACGCCGAGAGTGGACGTCCTATAAGGACATTATACTGCCGTGCTAATTAGAAACGCAGTAAGGATAGATTTCAATTTTCCAAAAATTCTTCCTTACTGCATTTCTAATTAGCACGGCAGTGTAGTGACCATATAGGTGATGTTCTTCACATAGGCATGGGGTCTCAATTCGAACAAATTATTATTAGTATTGAAAAAAGATCATAGATGGCAGCATAGATAACAATTATGAAATTAACAGTCACTAAAAAGCAATAAACGGAAGATTTTGGCTGAAGTAAGATTAGTAAAAATCAAAACTTCCTTGTTTAATGCTGATTTATTTATTGTAACTCATAAATCTCTTATTTTCAACAAAAAAAGATAAAACCTTTTTGTTTAGGGCTCTTTGCAATAGATGGCGTTTTACTCAAATTGTCATAACTGTAGCACATTTAGCCAGTCAATAGCCCGACTAGGGAGGTGTCATTTCTTTTATGGGATTGGGTATCTGTACGTAGTATTATATTATCTGTGACATAGGTCAGGGGCATAGTACTCGCAACCGGCGTGCATGTATGACCAGATGTATAAACTTAATGAAACAAAAGATGTCCATAAAGACCATTGCAGGAGGCATTCTATAGATTCTGCCTTCTGAGTTTGTGCTCCTAGGGTGTCCCCTCCCAGCGTTTCCACTCACATCTATTTACAATGTAGGAATAACTAGTATACCCTTTCACTGAAAACTCACAGATAAATTGAAGCACTCCTTCAGCATGTCTCCGTACACTTCAATCCTGCCCATCCATGCATACTTCCTCCACAGGCTTTTACGACACACCAGTTCAAGGCAGCAGCAACACAGTTGATATCTTTCCAGTGCAGACTGCATGTTGTCTACCCTAAAATGTAGTATTTCAAAAATGAATGCAAAAGAAACATCCTCCTTCCAAAAAAACCACTGCAAAGTGAAAAATAACTTTAATATCGAAAGCCGGTGTCTTCGGGTTAAAATTTTCTTTTTTTGCCACGGATTTCCTAAAAAGTTTTAAGTTAAGTTATGCTATGTAACAGTGACAGGAATGGTCAGTGGGTCACCTAAGGGGCGGATTTAAACATAGAGACGAACACAGAACCTCCTCCTATTTGGAAGTCGGCTTCGTTGGTCTAGTGGTAGCAAGCGCTACTGCTGAGCACGAGGTCCTGGGTTCGATCCCCGCGTTGGGAAAAGTGTTATTGGGTTTTTCTATCTGGAATTTCTCAGTAGCAGCCCGGAGTCTGGATTTTGCCCGGTTGATGGCAATAGGCTCGCCCCCTATTACATGGGACTTAAGACATAACTGGCGAAATGTGGGTGTACCTGCTACAAGTACACCTCTGCCCAACCCTTCGGGGAAACAAGGCGTGATGTTATGTTATGATATAATTTATTTCATATACATTACATGCTCCTAAATATTATTTATCACAACATTTACACTGGGTACTACTTAAATAAATAAAAATATTGCTCTTATGTTTTTCGTGATCTTTAATAGACATAACGGTTAGAAGTAATAATAAATAGGTAGTGATTAGATTATTTAAAGTTAAGAAAACTTACATTTTCGCCTTCTCCTAGGCAAGGTTTTTAGCTTTTTTTTGTTACAGCTTCACTCAAATCATTTCCTCATATTTAATTAAAACCGTTATACCAGCACGAGCTGGCCCGGCGTAAGAAGCTAACACAGACTACAATTTGATAGCTAAATATATTTGTGCGAAAACAAATACTTGGTAAAAAAACACTGCGAGAAGAAAGAAAGAAACCAGAAAATATTCCTGTTTTCTGAATCTGACTCAGAATGTCAACAATAGATAATCAATATTGACATTGTTCAATCAAGTCACTGTCAAAATACACCAATAAAAAAATAAAAAATAGTGTCCATAGACTACCTTTCGTCAAGTTCGGTTTTTTGTTCTTGGGTCTTCCTGATTCTCGTAACCTAAACGCCTGCTACACGGTCGCCAACCGCGTCCCCGACAGAGGTGACCTTGGTTGGCGACTGGCAAAGTTGTTCAAGGTTTGGTCGTAAACCATCATCTACACGGTTGTAAACCACCAAGGTTACCTCTGTCGGGACGGGACGTGGTTGGCGACCATGTAGCAGGCGTTTTAACCACCATCTACACGGTTATAAACCACGAAGGTGACCTCTGTCGGGACGCGGTTGGCAACCGTGTAGCAAGCGTTTTATAGCTAGCCCCCCCGCCCCAACCCATGCTCGATAACGATGCGCCAGCCCGCGTTTTTGCTGAGCCAGTAGCTTTAAATTCCCCGACTAATAATAATGATCTATCCTTGATCCAGCCTGTCCCTCTTGCTGTCCTCCTGTTAGTGAACGCCCTAAGCCGAGGCCCGAGGTTCGTACCCCACAGGGGGTGCCCTTAGCGAGCGCTCGCCTAGTTTTAATTAGTATCGTTTTTGCCCCTGGCTGGAGGCTTTGAGTTTCTAGGAGCTTATGGCAGCCACAGGAAAGCCCGGTTAAGCAGCGAAGACCTCAGTGGTCAGTGGGGGTGTGTGATGTATATATGTGTACAAGTTATATGTGTTTCTTAGTTATGCGATCTTGTGTAGGATATCTTCGATTTCTTCGTAACTTTTGCTCTTGAGCCATTCAGTTAGTGTTTTTTTTGCAGTCATGGTATGTCATAGAGTAGATGGCACATTGTTATTGAGAGCGTTATATATACGGGGGGATTGTTTAATAAATTGCCTTGTAGCAAATGTAGTATTCACTGGACAATCTTCAGCTACTTAATTCTTTCTCCTAGAATGTGTCTTGGAAGTAATGTAGGGAAGAGATTTGTGTTTTTTTAATGTAATCTGCAGGACATAGAGTTTCCTAACAGACAAAAGGTTTGAGGTTAAGTATAAACTTTCCGTGGGGAATCTGTTTCAATCGTCAATCAAGTCAAGTCAATTAATGTTTTGTAGGTATTTAATGCTATATATACGAAAAAATCCCTAAACCAAGGAATTTTTATATTTTTTTAGGGAATATTAGGAATAATTCATTAGGAAACTGGGGAAAAATTAAAGATAGTTAATTGACTCAGGCGTGACCTGGGGAAAAATTAATAACGTAAGTGGAAACACTGCCTCGAGTATCACGACAGAATGGTATGTTGGCGACCATGTAGTTCAAACAGCCAGTGTTGCCATATATACAGATTTATCTGTATCTATACAGATTTTTCATCACCAATACAGATTACAGATTTAGCATAACTTTTATACAGATTTTCGTAATTTTCGCTTCCTCACATAATCTATGATGAAATGATTGAAAATGTATCTCTTTTTAGTGTATAATAATTTAGTGTTTATTTATTGCCTTCAACATTTTTTTCCCTGTGTTCTGTGTAAATCGTTGTCCCTGTCTTAGGGCCGATTTTTCAAACCTCAGATAAATCGTCGAATAGTTACCTAGCGTATAAAATTATCTGGCTGTTTATGAGGCGAATAAATATTTTCAATTTTTCAATCGTATAATAACTGAAGAATAGTTATCTGAGGTCTTTGTTAACCAACTTCACACTATCATGTGCAAGCGAGATGCACAGATACAGTATTCAACGTGTTAGACAAGACTAGAAACAAAACGTATGTTTGACATTTTGACGAGATTTCTTATCTTTTGTTTAGATCCACAGATGGTGGCGACCTTTTTTTTTTTTGTTGTTTTTTGTAGCCAAGTTGATAGAAGTGGGCATGTATTTAGCTATAAAGGATCAGTTACAAACAAATTTTCTGTGTGTTAACGGTGTTTTCGAATTAGTACTAAAAGTTGAGCAGTGGTTTTAAATTGTTAAAATAATGTCGTCCTGAAAATGTAAGAAAAGTGATATTTGAAGATATAAAAAAAAAAAACTATCGTCATTTGAATCAAAAACATCCATTTTCTCATCAACACAAGAGCACGAAATCACACAGAGGCAAAGTATATTAAAACCCCAAACAAAACAAAAGTCAAAACATCATATATTCCCTAGAATAACGTACTAACTGAGGCTTGAAGGGACAGTTAACTTTATTCCTCTGATAGGGGCTTTAATGGTCCGATACTGACTATCTGACTGTTGAAAAATGCAGAATCATGCTATCTATGGAATAAACGCTATTCGATTCTTTATCTGAGGATTGAAAAATCGGCCCTTAGTGATGAACCCTGTTATAAACTCCCAAGTTAATAAAAAAAATATTGTTAAAATGAATAAAAATATGTACAAAAAATAATAAATATTGTTTTCTTGAACAGATTTTATAACAGTTTTACAGATTTTATACAGATTTTAGCGTTTTGTGTTCATACAGATTTTGTACAGATTTTTCGACCGTTCTATCCAGATTTGTGTGTGGCAACACTGCAAACAGCTCTGCCGGTCGCCAACCAAGGTCGCCTCTGTCGGGGACGCATTTGGCGACCATGTAGCAGGCGTTTGAAACTCCCGTTATGCACTTGGTACATCTCGCGTGCGGTTGTTGTAATATTATGTACCTGGTACTGGTTATAATAATTGTTCGTAAGGGTACGCTAGTCGTTCATTCTTCCATACAAACGTAGCATGGTTATTACTCGTCTGTTTGACGGTGTACGCTCAAAACTAAAAATTATATCAATTTGTCTTGTCATTATCTGGCCCTCTAAAACGCCTGCTACACGGTTGCCAACCGCGTCCCCGACAGAGGTGACCTTGGTGGTTTACAACCGTGTAGATAATGGTTTACGACCAAACGTTGAACAACTTTGCCGGTCACCAACCAAGGTCACCTCTGTCGGGGCCGCGGTTGGCGACCATGTAGCAGGCGTTTATTAAAATGGTTTGGAAGATACGAGCGTTGAAACTTCCATCTTTCAACAATAATTTTAGCTCGTGTTTGGGCGTAAATAAATAACATAACTTAACATAAGTAGTATAAAAATGCCAAAATTAAAACTGTACAGGGATAGACAAGTTATTCAATAATTCAAATAATTTTATTTTGAGTAAAGTACATTCAGTAGATTTTTTGTAATATTTATTCGCCCAAAGGTCTGTTTATGACATTTTACGCGCACGTTTTCGTTATAAATCATTGTCTATTACACTAAATTAACTAATAAATATGTAATTAAACAAATCAATAAAAATAGATAAATAAATACTAAATAAATAAAAACTAAATAAATAAATAATTCGACTAATTTGCATGCATAAGCACTACTATTTAGTTACGTCCGCAAACGAGTTCGAGCCGTCGACTGGAGGACAGTGGCGCCTCCACTATCCTCCAGTCGACGGCTCGAACTAGGCCGCGGGGCGGTGCGAGCCGGACGTTATGCCGTTATGCATGTTACGCGCGCCGGGGAGTTCCGAATTCATACAAATACTACCACCGGGCACCGGCGCTCAATCGGACTTTAAGCTGAATTTCGAGTTCGATACGCTCCTCGCTCCTGTTGCCTAGGTTCATAACAGAAAATATTCAGAGCAAATATTTTCTGCAAAAGTCAACCAAGTAGGATCTCTAGCTGCTATTTTTTTTTCTATGAACTCAAACAAAGCTTTTATTTCAAATAAACCAATTACAGGCATTTTTGAATGCTGAAGAGAAATGTTACCTTGTGGGATGGTGCTAATATTTTCTAGCTCACTTCGTTCGCTCTTACAGCCGCAGCCTTGGTTCATAAACAAAAATTATTCAGAGTGAATATTTTCTGCATAAGATGACCAAATTGACGGCACGGTTGGCGCAGTGGTTAAGCGATTGACTGCTGCGCTGCGTGTCGCCGGTACAATCCCCGCACGGAACAAATATTTGTATGACCTACAAGTAGTTGTAAACGCACCCACAACACAGAAGAAATTCCTAGTGTGTAACAAAATCTGCATTCAAAGATTATCGAAAATTCGCTTCCCACACTCGGCCAGAGTTCCATAATAGGTACGTCAGAGTTCCATAATAGGTACGTCAGAACTCAAAAGGCGGATTTGTAGTCCTTTTATGAGACATAAGAAATGATACTGTTGTGCTTTCTTGAGTGCGAAACAACGTACGAAATCGTGTGGAGGCATGCGTGGCCGTTAATGGATCGCATTTTGAACAGAATAAATGTTGAGACCGCTAAAGTCCCACCGTGGCCATTTAGACAGGGCAAACTAAACATGTAAGTGATATTAGCTGTACATAAAGTTGTGGTTAACTTTTTAAATACGCCAGAAATACCTACCCAGTGGTTTGGTTATTTTTTAATTTCCTTTGTTGTCGAATCAAATGTACATTTAGACTCGTCACACAATTCCTAATGTATTTTTGCCTGTCTTAAGCCAGGAAAAGTATGAAGGGAAAGTTGCATCACAGGTTGTATTGTATTTATTCATGTGTTGTGTAGGTAAGTAGGACGGGTGGCGATCGTATTACGTTACTCGGGCGGGCGTGTAAGAAAATACGGTGGGCACTATAAGTGTATATATTACCCAAATAGTAAGATTTGAATGTCAGAATGAATACTGGTTATTTATTCCTTATAAAAGTTCTTATGAATAAGTTTTGCAGCGAAAGGTTTTCATGAAGTAAAGCACAGAAAGACAAGACTAGACATTTATTTAATTAGACTTGTCAGCATTAAATCAGAAAGCTAGTTGGCCGTTCCAAATCTAGACCTTCATTGAGAAGGACAAGAAACTGCATGGAAACAGTATTACAGTATTCTATCAACATAATTCTTATATTTCCAATTTTCCATAAATTATCGTTATCTTAAAAACAGTCTTGGATTCAGAATAATAGCAACATTATCAAAATTGCATTATTGGAAATAATATACTAACATAATCGTAATAAGCAATGATTACAGTATAATATCAAATTACTTAACTTACGTAACACCTGGTCGGTCTATTCCACACAATAACGGCACTAGAACCAACCAACTGAACATCTACTGAGCATCTGACTATTGGATCACTTGATTCGGTCCGCACAGCTCAAAAGTTAAATAGAAACTGACTTCCCAAAGAAGACGGATCTTTTAAAACATCGGTTCTTGTAAACAAGGTGGGGGATCATTCCACCGCACCGAGTGCACAACGCCGCTAAAGAAGTTTTCACTTCAAAAAAACATATTGTTAATCACCACAATTTGGTAAGTAGTCATTTGGTTGGTATTACTTTATCAATATTATATAATTATTCATCAAGGCGGCTGCATTAAATCTGTCTCAATTTAATATAAAAAGTTAATCCAGTGTATATATTTTTATCCTCGTTAACTGGACTATTTAATTTATTATCGATTTATCACCTACCCCCAACAGTCTCCAAAAGTACCCAACAATTATTTCTAATTTAAAAACTTACAAATATTTGCATCGACAACATCTATAAATAAAAATAAAATAAGGTGATAATTTACATGAATAATAAAATTCCACGGAAATTAATACCTTATTTTTTTTATGCATTGGGCAAGAAGACAATTTAATCATAGAAAAATATTGACAAACATGTTAGTTATTCCATAGACCACAGTTCAGAGGAGACTATTATGTAGCTGATTTTTAGTAAAGGTATGTGGTGTAGGTACAGATGCCAGCACATCAACCAACTCCAATCTGTCAAATTTTCCCAATCTACATTGAACCTTATTCTTTAGCGATAAAGTTGAAAATCTATTAAAGAAATTTGACAGATTGTAGTAACTTGATGTGCTGGCGTCTGTACTTAAAAATTTAAAATAACACACAAGTTTAGATTTAATTCCTTGACGTTGTTGTATTGAACACAATTCGGAAGGAGCTTTCTCTAAACAGCACCCTAATTGCGTAACACACTTTTAATCACAATCTGAATCATTTTGAAGGATATTGCTAATCCATTGCTTCATATGTTCGAAACATTTGCTCAAGAACGTAAATAACGCAATGGATGTTGTTGAACTGTCAAAATGGAACCCGTTATAGCAAGTTAGTGTGGGTACGCAATTACTCCGCAGAAATCTGCGGACCCCAGGGGGTCCGAGACATCTACTTTTCAACAAAATAAAATTAAAATTAAGTCAATAAGACAGAATAAAAATAGAACAAAAACGACAAACAAATCATTACGAAAAGATAAGTTAAGATATTCATTTTGTAATTATGGGTACAAAAAACGGTGACATAAAAAATATAATTAGTAACAACCATATTTAACCAAAAGGCATGCAATAGTACAAAAATACACTAGAGATGCTAAGTAGACAATAATAAAGATAAATAATGTCAATATAAAGATTGATTAACTATAATTACAAGTTAATTATGAAGTACTTCAATAGGTATTTTTATTCTACACTTCTTCTTGCAAATAGTGGATATCACATAATGGTTGATGTCCATAATTGATCGTTTTGAATCGCTTCACAAAGCGAGGATTTATCTCGACCACCTTTGTAACTTTTCTATCATTACTCTGTCCCAAATTCCCAATAACATATCAATAGTATCATATTCGCTTGCTAGTAGTTTCGAAATATATTCCATGTCTAGCACGACATGGTCTATACGCTGCTTTAAATGCTCTTTTACTTTATACAGCGTTATTAAGATACTTTCAGTAATGATGATATATCCTGGCTGAGCATTGAGCTCTAGAGAACGTAACATAATATCGTCAAAATAAAATCTAAGATTAGCTTCCTTCATTTTATCTCATACATTGTGTTCTGTTCTCTGTCATTGGAGGTTTACTGACAACAGTTTTCATTGCATTTACAAATACTTTATTCTCCTCTGTGAGATATGAGCCTATATTAGGTGACATCCACCAATTTTGTATATCTTCGTGGTATTTTAACAATACCAATTGCGATAGAAAACTATTTTTGCTAACTTGATCAGATTGGTGTTTTTCTATTTCTTCTCTTAGTATCTTCCCTGTGCCGTTTTCGACAGCTTGATTTGTGTAAAACAGCAGCCTGAAATCTTTGGCCATATTTTTGTCATGATCACCACATTCAAATGTTAGTTTAGGGAACTTTTCAATTTTCACGTCTAATCGATATTTTTGTAAGTCAATAGTTTTATTTTGTTTTAATTTTGTTAACAGACGTTTAGCTTAGCAATATCTCCAAGTTCTTGAAAATTCTCGTTGAACTTCAACATTTTCGAGTTTTCATCGAAAACTAATAGATTACCAACAGCACTGGCTAAGCCCCCATTTAGCTTCAGAAATCCCTTGTCAACAGATTCATCTATGGTGATGACATAATTATGGTCCGATTTCCCAATCAAATCGATGATTCTCGATGCTAAATATGTTAGCCTTTCATCTTTTCTGATAATCAAATCTTTATTACCGAAAGCTACTGGCACTTTAAGAGGGTTTATTCTGAAAGTTGGCAACGTCGCAAATAGATGTCAAATATTTCGCTGTTTTGATTAATTTGATAATATTTCTGTATGGAAATAAAAAATGTGGCTAACTAGCGAACTAGAATATTGATTATGAAATGCAATAATTAATATCGTAACACCGAATAGTTAGTTTTAGATGTAAAAAAAGTATTTGGAAACTTTCCAAATGCATTTTATTCACCTAAAACGGGTACAATATCCAATTCAATGTTATAATTGCAATTCATAATGAATATTCTAGATAGTTAGTTAGCCATATTTCTTATTTCCATACAGTATTATTTCCAAATTAATCGAAACAGGTAAATATTTGACAGCTATTTACGACGTTGCCAACTTTTAGGATGCACCCTCTTAAAGTTTTGCTGTGAAGACAATATTTCTCTTCCAGCTATTTCTATTGCGTTATCTATTATGGCATTTTAAGTCGCCATTCATCATTTTATTGTTGACAAACTCTGACTTACCATTTTTATAACACAGCCGATAAGTTAGAGTTTTAACATCAGATGGTCTGTTGAAGAACATGGAAACTAGGGTTTTTAATGAACTTTTAAATGTCATGAGGAATTCATCGTTAGTATAGGTATAGTATCAAAGAACTCTTGTCGAACGTGTGCCAATCGATATCCTTCAGGTTGAATGTCAGAAACATCACAGAATTTTTGTGCTAAAATGACATGATAGCTTGCCACAAGATTATCATTCATAAACATCTGAAAATCTGTTTTTTTATCAAAAAATAACTTCGCTATCGGTTTAGCAAGTTGACTGACTTGATCTTTCATAATAACTTTGTAGAGACACTCCATATCTTTATTTTTGACAACTGTCTGTAGGCCGCATTGGGCTGTGCTTATCATTTCGTTCAGTGTACTGGCGAAACTACTCTCAAACGATTTATAGTTACAATCTCCTCTTGCGGTCGTGTATTTCACAAAGAAACATTCTATTTCATCATATGTTCCTTTAAATATCAAGTCTTTATTACTTGGTTTGAAAGCTTGCTTAATTTTCAAGTAGCTGTCGAAATATGTGCCCAAATCATTCTTCAGTAGTGTATCGTTCTCTCTGTGCTTGGCTTGAATAAACACGGCGAAAGGCTTATCAAATGTCTTTACTTTAAATCTTAAACAAATGTCGTCAAATATTCCGATCTTATCCATATTTGTAGCTAAAGTGAATTTTTCAATGTTATCGTCATGTTGCGTTCTAAAATTTATCAAGCTAATAAGTTTTGTTTCATACAGCTGTCCACGGATACCTGACGTTCCTGAACGCTTTTTTTATGATAAACTAGTAGCCATGATCTTTTGTAACTTTTGAACATAGACATATAAAAAAAGTCTTTTGAACGATGTACGGAAGTGTCACTTTTTTGTGCATGTGTTGTTACAAAAACGGAAATGAAGGTTTGATTACCGATCATCCGGGAAACTATACTCGTTCCAAATAAAGTTTGACGATACTGCAGAAGTCTGAAGTCAAAGGCTTTTGGCAGCAACTTCGACTACCAATTATTCAATTAATTATCCAAATGTCACCTCAGGTATCCAAATTTTGCCTCAAATAGGTACTAGAGATGACGTGTGTGGTCTTGCGGTCTTTAATGGACAGTCCCAAAATCTTTGTGGATCTGAAATAAATAAAAATATTTAAGTTAGACTTAGTACCCAGAGCCCTCTTAACGCTATTCACAAAACAAAAATCGGTTAATTTCGACATGATTTTGACAGTTCAAATCGATATGAAGACGTAAATTTACGCCGAATAATTTACGTCCCCCATGGAAATTATCCTTAGATACAAAACAAAGTCACCCGCCGCGTCTGTCTATCTGAACGAGATAAACTCAAAAATTACCGAACGGATTTTAAAACGGTTTTCATCAATGGACTGAGTGATTCATGCGGAAGGTGTACAGACGCCAGCACATCAAGTTACTACAATTTGTCAAATTTCTTTAATAGATTTTCAACTTTATGTCTAAAAAATAAGGTTCAATGTTGATTGGGAAAATTGGACAGATTGGAGTAGGTTGATGTGCTGGCATCTGTACATAACTCATTAAGGTTTTGTGAAGTTTTCTGTAAATTGGCTGAAATATTGTTGAAGATATCGGAAAAAATCATGCCGACTTAGCTTTACCGGCGTGTGTAAAGTTATATACATAAAAGAATGTTAAGTACTAACTTTTCTTTTTTGTTTTGGGTAGCTTAGGGACCTGCATAGTTTTTAAAGTCAGCTAGAATCTATGGAACCTCATTCTTGTATTTTAAATTGAAGTTGAAAATTTCAGTCTTACCACTAAAAACTTAAATTCTTGCCATCAATACTTTTTTGAGTAACTTGCAGGCATGTTAGCACATTTATTATTTTATGTATGAAAGTTACATTCAAGACGATATGATCGCAAAGAAAATATTTGAAAAACACTTACTATAAAAATAGATATGAATTTTTGAAACTCCAACGGCAGAATATTCAAGAAAAAATACAAAAGAAATTATAACTCGAAAACTACAAAAAGTCGCGGACATGAGGAATCTAATTTTTTTTTATGACGTGTATTTTGGTCCACCCTGTATAATAAATACATAATTATATCTTCTAGGTATCCCATACTTACGAGCTTTTACGCCCCATCTTGCTAAATAAAACGCTTCAATCTAACCTTAAACCCGATGGAAAAAAAAAACTATAAACACATAAAAAACTATAAAACTATAATACATAGGCTAAGCTAAAAAAAAAAATATAAGTACATTAAAGTCGAACATAGAACCTCCTCCTTTTTGGAAGTCTGTTATAAATAGAACACACATAATTGAGCAGAGCTTTATCTTCGTAAATACAATATCCTCATGTATTCACACCATCACACCAAACTTATGTGTAATAAATAACTATGCACCAAACGTAAGTACCTACTGTATTAATAGACGTTACTCCAGTAATAAATAGTGCTCTGTGCGTTACTCGTAGAGAAAAAAAAACAATAAAAAACAAGGCACAACTGCACAAGCGCATCTGCGCACACAGATAATCTGAGATAATCAGTCTAGAGTCTGAGACGTCTGAGACTCTGAGTCACAGACTACAATAATTGTAGTCTAATATAATTATTATAATCATAGATAATACACTTAAAACCTACGCTTAAAACTCTGAGTTGAGTGGAGTTGGTTGTTTTACCATGGGTCGAGTGTATAAAATTGTAGTCTGTGGTCGAGTGAGCGTCTCTGCGCCAAGCGTAGACAGAGAATTCTATAGACTGCTGGATCTCTGTCTACGCTGCTGGATATCTTCCTTTGCATTCGCACAAGAAAAAGAAGAATATATTAACGTCACTAGCAAAAAAAAGAGACAGAGTAAAAATATTTCTGTCCTCGTTCGCGTGTCGGCTGAGCACATCATTGTGCACAACAAGTTTGACGTTTGTGGCGGTTGCAGATTGGATTATTATCAACTATACCAGAATAAATACAAAATACGATATTTCAGTGCTCATTTCGATTATAAATAACATTTGTGCAACTGTGCAAAATGGTGAGGTGCAGTGTAATAAACTGTAAAAGTGATAGTTTGATGAAGATTGCCGGATTGTCGTTTCACTCGTAAGTATTCGATTTTTTATGTATTAGATCGCTTTGTGTTCTACTATTTATAATCAAATAGTCGCAGTAATGTACCAACAAATTTGTATAATGTGTTACATCTCATAAAATCGTGATTTGAGCAATATTTTTATTTTCATTTTTCAACATTCAGTGTTGCCACTTTTTGACGGGGAATTTACCTTTTAATTTGGGTAATACCATTGATATATTAAAAGGAGGAAGATATGTTACGCGCTAACATCGCAATCAGTAAACCTGGGCTTTGCGCACCACTACATGCAGCAAAACTCACACATCTGTGATCAGTGTGATCACAGTCGCAAACCTACCAACACGCTTAGCATGACCACCGTAGACACGGGTTTTGTCTACGGAAGAATAGACAAAATGACAGATTGTGATTGTTTAACTGTCATTTTGTCTATTCTTTCGTCGACAAAACTTGTTTCTACGGTGGTCATGCTACGCGTGCTGTTAACAATAGACAAGAACAGAGATAGGAGACGGCGCTGTCGTGCGAGCGAAATCGCGTTAGTACTCGTCGCCAATAAGTCTCGACACTCGCACATTATGTGCGTATCGTGTCTCTCACGCATGTTGTAATATCTATCTCGCTCTCACAAACATGGCGAAGAAAATATTAAAAATTATTATAACTTTCAACAAATTAGCATTTTTGGCTGTACTTACGACTGGTAAGTAATCCCGTGTGTCTTATTTTCCTTCCTAGTATTATTAAAACACTGTGTAGCTGCACAAGAAGTTATTTTGATGCGTATTTATCACAAAAAAATTGTAATTATGGAGCTGTTTGATCAACGATACCCCGTGCGCGACTGAGTGCCGACTACAGGCAATCATGTAGTTTGATAGGACTAGGCGCTGTTACTCAGTCCCGTATCTACCGCTTTTAATACATCAATGGGTAATACTGATTTTTTTATGCAATGTCAATAAAAATAAAAATAACTTTATTTCATCCATATGATATTAGTAATACACACTATTTATAAGCTATATCTAAGACGACCCACCGACCAAAAATTTTATGTACTTGCAGATTTCCAAATAAACCCGAAATAAGAAACATGTGGATTGCTGCTACTAGTAGGCCTAATTGGGCTCCAAAAATGACTTCCAGGATTTGCAGCCAACACTTTGATGGTAATCTTTTAATAAAGAAAGAAAGCAAAACTTACTTATACCCCGATGCTGTTCCGAATACGGCAATAAATATGAATATATCATGTGATTGCAAAGATTGAATTTCAATACAATGGTTATAAAATTTTAACGTTAAATTCCATTAGGTTACAGAATCAGTAAATCGCGGAAACACTATGATGATTAAGAACAGCGAAGCCACATCCACTGAAACATTAGCAGGGAGCTCAAAAACAGTTAAATCTGTAACTTCTGTAAGTATATAGGATTAAAAAATTTACAGCTGCATAACAAGCAGAAAGTTATATGTACATAATTTTGTTTCAATAATAAATGCCTAATTTAATAACATTTTCCGTATTTATTTTAGTATTCGTCACCTGAGTTTTCGCCCAGAACATTGAAACGAAAATGGCAAAAAGACCTCAACCTGTCGGAAACGCAAATGGCAGAAAGACCTCAACCTTTCGGGGTGTAATGTAAACTATTTGCATACTATTGTATAGAATCAAGTTTTCTAACTGAACAGACAACTGTGCTGCTTGGGAGTTTGTTGCGCTAGTTCTTCTTCCCAGCAAAAGCACTAGGAAGTGGTGAAGGGCGGGCGTTTTTGGGGGACTGTCTTATGTAATTCTGACGTTCGAAAAGTGCTGATTCTCAGCCTAGTTTGAATTTAGGCCGAAACACACTTGTCACACCTGACGCCATCACACGCTTACTCATTGGCCACATTTCATCTCGTTGAGCTATTTTTCATCATTTGGCCAATAAGCAAGAGTGTGATGGCGTCGGGTGTTACAAGTGTGTTTCGGTCTTAAATGACTTTAGAATTTTTTGAATTTAATAAAACATTGCAGTTGCATCATTGTTTGTATTTTTTTATTTCTCAATATAGAAACCTGAAATACCAACCTCATTTAAAAAAAACGAATTTTGTGAAGAATATTGGGTAAAATTTTACAGAACACTTGGTAACCCTAAACAATAGATGTACCTTTTTTTCTGTCCTTTTCGATGACACGGATATCGTGAGTCTATAGAATTCTCTGTATACGCGCGCCAAGCCAAGTCTGCGCATAAAATGTCAATATTGACATTGTCAAATTGTCAATTCAATGCAATCTGTCAAAATCCACCAATCAAATCTGTTTTTTTTTCTAATAATAGCTCAATAGTAGTGTCCCCATATACTACTTTTCCGTTTAGTTATTATAAATTATATTTTTAATAAAGTGATGTAGTTACTCTCGTCTCTGATTACGTGAGCGGTTGTTCTAGAAGCAAGAAGTAGGTACCGGCAATATAAGTTAAAAAATAAAATATATAATATAATTATTATAAATACTTAGGTACTTACTTTAATATGTTTATATTCTGTGGTTCAAATGATACTCTGCGCAATGCGCATGTCGGCATGTCTTAGAATTTTTGTTGTGTTTTGACCTCGTAGAGTATATATGTTCTGTGGTTTTGACTTTTACATTAGTTGCCTTTGCATTGCACTTTTAGCGCGTAAACTCTACTTTGAAAATTTATTGACGACTTTGGAATTTGGGTATCCCTGGACTTGAATACTTTTTAGTTTATCAATGGACTGTGTGTGACCGGCTATGATGTTGCGGTGCATCAACTGCACTTTGTGTGTGCAACGTCTTCAGAAACTTGTAGTCAGCAAACTGGCCTGGGTACTACAAATAATTTTGATGGAGTGGCTGGAACTACCAGAAGTAAGTACCACCATAACCAAGGTTATTAACCCCAACCTAACCATTACTATTGTTATGTAAACAACTAAAACAACAATGTTGGGTCATCCGAACTCCGGGCTATTACTAAGAAATTCCTAATGGAAATCCCGATAACACATTGTCCGACTCAGGAATCGAACCCAGGACCCCACGCTCAGCAGTCGCGCTTGCAACCACGAAACCAACGGGGTAGTTATTGACATTAATACGAGCCTAAAAAAGAACAAAAAAAACTGTTTATCAGTAAAGCTAAGCATAATAAACTAAAGTATGTACTGCGCTAGAGCAGTGGTGGGCAAACTTTCTTCACAAGGGGCCAGAAAGTTGAAACAATTTCAGAGGAGGGCCAGAACCGTCCCTAAGGCTACCCACCGACCCAGAATTATAGCAAAAATGCATTATAAGTACTTAATTTGAAATCTTTTAATCATAAAAATAAACATTACACACCATCTTATTTACAAATTAGAAGCCCACTCTTCTTTAAACAGTTGACACCCAGAATCTACTTTTCGTTTTATCTCAGTGCGTTACACGAACAAGCAAGAACTCGGCACAAACAAGTAAAAGTGGGGTTCCTTTACCTATGCATCTATTATTTTACTTCATACACTTGTCCGACAAAATATAATTATAGCATAGAATCATTGAGTTAAATGTACAGACGCCAGCACATCAGGTTACTACAATCTGTCAAATTTCTTTAATAGATTTTCAACTTTATCGCTCAAGAATAAGGTTCAATGTTGATTGGGAAAATTTGACAGATTGGAGTAGGTTGATGTGCTGGCCTCTGTACATTTAACTCAATGCATAGAATATGACCCCATAACCTATTCATTTTGAAAGACCGTTGGCGGGCCAAGGTAAAACGGGCTGGTATCCGCAACTCCACGTCAAAGCGCGTATTTTGCGTACGGGTGGGAAAATAGGTCATTCGATCCACCCCAGCTCCTCAAAGAAGGCCAGCAACGCCTTGGTGTCACTGACAATCTCATGCAGGGTACCTGGGTTACCGAAGCACTTTGCCCTGTAATCGGCGACCACCGGGCAGTTTAACAGCACATGAGCTGCTGTCTCGTCGTCCTCCATGCAGGCTCTGCACAGCGGACTGTCTGTGACTCCTATGACATAGAGGTGTTTATTAAATGACCCATGGCCAGTTACAGCTGCTGTGACTGTGCGCAGCTGTTGTTTCGATAGCCGGAGAACCTTTTTCGTGAGGCGGCCATCGATTGTAGGGAGTGCCTCCTTGGCTTGCCTACACTCACCGTGATCCGACCATAGTTTATGATGTTGGTCCCTGGTTCGTTTCCTTACCAAAGTGCGTAGGTACCCGAAGGGGAGTGGCGCGATGGGTTCAGGCCCCACTGGTGCCATGCTCGACCCCCTTCTGGCAAGTTCGTCAGCTGCGTCATTGCCCCGCGAGCCGCTGTGTCCCTTGATCCATTGAATGGTTATATTATTGAGGCTACCCACCTGGTTAAGACGCTGGTGGCACTCGTATATCAACCCGGAGTCAACAGTGTAACTGTTTAGCGCTTGCAGAACAGCCATGCTGTCCGAGAGTATGCGTATTGAGTGGTCCTTAACTTCCCTGGCCATGATGGCTGAAGCGGCAAGAGATATACCCATGCATTCGGCCTGGAACACTGTGTTGTGGACTCCCAATGGCGTGGCTATGTGTATGTTGAAGTCCTCCGAGAAGATTCCAGCACCTGTGCCACTACCTGTTTTGGATCCGTCGGTGAAGATCCGCAGCTCTGCGGGGCGCAAACCCTCGCACCGGCTATCCTCGTGAAGTTGGATCTTGTATTTTTTATCGAAGATAAATTGTTTGGGTATCCGGTCATTAATGGCTTTCGTAATAGGGAACTCATTATTGAACCCCTCAAGCAACGCGGTGTGTTGTGTTTTCCTCTTACCCCAGAGGTTAATTGTATTAAGGCGCACCGCCGCCATTGTCGCTTCCTGTTGTATAAACAGGTGAAGCGGGGGCAGACCCAGCATGGCTTCGATTGCTGCGGTCGGAGTAGTCCTCATGCAGCCCGTGGTCGCCACACAGGCTAGCCTTTGCATGCGCTGTAGTTTGTTGGTAGTTGTAACCAGCTCAGTGCGGGGCCACCAGACCACGGCCCCGTAAGCGATCATGGGGCGGATCACTGCTGTGTACAGCCACATTATGATTTTGGGGGATAGGCCCCACTTCTTACCTATCATTTTCCTGCACTGCCAGAAGGTGATGCAGGCCCTGTTTAGCTTGTTGTCCACGTGACTACTCCAGTTTAACTTACTGTCAAGAATGACCCCGAGGTACTTGACCTCGTTGGCCAACTGAAGTTCTGTATCAAACAGTTTGGGTAGGCGAAAAGGGCCTAATGCCCGTTTTTGGGTAAACATGACTAGTTCAGTTTTAGTGGGGTTCACTGATAGTTCAAATTCCCTGCACCAACTTTCTACGATGCGTAGTGCTTGCTGAGTGAGGTTACAGATCGTTCCCGTCACCTTCCCCGATACAAGGATTACGAGGTCATCTGCATAACCTATTGTGTAGTAGCGGTTAGCGTTGAGTTTAGTAATGAGGTCATTGATTACCAGATTCCATAGAAGGGGGGACAGAACCCCTCCCTGGGGGCAGCCTCTGGCTATCATAGCCAACTGCCGCTCATCCTCAAGGCGAACCACTCGTTTGCTTAACATGTTTGTAATCCAGTCCGTTAGTACCTGTTCTACTCCATGTCTGGAGAGGGCGCTGCTGATACTGGAGAAGTTGGTTTTGTCGAAGGCTCCCTCGATGTCTATGAAAGTGCCCAGGCAGGTGCCTTTTTGATGAATCGCGTCCTCTATCTGGCTGACCACCTGGTGGAGAGCGGATTCGGTCGACTTACCTGAGCTGTAAGCGTGTTGATTACCATGTAACGGTATGGTTTTTAACGCGCCGTCCCTCAGCTCCCTATCACATAACCTTTCCATAGTTTTTAGGAGAAAGGAGGTCAGGCTGATTGGTCGGTGGGATTTGGCGTTTGTATAGTCACCCTTACCTGGCTTAGGGATGAATATCACTTTCACTTCCCTCCATCCTTTTGGAACGTATCTCAAGGCCAGGCACGCTCTCATTAAAGGTACCAATCTTATTGCGACCAGAGCACCCCCCCACTGTAGTAAAGCGGGGAATACTCCATCAGGACCAGCTGCCTTAAAAGGATGAAAGCTCCGGATGGCCCATTGGAGTTTCTCCAACGTGATCACCCTGTGTGCATACCTCCAATCATTGTCTGACGGTGTTTGGGTTTCATCTTGCCAGTCAATTACCTGCGCGAAGACGCATCCAGGGAAGTGAGTTTCGATTAGGACGCGTCTTGCTTCTTCAGGCGACGAAGTGAGTGTGTTATCCGGTTTTCGGAGCGTGACGGGCCCAGATGTATTCTGTTGCGCCAGTACTTTCCTTACCCTGTTTGCTTGCTGACAAGATTCAATGCTACCACAGAATTTACGCCATCCCGAGGTGCTCCTGAATCTGATGCATTTTTTGTAGCTGGATTTGGCCGCGTAGTAGTTGTCCCAGTCCTCATCCGCACATGTGTTCATGGCTCTATTCAGAGCAGTTCTTACCTTGCTGCGTTTGCGCTCCAGATCGGCGCCCCACCAGGGTTGTTTACCTGGTGTGTTGCGCGGCGTGGTCTCTGGGCATGCAGCCTGATAGCTGTCTATGATTGACTCTGTAAGGTGGCTTACTTGTACTTCAATCTGTGTCGTGTCCGCATAGGTCGACGGGTTGTTTAAAGTCGCAAGCTTACAATCAAGGTTGCGGGTATAGGTGGCTCGATCCGTGTTACGCGGGTTACGCCGTGGAGGTGTTGGTAGCACACAGACCTGTATGTCGAAGCGGATCCACCTGTGATCAGAGCAGGAGGCCTCCTTAGAAACCTGCCACCCGGTGATGATCTCCGCCGCGCCCTCCGTTGCCAGAGAGAGATCAATGATTGTGCGGCTTCGCCTAGTTACGAACGTTGGTTCAGAGCCAGTGTTTAGTAGGGATAGGTTAGTTGAGAATAGGTAGTCAACCAAGGCCTTACCCCTCTCGTTTTGCGTGTCCATACCCCACAGTTGGTGGTGAGCATTTGCGTCGGCCCCGATTACGACCTCGAACCCACACCTCTCGCAATGGCTCACGAGACGGGCGAGGTCGTGGGGGGGCGGAGTCTCCGCCTCGGGCATGTAGGCCGAGGCGAAAACGATCACAATCTCCCTGGCGTTGTCACGCTGTATAAGCAGCTTTACTGCAGAGACATCTCTGCAACAGAAGTCAGTTAAGAGCTGTGTTTTAAGGTTACCTGTGACATAGATGCACGATCTGGGATGATCGTGATCAGTAGTGACCAGTAGCTTACCGCCAAGATTGGAGAGCCCTTGTATGCGACCCGCCCTAATCCACGGCTCCTGGATCAGGGCAATGGCCGTGTGTTGAACCTCCAGCCACTTGCGAAGCTGAGCCGTCGCGGTCTGACTGTGGTGGAGGTTTGCCTGGAGGACACTACAGTTCGACGAAAGGGACGCCATCGCTGGTCGAACCCTCCTCGTCCCCCCCAAGTCTGAGCCCGGCAAACAGGTCGCCCTCGTCCCCTCCCTGGCCCGAAACCGGGGAAAGGAGCATGTCGTCCAGCTCCTCGCCCGATGAAGGGACGGCGCCCACGGTGGCGGCAGCAGGGGCAGCGGGCTCTACCAGAGCAGGTTCCGCCGCGGATGCCTCCGGGTTGTGTGAAGGGGGAGTGGACTCCCCCGCTGGTGTTAGCGGCAGCGCCTCGCAGATGGATCCCGTGTCGGGGTCCCATCCATCGGGGACGTCGGTGAACCTGCCGTTCCGACCCTGGAACTTTACGTACACCGTCCCAAGTCCCAGTGAGAGACGGCGTCCGGCCTCCATCAGGGTCGGGATTTGGTCTACGGGAACACCGACCACCACGAACCATGCCGCTGCTTGTTGGTCGGCATGCAGAAGAACCCACCTCTTTATGTCGACCCACGGGTTCTGATAGGAGAGAACGCGGCCAATGTTGGTAGCCTCTCCGAAGACCCCCTGTTCATTTGGGATCACGACACCACATCGTGCTCGTTTCGTGATCTCCGACTGGCTCTTGACGACTAACGGGATGTTAGTTGGAAGAACCAGGTCGGAGACAGTTTTCTTCAGCCAGGCTAAAGTGTGGTCGTTACCGCACCACAGTTTCAGGACACCCCCGGCGAACAGCGGCTTGGCGTTGAAGGTCGGCCCTGGAGTGTCTTGCTTGGGGGAGCAGGCCTCGAGTATGATCTGCTTCTGGATAGCAGCGAGTACCTGATCCGATACGCCCTTGCTGAGGATTCCCGTACGGTCGCAGGTGATCACGACGTCGAGAGTAGCGCTGGCAGCTTGGGCGTAGCTTCGATTCTCGACTCGTTTGGATTGATCAAGTCGCGGCCGCTTATGCTCTCCACGAGGTGTCAAAGTCTCGTTGAGAGCTCGCTTGGCCGTAGCCTGATCCTTCCAAACGGGTCGCTGCGTGCTGGTCTCTGCAGCCTGCCTCTCAGGAGCACCGGTTGGAGGTTGACTGGGCATTGGTCGGCTAGTGCCGGCCTCTGCCTGCGACCCCTTTCCGGCGGAGAAGCACAGCTTACCGCTGGTCGGTTTGTCCGAACGGGCAGTGATCTGTTTCTTACCAGAGCACTTACCTGCCATTATACGAGCCTGGCGTCGCTCCTGGCGTCGCTCCTTCCTCGTCACTCCACCCCTCTTTTTGCCCTGAACTGAGGCAGCTTGTGTACCTGAAGGGTCTGTGCAAGGGCAACGGGCTAATTGAGTTTGTTTACCCTTGCCCTTGCGTTTTTGTGAGGATGCTGCCGGTGGACCTGAAGGGTCGGTGCAAGGGCATCGGGCTTTTTGAGTGCGTTTACCCATGCCCTTGCTTTTCTGCACCACTTGCCAGGCGTGCGAGAACACATCCTCAGTGCAGCTGGCCGTCTCCGTCTGACCGGTGACGGCCGTCTGATGGGAGGCGGCTAGAGGAGCCACAGGAGTGGAAGGGTGTTTATCAGGAAGCCCGGTGCCAGGGTTACCCAGCGCCGGGATCTGTTTAGACAGGGTCGGACCGGCAGTGGCATTAATCGTCGCCGTCGTCTTCACCTGCGTTTTGGAAGGGCCGGTACTGGTCCCAATCAGCGCCGACGCCCTTTGTTTATTTTGGGACTTTTTGGGTTTGGTCTTGGCTGTGGTTCTCGCCACAGCCGGACCAGCGCCCGCGCTGGTACCCGGGGCGTTAGCCGCCAGGCCACCAGGGGCAAGGGAAGTGCAAGCACCTCCCTTCAGAGTATCATTGGCTCTCGCCTCCACTCCGGTTGGCGGGCCAAATTAAATCTTTTCTCGGGTCGTACTTTGCCCATCACTAGACTTTGCCCAGCGCTAGAGGGTTTTAAATTTCTGCAGGGAATCAAAGAACACGTCAAAATCAGGTAGTTTTGAAATGAGTTTCTTGTTCATACATACGCTAGATAATAGTGTCTCCCAATGCTACTATACAGGTGGGTAATTCTAAATGTCTGAAATTTTATTCTATGTTAAAGGGTTTGCTGCACTTAGTCCGTCAGGTGGACCATTGTGCGTAGGCCATAGCGGCTGTTTGATGGTCATTCCAACCAGCCCACCTCCCTAGAAGATAATTAAGTCTCCTAGTCTGCACCCTAATTACGTAATGCATTTTCAATTTTAAATTGAAACCAATTGAAAAAGATTGCCAGTCCATTGCTTCATAAGTTCGACAAAAAATTGAGCAGATTTTTTTTGTCGAACTGTATACTGTATTGCATTACGTAATTAGGGTGCCGTTCGAGGAGCGCACTTCTTTATTTTCTCTATTATATTAATAAACAATATATTACGAACAACAACATTTAGCTATGTATTTTTACTGTGTAAGCTTATTTTATATCGATTCCAACGACGTAAGTTTTATAAACAGCTCCCATACAAAACTTTGGAGATATCGTCGTTTTAATCTCAAGTGGTCACGCTTCTGGGTGGTACGGAAATAGCTACCGTATGCGCGAAACATCCGTGCGAAAATTCCCGCAGATGGCGGTAACGTTCAAGGGGATACTTTATTATTAGAGCCGCCCCGCCCCCCCATTGGTAACTCTACGGGGCCCCAAGGGGGGCGCGCCTCACTGGTTGGTAATCCCTGCTAACTGAACAGACAGCTGTGCTGCTGGGGCGTTTGTTGCGCCACTTCTTCTTTCCAGCTAAAGCACTAGGAAGTGGTGAAAGGTGGGCGTTTTGGGGGACGGTCTTGTGTAATTTTAACGTTCGAAAAGTGCTGATTCTCAGCCTAGTTTGATTAAATGATTTTGTTTCAGGTTCCAGTTGATGCTCTGATATGCCGCGCTTGCTACATAGTAGTAAAAGAGAGTGTTAGTGATATTATTTTTCCAAAAAGGAGGCTTGGCCATTATAAAGTTTGTGTTGGCTGCGGTTATTCTGTTGCAAACACAAGGAAACATACCCTTGAAGAAAATAGCCCATTGCTCATCATTTTTCAATGGAATACCAACCTGCCGGTAATTAATATCAAACTTATTTCAATGAACGCTTCGTAGGTCTAGTGGTCTCTAAAGATACTACTGATCATGAGGTCCTGGGTTCGATTCCCTGATGAGGCAAAGTGTTATTGTGTTTTTCTATCTGGAATTTCGCAGTAGCAGCCCGGTTGATGACAATAGGCTCGCCAATTAAATGGGACTTAAATATAACTGGCGAAATGTGGGTGTGCTATAGGTACAGACGCCAGCACATAAAGTTACTATACAATCTGTCAAATTTCTTTAATAGATTTTCAACTTTATCGCTACAGAATAAGGTTCAATGTTGATTGGGAAAATTTGACAGATTGGAGTAGGTTGATGTGCTGGCGTCTGTACACCTCTGCCCAACCCTTCGGGGAAACAAGGAAAGAAAGAAAAGAAAGAAATTTAATGCTTAGTGGTGCAAGGCTTAGTGGGCTGTAGATTTGTTGACCATCTTCTATTTTGTTAAGTACTTGGTACTTGTTGAAAGAACTACACTGTCCTCCCATACCTAATAACACTGTTATTTGAAAATATTGTAAAAGCCAATTATTTTTAAAAGAGTTACCGTGGACTTGGGGTCTCAATTCGAACAAATTATAATTAGTCTTGAAAAAAGATCATAGATGGGATAAGTAACAATTATGAAATTAACAGTCACTAAAAAGCGATAAACGGAAGATTTTGGCTGAAGTAAGATTAGGAATAATCACAATTATGAAATTAACAGTCACTAAAAAGCGATAAACGGAAGATTTTGGCTGAAGTAAGATTAGGAAAAATCAAAACTTCCTTGTTTAATGCTGATTTATCTGTTGTATTGTAACTCATAAATCTCGTATTTTCAACAAAAAAAGATAAAACCTTTTTGTTTAGGGCTCTTTGCAATAGATGGCGTTTTACTCAATTTGTCATAACTGTAGCACATTTACGCTGTAGCCAGTCAATAGCCCGACTTAGGGAGGTGTCATTTCTTTGTATGGGATTGGGTATCTGTACGTAGTATTATATTATCTGTGCCGTGCAGTTTCTTGCCGGTTCTTCTCCATAGGAAGCGACCAATTGGAACCCACCTAGCTTGTGACGTTTCATAAGTGCCCAGGTAGGTTTGTGAAATAAAATATTTTGAAATTGAAAGGCGTGATGTTATTTCAATTAAATCTAGACTTACAGACTGTAAGTCTAGATTTAATTGAAATAACTGTAAGTTACAGGACGACACAACTTAGATGTAGCATCGGCAAAATTCGTAAAACCGATCACCATCCGAACTGAGTGCGCCTTCAAAACCAGCAATACTTATTACTGCTTTAGGTGAAAATGATCTTTCGAAAACGCAATAACTTGTAAAGTCTTATAGCCAAATACATTCGTGAAATTGAAATGAATGAATGAAAATTTTCAAATCTATGCTACATCTAAATTGTGTCGTACTGTACCTATTCATGTTGAGTTATGAACTTATGAATACATTTGTTATTTATTTTTTAACAGGGGCATAAAAATCAGGTGTGCCACCCATGTTGGATGCGAGGTAATCGAAGAGTTGTTCAAGATCTACAAAAGATTGCAGTTGCAGTTCCTCTTCTACCTGAGCAACCCGCCGGGACTGGAGAGAAAGTACAAGCACTGCTAGCACCCGTGGTTAATCAAAGAGTATGTATGAGTAAGTAATTAATTAAAATAAATAAGTAATTTTTTGACTAACTACACTCCCTGACTCCTGAGTCGAGCCACCATGCTTTTGGAGAGACATTGTGCTGCAAACAATACAGTGAAGTATGCCAAAACAAGACCTCCGCTCTGTGCATACACGCTCACACGCACACATTTACAATCAAACTACACCTCACTTAGTGCACACATGTTTATGAAACCGGCCTCAGGTCACTTGACAGCGCTGTATTGGTGTTTTATTTTAGGCTTTTCATTGGTAACATAAATAAAAGTAACCCAAACATAAAAAAAAACGTTAGACAGCTTTGAAACAGACATACTGGCCATCATTTTGGTGTCATCAGAATTCATGACCATAAGTCATAGATCTATAGACAATAAAAGACTCCGGGAGTGTATAAACGCTTGCCGAATATAATATATTTAGCCATTGTATCGGATTCAATTCTTGCCTCAAGCAGAAACTTTTTCAAAACAAACAAAAAAACATTCAAGAATTATTTACAACCGTTAGGTTAGCTATTCGATTAGATCGGGAAAGCTACAAAATGGTAGTTTAATGAAGAAATTGTTAACGAGGCTAACAAGTTATTAGAATTTTAGTACATGACGTCATAATTATTGCTACTGTCATGGGGTACCAACTCAAACAAATTATAATTTAGTCTTGAAAAAAGATCATAGATGGCAGCATAGGTAACAATTATGAAATTAACAGTCACTAAAAAGCGATAAACGGAAGATTTTGACTGAAGTAAGATTAGTAAAAATCTAAACTTCCTTGTTTAATGCTGATTTATCTATTGTAACTCATAAATCTCGTATTTTCAACAAAAAAAGATAAAATCTTTTTGTTTAGGGCTCTTTGCAATAGATGGCGTTTTACATCACTGTACCACATTTATGCTGTAGCCAGACAATAGCCCGACTTAGGGAGGTCGCATTTCTTTGTATGGGATTGGGTATCTGTACGTAGTATTATATTATCTGTGCTACTGTGTAATCATAATGATTGCTACTGTGAGATTTATTTAAAAAAGGAAACCATTAATTAGTAAAATATGGGTAGTAATCACTTATCCGCCATGTCGAATACATGTTTATACACATTACACAACAATTCCTTTATATTATTTTAAATAAAAAAACGGAGTCAACACAACAAGGGAAGCTAAAATACAACACAAACTTGACATGTGAAAGCTATGCCGCCTAGCGCCATCTATCTAAAGTTTTCAACGGCCAACCCCACTACATAAATTCATAGTCACATTAACTCAAAGAAAGCACCATCTATTATATTTTATTGTAACTAAAAGGATGAGCTAACAGATGTCGCTACTGTCAACAACGAAACTAATACAAAGTAGAATGAAAATGAAATGAACGCTTGCCGTTTGTTGTTGAAGAACGGTTGTTTTTATTTATATAAATTGTGTTCTCTTCTCTTCGGGCAAAATGTCAAGTGATTCTGATGTGGAGGATTTACTACTTTTGTACGCGTTGTCATTTTCGCAGAGGAAACGAGTACGTACCGATATTAGCTATAAGTAAATACTCCCAGACTCCTATACGAGCCAATCGTTGTATTCCATGTGATAGGCCTAAAACATCAATATAATAATGAGTCAAAATAAAAGTTTTTATGTAGTTTTGATGCTGATTACTGGCCATCATTGTCGTCATTGTTCCAAATTTGAATTCACGATTATTTAAAAAGTAATACACTTCTTTTACTTACTTATACAAAAAGTGCAGGGTGGCTCGATTTAGGAGTCCGGCAGTCTAATTGTAGTACCTAAGCATGATTATCTACTTTTAAATGGCGGCGTTCCTTCTCCTTCCGCCGGCCACCGCTCAACAAACGAGATTTGTTGTCGCGCTAAACATGTTCTTGTATTTAATAATTTGTTGGTTGAACAACGCGTTGCGTTCGCAACCTACAGCGTGGACTGAGCCGCGCAACCCCGTGGAGTTGTTATTGCGAGCTGGCAACGCCGCGTGTGCCAGTCGCGGTTTAAATCCCCGATTTGCGGGGAATTGAGGGTTAGTGCGGGGAGACCGCGGGGAATGACTCGGGGAATCCAGACAATTTCTGTCGGTGGGCTAAAACTATTTTATGTCGGATAATACTTACCAATTAAAAAATCATGTTCGGAATTGGCAGATAAAGCTCGACAATACTAACGTAATTTTTAATGGCACACCATTGAAATTTGTATGGTTGACTTTAATATAAGTAGGTATCAAGGTTGACGAGTTTTAAATTGGTGCGTACCAAACTCGTCAAATCAAAAAATGGTGGTTGAAATTTTCAATAAAATTATGGAAAAGTGGTTAAAAACTGCAGCAATTTTGTATAAAAAAGTGTTTATTCCAATAATATCATTTTGGGGAATTTGTGGGGAATGAATAAAAAAGAAGCGGGGAATTGATAACGCAGACGCGGGTAATCAAGAAAATTTTATTGGCAGCACTGGCCGCTCGTCCGCGCGATGTCTGAGTACTCTGAGTCTGAGTACAAAATGTGCCGTCATGACTCATGCGATCCCGCGTCTGCTTCATCGATGAATCAATTTGTAGCGAGACGCCCGCCCGCCCGCCGCTTGTCAGGCGATGAATTTCTTTCAACACAATGTCATCTGGTATTATCTAACGAAGTCAGTCCTCTTGCACTGATACCAGCGTTGCCAGATTTTTTTTGGCCAAAGCGGGGGATTTGAACCCCTTTGAGTAAAAAAGCGGGATTCGGAAAACGTAAATACTTAATCAGTATTTTTAATTTTTTAACTGATTTTTAAGTACTAAGTATGAATATCAATAGCTATAGAAATAGAAAATGTATTTTAGTGAAAATCCGTTACTTTACATAACTATCACTGTCTGATTTACCCTGTAAGGCAGTTAAGTCTTCAGAGGGATATAAAACACATTACTTACAAATCGCTTATTTATTTGTCTATCCCCGAAAAACCGGACTGGGCCTGTCCCGCGCGTACAGTCCCGGATCTAGGGGGGGCAAACCGGGGCCCGTGCCCCGGCCGCCAACTTCAGGGCACAAATTATGTTGTTGTGTCGCGATTCTTCTGAGATTCGACCATGTCCATAACAAATATATATATTTATAGAATCATAATCATTAATACATGACGGCATTAATACAATCGCACGGTAAACTCTAATTGCGCGATTCAGGATTTGTGTGACGTCAGGTAATTGATGCGTAGTTCTAGTTGATGCCGCCACACACTCACAAATCTGCGAGAGGGCATGGCAGGCTGTCACCTCCTTCTGCGAAGCAGTAATGCTCGTGAAGGAGGAGGCGGGGCGCGAGAGGCAGAGACTAAGGTCGCTCCCTCAAGCCCCTAACCGCCGCGGTAGTAGACGCCCCGGGCGTCGGGAATCAATCTCCGATTTCCGGCCACCGTAGGCGCGGGCTTGCGGACGGAGAGTGATGGGTAGCTCTCCGTCCGATCAGGACCAAGCCCGGGTCGACGGCGCGTAGTGTTCCACGCGCGCCTCAAAGAGTTGTCAGCGAAGCTGATGGGGTCCGTTAGGGCCGATGCCTACCACTGGGGTTACGGATAAGTCCTTAGGGGAAACCGTGGCTCCGGTCTAGGCAAGGGAAGGAACACGGGTGGGTTTTAGTCAGTAAAAGTCTGACACGCCCTTCCGCTCCGCCCAGAGCGGGAGAAGTCATTTGATGATTTCCCACCCAAAAAAAAAAATAAACAGTCACAAATCTAATAAACTTTCGTTTCACACAAGGACATAAATAATTTAAAAAAAAAATCGGGCATTCCTTGGGGACTGCCGATAGAAGTGAAAACTAAGTAACTATTTGATTCTCGCGTTGATGTCTTTCGTTCGAGCGTTAGGTGATGATGACGCGAGTTCCATGATTTTTGTTCACTCAAAAACTGCTCAACGTGCCTAAAGAAGTTTTCACCTCAAAAATACCCGCCTTTCTCGTCCTGCACGCATAGTATGACCCTAGCTACCTGCTAACCTAACATTAACAATTCTTAATTATACTCTCTATAAATCGTAAGTATGTATTATAATAAAATACACACGTGATTTCAAACATAATAATATTTATCGACTCTAGCTGTTGACTATTTTGTTTTTAAAATAAAACGGAATGTCGATAAATAAGTCAACGACATTGGTACATCCTTAGAGGAGGACGAATAGTAATGACCTCGTTACTAATCTTATTTGTAAAGAATTACTGCTTTAAATTGAATGAAAAAAAGTAGACCTATCGTCATTATGACAGTGGTTTATTTTCAAAGTAGCTGCTGCCAGCGGCTTTGCCCGCGTGGACTCTTTTCTGTACTATAATATGTATGTATTATACTGAATTATACATATAAACCTTCCTCTTGAATCACTCTATCTATTAAAAAAAAACCGCCTCAAAATCCGTTGCGTAGTTTTAAAGATCTAAGCATACATAGGGACAGACAGACAGCGGGAAGCGACTTTGTTTTATACTATGTAGTGATAAGCGACGACTGACATTATTTCCTACTTTCGTTCAATATTTTTAATTAAACTACCAATCACACCAAAGATTTCTTAGTCTTACCACATATTACCGAAATTCCTTATCGCACGTTACCTAATAATACGTAGTATTATAATTATTATCTGTGCCTAAGTATACACTGCTCACTTGACGAGAGCGAGAGCTAAACCTAAACCAAAAGAAGTGTAAGTACCTAAACATTTTGGCCGTCACACGACACATTTTGCAATAGTAGGTACTTACCTAGGTACTTATCGTGTTTTTATTTTTTGCATTTAGGTACTCTCAAACGTTGTATTTTTTTATTAAAATTACTTTTTCTCAAACATGGACGAACATAAAATGTCGGACAGATTCTCGCTAACAAAATAATGTTACTCAGTCGGCCAGCTCGCTGTACGTAACACACATTTCACACATTAGTAGTCGGCCATTTAGCGCGCAAGCGTCACCACCGTCGGTCGTCGGTACGGCTACGCGGCGAAAAAATATAAAAATACAGCATGGCTTGTGTGGTGAATTGGTGTAAAAACCGTAGCGATCAGAGGAAAAAACATCCAGGAATCTCGTTTCATAGGTAAATGAATAATTCAATCACTTAGTTCCCGATTCTAAACAAGAAAGTCAATCTTCATTCACTAGCTGTGTGCTAGACCAAAGAATTCATCACAAGGGCAGTGTTGCCAATATTGACGTGTGCAAATTACCCAAAATATGGGATATTTATAGTTCTTTTATTAAATTCAATTTATTTAGATTATTCGGTATTTTATTTTATATTATTTTCGCTAGATTTCCTGCAGAAAATGAAGTAAGATGGAGAAATGATTGGATTCAAATAATTAGAAATTGTAACGATGAAGACGATTGGACTCCGAACAAATTCAGTGTCCTTTGCAGTTTACATTTTGAAGCTAATGACTTATATAAAACTAAAAAAGGACGCCGGCGTGTTGTTACATACGCAGTACCTCAAAAGGTAAATTAACAATTTAAGCCTACAATGGCATTTATCTTGAAACTTTTTAACCTACTTCCAAAAGGAGGAGGAGGTTCTCAATTCGTCTATGTTTTTTTATTTTATTTGGGTGTTTGTTACGCGATTTCTCCGTCAATTGTGAACCGATTTTGAAAATTGGGCCAAAATGGCATCCAATCTCCAATATACTATGCACACATGGTAGAGGAACAACCTGCTGCTGGCCTGTACCTTAAATTACCAGTGCTTCAGAACCAGGGCGTAGTAAAATAAATTAATATTATTGTTAGATTAGCTTTCGCCCGCGTGGAGGTCAGATATTATCCCATGGGAACGTACTACCGGGATAAAAGTATCCTATGTTGTTAATCCAGAGTACAAACCATATGTGTGGCAAAATTCATTCAAATCCATTCAGCCGTTTTTGTGTGAATGAGTAACAAACATATATATATATGTCGTGGCCAGATCTTAAAATTGATCATTTCATGAAGTGTCCGGACATTTCATGAAATGGTTGCATTTCATGAAATAGAACATCGACCGCTGATCACATCATGATGTGGTCTGGCCAGATCATTGAATACTCAACGTTTGACGATATGAACAGTTAAACGCACGAATACTTCATGATGTGGCCAAAAATTATTGATCATATCGTAAAATAGTTACCTTATCCACCGGTAGAGGCATTGATGTCGCTTTGTTTTTGTTGTGCATCATGGCGGCTGCATACAACAAATAAAACAAAGTAGGGTGACCACGCAAGAAAACTCGATGGACTTTTTTTATTGGATTTCCAAATGTGATATTATGGAAAGTGACCAACTTGGATGTTACTAACCTAACCCATGTCGGGGTACCACAACCGGTGTGGTGAACCACATAGCACTTAAAATTAAAAATTCACGCCGCTTATGGCACCCCGAGTCCCCGACGAAATGTGTTAAGTTAGGTTAGAACTGTGACCAACCGCGCGCAAGCCGAGCGAGTGAAGCGAGGAGTCCCGTGGCATCGTCTGGCGAGCGCTACTTCCAATTTTGTCGCAGTTAGCAATTTTTATTACACCTTAAACCATGGATACGCTATATTAATGATATGGCCAAACGAACATATCATTAAACGTTGACGTTTAAACGATATGGCCAACTTTAGCTGGCCATTTCATGAAACACTTCATGAAATGATCAATTCTAAGATCTGGCCACGACATACGAGTATACATATACATAATTATACAATAGTGGGTTATTAGTATGATTAAAAGTAAGAAGAAATTAGTTTAAGGGGGATGCGCCAAGGGAGCCCGCGAAATTCAAATTTTCTAACGTTTTTTGCAATTTGCAGGTCAGTGTCAGGTTGTATCTTGATTAAAATATGATTTGCGAGCGTAACAAATAAGGCTTTACAGAATTATAATCATTAGAATCAGCTATACAACTCCGTATGATAGAATAACCCCCAAATGTCATGATTTCATGAAATCATGACATTTGGGGATTACATGAACCTATAGAGTTGTGTTGATGATTTCTATGATTATAATTCTATAAATAAACATTTGATACGGTCGCAAATCATATTTAACTCAACGTACAACCTGATACTGCCCTGCAAATTGCGAAAAACTTAAGAAAATTTGAATTTCGCGGGCTACCCTGACGCTTTCTTTCGCCTTAATCATATATTTATATTATATCTAATCATTATAAAGTTTACAGAAATCTCTGACAAATTATTATTGCACTGATGATATTTTTGATATGTAAAATCTTTCCTCTCGCTTTCCTGCAATCTGGGGGAGTAATCACGTGAAAAGGGACGGAAGTGTGTAACAGAAACCCGAGGAAGCGCGCGCTATTTTCCGAGAGGTTGGGACTGTCAGCCAAGTTGTTAGATGTTATACACTGTCCTCGCATACCTACCTAATACCGTTTTTTTTTTTTTTTTGAAAATATTGTAAAACCCAATTTTTTTAAAAGAGTAACCGTGGAGTTTCTTGCCGGCTCTTCTCCATAGGAAACTACCAATTGGAACCGTGCGTAGCTTCTGACGTTTCATAAGTGCCCATGTAGGTTTATGTGAAATAAAATATTTTGAATTGAATTGAATATACACAATATTCGACTGCGGCTCGATCGTTTTTTTTTTTTTTAGTTCGATTTCATGACTTTGCCAGCACTTCAACATCCTGGGTCCTCAACTATGATTTTACAGCAAGAGTCCTTACCTGCTGAACCAAATATTTCCAATGCTTCACAACAGGTGCGTAGTAAAAATAATCAGCCTATAATGTTCCCACTGCTGGGACACAGTTTTTTAGTTTTTTTAGTATTCATTTTCGCTTGAGTTTAGCTTTCGATATTATTTTTTTTTTTTTTGTTGGTACATTGGCGTGTGCTAGCTGTCATTATGGCAAAAATATTTTTTTATTTAATGTTTTGTGTTGAGTAATGTAAATTATTTGCATATTGTTGTATAGGATCAAGTTTTTTTCTAACTATACAGACAGCTGTGCTGCTGGGGAGTTTGTTGCGCCACTTCTTCTCTCCAGCAAAAGCACTAGGAAGTGGTGAAGGGCGGGCGTTTTTGGGGGACTGTCTTATGTAATTTTGACGTTCGAAAAGTGCTGATTCTCAGCCTAGTTTGAATAAATGACTTTTGAATTTTGAATTTTTTGACAGGCCTCCTCTGTTCGGGGAGCACTGGATGCAGTTTGGCATTTGTTTTTTTTTTGGTATAGTTCTAATTTTAATTGTTAATGAAGGGATACCACGCGGCAGTTTGCGTAGGAGATGGCGGGACCAGCCCGAAAGGTTCTGTCAAAACTGTAAAGAGGACGCGCGGGCTCGCGAGAAATGGAAGGAGTGGAGGGAGGCCTTTGCCCTGGAGGATTACAGAGCAGGCAAGTTAAAAAAAATTCACTGGTCGCTAAAATCAGTTACACTCATACATTTTCATTGGGGTACCGAAAAAGTAATTATAGTAATAGGTAATAGGTAATTATATTTGAACAAAAAAAAAAAACATTGAATTGATAACTTCCACCTTTTTTTAAAGTCGGCTAAAAACAAATATTCAAAGAAAAAAATGTTAAACGATGATAGCTGCAATAGTTAAAACTATCGTGTGTTAAAATTACATAATTTATACTATGAAAAAAAAAAATTTAATGGTTTATTATTTTTACATAATACATAGGTTATTTTACTAGTGGTTGGAGCCTTCTTTTAAGCAAATTCGCCTGTGTTAGGAGAATCCAATCTTCCAATATCTTAAATACGTACAATTTACTGTTTTATTTTTGATTCTACAAGACATATAGATATACATAATAAAAAAATACAAGTTACATATTTGTATTTTTTTATTGTGTGTTGGATATAACTTGTATTTTTTTGTTATGTGTGTTGTTACTGGGACAACAGCACTTGAACAGCCTGATACCTTAATTCTCGTTTTACGAGAGGAACACCCAGCCGTACCAAATATTTCCAGTACTCATGGTCCGAACGAACAAAAACATTTTTTGTTCATCCATGCTCTCAAATATACCTCAAACATTGGTTATTTATTTCGTTAAAAAAAACTTTTTTTTTAACTTAAATTATAAAACTTAAAAACTTATCAATATAAATCGAAAACCCATCTAGAGAATTAATTATACTACCCAACTTTTCAAACTACTATTATTAGTTTATTACTACCCAAATAAACAGGGTGGATTTTTGAGATGGGGCAGCAAGGACAGCTACCTGAACCGTTGTAGATACAGGAAAACGGTCTTAGGAGACTATCTATAACATTTTGAGACATTTTGAACTGCATTCACAGATTTTGAAAAAAAATTACAGTCAGCAAGAAAATGGGCAGTTTTCACAAAAACTTTTTTTGATGCCAATCGATCCTGTTTCATATTAGGATCAAAAACCTCTATCGGACCAACTGAGGTTTAAGTAAGTACTAGAAAAGTCAGAAATCACAAAAAACTTTCAAGTTCAGTTTTGCAACAGCCAGATCATGGTGGAATTTAAAACGGACTATGATAATTAAAGCGTATATAAAATTTGCTGTTTGTACTGTTGACCGTTGAGGAGTTCCCTCGTCTGAAGCCAATCCTGGATGCAGTAGCCAGATCGTGGTAGAATTTAGAACAGACTATTATAATTAAAGCGTAAATAAAATTTCGTGTCTGTACTGTTGAACGTTGAGGAGTTTCCTCGTCTGGAGCCAATCCTGGGTAGCCAATCAGGTCATGCTTGACATAAAAATGTATTGTTCTCGGAACTGAACCAACATGTAAAATTTCAACTCCGTGGGATAAGAGGAAGTGGTCTTAATTCAGCTTGCAAGATTCCACCTAAACAAACATACTAACTAACTAACTCACATAAAAACATTGCAAGTTGAATAAATGCTTTAAAAAAAGGTATCGGTCGTGTAAATCAGCACATAACTGCCCCGAACCGCACCCGATAAAAACAGTACGCTCGTTTTTTAGTTCGTATCTCATAGTAATAGTAATCTGTGGTTTGGTTCATTCCTGTTCATTCTACTTCCACAATATTTTACATAATCTGTATATTGTTCATTCGTTTCATTCGCTCATGATTGTTGACTTGTGTTGTTATTGTTTCGCACTTTCGCAGTTTTCGATAAAATAAAATTATCTTCAAAGTTCAAAGACAAAATGTCTTTCTTCTTTTGTCTTTTTTTTTTCTTTCTTTTGTCATTCTTTTCTTTTTTTTTTTTTGTTGAATTGTTACGTAGTATTTATTAAATTATGTCAAAATCAAGACGATACAGAACAGCTTTTGAAGCTGAACCGCAGTTTTCTGGTAATTTATGTTTTAAAGAACAATGCTCAAAAATGTATGGACACTGTCCCCACCCTTGTAGCACTTTAAAACCTATGTTAATCGAAAGGCCATAACCATCTCATCATTTTATTGTGTATGACACCGACACTGAAATGTCCGTCCGAAAAAAATTATAGCGACATGAAGAAACCAGAATCGGTCACAATTATGTTGCCGTTAATGTTCTTGGTTATTAAAAATATGGCAAAAAATTATCGAAGATGTGTGTTTCATTTACCAAACAGAACGTGGGTAAGTACTTTATTTTAAAAATCGTCATAAAAAACTGTTCCGGGATGATTACAAATTTACAATTTCATGATTGTACAAACTTTTTGCCTTTGGGTAAAACTTAGAAAAATGGTATCATTTTGGAGAAAAATTATTTCAGGTAGAAATAAAAAATCATATCTGGCAACCCTGCCTATCGAACTAAGTGATGACCCGTAGTTGGCTGGCACTCAGTCGCGCACGGGATATGGTTGATCAAACAGCTCCATAATTACAGTTTGTATTGTGATAAATACGCATTAAAATGACATCTTGTTCAGTTAAACAGTGTTTTAATAATACAAGGAAGAATAAAAAGACAGACGGGATAACTTACCACGCGTAAGTACAACTAAAAATGATAATTTGTTGAAAATTATAATAATACCTACTTAATGTTTGCTTCGCCATGTTTGTGAGAGCGAGATAGATAATAATATTACAAACATGCGTGAGTGAGACACACGATACGCACATAACGCGCGAATTGCGAGACTTATTGGCGACGAGTACCTACTAACGCAATTCAAGTCCATGTGAGCAGCTGACGCATCGTCCGCCCCACGGCCACGATGCAGCTGACAACTTTTTTTCAGCTCAGTATGATTTGACTAATTTAAGTACCTATGAAAAAAGTTTCAGCCAGCATCATACCTACCTACTATTACTTTTTTTTTTTACCACTTCCGCAAACTTGCAATCGAGCAATCCCCAATTCCCCACCCTCCGCGGTTGCGTCAGCTGACGTTTAGTTCACTTACTTACATTCGAGATCTATTGAAAAATATGGCAATCGATCGGCGTAAAAACATTACCTAAGTACCTACCTAAAATGCCTATAAATATTAAATTAAGTAAGTAATCAATTGTTTCAAGGTTTCCACAAAATGAACTAAGGCGCACCCAGTGGGTAAATATTGTTCGCAAACAGAGAAAAGAACGAAAGTGGCAGCCGAATGAATGGAGCAGAATATGCTCCCTCCATTTTATAGACGAACATAAATCTACATCTAGCAAAGGCTTCACCATATTAAAAAAAAACGCATTTCCTGTTCTAGAGGAGGTAGGTAATTTACTTATTTTGGTTTTGTTACATTTTCAACCGACCTCAAGGAACGAGGAGGTTATGTATTCGGCTAGAACAGCGTTTCCCATTTGCCGGGTGGCGATGGCGACCCGGTACCAGGCCATCAAAATAAAATACCGGGTCGCAACATTCCCGCCTTGTTTTACAAATACTACTTAACGATCGACGCATCGTAAATATTCGTGCGGTGACCTTGGGATAAAACTCGTCATTTTCCGCGAACTTGGATTCTTTAGTCACTAAAGACACTATTATTTATTTAGTAGAATAAAAATTATGTATTAGGTATGTTGAAACTGTATGTACTCCCCGTCACTTGTCCTTAGGGGTTCATTAGAAAACCAGCGTCAGACAGCATCTGTCTGGCAGAAATGAACCTTTTTGGCGCAGCCGTGAGGCACACACTTATTGTATTTTTATAAAGATTATTTTGTTTGTTTTTTTTTTTTTTTTTGTAATTTGTGTTTCACGAACTGTGTCCAAATAAACATTTTCTTTATTTCTTTCTTTCTTTCTAAAGATCTCTCTATTTTTCACTAAAGTTTAGTGAAAAATAAGCAGCAGCTCCATACTTCGCACAAAAAAAAATTGTGACTAAATATGCGACACTAAAATATTTAGTACTATTTTAATAAATGTGTATTATTTTACCTAATAGATCCAGCTTGGATTTAAAAGTATTAATAAGTGGGTCACGAAGTAGCATTGTGAAAATTACCGGACCATGGCAGAACAATGTTTGGGAAACACTGGGCTAGAATTATTTTTTAATAGTTTTGTAGCAACCTCGCTCATTCTTAGTACCTAATGTGAATAGGTATCGAAAAAAGTTGTTCCTGTTACCTCTTGGACAGGTACCGCTAGTCGTATCAGCCTTGCTGATAAATTCAATTTTTACAATTCAATTTATTCAGTAATAATATACCTACACAAATGTTACAAAATGAGAATGATTTTAAAAAGTGTCTGCAGTTTGACACACCTCGAAAAGCCTCTTTATACATTAGCTGACCAGACAGACGTTGTCCGAATTTCAATAATTTACACTAGAATCTCATAAAAAAATTACTCGTTCAGTTTTACCCGAATTTACCTTCCCGGAAACTTTTTCAATGTTCCTTTCCATAAAAACCTAATTCAGGATACCTTTACTTATCGAACATTTAAATACATAAACCAAAACGGTCGAGCTGTTCTCAAATGGTGCGATTACCAACGAACATCATTTTTTTTAATAAGTTTATTAAGTAAGTACAGTTTAGAATAATAACGCTGGCATAGAAACCTAGTATGAGTGCAAAAAGTGAGGCAACTAAAACTGAGCCATAGTGGCTAACTTCTCTCGGCGAGCCGTCAGTACTCAAGGTCACGTTCCGTCGAACACAGCTCGCGATTAAATAATTGAAAATGACAGTTTGTAGCGTGAAAGGATGTCGTAGTACTTCTGGAAAACAAAAAAAATCTGATCACATTACATTTCACAAGTAAGTACTTACATTTTATACATTATTTTTAAGTAAGTAAGTAAAAGTAAGTAAATCGATCATCAAACAAAAATTCTTGTTTCATAACTCATCAAGACATCACAATACAGTGTTGCTATGTGTGAGGAAAAAAATACCCACATTGCTTTAAATTTTGTTCTTGCTAAACAAAACAGAAAAAAAATAGATACGCTGTTGAAAACGATATAACATTTTGCCAGTTTCGAGAAACTAACTTGGCATTAGATATTTTATATTAATCTTTGTAAATAGGATACTGGTTGTGATTCTGTGTGAGTCAAACAAAACTATATTTAAACTATATTTATTTACAGCCTCTAAATTATAGTCGTTAACTCGTTATCGACACTTCTGCCCACAGTGTTTTTAAACTAAAAGTTAATTAGTAATTTACCTACTGCAGTTAAATAAAACCGGTCTAAATAACTAAATTTGTTTGTGATTATTTTCCTGTAATTGTTTGATTAGGTACCTACCTACATAAACCAAGTGCTGTATACTTACGTGTATTTAATGCAATATGAGCATTCCTTTTATTTGTTTTTCTTTTAGCTTTCCTGTCGATTCTGTGATAGCCAATTGTTGGATACAAATAATTCGAAGTAATCGCAAAGAGGATTCATGGAAACCGACTAAAAACACAAAGATATGCTCAATGCATTTTCGCGACGAGGATATATATTTAACGAAAAAAGGTATGCGAAGAATACGCCATGGTGCTGTGCCAGCAAAGGTAAGTACATAATTAAATTTATTTATTTATGTCATCAACCATTTAATTAAACAATTATGTATAGCCAACTAAGTCTGCCTGTTTGCCCATACAAGTTCTACTAGATTGATATTAAATGTAGATTTTAGGTGTTTTCAAACTTTTTATTAAATTTCAGCGTTTATTCCTGTCTTATTCAGAGTCTGACAGCGATAATAAAGAAATCTTTGAGAAACCATATGAGCTTCGTGTTGAGACAATCAGTACTGAGAGATGTCCTGATTCGCGCCCTGTAAGTATATTAGAGTGCATACTAAATACTTACAGAAAAATCTTTATTTTTTATTTTTATCGTAGAGCCCTTCCAGGGGCCAACAATCAAAAGTGACTACTGTAATATTCAAACCTGACAATGTAACTGCTTACATACCAGATGAATATACATTTCATAATAAACTTGAGCCTGTAGAAATTTTGCCTGTTGCGGGGCGTTCTAAGGATTTCAATACTCAGTTTACTATCTTTTTCTTTATGTATTGGAAAGCGTGTTAAAATTACTAAAAATTACGTGCGTGAGACGTGTGATCCCACAAGAATACAGTCACTATGATAAAGTAAGGATGTCACTGATAGATATCAGTCAAGCCGTAAGGTCAGGCTTGGATAGTAAAAAATAATATTTACAAGTTAGAATGAGAAAGACGATAGAGTTGAAGTAGGATCGATTTGTTTTTGCTATACTTCAACCACTCCAACACCGCCTGCCACCTCATGCGACGGGGCTCCGCGCGGGGAAGCGGGAGGGCGACCGCATACCAGCGACGTGCCTACTTAATTTGCACGGGTTGTACTGACACTGCGGGCTGGCAACGCCGCGCGTTGCTCTTGGTGCGACGCGACGATGCTATAAGCCCGCGTGGCCGTGGCTTGGCTTGGCTCCGCACTGCGGTCTGGCAACGCGCGACGGGGTGGTCGATTTGAATATTTTGGTTGCCATGCCATGCATGCAATGACGAATGCCGGCCAAACTAGGTACAATAGGTTCATTGCATGGCCAATTGGTCATAAACTGAAACTGAGCGAGTTTTTAGTTGGAACGTTCGAAACGGCACACACACGCGCTCATTGACGAGACCAGTGTTTCCACTTACGTTTTTGGTTTTTCCCCAGTTGTTTAATGAATTATCCCTAAAAATCTTCAAATTTCCTTGGTTTATGGTGCATGATTATAACACGTCATTCCACATAGTATTTAAAGACATAAAATACTTACTTAGAAAACATTCATAAAACAAGATCAGATAAGCCGAAGCATTATTTCGCTGCATTTAATATACCTAGCACTTAAAAATATTTCATCGCAATTATTTCGCGACCTGCTAAATTACGCAACACATTTTCGTAAACGATTCCGATTAATTTGTTTCATTTTGACAGTTCAACAACATTCATTGCGTTATTTATTTACGTTGCTGAGCAGAATTTATTTTCGAACTTTTGAAGCAATGGATTAGAATAGAAATCTGTTTCAAAGCGATTCAGATTCCGATAGATCGTGTATTACGTACCTACTTAGGGTACTGCTCGCGATGCAGAATGAAAAACAAACCAACTCTAGGTATAATGGGACTTAGTTTCGATATCGTCTTTAGCCAGGGTAATGGGCAATGGCACAATTAACATGGTAAACTAAAATTACATGAATTGCATTCATTACGAGTTTGAGTTCGGTGGTGCCATAGAGTAAAGGAATACATTGGGTGCCGCCTACTATAAACAATAAGGTTACCAACTTCCCCAAAATTCCCTAAATCCCTATCAAAATAAAATATCCCTAAACCGGGTTTATTATTAAAATATCCGGGTTTATTATTATATATATATATATTAAAATATCCCTAAACCGGCTAATTTTTCCCTGAAAAAGGGAGAAATCCCTAAAAGTGGTAACACTGGACGAGACCTCAAGAAAGCGGTTGTCGCAGTGCTGTCACTGCTGCTGTCAGGTGCGGGTGCTGCGTCGAGACGAGTGGTCGCCGCGATCTATTTTAAAAATGCCACGAACGTACTGTGTATCATACGGCTGTTTAAACTCGGCTGCTTCAAGACCGGAGCTTTCGTTTTTTAAACTCCCTGCTGATCTTGAAAGGTAAGAATGATTAATTGCTGTACTTAATCGATATCGAATTATGGTCCATGTGATCGACCGAAATTCGTGAATTTATTTGTAAAACCAAGATGGCGGCTGCGATATTTTTAAAATGTTTAACGTTGGTATCGTTTTCATGGATTTTGAAGGTGCTAAAGCCTATTATGAGGTCAAAATGTACCAAGATGGCGGCTGCGAAAATTTTGTGCGAGAGAAAGAAAGTAGCATGGAGGTATGCATACCGTATATAGTATAGAACGCTCTTTTGTTAGTGACGATTTCTGCCAGTTTTAACACAAAACACTTTCAGTTTTACAATTTTCATTTTTAGGTTATAATGTCAACAAATATACCTAATTTCCATACTAACCGTCGACGGAAGTACTTCGGAAACTAAAACGCCTGCTACACGGTCGCTAACTGCGAACAGAGGTGACCTTGGTGATTTACAAACGTATTGATGATGGCTTACGACCAAACTTTGAACAACTTTACCGGTTGCCAACCAAGGTCACCTCTGTCAGGGACGCGGTTGGCAACCGTGTAGCAGGCACTTAAAAGAAGAAGGGTCTAAAACAGAGTTGCCACATATTTTTTGGGCAAAGCGGTTTTTGAAGCCTGTTGAGCAAAAAACATTTTTTTTTTATCCGTAAAAAAAGCGATTCTTTCGTCAAAAGCGGGACAAAGGTAATACATAAATAAAATTAATAATAGTCTAAGTAAGTACATAATATTAATAACGTAGGTAGGTACCTAAATAATCATAGTTTATTTTTACTTTACCTACTTATCCTTTTACTTGAGTTTCAAAATAAGTTACAATGATGGTAAAAAAGGTTATAGGAAAGGTATTTTAATGAAAATACGTTACTATAAAATAATGAGACTAATTAGGTACCTATGGGCGTAGCCAGGTACGGGCAGGGAGGGGCAGTTTTTTTTTTATTTCGACACTTCCGTTGCCTACCTAGCAACCGACAAAAAATATCAAAATTATGAGTAAAATTTCTAACCTCGCAAATTCGCAATCCATAAGTAATGTCAAAGACTATTTGTCTTTGACATTACATATGGGTTGCGAGGTTAGAAATTTTACTCACAATGATGGGTAAAAAAAGCAGTCAAAACATACCTACTTCATGAAAAGTGTTTGAATAAATTGTTCTTTTTTGTTAGAAACTTTGAATTTCTTTTTCGTTTATGAATGAGTGTTATGAACTTATGAGGCGTGCACTTCTGGATTTTCCAAACTATTTTTACATGTTGTGTACTGGCATAAGATAAAATACATTTTTTATTTTGTACTAATGTAGTGTTCAAGTCAAATTCCTTGCACTGCCCGTGACCGTGACAGATCACGGCCTCGCGTGTCAATGAACCTTTATCGCACTGGTTGTTGATTATTTTTCGCGCATTGAATTTTCAACGTTCTGTTGAGCGCCGAGAGTTGAAAATCCAACAGTTTGTTTCTTTTACGAGCTGGGATGCGCTTTGTTGGAATCTCAATGCTCGGCTCAATGTCTAGAGTTGAAAATCCAGTGCGCGAAAAACATCGCCCGCGTACCTGAGCCAGATTTGTTCTCAAATTTCAAGATTTCATGAAATTGTCATTCAATGGAACAAATCTAGATTAGAGCGATGTATGATAATAATGATTCTAATGATTATAATTCTGTTAATACATGACATATTTGTTACGGTCGCGAATCATATTTCGATCAAGATACAACCTTTTATTGCAAAAAACGTAAGAAAATTTTAAATCCGCGTGCTTTCTTTGCGGATGCATCATAATAAGTTCATAACAAATAAAAGGAAATTGAATCCAATGATCCCCTTCCCCAAAATAATATAATTTTTTACTTAATTTAAATTACTTAAGGCGACGATAACGGACTCTTAATTTATTTATTTATTTAAACTTCTCGCACACAATGAGGGAAAACTGGGAATCACGCAAAATCTAAGAAGGGTTTTTTCTGAACCCTTCACCATTATAAAGATAGTTTAATTATTGATCTTTTAGTATATTGTTATGTGCTTTACTAAAATACCTTTTGTTTTATGTATAATTGAACCAATTGCTTTTAAAATAGATATCTGGAGGTCTGTGTGGTCTCAGACAACGAATCCGTTAACAGAACAAAAGGCCGCCATCTTGAACTTTTTTGTTATTAAACCGATTGCTTTCAAAATCGATAAGTATCTATGGGTCCGGGTAGTTTCCTATTATTTACTCTTGAAATTAAATTTAATTTAAAAATTAAAACTAGAGATATTTTTTAGGTAATTTTTTTGGATTTCGTACGTTCATATGAAAAAATGGAACCCTTATGATTATGATCACTCGTGTGTCCGGCACTTGACCGGCTTTTTTTACACCTCTGATTAAAATCTAGAATATTTTGTTATCTTTTTCAGACGTATCCAATGGCTTCGTTTAATATCTCGAGAAGATTTAATGAATAAAACGCCATACAACTATACTGTTTGTTCAGAACATTTTAATACTATGGATATTCTAGCGGGAACGCATCGCAACAAGCTCAAAAACAATGCAAAACCATCTCTTCGTCTACCAATTATACAAAAAAAAGATGTAAGTACCAACGTTAAAAGCGCACCAGGGAAAAATGCGAAATAATTGCGTTCGTTTGATCCCTTGCTGCATAGTTATTTTATTTATCCTTTAGTTATGCAATTAATGTGTATGACATTTAAGGATTCACTGTATTAATCGTACACTTTAAAAACACGATTTATTACCTACTCTTGTAGTATCCTCAATAGAAAAAATTCCAAAGTAATCTCTAAAAACAACACAAACCCATAGTACGGCGTAAATACTTCATAGTTCTTTATCAGTTATTTACAAAACTACATGTTATCGATAACGTATAGGTACTTTTTAAATTTTCAAAATGTGTATTTGATTTAAGGCGACGATACGAGTAGTGTTAATGATTTGGAAAAAATATATGTTAAATTAGAGCATTTTCTTAATCATTTAATATACGAATATTTTAGATGATGCTTACATTACATAGTGAAATTAATTTATAAAGTTGTGTCTAATGCGGATAAAAAACTGAGAATTACGCAAAAGCTATCAAGCGTATCTTTCTGAAACCTTCACCATTTTAAGGATAATTAGAATATTAATCTTTTAGTATAGGTACGTGTTTTATTAAAATACCTTTTGTCTTATGTATAAGTTAATAATGCGTCAAATTGGGAACAGCGCTCCTTGATGAGTGAGTCCTATTACTGGCTGGACGTACGACGCGTTGCGTGAGCTCAGTACAGAACACGCAAGCTAACCACTCAAGGTCACTGGCATGTATCTGCGTCTTAATAATACGAAGAAAATTACTAAAATTAACGCGCGAACCGCGCATTCTTTATCCCGCTCTATTACATTAGGTACATCGTTGTCTGAGAAAACAACATAATATTATACCAACCAACGTAATTTTGAATTAAAACCTCATTGTTTTATCGTATTCGCTCAGGTAATAAAGGTGGTTGGGGAGTTATTATTACTCACCACTGGTAACACAGATGTGATGTGATGACGTAGACTTGTGTCACCCACGTGACCACTGTTTCTTCGAATGCTATATCTTAATACCTTGCGAAGTATATTATTATACCATGCATTACATGAAATTACATCACAGATGTAGATACTCGTAGACCTAGATAACGCATGAGCAGTGCCACTTCGCGTGCCGGCCCGCTTAAGCTTAAAATGCTTAACGTGGCCACTGTCGCGCGCTGAGTCCGCATCGGTGCGCCGCGCTAGCTGGACGTTCGTTCAAAAAATCAAAAATGCCTAATTGCGCTGTGATAACTTGTAAAAACAGCACAAACATGAACAGAAAAAAAAATGTTAACGTTTCCTTCCATCGGTAAGTAATTTTATGATTAATATTATGCGTAATTCATTTATTTTTAATCTAATAATACCCACAGTAAAACCAAATTTGAGAAAAACATAGGACCTGTATATTAGTAATACATTGCGGCATTTACTTGGAGCGGTTGATTTGACGTTCTGTGTTAACAAAATGATGAATATGAAAACTAGTGATACTATCGTATATCGCTTCGGTATCGAGATAAAGGCGCTTTTATCATTTTTCTGTCAATTTTTGCAATTAGTGCTGTTCATTCTACGCAACACAAATCGATTCTCGAGAATCGATTTTGAAAACAGGAATTATTTTATATTTATTTATGTAGACAATTTTGATAAATAATCTTAATGTTTCCTGATTTTTTAGCTTTCCACATGATGTCAATTTAAAAGAACAATGGATAGAGGCGACGGGAAACAAAGATTGGTTCCCAACAAAATATAGCAGTATTTGTTCGATACATTTTAAGGAAGAAAGCTTTGTAGAAGGGAAAAAGCATCGAATATTGACAAAGGCAGCATGTCCTACTATAGATATACTGAAGATCACAACTAATGAAGTTAGTAAATTGATAAGTTTCTGTTACATTTCGAGTTATTGAAGTGATAACTTCTTAAGCAAATAAATATTATTCTATTCTATTCTAAAAAATAAATGTGCGGTATCTAAATTAAAGTCGCTTTTCGTGTTTGACTGTATGTCGGCGTTGTTCTTCACCACGCAACAGATTTTGATGTGGATTTCACTATTGGTACTTATTTCGGAACGTTTATGTATATAATACGTTAATATTACAGTTACGTAAAACTAAAAACCATGCGAAGAAGGAGCGAAATAAATGTTATGTCAATTTATGCACGGCACGTGCGTCACAGATCGTGGCATCCCGCGTCCGTCGACGTCGCGTGTCAATGAACCTTTATCGCAATGTGTGTGTTGTTGATATTTTTGTCGCGCACTGAATTTGCGACGTTCTGCTTACTGCCGAGAGTTGCAAATCCAACAGTTACACGCTGGGTTTCGTTCTATTGGATTCTCAATGCTCACACAGTCTAAACATCATACAGTCGTCCGACGAAGACGTAGGTTTTTATACTGTGATGCTCGGTTGAGACTTGAGACCACGGAGAATAGGCCGAGAGTTGAAAATCCAGTGCCCGAAAAATAATCTCCCGGCTACGGCAAACCCGTAATGATTGTATATATTTATACGTATCTGCCCGCTCATAACTCCAAAACTGCTCGTCGTATTTTGACAAAATCTAACATGGCGGCTTATAGCGGATGTATTATCATAATTATTTCTTACTAGCTTTTTCCCGCGGCTACGCCCGCGTGGAGGCCGTAAATTATCCCGCGGAAACCGGGATAAAAAGTAGCCTATAATGTTAATCTAGCTTATAAACTATAGTCTGTGTGCCAAATTTCATCCAAATCCGTTCAGCCGTTTTTCCGTGATTGAGTAACAAACATACAAACTTTCATATTTATCATTTATTAATAGGATAAATACTTAAGGCGACGATAACCTACTTTTAATGATTTTATACTGAAAATTACGTCTAAACGAGTATTGATTAGAGCATTTTCTTAATAACTTAATATACGAATATTTTACATTATGTTTATGTTACATAGTGAAAATTAATTTGTAAAGTTATGTCTAACGCGGATAAAAAACTGAAAATTACGCAAAAACTATCAACCGTATTTTTCTGAAACCTTCACCATTTTAAGGATAATTAAAATATGAATCTTTTAGTATATATACGTGTTTTATTAAAATACCTTTTGTTTTATGTACTTATAATAAATTAATAATGCGTCAAATTGTTGACAGCGCTCCTTGATGCGCGAGTTCTATTACTGGCTGGACGTACGACGCGTTGCGTGAGCTCGGTACAGAACACGGAGGCTAACCGTTCAAGGTCACGGGCATAATATCTGCGTCTTAATGAAAGATCTATCTCCTATTCACTGCTTGGTTTTACATCAATTGCCGTGCCTCCAGCACCCAGGGGTAGTACTGTAGAAGTGTAGCACAGTCTATATCAATACATCATACAGTCGTCCGACCTCCGACGAAGACGTCTAGACAGGGCAATCGTGCGGGGCGTAAGGGGCGAGACGGGGGAGGCGCCCTCCCGGACGGACTGCTTATTACGCTACCATGTTCGCATGTTAGTAGTTCGGGAGATAACTTCCAGGGCTATCGTGTGGAATTTATTTTTGTTTGAATTTATGTATAATAATTAAAATGGTGCATACGACGTGTGCAGTGAAAGATTGTAAGTCGTCATCTTACATGAATATAGAACTGCGATTTCATCAAATTCCGCGCTCGGATGAAAGGTAAACAAATCATTATTAATTACTTATTTACTTAATTTTTATAGCAGATTTTTACTTGCAAGTAAAAAGAAAGTGCCGATCCGAAATACATACAAGACTTCAAAGTATGTATTTTACTATTTTACTCGACTACTCACTCCGCCGACCCTCGACGCGATTGTGCTCCTTATTTATATTTAGTTACGGATTAATGTTCTAGGTTAGCATTTTGTCTTCTAACAAGACTTGGATACTTCATCAAAGTATTTTACCCGGCTACTCGCTCCGTCGACGCTCAACGCAATTCTGGTACTTATTTATATTTAGTTAGGGATCAATGTTGTATGAAGGTATTTTTCTTTCAACAAGGCTTGGAAATTGGAAGTATCATTTTTTACATAAGTGATTTTAGTCCTTATTTGTTTAATGTTACGGATCAATATTCGATGCAGAAAAAAAAATCATTCTTAGAATAAAATTATATGGGTGTCAATTTCGAGATTTCTCGGGGTGATGATGATAATTCATGAAAATGTTCTCCATTTTTAGGGTTTCGTAGTCAACAAGGAACCTTTATAGTTTCGCCATGCCCGTCTGTCCGCGACTTAGCTTGGAGACTGTTAGTACTAGAAAGCTGTCATTCCTATATTTCCTGTAATCACGCCGACAAAGTGGTGAAAAAAAATTTTTTTTTTGTGCCTCCCCTACACTTTAAAGTGGGCTTTTTTTAGCCTATCCATCCTATAGAGTGGGTTGTCGTTGGAAAGGTAATTCAAAAATATTTAGAGTTTGTAAAACCATTTTTGGATTCAGGAATCTGTTTGCGAAATATTAAGCTTTAAAGTGCAAATTTTTGTTAGAGTCAAGTATCCCCCCCCCCCCCTGCCAGCTAAATGGTTGGTTTTGGATATGTGAAAAAATCACGGCAGTAGTATATATTATAATATATAACGAAATTAAAAGGAAAACTATCACAGCTAAGTAGGCTCCACAAGTTACCGAGTAATAATCGACCAACTCACATTTGCAGTTGCAAAAACATGTTCACACAATATTCTGAATAGGAGAACAAGTTTTTCGACTACAATGTTAAGGTTTGTTTGATAAAATTGATAAATTCATCCCAACTACGGAACCCTTCATTGTGCGTGGTTCGACACGCACTTGGCCGGTTTTTATTAAATCCAAGATTTTTTTACGGATACATATTTTTATAAATAATTTTTTATGGGTGGCAAAATCGAGGGTTCTTGGAGTGCTGATTACGAAACTAGCATCCATTTTGAAATTCAAGATGGAGGATATTTTTTTTTAATTGTTTTTTTTAGGTGATTAAATCTAAAATTATTTAAATTATAATTATATTACCATGCATGTCAGACCATAGACGAAGCACATTTTTATAATAGTTACTGTACTTATTTAAAATTTTCAGATGCAAATTATGGTTGGAAGCTTGTAAAAGACCTGATTTATTTGGAAGAACTTTCGAAAGTCTAAAGAACACATACATTTGCAGTTTGCATTTTGAAAAGGTTATGTATGGGAAGAGATCACTGAAGAAGACAGCTATGCCAACTTTACGTTTACCAACTAAAGACTTATTCTCGATGCATACACAGACCGATCCTAAAGTAAAAAATGTAAGTGATGTAATATTGTATAAAGTATGTGTAAAGTCCACCATATTAAATTTAGGGAGAATTTATATAGCCCACAGATATAGATAGACATAGATAACGCAAGAGCAACTACTTCGCGTGCCCAGCTTACGTACAAAAATCGTAAGCTGCCACTTTCGCGCTCAGTCAGCATCGTTGTGCCACGCTAGTCGGACGTGAGTAAAAAAATGTAAAATGGTTAATTGCTCAGTTATAAATTGTAAAAACTGTACAAATGCGAGGAGAAAAAATAAAGGAAACGATTCCTTCCATCGATAAGTCATTTTGTGATTAATATTATGCGTATTTAATATTAAAATCAATTATTTTTAATCTAATACTCTCTGTAATACCAAATTTGAGAAAAACATAGGTCATCAAACGTAAACTGAATATTCGTATTACATTGCGGCTTTTACTTGAAGCGGTTGATGCGACGTTTTGTTTTAACAAGTGATGAATATCGAAACAAGTGATACTATCGTATATCGCATCGGTTTCGTAGTACAGGCGCTTTTATCATTATTCTGTCAATTTTAGCGATTAGTGCTGTTCATCGTATGCAACACAAATCGATTCTCAAGAATCGTTTTCGGAAACAGAGGATGATTTTGTATTTTATAGGTACTAATTATGTAGGCAATTTTAATAAATAATCGTAACGTTTAGTGATTTTTTTAATTTCCCACATGAACCCAATTTAAAAGAAAAATGGATTGAGGCGACGGGAAATAAAGATTGGTTCCCAACAAAGCATAGCACTATTTGTTAAATACATTTTGAGGAAGCATGCTTTGTTGAAGGGAAAAAGTAACGAATATTAACAAAAGCAGCTTAACAGACTATTGATGTACTGAAGATCACAACTTTCTTTATCTTTTTGCTGTTGTAGCTCAAGTAATTTTGCATCCATTTTAATTTTATTATATCGTATTTTACTGGGTTTTCGTTTAGCTTCTAAAATTTGTTCTCTGTTTTTTTTTTGTTTCTGAAAGATAATCTACAACAATTACAAGAAATAAGTAGGGAAATACTAACAATTTGAAGAAATTATTAATCCCTAACTGCCTACTAAGCAGATCAGGAATTTTTATTTTCCTCTGTTTATCTCATTCCTCTGTCTATCTCATTACTATGTCACAAAATCGATTAATTAATCTATATTAGCGATTCTCAATAATTCTTTACTGTACACGATTACTCAATAAATAGAGAAATGGTATAATACAAAGGCGATCTTTATTCAAATTTGAGATGAAAAAGGGTAGAATCTCGTTGCTTTTGTAAACACTAGAACTAAATTGAATATAAGGTATTTCAATCGAATATTCACGTATTTATAATGGTAAACTTACTTGAAATTTTGGAAAAGGTATCCAAAAACGACGTGTGAACGTCGACACCCAGCCAGCAGTATCGATTTCAAAGATAATAATATCGATTCAAAGACGCTGCCGCGTGCGGCGGATTTTATTTTCCCATCACTAAATAATGCTTGTGACGTCATAGTAGGTAGTCAAAAAATGGCACGCTTGGTTTTCATACAGATCGTGATACTTGCGTTATCTATGTCTATCTATATCTGTGATATAGCCTATGTCACCCGGACCATTATTACGAATCTATTGATACCTCATTCATCAAAATCGGTTCAGTAATTTAGGCGCTACGGTGGAACACACGTAAAATCAAACATATACCGGGTTATTGGTAAAACACCAACAACCTCTTAAGGGGTCATTATACTCATCATTATGAACAACTTTTACTATGGGACCAAACCTGAAATCGCGAAAAAAAAGTCAGCTGTTCCCTACATTTTGACAAGATTATGAGAACATAAATGTTGGGAACAGCCAGTGGCGATTCAGCGCCCTGGGCCTGTAAGGTTTGCCGCCCCATAAATTAACGAAAAACAGCAAAAAATAATAATATTATAATATAAAACCCCAGTGTGTGTCCATTGAAATACTTTTTCATGAAATCATGACATTTGAGAACAAATATAGTAGGTACTATAAGAGTAGTAGTGAGTTACTATAAGAGTTATAATGATTCTAACGATTTTAATTCTGTAAATACATATTTGTTAGGAAGTGTATAGCTAGCTACATTCTAGCAACATTCCTCACTATCGGATAAAGTGGCGCTACCTAGACCCGTTTATAGTGCCGTAACTTTGCATTGTACGGATTTGTACGAGGTGGGCAAGCTCTGGCTAGTGCGGGAGGAGCTGGATTTGGCGGAGAGCCAGTTTGGTTTCCGCAGGGGGAGGTCTAAGGTGGACGCCGCGGCAGACAGGGAATGCTGTGGCCCGAGGTGGGGTCGTCTTGGCAGTGTCTCTAGACATCGCCAATACCTTCAATACCCTGCCCTGGAGTTGCATCAGGGAGGCACTCCGGTAACACCAGATGCCGACCTACCTTTGTCGTGTGGTCGAGGCCTATTTGAAAGACAGGGCCGTCATCTACCCCAGTCACGAGGGAGAATGGAACCGGCGAGAGATGTCTTGCGATGTGGGATGTCGGATACGACAGGGTGCTGCACGCCGACCTGCTAGCGGTGTCAGCGTGGTTTGCTACGCTGACGACACGTTGGTCCTGGCGCAGGGGAGGTCGCACCAGGCGGAGGCCGAACTAGCGTCACGCGGGGTAGCGACAATCGTCGACAGTATCCGGCAATTGGGACACATTTCCGAGGTCATGTGTTTTCATGGTCCTCGGAACACGCCACCGTCGGGTTCCCAAATAACGGTAGGAGAGGTTAACATCGGCTTCGAGTTGACGATAAAGTACTTGGGACTCGTCTTCGACAACCGGTGGAACTTCGTGGAGCACTTCCGACGTTTGGCTTCCAGACTGGAGCAGCCTGGGGCTGGGAGGTTCCTGTTCCAGATAAGGCGGGAAGAAACGCCCAGGTGTCACCATTGTGTGGATCGCCTGGAGGACACGGTGGAGCATATGGTCCAGGTCTGCTCGGCTTGGGCGGAGCACCGCCGTGTCCTCGTGGAGGCGATTGGTAGCGGTGGCCTCTCGCGTCCGGCCCTGGTCCAGGCCATGGTACGGAGCGAGAGGACATGGGAGTCAAGGGAGAGGCAAATTAGTCGCCCTCATGCCCCTAGTCGCCGCTGGAGACGCCCCGGGCGTCGGGAATCCATAGCCGATTTCCGGCCACCGTAGGCGCGGGATTGCGGACGGTGAGCAATGCTCGCTGCCGATAAGGGACAGGCCCAGCTCGACGTATTGTTCCACGCGCGCCTTAAAGAAATGTCAGGACCGCCGGGGTCCGCTAGGGCCGATGCCGGCCAGGGACGCGGGAAAGTCCGAAAGTACCATGGTCCCTGGCAACACACAGCCAACTGAATGAACACGGGTGGGTTTTAGTCAGTAAGAGTCTGACACGGCTTCTCCGCCCCTCGCAGCCTACCGCCCCGGGCCATGGCCCTTTTGGCCCTAGGGTAAATACGCCACTGGGAACAGCTATAGTGACCCCTGAATATAATGACCCCTTAAGAGGTTGTTGGTATTTTACCAATAACCCTGTATACATACATACATAGACTGCTAAAATCATAACCCTTCCTTTTGGCTTTGCCGTAGTCGGTTAAAATATGAAAGGTTATTTTTCACACTAAAAGGTTACTTTTTTTCTCCATTTCAGGTAACTTTTGACAAGACCCAGCTGGCAGCACTGCCGCACCCGCACCTCGCAGACAGCTGCAGACTTCCAACGGTGCGTGTCTGTCTTGCTTGAGATTGGATCCATAACAAGGGCGTAGCCAAGATTGGATATTATAACCGGCCAAGTGCTACTCGGACTCGCCGTACCGTATAAAACACTCTGAAAGAAACAAGTCTCTTATCTTACGTACGGGGACCCCGATTAATTATTATATTTATATAGTTTTTATTATTTGGTGTTAAAGCGATAATAGAAATATCTACACAATCGGTGATAATTTCAACGGTCTGCCTATTACGGTTCACGAGATACAGCCCGCTGACAGACAGACAGACGGTCAGGGTTCCGTTTGGCATCCTTCGGGTACGGAACCCTAAAATACGAACATAAATGTTCTCAGTCGAATAAATACGACGGAGTTGGCACGGGCACTAATGTCGTATTAATTTGACAGGGGCGGTCAATAGGTAGGTAATAGAAAACTGTAACGTCAAAAAATTAAGTGTATCGTAAATATCTGGCATTGCAACACATGCACTTGTAAATAAATGATTAAATATACAGGGTGGTAAAAAAAACAGCTGTTCCATACATTTTGACCGCGTAGGTAATATTGCACTTTTCTATGACACATCAGATTTTTTTTGTAATAACCGTCGAAAAATTTCAACGCAGGGTTCAGAATCATGCATGTACTGAATCCATGGTAAAAGGCTTCGCGTCGATGTCCCTGACACACTGTATAATAATAATCACATTTAAGTAGGTAATGATATTATAAGTAAAAAGACGTAGATAGATTATCTACTCAACATTCGATCTTCAAAAACGGCACAATGTCATACTATTAGATAACACGTGGAAGTAGGACGGCATGACATGGCATTATCGGGAGCGAAAAAGAGACAAGACGATGAAATTGTGGCTAATTAGCCAAATTTTGACGAGTCACTTGCGGAGCGGGTATAACCTATCTAGGTACGTCTTTTTACTTATAATATCATTATAAGTAGGTATGTTATTTTCCATTTGACTACAACCAATGATATTATAAGTAAAAAGGTGTAGATAGATTATAGGCGCTCAGCAAGCGACACGTTAAAATGTGGCTAACTAGCCACACTTGACCTCAGTGTCGCGTTGCCGGCGTCAACGAGCGCACTTCACGTGTACCGAGTGTATTAAAAGTAAAAGTGACGCAAAACTTCCGAAAATGCCGTCCTGTGTTATGAGATATTGCACAAATTATACAAGCAAAACTTCTAAAAGCCAAGGAATCACATATCATTCGTAAGTATAGCATTTATCTAAATATTTCCACAATGCAAACATTTTACTCCTAAAATATGGCGTCAAAAAATAAAAGTTTCCATGAACAAGTTGTGCAATAGAGATAGACGTCATTACCGATCATAGAGTAAAATGGCGCCTAAGAAACAGACAAGTTAATTGCCTGATAGTAGGTACAAATAGTGATTTATACTCAATGTAGGTTTTTATTTTTGTTATGATGAGGGAGGATAAATTAAATATTATATTACTACATTGAAATCAAGATATAAATTTTAGTGTGTCGTAAAGTAGAACGTTTTTCTGTAAGTATAAGTATTATGCGAATTATTTTTTTCTAGGTTTCCAACTAATGAATTAAGTTGCATCCAGTGGGTGAATATTGTCCGCAAACAGAGAAATGAAGAATTTTGGCAACCGAATAAATCGAGTAAAATATGCTCCATTCATTTTAAAGTTGAAGACAAGTACATGTCTGGCAAGGGATACACTTTATTAAAAAAATCTGCGTTTCCTGTTTTGGTAATTTAATTACGTTTTTGTTATAAGCATAGTACAACCAGAATTGATTGTCAAATTCTAAATTAACGCGAGCAAACTCGCGGGCGAAAGCTAGTTAGAAATAAGTTTATTACTACTGTGTGTGTACTGTTTTGTACTTTATTTAATACTAGCTGCGCCCCGCGGTTTCACCCGCATAAGTCTCGATCCCCTGGCAATATCGGGATAAAAATGTGTCCTATGTGTTAATCCAGGTTATAAACTATCTGTGTGCCAAATTTGATCCAAATCTGTCCAGCCGTTTGAGCGTGAAGAAGAAACAAACATACACACACACACACTCACAAACTTTCGCCTTTATAATATTAGTGTGATAATTTTTTTTAAATCGAAAATGTTTTTTATTTACCGGTCTACTTTCAATGCATTTTTACTACTTTATTACGAGTACTTTTATTACTACATGAACTTATGAGTGAATCGCATTTTTAGGCATAAATCACGGTGGAAGGTAAAATCAATGTAAAATGTAATATCTGATTTATTCCGAATTTATTCTACATCGTTTCTTCTGGACTTCTACACTAGACGACGCACTGTCGCCAATTACGTTTGTCTCTTTTTCGCTTGCGATAATCAAATCATGCCATCCCACCTTGACGTCTAATCGTAATGTTGATGTAGTGTGCCGTTTTTGAAGATCGAATGTTGTGTAGGTAACCTATCTACACCTTCTTACTTATAATAATTATCCTTGTACATCTGCTAGACGGGCGGTGAGCCGGCCGGGGCGCCTGTCGCCCGAGTCCGAGGCGTTTCGCTTCCGTACGGATTTTTTTGTAACAAAGTTCCACGCGGCTTTCGGTAGGAGTTGACTGGTAGAAATCGTCACGTCACCTAAGGAAAAAGCGTTATCCTCCTTGCGACTTTCTCTCTCTTTCACTCTCTCTCTCTGTCTCTTTCTATTATATACGAGTGTATGCGTCGAGTTTATAGATCCGAATCCGAACAGACGAGCATTGTACCGCGGCCGGTTGTCTAACCTCAATACTGAACGCTTGGACTTATTTCTTATTTGTTTTAAATCATACGTGACTGTTGTATTGTTTCATTATTACAATTTTAGAAAAATGGAAACTGCTGCAAGTATGTGTAAAACAAACTTAGAAAAGTAAGTTACTTCATCAAATTATCATATAACTTGAATACTATTTACGTACTTACTTACGTTTAATTTTAATGTAAGTAGGTACTTAAGTACAATATGGTACTTACATTACAGAAAGAAAATAGTGAAATCAAATGCTATGCGTCAAAAAGAGTATCGAATGAGAAAAAAAATCGAAAAACAAAAACAACAGGCGAAAAAAATACCAAAAACAAACGCTCAATGCCAACGACAATTCCAGCTGAAACAAAAAAAGATACTTGAACATAATGAAGCGTTGAATGTTGCCAGGTATTATGATCTTTCACATGAGAACAATATTAACAATTATACTTACAGTAGAATCCGTTTATTATGACTCCGCCTATAATGACCAATCGATTATTATGAACTTAAGACGTAATTACACTACGAAGTTTGTTCAATGTTCAAATAAGAGGCGGGCTTCCATTTAATATTTATTGTGAACTAACTGACAGATGACTCTATGGAGTCTATGGTACAACTTTATGGTTGCCATATACAACACCTTCACCCTTAATAAAAACGAATTAACAACAAATAGCCTAATAAATAATAAACAAAATAAAACTTAGTAAATAGCAACATTTAGATCATTCACATAACAAACTAATAAATCTAACTTCTTAACCAAGTATAATAGTAACATTAATTAAACACTTAACTATTAAAATGATAGTGAATTAGTCAAACTCTTAACTTAATCAAACTCTAAACAATATCTTTTAGGAAGCTTAGTAATTCTTACGGGTCTTTGATGTACCACCGGTACCTCAGTTGAAACCGGCCTTTCACTGTCGCAAGGATTAATGGATGACGTTGCCTGCAGACCGTCCACTGTCGTAGCCGCCGTAATACCTGACTCAATAACATTTCCCGTTTCTTGCATCATCGGACCACTACTGTCTGTCCCACTGGACTTCTCCTCTTTCATTTCAGGAAAAATAAGTGAGCTTCGTGACTTCCTATTAATCTTATTACTAGGTGGATGTGGATGGCATGCCGTCTCCGGTAACACAGAACGTCGCCGCAACTGATCAATATGTCGATGGGCCTCGGTTCCAGAATCAGATCGAATATTATAGTCAGTCCTACCTAATTGCTCTAAAACTTGTCCCGGTACCCATTTGTCTGTACCACGATAGTTCCTATACCACACATTATCCCCCTCCGCGACCTGGCGATGTGCACCTTCTGGTGTTTTTTGTCGCGATTGTATACGCGCCTCTCGATCGGGTTTTAAAGCGTCCAGTCTAGTGCGTAAATTTCTTCCTTGTAAAATTTTTGCTGGACTGTCCCTTAACGTGTGATGTTCAGTATTCCTGTAAGTTAAAAGGAACCTGCACAATGCCGTATCTGGATCTAATTGTTGCTTAAGTGCTTTTTTAATTACCCGCTTACAAATTTTTACCGCACTCTCTGCTGCGCCATTAGAGGCAGGATGGTAAGGCGCGGAGAAAATTTGCTCAATACCATTTTTTACTAAAAAAAATTTGAATTCAGTGCTAGTAAACGGTGGACCATTATCGCTAACTACTTGTTTCGGTAGACCAAACCTAGCCCAAATATCCCTGAGAACCGTTATTACCGCTTGTGCTGTAGTGCGTTTCATTTGAATAGCCTCAATCCACTTTGAACAAGCATCAACAATGATTAAATAAGTTAGTCCTGCCACTGGTCCTAAAAAGTCGATGTGTAGTCGTGACCAAGGGCGGCTCGGCCACGGCCATGGTTGTGGCGCATGTTGGTGTGGCGCATCTGCCACTGCGGCGCATACCTTGCAAGCCCTACAGACCGCCTCTACAGCTTCATCAATCCCTGGCCACCAAACATAACTTCTTGCTAATGCTTTTGTCTTAACAATTCCCATGTGTGGCTCATGTAGCTCTTTTAGAACTCTATCTCTACAAGCTAAAGGTATCACAACCCGGTGACCCCACAAAACACATCCTAGCTCCGTATAAAGTTCATTTTTGCGATTGACATAAGGTTTAAGCTCTTTAATCTCTACTTCCTGAGGCCAACCGTCATTAATATACGTCATAACTCTACTTAATAAAAAATCTGAAGAAGTCTCTTTCTTTAGAACATTGTTGTCTAAAAGGAGTGCTTCAGTGGCGAAATGTAAGTATGTTTGTTCTGGTAATTCATCATCTGCAGTACTGATATCTTTATTTGTCTTTATCAAGCGCGAGAGTGCATCGGCCACATTTTGATCTGTTTTTACGTACTCTATGTTAAAGTCATATGCTGATAATTTGATCGCCCATCTTTGTAATCTACTAGCTGCTGTACTTGGAATACCAGCGTCAGGTCCAAAAATGCTCACTAGTGGTTTATGGTCGGTGCGAAGAGTAAATTTTCTCCCGTATAAATATTGGTGAAATTTATCAACCGCAAAAATAATGGCCAGAGCCTCTTTATGAATTTGGCTGTAATGCTTCTCAGCAGAGGTGAGAGCCCGCGATGCATAAGCTACTACTCGTTCATCTTCTCCGTGTTGAGTGCGCTGCGCGAGCACGGCGCCCAGGCCGTGTGCGCTAGCATCACAAGTCAACGTTGTCTCTAATGACATATCATAATGCGCCAGCACATCCGTGCTGCATAATAATTTTTTAACTTCGTTAAATGCTAAGCTATGTTTTCTAAGCCACTTGAAATATTTGCCTTTTTTAAGCAATTCGTAAAGTACACATAAATATGTGCTCAAATTTTTTATAAATTTTCCGTAAAAATTTACCATGCCTAAGAAAGATTTTAGTTCGGTAACATTATTTGGATGCGGCATAGAAAGAATAGGTTTAATTTTATCCGCATTTACCTTCACTCCATCTTTACTTACAATGTAACCTAAGTATCTTACTTCATGTGTCAAAAATTCACATTTTTCCCGCCTAATTTTTAATCCGTTCGACTCCAAAATGTCGAACACTTTCTCTATTGTTTGTAAATGTGTCTTTAAATCTTTATTTTTGATTAAAATGTCGTCGTAAAATATGACTACATTTGGCACATTCTTAAAAAGATTTATCATGAATCTTTGAAAAATACCGGGACTTGAAGCCAACCCAAACACTAGCCGTTTATATTTAAATAATCCACGATGCGTATTAATAATTGTAAAGTTTCTAGAGTCTTCACAAAGTTCTAATTGATTGTAAGCCTGTGATAAGTCTAATTTTGTAAACCAAACATTTCCACAAATGTCACTAAATAAGTCGTCAATCTTTGGAACCGGGTACCTGTCGATCATCAAAGCGCGATTAAGTGTTACCTTATAGTCGGCACATATTCTTATGCCACCATCCGCCTTACGGGCTATTACTAGAGGAGTAGCCCAGTCAGAGTGGTCAACAGGCTCGATGACATCCGCGCGCAGCATAGCGTCCAACTCCGCATCAACTTTACCACGCAGCGCATAAGGTATTGGGCGAGCACGACAGAATACAGGCTGCGCGTCCGGACGTACACTCAGTTTAACTAAGCCACCGGTGTAACGACCCAACGTGCCATCAAAAAGAGATTTATGCCTGGAAATAATAGTTTCTATCATTTCATTTTTGCTACAACTTTCATTTTTAATAGAATGCACACTAAGTTTCGGAATATCTATACATAATTCCGCTAGCCACTGCCGACCTAATAAATTTGTAGTACCATTATCAAAAATGTACAGATCTAAAATTTTACTCTTGTCTTTGTAGCGAACTTCCGTTTCTACATATCCAAGTGGCTTAATTTTAGACCCATCATAAAAACTTAAATTTATACGACATGGTTTTATAACAAGATCTTTTAAATATTTACTATATGTATTTTTACTTATACAAGATAAAGGCGAACCAGTATCAGCTTCCATTTCCAATAAAGAATTATTAACTAATAGTGAAATACGCACCGGGGTGTATTTCGACAAAGACATTTGATACATAGGCTCATTCAAGTCTTCTTCGCTGACATCATCGTCACTAGAAGAAAATATTGAGCAGTTGCCATCTGCTTCTTGTACCCAATAAGTACTGGGTTGCTGTCCAGCCGCGCGCCTGCGCGCTGCACTACCGCGTGCACCGCGACCACCGCGACAGCCACGCCCTCCGCGTGACGTCTCATTCCGATGATCGTCTTCTGTTTTTGAGCCGTCTGTTGACTTTTTCGGTCGTCCAACGGCAGTTTGTGACCGTATTGAACACATTCGCCTCAAGTGTCCAATTTTGTGGCACAAACTACATTCAAAATGTTTATACCTGCAGTCCAATTTCCCATGGTTTGTACTACCGCAAGCTGTACATGAGTTCACAAGCAATTTGTTTATACCTCCGCTTAATTCTGCAGTGTTCTTCACATCGCTACCGATATTATATTCTACTGCGCAAGCATCTCTTTCTGCCGCCTCAAGAGTTGTGGCCAAGGTCACCGCTTTTGAATAAGTAAGATGCTCCTCCGCAAATAATCGCTGCCTAGTGAATTCGCTTCTTAAGCCACAGACAAACTGATCTCTCAAATTGTCTTCTAAAACTGTATTAAAATTGCAGAATCTGGAAAGCTTTTTAAGCTCGGCTATGTAATCGGCAATAGACTCACTGGCTAACTGTCTCCGTTGGCGAAATCTAAATCGCTCCGCCATTTCTGCAGGTCGGGGTTGTAAATGCTCTTCTAGCAATTTAACAACTTCTTCGTATTTCAACGAAGACGGCTTTGAAGGACTAGCTAAATTTGATAAAAGCTCATACGTTTCTTCCCCCATTAGCGAAATGAGCGTGGGTAGCTTCACATCGTTATTGATTTTGTTAGCTAAGAAATACATTTCTATGCGTTCTATATACGCCAACCAGTTGCCGGCCTGTATATTAAATTCACATATTTTACCGATAGACATATTTTTTATAAAGAAATAACTGCACTATACAAGATTTCCAATTTTTCTCGTCGCCAATGTTCAAATAAGAGGCGGGCTTCCATTTAATATTTATTGTGAACTAACTGACAGATGACTCTATGGAGTCTATGGTACAACTTTATGGTTGCCATATACAACAGTTTTCATATAAAATTCTTTAGAAAAAAAGTCGGATATAATGACTTCCCTTACAGTGACATGTCGCTTATTATGTATGACCAATTTTTAATAAATTATGTCCGGATATAATGACCGACATGATTCTTTACACCTTCGGTAATGTTCGTTGATTCCCGACGACGTTCGGCACGTGGGTCGCTCGTTTTTGTTTTGAATCTCAGTGAGTAATTGACACTTAAAGGTCACGCATTGTTTTTCGTTTGTGTTTTTCATTTTATGTACTGCGAAAAAAATGTCATCTAAACGCCGTAAAGCATTTACGATTGAGGAGAAAGGTGCAATAATATGCAGATTAGAAAATGGAGAATCAAACTCATCTCTCGCAAAGGAATTTGGCGTGGGTCATTCGACAATCTCAATGATTTTTAAAAATAAGAACCGCATAAAGCAATCGGTCAATTCAAATGTTTTGAAACCGAAGAGGCTTCGAAAATCGCGGCAAGAAAATGTTGATCAAGCATTAATTCAGTGGTTTAAAATCATGAGAAACAAAAGAATTCCTGTCAGCGGCCCTATGCTACAGGAAAAGGCAAATGAGTTTGCCGCGCGTTTTGGTATTCTCGACTTCAATTGTTCTGCAAGCTGGATCAGTCGTTTTAAAGTTCGACATAACATTGTGGCGGGAAAAATTGTCGGTGAATCTTTAAAAAGGTAATTTTTTTTTTCACAAAACGCTTTGTATGACGTCCGCTTAATATGACGTGTTTGTCAATTCCTTTCGATGTAATACTAAACGGATTCTACTGTATTTGTTTTTCCATTTCTGTTGTAACTACATACTTAATAAGTACTTACTTACTTAACAATAATATTTATTAAAATTTTGATGGGAAATAATAATAATACAGTATGTTAACTAACAGAGGGCGTTCCCGTTAACCCGCAATAGTATAGCGTCCATACATGCTAGAAAAAATATTGAAAGTAAAAAAAAAAAAGTTATTTTAATTTTTTTTTTTTTTTTTTTTTTTTTTTTATTGATACTTAAATGGAACACTCTGTACACGCTCACTTGTCTTTCAACTTGGAAAGACAAGTGCAACAAGTACGCGTGTACAGAGTGTTTGTTTTACGTATGAAATTAATATTTTTCGTGAATATTTTGTGATAAAAAAATAAAAAAAGTTTTTTTTTTTCGATTTTAATATTTTTTCTAGCATGTATGGACGCTATACTATTGCGGGTTAACGGGAACGCCCTCTGTTAGTTAACATACTGTATTTAGTAAGGTTAATTTTTAATTGCGTATTTTTCAGAAAAAAAAAGAACGCTGAACGCGCAAAAAAATATAGAGATAAAGTAAAAGCAAAAAAGCAACGTGCTGAACTTGAGTCTTTACATTCATCGAAAGAAGATTTATTACTACCAACCGCCTTCATCGCAATTAAGCAAGAAACCGATGATCGTCATGATAGAAACAGAGAAGAATTAATCTTTAGTCAGTTTCAAATGCAGACGAATCAAATTCAACCATCATCAATGAAAAATGAAGCTCAGCAAGTAATAAGTCCAAGTTTTGTTTTGTTTTTTGACGAAAATTTACAATTATTTAAACTATACAGGGTTATTTGTAAAACACCAGCAACCTCTTAAGGGGTCATTGTACTCATCATTATGAACAACTTTCACTATGGGACCAAAAGTGGGATCGCGAAAAAAAAATCAGCTGTTTCCTACATTTATATTCTCATATTTTATCTTGTCAAAATGTAGGGAACAGTTGATTTTTTTTTCGCGATTTCTGGTTTGGTCCCATAGTATTAATCTGTGCCCATAGTAAAAGTTGTTCATAATGATGAGTATAATAATAATGACCCCTTAAGAGGTTGCTAGTGTTTTACAAATAACCCTGTATAATTCTCCAATAAAATTCTCCATTTCGAATTATATTCGTAGATGAAGAAAAAGCGTATGGAACTTCGTCCAACAAACCCCACACGGTTTTAATTGCATTTTATTAAATAGAAAAAACAAACAGCAATAAGTATTACAAACAGAAAAATATAAGTAACTTGTGTAATTCTGTGGCTCAACGGCACAAGTAAGTAGTATTACGTCATCAACATCATACAGTACAGAGACAGACGACGCGCGTCGAAGTCTCGGTAACCTTCGGTAAAGTTCGGTAATCATCGGTCGGGACTTCGCGAGTGCGCCGCAGTTAGTACGGACGCGGGCGATGCGTGCGAGACGCTCATTTATTTACGTGAAATAATTATGTCACGAAGTTATCGCTTGTATTGTTCAGTATATGGATGTTTGAATTCATCTTTATCAAGACCAGATTTAACATTTTTTAAGTTACCGGGTCACTCAGCAAGGTAAGCCTATAAAAATAACATTATTTTTAGTTTTTATTTACTATTAAAAAAACGTATTATAAAGGTATTTCTTGAAACGTAGCGAAGGCACAGTGACTGGTATGATATTGAGCGCTCGATAGAGGCGGTATCGTTATTCGCGGTCGTGGAAAGGCTTGTTCCATCTTGTTGACTCAGCCTACTGAGCTCATGTTGGTACGGACGTAATATAATCACGGCGATATTTTTTCGTGCATTGAATTTTCGACGCTCTGCTTAGCGCCGAGAGTTGAATATTCAACAGTGTGTTTTCTTGACGCGCTGGATGCGCTCTGTTGGATTCTCAATGCTCGGCTCAATACCGAAAGTTCCAAATCCAGTGTACATCGATCACTAATAAAGAATACTGAGCTCATGTTGGTACGGACGTAATATAATCACGGCGATATTTTTTCGTGCATTGAATTTTCGACGCTCTGCTTAGCGCCGAGAGTTGAATATTCAACAGTGTGTTTTCTTGACGCGCTGGATGCGCTCTGTTGGATTCTCAATGCTCGGCTCAATACCGAAAGTTCCAAATCCAGTGTACATCGATCACTAATAAAGAACTAGAGACACAATCAGCGGCAAAAAATGACCTCACCGACTGAGCACCCCGCTTGAACATTTGGGTGCGCTTTTTATTTAGTAGCATTCGAACGCTCCGACGATAAACATGCCTCAGTGCTCGTTTAAATATTGTAAAAATCACACTTCAAGGACGCTAAAAAAGGATGGAGTTTCATATTTTCGGTAAGTACTTATTAATATTATCATTATAAAATTGTTATCACTGCTGTATTATAAATGCTGATATTTTGTCAAGAAATAATCGTAAAAATATATTTTTTAAAGTAAGTCGTAATAAACAGCAGGAGTTATATATAAAGCATCTCAATTGTAAAGACTCTTACTAAACGTATTAATCATCATACTATCGCATGCCCACTTAAATTGTTCGGGTAATGAACGTTGATTCTGTTTCATTTGTTGGAGACGCTATTGTTTTTGAAATTTTTATTAAGTATTAAAACATGTTTTTTTTTTATGAGAGAGAGTACTTTGCGGTTTCTATGAATGTTATAGTAACTTTTTATAGATTTAATTTGGACTAAGTGCATGTAATAAAATTAAAGATATGAGTTTTTCTTTAGCTTTCCTCGAGATCCAGTGAGGTGTGGAGAATGGATATCAGTTATAGCACGTCAAAGATCTGAAGAATTGTTCAAGCCGACCCCAGGTAGCGTTGTATGTTCGAAGCATTTTTTAGAAAGTGATGAATATGTGACTACGAAAGGCATCAGAAGACTACTCAAAACAGCTGTACCTCAAATAGTATGTGAAATTTTAATATATATTGGGTTCAGTTATTTGTATACTTAGTACGTACATGAATTATTCATCATTATCATGTGTTTTGTTTATAGGAAGCAAATGATCATGATCAAGATGAGTCTTCATTTGATAAAAAAACAATTGAACAATGTTGCTTGCAACCACAAGTAAGTAGTTGTAAATGTAACAATAATATTTTAATTTGTTTATAGTTTTATATTGTGTTTTGATCAATTCAAACTTCAATTCATAATGTTTAAAAAAATAAAAATAGTGGACAGTTCGACTCCACTCATTCCTTGGATCGTAAAACTTTATTGCTATTTATTAGCACTTTTTAACTCGAACTTTAAGACATGCGTGTAAGTTTGAATTTGTTTTGATGTACGTTGACCAGTGGGTAACGGTCGTAAAAATGTATTGCTCTTTGTACATAGCTTTGTGAAATAAACTTTAAGCATTGCGTTTAAGGTTGAATTTACATTAATGTATATTTATTTCAACTTAAATACTATTCGGTGACAGTTTTAAGAGAACTTTTGCTTGGGATTGTGTATCTTCTTTAATAGTGATCGATGCCAGTGTACGAAAAAAATTCGCCGCGATTTTATTTCGTCCGTGCGTATGTGGCGTGGTGGGCTCAGGCTCAACCACAACTCAGCTCAAGCACAACCTCACTGTTGTGACGTGTTGCAACGTCACAACAGTGAGGTTGTGCTTGTGACCGACACGTAGCACGCTTGGAAACATGCAACAAACATGTAACAAACTTTTAAGTAATTTTAATTTATGATAACCAATTTAATCTAATTTTATTTTGATTATTGGAATCAAATGGGGAAGGTGCGGCAAAGCTAGTATACGGCGTGCGTGATCATAGCTAGGTCCCTATATAGATAATAAAATTTACATAAATTTTACATTTAGTTCATTAATGCAATTTTGTGACAGTGGTCACCATGGTTGGCGACCGGCAAAGTTGTAACGTTAAGAACGCGGCGACCTTTGAATTGTCCATACAAACGTAATACCTAAATCATTTCCAATTCGAGCATATTTCCACCAAATAAATTTGATATTCGGATTGAGACAATAATTATCTAGGCTTCCAATTCTTTTTTTTTTCAAAAACCTACCTCTACATGAAGTTTAAGCGAATTGCATTTCGTACATTTTTACAGCGTAAATGACTTGTTTTCATATTGTTTTTTCTTTATTATAAACAACAATATTTGTAATATTGTTTCATCACAAGCATAGCTTATATTATCAAGTTACAAATTATAGAAAAAAAATTGGAAAAACATTAAGTTTTCATTCATCATTTTTGGTATTACGGAACACATCCAAATTTCTCATAATTTCAGATAGCTAGTAGTGCTATCGCGTCAAGCAATAATTGTCAATGTGTGTGTGCTCTCTGTAGGTGTTTATCGCTCCGACAGGCACAAGGCACACTAACGCAACGTTCTTGGTTGGAGTTCGTTCATATTGGTTCATATAGTATTTTTTGTCAACTTTAGACGATTAGGTACTTTACAGTGTGCTGTACCTGTACGCGCGTACTTATTTGTTTGCTAAATTGTATTGTATGTAATATTTCTGACACTCCTCTTGACTTGACCTGTTTTTAACCGACTTCAAAAAAAGGAGGAGGGTCTCAGTTCGTCCGATTTTTTTTTTAATGTTTGTTCCCGGAATACTCGAAGACGGCCGGACCGATTTAGAAAATTATTTTTTTGTCAGAAAGGGTATACTTCACAGGTGGTCCCATTGTCATCAAGTCAGGATTGGATGATGGAATCCTGGAGAAGTCGAGGGAACTCTTGAAATATTACAGGCGCACCTATAGCGATTTAGGTATTTTTTATAGTTACTCTTGAATTTGATCTCGGAAAGCACCATTTAGTGAAGTGGAAGTGATGATGAAGACCACAAATGGCCACCGGAACTTATCAATAATACGTATTTCACGGGTTGCGATTAGAGAAGATTACTTTAATATGGTTGCCAAGCAATTTATGCCTGTCACAATACATAGGGTGAAGTGGAGCTAATGGTGAAGTACCAGGAGAACTCCTCAACAATGAACGTCCCTGCATCGGGAAAAGCAATATTTTGTAAAAGGTGATGAGCAGTTGACATTAGGCTATTGTAACTTAGATAAATTACAAACCGACCCACTAAAAAGGAAGAAATAAAAACTTTTTCACTCTTCTTGCTCAAAAAATCCGTCATTGTAGCGTACCAAAGCGGAGATAAAATAGCATATCATCCTGTAGGGGAAAATGTTATTTTTTTTAATTTTTGTCTGTTTCCAACGAGCCTACCACCCATAAACGAAAAAGTCTGTTTGATCTATATATATTTTATAAAAAAGAATCCCTATTTCCTTGATCACGGCATCACGCGTGAACGGCTGGACCAATTTCGCTAATTCTTTTTACCCGACTGCCTCAGAAGGAGGGTATTACCCGACTGCCCCAGAAGGAGGGTAATGTTTTTCGAGAGTAGGTATGTATGTATGTATGTCCATTTCTTTGGCACGCTCTGTAGCCTAAACGGCTTGATGGATTTTGACATAAGAGGTGTCGTTAGATTCATCTTAATTGTAGAAGTGTCATAGGCTATATAATATTTATATATTGCATCTGCAAATACAAAAAAAGGGACGGGAAGGTTTAAAAAAAAAAAAATTATAACAATATTGGTATCAAATAAAAGCTAGTAACGAGTCAATGCCAAATTTTGATTTTTATTAATAAAACTAAAAAGCTTGAAATAAAGAAAATTATTCAAAAAACAAAAAACCCGACTGCAAAAACACATAACTGAAAAGAGAAAAACAAGCATTATAATCTATAGAATTTTGGTATCGCAGGCGGGGCAAACAAAACTTACACCATACGTATATCCGGTTATTAGTTTGTCCCCGCCTGCGATACCAAAATTCTATAGATTATAATGCTTATTTTTCTCTTTTCAGTTATGTGTTTTTGCAGTCGGGTTTTTTGTTTTTTACCCGACTGTCCCAGAAGGAGGGTAATGTTTTTCGAGAGTATGTATGTATGTATGTATGTATGTCTATTTCTTTGGCACGCTCTGTAGCCTAAACGGCTTTATGGATTTTAACTTAAGAGGTGTCGTTAGATTCGTCTTAATCGTAGAAGTGACATAGGCTATATAATATTTACGTATTGCATCTGCAAATACAAAGAAAAGGGAGGGGAAGGTTTTTTTAAAAATAAATTACAACAATATTGGTATCAAATAAAAGCTGGTAATGAGTCAATTCCAAATTAAGATATATTAATAAAACTAAAAAACTTAAAATAAAGAAAATTATTAAAAAAAACAAAAAACCCGACTGCAAAAACACATAACTGAAAAGAGAAAAACAAGCATTATAATCTATAGAATTTTGGTATCGCAGGCGGGGACAATAATAATATAACAATAATAACCGGAAATATGGTGTAACTTTTGTTTGTCCCCCGCCTGCGATACCAAAATTATATAGATTATAATGCTTGTTTTTCTCTTTTCAGTTATGTGTTTTTGCAGTCGGGTTTTTTGTTTTTTTTAATAATTTTTTGAATAATTTTCTTTGTTTTGTTGTGTTTGTTATCTAGTAAGGACATGGTTCTTAGGATAGGTTGGTGAAGGTAGGGTAGGTAGGTAGGTAGGTATGTATCTTGGTAAAGTGGGTATGTAGGTAAGGTAGGTAGGTATGTATGTATGTAGGTAAGTAGGTACCTACCTACTTACCTACATACATACATAAATACATACCTACCTACCTTCCTACTTACCTACCTAGGTAGGTAAGTAGGAAGGTAGGTAGGATAGGTTGGTAGGTAGGATAGGTAGGTAGGTATGTATGTAGGTAGGTGTAGTTAGGGTAGGTAGGCGAACCGTAGATGAGTGCATACCCGTGCGAAGCCAGGGCGGGCAGCTAGTTACTAATATTATTCGATAGGTACCTACTTATGTGTCTAAAGAGCCTAAGCTATGGCCTCAGCGAGTATTTTGTAGTTTGTAAGTTACACAATTGACATAAAGTTCATTATGCTTTGACCCAATTTCGTGCCAAAAACTCGCTTCCATTCCGTTCTGCGCCAATGTAATATGAGCCGTAGCGTGGTGAGACTGGTGAGTATTGGCCGAGACGGTATAAGCTAGTTGCTCTCCGTACGCGACGAAGCCATAGCCACCCACCACCAAGTTGTAGTATTGTAAGTACCTACCTACTTATCATAACGCGGTTGTACGAAGTTTTGTCATGTCACTGTTCCTTTTCTTTACTTATGTGACCGAGCGGGCGTAATTAATGTCTCAAGGACACTATTGAGAACACTGCTCGCTCTAAATTGAGTTCGCAATGTATTTGCCAAACATGTAAACAAACACGAGTTTTCCACTTAGACAAATATGAACTTTATGCTAGTGTAAATAAAGTTGATTTTAGACTGACTAGTAATGTTGAAAAAGTCATAAAAAAATATGAAGTTGTAGCGCAAACTGAACCTTATGTGTAGTCCATTACAGTTATTTTTCCAAAAACTCGTGTTTGTAGATTTTTGGCATTAGTTAGATGTTTGGCAAATGAACTGTGAACGCAGATTTTTATTTGTCGGTGCAGCAGCGGTGCGACATCAGTATGTTCGGATGATGAAAATATACCGCCACCACGTGTCGCTTGCACTTACGCACATGTCGGTAAAAAATTATGCAGAGCTGCTTGTGCCGTCGCAAAATAATGTCGAGTTCGCCCAGGTTCGCACCGCACGGGCTGTTATTTTCCGCGGGATTTTTTTTTCGCACACTGGATTTTCAACGCGTGTTTTTTCAACGCGCTAGGACGAGAGTGTCCCAGCGCGTTGGATTCTCAACGCTCGGCTCAACATGGAGAGTTTAAAATCCAGTGCGAGACCACCAATAAGAAGTGGAGACCACTCTAAAGGAAATAAATAAACACAAACAGACTTAAAATAAATAATGACAATAATAATAGATACTTATCCCAATAATTTATATTTACGCGACGTGCGTAATGACTACTCTAGCGTCGTCCGTCGGTCCGCCGATTTACCCACAAGTCCATGCTCGATAACGAAGTATAGGTACACTTCGCGTCAAATAACTTTGCCGCTCTGAAGTTAGGTTGCGCATGCGTACCTACTGGCATGCGCGCTACTGTTTTATAAGACAGATTGACTACTCCGCAGTCATATAGAGTCTACTTCAGAGCGGCAAAGTTATTTGACGCGAACTGTTGGTACCTACCTACCTTATTTGTATGACGTATCTACTAGCTAGGTTTTCTCTACAAGGCCTTCTATCGTGAGATTAGTCGAGATATCCTAAAATATTGAGACATCGGCATGGTAAAGAAATTTCCAAAAAACGCATTACTAGTCTGTACATTCACTAGCGATTCCCCAAATTAGTCAACAAAAATAAAGCAAATAATGAACATACCTAATTATTACTCATAATAAATATTTATGCTGTCGACTCGCTATGAATGAATGGCAGTACCTACATCTAGTATTATCCGCTCACACACACTGCGAAGCGCGCCCGTAATCTGTGGCCCCGCCCCTTCTTTTGTCGAACAGAGATAGCGATATTCCAAACGCATTTTGCTATCGTCTCGAGTTTGCATTTCGTGCCGTAGTACGTCGGCCTCTTAACCGTTAGGTATCTACACGGTTGTAAACCGACAAGATCACCTCTGTCGGGACGCGGTTAGCGACCGTGTAGCAGGAAATATACCTACCTACAACCCGCTAGACACCTCGCTTGAAAGAATGCGACCCCCTCCCGATAAACCGCGTGCGCGACGCCCCTCGTTCGCATTGTGCGTTTAGCAGGTGACGTGACGTCACAGCCAGGTGTCTCGGGTAGCATACTAGCTTCTAGTATAGTATTTTTTTGTATTTTTGCGTAAGTTCATTTCGTTTTCAATCGTGTTCAATTTTCGAATTATCTGCACCCGGCTAATTGCGTACCACACGATCAATCACAATATGTTTAATTTTGTCAGTTCACCAACATAAATTGCGTTATTTACGTTGTTTAGCAGACATACTTTTCGAACATAATGTAGCAATGTATTAGCAATATCCTTCAAAACGATTCAGATCATGATTGATAGTGTGTTTCGCAATTAACTGCTGAGCATTTAGATGTGTTTTATTTTTCAGATTTACCGAATGGCTTCGGCTGATGTGCCGAGAAGATTTAGCAGACAAATCTAACACGTGCTACCGGATTTGTGAAGAACATTTTAAAGTCCAGGACATACTACTCTCAACATGTCGCAAGGTTTTAAAAAAGAATGCTCTCCCGTCATTAAATTTACCGGACTTACAAACGTTAGAAAGTATCGTTCGAGAACGTTCTCGGAAAAAAGACAAAAGAACTCAGACGGAAAATAGAGTGAGTAATAGTTATGTCAAAACAAGGAGTCGCTTTTGCAGGAAAAGAAAATTAGATGTAGAAAAGACCGGCCAAGTGCGTGTCGGACCACGCATGATGAAGGGTTCCGTAGTTGGGATGAATTTATCCCAAAAACAAACTTAACATTGTAGTTGAAAAACATGTTCTCCCATACATCGATAAACGTCACACGGTCAATTCTCGCAACTGCAAATAAAAGATTGTAATCGCAAAAAAACAATAAAAAATTGTGTGATAAAACTTAGGTTTTTTTCCTTTACATGTGCTGTCAGACCTTGCTTCCTGCAAAATTTCATGATTCTAGGTCAACGGGAAGTACCCTGTAGTTTTTTTTATTTTTACTTCGGACTTGATTTTTTTTACACGACACGTTAAAAACGGCTGAGCCGATTTGGAAGAAATTTGGCACATAAGTAGACCATGACCTGGGTTAGTAGGACATAGGATACTTTTCTATCTCGATATTTCCACGAAACTTATGCGGGTGAAACCGCGGGACGCAGCTAATGTCTGTTCAACACTTGTTCAACAACGTAATTATCGCAATGAACGTTCATTGCAATAATTCTTTCAGTTTGACAGTTCAGCCACATGTGACGTGGCTGAACTGTCAAAGTGAAAGAAGACATCATTCATAAATCATAATACTTATAATTTTAATATTACTAAGTGATACGTAACGTTTTTTAATAAAACATAATATTTTCCGCATCCTCAAACTGAACCACCGCGGCCTTTTTTTTACTGGTATTACGTTACGCTTTTAGGTCGATAACTTCCAACTGTGTTACTTATCAATCTACCTAGCCTTTACCCGAAAAGGTCGACTTCCAGTCTGACGAAATGCAGCTGAATACCAGTATTTTACGTGGAGCGACAGCTTATCTGACCTCCAAAACCCAGTTACTGGGTAACACCATACCCCTTAGTACAGCTGCCTAGCTGCTTGTCAGACTTTTGGGCTTTTGCCTACCCGTAACGACTGTCAAAGATCTACCTACGAATAATTGCTCCAACCGTGTTTACACATAATAATATTTTAGAGGTATGAGGAACAGGGTGTAAAGTTCACTCATCCTCTATTGAAAAGGGAGGATCCTCCGACCAGACGGGTGTCGTGTCTGGCAGGCAACTGCCCGATGATGGTTTATGTCGTATAGTCTTATTATAATTACTTATGTCGTTCGCGCGGCAAACTCTAATTGAGCGATGCAGGATTGTAACGTCAGGTCTTTGATGCGTAGTTCGTGCGGCATACACAAGACCGGTTTTACAATTCACGATGCCAAAAATATAATTTTGCGGTGTCTAGAAACTTAACAAAACTACTTTATTCAATAAACTAACAATAGGATCATAAATAAGAAATACTAACTAAAATAACACAAAAGCTTTGTGGCTCTTTTTCTCGCACGGCCAACGTGACTACGTGAGTGAGAGACTGAGAGTCAGTGCACTCACTCAGTTCCGCCCGAAACCTTGACGTAGTAACACGTTTGTTTTGTGCCGCAGTGTTTAAAAATTGTGAGTTTTTAAGATGGAGATTGAAGAATCAGGTGTGCACTCTCATTACTATTGTTTACTTGTCGTTGTTTTTTCATAAATCGAGCACTAATATAACTTTACGGGGAAGACTAATGTTATACATAAATCTTTAAGACTCACTTGAGTTTATAGACATTTAAAAAATGTTCCGCATAGTTCCATTTATTTTATGGTTCCTTAGAAACTAAGACTCGTGAGGATTCAAAACTAGCAAAGAACTCGTCTCCATATCGCCCCCTTTGATAAATAAAGACCTTTATTTCCAGGTAGTCGCGTTGATGCCGTTTCACAGCAAAGAAAGTTGTATAGAAATGAACTGTTTTTATTGTTAAGAGATGAACATTTTTTTAGTTATTCGTCATCCAAGTGTAATGAACGATTATTACAATACATCATGAACCAATTAAGCATAGTGGACTCATCTGAGACTTTGAAAAAACAGTTAAAAGATGTCGTTAAAGTGTTTGTGTCAAAGCTTATAGCTAAATGGCGTGAATCTAAATATATGTTCAACCGTTTTAAAGTTAAGCATGCCAATTGGCTCAGTCAAGAATTTAAGCTCCCGGAGAAAAAATCACCATCTTCACGTCAAGCGTTTTCTTTGGAGAAGAAGCGAGCTAGCGAAGAGGTGAATACAGATCATGACGATTCCGATAATTGTTTGGTGACGATGAGCAATTATGTAAAAAAAGTTCATAAATTAGATTCTATAATCTAATTTAAGAACCTTTTTACATAATAAATTACTTAAATAAAGCTTATTTTATTTTTGTTGTTAGTGCCATCCCAATCCCGTTTATTTGTACCTTGTAATATACTTATAATACTTACATAATTACCAAGTCGAAAAGTAAATAAAAACCACCTACTTACTTACACATTATTTTTGTCATTCTAAATCAGTGTTTCCCAAAGTGGGCGCTGGAGTCCTAGAGGTAAGGTGCTCAGAAAATATTGGGGGGAGTAGAAGTGGTTTGGGGGGCGATGGCTGATTTATAATTTAATCTATTTACTTAATATTTTAAAATTCAAGTAAGTAGGTTTAATTTTAGTGAACATCGATTATTTAGCTCATATTTCTGCCCTATTTGATTACATAAAAACAAAGTTTTTCATACTAACTTTCTTAGGATATCCCGTGAGCAATCAAGTTTTAACAAGTTTCTGTTAAAACGCGATTTGTGCAATCTTGTATCAATCGGCTGGTTCATCGATACTTGTTCCTACTTGCTCAGTACGATTGAGCGTCGAGATAAACGAGTTTGCGTCCTAAACAGCTCTCACTGGTAAAAAAGTCTCGTTTAGAATGTAAGTTTAAACTCCAACCCAGACTAATACGAGTATAGCATGCTATAATTAAATTAATTAAAGTAATTAATGTCATTGTGGTTTTTAAGATGTGGTAAAGTAAAAAAAAACAATTGGGGGCTCTGAAAAATAATTGATTTTCAAAGTGGGCGGTAGATGAAATAAGTTTGAGAACCTCTGTTCTAAATTGTCAATCCGGCTCTGTGTGTGCCATCACAATTTATTTAACAGTTTATGTAACACATACAGCCCGATTCAAACTTAATGGTGGCTCGGAACATGGGGCGAGTCGCTGCGCAGTAACAAATTTATGAGTCAGCCAGCACCCTAATTACGTAATGCACGATCAATTTAAAATTGAAACCAATTGAAAAAGATTGCCAGTCCATTGCTTCTGGCAATCTTTTTCAATTGGTTTCAATTTAAAATTGATCGTGCATTGCGTAATTGGGGGGTAGGGTGAGGTACTGCGCAGCGAACAGCTAACTTCCGAGCCGCCATTAACTTTGAATCGAACTGTACAAAGGAACAAAAAAATACTGTATACAAACGTGATGCTTATTTCAAATGAAATCTCTTCCAGCATACCTATCTTCGATAGGAAAGTAGACAAAGAGATGTAGACAACGTCTGTGACAAGAGAAAACAAAATACTTACATAAAAACAAAACACTATTCACTAATTTATATGTAAACATAAAATATCAGAAAATTCTTACATACCTCTAAAATATTATATACTTATATAGGGTGACTGGTAATTAGTGACCGACACTGAAACGCGTGACTTTACTCATCATTATGAACAACTTTTACTATGGGACCAAACTCTATTTCAGGTTTGGTCCCATAGTAAAAGTTGTTCATAATGATGAGTAAAGTCACGTGTTTAAGTATCGGTCACTAATTACCAGTCACCTTATATATAATCTAGTATAAAATAATGAATAAATACATAATACTTAGGACGAAGTCGAAAGATAGTGTTCTTTCACTGTAAAAGCTGCAGCAGTTTGACAGTCCCTAATGTCAGGCGGAAGTGACCGTACCGCGTACACACTGAAGGAGTAGGAGTAGAAGTCAAAAACAATATTTTTAGTATTCTTTACTCCATTTGAGATAAGACATTTAAACAAACCTTTTTTACATTCCGTTCCACCGATTCTGACTGCTATACCGTAGGCATAAGGATGGCATTAAAAGCAAAAAAGTGGTTACGATCCAACTGTTTACTGCAGCTGCCATTTGTCATGCCACCAACGCAATAGAAGTCAGAATCGGTTGAACGGACTGTAAAAAAGGTTCAGTTAAATCTAATCTCTAATCTAGTCTATTTCAAATGTTTAATTTATTAACGACGAAATTTTCCTTTTTAACAGGAAGACTCGGACGACGAAATCAAAGTGTTCTGCCCGAAATGTGAAACCGAAGTAACGCACACCCCAGAAGGAATACAAGAGGTAAGTCTCTATTCTGCGTTCGCATTGCCAAACACGAGTTTTAGGAAAAACAACCGTAAAGCCTATACATAAGGTTCAGTTTGCGCTACAACTTCATATTTTTTTATGACTGTTCAACAGTACCAGTCTAAAATCAACTTTATTTACACTTGCCTAAAGTTCATGTTTGTTTCAAGTGGAAATAACATCAATTGGAAACAAGATTATAAATAGACTTTACAGTCAACCGCGTATTTAATGTAACATTTGCACAACGAAAATCACCCTTAATACTCGGAGTATTAAGGGTGATTTATTTTCATAAGGTTTTCAGTGTAATTTTTTTACCACTAGGCACTAATAACCTTATTATGTTTAAGTACCTACTTACTACATTTAGACGAGATATGCGAACATAAATGTATGGACCAGCTGAGTTGTTTTTTGCGATTTCAGCGTTGGTCCCATAGTAATGGTTGTTCATAATGATGAGTACAATGACCTCTTAGGAGGTTTAGTATATGACGAGATATGCGAACATAAATGTATGGACCAGCTGAGTTGTTTTTTGCTATTTCAGCGTTGGTCCCATAGTAAAAGTTGTTCATAATGATGAGTACAATGACCTCTTAGGAGGTTTAGTGTATGACGAGATATGCGAACATAAATGTATGGACCAGCTGAGTTGTTTTTTGCTATTTCAGCGTTGGTCCCATAGTAAAAGTTGTTCATAATGATGAGTACAATGACCTCTTAGGAGGTTTATTACATGACGAGATATGCGAACATAAATGTATGGACCAGCCGAGTTGTTTTTTGCGATTTCAGCGTTGGTCCCATAGTAATAGTTGTTCATAATGATGAGTACAATGACCCCTTAAGAGGTTTAGTATAAAACAAATCCATTGCTTCGTAAGTTCGAAAAAAAATCTACCTAATTTTTTTTGTCGAACTTTGAAGCAATGGACTAGCAATCTTTTTCAATTCATTTCAATTTAAAATTGATCGTGCATTACGTAATTAGGCTGCAGAGTTACAAATTGTGCGAAACAGGATTCTCAACTATAGAAACAAAATACTGCGATAGAGTGGATACCGAAGTACCGAACCTGACATGTGACTTCAACTCTCTTCAATCAAGACTGACATCAAAAAATTTATGAAAAGTAAAAATTTATGCTAATGTCAAGTAGGTACTATGATTATTAATGAAGAATACACATTAAGTAAACCAGTGCCCTAATTGCGTAATACACGATCAATCAGAATCGTGAATCGTTTAGAAACAGATTGCTAATCCATTGCTACATACGTTCGAAAAAACAATCTGCTCAACAACGTAAATAACGCAATGAAAGAGAAAAGAAAGAAAGAAATTAAATTTATTTAGCACAGACACAGATAGTGAATTTTGTTGAACTGTCAAAATGAAACAGATTAGTTATAATCGTTTACGAAAATTATGTTAAGGACGTAATAAGATAGCAGGTTTTGATTATTTTAGGGGAATATTTCGTTTTTCAAAAGGATTCCGTCGTCAAAAAAGTTTGAGAGCCGCTGTCACGGTAATATTATCTATCTATGTAGTATACACTATTCCAACTTTTTTTTTTTTTTTTTTTTTTTCTTTGGCTTCTCACGGTTTGTGCATTTAGCCAATGTCACGTTTAGTTCAATTCCAACTTTATACAAACGGACGAAGCGCGAGCTATGCCTACGCGGGCTACGCGCCTCGATCTCGGCAGTTCGGCATGCGCTCGGCATGGCATGCAGACAGTCGCGACTGTGCCGCAGTAACGAACGGACGGTGTGTTATTTTTAAATAACCGCGCGATTGTTTCACTAAAAATAAGTTCAGTTCAAGTATATTTTAATATGACGTGTAGGATATATTGTGCTTTTTTTGGTTGCATGAATTCGACATTAACGCATCCAAAGATGACTTTTTTTAGATTACCTGGAAACTCTGAGAGGTAAGACTATAAAATAATTTTACTAACTAATAGGTAGGTACATAATGTGTGTATTTTTAATGGATAAGTATTACCTTTTATCTCCCGAAAAAAAAGATGTCTGGATTAATAAATAAAGTGAATAGAGTAAAGGAAAGTGATAGACTGTAGACACGAGTGAAATAGGTAGTTAAAGGCGGTTCATGAATCATGATACGGTAGGTACCTACGCTTGTGTTAAAACCTCGGGCATGTGTGTTTTGTTTTGTTATTTTGTATAATTCAAAGTAAAGACGAGGTATTTTATTATTATTAATAATACATGTAGTTGTTTATGAAGAATACTAGAAAAAATTAATTTGACCGTCTCGCGTCTGTCTGTCACTAGATAGTTGAAATTTTCTAAGATTAAGTATTTCTGTTGCTGCTATTATAACAACATACATATACCACTAAAAACCGTTATTTTTTTCTCGGTATTAATTAATAACAACAACAATAGCTAAACTCATGAACTATTCACAGAATATTTAGATGTTTGAGAGGGTTGTAATTTTAAAACATTCGTAGCCACCTGTTCAGCTTGGCATTAGCATGGGGTACCAATACGAACAAATTATAATTAGTCTTGAAAAAAGATCATAGATGGCAGCATAGGTAACAATTATGAAATTAACAGTCACTAAAAAGCGATAAACGGAAGATTTTGGCTGAAGTAAGATTAGTAAAAATCAAAACTTCCTTGTTTAATGCTGATTTATCTATTGTAACTCATAAATCTCGTATTTTCAACAAAAAAAGATAAAACCTTTTTGTTTAGGACTCTTTGCAATAGATGGCGTTTTACTCAATTTGTCATAACTGTAGTACATTTAGCCAGTCAATAGCCCGACTAGGGAGGTCTCATTTCTTTGTATGGGATTGGGTATCTGTACGTAGTATTATATTATCTGTGGCATTAGTGACCAAAGAACTTTTGTTTTGACTTGTTGCGAGTTGTAGGTACCTACCTAATTTATAGAGACGTTAATAACCTCACGTAAACAAGTTATTAAAATTACTCGTCAGCTGTTTCTTGCATTTTAGTTGAGTAGGTAGGTGTTGAAGTTTGTAAGGATTGGAGTTTTGTATCGCGGCATTACGGCGACAGCAGATTTTTTTTCCCTATAAAAGGATTTTTTTTTCAGACGTCTTCAATGGTTGCAACTGATCCGTCGAGATGATTTGAAAAACAAACCTAAATTTACTTCCTACAGAGTATGTGAAAAACATTTTAATTTGGAGGATATACTACAATCGTCAAATAGAAAACATTTAAGAAAGAATGCCCTACCATTGTCGATGCTGCCAAGCTTAGCCAGTACCGATCCAGGAGTCTCTCGAAAAGAAGACAAACATACGCAAACTGCTCCGTTGGTAGGAAATTTTATATAAAAAAGTATATTTACAATCACAAAACTAAATGGAAACATAAAGTGGGCCAATGTAATTCAAATACTGGAGGCGGGCAGCCCTATCGCATGTTTACGTACCGCGCGGCTGTAGGCATTTATTTCAAAGATACCTACCGAGTTACAATACTGCATAGATAATACTAGCTTTTGCCCGCGGCTTCGGCCACGTGGATGTCGGAAAATATCCCACGGGTACGTACTACAGGGATTAGATACCTAAAAGCCCAGGAAAAGGTCATTGACTCCTACCGCTGCGCCCGCGTTGTCGTCAACCATAATTATTTTGTGACGCCTAATGTTGAATCTGCGATATCTTTTAAAGTATTCATTTGAATGATATGATGTCAAGGCATATTTTAATCTAAATTGAATGCCCAATTTAAATAACATATTTTATTGGATAAGGATAAATATAATACTGGTCAAAATAGCTTCGGAAATAACAATGAAATTATTATCAAATTCTGGAAGATAAAAATGGTTACTGTGGGTCATCCTTAGAAGATAGACATATGCTATCGCGGACTTTTTTGTTGAAATTTTTAAGGTGTACAATACTGTAGTTCATTATTTTGATCTATCTCGTAGGGTTCAGCCAGCGTTTGCAATGTAAGCGCAAAAAAAATGAGTTTATTTACAACATCACATTAGAAACCTCTCAAATTATCAGTGTTTCTCTAGTTACTAGTATATTATCCATGTATTATACATATAAACCGCATCAAAATCCGTTGCGTAGTTTTAAAGATCTAAGCATACATAAGTACAGACAGCGGGAAGCGACTTTGTTTTATAATATGTAGTGATAGAGATAGTGATACGACCGAGTTACAATACTGTTATAATATTACTGTGCTCGAGCTCGAGGTCACGCACTAACGTAGGTACCTACGGCTCGCATTCACCCGAGCCAGGCCTCTCCCTCACTCGTTCGAGGTCACGCGCTAATGTACCTACGCTCGCAGTCCCCCGGGGCAACAAAATCCAGTAGGTTGCCACGCGCCCGTCCGAGTGCACGTACCGCACCCGCGCCTTTAATTATGCCTACCGGTCGTGCATATTGCAGTGTAGACGGCTGTAAGAATCAAAAGACTAACAAATCTGTATCTTTTTTTAAATTACCTAAGGAGGACGAAAGGTAAATACATTAGTTGTTCATTATTTTTTTAAGTGAAAACTTCTTTCGCGGTGTTGTGCACTTTTTTTGTAACTCGCGTCAGGACGCGACCGTAAGATCCGTTGCCTAGCAACCGACAAAGTAAATATTAAAATAAATAGTTTTTGACATTACGTAAAGATTGCGCTACCATTTACTGATGACGCAGGAATGTACCGTATTATAGTAACACAAAGCAAGTTGGTAGATAATTAGATATGTACTTATAAATTGCACAATTTATTTTTTATCTTTTCAGACGCAACAAATGGTTAAATATCGTAGGCAGACCTGATATGATGAACAGAGATGTGAAGCCAGGGAGCCATTTTGTTTGTTCTGTTCATTTTGAGAAAAATATGATAATTCTGACACCTCGGTTACATCCAGATGCAATGCCAACCAAATATCTTCCGTCGCCATCAAGTACTTCTACAAGTACATCTGAAATGGAATCAAGCACCTTAGACAAGTCAACGGAAACAAATTTTTCACAAGTTAATATTATTTTCATAAACGTACAAAAAATTTCATTGTGAAAGAAAGTTTATAAACCGAAGAGATAAGATGTAAATTTAACCCAGCTATCTAATTACGCAACACATTTTCGTAAACGATTCCGACTAGGTAATCTGTTTAATTTTGACAGTTCAATAGTATTCATTGCGTTAATTAATTACGTTGTTGAGCAGATTTTTTTCGAACTTATGATTCAATGGATTTGCAATCTGTTACAAAACGATTCAAATTCTGATTGATCGTGTATGACGTAATTAGGGTACAGCACCCTAATTACGTAATGCACGATCAATTTTAAATTGAAACCAATTGAAAAAGATTGCCAGTCCATTGCTTCGTAAGTTCGACAAAAAAAATTGAGCAGATTTTTTTTGTCGAACTTATGAAGCAATGGACTTCGTGTTCCATTCAATAAAAAAAAAGTACTATAAGTGTTTTCTCCCATACATAAAAAAAAAAAAACTTTTTTCCTCACGCGTGTAGCTAGTATGCCATCTATAAGTTAATATCACTTATAGGGAGGTATACCAGAGACATTACATTTTTTTTTTAAATTCCTTTCTTTAAATTTCTATGAGTATGGAGCTCGATTTTCAGCCCACTGTGCGCCGCCGTAAACTGTGGCCGACACTCAATATTTTAAATTATAGTTACCTTTTTTTTTATAGTTGTGGTATTGAACATCTATTAATGACATTTAGATGACTGTGAGGGGGAATTAACTTTACAAATTTTATAACGTCTCCGTAGTCGAAAGCGATATTGCTGAGTGTATTGTAGTTTCTTATGGTATACATTTGAGATTTTTTATTTATTTTGCGTTTATTCTAGGAACTATTAAATTATCTGCAATACTGTATCTGTATGTCATAAATTTGAAATTTTCTTAACAAAAGACGTTAATAAAACATGTTAAGTTAACATGTTAAGAGCCAGTAACCAAAATTGTCTATCTTCAATTGCATTTTTCTTGAAGCTAATAAGACTGAGGTATAAAATAAAAATAATACGTGTAACTACATGACATTTCCAAACTTTTTGTGTAAGTAACAGAAACACAAAATATTTAAATTTTCGCAATAAAAAAACATCACGAAGTTACCTCAAATTTTTTCCCGTATTTTCGATTTGCACTTATGCCTAACTGACTAATTGGATAATTTGATGATTGTTTGTATAGAAGGCGAAAAAAATGTTAGGCTTTCTTTTTGACGTGACAACGTCTAATAAATCGATGAACAAGGATGACTCATTGTCCCGTTACGCTCATTGTAAAACGTTACGATCGGAGCGAGAGCGCTACACGAGCGAGTGAAAGGCACGATCGGATTGAGCGTTCGGCTTGCGCCGCATCTATCTCTCTTCCACTCGATGGGCAATTGGCATAAGCGTCCGAGGAGAAGAAAGACAGCGGCAGTACACAACTTACATCTACACGTGAACTGTTTCGTCGACTGTCTATAAAGTGAAGTGAAAAGTAAATGTGGTTGTCATTCTATATTACAACAACAATTGCGGCAATAAAGGTAAATTATTCTTGCATTTAAAAAATGTGATGACTAGTATAACAAGTATTTATTCTTTTATTATTAAAACAAGTAGCATCGGTTGGCGAGTGCAGTAATAAAAGGTTAACCGGTTAAGCCGCGCGACGCGATGTTGCGACACCCGTCAAGCCGCGCGACACGATCGCGGCGCGTCAGAGATAAGAGCTCGCTAATATAAACAAAAACTGAGAGCTTTTTGTTAAGTAAATAGTCTTATCGTTAATGGTTTTGGGTTCCTGATTAGACAAAGGATTTTTTATAATACTTAGAATCTTTGTAAGCGAACGCTAGTATTGATAAATAAACATTCTTATAAGATTCTTATAAGAAATTCCTTTGTTCATTGTTTTGATTATTTATAATAAAACTACTGGTTCGATTCACATGAAACTTCGCAGGATACATTATGAATACATATACTATCGGTCAAAACCATTATTTACGGACAATAATAATAAATAAAAACACATATAAATAAAAAAGTTCAATAAATCGTTAACCGTATCATTACGTAACATTATTTAGTTGACAAAAAAATATTGAACTCTTTTTCTTTCTGTATTATGCATTTTTATTATTTATTAGTTATTCAAGAATATAAAATAAATGACTTACCAGCGATTACATACACAAAACACACACAAAACTCAAAATTCCACATCAACACGTTTTTTCACTACCGAGTTTGTTTACATTTTTTGATGGGTCCGTAATAGGTAATTACGATGTTATTTTGTGCAAATTTTATCTATATACGATGACGACACTACTTAATTATTGAAATAACACCATTTCCCGTCGATTTACACTTAAAAAACAATAGAAAATGAATAAATAGAACGCGGAGTGCAGTGCACGGCACGCATGCGCGGACGCCATTTTGCCGTACCAAAAATGTTCAATTTTTACTTTTTTTTTGAGTTGTTTCTGCATATTTTGACGTTATGGTCGATTTATTCGACAGGTATATTATCCTACCATAAATCAAAACCAACCACATACCATATCAGCCCGTATATTACATATAAATAGAGCTGCAATCTGCATGAACGTACCGTGTTCCCGGGGACACAACGAGGCTTGACGGTGTTTTCGTGCGCCTGGGGCTTCGGTCCGGCTTGACCGGTAGTTACAAAATTGACAAAAAAAATATGATGATTCATATAATTGATGATACTTAGATAAAAAGTTTGATAAAAAGTTTTCTCTTCTTTATAATTAAATTAAAAAATATATTTTGCATAGTTATTAATGTAAGATTAAAAATTAAATTTTCATTTAACCTCACACATGTCATAACAATGTGCCAAAACAATAAGTTGATTCGGCCAACCGCTGTGCGCGGAAATCTACTATTTAAATAGGTAGGTAAGGCGGGATTTCAAAAGTAGCAATTTTTTTTTTAATCAAAATTGTCAATATCTTCATTTCGAATTAACTATTTATGAACATTAATTTGACTAAAGTTTATTTCTATGAAAACTTGTTCATAATTATATTTAAGTAAGTACTTAATGAAATTATTTAAATCAAACTTTTAAGAACTGTAAATAAAATTCAAAAATTGTATATTAATGTTTTTTTATCAGAATTTCGATTTAGCAAACATGATTTAAAAAAATGTTTAGAAATTTTGAACCGCCTTTAGAACCGTGCAAGAGAATATACTATTTTATGGAGCCAATCTAAGCTAAACGCCAATTAACAAGTTATTGAATTTACATTAACAATGTCTTAAGAAGTACATTATCTTTATTAAAATAATTTTAAAATATAAAAAAAAAAACAATAAATTATCAAGATTTTCTTTGCAGAAACGCCTATAATTACCCAATGGCTGATTAACCTGAAGAGCCTAAGTATGGATCTCACGGATCTGCCACTAATTTCGAGGAGTAATGCACCCGTTGAGACGCAAGATGTTACCGCATCAACGTCTGCAACGCCACCAACAATCGCTTCTCCAAAATCAAGTGCACAGAGACAACGCGAGTACAGACAGCGCATTGCAGCATCCAGAACTCCTGCACAGTCGATAGCTTCGAGGATATCAGATACCGAAAGAATACGCAACTACAGGTTACGCAAAGCTGCTCACTTGGCTACGCAAGAGACGCAAAATGCTGCCGCATCAACGTCTGCAACACCATTCGCTGAGCCACCGAAAATCGCTGCTCCAAAATCAAGTGCACAGAGACAACGCGAGTACAGACAGCGCATTGCAGCATCCAGAACTCCTGCACAGTCGATAGCTACAAGGATATCAGATACCGAAAGAAAACGCAACTACAGGTTACGCAAAGCTGCTAACTTGGCTCTTGCCGGTGGTTCATTAGAATCGACTACTGCATCCTCTGCTCGTTCAGCAGGAAGGTCAAACGATGTCCAAAATGGTACTCAACGACAGCTCACAAACCAACAACGTCAATCTTTAGCAACAGAACCAGCACAAATCACTGTACCACCAGGTACTTCTCCAATTGAAGTACAACAGGCACAATCTACCTGGAACACTAAATGGAAATCCTCGATCATGAGATTTACATCAACTTTTCTGGACAACGACTTTGGCTACACTTGCTCGGTTTGCGACAGACTGTGGTTCAAGAACGACCTCAATCCCATCACTGCGGCACAGCTGAAGGTGAGCTCAGATTGGTTCATCAAAGAACATCGACAACTTTGCAGAGAAGAATATGAACTGCTACCTAATTACGCAACACATTTTCGTAAGCGATTCCGACTAATCTGTTTCATTTTGACAGTTCAACAACATTCATTGCGTCGTTTACGTTGTCGATCAGATTTTTTTTTCGAACTTATGTCGCAATGGATTAGCAATCTGTTTCAAAACGATTCAGATTCTGGTTGATCGTGTATTACGTAATTAGGGTACTGGTTTGCAACACTTGCAAACGTTCACTGAACATAAAATCGATGCCACCCTTGGCAAAGGTTAATGGATTCTCATATCTTGACCGACCACCAGGCCTACCACCGTTGGATCCCATTAGAGAACGATCAATATCGCTACGGCTCCCATTCATGCAAGTGCATCGTCTGCGCCATGATTTCTCCTATGGAATCATAGTGATCAATTTAATAAATAAAAGTATGCAATCATTTGATCAATGTTTTGTTATGACGTTGTCACGTTAAACTATCTCCTGTCAACCGACTTTACAGACAACCATTTTTTTTTACCTGGTATCACAGTTTTCCACGAAGACTTCGTGGGGTACAAATTGTACGAGGTCCTAAATAAAATTTGGTTACATTTGAATTTGAACCTTGTCACGTCAACATTGAGTTTCTAGTTCCAAAACGTGAATATGATCTAAGGTTCTGAATTCAAACTTAGCGTATAGTATATATGCAAAATAAACAGATGTTTTTAGTTTTCACCTAATGAAGATTTTCATTGAAAATAAAGGGAATGGCGAAAAGTTTCTTCTGGCGGGAAGGAATTGTGTTTTGTTGTCGTCGTGTTTTTTATGAGAGGGGTAGGCAAGGGTTACGCGGGGGAAATTTGATTTTTTGCTTGCTTTATACCCCCTCTTAAGTAAACAGCCAGTCCGCTGCGACAAAATGTTGTATTATAAATGTTTGTGTTCTTAATATTTACGCCACGCCAACCACGCCCCCCCCAAACAGTTTCATGTTTGATGTAAATAAAACACGAAAAAATGGCGCAGCAGACCCGGCTTAACAGAGTTCACCCCCCATTCTACCCATATCATTCGTCACATGATCCATCCACTATTCCTTTGGCCTTCCCCTACTCTTATAGCCTTTTACATTTATACTAAAAAAATCCTAACAATGTAACTTTGAAAATCTTCAGGATCAAACAAAAATACTCGTCGCCAAAGTGTACCATTACTTCGAGCAAGAGTATGAAGAGCTAAAGACAATTTATGGAGACCTGGACCTGACTCCTCTGTCGAAGTTCCGCCAACGGACTGCGCTGGCCACCGGAGTGAGTGAGACGAAAGTACTTGAAATATTGAAAGACGAAGAGAGACGGAATGCAGACAAGCGACAGGAACCGCCTGCGAAAGGACGCGGAGCTCGCAAGAGGTCTAGACAGCCAGACAGGTACGTGCTAACACTGTGTAACTGTATTTTTACCAGAAAGAAAGAAAAAGTATTTATTAAGACAAGCACAGGAAAACTCAAATTAAATCACACTCATTGAAACATAAATAAAAAAACAATAACACAAAGTAAAATTAAGCCGTTGACGCTGTACATGTAAAAATAAATAGTTTGGAAATTCCAAAAGTGCACGCCTCATAACACACATTCATAAACGAAAAATAAATTCAAAACATAGTTTCTAACAAAAATTACCAATTTATCACTTTTCATGAAGTATGTTTTGACTGCTGTTTTACCCATCAATATGGGTAAATTTCTAACCTCGCAACCCTTACCTAATGTCAAAGACTATTTATTTAGATATTTACGTTGTGGGTTGCTAGGCAACACTTTAAGTAAAGGTTGGAAATATTTAGATAAAGATATTATATTTAAGTTAGTATTTTATTAATTATAATTAAACTACTATGAATAAAAGAGCCATTTTCAATAGGGTTCCTTCTACGGCCGAAACGAATGTATAAAAAAAAAATTGACTCGATTAATTGATTTTATCGCAAGCTACAATGTTTTCAAGGTTCATAAATTGACGGACAGGAATTTTTTTTCAACTATTTTGATGTTTTTTTCATTTCTGCTGCATTAAATCGATTGGTAAAAAGTACAGTATTAATCTCCATTTAATCATCTATAGATTGGTATATAAATATTAAGTAGGTTCTTTGTACTAGCAGGAGTGTAACAATAAAAACAGTTGCAGAAATGGGGCAAAAAATATTTTTCGATCGTAGAGCACACTCTAATGCTTCGCATTACGAGTCGTGCAATAATTAAAAAAATTAAAAACACGACTGCCCTGGCAAAAACGAACTAAAAAGTAAAAAACAAGCTGTATTAGTTAATCTGTATACAAAGCGAAAAGTCACTAATTTACTCGCTGACTAAACAGATAAATAAAATTGTTACTGCAGTCGGGGGACCTATTAGATTAAAAAGTGTTCCACAGAACGGTCCCCCGACTGCAATAACAATGACCCTAGGACCCCCCCCTCCCCCCCCCCCCGCCTGCTAGCCGGATTGATTGTCATCGTTTACAACTGTTAGGGCTAAAACAATTTTAATAATATTAACGATTGTATTTTTGTTGCAGTTCGAGCGAAGAAGACTGTTCGGATGATATTGCCGATGCCGACGATAACGGTGAATCGAGTCACGTCGATAAGTGAGTTTCATCTGTTTTTTTTTTACCAATTATCTTAAGACGCAGATACATGCCAGTGACTTTGAGTGGTTAGCTTGCGTGTTCTGTACTGAGTTCACGCAACGCGTCGTACGTCCAGCCAGTAATAGGACTCACCCATCAAGGAGCGCTGTCACCAATTTGACGCATTATTAATTTATTATACATAAAACAAAAGGTATTTTCATAAAACACGTATTTATACTAAAAGATTAATATTTTAATTATCCTTAAAATAGTGAAGGTTTCAGAAAATACGCTTGATAGCTTTTGCGTAACTCTCAGTTTTTTATCCGCGCTAGACATAACTTTACAAATTAATTTCTTCGTGGACTGCCGATAGAAGTGAAAACTAAGTAACGAATGTATGTGGCTTGTTGTCAGTACAAGAACGAAAGCTGTAGCTCCATTAAAAAAATCCAAAAAAAATAAAACAGATTGCGCTGTCAACACGAAATTTATCATGAGAAGCGTGCGGTGACGATGACGTGAGTTCCGTGATTTTTGTTCACCCAAAAAGTTCTCAACGCGTCTAAAGAAATTTTCACTTCAGAAATGTTATTGCGCAGGCTTCTGCGCAAAGTTCAAACAGGCCATGATTCTTTCGTCCATCGACCAACCTTATTGTATGGAGGGCGACGGCGGGGTGGGGTGGGGTGTGGAGGGGAGAGTTATGACCATCAACCAGGCATAAATCTTGCCACAGAAAATAAGTGTGAAAATAATCATATTTTTATTTATGTTTTCAGGGCGCAGACGGTCGTGGTGAAGGAGGAACCTACTGAATACTACAAGTAAGTAGTTATAATCATCATGTTTTCCTTTTCATATACAGGGTGTCAGGGACATCGACGCGAAGCCTCTTGGATTCAGACTCAGTACATGATTCTGAATCCCCTGTGTTGAAATTTTTCGTCGGTTATTTAAAAAAAAAATCAGCTGTTCCATACATTTTGACCGCGTAGGTATTGCACTTTTCTATGAAACAGAAGATTGATTTTTTATTGAATGGGGATTAACTTTTCTTTTAAAGTCTTCTTTTTACCTATGAAAATACCTTATAAAGTTTTTTTCAATTTCAGTGAGGAACCTGAAATTTTCATCACGGCAGCTGTGAAGGATGAACCCTGCGATATTGAAGTAAAACCGTAAGTACGAGGTTCAAAAATGTTTTATTTTTCTTAGTAGTCCTACTCTTTTATACTATGGGCCTCGGACTTGACTTCACATGCCGTCGAGAAATATCTCTCAGGCATGCCGGTTTCCTCACGATGTTTTCCTTCACCATTTTTGATGCAACTGATAATTATATAATACGCACATGAATCCGAAAATACAGAGGTGCGTGCCTTTGGTGCCTTTGGTTCGAACTCGAGACCTATGATTTGGCAGTCTGACGGTCACACCACTAGACTATCACTGTTCCGCGCCTTAGGTATGTGAGCGGCTCAGTGGGGCAGTGCGGGCCGCTCTTTCGCGCTGCGTCCCGCCCGCCGGTCGTTCGTCAACGCTCAGGGCACAGCGTCCCGTCCGTCGCTCGTTCGTCAACGCTCAGGGCGCGCTGCGTCCCGCCCGCCGCTCTTTCGTCAACGCTCAGGGCACACAATGTCCCGTCCGCCGCTCATTCGTCAACGCTCAGGGCACACAGCGTTCCGCCCGCCGCTCGTTCGTCAACGCTCAAGGCACACAGCATCCCGCCCGCCGCTCATATGTCAACGCTTAGGGCGCGCAGCGTCTCGCTCGCCGCTCATTCGTCGACGCTGCCCCCCGTCTCGCCGCGCATTCCTAAAGCACGACTTTACTAAGGCACTTTGTTGCAAAATTTATTTTAGATACAGCGGTTAAGGCTGTGCGATGTCTGTCAGTGAATGAATGAATAATAAGATTTTTATTAAATATACAAATATTTCTCAGCGGTGATTTGCTGGATTCGTTTTCTCCTCTACTGATCGTTATTTCTCCTCTTCCGATCGTTATTTCTCTTGACAAAGTTGGGACAGCGTAAACAAAGGGGCACAGATAATATAATACTACGTACAGATACCCAATCCCATACAAAGAAATGACACCTCCCTAAGTCGGGCTATTGACTGGCTACAGCGTAAATGTGGTACAGTTATGACAAATTGAGTAAAACGCCATCTATTGCAAAGAGCCCTAAACAAAAAGGTTTTATCGTTTTTGTTGAAAATACGAGATTTATGAGTTACAATAGATAAATCAGCATTAAACAAGGAAGTTTCGATTTTTACTAATCTTACTTCAGCCAAAATCTTCCGTTTATCGCTTTTTTGTGACTGTTAATTTCATAATTGTTACCTATGCTGCCATCTATGATCTTTTTTCAAGACTAATTATAATTTGTTCGAATTGAGACCCCATGAAAGGGGTACGGTAGGCTCATTGAGACGTACAAAGTACTAACAGAACACTACGAAGTGCCCAGCCTTCAAGACCTTTACACTCTGAATGCCAACAAACATTTGCGTCGGCACTCCCTAAAGTTATGGGAAAATTCATTTAAGAAAAAGCCTTTGAAGCAATTCCTGTCTGACCGAGTTGTTACTGCATGAAATAGGCTCCCGGAGAATGTTGTGACGGCTCCCTCACTGAACTGCTTCAAGCATCGACTCGATAGATTAAATATTTCCAAGCTATTTAATGCACACGCATCAGCTATTTAGCTGCTAGTGTGTCTAACCAATAATTATGTATTTATTTTTGTATTTTATATTTATTTTCGTGTATTCAATCCCTTATGTTGCACCTGCCATGTTTTGTCTCTGCATCACCCTAAGGTTGACTGGTAGAAAATGCCTCAGGCATTAAGTCCGCCTTTTTTTAAGCTTGTGTATAAAGTTATAATAAATAAATAAATTATATTTTATGTTGTCTTTTCAGGGAGCAAGCTCAAACTGACCCAATTTCTGTAGACGTGAAGACGGAACCACTGAGTGATGTAGTGGACAAGTAAGTTATCTTCATTCTTATAGAAGTCCTTCAGTCAAACAAGCAACTTATTGTAACGGCTTGGGCTACGCAGGAAGGCTGCGCAGGCCTTTAACGTATAGGTAGTTTATGAATTAAGAGCTCTATTACATTTCGACTGACTATGACGGTGATTTTTGCGTTAAATGGGCAACTTTGGCGTTCTTATTAACGCGTTCTTCGCGCGCGCGGTTCTTTGGCGTTCGAGTAACTGAAAGACTAATAACGTCTTTTAAAAACTGGTTTAGATCATAGCGATCTCAGAATTTTAAAATATTGCATAAAAAACGCTGTAAATTTCTCCTTTTTACGTAATTATATTTTACTTTATTCATATTTTTTACGTAATATTTATACCAGAATAAACGTTGGTTCATACGAAATTAAACTATGATACTGAAAAAAAAAAAGAAAAAAAAAAACATAATTACAACTGCCAAATTGCTACATATTGCGACGCATCGGGTGCTCGACCTGTCAAAACGCAATTTTGTGATAGGCCTCTTAAGAGGCCGACGTACTACGGCACGAAATGCAAACTCGAGACGTGAGCAAAATGCGTTTGGAATATTGCTATCTCTGTTCGACAAAAGAAGGCGGGGCCACAGATTACGGGCGCGCTTCGCAGTGTGTGTGAGCGGATAATACTAGATGTAGGTACTGTATGCCATTCATTCATAGCGAGTCGACAGCATAAATATTATTTGAGTAATAATTAGGTATGTTCATTATTTGCTTTATTTTTGTTGACTAATTTGGGGAATCGCTAGTGAATGTACAGACTAGTAATGCGTTTTTTGGAAATTTCTTTACCATGCCGATGTCTCAATATTTTAGGATATCTCGACTAATCTCAAGATAGAAGGCCTTTTAGAGAAAACCTAGCTAGTAGATACGTCATACAAATAAGGTAGGTAGGTACCAACAGTTCGCGTCAAATAACTTTGCCGCTCTGAAGTAGACTCTATATGACTGCGCGCATGCCAGTAGGTACGCATGCGCAACCTAACTTCAGAGCGGCAAAGTTATTTGACGCGAAGTCGAGCATGGACTTGTGGCACGGTAGATCGGCGGACCGACGGACGACGCTAGAGTAGTCATACGCACGTCGCGTAAATATAAATTATTGGGATAAGTATCTATTATTATTGTCATTATTTATTTTAAGTCTGTTTGTGTTTATTTATTTCCTTTAGAGTGGTCTCCACTTCTTATTGGTGGTCTCGCACTGGATTTTAAACTCTCCGTGTTGAGCCGAGCGTTGAGAATCCAGCGCGCTGGGACACTCTCGTCCTAGCGCGTTGAAAAAACACGCGTTGAAAATCCAGTGTGCGAAAAAAAAATCCCGCGGAAAATAACAGCCCGTGCGGTGCGAACCTGGGCGAACTCGACATTATTTTGCGACGGCACAAGCAGCTCTGCATAATTTTTTACCGACATGTGCGTAAGTGCAAGCGACACGTGGTGGCGGTATATTTTCATCATCCGAACATACTGATGTCGCACCGCTGCTGCACCGACAAATAAAAATCTGCGTTCGCAGTTCATTTGCCAAACATCTAAACAAACACGAGTTTTTGGAAAAATAACTGTTATGGACTACACATAAGGTTCAGTTTGCGCTACAACTTCATATTTTTTTTATGACATTTTCAACATTACTAGTCAGTCTAAAATCAACTTTATTTACACTAGCATAAAGTTCATATTTGTCTAAGTGGAAAACTCGTGTTTGTTTACATGTTTGGCAAATACATTGCGAACTCAATTTAGAGCGAGCAGTGTTCTCAATAGTGTCCTTGAGACAATAATTACGCCCGCTCGGTCACATAACTAAAGAAAAGGAACAGTGACATGACATGACAAAACTTCGTACAACCGCGTTATATGATAGGTAGGTACTTACAATACTACAACTTGGTGGTGGCTATGGCTTCGTCGCGTACGGAGAGCAACTAGCTTATACCGTCTCGGCCAATACTCACCACGCTACGGCTCATATTACATTGGCGCAGAACGGAATGGAAGCGAGTTTTTGGCACGAAATTGGGTCAAAGCATAATGAACTTTATGTCAATTGTGTAACTTACAAACTACAAAATACTCGCTGAGGCCATAGCTGAGGCTCTTTAGACACATAAGTAGGTACCTATCGAATAACATTAGTAACTAGCTGCCCGCCCTGGCTTCGCACGGGTATGCACTCATCTACGGTTCGCCTACCTACCCTAATTACACCTACCTACATACATACCTACCTACCTACTTACCTACCTACCTACCTACTTACTTACCATCCTAAGTAGGAAGGTAGGTATGTATGTATGTATGTTACTTACCTACATACATACATACCTACCTACCTTACCTACATACCCCACTTTACCAAGATACATACCTACCTACTTGCATACCTACCTACCTACCTACCCTACCTTCACCAACCTATCCTAAGAACCATCTCCTTACTAGATAACAAACACAACAAAATAAAGAAAATTATTCAAAAAACAAAAAACCCGACTGCAAAAACACATAACTGAAAAGAGAAAAACAAGCATTATAATCTATAGAATTTTGGTATCGCAGGCGGGGACAAACTAATAACCGGATATACGTATGGTGTAAGTTTTGTTTGCCCCGCCTGCGATACCAAAATTCTATAGATTATAATGCTTGTTTTTTTTTCTTTTCAGTTTAAATGTGTTTTTGCAGTCAGGTTTTTTGTTTTTTGAATAATTTTCTTTATTTCAAGCTTTTTAGTTTTATTAATAAAAATCAAAATTTGGCATTGACTCGTTACTCTTACTAGCTTTTATTTGATACCAATATTGTTATATTTTTTTTTTTTTAAACCTTCCCGTCCCTTTTTTTTGTAGATGCAATATATAAATATTATATAGCCTATGACACTTCTACAATTAAGACGAATCTAACGACACCTCATATGTCAAAATCCATCAAGCCGTTTAGGCTACAGAGCGTGCCAAAGAAATAGACATACATACATACATACATACTCTCGAAAAACATTACCCTCCTTCTGGGGCAGTCGGGTAAAAAGAATTAGTGAAATTGGTCCAGCCGTTCACGCGTGATGCCGTGATCAAGGAAATAGGGATTCTTTTTTATATAATATATATATAGATCAAACAAAGACTTTTTCGTTTATGGGTGGTAGGCTCGTTGGAAACAGACAAAAATTAAAAAAAAACTTTTTCCCCTAGAGGATGATATGCTATTTTATCTCCGCTTTGGTACGCTACAATGACGGATTTTTTGAGCAAGAAGAGTGAAAAAGTTTTTATTTCTTCCTTTTTAGTGGGTCGGTTTGTAATTTATCTAAGATACAATAGCCTAATGTCAACAGCTTATCACCTTTTACAAAATATTGCTTTTCCCGATGCAGGGACGTTCATTGTTGAGGAGTTCTCCTGGTACTTCACCATTAGCTCCACTTCACCCTATGTATTGTGACGGGCATAAATTGCTTGGCAACCATATTAAAGTAATCTTCTCTAATCGCAACCCGTGAAATACGTACCTATTATTGATAAGTTCCGGTGGCCATCTGTGGTCTTCATCATCACTTCCACTTCACTAAATGGTGCTTTCCGAGATCAAATTCAAGAGTAACTATAAAAAATACCTAAATCGCTATAGGTGCGCCTGTAATATTTCAAGAGTTCCCTCGACTTCTCCAGGATTCCATCATCCAATCCTGACTTGATGACAATGGGACCACCTGTGAAGTATACCCTTTCTGACAAAAAAATAATTTTCTAAATCGGTCCGGCCGTCTTCGAGTATTCCGGGAACAAACATTAAAAAAAAAATCGGACGAACTGAGAACCTCCCCCTTTTTTTGAAGTCGGTTAAAAATAGGTCAAGTCAAGAGGAGTGTCAGAAATATTACATACAATACAATTTAGCAAACAAATAAGTACGCGCGTACAGGTACAGCACACTGTAAAGTACCTAATCGTCTAAAGTTGACAAAAAATACTATGAACGAACTCCAACCAAGCACGTTGCGTTAGTGTGCCTTGTGCCTGTCGGAGCGATAAACACCTACAGGGAGCACACACACATTGACAATTATTGCTTGACGCGATAGCACTACTAGCTATCTGAAATTATGAGAAATTTGGATGTGTTCCGTAATACCAAAAATGATGAATGAAAACTTAATGTTTTTCCAATTTTTTTTCTATAATTTGTAACTTGATAATATAAGCTATGCTTGTGATGAAACAATATTACAAATATTGTTGTTTATAATAAAGAAAAAACAATATGAAAACAAGTCATTTACGCTGTAAAAATGTACGAAATGCAATTCGCTAATACTTCATGTAGAGGTAGGTTTTTGAAAAAAAAAAGAATTGGAAGCCTAGATAATTATTGTCTCAATCCGAATATCAAATTTATTTGGTGGAAATATGCTCGAATTGGAAATGATTTAGGTATTACGTTTGTATGGACAATTCAAAGGTCGCCGCGTTCTTAAGAGGGATGCGCCAAGGGAGCCCGCGAAATTTAATTAAAATTACGTTTTCAATATGATTCGCGACCGTAACAAATGTTTAGATATAGAATTATAATCATAAAAAACACCGAATATTTATAGAATGAAAAAAAAGTATTTGGAAACTTTCCAAATACCTTTTTTACACCTAAAACGGTTACAACATCAAACTCAGTGTTATAATTGCAATTCATTATTATTATTCTAGTTCGCCAGTTAGCCACATTTCTTATTACCATACAGTAATATTGCCAAATTAATCAAAACAACAAAATTAATATTTGACATCTATTTGCGATGTTGCCCACTTTCAGAATAAACGGTCATCTCCCACTCTGCATAATTTTTCCACTGGCTTTAAATATCCCACCTTGTATTGTAGAATTTTTCCTATATGACCCATATAAATATGTCTGAAAAAACTCATTCTGTATATTTCCGTTTCTTCTAAAAACTGGCCTCGAGTATTTTTAACTGATAATGCACTTATAATCAGCTATCTAATTACGCAACACATTTTCGTAAACGATTCGGACTAATCTTTTTCATTTTGACAGTTCAACAACATTCATTGCGTTATTTACGTTGTTGAGCAGATTTTTTTTACGAACTTGTGAAGCAATGGATTCGCAACCTGTTTCAAATCGATTCAAATTCCGACTGATCGTGTATTACGTAATTAGGGTACTGATCCTCTATTATTTTTGATTGCAGTCCAAACGAGACGCTCGCACTGAATGAACCTGCGGGAACTAAACGAAAAGGAAGAAAAATATCTAGAAAAAGTGACGTCACATCCACACGGTAAGTACATATTGTCATTTGAGGATACACGATCTCGTAATTACAGGGTGCCCGTAGCATCCCACTGGTGGGCAAAGGCCTCTATGGCTTCCAGTACTTTCAATCCAGGGCTAATGTGGACCAGTGGCCTTTTGTATCGTCCAGCTCGTCAGGCTATAGAGAGGAGGCCTGTGTCTCATTAGAAAACTACCCTATTAAATGGTACCTGGTCGCAAATCATATTTCATCAATCAAGATACAACCTGACACTGACCTGGTGGTGAGGAGCTCGTGGCTAAGTAATAACAAGCCGCACGGGTCGATCCATCAGGTAAAGCTACTCTTGCCGGGGTTGGTCAGTGGATGGGTGACCATCTTTCCATACCGAGACTCCTCCGTGCCTCGGAAAGCACGTTAAGCCGTTGGTCCCGGCTGTCATTTGTGGATCTTTGACAGTCGTTACGAGTCGTCAGAAGCCCGAAAGTCTGACACCAGTCGAGCAGTCTTATCAAGGGGTATCGTATTACCCAGTAATACTGGGTTGTGGAGGTCAGATAGGCAGTCCCTCCATGTAAAATACTGGTATTCAGCTGCATCCGGTTAGACTGGAAGCCGACCCCAAGATAGTTGGGAAAAGGCTAGGAAGATTGATTTTCACAACCTGACACTGACCTGCAAATTGCAAAAAACGTAAGAAAATTTGAATTTCGCGGGCTCCCTTGGCGCATCCCCTTGAATGCGGAGTTTTTATGTGAATGCAGGTTTTCTGTCGATGTTTTCATTTCAAAATCGGTTCAGCCGTTTCAAGATTATCAGCTTTTTTCTAGTTGATGAATGGATGTGAGCGTCTTCCTCAGGTCTGATCGATTTGAAAGGCGAACGGCAGGCTTGTGTGGGAATTTCGCACCGATAATATAATTTCGTGTTTTGGGATATGTTTTGTTTTAATTGGTAGTTAATATGATAGACAACTATATGAGTCGTATAATATCAAAGCCGGCAATCTCCAGTTTTGGTAAAAAAAAAGTTATGAATGTAAATATTTTCTCTTTGGTCAATTCTCCATATTGTAAAACAAAATTCAAATTTCAAAAGCGGCATTCTCTCATAGAAAACGCGATCGAAATAAAAGTGTTGGTAACAAAATCGGCAATCTCCATGAATGTTTCTTTCAAATATGGCCGTCTCCGCTCCGACCAATCAGAGCCCAGCATTTAGTATGGCGTTTGTCCTCTCAAGAGTGAAAACCTGCACGTGTTTTAAAGCTGATTTTATTGTGTTTTTCAAGTGAAAACTGTTGTAACTAGTAAAAAACAGAAACTATGGATAATCTAGTTCAGCCCTGGCCACCAAGAGAATCAAGAAAAGGAAAAAAATTGAAGAAAACTGGAAACGAAATGTGGAAAAAAGGGAGAGGTATGTAGCACGTTTTGATACTTGTCTTTATTAAATGAGTTTTTAATGTGTGTGCAATTTTATTCAAATGTTCTAAACTGTGAACAATCTTATATAATTTCATGACTTAATTTATATTATAAATCAATAATATTTTGAAATTAAAATGTAGGTACGTTAAGTTCAAAAAATTTAAACTGGATTACAATAAAATTTAAATATTGCTTATAATGTTATTAAGAGAGTTGTTGTTGTTGATGATTGCGTTAAAGGTAGCCCGCTAAATTCAAATTTTCTTGCGTTTTTTGCAATTTGTATGTCAGTGTCAGGTTGTATGTTGGTCAAAATATGATTCGCGACAATAAGACATATATATTTACGTAATTATAACCGAATCATCAATACATCTCTCTATGTTAGATTTGCCCCGGATTGGTTTGATTTCAAAAATCAGACCAATCCGGGGTAAACTTGCCCATAACCAGCTTGCACTCAATCTAAGCACTTAATGAAAATAGTTAAAATGTAAGCGTTGAAATAGTTATATAAATTTGTTTTTATTTTCTTTTTGCAGATATTCATCCAAGCAACTTCCTGAGCGGCCAACATGTGGACATAATACAAAAGCTTTCAAATGTGGAACTATATCTATGGTCGACATAAAACATTTCCATGACGCTTTTTTCAAAAACAAAGAAAAACCTAAACAAGATTCATTTATTTTAAAATATTGCAAACCCAAAAATATTAAAAGACGACGAGGAGATAAGGGCCCCGAAAAACAAAAACTTCTACATACTAAATACAAAATGTACTGTTTAAGTCAAAGATCTGTCGTTCCGATTTGCCAACAAGCATTTTTGAAAATTTTGCATCTAACAAAACATAGGGTCCAAACAATCATGACACATTTTTTCAAAACTGGCACTTTGTTAACTGAAAATCGCGGTAAAACACAATAGACGATGTATATCTAGTAACTTAATCCGCTTAACCGTTCTTAAAGAGTTAGAGAACCCTGTAAGAAATCGACACGTGTTTCGCCTCTCAACGAGGCATCCTCAGGACGACGATTGACCTGTTGCGAACTCGGACACGAAGTGTTATCAACGCGAGCCGAACGCAAAGTGAGCTTCAACCGCCCGTCACCCCCACTTATATAGGATCGCTTATCGGCCCACCTCGGCCGGGATCGTTATCAGTGCGATAAGCGAACAATCGCAACAATGGTGACCTCGGAATATTCGTATTTAATTCGTTCAACAGTGTAACGTTTCCTGTATTATTTTTTGCAATTTCTAAACTCTCTAATACTGACATTTTGAAACCTTTATCACATGTGTGTAAAATTTTGAAAGTGTTATTGTTATTTAACGAATGACCAGAATCTATTAAGTGTTGAGCAAAATGGGATCTTTCTGGACAATTAAATTAAAAAAATAATACAGGAAACGTTACACTGTTGAACGAATTAAATACGAATATTCCGAGGTCACCATTGTTGCGATTGTTCGCTTATCGCACTGATAACGATCCCGGCCGAGGTGGGCCGATAAGCGATCCTATATAAGTGGGGGTGACGGGCGGTTGAAGCTCACTTTGCGTTCGGCTCGCGTTGATAACACTTCGTGTCCGAGTTCGCAACAGGTCAATCGTCGTCCTGAGGATGCCTCGTTGAGAGGCGAAACACGTGTCGATTTCTTACAGGGTTCTCTAACTCTTTAAGAACGGTTAAGCGGATTAAGTTACTAGATATACATCGTCTATTGTGTTTTATGATGGATTTCCGCAAGGTCACGCCTGAGTCAATTAACTATCTTGAAAATCGCGGTGGTAATCATAAACAGCATAAATTTGCAGAAAAACTGAATGCAGTAAAAACATTCATCAATTCTTTTAACTGCGATGAAGTTTTGGTGATAAAGTAAATGTTCTAGATTGCTTTTTGCTATCTTTGTAGTGTTTTACTTACCATTAAATAGGTAGTAGGAGGAGTTCGTGGCTACGTAATAACAAGCCGCACGGGTCGATCCATCAGGTAAAGCTACTCTTGCCGGGGTTGGTCAGTGGATGGGTGACCATCTTTACATACCGAGACTCCTCCGTGCCTCGGAAAGCACGCATTTGTGGATCTTTGACAGTCGTTACGAGTCGTCAGAAGACCGAAAGTCTGACACTGACACCAGTCTTACCAAGGGGTATCGTATTACCCAGTTACTGGCTTGTGGAGGTCAGATAGGCAGTCGCTCCATGTAAAATACTGGTATTCAGCTGCATCCGGTTAGACTGGAAGCCGACCCCAAGATAGTTGGGAAAAAGGTAGTAGGATAAATAGGTAGTAGGATGAGGATCGTAAATATTTTCCAAACGAACAAAAAATATTGATGACGAAAATCATTCCTATCATTAAATGGGTAACTATATGTGGTTAATTATATTTAATGTTATTTATATTTCTAAATAATTAATTATCATTTCAATATTTGTGTTATTTTACATTATGGCAACTTCTAAAAACATAATGAGTTTAGTTTACGATTTTATTACCTTTGTTTATTAATATCTTTTTATTGATATTATTAATTAATCCGAAGTTCTAATAATAGTAAGCTTACATGAAAATAATTGGCTTCGTTACCTTAAGGCTGCAGTTTAGTAAAATTCACTCTCGGCGAATTATTTGCGCAACATTGTATTTTTTTTTTTACCAAAATGAATGAAATAAGATGAATTTTTTTTATTGCACATAAATAACCAGCAATTTTTTTTTTTAACTTCATTTAGGTGGATTATGTTAGGTAGATCAAGCGATAAAAACAGCTCTTTAGCGCCCAACAACATTTCGAGGTGTGTTTGGGTACTTGGTTTATCGCAATAAAGAATGAATTTAAAAATCTGTTCAGCGCATAATTAGCTCAACATTCTCGTCTTCAAAATGCGCTGATGATTTTTTTCTAATTATTTTTAATATTCGTAATTCGGAGGTCACAATATAATCAAAATTCTTTGTTTTTGTCTCTTAATAAACGGTTTTTTTTTTTTCATAATTACAAGGCCTTGTATAATGTAATAATTAGATTATTTTAATGCCAAGAGTTCAATAAAGAAAATACAAAAAAAATGCACCTAAATCACCTAACTCTAACAATAATAATAATTTCAAAAGACCCACGAAAAAGAGTTTATAAACAAGAATTGCGAGGAAAATTTCCTTAGTGGCCGCTGCGTGGTCGGAGCGTTCAGACGTGTGGTCCACGACGAATTTAAACTGTTCCCTCACGCTCTAACGTTGCTCTCGCTCTAACGATGCTCTTGCTCTAACGTAGGTTGTGCACGTAGGTTGTGTAACGTTGTTGTGGTTGTGGTAGGATGTGTCTAAAGTTGCTCTACTTTATTATTTTTTGTACATCAGTTTTCGAGTGTTTTGTAAATATTTGTGTATCAGTAATAGTTTTGTAAAACGTGGTGAAACACTCACTACGCCTACCGGGCCGTTATTTACGTAATGGGACGTTAAAACTAACTAACAGAGTATGGTGAAACTAGCTCTAAATATTTGATTTCAGTATGGATCGTAAACGTAAAAAATATGCTTGTACGAGAAAAAAAAACTGCGTTCAAACGTAGAAGTAATGAAGAGAAATAGAATCCAAAGGTAAGTAGAATTGTTTACAGTATTCATGTATACTATGGTCTAAGCGGCTATGTCGCGTGGGTTTGAACCTACGTACTAAAACTCGTAAGTCGGGGCCGTTACCACTGGGCCACCACTGCTCACAGAGTTACTTATAATTTAAGAAATAAGAAACAAATATTTTGGGTTTTGTAACTACTTCATGAAAAATAATAATAAACTTTCTTTACATCAAAATATGGAGTATTCTTTTAATCTTAAAAATAACGCTTCACACTCACACTCATAGGCCCACTATGATTTTCTATGTCGGGTATACTACGGAACACACAAAAACACAGACAACTAACACCCAGACCCAAGCCCCTATCATTCAAATATAATTAAATATTAAATAATACTTAGTAGAGCAACTTTCCGACCGTTTCAAATACAGTATGTTAACTAACAGAGGGCGTTCCCGTTAACCCGCAATAGTATAGCGTCCATACATACTAGAAAAAATATTAACATAGAAAAAAAAAAGTTTTTAAGAATTTTTTTTAAGTAAATTAAATTTTCATTTTTTTTTTCAAATTGATACTTAAATGTAACACCCTGTACATGCGCACTTGTCTTTCAACGTGGAAAGACAAGTGCGACAAGTGTGCGTATACAGAGTGTTTGTTTTACGTATGAAATTAATATTTTTTGTGAATATTTTATGATAAAAAAATAAAAAATGTTTTTTTTATTTCGATTTTAATATTTTTTCTAGCATGTATGGACGCTATACTATTGCGGGTTAACGGGAACGCCCTCTGTTAGTTAACATACTGTATAATTAAATATTGAATAATACTTAGTATAACAACTTTCCGACCGTGTCAAATATATTATTGTTCAATAAATTACGCTAGGTAGGATGAATGCGGGGACTGCGGGGAGCCCGCGTTCAGACGCTCGACGCGTTGACTCGCCGCACGCGATTCTTAAGAGGGTGCATCCTAAAAGTTGGCAACGTCGTAAATAGCTGTCAAATAGTTGCCTGTTTTGGTTAATTTGGAAATAATACTGTATGGAAATAAGAAATGTGGCTAACTAACTAACTAGAATATTAATAATGAATTGCAATTATAACATTGAATTTGATGTTGTACCCGATTTAGGTGTAAAAAAGTCATTTGGAAAGTTTCCAAACACTTTTTTTACATCTAAAACTAACTATTCGGTGTAACGATATTAATTGTTGCATTTCATAATCAATATTCTAGTTCGCTAGTTAGCCACATTTTTTATTTCCATACAGAAATATTATCAAATTAATTAAAACAGCGAAATATTTGACATCTATTTGCGACATTGCCAACTTTCAGAATAAACCCTCTTAATTGTGCACTAGAAGACTAGGCCCTTAAGTGGTAGAAATTTTATAACAGAACAACAAAAAAAGTATGCGGTACAATATCTGCCGTCATGGGTATCGGCCCAGGGGGGGCAAATCAGAAATTTCTTAACATGGCTCCGCATAGGTAGCCCGCGAAATTCAAATTTTCTTAATTTTTTTTGCAATTTGCAACTCAGTATCAGATGGTATCTTGATTAAAATATGAGAGAATAAGAGAAATGAGGAAACTTTTGTGTCGGGGGTTTTTAAATTTTAATATAATTTCTCTTGTTAAATGATGCAATTTTTTGTGCAGGCAACATTCACAAGGCGAGTCCTCGACTGCGGCGGTCGCCAGGAAAGATCGACTTGCGGAAGCATTACTTGAGTAAGTACATAAGTTCTGCATAAGTTACAATGTCCCACTCTCCACTCTTGAGCACAGCGATCAAATCAAAATCATTTAATTTGAGTAACATAGACAGTCTACTTTACTCAAATTGAATAATAGGGTAGTTTTCAAATAATTGCCGAATTTGACAAAAATTTTAAAATTGGGGGGTAGTTTTCAAATAATTGTCAATTTCACTAGCCAGAAGCTGTGGTTAGGGCTCATTTTAAATGTTGTCTTACTTGGCGAATACAGCATTATAAACCGTGAAAATAAAATCTTTTGTATATTTTAACGAGATTTATTAGTATATGCATTGGTTTTAAAATCTTAGCAAATATTAGCATAGAATCAGGGAGGGTAATGGATGGTCACACCCATCTACGAACCGAACTCGGCGCGCATAGCTTAAGAGCCCTATTACATTTCGACTGATTTCGACAGTGATTTTTGCGTTAAATGGGCAACTTTGGCGTTCTTACTCTGAATAACTGAAAGACTTCGAGAACTATGACTTATTGAGTGGTGGAGAAGGGTTATTAGTTTAGTTCATAGCGGCCTCGCTTTTAGCTATTTTCGCTTAACTATTTATATAAATCTAAAATTTCGAAGCAAGTTTTCCAAAATATGCGCGACGGCACTTTTTTGAGCTCGTGGCTTGAACTATTGTACATAGCAAATGAAATGAAAAATTTAAAATAACATCTCTTTAAAAGTGGTTTAGTTCATAGCGACTACAGAATTTTGAAATGTATAAGGGAAATAAAAAAAAAATCCCATTCAAAAACATAAAAAACGCTCAGAATTAACTGTAAATTTCTCCTTACTACATTCATATTTTTACGTATTTATACCAGAATAAACATTGAACAACAAAAAAATAAAATTGCATACTTTAAATTAAAAAAAACTTAATGATATAACTCAAATCTGTGCTAAATAAATGTATTTTCTATCTTTATTTCTTTCTTTCAAAATAAACATAATTACAACGGCCAAATTGCTACATAATGCGATGCATCGGGTGCTCTAACTGTCAAAACGCAATTTTGTAATAGTCGATCCATGTGGGTGTTATTATTTAGCCACGAGTCGACGCCCGTCAATTTGAATTCTCGATGCATATCCGCTATGGCTCGCAAATCCTTCCATATCCTAAGGGCACGTCTTCCCTACCATTACCGCGCCCCCCGGTCTACTCCTTGATATGCAAGGGCCTCTGTAACCCTATGCAATATGACGCTCCAGGGGCTAGTGAAAATCTTGGGTTCATTCGATTTATCGAGTCTGGTTACACCACGGTCCACGCTGGGGTCGGTGCATTTCATTTATTCATTCATTCATTCATAAATTCTTACATATTATAAAACAAAGTCCCCTGCCGCGTCTGTCTATCCGTCTGAACGTAATGTAATGTAATATCTTCTTTGTTTCAGAAGCGGTCTGTTGGGAGACACGGAAATGAAATCGGAGGAAATAGAAATTCATGAAGAAGGAGTTAGTTGATTTTAAGATTGTCAAATTCATGAGTTGTATGTGATCAAAATAAGTTCGTTATATGTATTTTTATTATATGGCTATGGATAGTATGTTTCGATAATACTAGGGATCGCCATATAATATTTATTTTTGTTTTTATCAATACTTTTGTCTTTGTATCTTGCGTAACTGTAAGGTACCTCGCTCCTGACTACATCTATGATGGTTTGATTCACACTTAGTTCAGTCAGCAACGCAAGTCGGTCAGCTCTTACTCCTACTTACATTATATCTAAATTGATGTTAAATTCTATACTCAGGTTTTAGTATTTCGTGGAATTTTATAAAATATGGGTGTACTTAAATAAGGTGTTAAAAAAATAACTTTAGAAACTATCGAACTGAATAACTTTTACTATGGGACCAACTTTGAAATCGCGAAAACGAATCTGCTGTTCCATTGTAAAGTTACCTACTGTTCTAAACTGTATGGAACAACTGTTTTTTATTCGCGATTTCAAAGTTGGTCCCATAGTAAAAGATTTATTTTTAACACCTGATATAAGTACACCTCTGCCCAACCCTTCGGGGAAACAGGGCGTGATGTTATGTTGTGTTAAGAGCGTTTACGTCGTACGGCATTTCATACAAACTTTCAACTTCGAAAATGTTCTTAACTAACTTTTTAGACCTTTGTTTCCTGCATAAGCGTATGAAGTTTTATTAAAATCGGTTGTCATTTCGAAAAACAAGGGCTTGAAAGTTTGTATGAAATGCCGTACGACGTAAACGCTCTTAATTAGCTCTACGTGCGCCGCTTGACCAAAAACACAGAACATTTATACTCAAGAGGGCAAAAACGATTGACTATTAGTCTACAGTCAATTTCATTCCTATGGAAATGGACAATTACATTTTCTACTTTAAATAGTGTTTAAGTTTTATTTTGCTGTGAAGTCAGTCAATATTTTTGTATTTCGTAATTTTAAGGTTAATTAGACTTCATGATTTCTTTATTGTTGTACTAGCTGACCCTATAGAAAATAACAGTTTAGTTTTTGCAAAATTTTCAATTTTTCTTTCTTTCGGAGTATTTGAGGGTGCATCCTAAAAGTTGGCAACGTCGTAATATAGCTGTCAAATATTTACATGTTTCCTATTAAGAGTGTTTATTCTGAAAGTTGGCAACGTCGCAAATAGATGTCAAATATTTCGCTGTTTTGATTAATTTGATAATATTTCTGTATGGAAATAAGAAATGTGGCTAACTAGCGAACTAGAATATTGATTATGAAATGCAACAATTAATATCGTAACACCGAATAGTTAGTTTTAGATGTAAAAAAAGTATTTGGAAACTATCCAAATGCCTTTTGTACACCTAAAACGGGTACAACATCAAATTCAATGTTATAATTGCAATTCATTATTAATATTCTAGTAAGTTAGTTAGCCACATTTCTTATTTCCATACAGTAGTATTTCCAAATTAATCAAAACAGGTAACAATTTGACAGCTATTTACGACGTTGCCAACTTGTAGGATGCACCCTCTTAAGACAAGAAATAGCCAAATCGGTCCAGCCGTTCTCAAGTGATGTGCATACCAACTAATAGCATTTCATTTTGATTTAAAAGTACATACAGTTCGCATCAAATAGCTTTGCCGCCCTGAAGTTAGGTTTCGCATGCGTGCTGGCATGCGTGCTACTGTTTTAAAAGGCAGATTGACTACTGCGCAGTCATTTGAAGCCTACTTCAGAGCGGAAAAGTTATTTGACGCGAACTATACTTATAGATTTTCCCGAGTAAAAAAATAATTACTTTTCCTATTGTAGAATTACAATTTGCTATTTAAAATAATATCTGTATTATGTACTTTCAATTTGATTGATTGATTGTTACAACTTGAATTATTCGTGATTATTTTTATAATAAAAAAATACATTTTCCTTGTTTGTTTTATTTTCCTTTCTGCGATGACCAACAAAACAGTGGCGTAGCGTAGTGGACGCGGCAGGGGCGACCCGCGCTAGGGGGCGGCAAAATTTCACAATAAATAATAAAAATATTTGAATCATTTCATATTTTTATCGCAACTACAAATTCGGACCGATTGAAAAGAGCACGGAATTTTTCATTACTTATTCTGCGACAAATTCGGGGAATCCCCTTTCTTTGAATGATATTTTGTAGCGACTGCTGGCAACACCATCTATACTGACTTGCGGGGATTAGTATAAACGTGATTGTCTACAACCCCGGGCGGCCGACACCCACGCTACTCTGCTGCAACAAAGTAGTATACCTAAAATGACCCTACAAGGTTCTCACTGCTGGGACACAGGCCTCCTCTCTGTGAGATCATCATTGTTTCAAGTCGTTCGACGTCCAGTGCTCGATAAAGCCCCCCTCCTGTAAGCGTTGCCATGACGACCGGTCTGTGCTTCTCGCATTCTCCATCTCTCTGTGGCGGCATCTACAACGTCACATGCGAACTACGCATTTCACTGACGTCACGCGAAATCCTGCATGACCTGCATCGCACAATCAAAGTTTACCGCGTGACAATTAACATATTATTATATAGGATTACTGGTAATTAGTGACCGATACTTAGTGAGCATCAAGATGACGGGACCAAGTCCCCAATTTAAAATGCATCACATTCAAGAGTTAGTACTACATATGTACTAATTGTACCCTAAACAAGACATTTGTACCTCTAAAGGTACCTATCTATCCGTGACATCACTGCGGGCCCTATCAGAATACCAGCGCTGCGACTTTTAGTATTAAATGTCGCAGCATCGTGCTGAGATAGGAGCCTTTTGGCCTCGCACAGGACTCCTTCTTTTTTACTTTGTTTTATTTTTATTGTTTTTTATTTCTTATTGTTGTTTCAATGTGTTTTAGTTTAGTTTGTGATCTCCTGTGCTTGTCCCAATAAATAATTTTTCTTTCTTTCTTTCTTTCTTAAAGGTAAAGGAATTATGTCAAGATTTCCCTGGTCCCGCCACTTTGATATCAAAGTGGCGGGACCTTTTGGATGCGCTATTCAGAGGCAGGTAATACACACCCGAAGACTTAGTACTACATTTGTACTGGTATATACTCAGTTTTCAATACAATTGTAAGTGCCAAATTAAAGTTATGTGATTAAAACATTGGTCCCGCCATTTTGATGATTCATGTTATCGCTGAATTCATATGAAAAACGTTAAAACTCGTGCAAAATCAAATGTGGAAACTTAGTAGGTACGTCATACGTACTTCATCGTGTGTAATTTTCATATTCGTAACCTAAGTACATCAAAAATTATCTATCATTCGTAGTTTTCTTTGAAATGGATCACATCTATGCAGAAATGAAACAACCCAAAATTGTTTTGAAAAATGTATATTATTCTACTTATACAGGGTGGATTTTTGAGACGGGGCAGCATCAGTGTTGGGCAATGGGACAATTCAATTATTTTTTTAATTGTAGAAGCAAACAATTACAATTTTTATTGCAATTGATTTAATTCAATTGTATTTTAATTGTGAGATGCAATTGAAATCAATTGCAATTAAATCCATTAATTGTGGTTCACAATTAATTTAATTGCAATTAAAAAGTTAATTGTTATCTACAATTAACTTAATCGTCAATTGTTTATTATAACAATTAATACTATTTGATGAATGTAAAAACTCACGCACGGGAATGTACTCCCGGGATTAAAAGTATTCTATGTGTTAATCCAGGTTACAAACACATAGAATGCTACATAAACTGATAATATTAGTAGGAAGTAGGATAGGATTAACTGTAATTGTAAACATGCAAACAATTAACAATTAATTAATTGTAATTGCAAAGTTTTACAAGCACAATTAATTAACTGTTAATTGTCTATCTTGCAATTACAATTAATTATTTTAATTGTTAATTGTATATATGTAATTCAAATTCAACGTTATTACTACGTCATAAAGAAGATTTGACTAGCAATCTAACTTGCTTATTGTATTCATGTGTGCATACATAATTGTGAATCCTACATTGTTCAGGTAGTTATGATCATAAAGTGGTTCGTAAAATAATGTGCCTTTGGCTGTATACATGTTACTGAAATAAAGCAGTCACATATTAATGAATCTAAATCTTGACCACAATTATTAATTATGCTTATAGTTGTTACAATATTATGAAGTTTTTTGACGTTCATATATTTTTGAAACCTGAAAGGGCCAATATATTAATGAACGCGACTGTACATAGCACGAATTAACTCTACATACTTCCCTGGCAAACCTTTCTCTTTCAAGGCCCATCACAACACATCCCGAGGTATTATCATACGCTTTCTCCAGATCAATGAACACATGTGCCAGTTTTTGTGTGCACGTCTGTACTTCTCGCACAATTGGCGCAATGCAAAGGTGGCGTCCATTGTTCCTCGACCTGGCATAAACCCAAACTGTTTTGGGGTAATCTCACTCTCCTCTCTCAGTCTTTTCTCTATTTCTTTCTCCCATAACTTCATTCTATGTGACATGAGCTTTATCCCTCGATAGTTGTTGCTGTCCCGTACATCACTTTTATTCTTGAAGATGGATCAGTCAACACTTTATGCCTTATTTAACAGATGAATACAATCATCTGCTAATTAAGACATTGTCTTTGCCAATTAATTAACTTGTATTTTACTAAATAAATTAACCCAGCACATACAGCACTTTCCCTGCATGAGATACAGTCATACAGAGTTATGACCATACAAAAAAAAATACACTCATTGAGATCTTTCATACGATATAGGTAGAAAAGTGTTACAATACTTGGGACGGACCCGCCCATTCTTCTTTGTAGTCATTATTTAATAGTAATGATTAATTTGTAGAATTAGTATTTGTGTTTGTTGTTTTTTGTTTGTTTGTATACGGTAATTGTTTTGTTTTTGTTTGTTTGTGTGTTGTGTATTTGTAGATGGATTTGTGTTGTTTATTTTGTTGTTTGTGTTTGTATTTGTGTTTGTTGTGTGTTTGTGTGTGTTTTGTTTGTTTGTTTGGGTATTAGTATTAATTCGCACTTTCCCTCGAGGTGAGGTTCAAAAATTCCTCCCTGTACATCAGAATCATAAAGCTCGTTTGGTTCATTTCTGCATACATCTTTCCAATTCTATAAAAATAAAATTTTCGATAGTAAAATATGATACTTGATGAACTTTTATCATTAAAACACTAAAGGCAACATTTATATTGGATCAATATACATATATATCATTATCAAAACCATTTTTTCATTTCTGCATAGATGTGACCATTTCAAAGAAAACTACGAATGATAGATAATTTTTGATGTACTTAGGTTACGAATATGAAAATTACACACGATGAAGTACGTATGACGTACTAAGTTTCCACATTTGATTTTGCACGAGTTTTAACGTTTTTCATATGAATTCAGCGATAACATGAATCATCAAAATGGCGGGACCAATGTTTTAATCACATAACTTTAATTTGGCACTTACAATTGTATTGAAAACTGAGTATATACCAGTACAAATGTAGTACTAAGTCTTCGGGTGTGTATTACCTGCCTCTGAATAGCGCATCCAAAAGGTCCCGCCACTTTGATATCAAAGTGGCGGGACCAGGGAAATCTTGACATAATTCCTTTACCTTTAGAGGTACAAATGTCTTGTTTAGGGTACAATTAGTACATATGTAGTACTAACTCTTGAATGTGATGCATTTTAAATTGGGGGCTTGGTCCCGTCATCTTTATGCTCACGATACTTAAACACTTGACTTTACTCATCATTATGAACAACTTTTACTGGGGACCAAACATGAAATCGCGAGAAAACAATGTGCTGTTCCATTTTGACGAGTTTTGTGAACATAGGGAACAGCTGACTTTTTTCGCGTCGTCAATTATCGGTCACTAATTACCAGTCACCCTATATACAACGTCCCGACATCAATTATCGGGCAGTAATCCACCAGACACATCACCCGTCTGGTTGGAGGATACTCCCTTTGCTATGGGGTACCAGTATTATACTCGTATAGTGCTCTGTGCTATGGGGGATGATGAATAAACTTCACACCCCCTTTTCTACATACCTCTACTACTTACGAAAATCATATGACGTTCTGGGAGCATTGCCACAACGACCGTCCTGCACTTTCCACATTCACGTGATTTTACTACCAAAAACATACAACTGTAAAACTCGGCCTATCGGAGTTCATTCCTTATTTCTTCTTCTATTTCAATGTTCTCCAATTTAATTTCAGTCCCTCCTAACAGACCGCTTCTGAAACAAAGTAGATAACATAACATCACGCTTGTATTCCCCGTAGAGTTAGGCAGAGGTGTACCCATAGTACACCCACATTTCGCCAGTTATGTTTAAGTCCCATGTAATAGGGGGCGAACCTATTGCCATTAACCGGGCACAAATCCAGACTCCGGGCTGCTACTGCGAAGTCCCAGATAGAAAAACCCAATAACACTTTACCCGCCCCGGGAATCGCAGTTCAGCAGTAGCGCTTGTGCTTGCGCTTCATTTTTTAGCTTCTAATAATGAGAAGCTCATGATGTTTGAGGATATTTGTTCAATCACTATCAATTTCACGAATGTTTACCAACAGCGTCCTCATGTTATCAATCGTCAAAAGATCCTAGTAGCACTGTATTCATCTATTCCCACAGTTACTATCTAGTCTGTGGGACCGACGTGAAACATAAATTGTTTCTAGATTAGAAAAATTTAATCTAATTCAAATTATAATAGAAAATTTAACTAAATATCAACAAAAAATTGTGACAAAACATGTTTACTGTTTGTGCTGCTAGCGCTATTAGTGGTGAAACTTGGCATATACTTCCCCTTTGACTCTAGTTTAAAATTATTGATTTTGTCTTTTGATAGCAATTTGAATTATACTTATACATAATTTGAGTTATACGATAATTTTTTTATTTGGATTTTTCTTTAGTACGATAATTTTGCCCAAAAAACGTTCTCTCCTTCCCTCTAAATTATAGTCTGTGATTAGTTATGACTATTTTATCTGTGCCGTGAACAGTGCGTGGCAGTCTGTGGTGCGTGGTTTGTTTGTTGGGTTTGTTGTGTTTTCGGAATAAATACTTTATTCATTTATTGTTAATTGTTATTAAATAAATATGTATGTAAGTTTTATACCTTGCATTTGTTTTACCGTCTTTCGAATGATATTAATGCATGTGAATTCCGAGTCATAAATTGGATGATAAAAGTATTTTTAAATTGCTGTCGTAAATTTATAAAAAAGTGATAAAAACTAATATATTGCTAGTTTGTACTTAATTCCTTGTGAATTAACCTTATAACATGATTATTTACGAACAATTTGGTACCAATATATTATCATTTCAGAGTCAATGACTTGTAAAGTTTCATACATTTACATCTTCGAGACATACATTTTTCACACCAATAATAAATACTTAATTAACACAATATGATAACATAACATTGTGAGGAAACCGGCATGTCTTTGAACCAAAAAGTCAAAGACCAAGACCTGTGACAGCCCACTCCCTCTCACAGAGAGGAGGCCTCTGTCCCAGCAGTTGGAACATTAAACTGGTTTTATACTGTGACTTTATGGCATGCGCGATATTTAGTTCGCGATAATGTTATTATAATTTGTATTTCAAGACTTTGTAGGAAAATGGTAAATATTATGATTTCATTATTTGATGATGCAAACTGAATTGGGCTACATATTAAGTTAAAAAAAACATAGGGTCATCGATTTAGATGATTATTAATTATAGGACCACCTACGGCGCCGCTCGCTGGTTGCGTGATTGGCTAATAAAGCTGTAACCTATTTACTTATTTTTTATTTCGGTAAAGTTAATTGAGATATACTGCTCATATGTATAGTTTTAAATGATATATAAATACTCTCAATTTTAGATCTTTCTCAATTATGGAAAAAAATGCGGACGATTCTCAGGATGAAAGAAAGAGAAAGACTCAGCAATCTTTACCTTACTGTTTTAACACGGCTGCTGTAAATAAAAAAAGAGAAGAAAAATTACAAAGAGCCAGAGATCGGTCTAAATGGTTTAGAGAAAAGCAAAATAATGAGGAGTCTGCTCTTCTTATCGATGGCCTTACTGACGCCGATAAAGAAAAACGTGAAGAAAGATTATGTTATGACAGGGAAAAGTCTAAACGATACAGAGAAAACAAAAAGAATGAGGTCGCTACTCAATCGTCGAGTGATTTTTCAAGGGATTCTTCTTGTTCAAAAATGAAAAAGGACAGACAAAAGCAAAACTCTAAGCGGTATCGAGATAAAATAAGGAAATACTTGGTATGTAAGTTTGTTATTGCTTTTCTAGGTAAGATTTTTTTTTTTTTTTTTTTCGTTTTTGTATCTGCAATCAGCCTTTCGGCTATAAGCAAATGTGCTGCTTGGTTCATGGCGTGGTTGTGCAGGGCTCCAGTGAGCACAGCACATATGATTATTATTTATTCAGCTCGAGGATGTGGTGCCTTTTGAGGCGCTTGGTGATATTTGGTTGAAGCAGGTCTACGGCCAACTGATTTGGATGGTTTTTAAGTCTGTCCTTGTATGTATTTTCTACCATCAGTATGTTCTCCTTTACTGTGTTTACTTTTAATTGAGTAAGATTATATACCATTTTGTTCATGGTTTTGCGGTCTTTCGAATGATGTACAAGGTGGAGACGACAATACAACAAAAAATTTAACGGCGTGTCCATAATAACGTTCCCATTCTCTATACAAAAATTCTATTGAATATATTCAATAGTTTAGTCATTATAGCTCGGCAAAATCCATAGTGGGCTTGGGCTACTCACCCCAAAAATCCGCCCTAAGGTGGATATTCTGAAATGTATGCCCGAGAATTCACCAAGGCCTATTTTGATAAACGGAATTTATAGGCTTAGGCACAGCTTAGGGTGGATCCGGCTTATATTACATTTATTTTGTTTGAAAAGCTCATTTTTTTGTTGTATGGTAGTCTCCACATTGTATAATGCATGTGAATTCCGAGTCATGAATTGAATGATTAAAGTTTTTTTTTAAATTGCTGTTATAAATTTATTAAAAAGTGATAAAAACGTGATAAAAAATTGTTTTGCCCCATTTCTGCAACTGTTTTTATTGTTACACTCCTTGTTCCTGCTCCCAGAACCTACTTAATTTATATACCGTTATATAGATAATTAAATGGAGATTAATACCGTACAAAAATTGATTTAACGCAGCAGAAACGAGAAATACATATTAGTTTAAAAATAGTTTGGTAAATCCAATAGTGCACGCCTCATAACACTCATTTATAAAACAAAATAGAAATTCAAAACATAGTTTCTAAGAAAAATTTACAATTTAAAAAAACTATTTCTTTTAACATACATAACATAACATCACGCCTTGTTTACCCTTAGGGTTGGGCAGAGGTGTACCTATCTGTAGCAGGTACACCCACATTTCGTCAATTATGTTTAAGTCCCATGTAATAGGGGGCGAGCCTATTGCCATCAACCGGGCACAAATCCAGACTGCTACTGAGAAATTCTAGATAGAAAAACCCAATAACACTTTACCCGACCCGGGGATCGAATCCAGGAGCTCATGCTCAGCAGTAGCGCTTGCTACCACTAGACCAACGAGGCGGTCACACTATTTTATTTATTTTGTGGTTAAGAGCGTTTGCCCACCGCGGCGCACGCTGTGCACGGGCACGCGGCGCATTTTAGCTGCGTGTGTTCGTTTGTTTGACATCGTGGGGCTACCTTTCCACTGCAGCACACACTATACACGAATATTAACCCACGAATATGTCACCACATCCCACTTCTCGCTTTGGCCTTCCCCTACTCTTAAAGCCTTTACATTTATACTTAACCGGGCAAACTCTGATGCGTTTGTTACGCAATAGCTGTCAAGCCCCGCGATTACGTCACTTTGTCATTTTTCAGAATTTTTCGATGTTACCTATAATTTTTTGACAATTTTACTTCTAATCGATAATAATATACCTCAAGCCATAGAGAGAAACAACCCACAGACCAAAGGAATATCGCTGTAGTCCCACCGTGTCCAAATGGCTACGCGTGTACCTGCCCGTGTAATATCTTACGCGCCCGCCCGTGTAAGATATTACACGGCGGGTACACGCACGCTTGGCGGATGTGGCATTTGGTGTGATCTCTCACAGGCGCGGGCTTTAACGGTTAAAAAAATCCTCACAATGTAACTTTGACATCCCTCAGGATCAACCAAAAATACTCGTCGCCAAAGTGTACCATTTCTTCGAGCAAGAGTATGAAGAGCTAAAGAAAATTAATGGAAACCTGAACCTGACTCCTCTGTCGAACTTCCGCCAACGAACTGCGCTGGCCACCGGAGTGAGTGAGGCGGAAGTACTTGAAATACTGAAAGAGGAAGAGAGACGGAATGCAGACAAACGACAGGAACCGTCTGTGGAACGACGCGGAGCTCGCAAGAGGTCTAGACAGCCAGACAGGTTCGTGCTAACACTGTGCAACTGCATTTTTAACAGAAAGAAAGATAATGTGTTTATTGAAACAAGCACAGGAGATCTCAAACTAAACTAATACACACTAATTGAAACATAAATTAAAAAAAACAATAAAAAAAATAACATGAGGGGCAGTCTTTGGAGACTGCTGATGGAAGTAAAAACTAAGTAACGCCATCTAACGAAAATGTCAGTAATTTATGTGGCTTGCTGTCAGTACAAGAACGAAAGCTGTAGCTCCATTAAAACAATTCCAAAAAAATAAAACAGAGTGCGCTGTCAACAAATTCTACTCTCCCTCCGTCTTAAGAATTTTCGATCAGGCCACGTGTCCTGACGCGGTGTCCTGACGTAAGTTTAACATTTTTTACCCATCCCAAAAAAGTGCCCAATGCCGCTAAAGAAGTTTTCACTTCAAAAAACAAAGTAAAATTAAAATAAGTTCTATAAAGTTTCTATAAATATTTATTCAGTAATAAAATTGGAAAAATATTACATAAAATCATAGAAATAATTTACAAATATTATTATAATGTTAGATGCCTGTACTAGGTTTTATAAACCTGTATCACAATAAAAGCAGAAATTCCTCTGCGACGCTAAAAGGTTCCAATCTCAGCACGATGCTGCGACATTTATTAATAAAAAAAGTGTGGCACTCGGGGACTGCCGCCGTAAAGCTATTGCATAGCATTTTTTATCAACTTATGCAATTGTAAAATATTAACCCGAATACAAGAAATAGCAATGGTGACATTGACAGACACTGTTATTCACATTTATAGTTTTTAAAACTTGACACAACGTAATGGGAACATCAAACTAATAAAAAGGTTTTAATTTAACTATTAATAGTCAAGGATCATTCGTCTAAGTAAATTTGAACTTTGTTGTCAAGCAGTTAAACATAATTTTCAATACAAAACACTCCTTAGGTTTAGGTATTTTCGTGGATTAGGTCTCCACGCTCAAGGCCCGCGATAGAAGCTATGCAATAGCTTAATAAATGTCGTATTAAGTATTGTATTTTTGTTTCAGTTCGAGCGATGAAGACACTTGGGATGATACTGCCGACGATAACGGACAATCGAGTAACGTCAATGAGTGAGTTTCATCTGTTTTTTAACCAATTATCTATCTTGTATATCCGATAAAGTCGTTACGCCCCTTCGGTTTAAAAAGTTTAAAGGTATCTGCACACAGCGGGCGTGGCGTGGCGGCATCGGTCACACGCGAGCGCGATCACGTCCCGTCCCGCCGCGAATTCAGAGAGAAAGAATGAAAATAAAATAAACAGTTAAAAGTAACAAAGTTAGTTAAAGTAACTTATAAATGATTAGTTACAGTTATAAGTTAAAGTTTTAAGCTTTAATACAATCTCTCAATTGTGAATGTAACCGTCGCGCCCCGCCCCGCCGCTTCTGACTTGTATTCACGCTCGGCGCGGCGGCGGCGTTGCGTGACGGTTACCGTCGCGTCGAGCGGGACGGCTCTGTGTGGAGTCGTCCGTAATATCTAGTACATTACAACTGCTCAGCTTCACGTCGCCGTCCCGTCCCGCCACGCCACGCCCGCTGTGTGTAGAGACCTTTAAACGCTCAAGCACCGCTGTTTGACACTGACGCGCGCAATGCGTCACTTTGGACATTTTTCAGAATTTTTCGGTGTTACCTGTCATTATTTGGTAATTTTATTTCTAATTGACAACAATATCTGTCAGGCCATAGAGCGAAACAGCCCACAGACGATATTAGTCATTATTTAGCAGTAACAATAGTGATTCAAGTCGCGTGTATCAGCCGTGTAACGAGTTACACGGTGGGGCTTGACGGCAGACTGGCCGTGTAAATCGTTACAATAAATTAAACGGCGTGTCTCTAATGACGTTCCCATTCTGCATACAAAAATTCGATCGTATTTTTTAAGTTTGTATTCTTGTAGTTTTAAGTATTGTAAGTATTTTTATTTCAGTTCGAGCGAAAAAGACAGTTGGGATGATACTGCCGACGATAACGGACAACAGAGTAGCATCAATGAGTGAGTTTCATCTGTTTTTTAACCAATTATCTATCTTCTATACAGGGTGACAGGGACATCGACGCGAAGCCTGTTACCATGGACTATAACCGACGAAAAATTTCAACGCAGCGGGGTTCAGAATCATGTACTGAATCCATGGTAACAGGCTTCGCGTCTATGTCCCTGACACTCTGTATACAAGGTGGAGACGACAATACAACAATACCTTAAACGGCGTGTCTGTAATGACGTTCCCATTCTGCATACAAAAATTCAACCGAATATATTCAATAGTGTATTCAATATAGCTAGTAGAAAATCACTATGGCCAGTAATGTGGCCAGCAACCGGTCATAAATCTTGCCACAAAAAAAAAGTGCTAGCCACAATGTGAAAATATATTTTTTTTAATTTTTTCAGGGTTAAGTTGGTGGTGGTGAAGGAAGAACCTCCCGAATACTACAAGTAAGTAATTATAACCATCATATTTTCCTTTTGTTTTTAAATATCGCTGCATCAAACACGGTCAAGGGGGGAGTGAGCTCCCCCCTTGACCAGATGGAGCCCGCAGAGGCGGCCGGCGCCAGTCGGGGCCCGCGTTGAAGAGGGCTTAAGTGCCCTCGTAGCCCCCGGAGCACGTGTGCGAGCCCCACAAGGGGTCGCGGTGGGTTTAGTCAGTAGAAGTCTGACAGACCCCTCCGTCCGCTCCAGGGCGGAAAACATAAAAAAAAATCTGCTGTTCCCTACATTTTGGCGAGATATGCGAACATAAATGTAGGGAACAGCAGATGTTTTTTTCATGTTTTAGTGTTGGTCCCATAGTGAAAGTTGTTCATAATGATGAGTACAATGACCCCATAAGAGGTTTAGTATAAACATAAAATAGCGTTGTATATTATTTTAGTGTTAGCTTGTATGTTTATTGTATTTCAGATTTGTCATTATGAATTAAAAGTTAATAAAGTGGGAAATCATCAAATGACTTCTCCCGCTCTGGGCGGAGCGGGAGGGCGTGTCAGACTCTTACTGACTATAACCCTCCCGTGTTGTTCCTTCCCTTGCCTGTGCCAAGGGCCACGGTTTCCCCTTAGGACTTCCCGCGACCCCAGCAGGCATCGGCCCTAGCGGACCCCGTCAAAAGTTAATCCCCCTTACGTATTCTTATAACGTTTATTTCAATTACAGTGAGGAACCTGAAATAGTCGTCTTCGCAGCTGTAAAGGAAGAACCCTGCGAAATTGAAGTAAAAAAGTAAGTCACAATTTAGCTTAGTTCCCTTACGGAGATACATTTTTTTTTAATTTTTCTTAGTAGTCCTACTCTTATATCCTATGGGCCTCGGCCTTGACGGCCTTGCCTCCACATGCCGTCGAGAAATATCTCTCAGGCACGCCGGTTTCCTCACGATGTTTTCCTTCACCGTTTTTGAAGCAAGTGATAATTATATAATAATTATATAATGAATCCGAAAATACAGAGGTGCGTGCCTTTTTTTTTTTTCTAATCTTTATTTATTTTATAGAAGGTTTGATCGGACATGATCATGCCACCCTCATAGGCCTCACAAAGATTGACTTATCTACGCTTAATGGCTAATTTGACTAAATTATAAATTAACTTGGCCTCATCTGACAGAGGACGGGCCAGAATCAAGTTACACATGCCCATTTCCCTCAGATCCACATCATATTTAAGCATTAAGCTGACCCTCTCAACCTCGTTCCGGGCACATTCGGCCAACACATGGTAAACATCTTCAACCACGCCACACTCAGCACAATTTGGTGTGTTGGATTTACCCATCAGGAACGCAAACTTGTTTAGCGGTATGTGCCCGGACCGAAGTCTTAGGGCAGTAACAACATCTGTTCTAGACAAACCAGACTCTGCGAGGTGCGTGCCTTGGTTTCGAACTCGAGACCCATGACGTGGCAGTTCGATGGTCCCACCACTACGCTATCGCTGTTCCGTGCCTTAGGTATGTGTGCGGCTCAGTGGGGCAGTGCAGTCCGCTCATTCGTCAACGCTCAGGGCGCTCGGCGCTCCGCCCGCCACTCATTCGTCAACGCTCAGGGCGCGCGGCGTCCCGCCCGCCGCTCATTCGTCAACGCTGCCCCCGCATTACTACGGCACGGAACAGCGGTGCCGCTCAAACTATACTACTTTACTAAGGCACTCTTGCGCACAATTTCTTTTAGACACAGCGGTTTTGGCTGTGCGTTCGTTGTCTATCAGTGAATGAATGAATCAATCAGTCCTTTTCTTTACTATGTTGGGGTCAGTTTCCAGGCTAATCGGATGCAGCTGAATACCAGTATTTTACATGGAGCGACTGCCTATCTAACCTCCACAACCCAGTTACTGGGTAACACGATACCCCTTGGTACTAGTTGTCAGACTAATGTGTGACAGAAATGTGAGTACCATGGGGCTGTTAATTCTGTTATTATGTTTTATGTTGACTTGAAAGAGTCAGCAGCAGTTGAGAGTTTGTCATGCTCACTTAAATGTCTCGCTGATGGTGGCGAGTGTGTTGGATCATTCGGTTCCCTACAAAATGGTTGAGTTGGATGGTGCTGATCCACGCGTCATGTTCGTGAACGGGCGCCGTCAGTTGAGACTGGTCATCTCTTTTCTGCCAAGGCTTATTTTGAATCTTATATTTTGAATTGTTTCTGTTTTTTTTTTCTCACATTGTTCTCACATATAGAAGCAAGAAGAATAATGTACCCAGGATTTTGTAATATCTTTATTTAAAAGAGTGTCCTGGGAGTTTCTTGCCCGTTCTTCTCCACAGAGATCTACTCTTTTGGAATGGGCGACTAGCTTCAAATTTTTGACTAACTGACTGACTCTTTGACAATTCAAAAGTGCCTGTAAATGGTTTAATTGAAATAAATGCTTTGAGTTTGAGTTTGAGTTAGACTTTCAGCCTTCGGGCTTCTGACGACCCGTAACGACTGTAAAAGATCCACGAATGGCAGCCGGGATCAACGGCTTAACGTGCTTTCCGAGGCACGGAGGAGTCTCGGTCACCCATCCACAGACCAACCCCTGTAAGTGTAGCTTAACTTATGTATCGACCCGTGGGGCTGTTATTACTTAGCCACGAGCTCCTCAGTAAATGAATGAATAATAATGATTTTTATTAAATAGTTTTTTTTTTGTTATGTTTTCAGGGAGCAAGCTCAAACTGACCCAATTTCTGTAGACGTGAAGACGGAACCAGTGAGTGATGTAGTGGACAAGTAAGTTATCTTCGTTATTATAGAAGTCCTTCAGTCAAACAAGCAACTCATTGTAACGGCTAGGGCTACGCAGGAAGGCTGCGTAGGCCTTTAGCATATAGGAAGTTTGTGAATTCAGAGGGATGCGCCAAGGTAGCCCGCGAAATTCAAATTTTGTTAAGTTTTTTTGCAATTTGCAGGTTGTATCTTGATTAAAATATGATTGGCGACCGCAACCAATGTTTAGTTATCCTTACATATTATAAAACAAAGTCGCCCGCCGCGTCTGTCTGTCTGTCTGTCTGTCTGAACGCGATAAACTCAAAAACTGCCGAACGGATTTTCAAACGGTTTTCACCATTGGACGGAGTGATTCATGTGGAAGGTTTTAGTGTATAATTCATTAAGGTTTTGTGTAAATTGGCTGAAATATGACGATTATTGTTGAAGATGTCGGAAAAAATCATGCCGACTGGGAGCTTTACTGGCGTGCGCTGCGTAAGTCGTGAGAGATAAATCAAATTTATGTTCTAGAGTATTGTATATCTTAAAAATTGCAACAAAAAAGTCCGCGATGGCATATATCTATCTTTTAAGGGTGACCCACAATAACCATTTTTATCTTTCAAAATTGTATAAAATTTTCATTGTTATTTCCGAAGCTATTTTGACCGGTATCTTATTAATCCTTATCCAATTAAATAGGTTATTTAAATTGGGCATTCAATTTCGATTAAAATATGCCTTTACATCACATCATTTAAATGAATAGTTTAAGAGATATCACAGTTTCAAAATTACGCGTAACAAAGTAATTATGGTTGACCACGCGGGCGCTGTAGTAGCCTACCACTGCGTCCGCTGAAAGTTAGTCAATGATCTTTTCCTTGGCTATTAGGTATGTATTCCCGGTAGAACGTTCCCGTGGGATATTTTGCGACATCCACGCGGGCGAAGCCGCGGGTAAAAGCTAGTAGAATTATAATCATAAAAATCACCGAATATTTAATTTTATAGATGCAAAAAAAGTATTTGGAAACTTTCCAAATGCCTTTTTAACTTTTTTACACCTAAAACGGTTACAACATCAAATTCAGTGTTACAATTGCAATTCATTATTAATATTCTAGTTCGCTAGTTAGCCACATTTCATATTTCCATACAGTAATATTGCCAAATTAATCAAAACAGCGAAATATTTGACATATATTTGCGATGTTTCCCACTTTCAGAATAAATTCTCTCGAATTAATTATACAGAGTGGGATGTATAATTTCTCCTTTATGACCCTAAAAAACTCATTCTGTACATTTTCTGTTTCTTCTAAAAACTTGCCTCGTGTTTTTTAACTGATGATTAGAGATCGGATATACGGATGCATATTTACCTAAAGTTACGTTTTGGCTAAGAAATTATGGAAGTGGTTTTAAATAAATATCAAGGCTCTAAATTGTTTGTGGCTATGTGCTATGCCAATTTGGCAAACTACTTTACAACATTAGCTAGCATTTCTATTATCAAAAAGTACTAAAATCAATTCCGGAATCGCGAGATTTTTGCGATCGATACAAAAAACCATGAAATTCCATATTAGCCAACACCTGCACGTAAGTAAATATACATACTATTCTATAATCAGATTTCAAGATTTGTCGATCCCGGAATCCCGGGATTTTTTTGGATACAAAAGTGCTTTCCATAATAGCCAACACCTCAACCTTAGGTAAATATGCATCCGAATATCCGATCTCTGCTGATGATGTACTTATAATCTGATCCTCTATTATTTTTTATTGCAGTACAAACGAGACGCTCCCACTGAATGAACCTGCGGGAACTAAACGAAAAGGAAGAAAAATATCGAGAAAAAGTGACGTCACTTCCACACAGTAAGTACATTTTGTCATTTGAGGAGGTATAGACGATCTCCATGACTTCCAGTACTTGAAATCCAGGGCTAATGTGGACCAGTGGCCGTTTATATCGTGCAGCTCGTCAGGCCATAGAGAGGAGGCCTGTGTCCCATTAGAAAACGACCGCCTCTGTAATGGGGTCTCAATTCGAACAAATTATAATTAGTCTTGAAAAAAGATCATAGATGGCAGCATAGGTAACAATTATGAAATTAACAGTCACTAAAAAGCGATAAACGGAAGATTTTGGCTGAAGTAAGATTAGTATAAATCAAAACTTCCTTGTTTAATGCTGATTTATCTATTGTAACTCATAAATCTCGTATTTTCAACAAAAAAAGATAAAACCTTTTTGTTTGGGGCTCTTTGCAATAGATGGCGTTTTACTCAATTTATCATAATTGTACCACATTTTCGCTGTAGCCAGACAATAGCCAGACTAAGGGAGGTGTCATTTCTTTGTATGGGATTGGGTATCTGTACGTAGTATTATATTATCTGTGCCTCTGTGGTCTAGTGGATAAGCCACCTGTCTCAGACCCAGAGGTCCCGGCTTCGATTCCCAGTGGGAGCAAAATTTTCTGCTCGGTTTGGTTGGTGGTAGGGCTTGTTCTAAGTCCGCCTGACTAGCTACCACCATCTTATCTAAGTCTGTCACCATTACAACAATGTTAATAGTATTGTTGTGTTTCGGCAGTTAGAGATAGAGATAGATAGAGAAGATAGCCAGTTCCTCTGTGGTTGAGGATTCCGGGTGAAGCTCGCTTCCACCTTCGGCCTGATCATCACTTACCATCAGGTGGCTAATGCCCGTTTTCACCATCATTCCTTAAATTTAGGGAGGCTCTTAAGACATTTAAGTGTTGGTTTCTGCTAAGGGATCCTTTAAATATAGGGGCCCGATATTCGGCATCTTAGCGATAAGTGACAGTTCATTTGTTGTTGAAGGTGAATATTTGCCGAGACTGAACTACAACTGTCACTTAGGTAAGTGGCCCCTAAGTAGGTATCCCTTAATCTGGTGGAAAAAAAACTTAGGTAGGGGGGTCATTTAAGGAGTCTCTTAAGTTAAGAGATCCTTAGTAAGGAAGTGTTTGAGGGAACGATGGTGAAAACGGGCATAAGTCTACTAATTTACAAAGATCACAATGGTCTCCCGATGGTTAGTTTTTGACAGATTTGCCTTACAAAATCTGTCAAAAACTAACAATGGAGAGACCATTGTGACGTTTGTAAATTAGTAGACTTGTCCCCCTGGTGAGTTGCAGGCCAAGAGCTTCCCCGTTGAGGGTAAAATAACAATAAAATAAAAAAACAACCCTATTAAATGGTACCTGGTCGCAAATCATATTTTAATCAAGATACAACCAGACACTGACCTGCAAATTGCAAAAAACGTAAGAAAATTTGAATTTCGCGGGCTCCCTTGGCGCATCCCCTTGAATGCGGAGTTTTTATGTGAATGCAGGTTTTCTGTCGATGTTTTATCAAAATCGGTTCAGCCGTTTCAAATTATCAGCTCTTTTTAATTAACCGACTTCCAATAAGGAGGAGGTTATACAGGGTGTTTGGTGCAACGTGTGCCAAATTGAAATGGTCGACTGAAGGGGTCATCTGCTATCCTTTCACACCCTTTTCACATCTCTCATGCCTTGTGGATTTTTTTTATCGACTTTTTATTGTTTTATTAAAAAAAGACCCAAATTTTACATTCAAATACAATTTTTTTTTTAAGTATGAGGCGCAGACTCCGAATTTTAATTTTATTTAGATGTGTATTGTTTTAGAGTACTTTTAAATACAAAATTAGTGACATTAGTCATCTAGGTTTTTTTTAATTTACTCGTAAAGGTAAAACTTAAATTAAAGCTGTATGAATTCGCTAGAATTGTGAATCGAGTCACATAAGGCTAATATTCAAAATTATGCATTAAAAAACTTTTTGCATAACTGTTACTAGAGAAACAGGTAAAATTTGCATTTTCACTCTTGCGAAGTAAAATCTATCTTCTATCTCTATCTCGCAAAGCGTAAACCGGGTGGAAACAAATCATTTTTTTTTGTCGAGACAAAAAGTCGATAAAAAAATCCACAGGGCATGAGAGATGTTAAAGGGTCTGAAAGGCAGATGACCCCTTCAATGGACCATTTCAATTTGGCAAACGATGCACCAAACACCCTGTATATTATGTTCGTCGCGTATGTTTGTTTTTTTTTTGTCCACCGATACCTCCGTCAATTGTGGACCGATTTTGAAAATTATTTTTTTGTTTGAAAGGGTATGCTCCCAAGTTGGTCCCATATAAATTTCTTTAACTTTGCTTGGATAGTTTTGAGTTAGCTTCAAGAATATGTATTTTTAAGAATATATATGTAATAATTAGATTATTTTAATGCCAAGAGTTCAATAATGAAAATACAAAAAAAAAATTGTTTTGTTAATTTATACAATACTATTTTTTAATTAAGTAGTAAAAAAAAAAATGGGGCTCTATCTGTACCCGTTACTGATCATATTTGTGTAGTCAAAAGTAATTGGTAAATTCATAATTGAATCAATCATTCATAACCATTGCTACTACAAAATACTACGAGCAGTTATTTTCCATTTCTATCGCCATTCATAGATCCCGGCACACTCGCGTCGAAGCTCAAGCCCCGCCCCTTTCATAGGCTGCGCAGCGCAGTGATCCCTTTTCGAGCGACTACAAAACAAACACAGTGCCAATTTATTAGCGATAACAGCTGCTGGGGCGGGGCAAGTTCGAGCGAGAACACGCGAACACGAGAGCGAGAGAATATGATTAATGAATACTACTATGAATAGCCTGTACAAAAGCCTGTACAATATTTCCATAAATTGAGTGACATTTTAGTACACAAACGAAACGCTTATAACTTTGCTGTTTATGAATATTATTTATTGAGACTTTACAGATATAATAACAAGACCTTCTACAATGAGCCCTTTAAGTATTTGTACTAATTAAAAATTTGTGGTGTATCTGTCTTTGTGCTATAAAGATAACCAAAATTTTTGATATTAAAATGAGCGATATTAAAAGTAGCCCTCTTTTATATACACACACACACACACACGTATAGTTTAAATTCTCAATTTAGATTCTCAATATGTATGTATATATATATGTGTAAATTCATTCTTCATTATGTATATAACAGAAACCATTAAACCAAGCACGTGTACTATTTAGTACCTTTGTTTTTTATGTATCGGTAATACACACCTCTAAGTCCGGGCTGTCGCCAGTTGGCGACAAAAATTTCCAATACCTTAAATCCTGTCTGTCGCGTATTAGCGACAGTCCGCGCATGCCGATTCAAGCTCTATTTGTACTATGGATAGGGGCTAATATGGTCTGTGGTTAATTTTATTCTATGGAATTGGTAATATACTTGTCAAATAAATCGACTAAAACGTCAAAATTTGCAGGAACAACTCAAAAAAAAAGTAAAAATTGAAAATTTTTTGCACGACAAAATGGCGCCTGCGCATGCGTGAGCGCACTGCACTCCGCGTTCTATTTATTTGTTTTCTATTGTTTTTTAAGTGTAAATTAGACGGGAAATGTTGTTTTTTAAATAATTAAGTAGTGTCGTCATCGTATATAGTTAATATTTGCACTAAATAACATCGTAATTACCTATTACGGACACGTCAAAAAATGTAAACAAACTCGGTAATGAAAAAACGTGTTGTTGTGAAATTTTGAGTTTTGTGTATGTAATCGCTGGTAAGTCATATATTTTATATTCTTTATTAGATAATGTATAATAAAAATGCAAATTACAGAAAAAAAAAGAGTTCAATATTTTTTTTCAACTAAATAATGTTACGTAATGATACGGTTATCTATTTATTGAACTTTTTTAATTATATGTGTTTTTATTTATTGTGTTTGTCCGTAAATAATGGTTTTGACCGATAGTATATGTATTCATAATGTATCCTGCGAAATTTCATGTGAATCGAACCAGTAGTTTTATTATAAATCATCAAAACAATGAACAAAGGAATTTCATATAAGAATCTGATAGGAATGTTTATTGCACGACTCGTAATGCGAAGCATTAGAGTGTGCTCTACGATCGAAAAATATTTTTAGCCCCATTTCTGCAACTGTTATTATTGTTACACTCCTGCTAGTACACAGAACCTCCTTAATTTATATACCATTGTATAGATGATTAAATGGAGATTAATACTGGTTTTTTTATCAATTGATTTAATGCAAGAGAAATGAAAAAAACATCAAAATAGTTGAAAAAAAATTCCTGTCCGTCAATTTATGAAGCTTGAAAACACGACTCGTAATGCGAAGCATTAGAGTGTGCTCTACGATCGAAAAATATTTTTAGCCCCATTTCTGCAACTGTTATTATTGTTACACTCCTGCTAGTACACAGAACCTCCTTAATTTATATACCATTGTATAGATGATTAAATGGAGATTAATACTGGTTTTTTTATCAATTGATTTAATGCAAGAGAAATGAAAAAAACATCAAAATAGTTGAAAAAAAATTCCTGTCCGTCAATTTATGAAGCTTGAAAACATTGTAGCTTGCGATAAAATCAATTAATTGAGTCAATTTTTTTTTAATACATTGGTTTCGGCCATAAAGGGAACCCTATTGAAAATGGCTCTTTTATTCAAAGTAGTTTAATTATAATTAATAAAATACTAACTAAAATATAATATCTTTATCTAAATATTTTCAACCTTGACCTATCGTGTTGCCTAGCAACCCACAACGTAAATATCTAAATAAATAGTCTTTGACATTACGTAAGTATTGCGAGGTTAGAAATTTACCCATATTGATGGGTAAAACAGCAGTCAAAACATAATTCATGAAAAGTGATAAATTGTTAATTTTTGTTATTAGAAACTATGTTTTGAATTTCTTTTTCGTTTATGAATGTGTGTTATGAGGCGTGCACTTTTGGAATTTCCAAACTATTTATCAATACTAGCGTTGGCTTACAAAGATTCTAAGTATTATAAAAAATCCTTTGTCTAATCAGGAACCCAAAACCATTAACGATAAGACTATTTACGTAACAAAAAGCTCTCAGTTTTTGTTTATGTTAGCGAGCTCTTATCTCTGAGGCGCCGCGGGCGTGCCGCGCGGCTTGACGGGTTGTCGCGAAATCGCGCCGCGCGTCTTTAGAGGTATACATTAATGCCGCGCAGAGAAAGTATATATGATATTATATCTATATAAATGTACATCGCGCGAAATTCGATGATCAAACTCTTAACATCGTTGTTTTTGTTCAAATTTTTTGAATGAATAATTGTTTTGGTGTGTACCAAACCCACCACTACCACCACTATTAATACCTAATTATTTATACCTAGATATTTCTTTTTATAGAGAAGAAAAGCATAAAGAGCTAAAAAAAGAGCTAAAAAGAAAAAGAAATTGTGAACCTCAAATAATAATATATTATCAGCGTCAGAAAAATTTGAAGAAAAAGAAAAATTTGAAGAAAAATGAAGAAGAAAAGCATCAAGAGCTAAAAAAAGAGCTAAAAAGAAAAAGAAATTGTGATGAAGAAGAAAAGGATCAAGAGCTAAAAAGAAAAAGAAATTGTGAATATCAAAGGGCATATTATCACCGTCAGAAAGATTTGAAGAAAAATGAAGAAGAAAAGCATCAAGAGCTAAAAAAAGAGCTAAAAAGAAAAAGAAATTGTGATGAAGAAGGAAAGGATCAAGAGCTAAAAAGAAAAAGAAATTGTGAATATCAAAGGGCATATTATCACCGTCAGAAAGATTTGAAGAAAAAAAAAGTACCAAAAACAAATGCTGAACGTCAAAGGGAATTTCGTCAACGACGTAAAGCAGAAAAATTCTACGTGGATATGTAATTTGATTTAATAATATTTAAAAACAAATTGTAATATAAGTATGCCTCAATATTATTTAACTTTACGATTTCCTCATTTTTTTCACAGGAAAAGACGAAAATTGTGCAGTAATGAAGAAAATGTCGTGCAAGGCAGGGCTGTTAAAAATATAGAAAATGTAACGCTACAGGAAAATCAATTTCACAGCCAACAACTTCATATTTATGAACAGCGTAATGAATGCATTACTCCCGAAGTTATTCTACACAGGAACACAGGAATTCCTGGCGATGGTAATACTGCATTTGTGATAATAATAATAAAATGTATGTATGTAGAGTACTCACTCATTTTCTTTCACTATTTTTTCGTGACTTTCTTCATTAATAAATGCACTTTGTTTATTCATATTTAAAACACTTTGTACACAAATTATACGAGTACAGATATTCACTGTTGTACATAGATGATGAATACCTATACACCTATATACCTTCTCACAAACAGCTGATTACGTATTCGTCCGATTTCGGAGCAGCTCGTCTCGATTCGTGCGAGCTTCGTAGAGTCGTACCATGAAGTAAATACAAAGAGGAGGTGCCCTAACGCCGAAACTAAGCAGGCATGAGTCACCCTACGCATGCGCAATAACGCCGATACAACCAATGCCACCTAGAGGCGAGTTGCTGAACTAAAGAGACAAGCGTGATATTTCAAAAAGTCATTAAAAGTTCTGCTATTCATCGATAGATGGCAAAACTAAAAAGTATCACCGCTGTGCCGGTCGGAGTGGGGGGTGTTAGGTTATTTTCGTTACGGAATTTCTGGATTCGGTCTCCACGCTCAAGGCCCGCTTTATAAATCTTCAGGAACATTGTCCAACCAAAGAAGAATATGAGCATGTGGACTACCACGATGTTGAAATTCTATTCTTTTGAAATAATGTATTACTAGAACTCTATATTTTCCGAATGGACTTCTTTTCTTTGATTGCAAAACTTTTAACAGACAATTTACCATTTTATTGAAATAGATAGCACAAGTTACGGCATCTTCATTCACAAGTTGAGCTTTATGCACATAACTCATGTCTGCTAAAAACTCATCTGAAATTTCCGCTTTCTCGTTTTTCAATTTGTACAATAATTTCAACAAATTATCCCAGCCAGTTTCATTGGCGCTAAGAGCTTATTTCACGATGTCCGAATAGCCACTAATTACCGAATAAATTAAAAAATGGAACAGAATTTGTATGAAATTATCTGCCAAGTTGGTTATTAGCAACTTAATCGTAGGTGGTGAAACAGGCCCTAAAAGTCATAAAACCAGTTGGTGGCCCTAATTGCCTGATCATTGCAAAAACATTTTTTTTGCGATCTGACCAAAACCAAGCAGAATTTGGTATGCAGCGAAGAAATGCGAGATTTGTTTCTAAACAATTATTTATATATTCTTCAGATTGAATGGTCTCTTTCGTAATTGAAGTACCTTGTCCAACATGCTTAAACGCAACGTTGACACATTTACTAACTCGCAATCTCATAATTTTAGCAGCGATGTATAAAAGGTGTTGTGGGTCAATAGCACGCCTATCAGTACGCCGAAGTTCGCTGGTAGCTTGCATAAATGGAGTAACAATAACACCATCTCTGTATATTCGAAAATGACCGCCGTAGATTGTGGGAAAAGATAGTTCTTCCGCATGTTCATCCATTAAAATACTGACTGGCCTGTTATATTCACCGGGTGCTAGACTCAAAAAATAATCATCATTCCACAAAAGTTTGGCACATGTTCACTTATTTCATCCATATTCAATTGCGAAGTACTCGTACGTTCATTGCCGGCAAAAAAAGATTAATCGATTTTAATGTCATGATAAATATAAAGACGCGTAGATACTAAATACGACAACCACTCTTTAATTAGGCTATTATTAATAAGCCCGTGGACATAACTAGTTTTGTGAATCAACTTCTTTTTCAAATGCACATAAAAGCAATGGTCATCTTCAATGTTTCTTGGTAATTGTCCCACCATTGTATTAACTTCGACAGGAACATTAACTATCTGGCCATAAATACCGTACTGACCATTAACGTGTCTCAGTCTACGAATCTGCATGAACGATATTCTCGGTGAAATCAACCGTTGCTCGATAAGGTTTAACGTTGGTAAATGTGATGGAATTTTCGGATATGCAAAACCATTGTAGGTTGTCATGAAAGGATTTTTTTCTTTTTCCAAAGATTTATAACACGTAGAGCAGACTTGAACAATTTCACCAGGTATGTAATTCTAAAAAAATCAAATTCGTATTATCAAGATGTAGAAAGAAATAAAATATAAAGTGAATAATAAAAAAAAAATTACCTGCAGTATTGTTTTCAAAATACTTTCATGTTTAATGGTCGACATTTTCAAGTCTCTTTTCCACCATAGTCTGTCGCAAATAATACAAGAATGACCAAATGAATTACTCGTAAATTCTTTATAAAAATCAATATGACTTGTACTGTGTTTACGATAATTTGTATAAACTGGAATAGTACCATCAACAATAAAATCCATAATATTTTCACCAATTCGATCTTCTCTATCAATCTCAATTTCATTTTCATGATTATTATGGTTATCTTCGGTAGGATCTTCATCATAATTGTCACACAATAGTTGAATATTGGCATCAACATGGGCTTCATTTTGGGTAGTGTCTTGTATTGTCTCCAATAAATCTGATACTTCATAAAAAGGTGTGAATGTTGTTCACGAAGATGAAGATGAATCCAGTTTTGTGTATACAGTCCAGTTTTGTTCGTTTCGGTTTAATGACAAAAGATAGTGTCTTCATTCGTTGTAGTTATGTTGTAAAAACAATAATGTACACAAACATTTTGATTGTAAATTTTTGAAAATAAGTACAAACAATCCAGATCTCCGTAATCATTAGTGCTTGATAGAATGTTATATGCTTCTGGCGGATTGTGGCAGGAGTTTAAATAGGGTGAATCGCGTAATTGATTTCTCAAGTCACAAGTCTCAATTTGAAGTTGCAAAACACATAAGAGCGAGTGGAATAGACAATTACCATCGCCAGGAATTCCTGTGTTCCTGTGTAGAATAACTTCGGGAGTAATGCATTCATTACGCTGTTCATAAATATGGAGTTGTTGGCTGTGAAATTTGTTAATTTATATATAATACTGCTATAAAGATAACCAAAATTTCGTCGTCGTCAGGCGTCTACCGGTGTAGATAGGTAGGTAGGATAGGTAGGTAGGTCGGGCAGGGTAAGTAGGTAGGTAGGGCAGGGTAGGGTAATTAGGTAGGGCAGGGTAGGTAGATAGGAAGATAGGTGACGGTAGATAGGTAGGTAGGTAGGTAGGTAGGTAGGTAGGTCGGTCAGGGTAGGGTAGGGAGGTAGGGCAGGGTAGGTAGGTAGGTCGGGCAGTGTAGTTATGTAGGTCGGGCAGGGTAGGGTAATTAGGTAGGGCAGGGGGTAGGTAGATAAGAAGATAGGTGAAGGTAGGTAGGTCGGGCAGGGTAGGTAGGTAGGTAGGTAGGTCGGGCAGGGTAGGGTAATTAGGTAGGGCAGGGTAGGTAGATAGGAAGATAGGTGAAGGTAGGTAGGGTAGGTAGGTAGGTCGGTCAGGGTAGGGTAGGGAGGTAGGGCAGGGTAGGTAGGTAGGTCGGGCAGTGTAGGGTAGGTAGGTAGGGCAGGGTATGTAACTATGTAGTTAGGTCGTGCAGTGTACGGTAGGTAGGTAGGGCAGGGTAGGTAGCGCCGTAGATAAGTACTTACTGCTACCCGTGCGAAGCCGGGGAGGGCAGCTAGTGTATATATATGTGTAAATTCATTCTTCATTATGTATATAACAGAAACCATTAAACCAAGCACGTGTACTATTTAGTACCTTTGTTTTTTATGTATAGGTAATACACATTAATGCCGCGCAGAGAAAGTATATAGGGTGACTGGTAATTAGTGACCGATACTTAAACCCGTGACTTTACTCATCATTATGAACAACTTTTACTATGGGACCAAAACTGAAATCGCGAAAAAAAAATCAGCTGTTCCATACATTTTGACGAATTTTGCGAACATAAATGTAGGGAACAGCAGATTTTTTTTTCGCGATTTCAGGTTTGGTCCCATAGTAAAAGTTGTTCATAATGATGAGTAAAGTCACGGGTTTAAGTATCGGTCACTAATTACCAGTCACCCAATACATGATATTATATCTATAAATGTAGGTACATCGCGCGAAATTCGATGATCAAACTCTTAATTTATATCGTTATTTTTGTTCAAATTTTTTGAATGAATAATTGTTTTGGTGTGTAATTACCAAGTAATTACACTATTAATACCTAATTATTTATACCTAGATATTTTCTTTTTATAGAGAAGAAAAGCATAAAGAGCGAAAAAAAGAGCTAAAAAGAAAAAGAAATTGTGAACGTCAAAGGGCATATTATCAGCGTCAGAAAGATTTGAAGAAAAATGAAGAAAAAAAAAAAAAAGTACCAAAAACAAATGCTGAACGTCAAAGGGAATTTCGTCAACGTAAAGCAGAAAAAGAAAAGCGCGGGAAACGTTGAACTTGGTGGACACGTCTTTTAGAGAAAAATTGTAAATTTTAAAGCAGTGTATTATAGGAACAGTAGTCGTAGTTTTAGTAGTATAATTTCTTGTATCTATATTTTAATATTAGTTTTGTACAGTTTCTTCGCTAGGGTAAGTCTTTTTACATTATTTTTTACTGCGGAAAATGAACCGCCCGCCTGACCCGGGGGAGTTTGTTCCCCCGGCAGGCAAATTTGTTACCATCTCCAATGAATCGGGCATGGATACCGATGGATCGTCTTCGTCCCGTCGTTTAAAACGAAGCCGTATACAGGTGTGCAAACACTGTAACAAACGCCGTCGTACCCGTAAACACCAAGGTTCCGAGTCTTCGGGTTGTGGTTGCACGGAATTTTTACTTACTGAATCGGTGCCTAACTGCTCCGAAAAAATTGTCCCTAACACCGATATCCCTGCTCCGTCCATAGTTGTTCGCACTCAGATAGGTCGTAAAACCTATGACAAAACTGACAGCGCGCCTTTTGTTGTTAATGTTCAAAAAATAGTAATCTCACCAGATGATGGTATTCGACTTCGCAGGAACTCTCGCATTTTGTGTCTGCTATTTAACCTACTTCACAATCCTAAAACTCCATCCTATCTGCGGGAGCGCTTTTCCTACGCCCGTCCTTCTGATGTACCTTGCAGGTCGCATCTAAGAAACCTCCTTAATTCCCCTCCCCACTCCACTGACTTCTACTCCTACTCCTTCACTGTGCACGCGGTGCGGTTGTGGAATTCACTTCCGCCCGACATCAGGGACTGTCAAACTGTCGCAGTATTTAAAAGAAGAGTGAAGGAACACTATCTTTCCACTATGTCATAGTTGCATAGGTATTTATTTTGTATTTTTCTTTTTTTTTTGTTACATTTCAATTAACATCATCTTAGTGATATTTATTTTAGTAGTATGTATGTATTTATGTAAGTAAGTATTATCTCATATTATGTGTTTTATTTTATTAAGTAATGAATTGTTTTAATTTTATGTATTTTACTTTCTCTCTACTCTTACACACGGTGTCTACATCTCTTTTTATCCCCCTGTCCTATCGCAGGTATGCTGGAAGAGATTTCTTTAGAAATAAGCATCACCTTTGTACGTATTTTTCTGTTCTTTTCTTCTTGTCTGTTGTTAAATGTGTGTACATAAATGGTTAAATAAATAAATAAATAAAATGGTACTACACTGCACCCTATTACATTTGGCAAGTTTTTAAAACACAACGCCTTCCAAAATATAATTAATAGTAGCGTAAAAAAAATTGGGCGCAATAAAATATCTTTATCCTTTTCCAATTTCCTGGATGCGAATTCTTTTATTTCCCATAATAGTCTTACAACATATAATTATAAAGCCTTTATACCCACTTTTAATGTGACCAGAATGGGTTTAGTGCGTGGTGTTCCGGCGGAATGGTCTCCGGAGGAAGTTATAGATAATATAACTGTACCAATTGGTTGCGGTCCAATTTTAAAAGTCAGACGCCTAAATTTTAAAACCATTGTTGACGGTACAACCGTTTGGAAACCATCCCAATCCATAGTTGTTACATTTGATGGGCAGATTCTGCCGAAAAGAATTTTCATGTGTTATAATGCGTTACCTGTAGATTTATATATTTTCCCTACTGTACAGTGTTTCAATTGCTGTCGTTTTGGTCACACAAAAATTCAGTGCAGATCCAAACCTCGTTGTTATAAATGTGGCCAAGGCCACACCGGGGATGACTGTGAAAGAGAACAAGAAAGTGCATCTTGCTGCCTTTGCTCTGGTTTTCATTATGCCACTAATAAGTCTTGCCCAGAATTTTCTAGGCAAAAATTAATTAAAACATACATGGCACAAAGTTCAGTATCTTATGCGGAAGCGGCAAAAGTATATCCCCCAGTAACTAAATCATATGCTGATACACTTTTATCTTCTCCTTCCAAAGACTTTGCAGATTCTCCATCTATCTCTTCACCTAATAGAATGCCTACTTCAAATAGCTATAAAAAGACTGTCTTCTTCAAACCCCGCTCCCCTCCCAAATCTGTACAAGGATATAATAAAGAGGCTCACAATGCTATTATTAAGGATTTTAACATTCCCCAACCATCAAATGGTTGTGCTTTTTCTAATAATTGTATAAATGATAAAAATTACGTAAATTTTTCCATAAACGATTTTCTTTCTGCATTACACAATCTTCTCTCCCAGTTCAACATTACACCGTCCAACGTTGCCCAATCTTTAAATGTACCTGAATCCATTCATAATGGACAACTCATCCAAAATAATCCAGTGGAACTGCCGCAGTCTAGTAAACAAAAAGAGTGATGTTATATCTTTTAAATAAATATGAACCATTTGCCTTAGCAGAGACATGGCTCAAACCTTATCATGTTTTTAAAATTAATGGTTATTTAACCATTAGAGAGGATAGATCTGATGGGTATGGTGGATTAGCTATACTTATCAAGAATTCTATCCCTTTCTCTACCATTACATTACCTCGTCATAGTGAGGAAATTTCAATTGTAGCTATTAAAGTGCAGCATACTTGTCTTGTTTCTATTTACATTCCTCACCCTTCTTCTTCAGTTCTTCAAGAGTTAAATAATCTCTTTTCTTTTCTCCCAAAGCCAATCTTAATATTGGGGGATTTTAATTGCCATCATCAATCATGGGGTTGTTCAAGTTCTAATTGTTATGGAGATGAATTACTAGAAATAATTTGTTGAACAAGCTAGTTATGCTATCAATTCTGCATTATCCTCTTTGGAGTCATGGTTACATCTAAACGGTTTGGAATTCTCCACATCTAAAAGTGCGGCTGTTTTATTCAACCGTAAGAGAAATATTCCCTTACTAAATCTCTTTTATAGAGAAATACCTATTCCAGTTAAAGATAATTTCAGATATCTAGGTATAATTCTTGACTGTAAATTAAGTAGTGTTCCTCATTGTGATGTGAAAAACACCTCAACATGCTTAGATGCCTCTCTGGTGTGTCGTGGGGTGCACATCCCTTTTCTTTGAAACTTATTTACAACGCAATCATCAGAAGCACTCTGGATTATGGATTGTTCGTTCTAGAACCTGGTAGTGTTATGGCTTTTAAAAAATTGGATCGCATCCAATCTAAGGCATTACGCATTATTTCGGGTGCCATGAAGTCCAGTCCCATTAATGCACTCCAAATTGAATGCGGGGAAGCTCCTTTACATCTTAAGACGAAGACAATTCCTGTCTGATAAATATTTGTTTCGAATTCTTCAGTTTTCAACTCATCCTCTCATTCCTATACTAGAATCTTTAGTTTTGCAGATAGATTCATCAGATTATTGGTCCCATAAACGTGCTCCTTGTCTAGTTGTAAGCTATAAAAAATTCCTCTCACTTTCTTCTCCTATTCACCGTTCCAATAAACTTCCCTTATTTAGCAGTAGTTTTGAGAGTTTACTATTCAGTCCCATTATAAAATATAACTGTGTAAATAAATCAGATCCCGATTGTCTTATAGTTTTTAATAATTTTCTGGCCGAACACAAAGAGTACCACCATATATTTACGGATGCTTCTAAGCGTTCTCCGACGGGTTGTGTTGGGATAGGCACTTACCATTCTCAATACAACATCGTACAAAAAATTAAACTGCCTCCTGAAACTTCTGTTTTTACGGGAGAATGTTTCGGCATTCTAAAAGCCATTGAATATTCTCGAGTTTTAAAGCTCAAAAATACTATCATTTTTACAGATTCCCAAAGTGCTCTTCTAGCCATTAATAAATCCCCTTTCGAACACAAATCGCAGTTTCCTTTAGTTTTTTTAATAAGAGAATTTACGTCCAGAACCATCTCCGAGGGTAATACACTGCAATTTGTATGGATTCCGGCCCATGCTGGAATCCATGGTAATGAAGTGGCCGATAGACTTGCCTATTTCCTTATACTAATTTTTGTTATGACCTCGTGACATTACCTAAGACCTATCTTCGGGACACTTGGAAGGTAGCTTGGGATATCGGAAGTAAATCGAAGGGACGATATTTTTCTTTTATTCAACCCGACGTTCCGGAAAAACCGTGGTTTGGCAGGGCAAAGTTTGGCAAGATGGAGACTTCTGTTCTTATAAGAATGAGACTGGGACATGTTTGCTCACCAGCACATCTTGCCAAACTTCATATTATCAGCGACCCCATTTGTTCGTGTGGCACAGATGTTGGCGATTTAGATCACATTTTTTTCTCCTGTCCATTATATGACCGTTCTTCCTTTCTCAGTAATCTCTTGTCCCTTCGTACTCCTTTTCCTATCTCAATACTTTCTTTACTTTGTACAAATAGCTTTCCTGTTTATAAATGTATAGTCTCATTCATCATTTTAAATAATATTAAGTTGTAATTTAATCATTATTCACTATCTTCACCTTTATATTATTATACTGATCCTATTTAACCGTCCTATCCTAAATCCCGATAAAATTTACCTAACATTTAAAATTATTCGTTTCCCTACCTTTATTTATTCAAAGTAAAACTAAACTGCCTCAATATTATTTAACTTTACGATTTCCTAATTTTTTTCACAGGAAAAGACGAAAATTGTGCAGTAATGAAGAGAATGTCGGGCAAGGTAGGGCTGTTAAAAATATAGAAAATGTAACGATATAGGAAACTCAATTTCACAGCCAACAACTTCATATTTATGAACAGCGTAATGAATGCATTACTCCCGAAGTTATTCTACACAGGAACACAGGAATTCCTGGCGATGGTAATACTGCATTTGTGATAATAATAATAAAATGTATGTATGTAGAGTACTCACTCATTTTCTTTCACTATTTTTTCGTGACTTTCTTCATTAATAAATGCACTTTGTTTATTCATATTTAAAACACTTTGTACACAAATTATACGAGTACAGATATTCACTGTTGTACATAGATGATGAATACCTATACACCTATATACCTTCTCACAAACAGCTGATTACGTATTCGTCCGATTTCGGAGCAGCTCGTCTCGATTCGTGCGAGCTTCATAGAGTCGTACCATGAAGTAAATACAAAGAGGAGGTGCCCTAACGCCGAAACTCTAAGCAGGCATGAGTCACCCTACGCATGCGCAATAACGCCGATACAACCAATGCCACCTAGAGGCGAGTTGCTGAACTAAAGAGACAAGCGTGATATTTCAAAAAGTCATTAAAAGTTCTGCTATTCATCGATAGATGGCAAAACTAAAAAGTATCACCGCTGTGCCGGTCGGAGTGGGGGGGTGTTAGGTTATTTTCGTTACGGAATTTCTGGAGGCCCGCGATAGAAGCTATGTAATAGTTTAAAAAAAATGCTCAAAAGGAAAATCTTTTGGATAATTCAACAAAGCTATTTATTTAAAGAAATAAAATCATATTAAAAAATAAAAAATTGCAGAACAATTTTTTAGTAGAAGTTATAGCGCAAAATCTTAAAATTAAAATTTGGAGTATCTCTCAAATCGAAAAAATGTTGGATTCATATACTTACCTATTATAACTAATACGAACGTACGTATACAGAAAGAATTTCAGTCGGAGGAGAAATCAGACTTGTCCACCTCATAGCAATGATTTCGTTTAAAAAAATATTCAACGTACCGTTTTGGCTATGCTTCTATACTATTTTATTATTTATGTATAAAGATAGTATGGTTTTGATAATACTAGGTATGTTCGTAACACAATTTTTGAAGTGAATACTTCTTTATCGGCGTTGTTCACTTTTTTTGGGATGGGTAAAGTATTTTAAACTCGTGTCAGAACGTGACCGTAAGATCCGTTGCCTAGCAACCGACAAAGTAAATATCAAAATAAATAGTCTTTGACATTACGTAAAGATTGCGAGGTAAGAAATTTTACCCATATTGATGGGTAACAAATTAATGGGTAATGAAAAGTGTGTGTATTTAAAAATGCACAACGTTAATGTTAAAGTTTTCACTTCTGCCGGCACTTCCGGAGTGTAACCCGTTGTTTTTTTTTATCAATGCTTTTCTCTTTGAATCTTGCGTAACTGTAAGGTACCTCGCTCGTGACTGTACACATCTATGATAGTTTGTTTCACACTTCAGTCAGCAACGCAAGTCTGACAGCACTTACTCTTACTTACATTGTATTAACTAAATTGATGCTAAATTCTATATTCAGGTTTTAGTATTTCGTGTTCTAAAATTTGTGTTATTAAAATAATATTTATAGCTTTTGTCAATTATTTCATGTTCAGTATATATGTTTTTATTTTTTTATCTAAAAGTAATAAGTAAAACACGGCATTTTTTTTTACATGACTTTACTCTTCACTTTTACTCTAGACCTTAGATATGGCGCCATGTAGAGTCTAGAGTATTTAATACATAACCTAGTTAAACAAAGTTCCATTAAAATAAATGGACAAATTTTAACACAGGCGTTCAGTACGCCTAACAAAAGACATCCAAGCAAAAAATGTGAGTTTATTTTGACCAAAAATAATAAATGGCATTGGGTTACTAAAATTTTTAGTATATTTTCGTTAGCTGATTTTTTTCTTGTAAGTATGTACCTAATGCGTTTTTCTTATTTAAAGATTTTACCATTGTCCTTATTTTGGTGGTCTGAATGATTTCTAAAAGTTTGTACATCTATTTAAAAAAAAAAAACCGGCTATTTCATAGAAAAGTGCAATACCTACGCGGTCAAAATGTATGGAACAGCAGATTATTTTTTAAATAACCGACGAAAAATTGGGGTTCAGAACTATGTACTGAATCCATGGTAGCCGGCTTCGCGTCGATGTCCCGGACACCCCGTATGATACCCACATACATACCTGTCAAAGTCATAGTTTGGCAAAATCATAGAGAATTTATATCGGAAGGCATAGGTGTGTGTCGTGCAAGATTTAACTAATAGCACATTTATATAAAACTCAAATATAATGAAGAAATCTCGATGTTTTGGCTAGTCGTATAGCCGTAAGCAGGAGCGGGCCGCTAGTTATTATTTAAAAACACCTGAGGGCTTAGTGTGACTTTCATTTTACCTTCTCGATCAAACACATCGAGCGTTCCGATTGGCCCTTCACCGGTGAAGGCCGGCCGGCTGCCAATCGGAGCGCCAAACGCGGTCGATGCGTTTGATCGACGTGGTAAAATGAAACTCACACTAAGCCCTCTGAAGTGTTGACGGCTGTACTCAAATTTTGATCGCATACTATTTTTATTTTCTTTGTTTGTTTAATTAATTTGCTTTAACAAGCTCGCTCCCTATTACATGGGACTTAAACATAACTGGCGAAATAGTACTTAAATAAGGTGTTAAAAAATTTACTTTAGAAACTTTAAGAGGTGCTTTCTATCGAACTGAATAACTTTTAGGATGGGACCAACATTGAAATCGTGAAAAAAAATCTGCTGTTCCAGAGTACAGTTTAATACCTACTGTTCTAAACTGTATGGAATAGCTGTTTTTTTTTTTGCGATTTCAAAGTTGGTCCCATAGTAAAATATTTTATTTTTCAAAGTTGGTCCCATAGTAAAATATTTTATTTTTCAAAGTTGGTCCCATAGTAACATATTTTATTTAACACCTGATACAGGTACACCTCTGCCCAACCCTTCGGGGAAACAAGGCGTGATGTTATGTTGTGTTAAGAGCGCTTACGTCGTACGGCATTTCATACAAACTTTCAACTTCGAAAATGTTCTTAACTAATGAAGTTTTATTAAAATCGGTTCAGTCATTTCGAAAAACAAGGGCTTGAAAGTTTGTATGAAATGCCGTACGACGTAAACGCTCATAATTAGCTCTACGTGCGCCGCTTGACCAAAAACACAGAACATTTATACTCAAGAGGGCAAAAACGATTGACTATTAGTCTACAGTCAATTTCATTCCTATGGAAATGGACAATTACATTTTCTACTTTAAATAGTGTTTAAGTTTTAATTTTGCTGTGAATAGGTCAGTCAATATTTTTGTATTTTGTAATTGTGAGGTTAAGGGTCAGGATTTCTTTATTGTTGCACTAGCTGACCCGATAGAAAAAAACAGTTCCAATTTTTCTTTCTTTCCGAGTGAGAGCATTATTAAGACAAAAAATAGCCAAGTCGGTCCAGCCGTTCTCAAGTGATGTGCCTACCTATATACCTATATATCAGCTTCTACTACAACTATCAGCTTTTAATTTTGAGTTATAAGTACATACAGTTCGCGTCAAATTACTTTGCCGCTCTGAAGTTTGTTTTCGCATGCGTGCTGGCATGCGCGCTACTGTTTTAAAAGGCAGATTTACTACTGTGTAGTCATTTGTAGGAAAAGTTAAAGTGTGGAAAAGTTATGTGACGCGAACTGTACTTAAATAATTACTTACCTATCCTATTGTAGAATTACAATTTGATCTGTATTATGTACTTTCAATAATTGAAAGTTCAAGTTGTAACAATCAATCAATCAAATTATTTGATTGATTGATTGTTACAACTTGAATTAATCGTGATTATTTTTATAATAAAAAAAATACATTTTCCTTGTTTGTTTTATTTTCCTTTCTGCGATGACCAACAAAACAGTAGCGTAGCGTAGTGGGGGCGGCAGGGGCGACCCGTCCCGGGTGGCACTTATTAGGGGGCGGCAAAATTTCACAATAAATAATAAAAATATTTGAATCATTTCATATTTTTATCGCAACTACAAATTCGGACCGATTAAAAAGAGCACGGAATTTTTCATTACTTATTCTGCGACGAATTCGCGGAATCCCCTTTCTTTGAATGATATTTGGTAGCGACTGCTAGCAACACCATCTATACTGACTTGCGGGAATTTATTTATGCCCCGGGCGGCCGATACCCACGCTACTCCGCTGCAACAAAAGTTTAACTAAAATTACCCTATATTGAGAATATAGGGTAATTTGCTTGGACACAGGCCTCCTCTCTGTGAGATCATCATTGTTTCAAGTCGTTCGACGTCCAGTGCCCGATATAGCCCTCCTCCTGCAAGCGTTGCCATGACGACCGGTCTGAGCTTCTCGCATTCTCCATCTGTCTGTGGCGGCATCTACCTACAACGTCACATGCGAACTACTACGCATCACACTGACATGACGTCACGCAAAATCCTCGCGCAATCAAAGTTTACCGCGTGACTATCATAATTATTATATAGGGTTTACTGGTAATTAGAGACCGATACAAAGTTACAAACACTTTACTCATCATTAAATGAACAACTTTTACTGGGGACCAAACCTGAAATCGCGAAAAAACAATCTGCTGTTAAAAATAATCACGAATAATTCAAGTTGTAACAATCAATCAATCAAATAATTTGATTGATTGATTGTTACAACTTGAATTATTCGTGATTATTTTTATAATAAAAAAAATACATTTTCCTTGTTTGTTTTATTTTCCTTTCTGCGATGACCAACAAAACAGTAGCGTAGCGTAGTGGGGGCCCGGGCGGCAGGGGCGACCCGTCCCGGGCGGCACTTATTAGGGGGCGGCAAAATTTCACAATAAATAATAAAAATATTTGAATCATTTCATATTTTTATCGCAACTACAAATTTGGACCGATTAAAAAGAGCACGGAATTTTTCATTACTTATTCTGCGACGAATTCGGGGAATCCCCTTTCTTTGAATGATATTTGGTAGCGACTGCTGGCAACACCATCTATACTGACTTGCAGGAATTTGTATATGCCCCGGGCGGCCGATACCACGCTCCGCTGCAACAAAAGTAGGTATACCTAAAAATTACCCTATATTGAGAATATAGGGTTGTAGTATTTAGTCCACCAAATAACAAGTCAGAACGACACATTACCGCAGCGGCGAACAATCTACTGGCGCGCGAGGCACTCACGCGCTCGCTTTGCCAAAAACTTACAAACGCCGCGCTCTCGATAAATGCTAATATTATATAATTACGTTCCTTCCTAATTCTGTCTGCTTTGCTTCTATACTAATTGTTAAATGTTCTTTCGTCTTCCTATCTTCCTTCTATAGTGTCAGTGTACCTTCTACTCTTTCTGTAACCGTCTTAAACTTTTATTTCAAAATATAACCGTTATTGTGTCGTTCTGACTTTTATTTGGTGGACTTAAATACTAATACATATTGGTGACCCCGACGGGGTAATTTGCTTGGACACAGGCCTCCTCTCTGTGAGATCATCATTGTTTCAAGTCGTTCGACGTCCAGTGCCCGATATAGCCCTCCTCCTGCAAGCGTTGCCATGACGACCGGTCTGTGCTTCTCGCATTCTCCATCTCTCTGTGGCGGCATCTACAACGTCACATGCGAACCGTCACGCAAAATCCTCGCGCAATCAAAGTTTACCGCGTGACTATCATATTATATAGGGTTTACTGGTAATTAGAGACCGATACAAAGTTACAAACACTTTACTTTACTCATCATTATGAACAACTTTTACTGGGGACCAAACCTGAAATCGCGAAAAAACAATCTGCTGTTCCATTTTGACGAGTTTTCCGAACATAGGGAACAGCTGATTTTTTTTCGCGTCGTCAAAGTATTGGTCAGTAATTACCAGTCAGCCTTATATACAACGTCCCGACATCAATCGTCGGGCAGTAGCCCGTGAGTAGCCCACAAGACTCCTCTTCCCCCGGACCGCCGCAAGGTGTTGACGTGCCCCAATACTGTTCGCATTTTATTTCTATAAATTTAAATTGTTTAAGTAAATTTAATTAAAGCACAAAAATAGGAGAGTACAATCACCGAGGAGCTCATTACAACACCGGTAGTAACGACGCGACGGTGACATTGCGAGACTGCGACGATTACTCCTGCGATCGTGCGCCCCTGGTACCTGAGCTGCTTCATAGTTGCGAAGACTCCGCTCCCAAGGACACGTAAGAAGCCAATCATTACTAATTACTGCGTGTGCGCACCTCCTTCATCCGTGGAGTCGCAGTGGCCCCACCCTACCATTAAGTGATTGGGGTACTGGAGCTAATTAGCCAATTAGGGCCCCGCCCCTTACCGACATTTGATCCTTTCCTTCTAAATTCCTGGTGACTGTTACTAATTACGAACTCACCTATGGATAAAGCGGCATCGGAAACAAATGTTAATTTACTGGGTACTGAACATAAGACGCCGCCGCCTAATTATGTGTATCAACGGGGGAAAAGAAGCTGGGATGACATTGCGTTATGTGAGCAGTTGGATGAATTTAAGAAGGAAATGAAAGAAATGATGTCAATCTTCTCCGGAAAACAGGCTAATGAGATACAACAAATTTCTCTTACATTGAACGAAATTCAAAAATCAAATACAAAAATTGAGAACTCAATCGCTTATGTTACTGCACAGAACGAAGAGCTCCAAACGAAAATAAATAAGCTGGAAACACAGGCCAAAGAAGATAGGAAGTACCTACATCACTTTATTGGAAAATAAACTTGAGGAAACTCAACTAGGAACTCGTAAATCGAACTTCGTAATAAAAAATGTTCCACGTAAAAATAATGAGTCGAAAGAAGACCTCATTGCGATGACTATGTGCCTTTCACAAAACTTAGACTGTAAGATCGGCAAATACGATATCAAGGATATTTATAGAGTGCGTGGAAAAAACACAGAAATTCAAAATTCGCCAATTATAGTGGAAACAGGCTCCACACTTCTGAGGGCCGAAATTATGAAAATGGGAAAGGCATTCAACCTAAAACATAAGTCGAAGCTATGCTGCAAACACCTGGGATTTAAAACTCAGGAAGACACCCCTATATTTCTAGCGGAACATCTGACCCCTAAAGCTTCCCGTCTACACTTCCTTGCCCGAGACTTAGCCAAATCTGGAGCCTATAAGTTCTGCTGGACTGCCTATGGCAAGGTGTATGTAAAGAGAGACGAGCAGTCACAACCAATTACTATTAGAAGTGAAGAGCAGGTGCACCAACTGATTGTGAAGAAGTGACTATTATTCATTACTCTCAAATGCTGGCGATACCTCACTCTAATAGTAAGACACTTACCTTGCTTTGTTAGTGTATTGCTCATTGTATTTTATTTTATAATAGGTTATTTCTTGTTTATTTCTGATGGCCTAATGGCCACTCTTACATACTGTTTGTTCAAATACACACGCATTTTTCCAAAACTCCACACACATACGTACTTACACATAGCTACTCCTACACTGACACATCACATAACTCAACAACACACACCTAGATGCATAAACTCTTACCGTAACATAACTCAAATGCTGTCCGTCAATTGCTACGAAATCACTTCAAATATCTATCTCATTCGACTATCATCAATTTTTATATCCTCGTTTATCTTAATGTTGACGTTTATTCTACCGTACATAATTAAAAATGGGTGACACATTACAAACTGTAAATGAAATAGACAATATCGAAATTGCGCGTGCTATCGAATGTGACCCATCTGAGATATCTAAGCACTTTTCAGTGGAAAAAAAAGACCTAACTATTATCGCACAAAACATAAGGAGCGTTTACTGTAATTTTGATGATTTTGCGCTACATTTATCTACTCTTAACTTTGAAGCTGATATTATAATTCTTACAGAATCCCGATTAAATCCTAATAAACCGATTCCTCAGCTTAGCAATTATCACTGCCATGCCTCAACTCACCACATAAACCAAAATGATGGGGTAATCGCCTATGTCAAGAACTCGTTAAAACCGAAAGTTAGAGAAATTAAGTTAGCTGAAGCGTCCTGTCTTCAGCTAGACATACTTAATTACCATATATTAGGTATCTACCGTTCTCCATCGAACACTAGAACTGAGAACTTTGTTGATTCTCTTAGTACTCACCTGGATACATTGACATCACAAAAAAACATAGTAATAGCGGGAGACATAAACATCAATATTAGACCTAAAGACACGGAGACCTCTCAAGAATTTAAAAACAGAGTAAATTACTTAAATACGCTGTCTTTACATGGTATACTTCCAGGGCATACGCTTCCCACCAGAGAAAGAAACTGCCTGGACCACTTTATGCTAAAGATTAATAAAAAAAAGGTCTCCGCATCTATCGCTATCCTACACACTACCATCACTGATCACTACACTACACTTATATCACTGCGCAAACAAAAACCTACACAAATTAAAAATAAGTCTACAACTAGCGTAAATTTCGATGAAGCTCTAAAACATATTCAGCAACAAAACTTAGCAGAATTACTATTTTGTAACGACCCTAAACTACTGACTGACCTACTCATTACAAAGCTCACGGAATCTATTAATCTTAACACTACTCATACTAAAATCCCTAGCAGTAAACGCATTATTAAACCTTGGGTTACACCGGGTATACTACGTTGCATAAAAAATCGCAATAAACTACAAAAGAAAACTAAGATTGACCCACACAATGAAATACTTAAAATTACGTACAACCGATACAGAAATCACTGTAATAACCTCATAAAAAAACTGAAAAGAAAATACGACAGGGATTTACTTGCAAATTCAATCTCAAACAGCAAATTACTATGGAAAAATATTAAAACAATAACATACACCAACAAATCTAAAAGTGAGAACACCGAACTGATAAATAATAAACCCTCCCCCATTGAATCGGCTAATTATGTTAACAATTTTTTTGTAAATATCGGCAAACATCTGGCCCAGCAAATCCAGCCAAGTGTAAACAATAATGACCTCCCAGTCCACCCAGTATCAACACAACTCAACTCTTTTGTACTTCTGGACACTGACACTAATGAAGTGGAAAGAACATTGATGAGCCTAAAGTCAGATAGTGCTCCTGGCTGTGATAATATCTCGACAAGATTTTTAAAGTTCATAAGCAAGGAATGTGTTCCCATTATAACCCATCTTGCAAACCTCTGCTTTAGAGACGGCATCTTCCCAGACCCTCTTAAACAATCAACTATTACTCCGGTTCACAAGGGTGGGTGCAGAGACGATGTCAACAATTACAGGCCCATATCTGTCCTTCCAGCTATTTCCAAAATATTAGAAAAATTAATAAACATGAGGCTCTTAAAATATCTAAATAAATTTAATATACTATCCCCGATGCAATTTGGTTTTAGGCAAAAAATATCCACTGAAGATGCTGTTACTGCTCTTAGCTCACTTATAACTAATCATCTTGATAGTGGGCGCAAGTGTCTGACCATTTTCTTAGACCTCAAAAAGGCATTTGACACCGTCTCTGTTCCAATCCTGGTGAACAAACTTGAGCAAATCGGAATAAGAGGAACTCCACTCAATCTTCTGAAAGATTATCTTTCAAATAGGAAGCAGAGGGTTAGGCTGGGGCAACACAGCAGTGATGATACAGTGGTATCGTATGGCGTGCCTCAGGGTAGCGTTTTGGGTCCCAGCCTATTCCTAATATATATAAATGAATTATGTAACATGAGTCTATGTAACGCTAAAGTATTTTCTTATGCCGATGACACAGCCATTGTATTTTATGGAAATTCCTGGGATGAGGTTAAGCATAGTGCTTCCACAGGCATGGCTCAAATTGCTAAATGGTTAAACAACAACTTACTTACTTTGAACACCTCAAAAACAAATTACATATGTTTCACTATCAGCAACCGTACACAACCTAAGAACGACTTTACTATTAAAGTTCATGTATGTGGTGACCCTCAAAATCAAAACTGTACGTGTTCTATTATAACCACGGTCCCACAGACCAAATACTTAGGTGTTATTCTTGACCAGAGGTTATCCTGGTACCCCCATCTTGAACAGGTTGTGAAAAGGGTTAGAAATTTGAGCTGGATATTCAAGACACTAAGACACATTGTTCCATCTGGTGCTAGCAATGACTCATCTAGGAACCTATTAAAGGAAATTTATGTTGCACTAGTGCAATCTGTCTTGGTGTATTGTATTCCTATATGGGGAGGTGCCGCTAAGTCCAAATTTATAGAAGTGGAACGAGCTCAAAGAGCTCTGATCAAAATAATGCATTTTAAGAGAATAAGGTACCCCACTTATAGACTTTATGAAATTAGTGATTTGCTCTCAGTGAGAAAATTATACATTGCTCAAATTGTCTTGAAAAAACACAAGACACTGCCGTATGATGCTGGTGTTCTAACAAAAAGAAGGAAAGATCTTGTGGCGCATATTCCACAATCTAAAACCAGTTTTTTTAGTATGCAATATGACAGACGTGCATCCCATCTGTATAACAAATTAAACAAAGAACTACATTTATACACCAAAAAATATTACGAATGCAAAAAACTTATAACTAAATGGATTAAACTATACATATGAGGAAACTGAGAACCTATTGCAGCACGCATCGTAATTTTGTAAATTCACACGAACACTCACCCACTCACAAAAACACATGCAATCCACACTCATTCACCCACATACATCACACATACACCCCACTCACTTATTTCATTCATCATAAAACACGCATGCCTACTATATAAAAGTATAATATAAGATTTTTATTAGCTGCTACAGTACATATTTTGCTTTTGTAAATTTTTATTCTCATTTATGTAAATTCAAAATTTGGCATATCTTTTTATTTTTATTTTTTATTGTTTTCTTAAGATCATATATGATTCAAAATTGTTGGTACACCACGTAACTTTAAGCTTTGGAAGAGCGAAGTGTCCTAACACAGGCAATTTTTGTCTAAAAGGTCACTTCAACCACTAGATGTAGTACATAACTTGTGAAAGAAAATAAATTATTTGTATTTGTATTTATTTGTATAAGACATCAACCGTCTGGTTGGAGGATCCACCCTTTGCTATGGGGTACCAGTATCATATAGTGCTCTGTGCTATGACTATGAGGGATGATGAGTAAACACACCCTCTTTTCCACATACGTCTATACCCTAAATACCTACTTACGAAAATCATATGACGTTCTGGGCCCCGTCCGAGGATTGCCACAACGACCGTCCTGCGCTTTCCACATTCAGCGGATTCACAAGTTTTTACAACCAAATACATACAACTGAAAAACTCTGCCTATCGGAGTTCATTCCTTATTTCTTCTTCTATTTCAATGTTCTTCTGAAACAAAGAAGATAACATAACATCACGCCTGTATTCCCCGTAGAGTTAGGCAGAGGTGTATGTACCCATAGTACATCCGCATTTCGCCAGTTATGTTTAAGTCCCATGTAATAGACCTATTGCCATCAACCGGGCACAAATCCAGACTCCGGGCTGCTACTGAGAAATCCCAGATAGAAAAACCCAATAATACTTTACCCGCCCCGGGAATCGAACCCAGGACCTCATGCTCAGCAGTAGCGCTTGCGCTTCATTGTTATTTCTAATAATGAGAAGCTCATGATGTTTGTTAAAGCGTCCTCATGTTATCAATCGTCAAAAGATCCTAGTAGCACTGTATTCATCTATTCCCACAGTTACCATCTAGTCTGTGGGACCGACCGACGTGAAACATAAATTGTTTCTAGATTAGAAAAATTTAATCTAATTCAAATTATAATAGAAAATTTAACTAAATATCAACAAAAAATTGTGACAAAACATGTTTACTGTTTGTGCTGCTAGCGCTATTAGTGGTGAAACTTGGCATATACTTCCCTTTTGACTCTAGTATAAAATTATTGATTTTGTCTTTTGATAGCAATTTGAATTATACATAGACATAATTTGAGTTATATGATTATTTTTTTATTTGAATTTTTCTTTTGTACGATAATTTTGCCCAAAAAACGTTCTCTCCAGTTCCCCTCTAAATTATAGTCTGTGATCACTAGTAATCATCACTAGTTATGACTATTTTTTATTCTATGATTTTATCTGTCTGTGCCGCGTGCCGTGAACAGTGCGTGGAAGTGTATTATCTATGGTGCGTGGTTTGTTGTGTTTTCGGAATAAATACTTTATTCATTATTGTTAATTGTTATTAGTTATATATTTAATTTAAGTAAGTTTTATACCTTGCATTTGTTTTACCGTCTTTCGAATGATATTAATGCATGTGAATTCCGAGTCATAAATTAGATGATAAAAGTATTTTTTAAATTGCTGTCGTAAATTTATAAAAAACTAATATATTGCTAGTTTGTACTTAATTCCTTGTGAATTAACCTTATAACATGATTATTTACGAACAATTTGGTACCAATATATTATCATTTCAGAGTCAATGACTTGCAAAGTTTCATACATTTACATCTTCGAGACGTACATTTTTCACACCATTTAATTCAGGTTGAAGAAATGAATATCAATAATATAGCAGAAAATCAACGTACAGAACAAATATCTTCCCAAAGTTTTTTTTATTTCAATAGCGAATCAACTAAAGCATCGACTACTGAGGTACAAACTAAAAAAAAAAGGAAAAAGACAAATGCACAAAAATGTAGAGAATATCGTGAGAGAAAGAAATTACAAAATGCAATGGTACAAAACATAACTGCAGAGAGATCAGTTGAATGTAGTGAGACTGATCAATTACAAGCTAAAAAACCTAAAACTAATGCAGAAAGAAGAAAAAAACATTATGAAGCGCAGAAATTAAAGAAACAAGAAAGTAAAAAAATACCTAAAACTGTTAAACAAAAAAATAAAGAATATTACGATAGGAAAAAAAAAATTCAGGCTTTAAACGCTTTAAATCATCATTCAGATGCGTAAGTATGATTTTGGAACGAAGTCCCCTTTCGCGCGTTGCTAAAGGGGGCTAGACGGAAAAATTAAGACCAAAAGTTGTAACGACACTTTTTGTTTTATAATATTCAGAGCCATCTAGTATAGAGATTTTTAGCCTTGTTAAAAATTATACTAGATGGCTCTGTATTAATATATAATATGCAGCTAAAAGAACTTCGTTCCCACCGGGTGTCCCACAATACCTCCCGACTTTTTTATATTTATTTATATGTATAATTATTATAAGTATAACATATAAATATTATGGTATTATCATATTATGTTATCATACATACATACATACATTCAATCAGCCTATTAATGTTCCCACTGCTGGGACACAGGTCACCTCTCTGTAAGAGGGAGTGGGCTGTCACAGGTCTTTGACTTTTTAGTTCAAAGACATGCCGGTTTCCTCACAATGTTATCATATTGTGTTATTTATTATGTTATTATCATATGTATTATTTTATTTATTTTGATTTTATGATTTATATATTTTTTAATATTTGCCTAAAATACCTACATAAATACACAAAGCAATATTTATATTATGTTAGCCACAACTAAATTTATTTACCTAATCTACTAAATTATGGGAGAACAGACTTTCTTTTGCGCCGGGACTGGATAAATGTTGTATGCACCGTGACTCTTTCCCCAGATCAGGTTTAAATTTTTCCCAAAAAGATACTTTTTCCTAAAATTTTCCCCAAAATAATTTTGTATCTTATATTATGACATAAATCTATTGTGGAAATTAATTTGTCCTTGTTTTTCATTACTGACTAGCTGCGTCCCGCGGTTTCACCCGCGTAAATAATTTTTTCCTTTTAATCCCAATGATCCCGTGGGAATATCGGAATAAAAAGTTCGGTCAAAAAAATCGGTCCAACCGCTTCGGAGATTGCCTTGAACAAACAGACAAAAACAAAAAAAAAAATTGTTTTGTTATAGGTATCAGTTATACTCTCATATACATTTCGAAATAAGTAGTTATTTTGATATTACAAACAGAATGTGTAGGTACACATTTCTCCCCAAACTTTCGCCAAAATAAAATGCGTTTCCCAAAATTCTCCAAAAATTCTCCAAAATTTTTATTTTACCCCAATATGGGAAAAAGACCCCCAATCTGGAGAGCCACTGAATTTTAACGGCGCGGCCGGTGCGCGCAGATTCCACGAACCGAGATAAAGCGTGCTATGCGCGGAGAACCTTGTCAATGTAAAATTTAATTATACTGATTTTATACTGTGACTTTATGGCATGCGCGATATTTAGTTCGCAACATGTTATTATAATTTGTAAGTATTTCAAGACTTTGTAGGAACAATGGTAAATATTATGATTATTTTCATTTGATGATTCAAACTGAATTGGGCTACATATTAAGTTAAAAAAACATAGGGTCATCGCTATATATGATTATAGGACCACCTACGGCGCGGCACGCTGGTCGCGTATTAACATATTTTTAACCGACGAAAAAAGGAGGAGGTTCTCAATTCGACACGTATATTTTTTTTTTTTTTTCGGTAAAGTTAATTGAGACTGCTCATATGTATAGTTTTAAATAATATATAAATACTCTCAATTTTAGATTTTTCTCAATTATGGAAAAAAATACGGACGATTCTCAGGATGAAATAAACAGAAAGAGAAAGACTCAGCAATCTTTACCTTACTGTTTTAACACGGCTGCTGTAAACAAAAAAACAGAAGAACAATTACAAAGAGGCAGAGATCGGTCTAAACGGTTCAGAGAAAAGCAAAAGAATGAGGAGGCTGGTCTGCTTAGCGGTGGCCTTACTGACGCCGATAAAGAAAAACGGGAAGAAAGATTACGTTATGACAGGGAAAAGTCTAAACGATACAGAGAAAAGAAAAAGAATGAGGTCGCTACTCAATCGTCGAGTGATTTTTCAAGGGATTCTTCTAGTTCAAAAATGAAAAAGGACAGACAAAAGCAAAACTCTAAGCGGTATCGAGATAAAATAAGGAAATACTTGGTATGTAAGTTTGTTATTGCTTTTATACGTAAGATTATATACCATTTTGTTCGTGGTTTTACGGTCTTTCGAATGATATTATAATGCATGTGAATTCCGAGTCATGAATTGGATGATAAAAGTATTTTTTTAAATTGCTGTCGTAAATTTATAAAAAAATGATAAAAACATGATAAAACCTAATATATTGCTAGTTTGAACTTCATTCCTTGTGAATTAACCGTATAGCATGATTATTTACGAACAATTTGGTACCAATATTAGTTATTATTATTAGTTAACGTCGTTTGCTTGACGACGTATCACATCATACCACATCCCACCTTTGCCTTTGCCCTCCCCTACTCTTAAAGCCACATTTATACTTAAAAAAATCCTCACAATGTAACTTTGACATCTCTCAGGAGCAACCAAAAATACTTGTCGCCAAAGTGTACCATTTCTTCGAGCAAGAGTATGAAGAGCTAAAGAAAATTAATGGAAACCTGAACCTGACTCCTCTGTCGAACTTCCGCCAACGGACTGCGCTGGCCACCGGAGTGAGTGAGGCGGAAGTACTTGAAATACTGAAAGAGGAAGAGAGACGGAATGCAGACAAGCGACAGGAACCGTCTGTGGAACGAAGCAGAGCTCGCAAGAGGTCTAGACAGCCAGACAGGTTCGTGCTAACACTGTGTAACTGCATTTTTAACAGAAAGAAAGTATTTATTGAGACAAGCACATGAGATCTCAAATTTAACTAATACACACTCATTGAAACATAAATAAAAAAAACAATAAAAAAAATCATGAGGGGCAGTCTTTGGAGACTGCCGATGGAAGTGAAAACTAAGCGTATTACGTGTCGCTTACTTACTTACTTTGACGAACAATATATTGTAATAAAATTATGTTTTTAAAAGACATGACCAGTTTTAGCCTTCGAATTCGGGAACATGCGCAGCATTACAACTTTTACACTAAGATTTAAAAATAAAGATCTAATTTATCATGGTTATATTATTCCGACTAAAGCCCAGATTAAATTATCTGAAAAATCAGTATATTAATTGCTTCCGTTTCTCTCTTTTATGCACTTCCTGATTTTGACGTTCCATTGTATCTATATTCACCCGGTAACCAAAATAAGCTACTCATAATATGGAAAAAATAAACTAAAAACGAGCTATTTTCGATCAAGTGAATTTTAATGACATGGAATATACATGTTTTGTTTATAATTACTTATTTATTGATACGCCTACGGGTTATGTTAGGTTTTATTGACACGTGTGAAGTTCGAACACCATATTTTTTTTAATAATCACTTCGTATATAGGAGTGTTACTTCGTTGACAATGCATCTGACATTAGCAGACACCTGTGTAGGGAGGGACCAAAGGGGTAGTAGTTTTTTTCATAAAATTGATAATTCAATCGATTCGAGTCAAAGCATGAAAAATCGATTCACATAAAATGGATTTTGAATTGATATTTTCTTTGACCGTTTTGAACTACTTATATTTAATTTGGATGAATAATAACATAACACCTTCATTTCGCCAGTCCCGTGTAATGCGGGGCGAGCGTTTTACCATTAACCGGATACAAATCCGGACTCCGGGCTGCTATTGAGAAATTCCAGATGGAAAAACCCAATAACACTTTGCCCGACCCGGGAATCGCACCCAGGACCTCATGCTCAGCTGTAGCGCTTGCCACCACTAGACCAACGAGGCAGTCAAATGTTTTCGAATTTTATGTGTTAGGTTCGAGAAAAAAGCAATTGACACTTTATCGATTTCAGATCGCCATTCACCATCCCTACTTGCACATTCAATCTTGGCGTCACGTCAGGTATAATTATTTATTATATCTGTACTTTTTATGGTGTACATAATAAAGAATCTTCTATCTATCTATCATTGCAGTTCGCGACCCACGTTGTGTTTACGCGTTCGTTGTGTACTGTGCGATTATTGTGTTCTATTTCTACGCCCCTAAGACGACCCACTGACCACGACCTTTGCTATTCTTTACGGACTGACATCTTCAAAACCCGATTACCATTGCTATTCATAAAGGATTCATCTGTTTTACTCTACGATTCGGATAAACGGATATTATGATGAGGTGCCTAAACTATGGCATATCTGTAAGGCGGGTTAAAAAGCATTTTATGAAGATTTATCAGGGAAATGGTGTTGTTATTTTCTTGTCAAAACCCATTTTCCCTCAAGAATCTAGGACAGCCGCTCGGTTAGTATTGAAGTATCCAGATCCCTAGGTGCAGGACGTCACCGCTGCTTGGACTGGGATAGCTTTACAACCTGCATAATCTACGCGTCCAGCGATCACGCCCGTCCGGCACAGTTCGTCTTTCCTACATATTTTATTTTATTAAAGAATATTAAAATAATTAATTCGTTCAAATAATAGTTTTATTTAAATCCTCATGCCTTCACAAATAATAATAACAATAGCCTTATTTTTATTTCCCGAGCCACGTAGAGCCTAGTTGTAGTCAATAGCTGACTGACTCTTAATTGGGTTGGCTCGGCCGGGGAGGTAGCACACTCTTACAGAATACCAACGTAAAGTACCAACATTATGTTGCTCCGCTTCGAATAGTGAGTGAGAGAATCGGAAGCCCAGGGTTTGGGGTGGGAAAAGGGTGGCAGCGCATCGGCAGTAACCCTGGTGTTGTAGACTTCTATAGGCGGCGGTTTTTGCTTATTAACATCAGGTGATCAGCATGCTAGTTTGCGCCCTTGATGGTATAAAAAAAACCTAGCGCCTCGATGGATGGCGTGTCGAATAGTAGAAAATCATTCTTTAACTCGATTACCACAACGCCTAGCGCCATCTCTTAACGAAAAGCAGAGCTATTTAGTGAAAACTTATCTTTATTTTTCTCAGTTTCCTGATCTTTTGGAGTCGTGAAAGTTTTTTTCCTGTAAACTGTAGAATACAACAATTGCAAAAATAAAACCATTTTTGCTGCAAATTGATTTTTAACTCGATTACCGCAACGCCTAGCGCCATCTCTTAACGAAAAGCAGAGCTATTTAGTGAAAACTTATCTTTATTTTTCTCAGTTTCCTGATCTTTTGGAGTCGTGAAAGTTTTTTACCTGTAAACTGTAGAATACAACAATTGCAAAAATAAAACAATTTTTGCTGCACATTGATTTTTACACCTAAGCAGGCGCCCATCGCCCCACTGGTCATGTCCTTTTAATGTGAATTCTGATTATAATCTTGATTTAATTTAATTTAATTTTAATCTAATTTAATTTAATTTTAATCTAATTTAATTTAATTTTAATCTAATTTAATTTAATTTTAATCTAATTTAATTTAATTTTAATCTAATTTAATTTAATTTGAATCTAATTTAATTGAATTTTAATCTTAATTTAATCTGTAAATGTTATGATATTATGTTATGCCTATACCAATTGTTATTATGAGTCTATATGTTACTTGAATTAAATGATTTGAATTTGAATTAAGTAACGCCATCTAACGAAAATGTCAGGAATTTATCTGGGTTGCTGTCAGTACAAGAACGAAAGCTGTAGCTCCAATAAAACAATTCCAAAAAAATAAAACAGAGTGCGCTGTCAACAAATTCTACTCTCCCTCCGTCTTACGAATTTTCGATCAGGCCACGTGTCCTGACGCGAGTTTAACATTTTTTACCCATCCAAAAAAAGTGCCCAATGCCGATAAAGAAGTTTTCACTTCAAAAAACAAAGTAAAATTAAAATAAGTTCTATAAAGTTTCTATAAATATTTATTCAGTAATAAAATTGGAAAAATATTACATAAAATCATAGAAATAATTTACAAATATTATTATAATGTTAGATGCCTGTACTAGGTTACATAAACCTGTATCACAATAAAGGCAGAAATTCCTGTGCGATGCCAAAAGGTTCCAATCTCAGCACGATGCTGCGACATTTATTAATAAATAAATGTCGTATTAAGTATTGTATATTTGTTTCAGTTCGAGCGATGAAGACAGTTGGGAAGATACTGCCGACGATAACGGACAATCGAGTAACGTCAATGAGTGAGTTTCATCTGTTTCTTAACCGACTTTCAAAAAGGAGGAGGTTATATGTTCGTCGTCGTTTGAAAGGGTATGCTCCCGAGGTGGTCCCATATAAATTTTATTAACTTTGCTTGGATAGTTTTTGAGTTAGCTTCAAGAATACGTATTTTTTCCCCACTTAGTTTATATGGATGATAACTTCCTATCACTGCTATATAAATATTTGTAAACAAAATTAACATCTAAACATTTTACTTATACTATGTGAAGTAACGCTAATACCTACAAAGTAAAAAAATCAACTAAACAATAAATTGAATATGTGATACATTTTACCCACAGTATTGATTTGTGTTAGTTGAAAGTGAGATTATCTGATTGTTTTCTCTCAAATCGGGTAATAAATTATTGTAAAAAGAGAACGAGGAAAGCTGTCCCACCGTAATACAGTTTATAACTAGTATGGGGGTCAGGGTGAATCAGTTTCGTTACAACCTGAATTAATTATTGTTCACTGATTATCTAATTGGGTGTCTAATCGTTTAGATTCATAGAAGGTAAGCACTGGTGTAAAATTTGTTGTAAGGTTGTTATTCTTTTGGCAAATAAAGATTATGTTATGTTATGAATTTGTGTGGGGTGGGTACCACAACTAAAAAGTGAAAAATAAAAAAGTTTTACAAAAAAAAAAAACAACCGACTACCAAAAAAAAAAACACTTCAAAGTGAAAAATAACTTTAATTTCGGAAGTCGGTGGCATTAAAGTTATTTTTCACTTTGTAGTGTTTTTTTTTAGTAGTCTGTTGTTTTACTAATTATCTATCTTCTATAGGTATACAAGGTGGAGACGACAATACAACAATAAATTAAACGGCGTGTCTCTCATGACGTACCTATTCTGCATACAAAAATTCGATCGTATTTTTTAAGTTTGTATTCTTGTAGTTTTAAGTATCGTATTTTTGTTTCAGTTCGAGCGAGAAAGACAGTTGGGATGATACTGCCGACGATAACGGACAACAGAGTAGCATCAATGAGTGAGTTTCATCTGTATTTTAACCAAAAATTTCAACGCAGGGGTTTCAGAATCATGTACTGAATCCATGGTAACAGGCTTCGCGTCTATGACCCTGACACTCTGTATACAAGGTGAAGACGACAATACAACAATACCTTAAACGCATCGATCACTAATAAAGAACTAGATACGCAATCAGCGGCACAAAATGTCCTCACCAAATGAGCACCCACTTGAACATTTGGGTGTGATTTTGATTTAGTAGCATTCGAACGCTCCGACGGTAAACATGCCACATAGTATCGGTCGTAAAAATTTATTGCGTTTTGAACATAGCTTTGTGAAATAAACTTTAAGCATTTCGTTTAAGGTTGAATTTACATTAATGTATATTTATTTCAACTATTATTACTTAAACACAATTTGGTGCCAGTTTTAAGGTGGAACTAGTCGCGGGCTCGAACTCAATGGTGGGCATGGCCAAAAACCACGCTGTCTCACCTGGCATCGTGTCCGACAGAGATAGTATCAGTGATGAGCAGTTAGAAGCTGGTCTACATGGACAACGTATAGTTTGCACGCACAGAAACACCGTACCGACCAATTTTAGTAAAACGAGCGCGTCAAAAATTACGAAAAGGCCTTTGGAAAAAAGGTTTTTCTGAAAAAACCACTGCATAAATCAATTACAAATAAAATTTATTGAAATCTTCGAAAATTTTTCTGTGTCGGTACGGATTTTGTTTTCGAGATTTCACACTTCTTGTATTACTTATTTACGCCCAAAGTTGCGTTAAAATTAGCAAGAAAAACGAATCTTTGTTGGCTTATAACTTTTTAATGGCTTTTTATTTTACTATTCTGCTTCCGTACAGACAAAATTAATAATGATACCTAACGATATCATGTTAAACTTTGAATGTACGATGTCAAACAGTGGAGTAAAACCCCTCCGAAGTTTGTATGGAAAAAATATCAAATTGTTTCACCTTAAGAGAACTTTTGTTTGGGATTGTGTATCTAGTTCTTTATTAGTGATCGATGCTTAACGGCGTGTCTCTCATGACGTTCACATACTGCATACAAAAATTCAACCGAATACAGGGTTGATATGACAGAGGGGCATTAAATTACACTACGTGTACTATACGTGTTTAGTATTAATTCGATATGGTATAAAAATAAAAAGCACCAAAAATGAGTTTTTCTTTTTTTCAAACAAACTAAATAGCTTACAAATCAGAGTAAAACGCAACCACCCTTTGTAAATAAATTTAACTGACCTTAGATACCTAGGTAACAAAGCGGCAACGTCGCGCGCGCCGGAGCGCGGCGTATGTTCAAAGCGGGCGGCCGCCCGGCCGGCGGTGGCTCGGGCGCGGGGCGGCGGCTTTGAAGTACTTACAAAGTTACACCGATCACAGCAAAAACACTAAATTTTTTAATTCTCGATGACATAATATTGTGTCCTCCATTCACATTAATGAACAAATTATACCGACGGAGAATATTATTATTTATTTTTCTAATTAAATCACTGTCTGTCGCTAAGCACTTTAATTTGTGAAATGCTAAAATAATCCTAGTTTTTAGTTCAACAATTGTATTTAACTCTGAGGCACACTTTAATTACACACACACACACACACACACAACCAAAGTTTAATTACGTGTCGTATCACAATAAAAGTAGTCAATCAAAAAAAAAACTAACACTAAATAATAATAATCCCAAGTTACGTGTTCTGTCACAATAAAAAAAAGAAATACTGTCTACTGTGGTAACGGTGGGGCCTTAGCGGTTAAACGTAGGTATTTAGTGTCCTATTCTATCACAAAAACAAAACAAAATCACAATATTATCAGCGCGCGAGTTCGCGGAGCTTCCGTGTTACGTAACATAAGTACGTTCCAAAAGGATTGCCTCGGCGCACTGACGAACGAAACACGTTTTTTAGAGGCCCCACCCCCTTACCGATCGCAACGATCTAGGATGCAAGCAACATTAGCAACACACTGACCTATTTCTATTTCTTTTACGTGCGGGATGTTTTGCTATGATTGTCACTCTCGTAATGAAAGTGCAAGTGTGTGTGTCCTTGTTTGATGATGTCTTTGTGATTTGCGTCACAGAGCGGCAACAACGCATGTAGGTTGTACTCAGATTTATCGTTTTAAGGTGCATGACCTAAGCGTATAGACATAATCAGCTGTTAGGAAAGATACATCGTGTTCAAACGGGGCAAAAACTTAAAAAATCATTTGCGACTAAACTACTGCTCCTATTTAATTGATTTTTGGTACAGAGCTTGAAAATGGTACCTAGTATAGGCAGTTCAAAGGAAAGCCCCTCTGTCGTATCAACGTTGTATATTCAATAGTTTAGTCAATATAGCTAGTAGAAGATCGGCAAAATCCATCGTCGGCTCGGGTTATTCCGAATATCCACCCCAAGGTGGATATTCGGAAACGTACGTCCGAGAATTCACCCTAGACCTAGTTGGATAAACGGAATTTATAGGCTTCGGGTGGATCGACATACACTACTATTTAATTTGTTTGAAAAACTCATTTTTCAAATTCCGATGCTAGGATTTATTTGATAGTTGCAAAATACTCTGTTGTATGGTAGTCTCCACACTGTATACAATGTGGAGACTACCATACAACAAAAAATTAAAATACTGGCACTACTAATGCTTAAGAGTATTTTGGAACTGTCAAATAAATCCTAGCTTCGAAATAAAAAAATGAGTTTTTCAAACAAATTAAATGTAATGTATGCCAGATCCACCCTAAGCCTATAAATTCCGTTTATCCAACTAGGGCTTGGGTGAATTCTCGGGCATACATTTCCGAATATCCACCTGAGGGTGGATTTTCGGGGTGGATAAACGGAATAGCCCGAGCCGACTATGGATTTTGCCGAGCTATAATGACTAAACTATTGAATATATTCAATTGAATTTTTGTATACAGAATGGGAACGTCATTATGGACACGTCGTTTAATTTATTGTTGTATTGTAGTCTCCACCTTGTATAAAAATCAATAAATATGCATTAGTCTCGTAAAACCTCGAAAATGGCTGGACCGATTTGGATAATTATATTTTTGTATTGTCTGCCTCAATACAGGGGTGGGTTGGGATTTTTTTTTTTGGAAAAACTAGAAGAACAGGCGAAAAATCTACATTGAAATTTTGACAGGACAACGTCTAACGGGTCAGCTACTCATAAATAATAATTATTTTATTTAAATTTATTGAATCTTTAGGCATTTTTGAAGTGAAAATTTAGCGCGTTTAGCGATTTTTGGCAGAACATATATATATAGTTCTGTTTTGTATAACAGTTAAATAAAATTGGGTATGGAGGGGAGGGGGGCTATGGCTAGCAGCCGGGCATAAATCTTGCCACACATAATAAAAAGTGCTTGCCACAATGTGAAAATAATCTTTTTTTTTATGTTTTCAGGTTTAAGTTGGTGGTGGTGAAGGAAGAACCTCCTGAATACTATAAGTAAGTTATTATAATCATCATGTTTTCGTTTTGTTTTTAAATACCGCTGCATCAAATACTTCACTCCCCCCCTTGACCAGACGGAGCCCGCAGAGGCGGCCGGCGCCAGTCGGGGCCCGCGTTGAAGAGGGCTTAAGTGCCCTCGTAGCCCCCGGAGCACGTGTGCGAGGCCCACAAGGGGTCGCGGTGGGTTTAGTCAGTAGAAGTCTGACAGACCCCTCCGTCCGCTCCAGGGCGGAAAACATAAAAAAAAATCTGCTGTTCCCTACATTTTGGCGAGATATGCGAACATAAATGTAGGGAACAGCAGATGTTTTTTTCATGTTTTAGTGTTGGTCCCATAGTGAAAGTTGTTCATAATGATGAGTACAATGACCCCATAAGAGGTTTAGTATAAACATAAAATAGCGTTGTATATTATTTTAGTGTTAGCTTGTATGTTTATTGTATTTCAGATTTGTCATTATGAATTAAAAGTTAATAAAGTGGGAAATCATCAAATGACTTCTCCCGCCCTGGGCGGAGCGGGAGGGCGTGTCAGACTCTTACTGACTATAACCCTCCCGTGTTGTTCCTTCCCTTGCCTGTGCCAAGGGCCACGGTTTCCCCTTAGGACTTCCCGCGACCCCAGCAGGCATCGGCCCTAGCGGACCCCGTCAAAAGTTAATCCCCCTTACGTATTCTTATAACGTTTATTTCAATTACAGTGAGGAACCTGAAATAGTCGTCTTCGCAGCTGTAAAGGAAGAACCCTGCGAAATTGAAGTAAAAAAGTAAGTCACAATTTAGCTTAGTTCCCTTACGGAGATACATTTTTTTTTAATTTTTCTTAGTAGTCCTACTCTTATATCCTATGGGCCTCGGCCTTGACGGCCTTGCCTCCACATGCCGTCGAGAAATATCTCTCAGGCACGCCGGTTTCCTCACGATGTTTTCCTTCACCGTTTTTGAAGCAAGTGATAATTATATAATAATTATATAATGAATCCGAAAATACAGAGGTGCGTGCCTTTTTTTTTTTTCTAATCTTTATTTATTTTATAGAAGGTTTGATCGGACATGATCATGCCACCCTCATAGGCCTCACAAAGATTGACTTATCTACGCTTAATGGCTAATTTGACTAAATTATAAATTAACTTGGCCTCATCTGACAGAGGACGGGCCAGAATCAAGTTACACATGCCCATTTCCCTCAGATCCACATCATATTTAAGCATTAAGCTGACCCTCTCAACCTCGTTCCGGGCACATTCGGCCAACACATGGTAAACATCTTCAACCACGCCACACTCAGCACAATTTGGTGTGTTGGATTTACCCATCAGGAACGCAAACTTGTTTAGCGGTATGTGCCCGGACCGAAGTCTTAGGGCAGTAACAACATCTGTTCTAGACAAACCAGACTCTGCGAGGTGCGTGCCTTGGTTTCGAACTCGAGACCCATGACGTGGCAGTTCGATGGTCCCACCACTACGCTATCGCTGTTCCGTGCCTTAGGTATGTGTGCGGCTCAGTGGGGCAGTGCAGTCCGCTCATTCGTCAACGCTCAGGGCGCTCGGCGCTCCGCCCGCCACTCATTCGTCAACGCTCAGGGCGCGCGGCGTCCCGCCCGCCGCTCATTCGTCAACGCTGCCCCCGCATTACTACGGCACGGAACAGCGGTGCCGCTCAAACTATACTACTTTACTAAGGCACTCTTGCGCACAATTTCTTTTAGACACAGCGGTTTTGGCTGTGCGTTCGTTGTCTATCAGTGAATGAATGAATCAATCAGTCCTTTTCTTTACTATGTTGGGGTCAGTTTCCAGGCTAATCGGATGCAGCTGAATACCAGTATTTTACATGGAGCGACTGCCTATCTAACCTCCACAACCCAGTTACTGGGTAACACGATACCCCTTGGTACTAGTTGTCAGACTAATGTGTGACAGAAATGTGAGTACCATGGGGCTGTTAATTCTGTTATTATGTTTTATGTTGACTTGAAAGAGTCAGCAGCAGTTGAGAGTTTGTCATGCTCACTTAAATGTCTCGCTGATGGTGGCGAGTGTGTTGGATCATTCGGTTCCCTACAAAATGGTTGAGTTGGATGGTGCTGATCCACGCGTCATGTTCGTGAACGGGCGCCGTCAGTTGAGACTGGTCATCTCTTTTCTGCCAAGGCTTATTTTGAATCTTATATTTTGAATTGTTTCTGTTTTTTTTTTCTCACATTGTTCTCACATATAGAAGCAAGAAGAATAATGTACCCAGGATTTTGTAATATCTTTATTTAAAAGAGTGTCCTGGGAGTTTCTTGCCCGTTCTTCTCCACAGAGATCTACTCTTTTGGAATGGGCGACTAGCTTCAAATTTTTGACTAACTGACTGACTGACAATTCAAAAGTGCCTGTAAATGGTTTAATTGAAATAAATGCTTTGAGTTTGAGTTTGAGTTAGACTTTCAGCCTTCGGGCTTCTGACGACCCGTAACGACTGTAAAAGATCCACGAATGGCAGCCGGGATCAACGGCTTAACGTGCTTTCCGAGGCACGGAGGAGTCTCGGTCACCCATCCACAGACCAACCCCTGTAAGTGTAGCTTAACTTATGTATCGACCCGTGGGGCTGTTATTACTTAGCCACGAGCTCCTCAGTAAATGAATGAATAATAATGATTTTTATTAAATAGTTTTTTTTTTGTTATGTTTTCAGGGAGCAAGCTCAAACTGACCCAATTTCTGTAGACGTGAAGACGGAACCAGTGAGTGATGTAGTGGACAAGTAAGTTATCTTCGTTATTATAGAAGTCCTTCAGTCAAACAAGCAACTCATTGTAACGGCTAGGGCTACGCAGGAAGGCTGCGTAGGCCTTTAGCATATAGGAAGTTTGTGAATTCAGAGGGATGCGCCAAGGTAGCCCGCGAAATTCAAATTTTGTTAAGTTTTTTTGCAATTTGCAGGTTGTATCTTGATTAAAATATGATTGGCGACCGCAACCAATGTTTAGTTATCCTTACATATTATAAAACAAAGTCGCCCGCCGCGTCTGTCTGTCTGTCTGAACGCGATAAACTCAAAAACTGCCGAACGGATTTTCAAACGGTTTTCACCATTGGACGGAGTGATTCATGTGGAAGGTTTTAGTGTATAATTCATTAAGGTTTTGTGTAAATTGGCTGAAATATGACGATTATTGTTGAAGATGTCGGAAAAAATCATGCCGACTGGGAGCTTTACTGGCGTGCGCTGCGTAAGTCGTGAGAGATAAATCAAATTTATGTTCTAGAGTATTGTATATCTTAAAAATTGCAACAAAAAAGTCCGCGATGGCATATATCTATCTTTTAAGGGTGACCCACAATAACCATTTTTATCTTTCAAAATTGTATAAAATTTTCATTGTTATTTCCGAAGCTATTTTGACCGGTATCTTATTAATCCTTATCCAATTAAATAGGTTATTTAAATTGGGCATTCAATTTCGATTAAAATATGCCTTTACATCACATCATTTAAATGAATAGTTTAAGAGATATCACAGTTTCAAAATTACGCGTAACAAAGTAATTATGGTTGACCACGCGGGCGCTGTAGTAGCCTACCACTGCGTCCGCTGAAAGTTAGTCAATGATCTTTTCCTTGGCTATTAGGTATGTATTCCCGGTAGAACGTTCCCGTGGGATATTTTGCGACATCCACGCGGGCGAAGCCGCGGGTAAAAGCTAGTAGAATTATAATCATAAAAATCACCGAATATTTAATTTTATAGATGCAAAAAAAGTATTTGGAAACTTTCCAAATGCCTTTTTAACTTTTTTACACCTAAAACGGTTACAACATCAAATTCAGTGTTACAATTGCAATTCATTATTAATATTCTAGTTCGCTAGTTAGCCACATTTCATATTTCCATACAGTAATATTGCCAAATTAATCAAAACAGCGAAATATTTGACATATATTTGCGATGTTTCCCACTTTCAGAATAAATTCTCTCGAATTAATTATACAGAGTGGGATGTATAATTTCTCCTTTATGACCCTAAAAAACTCATTCTGTACATTTTCTGTTTCTTCTAAAAACTTGCCTCGTGTTTTTTAACTGATGATTAGAGATCGGATATACGGATGCATATTTACCTAAAGTTACGTTTTGGCTAAGAAATTATGGAAGTGGTTTTAAATAAATATCAAGGCTCTAAATTGTTTGTGGCTATGTGCTATGCCAATTTGGCAAACTACTTTACAACATTAGCTAGCATTTCTATTATCAAAAAGTACTAAAATCAATTCCGGAATCGCGAGATTTTTGCGATCGATACAAAAAACCATGAAATTCCATATTAGCCAACACCTGCACGTAAGTAAATATACATACTATTCTATAATCAGATTTCAAGATTTGTCGATCCCGGAATCCCGGGATTTTTTTGGATACAAAAGTGCTTTCCATAATAGCCAACACCTCAACCTTAGGTAAATATGCATCCGAATATCCGATCTCTGCTGATGATGTACTTATAATCTGATCCTCTATTATTTTTTATTGCAGTACAAACGAGACGCTCCCACTGAATGAACCTGCGGGAACTAAACGAAAAGGAAGAAAAATATCGAGAAAAAGTGACGTCACTTCCACACAGTAAGTACATTTTGTCATTTGAGGAGGTATAGACGATCTCCATGACTTCCAGTACTTGAAATCCAGGGCTAATGTGGACCAGTGGCCGTTTATATCGTGCAGCTCGTCAGGCCATAGAGAGGAGGCCTGTGTCCCATTAGAAAACGACCGCCTCTGTAATGGGGTCTCAATTCGAACAAATTATAATTAGTCTTGAAAAAAGATCATAGATGGCAGCATAGGTAACAATTATGAAATTAACAGTCACTAAAAAGCGATAAACGGAAGATTTTGGCTGAAGTAAGATTAGTATAAATCAAAACTTCCTTGTTTAATGCTGATTTATCTATTGTAACTCATAAATCTCGTATTTTCAACAAAAAAAGATAAAACCTTTTTGTTTGGGGCTCTTTGCAATAGATGGCGTTTTACTCAATTTATCATAATTGTACCACATTTTCGCTGTAGCCAGACAATAGCCAGACTAAGGGAGGTGTCATTTCTTTGTATGGGATTGGGTATCTGTACGTAGTATTATATTATCTGTGCCTCTGTGGTCTAGTGGATAAGCCACCTGTCTCAGACCCAGAGGTCCCGGCTTCGATTCCCAGTGGGAGCAAAATTTTCTGCTCGGTTTGGTTGGTGGTAGGGCTTGTTCTAAGTCCGCCTGACTAGCTACCACCATCTTATCTAAGTCTGTCACCATTACAACAATGTTAATAGTATTGTTGTGTTTCGGCAGTTAGAGATAGAGATAGATAGAGAAGATAGCCAGTTCCTCTGTGGTTGAGGATTCCGGGTGAAGCTCGCTTCCACCTTCGGCCTGATCATCACTTACCATCAGGTGGCTAATGCCCGTTTTCACCATCATTCCTTAAATTTAGGGAGGCTCTTAAGACATTTAAGTGTTGGTTTCTGCTAAGGGATCCTTTAAATATAGGGGCCCGATATTCGGCATCTTAGCGATAAGTGACAGTTCATTTGTTGTTGAAGGTGAATATTTGCCGAGACTGAACTACAACTGTCACTTAGGTAAGTGGCCCCTAAGTAGGTATCCCTTAATCTGGTGGAAAAAAAACTTAGGTAGGGGGGTCATTTAAGGAGTCTCTTAAGTTAAGAGATCCTTAGTAAGGAAGTGTTTGAGGGAACGATGGTGAAAACGGGCATAAGTCTACTAATTTACAAAGATCACAATGGTCTCCCGATGGTTAGTTTTTGACAGATTTGCCTTACAAAATCTGTCAAAAACTAACAATGGAGAGACCATTGTGACGTTTGTAAATTAGTAGACTTGTCCCCCTGGTGAGTTGCAGGCCAAGAGCTTCCCCGTTGAGGGTAAAATAACAATAAAATAAAAAAACAACCCTATTAAATGGTACCTGGTCGCAAATCATATTTTAATCAAGATACAACCAGACACTGACCTGCAAATTGCAAAAAACGTAAGAAAATTTGAATTTCGCGGGCTCCCTTGGCGCATCCCCTTGAATGCGGAGTTTTTATATAAATGCAGGTTTTCTGTCGATGTTTTATCAAAATCGGTTCAGCCGTTTCAAATTATCAGCTCTTTTTAATTAACCGACTTCCAATAAGGAGGAGGTTATACAGGGTGTTTGGTGCAACGTGTGCCAAATTGAAATGGTCGACTGAAGGGGTCATCTGCTATCCTTTCACACCCTTTTCACATCTCTCATGCCTTGTGGATTTTTTTTATCGACTTTTTATTGTTTTATTAAAAAAAGACCCAAATTTTACATTCAAATACAATTTTTTTTTTAAGTATTATGCGCAGACTCCGAATTTAAATTTTATTTAGATGTGTATTGTTTTAGAGTACTTTTAAATACAAAATTAGTGACATTAGTCATCTAGGTTTTTTTTAATTTACTCGTAAAGGTAAAACTTAAATTAAAGCTGTATGAATTCGCTAGAATTGTGAATCGAGTCACATAAGGCTAATATTCAAAATTATGCATTAAAAAACTTTTTGCATAACTGTTACTAGAGAAACAGGTAAAATTTGCATTTTCACTCTTGCGAAGTAAAATCTATCTTCATCTCTATCTCGCAAAGCGTAAACCGGGTGGAAACAAATCATTTTTTTTTGTCGAGACAAAAACTCGATAAAAAAATCCACAGGGCATGAGAGATGTTAAAGGGTCTGAAAGGCAGATGACCTCTTCAATGGACCATTTCAATTTGGCAAACGATGCACCAAACACCCTGTATATTGTATATTATGTTCGTTGCGTATGTTTGTTTTTTTTTTGTCCACCGATACCTCCGTCAATTGTGGACCGATTTTGAAAATTATTTTTTTGTTTGAAAGGGTATGCTCCCAAGTTGGTCCCATATAAATTTCATTAACTTTGCTTGGATAGTTTTGAGTTAGCTTCAAGAATATGTATTTTTAAGAATATATAATATGTAATAATTAGATTATTTTAATGCCAAGAGTTCAATAAAGAAAATACAAAAAAAAATTGTTTTGTTAATTTATACACTACTATTTTTTAATTAGTAAAAAAGAAAATGGGGCTCTATCTGTACCCGTTACTGATCATATTTGTGTAGTCAAAAGTAATTGGTAAATTCATAATTGAATCAATCATTCATAACCATTCATCATCATCATCATCAGCCTATTAATGTTCCCACTGCTGGGACACAGGCCTCCTCTCGGTGAGAGGGAGTGGGCCGTAATCCACCACGCGGGCCCAGTGCGGGTTGGTAGATGTCACATGTCTTCGAATTTTTGGTTCTAAGACATGCCGGTTTCCTCACGATGTTTTCCTTCACCGTTTTTGAGAGCAGTGGTGATGAAATTATTTACACAAAGTAAAGCGCCTGCTTGGGTTCGCACCCACGACCTACAACTCGTAAGTCGGGGCCGATACCACTGGGCCACCATGACTGCTCTCTTACTCTGCTACTACAAAATACTACGAGCAGTACTTTTCCATTTCTATCGCCATTCATAGATCCCGGCACACTCGCGTCGAAGCTCAAGCCCCGCCCCTTTCATAGGCTGCGCAGTGATCCCTTTTCGAGCGACTACAAAACAAACACAGTGCCAATTTATTAGCGACTAGCTTTTGCCCGCGGCTTCGCCCGCGTGGATGTCGGAAAATATCCCACAGGAACGTACTACCGGGATTCAGAGTATCCTATGTCCTACCTAACTCAGGTCATGGCCTATCCTTATACCTTCTGTCTTCTTTTTCAATTGAAAAGTTAAGTATGTTCTCAATCCAGTTTGGAAATTCGGGCAGCCGAGCCGCTTACAGCTTTGAGACGGAACCTTTTTTTTTTTTTGAGATATCCTCAAATAACTTCTCTCGCTCTGGGTGGAGCGGAAGGGCATGTCAGACTCTTACTGACTAAAACCCACCCGTGTTCCATCAGTTGCCTGTACGTCGCCTGGGGCCACGGTCTCCCCTTAGGACTTTCCCGCAACCCCGGCAGGCATCGGCCCTAGCGGACCCCGTCAATATCACTATCGCCCGGTTAAAAAATAAAAAAACAACTGGTTTATATGACTCTAAATGCCTTACATAAAATACTAATTATTAATTTTCCTATTAATAATATCATTAATTTGTAATACCTACTCTAGGGCCGCCATTGAAAGAAAGAAAGAAAGAAAGAAAAATAGGTTTATTCATCACAGAAACACGTGCATACAAAAAGACATAAGTAAAAAAAAAATAGAGAACAGAAATAGTGCATTGAACACACAATACTTATGTACATGACGTTAGAAAGGTTAATTTATGAACTTTAATAACTTTTGACAGACTGGGAAAATTGTAATTAAATAAAGATTAAATGATAATTCAAGATAAGGACTATTAAGTATATTTCCAATACCTTAAATCTCTTTAAAATAAGACACAAAAAAATCAATATTACATGGAAATTTAAAATTCAACCCCTATTTTACCCCTTTGGGGGTTGATTTTACAAATACTCTGATACGCGTATTTCCTTATTTTTTACGAAAAGCATAAATGCAAATTTTCATATCGCTAACATAAGAAATCCCACAAACCATACAAACTTTCATCCCTTATATCACCCCCTTAAGGGTTATTTTTGAGACAAAAAGTACCCTATGTCTTTCTCCAGGATGTCATCTACCTCCTTGCCAAATTTTAAAATCTCTTGAAAATAAGATCAAAAAATCAATTTTACATAGAAATTTTAAATTCAACCCTTATTTTACCCCTTTGGGGGTTGATTTTACAAAAACTCTGATACGCGTATTTCCTTATTTCTTTCCAAAAGCATAAATTTAAATTTTCATATCGCTAACATAAGAAATGCTGGGTTTCCCATACAAACTTTCATCCCTTATATCACCCCCTTAAGGGTTATTTTTGAGACAAAAAGTACCCTATGTCCTTCTCCAGGATGCCATCTATCTCCTTGCCAAATTTTATCGAAATCCGTTCAGTGGTTTAGCCGTGAAAAGGTAACATACAGACAGACAGACAGACAGACAGAGTTACTTTCGAATTTATAATATTAGTATGGATAACAGCTGCTGGGGCGGGGCAAGTTCGAGCGAGAACACGCGAACACGAGAGCGAGAGAATATGATTAATGAATACTGACTGTAATGTATTATTCTGACCTAATATTTGAATTGTTATTTCCATTGTTTCGAATTTAATATTTTATACTTGTTTGTAATTTAATTTTCTACTGTTTCTTTTTTTTTTTATTCTGACATTTAAATATTATTGTAATTATTTCATAACGCTGACATATTTAATTTTATCTTGTATGTACTCACTTTTTATTATTTGCATACCCATGTGATGGTTAAACATGGAGAACTTTATTTCTATTAACAAAAACATCAATGTATATCTGTACCTATGTTTGCAAATAAATAAATAAATAAATAAAATACTATGAATAGCCTGTACAATATTTCCATAAATTGAGTGACATTTTGGTACACAAACAAACGGTAATAACTTTGCTGTTTATGAATATTATTTATTGAGACTTTACAGATATAATAACAAGACCTTCTAAAATGAGCCCTTTAAGAACGCGGTGACGATTGAATTGTCCATACAAACGTAATACCTAAATCATTTCCAATTCGAGCATATTTCCACCAAATAAATTTGATATTCGGATTGAGACAATAATTATCTAGGCTTCCAATTCTTTTTTTTTTCAAAAACCTACCTCTACATGAAGTTTAAGCGAATTGCATTTCGTACATTTTTACAGCGTAAATGACTTGTTTTCATATTGTTTTTTCTTTATTATAAACAACAATATTTGTAATATTGTTGCATCACAAGCATAGCTTATATTATCAAGTTACAAATTAAAGAAAAAAAATTGGAAAAACATTAAGTTTTCATTCATCATTTTTGGTATTACGGAACACATCCAAATTTCTCATAATTTCAGATAGCTAGTAGTGCTATCGCGTCAAGCAATAATTGTCAAAGTGTGTGTGCTCCCTGTAGGTGTTTATCGCTCCGTCCCGCTCCGACAGGCACAAGGCACACTAACGCAACGTGCTTGGTTGGAGTTCGTTCATAGTATTTTTTGTCAACTTTAGACGATTAGGTACTTTACAGTGTGCTGTACCTGTACGCGCGTACTTATTTGTTTGCTAAATTGTATTGTATGTAATATTTCTGACACTCCTCTTGACTTGACCTATTTTTAACCGACTTCAAAAAAAGGAGGAGGTTCTCAGTTCGTCCGATTTTTTTTTTAATGTTTGTTCCCGGAATACTCGAAGACGGCTGGACCGATTTAGAAAATTATTTTTTTGTCAGAAAGGGTATACTTCACAGGTGGTCCCATTGTCATCAAGTCAGGATTGAATGATGGAATCCTGGAGAAGTCGAGGGAACTCTTGAAATATTACAGGCGCACCTATAGCGATTTAGGTATTTTTTATAGTTACTCTTGAATTTGATCTCGGAAAGCACCATTTAGTGAAGTGGAAGTGATGATGAAGACTACAGATGGCCACCGGAACTTATCAACAATACGTATTTCACGGGTTGCGGTTAGAGAAGATTACTTTAATATGGTTGCCAAGCAATTTATGCCCGTCACAATACATAGGGTGAAGTGGAGCTAATGGTATCAGGAGAACTCCTCAACAATGAACGTCCCTGCATCGGGAAAAGCAATATTTTGTAAAAGGTGATGAGCAGTTGACATTAGGCTATTGTATCTTATATAAATTACAAACCGACCCACTAAAAAGGAAGAAATAATAACTTTTTCACTCTTCTTGCTCAAAAAATCCGTCATTGTAGGGTACCAGAGCGGACATAAAATAGCATATCATCCTCTAGGGGTTTTTTTTTTTTTTTAATTTTTGTCTGTTTCCAACGAGCCTACCACCCAAAAACGAAAAAGTCTTTGTTTGATCTATGTATATTATATAAAAAAGAATCCCTATTTCCTTGATCACGGCATCACGCGTGAACGGCTGGACCAATTTCGCTAATTCGTTTTGTTGTGTTTGTTATAGTAAGGAGAAGGTTCTTAGGATAGGTCATCATCATCATCATCAGCCTATTAATGTTCCCACTGCTGGGACACAGGCCTCCTCTCTGTGAGAGGGAGTGGGCCGTAATCCACCACGCGGGCCCAGTGCGGGTTGGTAGATGTCACATGTCTTCGAATTTTTGGTTCTAAGACATGCCGGTTTCCTCACGATGTTTTCTTTCACCGTTTTGAGAGCAGTGGTGATGAAATTATTTACATAAAGTAAAGCGCCTGCTTGGGTTCGAACCCACGACCTACAAACTCGTAAGTCGGGGCCGTTACCACTGGGCCACCACTGCTCAGGATAGGTAGGTCGAACGAAAAAAAATATCTGCTGTTCCATACATTTTGACCGCGTAGGTATTGCACTTTTTTATGAAACAGTTGTTTTTTTTTTTACATAACCGACGAAAAATTTCTACGCTGCGGCGTTCAGAATCATGTACTGAATCCATGGTAACCGGCTTCGCGTCGATGTCCCTGCCACCCTGTATATATAAAAATGAATCCCTATTTCTTTGGTCACGGCATCACGCGTGAACGGCTGGACCAATTTCGCTAATTCTTTTTTTGTTGTTTTTGCTATAGTAAGGAGATGGTTCTTAGTAGGTAGGTAAAGGTAGGGTAGGTAGGTATGTATGTATGTTAGTAAAGTGGGTATGTAGGTAGGGTAAGTAGGTATGTATGTATGTAGGTAAGTAGATAGGGTAGGTAGGTAAGTAGGTAGGTATGTAGGTAGGTGTAGGTAGGTAGTTAGGGTAGGTAGGTGCGCCATAGAGAGTGCTACCCGTGCGAAGCCGGGGCGGACAGCTAGTCTATCTTATACATATATGTATATATATAAAAATGAATCCCTATTTCTTTGGTCTCAGTATCACGCGTGAACGGCTGGACCAATTTCGCTAATTCTTTTTTTGTTGTGTTTGTTATAGTAAGGAGATGGTTCTTAGGATAGGTTGGTGAAGGTAGGGTAGGTAGGTAGGTAGGTATGCAAGTAGGTAGGTATGTATCTTGGTAAAGTGGGTATGTAGGTAAGGTAGGTAGGTATGTATGTATGTAGGTAAGTAGGTAGGTAGATAGGTAAGTAGGAAGGTAGGTAGGATAGGTAGGTAGGTAGGTAGGTATGTATGTATGTAGGTAGGTGTAGTTAGGGTAGGTAGGCGAACCGTAGATGAGTGCATACCCGTGCGAAGCCAGGGCGGGCAGCTAGTTACTAATATTATTCGATAGGTATCTACTTATTTGTCTAAAGAGCCTCAGCTATGGCCTCAGCGAGTATTTTGTAGTTTGTAAGTTACACAATTGACATAAAGTTCATTATGCTTTGACCTAATTTCGTGCCAAAAACTCGCTTCCATTCCGTTCTGCGCCAATGTAATATGAGCCGTAGCGTGGTGAGTATTGGCCGAGACGGTATAAGCTAGTTGCTCTCCGTACGCGACGAAGCCATAGCCACCACCAAGTTGTAGTATTGTAAGTACCTACCTATCATAACGCGGTTGTACGAAGTTTTGTCATGTCACTGTTCCTTTTCTTTACTTATGTGACCGAGCGGGCGTAATTATTGTCTCAAGGACACTATTGAGAACACTGCTCGCTCTAAATTGAGTTCGCAATGTATTTGCCAAACATGTAAACAAACACGAGTTTTCCACTTAGACAAATATGAACTTTATGCTTGTGTAAATAAAGTTGATTTTAGACTGACTAGTAATGTTGAAAAAGTCATAAAAAAAATATGAAGTTGTAGCGCAAACTGAACCTTATGTGTAGTCCATTACAGTTATTTTTCCAAAAACTCGTGTTTGTTTAGATGTTTGGCAAATGAATTGCGAACGCAGATTTTTATTTGTCGGTGCAGCAGCGGTGCGACATCAGTATGTTCGGATGATGAAAATATACCGCCACCACGTGTCGCTTGCACTTACGCACAAATGTCGGTAAAAAATTATGCAGAGCTGCTTGTGCCGTCGCAAAATAATGTCGAGTTCGCCCAGGTTCGCACCGCACGGGCTGTTATTTTCCGCGGGATTTTTTTTTCACACACTGGATTTTCAACGCGTGTTTTTTCAACGCGCTAGGACGAGAGTGTCCCAGCGCGTTGGATTCTCAACGCTCGGCTCAACACGGAGAGTTTAAAATCCAGTGCGAGACCACCAATAAGAAGTGGAGACCACTCTAAAGGAAATAAATAATCACAAACAGACTTCAAATAAATAATGACAATAATAATAGATACTTATCCCAATAATTTATATTTACGCGACGTACGTGCGTATGACTACTCTAGCTAGCGTCGTCAGTCGGTCCGCCGATTTACCCACAAGTCCATGCTCGATAACGAAGTATAGGTACCTACACTTCGCGTCAAATTACTTTGCCGCTCTGAAGTTAGGTCACATATTACGTGGTTAGGTTGCGCATGCGTACCTACTGGCATGCGCGCAGTCATATAGAGTCTACTTCAGAGCGGCAAAGTTATTTGACGCGAACTGTTGGTACCTACCTACCTTATTTGTATGACGTATCTACTAGATAGGTTTTCTCTACAAGGCCTTCTATCTTGAGATTAGTCGAGATATCCTAAAATATTGAGACATCGGCATGGTAAAGAAATTTCCAAAAAACGCATTACTAGTCTGTACATTCACTAGCGATTCCCCAAATTAGTCAACAAAAATAAAGCAAATAATGAACATACCTAATTATTACTCATAATAAATATTTATGCTGTCGACTCGCTATGAATGAATGGCAGTACCTACATCTATTATTATCCGCTCACACACACTGCGAAGCGCGCCCGTAATCTGTGGCCCCGCCTTCTTTTGTCGAACAGAGATAGCGATATTCCAAACGCATTTTGCTCACGTCTCGAGTTTGCATTTCGTGCCGTAGTACGTCGGCCTCTTAAGTATTTGTACTAATTAAAAATTAGTGGTGTATATAATACTGCTATAAAGATAACCAAAATTTTTGATATTAAAATGAGCGATATTAAAAGTAGCCCTCTTTTATATACACACACACACACACGTATAGTTTAAATTCTCAATTTAGATTCTCAATATGTATGTATATGTATATATATGTGTAAATTCATTCTTCATTATGTATATAACAGAAACCATAAAACCAAGCACGTGTACTATTTAGTAGAGTCTGGCTAACGAAAGTTGGCCCTGGAATTATTTGCGAAGTTTTTATATAGCAACTCTGTATGAACGTGAACGTCAATTTGACAAGGTTGTCGTTCGGTATCTCTGGTGTATTTAGTGTTGTCATGCATGTATTTTTTAAATTTGCCGCCAATATTCTGGGGCCAACTTTCGTTAGCCAGACTCTACCTTTGTTTTTTATGTATCTGTAATACACAACACACCTCTAAGTCCGGGCTGTCGCCAGTTGGCGACAAAAATTTCCAATACCTTAAATCCTGTCTGTCGCGTATTAGCGACAGTCCGCGCATGCTGATTCAAGCTCTATTTGTACTATGGATAGGGGCTAATATGGTCTGTGGTTAATTTTATTCTATGGAATTGGTAATATACTTGTCAAATAAATCGACTAAAACGTCAAAATATGCAGGAACAACTCTAAAAAAAAGTAAAAATTGAAAATTTTTTGCACGACAAAATGGCGTCTGCGCATGCGTGAGCGCACTGCACTCCGCGTTCTATTTATTTGTTTTCTATTGTTTTTTAAGTGTAAAGACGGGAAATGTTGTTTTTTAAATAATTAAGTAGTGTCGTCATCGTATATAGTTAATATTTGCACTAAATAACATCGTAATTACCTATTACGGACCCATCAAAAAATGTAAACAAACTCGGTAATAAAAAAACGTGTTGTTGAAAAATTTTGAGTTTTGTATGTGTTTTGTGTATGTAATCGCTGGTAACTCATATATTTTATATTCTTTATTAGATAATGTATAATAAAAATGCATATTACAGAAAAAAAAAGAGTTCAATATTTTTTTTCAACTAAATAATGTTACGTAATTATACGGTTATCTATTTATTGAACTTTTTTAATTATATGTGTTTTTATTTATTGTGTTTGTCCGTAAATAATGGTTTTGACCGATAGTATATGTATTCATAATGTATCCTGCGAAATTTCATGTGAATCGAACCAGTAGTTTTATTATAAATCATCAAAACAATGAACAAAGGAATTTCTTATAAAAATCTGATAAGAATGTTTGTTTATCAATACTAGCGTTGGCTTACAAAGATTCTAAGTATTATAAAAAATCCTTTGTCTAATCAGGAACCCAAAACCATTAACGATAATACTATTTACGTAACAAAAAGCTCTCAGTTTTTGTTTATGTTAGCGAGCTCTTATCTCTGACGCGCCGCGGGCGTGCAGCGCGGCTTGACGGGTTGTCGCGAAATCGCGCCGCGCGGCTTTAGAGGCATACATTAAATGCCGCGCAGAGAAAGTATATATGATATTATATATATAGAAATGTACATCGCGCGAAATTCGATGATCAAACTCTTAAGACGGTTTATTCTGAAAGTTGGCAACGTCGCAAATAGATGTCAAATATTTCGCTGTTTTGATTAATTTGATAATATTTCTGTATGGAAATAAAAAATGTGGCTAACTAGCGAACTAGAATATTGATTATGAAATGCAACAATTAATATCGTAACACCGAATAGTTAGTTTTAGATGTAAAAAAAGTATTTGGAAACTTTCCAAATGCCTTTTTTACACCTAAAACGGGTACAAAATAAAATTCAATTTCATAATTGCAATTCTTTATTAATATTCTAGTTAGTTAGTTAGCCACATTTCTTATTTCCATACAGTATTATTGCCAAATTAATCAAAACAGGTAACTATTTGACAGCTATTTACGACGTTGCCAACTTTTCGGATGCACCCTCTTAACATAGTTGTTTTTGTTAAAAAAATTTTAATGAATAATTATTTTGGTGTGTAATTACACTATTAATACCTAATTATTTATACCTAGATATTTTCTTTTTATAGAGAAGAAAAGCATAAAGAGCGAAAAAGAAAAAGAAATTGTGAACCTCAAATAATAATATATTATCAACGTCAGAAAAATTTTAAGAAAAAGAAAAATTTGAAGAAAAATGAAGAAGAAAAGCATCAAGAGCTAAAAAAAGAGCTAAAAAGAAAAAGAAATTGTGATGAAGAAGAAAAGGATCAAGAGCTAAAAAGAAAAAGAAATTGTGAATATCAAAGGGCATATTATCACCGTCAGAAAGATTTGAAGAAAATTGAAGAAGAAAAGCATCAAGAGCTAAAAAGAAAAAGAAATTGTGATGAAGAAGGAAAGGATCAAGAGCTAAAAAGAAAAAGAAATTGTGAATATCAAAGGGCATATTATCACCGTCAGAAAGATTTGAAGAAAAATGAAAAAAAAAAAAAAGTACCAAAAACAAATGCTGAACGTCAAAGGGAATTTCGTCAACGACGTAAAGCAGAAAAATTCTACGTGGATATGTAATTTGATTTAATAATATTTAAAAACAAATTGTAATATAAGTATGCCTCAATATTATTTAACTCTACGATTTCCTCATTTTTTTCACAGGAAAAGACGAAAATTGTGCAGTAATGAAGAAAATGTCGTGCAAGGCAGGGCTGTTAAAAATATAGAAAATGTAATGCTACAGGAAAATCAATTTCACAGCCAACAACTTCATATTTATAAACAGCGTAATGAATGCATTACTCCCGAAGTTATTCTACACAGGAACACAGGAATTCCTGGCGATGGTAATACTGCATTTGTGATAATAATAATAAAATGTATGTATGTAGAGTACTCACTCATTTTCTTTCACTATTTTTTCGTGACTTTCTTCATTAATAAATGGACTTTGTTTATTCATATTTAAAACACTTTGTACACAAATTATACGAGTACAGATATTCACTGTTGTACATAGATGATGAATACCTATACACCTATATACCTTCTCACAAACAGCTGATTACGTATTCGTCCGATTTCGGAGCAGCTCGTCTCGATTCGTGCGAGCTTCGTAGAGTCGTACCATGAAGTAAATACAAAGAGGAGGTGCCCTAACGCCGAAACTAAGCAGGCATGAGTCACCCTAAGCATGCGCAATAACGCCGATACAACCAATGCCACCTAGAGGCGAGTTGCTGAACTAAAGAGACAAACGTGATATTTCAAAAAGTCATTAAAAGTTCTGCTATTCATCGATAGATGGCAAAACTAAAAAGTATCACCGCTATGCCGGTCGGAGTGGGGGGTGTTAGGTTATTTTCGTTACGGAATTTCTGGATTCGGTCTCCACGCTCAAGGCCCGCTTTATAAATCTTCAGGAACATTAATATAATAATAATCTTTATTCAATAAATTACAAGGTATAAAAAGTGTACAGTTTTGCTTATGTGTAAATTATAATCCTAAGACTTACGTGCCTGAACTAGGTAATCCTGTGTTTCAGGCGAGAAGAACTAAAATAAACTTATAAAATAAATAAATAATTAACAGGTAGACAATAGATCACTAATTAATGTTGAGTAGCTTAACTCTTAGTTTCTAAATTTAATAAATACATAACGTAGGTGAGAGTACATAAATTCATTTTAACACAGTTAGTAAATTCTCTGTATCTTCGTAGGACATACTTAGGAGAACATCCTTGAGAATTCTCTTACAATTTGCGTGGTTCATGGAATATATATTTGCTTTCGCGTTTAGTTTATTATAGAGAAGAGGACCGAGGTATAGATAAAATTTTGATACAAAAGCATGTTTTGTTGTATTTTGTGGACAAACTATATCTTTACGTCTTTTATTAGTATATGCAGTGCTGTAGGGTAGAGCTGTGTGTTGTTTTAATACAATACCCATTATAAATAGCTGACGAACTGTTAATACTTCACAAGCTTTGTATAGGAGGTTAGTAGGAAATAAGAAAGGGCGGAAAGTAGACACTTTGAGAATCGCCCTTTGAGCTCTCTCGATGGTTAGTAACATTGTTTTACCCGCTCCACCCCATGTGGTAATACAGTAAGTTAATATTGATTGACATAGAGCAAAGTAAACTTGTCTAACTAGTTTTGGGTCAGCAATATAGCGTAGCTTTTTAAAAACAAATATCAACTTGCGAATTCTATTATTTAAAGCTTGTATATGTTGTTTGAACGAAAGTGTTTCATCTATTATAACGCCAAGGTATTTTGTAGTATTTGTCATTTTAATGTTGGGACAAACACATTGGTTATCTGTAGGAACAGTGCAATAATGAGCATATAATGACGAGGTAGTGCTTGTTGATGTTTGCTTGCACATCGAAAACTTAATATAATTTGTTTTTTCTGCATTTAGTGTTAGTGAATTATGTTGAAGCCATTTATTAACAATATTGAATCCATGTTGCGCAAACTTGTAGACATTTTTTTCAGAGTCAGCCGAAAAAAGAAGGGCGGTATCGTCAGCATAAGAAACAATTTGGCCGTGATCTAGATTTAGATTACAAAGATTGTTTATGTATACTAAAAATAATGTAGGTCCTAGAATACTTCCTTGGGGAACTCCGAAGGACGTGTTTTTTTGACTATCGCTGAGAACATTACCAATTCTTACACATTGGGTACGGTTTTCTAGATAGCTCTTAAATAGTTTCAGCTGGGTGTCTCTGATACCTATGGCTTCAAGTTTGTGCAACAGAATAGGAATAGAAACCGTATCAAAAGCTTTGGCGAGGTCCAGAAAGATTCCTACTGTGTGGTTACCATTATCAAGTTCTTGTGCTAGATAGTCAGTCAGATGGTGCACGGCATCGTCTGTTGACATTTTAGGCCTAAATCCAAACTGCCGTTTAGATAAAATCGATTTATCCTCCAAGTATTTGTAAAGCCTTTTATTCATAATTTTTTCTAATATTTTTGACATAGTAGGCAGCAAGGAAATAGGTCTATAATTTGTCACTTGATCTTTACTGCCTGATTTGTAAACAGGCACAACAACAGCTTTTTTTAGGCACTCGGGAAAAATACCTGTAGATAAACATTTTTGGAAAATGTAAGTTAGTGGCGGGCCCAAAATGTGCCTGAACTGTTTAATAATTTTATTTGATATGTTATCCCAGCCAACTGCACAGTCGTCCTTTAAACTCATGATTATCGTTTCTACCTCATTCTCGTCAGTGTCTAGCAATACAAAAGATGATAAAATAGTGCTACACGTAAATGGTGTGTTTGTTAGATATTGTGATTGGCCCTGAACTTTTTCAGCCAAACATTTACCAACATTAACAAAGAAATTATTTGCAATATTGGCAGATGCTAACTGTGATGAGTGTGCTTGTAATAAACCTGAAGATGACTGATTTTGTTTTGAGTTATACGTTACGCTTTTAATAATACTCCAGATTTTTTTAGTATTTGTACCAGCTTTTTCGAGTGCAATTTTATCGTAGTTACTTTTAACTTTTTTTAGAAGGTTATTACAAAAGTTACGATACCGTTTATATGACAGTTGCAAAATTAAATTATCTGGATTAGATTTAGCTTTCATGTGCAGTTTATCTCTATTTTTCATACAGCGAATGAGCCCTGTCGTGATCCATGGTTTTATGTTGTAAGTTTTGTTATTTCGCCGAGATATGACCGTGTTTTTCTGAATTGCATGTTGTACATTATTGATTAGATACAACATACAAAACTGCGGATCAGCGGAATCGTAGACTGGGTCAAAGTCGATATTGCGTAAATCTTCTTCAAGTTTATTTACATTTAAACTAGAAATTGTGCGAGTGACTACTTTAGGTAATTTACAATTTAAAATAAGTAGGGTAGCATTGTGATCTGTGATTGTTGAATTAATTACAAGGGCAAGTGCAGGGAAATTTGACTTGAGCATAATATGATCCAAACAGGAGCCACTTTGATGTGTAGGAAGCGTGTGAGCAGGAAGCAAGCCATGGAAGGCGCATAGGTTAAGGTATTCCTCAGCGGATGCGTCAGCACTTTCTGGAAGAATATTGATATTAATATCTCCAATTAAAATAGTATTTTTGAAGGACGACAGATTCTGCAAGGTGTTGTTTAGAGAGTCCGTGAAATTGTTTATATTTCTAAAAGAGGGGGGTCGATATAAGGCAAGTATTGCTAATTCAGACCCAATTTTAATTAATAATCTGTTACAGTCGTGCATATTTGGTTCCTCGACAGACACGTTCAGATGATCTCTTGCATAAACTATCACCCCATCGTTTTGATTGTAGTTTATGTTACTTTTATACATATTATATCCTGGAATAAGTGGTATGTTATAATGTTTGGAAAGCCAACATTCGGTTAGTACAACCACGTCACAGTTTATATCTAGACGTTGTAGAAAAACGCTAAAATTTTCGAAATTTTTAAATATACTGCGAATATTTTGGGTTAGTATGGTTAGTGGACTAGTGTGGGAGGAGAGATTGTTGATTGTTTACAGTGTTCAACATCACAAACATGGGACTCAGATACAGAGAAACTATCTATGTCATCAATTAAATTATTAATCATAATTATAAAAATAAAAACAATAACAAGAACAAGGGCTGAAAAAATACGTGATTAACGGCGCTCTTAGGCGCCTCCATAATTAACAGAATTAATGCACCTTTTTTCAGCCATTATTTTCGCTGGGCAATCAGAAGCACCTGTCTTGTGATTGCTCGGCTTTTTGAAGTGCAAGCAAGTGGCACACTTTGGTTCCTCAGCCTTCTTTGTGCATTCTTTAATGGAGTGACCCAGATCACCACAGTGGCCACAGGTAGAGGTGGTCTCCCGACATGATTTGGCCGCATGTCCGTACTGCTGGCACTTATAACAGCGCGTGACTAGAGTAAAGTCTCTCACGGGGCATGACGACCAATTTATGAACACTCTGTCTTTTGATACAAGGGCTTTACGTATGTCTGCAGCTACTTCTATTATATAATTACAGGTCTCAGCGTCCTTCTTACCTGACTTATGGCTTAACTTAATGGAGGTCAAAAAGGTCTCGAGGCTGCTATCCTGAAGAGTTTCTGCTAGATTCTGGTGGAATAAACAAGTAAAAACTTCCTTTTCTTGCATGGATGAGGGCACACCGATAACTACTACTCTAGGTCTCCTTTTTGAGGGTTCGTCTACTGTAAGGCCTGAGTTAGATAGCTGCATCGATTTTTTCACCTTCTCAATATCGTCCTTCGTTTCAGTGCTGATAATGATACCGCCATTTTTTGTCTTACGTAGTCCTCTTACCTGAAGTTTCATTTGCTCCGGGCATATAATTTTTTGGACAAGTGTTTTTGTCTCCTCACTCGACTTCAGTTTGTCGTTAGGGTAAATGGCCACTGAGCTTAAGTTTATCGGCTGAATATAATTGTTGGTACCTTTTTTAACCATCTCAGCAAAGGAAGTTCCCGTTCCCGAAGCTCCAATTGACCGCTTAATGTCTTGCAGTTGCTGCGACAGATCAATTTGGTCTTCGAGTGTTTGGACGGTGGTGTGGGCCCGGACGGCTCTCATCTTAAGGGACTGGTACTGTACTGCCATCTGCGATGTGCCGTGACTAACTTTTCGGCAAAGGGCACTTATACGCAGTTTTTGCTCCATGTTTAATTTGCCCTCTGTTACAATAGAGCACACTTCATTAAGGCACTGCTCAATGGACGACATCCAGTTCTGGATTTCCGGCGTAGGTATCACTTCCATGCCATCTTCTCTTTGGCTGGGTGGTTGAGGGCGAGGTGCGGGTGCGGGCTCGGGTGCAGGTGCAGATGCAGGTGCTGGTGCGGGCACAGGTGTAGGAGGTGGGCTCCGAGCACATCTGCCACCCCTGCTGAAGGGACTGGACATTGTGATACAAGTTATTTACTTGTTAATCACATAAACACATTTTCACAGAAACGAACGAGAACACATGATATGCTACGTATGACACAGTTTGCTTCACTACCGGCTATTTGGTAAAACCAGGTCACGATTCAGCAAATAATTATTTATTTATTTTAATAAATCTTCGACACGTCTGTTCACAACAAAGCGCAAATAAAGTATTTCATACATTGTCCAACCAAAGAAGAATATGAGCATGTGGACTACCACGATGTTGAAATTCTATTCTTTTGAAATAATGTATTACTAGCTCTATATTTTCCGAATGGACTTCTTTTCTTTGATTGCAAAACTTTTAACAGACAATTTACCATTTTATTGAAATAGATAGCACAAGTTACGGCATCTTCATTCACAAGTTGAGCTTTATGCACATAACTCATGTCTGCTAAAAACTCATCTGAAATTTCCGCTCCCTCGTTTTTCAATTTGTACAATAATTTCAACAAATTATCCCAACCAGTTTCATTGGCGCTAAGAGTCATAAAACCAGTTGGTGGCCCTAATTGCCTGATCATTGCAAAAACATTTTTTTTTCGATCTGACCAAAACCAAGCAGAATTTGGTATGCAGCGAAGAAATGCGAGATTTGTTTCTAAACAATTATTTATATATTCTTCAGATTGAATGGTCTCTTTCGTAATTGAAGTACCTTGTCCAACATGCTTAAACGCAACGTTGACACATTTACTAACTCGCAATCTCATAATTTTAGCAGCGATGTATAAAAGGTGTTGTGGGTCAATAGCACGCCTATCAGTACGCCGAAGTTCGCTGGTAGCTTGCATAAATGGAGTAACAATAACACCATCTCTGTATATTCGAAAATGACCGCCGTATATTGTGGGAAAAGATAGTTCTTCCGCATGTTCATCCATTAAAATACTGACTGGCCTGTTATATTCACCGGGTGCTAGACTCAAAAAATAATCATCATTCCACAAAAGTTTGGCACATGTTCACTTATTTCATCCATATTCAATTGCGAAGTACTCGTACGTTCATTGCCGGCAAAAAAAGATTCATCGATTTTAATGTCATGATAAATATAAAGACGCGTAGATACTAAATACGACAACCACTCTTTAATTAGGCTATTATTAATAAGCCCGTGGACATAACTAGTTTTGTGAATCAACTTCTTTTTCAAATGCACATAAAAGCAATGGTCATCTTCAATGTTTCTTGGTAATTGTCCCACCATTGTATTAACTTCGACAGGAACATTAACTATCTGGCCATAAATACCGTACTGACCATTAACGTGTCTCAGTCTACGAATCTGCATGAACGATATTCTCGGTGAAATCAACCGTTGCTCGATAAGGTTTAACGTTGGTAAATGTGATGGAATTTTCGGATATGCAAAACCATTGTAGGTTGTCATGAAAGGATTTTTTTCTTTTTCCAAAGATGTATAACACGTAGAGCAGACTTGAACAATTTCCCCAGGTATGTAATTCTAAAAAAATCAAATTCGTATTATCAAGATGTAGAAAGAAATAAAATATAAAGTGAATAATAAAAAAAAAATTACCTGCGGTATTGTTTTCAAAATACTTTCATGTTTAATGGTCGACATTTTCAAGTCTCTTTTCCACCATAGTCTGTCGCAAATAATACAAGAATGACCAAATGAATTACTCGTAAATTCTTTATAAAAATCAATACTGTGTTTACGATAATTTGTATAAACTGGAATAGTACCATCAACAATAAAATCCATAATATTTTCACCAATTCGATCTTCTCTATCAATCTCAATTTCATTTTCATGATTGTTATGGTTATCTTCGGTAAGATCTTCATCATAATTGTCACACAATAGTTGAATATTGGCATCAACATGGGCTTCATTTTGGGTAGCGTCTTGTATTGTCTCCAATAAATCTGATACTTCATAAAAAGGTGTGAATGTTGTTCACGAAGATGAAGATGAATCCAGTTTTGTCTATCATTCGGTTTAATGACAAAAGATAGTGTCTTCATTCGTTGTAGTTATGTTGTAAAAACAATAATGTACACAAACATTTTGATTGTACATTTTTGAGAATAAGTACAAACAATCCAGATCTCCGTAATCATTAGTGCTTGATAGAATGTTATATGCTTCTGGCGGATTGTGGCAGGAGTTTAAATAGGGTGAATCGCGTAATTGATTTCAATTTCTCAATTTGAAGTTGCAAAACACATAAGAGCGAGTGGAATAGACAATTACCATCGCCAGGAATTCCTGTGTTCCTGTGTAGAATAACTTCGGGAGTAATGCATTCATTACGCTGTTCATAAATATGGAGTTGTTGGCTGTGAAATTTGTTAATTTATATATAATACCTACTGCTATAAAGATAACCAAAATTTCGTCGTCGTCAGGCGTCTACCGGTGTAGATAGGTAGGTAGGATAGGTAGGTAGGTCGGGCAGGGTAAGTAGGTAGGTAGGGCAGGGTAGGGTAATTAGGTAGGGCAGGGTAGGTAGATAGGAAGATAGGTGAAGGTAGATAGGTAGGTAGGTAGGTAGGTCGGTCAGGGTAGGGTAGGGAGGTAGGGCAGGGTAGGTAGGTAGGTCGGGCAGTGTAGTTATGTAGGTCGGGCAGGGTAGGGTAATTAGGTAGGGCAGGGGGTTGGTAGATAAGAAGATAGGTGAAAGTAGGTAGGTCGGGCAGAGTAGGTAGGTAGGTAGGTAGGTCGGGCAGGGTAGGGTAATTAGGTAGGGCAGGGTAGGTAGATAGGAAGATAGGTGAAGGTAGGTAGGGTAGGTAGGTAGGTCGGTCAGGGTAGGGTAGGGAGGTAGGGTAGGTAGGTAGGTCGGGCAGTGTAGGGTAGGTAGGTAGGTCGGGCAGTGTAGGGTAGGTAGGTAGGGCAGGGTATGTAACTATGTAGTTAGGTCGTGCAGTGTACGGTAGGTAGGTAGGGCAGGGTAGGTAGCGCCGTAGATAAGTACTTACTGCTACCCGTGCGAAGCCAGGGTGGGCAGCCAGTGTATATATATGTGTAAATTCATTCTTCATTATGTATATAACAGAAACCATTAAACCAAGCACGTGTACTATTTAGTACCTTTGTTTTTTATGTATCGGTAATACACATTAATGCCGCGCAGAGAAAGTTTATAGGGTGACTGGTAATTAGTGACCGATACTTAAACCCGTGACTTTACTCATCATTATGAACAACTTTTACTATGGGACCAAACCTGAAATCACGAAAAAAAAATCTGCTGTTCCCTACATTTATGTTCGCAAAATTCGTCAAAATGTATGGAACAGCTGATTTTTTTTTTCGCGATTTCAGTTTTGGTCCCATAGTAAAAGTTGTTCATAATGATGAGTAAAGTCACGGGTTTAAGTATCGGTCACTAATTACCAGTCACCCAATATATGATATTATATCTATACGTAAATGTAGGTACATCGCGCGAAATTCGTTGATCAAACTCTTAATATCGTAATTTTTGTTCAAATTTTTTGAATGAATAATTGTTTTGGTGTGTAATTACACTATTAATACCTAATTATTTATACCTAGATATTTTCTTTTTATAGAGAAGAAAAGCATAAAGAGCGAAAAAAAGAGCTAAAAAGAAAAAGAAATTGTGAACGTCAGAGGGCATATTATCAGCGTCAGAAAGATTTGATGAAAAATGAAGAAGAAAAGCATAAAGAGCTAAAAAGAAAAAGAAATTGTGAACGTCAAAGGGCATATTATCAGCGTCAGAAAGATTTGAAGAAAAATGAAGAAAAAAAAAAAAAAGTACCAAAAACAAATGCTGAACGTCAAAGGGAATTTCGTCAACGTAAAGCAGATAAAGAAAAGCGCGGGAAACGTTGAACTTGGTGGACGCGTCTTATAAAGAAAAATTGTAAATTTTAAAACAGTGTATTATAGGATCATATAGTCGTAGTTTTAGTAGTATAATTTCTTGTATCTATATTTTAATATTAGTTTTGTACAGTTTCTTCGCTAGGGTAAGTCTTTTTACATTATTTTTTACTGCGGAACATGAACCGCCCGCCTGACCCGGGGGAGTTTGTTCCCCCGGCAGGCAAATTTGTTACCATCTCCAATGAATCGGGCATGGATACCGATGGATCGTCTTCGTCCCGTCGCTCGTTTAAAACGAAGCCGTATACAGGTGTGCAAACACTGTAACAAACGCCGTCGTACCCGTAAACACCAAGGTTCCGAGTCTTCGGGTTGTGGTTCCACGGAATCTTTACTTACTGAATCGGTGCCTAACTGCTCCGAAATAATTGTCACTAACACCGATATCCCTGCTCCGTCCATAGTTGTTCCCACTCAGATAGGTCGTAAAACCTATGACAAAACTGACAGCGCGCCTTTTGTTGTTAATGTTCAAAGAATAGTAATCTCACCAGATGATGGTACTACACTGCACCCTATTACATTTGGCAAGTTTTTAAAACACAACGCCTTCCTAAATATAATTAACGGTAGCGTAAAAAAAAATGGGCGCAATAAAATATCTTTATCCTTTTCCAATTTCCTGGATGCGAATTCTTTTATTTCCCATAATAGTCTTACAACATATAATTATAAAGCCTTTATACCCACTTTTAATGTAACTAGAATGGGTTTAGTGCGTGGTGTTCCGGCGGAATGGTCTCCGGAGGAAGTTATAGATAATATAACTGTACCAATTGGTTGCGGTCCAATTTTAAAAGTCAGACGCCTCAATTTTAAAACCATTGTTGACGGTACAACTGTTTGGAAACCATCCCAATCCATAGTTGTTACATTTGATGGGCAGATTCTACCGAAAAGAATTTTCATGTGTTATAATGTGTTACCTGTAGATTTATATATTTTCCCTACTGTACAGTGTTTCAATTGCTGTCGTTTTGTCACACAAAAATTCAGTGCAGATCCAAACCTCGTTGTTATAAATGTGGCCAAGGCCACACCGGGGATGGCTGTGAAAGAGAACAAGAAAGTGCATCTTGCTGCCTTTGCTCTGGTTTTCATTATGCCACTAATAAGTCTTGCCCAGAATTTTCTAGGCAAAAATTAATTAAAACATACATGGCACAAAGTTCAGTATCTTACGCGGAAGCGGCAAAAGTATATCCCCCAGTAACTAAATCATATGCTGATACACTTTTGTCTTCTCCTTCCAAAGATTTTGCAGATTCTCCATCTATCTCTTCACCTAATAGAATGCCTACTTCAAATAGCTATAAAAAGACTGTCTTCTTCAAACCCCGCTCCCCTCCCAAATCTGTACAAGGATATAATAAAGAGGCTCACAATGCTATTATTAAGGATTTTAACATTCCCCAACCATCAAATGGTTGTGCTTTTTCTAATCTATATATATAAAAGGAGAAACTGATTCACTGACTGACATATCAACGCACAGCCGAAACTACTGGGACTAGGAACGTGAAATTTTCCACACAGCTTCCTTTAATAATGTAGGGGAGCACTAAGAAGGGGTTTTTGAAAATTCGACTTTTAAGGGGGTGAAAAGGGGGGATTTCGATTGTATGCAAAATCTTATTCCTTAAGTTAATAGACTTGAAACTTTGCACGAATACTTACCTAAGTAAATCATAAAGTTTGTCATTTTTAGTTTATCTAAGCTACCCCCTAAACGGGGATTGGGGGATGTCAAAGTTTGTATGAAAAAATTTTTACGCAAGGTCCGAATAACTCGAAACTCAGTATTTATACTTAAAATCGAAAATAAAGAATAATGCGTATCAAGGTTTTTCGGAAACAACCCCTAACGGGGTGAAAAGGGTTAAAATATTTTAATGACGGCTGCGATTTACTCATTTTTCGTCATGGGTGTCGTTTTCGTAGTTTTCGATAGTGCTAAAGCCGATAGTGAGGTCAAAATGTAAATCCAAGATGGCGGCTGCGAAAGTTTTCTTATTTTTCGTCATGGGAGTCGTTTTCGTAGTTTTCGATGGTGCTAAAGCCGATAATGTGGTCAAAATGTAAATCCAAGATGGCGGCTGCGAATTCTTTTTTATTTTTCGTCATTGGTGTCGTTTTCGTAGTTTTCAAGGGTGCTAAAGCCGATAGTGACGTCAAAAAGTAAATCCAAGATGGCGGCTGTGAATATTTTCAAATTTTTCGTCATGGTTGTCGTTTTCGTAGTTTTGGATAGTGCTAAAGCCGATAGTGAGGTCAAAATGTAAATCCAAGATGGCGGCTGTGAATATTTTTTTTATTTTTCGTCATTGGTGTCGTTTTCGAAGTTTTAAAGGGTACTAAAGCCGATAGTGACGTCAAAAAGTTAATCCAAGATGGCGGATGTGAATATTTAAAAAAAAAATCGACATGGGTGTCGTTTACATAGATTTCTAATGTGCTTAAGCCGAAAGGGAGGTCTAAATGTAAATCCAAGATGGCGGCTGCGACAAATTTGTCATTTTTCGTCATGGGTGTCGCTTTCGTAGTTTTTGAGGGTGCTAAAGCCGATAGAGAGTACTTCGTACGAATACGTATCTTAGTAATAAATGGGGACTAGGGGTGTCAAAGTTTGTATGAAAGATTTTGTATGCGAGATCTGATTTACTCGAAACTCAGTATTTATACTTAAAACCGAAAACAAAGAATAAAGTGTATCAATATTTTTCGGAAACAACCCCTACCGGGATGAAAAGGGTTGAAATATTTTACTTGCATCGCACTGACCTATATCAAGATACACGCAACGACATCTATTTTTTGGAATTTGCTATTCACAATTGGGCCCGATAGGTGACGCTGCAATCGAAGTTCAAGACGGTATTCTGTTCATGACACGTGCACAATTTCTGAGCAGTACCTAAACTAAACAACGGTGAAGGAAAACATCGTGAGGAAACCGGCATGTCTTAGAACCAAAAATTCGAAGACATGTGACATCTACCAACCCGCACTGGGCCCGCGTGGTAGATTACAGCCCACTCCCTCTCACAGAGAGGAGGCCTGTGTCCCAGCAGTGGGAACATTAATAGGCTGATGATGATGACCTAAACTAAAAGTACTAGGGTTTCATGAATTCACGATATAGTATTTCAATTATTAAACAATCAATCTGCCTAGCCTTTTCCCAATTATGTTAGGGTCGGCTTCCCGTGTAACCGGATGCAGCTGAATACCATTATTTTACATGGAGCGACTGCCTATCTGACCTCCGACCGAGGTTTGTCTGACCGAGTTACTGGGTAATACGATACCCCTTGGTAAGACTGGTTGTCAGACTTTCAGGCTTCTGACGACCCGTAACAACTGTCAAAGATCCATGAATGGCAGCCGGGACCAACGGCTTAACATGCTTTCCGAGGCATGGAGGAGTCTCGGTATGTCAAGATGGTCACCCATCCACAGACCATCCACGGCAACCGTAGCTTAACCTGATAGGTCGACCCGTGCGGCTGTTATTACTTAGTTTCCAGCTCCTCTACAATTCTTCTCTAAATTTCTATCAATTCATCAATTTCTATCATTAGACATCGTGCACTATTTCTGAACAACCTAACAAAAAGTACAATCATTACGTTATGCTAGGATTTGGCGATTTGGATTTAGGCGACAGATAGTTTATAACCTGGACAAAGAATACTTTTTATCCCGGTAGTACGTTTCCTTGGTTTTCCGACATCCACGCGAGCGAAGCCGCGGGAAAAAGCTAGTAATTGTATAAATGATAAAAATGACGTAAATTTTTCCATAAACGATTTTCTTTCTGCATTACACAATCTTCTCTCCCAGTTCAACATTACACCAACGTTGCCCAATCTTTAAATGTACCTGAATCCATTCATAATGGACAACACATCCAAAATAATCCAGTGGAACTGCCGCAGTCTAGTAAACAAAAAGAGTGATGTTATATATCTTTTAAATAAATATGAGCCATTTGCCTTTGCCTTAGCAGAGACATGGCTCAAACCTTATCCTGTTTTTAAAATTAATGGTTATTTAACCATTAGAGAGGATAGATCTGATGGGTATGGTGGAGTAGCTATACTTATCAAGAATTCTATCCCTTTCTCTACCATTACATTACCTCGTCATAGTGAGGAAATTTCAATTGTAGCTATTAAAGTGCAGCATACTTGTCTTGTTTCTATTTACATTCCTCACCCTTCTTCTTCTGTTCTTCAAGAGTTAAATAATCTCTTTTCTTTTCTCCCAAAGCCAATCTTAATATTGGGGGATTTTAATTGCCATCATCAATCATGGGGTTGTTCAAGTTCTAATTGTTATGGAGATGAATTACTAGATATAATAGACTTACATAACTTATGCATCTTGACTCAGGAGCTGCCACACGTCGTTCAGATCCCAATCAGAACCAAAGCGCAATTGACCTTTCAATATGTTCTCCAAACTTAGCCTCTTCATTAACTTGGCATACTCTAACCTCTACCTATGGTAGTGACCATTTTCCAATAGTTATTTCTTATCCTCTTTCCAAACCAAATGCACTATTAAGGAGATCAAACTTAAAACATAAACTACCTAATAGAAATAATAATGACTGGGACAAATTCAGAAATATTGTTGACAGAAAGCTTTGCTCATTGCCTGTTATTTCTGATGGCAATGAAAGTAGTTGTGCTGAAGCTTTAGCACGCATTTTAATCGCAGCGGCAGATGAAGTTTTTCCTGTGAAAAAAAACAATGTTAGTACAATTCCCTCGCCACCGTGGTGGGATTCGGAGTGCACAGAATTGATAAACAAACGTAAAGAGGCTGAATACAATTATAACCTTGATATGTCCGATATTAATTTTGAAATTGTAACTAATTTATTTAATGAAACTTATAAACTTCCACAAACCATCTGATGCTTCTTCATACCGTCCCATAGTTTTGTCTTCAATTCTGATGAAACTAGCGGAACACTTAATTAAAAATCGTCTAGAATGGTATGTTGAAAGTAAGGGTCTTTTGTCAGAATCACAATATGGCTTTAGAAAAGGTAAAAGTACAACTGACTGTTTAAGTATTTTAACATCCGATATTCGCTTATCCTTCTCTAATAACCATTCCACTGTTGCAGTTTTCCTTGATATTGATGCAGCTTATGATAATGTCTTATTATCAGTTTTACAAAATAAATTAAAAGCCTTAAAAGTTCCATTGAATTTGTTGAATTTCATTATTAAAATCCTGACTGAACGTTCTGTTAACATGTTAATAGGAGATCAAGAGGTTTCTCATCTTGTATGGAGAGGCCTCCCACAGGGTTCTGTCCTCAGTCCCCTTCTATACAATATATTTTACACTTTTGATTTAGACTCGTCCTTTACTAATCATTTTAAGGTTCTTCAATATGCCGATGATTTACTACTATATTCTTCAAATCAATCTGTTGAACAAGCTAGTTATGCTATCAATTCTGTATTATCCTCTTTGGAGTCATGGTTACATCTAAACGGTTTGGAATTATCCACATCTAAAAGTGCGGCTGTTTTATTCAACCGGAAGAGAAATATTCCCTTACTAAATCTCTTTTATAGAGAAATACCTATTCCAGTTAAAGATAATTTCAGATATCTAGGTATAATTCTTGACTGTAAATTAAGTAGTGTTCCTCATTGTGATTACATTGTTAATAAATGTGAAAAACACCTCAACATGCTTAGATGCCTCTCTGGTGTGTCGTGAGGTGCACATTCCTTTTCTTTGAAACTTATTTACAACGCAATCATCAGAAGCACTCTGGATTATGGATTGTTCGTTGAATTGAAACTCCAAATTGAATGCGGGGAAGCTCCTTTACATCTTAGAAGACAATTCCTGTCTGATAAATATTTGTTTCGAATTCTTCAGTTTTCAACTCATCCTCTCATTCCTATACTAGAATCTTTAGTTTTGCAGATAGATTCATCAGATTATTGGTCCCATAAACGTGCTCCTTGTCTAGTTGTAAGCTATAAAAAATTCCTCTCACTTTCTTCTCCTATTCACCGTTCCAATAAACTTCCCCTATTTAGCAGTAGTTTTGAGAGTTTACTATTCAGTCCCATTATAAAATATGACTGTGTAAATAAATCAGATCCCGATTGTCTTATAGTTTTTAATAATTTTCTGGCCGAACACAAAGAGTACCACCATATATTTACGGATGCTTCTAAGCGTTCTCCGACGGGTTGTGTTGGGATAGGCACTTACCATTCTCAATACAACATCGTACAAAAAATTAAACTGCCTCCTGAAACTTCTGTTTTTACGGGAGAATGTTTCGGCATTCTAAAAGCCATTGAATATTCTCGAGTTTTAAAGCTCAAAAATACTATCATTTTTACAGATTCCCAAAGTGCTCTTCTAGCCATTAATAAATCCCCTTTCGAACACAAATCGCAGTTTCCTTTAGTTTTTTTAATAAGAGAATTTACGTCCAGAACCATCTCCGAGGGTAATACACTGCAATTTGTATGGATTCCGGCCCATGCTGGAATCCATGGTAATGAAGTGGCCGATAGACTTGCCGGTGAGGCGATGCAGTGTGGAGACCTATTTCCTTATACTAATTTTTGTTATGACCTCGTGACATTACCTAAGACCTATCTTCGGGACACTTGGAAGGTAGCTTGGGATATCGGAAGTAAATCGAAGGGACGATATTTTTCTTTTATTCAACCCGACGTTCCGGAAAAACCGTGGTTTGGCAGGGCAAAGTTTGGCAAGATGGAGACTTCTGTTCTTATAAGAATGAGACTGGGACATGTTTGCTCACCAGCACATCTTGCCAAACTTCATATTATCAGCGACCCCATTTGTTCGTGTGGCACAGATGTTGGCGATTTAGATCCCTTTTTTTCTCCTGTCCATTATATGACCGTTCTTGCTTTCTCAGTAATCTCTTGTCCCTTCGAAATCCTTTTCCTACCTCAATACTTTCTTTACTTTGTACAAATAGCTTTCCTGTTTATAAATGTATAGTCTCATTCATCACCTTAAATAATATTAAGTTGTAATTTAATCATTATTCACTATCAAATGTAACGGTATAGGAAACTCAATTTCACAGCCAACAACTTCATATTTATGAACAGCGTAATGAATGCATTACTCCCGAAGTTATTCTACACAGGAACACAGGAATTCCTGGCGATGGTAATACTGCATTTGTGATAATAATAATAAAATGTATGTATGTAGAGTACTCACTCATTTTCTTTCACTATTTTTTCGTGACTTTCTTCATTAATAAATGCACTTTGTTTATTCATATTTAAAACACTTTGTACACAAATTATACGAGTACAGATATTCACTGTTGTACATAGATGATGAATACATATACACCTATATACCTTCTCACAAACAGCTGATTACGTATTCGTCCGATTTCGGAGCAGCTCGTCTCGATTCGTGCGAGCTTCGTAGAGTCGTACCATGAAGTAAATACAAAGAGGAGGTGCCCTAACGCCGAAACTCTAAGCAGGCATGAGTCACCCTACGCATGCGCAGTAACGCTGATACAACCAATGCCACCTAGAGGCGAGTTGCTGAACTAAAGAGACAAGCGTGATATTTCGAAAAGTCATTAAAAGTTCTGCTATTCATCGATAGATGGCAAAACTAAAAAGTATCACCGCTGTGCCGGTCGGAGTGGGAGGTGTTAGGTTATTTTCGTTACGGAATTTCTGGATTCGGTCTCCACGCTCAAGGCCCGCGATAGAAGCTATGCAATAGTTTAAAAAAAATGCTCAAAAGGAAAATCTTTTGAATAATTCAACAAAGCTATTTATTTTTAAAGAAATAAAATCATATTAAAAAATAAAAAATTGCAGAACAATTTTTTAGTAGAAGTTATAGCGCAAAATCTTAAAATTAAAATTTGGAGTATCTCTCAAATCGAAAAAATGTTGGATTCATATACTTACCTATTATAACTAATACGAACGTACGTATACAGAAAGAATTTCAGTCGGAGGAGAAGTCAGACTTGTCCACCTCATAGCAATGATTTCGTTTAAAAAAATATTCAACGTACCGTTTTGGCTATGAAATGAAATGAAATGAAATTGTTTATTCTGTAAATAGGATATCGGAATCACTTTTACACGTCATATTATTTTTTTTTTTTTTAAATAAGCTAGATGAGGTCGGCGTTTCCTAACTGACTACTCTGAGAAGAAAGGCCGAAACAAACTCAGAGGTCACGGTCTCTTTTAAAGTCCAGACATAATCTTGGTCAAGCCATGTGAGAACCATGTAGATTAGTGTCTGAAATGGTCTTTTTAAGAAAGAACCACACAGATTTGAGTGGACCTGTCCAGTCAGTGCAAGCATTTGTCAGTAATCGTGGAGCTCAACTCAGGCTATGCTTCTATACTATTTTATTATCTATCTATCTTCTATACATATAATAAAATTGTAGAAAAGTGGTGTCTGTACAATGGAAATATATGAAAAAAAAGTAGCAGGGGTTGTTATTATATCGATGCTGAACCCGAGATTGTAATTAAAATTTTTTTTGTCTGTTTGTCGGTTTGTCTGTTTGTCTGTGTGTTTGTGCACGCTAATATCAGAAACGGCTTATTCGATTTAGATGCGGTTTTCACTAATATATTGTAGTAAGCTTCACTTAACATTTAGTGTTTATTTCATGTCAATCGGTTCATAAATAAAAAAGTTATGTCAATTTAAAGAATCACGGCGAACATTTGTTATAGGTTAGGCATTTCTTTCCTTGATTTTCGGTATACTTATCTTAATTTTTATTTAGGGTTTGTATATAAATATTATAAGTATTTGGTATAGGTTAGGCATTTCTTTTCTTGATTTTCTTTATTAAGTATAAGTTTATTAGCTCAGGTTAGTAATTAATTTTTCTAACAATTCTTTTGTTTTATAAAGTTAGATAAGACGTGTAAACCAAACGTAGTAAACGTTTGGTTTACACGTCTTAACACTTATTACTTAAACTGTGATAATTTTAGACTGTATAATAATCTGTAAGTATTTATAATTTAATTGTTTACGATAGTACGTGTTTACTAAATAACTGTGTGTTAAGTAGTAAGTACTATTTTATTGTAAGAATGCTTCGAAGAAGATCCAACCTCTCCCAATGTAGCAGAAATGCTAAAAGGATGAGATTAGTTCGATCACAGGAATCTGAGGAAGGTCGTGAGGGAAGGCTCTATGCAACTCGGGAACGTCGAGATTCCCGCTGAGTCGAAGTTTCTGCAGCACGAAACCTAGCCTGGTTTCGTGCTGCAGAAACTTCGACTCAGCGGGAATCTCGACTGAGTTCAAATCGTTCTCGAATGGTCGAGGTCGCGAAAAATTTTTTATACAAAGGGGGTCGAGTCATGAAAAAGGTTGAAAAACACTGCCCTACATTAATCCTACTAATATTATAAATGCGAAAGTTTGTGAGGATGGATGGATGGATGTTTGTTACTCTTTCACACAAAAACTACTGAACGGATTTTGATGAAACTTTACAATAATGTAGCTTATACATTAGAATAACACATAGGCTACAATTTATAAAGATTTTATGTGATTTGACCATAACTTAACGATAAGTATCAAGTAAGTCGGAAAAATTCCTGCCCTCTGAGATCTATCTTTGCGTGCGCTGCCATTATTTTTTTTTTTTTTGGTTGGGAAGTCATCCAATGATTTCTGGGCGTTTCAGTCTCTTACTGACTAAAACCCACCCGTGTTCGTTCCCTTGCCTTGCCAGATGCCACGCTTTCCCCTTGGGACTACCCGCAACCCCGGCAGGCATCGGCCCTAGCGGACCCCGTCAGTTTTGCTGATATCTCTTTGAGGTGCGCGTGGAACACGATGCGCCGTCGACCCGGGCCTGGTCCTTATCGGACGGTGAGCTGCCCGTTGCTCTCCGTCCGCAGGCCCGCGCCTACGGTGGCCGGAAATCGGCTATCAATTCCCGACGCCCGGGACGTCTCCTACGGCGGCGGCGGCTAAGGCTGGTAGGGCGCGGCCTTTGCCACTCCCTCGCGCGCTCCACCTTCTCCTTCGCGAGCATTACTGCTTTGCAGTCTTTGCAGAAGGAGGTGACGGCTTGCCATGCCCTCTCGCTCCGCACCATGGCCTGAACCAGGGCCGTACGCGAGAGGCCACCGCCGCCGATCGCCTCCACGAGGACACGGCGGTGGTCCACCTAAGCCGGGCAGACCTCCACCGTTTGCTGCGTGCGCTGCCTAAACCGTTAGAGTTACATGAAGAAAATGTATTGTGGGATTGTTTGTCTTAAAGAGTTCTAAATAAAAGTCCGCGACAGCATATCCGCGACACCTTTTATGTGGAAGCCTTTATAACCAAAATAGTGAGCAATAAATACAGTTAAATTGAATACTTTTTTTACATTGCATATTTTAGAGTATTTAGTTAATTCTTATCAAAATAAATACCTTCATCGCTTTTGGTATTTAATTTAGATAAAGTTTGTCTTTTACACTAAGTAATTTGGACAAATAGTTTAAAAGTTAGAACGATAAGAATGACCTGCGATATTGAGTCGACGGCGCTCAGAACGAGGGTGGAGGGGCGGGCCAGCCAGGGGATGACGCGCCAGAGCGCCGAGTGGAATAATTATGTTCGAGAAATAACGTAAATAACGCAATTAATTGTTAACTGTCAAAATGAAACCCATTGCTATTGTAAGTCCGACATCCACGCGGGCGAAGCCGCGGGCAGAAGCTAGTTTATGTATAAAGATAGTATGGTTTTGATAATACTAGGTATGTTCGTAACACTAATTTTGAAGTGAAAACTTCTTTATCGGCGTTGTTCACTTTTTTTGGGATGGGTAAAAAATTTTAAACTCTTGTCAGAACGTGACCGTAAGATCCGTTGCCTAGCAACCGACAAAGTAAATATCAAAATAAATAGTCTTTGACATTACGTAAAGATTGCGAGGTAAGAAATTTTACCCATATTGATGGGTAACAAATTAATGGGTAATGAAAAGTGTTTATTTAACCGGTTAAGCCGCGCGACGCGATTTTGCGACACCCCTCAAGCCGCGCGACACGATCGCGGCGCGTCAGAGATAAGAGCTCGCTAATATAAACAAAAACTGAGAGCTTTTTGTTAAGTAAATAGTCTTATCGTTAATGGTTTTGGGTTCCTGATTAGACAAAGGATTTTTTATAATACTTAGAATCTTTGTAAGCGAACGCTAGTATTGATAAATAAACATTCTTATAAGATTCTTATAAGAAATTCCTTTGTTCATTGTTTTGATTATTTATAATAAAACTACTGGTTCGATTCACATGAAACTTCGCAGGATACATTATGAATACATATACTATCGGTCAAAACCATTATTTACGGACAATAATAATAAATAAAAACACATATAAATAAAAAAGTTCAATAAATCGTTAACCGTATCATTACGTAACATTATTTAGTTGACAAAAAAATATTGAACTCTTTTTCTTTCTGTATTATGCATTTTTATTATTTATTAGTTATTCAAGAATATAAAATAAATGACTTACCAGCGATTACATACACAAAACACACACAAAACTCAAAATTTCACATCAACACCTTTTTTCACTCCCGAGTTTGTTTACATTTTTTGATGGGTCCGTAATAGGTAATTACGATGTTATTTTGTGCAAATTATATCTATATACGATGACGACACTACTTAATTATTGAAATAACACCATTTCCCGTCGATTTACACTTAAAAAACAATAGAAAATGAATAAATAGAACGCGGAGTGCAGTGCACGGCACGCATGCGCGGACGCCATTTTGCCGTACCAAAAATGTTCAATTTTTACTTTTTTTTAGAGTTGTTTCTGCATATTTTGACGTTATGGTCGATTTATTCGACAGGTATATTATCCTACCATAAATCAAAACCAACCACAGACCATATCAGCCCGTATATTACATATAAATAGAGCTGCAATCTGCATGAACGTACCGTGTTCCCGGGGACACGACGAGGCTTGACGGTATTGGGAGTTTTCGTGCGCCTGGGGCTTCGGTCCGGCTTGACCGGTTAAAAATGCACAACGTTAATGTTAAAGTTTTCACTTCTGCCGGCACTCCCGGAGTGTAACCCGTTGTTTTTTTTTTTATCAATGCTTTTCTCTTTGAATCTTGCGTAACTGTAAGGTACCTCGCTCGTGACTGTACACATCTATGATAGTTTGTTTCACACTTCAGTCAGCAACGCAAGTCCGACAGCACTTACTCTTACTTACATTGGTGCCGATTCTCTTGTACACCGAACTAAACTAACTAAACTACGACTAAAATACCTTACTTTTGGCTATGAGAATCTAAAAGCTATTCTGCGGAAAAATATCTCTAAATTAAAAAATAATTTTGACACATCTAAAATTGAATTTGACAGTCACGTCGCGACCCACGTGGTACTTGTTTGCTCTACCCCGTGCATTTTTTTTGAGCCAGAGGCGCGCGGGGGGGGCAGCCTTGACGTATTTTGTATGGAATTTTAAACTTTTTTTATGGAAAGTATGAAAAAATATTAACTGTGAGTAGGGGCATATGGGTTTACGAGTGGCAGAGGGGGTCAAAATTTCCATTATTTTTGCGCTAGGACGCACCGTTTTCGAGTTATAAGCAAAATAAAAAAAATTATAAAGTTTTTGCAGCTGAAGTGTGTGAATTTTAGTTCATGCCAACTAATTTTATTCCACTCCTTTTTAATCGCTTTTAAAAATAGACTGATTTAGTTGAATAATCTAAATTTTTAGGAGAAAAACGTCAAATTCAGAATAGCAAAATTGCCATTTTCACTAAACTAATAACTCAGTGCAATCTTAGTGCTGTCAAACTAAAATATAGTTAAGTTGTGTCACTTTAGACTATTTCAGAATGGGAAATGCTCGTTTGACAGGACTAAACTAAATTTTAGTGATTTTTAGTCTAGTTTAGAGGCATTTGTGACAAGAGAATCGGCACCATTGTAATAACTAAATTGATGCTAAATTCTATACTCAGGTTTTAGTATTTCGTATAGTCTAAAATTTGTGTTATTATAATAATATTTATAGCTTTTTTCAATTATTTCATGTTCAGTAAGTATATATGTTTTTATTTTTTTATCTAAAAGTAATAAGTAAAACACGGCATTTTTTTTTTACATGACTTTACTCTTTACTTTTACTCTAGACCTTAGATATGGCGCCATGTAGAGTCTAGAGTATTTAATACATAACCTAGATATACTTTCCATTAAAATAGATGGACAAATTTTAACACAGCAGCGTTCAGTACGCCTAACAAAAGACAACCAAGCAAAAAAAGTGAGTTTATTTTGACCAAAAATAATAAATGGCATTGTGTTACCAAAATTTTTAGTATATTTTCGTTAGCTGATTTTTTTCTTGTAAGTATGTAATGCGTTTTTCTTATTTAAAGATTTTACCATTGTCCTTATTTTGGTGGTCTGAATGATTTCTAAAAGTTTGTACATCTATTTTAATCAGTACATGGTTCTGAACCCCCTGCGTTGAAATTTTTCGTCGGTTATTAAAAAAAAAACCGGCTGTTTCATAGAAAAGTGCAATACCTACGCGGTCAAAATGTATGGAACAGCAGATTTTTTTTTAAATAACCGGCGAAAAATTGGGGTTCAGAACTATGTACTGAATCCATGGTAGCCGGCTTCGCGTCGATGTCCCGGACACCCCGTATGATACCCACATACATACCTGTCAAAGTCATAGTTTGGCAAAATCATAGAGAATTTATACCGGAAGGCATATGTGTGTGTCGTGCAAGATTTAACTAATAGCACATTTATATAAAACTCAAATATAATGAAGAAATCTCGATGTTTTGGCTAGTCGTATAGCCGTAAGCAGGAGCGGGCCGCTAGTTATTATTTAAAAACACCTGAGGGCTTAGTGTGAGTTTCATTTTACCTTCTCGATCAAACACATCGAGCGTTCCGATTGGCCCTTCACCGGTGAAGGCCGGCCGGCTGCCAATCGGAGCGCCAAACGCCGTCCATGCGTTTGATCGAGGTGGTAAAATGAAACTCACACTAAGCCCTCTGAAGTGTTGACGACTGTACTCAAATTTTGATCGCATACTATTTTTAATTTCTTTGTTTGTTTAATTAATTTGCTTCAACAAGCTCGCTCCCTATTACATGGGACTTAAACATAACTGGCGAAATAGTACTTAAATAAGGTGTTAAAAAATTAACTTAAGAAACTTTAAGAGAGCAAATCGAACTTTTTAATCGATCTTTTCTATCGAACTGAATAACTTTTAGGATGGGACCAACATTGAAATCGTGAAAAAAAATCTGCTGTTCCAGAGTACAGTTTAATACCTACTGTTCTAAACTGTATGGAATAGCTGTTTTTTTTTGCGATTTCAAAGTTGGTCCCATAGTAAAATATTTTATTTTTCAAAGTTGATCCCATAGTAAAATATATTTTTTTAACACCTGATATAGGTACACCTCTGCCCAACCCTTCGGGGAAACAAGGCGTGATGTTATGTTGTGTTAAGAGCGTTTACGTCGTACGGCATTTCATACAAACTTTCAACTTCGAAAATTTTCTTAACTAATTTTTTAGACCTTTTTTTCCTGCATAAGCGTATGAAGTTTTATTAAAATCGGTTCAGTCATTTCGAAAAACAAGGGCTTGAAAGTTTGTATGAAATGCCGTACGACGTAAACGCTCATAATTAGCTCTACGTGTGCCGCTTGACCAAAAACACAGAACATTTATACTCAAGAGGGCAAAAACGATTGACTATTAGTCTACAGTCAATTTCATTCCTATGGAAATGGACAATTACATTTTCTACTTTAAATAGTGTTTAAGTTTTAATTTTGCTGTGAATAGGTCAGTCAATATTTTTGTATTTTGTAATTGTGAGGTTACGGGTCAGGATTTCTTTATTGTTGCACTAGCTGACCTGATAGAAAAAAACAGTTCCAATTTTTCTTTCTTTCCGAGTGAGAGCATTACATGACAAAAAATAGCCAAGTCGGTCCAGCCGTTCTCAAGTGATGTGCCTACCTATACAGGGCGGCAGGGACATCGACGCGAAGCCTGTAACCATGGATTAAGTACATGGTTCTGAACCCCCCTGCATTGAAATTTTTCGTCGGTTATAAAAAAAAAATCAGCTGTTTCATAGAAAAGTGCAATACCTACGCGGTCAAAATGTATGGAGCAGCTGATTTTTTTTTTAATAACCGACGAAAAATTTCAACGCAGGGGGCTTCAGAATCATGTGCTGAATCCATGGTATCAGGCTTCGCGTCGATGTCCCGGACACCCCGTATACCTATATATCAGCTTCTACTACAACTATCAGCTTTTCATTTTGAGTTATAAGTACATACAGTTCGCGTCAAATTACTTTGCCGCTCTGAAGTTTGTTTTCGCATGCGTGCTGGCATGCGCGCTACTGTTTTAACCTTAGAATAATAACTAGTTTTAAAAGGCAGATTTACTACTGTGTAGTCATTTGTAGGAAAAGTTAACGTGTGGAAAAGTTATGTGACGCGAACTGTACTTAAATAATTACTTACCTATCCTATTGTAGAATTACAATTTGATCTGTATTATGTACTTTCAATAATTGAAAGTTCAAGTTGTAACAATCAATCAATCAAATAATTTGATTGATTGATTGTTACAACTTGAATTATTCGTGATTATTTTTATAATAAAAAAAAAAATATTTTCCTTGTTTGTTTTATTTTCCTTTCTGCGATGACCAACAAAACAGTAGCGTAGCGTAGTGGGGGCGGCAGGGGCGACCCGTCCCGGGCGGCACTTATTAGGGGGCGGCAAAATTTCACAATAAATAATAAAAATATTTGAATCATTTCATATTTTTATCGCAACTACAAATTCGGACCGATTAAAAAGAGCACGGAATTTTTCATTACTTATTCTGCGACGAATTCGGGGAATCCCCTTTCTTTGAATGATATTTGGTAGCGACTGCTAGCAACACCATCTATACTGACTTGCGGGAATTTGTTTATGCCCCGGGCGGCCGATACCCATGCTACTCCGCTGCAACAAAAGTTTAACTAAAATTACCCTATATTGAGAATATAGGGTAATTTGCTTGGACACAGGCCTCCTCTGTGAGATTATCATTGTTTCAAGTCGTTCGACGTCCAGTGCCCGATATAGCCCTCCTCCTGCAAGCGTTGCCATGACGACCGGTCTGAGCTTCTCGCATTCTCCATCTGTCTGTGGCGGCATCTACAACGTCACATGCGAATATGCGAACTACTACGCATCACACTGACATGACGTCACGCAAAATCCTCGCGCAATCAAAGTTTACCGCGTGACTATCATAATTATTATATAGGGTTTACTGGTAATTAGAGACCGATACAAAGTTACAAACACTTTACTTTACTCATCATTATGAACAACTTTTACTGGGGACCAAACCTGAAATCGCGAAAAAAGTTTTCCGAACATAGGGAACAGCTGATTTTTTTTCGCGTCGTCAAAATATCGGTCAGTAATTACCAGTCACCCTTACGAGTATATGTATACAACGTCCCGACATCAATCGTCGGGCAGTAGCCCACCAGACAACACCCGTCTGGTTGGAGGATCCTCCCTTTGCTATGGGGTACCAGCCAGTATCATATAGTGCTCTGTATTATGAGGGATGATGAGTAAACACCTCTTTTCCACATACCTCTATACCCTAAATACCTACTTACAAAAATCATCTGACGTTCTGGGCCCCGTCCGAGGATTGCCACAACGACCGTCCTGCGCTTTCCACATTCAGCGGATTCACAAGTTTTTACTACCAAATACATACAACTGAAAAACTCTGCCTATCGGAGTTCATTCCTTATTTCTTCTTCTATTTCAATGTTCTTCTGAAACAAAGTAGATAACATAACATCACGCTTGTATTCCCCGTATAGTTAGGCAGAGGTGTACCCATAGTACATCCACATTTCGCCAGTTATGTTTAAGTCCCATGTAATAGACCTATTGCCATCAACCGGGCACAAATCCAGACTCCGGGCTGCTACTGAGAAATCCCAGATAGAAAAACCCAATAATACTTTACCCGCCCCGGGAAGCGAACCCAGGACCTCATGCTCAGCAGTAGCGCTTGCGCTTCATTGTTATTTCTAATAATGAGAAGCTCATGATGTTTGTTAAAGCTGTATGAGGATATTTGTTCAATCGCTATCAAATTCACAAATGTTTACCAACAGCGTCCTCATGTTATCAATCGTCAAAAGATCCTAGTAGCACTGTATTCATCTATTCCCACAGTTACCATCTAGTCTGTGGGACCGACCGACGTGAAACATAAATTGTTTCTAGATTAGAAAAATTTAATCTAATTCAAATTACAATAGAAAATTTAACTAAATATCAACAAAAAATTGTGACAAAACATGTTTACTGTTTGTGCTGCTAGCGCTATTAGTGGTGAAACTTGGCATATTCTTCCCCTTTGACTCTAGTATAAAATTATTGATTTTGTCTTTTGATAGCAATTTGAATTATACATATACATAATTTGAGTTATATGATTATTTTTTTATTTGAATTTTTTCTTTTGTACGATAATTTTGCCCAAAAAACGTTCTCTCCAGTTCCCCTCTAAATTATAGTCTGTGATCACTAGTAATCATCACTAGTTATGACTATTTTTTATTTTATGATTTTATCTGTGCCGTGTGCCGTGAACAGTGCGTGGAAGTGTATTATCTATGGTGCGTGGTTTGTTGTGTTTTCGGAATAAATACTTTATTCATTATTGTTAATTGTTATTAGTTAGATATTTAATTTAAGTAAGTTTTATACCTTGCATTTGTTTTACCGTCTTTCGAATGATATTAAATGCATGTGAATTCCGAGTCATAAATTAGATGATGAAAGTATTTTTTAAATTGCTGTCGTAAATTTATAAAAAAGTGATAAAAACTAATATATTGCTAGTTTGTACTTAATTCCTTGTGAATTAACCTTATAACATGATTATTTACGAACAATTTGGTACCAATATATTATCATTTCAGAGTCAATGACTTGCAAAGTTTCATACATTTACATCTTCGAGACGTACATTTTTCACACCATTTAATTCAGGTTGAAGAAATGAATATCAATAATATAGCAGAAAATCAACGTACAGAACAAATATCTTCCCAAAGTTTTTTTTATTTCAATAGCGAATCAACTAAAGCATCGACTACTGAGGTACAAACTAAAAAAAAAAGGAAAAAGACAAATGCACAAAAATGTAGAGAATATCGTGAGAGAAAGAAATTACAAAATACAATGGTACAAAACATAACTGCAGAGAGATCAGTTGAATGTAGTGAGACTGATCAATTACAAGCTAAAAAACCTAAAACTAATGCAGAAAGAAGAAAAAAACATTATGAAGCGCAGAAATTAAAGAAACAAGAAAGTAAAAAAATACCTAAAACTGTTAAACAAAAAAATAAAGAATATTACGATAGGAAAAAAAAAATTCAGGCTTTAAACGCTTTAAATCATCATTCAGATGCGTAAGTATGATTTTGGAACGAAGTCCCCTTTCGCGCGTTGCTAAAGGGGGCTAGACAAAAAAATTAAGACCAAAAGTTGCAACGACACTTTTTGTTTTATAATATTCAGAGCCATCTAGTATAGAGATTTTTAGCCTTGTTAAAAATTATACTAGATGGCTCTGTATTAATATATAATATGCAGCTAAAAGAACTTCGTTCCCACTGGGTGTCCCACGATACCTCCCGACTTTTTTATATTTATTTATATGTATAATTATAAGTATAACATATAAATATTATGGTATTATCATATTATATTATCATACATACATACATACATTCAATCAGCCTATTAATGTTCCCACTGCTGGGACACAGGTCACCTCTCTGTGAGAGGGAGTGGGCTGTCACAGGTTTTTGACTTTTTAGTTCAAAGACATGCCGGTTTCCTCACAATGTTATGTTATAATATTGTGTTATTTATATACGTTATTATCATATGTATTATTTTATTTATTTTTATTTTATGATTTATATTTAAAATATTTTTTAATATTTGCCTAAAATACCTACATAAATACACAAAGCAATATTTATATTATGTTAGCCACAACTTAATTTATTTACCTAATCTACTAAATTATGGAAGAACAGACTTTCTTTTGCGCCGGGACTGGATAAATTTTTGTATGCAGTCTTCTTTCTCCAGATCATGTTTAAATTTTCCCCAAAAAGATACTTTTTCCTAAAATTTTCTCCAAAATAATTTTGTATCTTATATTATGACATAAATCTATTATGGAAATTAATTTGTCCTTGTTTTTCATTACTGACTAGCTGCGTCCCGCGGTTTCACCCGCCGGGAATATCGGAATAAAAAGTTCGGTCAAATAAAAACTTTTAACAAAAAAAAAAACAACCGACTTCCAAAAAAAACACTACAAAGTGAAAAATAATTTTAATTTCGGAAGTCGGTGTCTTTGGTTTTGAATTTTCGTTTTTTTGCCACCGACTTCCGAAATTAAAATTATTTTTCACTTTGTAGTGTTTTTTTTGGAAGTCGGTTGTTTTTTTTTTGTTAAAAGTTTTTATTTTTCACTTTTTAGTTTTGGTACCTACCTACCCCACACAAGTTCGAATAACACTACCAGCGACACAATTAACAGTGACAGGAAGTTATCATCTTATCATCCTTAAAATGAATTAAGTCCGAACACAAGGTAGCTACTGTAAAACGTTGAGGAGTTCCCTTGACTGTCCTTCGTCTTCATCATCAAACCCCTAATGACAGTCACAACCCATCTAAGTGTAAAGTTCTCATCAATACAAATTAATCAAGCCCAAACACCAGGTAATTGCTGTAAATCGTTGAGGAGTTCCCTCAACTGTCTTTCGGCTCCATCACCAGATCGACTCCAGACCTTCATTAAATAGTAGTGCTTTAAAATACTTAATGAAAAAAAATTACAAACGCACTAGTCGCCACTACGATTTTGAAGGTTCCCCTCGATTTGTCTGGGATGCCATCAACAGATCCTGGTTTCGTTATAATTTTTTTTGAGGATTTCCCGCAAGTCGTCATGAATTTCATCATCAGAACTGAATTTTGATCAAAATAGGACCAATCTGAAAGTATACCTTTCAGATAAGAAAATAATTGTCTAAATCGGTTCATAAATGACGCCACCCGTGAAATACTTATCACTGAGAAGTTCTGGTGGCCATCTGTGGACTTCTTCATCAGTTCCACTTCACCAAATGGTACTTTCTGAATGCAAATGCTTAACTGGTGGCTGAAAATACCGAAATCGCTATGTGTATGCCTATAATATTTGAGGAGTTCCCTCAATTTGTCATGGATTCCATCATCAGAACTAAATTTTGATAAAAATGGGACCAATCGGGAAGTATATCCATATATATATGAGGTAACACACATTAAAAAAAAAAAAAAACATACAACCGAATTGAGAACCTCCTCCTTTTGGGGAAGTCGGTTAAAAAATCGGTCCAACCGCTTCGGAGATTGCCTTGAACAAACAGACAAAAACTAAAAAAAAAATTGTTTTGTTATAGGTATCAGTTATACTCTCATATACATTTCGAAATAAGTAGTTATTTGATATTACAAACAGAATGTGTAGGTACACATTTCTCCCCAAACTTTCGCCAAAATAAAATGCGTTTCCCAAAATTCTCCAAAATTTTTATTTTACCCCAATATGGGAAAAAGACCCCTAATCTGGAGAGCCACTGAATTTTAACGGCGCGGCCAGAGCGCGCAGATTCCGCGGACCGAGATAAAGCGTGCTATGCGCGGAGAACCTTGTCAATGTAAAATTTAATTATACTGGTTTTATACTGTGACTTTATGGCATGCGCGATATTTAGTTCGCAACATGTTATTAAAATTTGTAAGTATTTCAAGACTTTGTAGGAACAATGGTAAATATTATGATTTCATTTGATGATTCAAACTGAATTGGGCTACATATTAAGTTAAAAAAAACATAGGGTCATCGCTATACAACATGTAACGTAATTAACGCACACCCTCAAACACCCCAATTAGAATATTATTTTATAATCATAATACATACACTGAATTTTTAATTTAACATGTATATGCATTGTTATTTACTAAATTAGTTATACCAATTCTTGGAGAACTTTTTAGTCATACTACTTACGCACGCAACGCACACAGTCGCACAAGCAGTTATCGCGCCGCTCGACTCGACACAACATAACGAAACTACGGAAAAAGCCGACAATATACGATTGTTTACGTTGCAAGCTAGAGCCACATTATCACCACACATTGCCAAAGTCCTCACCATTTCGGTATACTGAACATTAGTGTATTGGAAAGACATTGCACGCGAAAGAATATTTGAAAACACTACGTAACTTCTTTCCACTAATATTGCCCGCGCGTGACTAATGTTTACATTATTTTATGTTAGCTTTCATCGTAGCCGCGCAAGCGGTGGTACATTGTGGCTATCTCGCTCTATCCTGGGCTTTTAGTTTGCAGGAGAAAGGGAACGAAAGTAAGTAGGTGGTTTATCGGTGTCCTTTGTCCAGTTCCTGTTAGTGTGTGCGTGCGGTCAAATCGCTAAGTTTACAATGCATTTGTAAAGACCTTAACGTTCTTGGAATAAGGTTTATTTTTCTTTATTTTGTATTGAATGATGGAATTTGTATGAATACAAATAAAACTGCGATTTTAAAAGTCTTATTACTTTGATTTACGGTCCATTTCAATTTGTTTTGACTGTACAGCGTTAATATGACAATAATTTCCGTAGTTTTAATTATTTTTGGGATAAAAAATTACCTATATTAAAAATTATATAAATCGATTCAGTAAACGATTCTGAACAAACTATTTTCAGGATGTGCGTTAATTAAGTTACATGTTGTATATGATTATAGGACCACCTACGGCGCGGCGCGCTGGTCGCGTGAGTGGCAAATAAAATTAGCAAGTTAATTGAGATATACTGCTCATATGTATAGTTTTAAATGATATATAAATACTCTCAATTTTAGATTTTTCTCAATTATGGAAAAAAATACGGACGATTCTCAGGATGAAAGAAACAGAAAGAGAAAGACTCAGCAATCTTTACCTTACTGTTTTAACACGGCTGCTGTAAACAAAAAAACAGAAGAACAATTACAAAGAGGCAGAGATCGGTCTAAACGGTTCAGAGAAAAGCAAAAGAATGAGGAGGCTGGTCTGCTTAGCGGTGGCCTTACTGACGCCGATAAAGAAAAACGGGAAGAAAGATTACGTTATGACAGGGAAAAGTCTAAACGATACAGAGAAAAGAAAAAGAATGAGGTCGCTACTCAATCGTCGAGTGATTTTTCAAGGGATTCTTCTAGTTCAAAAATGAAAAAGGACAGACAAAAGCAAAACTCTAAGCGGTATCGAGATAAAATAAGGAAATACTTGGTATGTAAGTTTGTTATTGCTTTTATACGTAAGATTATAATTATATCATTTTGTTCGTGGTTTTACGGTCTTTCGAATGATATTATAATGCATGTGAATTCCGAGTCATGAATTGGATGATAAAAGTATTTTTTTAAATTGCTGTCGTAAATTTATAAAAAAATGATAAAAACATGATAAAACCTAATATATTGCTAGTTTGAACTTCATTCCTTGTGAATTAACCGTATAGCATGATTATTTACGAACAATTTGGTACCAATATTAGTTATTATTATTAGTTAACGTCGTTTGCTTGACGACGTATCACATCATACCACATCCCACCTTTGCCTTTGCCCTCCCCTACTCTTAAAGCCACATTTATACTTAAAAAAATCCTCACAATGTAACTTTGACATCTCTCAGGAGCAACCAAAAATACTTGTCGCCAAAGTGTACCATTTCTTCGAGCAAGAGTATGAAGAGCTAAAGAAAATTAATGGAAACCTGAACCTGACTCCTCTATCGAACTTCCGCCAACGGACTGCGCTGGCCACCGGAGTGAGTGAGGCGGAAGTACTTGAAATACTGAAAGAGGAAGAGAGACGGAATGCAGACAAGCGACAGGAACCGTCTGTGGAACGAAGCAGAGCTCGCAAGAGGTCTAGACAGCCAGACAGGTTCGTGCTAACACTGTGTAACTGCATTTTTAACAGAAAGAAAGTATTTATTGAGACAAGCACATGAGATCTCAAAGAACATCCGACTTCGTTGGCATACCTAACCGTCCGCCATTTTGAAAAAAACTAGATTTGGCGGCCAGTGATGAAACAAGTGTCAATCGATAGAGTAAGTGATTACAAACAAAAAATATTTAGTGATGAATATCGTAAGTGATATACTTTCTGAGATATTTGAGTTCAAAAATTTAAAAATAAAACATGAAAATAATAGTTTTATGCATTTTGTGGAGTTATTATGAGAAATAATATTATTCTATATATGCTGCATAGTCGGTTTAATAATAAAAGTATTTGAAATTAAAATGTAATAATAAAATATGATATATAGGCAGAGCTGGGCAAAATACATGCTTTGCTTTAATTAAAATACAAATTACAAAATACTGTCTCGCACTTATTTAAAATACAAATTACAAAATATTTTTAAGTCGTGTATTTGAAATATAAAATACAAAATACAGTATTTTGACTATTTTTATTTAAAATACAAAATACAAATTACAAAATACAGTCTGGTGTTAGGTTAGGTATATAAATAGAATAGAACTAATCCAGCCCAGCCTAAGGCAAAGGGAATATATTCTTACCATCATATTTTACAAAATGGCGATCGCTAAATATGTCACAACATTCACAGGATTCACTCCATCGCCGAATGAAAATTACAATTGACAAGTTTTGTAATTGACAATTTGAAGTAAGTACCTGCAGTACAGACTACAGTACAGTTTAAGTGCAGTGTTGCCAACTTTAAAGACATTACATATTTCGCGGTCGCCATTTTGCTTACGAAAGCTATCGAGCGCTATTTTCTGCAGATCGCACCCATTCATAAGATCGCTAAATGTATTTATGTTCAAATGTATTTTGAAGCCATAAGTATTTGAAATACTAACTACAAAATACCTCAGCGTCAGGTATTTGAAATACTAATTACAAATTACATTTATAAGAAGTAATTAAATTACAAATACCAATTACGTATTTGTATTTCAATTACGTATTTCAATTACAAGTAATTCAAATACTGCCCAACCCTGTATATAGGTATGATATATTATATAGTTTAGGTATATATGATATCCTTTATTTCAATTAAACTTACCTGTGCATTACATTTTTAAACATAAAAAAAACATTTAAGTAGAAAAGTAGAAATACAAACCACCGGTATCGGGAACAGAGTCTAAGCTACAGGTCAGAGCTCCTGAGAAAGGAATCTCCTAACGATACGCGCCGTGTACAGAAGTACCGCTTTCTGGATCAAGCCCTTGATCCAGCTGCCTAACGAAAGCCTCCTCAGATATTGGTTGAGGCTATTTTTAAATGTTTTTGTTTTTATATTTAAAAATGTAAATTATATGTATCTAAATTAAATAAAGGAAATAATAATAACATAATATAATGTACTAAAAATAATAATGTAAGATAAACCCGCAGGGCAGCATGTGGCGAGCTGTTGGGCAGTAGCGACCCCACGGACCCTATCTCCCGTGAGAAATCTTGTTCCTCACCTCTGGCTTGCCTTTATTGGCCGGCCTGGAGTGAACACTGACGAGGAACAGAGCTCCCACCTCATTCTTGCCTTAATTGGCCGGCTTGAGTGGAGATTCGCAAGAGCAAACGTGCTCGGAGGAAGAAAGTATTCCAGTAAGATGCTGGTAGGGATCTTGACCGTACTTCCGGGGCAGTCCTGATAGCCGTGGAATACCGCTCCACTCCTCATAACCACCTCAGGACATGCTGCCCCCTTGTCGCTACGACACTTTGTGCAAACGACCGTTTTCGGGGGCCCATTATTGAGTGTGCAAGTCACCCCCTGCCATTTTATCCGTGTATATATAAAACATTGATCAGGCATAGTCCTTCCATAGTTCCAGGTCACCAGTCAACTTAAGCCACCCGAACCCATAGTCCATTACCTTTGTATCCATATCCTGCAATAGTCCTACGCCAGCCGGGGGTTGTCCTTGGGTGCACTTGCATAGTGCATACAGGGATAATCGTCGGTTGGTGCCTCATTTCATTACAAACGTCTAACGGGCCTCTGCGAGTTGGCTCCGGCCCCTCGTACGCCTTCCAAAGGTTCGGGACCCCAGGGTCCCGAGAAATGTCTAAGACCCTAAATGTAGGATAATAATTTCTCGCTGTTCTCGTCTGGCTAACGGAGACTACTTGCATAGACACAATTAACCTTGTAGCCAGGATACACCAGCAACTTGCTCTGAAATACAGTCTTGTGGAATCGGAAGTACCGTACTATAGGTATGTGCCCGACCCAGTACTCGAAAATGGCAATATATTGTATTGGGTTTGATCTATCATCACTGACAGGACTATTGTTGCCAATAAGTCAGACACAGTGGTGATAGATCGACTAGAGCGTCGTACAATGACTATTGATATAGCGGTCCCGCATGACGAGACCTCGTGAAAGCTGAAAAAGATAAGCATATTAACGAGATTGTCGACATGTGGGATGTGGACTCAGCGATCATTGTATCGATAGTCGTGACAGCCAATGGCTGTAGCCACGAGCCTCGACCAACACCTGAGCAGGCTCTCGTTCGGCAGCTGGAACAAGGGCTTGATACAGAAAGCGGTACTTCTGTACACGGCGCTTACTGTTAGGAGGTTCCTGTCCCAGGAGCCATGACCACCGGTAGCTAGAACCCTGCCCCTGATACCGGTGTGGTGTACTACGTTTCTATAAAAAGATTTAAAAATGTAAATTATTATGTTTGTACTTAAATGAAATCAAGGATTTTTTTTTACCGGTTGCTACAGCAAGGACGAACTTCACTGACTCATTTGTGATCCAATAAATTGAAAAAAATAAAAAATATTACTTCTTAATTTTTTCACATGTTTTAACTCAAATATCTCAGGAAGTATATCACTTACGATATTCATCACTAAATATTTTTTGTTTGCAATCACTTACTCTATCGATTGATACTTGTTTCATCACTGGCCGCCAAAACTAGTTTTTTTCAAAATGGCGGACGGTTAGGTATGCCAGGTCCCATACTAAAATGTTGGAACCCCTTTAACTAATACACACTCATTGAAACATAAATAAAAAAAACAATAAAAAAAATCATGAGGGGCAGTCATTGGAGACTGCCGATGGAAGTGAAAACTAAGCGTATTACGTGTCGCTTACTTACTTACTTTGACGAACAATATATTGTAATAAAATTATGTTTTTAAATTTTAATGTGAATTCTGATTATAATCTTGATTTAATTTAATTTAATTTTAATCTAATTTAATTTAATTTTAATCTAATTTAATTTAATTTTAATCTAATTTAATTTAATTTTAATCTAATTTAATTGAATTTTAATCTTAATTTAATCTGTAAATGTTATGATATTATGTTATGCCTATACCAATTGTTATTATGAGTCTATATGTTACTTGAATTAAATGATTTGAATTAAGTAACGCCATCTAACGAAAATGTCAGGAATTTATCTGGGTTGCTGTCAGTACAAGAACGAAAGCTGTAGCTCCAATAAAACAATTCCAAAAAAATAAAACAGAGTGCGCTGTCAACAAATTGTACTCTCCCTCCGTCTTACGAATTTTCGATCAGGCCACGTGTCCTGACGCGAGTTTAACATTTTTTACCCATCCAAAAAAAGTGCCCAATGCCGATAAAGAAGTTTTCACTTCAAAAAACAAAGTAAAATTAAAATAAGTTCTATAAAGTTTCTATAAATATTTATTCAGTAATAAAATTGGAAAAATATTACATAAAATCATAGAAATAATTTACAAATATTATTATAATGTTAGATGCCTGTACTAGGTTACATAAACCTGTATCACAATAAAGGCAGAAATTCCTGTGCGATGCCAAAAGGTTCCAATCTCAGCACGATGCTGCGACATTTATTAATAAATAAATGTCGTATTAAGTATTGTATATTTGTTTCAGTTCGAGCGATGAAGACAGTTGGGAAGATACTGCCGACGATAACGGACAATCGAGTAACGTCAATGAGTGAGTTTCATCTGTTTTTTAACCGACTTCCAAAAAGGAGGAGGTTATATGTTCGTTGTCGTTTGAAAGGGTATGCTCCCGAGGTGGTCCCATATAAATTTTATTAACTTTGCTTGGATAGTTTTTGAGTTAGCTTCAAGAATACGTATTTTTTCCCACTTAGTTTATATGGATGATAACTTCCTATCACTGCTATATAAATATTTGTAAACAAAATTAACATCTAAAAATTTTACTTATACTATGTGAAGTTACGCTAATACCTATAAAGTAAAAAAATCAACTAAACAATAAATTGAATATGTGATACATTTTACCCACAGTATTGATTTGTGTTAGTTGAAAGTGAGATTATCTGATTGTTTTCTCTCAAATCGGGTAATAAATTATTGTAAAAAGAGAACGAGGAAAGCTGTCCCACCGTAATACAGTTTATAACCAGTACGGGGGTCAGGGTGAATCGGTTTTGTTACAACCTGAATTAATTATTGTTCACTGATTATCTAATTGGGTGTCTAATCGTTTAGATTCATAGAAGGTAAGCACTGGTGTAAAATTTGTTGTAAGGTTGTTATTCTTTTGGCAAATAAAGATTATGTTATGTTATGAATTTGGGTGGGGTGGTGAACTAAAAAGTGAAAAATAAAAAAGGTTTACAAAAAAAAAAAAACAACCGACTACCAAAAAAAAAACACTACAAAGTGAAAAATAACTTTAATTTCGGAAGTCGGTGGCATTAAAGTTATTTTTCACTTTGTAGTGTTTTTTTTTAGTAGTCTGTTGTTTTACTAATTATCTATCTTCTATAGGTATACAAGGTGGAGACGACAATACAACAATAAATTAAACGGCGTGTCTCTAATGGCGTTCCCATTCTGCATACAAAAATTCGATCGTATTTTTTAAGTTTGTATTCTTGTAGTTTTAAGTATTGTATTTTTGCTTCAGTTCGAGCGAGAAAGACAGTTGGGATGATGCTGCCGACGATAACGGACAACAGAGTAGCATCAATGAGTGAGTTTCATCTGTATTTTAACCAAAAATTTCAACGCAGGGGTTTCAGAATCATGTACTGAATCCATGGTAACAGGCTTCGCGTTGATGTCCCTGACACCCCGTATACAAGGTGCAGACCACAATACAACAATACCTTAAACGCATCGATCACTAATAAAGAACTAGATACGCAATCAGCGGCACAAAATGTCCTCACCGAATGAGCACCCACTTGAACATTTGGGTGTGATTTTGATTTAGTAGCATTCGAACGCTCCGACGCGACGGTAAACATGCCACATAGTATCGGTCGTAAAAATTTATTGCGTTTTGAACATAGCTTTGTGAAATAAACTTTAAGCATTTCGTTTAAGGTTGAATTTACATTAATGTATATTTATTTCAACTATTATTACTTAAACACAATTTGGTGCCAGTTTTAAGAGAACTTTTGTTTGGGATTGTGTATCTAGTTCTTTATTAGTGATCGATGCTTAACCAATAGAATCTTGACTTAGGATCACTGATCTAAACTCAGGGGCGGAGTCAAGATTCTATTGGTTAATATTAACACATCTCCGCTCCTCTTTTCTCCTCTCCGCTCCAGTGGACAGGCAGCCTAAACGGCGTGTCTCTCATGACGTTCCCATTCTGCATACAAAAATTCGATCGAATATATTCAATAGTGTAGTCAATATAGCTAGTAGAAGATCGGCAAAATCCATCGTCGGCTCGGGTTATTCCGTTTATCCACCCTTAGGTGGATATTCGGAAACGTACGTCCGAGAATTCACCCTAGACCTAGTTGGATAAACGGAGGCTTCGGGTGGATCGACATACACTACTATTTAATTTGTTTGAAAAACTCATTTTTCAAATTTCGATGCTAGGATTTATTTGATAGTTCCAAAATACTCTGTTGTATGGTAGTCTCCACACTGTATATAAAAATCAATAACTATGCATTAGTCTCGTAAAACCTCGAAAATGGCTGGACCGATTTGGATAATTATATTTTTGTATTGTCTGCCTCAATACAGGGGTGGGTTGGGATTTTTTTTTTGGAAAAACTAGAAGAACAGGCGAAAAATCTAAATTGAAATTTTGACAGGACAACGTCTGACGGGTCAGCTACTCATAAATAATAATTATTTTATTTAAATTTATTGAATGTTTAGGCATTTTTGAAGTGAAAATTTAGCGCGTTTAGCGATTTTTGGCAGAACATATATACATATATATATATAGTTCTGTTTTGTATAACAGTTAAATAAAAGGGGGTATGGAGGGGAGGGGGGCTATGGCTAGCAGCCGGGCATAAATCTTGCCACACATAATAAAAAGTGCTTGCCACAATGTGAAAATAATCTTTTTTTTAATGTTTTCAGGTTTAAGTTGGTCGTGGTGAAGGAAGAACCTCCTGAATACTACAAGTAAGTTATTATAATCATCATGTTTTTGTTTTGTTTTAAAATACCGCTGCATCAAACACTTCACTCCCCCCTTGACCAGACGGAGCCCGCCGAGGCGGCCGGCGCCAGTCGGTGCCCGCGTTGAAGAGGGCTTAAGTGCCCTCGTAGCCCCCGGAGCACGTGTGCGAGGCCCACATGGGGTCGCGGTGGGTTTTTTAGGGGTATGAGGAACAGGGTGTAAAGTTCACTCATCCACCATAGAAAAGGGAGGATCCTCCAACCAGACGGGTTGTTATGTCTGGCGGGCAACTGCCCATATGTTGATTTCGGATAGTCTTATCTATGTTTTTCGCTTGGTAAACTCTAACTGCGAGATGCAGGAATTGTGTGACGTCATGTCTTTGCTGCGTAGTTTGTATGTCGCGGTGTAACCGCTACAGTTTAGTCAGTAGAAGTCTGATAGACCCTTCCGTCCACTCCAGCAGCTGTTCCCTACATTTTGACGAGATATGCGAACATAAATGTAGGGAACAGCAGATTTTTTTTTTCGCGATTACATCGTTAAGTGATAAATGATTTTATTTCTGTAAGTAGGTCTGTACAAACACTTTTACACGTCAATCATATTTTTTAAACTAGATGAGGTTGGTCCCATAGTGAAAGTTGTTCATAATGATGAGTACGATGACCCCTTAAGAGGTTTAGTATAAACATAAAATAACGTTATATATTATTTTAGTGTTAGCTTGTATGTATATTGTATTTCAAAGTCATTATGAATTAAAAGTTAATCCCCCTTTTTTTTTGTTGGGTGGGAAATCATCAAATGACTTTTCCCTCTCTGGGCGGAGCGGAAGGGCGTCAGACTCTTACTGACTAAAACCCACCCGTGTTCCTTCCCTTGCCTGTGCCGGGGGCCACGATTTCCCCTTAGGACTTCCCGCAAACCCGGCAGGCATCGGCCCTAGCGGACCCCGTCAAAAGTTAATCCCCCTTACGTATTCTTATAACGCTTATTTCAATTTCAGTGAGGAACCTGAAATAGTCGTCTGCGCAGCTGTGAAGGAAGAACCCTGCGAAATAGAAGTAAGAAAGTAAGTCACAATTTAGCTTAGTTCCTTACGGAGTTAAATTTTTTTTTTTTTTCTTAGTAGTCCTACTCTTATATCCTATGGGCCTCGGACTTGGCTTCACATGCCGTCGAGAAACATCTCTCAGCGCAGTGAGCATGGCGCACTGTGAGATAGCTTGAGTCACACATTTGATCACAATTTGGACGATAAAACAGTTTTATCACAAATGCTAGCACGGCGACGTGAGATAATCTCTTGACTTGTGACATAACTTCGTGACGTTTATTTTGGATTCAATAAGTCTTATTTGCTACTATGGGCGCACCAATTTTGTCACAAATGCCACTTATTGACTGTCGTCCGTACATCAAAAGTGAATTAGTTCACAACAAAATTAAAAAGTTGTAAAACTGTATGAACCTGCACTATAAAAACGTATTATTTTATTTGGTCGCATATTCACTGATCATAGACATTTTAATTTTTTAAATTTACTGTGTCACACTTTGAAGTTAGCAACAAGAAAGGCATGTCGCGCCTTTGATTTTATCACATGGTTGAACCGTGCTAGCATTTAAGACAAATTGTAAGACATGATAAAATTTATCATGTCTTGTCACAAACGTCTTGGGTACGCTTCTGTGTTAGCCCCGCAGGCATGCCGGTTTCCTCACGATGTTTTCCTTCACCGTTTTTGAAGCAAGTAATAATTTATAAACTACGCATATGAATCCGAAAATACAGAGATGTTTCATGTCTATTTCTAATAAAACGAGTGTATCAATTCACACGAAATTTTTCAAATTACATTATGAATAGATAAGATTTGCAATAAGAATGAAAAGTTAATCCCCCTTACCTATTCTTATAACGTTTAATTCAATTTCAGTGAGGAACCTGAAATTTTCATCACGGCAGCTGTGAAGGATGAACCCTGCGATATTGAAGTAAAACCGTAAGTACGGGGTTCAAAAATGTTTTTTTTTTCTCAGTAGTCCTACTCTTATATCCTATGGGTCTCTGACTTGGCTTCACATGCCGTCGAGAAATATCTCTCAGGCATGCCGGTTTCCTCACGATGTTTAACTTCACCCTTTTTGAAGCAAGTGATAATTATATAATACGCACATGAATCCGAAAATACAGAGGTGCGTGCCTTTGGTTCGAACTCGAGACCTATGACTTGGCAGTCCCATAACTAGGCTATCACTGTTCCGCGCCTTAGGTATGTGCGCGGCTCAGTTGGGTAGTGAGGACCGCCTATTCGTCAACGCTCAGGGTACGCAGCGCCCCGCCCGCCGCGCATACGTCAACGCTCAGGGCGCGCGGCATCTCGGCCGCCGCTCATTCGTCAACGCTGCCCTCCATCGGCGGCAGGGACCTCTCACGTCCGGCCCTGGTCCAGGCCATGGTGCGGAGCGAGAGGGCATGGCAAGCCGTCACCTCCTTCTGCGAAGCAGTAATGCTCGTGAAGGAGGAGGCGGGGCGCGTGAGGCAGAGACAAAGGTCGCTCCCTCGAGCCCCTAGCCGCCGTCGTAGGAGACGTCCCGGGCGTCGGGAATCGATAGCCGATTTCCGGCCACCGTAGGCGCGGGCTTGCGGTCGGAGAGTAATGGGTAGCTCGCCGTCCGATAAGGACCAAAGCTCGGATCGACGGCGTGTCGTCTTCCACGCGCGCCTCATAGAGTTGTCAGCGAAACTGTAGGGGTCCGCTAGGGCCGATGCCTACCACCGGGGTTGCGGATAGTCCTAAGGGGAAACCGTGGCCCCTGGCTAGGCAAGGGAAGGAACACGGGTGGGTTTTAGTCAGTAAGAAGAAGAAGTCATTGGATGATTTCCCACACAAAAAAAAAAAAAGGCACGCCCCGGTTTCCTCACGATGTTTTCCTTCACCCTTTTTGAAGCAACGGATAATAAATTATAAACTACGCACATGAATCCGAAAATTCAGAGGTGCGTGCCTTTGGTTCGAACTCGAGACCTATGACTTGGCAGTCCCATCACTAGGCTATCACTGTTCCGCGCCTTAGGTATGTGCGCGGCTCAGTTGGGTAGTGAGGACCGCCTATTCGTCAACGCTCAGGGCACGCAGCGTCCCGCCCGCCGCGCATACGTCAACGCTCAGGGCGCGCGGCATCTCGGCCGCCGCTCATTCGTCAACGCTGCCCTCCGCCTCGTGGCGCATTACTACGACACGGAACAGCGGTGCCGGTCGAACTATACTACTATACTGAGGCACTCTCGCGCACAATTTCTTCTTGACACAGTTGTTTATATATTCTTGAGAGCAGTGGTGGCCCAGTGGTATCGGCCCCGACTTACGAGTTGTAGGTCGTGGGTTCGAACCCAAGCAGGCGCTTTACTTTGTGTAAATAATTTCATCAACACTGCTCTCAAAAACGGTGAAGGAAAACATCGGTGAAGGAAACATCAAAAATTCGAAGACATGTGACATATACCTACCCGCACTGGGCCCGCGTGGTGGATTACGGCCCACTCCCTCTCACCGAGAGGAGGCCTGTGTCCCAGCAGTGGGAACATTAATAGGCTGATGATGATGATGACAGTTGTTTAGGCTGTGCGTTGTAGTCAGTCAGGGCCGTCTATAACCTATTGGAGGCCCTGGGCACATAAGGATCACGGGGCCCCTGTGTAGATAAGCGTAGATAAGCACAATTCTTAAATTATTCAACAACTAGCTTCTGCCTGCTATTTCGTCTGCGAACCTATAACCATCCTCAAGAATTAAGCAATCCAATGCAAAAGCAAAGCATACATACTATAGCGTAACAGAATACTTAAGTGAAAAAAATTTTTGTACTTAACTGTTAATAATGTTTGAAAATAAGAATTATGTTTGGTTTTTTGTGTTGTTTTTAGCTCTATTAATTTTGTTAATATTTTGTGGCTTAGTTTAGTGGATTTAGTTTATGTTTTTTATTTTATTTTTTATAGCTTTTGCATGCCTACTGGTAAATTATGGCTGAACCTATTCCCTATATCACCATGTATGTACCCATATTTGCAAAATAAAATATCTTTGTCTTTAAAAAAAAATAATTTCAAATCGGACTCCCAGTTCCGTAGAGTACTGCCTTATCTGTGTTCACAATTTATTTGCCAAACATGCAAACAAACACGCGTTTTCCACTTAGACAAACATCAACATTATGCAAGTGTAAATAAAGTTGATTTTAGACCGACTAGTACTGTTGAAAAAGTCATAAATAATATGTAGTTGTAGCGCAAACTGAACCTTATGTGTTGGTATTACAGTTGTTTTTCTTAAAACTCGGGTTTGTTTACATGTTCGGCAAATGAATTGCGAACGCAGATTACCTACTGCCTATATACAAACTTACAAACAAACTTTACCTCTTTATAATATTAGGTTTCGAGGGTTACAAACTTGGGTATATACTACTCTTTACCATAATATAGCAATAGATTCAAGAATTACATGCGCGTTTGCGTTATTTGATGTTGTTACTGACAGGGCTAGTAGTATACCTACCATTAAATTGTATTTTTATATATTTAAAGCCTCTTTTTGGAGCGAGAGTAACTTCGCGCATGCAAAAGATTATAAGCAAGTAGGTACTGTAGTCAGTCATCAGTTCATAACCGTTTGATTTTTTCGAAATTGTTATGTTTTTCTGTAAGTAATAAATATCGATTATTGGAACGAAGTTCCCTTTTGCGCGTTGCGAAAGGGGGCTAGACGGAAAAAATTGGGACCAAAAGTTGAAACGACACTTTTTATTTTTTATTATAACGCCATCTGTGAGCGACCACAGGTACTAATTAGTGGCATGCCTTTGTGAGGTTCATTTTTTATTATAACGCCATCTGTGAGCGACCACAGGTACTAATTATTGGCATGCCGTTGTGAGGTTCATTCCATAACTTTGTTCCATCCGGGTGTCCCTTGACTGACACCTCAGCTTTTTATCGGTTTTGGTGATTTGGCAGAAACTAGAGTGGCCCCTATCGATCGCGGGGCCCTGGGCAAGTGGGAAAGAGGGGCCTAAACTAGCCTTGTAATCTGACATATTTGTTTCTGCTCAAACGCACTCTGGCCCCCAAGATACAAACCCTGCTTAGTTCGGAGGTCAACGGTCAAAGTAAAACATTGTTATGTACAAACTTAATTGTATCTATGTAAGATCACTATCAGCTTTTCCGTTGCCGATAAAACTGTTTGTATTTTTCCATTTTTTTAAGATTTTTATGAAATAGATTTAAGATTTTTTTTTATATTTTTTTTTGTGTTTTCAGGGAGCAAGCTCAAACTGACCCAATTTCTGTAGACGTGAAGACAGAACCGCTGAGTAATGTAGTGCACAAGTAAGTTATGTTCATTATTATAGAAGTCCTTCAGTCAAATAAGCAACTTATTCCAACGCTCAGGACTCGCAGCGTCCCGCCCGCCGCTCATTCGTCAACGCTCAGGGCGCGCGCCGTCTCGCCCACCGCTCATTCGACAACGCTCAGGGCGTGCACCGTCCTGCCCGCTGCTCATTAGTCAACGCTCAGGGCACGCAGCGTCCCGTCCGCCGTTCAGGGCGCGCGGCGTCTCGCCCGCCGCTCATTTGTCAACGCTCAGGGCACGCGGCGTCTCGCCCGCCACTCATTTGTCAACGCTCAGGGCACGCGGCGTTTCGCCCGCCGCTAATTCGTCAACGCTCAAAGCGCGCGTTTTTTGACACATATTTGTGTCGTTGGCGTCCAAGTTACGCGCTTGCGTTTATGCTCTGGCGTGCAATAGGTTAAGAGAATGCATTCTGAAAGTGGGCAACATCGGAAGTAGCTGTCATATATTTCGCTGTCTTATTGATTAATTTGGCAATATTACTGTATGGAAATAAGTTATGTGGCTACCTAGCGAACTGGAATATTAATAATGAATTGCAATTGTAACATTGAATTTGATGTTGTACCCGATTTAGGTGTAAAAAAGGCATTTGGAAAGTCTAAATACATGTTTTACATCCAAAACTAAATATTCGGTGTTACGATGTTAATTATTGCATATCATAATCAATATTCAATTTCGCTAGTTAGCCACATTTCTTATTTCCATACAGTATTATTTCCAAATTAATCAAAACAGGTAAATATTTGACAGCTATTTCCGATGTTGCCAACTTTTAGGATGCACGCTTTTAAATGATGTATATTTTTGTGCAGGCAACATTCACAAGGAAAATCCTGGGCTGCGGCAGCCGCGAGTAGTGTTCGACCTACGGAAGGAATAGATGAGTAAGTACATAAGTACTGCACAAGTTATATCTCTCCACTCTTGAGCTCAGCGATCAAATCAAAATTTAAATCATTTAATTCGAGTAACATAGACTCATAGTTATAGAATAGGATAAGTATAATAGGGTAGTTTTTATATAATTGCCGTTTTTGTCAAAAATTCTGAAAGTGGGGGTAGTTTTCAAATAAATGCCGTTTTTGACAATAATTCTGAAAATGGAGGGTAGTTTTCAAATATTTGCTGATTTCACCTGCCAGAACTTTGTAGGCTGTGATTAGGGCTTGTTTTAAATGTAGGTTTTTCTTAGCGAATACAGCATTATAAACCGAGAAGATAAAATCTGATGATCTATTTTAACGAGATTTATTAGTGTATGCATTGGTTTTAAAATCCAAACATATAATTTTTTTTTAAGTGATAACTTCGTTAACGGCGTTGTGCACGTTTTTTTGGGATGGGTAAAAAATGTTAAACTCGCGTCAGAACACGTGACCTGATCGAAAATTCGTAAGAAGGTGGGAGAGTATACCGCCGGCGCGGCGTAGGAGAGGAAGTAATATCCCCCTCTCTTTCTACTGCGCGGCGAAAATGTATGCCTGCTCCTGCTGCTTCGTTTAAGCCCTATTACATTTCGACTGATTTCGACGGTGATTTTTGCGTTAAATGGGCAACTTTGGCGTTCTTGTTCTGAGTAACTGAAAGAATTGGGCAACTATGACTTATTGAGTTGTGGAGAATAGTTATTAGTACCTATAGTACATAACGACCTCGCTTTTTTTATTTTTTTTTCTAATTGTTTATATAAAGCCAAAATTCCGAAGCAAGTTTTTCAAAAAATGCACGACGGCACTTTTTTGAGCTCTTGGGTAGAACTATTGTACATAGAAAATGAAATGAAAAATTTAAAATAAGATCTTTTAAAAAGTGTTGTAGTTCATAGCGGCCTCAGAATTTTGAAATATTAATGGGATATCTAAAAAAAATCCAATTAAAAATCATAAAAAGCGCTCAGAATTAACTGTAAATTTCTCCTTTCTACATTCATATTTTTACGTAAAAATACCAGAATAAACGCTGGTTCATAGGAAATTAAAATTGCATACTTAAAAAACAAAAACTTTATTATATAACTCATAATAAGCATAATTACAACTGCCAAATTGCTACTTATGCGATGCATCGGGCGCCCGAACTGTCAAAACGCAATTTTGTGATAGCCCTCTTAAGCGGCGCAGGGCGCTTGCGCGAGTGTGCGTGTGTGTTTGTACTACACCCTGCTACGCGCATACTCGGATGCAGGATGGTGGCTGCTGATGGCTCGACCGTCTGTATACTTGTAAAAAACCTGTATATAAAGTGTTTAAAATATGGACATTGAACAAAGTGCATCATTCATGAAAAAAGTGACGAAGGAATAGTGAAAGAAAATGAGTGAGTACTTTATAAAAATATACATAATTACCTAAACATTATACAACGTGTTTTTTTTTATATCCCATAACTCTAGGATATGAATGACCATATCAAAGAATCAACTGGCGTATTTATTATTATTTTTTTTTTTTTTTATTGTTGAATTAATTATTGAATTAATTCGACAATTCACGATTATTTATGTAAAAATCCATTATTATTTATACGAAATATTACTTAATTCAGATTATTTTTGTTCATAAAAAGAAAATATGTCAACGTTGCATTTTCTTAGCTTTAAATATGAATAATTGGTTTGAATGAAAATGATGTACAGACGCCAGCACATCAACCTACTCCAATCTGTCAAATTTTCCCAATCAACATTGAACCTTATTCTTTAGCGATAAAGTTGAAAATCTATTAAAGAAATTTGCCAGATTGTAGTAACTTGATGTGCTGGGGTCTGTACTAGTACTTATCAATGAAACTTAGATACACACATCGAGAGTCTAGTGGTAAATTATAATTAAAAAATAAATAAATATGCTAGTTGATTCTTTGACATGGTCTCAGTAATACCCTAGAGTTATGGGATATAAAAAAACACGTTGTAGATGTAATATTTGTAATATGTTTATACTTTATAGCATTAACCTATATTTTTATAACATCACAATACGCACATGTGCGGTGTAGGTTTTTAATGTGAGAGACTGCAACAAAGTCAAAGTCATTTACATATTTGCTTTATCTACACCCATGCTATAAATCCTCTATTAAAGTTCCTGAAACAGTTAGCTTATTGCCAACATTAAAACAGCCAGTGTCATAGTAACCATAATAACATCCAAACGGGTGTTATAATGTTGTACTAAATTTCATAATGCAACTCCTTTGTTACTCATCGAACAGCCACATTCTCATGGTATCTTGATGAATTAAAAAAAAAGAACATTGTCATGCACAGATGCACACGCGTTTCACTACCACAGAGCCGTTCTTAAAAAAAAAAAACAACGGGTTGCATTCCGGGAATGCCGGCAGAAGTGAAAACCTGAACATTTACTTTGTGCATTTTTGAATATTTTGGAATGGTTAGGGAATAATTTCGCATGAATTGCTTTATTTATCAATATAAAAGTACTATAATTTATGTGGTTAAATACAATATTCATTAGTAGTAGTAGTAGTATATTTATTTATTTTCGAAATAAAGTCTAACAAAAATAAACAATTTATTTAAACACTTTTTTCATGAAGTATGTTTTGACTGCTTTTTTTTACCCATCAATATGGGTAAAATGTCTTACCTCGCAATCTTTACGTAATGTCAAAGGCTATTGATTTTGATATTTACTTTGTCGGTTGCTAGGCAACGGATCTTACGGTCACGTCCTGACGTGAGTTTAACATTTTTAACCCATCCCAAAAACAGTCCACAACGCCGCTAAAGAAGTATTCACTTCAAAAACTTATAGGTTATTCGAATTCATGTTGTATCCCGCCATTTTTGTTCGATATTAGTATTGCCAGAAATAACTTCTGGCAATACTAATATCGAACAAAAATACTTTGTTGTTTTTAGAGGATTCGTATCATGGGTGTAGATAAAGTCTTGTATGCAAGTATACAACTGTTATAATTAGGTATTAAAACACTCGTGTGATACTATTATAAACCCACATTCGTGTTTTCATACCCCTTATTATACAAGAGTTGCTTATATAACTATTAAATGCAGTTACAAAGGTGTTAATTTATAGTTATTGTACGATGGCACATTTCGCCATATTTTGGCATGCAAATATTATTTAATAATAAGGTATTTAAAATAACCAACCACCATTATCTATAACTAAAGTTGAAAATATTTACTAAACATGGAATTATTTAAAGTAGTTCAGATTAGATTTTAGTTTTTAATCAATCTTCAATTTACACAGCTCAACTAATAAAACAAAAATTACAGAATACAATAGACGATGTATATTTAGTAACTTAATCCGCTTAACTATTCTTAAAGAGTTAGAGAACCTTGTAAGAAATCGACACGTGTTTCGCCTCTGAACGAGGCATCCTCAGGATGACGATTGACTTGCCACGACAAGAGCCGAACGCAAAGACTTTGCGTTCAGCTCTTGTCGTGGCACAGGGTTACAGGGTTCTCTTACTCTTTTTATAATGGATTTCCGCAGTCACGCCTGAGTCAATTAACTATCTTAAAAATTACAGAACCAAATTATATCTACAATCACAGATTTCTAGTCTACAGTGCATTCCTGTAATGATAGGACTAACAAGAAGTTTTTTTTAGAAATTCACCTATTGAATAATAGTTATGTGAAATGAGCCATTTTTTTAGTACTACGCAGAAAAACGCAACTGCGTCGGAATAGTTCGAAAAAAATCATCAAAAATACGATACCAATCAAATAATTTCAAATGAAAATAAATGAAATAAAATAATAAGAAATAATCTTCGTTTTTCAGAGAAACAAAAGAATATAAAAGGAAAAGAAATCGGGAATATCAAAGGGCATGGCGTCAGCGTAACAAAGATTTGAAGAAAAAAGTTTCGAAGGACGAAAAAGATGAAAAAAGAAGAGAAAGACATCGTAGGAATCAAAGGGCATATTATTATCGTATAAAAGGTTTGGCAGGTTTTACAAAAGCAAATAATACACTCTCCACGCCTTACTTCTCTGATGATGAAGAGAAAGAAGAATATGAAAGAAAAATAAAGCAGAAGAACAAAGAATATTCTAAGCGGTATCGAGATAAAAAAAGAACATCTTTACAAACATATCAACGTACAGGTTTGAAGGAAAATGACAAAAATGTAGAAGAATTGTCCCAAAAGAACTTGGATGACTTGCAAATGTAATTTTTATTTCATATTTTAAATAATGTAATATATATAATGATTCATCAGGAGCTCGTGGCTAAGTAATAACAAGCCGCACGGGTCGATCCATCAGGTTAAGCTACGCTTGCCGGGGTTGGTCAGTGGATGGGTGACCATCTTTACATACCGAGACTCCTCCGTGCCTCGGAAAGCTGTTAAGCCGTTGGTCCCGGCTGTCATTCGTGAATCTTTGACAGTCGTTACGAGTCGTCAGAAGCCCGAAAGTCTGACACCAGTCTTACCAAGGGGTATCGTATACCCAGTTACTGGGTTGTGGAGGTCAGATAGGCAGTCGCTCCATGTAAAATACTGGTATTCAGCTGCATCTGGTTAGACTGGAATCCGACCCCAAGATAGTTGGGAAAAGGCTAGGCAGATTGATTGATTGATATATGATTCATATTGTTATTATTTTATTTTATGTTTTTTTCGCAGGAACGGAAAGAAATTGGACAGTAATGAAGACCAAGAGAATGGTGTGCAATGCAGAGCTTCTCAAAATTTAGAAAATCTAGTCCTCACCCAACAACTTCGTATATATGAAGAGAGTCAGAAATGCATAACCCCGGAAATCATTCTACATAGAAACACAGATATTCCAGGCGATGGTAATTGTCTATTCCACTCACTCATACGGGTTCTGCAACTTCAAATTTGGACTAATGATTTGAGAAGACAGTTACGTGATTCACCTTATTTAAACTCCTGCCACAATCCACAGGAAGCATATAAAATACTCTCAAGTAACAATGAATATGGAGATCTGGATTGTTTATACTTGTTCACAAGAATGTACAATCAAAATATTTGTGTGCATTACCACTATTTCAACGTAATTTCAAAAAATGAAGACATTCGCTTCTGTCATTTTAAAGCAAATGATACACTTAACTGGATTCATCTTGATCTTCGTGAGCTGCACTTTACGCCTTACTTCTCTGATGAAGAAAAGAAAAAAGATGATGAACGAATACAAAAGCTGAAGAACAAAGAATATTCTAAGCGGTATCGAGATAAAAAAAGAACATCTTTACAAACATATCAACGTACAAAATGTTTGAAGGAAAATGACAAAAATGTAGAAGATATGCCCCAAAAGAAATTGGATGATTTGCAAATGTAATTTAATTTTATATTTTAAATATTGTAATATTATACATGGAGGGAAAGTACCTTGAATATTGTAGATGGAACATTTTACTGAAAGAAGACATTATTTGAATTTAAAAAACTATTTAAACTGCATTCATAGATATTTAAATAATTACATGGTTGAACCGGAAATCGAACGTTACACGAGAAAAATAATCACCCTGTAGCTTTATTATACCGATCGAAAGGCTTCATCATAAGGATTATTTTTTGCTTAATAACATCTGTGTCAAAAATAAAAGGAAGACTGTTAAAATTCATGGTCTTCTGTTTATTTGTGACACTATGTTATTTAGCAAAAAATAATCCTTATGATCGGTATGATAAAGCTACAGGGTGATTATTTTTCTCGTGTAACGGGTTCGATTCCCGGTTCAACCGTGTAATTATTTAAATATCTATGAATGCAGTTTAAATTGTTTTTTAAATTCAAATAATGTCTTCTTTCAGTAAAATGTTCCTTCTACATATATCCGTGGGACGCCCTGTATAATATAGAGCAGTGATGGCCCAGTGGTTTCGGCCCCGACTTACGAGTTGTAGGTCGTGGGTTCGAACCCAAGCAGGCGCTTTACTTTGTGTAAATAATTTCATCACCACTGCTCTCAAAACGGTGAAGGAAAACATCGTGAGGAAACCGGCATGTCCTAGAACCAAAAAATTCGAAGACATGTGACATCTACCAACCCGCACTGGGCCCGCGTGGTGGATTACGGCCCACTCACTCTCACAGAGAGGAGACCTGTGTCCCAGCAGTGAGAACATTAATAGGCTGATTATGTAATATATATATGATTCATATTGTTATTGTTTTATTTTATGATTTCTTTGTTTTTGGAACGAAGTTTCCTTTCGCGCGTTTCGAAAGGGGGCTAGACGGAAAAAATTAAGACCAAAAGTTGTAACGACACTTTCTGCTACAGTTGTAATTTTTGTTGTGTTTGTTATAGTAAGGAGAAGGTTCTTAGGATAGGTAGACCAGATAGGTAGATAGGGTATGTAGGATAGGTAGGTAAGATAGGTAGATAGGGTAGGTAGGATAGGTATGTATGTATATGTACAAAATTTAAAATATGATGTCTTTTTAATCAATATTTTTTGATTGGTTAATTTTAGATCACGTGATAATTGCAGTGCAAAAATATGTAAACATCCAGAAGGAATACGTAATAATGCAGAAGAAACGCAGCAAAATGATCCATATCAACACTTTAGAAACTGTGCACAGCCACAAGGAATTTATTACCAAGATGTCGACATTCCTTCAGATGGAAATTGTTTCTTTATTTCTATAATAAAAATTATGAATCTCTCAATGTCGCCTTTACAAATAAGGCAACAACTACTTGCTTCGCCCTTCGTCAACTCAAGCATCAATCCAAATGGTGCAAGGTCAATTCTCAGCAATGAAACAGTGTATGCAGATATGGATTGTATAGAAATATTTGCTAAAGTGTATAATCAGAATGTTTGTGTACATAATTACTATGTTAACACTAGAACTAACATAGAAGAAAGACAATTCCTTCATTTCAGAGTCAATGACTTGCAAAGTTTCATACATTTACATCTTCGAGATGTACATTTCACACCATTAATTCAAGTTGAAGACATGAATATCAATAATATAGCAGAAAATCAACGTACAGGAAAAATATCTTCAAAAAGTTTTTTTCATATCAATAGCGAATCAACTAAAGCATCGACTACTGAGGAACAAACTATAACATCAAGGAAAAAGACAAATGCAGAAAGATGTAGAGAATATCGTGAGAGAAAGAAATTACAAGATACAATGGTACAAAACATAACTGCAGGGAGATCAGTTGAATGTAGTGAGACTGATCAATTGGACGTAGTTATGCAAACTAGAACCAACCCAAGAAACTGGTCAAATTGAGTTATTGGTACCAACAGAATCTACGAATCAAGTTTCATATATACTCAAAAAAGATCCAAGCTGTTTGAGAAACTCAAAACTCGAAACTAAAAGCATTTATTTCAAATACAGGCACTTTTGAATTGTCAAGGGGTCGGTCAGTCAGAAAGATGAAGCTAGTTGCCCATTCCAAAGCGTAGTAGGTTCCTATGGAGAAGAACGGGCAAGAAACTCCACGGACACTCTTTTAAATCAGAATATTGGTTACATCATTCATGTTCAAATTATACATGTGAGAACAATGTAGAAAGACGTGCACGTTAAAAGCGTCCGTAATAAAATTAAAAAACGAAAATAATTCTAAAATTAAAATAAGCCGTGGCAGCTAAGAGATGACCAGTCCCCACTGACGGCGCCCGTTCACGAACATGACGCATGGATCAGCACCATTCGACTCAACCATTTTGAAGGGAACTTAATGATCCAACACACCCGCCACCACTGTTGTACTCATATTAATGTAAGCCGCTAAGGATACCAACCCTAGATATAGTAAATTTTTAAAGGTTAAACGGAACCATGTTGCGTGGTACCTGAAAATTCTGAAGATCTCTTCAAGATTTTCATTACGTAAAATAGAACCAAGCCACATGGTTCTCGTTAAACGTAAGTATTTTAAAGTAATCTACCTACGTAATTAGGTTCGTAAAACATAAACATGTTGTAATAAAGAACCAACCCACAAAACGTAATTTTGTATTATGGAACCGTCAGATTTTTTTTCTAAAACAGATATTAGATCTAACAAAAATCCAAATAATCTAGTTGTCCGATAACGTCAACAATACTAACCTTAACGTTGTAAAGTTGTTTATCTCAAATAACTTACCTATTTATTTCTACACACTTTTGAAACAAAAATCTAATTATCTCAAAAGTTACTTTTTGTGGGTTGGTTCTAGTTTGCATAACTACGTCCAATTACAAGCTAAAAAACCTAAAACTAATGGTACTGACAGACGTGTTAAAAAAAAAAACATGCTCATAAGCTTGCTTAAATTGAGCATACTCTGCAACTGTTCACATTTGCCAGCAATAAGCATTCTTGTCCTCAGGTAGCATGGTCGAAAATCAAACGTCGGTTGATGCTCAAAATAAGCATGCTCATTACTAGCAATGATGGTACGGCCAGACGTGCTCATTACTAGCACGGAAGCATGCTTTTATTGAGCAAGTGCTCATTAGTAGCACGTGTGTCGCATCATTGCTAGTAATGAGCATGCTTATTTTGAGCATGCTCAAAAATCAACCGACGTTTGATTTTCGACCATGCTACCTGAAGACAAGAATGTTTATTGCTGGCAAATGTGAACAGTTGCAGAGCATGCTTATTATAAGCAAGCTTACGAGCATGCTTTTTTTTGAGCACGTCTGTCAGTACCATGATGCGACACACGTGCTGCTAATGAGCACTTGCTCAATATAAGCATGCTTTTGTGCTAGTAATGAGCACGTCTGTCCGTACCTTTACGCAATATTGCCTTTGATCTGTGGCCTTGATATCAACCAATGAGCAACATTGTACAACTTTTACTTTTTTATTTTACTGGTTGAATACGAGGCTTTTGGCTACTTTTGTATGTGTATTTTATGTTTTATTATTTAAAAGTGCGGTTTGTTTGTGCAGAATAAACAATTTTTCTTTCTTTCTTTTCTCATGAAGCGCAGAAATTAAAGGAACAAGAAAGTAAAAAAATACCTAAAACTGTTAAACAAAAAACACTGCTTCTGAAAGAAAGAAGATTTTACATTACATTATCATAATCATTTTTTGGAACGAAGACGGAAAAAAATAAGACCAAAAGTTGTAACGACACTTTTTGTTTTATAATTCAGAGCCATCTATATAATCTGCGTTCGCAATTCATTTGCAAAACATATAAACAAACACGAGTTTTAGGAAAAACTACTGTAATGCCTACACATAAGGTCCAGTTTGCGCTACAACTTCATATTTTTTATAACTTTTTCAACAGTACTAGTCGTTCTAAAATGAACTTTATTTACATTGCATAAAGTTGTTGTTTGCCTAAGTGAAAAAAGCGTCTTTGTTTACATGTTTGGCAAATAAATTACGAACGCAGATTAGAAAGATTTTTAGCCTTGTTAAAAATTATACTAGATGGCTCTGTATTAATATATAATATGCAGCTAAAAGAACTTCGTTTCCACCGGGTGTCCCACGACGCCTCCCGACTTTTTTTGGACGGAATGAAATTGGACAGTAATGAAGACCAAGAGAATGGTGTGCATTGCAGAGCTTCTCAAAATTTAGAAAATTTTAAGCTCGAACAAAATCAAGTCCTCACCCAACCACTTCGTATATATGAAGAGCAGTGTCGTGCACAGAGATTTCAGACAGGGTATGCATGGCTAAAATTAAAATAAAACGTAACGTATCAGCTTATTTCTGTCGATGGCCCACCGTCTACCTTCCCGACTGCGACTCTTACCGCACAGCGCTATTGCCTTCGCATGATCTAATATCTGATCTAACTAGAGTATCCGTTATATCTAGATCAAACATTCTCTTTATCTTGATTTGTGTGTACAGAACCTGTTAGCCAGTACGTAATATCATAAAACTTTTTATGAAAATAACAAAGTAGCATCACCTATTTTTCCAACCTGGGTGCACATTTTCATTTTGCAATCAATTTAGCTTTTTAGGGTCGCGCCACACCTGCCGAACGTTCCGCGCTGAAAGTTCCGTCGCGTCATGTGATGTAACGCTTGCATTTCTATGGACGTACCTAACGTTCGGCTGATGTGTCATAGGTAACTTGAAAAACATTAGGAGCGTATTCAACCGAACCTTCCGCCGCGGAACGTTCGGCAGGTGTGGCGCGACCCTTACTCAAAAGATAACGTCGAAAATACGGCAGATTTTTTGCAATGAATTAAAATCTGCCGCCAGCACAGGCCTCACAGGTATAATTTTCCATATTTTACAATAAACTTACTAAATAATTGCTTAGACAATCAATCTCTTGCGCGAAGAAAAACAATCGGAATAATAGGTCAAAAAAACTTTGCAATTACGAACGGATAAAGGTCATCGCTCATTATAGCAGCACGGCTCCGTCACAGCAAAAACCTTGTCATTCATGTTAGGATTCTAAGTCAAATCCATTAAAGTCTATTTTACGATGGCTATACAGAATAGTGGACGGCTCGCAGTCAGTAACCGGCCCACGAGCCGTCCGCCGTCGGGCCGACAGCGCGCTTGAAGCGAGGAGCCCGCTCGCCGGCGCCTCACCGTCCGCGGGGTGACGCCTCGCCGGCCGCACGGAGACGCCTTGCTTGTGAATAAACAAAAAACCTCGCCGGTGGCGTGCCGGCAGCGAGCGGTCGCCTTACTGAAGGCGCGTTGGCGACTAGCCGTCGCCTTGCTGCCGGCGCGATATACTATGGCCTCTGTAGCCCCATGAAGCATGATGCTCCAGGGGCTAGTGCAAATGTTGGGGTTCATTCGATTTATAGAGTCTGGTTACACCACGCTGGGGTCGGTGCATTTCATTCATTCATTCATAGATAGTATATATAATTCATAGATAATTTATATTCTAGGCCCAAAAACGATGTATAATGGCAATTTGTGGCCTGAAAATGACAGACAGTTTTGTGTACCTATGTTTGAGTCCCTAAAAGTGTTGACGTGACGGGCGGAAGACGGACGGACGGAAGTGACGGGCGGGCGTTTTTGGGGGACTGTCATAAGTAATTTTGACGTTCGAAAAGTGCTGATTCTCAGCCTAGTTTGAATAAATGACTTTTGAATTTTGAATTTTTGTTAACATTTCCGGCATTGTATATTTTAGAAATGGCTATTTTTGTGAGAAAACATAAGAATTACTTTCTAACAGTATCAGAAACTAGGAAAAGGCCCTGTTCGAAGTCAATATAGGAATCTATTACAAAACGGTAGTTATAATACAGCTTTATTTATGAAAAATGTTTTCGGCATGGGTCCTACCATTTATAACAAAATACCAAATATTCTTAAAAAATCACCTAATCCAAATATTTAAAAAGAAACTGACAGCCCTATTACTTGATAAATGTTTATTCAATTAATGATTTTTTAAATGAACCTACTCCGTAGATTTAATTATTGACATTGTGTTTCTTTATTATTATTATTAAGAGGGTTTACGTCGTACGGCTTTTTAAGTTTAGTTAAGAACATTTTCGAAAAATAGTGTTACAGCCAAATTAGACCGATTTTTAATTTTCCATACAAACAGAGATTTCCAGTTATCTGCTTTTAAATAAGTCATTTTGAAAATGTTCTTAACTAAGTTTTTAGACCTTTGTATCCTGCATATGCGTATGAAGTTTCATTAAATCAGTTCAGTCATTTCGAAAAATAAGGGCTTGAAAGTTTGTATGAAATGCCGTATGGCGTAAACCCTCTTAACACTTTGAAGGGATGTAAACGAGACAAAATAGAAGTTTTATTGTTATGACGCCTATGGGCGTTTACTGTCCTTCAAACTGTTAAGCTAGATTAAAATTCTATGTTTTTTTTTTTTTTTTTGCCAATTCTAATTTGACTTTTTGGTTTTTATCTGATTTTGTTAATAAAATTTACCTTCAATGTTTGCATGCCTAATTGGTAGATTGTACAGGGATGTCAACATTTTCTAAACACCTTAATTTACCTTCTTTGAAAAAACTTGAGAGGTGTCAAGGGACACCCGGATGGAACGAAGTTACAACTTTAGCAAAAAGTGTTGTTACAACTTTTGGTTACCTATCCTAACTATCCTACTTATCCTATCTATCTATCTTACCTATCCTACCTATCCTACCAATCCTACCTACCCTACCTATCCTACCAATCCTACCTACCCTACCTATCCTACCAATCCTACCTATCCTGCCAATTCTACCTATCCTACCTATCTCAAAACTTGAAAGGTGTCAAGGGTCACCCGAATGGAACGAAGTTATAACTTTAGCAAAAAGTGTCGTTACAACTTTTGGTCTTAAAAAAAATGTCGTTATTACTTTTGGTCTTAATTTTTTCCGTCTAGCCCCCTTTCGCAACGCGCGAAAGGGAATTTCGTTCCAAAAAATGATTATAATAATGTAATGTAAAATCTTCTTTGTTTCAGAAGCAGTCTGTTCGGAGACACAGATATAAAAATAAAAATGGAGGAAATAGAAATTCATGAAGAAGGAGTTAGATAATTTTAAGATTGTTAAATTCATGAATTGTATTTGTATGTGATCGCCACGGTTTTTTAATTAGTTGATTCTTATGTTAAGAATCACAGTTATAACCATTCGGGGTGTCAGGGACATCGACACGAAGCCTGTTACCATGGATTCAGTACATGATTCTGAACCCGCCAGTGTTGAAACTTTTCGTCGGTTATTAAAAAAAATATCAGCTGTTTCATAGAAAAGTGCAATACCTACGCGGTCAAAATGTATGGAACAGCTGTTTTTTTATTTAATAACCAACGAAAAATCTCAACGCAGGGGGGTTCAGAATCATGTACTGAATCCATGGTAACAGGCTTCGGGTCGATGGCCCTGACCCTCTGTATAATACCTTACAGTTACGCATAATGTAAAAGCATTTTTCTCGTGAAATAAAAATTGCAACTTTCAATGCAATGGATTATTGTGGCTAAGTAAAACAGCACGGGTAAATTGATCAGGTTAAGCTACGCTTGCCGCGGTTGGTCCGTGGATGGGTGATCATAGACCATCGTTACATACCAAGAGCCCTCCGTGCCTCGGAAAACACGCAGAGCCGTTGGTCCCGGCTGTCATTTGTATATCTTTGACAGTTTTTATAGACTTGTTCTTGCTCGTTCTTTGAACAGAGCGCTCGGATCTAGTACAATCTGTGAAATGTACTAGTTCGGACTTCTAGTACTATTAGTACACTGACTGAATGAAGAATTTTACGAGTGCTTATGGATGGTATCACAGGTTCTATGGTGTTTACACCGAAAACCAAAAACAAATCTTTAAATGAACAATTAAATCGTTTAGAATATCAGTAACAGAGAATAATAGCAGTGTACTAAATTCAAAATGTATTATTTTAATTACATCGAAAATAATATAAAAAATCGACAACTCGCATACCCATTAGTTTCGAGATATATAAAGCAAAATTTCTAAACTAATAGAATAATAAAGATCTAAACACCTTGGGAAATCGGAGATAAAGAAGTTGTAAATTAGAGTAGTCAGAGTGTAACAAAAGTGAAGAGTGCGTCTCGTTCAGTATTATAATAGTGCTCGGTGGTCTCGTTCTTAGTCTGTGGATCCAAGTCCTAGCAACCGATCGGACTGAACGTGATCGAAACGAAGTACTAAATGACCGAAGTACTATTAAGCTTACGGAATAGTTCATTCTAGTACACTGTCATGAATTAATTCTTAATAGTTCATAGTACATGTACTACACAAGCCTTTTATGGGTCGCCAACTCGTCAGAAGCCCAAAAGTTATTATTTAGTATTTTAATTTTGCTGTGAATATGTCGCTCAATATATCGTATCGTATTTCGTAATTACTTAATTGTAAGATTAATTTCTTTACTGTTGTACTAGCTGACCCGATAGAAAAAAGCACTTTCAGATTTTCCCGAATTTTCCATTCGACCGGACAACTTTTAAAATTTTCTTTTCATAAAAACCTAATTCAGAGTATTACGAACATATAAAAAAAAACAGTATCCAAATCGGTGCAGCCGTTCTCAAATGATGCGCTTACCAATGAATAGTATTTAATTTTTATTTAAGTAGGTAGGTATACAATGTGGAGACTACCATACAACAAAAAATTAAAATACTGGCACAACTAATGCCAGAGTATTTTGGAACTGTCAAATAAATCCTAACTTCGAAAAAAAAAAGAGTTTTTCAAACAAATTAAATGTAATGTATGGTATACATTTCAGAATATCCAGCTTAAGGTGAATTTTTGGGGTGGATAAACGGAATAGCCCGAGGCGACAATGGATTTTGCCGAGCTATAATGACTAAAGTATTGAATATATTCAATTGAATTTTTGTATACCTACAGAATGGGAACGTCATTAGACACGCCGTTAAATTTTTTGTTGTATTGTCGTCTCCACCTTGTATAGATTTTCCCGACTATCCTAAACCAGTAGCGGATCCAAGATTATCGTTTGGGGGGGGGGGGGGGGCTTGACCCCGCTGAGGGGAAAAAACCAACCACCCGATATATTTTGCTTAACGCATAACTAGCCTCCTCCTGGGATAAGATAATTAGAATAATGTCAGGTTCACTTTAAGATTTCTCACGGAAGAACCCATATGGTTTTGGGGGTCTTGAGCGACCCCGGGACTATCCCCCCGGGCTACTGTCCTAAACTGTATGTATTTTAGAATTACAATTTGCAATTTAATATAACTATATTATGTAGGTACTTTAAATTTTATAGTTCATTGATGTTTCAACTTGAATGATATTTATAATAAAAAAATAATATCGCTTTGTTTGTTTCATTTTCCTTTCTGCGATGACCAACAAAAGTATACCTAATGACCCTATAATGTTCTCACTGCTGGGACACGCCTCTCTGTGAGATCATCATAGTTTCAGCCAAACGACGTCCACTGCTAGACTAGGCCTCCTCCCAGCGTCGCCACATCGACCGGTGCTCTGCTTCACGCATCCAGCGGATTCCTCCATCCCCCTGTGGCGGCATCTACAACGTCATATGCGAACTACGTATGACACTGACGTCACGCGGAATTCTGCATCGCGCAAGAAATATTTACCGCGCGACTACCATACAACGTCCCGACATTAACCGTCAGGCAGTAGCTCACCAGGCACAACACCCGTCTGGTTGGAGGATCCTCCCTTTGCTATGGGGGATGATGAGTAAACTTCACACCCCCTTTTCGAGTACTTCCACTTTGCCCCACCAGGCCGCCCCACTGATAGGGCAAAATGGAATGCCAAAAATTTTGCACTTTTGCAGTGGAATTTGCCCCACTAGGGTTGGCACTTTAGAATTTAGGTATGGAGGTGCTCGTATTGCACGACTCTTAATGCGAAGCATTTTTTTGCCCCATTTCTGTAACTGTTTTTATTGTTAGTTTGTTACACTCCTGCTAGTACACAGAACCTACTTAATTTATATACCATTGTATAGATGATTAAATGGAGATTAATACTGTACTTTTTAACAATTGATTTAATGCAGCAGAAATGGAAAAAGCATCAAAATAATTGAAAAAAAAATCCTGTCCGTCAATTTACGAACACTGAAAACATTGTAGCTTGCGATAAAATCAATTAATTGAGTCAATTTTTTTTTATACATTCGTTTCAGCCGTAGAAGGAACCCTATTGAAAATGGCTCTTTTATTCAAAGTAGTTTAATTATAATTAATAAAATACTAACTAAAATATAATATCTTTATCGAAATATTTCCAACCTTTGACTTGATGCCGGAAGTTGCCTAGCAACCGCCAAGTAAATATCTTTGTCAGTCTTTGACATAACGACTTCATGAAAAGTGATAAATTGTTCATTTTTGTTAAAAACTATGTTTTGAATTTCTTTTTCGTGTTATGTATGAGGCGTGCACTTTTGGATTTTCCAAACTATTTTATATTTGTATGGAAAAGAAAGAAATGCATATTTAGGTATGTAAAAATTTAACTAGGACTGGTAACGTCAGACTTAGTACCTACCTAGGTAGTGTTTGTGGCGATGAACACATCGCTCACCTAAAATGTCGATGTAACATCCCTACGGCAGAGAGCACATCACTACGTTTTTGACACAGAAACTGACGTTTACTTTCTCCCGGGTGTTAGCATATTATTACCCTGTATACTATTGTAGTCTGTGCATATTATTAAATAACCAGTGTTCTAGTGAATGGTTTTATTTCAATTATTGTTCGGGAGAATATAAATCCCGCATTGGTGACCCCGACTACAAATCACGCTAGTTACACCTGTACCTGTAGGTAATCAGTAGCCAGTGCCAGACAAACAAGTGCCAACGCCCCGGCGCCGGAGTGCCCACTCCCTGCGTCTGTCGTCGTGTTTCAAACGAGAGCAGAAACCATAATCTTGACATGTCGTCGTGTTTCAAACGAGAGCAGAAACCATAATCTTGACATTGATTACGACGCTGCCGACCAAACACAAACTAACACAATCCCAACGCTGCGCCGGTCGGCCTACGGTACGTCTACGCTACGGGAACTTCATCGTGTTTCTGCAGGCGTACAGACTACACCTTGCAGTTGGTCCTTACGACTGCAATCGCCGGAACAACCGCCCAGAGTGCATGATTGCATGTTGTGTGTGCTTTGAGTGCAAAGTGTAAAGTGTAATCTGAACCAATAATAAGCAGCACTGGACATTCCTCCGCCTCACGCAAGTTTTTAGTCCTTTTTCTTTTCTAATAGTGCTAACTAATGACTCAAACAATTTGTTTACAAACTTTCCTAGTGCTCAGGTACTTACTACTAACAGTCTACCTGCCTGCTTGCATTTAATACCTACTTAGGCACATACTAATAACAACATTAGGCTACGCCAATCCCATTTTGTTGAACTGCATTGCACTTACTCAACGATCTGAGTGAATGATCGAAAGTTCTTATTGTTATTTACCTATAGAAACTAGTTTTGTTAGTGCCCTTCTTTTCTTTGTATTAATTATAAAGTGCAATCGCATACCTAATAACATATCTAAATTGTTGAAATAAGTGTCTGCAACTAACCCGCATCTTTAAAAAAAAAATAAAAACTTAATATTTAATATTACTCAGCTGATTGATCGAATTTATGGTGTTGTAAAATTTGTGTATATTGTTTGAATGCTTACCTACCGCTAACATTAGTTACTTTTAGGGTTGGTACTGTAGCCACCAAAAAAAATACTAAATTGTTTGTCTGTTCTGCGGTGCTCGGGTGTGTGGTATATTGCTTCTTGCTGTGCATAGGTTTTGCATCATGGTGAATGAACAGCTTCAGGCACAACTTGAGCAAGCGATGGCAGAAAATGCAGCATTACAAAAGCGACTAGGTCAGAATGAAGTGGAGGCAAAAGTTTGTAGGGTAGTAGTGAAATTACCTACATTTTGGGCTGACAAGCCGGCAATTTGGTTTGCACAAGTGGAAGCACAATTCCAAATTGCTAATATTGTTGGTGATACCACAAAATACAATTATGTAGTAGGACATCTAGACCAGAGGCTGGCAGGCGAGGTTGAGGATATAATAACAAACCCACCAATAGAGGGGAAATACGAGAAGTTGAAAGAAATCCTCATACAACGACTGTCAATATCGCAGGAGAAACAAGTAAGACTACTGCTAGGTGACGAAGAACTTGGTGACCGTAAACCGTCCCAATTCCTTCGTCACCTGCGCTCTCTGGCTGGAACGGTTCTTTCATCAGATGACAATATCATACGCCAACTTTGGTTGCGTCGTCTGCCACAACAAGCTCAAGCAATACTAGCGGCACAGGCTGACCTCAATTTGGATAAAGTGTCGGAGTTAGCTGACAAAATCGTAGAGTTAGCCCCATCACCTGCTGTTTGTTCCACATCGGCAAGTTCAACCTTAACTTTAGCTACATTAGCTCAACAATTAGAAGTGGTAAGTAACCAAGTAGCTGCACTCTCGAGGCAGCAACACCGTCCTATACGTGACCGGTCCGCATCTTCCGGCAGGTCAGCATCTTCCGGCAGGTCAGCATCTTCCAGTAGGTCAGCAAAGAATTTCAAGAGATGTTGGTACCACAGGAGATGGGGTGTTAAAGCAACTAGATGTACTAGGCCATGTGACTGGGAGTCGGAAAACGAAGCCAGCGGTCAGTAGCGGCGGCAACTGATTGCGATAACATCAGCCGCCGCCTTTTTGTCACGGACCACGTGACCAGCCGCCGGTTCCTAATTGACACTGGGTCAGACCTATGTTGTTTTCCGCATCGATGGTTACCGTCACGCAGGCAGCCTACTGATTATGAACTAAGTGCCGCTAATGGAAGCAATATACAAACTTTTGGTACAGTAAACCTTAAATTAAATTTTGGTTTGCGCCGAGATTTCACTTGGCAGTTCGTGATAGCCGACGTCAGCACAGCCATTATTGGTTCTGATTTTTTGGCATTTTATCACCTTTTACCCGACTGCCGAAATAAGAAATTGGTCGACGGTACTACTGGACTAGCAGCTGCTGCTTCCACCGCTAGTATTGACCAGCCCAGCGTACGAGCAGTAGCGTCTGGTAAGTCAATATTTACTCAACTCCTGGCGGAGTTTCCAGATATCACTCGACCTCCCGGTTTTCCTAGAGTCATCAAGCATGACACAGTGCACTACATCAAGACCACAGACGGACCCCCTGTCTCCTGTCGACCTCGACGTTTGGCGCCGCAGAAACTAGTCGCGGCTAAAAAAGAATTCGAGGAAATGGTAAGATGCGGGACGGCCCGGCCGTCAAAAAGTGCCTGGTCTTCACCTTTACATATGACCGTTAAAAAAGACACCACCTGGCGGCCTTGCGGTGACTACCGCGGCCTGAACGCCAGGACCGTACCAGATCGATACCCGGTTCGGCACATTAATGATTTCGCCCATAACCTCGCTGGTGCCAAGGTATTTAGCACACTCGATCTCGTTAAAGCTTACCACCAAATTCCGATTTTTGAGGAGGATATTGCAAAAACTGCCATCGTGACCCCGTTTGGCCTCTTCGAATTCCCGTTTATGACCTTTGGCTTAAGGAACGCTGGCCAAACATTCCAGCGTTTCATCGATGAGGTCACACGGGGTCTCGAATTTTGTTTTCCTTACGTAGACGATATTCTCATATTTTCCAAAGACGAGTCTACCCACCTTCAGCACCTGCGCGTCCTCTTCAAACGCCTGCAAGACTACGGAGTAGTAGTAAACCCTTCTAAGTGTGTCCTAGGTGTCAGCGAAGCCGTATTTTTAGGTTACCACGTTTGCGGTGATGGTACGCGCCCACCTCAGGATCGAATTCAAACGTTGCTGGATTTTCCACCACCTGAGACAGTACAAGGTATGCGCCGGTTTCTGGGTATGCTGAACTACTATCGTCGATTCGTGCCTCGTGCAGCGAAATTCCAGGCCCCATTGATTGACGCATTGGTTTCAACTAACAGTAAAGGTGCAAAGCCATTTCCATGGTCACCCGAACTCTTGCAACAATTTGAAGCTTGCAAAAAGAGCCTCTCCAACGCAACGCTGCTGCAACACCCAATCAGCAGCGCTAGGTTGGGTTTATTTGCTGACGCATCTAGCGTTCACATTGGGTCCTGCCTTCAGCAAAATCTAAACGGCCAGTGGTATCCACTTTCCTTTTTCAGCAAAAAGTTGACTCCGCAGCAGGCACAGTGGCCAGCTTATTACCGTGAATTATTAGCGATCTATGAGAGTGTCCAACATTTTCGGTATATTTTAGAAGTCCAGCATGCAACAATTTTCACAGACCATAAGCCCCTTTTGTACGCCTTTTTACAGCGACGTGAGAAACTTCCACCTCCACAACTTAACCAGCTATCATTCATTAGCCAATTCACGACTGACATCCAGTACATTAAGGGAGAAGACAATATCGTGGCCGACGCTATGTCACGCATTGACATAGACGCCATCACTCTGAATCAAGATTATGAAGCGTTGGCTAGGTCACAGGCATCAGACCAAGAACTTTCTAATTTATTGCAAGGTGGTTCCAGTCTAACACTAACCAAAATCAGTACATCAGGGACCAACACTCCGGTTTACTGTGACATCTCTACTGGTAAGCCTCGTCTCTATCTGACCCCTTCCTTCCGCCGCGCTGCTTTCAATAAGTTACACAATTTAAGCCATCCCGGTGCTCAAGCTACGACACGTTTGGTGGCAGAGCGTTTTGTCTGGCCTTCGGTTAGAAAAGATTGCCGAGCCTGGTCCCGATCTTGTGAAGCATGTCAGCGCAGCAAGATTTCAAGACACAATTCTTCCCCTGTCGGTAATTTTGACACACCATCCGGTCGTTTCATGCACGTCCACATTGATATCGTTGGTCCATTGCCCGTCTGTGATGAATACCGTTATTGTTTGACCGCTATAGACAGAGTGTCCAGATGGCCCGAGGTTTGGCCCATGCGATCCATTACCGCGGAGGAGGTAGCAGAGACTTTTACCAAAGAATGGGTATCTCGCTTTGGCGTCCCGGCGGTTATTACTACAGATCAGGGTTCTCAATTTGAGTCTGGTTTGTTTCAACGATTACTGCAGCAATTCGGTACCAAGCGCATTAGAACCACCTCATATCACCCCTGCGCAAACGGGATGATTGAGCGTGTACATCGGCAACTTAAAGCGGCTTTAATGTGCCATAATGACTCGTGGGCGAGGTCCCTTCCGATGGTTCTGCTTGGAATGCGTTCGGCGTATAAAGAAGATCTCGAAGCCACGGTAGCAGAATTACTTTACGGAGAGCCTCTCAGGCTCCCTGGAGAATTTTTGGTCCCACCTTTAACATCTGGAATATTAGAAAACCCAGTTGATTTCGTCGTACAGCTGCGACACAAAATGTCATTGGTACGACCGCTACCAGCTAGTCGACATAGTGAACCAGCTTCATTTATATTCAAGAATTTGTCGACTGCTACTCATGTATACCTTAGAGACGATACCATCCGAAGAGCGTTGCAGCCACCCTATACGGGTCCCTATAAAGTCCTGGAGCGTTCGGGTGATAATAAAACATTCACCCTAATGGTAAAGGGCAACAAGACCGTCGTAAGCGTCGACAGACTCAAACCGGCTTTCATTGATCATTCCGATTTCCAAACGACCCAAACTACGCAATTGCCCACCCCGGCTGATCCTCCTCCACGGCAAGCCGTGAGGGATAAGTCGCCCGAGCCCTCAATCCTGCAACAGTCAATACCGGTTCATTTGTCAGTAAAGCAGCCCTATACCACACGCTCGGGTAGGCGCGTTAGATTTAAGAATTATGATTAAGTTCCTGTTTAATTGTTTATTGATGTGCTATATATAACTGTGTACGATGTTAGTTATTTTAGCCCGGTTTTGTTCTCTCCGTAGGGGGGTGGTGTGGCGATGAACACATCGCTCACCTAAAATGTCGATGTAACATCCCTACGGCAGAGAGCACATCACTACGTTTTTGACACAGAAACTGACGTTTACTTTCTCCCGGGTGTTAGCATATTATTACCCTGTATACTATTGTAGTCTGTGCATATTATTAAATAACCAGTGTTCTAGTGAATGGTTTTATTTCAATTATTGTTCGGGAGAATATAAATCCCGCATGTTTTTAAATAAAAGATTATTTGAACCTGTTGGAGGTGGTAGATATTAATAATTAAGGCCAATATTCGTAATAAGTATATTTATTACTTACAATCATATTTTACATCTTGAGACGTTACGGAAGAGAGAAAAAGCAAGCTACGCCATGACCGGAAGCAGGAAGAAGAGAGCAGAAGCGGTAAGTATTGCCATATTAAGAATCAAGATAATGAAATTTACCACAGATTACAACACGCCTCCTTAAATTTATAATCTTGTTCTTTTACATAAACAGTATTGTTATACATAACAAAATAAAGAATACAAAAAAAAAAAAAACAAAATCAAATTTTTTTAAATTAATTTTAACCCTAACCTATTTTTCAAAAACTTGTTCTTGTCTAGACTTTTAGTTAACATGTCTGCTAAATTAAATTTTGTATCAATTTTTACAATATCGATTATACCCTTTTCATAGTTTTCATTTATATAATGATACTGAACTTCAATATGTTTTGAATTTTTTGTAAAATTGCCATACTTAGCAATCGAAATTGCACCTGAATTATCTTCATATAATTTTATAGGTTTATCAAATTTTACATTGAATGATTCACTTAACAAGTTTCTAATGAAAAGTACTTCTGTCACTGCTTCTGACATAGCAGTATATTCTGCAAAAGTTGAACACTTAGTTACTGTACTTTGTTTATGGGTTTTCCAAAATATTAAGTTTCCAAACAATCTAATTACAAAACCTGTTGTAGATTTTCTATCTACATTATCTCCTGCATAGTCAGAGTCTACCATACAGTCTAATGTTTCAGAGTTTACATTATCATAGTATGTTAACTTTAAATCCTTAGTCTTATACAAATATTTTAAGATTCTCATTGCATATTTGTAATGTGTTTGGTCATAGCAACTTTGATATCGACTTAAGTAATTAACACTGTACGCTACATCTGGCCTAGTGCCTGTACTAATATACAATAATTCGCCAATTATATTTCTATACTTTATATTATCATCTACTTCTCTAGCTTGTTCTAATTTTAAGTTTGTTTCCATTGGAGTATCATATAACTTACAATTTTCCAGATTATATTTTACAGCCAAAGATTCAATATATTTAGTTTGACTTAAGGTCATCTTATTCCTATCATCATTATAATCAATATCTATGCCAATATAACTTTTAACTTTTCCTAGGTCTTTCATTGCAAATTTTTCCATTAATTTAGTTTTTACCTTTAATACTTTATCTTTGTCTTTACAACAAATTAGGAGATCATCAACGAATATCAGTATATATATTGGATCTTTGCTTGCTCTGTTTACATATAAACAGTAATCATAGTTACTTCTAACAAAGTTCAATTTTTCAATAAATTTGTTGAAACAATCATACCATACTCTAGGGCTCTCTCTGAGACCATAGAGTGCTTTTTGCAATTTGTAAACTTTATTATCTCCAGTTTCATAACCTTTTGGTTGATTTACAAATACTTCTGACTTTACATGACCATTTAAAAATGCTGTCTCAACATCCATTTGTTCTATAAATAAATTATTTTTACAACTGTATGATAATAAAATTTTCAATGTTTGCATTTTTCCTACTGGTGAATAAACATTTTCAAGATAATCCTTTTGCTGGAATCCTCGTACAACTAATCTAGCTTTATAAACATTATTACTTTTCATTTTAAATACCCATTTTACATCTATAACCTTTTTATCCTTTGGCCGTTCAACAATTTGCCATGTGTTGTTTTTGTTTAAGCTATTTATTTCTGAGTCCATCGCTACCTGCCATTGCTTATAATTGTTAGAGCTCAGCGCCTCCTCAAATGTATTTGGTACATGTGCATCAATGTAATTTACATAAATAAAATGTGATACTGGATTACCATATCTGGAAACTGGACTTATCTTTCTTTTTGACCTTTCTTCTGTTATAGGCTTATCCTTATTGTTACTTAAATTATCATCATTAACAAGATCTTCCAAAGTATTATTAGAACTAGTTTCATTTGCATCTACATAGTCTTCATCAATGTCAGTTTTAAATATTTCGTTTTTTATGTTTGAAGTTTTATTTTCCAAGTCCCTATCCTTTTCATCATCAAGTCTTTCTAAACAAATTAATTGAGTACTGTCTTCGACTACTTGGACATGTCTAGCATTAATTATTCTATTATTTAATAAGACTCTATAACCATTCTCATTATAACCTACTAGCACTCCTAGTTGAGCTTTATCGTCCCATTTACTTTTTCTTAAAACTTCTGGAACCCTGACATAAACTCTACTTCCATAAATCTTTAAATGCTCAACATTCGGTTTAACACCAAAAAATATTTCGTAAGGAGTTTTATTTTCTACTGTATTAGCAATTGTTCGATTTTTTAAATATGCTGCTGTTTTCATAACTTCAGGCCAATACCTTCTGTGAATTTTAGCTTCTCTCATTAAGCATCTGCCTATGTCCATGGCAGATCTATTATACCTTTCTGCTACTCCATTTAATTCATGGACATAGGGCGGACATGGTAATAACTCTATTCCCTTTTGTCTTATGAAATTATAAATATCTCGATTTAAATATTCCTTGCCATTATCACATTGTAATTTCTTTACTCTTTTATTAAACTTATTCTCTACTAAATTAACAAATTCTATAAAACAATTTGCAGTTTCTGCTTTGCTTTTAATACAAAAAATTCTGGTACATTTACTATAGTCGTCGATAAATGTTAAAAAATATTTTTCCCCACCATAGCCCGTTGTGCTATGTGGACCGTTTAGATCAGTATGTATCAATTCTAAAATTTCTGTAGTCTTAGTTCTATTATTTTCAAAAGGTACATTAGCCATTTTGCTTTCAATACAATTTGAACATTTCATTTCTGTACTTTCAATCTTATCTGGCAATCCTTCAACTAATTTATTGTTTATCAACATTTTTAAATATTGGAAATTTACATGACCAAGTGCCCTATGCCATTTCTCTTTATCAGTTAATTTTATTGTATTCACATACATCTTGTTGGTGTCCATTTTTGAAACAAAACTTTTTATCCAGTACAAATTGTTTATTTTGTTAGCAACAGCTATTAATTCTTTTGATTCATTATAAATTTTTGCATTTTCATTTCTTGCTACTATTGTGCAATTTTTTGTAATTTTTGAAACACTTAACAAATTTTGCTTAATACCTTCTACAAAATATACATTTTTTAGATCAATGTATTTTTCATTATAATAATTTTTGACATAGATTTTAACAGTACCTACTTTGGTTGCTTTTAAAATTTTACCATCTGGCAGTTTCACATCAATGGGATTTTTTAAATCTACATAATTATAAAAACATGTATCATTCTTTATAATATGATCTGTACATCCACTATCTAACAACCATTCAATTTCACTATTGTTAAAATGTGTCCCTTCGCTACACCCCGTTACCTGATTTACTTCTGGATTGCATACCTGAGCTGTCCATGACTCCGCTGCAGAGCCGTCTTGCTGAGCGCTTGTAGACTCACCTCTGGGATGACCTTGACCTCTGCCTCTGCCACGACCTCGATGAAATCCACCTCTGTTGTAACCTCTTTGATGTCCTTGCTGGCGTTGACTGGTTGGGTATCTTCCTTGATAGTTCTTCTGACCGTGCCAACAGTCCTTCTTGAGATGGCCGGTCTTTCCACAAATAAAACATTGTGTTTTAGTTTTTGTTGAGAACGTACTCATATTGCTTTTCTTGTCTGGGTCACTTGTAGTCATATTTTTCTCTTTTATTTTAGACTTCACATAATCTACTGTTCTTTGTTCTTCTGGGATTACATCAATAAAATCTCCAATAAAACTGTAACTTGGAGGTAATGCTCTGAGCAAGTATCTCATCTTCTCGGGTTCATTTATATTTCCACCAGCCGCTTTGAAATCATTAGTTGTTTTCTCGAAATCAACAAAAAAATCTTCTATTGTATTGTAATTATTTAATTTAATCTCTTCAATTTTTCCTCTACATATTATTTGCATAGCTGTAGATTGTGTTAGATACATCTTGTCAAATCTTTTCATCATATCATATGCTGTTGTACATTCACTTATATATTCTAATTGTTTATCGGAAATGGTGCTCATTATTATAGTCCTTGCTTTTAAATCCATTTTCTTCCAATCCGCCTCTTGGTTTATAAATTTAGCAGGCATCGCGCTAATGGCGGGCTCATTACATTCCTTATATTCTAGTAAGGTTACTAGCCTGAGTTTCCAACTGGAATAGTTTATTCCATCAAAAATGGGCATCATGATGTCTTCAATTTTAGCTTGTTTAGCCATTTTTGTCTTTTATTCTTGAAACTATTATTACACGAAGCGGGAACTATGTACAGGTCTTTTCTCGTGGCCTTTTTCTTGATCACACTTTATACGTATTTTATTTATTCAACCACGCTCTGCTACCATGTTGGAGGTGGTAGATATTAATAATTAAGGCCAATATTCGTAATAAGTATATTTATTACTTACAATCATATTTTACATCTTGAGACGTTACGGAAGAGAGAAAAAGCAAGCTACGCCATGACCGGAAGCAGGAAGAAGAGAGCAGAAGCGGTAAGTATTGCCATATTAAGAATCAAGATAATGAAATTTACCACAGATTACAACAGAACCAGTGCATGGGGCAGATTACACTGCAAAATTGTTGGCCCCACCAGTGGGGCGGCTTAGTGGGGCAAAGTGGAATTACCTCTGTACCCAAATGCATACTTACAAAAAGCATAATGACGTTCTCTGCTGGAAATCGGCCGCGCCCAAGGAATGCCACAACGACCGTCCTGCGCTTTCCACATTCAGCGGCTCACGTGATTTTACTACCAAATACATACAACTGAAAAACTAATCGCAGTTCATTCCTGGACATAATATGCCAATCATTCAGTGGCGTATTTACCCTAGGGCCAAAAGGGCCATGGCCCGGGGCGGTAGGCTGCGAGGGGCGGAGCAGCCTAACCTGTCCGAGTCAGGGTGCCCCAAGTCCCAAGCTCACTTCGCTCGCTCTTGCATGCAAAGTTTTCCTAGTAACAGTAGTAACATTGCCTTTTGTCCATACACAAAATGTTTTATTGCGCTAACACTCAACGAAAACACCAAATGACAATGCAATGTTTTTTTTTTTTTGGGTGGGAAATTATGGAATAACTTCTGCTTTGGGCGGCGCGGCGTGTCAGACTCTTTCTGACTAAAACCCATCCGTGTTCCTTCAGTTGCCTGTTTGTTGCCAGGGGCCACGTTATCCGTTTCGGACTTTCCCCCTACCCTGGCCGGCATCGGCCCTAGTGGACCCCGTCAGTTGTGCTGACATTTCTTTAAAGCGCGCGGGCCTGTCCCTTATCGGCAGCGAGCATTGCTCACCGTCCGCAAGCCCTTGCATACGGTATTACGGTGGCCAGAAATCGACTATGGATTCCCGACTCCAGCGGCGACTAGGGATATGAGGGCGCCTAATTTGCCTCTCCCTTGACTCCCATGTCCTCTCGCTCCGTACCATGGCCTGGACCAGTGGCGTATTTTAAGATTCAGCGCCCTGGGCCTGAAAGGTTTGCCGCCCCGTAATTAATGAAAAAAGCAAAAAGTTAATATTGTAGACTTTTAGTATAAAACCCCAGTGTGTGTCCATTGAATGACTTTTTCATGAAATTATGACATTTGAGAACAAATATATTAACTTAGAGAGATAAAATGATTTTAACATTCCTCACTATCGGATAAAGTGCAACATCAGTGGCGCTACCTAGACCCGTTTATAGTGCCGTAACTTTGCATTGTACGAGGTGGGCAAGCTTTTTGAAAAAGTCATTGCAGACCGCGTCGTCGGGCGGCTGGTGCGGAAGGGGTTTTGGCGCCGGCTTTGGCGGAGAGCCAGTTTGGTTCCGCAGGGGGAGGTCTACGGTGTACGCTGCGGCGGACGGGGAATGCTGTGCCTGACGTGGGGTCGTCTTGGCGGTGTCTCTAGACATCGCCAATGCCTTCAATACCCTGCCCTGGAGTTGCATCAGGGAGGTACTCCGGTATCATCAGATACCGACCTACCTCTGTCGTGTGGTCGAGGCCTATTTGGTGGACAGGGCCGTTATCTACCCCAGTCACGAGGGAGAATGGAACCGGCGAGAGATGTCTTATGATGTCCCACATTGATCGGTCCTGGGGCCGCATCTGTGGGATATCGGATACGACAGGGTGCTGCGCGCCGACCTGCTAGCGAACTGTCAGCGTGGTTTGCTACGCTGACGACACGTTGGTCCTGGCCCAGGGGAGGTCGCATCAGGCGGCGGCCGAACTAGCGACACGCGGGGTTGCGTTGCGACAATCGTCGATAGAATCCGGCAATTGGAACTCGAGGTGGCCCTGCACAAGTCCGAGCCCATGTGTTTTCATGGTCCTCGGAACACGCCACCGTCGGGTTCCCAAATAACGATAGGAGGGGTTAACATCGGCGTCGAGTTGACGATGAAGTACTTGGGACTCGTCCTTGACAGCCGGTGGAACTTCGTGGAGCATTTCCGATGTTTGGCTCCCAGGCGAGTGGGCTGGGGCTGCCTTGAAGCGGCTCCTGCCCAATGGGGTCAAAGTCCTCGCGCACATATGGAAGTGGCGTGAGGAGGCAAAACGCCGGGGCAACTCCGCTGCCGCGAGAAATCACGGTACAGCAGGACATAGCTCCGGCGGAATCTCATAGTGAGATGGAGAGTGCGATTGTCGCAACCTAGTGCTCGGCACGCCACAATTGCGGCGATAAGGCCCTCTTTGAGGAGTGGCTAGAGAGGCACCACGGGGTTCTCACCTTCCGCCTGACGCAGGTCCTCACCGTACACGGTTGCTTCGTGAGGTTCTAGTTCTAGATAAGGCGGGAGGAAACGCCCAGGTGTCACCATTGTGTTGATAGCCCGGAGGACACGGTGGAGCATACGGTGGAGAGGTCTGCTGGGCTTGGGCGGAGCACCGCCGTGTCCTCGTGGAGGCGACTGGTGGCGGAGAGCTCTCGCGTCCGGCCCTGGTCCAGGCCATGATGTGGAGCTAGAGGGCATGGGATTATGGGTTATGGATTGTCGTCACTTCCTTCTATGAAGCAGTAATGCTCGTGAAAGAGGAGGCGGAGCGCGTGAGGGTAAGGCAAATTAGGCGCCCTCATGTCTAGCCGCCACTGGAGACGCCCTGGGCGTCGGGTAATGCTCGCTGCCGATAAGGACCAGTCGTCGACGGCGCGTTTTGTTCCACGCGCGCCTCAAAGAAATGTCAGCACGCCCTCCCGCTCCGCCCAAAGCAGGAGAAGTTATTTCATAATTTCTCACGCAAAAAAATATAAAGCATTGCATTGTCATTTGGTGTTTTGGTGACGGACAAAAGGCAATGTTACCACTGTTACTAGGAACACTTTGGATGCAAGAACGAGCGAATCGAGCTTGGGACTTGGGGCACCCTGACTCGGACAGGTTAGGCTGCTACGCCCCTCGCAGCCTACCGCCCTGGGCCATGGCCCTTTTGGCCCTAGGGTAAATACGCCACTGGCCTGGACCAGGGCCGGACGCGAGAGGTCACCGCTACCAATCGCCACCATGAGGACACGGCGGTGCTCAGCCCTAGCCGGGCAGGCCTCCACCGTATGCTCCACCGTCCTCCGGGCGATTCACACAATGGTAACATCTGGGCGTTTCTTCCCGCCTCATCTGGAACAGGAACCTCCCAGCCTCAGCCCGCGCCAGTCTGGGAGCTAAACGTTGGCAATGCTCCACGAAGTTCCACCGGTTGTCGAGGACGAGTCCCAAGTACTTCATCGTCAACTCGACGCCGATGTGAACCCATCCTACCGTTATTTAGGAACTCGACGGTGGCGTGTTCCGAGGAACACATGGCCTAGGAAATGTGCAGGGATACCTCGAGTCTCAATTGCCGGATCCTATCGACGATTGTCGCTACCCCGCGTGACGCTAGTTCGGCTTCCGCCTGGTGCGACCTCCCCTGCACCAGAACCAACGTGTCATCAGCGTAGCAAACCACGCTGACCCCGCTAGCAGGTCGGCGCGCAGCACCCAGTCGTATCCGACATCCCACAGATGCGGGCTCAGGACCCATCCCTGTGGGACGTCGCAAGACATCTCTCGTCGGTTCCATTCTCCCTCGTGACAGGGGTAGATAACGGCCCTGTCCGTCAAATAGGTCTCGACCACACGACAGAGGTAAGTCGGCATCTGGTGATACCGGAGTGCCTCCCTGATGCAACTCCAGGGCAGGGTATTGAAGGTATTGGTGATGTCTAGAGACACTGCCAAGACGACCCCACCACACAGCATTCCCTGTCTGCCGCGGCGTCCACCGTAGACCTCCCCCTACGGAAACCAAACTGGCTCTCCGCTAAATCCGGCCCCTCCCGCACTAGCCGCCCAACGAGACGGTCTGCAATGACTTTTTCAAAGATCTTGCCCACCTCGTACAATGCAAAGTTACGGCACTAAAACAGGTCTAGGTAGCGCCACTTTATCCGATAGTGAGGAATATTGCTAAAATGTAGCTAGCTAATAAACTTCCTAACAAATATGTATTTACAGAATTAAAATCGTTAGAATCATTATAATTCTTATAGTTATATTTGTTCTCAAATATCATGATTTCATGAAAGTCTTTCAATTGACACACACTGGGGTTTTTTATTCTAATATTAAAACTTTTTGCTTATTTTCATACTTTATGGGGCGGCAAACCTTACAGGCCCAGGGCGCTGAATCTTAAAATACGCCACTGCAATCATTTATGGGCCTGCGCACACTAATGGACGGCAGGGGAGACCATCGAGGAGGATTCCTCTATCCGCCAGCGCACACATACAAGAAATATCCTCTACGATGCCGCGAGCGTCCACCAGCTTATCGCAACATCCGCCGAGAAGCCACCGCTCGCCGCGATTAGATTATTCCACTAGTGAGTACGCTGTCGAAAAGTTGGTTTTGGAAGAGTGTGGTAGACTCTTGCGCATACAGCCGCGGTATCCTCCAGCGTGCCGTTATTGTACCCAACAACATCGAAATAAACGTGAAGACCGAGTCCTCTTGGTTGCCAGAGTTCTCCGGTGGTGAGAACGGTCAGCGTTCAATTAGGTACTTATTAATAATCTTTAGTACAGTAGGCGCTCGGTAATCCGGCGTTCACTAATCCGATACATCCAACAAGGGCGGATCCAGCCTTCGAGTCAGGGGGGGGTCACATAGTCGGGGTTCAGTCAGGACAGGTCCAACCAGCGGAGGATTAAGTATATCAGAGAAAATTTTATAAAGTATAACGTGCGTAATTCTTATAAATTACGCACGTTATACTTTATAAAATTTTACTAGTAATATCTACATAAACTGAGAAGACCAGGAGGCCCCATTTTCTCTGACAGACTTAATCCTCCGCTGGTTGGACCTGTCCTGACTGCGAGCGCCTACTATTGTAGGCGCTCGTTAATCCGGCGTTTCACTAATCCGATACGTCCAACAATAAGTAGTCCGGCATTTTCTAACTTAGCTCTACAACCAACCATAGATATCCGTCTCTCCTACTCTATAATCTGGCAGGTTTACCTAATACAAAAGTGGGGCGATTACAGTAAATTAATAAAAAAAAATTACTTTGCAAAGCTGTGTTAAAATTATTTCTAAGAGCCTTATCACACTAGCGGTTTGCGAGCAGAACGGGCGCGCAGCGAATGCCTCGCGACACACTGACACCAAACTCACACTGTCTCACTGTCGCATTGCGCCACGTGTTCGCTGCGCGCCCGTTCCGCTCGCAATCCGCTAGTATGATAAAGGCCTTTATTAGCTAGCTGAGACTTCCTATAGTAATCCAACGTTTCCGGTAATCCGGAAATGCCGAAAAAAAAAGCGTGCCGGTCTGACGGATTACCGAAACCCTACTGTACCTACGTTTCATGAGCGAGGAAAATAGTCGACAGCTGGTCGGTTCCACGTCGGCGAGTGGGACTGGTGCCTAAAGGTCATAGCACAAGCACACATAACAACTCGGAAAAGGATCGTAAGAAACGTATCGCCTTTCGCCTCGCCGTCACACAGGCGTCAGCCTTACGTAAGCACGTAACCAAAGCGGATCTTCAGCTCCGATACGTCGACTCGGCTACGGCTAGGCGACGCCGCGACGGCGAGCTGTAAGCACGGCGTCGCCGTAGCGTTCGCGGCAGTAGTGTGCTGCAAGCAGGCCGCGGGAGGGGTGAGAGGAGCATGAGTGGACAAAGAGACGTCAGCTCCGGTACGGAGAGTTGACGTACCCACCGCGGTTCGTGAGCTCGTCCAGAGGCGATGCGATTACGATTCCGATTAGTGTGCGTTGCAGTAGGGAGTTTCATACAACGAATACTGAATGGCTCGAGTTGATACGGTGACGATCCCTTTCAGAGTTGAAATGTGTGCTGTGTCCTTTAAGGATCTCGCGAACTAGACGGACAACGACCAGTGGTCACGGCGTCCAGGTTAACTATAGAGACCGATACGAATAGCGTACTTGGTCGCAACGGCCAACTAGTCGCACACCATACAATAATACTAGACGGCCACTACTGGCCGGACTCGTGGCCGTCGAGTGCGCTAGATGGATGGAGCAGCGGTAAACTAGTGGAAAAAATACATCACCGATGGAAAAATAAAACGAAATAGTCCAGAGATTTTTTTTATTTTTATCAAAAAAATACCAATCAATCAATTCGACAAATGTTTTAAATTGCAAATTGTTATTACAATAATCATAGTACTTATAATCAAAAAGGTAGAAAAATAAACCTTAGCTTCTAAACAATTAAGTACCTAATTGCAAAACATTGACTGTATGTGTCTACGGTATCTACCTATTCACAGCAAATTAAAGTAGAAAAAGTAAAAATATGATCCATTTCCATAGGAATGAAGTTATTGACTTAAAACTTAATTAGCCAGTCGTAGGTATTTGGCCAAACGGCGCACATAAGCAATAAAACAAAAAGAAATAAAAAAAAATGTGATCAAAATTATATTAAAAAAAACAAAAAGATATACCTACTCAATATTAAAATAAATTAAATTCTTGACTACTAAAATCAGAATATCGAATAATTTGCGTCAATTATGAAATCAATCTGCCCAGCTGTTTCCTGGGTTCGGCTTCCAGACCAACCGAATGCAGCTGAATACCAGTATTTTACATGGAGCGACTGCCTATCTGACCTCCACAACCCAGTTATTGGGTAACACGATACCACTTGGTAAGACTGGCTGTCAGACTTGGGTTTCGAGCACCCGTGACGACTGTCAAAGATCTACAAATGACAGCTGGGACCAATAATGTAAAAAAAAATGTGTTGTCTGAGTTTCGTTGCTGACCGTAGCTCCCGACAAACGGGCGGTGCTTGTTACGCTCCTATTCCTCAAGACACCGATGCAGGTAGGTACAGACACATACTCCAATCTGTAAAATTTTCCCAATCAACATTGAACCTTATTCTTCAGCGATAAAGTTGAAAATTTGACAGATTGTAGTAACTTGATGTGCTGGCGTCTGTACTATCCTTGAAATAAACTAACGTTGATGTAACTGCTCATTCTTAACAGCATCAAATAACAACCGAAAAATATTGGAAAATTTTGATCACATAAAAGCTACAATTGACAATATAATTTTAAATTAACTAAATCCTTCTTCTTCTATTTCAATGTTCTCCAATTTAATTTCAGGCTCTCCTAACAGACCGCTTCTGAAACAAAGAAGATAACATAACATCACTATTCCCCGTAGAGTTAGGCAGAGGTGTACCCATAGTACATCCACATCTCGCCAGTTATGTTTAAGTCCCATGTAATAGGGGGCGAGCCTGTTGCCATTAATCGGGCACAAATCCAGACTCCGGGCTGCTACTGAGAAATTCCAGATAGAAAAACCTAAAAACAATTTGCCCGACCCGGGATTAGAACCCAGGACCGCTCAGCAGTAGCGCTTGCGACCACTAGAACTTGTACTTTATTATAAATATAATACCTAAATGACATTTCTTTTGTTTTTTTTTTTTTTTCATTTAAATTATATGAGGTCAGTGTTTCACATCCGAAAGTACTATATATATATACTAGCTGCCCGTCCCAGCTTCGCATGGGTAGCCCTAATTAGCAATAAATTAAAATTGCGGCTATAAATTGAGATTTAAACTATCCTATCTCTCAAGTTGGATCGAACTGCACATGGTGTGCGAATTTTATTATAATCGGTTAAGTGGTTTAGGAGTCCATTGAGGACAAACATTGTGACACGAGATTTATATATATTAAGATTATGTGTTATTTTTATAAATATTCTCAGAGAAGAAACATCGAACTAGGTATATATTACTTATACGCAAACTAGAATGTTAATAATGAATTGCAATAAATTATAACACTGAATTTGATGTTGTAACCGTTTTAGGCGTAAAAAAGGCATTTGGAAAGTTTCCAAATATATTTTTTTACATCTAAAACTATATATCCGGTGTTACGATATTATTTATTGCATTTAATCATCAATATTCTAGTTCACTAGTTAGCTACATTTCTTATTTCCATTTAGAAATATTGCCAAATTAATCAAAACTGGCAAATATTTGACATCTATTTGCGACGTTCATTACCCACTTTCAGAGTAAACGCTCTTAAATCCCCCACTCTTTTTATTTTTTCCATTGGCTTTAAATATCACCACCCTGGACTGTATAATATTTCCTATATGACCCATATATGAAAAAACTCATTCTGTATACAGGGTGTTAGGGTAAACACCGTTATCCTTCAAACCAGTGGTTTGGTTTCGTTTATAGAACATAAATTCAATGGAAAATCACAACTTTTTTTTTTTAAAGATGTACATTTAGAATCGTCACGCAATTCCTAAGGTAGGCATTTTTGCCTGTCTTAAGCCAGGAAAAGGTTGTATTGTATTTATTCATGTGTTGTGTAGGTAGGTAGGACGGGCGGCGATCGATTACGTCACTCGGGCGGGCGCATATCCATGAATTTGCGGACGGTGTCGGACAATAACCTTTTTAATATTTGTTAAAGAAAATAACGTAATTTTTTTTTTACTCGGTTTTTTATGTTTATATTTAAGCCAACTACCTATAGTTTGAGTGACAACGGTTACCCTTCCATCCTGTATTTTCTGTTTCTTCTAAAAACTTGCCTCGAATATTTTTAACTAATAATGCACTTAGCATCTCATCCTCTATAAGACTGCCTGTTCACTGGAGCGGAGAGGAGAAAAGAGGAGCGGAGATGTGCCAATATTAACCAATATAATCTTGACTCCGCCCCTGAGTTTAGATTTGATTGGTTAATAATGACACATCTCCACTCCTCTCCTCTCCTCTCCGCTCCAGTGGACAGGCAGCCTTATTATATGGTCTGTTTCAGGCAATTTTCCCGCTAGATGGCGCTGAAGTCAACATTTTTAGCGTATAATCTCAACAAAAAATTTATGGACGGTCGATCGGTACATCCCCCTTAAGGAGCTCAACGATCCGACAAATATTATCAAATTAAAGACATTTGGCCGCATGAAGAACTCAAACTGTCAGACAATCAATAATACAATACCTTACTTAAGTACTTACTCTAGTAATGCTTCCGCAAGTCGATCCTTCCTGGCGGGCGCCGCGGTCGAGGATTCGCCTTGAGTAGGTTGCCTGCACAGAAATTACATCATCATTTGCCTAGCCTTTTCTCAACTATACTGGGGTCGGCTTGAGGAGCTCGTGGCTAAGTAATAACACGGGTCGACCAATCAGGTTAAGCTACGCTTGCCGGGGTTGGTCAGTAGATTGGTGACCATCTTTACATACCGAGACTGCTCTGTGCCTCGGAAAGCACGTTAAGCCGTTGGTCCCGGCTGTCATTCGTGGATCATTAACAGTCGTTACGAGTCGTCAGAAGCCCGAAAGTCTGACATCAGTCTTACCAAGGGGTATTATATTACCGAGTTACTGGGTTGTGGAGGTCAGATAGGCAGTCGCTCCATGTAAAATACTGGTATTTAGCTGCATTTGGTTAGACTGGAAGCCGACACCAACATAGTTGGGAAAAGTCTAGGCAAATTGATTGATTGATGGGCCGACCCCATCAATCAATCAATCTTTCTAGACTTTTCCAGTCTAACAACATATTGCCAGTCTGAATATCAGTAGTTTACATGGATCGACTGCCTATCTGACCTCCACAACCCAGTTACTGCGTAACACGATACCCCTTGGTAAGACTGGTTGTCAGACTTTCGTGTACATCAGAATCGCGGGTGTACTTTTCATATTTGCCTAAATTTATTGCAGTACGTTAAGGTACACAAAAGGTACCAAATAGGTTGTGTACCTTACGAGGGTTTACGTCGTACGGCTTTTCATACAATCTTTCAAGCCCTTATTTTTCGAAATGACTGAACCGATTTTAATGAAACTTCATACGCATATGTAGGATACAAAAGTCTAAAAACTTAGTCAAGAACATTTTCGAAAAATAGTGTAACAGCCAAATTAGACCGATTTTTAATTTTCCATACAAACAGAGATTTCCAGTTATCTGCTTTTAAATAAGACATTTTGAAAATGTTCTTAACTATTTTTTTAGACCTTTGTATCCTGCATATGCGTATGAAGTTTCATAAAAATCGGTTCAGTCATAAAAAAAAAATAAGGGCTTGAAAGTTTGTATGAAATGCCGTACGATGTAAACCCTCGAAAATCTGTGTACCTACACCCGTACAATGTTATTTAAAAAATTTGGTACAACCGCCATCCTGATGTCAGAACCACGGAGTCCACGGATGTACTCAAACTCAAACTCAAAGCATTTATTTCAATTAAACCATGTACAGGCACTTTTGAATTGTCAAGGAGTCAGTCAGTCAGAAATATGAAGCTAGTTGCCCATTCCAAAACGTAGTAGGTACCTATGGAGAAGAACGGGCAAGAAACTCCACGGACACTCTTTTAAACAAAAAATTGTTACATAAAATTGGTTACATTATTCATGTTGAAATTATACATGTGAGAACAATGTAAAAAGACGTGCACGTTAAAAGCGTCCGTAATAAAAAGATAAAAATAAAGAACAATTCAAAAATTCAAATTAATTAAAATAAGCCATGGCAGCTAAGAGATGACCAGTCCTAACTGACGGCGCCCGTTCACGAACATGACACATGGATTAGCACCATTCAGCTCAACCATTTTGAAGGGAGCTAAATGATCCAACACACTGCCAACCAATATATGTAGCTAAGTACACTGTATAAGTAAATTTGGTACCTCTTGTGTACGTGCAGAAACAAGTATTAAATAAACAAAATACTGTAAGGTTACTGCGAAAAGTGAAAAAACGATTTTCTTTCTTTGACGTCGTTATTATTTTATAAAATAACAATCTCTATATTATTTAAATATTTTTTTTGTTTTTCAATTTTCTTTTAATTATTATAAAAATAAGTATAAATTGTATTTAGTCTAAGCCTTCTTATGTTGACCATGTAACTGGAGAAACCTCGACCCCGGTCATACAGGATGTCCTAGTTCAGGGGTCGAGACCTCATTGATGTAACGTGTACTGAAGTTTGGAAATAAATTACTATTACTACTATTAAAAGGGACTTAAACATAACTGGCGAAATGTGGCTGTCTATCTTTACACTACACCGTAAGGACTATTTCTGCTTGCAGCGCTCGACCGCTGTTGAACCGGGGAGGTAACTGACGTGGTCGTTGTGATCACGGGATTTTGTGTTCAAACTGCATATATAGGAAGTTCTGCGATAGTACTCCTCTGCCTAATCCTTCGAGGATTACAAGCGTCATGTTATGTGTAAAAAGAAAAGTTCCTTCTCAAATGATAAAATGTACTTACAGTGTGGATGTGACGTCACTTGTTCTTGGTATTTTTCTTCCTTTTCGTTTGGTTTCAGCAGGTTCATTCAATGCGGGCGTCTCGTTTGTACTGCAATCAAAAATAATAGAGGATCAGACATTTGGTATCATTATCTATTAAAATATTAATTAGAGTAACTTTCTTAGAGCCAATGGAACAATAATATTATAGCAAGAGCAACATAGAGAAAAAAATACAGGGTGAGTATTTCAGGGTCATTGAAAAAAAATTACCGGATGACATTCTTAATGCTAGTGGAATAAATATACAGGATGAGCATGTCAGGGTCATAATCATAAATATCAGGCAATAATAGAATTATAATATTTTTAGTGAGAGATGGATGGTGTGCACTGAAGTAACAAAAATAGATAAAGTAAGAAATGAGTATATACAACCTTAGTTTTTGTTTACACTAATCCTCTTAAGGGGTCATTGTCAGGGGTCATTGGGTCATTATGAATAACTTTCACTATGGGACCAACGCTTAAAACACGAAAAAAAATCAGCTGTTCCCATTTTGACATTTGATAAATGTAGGGACCAGAAAAATTTTTTTCGCCTTTTTTTTGTTTTTATTTTTTGTTTAGTGTAAACAAAAACTAAGGTTGTATTTGCTGAACTTCACGAAGTAGGCCGAATGACACGCGACAATTCACGAACTTCTAATTGTCGGCTTGGCCGAAGCTTCGGCTGATTTATGGCCGAAAACAAAAATATGTCCGAATCATTATTTTTTTGGCCGAAAATGGCCGAAAACGAAACTTAGGTCGGTCACTAGGATTAACACTATTGACAGGACACAGATTTTTACTGAATGGATCGGCTGGTCTGAGGAGCTCGTGGCTAAGTAATAACAGCCACACGGGTCGATCCATCAGGTTAAGCTACGCTTGCCGGGGTTGGTCCGTGGATGGATGACCATCCTTACATGCCGTTGGTCCCGGCTGTCATTCTTGTATCTTTGACAGTCGTTACGGGTCGACAGAAGCCCGAAAGTCTGACAACCAGTCTTACCAAGGGGTATCGTATTACCCAGTAACTGGGTTGAAGAGATCAGATAGGCAGTCGCTCCATGTAATATACTGGTATTCAGCTGCATTCGGTTAGACTGGAAGCCGATCCCAATATTGGCGGATACAGGGGGGCCATGCCCCCCCTCAAAAGACCGAGGAATTCCATACTATGGACTTAATTTTTCGATTTATTTCAGGTGCACTTTTACACAGCATACTCATAGGTTATTGGAAGAGGTTGCATATTGTATGCACTCGCATGTTGCACATGCTGTCACCGATTCAAATTAATATAGTTACGGTTGCATATTGTATGCACTGGCATGTTGCACATGCTGTCACCGATTCAAATTAATATAGTTACGGTTGCATATTGTATGCACATGCATGTTGCACATGCTGTCACCGCTTCAAGTTAATATTATAGTTACGGCTTATGTTTTTTGTACCTTGTCACTTGTCACCGTGTGTAAAAATATTGACCACGAAATATAGTAATTTATCAGACCACTGCAGTGCTCTTTATTGCACCCTGCTTTCCATTATAGGTATATCAGGAAACAGAAATATATTCTGTACAAGTTAATAGAAACTTTATTTTTTGTTTACTTGTGATTTTAACCCTAGCTCTGAACCTTGTCAGAATGGCCCCCCCAAAATGAAATCCTGGATCCTAACATGGTTGAGAAAAGGCTAGACTGATTGATTGGATCTGCTGGTCTGACTCACAGAACAGATACATCATCTGTTCTGTGGTCTGACTGGTGCAAGTTCTAAAATAATGAACAGAGATTACTTACCTATTCACGTCGTCATCGGGTGGTTCTGCCTTTACTTCTACCATAATTGGGTCAATTTGAGGTTCATCCCTAAAAATAAAAATAGTTCTTTTTAATGCACTATGGAAAAAATTAAATTAACACTTTCGACTCCACCTATTTTTCATATAACTCATGCGCCATGCCGCCATACATATTGGAAGTGAACCCTCCTGGAGGGTAATTTATTTTTTTAAATCAGCTGTTCCATATATTTTGACCGCGTTAGGTATTGCACTTTTCTATGAAACAGCAGATTTTTTTTTAAATAACCGATGAAATATTTCTACGCTCACTGAATCCATGGTAACAGGCTTCGCGTCGATGTCCCTGCCACCCTGTATATGGAACAGTGAACAAAAAAAAAGTGCTTGGATTTTAAAACCAACGCATATACTAGTAAATATACATCAGATTATAATGCTGTATTCGCTAAGAGTAACCTACATTTAAAATCAGCCCTTCGCGAGGGCTCCCGGCATCCCATATGCAACTAGGTGAACCCTCCAGGAACGAAAAAAAAGATTTAAGCGTCGCGTTTTACTTTGTGTAAATAATTTCATCACCACTGCTCTCAAAACGGTGAAGGAAAACATCGTGAGGAAACCGGCATGTCTTAGAACCAAAAATTCGAAGACATGTGACATCTACCAACCCGCACTGGGCCCGCGTGGTAGATTACAGCCCACTCCCTCTCACAGAGAGGAGCCCTGTGTCCCAGCAGTGGGAACATTATAAGATGAGTGGGAGAATTATGATGATAAGGAAAGGGATGCATCCGATACCGATACCGATGCCGATATATCGGCGATACTCGAAGTTTGCCGATATATCGGCATCGGCGATATTTTTGTAGCCGATTCAACGATACTTTTCAAATTTCGCGCTTTAAAAATGTAATGTAAACGCGCGCGTTGTCTCGTCTATTTCGTTGCAAACGAGGCACGAACTAACTATGCTCGTGGAAACCCCGCGCTTTATTCATTCAGTGTCTTGTTTCGCCCGCCCACTTTGGCCTCGCACTCTCTTAACTATCACATTTCGCTAGGTTGACTGTTGTCGTGCGTCTAATCTCAACCTGTCTATAGTTTAAAACAGTTTTATTTAGTTTGTCCTGTTATTTGTTCATTTTATATTAATTAAAAAAATTACCTGACTTGTATTTTATTTATTTTACCTTCATTTTTGAATTCAATATGCGTATCGGTATCGGTATCACCGATATTTTACAAGAGTATCGGTATCGTATCGGCAAAATGGCGTATCGATTGCATCCCTTAGGAAAACTTGATGATGATTATTACTACTTACTTGTGGTATTCGATAGGTTCTATCTTCACGACCAACGTCTCAATTTCAGGCTCCTTTTCAGCTCTGTAAAAATAAATAAAAACATTGGTTAAACATTGATAAAAATGTGTCTACATTTTTACGGCTTTTTAATTCCAGCGATTTTAGTCAGACATCGGTGTTGCTATTGGATATATAGGTATCTTATTTGATACGTATTCGATAGTTGATATTTTATATCGTTAAATCGAAAAGATATATCGCCAAAAAACATTGATAAAATATATCGAACAAAAAATATAGATATTTTCTACAAGCCAAGTACACACGGCTACACATCACATCAAGCTAAACATATCCAGTTTATACTGATCTCGCATCGTATTTTCGTACAATGCGAGCTCAGCTTACTAGAAATGTATAGCTTGATGTGTAACAAGTACAAGATTTTTTTTTTGTATTTTTCTTTATTTTTTAGCTTTGTTTTTTTTAGGTATTTTTTACTAGGTGTTATCTGAATATCCAGGATGAAAAGTAGCCTATAGCCTTCTACAGCACGCTCAGCATGACTACAATAGAAACGGGTTTTGTCGACTAGAATAGACAAAATGACATAAACAATCACAATCTGTCATTTTGTCTATTCTTCCGTCGACAAAACCCGTGTCCTTCACCACACAATCCTCACTTTTGAAAACTTCATGAAATTCAATTTTGAGAACGCCAAAAAATAGTCAAGAAATAGTCATAAATAGTCACCAAAGTTAAAAAAATAGTCGCATTAAGATTCCGAAGTTATAGCTATAAGTTGGTGAGGATTGTGGGGTGAACGTCTCCACACAATCCTCACCTCAGTGCAAGCAAACGGCTGGGAGTGTCGACTTGGTTTCAATTCCAAAAAATAGTCAATAAATAGTCGTAACGCTATGCCAAATCTCGAAAATAGTCATTAAGAGATTCCAGAGTTATAAAGGTGTCTTGGTGAGGATTACGTGGTGAGCCTTTCTCGCCACAATCCTCACCTGATTACCGCGGAATGCTTACGTTTTTTCATTTGAAATTGGTGTCAAAAAATAGTCAAGAAATAGTCATCTCCAACCACCATAATTTCGACCTGGTTTATTATGTAGAAGTATGTTAAATTTCCATGTAAACTTCTACATACATTATGTTTTGGTACAGTCGCGAATACTTAAATTGCAAATCTATTTTAATATTTTTGTATATATACGGTAATAAAGTATTATAGTTACTTACGTATTTATTATTTCTGTCAGAGTTTAATAAATACCAATGTACCTGTACATGATATTCCTCCAATTTTAAATATGTTTCTTGCTATTTCATTTAGACATTTTCTTCCGGTTGGCTTTATGAGTTAACTGATTTCACAAATGAAACTGAACGCGATCAGCATTTCTAAAACGCGTTCAAGAGCTGTCAGTGTCAAAATTGTTATATTTCAACGCGTTTAGATGTGCTGAACGCGTTCAATCTGGTGAAAACTAAGTCTTTATTTCAGATTAATTTTATTGTAGTATGAGAAATTAAGACTATCTCTACCTACTTACCTATTATTAAAATACCTACAGATATTCATTATAATTTTATATTGTCTACTTTGTTTAAGTAGGATGGTATAATATTTACTTTATACTATACGTGCTCGGTAAGCACCATTATACTTTTTTTTTATGAGGCAGAATGTACGTCATCATTACTGTTGTACAAATGTGCGGATCGAAAAAATGTATGAAAATTCATGGTTAGCGTGCTGAGTGGGCAGAAAAGGTATATGAAAATCTATTGCTAACGTCGTTTTTTTTTAATTTTGGGCAATTCAGTAACTAAGTATAGTATAATGCCAAAAGACAAACAAGTTTTTAAAGTCCGCAAAATGATACTGGCTATCTTAATTATTGTTTTACGAGTTTACGATCGAATAGTTTTGTTAGGAAAATTAAACATGTTATGTAGGTACTTAGTAACAGAAATCATGAATTCTGTAAATTCAGATATATAAAGCTAATTATATACCCGGCTTCGCAATAATTCTATACTACACTTAAACCTTCCATATATTATCACTCCGTCAATTGGTGAAAACGGCATGAAAATCCGTTCGGTAGTTTTTGAGTTTATCGCGTTCAGACAGACGCGGCGGAGGGATTTTGTTTTAAATTATGTTAAGATTATGTTATTCATTATTATACATATATAAAACATAGTTAAAATACCTACCTAAAATAGCTACATAACTAACAATAATACAAACAAAAAATTTGTTGACCACTACAAATACGAACATAATAATTTTGTGCTCGGCTGTACTCGACTCGAAAATGTATGTAGAAGTTTACATGGAAGTTTAACATACTTCTACATAATAAACCAGGTCGAAATTATGATAGTTGGGGACGACTATTTCTTGACTATTTTTTGACATCAATTTCAAATGAAAAAACGTAAGTATTCCGCGGTAATCAGGTGAGGATTGTGGCGAGAAAGGCTCACCACGTAATCCTCACCAAGACACCTTTATATCTCTGGAACCTCTTAATGACTATTTTCGAGATTTGGCATAGCGTTACGACTATTTATTGACTATTTTTTGGAATTGAAACCAAGTCGATACTCCCAGCCGTTTGCTTGCACTGAGGTGAGGATTGTGTGGAGACGTTCACCCCACAATCCTCACCAACTTATAGCTATAACTTCGGAATCTTAATGCGACTATTTTTTTTACTTTGGTGACTATTTATGACTATTTCTTGACTATTTTTTGGCGTTCTCAAAATTCAATTTCATGAAGTTTTCAAAAGTGAGGATTGTGTGGTGAAGGACACCAAAACCCGTGTCTGTGGTTGTCATGCTACGCGGGTCAGGCTTTCTATCTGTCAAACAATAATAGGTTCAACAGTTTAGAAAAGTTAGCAGACAGAACATTGTTTTTGTAAGTGTTAAAATAAAACACCTTTTTACAAACATTTCCGATGTCAATAAAACTCCAATGCGTTCTCAATATGTGCGACATAAAATGCAGAAACACTCTGATAAAAAAGAGATTTTTTGGAATGTCTTCAAAAATTTATAATAGAATACCCGATAGTACAAAAAACATGCCCCTATCATTTAAGAAAGTTCTCACCTCTCTATTAATAGAAAAATGTTATTATACTGTTCAAGATTTTATGAATGATAATTTTTAATATTTTTTTAAGTACTTAGTTTATTTTTGGTTTTGTTTTTATTGTTTGTTTTATTTCGTTTTTAAGTATTTTAGTTTGTTAAATTATGTTTCTGTATGCCTTCGCGGCTAAACATAGCGCTCAAATAATTATGTTAACCTAAAACCATTAAGTAAATACCTATGTTTAACAAATAAAGATTCTGATTCTGAACATTAATTTCGCATTTATAATATTAATATGGATGTCCAAAATAAATTAAACTCACACTTCAGCGAAGCTTTCTTGTCCGCCATCGTCGACATTATCATCTGAACTATCCTCTTCGCTGGAATTGAAATAAAAATACAATAAATATCGTTACAAAATACAAAAAATTGATTTTTTGTTGGAAATTATGACAAAATATGCTTGTCCTCGGACTGAATTATATAATACTAGCTGCGCCCGCGGTTTACCCGCATTAGTCTAGAATAGATCCCAGGGAAATAAAAGTATCCTTTTTCCTAACCTAAGTAATTAAGTAGTCATGAGCCAAACCCATGTGCCAAATTTCATCCAAATCCGTTCAGCCGTTTTTGCGTGATTGAGTAACAAACATCCAAACATAGAAACTTTCAGATATATATATATATATCGACGCTTGAAAGGCGACATTGACTAAGCGACATAGGGCTAACTTTACAGGAGAACAGTTTAAAGTTTGACTTTTCAGAAATAAAATCATGTAAATTCTTGTAACCATTCCAAAAATGTAATAAAGAGAAATTATATCGAAAAGATATCAGAGCAAAATAACCTAACCAGAATCAAAAAGGTTGCGAAATAGAGACATTGAATATAGCTAATAGATATCTAAGGCCGCTTGTAAAATTATTAAAGGTACTTCTTAATCAAATAAAACGAGAAATACAAATCAACAGGCACCAACAGGTTTTTGTTTTTTAAAGGGCTTATTTTTTAACTAAACGCCATTTAGCAGAAAAATAAAATGAGTTAAAATGACCTAGATGATAACTAAAAATCTTCTTTGTCAGGAAAAAACATACCATACGCATAAAAATATATTGCCAAGGGCAGGGTAAAAATTGACCAAGGGCTAAAGTTGCATATTACGATTAGGACAACCACCATTTCTTAAAAAGAAGTAAAAAATTTCGTCGTTAAGTAAACAAAAAAAAGTGAAAATTCGTAAAATCCAAAATGCTGAAGCGACATCAAAAGTCGTCGTAGGAAGACGTAAGTGCGACCAAACGACGCAGAAAAATCAGGAGGTTCGAACTATGTATGTAACTCAATATGGCCCAAAATGTCGCTAAGTCAATCTTGCCTTTCAAGCGTCGATATAATATACAGGATGGAAGGGTAAACACCGTTGTCACTCAAACTATGGGTAGTTGGCTTAACCTTCTGCGACTGAGGTGGTAGTCTATCGGACACCACCAAACACAAAAGACGTTGCCAGATCGTAACATGGCGTGTTGTAGCTCTGTCTGGCTCAGTACCTTCCTGTAACGGTTCGCGCTAACGGTCAGTGAGGCGCGGGCGGCCCAGCGGTGTGCATGTTTGGAGTTTTCGACTGCCGGTGTCCCACAGACGTAAGTACAGCAATAAACGTTTGATTCTGATAGACGTCACCTCACCAATATCTTTTTAGATTCATAGTGTCTGTTAGTCGTTTCATCAGTAAAATATTAATACAACCATAGTGTCTCACAAACATTACCTCACATTTAATTTGCATAACTTATAATGTTCATAATTTTTTTAGATTCCGACTCAAAGTACAGATAGTAGGCCACCAAAACGAGACAGCAGTGGAAAATATACAAATAATGATGAGCAGATTGAGAAATGGCTTGAAGAATTAGAAGAAGAAAACCAGTTTAGCGATTTTGATGATTCGGTAGAAGATCCTAATTGTATGGAAGGAAATGTACAGCAAGAGGAAAACGAAGACCTCGAGGAACAGAATGCCCAATCGAGTGAGAGCGATTTTAACTCTGAAGACGAGGAGCCCCTTAGCTCGTTAGTTTGTGGTGATCAAGATGGTCAAAACTACATTGGAAAAAAAACTGATTTTTATGGTCTAAGAAGGAAATAGCGAGGACAAGCAGAAATCCTGCACATAATATTATTCAAGTATCTCGGCCAAGAGAAGAGCTTGTTTTCAGAAGTTTTCAAGAACTTTGGTCTATTTTTGTTTTTTGGCAAAGATTTGCCTCCCCCTCCACCCGTGGCTCAGGTTCCAGGTCCAGCTGCAAGGAAGCTATGCAGCATATGCCCCAGTAAATTGAAGAGGCAAACAAGTTACCACTGTTACTCATGCAAAAAGCCAATTTGTCTGCAATGTTCTTCTCAACTATGTCAAGACTGTAAACTTAAGTTTCAAATTTAGGGTTAACTTTGAGACTGATTTGTGCCTAATTGAACCGTGATATCACGTTGTGTTTTTTGATTAAGACCTCTAAGATAACGCTTAAAAGATTAATATTAACAATTTTAAAGAAGTTATATTATTTCGTTTTTTTTTAAATAGTTTTGTAAGTTTAAGCGTAAAAATAACGAAAATACCGATCTCAATAAATAATTCCATAATAAACTCGTGTTTTGTTTTGAGCATGCTTATTCATTTTTATTTCATTATGTATAAACGCATTAATCGTAAAATAAAACTAGAGCCCTATTATGGACGGCTTTCATGCGGTTATAAGGAAGAAAGTAGCCTCCTTGGTGCAGCGCGTGCGAGGCAGTAGCAACAGTATCCTGCAGATGGTTGTATCTCGTGCGGATTGCCCTATCCAGAACCAGTGGATGCGTATTGTGATGGGTGTTGACTAACATAGTGTATAAGATTTACTAATACTAACACATTTTGTATAATTGTAATTATTTATTTCGCTTTTTTTTATTTATTTCTCATTTTTATAATTTGTAATTGTAATTGTATGGATTAATTTTGATCTGAAATAAACTGATTAATAATAATAATAATTATTTCTAAAAGTTATAAACGAATCATGCTGTATCTAGTGACGCCTGACAGACTACACCTCAGTCGAATGTTGACGAGAAATCCACCTCAGTTGCAGAAGGTTAAATATAAACATAAAAAATCGAGTAAAAAAAAAATTACGTTATTTTCTTTAACAAATATTAAAAAGGTTATTGTCCGACACCGTCCGCAAATTCATGGATATGCGCCCGCCCGAGTGACGTAGTCGATCGCCGCCCGTCCTACCTACCTACACAACACATGAATAAATACAATACAACCTTTTCCTGGCTTAAGACAGTCAAAAATACCTACCTTAGGAATTGCGTGACGATTCTAAATGTACATCTTAAAAAAAAAAAAATGTGATTTTCCATTGAATTTATGTTCTATAAACGAAACCAAACCACTGGTTTGAAGGATAACGGTGTTTACCCTAACACCCTGTATAGGGTGGACCAAAAATACACTTCATAAAAAAAAATATAGATTCCTCATGTCCCCCCTAGACATGAGGAATCTATTTTTTTTTTTATTATATTCGAAAATATGTATGTTCCGTGATTTTTTGCAGTTTTCGAGTTATTATTTTTTTTTTGAGGTTTCTGGCCGGTGGAGCCTCAAAAATTCATATCTTTTTTGTCGTGAGTATTTTCCAGTTTTTTTTTTTTATGGCGTCGCTATTTGGACCACCTATTTTAAAGCTTAAAAGGATTTTTAGCCTAACCTTCGAAGGCCGATTACAGTGAATTATTAGAAGGTTAAGTACTAAATTTATTTTTATTTTTTGCGTAGCTTAGGAACCTGCATAGTTTTTAAAGTCAGCTAGAATATATGGAACCTCATTTATGTATTTTTAAATTGAAGTTGAAAATTTCAGTCTTACCACTAAAAACTTAAATTCCTGCTATCGATACTTTTTTCAGTAACTTGCAGGAATGTTAGGATTTATTTTATTTTATGTATGATACTTTCATACATAAAATAAACATTCAAGACAAATTCCACTGCAACACTTTTGGCATTCCATTTTGCCCCACCAGTGGGGCGGCTTGGTGGGGCAAAGTGGCAGTACTTTGTTTTTCCACCTGGAATTTCTCAGTAGCAACTCGAAATCTGGGAGGGCAAGTACTACAATAACATAGGGTCTCAATTCGAACAAATTATAATTAGTCTTGAAAAAAGATCATAGATGGCAGCATAGGTAACAATTATGAAATTAACAGCCACTAAAAAGCGATAAACGGAAGATTTTGGCTGAAGTAAGATTAGTAAAAATCAAAACATCCTTGTTTAATGCTGATTTATCTATCTATTGTAACTCATAAATCTCGTATTTTCAACAAAAAAAGATAAAACCTTTTTGTTTAGGGCTCTTTGCAATAGATGGCGTTTTACTAAATTTGTCATAACTGTACCACATTTACGCTGTAGCCAGTCAATAGCCCGACTTAGGGAGGTGTCATTTCTTTGTATGGGATTGGGTATCTGTACGTAGTATTATATTATCTGTGACAATAATACAGTGTTAACACTAACACAAACCTGTCCATCTGTCGTGATCTCTTGCGAGCTCTGCGTTCTTTCGTAGGCGGTTCCTGTTGCTTGTTTGCATTCCGTGCCTGTTCCTCCTTCATTATCCGAAGTACCGTCGTCTCACTCACTCCGGTGGCCAGCGCAGTCCGTTGCTGGAACCTCGACAGAGGAGTCAAGTCCACGTCTCCATACATCTTCTTTAACTCTTCAAACTCTTGCTCAAAGTAATGGTACACTTGAGCGACTAATATTTTTTTTTGATCCTGAGGAAATATTAATATGTAAGTACATTATTGTGAATGGGAAATATGGGAATTTATAAAAAAAAACTAGCGAGTCATCTCGCATCTCACCAAGGTACAAGATACCAATGGCTGCCTGTCCACTGGAGCGGAGAGGAGCGGAGATGTGCCGATATCTATATATATAAAAATGAATCCCTATTTCCTTGGTCACGACATCACGCGTGAACGGCTGGACCAATTTCGCTAATTCTTTTTTTGTTGTGTTTGTTATAGTAAGGAGAAGGTTCTTAGGATGGGTAGGTGAAGGTAGGGTAGGAAGGTAGGTACTATCTACCTACCTACTAGGTAGGTATGCAATTAGGTAGGTAGGTATGTAAGTAGGTAGATACGTAGGTAAGTACACAGGGTAGGTAGACAGGTAGGTATGTATGTTTGTAGGTATGTAGGTAGGTGCGCCGTAGATAAGTACTTAGTGCTACCCGTGCGAAACCGGGGCGGGCAGCTAGTTAACCAATAGAATCTAAACTCCGCTCCAGAGGTGCGATTCTATTAGTTAATATTGGCACATCTCCACTCCTCACTCCTCTCCTCTCCGCTCCAATGGACAGGCAGCCTTAAGGGGGCAGGACCTCGTAAAGGTCGTTTCTGACGGCCAGCTCTAGCACCGCGCGCGCTCATTGGTCAAACCAAATAGCGCGCGCTTCCCCGGCTTCAAATTACACACTTACGTCCCTTTTCACGAAGAAAGATGTTATCTACACATCAATAAATAGTATAACAAAAACAAAGTCACTTTTCGTGTATGTATGTGTCCGTAGGGCTCGTGGCTAGTTAATAACAGCCGCACGGGTCGATCTTCAACGTTAAGCAACCACTGTCGAGGTCTGTCTGTGGATGGGTGATCATCCATTACATACCGAGACAGAACCACAGCGTCTGACGGGTCAGCTAGATGATAATAATTGTGTGTATTATCTTGCAGTAGCGGATCCAGGAGCCTGCTAAGGGATTCAAGCCCCCCTCAAAAGCATCTGAGTGCTTCAGTGACAAATCTTTAAGTGATCCTAATATTATTCGAATTAAATAAAATAAAATAGCAACCATTGCTTTACTATAAGTACAATTGTCATCATTATCCTTTAAAAGGTACTTATTATGTTTTCAAGTTTTGAAGTAAAAACTTCTTTAGCGGCAATGTGTACTTTTTTTGGGATGGGTAATAAATGTTAAACTCGCGTCAGAACACGTGACCTGATCCAAAATTCGTAAGACGGAGGGAGAGTAGAAATGTTGTTGACAGCGCACTCTGTTTTTTTTTAAATTGTTTTAGTGGAGCTACAGCTTTCGTTCTTGTACTGACAGCAAGCCACAAAAATTCCTGACATTTTCGTTAGATGGCGTTACTTAGTTTTCACTTCCATCGGCAGTCTCCAAAGAGTGCCCCGCATGTTTTTGTTTAGTGTTTACTTTGCTAAAACCTATCCACAACGGGGTCAAAGCAAACCTGACTCCCCACACATGGAAACAACCAAAAGGCAAACTTGGATCCGCAACTGTTATCTTGGTCATGGGGTCTCAATTTGAACAAATTATAATTAGTCTTGAAAAAAGATCATAGATGGCAGCATAGGTAACAATTATGAAATTAACAGTCACTAAAAAGCGATAAACGGAAGATTTTGGCTGAAGTAAGATTAGTAAAAATCAAAACTTCCTTGTTTAATGCTGATTTATCTATTGTAACTCATAAATCTCGCATTTTCAACAAAAAAAGATAAAACCTTTTTGTTTAGGACTCTTTGCAATAGATGGCGTTTTACTCTATTTGTCATAACTGTACCACATGTAGACAGTCAATAGCCCGAATTAGGCTGCCTGTCCACTGGAGCGGAGAGGAGAAAAGAGGAGCGGAGATGTGCCAATATTAACCAATAGAAATTTGACTCCGCCCCTGAGTTTAGATTTGATTGGTTAATAATGGCACATCTCCGCTCGTCTTTTGTCCTCTCCGCTCCAGTGGACAGGCAGCCTTAGGGAGGTGTCATTTCTTTGTATGGGATTGGGTATCTGTACGTAGTATTAATTATCTGTGTCTTGGTATGTAGGTAGGTACCTCTTGTATCCCGGTCGCAGTGTGCGCCACTTCCGTGTTGCATTTTGGACAAAATACTTTGATTTCTTTGCCTTTCAAAGCGGAGTCTCGGTTCTGTAAAAAAAAAAAAGTACATTTTAAAAACTTTAAGCTTCTTCTAGATTAAGTACTAAAGATATTATTTTAAACACGGAATTGGATTGTGTGATATACAATAATTAAATGTAGCACACAAGTCAAAGGTAGTGCCGCAAGAGTGTCCCGAGAGTCCCGCTCTATCCCCGGAACCGAATAGACGTGCTCTTTGAGTTGATGTGTTACTTACTGATACTTTGGTGGTTTACTCTAAACGGTAAACCCAAAGCCTATAACAAGTGATTCAACTGAACACCACAGATTGTTTTATGTATGACACCCTGTATTAAATAGTGTCAAAAGTTATAATAACAGCTCGGTTGACACAGTGATAACAGGGTTGACACCACGGAACAGATAAATAAGATTGGAAAGGCCCTCGCTCCAATTTTGTATTAGGCCCAGTGTCGCCGTATCATCCCCACCATTTTAATTTCTACACATACGCTATACTATGTTCACAAATATTTCGCACACAACCAAATCTCACACACATAAATCTCAGGGCAGATATTCGTTCGCACACTAGCACTAAGCTCCCGTAGGCATAGACACTCACGCACGCAAAAAACCAATAAAAATTTTCATACACGCTAGTGCTTGATAAAGCCGATATTTTATATCGATAATTTATCTAATAAATCAACGAAATAGATGAGACAACACGCGCGTTTACATTACATTTTTAAAGCGCGAAATTTGAAAAGTATCGTTGAATCGGCTACAAAAATATCGCCGATATATCGGTATCGGTATCGGATCCCTAATTAAAACCCTATTACAGAAGCTAGAAGCATGACATTGACCTTAAAAAAAACAACTATTATCTAACGATTCTTGACCATTCTTTGTAAGTATTTACTTACTTCAATGTTTTTTCTTTTCAAAGATTTATCTTTTTTTGGTGTCAACAAAACTGAAGTTGAAGCCTGTGCTTGTAAATCTTAAAATTAAAAATACCATAAAATATCTTGAAATGCAGACTTTAACAAGAGCGATTATAATTCAAGACCAAATACAAATAAACTGAGCACCTTCGCAATTTTGCACATCGGTGACGATAGCATCATTACTGCCCATTTTAGGTATAAAAACATTGCAAGAATTAGTTGTCTGAAAAATAATGCAAGTCTTTACAAGCCACGTATGCAGAGCTGGGCAAAATACATGCTTTGCTTTAATTAAAATACAAATTACAAAATACTATCTCGCACTTATTTAAAATACAAATTACAAAATATTTTTAAGTCGTGTATTTGAAATATAAAATACAAAATACAGTATTTTGACTATTTTTATTTAAAATACAAAATACAAATTACAAAATACAGTCTGGTGTTAGGTTAGGTATATAAATAGAATAGAACTAATCCAGCCCAGCCTAGGGCAAAGGGAATATATTCTTACCATCATATTTTACAAAATGGCGACCGCTAAATATGTCACAGCATTCACAGGATTCACTCCATCGCCGAATGAAAATTACAATTGTCAAGTTATGTAATTGACAATTTGACGTATGTACCTGCAGTACAGACTACAGTACAGTTTAAGTGCAGTGTTGCCAACTTTAAAGATATTATATATTTAGCGGTCGCCATTTTGCTTACGAAAGCTATCGAGCGCTATTTTCTGCAGATCGCACCCATTCATAAGATCGCTAAATGTATTTATGTTCAAATGTATTTTGGAGCTATAAGTATTTGAAATACTAACTACAAAATACCTCAGCGTCAGGTATTTGAAATACTAATTACAAATTACATTTATAAGAAGTAATTGAAATACAAATACCAATTACGTATTTGTATTTCAATTACGTATTTCAATTACAAGTAATTCAAATACTGCCCAACCCTGCACGTATGTATAGTTATACAGTAGAACTATATAATTCATAATTGAATTATTTTTAAACGGGTGATAGACGTGCGAGCAAGTACGCGGTCTTATGGGTCGGCGACCTTACTCGTCCGTGTGTCACACTTTAAAACCGCGACTTCGCCGGCGATCCAACAGGTTTCAAATTTAGCTCGTAGCCCGCCATAGTTCGTAGTTTCATACATCTGTCATCGCCGCGAGTTGCAAGCCAGCATTTTGTTTCGTCATTTGTGTAATGTATGTTTAGTTTGGTTCAGATAATATTTTTAATGCAGGGATCAGATTGTTCATAATTTAGGAGTAGAATATTGCAATATGGAACTTAGTTCCAACAAGTTAGTAACATTTTAACAAAACTTACCAAAGAACTTGAACAAATCTGAACAATTTGTTCTTTTGGGATCGCCCCTGGTTTTAAGTATCTATAACCTGATTTTTTAATGATAAAATCATTTTCAGTAAAATGTTTAGAGCAAATAGTACTAGTATTTGTCGGCATCCAGTTTCCTCTACCAGTCACGTCAATCCATTGTTCCCTGGCGTTAGGTTCTTTAGGAAACCTAAAATTCATAATTTATTGCATAAATCAAATTGCATTTTACTTCGACTTTAATACTACATAAATACAATATAGTAAATCCTCGTAGATGACAGGTCTATATGTCCCTTTATATCATTCGTTTAAATTCATTCAATAATTAATATAATATTTAAGTTACTCAAAATACATCTAATAAAAATAAATATAAACTAATTCAAAAGTTATCTTGTCAAACGTAATTATGTATAGTCGAGAATACTATCGATGATTTTATTTAACCATATGGGCACCTCACTATCGATAAACAATTAGGGCGAAAGACGAAACGTCAATGCACAGAGTACATTATATAGTCAATGGTTGAAGTGTAGAGGACGAGTACACATCGCGCAATGTATATTTTCTTAAACTTGTTGCGATAATGTTGTTAATTTTTGGAATTTCATAGTGATCAGTATATTTTTATGTATTTTACTAATAATATTGTAATTAAATGTTATTTTCGACTTACCGATGGAAAGATATACCTCCTCGCTCTATACTTGAGGTCTGACTTCTTGTATTACATGTTACAATTGCACAACACGGCATTTTAAAGCAGAGCTTTGTTCTCCGAAGTAGTACGATAGGCACTAAACGCGGTGAATATATGAATCGGTCGAGTTATGATTGTCGGATCGTATTGTGGCGCGCTTGCCCCGCCCACATTACCATTCCAACCTTATTTATCTGTTCCGCGGTTGACACAGTGGTACAGGGTGCACGTGCGCCGGATGTGTTACACAAGTAGGGTTGCCAACCGTACTATAATATATAGTACATATTGTACTATATTTCGGGTCTGCGTGCTGTTGAAGAAATATATAGTACGCAAAAATACAATATTTTCAACTCCGAAATCTAGCAAACAAATCATTTAAAAAAATTATGAACGAGCCATTGCCATTGTCATTGCGTTCCGAACTTATCAATAATGTCAAATTGACAAAGTCAAACGAATTTTTGATCTGCTATATTTTTTTTTTGGGATTTGGCAATTATTATTAATTTGATGTTGTTCTTTCTTTTGAGAAGTTGAAGTGCTAAATAAAGATATGGAAACTGGCAACGATAACGAAAATGCGTTAAGTTCAAGGGCGCCGCTACTAACGCCGCCAATTTAAAAAAAATATCAAAGTTGCCTAAAAATATAGTTTTTTATATGTATAAATAAATAGGTACCTAAGTAATAAACATAATTATATTTTTTTCTATAAATAAGATAGAAACTATATTTTTTTAAAGTGTAAGTACCTAATATATTTTTTATAGCTTATTTTGAAAAATACTATATTTCGCCAAAGAAATGTTGGCAACCCTATTACACAAGTAACGTTGTTGCCAAACATAAAAAAAAGGAAACTGTAAGTAGATAAGTATCAAAAATAAATAAAATACATCTTTTAACGAAAAAAATCCTTTTTAGTACAAAACACTGTGTGGTCGGTAGAGATGTGCCGAGTACTCATTTAGTACTCGGTACTCGGCATAATCTCGACAATTTTGTGAGTAGGTACTCGTTATCAGACGAAAAGAACTCTTAAAAAAAAACAGTTGAATTGAGAAACACCTCCTTTTTGAAGTCGGCTAAAAGTCTGACTTCTTTACAATAATATTGAAAATATATTTATATATCGTTGTCATAAAAATCATGTGCAAAATACGAACAAAGGAGATCACCCATTTTGTTAGGCGATTTGGGATAAAAAAAAAGTCCGAGGCCAGGAATGAATTACATTTTATTTGAATGGTGGCAGTAGTAGGAACATTTCTTTGTTTGGCGACAACGCTTTAAAGCATTTGTGAGCCCGCGGCGCAATCTGCGTTGGGTCATTTTTTAGAGCTAGGAATACTTTCATGTTTATTTTCGTTCACTGAATACCGCACCATACACTTGCGCGACTGGACTCGGTCTAGATACTAGAATGAAATCCGAGCGCAACTAGTTTTATAAACGAATTAATAATAATGATCTATTTGAAATAAAATTTAATATTTAAAGTAATGTTTAATAAAATGCAATTAATTGTGATATTAGAATCAATATTATAATTATTATGTAATTGAATCATTTGATATGAAACATTTGCAGTGCCCTTACAGGATGCATGTCTTATACGAGTACTGTGTCATGAAATTCTAATGCATGCCTACTAACCAGTGTTTTACATGTTAGCAAATAAATAAATAAATATTCAACGTCTATGCCCACTGGGGCTTGTACTTTGACAGAGGGGAACGCTGCGTATGGCTACTCCCTACCCGCGTTGCTCGAAGTACAGAACGTAACAGAATTACAGAACACAGTCATGATGCTTTTTTCGCACGCACACAAGAAAATATGCGTAAGTAACACTTTTGAGCACACATGCTGAAAAGGGGCGGGCACTAGAAAGTACAGATAGATAACAGTCACTGAACGCACACATGCAACTCTAGCCTCAACTAGAGATGAAGGGTTGATATAAATATTTCATCGATATTTTTATCGATGAAATATTTATCCCACTGCAAAAAAGAGAAGTGTTTATTGGGTGTCATTAAAACTAAATCCAATAAAAATATAATTCATAATTCTAAAGTAATTTATTCAAATAAGGCTGAGAATCAGCACTTTTCAAACGTCAAAATTACATAAGACAGTTTCCCAAAACGACCGCCCTTCACCACTTCCTAGTGCTTTAGCGGGGAAGAAGAAGTGGTGCAACAAACTCCCCAGAAGCACAGCTGTCTGTTGAGTTAGAAAAAAAAAATGATTCTATACAATACAACGCAAAATAATTTACATTACGCAATACAAAACAGAATTAAAATTATTAGCCATATGGCAGTTAGCACACGCCAAGATAGTACAAAATTACGTGTTCTACCTAAACTTTTGTTTTTATTAACAAGTAAACATGCCGCAGATGCAGTTGCAAAACAATAAAACAAAATCCATTGTATAGTTTTGGAGAATGAAGACAGTTGGTTGGTTTGATGATGCCGTAGCGATGCTGTCGCGAATGTGTATCGATACAGCCGCGATGCTGTAATTATGTAAGAAGAATCCTGCGCGATAGTAGCGATGCAGAAGCGCGTTTACAAAACGCGAGACAGCATCGCTACAAAAAGTCGCCGTGGGCGAGGGTAGTGCTCGTGTACACAAGCATTTATACTTGCACATGGCTGTACTAATAATATAGCTAACTTACGGTTTCAAATATGTTTCTTAATTTGAGTGTAGGAACAGCCCACTCATAAAGCACGCGTCTTTTCACGGAAGGCTTAAAACAATCCTCTTGAAAGTGGGAAGAACAAATTACACTTTGGTTCGACGGAAACCAATTATTTTCCCTGCCTGTTGCATCTATCCATTTATTTTTAATTTCTGGATCTTTCGGCATACTGAAATAAAATGCATAAAAATAAAAGTACCTACTAAAAAAACGGCAGACATAACTAGATAGATAGAAGTGAGAAATATGTAACATGTTTTTTGTCTACAAGTCATAATATCATAACTTATGACCCCTATGTTTTTTTATTTAATCCGTGCTATTTACGAATAAAACAAGTGTTACGCTTCTATAAATTTTACTCCTCATACAATTTCCACACCCCACCTTATATGAAAATCTATTCATAAAGAGTAAACTCCAATAACATTATTTTATATACGTACAACGTTATTTTTCAACGCGATTTCAGCTTTGGTCCCATAGTGAAAGTTGTAAGAATAACTAACAGTTATCGATATCCATATCTCAGCGCTACGCACCACTAAGCATCGTTTTGACATGACAAAATTATTTCACAATTAAATGGTATTTGTAAAATCCTTAATTAGTATATTAAATGCTGTGACTTTTTTACTTACCGGTGGTAGGAGACGCCACTTGTCTTAAGGTTTGTTGTAATTGTTCTATTTTTACAAATAAGCACGGAACAATTCGGCATTTTGTAAAAAATACGAAATCACACTACACGTTTCGATGCAAACTTACGACTAACTAATAAACGGTGCTCACCGTCACCCACAGACTACATAGAGATACCTACTACGTATGCCGTCACCGCCCCGCCGCAAACTGTCTGACAGACAGGGTCAGTTTGACCGCATGCTAGCGACATGTGCCACGCCCAGTGCTGCCAATAAAAAATTCTCGATTCCCCGCCGTTAGTGTTGCCAATTCCCCAAAATTCCCCGCTTCTTTTTTATTCATTCCCCACTAATTGTTTTTCAACAGTAGCTGCAGTTTTAAACCACTTCTCCATAATTTTATTGAAAAGGAGAACATTCACGGTCCATACATTTTTGGGCTAAATGTGAAAGTGCCGGCCAAACAAAAAAAAGTTACATTCTGTTAGAACATGTTATTCTCTTCACTTTGTACTATGGGACCAAATCTGTAGGGCCATTCCCTTGGCTGATATACGTCTTTGTAAAATACTGTTTTCAGTATGTTTTAGTTAAGAGAATAACAGTAATCTAATTATAATAATAGCTTTTTATGGCAGTAATCATTACAGTCATCATCTTTTATTGTGAAACTAAGGTTTTAGAGTTATTCTCCACATACTACCTAGACCTACAGTATGAGAAATAAAGTTTTGTTTTTCGACAGTACTATTATTAGCTGATTGACATAGTTATCACTTAACTGGTTTTAGGTCTATTTCATCATATCAGCCGAAAGACGTCCACTGCTGGACATAGGAATCCCCCAAGCCCCGCCACTTCGATCGATTCTGTGCTTCCCGCATCCTGCGGATTCCTGCGGCCTTTACTAGGTCATCGGTCCACGCGGTCGCCACTCCAGAACCTTTTGGCCCCATCGGCCATCTGTTCTGCGGGCAATGTGTCCTGCCCATTGCCACTTAAGTTTGGCAATTCTTCGGGCTATGTCGGTTACCTTGGTTCTCCTGCGGATCTCTTCATTTCTGATTCGATCACGTAGGGAAACTCCAAGCATAGCCCTCTCCATTGCTCTTTGGGTGACTTTTAGCCTTCTGATAAGGCCGATTGTGAGCGACCACGTTTCAGTGCCATAAGTCATCACTGGCAACACGCACTGGTCAAAGACTTTCGTCTTGAGACACTGTGGTATGTGGGACGAAAAGATGTTGCGTAGCTTCCCGAACGCTGCCCAGCCGAGTCGGATTCGACGATTGACCTCTTTCTCGAAGTTGGACCTTCAAAGCTGGACAGTTTGTCCTAGGTAAAAAAAAAAAATACTCGTCTACAACTTCGAGCGTAGCGTCACCGATCTTTATGAGAGTGGGTATTACATGGGCATTTGACATGTCCTTTGTCTTGTCCATGTTCATTTTAAGACCAGAGTGGGACTTGGAGGCTCTACTGAGGTCATCGAGCAGTATACTGAGGTCCTCCATGGTCTCAGCCATGATAACTATATCTTCGGCAAACCGAAGAATAGTGATATACTCGCCATTGATGTTGATGCCTAGTTCTTTCCAGTCCAGAACCTTGAAGACATCCTCCAGTGCAGCGGTGAACAGTTTCGGAGAGACAACGTCTCCTTGTCTCACACCTCGCTGCAGAAGGATAAGTTTCGAGGTCTGGTCGTGGAGTCGGACTGACATAATGGCGTTTTCGTATAGGCTTTTTAACACCTCGATGTACCGATAGTCGATCTGGCACCGTTGAAGAGACTGCAGTACAGCCCATGTCTCGATCGAATCGAAGGCTTTCTCGTGATCCACAAACGTTAAGCAAAGGCAGGTTACTCTTCGGTCTTCTGTATAAGCTGCCGCAGCGTATGTATGTGGTCCACGGAGCTAAAGCCTTTACGGAATCCGGCTTGTTCGGCAGGCTGGAAGTCGTCAAACCTGCGCTCGAGACGGTTCGTGATGACTCTTGAAAACAGCTCGTAGATATGGGTCAGAAGTGTGATAGGCCTATAGTTCTTAAGCAGGGCATTGTCGCCCTTTTTAAAGAAGAGTACCACCACACCTCTGTTCCATGCCTATGCCGTTTTATGGACATCAAACCAGTTAATACTACCTATTTCAATCAGCTTAGACTACTACTATAAAAAAAAACTTTATTTCGCATACTGTAGTTATGTGGAGAATAACCCTAACACGTTAGTTTCACAATAAAAGATGATGACTGTAATTAATACTGCCATAAAAAGCTATTATTATAATTAGATTACTGTTATTCTCTTAACTAAAACATACTGAAAACAGTATTTTACAAAGACGTATAACAGCGCAGGGAATGGCCCTATAGATTTGGTCCCATAGTAAAAAGTGAAGAGAATAACATGTTCTAACGGAATATAACTTTTTTTTTGTTTGGCCGGCACTTTCACATTTAGCCCAAAATGAATGATGTCCTTTCAACTGTACGCACCAATAAAATGAATTAATGATGTAGAATTGGATGCGTTCAGAAATACAAAATCGTGTTCTAATGACAGTTGAGCAAGCATTTGAGTGGTGTTGCAATTCAAAATTAAGTTAGTAGCACGTTAGTAGTGTCGAGGTGTATCTGCCAAGTCCGAACGTGATTTTTTTGTTGTAAGTATTACTCGACAAAATTGGCGCCGACCCGATGCCGATGTCTAGTTGGTATTGTATTGTTGTCTTGTTGATCGAAGTCTACCAAAAGAAAAGAATTTTCAAAATCGGTCCACAAATTGACGAAAATATCGAAGGACATTATAAAAAAAAAATCACCGTTAAGGGTAAAAAAAAAAAACTTACAGACGAACATAGAACTTCCTTTTTGCAGATGTCGAGAGTTTCCAACAGCTGTTCTGTGTTTTGGCGGTAAAGCGGTGAAAAGTCGATAACACTTCGAATGATATTTTTGAAAATCGTCCAATTCTAACGGCACTTTAGCACTTTTTAGAGATAAATTATTTTTCTGACGGATCTCCAATATAGTGTAGTGTCCATAGATAAATAGTAAGTTCAGTTTAAGTCAAGCACTATTGTGGGTGGTACACCACTAGGACATATAGAGGTTTGGTCGATGAATATACTTCCATGACGATACAAGAAGGTTGTTGTTTTACTGACTCTGCTAATCCTAAAATTCCTGAAGCATCACGCTGATAAGATTCCTGGCTGAACCCAAACACGATATACATTTTTGTAAAGATTTTTCAGTAAAAGATATTAATTTAATATTTCTTTTTTTTTGCCACATAATACACAAAATGGTTTGGTCTTCGACATTATTTAGACTTGCATCCGTTCGACGCGTTCGTTCGAAAAGTACAAGCGAAACTGATTGCATCACGTTATCACGTACAACAAAGAGACAAGCAAACGCAGATGTTGCTTTGGACGTAGTATTATATTATCTGTGCTTTGGGATTTTAGAGGGAAAGGTAGCCTGAAGATCCAGTTATGGGCTTACGCAGCTCCAGAACCTATCTCGAAATATGTATAACAGCGTAGCAATGCAATAAATATTTTTAATCTTGACTGCGTCAGCTGAAGGCAATGAGTATTAAACCACTTGAGAGCTGATAGACCGATTTCGTCTAGGCATACGACTCACCACTGCGGGCCGGGGGACGAAGAAAATACAGCGGTTGTGATTGGCCGGTGCAACAATGACAGGACGTATGTTTTAAAAATAGTGACCCGCAAGTCAGTTTTGCACAATAATATCGATATCGATAAAATCGACGTCTATTAATTCTATATTTTTTTAAACTTTAATTGATAGGGTGTAAGGCTGCCTGTCCACTGGAGCGGAGAGGAGAGGAGAGGAGCGGAGATGTGCCATTATTAACCAATCAAATCTAAACTCAGGGGCGGAGTCAATATTCTAATGGTTAATATTGGCACATCTCCGCTCCTCTTTTCTCCTCTCCGCTCCAGTGGACAGGCAGCCTTAAGAGGGTTTATTCTGAAAGTTGGCAACGTCGCAAATAGATGTCAAATATTTCGGTGTTATGATTAATTTGATAATATTTCTGTATGGAAATAAAAAATGTGGCTAACTAGCGAACTAGAATATTGATTATGAAATGCAACAATTAATATCGTAACACCGAATTATTGCCTTTTTTACACCTATCAAATTCAAAGTTGCAGTTCAATTGCAATTCATCATTAAAATTCTAGTAAGTTAGTTAGCCACATTTCTTATTTCCATACAGTATTATTTCCAAATTAATCAAAACAGGTAACTATTTGACAGCTATTTACGACGTTGCCAACTTTTAGGATGCGCCCCCTTAACTGGGTGCAAATAAAACACTGACGTTACACTTCAAATTTAACTTTATTCAATTAAATCAATGCTAAAATTGAATGAAGCTTATTTAATGGTCTGAAAGTATGTCTTATAAAAATAATAGCAATATTAATCCCTGTCGGATAGAACAATGAATTCTCATAATGTGAAATTCAAATTCAATTAATTTATTGTGCAATTAGGAATCACTTTTACAGGTCATTATTTGACAAGCTAGCTGGAGTCGAGATTTCCTAACTGATAGTCATAAGGAATGTAAAACTCATTAAAGTGCCTACAGAAATTAATTGGTTTGTTATCTCTGCATCACCTTAAAACGGGTGATAGACATGCGTACTTAAAGACCGCGGTTTTTAAGCTCGACAACTTGCGCGGCTCGCCGTCGGTGACACACGTGAAGACTTCTCACACTCTATCGCGATGTTTTCGACTTTTCTGAACCAAACTAAACAAAAATTACACAAATATCAAAACAAAATGCTGACTCGCGACTCGCGGCAATGACAGACGTACGAAACTACGAATTAAGGCGGGCTACGAGCAAAATTTCAAACTGTTGGATCGCCGGCGAGCTTAGTCGGCGGTTTTAAAGTGCGCGTACTTTGGGTGACACACGAGCGAGTAAGGTCGCCGAGCCATAAGACCACAGACCTGCTCGCCTGTCTGTCACCCCTTTAAGATAAACTAGCATAAAATGCCTAAGGCATTCAATTTCTCCTTTCTGAGTTTTTAATAGTGCATAAAATACTAAATAAATTGGCTTATTAAATAAATTTGTTTGACCTAGCCGCAAAATTCAATTTTTCATTATAGTTTTACAAATTTCATCTCTACTTGACATAGTATGTCGGACTATGTCGCTTGCGTGACAATAACGGTTAAGTAAAAACATCGCCCGCCGTTATTGTAGTGAATAGCGTTATTGACAAAATAAGGTGACGAATAGAGCTGAAATTTGCATAAATCCAATGAATATTTTAATTTCGCGGTTAGGTTGGACGATTCCCCTTAAGAGGGTTTACATCGTACGGCATTTCATACAAACTTTCAAGCCCTTGTTTTTCGAAATGACTGAACCGATTTTAATGAAACTTCATACGTATATGCAAGATACAAAGGTCTAAAAACTTAGTTAAGAACATTTTTTAAATGTCTTATTTAAAAACAGATACCTGGATATCTCTGTTTCTATGGAAAATTTAAAATCGGTCTAATTTGGCTGTAACACTATTTTTCGAAAATGTTCTTAACTAAGTTTTTAGACCTTTGTATCCTGCATAAGCGTATGAAGCAAGGGCTTGAAGCCCTTGTTTTTCGAAATGACTGAATCAATTTTAATGAAACTTTAATGAAAAATGAATTTGAATGAAATGCCGTACGTCGTAAACCCTTTAAACATTAAACTGAAATAATGATCTATATAATAAAACATACCAAAACAGGCAAAAACAGGGTCGGTGTTGCTGTACTAAATAAGCGGCGTCGGTTCTTTAAAGTTTCAAAGCAATCTGCAGTGAAATGCCTTGAACAAACAACGCTAATTTTTTTTGGAAACCAATTTTCCCTGTGGACTGCATTAATCCACTTTTCTTTCAGTTCCGGAATATTTGGAAATCTAAGATGTAAACATTAAGTAATGTTACTTTTTTACCAGTAGGAAACATCGTAACTTTTATCGACAATATTATATAAAGACTTTGTTTTGAAGTTGTCACAACACTACAGCATTAGTAAAGATAAAAAGGGACAGATATATTGAAATTGAATGACATCAACGCAGTGTACATTTTTGTGCCTTTTTACGTAAAGAACCAGTTCAGCTTGAGCCCAGCAATTATTCATAATAATATTTTAAAATAAATATATTTTACTTACCGATGAAAAGTTATGCCATCTTTTTTATAGCTGGATGTTCTAGACGATTTCCCACACCATTTAATAGAACAGGAACTCATAATTGTTTATAATTATGCAGACTTTTTTTTAATGTGTCAAAATAATGTGTCAAAATAACCGCGTGTGCAGAGATCCAATAACTGGTCAAAACTAAAATGGCCAGTCATATTGTCATCTAATATCAGTGCATTTTCATTTATGTGTCGTGCGTGAGCCTGAGTCGCCCGTATGAGCAGTCAAGAGGATAGTCATTGGCTGAAGGTCTTTACACCGCTACCCACACAGCTGATTGTTGTTTCCGTACTTATGATTATTTAAATAATCACATCCGGCGCACTAACTTTATTTTACGTGTTTTTTTTTTTAAGTTTTACGAGTACCTAGCTCATGTATAGTCGCCCCTCGACAATGCAGCGTTTTGATTTTCAGCTCAGTATAATGACAACTATTTATGAAAAAAGTTTCAGCAAAGTTTTTTTACTTCATCTTTCGCAACCTCCATGATGATCTTTTCACTTAAGTCCAACGATCACTAATACAAAACTAGTGATCGATGCTTAAGTCATATAACATCAACTATCGACGTCAACCTCAACTAGGGTTGCCAACCGTACTATAATATTGTACTATACTTCGGGTCTGCGTACTATATACTGTTGAAGAAATATTATTATATAATACGCAAAAATACTATATTTTTAACACCGAAATCTAGCAAACAAATTCATCAATTTAAAAAATTATGAGCGCGCCTTTACATTTGCTTTTGACCAATGCCATTACATGTATCCATAGATATATAAATAACAGCATGTAGCCGAATTAATTTGTCATGCATTGCGTTCGAAACTTGTCAATAATGTCAAATTGACAACGTCAAACGAATTTTTGATCTGATATAATTTTTTTGGGGTTTTGTTAATTTGATGTTGTTCTTTCTTTTGGGAAGTTGAAGTCCTAAATAAATTGGTAGCAAGTAGCAGCAATAACGAAAAATCGTCAGGATCAAGTTTAAAAAAAAAACTTTTTATATAAATAAATATGTAAAAAAAAATATCGTTGTAAATATTTTCCAGAAAATGGTTAGGTACTATATTTTTTGAAGTGTACTATATTTTTTATAGCTTATTTTGAAAAATACTATATTTTTCCGAAGAAATGTTGGCAACCCTAACCTCAACATGAATCGGCATGCGGCATATCTAATATGATTTTTTTATCTGCAACGCTACCTTCCAGACCAAACGGTGATCGTTTACAGTATCCTCAGCTCTTGGAAACTGATGAAACATCAATTCCAAATTATTTATAAGATGTGGACAAGCAACCATAGGCAGAACACGATGCGTGGACCATAATTCACTAACTTTTATTGCAGTTTTAGGGCCGATTTTTCAAACCTCAGATAAATCGTCGAATAGTTACCTAGCGTATAAAATTATCTGGCTGTTTATGAGGCGAATAAATATTTTCAATTGTTCAATCGTATAATAACTGAAGAATAGTTATCTGAGGTCTTTGTTAACCAACTTCACACTATCATGTGCAAGCGAGATGCACAGATACAGTATTCAACGTGTTAGACAAGACTAGAAACAAAACGTATGTTTGACATTTTGACGAGATTTCTTATCTTTTGTTTAGATCCACAGATGGTGGCGACCTTTTTTTTTTTGTTGTTTTTTGTAGCCAAGTTGATAGAAGTGGGCATGTATTTAGCTATAAAGGATCAGTTACAAACAAATTTTCTGTGTGTTAACGGTGTTTTCGAATTAGTACTAAAAGTTGAGTAGTGGTTTTAAATTGTTAAAATAATGTCGTCCTGAAAATGTAAGAAAAGTGATATTTGAAGATATAAAAAAAAAAAACTATCGTCATTTGAATCAAAAACATCCATTTTCTCATCAACACAAGAGCACGAAATCACACAGAGGCAAAATATATTAAAATCCCAAACAAAACAAATGTCAAAACATCATTTATTCACTAGAATAACGTACTAGCTGAGGCTTGAAGGGACAGTTAACTTTATTCGTCTGATAGGGGCTTTAACGGTCCGATACTGACTATCTGACTGTTGAAAAATGCAGAATCATGCTATCTATGGAATAAACGCTATTCGATTCTTTATCTGAGGATTGAAAAATCGGCCCTTAGTATATTTTGTTGCAGTTTAGCGCGACGTAATACTGAATAGGTTTACCAAACTGCGCCATTTTAGATTGTAATGTGCTGGGAGCAGTGTTGCCAGGTGCACTGTAATTACAGTAGATTTACTGTAATTTTACTGCTTTTACTGTATACTGTATTACATAAATACAGTATACAGTAATTTGATAAATACCATACCACTTTATAAATACCATTGATAGTAATCAGGCACCTGATATTTTTTGGCATGAGGTACCTATTCAAATTATTTTAAAGGTTTTTCTGATCAAATTTATAAAAATGAACCTTCTCCAAGTGACACAGATAGAGATTAATTTATGTTTTCTTTAATAAACGCGATTTTCAAAAAAAAAACTATTTTTATTTACTGTAAAAGCGCTGTATTTAATTTAATTATTTACTGTATTTTTATACCAAACTACTGTATTTTTATATTCTGAGCACTGTAAATTTACAAATCTGACCTGGCAACACTGGCTGGGAGTCTGGGAGCAACCGTCGCCGTCGGTCACCCTACACAGCGCCCCCGTCCCTCACCCCGCACCGCGCGCCCCTCCCTAGTAAGTTATTGACCCGTCTGACTCTGAATCAGCAACGCGACGCGACGCGCGACGAGGGGAAACTTGCACACAGACGCATCCTACCTTTATAGAGGTACTGGGTACTGGCTATACCAAACCGCCGAACGAGGAAACCAAACCATTGATATAATTGTATTAGTGTAGTCCGGGCGTTATTATCGGATTCTGCCAAATATTCTATTTTGTCTGTGTTTAAAAAAATAAACGTAACTGTGCGTTTGCACTGGCGAAACATCACGACAAAACATGTTGAAATCTCTAGGTCCTGTCAAACATTTTATGGAAAATTGACAGAAAATAGAGATCCCAACATGTTTTGTTGTGAATGTTTCGCCAGTGCAAACGCACAGTGACGTTTTTCTTTGATTCGTGATAATCTGATAATATCATTGATATCTGTCTGTCTCGCTCGCGCTCATTGAGCTTACGGACACCCGGTGCGGCGGCGCCTATACTAGTGATGTGTGTACTAGCAGCGAGTGGATATCGAGTAATAGGGATGATGAATGGATGACATTTTTTTAATTTTAAAAATAGTGTACGCCGTCTGTACTCTATTTTTTCATCAAGTTACTACAATCTGTCAAATTTCTTTAATAGATTTTCAACTGTATCGCTAAAGAATAAGGTTCAATGTTGATTGGGAAAATTTGACATATTGGAGTAGGTTGATGTGCTGGCGTCTGTTCATGTTAAAAGTATTATAAAATGTGTAAAAGCTTTAAAAATTCCAAGTTATAACTAAACGTTTAAAATAACTGCTAGAAAAGGACGGCACTTTCACGGAACTAACTTCACGACTAGGTCACTTTATTGTAGTGATGTCACAATATTGTCCATAGTTCCGTACCGCGCGACAAGGACAGAAATAATTATTTCCATCGATTTTACACTTTTTACTATGCTTTCTTTGAAATTACATTATTGGCTCGAACATTTCTTATGTTAGTCATTATCTGATTCCCTCAATTTGTTCTTTTTTGTGTTTTTTCATTGCGTCATTGTCTCATGTCTTACCGCAAATAAATTTGTTTTCTTTTTTAATTCGTCTGGTTAAAAATCTATCTGTCTCGGTCGCACTTATTGGGCTTAGGGCCTGATCACAGTACCACAGCGTCCACAACCACACCACAACCGACAACACGTGGTCGGGTGCTGTTTTGTATGAAAATTAATAGTTAACGTTTCGTAGAAGCAATTATTATTGTTTGTCGAACGTCGGTAACGATTTCAACGCTTTCAACAGATTGAGTACGTTCTTTGCATTCCAGGAATCTTACAATATTACATCAAAATTTATTGCACATGCCTAGTAATTTAAGTACATTTTCTATATAAAATCATAATCCTTACATTCTTAATCCTTACTACCTCTTCAGATAAAAATAAACTAGGAAAAGCAGTTTCGCCTAATTTTCGCCTGTTATTGGCCAACTTTAAAAAAAAACACTGTTCAAAATGTCGAGAACATATAGTGCTTGTGCGGGTAGGTGACCAATTATTTTGTCTATTACAAGCGTTAATCCACTTAGCCCTGGTTTCTCTATGTTTCGGAAATCTGAAAAGAGTTTTGCTATATTAATTAGATTTTCGATTGCCACCAATAAAACACAACGCACTTACAATTCTCCTAATAGCTTTGTGTCTCCGAACTCGATTACAAGTATAAGTTAAAAATACAATAAAATAAAAATAGTTTAAGTAAAAACAAAAAAAAAAACGATTTTCATATTAAACCATGATCATTCTTAGTTAAAGATTTTTTTTTTAAACAAAATTACTAATTCATAAGAAATTATCGACATGAGTCAACTTTGGTTTCAAACATGACCAACCCTACCTACGGTGTAGTCTGATTAAATAGCATTTTTAACATAATTGCATGTCAAGTGCATGTTAATTTTGCTGATTTGACGTATATTTTCGTAATGTTAAAGAAAAATATTTTGAACTTTAGGAACATAAAAACGAGGTCTAACGAGACTCGGTGACGTCACAAAAGCAATGTTAGGAAACATACTCGTATCATGCCTTGTTTTATTTTGAATCATGGTTGAATCGAATGAATAATCAAAATGTATTTATTTTGAATTTCAATAAAATACATGGTTATATACTTACTACAAAAATACTTACATATGGAAGGTTATTCCGTCTTTATGAAAGTTTGACGTATTTGAACGGTTTTTACAAGATTTAACAGCGCAGCCAGGCATTCTCACGGAGCATTGAATGAGAACCGCGCGTCGCAAAAATGACTAACGAAGTGGATGTGCCCTAGAATCGATTTGAAAGTTTGTAGTACCTACTAGAACATTTTGTTCTTGTACTTTTACAGAGGGGGAAGTGGTCGCGTAAGGCTTCTCCAGTGTTATAATTATTCTCTAAGCCGCCGCCGCCGCCGCCGCCGCGCCGCGCGCGTCGCCGGCGAGACGATGATCAAGGTTTATGGTTTTACGAGGCCCTCTGTGTTTTTTTTCTATAACTATAATTATGTTACATTAGCATCGATAATAGTAAGGAACGTCGATAATTTCTATCGATTTTTTTTTATATCCTAACAGCCCTAGAATGTCAGTTTGACAGATGTCGCAGAGATCAAGCTATCTTAAATAGACTATAGTTAGAATTTTATTGTAATATTATTATGTAAACAACAGGCTAAAACATACATAATAAATTAATAATATTATGGTTTCATTGGACAAGGCCAATGATATCCATGAAAGAGTTGGCACATACCGTTCTTTCCTTCCTCCTTTTATCCAAAAGCAGAGCCAGCAAAATGAGTAAATCGTCGTTGTCTTCGTCTTCTATCATTAACATTTGTATAATTTTGGTCAAATAGTCCGACATTACACAACCGTTCGCGTTAAAATTTACGAGAAGACTGACGTTTAGCTGACGTCAAGTGACGTCTGATGTCTTTATCGACTGCAGTTGTCATTGTCATTGTCACTATAACAAGTGTCAGCTGTCACTTGAATCCGTAAAGCTGCGGCTACACGGCAACTAACTTTGAAAATGATAAACTATTTTGGAATTAAATTGCTCGGTGTCACCGAGAGACAACATAAAGGGAGTATCCGGCTACACTTTACTACCTACTCAGGTAGTAAAGTGTGAGTGAGAGTGTGTGTGTGGTGTGTGTGTGTGTGTGTGTGGGGTGTAGTAGTGTATCACCATACATATTCCTAATAATTAAATTGAAGTAAATTGAACAAATAAATTAGGTATACTTATAATTACTTACATAAACTTATTCATGTTTTATTCGTTTTCACGTGCTAGTGGTTGTCCCAAACGTTGCGAGGCATAGGTATGCCACCTAACAACAGCGGGGTAATTGCGTAGGTAACCCACTAACAGTAGCAATGGCTTTAATTTAGACAACACCTTTCATTGCGTTGTTTACGTTGTTGAGCAGACAAATTTTTCGAACTTATAAAGCAGTGGATTAGCAATATCCTTCAAAATCATTCAAATTGTGATTGTCATTGAGATGTGAATTTGAAAATGTGTAAGTAAGTTTGATATACCATCGAAGAATTTCATATCTGTACACCGTAAGGACTATTTCTGCTTGCAGCGCTCGGCGGCTATAGAACCGGAACGGTAACACATGTGGTCATCGTGTCCACGGGATTTTGTTTTAAAACTGCTTTGTTAAGAAATTCTTCGATAGCCTACTTAAGTCATAAGCTATTGACTTACCACATTTTGAGATGATGTCCCCGGCGTGTCCTCGAGGTCGGAGTTAGAGTCGTCATTGTCCAGCCCCTGAAACAATATTTTCTTTTAAGATGGAAGTTTGCGAGTGTGAGCGTGAGAACTTATTTTTAACCGACTTCCAAAAGGAGGAGGTTCTCAATTCGTCTGTATGTTTTTTTTTTTTTTTTTTTTTGTATGTTTGTTACGCGATTTCTCCGTCAATTGTGGACCGATTTTGAAAATTCTTTTTTTGTTTGAAAGGGTATGCTCCCGAGGTGGTCCCGTATCAATTTTATTAACTTTACTTGGATAGTTTTTGAGTAAGCTTCAATAATACGTATTTTTCCCACTTTATATGGATGATATAATGATAACTTCCAATCACTGTTATTTACATAGCAGGTTAGTGGTATTCGAATTTGTATGGGGTAGGTACCACCACTAAAAAGTGCAAAATAAAAACTTTTTACAAAAAAAGAACAACCGACATCCAAAAAAGACACTACAAAGTCAAAAAGTCGGTGGCAAAAAACGAAAGTTCAAAACCAAATACACCGACTTCCGAAATTAAAGTTATTTTTGACTTTGTAGTGTCTTTTTTGGATGTCGGTTGTTCTTTTTTTGTAAAAAGTTTTTTGAACTCACACACATTCCATACAGTGTAATGTATATACCAAAAAACAAACGAAAAAATTATGCGGCGTAACAGCCAAAATATAACTTCAGTGCACGTTCGCTTCTGAAGGACTAGTTACACTAGTATTTATTTTCACAGGATGTTGGCATGGCATCTTGATGTTCCAGTAACCAACAACAAAACGTAATGCATGCGACGTTATCTCCCGGGTGAATGTCTTGCACCTTACGAACATGGAATGGGTGTAGTTCTTCCCGCTGCAATAGACGCCATACTGTGGAGTGGTGCACTCCAAACCTCCGACCAGCATCCCGCGTGCTTGCCCGTGGCTCCCGCTGGAAGTACTCCAGGATATCTTCCTGCAAGGCGACAGGCAGACCACTGCTGCCGCGAGCTTGAGCATGCCGGGGGACGTCAAACTGGCGATAATCCCGCAGTCTTTGAGTAGCAGCGAGCATGACGTTTTGGGACGGTCGTGGCCGATTGGGAAACATTTCCGCGAACATCTGCACAGCTCGTCGTAGGCTGTCTCCACCTATCGCGTATAAGCGGACCATCTCCACCAACTCAACATTGGAGTAGTTTTGTGTCATCGTGTCGTATGCGCGTGGCGGGAAATCGCGAAAGACGCGCTCACGACGCGGACGGCGGCATCAATCACACTTTGTGCGCGAGGCCGCGAGGGTGTCGGGGTGGGGTGGGGTGTATGTAGGGATAGTAGTAGTGTGCGTGGGCGCAGGGGTATGCAAAATTAATGCATCGTATATACGGCCGCGTTTCTATGTGTGTAAAAGGGCAATATTACACGGGTCGCGTTTTAACATGCGTGTTACACACAGGTCGATTTAAAAAAATAAGAAAAAAGTAAAAAAAAAAACCTACTTATTTTATTATTGATTCGTGTCGAGAATCATTAGCATAGTTACCTCCTTGAATTTGACGAGGATGCAAAACGGCACCTTGTAATACTTTATTGTACACCAGATAACACATTACAAAAAGAAAAAGTAATACACTACAAAATATACAATGGGCGGCCTTATCGCTTACTGCGATCTCTTCCAAGTTCCAGGCAACCTTGGAATGGGCAGTGATTTAGTACCTAAGCAAGTCGCAAAAAACGCGCAATGTAGGTACATATTAAAGTAAAATAAAAAGGAAAATGTATTAGCTATTTATTTACCGAACCGCGATGCACGCCTGCCCATTGTTTTGGGTTAGGGTGGGGTCACACCGTGTCATCGGTTCTTAGTTTTGTTTGGGAGCCCTCTTACATTTCGGCGCTGCGCAAAATTTGGTATTGTTTTACGCACCGCGTGCGCGGCGAGTTACAATGCCCGGCACGAGTCGTGAGCACAGATTGACAGTACACGCGCATGTACACTTTTGGCCAAATGACAGGTAGCCGAATGACACGCGAGAGTCCAATAGACGATGAGCATCGACTGATGAACCAATCGCGTGCAGCTCGGCGCCCCCCCGGCTTCTTCATTCCACCAAAGAGATCGAAAAATTAACTACTGCGCAGGTGTCAGTTTGTGCTCACGACTCGTGCCGGTTACTGTACTACGTTACCGATACGCTCTTTCACATTTTCTCACTCGCTCGCACCATGATGTTACGACTGTGGCGAAAAGAAATATAGTAGGTAGAGATGAGGACTTATCGTATAAGTTGGAGTCATACATAAATTAGGTATGGAAAGTGGCAGCGATAATTAAAATGCGTCAAGTTCAAGTGCGCCGGTACTAACGCCGCAAAAAAAAAAAAAAATTTGCGGTTATATAAATAAATAAGTAACAAATATAATCTTTGTAATTTTTTTTCTTTTTCCATAAAATAGGTACGTAAGTATATATTTTATATTAAAGTTTATTTTGAAAAATACTATAATATTTCGCCGAAGAAATGTTGGCAACCCTGCGGACGGACCAAGGGGAATAGAAAGGGACGGACGTAATAAAATGGCGCCGATTTTTTTCGCGTATTGGATTTTCGACGCTCTGCTTAGCGCCGAGAGTTGAATATCCAACAGACCGCATTCAGCGCGTATCCTAGATTCCTAGCGCGTCAAGAAAATACACCGTTGGATATTCAACTCTCGCGCGTATTCTAACGCGTCAAGAAAGTACACCGTTGGATATTCAACTCTCGCGCGTATCCTAGCGCGTCAAGAAAATACACCGTTGGATATTCAACTCTCGGCGCTGAGCAGAGCGTCGAAAATCCAATACGGGAAAAAAAATCGCCGCAATTTTGTACGTGCGAACGTCGGCTAACTGTGGTCTGTGACACACCCTTGGCTAAAAAAAACAAAACGTAATGTTAGTGATGATTGCAATAATATTTTGTTACTCGTCTTAAAACAGTATTATTTCCATTAAATATTTTTACTTACATCTACACAAGGTACAGCAGCCTTTTTAAGAAAACGCCTTCCCGCTTCGGTGGTATATAAATCCTTTTCGCGAAAATGCAACGAACATACGTAAGTATGATTGGATGGTAACCAGGACTCTTCACTGCGGTTGTTTTGGACAAATTTTATCCATTTTTCCCTATCTTTACGGCCCAAACGTGGAAAACTTAAATAAACAAAATGGAACAAAATAGGTAAATATGTCTTGTCTTACAATAATGCAATAATTATTTTTCATCTTTCATTGAATAACCACAGTCAGTTCTTTTCTAAATACCTATATGTAACATTATTATTTTCCTTTATAAAGAATCGTCAACTAATTCTTTCTACACTTGTTATTAGGTGCATACCTATATAAATTGTCACATCTTAATTTTTAGTCTATGACAAAATGATGCAACATGGCGCGTGGCGTCCACCAAATATTTTGTTCGAATTCAATTTCAAAATGAATAGTTATTCGTTACTCACCGATGAAAAGTTATTCCTTTGCACTTCGCCGTATTAGTTGAATTATTAGTGCAATATCGTAAAACACACGACGGCATATTTAATGCGTTTGAACGTATTTTCGTATAAAAACAAACAATGACATGGGCGCTCAAGATCTAGGCTAGGAAGCATCTGAGTCACAGACTACAAATTGATCTGAGTGAATCAGTGAAGTGCGGCCGTTATGGCCGCACCGCACTTGAACGGAACGCAGTAGTGATTATGGCGACTTCTCTAGTACCTACGTTAGTACAATAAATAAATACTCAATGGTTTAAACTTTAAGGTATATGTGAATGTTGCGAGGGAAGAAAATGAAAAATGTTTGAGGTGGTTCCTGGGTTTCTTCAATGAAAGTAGTGGACTGTATAAAATATAGGTGTATTGTTGCAGAACGTTCGCACGAGATTTTTACGTGAAGTGACGCGCGCGGTAAATCGCGCAGTCCACGTTGTTCGTCGCTGATTGGCTCGCGCCCGCGGCACAGTGTTCGCGCGTGGACATGCTCCCCGGGTTGAAGCGGGTGGGGATAAAATTATTACTTACAAGCATTGGAATTGCTTCATTGGACAAATAAACACGGCCAAATTCGCTTTTTGGACCTATTTTGTCTTGATCACGGAAGTGCTTTGAACAAATTAGAGTAGATTTAGTAGGTAGCCAGTCAGTCTCTTTTCTCAGCAATCGGATTATTACCACCCATTTATCTCGGCGTGCTGCATCTTTAGGCACCCTGCAACGGGGATATTATTTAAAAAAATAATTAAATCACTTATTCCATAAATTGAAAACTCCCATAAATGTGGGAAACTAAAACTAAGTTTTTAGTGGTAACACTGAACCTAATTTAAAAAATTCTACATTATATTTATTTTATTGCGTTTTTACGTTAATATAAACACAGAAACAATAAACTTACGTGTGGAAAGTAATTCCTTTTAATTTATTGTGACTTTGTGATCTTGAATCGCACTCTTTCACTACGCATTTACCCATTTTGGCGATATTTTTTGTCGCGTCCGCGTGTCACTCACTCGGTTCACTACGTTTGGCGCCACACAGAGCACTGAACTGACGTTAGCTACACATATGGCTGCGGCCATCCACAGAGGCAAACATGGCGCACAGTGGACCCGGATTTAAATAAACAAGCCATCTTTGTGTGCGTGAGTCAGCGTGACTTACACTCGCGCCACGCCATTCTGATTTTCTAGTGTGCGTGCATAATGATACCAACTGTTGAAAATTTTCCATTAAAATAGGGAGAAATTTATTTTAGTGTCGAATGCATTTTTCGTCTACAAAAATATGTTCGAGACAAAAATATAAGTAATTTGAATCGAGATAAAACAATAACAATAATTCTAAAGTCAGATCGGAGCTCGGGTCATTTTCATACTTTGCATACAAACGTACTACGTAGTTATTCTTTGAAAGTATTTTTTTCATCTTCACAACCATTCCGCTTATATCTGATTCATCATCCGAGACATCTCCAACAGATTGAAATGCCGATAAAAACAAAGCCTGAAAATAATAAATAACATTTTATAATAAGTCACCGACAATTTTGTTTGTGGCAGAACCTTGCCCGGGTCTGTATATCCGGATAGACATAACCTGGGAGTTATCAAAGCGTGTACCATCTTCGACTCCATCATCGCTTACCATCAGGCGAGATGCGGTCAAAGACAAGCCTATTCTAAATAAACCCCCCCCCCTATCTAATCTTAAACCCAAAATTTTTTTCCGTGCAATATCTTTGTCACTATTTTTGTTAACTTAGTGGATTACTTAACATTTCTGAGAAAAAAATACAATTATTTTAAAAACTTGCCTTACATGGCACCGATCCCTTTTTTAATCTTAGACGCTCTGACTTATTGACAAAACGTATGTCTTTTCTATGGAAATGGTCAGAGCAAACAACAGAATTTTTTGTTGGTTTCCAGAGTTCTTCGCCGCGACTTTTTCGAATGATGTCTATCCATCGCCTACTCAATATTGGATCGTTTGGTATTCTGAAAAAACGATTGTCAGTAAGTGTGTATTACATAATAGGCCACATTTTTATATGGGTGTTTTGATTTCATAAACTGGCAACACACACGTCAACCACAAAATGAAGGCAAGAAAAAAAACATTTGAAATATTTCAATGACCTATTTTCCGATGCGAAATAATGTTACTTACCGATGATAGCTGACTTTGTTTATTGTTTTAGATCGACCTTTGTAATTTCTACACACTTTTATTACACAAACCGTCATTGTAAACAAACAATAATAATTTTGCAGATCAACTCGAGCGTATCCAGTGACAGCGCGAATGTCACTGAGCGGAGCGCGGTCCGCGGGGAAGGGATTTAGCGACCAACAGTAGGACGTTTTTTTTCCCCTACTAGTTCACACACAGCGTTAAATGTCTATCTGTGCTATTTAGATTCTAGACACATAATAGTACCTACATTACTGACGCGGCTAAAATTTTGCACGCACCAGTGTTCATTTGTTTCTTCTTCACACAAACGACAGCTCTATTTGCTAAGAAAGTTCGAAATTTAAATAAAATCGATAAGTTACCTGGCTCCTTGGTTAGCATGTGTCGAAATAAAAAGTTAAGTAAGTAGTTCCATTTTTAAATAACACGACAGATATGATCATGAGTTTTCATCTTCGATCAATAATAGACTAGATTAAGGAGGAAGAGGAACAAAACTAAGTCGCTCTAGTGGCCACGTTTGCACACACGTAAACATCTACAATTCTTAGAAAAAAGTTGAATAGTATTAACAACTTCAGTTTATTATAAACCTTAATGCTTAAACATAAAGTTTAATTACCATTGCAAAATATATTTATTTAAGTCCTTTCATCGGAGAAAGTTTATAAGCAATAAATTTAAAATGTCGCTTGAAAATAAAAAGTCATCAGTATAAAAATATTTATTCTAAAATGAAACTTAAGTTCAAAGTAATTAGGTTCAAAACATTTTGTTTACAATTTCGTGCTTATTCTATTGTGGAACTAGAAATAGTTCTTGGTATTACATTTCAATGCTCAGAACACAGTAAGTATTGAAAGACGTAGAGTTGCAGAATATATATTTTTTTTAGGTTCATTTTCTATGTTGGCAATTATTTTTGACCGATTCAAAAAAGTAGTAGATACTATTTTACATTGCCGCTATTACAACAAATAGGTATAAAAAAAGTAAAAATAATAATAAAGGGAGTCAAGAAACGCGTTTTCGGCGTATTCTTTATACAAAAGTATTTAAAATAGTAGTGTAATGTTTAATTATATTTGAAAAATAACTATTTAATGAACTAATTTTCTTCTGTTAAGATTTTTACAAAATTTACCTGATCTTTCGTCAATTGTAAAGATATAGCTGATTGCACTTTTATTGGCCCGTGAATCTAAAAAAAAAGTCATAATCAACTTATTATTTTATCAAAACGTTATCTTACACCAACTATTTTAATACTTTATGATAATTACCTGCAATTTGGGAACCGCTGTTTTTAGTAATCTACGCCTTTGCGTGTTTCCTGTTATGTCGAATCCGTCAAAATGAATCGAACATATTCTAGAATTTTTACAAGGGTTGTATATTTCTTCTCCTCTTTCTTTCGCGACAATAGATACCCATTCTGCACAGCGATATGGGTCACTAGGAAATCTACAAATAAAAAGATAATTATTCAAAAAACAAAAAACCCAACTGCAAAAACACATAACTGAAAAGAGAAAAACAAGCATTATAAATTAATCTATAGAATTTTGGTATCGCAGGCGGGGACAAACTAATAACCGGATATATGGTGTAAGTTTTGTTTGTCCCCGCCTGCGATACCAAAATTCTATAGATTAATTTATAATGCTTGTTTTTCTCTTTTCAGTTATGTGTTTTTGCAGTCGGGTTTTTTGTTTTTTGAATAATTATCTTTATTTCAAGCTTTTTAGTTTTATTAATATATCTAAATTTGGCATTGACTCGTTAATAGTTTTTATTTGATACCAACATTATTATAATTTATTTTAAAAAAAACCTTCCCCTCCCTTTTTTTGTATTTGCAGATGCAATATATAAATATTATATAGCCTATGACACTTCTACAATTAAGACGAATCTAACGACACCTCATATGTTAAAATCCATCAAGCCGTTTAGGCTACAGAGCGTGCCAAAGAAATAGACATACATACATACATACATACTCTCGAAAAACATTACCCTCCTTCTAGGGCAGTCGGGTAAAAATACCATTACAAAATAACAACACTACTCCATGCATTCCCTGTTCAAGAACAGTCGATGTTCGATACAATAGCGCGCGCGTGTGCGTCGTAACAAACATTGGCCAAACAATTATAATATTAGCTAATTGAATAAAATTTACAATTTAATTCTGTTTTTACTTTATGAAAAACACTTACTGATTTAAACTTACCGAAAAAAAGATATTCCTTCCAAAACCTTGGTGTTACGGTGGTTATTTACACAGTTTTTGAACGCGCACTGCGGCATTTTGACGTCTTAATGTTGGCTATGATTGGACCATACTAATTTGAAATAAGACCACAAACGTATTCGTGGTCTTATTTTTCGGGCCGTTTTTGAAGCGCTTATCGGGAATCTAGTCTATTATTGATCGAAGGTTTTCATAGTAATTTATTTGGTCTTTATTAAACACGACAGATATGGATTTTCATACTAAGATTAATTGCCGGCCGGGTGCTCGCTTGTTTTTGACCAGCTATCTAATTACGCAACACATTTTCGTAAACGATTCAGACGAATCTGTTTCATTTTGACAGTTCAACAACATTCATTGCGTCATTACGTTGTCAAGCAGATTTTTTTTTTCGAACTCATGCAAGCAATGGATTAGCAATCTGTTTCAAAACGATTCAGATTCTGGTTGATCGTGTATTACGTCATATCAGCCGAAAGACGTCCACTGCTGGACATAGGACGTGGTGTATTACGTAATTAGTACTAATTAGGGTACTGCTATCTAATTACGCAACACATTTTCGTAAACGACGAATCAGTTTCATTTTGACAGTTCGAAAACATTAATTGGGTTATACATTGTACATTGTTGACCAGACTTTTTTTCGATTTCTATCGAAAAATAGTAATCCGGCGATTCCGATAATTGGCGAAAAAACAGGGTGCCAGATTACCGAGCGCCTACTGTACAGTACGACACAACTTAGATGTAGGTGTAGCATCGGCAAAATTCGTAAAACCGATCACCATCCGAACTGAGTGCGCCTTCAAAATCACCAATCTTTATTACTGCTTCAGGTGAAAATGATCTTTCAAAAACGCAATAACTTGTAGTCTTATAGCCAAATACATTCGTAAAATTGAAATGAATGAATGAAAATTTTCAAATCTATGCTACATCTAAGTTGTGTCGTACTGTACCTACTTAATTAGTTTATTAGTACTAAGCCTAAGCTGATCGAAAAAAGTTACTTAATTAATAAAGTATGTATGTCCACTCCTACCTACCTACCAAAATGTCTTTGCTTGTTGAAGATGATGGGCATACAATCTTGTCAACCAAATGAATAGTCCGACTGTCTCTGTCGCCTCTCGTTAGATGTAAGGTTGGCAGACTCCTATCCTTCAGTATTTTCCTCCCATTGACTAACCCGTAGCGGAAGCAGCTCTCGTCAAAATGCAAGGAACATAAAGATGTGCGCGTTCCTATGGAGACATCGCTCTTTCCCAGAATATGTAACCACTTCTGCTTCAATTCATTATCAGAAGGAAATCTGTGAAATTGTTCCAATAAATTAATATCAAATATGGAACAATAATATTAAAATATAAATATAATATATTATAATATTTATTTATTAAGTAAGTACCTACATTATTATTTATTAATTTTATTATACACATTTATATTAGATTATTATAATATATTGTATAATTAAATACCATAACATCACGCCTGTATTCCCCGAAGAGTAGGCAGAGGTGTACATAATTATATGTAGTACATCCACATTTCGCCAGTAATGTTTAAGTCCCATGTAATAGGGGGCGAGCCTATTGCCATCAACCGGGCATAAATTCAGACTCCTGACTGCTACCGAGAAATTCCAGATAGAAACACCCAATAACACTTTCCCCGACCCGGGAATTGAACCCAGGAGCTCATCAGCAATTCAGCAGTAGCGCTTGCGACTACTAGACCAACGAGGTAGTTAATATAACTAAGTACCTATAATAATATTTTATTTCTAATTAAAGTAGGTAGCTGAACAAGCTTAGCAATTTTTTGAAAATTTACTTTTTATCAAAATATAATAATAATAAGCAATAATTTATATAAAATATAATTATAAAAGCAATAATTTATATAAAATATAATTATTAATTACATTGGAGAGCAGTGGTGGCCCAGTGGTATCAGCCTCGATTTATGAGTTGTAGGTCGTGGGTTCGAACCCAAGCAGGCGCTTTACTTTGTGTAAATAATTTCATCACCACTGCTCTCAAAACGGTGAAGGAAAACATCGTGAGGAAACCGGCATGTCTTAGAACCAAAAATTCGAAGACATGTGACATCTACCAACCCGCACTGGGCCCGCGTGGTAGATTACGGCCCACTCCCTCTCACAGAGAGGAGGCCTGTGTCCCAGCAGTGGGAACATTAATAGGCTGATGATGTGATGTGATGATAATTATAAAAAGCATTATTTTATATAAAATATAATTATAAAAAGCAATAATTTATATAAAATATAATAATAATAAGCAATAATTTACAATAAAATTTATAAGTAAACACTAGTAGTAGTATACACTTGATACTCGTATTCATAACCTTACTTTTGTAAACTTACTTGTGATAGGATCTTCGAGGGATTTTATCACTTCTCCACTTGCACAAAAAACATGTATAAACCATTTATGACAGATTTTTTTTTTTACTGAAGAACTTTTATTTGAACTGTAAACAAGTACTTCAATCAGAAATATAACGTTACAATCAGTAGACGCTCTTTACAACACGATGCATACCTAGCAGGGCTTACGTTGTACCTATACTGCGCAGATCGATGACGGCCACCAGTGACGTTGTCCAATCAAAATTCTAGAAAGAGACAACTACTGACCGCACATTTGCTTCGTCTCTTGCGTACTTTTCAGTCTCTGTTCGCTGCACAACTGAATATGGAACGCTCAGTCTAATAGTATTCTTTAAGTATTAGTATAGTATTCTTTAATAGTATTAGGTATAATATCTAATATAATCTTAGTATTCTATAAGTGTTTGCGCGTATAACTATTATATTCTGCATGAATTATATTTATTCACTATAATAAGGAGCAGTGGTGGCCCAGTGGTAACGGCCCCGACTTACGAGTTGTAGGTCGTGGGTTCGAACCCCAGCAGGCGCTTTACTTTGTGTAAATAATTTCATCACCACTGCTCTCAAAACGGTGAAGGAAAACATCGTGAGGAAACCGGCATGTCTTAGAACCAAAAATTCGAAGACATGTGACATCTACCAACCCGCATTGGGCTGGCGTGGTGGATTACGGCCCACTCCCTCTCACCGAGAGGAGGCCTGTGTCCCAGCAGTGGGAACATTAATAGGCTGATTATGATGATGATTATACTATAATAATAATAATACAATTAAATACATTAGACGAAATATTATATCAGCTAAGTTTTGTTAATTAAATAATTCAAACAAAAATATCGCAAAAACTACAAAAAAAATTGCGCTCGCTCGCTCGCGGTGGTAATCCAAATAAATAGAATAAAATAAAATATGTAGTTTTAAATATTGTACGGTGGTAGGCAACCTTTCGCGTGCAAGTCCGAGTCGCGCTTGTCCGTTTTTCTTATAATTTTACTGTAACGAATTAACTACAGGGGGCCTACCACCACCTCTAAAAGCAGTATTATTTTAATATTACTTTAGTGTGGGAAAGAGATGAAACTCTACAGGACGTATAGCACCATCTCTTTCCCCCACTGAAGTCAGATTAAAATAATACTGCTTTTAGTGGTTGTGGTAGGCCCCCTGCGCCTCAATAAACTAACCCAACGATTTCGTTTCTTCTGCAGGCATCCAGCGATAATAACTCCACAAGCTGCTATTAATAGATCGCTATCAGCATCCATGTTTACGTAAATGTTAAATGACTAATACATTTTATTAACTAATTATACGAGAGACAACACAACACACGACGTGTCTCAACGCGCGGCGCTCGCTAACTGACTTAAAAATTTAAAATACTTAATTATACTGACTGAAGTTGAATTGCCACAGACCGAATGCCGACCCCCGCGCAGGTCAGTGCAGGGAAGCGTGTTCCAGGAACAATACATGTTAGCAATAACCATGGTGGATCGGTTTCAACACAAAAAATAGCAAAAACCACAAATGTAAACAATGCGAAAATTATTTGACAGCGGCCATCCCGCCGCTGGCGACATCTACGCTGAGCTTTGAGCGTGGATCCCCATTGAAAGACAGTCGAAAATATGAACGCTTTTTCGCGTGACGATTTCTGCGACGAAAGAAAAATTAATCGAGTGTGTATGAAAGTACCCGGCGCTTTCGATGTTCCATCCTAAATATTTAAATTTGATTACGGACAGCAATGCAATTATGCAATAGCAAGTGAAATAAATGAAGCTTACTTTTCTACTCCTTGCTGTAGGTACTGAATCCTCTTCATCAAGGGCGATGGCAATAGCTGCCATCTCCAGTAGAGAAAACTTCATTATTTATTTATGGTTTATTTTAATTTATTTATATTCAATAGTCAATGAGAAGTCACAACACTGACTCGGTGAACACTCGGTGTAATACGATCATGTTACGAATGTGTAGCACGAACGGGGTTCGGGCACCAGTACCCTAATTACGTAATACACGATCAATCAGAAACTGAATCGCTTAGAAACAGATTTCTAATCCATTGCTTCAAAAGTTCGAAAATAAATTATGCTCAGCAACGTAAATAACGCAATGAATGTTGTTGAACTGTCAAAATGAAACAGATACCCGATTAATAGTTCGGGCGACTTCTCTCAGAAGATTATTGTAAAAATTTTAAAAATATAGGTAGGTACTATTTCGGCAAAATTATATTATAACTACGCTTTGTTTTTGCCTCGATTACTACCTCTTGATGATTTCCGAAGCACGAGTCTCGGTATGTAAAGTTGGTCACCCATCCACGGACTGACTCCAGCAAGCGTAGCTTAACCTGATAAATCGATCAATGCGGCGTGTAATGTAATAGGTAAACAAAATTCTAAATTCTAAAATTCACAGCCAATTCGCGCGGGAAAAACCATATTCACAGTTTGTTTATTAAACAGACTTACTAATAATAAAACTTCTATTGTGTCTAGTTCAGTCACAGATTAATAATAATCTGTGGTTCAGTGTCCTTCAACCGATAACCCGCAGACAACAACAAAGGCTGTTTCGGCGGATCGGCGTAGAATCTTGGAAGTCGACATTATTTTATCGCCTGCGCCAATGACGTATTTATAAAGATCCATTAAATATTTTTCTCACATATTTATAGGCAGCTACAGAGTAATAGTGCAGAGTTGGTGTATATTTTTGGCAATAGCCCCTTTTCTTACTTTTTTTAATCAGCCTGTTAATAAACTCTACCGCTTCTGCTTTCAAATTCAATTCATTGAACTGATCAATAGTAAAAAAATTTTTTTTTTTTAGGTCTAACACAATTTGTTTTAAATTGTTGCACTTTTCTTTTAATCTTTTATTTTTTCTTTGCAAATTATAATTTTTTAATTGCAGTTTGCATTTGTCTAGAGAAATTTTTCTAATTTTTGTTTTTAAAAATGCTTTTCTGGGTGTCTCAAAAATGGAACCTTCTTCAGACACTTGATCATGCTCCAAGCTTGTTGGTGAAAATATAATACTTTGTGCTTCTTGCTAAAAAAAAGACAATTTAAATCAATATCAATGTTTGATTACTTATACATAACAATAAAAATAGGTATATATTAAAAAAAATAATGGTCAAATACAAGATAAGTCAAACGACTTAGAGAATAGCATAGAGTCTGGCTAACGAAAGTTGGCCCCAGAATATTGGCGGCAAATTTAAAAAATACATGCATGACAACACTAAATACACCAGAGATACCGAACGACAACCTTGTCAAATTGACGTTCACGTTCATACAGAGTTGCTATATAAAAAGTTCGCAAATAATTCCAGGGCCAACTTTCGTTAGCCAGACTCTAGCTACCCTTTGACAGACAGACAAGACCGCGGAGACTTAGTAATAGGGTTCCGTTTTCAACCTATGAAGAAAAAATATTGAAGCCTATACGCAATGAGGTTATACAAACCTCATTGCCTATACGTATACAAAAAATTAAAATGAAACATTTCAGATGAAAAGGCCTAAAAATAAAATTAAGTATAACTTTACCATAATTACAGGGACTGCTGTCTTTTTTATTCTTCGAACGTTATTTTTCGTTATGTATATGTCGCTGGCTAGAAAATGTTCCGAGCAGACCGTAGAGTAGTTTGTGGCTAGCCAATCATCTTCACGCCGTTGAGCTCTTATAACGCTTAACCACTTTTCACTCATAAGCCCATCTTTTGGTAATCTAATTATATTATATTGATCATCAGTTTTCGTAACACATAATATTATATTCAAATAATATAATTCATCAAAATAAAAACAATGTAGGTTTTATACACACTGATGTAAAATACCCCGTCTTCCCCTAACGGCACGTGACTTACTTCAGGCACCAGACGCCATTAGAAGGCATTGAGGAAGGCATCGAAAAACATAAAACAAAAGACATTTTTCTTGATACTTACGCATGAAATGATACTTTTTTATCGTTCACAGTTGCAGTATAATTTTTACATTTCCTATACACACAGGACGGCATTTTTTTTATCCACACAAGTTATTTTAATATTACGTGCAGCCGCGGCACTGGTTGGTACGCGACTAAATCGAAGTCCGGTAAATACCTTGCATTCATCTTGCCACTACAGAGCGCGGGTAACGTAACTATAGTTTAAATATCATTGGCCTGCGCGACCTTGAGCGCGTGACGGAGGTCGTTGCCTTCGACAATCGACAAGCCCCCCTAGGCCCCTACACACACGCACACTTCGTTCTAATTTGACAAGCGAGAAGGCCGAGAAGCGACACTCACAACACGTATAGTTTGTCTTGTTCACACGCCCCGCCCCCTACCTACCTAGACTAGTGGATATAGATGTGTTAGTGCAAATATTAATCTGTGTGCGTGTGATGAGCGACGAGTACTCGAGTCACGAGTCACGACTGTTCCGTCGATGTATGCGAAATTGCGAACATCGCGGTCGACTAGTCGCGCGATAAATCCCACAACGCTCTCTAGCGCCCGCTCGCTGTTTTTTTTTTTTTAAATATTTATTTAATCCATAATGTTACAGTTTTATTTTTACATAACACCTGCCAAACTGCAAAGGAATTTGTCGGTGGTAGGTTCTCGTGGATTTAGCACAAATCAAAAAATATTTTTTGTCCATGGCTCTGTAGGCAAACACTCCGTAATGTGAATACAGATTATTTATGGAACGATGCATGTCCGCTCTCTCGCGCGTTCAAGGCAATTATGACTAGTTGGACAACAAATCCGAAAACAACGCTTTTTAGCAAGTACGGTCTACAAAGAAATTGATTTGAAATAATTTATTAACGGTATTTTTGTATTTAATGCGCACAGGCACATAAGTTGAACCAAAATGTCGGTCATCCGCGCAGGTAAAACTATGATTATACTCGAAAATGTTTTTCTGCGCATTTAAGGTTCAACTTACGTGCGGCGATCTGTAACACATTTACGGGTCTGCCAATCAAAGTATAGTCATAGTTTTGCCTGTGCGGACGACCGCCATTTTGGTTCAACTTATGTGCCGCCATCTGGAATTACAAAGTGTTTTGTGTATCAAAATTAAATAAACCTGATAATTTTCTGAAACATTAGTTTAAAAATTAAATATAATATACAATTATGATGGCAGTCAAGAATTATGTAGGTAATTGAAAAGTGTTAGGTATGTAATTTAGTGGTATGAGGAACAGGGTGTGTTCACTCATCCAACATAGAAAAGGGGATCCTCCGACCAGACGGGTGTTATGTCTGGCGGGAAAATGCCCGTAACTTAATTTCGGATAGTCTTATCTATGTCGTTAGGCGGGAAAGTCTGACTGCGCGATGCAGGATTTGTGTGACGTCATGTCTTTGCTGCGTAGTTCGTATGTGGCGGTGTAACCGCTCCTGTATCACTATTAAGTAAGTAACTCTTCTCAGTTGAATCGCTTACATCTGAGTAGAGTCTTTAACATAAATAATAAATATTCATAATCCATTTAAAACATTGAATGTATTGTTTTTCTGTGTCTTCAACATGTATTTGTCCACATTGTTTGATCAATCATTTCCAGTCGTTCAACGTTTTGTAAAACGTTTTTATTAGGCACGTAGTTTTTTAATATTCCCCACTTCCAACCGGATTTAGTTCAGGGTGGTAAGACGGTATCACGGTAGCATTACGGTAGTCATAGAAGGGTATTTGCAGTTGAAATGTATGGGAGAACATGTTTTTCAACTACAATGTAAAGTTTATTCTTTTATTTATTAAAAAGATAATATCTACACAATTTAAAAACTTACAGAATTAATAATAATGGTGGGGTACTATTTTATATACATATTTTGTAATGTTTTTTTTTTCTTTTTATAAAAATACTTTAAAATGTAAACGATATGATATATATGAAATAATAATGTTTCTTCTTGGGATAAATGCATCCTAACTATGAAACCCTTCATTGTGCGTGATCCGACACGCACATTTCCGTTTTTTTTAGTTTTGAAGTCGATTTGAAAACATTTTGTGACGTATCCTTTGATGAAATAGCTTGTTTTTCTTCTCTCAAAATTCGCGTAATCGTGGATTCACTAACACCAACGGCTTGGGCAGTTCGCCATCTAGCATCAGTTAGTTTTTCAACTCCATTCTCCGCTTCATATTTCATTCGGTGGTACACTTTCGCAATAATTTCTTTTGACTAAAAAAATACATAAGTAAGTATTATAATAAATGCATGTAAGTCATCAGAAAAAAACATGGTAAAATAGTTTTTTTTTTCAAATCTTATATATTATTGTAAGTAACATTTTATTCACCTGACTCTGAAGATGCTTTTTGGTCGGCATGCTGACGGTACTTTTGCGATCGAACGAAGCGTGCTCCTAAGTTGGAGTCTAACCGGCAACTGAATGAGAATGACCATTGACCAATAACAATGGTGTTTTGTATGTGTACTGCGTTCATATTTGAAATTTGCTTGTATGCGTAAATAAGGGTAGAGTACCCGTCCTCGCTGGACTGGAATGCGTTCCCCTCTCCCGCTTCCCCGCGCATAGTCCCCACATCACGGTAATATTTTACCGTGCCCACTTGTGCGTTCAGTAGCGACAGCATAATAAAATTATTTGTGATGTGACGTCACAGCGCCAGGTGCCTATACATTCGCGGGTTCGATTCCCGCACGGAACAAATATTTGTATGGCCCACAAGTAGTTGTTCCGTGTCTAGCTGTTTGTGTATGTGAGTTAAAATTTTTGTAAAAGCACCCACAATACAGGGGAAATTCCTAGTGTGGGGCAACGTTTAAAAAAAAAAAAAATGAAATAAAAAAAGTCATCGATCACTAATAAAGTTGCAGATACACAATCCCAAGCAAAAGTTCTCTTAAAACTGTCACCAAATTGTTTAAGTAATGCTAGTTGTAATAAATATACATTAATGTAAATTCAACCTTAAACACAATGCTTACAGTTTGTTTCACAAAGCTATGTACAAAGCAATAAATTTTAACGACCGACACTCACTGGTCAATATGCATCAAAACAAATTCAACCTTACACGCATGTCTTAAAGTTCGAATTAAAAAGTGCCAATAAATAGCAATAAAGTTTTACGCTGTTTTTTCTGTTTTGTGGTTTTACGACCAAGGCTCTCCGCTAGGACAAGGAATGAGTGGACTCGAACTGTCCAACATTTTTTTGTTTATACTATAATAATAAATGGCCTTTCTTAATTTAGTTATGGATTATGTATTTTTTTTAAATGGTGTACATATTAAAGCATATTTTATTGTATGCTAGTTAGTTATGTCTTATTTCCATACAGTAATATTGCCTAATTAATCAAAACAGCGAAATATTTGACAGCTATTTGCGACGTTGCCCATTTTCTGAATAAACGCTCTTAAATTTAAGTTTGAATTGATCAAAACACAATATAAAACTATAAACAAATTAAAATATTATTGTTATATTTAAAACTACTTACTTGTTGTTGCAAGCAACATTGTTCAATCGTTTTTTTATCAAAAGAAGACTCATCTTGATCATGATCATTTGCTTCCTATAAACAAAACACATTAATAATAATTCATGTAGGTAGGTACTATACAAATAACTGATCCCAATAAATTAAAATTTTACATACTATTTGAGGTACAGCTGTTTTGAGTATTCTTCTGATGCCTTTCGTAGTCACATATTCATCACTTTCTAAAAAATGCTTCGAACATACAACGCTACCTGGGGTCGGCTTGAACAATTCTTCGGATCTTTGACGTGCTATAACTGATATCCATTCTCCACACCTCACTGGATCTCGAGGAAAGCTAAAAAAAAACTCACAACTTTAATTTTATTACATACACTTAGTCAAAATTAAATCTATAGAATGTTACTGTATTTAATATTGATAGAAACAGCAAAGTACTCTCGTAAAACAAAAAATAAACAATCATTCTTTAATAATAAAAAATTAAAAAACAATAGCGTCTCCAACAAATGGAACAGAATCAACGCACATAACCTGAACAATTTAAGTGGGCATGCGATACTATGATTAATGCGTTTAGTAATAGTCTTTACAATTGAGATGCTTTATAACTCGCATGTTTTTACGATGATATCTTGACAAAATATCAGCATTTACTATACAGTCATAACAATGATGTAATGATAATATTAATACTTACCGAAAATATGAAATTCCATCCTTTTTTAGCGTCCTTGACGTGTGATTTTTACAACTTTTAAACGAGCACTGAGGCATGTTTACCGTCGGAGCGTTCGAATGCTACTAAATCAAAAGCGCACCCAAATGTTCAAGTGGGTCGTGCTCATTCGATGAGGACCCTATTCACCTAGAAGTTGCCTCTCTTTCTATCGCGTACCTCTTATTATCTTCTGTCTGACTACGTTAGGGTTGTCTTCTTTTAAGGGGGGTGAGCAGAGGTAGCCCGCGAAATTCAAATTTTCTTACGTTTTTTTCAATTTGCAGGTCAGTATCAGGTTATATGTTGATATGATTCGCGGTCGTATCGAATGTTTATTTATCGAATTATCATCATAAAAGTCATCAATACTACTCTGTAAGTTCATGTACCTAACTGTGTTGACATTGTGTCCCGGTATCGCAAAGTAATACTCGCAAAGAGCGAGGAACTCTGAGCAACAATCTGTAGCGGTTACACCGCCATATGAAGAATACGAACTACGCAGCAAAGACATGACATCACACAATTCCTGCATCGCGCAGTTAAGAGTATACCGCGCGAACGACATAGATTTTTTTTTTTTTTTTTTTTGGGTGGGAAATCATCAAATGACTTCTCCCGCTCTGGGCGGAGCGGAAGGGCGTGTCAGACTTTTACTGACTAAAACCCACCCGTGTTCCTTCCCTTGCCTAGACCAGGGCCACGGTTTCCCCTAAGGACTTATCCGCAACCCCAGTGGTAGGCATCGGCCCAAACGGACCCCTTCAGCTTCGCTGACGACTCTTTGAGGCGCGCGTGGAACACTACGCGCCGTCGACGACATAGATAAGACTATCCGAAATCAACTTACGGGCAGTTGTCCGCCGGACATAACAACCGTCTGGTCCGAGGATCCTCCCTTTTCTATGATGTGGATGAGTTAACTTTACACCCTGTTCCTCATACCTCAAAAAATCTACGATGGTCGAAGTAAGAAAATAAAAAGTCTAACAAAAGCCGGACGGGCCGGACACATGCCGGACACGGTCAAATTGGCCCGGACATGAGGTTAAAAAGCCTAACACTGTTCGGCTTTATCCTGACGGATAGCAACACTATACATACACATGAACCTTCCGGACTTAGTATTCTAAGCTTCTGGAATAATTTCTCTAGACGATGATGGTGAAAACATCATCAAAATCTGTTGCGTGGTTTAGAAGAACAGCGTGGACATACAGACAAACGAGAAAAGCGACTTTGTTTTCTATTATGTATATGTCGTGGCCAGATCAAAATTGATCATTTCATGAAGTGTTCGGCCATTTCATGAAATGGTTGCATTTCATGAAATAGAACATCGACCGCTGATCACATCATGATGTGGTCTGGCCAGATCATTGAATACTCAACGTTTGACGATATGAACAGTTAAACGCACGAATACTTCATGATGTGGCCAAAAATTATTGATCACATCGTAAAATAGTTAGATTATCCACCGGTAGAGGCGTTGATGTCGCTTTATTTTTGTTGTGCATCATGGCGGCGGCATACAACAAATCAAACAAAGTAGGGTGACCACGCAAGAAAACTCGATAGACTTTTTTATTGGATTTCCAAATGTGATATTATGGAAAGTGACTTGGAAGTTACTAACCTAACCCATGTCGGGGTACCAAAACCAGTGTGGTGAGCAACACAGCACTTAAAATAAAAAATTCACGCCGCTTATGGCACCCCGAGTTCTCGACGAAATGTGTTAATATAGGTTAGAACTGTGACCAACCGCGCGCGAGCCGAGCGAGTGAGAGTCATATCCAAAAAAAGTGTACATTCAGGAAATGGTAAGGAAATGGTTATGTCAAGAAATGTTAGGAAATGGTATGTCAGGAAATGGTTAGGAAATGGTTTTGTCAATAAATTTTAGGAAATGGTAAATATAAAGGTGTGTACTGAATAATTAATAAAAATACTTAATCATCGTTAATGTTATATTTTATATAATATTTTATTTAACATTACAGAATACAATAGATGACAAGTCTTAAATTATTTTTTTGGTCTCTTTTTTACCTTTTCCAAATGGCTTTTTCTTTTTTCTTCATTTTTTGAACGGTTTTCTTTATATAAGCGTACTATTTAAGATTTTTTGCGCTGTGCAGCAGTTAACAGCATCTAAAAATCTCAAAATAAAATAACTATTTCACAAAAATTTAATAAATTCAATCATTTCAGACGACTTGAGCACCTCCCTCCTGTTTTGAAGTAGGGTTTAATAAACAAAACAATACTGCATTTAAAATAATATTTCTATATAAACTGTATGGTAAAAATATTCTTGTTATGTGACCTCGGCCTAATAATGAGTTACAATTTACTGATGTCAGGCAAGTCATGAAATTGTGTCAAGAAATTGAGGATTACAATTTATTGACGTCAGGAAAGTCATGAAATTGTGTCACTAAATTGAGGGACACAACCTAATTTTTCTTATAATTTTGCAGATTGTTTAATATTATCACTTCTATACAGTTCTATCTCACGATATGTTAGATTTCTTAAATCTACAATGTGAAACATGTTTTTAACTCACTTTTTTCGCAGTACAAACACCGTCAGTAAACTGGTTCACTTTTTGTCCCGGCACAGCCACCTCACACAAATTTTAGTTTTACACTAAAACTGTCAAGAAAACAAGACGGCGTGCTTATTTGTAAAACGCATCAGTGTTGCCATAATCGATATTCATAACGCTACCATGGCTCAATGAATTGTTACAGTAAAAATCCGCGTCATTAAGTAGTGTGAGTAAATGGTTCGAAAAATTAGGACATTTCTTTTTTACCGGTTTTTTATAGTTATTTGTTTAATTTATCAATTAAAAAGCATAGAATCATGAATTCACAGTTCTTGGTTTGCATATTTCGTTAAGATAAATGTAATAATAGCTATTAATAGTGCTAAAACTGACTTTATAAAAGTTGCAATTGAAGAATGACACTGACTTTTTTCATAAATTTCACCATTTTTAGACAATAAACATTTATTTTCTCTTGATTTTATTGAGCTATAGCTGTGTTTATAAATGAATTGCTTAGCTTAATGTTCAGTTAAACTATTCTACCAAAAATCAAAATTGTTCTTGCAAAAATTATCGAGATAACTTCATGTGACACTCCTACTAATGAAAAAGGTACAACTTTTTTGGATATGACTCAGCGAGCGGCAGCGGCTGGCGAGCGCTACCTACTTCCAATTTGGTCGCAGTTAGCAATTTTTACTACACCATAAACCATGACAGATCATTAAACGTTGAAGTTTAAACGATATGGCCAATTTTAGCTGGCCATTTCATGAAACACAACTATTTCATGAAATGGTCGAACACTTCATGAAATGATCAATTCTAAGGTTCTTAGGAACAATTTTGATAAATGAATAAAATTAAGAAATTTAAAAATGTGTTTTCGTTTTTCATTGTGAACCTGGAAGGCTGGTATTCTCGAAATTGAGTTTCCTTTATAAACCGGCCCTACTAATTGATATAATAAGACGCCCTGGGCATCGGGAATCGCGAGCCGATTTCCGGCCACCGTAGGGGCGAGCTTGCGCTTGCGGACGTAGAGCAATGGGTAGCTCGCCGTCCGACGAGATGCCTGCCGGGGTTGCGGGAAGTCTTAAGGGGAGACCGTGGCCCCTGGCAACATACAGGCAAGGGAAGGAACTCGGGTGGGTTTTAGTCAGTAAGAGTCTGACACGCCCTTCCGCTTCCGCCCAGAGCGGGAGAAGTTATTTGATGACTGCGCAACCAAAAAAAAAAATGGCATAGGTACGGATGGCTTATTATTATAGTGCGTACATTATGTTAGTGCGTACCTTGTTCATGAAATTGAGTCGTGCGGATGTGCGCCGTGCTATTGAACAAGTTGAGCCTTCTCGAGTATGGTTGTGTAAATTCATTGATGGAAGAGCATTATCCTTGAGATGTTTCAATATTTTAATTGCAGAATCCTCAAAATGTGCAGAACAAACTAAATGGCTGCTCCTCTTCAAATCTTTTCTTGGTAATAAATCTTCTCTGTCGACTAATGTCAACCATTTCCGGCGCCTGGAATATGACAAAAAAACTCGCGCTAGAAATGATTTAAAAATATGCGCCAGCTCTTGGTCTATTATGTAACAAGCTTTTAATTTTATGTTTCATCACTACTTTAGTCCCTGTTTTTATTATTTTAAGCAGATACCTACCTATTTTGGCAAATAAAAAAAATACCTTGTACTTATAAGCTCTTCGTCTACAATCTACACCAGCCATACTCAACCTATAACAAATTTAAAAATAATTTCGGTGTCTTACGTTTTGAATTTTTGTTTTTTAGTTTTTTTCTGTAAACGTTCTTTGTGTAGGTATTTCATTTTTGAAAAAGACAATTCGCACACATAAGAATGTTAGTAGGATTTGGGCACATCTTTGGACGCTTTTATATTTTTAAACAAAACTCCAAAATTCCACATAATTATTCTATTCTATGATGGGCGCAAAATTTATAAGATGTGATCTTCAGATGGGCCAATAAGGCTGCCTGTCCACTGGAGCGGAGCGGAGAGGAGAGGAGCGCAGATGTGCCATTATTAACCAATCAAATCTAAACTTAGGGGCGGAGTCAAGATTCTATTGGTTAATATTGGCACATCTCCGCTCCGCTCCTCTCCTCTCCGCTTCAGTGGACAGGCAGCCTAACAAAGGCCCGGCGGGCCACATGCGGCCCGGGGGCCGCAGGTTGAGTATAGATGATCTACAATTCTACATAATCGAAATCATAATACCGACCGATTACCAACCAGTAACAGAAACTTGTACGTCTAGACATAACAATAGTACAAGTCATACACAATACAGTACTATACGTACAGAAATATCACTCCGCAAAATCTTTTAAATAAATAGCGACTCTTGCTACGACACAATAAAGTGCAATTCAGGTCGCACAGCGCTAATGACCTACAGTTATATTAACCAAGAAGTTGCCTCTCTTTCTATCACGTAACTCTTATGTCTTCTGTCTACGTTTCGCTCACTGAATTGGCCCGACAAGCCGAGCCCGCCACGTTCTTGTAGCACATGAATATTTTATAATCGGTAGCTTTTTATCTAGAATGCGGAGTGCGCCTGGCGGTCTAGGTAATAACGGGAAACATTTATAACAACAAAGAAAATCAAGAGTATGCCTATACTATTGATTATTACGTAAATACCATTTGAAATAAGATTAGATATTTAATTAAACCTTTTTTACAGTCCGTTCAACCGAATTTGACTCCTATTGCGTTGGTGGCATGACAAATGGCAGCTGCAGTAAACAGTTGGTATTGTAACTACTTTTTTGATGCCATCCTTATGCCTACGGTATAGAAGTTAGAATCAGTTGAAACAAATGGAGTATTAGGTTGTTGACTACTTCGCCTTACCAATACCTACTGAACTGCGTAGCATCGATTGAGCCTTACTGCGGTCACAGAAAAGCTTACAAAAATATCGCCTCAGCTCTTGGTCTATTATATTTTTAATAAGTACTTTATTTTGCTTTTTATCCATTTTTTATTACTAAGTACCTACGTAATTGTGCAAATAAAAAAGTATGTAATGTACGAGTACCCTGTTGTCTACATAATTTAAATCTTACTGCATACCTACTACACATATTTAGTTAGTCCGCCACATTAGGTTTGAACCACAGACATATAAAGATATGTCTGTGGTTTGAACCCTGCACTAAATCTTAACAGCGATTTTTTTCTTGAATCGTGTTTTTGAACTTAGCTCTCGAAATAATAATAGAAAATTAAATATTTTCCGCATCAAGGTAAAGAAAACAAAAACACGTTTTTGTAAATAAAAATTGAGGCAGGAAAATTTTGGTTACAATAAATAAAGAATTGGTAAAACCAATATAGGTATTTTTACCGAAAAAGTAAATAAAAATTAAATTACGTTTTTTTTTATTGTACTTCAACCAAAAATGTGAACAGGGGTTTTTTGCATTAAATTACCTACTTAATTAAATATTTTAATATCAAACAAAATTAAACATATTGTACTAGCGCAATGAGAATTATATATAGTCATTGTACTAGCGCAAGATAGTGGTTCAGGCAAAAACGTAACAGAGTTCAATTTTGTTTAAATTTTATTTATAGGCTTTAATATCTCACTTAATGACAAGAAAATTAAACAAAAATATATAATTTAACTAAAAATTAATTTAAAAAAATGTTACTGTTTGCTTTAATGTGTTTAGTTTCGCGTCAGAACACGTGTCCTGATCGAAAATTCGTAAGACGGAGGGAGAGTAGAATTTGTTGACAGCGCACTCTGTTTTATTTTTATGGAATTCTTTTAATGGAGCTACAGCTTTCGTTCTTGTACTGACAGCAAGCCACATAAACTCCTGACATTTTCGTTAGATGGCGTTACTTAGTTTTCACTTCCATCGGCAGTCTCCAAAGACTGCCCCTCATATTTTTTTTTACGAAATAATGAAAATAGCATCCTAAGTCTAGAGCATAGGCTATCATTGTGACCTTACTAAGAGAATCCAAGAGCGAGCAAGAGGCGTGCTAGAAAACTGACAAGCTAGTGAAGCGAGCTCGAAAATAGAAGCATACTGAACCGAGATTGATGAAGATTTCATTGAATTTTTACTAGACATTGCAAAAACGAGCGAAGCGAGCTAAGAACATCCTGATCCTGACTTGTAAGTTGGATTTTCTGTGTGATTTTCTATACAATTATTACATAAATTGAAGTGTCTCTTTGTAATGTCAAAATAACAGCTTTTTAGTAAATTTATGCTTATGAAAATACTACGATCCCGATCCATACAACAAAAACACAATGAATTTCTTTTTTGTCTGTCTGTTTGTTCCGGCTAATCTCCGAAACGGCTGGACCGATTTTGACTCAAAACCCTCTAAATATTAACACAAAATGTTTGACACAGCGTCACCAACGAATTATTTTAACTGCAGATCAGATACATGACATACAAGGTACTGCTTATACACCCAACAAGCATGTCGAAGGTCCTAGATTCGTCTGTTTTACCGACTGTGCGCACTGACTAGCTACCTCAATGTTTTGCCGCTAGATGGCAGGCTACTAAAATTAAAAATTTTGATGAAAAAATGTATCGCCAAAAAATGTAGATACAACAAGGTCCAGGGGGTCTACCACCACCTTTAAAGCAGTATCATTTTAATTTTATTTCAGTGGGGGAAAGAGATGGAGCTATACGTCCTGTAGAGCTTCATCTCTTTCCCACACTTAAAGTAATATTAAAGTAATACTGCTTTAGAGGTGGTGGTAGGCCCCCTGCACTGACGCCGACGTTATAGGTACCTAGATTGACGTGTAAAAAATGTTTGTTTGTACAGACCTACTTACAGAAATAAAATCATTTATCATTCATCAATTTTATCATAGATTTGTATTTCTCTTTACCTTTCGGGGTCCCTTGGAAGTGTGAAAAACGTGAGGGTCCGATTCTTATTATTATTTAAGCAGCCGAATGCGATGCAATATCCTGTTGCCTTCATTTTAGTACCTATTAATATCTTGCGTCGAACGGACGACGCGACGCGGCGCGTGAGTACAATAATTGACGTGCGACCCGGCGGAGCACGGCAACCCTACTGAATTGATTGGCGCGGCAAGTCGAGCCCGCCGCGTACCTACTTGTAGCACCATTTTCTTATCAAAGCTAAACAGATCTTGTAAGTACCTAACTACACTATAATAATTGATAAGTTCCTGATGCCGATGGGCGATATATTTATATTTTTAAATGTATTTTTATTTTTTTCATAAAAATATTTAAAAATGTAATTTATATGTTTAAAACTAAATAAAGGAAATAATTATTAATATTCTAACTACGTAAATACGGACAGTATATATAAGTAACAGTAATGTACGATTCATTTGCCAAACATGTAAACAAACACGAGTTTTAGGAAAAACAACTGTAATGCCTACACATAAGGCTCAGTTTGCGCTACAACTTCATAGTTTTAATGACTTTTTCAACAGTAGGTACTAGTCGGTCTAAAATCAACTTTATTTACACCAGCATAATGTTGATGTTTGTCGAAGTGGAAAACTCGTGTTTGAAAATGGTTAGAAAATGGTCGACCGTCGAAACAACGCGCTTCGAAATCTCTTCGAATACCTAGGTATCTACTGTACGCAACAGAATAGTCTCGACTTTTCGACTCGTGTGCGGCAGTTACATACCTACTGACACCGAAAGTTTATCTACCGAGCGGCCGTAAGTAATTATTTCAAGGCAATGAGCCGAGACATAATGATGTTACTTTATTAAACTGTGATACGGGTGACATAAATAAGAATAACGACAGGTAAACATGAATTTCTTTACCTTTCGATGTCCTTTGGAAGTGTGAAAAACGTGAGTTTCCGATTCGTGTTATTATTTAAGCAGCCGAAAGCGATGCAATATGCTTTTGCCTTCATTTTCGCGACGCGACGACGACGCGGTGCGTGAGTATCGAACATCGAAATAACGTGCGATCCGGCCGGCGCGCGGAAGCCCACTGCATTGGCGGTTGACCCGACAAGTCGATCCACCCGCGACTGCGTACTTGTCGTCACGTAATTTAAACTATAATTTTAAAGAACGCTGAGTGGCAGTGGAGGGGATGTGTCTGAAACTCTGAACACGGATACAGTCGCGTCCTAAACTACTCGGCTATTATTTTACGAGTATGATACAAATGTAATTGATTTATTGAAGAATCAAAATCGGTTCTTTACTAGCTACTTAGTACTTTGGAATAGGCTGGAAATGGAATCGATAAATTGCTCAGTGCGTAGGTAGACGGCCAGCGTTCTTATAAAGGGTTTTTGCTGAGACCCTTATTTTTATAAATGAAAAAAAGAGAGGTTTAAAAAACCAGCTGATTTGGTGCGTTATTTAGCCGTCTGTGCGGGGCTAACACGGGCGTACCCAAGATGATTGTGACAAGACATGATAAATTTTATCATGTCTTGCAATTTGTCTTAAATGCTAGCACGGGTCAACCATGTGATAAAATCTAAGGCGCGACATGCCTTTCTTGTTGCTAACTTCATAGTGTGACACTGTAAATTAAAAAAAAAAAAAATGTCTATGATCAGTGAATATGTGACCAAATAAAATAATACGTTTTTATAGTGCAGGTTCATACAGTTTTACAACTTTTTTATTTTGTTGTGAACTAATTCACTTTTGACGTACGGACGATAGTCATTATGTGGCATTTGTGACAAAATTGGTGCGCCCATAGTAGCAAATAAGACATAGAATCCCAAATAAACGTCAAGAAGTTATGTCACAAGTCAAGAGATTATCTCACGCCGCCGTGCTAGTATTTGTGACAAAACTGTTTTATCGCCGAAATTGTGATAAAAAGTGTGACTCAAGCTATCTCACAGTACGCCATGCTCGCTGCGCTGTTGGACGGTTGAGCTCTTATGGAATTAATTAAATAGGTATCAATGGGAACCTTCGTTCGGTCGTAGTTCGAGCAGGATCAGCACCCTAATTACGTAATGCACGATCAATTTTAAATTGAAACCAATTGAAAAAGATTGTCATAAGTTCGACATAAAAAATTGAGCAGATTTTTTTTGTCGAACTTATGAAGCAATGGACTGGCAATCTTTTTCAATTGGTTTCAATTTAAAATTGATCGTGCATTGCGTAATTGGGGGGCGGGACAAGGTTATGGGTTTTTTTTATGAATTGATTTTCTATGCTATCAGAAAAGGGGATATTATAAATTGCATATCAAATAAATAATCGCCTATCAATACATACTCATCATTTATATTCTTATTTACATCTAATAACTTACTTCACTACAAATAAACTAAATGTGTAACAAAACTCAAACTGCAGATAATTCGAAATTATACATCAATATCACATTACTTTTTTCCTCGTAATGCAATACAGTTAAATTTATTTCTGTACAATAATACTACTTACATAGCATAAATACTGACTGCACAGCAAATTTTCCATATTTCATAGCAAAATAACTATCCCAGTCGTATATTAACCAGTAAGTATACAACAAAACCTGTTCATCATATTTGTCTTAATTTTCAAGAAGCCATGCTCGGCAAATTTAATGATTATTATAACAAAAAAATCCTTTTACATTGCATTATTTCTAAAAGCAGAACAAATTAACTGAATAAAAGGTTGGCGGCTTCGCGCGCTTTTTCGTCACTGGAGTGCAGAGTGGCGCGAGCGAGTAAGATAGAGATAGCGCTAGGTCGTGTCGTCGGAAGTTAGCCGTATATAACTTGATAAGAATGTAAAATTTTTAGAATCTGATTCCGGACTAAATACTTATATAGTTGGAAGCTCAACAGCAAGTGACATGACATTTACTCAAGATTGGGACACTTTTGATGGTTACAAAAAAAAACGCTTTCGCATATTGGAGAGTTGCTTTGCCCACCCAACAAACCGCCTGGGTCAACGGAAAATGCACCTGTCCCATTTTTTTTAAGAACTATATGTGCAAGCATATCATCGGACTTGCGATCCGACTCAAGTACGTGGCGCCACCTGCAGAAGCTAAAAATGTGCCTATTGGGCAAAAAAGGAACCGTGGACGCCCCGCGAAAGCAAGACCCGCTTTAATAATTCAATAAATTACAATTTTGTATCTAATTTTATATTTTTTTTGCTGATTTCATTATGTGGTAATTAATAAATAATAAGACGACTGTGACTAATAAAATGCTGTTTTATTAAGAAAAACTGTTGTACATAATATAAAAATAGAAGCTATATTTAAAAGAAAAAGAGTTAACATGTATAATGTGCATTAAGATTATTAGCTGTGCATTGATGAAAAAGCTTTTGCTTTAGGAAAAATCGCTGTACGCTGCGAAAATAAATTGTAGTGTGTTTAGTGATATTTTGAGTTGAATATTTTGCTGTGCAATCAGTAATTTTGATGGGAATTCGGAATCTTATTGCATAGAAAAAGGATATTTTTTGATTTGCGTTTAAATACTACCCTCAGAAAAGTATACAAGTATTGTTGTGAATGTATGACTGGCAGTCGATGATCATTCTATAGAATTTAAAGAATGATTGTAAAAGATTTGGTGAGTACTATAATGAAAGACAAATATGATTAATTATCCTTATCCTTACATATTATAAAACAAAGTCGCCCGCCGCGTCTGTCTGTCTGTCTGTCTGTCTGAACGCGATAAACTCAAAAATTGCCGAACGGATTTTCAAACGGTTTTCACCATTGGACGGAGTGATTCATGCGGAAGGTTTTAGTGTATAATTCATTAAGGTTTTGTGTCAATTGGCTGAAATATGACGATTATTGTTGAAGATGTCGGAAAAAATCATGCCGACTGGGAGCTTTACTGGCGTGCGCTGCGTAAGCCGTGAGAGATAAATCAAATTTATGTTCTAGAGTATTGTATATCTTAAAAATTGCAACAAAAAAGTCCGCGATGGCATATGTCTATCTTCTAAGGGTGACCCACAATAACCATTTTTATCTTTCAAAATTGTATAAAATTTTCATTGTTATTTCCGAAGCTATTTTGACCGGTATCTTATTAATCCTTATCCAATTAAATATTGGTTATTTAAATTGGGCATTCAATTTCAATTAAAATATGCCTTTACATCACATCATTTAAATGAATAGTTTAAGAGATATCACAGTTTCAAAATTACGCGTAACAAAATAATTATGGTTGACAACGCGGGCGCTGTAGCCTACCACTGCGTCTGAAAGCTAGTCAATGATCTTTTCCTTGGCTATTAGGTATGTATTCCCGGTAGAACGTTCCCGTGGGATATTTTGCGACATCCACGCGGGCGAAGCCGCGGGTAAAATCTAGTAATATAATAAAATATATGTATATTTATTATACAGGGTGTTAAAGTAATTGCGTGCCATAGCTTAGGGGTACGTTCAGTATCGATAAAGGAAACTAGGAAAAATAAACCAGAAAAAAATATTAAAAAAAATATATAAAAAAAATTGCAAGGTCAACCTAATTTAGTACCTACTAACTTAAAAAAGCAATCAAATCAACTTAAAACATGAGTAAATAAGTTGATTTTTAATCTTTGTAAATACCTGATTCCAAACTAAATTAGGTCGACCTTGCAATTTTTTTTTTTTTTTTTTTTTTTCTGTATTTATTAATTATTTTTCCTAGTTTTCTTTATCGATACTGAACCTACCCCTAAGCTATGGCACGCAATTACTTAAACACCCTGTATACGGGGTGTCAGGGACATCGACGCGAAGCCGGTTACCATGGATTCAGTACATGATTCTGAACCCCCCTGTGTTGAAATTTTACGTCGGTTATAAAAAAAAAATCTGTTGCTCCATACATTTTGACCGCGTAGGTATTGCACTTTTCTATGAAACAGATGATTTTTTTTTAAATAACCGACGAAAAATTTCAACGCAGGGGGGTTCAGAATCATGTACTGAATCCATGGTAACCGGCTGCGCATCGATGTCCCTGCCACCCTGTATAGCTCCGCCCTAGTATACTGTGTAATATGTACTTACGCATACTGCCCCTCTTTAGAGTGCCCATCGGTACTCTTTTTGGACATCAAAGTACCTTTTCCGGTACGAGGTGTCAGAGCACTGGAATTAAATAAATTTCATTACTATACACCGTGGCATTTTAGTCGTCTTACAAAGGGGCTGTCTTTCACTCATGTATCTATTGATAATCCTTGTGATTTGGATATCTGATTTGGAAATTAAACACTGTATTTAAACGACGTGAGTTTTTATTAATTCCTTGGAAGCCATTACAGTTGGGAATCTTGAATGCTACAGCGCCACCTGGCGAGACGCGGAGACATCTTACAGACTATTTGTTGCGTTCATTTCAACACCCCCCCTCAACAAATATTTTCCTTTACAAATATATAATTTTGCAATTACTTTTGTTTTATTTGTACTACTTTACTTTTACCTCAATAAACTGAAACTATAACAATTGTTTTTATGTTTAGTACCTAACTCTTATCTTGTAACTTCCCCTTAACAAAAATTGGAACTCCCTTTTGAATCTTATAGAAATAATCTTAACTTATTGGCTAGTGATGCATCATATAAGTATAGTAATTACTTTCATTTACTATTAGGTATAACAAAACCTTATTAATGCATGACCAACCATTACAATACTAATCACAATATTAAGATTCTAAAATATTAACTCAACAAACTTTTCAAATAAAGATTTGCCTAAGGGCTTAGTTAATAAATCAGCTAAATTATTTTCTGTTTTGATGTACTCTATTGATATACATTTTTCTTTTATTTTGTCCATAATGAAGTGGTACCTAATATCCAAATGCTTTAGTCTTTTATTATTTTCATAGTTGTAAACTAATTTTATTACTGACTGATTATCTTCATAAAGTGTCACTTCATTATTGACTACATCAAAATCACATATCAATTGTTTCAACCAACATGCTTCTTGAATAGCCATACTTAATGCAATATATTCTGACTCAGTGGATGATAATGATACACTTAGTTGTTTTTTAGAACACCATATTACAGTACAATCAAACATTTTAAATAGATAACCCGTTGTTGATTTTCTATCTTGGGTGTCACCAGCCCAATTTGCATCTACAAAACCTTGCAATGCTGTGTCTGTGCTGCTGTACACCAAAGAATAATCTAATGTACCTTTTATATACCGTAAAATACGTTTTAATGCCTTGTACAGCATAACACTTGCACAATGTTGGTATCTACTGAGAAAACACACTGATACACATAAATCTGGTCTTGTAGCACAAACTGCATACATGAGACTGCCTATAAGTTGTCTACACTTTTTCTCTATTTCAGGACATTCTGATTTCTCTCTTTTTAACATTTCAAACCTAAAATTTTGATCTATGGGGGTAGAGACTGGTTTGCAATTTGACATATCATAATGTTCTAGAACTTTAGTTAAATATGACTTTTGACTTATTACCGTTTTACCTTTCTTTTGTTCAATATCAATACCTAGGTAATTTTTTGCTAAACCTAAGTCTTTCATTTTAAAGTTTTTACATAACTCTCTTTTAAAATCTTCTAAAAACTTATTTTCAGAACAAAATAGAAATATATCATCTACAAATAGCAAAACATATAGTTTATATCCATTTACTTTCCTAAAATATAAACAATGATCATTTTTTGATTTATTGAAATTCTCTTTAGTCATGAACTCATCAAACTTTTGATTCCAATATTTTGGAGATTTTTTTAAACCGTATAATGACTTATTCAACTTACAGGTTTCACCGCTTGGTAATTTTAAGTATACCGTTTCATTTATATCACCATGTAAAAAGGCACCTACTACATCCATCTGGTGGACTGGAAGTTGCAATTTATTTGCAACTAACATAAAAATTCTAAATGTTGGCAGTTTAGCCACAGGGGAATACACTTCTAAATCACAATCTGATTGTTCAAAACCTCTTGCAACTAACCTAGCTTTATATACTTTTTCACTACCTATTTCTTTAACTCTAAAAACCCACTTACTGGAAATTATTTTATTTCCTTCTGGAACATTATTTACTTCTGTCCATGTGTTATTCTCTCGTAAAGTATTTAGTTCAACTTCCATTGCATTCTTCCACTCGTCTTTTTCTTCAGAATTCAATGCTTCTTCTAGAGTAACTGGTTCTTTTTCCATGGATAAAAGGTTTGTATCATAATCATCTAGCCACAATGGTTTCTTTATTTCTCTACCTCTTCTTGACTGTGTTAATTCTGGAAGTCTTTCTTCATCTTCTGTCTCTTCTTCCACACTATTTTCTTCTTCCAACTCATTTTCTGATGATTTTCTTTCTGCTTCTTGACGACTCGGTACTGCTTCTATTTGGGTTTCCAAATTTTCGACAAGACTTGGTGACTGTGCTAATTCTTCATCATCTTCTTCATAGAAACTGTGATATTCTTCTCTTAATTCATCTTGTTCTTGCTCTCCATTATCCATTTCTTCTTTTTCTGAATCTATGTCCATAAATGGAAGTGTATGACTGAGATCTTCAGAAGTATTACCTATTTTCTGATTACTAGAATTACCTTTCAAGAATGTTACCTCTCTTTTTATCAAAACATCATTTTTCTGGGGAAAATAAATCCTTAAACCTTTTGTTGTTTCACTATAACCTACAAAATATCCGATTTCAGCTTTACTATCCCATTTTTTACGATGTTGATCTGGAACATGTACACCTACTTTAGATCCAAATACTTTTAATTTGTTTATATCATATATTTCCTTTTTATACCACAGCTCATATGGAGTTACATTTTTAATTCTACTTTTACCCGTTCTGTTAATAACGAAAACAGCTGTATTTACAGCTTCAGCCCACAAAGACTTGTTCAAACCACTTGACAATAATATTGTTCTAGCGGCTTCAGTTACTGTACGCATTTCACGTTCTATGCACCCATTTTGTTGGGGCGTATAAGGCACACTAGTTTGATGAACAATACCTAAACTATCCAATAGTGACTTCATCTCTTTGTTCACAAATTCTGAACCACAGTCTGATCTTATAATTTCTACTTTATATTCTAAGTTCTTAACAACATAATTCAAGAAACTTTTTATTTTACTAACTGTTTCACATTTATTTTTCAGAAAATAAACTGTTCTATACTTTGTGTAATCATCTTTAATTAATAAATAGTACCTGGCACCACCTAATGATGTTATTTCCATAGTTCCACATAAATCTATGTGTAAACACTGACCAGGTCTTTCTGCCCTATTTACACTTAATGGAAATGGTTTTCTATGAAACTTACCAAGAAGACATGGCTCACATGTTGACTCCTCTTGTTTACTGAAATCTATGTTACATTTAAGTAACATGTTTTTTACCTGTTCTATATCTTGATGGCACATTTTTTCATGCCATTTAGACAGATTATCACTTGATTTACCAACACAAGCATTTTCTACTTTGTTAAACCTAAATTTCATAATAAACAAGTTATTTTTACGATAAGCAAATGCACAAATATTTTTAGTATCCTTTTTTGTAAAATAACAACTCTTTTTATTTATTGACATACTATAACCCTTGTCTGCTGCTGAAATAGCTGAAAATAGATTCATTTTAATATCAGGTACATGTAAAACATTATTCAATGTTGTACTTATCCATTCTTTACCATTGTATGCTTCCAATAAGATAACACCTATACCTATGGCTTGTATGACTTTACCATCACCAATAATAATAGGCCTAGGACTTTCTAACTTCTTGTAACTTTTAAATATGCTAACATCATGACACATGTGCTCTGATGCACCACTATCCATTATCCAGGAATAATTACTGTCTAGTTGACTATATAACACTGATGACAGCACAGACACAGAAAATGCATTGCTTTGACTTTTGTTTACATAAGGTTTCTTATTACTATCTTTACCATTTTTAAACCAACAATCTTCACTTTTGTGATTATTTTTCTTACAATAGTTACAATAAATACCTTTTTGTTTTAATTTGCAGTCCTTTTTCACGTGTCCTATTTTACCACACTGAAAACACTTTCTTGCAGACCTCGATGCAAATGCTGTTGACTCTTCCTCTTCATGCTTAGAACTGGCACGCTGTTCTTCAATCAATAACCTTGCTGTTAGCTCATCCATAGTTCGCTTTTCTGCAGGCACCGATTCCCAAGCCGACACAAAGTGTTGAAATTTTGATGGGAACGATGAAGTTATCTTTGTTATAGCCATGGTTTGGCTCACTTCAGCATTGACATTTTTCAACTTACACAGGAGACTTTCAAACCGTCCTAAGAACTGAGATACTGTTTCTTTGTCTTCAAATTTAATTGTAAAGAATTTCTGTTGGAGTATCTGCACCGACAACTCCCCACGTTGTTCATAGATTGTGTGTAATTTATCCCATATTTCTTTAGCTGTATTGCAGCTTACAATTTGAGGTATTACCTTCTCTGTTATGCGTGCAACCAACATACCTTGCGCTTTCGCATCTTTCACCATCCATTTTTCGTACTCTTCCAATTTTTCTGGCAGAGGGGACGGAGATGTTCCTTCGACGACACTCAGAAGATCTGCCGCCCGTAGGATGACCTTGGTTTTGAATGACCATGTGGTCCAATTTTCAATTCCTTCCAATAGCTGCTGGCTATTCACTATATTTCCGACGAAATCCATCTCGGATTGCTTGACCGCAATACTTGTTTGTACCTTTACCGGTATTCTCACGCCGATTTCCTTTCGACCAGTTTCGGCCGTCGACGAAATCACCCGTCGCGTTGCTACTTGACCGCAGCACACCAGCGTTTTCCAAAAAACCGATAATCCACCACAATTAGTGGACCATGAGCATTGCTGGGCCCATAACCTATTGATAATCCTTGTGATTTGGATATCTGATTTGGAAATTAAACACTGTATTTAAACGACGTGAGTTTTTATTAATTCCTTGGAAGCCATTACAGTTGGGAATCTTGAATGCTACAGCGCCACCTGGCGAGACGCGGAGACATCTTACAGACTATTTGTTGCGTTCATTTCAACAGTATCCAATGACTACTTATCATTTTTTTTTGATTGATAATGTTGTGGTATAGTAATTTTATTCTAGGTACCTACATCGTCCTCACATGTAATGATATAATTGATGTACATACAAACTATTGTAAGGCTGCGTTTCCACCTGAGATGAGCGAGGATGGCTATCATAGTTCGTAGTTCAGTATCATAGTATCATAGTTTGAGGTAAGCTAGCTTTGTTATTGGTTGGTTTCACACACATCCCTCGCTACGCATCCTCGCTCATCTCTGGTGGAAACGCAGCCTAAAACAGTTTAGAACTTTAGAATCATTACAATGCAGAAATCTTACTAAAGAAAGTAGTAGGTACTAGTGACGGTAGGTACGTGAACCTTTCTTTTGTAAGTACGGTAGTTATCTGCTGATTAATAAAATGTTTGTTTTGCTTTATTATGTTTTATTGCTAACTTGCTGAACGACAATACCAAAAATTGGTTAATCTTAGATCTGAATAATAAAAATAATAAAAAATAACCAAACACGACTTATGTAAGTACACCTTGAATTTGTCAAAAAACCGGCAAGTCCTAAAACCAAAAATTCGAAGACATGTCACATTTACCCACCCGCACTGCGCCCGCGTGGTGAATTACAGCCAACTCTCTTTCGAAGAAAGGAGGCCTGTGTCCCAGCAGTGGGAACATTATATATGTTGATAAAATAATATGACTCGTCAAACATAACTTGTATTGGTTAGGTTAAGGTTTGGATGCAAAATAGCACCCTAATTACGTAATGCATTTTCAATTTTAAATTGAAACCAATTGAAAAAGATTGCCAGTCCATTGCTTCACAAGTTCGACAAAAAAAAATTGAGCAGATTATTTTTGTCGAACTTATGAAGCAATGGACTGGCAATCTTTTTCAATTGGTTTCAATTTAAAATTGATCGTGCATTGCGTAATTGGGGGGCTGGACATTGTAAAGGTGAATGTTTCCAATATAGAAATTCTAGTCATACTGACTTCGCTAGTCTGTGTAGAGAAGTAAATACATTGTGACGTATTTATAGAATAAAGTACTTACGTAATACACTTTCGGATTTTCTTTACTTCAGATGGGCTTTTTTTCTTAATTTTGTTTTTTTTATTCGCCATTTTAATTACATAGAATACCTATAACACTTTTTTATGCAGGAAAGTAGGTCGTGGCGACGATAATGTGGTCGCGAGCAAAAATTGCATAAATCCTCCCTCGATGACGTCCGGCAGGACACTGGCGCCCGCCCGCCGCGCCAGTATCCTGCTGCCGGACGTCAAAATGCGTGAAAAACTGCTCGCGCATACCGCGCATTTATTTAATATGAAAATAAGTGCCATAATATAAATCTATCCAAAAAAATATAGTACAAAAAAAAAATTGTATTGTATGGAAAAAACAAAAAATAGACAAATATACATATATTTGTGACCTACTTATTTATTTTCATAAATAAAAAAACAATATTTTATTGCACTAGCCTTACAAATTTTTTGTAAGTATACAAAAAAACATCATCATCTTATATTATGTGGATTTCATATCTGGCAATAAAAGATTTCATTTCATTTCATTTCATTTTCATTTAATTTCATGTAATTTTTGTCGAAATTTTACTATTGACTGTTTTTCACTTTTTAATCGGTGTTAGTAGCGGCGCACTTGAATTGACACACTTTCGTTATTTTCCATAACTAATTTATTTAGGACTTCAACTTCTCAAAAGAAAGAACAACATCAAATTGATGATAATTAGGTACCAAAATTCAAAAACAAAAATAAAGCAGACCAATTTGTTTGACGATGGCAATTTGACATTATTGACAAGTTCGGAACGCAATAAGACAGATGAGATCGACTAGTCAAAAGTAAATGTAACGGCGCGTTCATAAATTGTTAAAATGAAGGAATCGTTTGTTAGATTTCGATATTGAAAATATAGTATTTTTGCGTACTATATATTTCTTCAACAGTATACAGGGTGTTAAAGTAATTGCGTGCCATGGCTTAGGGGTAGGTTCAGTATCGATAAAGGAAACTAGGAAAAATAAAAAATAAATCCAGAAACAATATAAAAAAACATTAAAAAAAAATTGCAAGGTCAACCTAATTTAGTACCTACTAACTTTAAATAGCAATCAAATCAACTTAAAACATGAGTAAATAAGTTGATTTTTTAATCTTTGTAAATACCCGATTCCAAACTAAATTAGGTTGACCTTGCAGTTTTTTTAAATGTTTTTTTACTTAAATTATTTTTCTGGGTTTTTTTTATTTTTCCTAGTTTCCTTTATCGATACTGAACCTACCCCTAAGCTATGGCACGCAATTACTTTAACACCCTGTATAGTACGCTGACCCGAAATATAGTACAATACTGTATATAATAGTACGGTTGGCAACCCTAGGTATAGGGTACGTACGTACGTAGTTAGATAGGATATGTAATAGGTAAGAGAGGTTTTATATATTTATGTTGAGGAAACTTATGTAAACGCTGTGCTTCAGATTCCTATAAAAATATTAAGTATATAACTTAAATAATTAACGCAGATTACTGCTTTGCAATTTTAGTATAGATAATGTATCATTCTCTAGTTATAAACAGTGCCCAATTGGCCAGGTATAGGTACATAATGCGTTTTTTTGTTCAGGTTTGTACACACGGCTACACATCAAGGTATACATTTCCAGTTTATGGTGATCTCGCATTGTAAACGATTTCCGTACAATGCGAGGACCGAGGAACTTGACTATTACACAAGGAAAATTATGGGAAAGTAATTTTATTAGTAAAAAAAACTTACGCAGCAGTCTCAGTGGGTTGCGCATCAACAGGATCAAGTGTCACGAGAGAGTTGTCGGTGTTATCAACTTCACTTGCAGAGGCGCTTGCCATTGTTTCATAGTGTCTGAAAAAAGACCATAACAATAATATTTTTTATATTTTTAAATGTTTTTTTTATTTAGTTTTTATAAAAATATTTAAAAATGTAAAATATTATGTATATCTATGGAATAAAAAAATATTTATGAAGCAAAAAATAAAATCGGTTTAAATTCCAATTTAGTAGCATTTTGCATTGCGGTAGGTATACTAGATACTTACTTTATATTTGTGTTTTTATTGGACGCATACATTCCTTTGCATCGTGGTTTTGATGCACTGCAAAAATAAAAAAATGTTTATGTAAAACATTATCAAGTTATTCTACTGATTCTAATATGTAAAATGTAGGTTTTGGTAAAATAAAATGTGTAATATATTGAACTTCATAGATATTGTTTGTAAACATTGATTACATAAATCAATTAGAATTAGACAATACTTTGAATATACGTTGTATACTTACCGGCACCGATATTGAAGTCTCAAGGACGAAGTGGGGATTTCTTTGCGTATCGTATGAATGCTGATAGACATTGGGTCTATTTTACTTCTGCATGCATGTGCGCCCACTGCATCCTTTTGACTTTAATGTCCGTGCCGGCGATTATACTCGGAAATTGGTAGGTAGGTACTTATATCCGTAGAATGGAACAGAGATCCCCCTACCACAGAACACTACAGAAGGAAATCTACATACAAAGTGCGCTCGAGCATGGGGGCGCTCGAGCAATTGGAACAAATTATAATTAGTCTTGAAAAAAGATCATAGATGGCAGTATAGGTAACAATTATGAAATTAACAGTCACTAAAAAGCGATAAACGGAAGATTTTGACTGAAGTAAGATTAGTAAAAATCTAAACTTCCTTGTTTAATGCTGACTTATCTATTGTAACTCATAAATCTCGTATTTTCAACAAAAAAAACATAAAACCTTTTTGTTTAGGGCTCTTTGCAATAGATGGCGTTTTACTCAATTTGTCGTAACTGTAGTACATTTAGCCAGTCAATAGCCCGACTAGGGAGGTCTCATTTCTTTGTATGGGATTCGGTATCTGTACCTAGTATTATATTATCTGTGGCTCGAGCAACGCACACATATAGACACCGCTAACGGACACGATATCTCAGAGCGGTTCAAACCAGTGGTCCAGTGCGAGCGCGAGTGCCATCCGCTTGAGACACGCGTCTGTTGATATTTCTTTGTGATCATGGCAAGATTATGTTGTAAGGTGGCTATCTAAGCTCGATTTATATAATAGTTTCCTATTTTTAATCAGTAAAACGAAGTAACTTTTTTGTAAGGTAAATTCACGCCACCAAATATTACGTAAGTTGAAAACATGATTTTTTGTTTGTGTAGATATCGTGTTGTTTTTAGTGACATTTGATAGATTTAGGTCTAAAACGGATAGTACAAAAAAAATTGTGTACATAGGGTAATCTGTTTAGAAGTTATTAGGGATTTTCGATAGCGAAAATTGACAAATGCATTTTATTAATGTTTTTGTTCTGTAATATTTTAGTTATTATTGGTTCATATAATTCATATTTCCTTTTTTCCGGTTTCATTCTCAACCATGAATCAAATAACTGGATACGATGGCCACTACCACGATAGTTTTTTGTGCATGCCAAACTTCACAACCCTAGCGCGACCGCCGAGCGTAGATTATGAAAAGTGAAGTACATACATGTGATTTCCTTCTGTACTCTCTGTATTTTGTGTCCCTACTTCTGTACTAATAATACTATAAATGCGAAAGTGTGTATGATTGTACAATTTGTTTTGTCGTATCCATTTTAGACCAAAACCTATCAAATGACACTAAAAACAACAAAATATCTACACAAACAAAAAACCATGTTTTCAACTTACATAATATTTGGTGGCGTGAATTTACCTTACAAAAAAGTTACTTCGTTTATACTGATTCAAAATAGGAAACTATAATTATATAAATCGAGCTTAGATAGCCATTTTTTTGCACTTTACAGACGCGTGTCTCAACTAGTCACAAGCGGATAGCACTCGCGCTCGCACTAGTCCCAACTCCCAACGAGATATCGTGTCCGTGAGCGGTGTCTATGCTGTGTGCGTTGCTCGAGCGTACTTTGTATGTAGATTGACTTGTGTACTCTCTGTATTTTGTGGCGCGGCGCACTTCTGTTATTACAATAGTACGTAGGTACCTAAATAGAGGTAACAAGCGCACTCTTATTGCCATTTCTTAGACATGATGGACAAGTTTCGAAAGTAAAGGTAGAGATTGAAAAATCAAAAGACATAATAGATTGATAATTATATGTAAATAAATAAAATTGTAAACAAACTTACCTGGTTTCTTGTCTAACCTTCCGCACTGTACACCTGGCCACTTTCTTGTATTTATTTTTATTCCCCATACCTACTTCTGTTCACTAACAAAAACAAATAACTGATTTCTTTTATTTACACTGTAGGTACGTGATAGCCGCGCAATGGAAAAAGGGACATAGGTCATACCTCGACAAGGCCTGGCGGGCGACTGAATCACTCAAGTGACTTCAAATGACGAACGCGAGCCGCTGTGTTAATAATAATTTATTATTAAAAGAATTATGCTATTTTTCAAAATGTAACCACAAATTATTTTTCTTTATGTTATTATCTTTTTTTAGATATGGTTTTTAGTAGTAAAACTTTTATAAGCTTCGAGAAAAACAAGAAAAACATTAAAAAAATATCGAATTTGGCTGTTCTTCGATTTTTTTTTTTGATCGAGTGAAGTTTTCGATATCGTGTTTCGAACCACAAATTGTCAAAGTACATAAAGTAAACTTCATTACGTTTTTTTTTTTGCTTTAAAAAATTACGATTTCTTGTTTATTATTAAATCAAAGTGATGTAAAATTGGAAATACCTGGCCTGAAACTGGAAATGTATAGCTTGATGTGTAGCCGTATGTACTATTTCCGTAGGATGTAAATGTAGTTCTAAGACAGTTAATATATTTTATATAAATCCTTACCTGTACTTGACTAGTATTCGGCATGGTATGTAATGTTCCTTCAAATAGATTTGCTTCACATTCCTGTAAAAATAAATAAAAAATAACCTTCTCTCTTTTTACTATTGTAAGGCTCGTGTTTGAACACCATCTCACCCGATGTATTATAATAAGTTTTACTTATAATTTTATTTTGAATATTTATCAATATCATTACCTGATTAGGTATAAACAATTTAGGTAACGCTCCTTGGTGCAATTTCTTATAACCGTTTTTTGTTTTATAGAAATCATTATTACCGAAATGAAGTGAACAGAGTTTGGAATACTTTGTTGGTGTCCAGTTGTTAGGTTTATTTATAATACATATCCATGAATTTCTTGTATTTGTATTAACAGGGAATCTAAAATGATAACAAACAATTAATTAGAAAAAAAAACAAATAAATTAAATGAAGATAATAAAGATAAATAAAACAGGGTCACGGTAGACGGTAGAATAACTAAGCCATATCTTAGAAATAAGTGCCTACAGCCGCGCGGTACGTAAACATGCGATAGGGCTGCCCGCCTCCAGTATTTTAATTACATTTGCCTACTTTGTGTTTCCATTTAGTTTTGTGATTGTAAATATACTTTTTTTATCTACACAAATAAATAAAATACTTTGTGAATTGAATAACAAAACAAAACACAAATGCCCGAGGTTTTAAAACAAGCGTACCTACCGTATTAATTCATGAACCTCCTATAACTACCTATTTCACTCGTGTTATCACTTTCCTTTACTCTATTCACTTTATCTATTAATCCAGACATCTTTTTTTCGGGAGATAAAAGGAAATACTTATCCATTAAAAATACACACAATTTATGTACCTACCTACCAGTAAGTAAAATTATTTTATAGTAAGACTATAAAATAATTTTGTTGTTGTTGTTTGTTAATAATAATACCTTTCAAAGTTTCCAGGTAATCTAAAAAAAGTTATCTCTGGATGCGTTATTGCCAAATTCAAGCAACCAAAAACAGCAACAATATATCCTACTCGTCATATTAAATATGTACTTGAATTTATTTTTAGTGTAAAAATCGCGCGGTTATTGTTAAAAAAACAACACACCGTTCGTTCGTCACTGCGGCACAGACGCGACTGTCTGCGTACCTCGCGCATACCTCGATCGAGGCGCGTAGGTATACCTCGCGCTTCGTCCGTTTCTATGAAGTTGGCCTACCGTCTACCGTGACAGGGTCTTGCGGGCATGATGCACACATTTCTATTTATCGGCTAGGACTAGGGTTGCCAACTTTTTTATATCAAATATAATATAATAATTAGTAATTAGTTAGTAACAATTTGGTAAGCACAAATTGTTACTAACTAATTACTAACTATCTATCTATGGACTGTAACGTCTGAAATAAATGTTTATTTATTTATTTATTTAATATTATCGAAGCCATTGCCTGTAAAAATATATGTATTTGAAGATTTTTTTTTAAAATATAGTACAGAAACATTTTTATTTTTTTAATGCACAGTTTTTGCTACTATGCACCTCTCGTAACTATTTTTACTCTCTGAATTAAGGTTATAAAATATTAATCTGGTTATAAAATGGTATTGTGCGATCATCTCACCATTTTGTTTTGACATAAAAATAGAGTAGTTTCGCCTACTTACTGTATTTTTTCTTAAGAAATTAGGTTTCTAATTACCGGATAGCAGGATACTATATTATATAGTAGGGTTGGCAACCCTAGTCTGTTAGGACCGACTACTTACCGATAGATGGCGCATTTTTCTTATTTTTAAATTATTTTTGTTTCATGTATAATTTATCTATGAAACAACATAATGCGGGAAAAATAAACCGAAAATTGGTCACAATGCATTGATAACGATAAAAACAACAAATTGATGAGAAGCGGTTAGAATACATCTCTTCGACGACAGATGTCTCTAGCTACAATCTGGCGTTCAAATGAGAAAATGTGTTAAAAAATGAAAATAATAATTTTAGGTACTTACACATGAAATGTTATGCCATCAATATCTCTAACTTTTGATCCTGAACAATTTTTGCATCCAACAACAGCGCACTTCATTATAAAATACGAATAAAAAAATACGCACCCGAACGTCCCGAACGCGATAACGATTCACTCACAACTTAGGCCTCTGCCTCGAATCTTGCGGCCAGCGGGGCGGCAGCGGTGGCGGCTCGGGAGCGGGGCGGGCAACGCAGACCCGTTCTCGAAACCAGCGGGCAGATCGCGCGGCACTATAGCAGCGTAGTGTTGTGTTCGTGGTTGTTTCTTCGAGATATTTGTTTTTATTCGCGAACGAAATGTCTGAACAACGGCGACAACATCTTTTGATTACAAATTTACAAAAATACATTGCACAACACTGCAATGCAGACGCGCGGGCGGTCACCGCTTGACTGGAGTGCACCGCTCGTTGCCCGCCCTCGCGCTGCTACCGCGCCGCTGTTTTCGAGGTTCGGTCCATTTGATTTCACGCATTAGATTCTGCCGCGCCCGCGCCGCTGCCGCCGCCGCCCCGCTGCCCGCAAGATTCGAGGCAGAGGCCTTAGGGTTTGCGGTTTGCTGCCCCGCGGCCCCGCCCGCTGTGACGTCATGACCTAATTGAAGGCACATGACGATGACCTATTTGCCTTGCTGCATCTCTGGGTCGAACGAAAAAACTTTGTGTACAGAAAATAATATAATTTAAATAAACATTAAGTATTTGTGAAGGACTTGACGTTTTGATGGGGTTATATTTTTTGACAAATACTTAGTTCTTCTACAACTGAAATATTACGTGATTATTCATTGTGAGTGGTGAATATGGAGAGGGAGAGGAAGGCCAAAAGATGGATTGTGTGAGGAATGATATGAAAGAGAAGGGAGTGAATAATTGCGTGACGGCTGACAGGGGAGAGTGGAGACAGAAAAATATAAAGGTACAAAGCATTTAAACTGTCGTTTCGTTTGTTAAATCAAACGAAACAAATCAATTTTAAACATATACTAACGTAATTGTTAATTAAAACCTCATTGTTTTATCGGATTCGCTCAGGTAATAAAGGTGATTGGGGAGTTATTATTACTCAATACTGGTAACACAGATGTGATGACGAAGTGTCACGTGACCACTGTGTCTCGGAATGCCCTAACACGGTAATAATTACCGTGGTTTAAACCATGGTTTATTTTAAAGTGAAACTGGTGCGTTACACACGATCAATCTCAATCTGTTTCATTTTGACAGTACAACAACATTAATTGCAATATAGGAGATTTTTGTTTCGAGCATGTTAAGCAACAGATTAGCAATATGCTTCAAAATGATTTAAATTGTGATTGATCGTGTGTTAGGCAATAGGGTGCTGAATTCTAAAAACTGCTTACCAATGTCTGGTACTGGATCTCATTACACTTTTGATCAGGACTTCCCGGCGTTATCGGTTTTAAAGAATCCTGAAAGTTGAATAACAGAATTAATGAATGTCCTAAAACATGAACAAGCTTTCAGAAAAAAAACTTTAAACTGGTATTAAAGGGGTGACAGACGTGCGAGCAAGTACGCGTACTTATGGCTGAGCGTCCTTAGTCCTTACTCGGCCGTGTGCCATAGTAAGTACCTAAGCGAACTTTAAAACCGCTGAGTAAGTTCGTCGGCAATCCAAAAGGTTTGAAAGGATGGTGGGCGATATTGGTCCCAGTTCCACCACCCACTAAGCGTGTAGGTATTACAAAAAAGCAAATAAAACTGAATATTTTTTATTATAACACCATCAAAATATATCCGAGGGGAACCGAGCTACGTGTATCTAAAGTATTTTTTTTTGTCTGCGGCTTAGCTCAGAGACTCTTAGTACTAGGAAGTTGTAATTTGACATTGGTGTATAAATTAATTGCGCCATCAAAATGGTAAAATAAAATCAAGAATATTTTTTTTCAGAGTACCCTTGACCCCTACCAGTAAAGTGGGGATTTTTTTTCTCGTCTATCTCTTGGTGTGGGGTGTCATTGGAAAGTTCGTAAAATACACAACGTTATTTTTTATTCATTACAAACCTCTTAAGGGGTCATTGTACTCATCATTATGAACAACTTTTACTATGGGACAAAAGCCGAAATCGCGAAAAAAAAAACAGCTGTTTCATACATTATGTTCGCATATCTCGTCAAAATGTAGGGAACAGCTGATTTTTTTTCGCGATTTCAGCTTTGGTCCCATAGTAAAAGTTGTTCATAATGATGAGTACAATGACCCCTTAAGAGGTTTGTAATGAATAAAAAATAACGTTGTATTTAGTGGGTGAAAACCATTTTTGGATTCAGTTATCCGTTCGTAGCCCACCTTGGTTCGTAGTTTTGTACGTCTATCATCGCCGCGAGTCGCGAACTGCCATTTTGTTCTTATATTTGTGTAATGTTTGTTTATTTTGGTTCAGAAAATTCGACAACATCGCGATAGATACAATGTCAGCAAGCTTCACGTCTGTCACCGACGGCGAGACGAGTAAGTTCGCGAACTTAAAAACCACGGATTTTAAGTTCGCATGTTTATCACCCACTTTAGCTTCATCTATATTCTATAGTAAAGCACTACGGCGCCGGCGCGTCGGTGACGCGAATCTATAAGTTTACCCCCTCAGACCAATAAATAAGTACAAGCCGTCGTAAACATTCGCGACGTAAAAAGTGAGGACTAGTTTCGGCTTTGTGCGCGTAACCCGGTGTAAGATATCGTAGATTTGCGCATGTGTGCTAGAGAAAGATGTTGCAAGCTTAATTGTGCTGAGACTCCCCAGTGTGAGAGATAATTTGATGAAAAGTTTTGTTATTAGATAGTATTGTGTTTTATTTGTCTTGTTTGTATAAAATGAAACGTAATTTATATTTTAATAAAAGTAATTTATTTTCATAGAAAGAATAATAAAATTATTAATTTAACAAAACCCACAAAACTTAAATTAGAACTAGCACTTTGCCCGCGACTTCGGCCGCGTGGATTTCGTACTTTCCTCTAGAAAAATTTACACACATTTTGGACTAACTTCGAAAACAAAACTACCTTTCAAAGGGGGAGGCCCTTTGAAAGGTAGTTTTCGAAAATTAATGTTTACGGTCTTTATCATTTATTTCGATAAATAATTATTCTTGCCAAGTTTCAAGTCAAGTCTATTGGGTGATTACCTAATCACCCAATAGACTTGACTGTTATCTTATTACTTGATGTTTATCTTATTCTAAAACACTGCCATTGTATTTCCCCTTATCACCTGATAAGGGGAAATACAATGGCAGTGTTTTAGAATAAGATAAACATTCTAATTACGATTATAAAATAACCACAATAATAATAATAAATATCGAACCGTTTTTGGTGCAGCGTTTTTCTTGATTCGACGGTAACCACGTTTAGTGTTGTATATATCAGTTTCTTCAAAATGTAAAGAACAAACAACACTAAATTTTGAAGGGAGCCAGTCGACATCATTTCTGCTGTACCGTACAGCTTTAATCCACTTTTCTTTCCACGTTTTATCAGCTGGGAACCTAAAATATATTATATCAAACATAACTATTATTTGAATATATTTTATAAATACTTACGTATCATACAACATGCCTAATGTACTCGAAAACTAAATATGCAATAATAAATTAATAAAAACGCGCTCAGTTATAACGTGCGTACAAAAACCACAACTTTCCTTACTTTTGGGAAAAGATAATGTTCTTAACTTGCAACACTGACACAATGCCGTCCAAAATTCGTGTTCCGACAAATTAGGTACTTACGTCAAATTAATGTTTTGTGATTATGTTTAACTAGCGACCCGCCCCGGCTTCGCACGGGTGCAATGCTGATACTAAATACACTACAGAAAAACTGTGAACGTTGTATATAAAAACATAGCGGCCCGCTCTGGCTTCGCACGGGTATAATCACATTAGAAACCTCAAAAATAGCAGTACTTCTCCACTATTTAATGGATGTTATTATACATAAAAACCTTCCTCTTGAATCACTCTATCTATTAAAAAAAACCACATCAAAATCCGTTGCGTAGTTTCAAAGATTTAAGCATACAAAGGGACATAGGGACAGAGAAAGCGACTTTGTTTTATACTATGTAGTGATAAGCATAAAATCGGTTACTTACTTATGAAAAGTAAACCCAGAAGACTTTTTTTGAAAGCATGAGTTGTTTTTGCAGCCGTTTATGACACAGGATGGCATATTCGCAATAAAATTATTATTTAACCAAAACTACGTCACGCACTCTCACTCACTCGCGGCGCTCGCGGCAGACTACCGAGTTTTCGAGTTTACCGAGCGGCCGCGGCCGGCTTCATATGGCCGAATCGTCTTCATATTACCGTAGTATTATATTATCTGTGATATTACGGTCCTCACTTTTTTGAGCGTAATGTTCCGTTTATACTTTTCATTGGTCTGAGTTTACCCCCTACCGTAAAACGCTGTAACTTTGCCAACTAGCCCCAACTTAGCCTATTACGTTTCGATTACGATATTTCGCGTTTGCTTAGTTTTTTTGTATTTTTTACCGTTTGGTATTGACTTTACATTATTAGGGCAACATATTTTTCATTTTTTATAATGGTAACTTTATTGTTACTCCGTCAGTTGTGCGACAAACACCGGTGCGAGTGGGTGAGTATTTTTAGTGTCCTATAACTTTTGCAGTTTTAACTACAGAAATGGTGTTTTCGTGCAAGTATAACATTCCAGGGTAAGAAAATACTATCTATTTTCCGTATGGCTTGATATTTTTATGAAGAGGACACGATTTCATTAAAATAACTTAGAAGGCAATGTTGTGCACTGTTTTAGAAACTTGAGTGACACAACTTTGCCTGGGTCTAGGGTTGTCACTAGTCGAATTTTATTAATGATATATTTTTATTATGTTAATGTTATATTTGCATGCAATTTATCCAGTTTGGAACCTGGTCGAATCAATGCATGCGCCGCTCGGCTCCACTCGTGCGTGATCCGTTCGGTTGGCTCCGTTCGGCTACGATCGAGTACGCTCAAGTGTCGTCGCCGGCCGGCAGGCATTGAAATCGCTATTGGTTGATCTAGGCATGATAACTTGCCTAGATCAACCAATGGAAGCGCGTGCACGTGCCTGGTAGGCCTAACATGACACACGCGACAATTTTTCTCTCTCGCGCGAGTAATTGTCGTCTATTTCTGCACTTTTATGTTTTCTGACAGCGCTGCCATACAAAATAGTCGACTCGTTCTGTCAAACTTGATGTTTTATCGACAAACCCTAACATGGCACCTTAGTTATCTCGATTTTTGACAATTCAATACGAGATAATATGCGATTTTTCTGCCATTTAGTCTTCTTGATTTTGACGAGAAGAGTAGACAAAATTATTATACAAAAGAAACTCTAAAATAACATGGCAGTTTGATAATTAAAAAAATAAAATTAATTAATTAAAATCATAATCTTACTTTATACTTGAATACATTTTATTTTATTTAATAAATAAATAATAATACTTAATAAAATCTTTATTATTATTCATTATTATTATTATATCTTTATATTTATTCATTATTATAAGTACTGTTATCTACATAAATTACAAGATTTTTGGTTTTTAATTTTATTAAAAGATAGTATTTTATTTTAAAATACTTTGCATTACCTATTTATCTTTAAATAAAATTAAAAACCAAAAATCTTGTTAATTATGTAGATATACTTAACTCTAATATTTTTAGGTAAAGCCATTTTATAAAACATTGCATTTGTGATTTTTACTCTTAAGTACTGAAGTACCAATTGAAAAAAGTTAATAAATTTGATTTTTTTAAACACGTTTGTTTTTTTGGGACAACCCTACAGGCAACGACATTTTTGTATGAAAAGTTTGTGGTACCTGCTACAACATTGCCTAGTAATTATGAAAAAAAAAATACTACCTTCATGGCACTAATGTAACTGTCGAGGACAACCATGGTGTGTCATGCGCACGGAATTAAAATACTGGAAAGATCAACAATATATTTATTGAGATATCCTTCTAGGCAAACTTGTGTCTTTTACCTACAACTTTGCCTACGACTTTGAGCGTTTGTAATTCGGTAAAACGGCATGATTTAAATAGATTTGAGTTCTACTTGGCTAGGCATAAGGTCTGTTTTCCATCTGAAATTCCTTAAAAGCCATAATAATAAATAGGTTCAGAGATACGAACAAAAAATGTCAAAATCCAGGCAAAGTTACAGCATTTTACGGTACCAAAAACCGCTCATTGCACTTATGCTGGTTTCACACGAGGGCAGAACAGTGAGGCAGAACAGTTTGGAAGGACAGTGGCGTTTAATTATAGGACAGTCCGCAAGTGATAGTGATAGCGATGGAGCGTCGACGACGACAACGGCAACATTTACGCATTTGGTATTCCCATCGAGTCTCTTATCCAAATCAGAGCAGAATCTCGCGCGGCTCTATTCCGATATAGAACAGAGTCACTTTGCCATAAACACTCTTTTTCTTTGTAAAGTCTTATAAGTTTTATAGTGTCGTCCATTGATAATTTAGAGGTGCCATGCCATTTTCATAACAAAACAAACAAATTTTAAGTATAACAAACCACACGCCACAAGCAAAACAAGTCAGGACGCGTACACGCACACTGTCCTCCTCTTTGCACGGCACTGCCCTCGCTCGCGTTCGCACGAGTCCAGCCACAAGACAGTGTCCTTCACCACACAATCCTCACTTTTGAAAACTTCATGAAATTCAATTTTGAAAACGCCAATAAATAGTCAAGAAATAGTCATAAATAGTCACCAAAGTTAAAAAAATAGTCGCATTAAGATTCCGAAGTTATAGCTATAAGTTGGTGAGGATTGTGGGGTGAACGTCTCCACACAATCCTCACCTCAGTGCAAGCAAACGGCTGGGAGTATCGACTTGGTTTCAATTCCAAAAAATAGTCAATAAATAGTCGTAACGCTATGCCAAATCTCGAAAATAGTCATTAAGAGGTTCCAGAGATATAAAGGTGTCTTGGTGAGGATTACGTGGTGAACCTTTCTCGCCACAATCCTCACCTGATTACCGCGGAATGCTTACGTTTTTTCATTTGAAATTGGTGTCAAAAAATTGTCAAGAAATAGTCGTTTCCAAACACCATAATTTCGACCTGGTTTATTATGTAGAAGTATGTTAAATTTCCATCTAAACTTCTACATACATTTTCGAGTCGAGTACAGCCGAGCACAAAATTATTATGTTCGTCAAATACGAACAGTGGTCAACAAATTTTTTGTTTGTATTATTGTTAGTTATGTAGCTATTTTAGGTAGGTATTTTAACTATGTTTTATTATATAATAATGAATAACATAATCATAACATATTATAAAATGGGGGTGCAAACTGCCCCGAAAAAATAGACCGGCGAGATATTGTTCTGCCTTTGTTACTGTCAAGACAGTACTGTTCTGTGCGTTCAAACAGTAGCAGTACTGTGCTGCCCACTGTTCTGCCTCACTGTTCTGCCCTCGTGTGAATGATTTCACTTCAATCAAATAAACTGCCTCGTTCGTCTACGTCTAGTGGTCGCAAGCGCTACTACTAAGCATGTGGCCTTGGGTTTGTTTCCAAAATGTAATTAGGTTTTTCCATCTGAAATTTTTCAGTAACAGCCTGGAGTCTGGATTTGTCCCCTGTTGATGGCAATAGGCTCGCCCCCTATTATATATAACTGGCGTGTTACATAATTAATTAAATAAAATAAAACCTACTTCTGCGAAAATAAGGTGTATTTTTAATTTTGGGACTGCACTTTCCAAAAGCCTGCGACTTTTCTTTAGAGACCGGAACATAGCTTTCTCGAAATGAGCGGAGCATATGGTGCTAGTTCTTGTAGGGAACCAGTTATCTGGTCTTCCTGTGGCATCTATCCATTCCTTTTTTAAATGGCCATCTTTTGGGAAGCTGAAAACGTACGATAACAACTTATTCATCACTACATTATTTTGACGCTATTATAGTTTATTTTTCAAAGCTGACCCCTGCCCGTTGGCAGGGGTCAGCTTTGTCATAGACTATTTATATTTACCGCCCAACGAAACCTCGTTGGGCGGTAAACATAAATATAGTCTATGACACTCACAAATAACGTGGCTTTCTATTATATTATATAAGTAAAAGAATTTTCAAAATCGGTTCAATAGATCGAGAGATTACTCCGTACAACCTCACAAACTTTAACTTAATATCCTCTAAGCTTCTTCTAAACTTCATCATACGAGTATAATATGCAGGCCATTGATAAAACCTCTACTACCTAGTTTGTAGAAAAACTCCACAGATTACTAACCTACAACTTAATGAATTTAAATTTATTTTACGACCTACGCATTTCTCTACAACAATGTAAAATAATCAAACTGAGTAAAAACACATTATTCCACACCGGGTTGAAACGGTTGACAAATTGAAAAATAAACTATAATAGCAATATTATTCATTCGACAATAATTTTTATTATTGTTGTCGATAGCAATAGTGGAGCTGCACAAGCACATCACTAATTCGTCGCAATCAAGATATAGCGGCCGTACTACGCGTGGATCCGCTTGTAGAAAGTATCGTTTTGTAATGTTTACATTGCTTGTCCAGTCACTCAAGCGACCTACTTAGGTAGTGGTTAAGAAGCAATGTATGAACTGCACAAATAGTACAGTCGCTCTGATATTTGAAAAGAAAACTAACGTAGTAAAAAGCAAGAAATATTTTATGATTTGTTGTTTTTCATGGTTTTAAAGATAAATATAGTAAAATACTTGTACTTACATATGGTAAGTGATTCCATAATTGTTGTAGTTTTTGTTTTGGCTTCGGTTTCTACAGGAAATCACTGCACAACACGGCATTCTTGAATTATCACGATCGCGGTCGAAAGGGTACTACACGAGTGTTCGCGGGAACACGGCAGACGGCCATTTGCCTGTGACATGAGCATCGTGATCAAGCAGCAAGCACGCGCGGACTCGGACACGCCCCCTTGCCACTTCTCTTGTTTTTATGGTTTCGTATCCTTCGTCCGTCTGTCAGGGGGCTGTATCTCATGGACCGTAATAGGTAGACAGTTGAAATTTGCACAGATTGTGTATTTCTATTGCCACTAAGTATATAAAAAAAGTATAAAAATTTATTACATTTTTACCATTATTACCTCGAATACGAATATCGAGACTGCTGTGGCTATAGTTGCCAACTTTTTGTATAAGAAATAAAGTATATTATGGTCAAAGTGGGAAAATAAATAGGTAGTATTTCGTATTTTTTTTATTTTTTTTATAAAAACCTAAACAACAGACTTCCAAAAAAAACACTACAAAGTGAAAAATAGGTACCTAACTCTCATTTCGGAAGTCGGTACCTTTTTTTGTATTTTAGTTTTTTGTCATAGACTTCCTTTTTATTATTTAACTGGATAAGTATCAGTGAAAACCGTATTATTATAGGTACTTTATTTTTGTTGAACAGTAAACAGTATTTTAGAGTGAAAAACAGTATAATCCTGTTTTTAACAGTATGTTTGGCAGTATGGTTAGCTGTGGTACCGCATGACAATAAGCTGTTGGTTACATCGTGTCACTTATCGGAATGGTCCGATGTCGGGTCGATATGTCGGTGTCGTTATTGCAGTCTGCCGGCCAATGTATATTTAGCCGACGGCTGTGCCAAATCATACCGACCCGCACCCTAATTACGTAATGCACGATCGATTATAGACTTGGCGACGATAGTAGACTTGGCCCCCTGCCCCCCAATTACGCAATGCACGATCGATTTTAAATAGAAACCAATTGAAAAAGATTGCCAGTCCATTGCTTCATAAGTTCGACAAAAAAAATTGAGCAGATATTTTTTGTCGAACTTATGAAGCAACGGACTGGCAATCTTTTTCAATTGGTTTCAATTTAAAATCGATCGTGCATTGCGTAATTGGGGGGCAGGGGGCCAAGTCTACTAATTTACAAACGTCACAATGGTGAGACCATTGTGACGTTTATAAATTATTAGACTGGCCCCCCAGTGAGTGTAGCAGGCCTTACAAAGCATGGCCTACTTTTAGGGTGTTAAAAAAAATTAAAAAGGGTGCTCATATAACATTTTTATTACCTACCATAACTGTAGGTACTCCATATGAAATCTTATTTCAGACATTTAACTAAACCTTTATTACAGTCCGTTTAAAACCGATTTTGACTTCTATTGCGTTGGTGGCATGACAAATGGAAGCTGCAGTAAACAGTTGGTATTGTAACCAGTTTTTTGCTTTTAATGCCATCCTTATGGCAACGGTATAGAACTCAGAATCAGTTGAACGGACTGTAAAAAGCTTTGTTTCATCTTATTTCAAATGGAGTTTACATTAGTACATTACTAGAGTATTTCTACAAATACTTACATACCTACATGCATACAGAATATAATAAATAAAATGGATTCCAAATAGCCTTAGTGCTTGTTTACGGAGACGCGGAGCGTTGGGCGTGGCGTGTGGCGGGGCAGCCCGCACAAAATTCAAATATAATTATGGCGTTTTATGAGAGCGTTTACGGAGAAGCGATTTTACACGCATTAGCTTCAAATGCAGGCGGAGCCCGCGGATGGCAACGCCACCGCGTCGCACGCGGCGCGCGGCGCGGCCCGTGGCATCGTACGCTCCAATACTAACATCGGCGATACCCGCCACTGCGCCCGAAGTGGCGCTCGCGGTGGAACCTTTCGCCAGTCTTGGACAGAGTACCTTTTATCAGTCTTGTTTAGAAATCGCGCACGCCGCGTGGACCGCTGCGTGTGCCGCCGCGGGCTACGCTACACGCAAGAGGACACGCCGCGGGCGCAGCGGCGGGCACCGCTACTTTTCACACCACGCCGCCGCACGCCCCGCGTTTCCATAAACAACATCGTATATTGCTATAGTAGTAGTAGTAGTGTAGTAGTTGTAGTATGTCTCAATTGTGTCTTATTTTAATTTGTGGTCTCCTGTGCCTGTCCCAATAAATACTTTTTCTTTCTTTCTTTCTATATGGTTGTGTTTGAGCGTGTGATGACGCGGGCCGCTGCACGCCCCGTCTCTGTAAACAGACAAAACGTCCGACGGACCGCCGAACGCCACGGCGGCGGCGCACGCCACGCTCAACGCCCCGCGTCTCCGTAAACAAGCACTTAATATAAATTATTTCGTTTTTTTTAAACATCACATTTTTGAATACTGGTTAATCGGTCATAGAGTTCTGGGAAAAACCTCACCAGCCACCACCCTACTTCTTCCAGGCCCAGGACCACCTGCCACCCGGACATAACCTACAGTGGTGTATAAAATATGGAAAGCAATCAATCGAGTATCGACTGCGGACCCAAGTAGGGCGATGCAAGCACAATCTGGCGAAATGGGAGATTATTGACCCAACCGACACCCTGTGCGAAAGCGGTGCTCCTGACCAAATCACTTCTCATATATTGGAGTATCCAAAGCGCCCATACACCTGAGGACCTAAAGAACACCACTGATGCCGCGATTGGCGTGCCCTTTACTGGGTCCACCTCATCGGACGTAATAAAATATTTTTACTTTTGCCGTCGACTCGAAAGGATTTTTTTAAATTATATTACCGACGAAAAATTTCACCGCAGGGGGGTTAAGAATCATGTACTGAATCCATGGTAACCGTCTTCGCGTCGATGTCCCGGACACCCTGTATAACAAACGGCATATTGTACTACAAGAAATCAACAAACTGAGCTATACAGGATGATTTTTGTGACAATCAGGGCTAAAGGCTGAAGGGTCTTCTATGATATTCCCTTACTGAGTTTCTATAAACCGTTTCTCATTGTCATGAGCTCTCATGTGCTCCCTCAAAGTGTAGCTCCTAGCATACGACTTACAACAGACATTACAGCTAAAGGGCTTCAGACCACTATGTTTTAACATATGTTTTTTTAAACCATGGTTAGTTATGAACGCCATACCACACTCAGAACAGTTTTTATTCTTTTGACCGTGTGTCTGACGTATGTGTGTAGCTAAATAATGTTTTATATTATATTCCCGCCCACAAATTGGACATTTGAACTTATGCGTTATGTTGTGAGCCTCTGACATGTGCTTTATTCTGTCATTATAGTGTTTCATAGGTTTGAAACATATTTGACATTTGATAACGCGTTTAGAATGAGCGCTTTCCATATGATTCGCTTTAGAAGTTTTAGTTTTGAGTATTTTTCCGCATTCCGCGCAAGGAAAGTTACCATTTTCGTGAGTCCGTTTGTGCACTTTTAAACGTTTTGAGTTCAAAAATGATTTGCCACATACATCGCAGATACAGTTCGCGTAGTGCTCGTTCAAATGTGTCGTTAATGTTCTGAAAACGTGAAACTGTTGGCCGCATAAGTGGCAAGAGTAGGGACTAGCATCGACTTTATAATCTGCAATGCACTCGTTGTATAAAACCTTCTTGTGTATCTCGAAAAAATGGCGGCACATTGAAATGACATCTGTCAAATTCAAATTGCACTGGCGGCATTCTAAATTCGAAATTTCAATTTGCAGGGAGCGCGGATAGCGTTTAATTTTTTTAATTTCTACGTCTATGTCGGCGTGGGTTTTAAGCATGTGGTCTCTGAGGAGGTTTATTTCCATGAAGTCTTGTATGCAGAAGAAGCATTGGAACCAGCTCTTGTGGTGCCTGAAAGGGCAAGCGGTGGTTTCTCTAAGGACGGTGTCACACGTCAGCATGACGCGTTTGCGCTCGGACACTTGTTTCACTCCATTCTGTCCTCTTGAGTGTTGGAATCCTAAAACAAAAAAGAGTTTTTGGCATGATTAAAAATAACAGGGAGATGGTTGTGAATACCTATAGTAACTACTATAGTAACTTACGACTGGAGCCACAGATTAATACAGATGAGACACTCTGCAAAATCATTTAAATAAAAAAACGACTCTTGCTACAACACAATAAAGTGCAATTCAGGTTGTACAACGCTAATCACCTACAGTTATATTCACCTAGAAGTTGCCTCTCTTTCTATCGCATGACTGATCGTCTGAATACCTTACACTCACTGAATATTGGCCCAGCAAGACGGGCCCGCCGCGTACAAGTGTCCCATCTGCATTAATCTGTGAGCCGAGTACACAAGATTCAGCGTCACCGACCCGAGCGTGACAGTTCAGTTACGTTCGCTGTTCAGGAAGAGCGCAAAGTACGCCTAACAAAGTTTTCACTTCTAAAATGTGTTATTTTTGTATAGAATCAGTTACATTAGCTTACCATGGTAGTTAGAATTATTTTACGTACCTATGTCAACAACTGAGGTATCAAGACCTTCGATTTCATTCTTTTTGAGCAAACTGTCTGTTATTTCATTCTCTGCCTTACTTTCTACTGTTTTCGGCACATTTTTCTTTGACAACTCAGCTATAGGAGTATCTGAATCCATGTCGTCTTTCAAATCAACGCTTCTCTTTCTTTTCCTTTTGAGAATTATCTTCTTTCTCTTTCTCTTGGTTGTAGAACGGATTTTGTTCAATTTAGATTTTTTTAACAAGAGTTTTTTAGTTTCTATTATTCTTGATTCTGCTTTAAATATATCTTTAATGTCATCTGAAAGGAATTAAAGTATTATTTATTATTGCAGTACCTATTTTAAAACACTTAATTTTAAAACTTTATAGCTATTTTACAATACAGCCAATTAATCATGGCCGGTGTGAACTTTGCGCAGCAGGCTAGCAATAACATTTTTTATGAATCAACTGGTGACATGAGACGCTCTAGGCTTAATAATAACGAGTTGGTCCGTAGATGGGTGACCATATTTACATACAGAGTCCTCCGTGCCTCGGAAAACACGTTAAGCCATTGGCCCCGGCTGTCATTCGTGGATATTTGACAGTTGTTACGGGTCGTCAGAAGTCAGAAAGTCTGACAGTCTTGTCGTATTACCCAGTTACATGGTTGTGGAAGTCAGATAGGCGTAGCTACTTGTAAAATACTGGCATTCAGCTGCATCCGGTTAGACTGGAAGTCGACCCCAACATAGTTGAGAAAAGGCTAGGTGGATTGATTGATTGATTGGTGACATGAGGCGAGTGTGAGTGAGAGACCATGATCGAAGGTTCGTATTGCCCAAGTTCAGATTGGCCATGATTCATTAGCCGTACTATACAGCTTGTTTAATTTATGTACCTTCACTATTGTCTCCAACATTCATAAAATATTGTGGACTATCTACATTATCTGGTATTTGATCTAGTTCAGCCTTTATAGTTTCGGGGTGGAAAATATCTGAAAAACAAATACAATTAAAGTTTATTGAAATGAATATAACACGTAAGCTTTATAGAGTCCATACAAAATCAAGGATCTATCACACAGATACAGTAGTCCTCTGTTTGAATTTTCCAAATTCTAAACCGGAATTTCAGTCTGTATGTGGCCAGCCTTAGGGGCTTAGCTCTACATTAGATCTGAGAACTTTTTAACAATAAAAAAGTTATGTGAATCTTGGCAAGCAACTTTACAAAATGTTTTCTTTACCTTTTTTACTACCACAATAAGTTACAAAATGCCTTTCTGCCTCTTCCACTCGTTTGCGGAAGCTGCGCGCATCCCTCAGGTGGCCCACACAGAGGGCACACACCATTCTACTTGGACCCCACTCCATGAGATACGACAGCTGTAAGGGAACAGATGAAACAGATTTGAATGATGAGTATTGACAGATGATAGTCAGGAAAATGTGGCTCCGAAATGTAGGAATCATTGCTAGATTATAAAATTTAGGTAAAGTAAAAAAAGGTGTTACTGTCTTCGTGTATGGTAAATTAAAAATATTTAAGCTTTTTTGCCTTAAAGTATTTAAGCTTTAAAAACATACCGAAATCCCATAGCACTCTTGCAACATATCGGAATAAACCTCTTTGCTTCCGGCCTCAGTAATATAGGATGCGGTGACATCCCAAGTCCCGCTTGTGGACAGGCAGCAGCGGCACACGTCGGGCTGCGACGCCCAGCTCTCTGCGTTCTCCACATCCATTGTTTTAATTTATAAACATAAAAAATTGTGTTTTATTTTTCCAGTATTTTCTTGTATCGTCAGTTTGACAACTGACTGACATTATCATTTATCAGTGAATGACTGAATGCTTGACTGACAGTTGACATTGATTCAGTCTGTTCAGAAACATTTCATGTTCATGTCTTATGTTGTAAAACTTTTATCAACCAAATCAACGCCAATTGTATTATTTAGAATGAAATAATAATTCATATTTGCTATGCTTGCGGAGAAAACATTAGTAGAATTTCAGTTATTAAAAGAAAGAAGAAAAACCAAAATAATGTTCCGAACGAAAAGTGCAAGCTGACATTTGACGTGCATTTGACTTTTGATTTGACACAAATCACAACAAACAAAACGAAAACACCGGGTGCGCGGCGGGAAAACTCCACGTTGTTGTTTTTTAGTGCTTCATTCTCATTGATTGTTGTTGTGACTTGTATTCTCAGATTACTACTAAGTAGACAGGATTTTTGATATCAAATAGCCATGCGAAACGTAGAAATCAAAGCTAAAATCACTGATTATGATAACATTTGCAAAGTGGCAGAAGAGTTGAGCGGTGGTCCCCCAACAATAATTAATCAAAATGATACGTTTTATAAAGTCCATGAAGGTCGGTTGAAGATGAGGATTTACGCAGATTGCTCAGCTACGCTGGTGAGGTACGATAGAGCGGACGAAGGAGGTCCTAAGCTTAGCAACTACGAATTATTGGATTTTTCTGTCAACGAAAGTGTAAAAGCTAAATTATTAGATGAAATGCTGAAGAAGTGTTTGGGTATTCGGGGCCGAGTTGTAAAGGAACGGTGAGTTAACTCTCTAAAAAATGACCTATATTTTATTGATCCACAAAATTCAGCATAACAAGTTACCAATCAGTAGACAAATACTTTTCCTTTTTTTTTTCAGTAAATTATTCATCGTAGACCAGACCCGTATCCACATAGACACCGTTCAAGATCTTGGACAATACATGGAGCTAGAAGTAGTACTCCGATCTGAACAGACCCTGGAAGAGGGCCAGATCATTGCCCGGGACTTACAAACCAAACTTGGAGTAAAGGATGAAGATCTTATCGACTGTGCCTATGTTGACCTGTTGGATAAAAAACATAATTGAGCTTTTAGAACTGTTCTTTAATTGAATGTACAGCGAGCAATGTAGGGTTTTACTGCAATTTACTGGGCTTACAAACAGTTAACAAAAGAAATAATAATGCTAACAGTTGTGCTGTGCTGTGTATTTTTAATGCCCAGCCAAAGTTATGAATTTTTGCGTTTTTCGCTTACATCCTGAACTCCACTTTCTTGTGTATGGAAATTCTTTAAAATTCATGATTCTTATTGTTGTGTTCTATGTTCTATGTTCTATGTTAGGGGGTTTGGTTTCCGCACTTAGTCCTTCAAGTGGACCATTGTGCGTGGGCCATGGCGGCCGCTTGGGGGGGTTATTCCAACCAGCCCACCTCCCTCCAGAAGCTAATTAAAGCTCCTGGCCTGTTCAGAACATCCGTGAAAGATCTGGGTGACCCGAGGGTTTGTGTTCTAATCTGGGTGACGCCTGTGCATTCAAAGAGCACGTGCGCGACGGTCTCCTCAGCCTCCATGCACGCCCTGCACAGAGGACTGTCCGTTATGCCTATTGTGTGGAAGTGTTTGTTCAGCGAGCAGTGTCCCGTGATGGTCCCCGTCACCAGGCGCAGGCCGTTCCTGTCCAGGCGCAGCAAACGTCTGGTTAGTCCGCTATCCACTGATGGCATAGCTTCCTTGGACTGCCTGCAGCCCGGTGCCGAGGTCCACCAGTACTCCGCTTGTGTGTTGGTGAACTCTTGTAGCCACCTGCGTATTTGGTTGAAGGGGATGGGTATAATAGGCTCGGGTCCACAGACTGCCGTGCTAGATCCCCGTCTAGCAAGCTCGTCCGCTGCGTCGTTGCCTAGCGATCCGCTGTGTCCTTTTATCCATTGTAGTGTCACCGTGTTGCGGCCAGACAACGTTATTTGCTCTAGAGCATTGTGACATTCTAGTGTTAGCTTTGAGGTAATACATTTTTTCTGTAAGGATTGGAGAACTGAGGCGCTGTCGGAGAGTATACGAATGTGTGTGTCCGTAACTCTTCTGGCTTTTAGGGCATGGGCCGCTTGTATGATGCCTACACACTCCGCCTGATAGACGGTGTTGAACATTCCCAGCGGGCTGGATATATTTATGTTGAAGTCGTGTGAGAAGACTCCGGCTCCAGTGCCGGAGTCGGTTTTCGATCCATCGGTGTATACTCTCATCTCTTTCGGGCCTGAGTAGTCACACCGTTCCTCTGTGAGTACAATGTTGTAGTGCCTTTGAAAGTGGTGTGTTTTTGGAGCTTTATCACAAGGTGATGCCATCATTGGTCGTCGCTTGATCGCGTCTTCCTTTATGCGTGTGTGCTTGACTCTGGAGTCATTGCTAAGGGTTCCTGATAAATGGAGCCTAAAGGCGGCCAAGGCCGCCTCCTCTCGCACGATGAGGTGCAGAGGCGGCAGTCCCAGCATTGCTTGTAGGGCGGCGGTGGGTGTAGTTCTCATACTGCTCGTGATTGCGACACAAGCGAATCGCTGCAGTTTTTCGAGATCTCTTTGGGCTGTGCTTAGGTCTGTCCTGGGCCACCAGACCAGTGAGCCGTATGTGATAATAGGTCGGATAACTGTAGTGTATAACCAGTGGGTGACCTTGGGGCTGATCCCCCAATTCCTGCCCAGCAGCCGCTTGCACTGCCACAGGGATATGCTGGCTTTTGTAGTGATGTAGTTTGTGTGTTTTGCCCAGTTTAGTTGCTTGTCCAAATAAATGCCCAGGTATTTGGTTTCTGTTGAAAGGCTTAGGGTTGTTCCAAAGAATCGTGGTAGTTGTAACGTCGCCAGTTTTCTCTTTTTTGTGAAGAGAATCAGTTCAGTTTTTGTGGGGTTCACCGAGAGTTGGTGCTTGTTGCACCAGTCCTCTACAATTTTCAGGGCTTGACGCATTAGGTTGCATAGAGTGTTTTCGTGGGTTCCGTTTATTATTATGGTTAAGTCATCGGCGTAGCCTACGGTGAAGTAACCTTTGTCGTTGAGTGTTTTGATGAGGCTGTCTACTACCAGGTTCCATAGGAGCGGCGAGAGGACGCCCCCTTGCGGGCAGCCTTTCGCTACGATGGCCCTCGTAGTGTCATTTACTGTGACCTGTACAGCTCTCATTTTGAGCATGTTGGTGATCCAGCCGCTCAGGGTTGAGTCTATTCTGTGTCTGTCGAGGGCCATGTTTATACTGTTAAACATGGTCTTGTCAAAGGCGCCCTCGATGTCAATGAAGGCGGCTAGTGCTGAGCATTTGTGGTCCACTGCGCATTCAATTTTAGAGACCACGCTGTGCAGCGCGGATTCTGTTGATTTGCCTGTGGAGTACGCATGCTGTTGTTTGTGCAGTGGTTTTACTCGGAGAGGTCCGTCTCGGATGTGCCTATCACAGAGTCTCTCGAGGGTTTTCAGTAAGAAGGATGTGAGGCTTATAGGCCTATAAGCCTTGGGTTGTGTATAATCGGTTTTGCCGGGTTTGGGTATAAAGATGACTTTCACCTCGCGCCATGCGAGAGGTATGTACCTGAGTGCTATGCAGGCTCGGTAGATCTCCACGAGCCATGGTGTCAGATGATCTACCCCCCACTGCAGCAGGGCTGGGAAGATGCCGTCCAGCCCTGCCGACTTGTATGGCTGAAAGGTGTTGATAGCCCACTTTATTCGGTCTTCTGTTACAATGTTGCGGGCTCTTGACCAGTCGTGTTCCGTAGGGGTCCATTCTGAATCAGCTTCCCACGTCCCGTCCTCTAGGATTCTGCAGTCTGGGAAGTGAGTCTCGAGAAGGACCTTACTGGTTTCATAGTCGGTTAATGTGTATGAGTTATCGGGTTTTTTCAGCGCGCCAAGGGTTCGGTCCTGATCAGTTGATAGGATCTTCCTTACCCTTGCGGCCTCACTGTTTGTTTCGATAGATTGACAGAACTTACGCCAAGCGGTCCTCCTGGCGGTCCTGATCTGCTTTTTGTATGTATATTGGGTCTCTTTGTATATCTCCCAGTCATCCGGGAGTCTCGTGTTTTTTGCTCTGTTAAATTGCTTACGTAGCGCATCTCTGAGTTTACTAAGTTCAGCGTTCCACCAGGGGTTTCTCTCGTTCTTGCCTTGTGGCGCTCTTAGTTTACAGCATGCGTGGTATGCTTCGGTTAGGTATTCGGATAGTTTTGTCACGGTGTATTCTAATTGTGCTTGGTCCCTTATGGTTACTTGTGCTAGGTGTCTAGCTAGTAGGGAGGCCAGAAGGCTCTTGTAATTGGGAACATTGGTGCGCCTCGGGTTTCGCCTCGGTGCAGGTTTCCTGGTGTTTGCGGCTAGTGTAAAACGAATCCTTCTGTGGTCTGAGCAGGAAGGTTCGTCCGATACATGCCAGTTTGTGATTAGGTTTGTTGCGGTTTCTGTAGCGAGTGTCAGATCTATAATTGTTTGTCCGCGGACTGTGACCCAAGTGGGTTCCGAACCGCGGTTAACAATGTTAAGGTTAGTAGAGAATAAATAGGTGGATAGTACCTCTCCTCTGGAGTTCGCTGCGGCGCTGCCCCAGAGCGGGTGGTGGGCGTTCGAGTCAGTGCAGATGATTAGGTCCAAGTTGGCGCGCTCGCAATGCTGCACCAGGTCGGCCATCTCTTTTGGCGGGCAGTCTGCGTCCTCGCCCGGCATGTATACCGAGGCCAGTACAACATCCGGAACGCTACTTTCAGTTTGGAGCCTAACAGCTGTCAGGTCTCTGGAACAGAATTGGGTGAGTGGCGTAAAGGGAATTTCTTTGGGTATGTAGACACAGGTTCTAGGTTTGTCTGAGCTGTGCGTGTCTAGAATTATCTTACCTCCGATGTTACCGAGGCCGCATATTCTATTGTTTCTGATCCACGGCTCTTGGATCAGTGCGATGGTTCGGGGTTTTACCTCTAGCGCCCTGCGTAAGCTAGCCGTGGCAGTCTGGCTATGCTGGAGGTTGGTCTGGATTATGTTGAGGGGCGATGACGGTGGTGAAGAGGGGTTAGTCGGAGATGGATCCATCGGATAGCCTCTCCACCACCTCTCTGTATTTGTCATCGTGTAGTTCACCCGGCGACGAAGCGAGTAACCGGTCGCTCCAGCCAGGTGATTCGGGTGGTATGGTGTCGACGTCGTCAGCCGTTGCCGCTCGGGCCATGACCTCCTCAAGTCGGTCGATGTCGGTGTCATCCGTCTGTGTCAGCGTCGGTTGTGTCGTCGTCGTCGTTGTCAATTCTGTGCTGTCGGTCTGGACGTCGGAGGGTCGGGTCGTGGGCCAGAAGCGAACGTATATCGAGCCGAGCATGTACGATATGCGTCGCTCCCGAGCCCGGACCTTTACGGCTTCCTCCGGTGGGACACCTAGGGTCAAATAAGTCCCGTAGTTGTCGCCACCGACGGTAGTCGCCCTGTAGAGTGTCCACCTGGCAATGTCGTACCAGGTATTCTGACGGATCAGAATACCTTGGAGTCTAGCTACGTCACCTCTGTAGCGAGGGACAAATAGCGAGACTCGGACACGGGTGGGCACGTCGGATTGTCTCATAACCGTGAGTGTCATGTCTGTGTGGCTACCATGAGTTTCATTTAACCTTCTCGATCAAACGCATCGAGCGCGTTCGGCGTTCCGATTGGCCCTTCACCGGTGAAGGCCGGCCGGCTGCCAATCGGAGCGCCAAACGCGGTCGATGCGTTTGATCGAGATGGTAAAATGAAACTCATGGTAGCCACACTGTAGTCGGGAGTTTTATTGTGGGTACATTTTGTGTCAGCCAGGTCAGAGCATACTCGTCCTCACACCACAACTGTACGGTGCCTTCCGCTACCCGTGGGTAACCGCGGAAGGCAGGGAGTGGTGCTGTCGAGTCTGTACTCATGACTAGGTTCTCTAGGTCCGTCTTGATGTATTCGGCCTCTTCCTTTGTCAAGTCTCTGGAGGGGGGGGGAAGGCAAATTGCTACGGCCAGCCGCGCCGGGATGTCCTTCGTGGCTCGCGCGTAGGTTCTTTGCTCCCCTTGAGCGGAGTGGACCCTCACCCGTTTGGCGTCGCCCTGAAGCATGCTCGGCGAAGCCGTCTCATCAGGGCGCTCCCTCTTCGCCGGCCCTGTACCGCTCGGTCCAGGCTGCGGCTTGGAGGTGCCTGGCTGGGTGTTGTTAGCCGGCAACGCCGGGTGTTGGGTACCACCCCGTTTGCCCCTGCTGTGTCTAGGTCGAGGTCGGTCGTTGGGTCCGTCTGTGTGTCGGGGTCGGCTGTCGGTCCCGGCAGACTCTGTCACGTGCGGAGGCTTTTCACTCTGGGTTGCCCCTTCGCAAGCTTGCCCCCGCACGCGCGGTTCCGCGTCCAGCCGCTTCGCGCGCTGAGTTTCCTCTGCACGCTCTTGCGGCCGGTCGCGTGCGTCCGGCCCCTTTTCGCGCGGAGTTTCCACTGCGCGTATTCGGGACCGGTCGCGCACCTCCTCTTCAGCGTCCGATCGCGCTGCTTCGCTCTGGCTAGTGCCTTCGCGAATTTTGCGCTTTCGGTCGCTTGCTCTCTTCTTCCGGGCCAGGATTTTTTCGCGCTTTGTCAGCGGGCGTACTTCATCGCCGGCCACCAGAAGAGTGCTAGAGGTACCAGGTCCGTCATCTTTCCCCGTCTCTGTCTGTTTGTCTTGGTCTTTGTCTGGGTCTATGTCAGGGTTGGTTTTGCTGTTCCGTACGGCACTCTGTTGCCAGAGGTTCGTAGGAGGCTTAAAACCTGTAGTGGGAGTTGATGCGTTAGTCACAGTTGAAGTTGGGTTAATGGGCGCACTAATGTCAGCCTGAGTTATGGGCGCTTGATCAGCTGCCGGCCGCGTTAAGAAACGCGGCATTAAAGATTCGACGTTGCAGTTGGATGCCCCCCCCATATTACGTTGGGGGCTAACCGCCGGAGCGGTGTGGGATTCCCCGACTTGGTCGGGACCCACCTGGGTAGAAATTTTATCTCGCTGCATGTTCATGGTCGTGGGGGTGGGCTTTTTTGGAATCGAGGTTACCCTTCCTCTGGGACCGACGGGAGTAATAAGGACAGGAGGGAAGGCATTTGGTGGATAGAGGGTGTGGGTTGCTTGGGGGACACCTTAGGCCTGGGAGTTGGCCTAAGGGTTTAGGAACGACAGGATGTGTCAGGATAGGGCGGGCGGGGTAGATTGATCAGGTGATGGATTCATGGGAAGGGGTATATAGGTTACCCTTAACCTGGGATTTGGCTTTCGGGAACTTCTCTTGTCCGGGATCTCTTTAGAAGATGCTCCGAGTACGGGGCCGCCCACTGACAGTCAATGTAACCGTGAGTGGTCGACCCCGCAGCCGGAGTTGGGCTATCCGCAACCTGCCCACCCGCTCGGTTGCATGAGAAGAAGTGCCTGGCAGTTTGGGTCGCTCCACCGCGGATATACGTGTAGATACGCGTTAGAGCGATCCAGCCTCCCCCGAGCTTATTGTTGTGTTCTAGAACAGTCCCATGCCTACTGTATTAATAATTTGAGAGAATCGTTCTCAAAACTTTGTTTTAAATAAACATTTCTTTTAAAGTTTTGTTTTTATTAATTATACATCAATTGTAACAATTTGCAGGGCTGCTAGTTGAGCCAACTTATATTATACCTCCCCCGCCCGACCAAGAGATCGAACCCAGGACCTCATTCAGTCAGTCAACAAAAAATCCGGATAAATAAAGATGTTTGAATAAAATCCGTAAATCCGCGCTTATAAACCGTACATTGAATCAATTGCGTGTCCCATCACTAGCAACAAAAGGAAATGTCAAATTTAACCAAACGTCAAGTGTGCGTCAAGTCGTCCGTCAATGTAAAAAAATTGCGTCCCCATTTGCTGAAATGTTTGTTTATTTTCTAAAATACTGAATAAAATAATTAGCAATGGAGAAAAAGAAAAGTAATACGAGCTATGGGGAGTGCCGCTGTTGTTTAGCGAAGGGCCAACACAGAGATTTAATGAAGGAACACTATTTTAATGGCATACGCGAAGTTTACTTTGATATTTTTATGGAAAGCTTAAATTTATATGTAAGTTTTAGCTTTATACCGTTGAATTTGTTAATTATTTATTGTATAAAATTACTGTAAGGAGATGGGTTCCCGACTTCCCGTATTATTTAGGTTTCAGGTGAAATTATGATCTACAGTCATGGCTGTTTTGATACCAAGAATCTTGTTATCAACAAAGTACTTATGTATGATAGATTCTTGTGTAAGCGAATAGGACGTTCTTTGATTCCTATTCGTCAAGTTTCTTTTATTAAGTTAGGGTCGCGCCACACCTGCCGAACGTTCCGCGGCAGAAGGTTCGGTTGTGTACGCTCCTAATGTTTTTCAAGTTACCTATGACACTTCAGCCGAACGTTACGTCCATAGAAATGCAAGCAACATGACGCGACGGAACGTTCCGCCGCGGAACGTTCGGCAGGTGTGGCGTCACCCTTAGTATATCAATGCATATCTTCATTGAAATGAAATATTTGTTTATTCTGTAAATAGGATATCGGAATCACTTTAAACATCATAATTAAAAAAATATTAAAAATAAGCTAGATGAGTTCGGTGTTTCCTATCTGACTACTCTGAGAAGAAATGCCGAAACAAACTCAATCAATTGATATCTGTACTGTTAGCTGAACGTACAATATTTATGAATTTGTCTGGTTTCATTCAGTATCCACCTTCTGTAATACCCATCAAATAATTATCAGTGGTCAGACGTAGCCTTTTTACCCAACTACAGCAGATAATTATGATGTTTGTACAGTATGTAATTAAGTCTCCATGAGACTGTCAGTAGCCTGGCCCACAGACATATAAAGAGTAGCAGACCAAACATAAATCCATAGTTATATTTATACAGATGAATGTGATTCTTTATCCTTTTTTTGCTAATAGACAAGCCGTAAATTCTATCTCGTTCTGTCACCTGTTGTTATACTGACTCACACATAGACAAAATTTGACGCGTAGCTTGTCTATCCTGCGCCGCCATATTGACAAGCAGCATCTTCTGCATCGCGTTCTAAGTTTCAACTGCGTTAGATAGTCAGGGACGGATTTGGCAACAAAGACGAATTTCTTTTTGTAAAATATTTACCATTGAATTATCAAACAGCCCCAAGTTACTCTACGATTTTTTAATTAATTGTTTTGGTGACATAGTTCCAGAATACTGCAATGCAGATTTTCAGTGTAAACACAGATGCTATTATAATAAATTATAAAATTAATTATGTTACCTTGTGTCTGTGTGATGGATGACATGAACCTATATCACACATGTATGTGATATAGGTGTACATAAATAGGTATATTCACATAATTTTGAAATTTTATTCGGCAGGTAATAATCTAATCATTGTTTGATTGACATTATTGATAAGTAATCTACACTTCTTATACCCAGGGAGTATCGATTGTTGCGAATTTTAGTAAGTACCTATTGGTTGTTTCAATATCGTTACATAATACCGGCAACCAGCCCTAGGCCGGCCCTGTATTGACAACTATCCCTATGTGTGCGTAATGGCTACGCAATTTTTAGCGAATGTTTGGTCTGCTACTCTTTATATGTCTGTGGCCTGGCCTTTCTTGAGAAGCTGGGGTTGATTGAATAATCGATTTCCCCATCCGTTCACAAAATATGCGCTCTGACATGGAGTTGCGGACACCAGCCCATCTTATCAATACCAATTAGAATAGTCATTCATCAAGGCCACTGCATTCCAGACCTCCCTTCACCCTGTTTAAAGCCATTCCTATATTTTGTTCTAATCGTCATCTAACTATTTATATAAACCTTTATTTAAATCTGTTTCAGTTATCAACAAACGCCGTGTTGACTACACTTATATGTTCAACATGCGTACAACGTCTCCGCGACGCGACCAGCTTCCGTATGATGGTGGTCAGTACGGAGAGGCAGCTGCTGCAAGCCATCGCTGGAGATGACAAGGATACAGTGTTTGTTAATGGTATGAACAATAACGGGCTAATAGGCTAAGGCACACAATATATATACACACAAAAAACAAAACTGAAAAAGCTTGTTATAACAGCGTTGTGTGCCTCACAACTGCAAAATTGGCCCAGTTTAGCATAAATGCCCGACAACTAGTGCCTGATGCTGGTTTTCGAATAGACCTTATGTTACAGGGAAGTCTTACGGATGTAAAAACAATTAAAAAAAAAATTATAAGTTTGGATATTCCGGAAGAGACTGGCACGCATCAAAATTAGTACAAGCAAGCATAACCTATCGCCCATCCGTATGCGATGCGACACTGATGTACAGTTGATTATGAGCTGTTGTTTATCTCTGTTGTGGTCCAGTATTTCACCGTACAGTACAGTCTATTCACAAGTACAGAAACTTTAAAACTGTCAAGTTAGACCAACAAACATTTACAGAAATCTTATTTATTTATTTATACAATGTCGCCCATGCGCATGTGACCGCCCGTGATTTTCTGAATATTCATGAAAAAATATCGAAAATAAACTTCAAAAGGATTTTTTAAAATAAATACACATTTTTTACCGAAAAAATGACTTCGATTCCGTTTTTTCTTTCGTAGTCGATAATTTTTAGTAAAAATTTTAATTAACCTGTTAAAATAACTCATAAGCTTTTGGAAATAATAAACAGAATCCAAATCGACCCATAAACTTCGGAGATGTGTCAAAAAACAGAAAGCAAATCTTTAAAAAATAAAAAATTGAATAACATGAAAAATGTTATAGATAGACCCCCCCTTTTGAAGTTTATTTTCGATATTTTTTCATGAATATTCAGAAAATTACGGGCGGTCACATGCGCATGGGCGACATTGTATATACTTTATTGTACACCAGATAATACATTACAAGAAGAAAAAGTAATACACTAAAAAATATACAATGGGCGGCCTTATCGATCAAAATCTAATAATAATGTAATCTTCATCTTATTGTTTATAGCTGCACGCCACGGTTTCACCTGCATAAGTCTAGATCCAGTGGGAATATCGGGATAAAAGTATCCTATGTACTAACCCAGGTCATGGTATACCCATGTGCCAAATTTCATCCAAATCTGTTCAGCCGTTTTGGCGTGAAAGCGTAACAAACAGACATACAAAAAATCAAATCTTTTCTCTTTATGTTAAGAGTTCAGATACGCACAACAGCGAATTCGCCATTTAAACGAGTGCACTCACTTTTAACTTGATGTTATTTAAATTAAGTAGTTAACAAAAAAAGCAGTCGAGAGGTGTCGGGGAGTTCCGCTTTCTAATTACGCAACACATTTTCGTAAACGATTCCGAATAATCTGTTTCATTTTGACAGTTCAACAACATTCATTGCGTTATTTACGTTGCTGAGCAGATTTTTTTCGGACTTATGAAGCAATGGATTAGCAATCTGTTTCAAAACGATTAAAATTCTGATTGATCGTGCATTACGTAATTAGTAGGGTACTGGTTAGAACGAAGTTCCTTTCGCTTTTGCACAGTGTCACAGATTACAAATGGTCCACTCCGCAACATCATTTAAATAAAAAGCAACTCTTGCTTTGACATAATAAAGTGCAATTCAGGTCGCACAGCGCTAATTACCTACAGTTTAATTCACCTAGAAGTTGCCTCTCTTTCTATCGCGTAACTCTTACTACTACGTTACACTCACCGAATTGGCCCAGCAAGACGAGCCCGTCCCGTTGTAGCTTCATACCTAAAATGCGGAGTGCGCCTTCTGTACTATTCTGTGACAGTGTCGTCACGACTCTTTTGTTACATAACATTATTGTCGTGACGGTCAAAATGTTACTTTTTTCTTTCATGCTCTCATTCGCCAAGTGTGCAAAATATACGTGCGCTAAGGAACTTCGTTCCAAAATTATAATATAATACTAGTTACCCTACCCAACCTACTTACTCTACCTACCTAGGGTTGCGGGTAGTCCCAGTGTGAAACCGTGGCCCCTGGCAAGGAAAGGGAAGGAACACGGGTGGGTTTTAGTCAGTAAGAGTCTGACACGCCCAGAGCGGGAGAAGTCATTTGATGATTTCCCATCCAAAAATAAAAAGACCTACTGAATAAACACACAACATTTCATAAGAATCGGTCAAGCCGTTTCGGAGGAGTTATGTTACAAACACTGACACAAGAATTTTATATATTAGAGAATACAAAACAAAAAATGAATGAAGGAATATACTTAAATTATTTCTGTGTTTCTATAATTTCAGTGAATGTAGAAGAGAACACGTTGGACAGCCAATTAGACGTCAAGATAGAGAGACAAACGGAAGTAAAGGTAGAATTTAATGAAGAGACAGACGCCGTAGATTATGAGTCTGACTACATACCCAGTGGTAAGAAATATTCTGAAACCTTATCGAAACGAATGAAATACTTAAGGATATGCTTATATATGTCGCAGGGATATTGTCAAACGAGTGATATTATAATTGCACGATCAACCGCCTCCATTTCTTACAATTTCACGGACTTTTTTTTAGTGTTATTGTAATTTCACGGGAACGCTGTAGTTATTTTATAATAACCTTAGGTATATTATGTGTCAAGTTTATAGTGGGGACTTCGTGCGTTTTGATTGGTCAACTCTTCTTCATCCGCCATTTGCAAAACTATGATTACAAAATTGACATTGGAAACGGACCAATCATTGACCGTCTTACAATAATATCACTGGTTTGACAATATCCCTGCGACAAATTCATAAACGCACGCCTTCAACCTTTGGGGGTAGGCAGAAACTACAGAACGCCACTTGCTACGATCCTTACATACTCCTTTTGTCCTTTTGCTTCGTTTACTTTCATACATCTGGTCTGCGTAAAGCCGTTGTGCCTACAAATAGCTTAGATACTTGCGCTAATTCATCGCACAATTTTATGCGTATTTGTGAAAGTTCAAAGGGGTTTGAAAATAATTTTCTAGTCAAGCAAGATCGAGGTCAAAAGCAGGCCTAAAAAAATCAATCTACCTAGCCTTTTCCCAACTATGTTGGGGTCAGCTACCAGTCTAACCTGACGCAGCTGAACACCAGTATTTTTTTTTACATGGAGCGACTTCCTATTTGACCTCCATAACCCAGCTACTGGGTAAATACCCCTTGCTAAGACTGGTTGTCAAACTTTCGGGCTTCTGACGACCCGTAATGACTGTCAAAGATCCAAGAATGACAGCCGGTACCGACACCTAATGATATTACAAAAGTCCTCATGTCTTTTTCCAGATTACGTGGCGGATGGTCCCTCAGACTTGGTAGACCGCGAGGCAGCGTTGCTGGGGCGTTTCGCGCGCGTCAAGCTGCCCCATCTGCCGACAAGACAGTTACTGCCAGAGATATGTCCCGAGTATTGCAGACAACTTGATATGTTGCAAGGTAAGAGATACAGTGCATAATGATCTAGTATTTCCACGTTTGTTTTTGGTTTTCCCCAGTTTCTTTATGAATTATCCCTAAAATTCCCTAACCTTTTGTACGCCATAGTCACATATATGTGACAAGCAAGCGCGTGCCCTGTACGCCAGCGAACCAAATATGTGAGCATTTTTGTCACATATTTGTGTCGTTGGCGTACAGAACACGCGCTTGCTTTTATGCTGCAGCGTTCATAAGGTTAAAAAATATAAAAATTCCTTGGTTTAGAGAATTTTTCATTTTTATAGCATTAAATACCTACAAAACATTCATTTATTAATCGAGAGAGACGAAACAAACCAACTCTATGTATAATGCGACTTATTTCCAATGTCGTCTTGAGCCACGGAAATAATAGAATAACATGGTAAACTAAAATTAGACGAATTACATTCATTACGAGTTTCAGGGAATCCCCCTTAATCAACGGGTGCCATAGAGTAAAGAAGGATATTGGGTCTGCCTCCTATAAACAATAGGGCTACCAACTCAAGTTAAATTTTTCCCTAAAATTCCCTAAATCCCTGTCAAAATAAAATATCCCTAAACCATGCTTATTATTGGCCATTTTTCCCTAGAAAAGGGAGAAATCCCTAAAAGTCGAAACACAATGTCTGTCTGCTAGGGGTAGATTGTTTTTTTTCTTTAACTATGGTTAAAGAATCAAACATTTTAGGTATGAAGCTACAAGTACGCGACGGGCTCGACATGTTGGGTCAATTTAGTGAGCCTAACGTAGTCAAAAGATACCTGAATTGTACTTTATTGCGTCGTAGCAAGAGTCGCTTTTTATTTGAATGATTTTGCGGAGTGAGCCTTCTGTATTCATCTGTGCTGTAACATAAAACAACCAAAGACCAATTAGTTCATGAAATCATAAGAGGTTGCACTCAGAAAGTTGGCAACTTCGCAAATAGTACCTAAGAAACGATGGATGCACTCTGTGGAAAATGATATGGCTAGAAAGGGGGTGACTACCGAGATGACGAGTAATAGAGAACTATGGAAGAAAAAAGTCTTGATGCGCCGACAAACACAAAGGGCAAGGGAATGATGATAATTATTACTAAATGAAATTATGAATTATTGCTGTGTTGCACTAAAGCAGAGGTTCCCAATTTTTTTTTCCGTAGGCCATTAAATTTGCTGGTTTCGGTGGACTCCCTGCTGCTACATTTTACCATATTCTCAAAACTCGTCAAAAAATGTGAAGATTTGAACGAATTTAATTTTTTTTTTTAAATTTCGTGGACCCCAATTTTTTTTTCACGCCAACTTAGGCCCCCGTCGTGTCATCCGTAGACCCTTGGGGGTGGGTCCACCTGGACCACTTTGGAAATCACTACACTAAAGTATTGTTTATGAATTGCAATAATTGACGGCACGGCTGGCGCAGTGGTTAAACGATTGTCTGTTGCGCTGCGTGTCGCGGGTTCGATTCCCGCACGGAACAAATATTTGTTTGTATGACCTTCAGGTAATTGTTCCGTGTCTGGCTGTTTGTGTATGTGAGTTAAAAAGTTTGTAAACGCACTCACAATACAGGAGAAATTCCTAGAGTGGGGGGCAAAGTTAAAAAAATCGTTACACTGAATATTTAACTTCTAGGTCGAATTAAATTAGCTAGCGAAACTCTACACACGTGATGGGTACCGATATCTAAATATTATTTCTTTATTTATTTTATTATTTTTATCTCATTGTATGCTGCACCGGTTGACGACATCACGTCAACGCCGGCTGTCGCTGAAAACCAGCGCTGTGGCTCTGTCTCGCATAGGGTCGCAGCATTATGCTGAGCGAAGGCCATTTTGTTTTGCGTGGATTTTTTATTTTCCTCCAAACTGTATTGTGGTTTTTTTCTTTCTTTGCGTCATGTTTACCACGTATTTTCTTTCTTTTGTTCCAAATAAATATTTAAAATATATTTTTTTCATGTTCCAGACATAAAGGTACTACCAAAAACCATCCTAAAACTGATAGAAGATCAAGACAGCCGCCGAATATCGACTAATCAGCGCCGAGTTATCATTTCAGAGAAACAAGCGCACATAACGAACGCAGGCACCATTCTAGAATGTTCTAATGTTACTCCGTTCAGGGGCAGAAGTCGCACCGGCTTCCCCTGCTTCTACTGCCGAAACATCTTCGAGAACCTTGACAAACTCCGCGAGCATACGAACCAGCATAAGAAATCAGAAATTAAAAATATTCTAAAGACATACGGAGCAGAATGCTTGGTGGTATACGTAGATGTTACAGATCTGAATTGCTCTCTGTGTGAGAAAAATATAACGAGTGTTAACGAGCTGAAAAGTCATCTAACGAATGTGCACAAAAAGAAATTATATCCAGAATATACAGACAGAGTTATCCCCTTCAAATTGGTTCAGAATGGTGTTTACGAATGTCAAATCTGTGGGTTTAACTTCGAAACATTTGGCTCCATAGAACGCCATATGAACGTACATTTCCGAAACTACGTTTGCAAGGAATGCGGCACAGGTTTCGCAACGAAATACCGTCTCAAAGTTCACGCAAAGAGCATGCACAATATGGGAAACTTTCCTTGCGAGCAATGCGGAAAAGTTTTTACAACGCAACAAAAAATTACGAACCATGTCAATGCAGTTCATAAGTTGCTAAAACGGTTCAAATGTACTAAGTGTCCTGAACGCTTTGCCGAGTACTTTAGAAGGCAGAAGCATTTGGTACAAGTACATGGAGTTGCCCCCTTAAAATACAAATGCAATGTTTGTGATAAAAGCTTTGACAGACGCTATACATTATCTCGTCATATGAAACGCGACCATTTAGAAGAACGTGATTACCAGTGCGAAACTTGTTCATATAAATGTTTTACTAAAAATGAATTGAGAGTCCACATGATAAAGCATAATGGAGAAAGAATATTCGAGTGTTCGGTTTGTAAAAAGTCGTATGCCAGGAAGAAAACGTTGAAAGAACATATGAGGATACATAATAATGATCGCCGGTTCGCTTGTGCGGTATGTGGGCAGGCATTTGTTCAGAAATGTAGCTTGAAGGGACATTTGAAGACGCATCATTTAGAATTTAGTTTACAGTAGATTATTTAGTAAATAAAATAGTGGTATACATATGGTATTTCATTCATAGATCTTTTTTGTGAAGGATGGAGAGAAATAGAAAGAAAATTATCTGTTCGAGGCAAAAATTGTCAGAGAAAGTGCCAGCCCAGCCAGATCACACGTATCTAATTTAAACTGGACCCCTAACAAATTACCATCAACATGCACAGGGTGAATACTGCTGCCTATCCCCTTTTGTTCAATGCAGTGGTTGAACCGTAGACAGAGGGTTGAACATAACCTCAGAGTAATAGTTATTACTCTGAGAACATAACCTAGACCAGAGACTACTACTGAATTTGAAACCACTGCCATCTAGCGACGAGTAGATTTACACATTTCTTTACGGTTTTTCCGCTAAGTAAGACTGCGTTCTGCATTTTATTGATCAACTATTTCAAGAAAGCACATCACTAGTCCCCGGTCACCGCTGTTGTCAAAACAAAACAGCTGTCAGTTTTCCCGTCAAAATAAAATCAATTTTCGCTTTTCGCACTGTTTACTTTTTTTATTCAAAATGTTTTCTACAAATAATAACTCGGAAATTGAAGAAGTCGATGAAACAATGTATGGGCAATGCCGCTGTTGTATGGCCAACGGACAGCACAGAAACGTGACGAAAGAGTACTATTACAAGAATATAAAAGAGGTTTACAAAGATATTTTCTTGGAATGTTTTAATTTATCAGTAAGTATTCGAAGAACTACGGTTCTCTTGTGTTTTATATAAAGATGATGGTAGTGCGCTACAGTTTCTTGCTACACAATCATGTATTAATGCAAGAAAATTAAGTAAAAATACTTACTTAAAATAATAGTTGCAAGAATGTATTCATGGCGCTATTTATATAAACTAGCTACTGTCCGCGACTTCGTCCGCGTAAAACTTCTTATTTTAAGTATCATAAAATATATCCCATAGCTGTGCCCCATTACTTCGTTTTCGCTTTCCGTTCTTCCTGCCTTTTTTAAAAGCTTTTTTAGTTTTTGCTCGGCTCCCAAGTGTCGTAGCGTGATGTTAATAGCCTGTAACCTTTCTCAACAATTGGGCTATTAAATGCAAAAAGAATTTTTCAAATCTGACTGATAGTTCCAGGGATTAGCGTATTCAAACAAAAAAAACAGCTGTATTATATTATTAGTATAGAAAGAAACATAATATCGCGCCAGTTTTTCCTGAAGGGGTTATCAGAGGTTTACCAGTACACCCATTTCGCCATATATGCTTAAACCCCTAAGTAAGGGAGGTGAAATGAAATGAAATTGTTTATTCTGTAAATAGGATATTGGAATTACTTTTACACGTCATATTAAAATTTATGTTAAAAATTAGCTAGATGAGTTCGGCGTTTCCTATCTGACTACTCTGAGAAGAAAGGCCGAAACAAACTCAGAGGTCACAGTCTCTTTTAAAGTCCAGACATAATCCTGGTCAGGCCATATGAGGACCATGTAGACTAGTGTCTGAAATGGTCTTTTGAGGAAAGAACCATACAGCTTTGAGTGGACCTGTCCAGTCAGGTCAAGCTTATTTCAGCTACCTATGGGGCAAAAATCCGGACCTCATGCTGCTATTGAGTTAATAAATTCCTATTGGTAAAACACTTTACACTTTGCCCATCATGGTCTCAAACCCAGGTCTACATGCTAAGCAGTTGCACTTGTGTGACACTAGACCTGCAATTCTACTTGTATTTTAGCAATTTACATTTTTACATTCAGTATCTAAGAAATGCATTCAGATACAAATTTTACAAGAATTCATGCAAAGGCAAGAGCTTTGCGAAGATGGGTAGATGAAAAAGTGCTATAGCATTTGGCACATGGGCAAGAATAGAGGATGGAGATAAATGTCGGGGGGCAATTGGAGGAGGTCTTTACCATTGATAGGCAAACAAACAAGGTTGTTGAGGCAGAAAGATAATCAGTTCCCTGTTGGCTACTTACTGAAGGAGGCGTAACTTACTTGTATACAAAGTACTGGCGACTTGGCTACTTGTCGCCAGGTCGTCAGAGTATCCAGTCTCCACGTGTGGGCCGGTCGGTCGTGTGACTATGCCAAATTGGCTACGTCGCCAGACCGTAGCCAAGTGAGTTAACTGTCAAACATTTCAATACGAATTGTTTGGATACGTAGCCACTACCCAGCTACCAGCGACGTCGCCATGGCGTCCTAGTGTGTTGCTCTAAAATTAGAGAAGACCAAAAAAACAATGAATGAACTGTCTGGAAGCTGACATGGCTAAAAAGGGGGTGACTACTGAGATGACAACTAATAGAGAAGTATTGGAGAGGAAGGTATGTTGCGCCGACCGCATATGAATTGGGATAAGGGCAAGATTTTACATAATATTGATTTGACAGCATAAAGCATAATCAGCCTATAATGTTCCCACTGCTGGGACACGGGCCTCCTCTCGGTGCGAGAGAGTGGGCCGTAATCCACCACGCGGGCCCAGTGCGGGCCCAGTCTTCGAATTTTTGGACTAGGGCATGCCAGTTTCCTCCCGATATTTTCCTTGTTTTGAGAGCAGTGGTGATGAAATAATTTACACAAAGTCCAGTGCCTGCTTGGGTTCGAACCTACGAGCTACAACTCGTTAGTCGCGAGCGTTACCACAGGGCCACCACTGTTCAATTCTCGATTTGACAGACAATAATATACTAAATAGCTCTTCTCTTTCAGTTATCGCCACACAATCTTATAAGTTCCCTAATATGTGAGAACTGCGTGCATCGCCTCCGTGATGCGACCAGTTTCCGTATGATGGTGGCAGCCACTGAGGAGCAGTTACTTAATGCTGTCATTTTTAAGAGTGATCCGGACAATGATACTGAATTTGTTGATGGTATGTAAGTATGTTTGAAATCGAATTATCATCAAGAGTCGCTTTTTATTTAAAGGTATCTGCACACAGCGGGCGGGGCGGGACGGGGCGCGGCGTGGCGTGGCGGCGACGGGGCGCTGGCGTGACGGGAGCGGTCACACTGCGGGCGCGATCACGTCCCGTCCCGCCGCGAATTGAGAGGGAAAGAATATAAATAAAGTAAAGAGTTATAAGTTCAAAGTAACTAAGTTAGTTAAAGTAACTTATAATTTATTAGTTACCAACTATAAGTTAAAGTTTTAAGCTTTAATACAATCTCTCAATTCTGAATATAACCGTCACGCCCCGCCCCGCCGCTTCTGACTTGTATTCACGCCCGGCGGGGTGGCGGCGTGGCGTGACGGTTACCGTCGCGCCGGGCGGGACGGGTCTGTGTGGAGTCGTCCATAGTATCTAGTACATTAAAACTGCTCAGCGTCACGTCGCCGTCCCGTCCCGCCCCGCCCCGCCCGCTGTGTGCAGAGACCTTTAATGATTTTGTGAAGTGAACCATTTGTACTAACCACTAACCAGTACTAACAGTTCAGATTCGAGCATTACATTAGTGAGTGAGGCAGTATTGTAATATCGACGAGGGGTCTCTGGAAAAAAGTATGGAATTATGGATGGTCGCGGAAGTGAGAGTATACACGGACGGATTGAAAACCGACTCCGGTACCGGAGTCAAGGTCTTCTCACACGAATTTAACATAAATATATCCAGCCCGCTGGGAACGTTCAACATCGTCTATCAGGCAGAGTGTGTGGGCATCATACAAGCGGTCTACGCCAAAGAAGCCAGGAGAGTTAGGGGGTTTACCCATATACGAATACTCTCCGACAGCGCCTCAGTTGAAATCTATAAGGAAAAAATATATTACCTCAAAGCTAACAAGAATGTCACAAAGCACTAAAACGAAGAACGGTATCTAACCGCAACACAGGGACACTGCAACGTATAAAAGGACACAGCGGATCGCTAGGTAACGACGCAGCTGACGAACTAACTAGGGGAGCATCCAGGACCACGTCAGTCTGTAGACCTGAACCTATCATACCCATCCCCTTCAACCAACTACGCAGGAGAACTGGTGGACCTCGACACCGGGCTGCAGACAGTCCAGGGAAGCTATGCCATCCTTGGATAGCAAGCTAACCAGGCGTTTGTTACGCCTGAACAGGAACGGCCTGCGCCTGATGGCGGGGACCAGCACGGGATACTGCTCGCTAAATAAGCACTTCCACACAATAGCCCCCTTTACACATACGCTCTTTAACCCGTGAATCGGCTTTCGCGCGGGAAAATGCGCGCATATAAAGATAGAAAAGGAGAACGAGAATGCACGCATACGCCTGAGCCTTTACACGACGCTCTTTCGTCTCTGAATAAAAATACAGTAGTAATAGCGCGCGAAAGAGTCAACGCACATAAAAATTTATAAAAACAATCACTTACGATTGCGCTTGCAAGCTTTCCCACGTTCAATCGCGCACACTCCGTTCGCGAGTGAAAGCACGAGTCGTGTAAAACCGGCTAATAGGCATAACGGACAGTCGTCTGTGCAGGGCGCCGCATGTGCTCTTTGAATGCACGTGCGTCACCCAGATTAGAACTGAAACCCTCGGATCACCCAGATCTCTCACAGATGTTCTGGACAGGCCAGGAGACTTACTCAACTTCTGGAGGGAGTTGCGCCGGTTGGAATAACCACCGATAGCCGCCATGGCACACGCACAATGGTCCGCCTGGAGGACTTGCGGAAACGAAATCCCATAACATAGATAGATAGAAAATGGCTGGTCGCCCATCCACGAAAGCGTAGCTTAACCTACGCTCGACCCTTGCGGCTGTTAGCATATAGTCAGGAATCCTCTACCAGTTTAAAATACGATATTATTTGCATTAAAACAATTCTAATTTCTTTAGTTACAGGTTCACAAAACTTTACAACCGAAATCAAAATAGAAAGTGACGCAGATAATATTGACATGGAGCCGGATATTTTACAAGACAGTTTGGATAGCTTTAAAGATAATGAACGAATAAATGATGAAAATGAACGAACGAGTTATGAACGGATGATTGAGGAACGAATGAATGATGATGATTGGTCCAGTGAGTCCAGTGAAAATGAGCTTGTGATTGATGAGACGAGAGAAAATGGATACACAGACTCCGAAGATTTTGATACTGATGATGATAATGTTGACGGTGTTGGTGTTGATGATTGTGGTAAGTATCTCTTTTGCTATTTATTTATTAGTAAACATTATGATCAGTGTCCGCGCCCTTGAAATATTTTCTTATCAAAATAAATCTGGTCTGGTCATTTTTGCGCCCCTCCAGGGTCTGCGCCCTGTGCCTGGGCACCGCTGGCACAGCCCTAGTTACGGCACTGATTATGATATTAGAAATTCTCCTGATAAGTGAGCGCACACAAATACTTTAATACCTACCTACGCGTACGCTACAACTTCAAACTTTTTTATGACTTTTTCAATAGGACTACTCATTCTAAAATCAACTTAATTCACACTATTATAAAGTTGATATTTGTTTTAGAGTAACGTCAATTGGAAACAAGGATTTAAAAATGGAATGGCTGTAGGTCATAGCCACCTAAAATTATCGAATATGGATTAAGAACTTTCCTATTTTAAAAAAGGTGATTTAAATACATAAAAAAGGAAAGTCCTAACTCACTGTCTGACTGCTTCAGCAGCCCAAACCTTTGGTCCTACAAAGCTGAAATCTTACACCGAGGTTCCTTTTATGATATAGACAAGAAATAAGGCCGGACCTTTCGAAATTCTCACGGAATAGGGAACATAGGGCAGAGGAAGTCGATGGGAAAGTGCTAGTACCCAATAATACATACATCTAAATATATAAAAATCAATGCCACTTTTCGTTGTAATTTTATAACTCGAGGACGGCTGGGCCGATTTGGCTGATTTTGGTCTTGAAATGTTTGTCGTAGTCCAGGGAAGCCTTATAGGGTAGGTAGGGTAGGGTAGGTAGCCGTAGATAAGTACTTAGTGCTACCCGTGCGAAGCCGGGACGGACAGCTAGTATAATGTATAATCTGGTTTACAATAAAGTATTATATAAATAAACTCACGCCGTCTTTCCATGGAGGTAAGCAGAAACTACAGAACGCCACCTGCTGTGAACCCTACATACTCCTTTTTTTTTCGTTTACGTTCATTCATCGACAGCTATTAACCAGCACCTGACCTTTCTGACGAACATCACCAATAAGGTATGTCCTTCTAGGTCTAGGGCGTACTCTCTCGGCGTTCCCACTCACGCCTCGCCAATACCTTTTATTAGTCGGCCAATAATAATACACATAATATTGTATTTCAGAAAGTACCTACAGCACTATAACAACAAGTACCACTAGTGCCATGGATGACGAGCCATGTGAAATACTAGAAGGAGAATCAAAGCTGTTGTCTCGCTTCTCTACATCCGCTCCTCAGCCGCTGCCTAAACGGAGCGAACTGACCAAGATATGCCCCGTTTTTGATGAGCATTTGAAAAAACTTGAAGGTAAATTATACTACGTCAAAAGAAACCAGTGAAGCTTTACAGACGATGGGTATCGACAAGGGCGGATCCAGGATTAGAGTGACTCCCATTATCTTAATTGCACTGTTTTTGGTATTAATTCTTTTTCAATGAAGATTTAGTAGCCCACTTCTTCAGCGTTCATCATTGATGCAATTTCTTGATAGATATGCATTCGGCCCAGTCCATTCCGTCGATTTATGGGGGATGCGCCAAGGTAGCAAGCGGATAACTGTGGCAGTAGTAGCCCGCGTAATTCAAGTTTTGTTACGTTTTTTGCAATTTGAAGGTCAGTGTCAAGTTGTATCTTGATCAAAATATGACTCGCGACCATAAAAATTTGTATTTACAGAATTATAATCATTATAATAATTAATACATCTCTCTAAGTTAGATTTGTTCCATAAACAAATTTAATAACAATGTACCTACCCTCTATTTCAGATAAAATTGTCGAACCAAAATCAATAGAATGGTATTTCAAGATACCCAATTTAAAAGAGACATTAATGTCAGACAGGCAACTTCTCGCCGTAAATGCGACCACGATCTTTGAATACAGCAACGCGTCTGCCTTCAAAACTAAAATGAGGAACGGATACCCATGTTTTTACTGTAGAGAAGTATGCAGGTTTGATAAATTGAAAGAACATCAAAAGAAACATCCAAAAGCAAGCATCTACAAGTTACTGAACAAATACAATGCAGATGAATTTGTTGTCTATGCCGATATCACAGACTTAAAATGCACAATTTGTAAAAAGAAGGTAAAAAATCTCAACGAATTGAGGACTCATTTGACTGAGAAGCACGGAAGGAAAATATTCGCAAGCGCAGACAGAGTAATCCCTTTTAAGTTAAAAGAAACGGACTTTGAGTGTCAAACATGTGAAAGAAAGTTTGAAACTTTTGGAGCGGTAGAAAAACATATGAATACTCATTTTGGGAGTTACATATGTGAAACTTGCGGGGCGGGTTTTATAACGAAACATAGACTAGCAGTACACAATTACACCCAACATAAAGACGAAGAAGTTGAATGCAAAGTGTGCAAGAAGAGCTTCCGAACACAAATGAAGTACCGCCTCCATTACGAGGGTGTTCACAAAAATATGAAAAAATTCAAATGCACGAAATGTCCGGAGAAATTCATCGATTACTTTACTAGACAAAAGCATTTGGTCGATGTGCATTCTGAGGCCCCTTTGTTGTACAAATGCAACGTTTGTGACAAAGGGTTTAACAGGAGATTCAGCTTATCTTCACATGTAAAACGTTGTCATATGGACGAGAAAAATATAAAATGCCAGGAGTGTCCGTACGCTTGTTATACTAAAAGTGAATTGAAAGACCATATGATAAAACATCAGAGTCCGCAGAAGTTTGAATGTCCAGTTTGTAAGAAGACGTACGGTAGAAATAGGTCGCTGGCGATGCATATAAAGATACACAAAAATGATAAGAGTTAGGAGGACTGCCTAGGTGACGCAGGCTACACTGCTGAGTACTGAATTCATATCCCAGCGGGATAATTGCGTTACACACTTGTAGAGTGCTAATACCAATAATATCTTGACTCTTACTGTTTTTGTAAATTAACATGTCCTGTATAAGAGAGCCGGGTGATCTGTAACTCAGGATCTTCCTACCTCAGACACCTTTCTCTATTTAAGATGGTGCATTTTATTAACCAGTGCCTGTAATATTATGATGTTGAGATAAATAAAGATTTATGATTACGAGGATCATTTCGCCTTAATGACATTGACAGGAGGGCGTTGTACATTTGTGAAATTGACACAGAAATTGTATTGACAAAACAAGATGGCGGCGATTTTGGCCACGCGACAAAATAATTTTGTAGCGTTGTAATAGCTATGCGATTAATTTCGACAATTCAACAAAATTCGGTGCGTTATTTACGCAGTCGAGCTGACGAATTTTTCAAACATGAACCAATGGATTTGCAATTTCCTTCAATATCGTTCGGATTGTGAATGAAAGTGCGTTACACAATTGAGGTGCAGGTCGGGCAGTGTCATTGTGTTTTCAATGTGGCTGCCTTGAGTCTGGATTTTGACCCTATTGGGTCGCCATTATTATTGTATACTTGGCGAAATATGGGACAAAAGCCCTATCCGAACCTCAGGGCATGCAAGCGTGATATAATGTTATGTAAAACAACAGTGATACGTGGTAAACAAGTGTCCCAACGTGTTTATTTATTAAAAGCCCAGAAAGCCGATATAAGACGAGTGAAAGATGCCGAATGATCGGCTTAACTACTTATCAAAGCTTATTCTAGTCAATAGGGTTAATCAAATTTTCGCATCTGGCGTAGGCGTTGGTTGAACGTATACGCTGACCAAAACGCAAAGCTAACGCAGCGTCAACGCGAGAACAACGAACCCTGGATGTAGAGGCAGCTCCAAGCTGAATTAAACTACAGTTAAACCAAAAAAGGTATGCGCTTCGGTAATCTTCGTGTTTCCGAAATAGCACGAATGAAATAAATGACAGATTTCACAGATGAAATAATAGGCAAGTACTTCTATGGTTGTAACAGCTCTATAATAGATCTGATTATCGCGCATTCGTATTTCCGAAGATAGACGATGATTCCCGAAACTCATACTTTTCTTTGGACATCTGTACATATATTGTTAATTTTACTTGCCTTTTGTCAGTGCTTTGTATATTAATTATTTAAGTTGTCTCATCTAAACGTTATATTAACGCGTAGATTTGGCACTGAGACTGCGCTGATAGAAATAAGTCTTTAGTTATATTGAAGTTATGCAAACCAAATAGTACTAAGACTCCCTCTATCCCTAAGAAAATTGTGTCGGTTCTTCTACCAAACACCCTGTATATTTTATCGTATTAATACAATTGAATACAGGTCACACTGTACATATAATGTATAATATAAATAAAACAACATTATAAACAAGCGTTTGTGTATTTATTTCCATATTTACATAACACCAACATTTGACGATTTCATTAACTTATTTTACTTTGGTAGTGTTTTTATAAAACTTATCTTTATGCTAAAAAAAGGCTGAATATTGACATATTGGCAATATTAAAAGGTTAACTAAGGGCCTGCGCAGTCTGGCGGACGGCAGGGGAGGGCATCGAGGGGGATTCCTCTATCCGCCAACGCACACTGACAAGAAAAATTCTCTGCGATACCGCGAGCGTCCGCCAGCTTACCGGAGCATCCGCCGATATGCCGTGGCATGCGCCGGTATGCTCCAAGGTCGACCAGCGAGCTTTGAAATATATACCTTATTTCGATTGGATAAGAAGACCTAGCAGACTCTTGCGCATACCGCCGCGGTATCCTCTAGTGCTCTTCCATGCTCCAGAGAAAACTGCACTGCGATGCTCCAAGGTCGAATGGTCATTGAAATATATACCTTATTTCGATTGGATAAGTATTAAATTCAATTGATAAAAAAAATCCTCTGCTGTCCCGTCCACCAGACTGCGCAGGGCCTTAAGCGTGTTCTTGATTTTGTGAACAGTGACAATAAGTTTCATGATAATTACAAACTACCCACTTACTACTATAATAATTATTTCGTAGAGAAATAAAGTAAAATATACATTTATTTTAAACAGACAAAAGTAACGTTTCATAATGATTTAGGTAATTTTTATTTTTTTTATTGTGTAAAACAATTAATTATTAAAAACAGAAGGTTGATCTTATTTTTTTTACATGTGTCTGTTTGCATATGTGCTAATCAGACAATATATCTAGTATGCAGGATAAATAAAACAAAACGTTAATTTAGTTACATTAGTCGCATATGATGCGTAATCTGAAATCTCACCTTGGGAACATTAAAGGGGCGGGGCCTCGTCAAGGTCGTTTCTGACGGCCAACTCTAGCGCCACGCGCGCTAATTGGTCAAATCAAATAGCGTGCGCTTCCCGGCTTCCTGTTACACACTTCCGTCCCTTTTTACGAAATCACTCCAACAGATTGCAGGAAAGCGAGAGGGAAGATGTTACACATCAGAAACTAGCTACCTACACTGTGTTTTGAGCAGGCAGTAGTATCCACACATAATTATATGGAACATATTATCATATACCGTATGACATTTTTACCGTCTCGTGAATAATATGGTGTTGTGTACGTAGAACAGAAGCCACGCCCGAGAATATTTGCTTAGTACCATTGATACAAGCGCGGACGTGGGCGGGCGGGGATGCGCGAGCGGCTTGTGTGCCGACTCCATGGCAAGTGCGGCGAGTATCCGCCGCTAAGGAAAGCTACGAATTCATTGAGTTTCGCGCATTTAGTGGGGAATTTGGATTTTTAATAGCTTTTTTTTCTGTTTTTACTGTTCTAGTATGAAAAGTTTACTTCAAATGTGTGGTATTTATCGATAGATCAATTTATTTTAGGATATTGTAAAAATAAAATAAAAACTGCCATAGGCTTCTACTCCGTTCACCTATTATAGCCAATTTTTTTCGAGATGGTAAAAAATATCATCCAGTATATATCTGCATTTGCATAGCTACATCTGCACAACCATGTGTCAGGCTTCCGAGCCGAAAATGACCCATTTTCGGTTACCTGATTTGCCAAGTCCCCGACAGCAAATAGCCGTCGGAAGACTAGTGGTCGTCTATTTGGTTTAACCTATCAAAACATACATAACAACCGATGCATGCACGCAGACACCACGTTTCGGCCAAGCTATAAAGTTTAATGTAGTGGTTGTACACTGACATATAATTTCCGATATCCTATTTACAGAATAAACGATTTCATTTTAATTAAAGGTGTTAGTGAGCATATCAATAAAATGATTGTGGAACCTAAGACAGAAACACGCTTGTACGATACGACTACATACAGAAAGCAAAGTTGATAGAAATCTCTATTCCTAGACAGCACGTTTCGCCGAAAATGTTGTTGATAGAAAACATTGTTCGTAGATATCTCGGTCCATAGGAAGCACGGTTGACAGAGATCTCTGTTCATAGATAGCACTACCTGCAGTAAAGTTTTAATACTTATAAGAAGAAGCTATTAATACCGCCGTATCTCTACGTTGACGTCGTGGTGGGTCTTGTGCGCTCCAAATTCTGGGTCTGTGCCGGTGAGTTTACTTTGCCGGAACAGATCTAGGATGAGGAGCCAGACCAAGAGAGATACAGAAACCCGCAGGGCAGCATGTGGTGAGCTGTTGGGCAGTAGCGACCCCACGATTTCTCCCGGGAGAAATCTTGTTCCTCATCTCTGGCTTGCCTTTATTGGCCGGCTGGAGTGAACACTGACGAGGAACAGAGCTCCCATCTCATTCTTGCCTTAATTGGCCGGCTTGAGTGGAGATTCGCAAGAGCAAACGTGCTCGGAGAAAGGAAGTATTCCAGTAAGTGCTCGTAGGGATCTTGACCATCTTCCGGGCTCTGGGATTATTCTGAAAGTCGCGTTCTTTCCATATCCTGCAATAGTCCTGCACTAACCGGGGGTTGTCCTTGGGTGCACTAGCATAGTGCGAACAGGGATTATCGTCGGCTGGTGCCATTTCGTTTCATTAAACAAGTCTAACGGGCCTCTGGGAGTTTGCTTCGGCCCTTCGTACGCCTTACGAAGGTCCGTGACTTCGGGGTCCCGAGAAATGTCAAAGACGTATAAAATATAATTATAATATAATTTATATATTAATAGTTTCTTCTTATAAATATTAAAACTTTACTGCAGGTAGTGCTATCTATGAACAGAGATCTCTGTCAACCGTGCTTCCTATGGATCGAGATATCTACGAACAATGTTTTCTATCAACAACATTTTCGGCGAAACGTGCTGTCTAGGAATAGAGATTTCTATCAACTTTGCTTTCTGTATGTAGTCGTATCGTACAAGCGTGTTTCTGTCTTAGGTTCCACACTCCAATAAAATTGACTGTACAATACAATACGGCCGGTACGAATCCGAACTTTGCGCAATAAGATTATTTAGGAACCAAATGGTGACATGAGGCGAGTGCGACTGAGAGGACATTCGGGAAAGTTCGGAGAGCCTGTGGCGTTCAGAAAGACCACGATTCATCGGCCACACTGTATCATTATCATATATACAATAAAAAAGTATAACATCATGCTACATTTAGGCCACTTTTATGCGTCTTACTTGGCTACACATTTGGTCGCAATAAACGTACTTATTTTATAATATACTCGGTGATTTTTTTTTTATATTTACATACCTCTAACTTTTTTACAGTGATCGCGAGATATGATTAACATAAATATATATAATAACAGATGAAAACTTCGAATAATCAAGATTGCTCGAGCCATGTTATAGGTCCCGAGTTACAATAGATCAACTCGGGACCCGACCGAGTCAACTTTTGGCATGGAAAAATACACTTAATTTTTATTCTCATAAAGTACAAAGTTGTACCAATATCGATGCCGCCGAAATATAAGCGTCTAAACGGCTTCTATGGCCGGGCCTCGGGACACCTTAGCTAGGCGTTATGGCTATGATAATAAAGTGTAGTATTCAATATCACAAACTACTGCTCTATCGTCTGCCTTGATTAGTCTCGAGCCTTGGGCTGTTTACCGTCGAAACTGCTATACATGGAAAATTGTCATTCATGCTTCATTCTTCTTTATATGCTGTTTCCCGTGCTGCTTTAATGAATTCATTGTCACATACTTCTTATGGCAAATTTCACATTCATAGTTCTTGGTACCAACATGCCTTAACAAGTGCTCCTTCAGCTCATAATTCCCAAAGAATTTCTTGTCGCACTTGTCACATTTGTACGATTTCCTATTCTCATGTTTCTTCCTAATATGGTTAGTGTAGTATTGTTTCCAAGTAAAACTGTCCCCACAATATTCGCAGGTTATGGTTTTAATTTTTTCCGCGTGCTTCTCTAGGCAATGTAGGTGTCTTAGGTATTCACCTGTGAACCTCTCAGTGCAGTACAGACATTTGAACTTAGATAATTGCTGATGAACCAACTCTTCATGTTTCCGCCTATATTTTTGGAGAGTAAATACTTTTTCACAAAACTTGCACTCGAATTTGCCAACATTATGGATTTGTACGTGCTGTTTTAAGCGGTTGTGGGCTAGAAAAGTGTCTCCGCAGTCATCACATACATAGTTATTGTAATGAGCGTTCATATGACCGTCTAAATGAAGGTAGTTTGAGAAAGATTCTTTGCACAACGCGCATTGAAGATCTGTCTTCAAAACGTACGGAATTACTCTACTATACGCTTGGTCTAACACTACACTATGCTTATCTTTCAAATGTTTGAACATGTCGTTCCAATTGTTAATGACTACGCAGCAAACAGTACAAAGGAGGTTCTCTATATCAAGTTTGATTACCTCGTTCATCCAATAAGGTCTCATGGCGTATTCTATCTTCTCTGTTCGGTGGCCGACGTGTTCGGTCCTCGTGTGGGTTCGGAGGTCGTCGGGGTCCTCGAAATGAGGTCCGTCGGTGGAGCAATACGCGCAGTAGTAGCGAACGTTCTTCGACTTATAAGGAGTAGCATTCGTGAATGTTAGAATAGCTTTGATTTCTTTTATGAGTTGGTACATCTTCTCTCGGTTTGAATCCACTTCGCCGCCTGAAAATAATTTGTTTTTGGGTTAATATTTTAGTTTTCTTTGATGTAGTCTCAGACCAAATAAAAAAAGAAAACAGAATTTTTCGTCGGTTATTAAAAAAAAAATCAGCTGCGCCATACATTTTGACCGCGTAGGTATTGCACTTTTCTATGAAACAGCTGATTTTTTTTTTAATAACCGACGAATAATTTCAACGCAGGGGGGTTCAGAATGATGTACTGAATCCATGGTAACCGGCTTCGCGTCGATGTCCCTGCCACCCCGTATAAAATACTGGTATTCAGCTGCATCCGACATCATGATCATTACACTGGAAGTTGACCTTGACATAGTTGGGAAAAGGCTGGGCAGATGATGAGCTTACTAAAATCTATTGAGGTGTCTTCAATGCTACATGGGTAAAGGAATACTAAGGTGTATTCATCATGATTCCTATTAATGTTATTTCCAATTAAACAAATATCAACCTTATGCTAGTGTAAATAAAGTGCCTAGTACTATTACAGATTCATACAGATGGGACACTCCGCAGTTTAGGTATTAAGCTACAAGTACGCGGTGGGCCCGTCTGGCTGGCCCAATTCAGTGAGTGTAACGTAGTCAGAAGATCTAAGAGTTACGCGATAGAAAGAGAGGAAACTTCTAGGTGAATATAATATAGGTGATTAGCGCTGTGCGACCTGAATTGCAGTTAATTGTGTCGTAGCTAGAGTCACTTTTTATTTTAATGATTTTGCGGTGTGTCCCATCCGTATTAATCTGTGGTACTATTGAAAGTTGAACTTTATACATAGATTATAAAGTAATTTTTACAACAACTCATCCAAACTAATATTATAAATGAGAAAGTCAGTTTGTTTATTGGTTTGTTACGCTTTCACGCTAAAACGGCTGAACGGATCTGGATGAAAATTGGCACATGGTTATTAGACCATGACCTGGATTAATACATAGGATACTTTTATCCCGATATTCCCACGGGATCGAAACTTACGCAAGTGAAACCACGAGGCGCAGCTAGTATTTAAATTATAATATAATGTTAATTTTACTACTATTTATTTACTACTAAAGGAAATAGCACATATTTCAACTCGGAAAGGGATCGTCACCGTATCAACTCGAGCCATTCAGTATTTTTTGTATGAAACTCCCTACTGCAACGCACACTAATCAGAATCGTAACATAATCGCCTCGCCTTGGGACAAGCTCACGAACCGCGGCGATACGGTGACGATTCTTTTCCGAGTTGATATGTATGGGAAATAACAAAAGAAAAAGCAGATTTATCAAAATTTGATGCACATTTATTTTAAATCACACAATACATAGTTATTTTTAATGCTAACTAAGCATTTTCAACACATTCTTAGCTTTAAATAGAAAGACAAAATCCCAATGACATCATAAAGGGAACCTCTGTGCAAAATTTCAGCGTTGGCTAGGCTGACCTAGCTGTCAATAGTTATTTGTGTTACATGGGGACAAAGTAATATTTTGTTCTTCCAGGGCGTTATTTTGAATTCAGAGCTAAGTGAAGGATTCTAAAGTAGAATCCTGAGATTAGCGAGGAATTCAATATACGCCGCCCGAGAACAAAATATTTTGTCCCCGAGTGATACACACTATTTTTCATCACTACCTATGAGAAAAATAAAAAGCTACGTACTCGATTTTTTTTTTACATTAGGCCTTCACGCGAGCGCCTCCAACCTAACTACACAAATCAATACGCTATCAAAAGCACGGAGTGGACCAATCAGAAGATAGAAACCCCAAACTCCCTAGGGAGCAAAGTTGAATTTTGCTCCCGCTATCCTCTATAGGCAATTGTCATTTTTCGAATACTTAGGTGTGATGAAAAAAGTTTTGGCTGGGCGATGATGAGTCAGTCAGAGAACTCAGGGACTGAGGAGTTGTTGTATTGATCACACAAAACAGTTATTTTTAATGCTAATAAGCATTTTCAGCGCTTTCTTGACTTTTTCTTAATTTCCGCGTCATCAGCGCTTGCGCTTACGCGTGGTTAGTCATGTGATTCACCCAAATATTCTTTTGTATAAACGTTTCACCGCACCTCTCACAAGTATAAGTCTTCTCAATATCATGTAGTTTCATATGACCTCTAAGAGAACTTCTGGAAGCGTAGTATTTCGAGCAAACCGAGCATTGAAACTCTTTGATCTTAGTATGTTTTACTCTATGTCGTTTCATCTCATTTTTATTATAAAATCCCTTGTCACATTCCGGGCACTTATGCGGTCTTAGCCGCAAATGAAAATGGTTCATATGATTGTTTACAGAACGTTGACTGTCAAATAGTTTTCCGCAGTCTTTGCAGGCGAATTTACGAACTGGAGCGCCATGCTCCTTCACCTCATGTTCCGCCTTCCTTACATCATCCATAAATCTCTCGTCACAATACCCACATTTACGAGTTTTAGAACCTTTTCGGTGTAAGACTCTTTCGTGTTCATTCATTTTGATTCGGGTGTCGAAGATTTTGGAACAAAACGCGCAGACGAACGTGCCTGTTTGATGTCTCAACACGTGAGTTCGTAAAGAGCGTAGGTTGATGAACCATCGATTGCATTCCTTACATGTATAATTTGGGAAGTGCTCATTCATATGTTCACATAAACTTTTGAAATTATTAAACTGTTTAGCGCAAAGAGCGCATGAAAGATCTTTCTTTCCGAATTTAAATGGAATGATATAATTGGAAGTGTCTAAATGGAGGGGTTGTCTGTGAATAAATTTTATATGGTTCATGATTTCTTCAAGGGTTTCTATTTCTCGGTCACATATCTCGCATTTGAGGTCTGTTATGTCTAGTTTAATGATCATGTCTGAAACGTATCTCACGTTATCAACTTCGTCAACATTTTGGGAATGTGTTGTCAGTGTGTGCTTTTTCAGCGCCGAAATTACAGGAGTTTGATATTTGCAGTAGATACAAGCATATCCGATGCCCCAGTAACCTCGGACTGGCGTAGCGTTTGTGCATCTTAAGACAGAACGTATGCTCTCTTTGAAATTTGCCAGAAGGGTCTTGTTTTTCTGCTGCTGTTTTTTACGTTTCTGTTTTATTATGCTGTTCATATCTTTCTCATCTTCCGCCTGTGTAGTGTTTAGATTCTCCTGCACTTTGTTTTTCTGTACGTTGCTCTTAGCTTTGCCATTTTCATTCTCTGTAGCCTTTTTATTCCGATGAGAATCTACAACAAGAGTTGCTTCTTTAATTATTGCACTTCATATTCAGTTCATGCTGTTTCATACAGTAACATATGATATGTTGAAATCTTCAATACACAAACAGGCGTGGTCATCAAAACTCGTTTCTTCTTGTCATGATAATAGGCCTATTTCTTGCAGTGGGGCTATACTTCATTCGCGGTTTATTATTCAAACATGTACAAAATGACGTTTTGAAAAAATAAAAGCTTTAATACCCACACATAAAGTTTAGTTTGAGCGACCTACATTTTTATGACTATTTCAATAGTATTAGTCATTTAGAAATCGACTTCTTAATGAAATTATTTTTAGTCTTTTGCGTGCCTTGTGCGAATGTGCGTTGTCTGTCAGTACAGACAAAGCCCAGCCTGAACCGCTGAATCTATAAACATGAGATTTTGCACAAGTGTTCGTTAGGTATGGAAGAGATTGAACTTTTAAAAATCCTTACGTATTGCTCAACTAAGAAAGAATTTTTTAAATTCATTGCTTGTAAGTTCGTAATATTTTCTGATGCGAAATTTCCCATTAAGCACACGGCTTGTTCCCCATTAGAAACAAGGAATTGAATACACTGCTGGGACACAGGTCTTCTTTCTGTGAGACAGAGAGTGGGCTGTAGACTTCCACGCAGGTCCAGTGCGGGTTGGCGGATGTCACATATCTTCGAATTTTTGGTTCTAGGACATGCTGGTTCCCTAACGATGTCTTTCATCATCGTGAGAACGAATGGCCGTACTTTTATGCATATTTTAACGTCGACAGATTCGCCAGAATAAAAAGCCTAGCTTAATATTTTAGATATTTAAAGGTAAGAAAGAGGCGCGATGAAAGAAAAGGTTGTTTGCGATCCAAATGATTTATTTATCAAATTCATTTTAGGTTTTCAGGTTTTATTAAGAACATAAAAAAATATAGTTATTTATTTGCTTTGTATGGCAAAGCCAACAGTATAGAGCAGTCGGGACTCGGGATATGGAGGGGATGATGTGGAAGACGCTGAGATTGCTGAGAGTAATGCGATGTACGATGGACACCCCAGAAATGAGATGAGGTGTAGGGGGTGATTATGCATTTTTAAATAGATATTATTCTTTTCTAAAGTGCTGAATCTATATATCAACTGTTGTCTTTGCCCGCAGCATTGCTTAAATTATAAGTTTACCTATATACATTAAGTAACATACCTAAGGGTCGCGCCACACCTGCCGAACGTTCCGCGGCGGAAGGTTCGGTTCAATACGCTCCTAATGTTTTTCAAGTTACCTATGACACATCAGCCGAACGTTACGTCCATAGAAATGCAAGCAAACATGACGCGACGGAACGTTCCGCCGCGGAACGTTCGGATGGTGTGGCGCGACCCTAAGAGCTAGAGTTTTTCCAGCTTACGGTTAGCTGAAGCGATCAAATCTGCTATTGTACACAACTTCATTTATTCGACACCGATAGATTTACTTATTAAATATGGCTTTTACGAATGTGCGGTACGCCGTTTCTAAGTAGTCCGACACAATTTTTTTTTTAAACAACGCGGCTTTTCCTGTCTGTCTGAGTGACTGCTTAGATCTTCTAAACTCACCAAATCACGTCGGGGTCACCAATTTAGAGGTATGAGGAACAGGGTGTAAAGTTTACTCATCCTCTATTGAAAAGGGAGGATCCTCTGACCTGACGGGTGTCGTGTCTAGCAGGGAACTGCCCAACGATTGATGTCGGATGGTCTTATATATGTCGTTCGCGCGGTAAACTCTAATTGGGCGATGCAGGATTTGTGTGACGTCAGGACTTTGATGCGTAGTTCGCATGTGGCGATGATTTATATGTATGATACATTAATATGACATAGCCAAGAGACACTTAGATATAGCACAGTAATCTCTATGTTTTGCCATGTCGCCATTGCAACCGTGCGGCGGGCGGGTAGCTAATACTTCATTTAAAAAAATAATGAGATTCTCGTCCTTAAACTATCCTACTATGTTTACTCCTCATATGCACTTTCCAAGCGGTCCTATGAACGAACGTTCGCTCACAACTATCACATTTAAATCTCCGATCATCTAAATGCCCCCTAACATGTTGATTAAGACTACAGCGCGTCCCAAAGGATTTCGTACACATATCGCACTTGAAATCCCTTGATTTTGTATGAGTAACCGTATGGGAACGCAACTCGATTTTGGAGAAAAATGCCATGTCACAATACGAACATTTGTGAGGTCTTAACATTAAATGGTAGCGCTTTCTATGGGTCGTCAGCGAACTCTGGCTATTGTAAGACTTGTTACAAGCTTGGCAGGAGAAAACTGTTGGTTCAACCCCATGAGCTTTTACCTCATGGCTTTGAACTAAGTCTTTCGTCGCGAATCTTTCGCTACAGAACGAACATTTTCTCGTCTTATTGGACAAAGCATGTACTACTCTTTCGTGCACGCTTTTTTTCGGTTTAGAGTCGAAAACTTTTGGGCAGTGCGAGCATTTGAAGACACCTTTGTTGTGTCTGTAACTGTGAGTTTGCATTGATTGCTTGTTTATGAACGCACGCTCGCAAACCGAGCATTCGTAGTTCCTATAATGCTCGCTCATGTGCTCTGAAAGCAGCTTGAAATACTTAAATTCTTTCTTGCACATACAACATTGTAAGTTATCTGTGTTCAATTTGAAAGGAATTATGTGGTTTTTAATATCTGTGTGTAACAATTTCGAATGTATTTTAGCTAAATGTGCCGTGAAGTCTTCTAAAGAATTTATACTCGTGTTGCATAGTTTGCATTTGAAATCGGTAATGTCTAGTCTTATAACTAAATCTGATACATATTTTACTTTTATAGCTTCGTCTCCTACATTGCTATGAGCTTCTAAGTTATGCAGCTTTAATTCTGAAGGTATTTCTCTCTGTTCGTCGCAAAAATTGCAAGAATAACCAGTTCCCCAGAATCCTTTGATGATAGTCGCGTTAGAATTTTGTAATATAGTCCTTAAATTGTCTTTATGTTTATTCATTTCTTTAATTTCAAATTTCTCGGGCTGTTTATTTTCTTTCTTGAATTTGTCGTTGACTATAGTCTTGTATCGCGTTCGAACATGGTCGGCGTTTACAGGGACATCCATTTCTTCTAACTTAGGCTCCATATTAATCTCTATGGCTATTACTTTTGTTTCATTGTCTTTTACTGTGGTTACGGCCGGTTTTGTTAAGTTTTTTGCTTTTAATTTATTCAGCTCGATAAGTTTTTTAGTTCTTTCATCCAAAAACGATGCTTTGGTTTTAAAAATGGTGGGCATTGTCCTCAGTTTCTTTTTAGATCGTTCCAATTTGGATTTCGTTGTATTGTCAATCAGGACATCTACAACAAGAAATTCATACATTCATTTCCATATCTTGATCACACTTATGATAAAAATTATAGTATTATTTTAATCTCTTCTCCGTTCGCTTACAGATTTAAGATATTGTTTAGTTTTTTTATGGTAATATAAAACATCCATTATGTTTTTTTTTTCTGAAAAACGAATGAGCAAGGTTCTACGTGTTGTATTATTCTCTAGAATAAGAATACATAATTCATAAATGAAAGAATTAGAAAGTTCGTTAAGCCCGGCATCGAAAGGAAGAATACTTATAAATACATGATTACGTTTATTAATAAACATATCGTTTTATTAATAATATAATTTAATGTTGGTTCTAGATTCATTAAAACTTTGAATTTAAGTACTGAATAAGATTAATTAATTAATTCAACGAGTAACCTTTAGTATAGATAGGTATAAGCCGAGTATTGAGCCCTGAGGAACTCTTTCACAACTATAGGAGTTCTCATTCTCTATGAGACTTATTTTTCAATAATCTTGCATTCTTAGGGTCCTATAGTCAAATCAGAAATACCGGATAACCTTGAGGAGCTTTTTAGATCAATGGTGTTTCTATTTATCGACTTGTTTCATGTTCAATGAAGTCAAAAACTTCATTGAAATCACAGCCACATAATTTTGGAGGATATAGTTTCTGTTATAGTAAAAAAGATGATAATTATATTGAAAACCAGAGGAGCGTTTTCCTTAAAAAAAAATTACTTTTTGAATATAGTATGTTTTATTATTACCTCGAAAATCTTACAACACTAGCAAAACATAAGTTACGTGGCACGTCTTGACCACGTGATTAAAATGCAAGTAACATTCACAACCAAAATGAATAATTAACGAACAAAAATTTACAAATTGTTGCCAGGAATTACTGGAGTACCAAAATCTGACATTGAGGCCGGGATCTATAAACGTTACATAGTACGTGCTTTAATTTAGGCACGTTCCTGTCCTTATCTTGCACTTGTAGTTTGAGAGTAGTGCGACAATGACAGGAATAACTTTTAGTCTAAGGTAACGTTTATAGGTATCGGCTTAAAAGATAAAGGTACTATTCCCAACACAAGATCCATAAAAACTACGCAGTAACAGACTACAAAAATCAAATAATTATAACTATAGAGAAGACAATGTATTAGTATGTATAGTCGACCTCGTTACTGATTTATCACACGTAATGGTTTCATTAATTTGTTCAAAGAACCATTAAAATCTAGTCTAATGTTGCTTTCTGCAACAAGTTAATGGAAGATTAGCATTTAATGACAGCTTTAAATGTTAAAGTTCTTTTCTGCAACTGGCGGTATGGTCCATTTTTCCATGACAGATAGATAACCAGAACCATAGAGAACTTTTAAATTTACTAGGAATTGTCGTCAGGTGTCAAAGCAAAAAGGGTTCATGAAAATTCTCGCCACCAGTTGGCGCCACTTTGACAAAAGGTCTGTCATTTCGACAATGAATATAAAATGAAATATGTACATGTGTGTGTATGTATGTACGTTCATCATTCAGTCACGAATGAAGAAAATATAGGTGCATTGACACTTTTGACAGGTGCCCGGACCAGAGGGCCTAGTGCGAGTTTCATTTAACCTTCTCGATCAAACGCATCGAGCGCGTTCGGCGTTCCGATTGGCCCTTAATCGGTGAAGGCCGGCCGGCTGCCAATACAAACGCGGTCGATGCGATTGATCGAGACGATAAAATGAAATTCACACTAAGCCCTCTGACCTCAGTACTGCCGCCTAGTGAAAACCGTCATTACGAGATCGACTATACACCAACAATCCAGATAGCTTTGTTCATCGTGCGATACTTGTAATGCCGCGCCGTCACTTCACTATGAATCTTCACGAGGGTCAGTGACAGATATTTGAAGGCCAATTCCCGTAATTAAGAACATTCAAAATCTGGTCACAGATTGTCACTGAAATTTGAATGCGAAAGTTCTTAAAAACACAGGAATTGCCCTCCGATATTCCTTTTAGAAATCAAACAATTTCTCCATGCATCTCTCTCATATGCCTTCTAAAAGTTGTTCTGTGTAAGAACCGGCGGTCACAATAATCACAGAGTAATTTTTTAACCCCATCATGAGTCCGCATATGCTGAGCTAAAGTAATCGGCGTACCGAACGCCTTCTTACAAATCCTACAGCTATGATTCCTCGTTTTCGTATGAGTTACAACATGATAGCTCAACTCCAGTTTCGTGCAGAAAGCCATCTCGCAAGAGGAACACTTGTGAGGTTTCTTAAAGAGGTGGAAGCGATTTATATGCATAGTTAAAGCACTTTGTTTGGTATACGTCTTTCCACAGTCTTCGCATGTGTGTGTGGGTTTCGCCACTCCATGTGCCGTAAGCTCATGTTCAAGCACGGCATCCCATGTCGGGAATCGTTGTTCGCAGTGCGCACATTTCCTATACTTGCCGTCCATATGCACGGCTCTCTCATGGTCAGCTCGTTTCGGCCGAGTATCAAACTCTTTGGAGCAATGTGAGCATTTGAAAATCCCCCTGTTGTGTCTATAAATGTGGGTCTGCATTGACTGTTTATTGACGAAACTACGATCGCAAACAGGACAGTCGAAGTTTCGGTAATGTTCAGGCATATGTTCGGAGAGAAGCTTGAAATACTTGAAGTTTTTATCACACATGAAGCATCGGAAATCGTCGGAGTAGAATTTGAAAGGAATGATGTAATTTTTGACATCCGTATAAATAAGTTTGTGGTGTATTTTACTTAGATGTCTCATGAACTCTTCTAAAGTATTCATGGGTTCTTTGCATAACTTGCATTTGAAATCTGTTGTATCTAACTTTAAGATTAAATCTGATACATATTTTGTTTTGATGGCTTCGTCTCCTGCATCGGTGTGTTTTTTCAGATTATGTTGCTTTAGTTCAAACGGTTTTTCGGCCTGGAACTCGCAGAAATTGCATGAAAATCCGTCTCTCCCGTATGTTTTTATGAGTGTCGCGTTAGAATTGTGTAATATAGCCTTTATATTGGCTTTGTGTTTGTACATGAAACGTTGCTCATCTGGCTTGGAATAGTCTTCCATATTTTCGACTCTTCCTTGATCGTTTAAGTTCGCTTCGCTCGATTTGCGATCTTTCTTTGTTTCTGTAACTTTAGTCGCTTCGATTTCAGATGTAGGTCTTTTCCTTAGATTCTTTATATTGTTGGATTTCGTTGTATTGTCAATCTGGACATCTACAACAATAAAATCAAACATTGATTTCTGTGTGTTGGTTACACATTTTAAGAATAACATAGGATCACATCACCAACGCGACTTTTAATAACGCACTAGCAATAGATCAATAAAAAAATGATGTTTATATCTAAGAATTAAAGTTTTAATTAAATAGGGATCATGATTTCAGTAGACCTACATTTATTGATGGATCGGCTCGTAATATAACGAGTGTGAAATGACGCTTAACGTCGAGTCACTTGTACACCCCGTCATCGTAATAATTTTATTTTTACTGGATCATACCTTCTGTTTACGGATATAATAAAGGTCAAAATTCCAACTTATTTTCACAAAAACTAGTTTTAAATGTTTTAACTTAACTTTAAAACCCCCATGACCTCTATACTGTTGCATGCTCCCGTGTGGCACAATGTTTTGCGCGCTACCGATAATTCACACGTATGTTTCATTGCGCGCTACCGATAATTCACACCAAAACCACAGATGGGACACTTCGCAGTTTAGGTATGAAGCTACAAGTACGCGGCGGGCTCGACTTGTTGGACCAATTCAGTGAGCGTTCAGTCAGACTACGTTACGTAGGCAGAAGAACTAAGAGATAGATAGAAAGAGCGGCAACTTCTAGGTGAATATAACTGTAGGTTATTAGCACTGTGCGACCTGAATTGCACTTTATTGTGTCGTAGCAAGAGTCGCTTTTTATTTAAATGTTTTTGCGGAGTGTCCTGTATTAATATGTGCCAATACTAAAAGTTGTTTCTAAGCAATAGTTTTTGCACAATGCTACTTAGTTTGATGTACAGAATGCGTAATAACTGCTGTGTGATGGGTCTTTTGACACCCTGCAGTTATATGATAGCTTATAGGTCCCTATCTCAAACCTGCGGAATTCTACCATTTTTTTTAAGGAATGAATGAAATAAATATGTTTACTGCTGAAATATATTATGTATTTTAATATTCTGTTACAAAATACTAATAAAGCTTATATTACAGCCATATAGTTGTATAACACAACATCACACTTGGGGGTAGGGCTAAAGTACACCCACTGCTTCGAGTGGCCAAGTTAAAAACGATGATATTTTTTTAGGTTGATGAAGCATTACTTAAATCTATTTCTGGTACTCCCAGGTTTTTCCTTATGTAGCAAACGGACATGCCTTTGCCAAGTACTCATATGAACAAACGCAACATCACAATATTCACACCTATACTTCCTATATCCTCTATGAGCCCTTAAGTGCTGACTTAGCGCAGGTTTTGTGCCAAACGAGTTATCACATTGATCGCAATGAAATTCCTTGGTCTTTGTATGGGTGACGGAGTGCCAGTTGAGTTCTTGTCGCGTATAAAACCCTCTCCCACAAGTTTCACATTCAATAGAACGCATTAATAGATGGTGCCTTTTTTTATGTGTTGTAAGACCTTTCTGGGTAGCGAAAGGCCTGTTGCAAGCTTCACAGATAAGCTGCGAACGTTCGACGCCATGCTTTCTTACTTCGTGATTCTTTACCAAATCTGCTGATGAGAATTTCTCGTCGCAGAAGCCACATTTTCTCTTCTTATTCGATAGTTTGTGAGTTACATGTTCGTGTTCACGTATTTTCATGGGACTGTCGAAGATTTTAGGACATTGTGAACATTTGTATTCTCCTTTCTTATGTCGGTATCTATGTGTTCGCATTGACTGTTTATTTATAAACACACGGTCGCATTCCGGACAATTGTAGTTACTATAATGTTCACACATATGTTCTGAGAGTAGTTTGAAATATTTGAACTCTGCTGCACAGATTACGCATTGTAACTCGTCCGTATCAAACTTAAAAGGTATAAAATGGTTGTCTATGTCCGTATAAATAGTTTTGTTATGATCTTCTTGGAAATGACCCATCAATGCTTCAAGACTGTTGATTTCTTCTTCACATAGCCTACATTTAAGTCCAGTAACATCAAGTTTTATAATTAAATCCGAAACGTATTTCACTTTTATCGCATCATCGTACACGTCTCCGTGTTCAAAATTATGCTTTTTTAGTTTTTCAGGATTAAAATGCTTGTCGCAAAACCAGCAGGAGTAACCAGCGGTTGAATTTCCTTTGATTAATGTTGCGTTGGAGTATTTAAGGATCATTTTGAGATTATTCTTGTGTTTTAGCATTTGGCACTTGTTTGGTACTTCTTGGCTTTCTGTGTCCGAGTCTGTCTCTATTGCCTTTTCGTGTGATAGTGGGTACTTTTTTGGTACTTCCTCGCTTTCTGTGTCCGAGTCTGTCTCGTTTGCATCTTCTTGTAATATTGTGGGTACATCTATTTCGCTTGTCACAGTTTCGGGGGTAGTTGTGTTGTTTATAGATTTCTGGATGTCTGTCGCGACATCTACAAACAATACATATACTTTATTTCTATTTATACTTGGATTGGCGTTTTCTGACTTTTGACGAGACAATGACCATTAAGGATAACAGTCAGTAACTATGGAATCGATTTCTTGATATTAAGTTTCATGTTTGGGCTTTTGAATATTGTTTCCGTATTTAAGATGTTGTGCATTTAAGCTAAATGCAGTATGTATATTCATGTTAAGAATCAGAGAGCAGAACGTACCGTGAAGGCTACTGTGCAACCAAAATATAACGAGACTATGTGATCAAATTATGGAAGTACGATTGTCGATCAAACAAGCTTTCGACACTGTTATCCACCAGTATTTATATATTTTACCGCTCAGTACCTTACTAAAGCGCATATCTATATAAACATACGAAACAAGTATTTTTAGAAACACTACAGCAGAGTATTCGATACTGCGCACATTGGGGTGCCTCAAGGCAATATGATAGACCCTTCCTTACAGACCACGCAACTTACGGCCACGAGTCACGACCACCGGTGGTTAATGACTACTGCTGATACACCTACACTTGTTTTTCACGTAATAAGTCGCACAGACGTCTATCGTCGTAGATGCATCGGTTGTGTGTACTCTACAGAATACTAGCATACAAATGGTGTCTGACACAATAATGCAGGCTGTATAAGTTGCAACTACCAGTTAAAACTTAGGTCGCGTCCAATAATACGTTTCTAGGTTTAATGAAGGAGCTGACGGATCCATATTGATCGTAAGAAGAGAGTTGTTTATCATCAAAGAATACATAATATAAGCTATAACATAAGACATCATTAGCCTAGCCTTTTCCCAGTGTGGACGAATTTAAAATAAAATAAAAACTGATAACATCACTCAATTCTAACACACGTCCGTGTTTTTATGTGACCAGAATCGCAACCTTAATGACACATTATGCTACAGTAAAACAACGCGGTAGTAAATAACAAGTAAACAAAAATATAAAGAACTGATCAGAAAAATTATAATCTTTTGTATATGTATTTTTAAAATAGCACTGTAAAATAAATGTATGTATATATTAGATTTTAAATTGCATTGTTATAAATAAATCCTGATCAGTTTCTTGAAATATTTAAAAAGAGCAGTCATTATAGAAAACCTTTTCTTGTATACTTAATTTCAAAACGAGAAGATAACCAAAAGATTTTCCACCTTGAATGCACTTATAAAATATTGATTTTGATGACACTCACCGTTGGGATCCACTTTAATCTTGGCAGCAATAGTCTTCTTCGGTATATTATACTTCAAAGCTGCTTCAGCAGGCGTCAGTACATTGTTCCTGACTTCTTCCAGACATTTGCGTAGATCAACCTCGGAGTATTGTTTGTAAGTTCTGTGCCGTTCTGATTTGGGAAGCTTTTTGGGCCATTTCCGTTTCGGCGTTTCCTCGTCATCTATGTCTTGTTTACGAGGTTGCTTACGCCGTTTTGCTGGTCTTAACTGATCTGTTGGTTGTGACGAGTCTGGAAATAGTGAATAAATTTTAATTTGATATCTGCTACAAACTTTTCTTTTTCAAGTTAAGCATTCGCGGTTCATATTTGAAATTGCCAGCTAAAAGAATATTATGACTACTAAAACTGAGAAAATGGAAATGAGTTGGCCACACTGTCAGAGGAAAAGAGAAATAAAACCTAGGCAGGGGAAGAGAAATCAAGAGAAACCCTCTAAAAGATGACTTGTTGAGGATAGCTGGAAAGACAGGCAAGGAACAGAGATGGAAGGGGTTGGAGGAGCCTTTGCCAAAAGGCACACAGATACTAAGAACTGATATTAAATGTGTTTTGTACTACAACGATCACTCTGAAATATTGCTAAAAACAAAATAAATAAATGTGACCACACTGAAAATCATTGATGAAGCCGCCATTACGCCTTTGCTGGGTACCGGTTTGTTGGCTATGGGCACAGTATAAAAACCTACAGTAGGACGACGCCTTTGACCTCGTTGTAAATGCCGACAACGTGTAGGCATTGTCACCACAGCTAGAACGACTAAGGGTCGGGCCACACCTGCCGAACGTTCCGCGGCGGAACGTTCGGTTGAATACGCTCCTAATGTATTTCAAGTTACCTATGACACATCAGCCGAACGTTACGTCGTCCATAGAAATATGACGCGACGGAGCGTTCCGCCGCGGAACGTTCGGCAGGTGTTGATCTCGTTGTAAATGCCGACAACGTCGCGACAGAGCAGCTAGCAGTTCGGGAACGCGTCTCGCCCCTCACGCCCCGCAACGTAAGCAGTTCGGTACCCGTCTCGCCCCGCACGATTGCTCTGTCTAGACGTCTTCGTGAAAAGACTGTATGATGGTTAGAATATGGTAACACAGTATAAAAACCTATATGCAGTAGGACGACGCCTTTGATTTTTTGTAAATGCCGACAACGTGTAGGCATTGTCGCGACAGCTAGAACGACTAACACGGTAGCGTAAGCAGTTCGGGAGCGTGCTTCCCCCGTCTCGTCCCGCACGATTGCTCTGTCTAGACGTCTTCGTCGGACCACTGTATGATGTTTAGACTGTGGTATGGGCCAGTGCAATTACAGGCACATGAGACATTTTGTGTTTGTCGCAGAGATGGCAAAATGTCTGCCATGCCTCTGGTGGCTGGCCATGTTGCAGTGACCACTAACCATTGTTGAACCACCCATGAACATATTTTAATAGAAACTCACCAGTATCAACAGCATCATTCGCTCCACCACCATCTTCGTCTTCCAAATACTCAACTTCCTCATACTCCGTCTCATCTTTGACACTTGTCACAGTGTCAGCGTTGTCGATAGTGTATTCTGTGTCAGTGTACATAGTGTCCGCATTGTCCTCGCTCTCAGGTTGATTGTACTCTATGAGCAACTCCTCATCTAGTCTTTCTTCTTTGACGCAAACTTCATTTTCTGGTGGGAATACAGTTATGTTTTTAATTTATAGGGTGAGTTTTTGAAAGAGGAGTAGTGTAGTATGGCAAGTAGCATGGCAGTTATGCCAAGTTTGATAGGAGGATGTAGAGACTTTTCATTAGGGATGCATCCGATACCGATACGAATGCAATGTATCGGCAATAAGGCGTATCGAGGCATCCCTACTTTTTATCATGCTTATCAAAACTGAATTCATAGATTTTATATTTGTGTCTAAAATCAAGTAAGAGAAGTACAGGGCAGGTTCAGGTGGTTTTGATTGGGGGAGGCCAATGCCAGCAGCGGACATCTTTCAGCTGAAATTCTCAGTCAAATGTTTTTCCAAACAGAAACTGTTTTTATAACTGAAGAAGGGTCCAGCAGTTTAAGAAGTTCTTACTCACTATCAGTGGATTTTAATTGTGTCTATAGCTAAAAGATAAACAAAAATTACCAGCATCTATCTGTTGGAACAGCTCTTCTTGTGAGTCCAAGACCACTCTCTTAAAGTCACTAGCATCTCGCAATCGACAGATGCACTGCTCACAAATCTGATCCTGCTCCATGGAGTCCTCCGAATGATCCCACTGTTGGGACATTGAATAAATTATTATGTTGAACATACTAAAGAAACAAATTAAGATCCTACACTTTCAACCCATAGATTTATTCACAACACTATGAAAACAATCAAGAGTTTAGTAAAGGATTGGTATTGAATAATAAGCTTTATTTATCCCCACATAAAATGCCTGTAATGTAGTGTGTGACAGATTGCAGTACCTAAAAATATTTGTTAGATAGTCAATGAATTTCTAGTACTTCAATCATTAAGTGACTTCATTACAAAGAATTATTTAGCTTTGCTCTGAAAATTATACGTGTAATAATTCGTGACGTGACGTAGTATGAGTACTATGGCGTGGCAAACTTTGGATTTTGGAATCCGCAGTTTCGATGTATTTGTAAAAATAAAACTAATGTATTTGAATTTTTAAATATCAGGTAAGCGCCAAAACAATTTTCCGGAATCTCAAGTTTGAAACAAAGTCATCAACCACAAATATTGGGCAAATAGGCTCCTACTTAAAACTCCAGAAAGAATACTCACAGTCAGTGCAAAACATTGTACAAGCATCTCGCCGTAAATTTCTGCTTCTCCTTCAAATTGATGTTCTGCCCACATGTTTTTTAAGTAGCCATAGGAGAGACAGCACCTACATCTACCGAAAAACGTCTCTATCTCAGTTTTTGCCACCGACATGATTGCAATTTTACACAAAACTAATAATTACAAGATTCTCAGACACCACCATTTTATAGCATAGACTAAAAATGCCGCCGTACGGGCGCGCGCGTTATTCGGCAGCGGGTTTATTATCTATGGCACGTAGGTTGGACTTACCGAACATTACCCCATCTACCCAGAAATGCCCAGAATTCGTTTTATATGCTTCATAAAATCTTAACATACCAGTTGTTAAACGGACTCAAATAACTTACACTGTAGTAAATCAAGCTTCCTAATAGTCTAAACCTCTAAACTAATAAAATTATAAGAGAAAAGATTTGATTTTTTGTATGTTTATTACAGTGTAGTTGTTTGCTATGAATAAACTCAAAAGTTACTGGACCGATTTTATTCTTGCACTAGTAGAATGCTTTCATTTATAAAGATATCACGCGGGCGAAGCCGCTGGTTGCTGTTACGGGTATTGATTACAAACATCTGCATCTGCCGTGGGCCGTGGCGGATAGTATTATCTAGTCTGCACTTCTGCAGTTGACTAAATGGATAAGCAGTCGCTCCAAGTAAAATACTGATATTCAGCTGCATGAGCTGCATCCGGTAAGACTGAAAGCCGACTCCAACATAATTGGGAAAAGGCTAGGCACTAGGCAGAGCAGACTGACTTCTCCCTTTTTCACAATGGAACAAACACGTCATAGTATGGACCCAGTCTGTCAGTAGCTATACTAATTCCATGCTATCGCAATCATGACGCAACGCAAATAGTATTTACTCTGTGGTTTGTCTGTGACTGTGTTATTGACATTTTGACAGGGCGACTTGGCGTGAAGGGATTTTTTACGCAAAGCTTTCTTTCGCAAAAAAATCACTTAAAAAGTCGAAATTATGATAAATACTGAATGTATATCATGAAGAAGTTGTGTTAGTTATCATTTTCGGGGACAATAATACTTAAAAATGGCTACAGTTAAGAACAACGGGCCGATTATAGACCCAGCATTATGTCGATGTTGTAGGGCCATAAAAAAATGTCGAGTGCTCACAGCGGAGTATACTTGGATGGAGAAAAAGGAAATTTATGCTGATATGGTTATGGACTGCTTCGGAATACTGGTCAGTCAAAAAATACTTTTTCCATTAAGGGAACAAAACATTTTTATTGGGAAGAATACGTAACTAGTTTTTTCTGTATTGGTATCCCATTTGTTTTCGTGTTTGAATCTGGTTATAATGTAAAATAATTGTTGCTAACCGTTTTTCTTACAAGAATAATTTGTTTGATTACCAAATTTTTTTTTTGTTGAAGTCCACAGACTAAATATCATTTCAGGGTGTAAAAGACACTTAACAGATTATTAACAACATTTAAAAAATGAGCTATATTCTCAAGTTATAAGAGTAGTTCTCAAGAGTAACCTTTCCGCTGTCATCATTAGGAGACACAATAAAATTTTAATTGTTATCATACTTGATGAGTTTTTCAGACGGTTGAACTTATGAGTTCAACCGTCTGAAAAACTCATCGAAAATCTGTAGTAATTAAGAATACTTAATGTAGCTGCTTTGTTCCATAATAGCTGCGCCCTGTGGTTTCACCCGCATAACACTCGATCCCACGGGAATATTGTTATATACCCTATACCCAGGTTATATACTATATACAGGTCTATGTGCCAAATCCATTCAGCGGTTTTAGTGTAAAAGCATAACATACAAAATATGTTTAAACATACATATGAACAATCTAAACTTAATTTTATAAAGAGAAAGGATTTGTCCTTTCTGTGATGTGTGATGTGATGTGTGTGTGATGTGTGTGTGTGTGTGTGTGTGTGTGTGTGTGTGTGATGTGATGTGTGTGTGTGTGTGTGGTGAGAAGCAGGCCAAGAGCAGGAGGGGGAAAAAAAAAATGTACTGTTAATATTGTTAGTAATATTTTCTTACTACTGTTAGTCATGTGTCAGTTCATAATGGACCCCATTTGTTTGGATAAAAGCCCCCTGCATCCCTTGCCATTTTTCGATGTTTTACCAATAAAAATAAAAAAAACTTGAAAAAATACCTAAGATTTAACAATATAGTTAAGCAATTTTTTTTTCTCTAAATAACTGCCATCAGTCCTTTCTGGACTATTTGGTTTAGTTTGGTTGCGTGAGTATAGTTGGTTGGTTAAGCTATTAATTTTTATAGGTACTCCCGACTTATTCACTAATAACATATTACCTACATTAAAGATGGTAACACTCCTCATTTGGACAGTCGTGTAAAAATAAAGGCTTGGTGCTAAGTCCAAGAATAAATAAAATAATCAATCTTCTTTTTTTTTTTTGAGTTTTAAATCATCAAGTTTCTTCTCCCGCTCTGGACGGAGCGGAAGGGCGTGTCAGACTCTTACTGACTAAAACCCTCCCGTGTTCCTTCCCTTGCCTTGCCAGGGGCCATGGTTTCCCCTTAGGACTACCGGCAACTCTGGTAAAATAATCCATCTCATTTCATAGACAAAGTTGGTTCAAGTCGTGGGCCCATAACTATTAATATTTATTTATTTATTAAGCAAGGCACACCAACGACATATTTACAAAGATAGTCACAATAATTTATATCAAGTCATCAGTACTGTGTAAATACATCACTTATAGGCATGCACAACATTCTCATGAAACAGTGAAATTCGACAAATTTTGAAATAATTAAAATATTTGATACATTATTAATATGGTGAATTTGTCACTTAAAGAAGTACACAGCTTAGACATAGTTAAAAAATACATACCAATACCTAATTAAACCTTTTTTACAGTCCGTTCAACCGATTTTGATTTCTATTGCGTTGGTGGCATGACAAATGGCAGCTGCAGTATCAATTGGTGTTGTAACCACTTTTTTGCTTTTAGTGCCATCCTTATGCCTACGGAATAGATGTCAGAATCAGTGGAACAGACTGTAAAAAAGTTTTGTTTAAATGTCTAATCTGTGTCCTTAATAAATTCTTCTCCTTCCAGCTATCACATGTCGATGATAACGAGAAAGACTGCGGAGTCTGTGCTACGTGCGTGGTACGCCTACGGGACGCATGTGCGTTCAGGCAGCAGGTGCTTCAGTGTGAAGAGCTGTTCCTTAGCGCTAAGCTTGAAGACAAGGATGCGTTAGCAGGTAAAATATTTGATAACAATGCACGTACAGTCACGAGCACCAATATGTATCTACTTAGCAAAATTCAAAAGTGATTTTCTCGTGGAATATTGACTGCAACTTTGAGATAAGGCCTATTTCATATTAATATGGGTTCCAAAAGACTATATTCGTAACAACATAAAATAATAATCAACACAATAGGAGCAAATCACTTTTGAAAGTTGCTAAGTGTATGTATGCTAAGTGTGACTGTAGTACAGCCACAAGCATAAATATATTATTATGGACAGCTTGGCAATCATATCTGATTTCATGATTGATACATTAATATCTGTCGTCAAGATGATGGCAAAAATATGTGATCATTTGTGGAAGCACAAATATGTTAAATTGAAGGAACACCTAAACTATCTGATGAGACAATTGACGCCAAAATATCGGATGCTGCGGCTTTTATCAAGATGTGTCACCTCTTAGAATGCAATAATATCGGACATATCTTGCGTTAGTGGTCGCAAGCGCTACTGCTGAGCATGAGGTCCTGGGTTCGATTCCCGGGTCGGGCAAAGTGTTATTGGGTTTTCCTATCTGAAATTTCTCAGTAGCAGCCCGGAGTCTGGATTTATGCCTGGTTCATTGCAATAGGCTCGCCGTCTATTACATGGGACTTAAACATAACTGGCGAAATGTAGATAGTACATGTTACTCTGCCCAATCCTTCGGGGAAACAAGGCGTGATGCTATGTTATGTCTTGCGTTTTAAATCACGCGTTGTTGCGTTCTACTCAATTAAATTCTGAAGAATGTGATACCAAGTTATGATCAAAACTATCTTACCTTCTTAGAATGTGTTCCAAATTCACTTTAGTGAGTTTTTGTAACAATTTGACAGGTTTTGTTTACATAAAAGTCAAAGTCAAATCATTTATTTCAAATAGGCCCATGAAGGCACTTTTGAACGTCAAAATTTACAAAATATAGTATTGATTCTACCGCCCCTTCCAAAAGGTAGTTTTCGTATGGAGAAGAATGGGCAAGAAACTCCACCGTTACTCTTTTAAAATGTTTTACAATATTTTGTATAGGTATATGTGAAGACGATGCACCTAGAATAAAATTACTGTATAAAGTAAAAAGAATTTAAAGTGGAGCAAACGACAGATAAATTAATTATGTGGTAGATACATGGTGTTCACATATTCACAAACATTGTAAAAATAGACGAATCTACTAAAAAATTACAATTAATAAGTCAGTGTGTGAGGAAGTAACCACAGGATGTACTCGTAAAATCAATGTCATATAATAAAAAATAAATACAATTAAGTAAGCAACCAGTTTGATTTTGTCTTGTCTTATCATATCAGCATCAGTCCATTTTTAGACGGACGCTTCTAGTCTATGTATAGTTTCAGGGCCTATAACCCTGAAACTATGGACTAGAAGCGCACGTTCAAAGTGCCATCATTGCTTCTATACTGTTTCCCTCCATGTCTCAATCAATCTGCCTAGCCTTTTCCCAACTATATTGGGGTCGGCTTCCAGTCTAACCGGATGTAGCTGAATACCAGTATTTTACATGGAGCGACTGTCTATCTGACCTCCAAAACCCAGTAACTGGGTAATACGATACCCCTTGATAAGACTAGTTGTCAGACTTTCGGGCTTCTGACGACCCGTAACGAGTGTCAAAGATCCACGAATGACAGCCGGGACCAACGGCTTAATGTGCTTTCCGAGGCACCGAGGAGTCTCGGTATGTAAAGATGGTCACCCATCTACAGACCAAACCCGGCAAGCGTAGCTTAACCCGATCGATCGACCCGTACGACTGTTATTACTTAGCCACGAGCCCTTCATTTCCCTCCATGTCTAAAACTTCGTAAAATATTACAGAATTCACAGAACCGAAGATACACAAGCCACAAATGGACATAGAGCTAAAGATTGAGCCGAAAGACGACTGCAGTGATATCTCCGGCGGCGCCGACCATGACGATGATAATATGTCTCTGGATTATCCCATCACAGAAGTTGTTGAAGGTAATGTAACACCACACCTGTACTGTTAGCGCCGGCCCGAGAATTCCTGGCGCCCTAGGCAAATGACTAGAACGGCGCCCTTTTAAGAACATTCGACCAAAATAAAACAATAATGTAAACAGATTAACTATTTAATTTTTTTATCAAAAAAAAAAGACTTCTTATTACCTAAGGATAGTGTGTATACACCTTCCTACGCGGGCTGGGCGGTTGACACTGTCGAGCCAGTCGACCAGTGCTGACAATACTTTTTTTTTTTGTGTGGATTAAAAACGGAGAGAATTTTAAGTTGTAAATTAAAAAATGTACTGTATTCTTTTTCAATTTCGATGCCGCCGATTGACGCCCCCATAATGCGAGCGCCCTAGGCGGTCGCCTAGTTCGCCTATATGGACGGGCCGGCCCTGTGTACTGTAGACACTACGGTCTACTGTACCGGGATAATATAAATTAAAACACTTATACTGCGAATAGCATAATTATTCCTAGAAACGGAAACTACATTATTATACAACATTTTACGCCCGAGCCGCCTAACAGCCGGGGGCCGACCCTCTATTCTTTTCACCTATTCTAAATATAAATATAATGTTTGTTTCCTTTAAGTGCCAGTCATTTAAACAGACTAAGGTTGTATTACAAACCGCATGGAATAAAGTCTTTACAGTACCTACTGTATTCCCGAAAGGTTTTTAAGGTTCCGTACTTCCGCACCTCAAAAAGAAAAACGGTATCCTGATAGGATCACTTCGTTTTTCCATCTGTCTGTCAGCGGGCTGTTGTAACAACAAATAATAAAAATTATATAATCTTTACATAGGCATCCTCAGGATGACGATTGACTTGTTGCCACGACAAGAGCCGAACGCAAAGTAGCAAAAAGTCAATCGTCATCCTGAGGATGCACGAGATGAGATGAGGTGAAACACGTGTCGATTTCTTACAGGGTTCTTTATGACTCTTTAAGAACTGTTAAGCGGATTAAGTTACTAAATACGTCGTCTATTGTATTTTAGAATAGAGTCCACGCGGGCGAAACCGCTGGCATCAGCTAGTTAATAATAAAAATTAAATTATATTAAAAATTAAACAGGTCCCCATACAAGAAACGTGTTTTTTTTTATTAAAGTAAAAACCGTAGTGTTAAATTTTAATACTTAACGGTGGTACGGACCCCTTCGTGTGTGAGTCGATTTCCCCTTATATCCACTTCAGCCATTTTTAAGTTGATCTGTGCATAAAAAGTAGGCTAAAACAATTTTAGCTGCAATGGAATTTGAACCTTGTTATCTACGCAATAGAGTTTATAAATCCAAGACACGACATTGATCTACGATTCCAAATTCAAGTTTTAAGTATAATAATAATCTTACAGATCACCATATAGATGAAGCGGAAGCAAAACCTCCTAAAGATGAAGAGTCTCTGGAAAACCCAGAGTTACCTTTAGACGAAGACTCGAAGCTAGAAGATGATGATGACGAGAGCGACTGGTCGGCTTCTTCATCAGACTCTGATAAACCCATCAAAAAGAAGGCTAAGAAGAAAGGCAAGACTAATGGAGCGGGGAAGAAGAAAAAGGTCACCGCTAAGAAGCAGAAAGCTGGTAGGTTTTACATTCTGCCTTACACACCAACACACACCCACCCTCACATACACACACAAACACACGCACGCACCCTCAAACACACACACACACCCTCACACACAAACAAACACACACACACACACACCCTCGCACACACATATCATCACGCCACACGCACACACATAATCCCCGAAGGCTGAGGTTTACCTAGCTCACCCAGATTTCGCCAGTCAAAATCTTACCTGCCTGCTTTTGGTCAATTAAGTTGGACTTGAATCTCAGTTAAGCAGTTTATTACGTTAATACAGTTAAACCAAAAAAGATATGCGCTTCGGTAATCTTCGTGTCTCCGATTTAGCACGAACGTCGCGTCGCAGAGTAGAGGCAAAGCTTCAGTCTGCGGGTACGAAACTTGCGACGGCCGGAGCAACGGCGGGGCGGGGCGGTGCGGCGCGGGGCGAAGAGATAGCGGTGTCTTGCGTGTGTACGAAACAAACTTCCGCGCAGTCGCGCTCACATAGTGTTGTGATAAACATGAATTCACGTCGAAGAGAACTATTGGAGCCCAGTCTCCTAATGAGAGAATTTTTATTACCTAAGCCTAGCGCCACACCTGCCGAACGTTCCGCGGCGGAACGCTCCGTCGCGTCAAATTTCTATGGACGTAACGTTCGGCTGATGCGTCATAGGTAACTTGAAAAACATTAGGAGCGTAGTCAACCGAACGTTCCGTCGCGGAACGTTCGGCAGGTGTGGCCCGACCCTTATATTATTAGAGATGGTGTTCATCCAATAAATCAACGACGACGCAGTTTGAGAGAATTTTCTACTGTCCAATATAGCCGGTTTTGATAAAATAAAAGATATTAACTCTTCATTGTCAATTTCCATAACTATTAATATTATTACTGTGATAAAAATGCAACACTATGTACCCGCGCGAGCGGCGAAACCAAACTAGTTTGTTCTCGTCGCTCCGCGCCGCCACCGCTCTACCGCCGCCCGTGCATCACTCGATCGCGCCGCTCCGCCGTCGCATTTGATTACATCGCCGTCGCGCCGCCCCGCCGCCGCCCGTCGCTCCGGCCGTCGCAAGTTTCGTACCTGCAGACTCAAAGTTTTATACTGCCGCGCTTTGTAGTAGTGCACCTATCATTGCGCGTTTGTATTAAGTTTTTCCTGTCAGGGTACTTACTCTGGTCGCTATGTTTCACTCAAAAGATTTGTAGAGTTTTTTGAATTGCATAGAGTTGCTAAGCTATATGGACATCTCATTAGCGTTAGCGCGCGTTCGTATTTCAAAAACAAGCTAAAAGGAAACTATCTCTCCTTCCAGGAACATCAACAAAAAAATCACCGAAGACAGTAAAAAAACCGCCCGTTGAGAAGAAAAATAACTATGACCGAGATTTAGACTGTATGTCCGAGGAGAACCTCCTTACTATCATACAATATTCATATGTTTGCCCCTTCAAGAACAGAAGAAACAACTACTACTGCTTTTACTGCAAAGATTATTACCCAAAACCGGAAGATTTGAGAGAGCACACCGTTTCACATGATACAAAACCGTTTCAACTTTTAATGGGGTATAAGAAAATGATCAAAATTGACATCACAAGAATAGACTGCAGATTATGTCCCACAAAAATCGAAGATTTAACCGTTTTCAAGCAACACATAGACCAGGTTCACGGCAAAAAAATATATTTTGAAGCGCCAGACAAGATGTTATTATACAAACTAACTTGGAATGATTTGGTATGCGTTATGTGCAATGATGTCTTCGAAGATTTTAACACTTTAAACACACATATGGTAGAACATTTCAGTAACTTCACTTGTGACGTCTGTGGAGTATGCTTCCTGGAGAAACCTCGCTTAGACGCCCATTTGAAACGACATAAAGACGATGAACGACATACTTGTGAAGTCTGTGGAAAAGTCTTCAAGTCCAACCATTATAAGGACATGCATGTGGACATAGTGCATAAGAAAAAGGCTATAATCCGATGCCCAAGATGTGACGAATGTTTCATGTCCTACGCTTTAAAAAACAAGCATTTAACAGAGGCTCACGGACAAAAACGGACGTACCCTTGCAATTTATGCGATAAAGTTTACAACAGACAGAAAACTTTAACGGAACATCAACGGAGGAATCACCAAAAAGTATTGAAGCATCAGTGTGAATATTGCGATCAAAGGTTCTACCTCCCTTCTCGGTTAAAAGAACACATGGCAACACATACTGGCGAGAGGAACTTCCGGTGTGAGTATTGTGAAAAAAGTTATCCCAGGTTGAAGTCTTTGCAGTATCATATACGGACTCATACGAATGACAGGAGGTATCGGTGTCACATTTGTGGGCAGGCCTTTATTCAGAACGCGAGTATGAAGTCACATATAAAAAGTCATCATCCGGAGTGTGATATTGAGGGATGCTACTTTTAATTTATTTAGGCTTTTTAAGTTATTAATTTGGTGGTGTAAAAAAGTTGGATTAAAATAATTTATTGCACAAATAGCATTTATGATGAAATGATGTTTATTTCTGTTAGTATATTTAAAAAAATACTTTTATAAGAAAAATTTTTGGTCAATATTTTAAAACTTGAACGCCGACTTTTCCTCCCGTGTTTCATATACTTAATAAAATAATAAATGAAAATATTAAGAGCGTTCATACAACGTCGCAGCTCAGCACAGCTGTCAAATATTTACATGTTTTGATTAATTTGGCAATGTTACTGTATGGAAATCCATACTAATATTATAAATTCGAAAGTAACTCTGTCTGTCTGTATGTTACCTTTTCACGGCTAAACCACTGAACGGATTTCGATGAAATTTGGCAAGGAGATAGATGGCATCCTAGAGAAGGACATAGGGTACTTTTTGTCTCAAAAATAACCCCCAAGGGGGTGATATAAGGGATGAAAGTTTGTATGGGAAACTCAATATTTCTAAGTTGGGGATATGGAAATTCAAATTTATGCTTTTGGTAAGAAATAAAGAATTACGCTTTTCAGCGTTTTTGTAAAATCATCCCCCAAAGGGGTAAAATAGGGGTTGATTTTAAAATTCACATGTATTATTGATTATTTTTGTTGTCTCTTATTTTTAAGAGATTTAAGGTGTGGTTCCAGTGAGTCGGAACCGGATGCGGCACAGTTCACGGTGAGTCGGAACTGTCTGCGGTGATTGTGGCGATTGTGGTGATTGTGGTTCCAGTGAGTCGGAACCGAGTGCCGCACAGTTCACAGTGAGTTGGAACTGTCTGCAGTGATTGCGGCGATTGTGGTGATTGTGGTGATTGCGGTGATTGAGCTGATTGAGGTGATTGCGGTGATTGAGCTCATTGTGGTGATTGAGGTGATTTCGGTGTTTTCGGTGATTGAGGTGATTGCGGTGATATTCGGTGATATCGGTGATTATTTTTGTTGTCTCTTATTTTTAAGAGATTTAAGGTGTGGTTCCAGTGAGTCGGAACCGGGTGCGGCACAGTTCACGGTGAGTCGGAACTGTCTGCGGTGATTGTGGTGATTGTGGTTCCAGTAAGTCGGAACCGGGTGCCGCACAGTTCACAGTGAGTTGGAACTGTCTGCGGTGATTGCGGCGATTTTGGTGATTGTGGTGATTGCGGTGATTGAGCTGATTGAGGTGATTGCGGTGATTTCGGTGATTTCGGTGATTGCGGTGATTTCGGTGTTTTCGGTGATTATTTTTGTTGTCTCTTATTTTTAAGAGATTTAAGGTGTGGTTCCAGTGAGTCGGAACCGGGTGCGGCACAGTTCACGGTGAGTCGGAACTGTCTGCGGTGATTGTGGCGATTGTGGTGATTGTGCTACCAGTGAGTCGGAACCGGGTGCCGCACAGTTCACAGTGAGTTGGAACTGTCTGCGGTGATTGAGGTGATTGCGGTGATTGCAGTGATTGAGGTGATTTCGGTGATTCCCCAGTGAGTCGGGGTGATGAGTCTAAGGGTGTTGACCAGGAATGCGCGTTCGTTGCATGCTGGTGGTCAGGATACCCGCTGAGCCGTGGGTGCTGGCTGGCTGTGTAACTCGCCTCACGAAAGCTTGCGGGATTGATGATGATGACATCACGCTGAAGTAGTTGCACGAAGGCTGCGTTGACGTTCAGTCTCAGGGTCACCAATTTAGTGGTATGAGGAACAGGGTGTAAAGTTCACTCATCCACCATAGAAAAGGGAGGATCCTCCGACAAGACGGGTGTTATGTCGGGCGGGCAACTGCCCATAAGTTGATTTCGGATAGTCTTATCTATGTCGTTCGCGTGGTAAATTCTAACTGCGCGATGCAGGATTTGTGTGACATCATGTCTTTCATGCGTAGTTCGTATGTGGCGGTGTAACCGCTACAAACATTACCTCCTTACTAATAAACGTTGTATAGCGTCTGTATAGTTAAACATATTACAAAGCTTTGTCTTCTTCTTTCGAATGTCAAATTACTGACGACTGAAAGAGATCATTTTTTCATTTTGAGGTACGCAACCCTAAAATGTGCCTGTTACTTTTTCATGCCGTAAGGGCTGAACGGATTTAGTTGAAAGGCGTATGGTCTTTTAACTAAATCCGTATAGGCCATGATCTGGGTTAGGATAGAGGATAATCTGAATCCCGGTAGTACGGTCCTGTGGGATATTTTCCGACCTTTACGCGGGCGAAGCCGCGGGTAAAAGCTAGTAAGAAATATAATGAACTAGAATATTAATAATGAATTGCCAACCACCGAACAAAAATAGAAGTACCTACTTAATATCGTTACTAGTGGCTTTTTGATGCACACTACACAAAATCACAGTTTACGTACGGACACGGAAGGTTTATCTACCGAGCGGCCGTAGGTATTTATTTCAAGATCACCGCTGAAACATAATACTGATGACAAAATGAAACTTCTTATTTACATTTTTTCCTACAAAAGTTTATGCCACCAAGTTAATAATCATATTTCTGAGATTACTAGGTAGCGAAAATAGTCTGAAGTATTTTTTAAAGGAGTATTGTACATTAATAATTTTAGTATTAGCAACAAAACATTACAGTTTATTGTTTTATACGCTATTACATATTTATTTATACGGAAAAGATAAATAATTTGATTATACATCATGTACCAGAAAAATGTGATCATATTTTATGGGTGTGGTACAGGCCAGTAAACTGAACAACGTTCTCTACAGGACCAGCATCGTAATTGAGAAAAATATCAGCTGTCCCATACAAAAATTCAATGATTATGGTAGCATAACATAATCAGCCTATAATGTTCCCACTGCTGGGACACAGGCCTCCTCTGTGTGAGAGGGAGTGGACCCCCACATACCCTTAAGAGGGAATAGGGCCTGCAATTAGAAAAATAGGTATTTGAGTCGAGTCGGCCTCCGTAGAGTGCGATAGGGACAGCTGCAGCTCAGACCGATTATATCACGAAAAAAAAACAACGGGTTGCACTCCGGGAGTGCCAGCAGAAGTGAAAACTTGAACATAAACGTTGTGCATTTTTTAATATTTTGGAATGGTTAGAGAATAATTTCGCACGAATTGCTTTATTTATCAGCATAAAAGTACTGTAATTTATCATGTGGTTAAATACAATATTCATTAGTAGTAGTAGTATATTTTTATTTATTTTCTAAATATAGTCTAACAAAAATAAACAATTTATTTAAACACTTTTCATGAAGTATATTTTGCCTTTTTTACCCATCAATATGTGTAAAATTTCTTACCTCGCAATCTTTACGTAATGTCAAAGACTATTTATTTTGATATTTACTTTATCGGTTGCTAGGCAACGGATCTAACGGTCACGTCCTGACGCAAGTTAAACATTTTTTACCCATCCCAAAAAAAGTGCACAAAGCCGCGAAAGAAGTCTTCACTTCAAAAAATGGACGAGATCGACGTTTCGTATGTCCCTTTTTTCTCCTCGAAAGCTGAGGCGATTCAATTACTTTTTATATTAAAATTTTAACAAAGATTATGTCTAGGTTCCTATCATTTTCTTTTATGTTAAACACTTTTCGAATTTGTCTGGTAGTCCTCTAATCACGGCGGTAAAAATGGGGCATTTTTGTAATTTTTGGAGGGTCTATTTTCTTTAGCAATAAGTTGCTGAAAATAAAGAAATAACAGGCACGTGTCTACAGGATTTTGAGAAAAAAAAATTGTTCTAGAGGAAAAAATGGGAATACATTTGTTTGGAGAATCGCAGGCCCTGTTCCCTCTTAAATATCACCACACTTTTCTAAAACATGCTGTCTTATACACAGTCACTAAAAGAGGTAGGTAAACAGCTAAAAAAATCAACATCTTTACACTAAAGAGTTGAAGTTAGACTGTATACTTATCTGTTTTTTGACTGTAAGTGTCAAAAAGGTCGCTTTTAAGGAGTATAAGGCCAATGGAGTGCGCATACGCAACTGCAGGAAACTTTACTCAAAGAATTTGTGTGGTGTTTTAAAACTACGTTAATTTTTTACTTCGGGTATACCTAATTAATAATGACTTTCATAAATTCTTTTTAACCGACTTCAAATATGGAGGCTTATGCAGTCAATATGTGTGTGTTTTTTTTTAGTTTAGGGTCAAACTTGGTAAAAGTCACAATTTGCTTTTTGGTTAGTACATATGGGTATTTTGCTTGTCATAATTTATCACTACATATTATAAAACAAAGTCGCTTCCCGTTGTCTGTCCCTATGTATGCTTAGATCTTTAAAACTATGCAACGGATTATGATGCGGTTTTTTTTTTTAATAGGTAGAGTGATTCAAGAGGAAGGTTTATATGTAATACATGCATAATATAGTAAGCTATAATTTATAAAATTACGCGGGCGAAGCCGCTGGCGGAAGCTAGTTATGTATATAATTCGTGTGTTTGTCACCTAACTCCTCCTAAACGGCTGGACCGATTTGGATGAAATTTTGTGTGTATATTTGAGTGGATCCCTGGATGTTTTGAAGATACATGTTTTCGCGTTGGCATGCGACGCATTCCTTAAGTATTGTGCCGACTCGTCGCTTTTTCTATTTATTCTATGAGTCAACTGTGACCTATTGTTTGCATTCACTGGACGTGAAGTATTCAATGCTCGTGTTAGGCCGAACGCTTGTTTCTGTGGTTTCACAGCGGTTTAGAGGTACTAGGCTCTATCATTGATGCTTGTACGTAGTATGATGTCGTACGAGTTAATTGGATTAAGAAGTGCGACAATATTTCTAGATTGGGTGATCCACCCCCTGTTGTTATCTAGCCCCATAGCGAAGTCCCCATACTGCGCACGTTGTATTGGAGTCAGTTTGTTCAAAAATTCGCTGACTAACTGCGGATTATTAACATAACCGTCAGCTTTAATGTTCTTGAGTAGGGATACTACATTTCTTACTGTAGACTAAAACTTCTTTAGCTCGCGGCCACTCTCAGATATCCTAGGTAGATCCTAACCTTTTGAAGCGCGCTTCTTAATATCAGTGTCAGGTGACCATATTCTCCGTCGAGCGCGCGTATTATTTCATTGGGATCCGTACCCGAGCGTACTGAGGTACTAATCTTCAACTGAGGTTTTAGCTTCGCCATTTAACAACGTTTTAAACCGGGCTAAGTTTTCATGAATTTGAAAGTTGTATTGTTCTGTAGTATCCACGTACATGCTTTTATATGATATCCACTCGGCTGGGTGGCCGTTAAAGTGAGGTAATTCGTAAGCTTGTCTAGGCATTGGTCGCGGTCATTCCATACTAGTTATCGCGTCTGCTAGCCTATCAATTTTACTGTCCCTATCCTCTCCGTCTTTCTTTTTCACCCGCTCCGTAGGTTCTCTGCCGCCGTGTATCCGACTCGGGAATTGAAACTCGAGGTACACTAGCGGCCAGAGTGGTAAAGACGGGATACTTATTGGGCAAACGGAACGTCACTCTCTCCGTAGGCATTGGCGTGTGCATCTGCGCCAAAGGTACCGTTGGGTTCGAAAACGGTACTGACGCAGACGTCCCTAGTACATGCGACACATCGCGATGTTCATTTGACTCAAGCGTACTTACGATTCTCCTTTGACTCACGGTTGGGTCACGGGGCGCGGCCATATCCAAAGGCCCGCGCGCCGCAGCTGGGGTACACAACACTGCATCCGGTTGGCACAACACTGAGCTTACTATGATGTGACACTGATTCCTGTTGACCTGCTTGAGGCGTAATGTCGATCCATTGCTCGACGCGCTGTGATGTACCCATGTTTGAATTAGAGTCGTCGCTATCGGCATTCGCTTCTAATTCGGCTATGTCTGCTTCCATTCTCTTCTTTAGAAGACTTTCCTTCTCTCGAACTAAATTCTCTCTTAGCTGTACTAGTTCTCGTTCCGCTTCGTACTCGATCCTTTTTCTTATGAAATCGTTAGTTTTGCGGCTATTTCTTGATGGCGCTCTGCTTCGCGGCGACGTATGGCGACCTCTTACTGCTGTCTGTCCTCCCAGAGGGCCCTCTGACGTACTTCTTGCACTGTAGTCAATCGAGGGTCTTTGTAATCGCTCCCATTCTATTAGCTCCGCTTTCCTGTAGCCCGCGTCTTGTTTTTGAACGCGTCTCTGTTCTTCCAACTCTGCTGGCTTCGGGCAACCACCATCTTCGAGCAGGGAGTTCTTGGTTCCTTTGCGGTTTTCCGATCTTCGAATATTTTCGGATTTTCAGGGTGTAAGGTCCGACTAAAAAATCAATCATTAGAAGATCAATTCTTTTTTTGAGGATGAATATTTCTCATTTCTTAGGTATTCTCCGACCCTCGCGGCCTCGGCTCGTGGGTCTTTCTGGATAAAATTGTCAATAGCAAATAAATGTTATTGGCATTTTCCAAGGGTTTTATTTTTCTTTTTTAAACCTTATTTTATTATTACTGAGGTTAATTTTTTTTTTTGTCCATTTCCTTACGACCATGTACTTTTGCGGGCTACCTTAGGGCATTCCCTAAAGTGATCCCGATAAAGTTATATTACTAATAATTGTTGTTAAAAGAGTATTTTCACTATTATATTTTGTGATTTAACTTTGTGTTTCACGAACTATGTCCAAATAAACTTAATTATTTCTTTCTTTCTTTAAGTGTCAGAGCTTATGTCAGGCTCTTTTTAATCTTTGTCAACTTTTCGAAGAACCCAGAAATTAAGATTGGTTCACAAAAAAGTATTAAAAAAAATAAAAAATTGTTTATTCAAATTAGACTGAGATTTGAGAATTAGCACTTTTTGAACGTCAAGATTACGTAAGTCAGCCCTCAGGGCGCTCGCCCTTCACCATTTCTAAGTGTTTGGGCTCAATTTAGCCTATTATTATTATTCAAGCTTTCTACACAGTTACTGGCTTCATTGTCGTTGGTTGTATGTTTGGTTTTGCACTCATTTTTGGTTTATCAGTAACAATATGAGTTGTACATGTACCTGTATTTGGTACAAAATACAATATTATATTATATTTCCGTCATTTTCAAGGGTTTTAATTGTAAATGATCATCAGTCTTTCTGGGTACTTTGTTGCTCTTCTAGTATTTTTTTTTTTCGAGACGGATTATCCACTATTTTTGTCTCATCGTAATTCACGATATTATTTAGCAGAATATCACTTAGTGGCATCCAGCTTTTTAATTGCCCGTCGAATTTGGGGATGTCTATTTTTGGCAATTTTATTTGTGTGCTTATTTTCTGAGCCTATTAGTGACACCATTTCGCTTTTTATTTTCAGCCATTTTAATGTATCGTATTCTTCGCATTCTTCCAAATCCGTCAGAATTATGGATTCTTTGAAATAATCCTTTTTTTTTATATTTCTGATTGGACTTGTACAGACGCCAACATATTAAGTTTCTACAATCCGTCAAATTTCTTTAATAGATTTTCAACTTATCGCTAAAGAATAAGGTTCAATATTGATTGGGAAAATTTGACAGATTGGAGTAGGTTGATGTACTGGCGTCTGTACATTTACTTCCTCCAATTTTCCGTAAATCTTTCCAAGGCTCTCAATTATAATGATTATTTTCCTCTTGGTCCATATTCTCGCTCAATTTGTTTGCGTTTTTTGTGAACTGCTTTCGGAGCGCCGCACGTAATCTTAGGTGTTGTTCCATTTTCTTGTTTCTCAACAATCACGGTCGCCATATATCGAAGATTCGAAGGTTTCATCTATCCATAGGCATCTATCCCCTGACTAATTGCCATGCCCATTGCAAAATCTCCAGATTGAGCACGTTGTATAGGTGTGAGCTTATAAGTAGTTCACTTACCAGTTTTGGGTTATTCAGGTATCCATTTGCCCGCACGCTCCTTAGAAGTGACACACAATTCCGCACTGTAGTAGAGAACTTTCTCAATTCACGACCACTTTCTGTTACCTTAGGTAACGCCCTCACCTTTCTTGAGGCATACTCAAGCACTAGATTTGGATGCCCGAACTCGTCGTCCAAAGTTTTCATAATTTCAGACGGGTTGGTCGACGTTCGCAATAAAACCTCCACTGCCAGTTTAGCGTCTCCCTGTAGGCAGGTTCTCAGGCGCGCTAGGTTCTCATGTGTCTTGAAATTGTATAAGGCTGTCGTTCGAGATAGCATCCGTTAACTGGTCTTTCCTATTTCGCGTTTTATTTTTGGTAATAGTGGTTCTTTCACTCATCGTTGTTATTCACAGCAAATCCGGCTCGAAGGACCATATTGTAACATATTTCAGGTGCAGGGTAGATGGACGCTGAGTAATAACACGAAACTTCTTGAATAAAATAGTATATTTTTTCATTCACGAAATGAAAAAATAATCACGTGTACCGGCCTGGAAATAACGAAGAAATCGTTTTATATATTAACAAAATACTGGTCGAATGCATAACCTCCTCCTTTCGTTTTTTGAAGTCGATCAAAAAGTAAAACTAAATCAAACTGTCAGAACTACCCTCATTTATCCCATTTTATATTTTCTGTAAACAATAACATTACTCTCCTTTTGGGGTTCGCCGCAATCGGGTAATAAAAGACGAATTAAGGCTAGCGCAGAATGGGACGCGCCGCGTCGCAACGCAATACATTGCACTACACGCGACACACTACAAGCGGCACGTTGCGGGTGTAATGTGCGCAATGTTTTTACAAAATAATGCAGTTTGCACTCCATTCGCTTACTACTCTGTGTATTGGCTCATTTTCTCGTGCCTAATCTTAAGTAGAGTGCGGGATTTAGTAACTTGAAGCGTGTGAACAATCAATCATTCATGTTTTATTTATTTTATAATAGTTAGTATGTCTCGTACTCTACTAAAAAGAAATTTTATAAAAAAACAAGCAATTTCAGAACAGTGATATTTTTGCGAATAAACGAAACTTATGAATAAAAATGTACCTACCTATAGCTTAGAATGTAAATGTATTAATTAAATTAAGGATATGAATAAAATTTTAAATGCTATCATTTATAAATTAAAAATATAATGATAAAATGATCTCAAATTTATAATTTTTGACACTGCCTGCTTTGTTAGGCTGGAATCTCGAATTCAGTATTTTTTTAAACAATCTTAATTTATAAATTGAAAGAACAGAGCCAAGAAAAGTTACACACTGTGGCCGTATTACGACGTTTGAAACTCGTAATACACATGCCTGTAACTACAGAGGTAAGTACGGCTTTCCAAAGAAAGGCATATACTTCGGTAGTCTTCGTGTTGTCGAATTAGCACGAACCTCGCGCCACAGAGTAACCCCGCATAGAGGCAATGCTTCTTCAAGTTTTGTATTGTCGCGCTTTGTAGTAGTGCACCTATCATTGCGCGTTTTTATGAAGTTTCCTCTCTGTCGGGTTACCTACTCCGGTCTCAGTCATTTGTCACTCCAAAATTTTGAAAAGTGTTTATGGAATAACATAGAGTGGTTAATGTGTAATTTTGTCAACACGGTAATATAAAATAGGCAAGTATTTCCATGGTTGTAACAGCTCAATAAGATTTAATCATCGCGCGTTCGTTTTCTCGAAGATAAACGATGATTCTCGAAGACTCTCATACTTTTCTTTCGAAAGACTCTCATACTTTTCTTTGGAAAGCTGTAGGTATGTCATTGTGACAATCACCAATCGGAAGTTTAGCATACTTTTGTACAAGTTACGTGCATGCGTATTTGATGTTTTAGTAGATCAACCATTGTGCCAGATCGAGAGAGAGATGGAGCTATACAGAACGCCTAGTATCATCTCTTTTTGGCAACGACTATTGTACCTACGTCAAACGCATATCAGTGGTAATACTTTAACTGCGAAAATCGCTCTTACTGCTACAACATAAAGGCGCTGGTGACAGTCTATAATACTTCAAATTGCTTAGCATGATCGTCCGTTATATCGAAAATACTGTAGCATTAATTTTTAAATAAATTCTAAATATTGAAAGACAGGGTGCAAAAAAAATCTCTGTAGAAAAAATCCAAAGTTACCTCCAAACCGAACAATAAACCGCTGGTATTCAAAAAATACTTCAAAATAGATCATGAAAAGCATAATAACTGAACCAACTACTAATAAAATGTATCACATTAAAAACCCAGTGCTCTTCCTCCTCTCTCCTACTTGATCTATGCTGTGCCCGGCAGGGTCCATAATTGTGACTAATATAATTATTTCCATACCAGCTATAAACATTATGGTACGCAATAAAGAATTGAGAACTATAAAGCAGCTAATATGTTTGGTATCCATCCAAAGGTTGTCTGTAAAAGATCGATAAGACCGCCCGTTGTGTCACCCTATGTAAAATTTCTACATTTATATCTGTACTTTTATGGTGTACATAATAAAGAATATTCTATCTATCTATATTCTATGTTTATTAATTTTTTTATTACCATTATTTTAGCTGTAAAAAGAAATTACCTAAACTATTGGCGCCTTGGAGCCACCAGCACCAAACTCAGTCCCGCTCTCACTCAGTCCGCGAGCGGTATAGTGCGAGCGAGATAAAAAGTGAATTTGAGTTGAGGTAGTATGATATCATTATGTCAAATTGTTACCGCTGATGTGAGCTTGACTATACTTCAAAGAAGGCTTTCATCAATGTTGATAGAACTCCATATTTTATTCTTCCACAACGCGGCTTTATTATTGTTAATATGAAAAGATTGACTGTATTAATTATCACACAAATAATAATAATTTTAAATAATACTTAAGTACATAATTACTTAATATATTTATTGTAAGTAAAAATAGGAGTAGAATTAAGTAGATGCATAATATTGATCACAGTAATTAAGTACCTATTATTTATTAAGTTTTATAAATACATTAATGATGAAAATTATATTTGGTTTGATTTATTACCACTTTCAACTGTCCACTGCTGGACAAAGGGAAGCTGCGCAACAACACTTTATCCTCCGGCTTCTACATCCTGTCTTTTTTTTATAATAGGGCACTCGTACTCGTAGCTGGCGTCTGAGGCCATGACTACTTAACCGGACATTCCTGTGGGTGCCTTAAGCTTCTATACTCAAAGCCTCCAGCTAGGGGCAAAACTATTCTAAGTTAAACTAGGCGAGCGCTCGCTAAGGGCACCCCCTGTGGGGTACGAAGCTCGGCTTAGGGCGTCGCTGGGGTAGCAAGATGGGACAGACTGGGTCAATATCAGATCATAATTAATAACATGGGGATTTAAAGCTACAGGCTCAGCATCGGGGTACATCCTGTCTATCCCAGTCACCTTTTTTTTTTGTTAAGGTCGTCAGTCCATCTTGCTGGATCCCCCACACAATTAATACAGATGGGTTAAGAGGAGGCTCCCTAAATTGTATGTTATTTGCATTAACATTCTGAAACAGTCGCGTATACAATCAAAATGGAATTTTAGTATATGATTTATTGGATCTTTCCGAAAATAAGACATACGTAATTGGAATATCTTTGCTCGATTCATTTTTTATTCAAAAAACATGTGTTTTTTAAAGATTTTAAGAACCACAACAAGATTACTCGACTTTTATGTCTAAAATAATTATTTACAGTAAGAAAATATAGTTTACTATCCAAAATAAGATATTTTTTCCCTAGATCGATTATTACTTTAATTATAAACGAAATAAGAATTGAGACTTACGACATTTAGTTTCGAACTCGTACATGGTCAAAGAGCGCATGCGATATACAACTTTATTAGATGCGTTAGCGTTTAGCACAAATCGGAGTGGCGGGGTGCGGGAGGGTGGAGCTTGCGTGGAAATTGTGTTTGGAGTGCCTGGTATTAATTCACAATACCATTTAAATAAAAAGCGAGTCTTGCTACGACACAATAAAGTGCAATTCAGGTCGCACAGCACTAATTACCTACAGTTATATTTACCTAGAAGTTGCCTCTCTTTCTATTGCGTAACTCTTAGATCTTCTGTCTACGTTACGCTCATTAATTGGCCCAGCAAGACGAGCCCGCCGCGTACTTGTAGCTTCATACCTAAACTGCGGAGTGAGCCATCTGTATTCATCTGTGGACTGTGCCATTAACTATTTTGGGTGGTCGCACATCTGACGGAAGATGCGTCGCGTATCGTCTGTCGTATACCGTTAGAACACACAAGTAGGTTTTTACACCTTACACACTCTGTCACACTCAACTGAATATTAGATTATGATCCATCATATTTTATTATCTTCTTCAGTCAGCGGCCATTCTGCTGAGTTCGGCGACCGCAAAGTTGTTTTTGCTATCGGTACATGTACAGCTACAGTCCGATTCAAACTTTAGTAGTTAATAGCTGCTCGGAACATGAGGCGAGTCACTGCACAGTAACAAATTCATGGGTCAGCGGGGGTGAGGGGTGGGGTACTGCGCAGCGAGTAGCTCATTTCCGAGCCGCCATGAACTTTGAGTGGAACTGTACTACACTGAATGGGTACCGTATCGTCAACAAAAGCGTAGAGTATACAGTAAAAAAAAAATCCTCTAAAGGTGTTCAACATGCCTGTAAATGGATTGAACCCAGTTTGCAAGTTACTTGTTACCATGGGCGTACCCGGGGGGGGCAGGGGAGGGCACCTGCCCCCCCCCCTTGCCGAAGTACTCTTGTCGATAAAAGTTAAGTAACGGTCACGTTAGGACTAAGTACCTATATTATTTTGAATTAATTTTAGAAAAAAACCGCGCTGCGCGGCTTTTCATGTTGTTCTATCTATTATGCATAACCAATGACTATATAATTCTCATTATGCATAACCGACTTTATAAAAGGAGGACGGTCTTATGTTCGAGTGTTTTTTATATTATGTTTTAATTAACCATATTTTCGTCATTTGTGAACAAAAATATTGTTAAGCATATATATAAAAAAAAGCTTAATACGTCCTTTTTTGAAGTCGGTTAAAAATACAAGAACGCAGCAGCTATATCAAACTATGTAAAACATGTGGTGGGGGGGAATTTCCTATTTGCCCCCCCCTGGGCCAAAAGCTGGGTACGCCCATGCTTGTTACTTGCCTCTTGTCTACTGTAACTGTACCTACATCTTAAGAGGGTTTATTCTGAAACTTGGCAACGTCGCAAATAGATGTCAAATATTTCGCTGTTTTGATTAATTTGATAATATTTCTATATGGAAATGAAAAATGTGGCTAACTAGCGAACTAGAATATTGATTATGAAATGCAACAATTAATATCGTTACACCGAATAGTTAGTTTTAGATGTAAAAAAAGTGTTTGGAAACTTTCCAAATGACTTTTTTACACCTAAATCGGGTACAACATCAAATTCAATGTTATAATTGCAATTCATTATTAATATTCTAGTTAGTTAGTTAGCCACATTTCTTATTTTCATACAGTATTATTTCCAAATTAATCAAAACAGGTAACTATTTGACAGCTATTTACGACGTTGCCAACTTTTAGGATGCACCCTCTTAATCTGGTGAACTACAGAAAGTAAAAATTGTTTGTTCGGCAAAAATAAGGCGTACATTATGTAGGCACAAACTTTATTAAATTTTATCAATAAAATAATTAGTCTTCACCGGTTTCATTTTAGAACACAATCGATCGATTTTTACTTACGTATAATATCATAATATTGTTTCTAAACGAACATGGTTTGAAGGTATATACTTTGTTTCGTTCTTTTTGCTCGATTACGAAAGAGACAAAATACAGCATCTGAAATGCTCCAAAACTGAAATTTGACAAACTTTGACACTGCAACGCAAACGTCAAAACGAAATTGTTTCGATTTTACGATTTTAGAAAATATTATTTTTAAATGGAAAGATAACTTAATTGTTGTGAAATGGAGACTCCGGCGGCTCTTGCGAAGGGCAAAGGCCCGATCATAGACCCTGCATTGTGCCGCTGTTGCAGATCTATCAAGAAATGTCGACTTTTAACAACAGAGTATGAATGGATGGGGAAGAAAGAAATTTATTCTGAAATGTTTATGGATTGTTTTGGTCTTCTTGTAAGTATTATATTATCATTATCGTATAGTCAGTTTACTGTAGTCTACTGATAGCCTTTCCTTTTCTCAACAAGTCTAAATGCAGACGGTAGATAACCGAATCATGGCGCAACTTGGGAGAGACGAGAGACTAAACATAAACCTATTTTAAATACAGTTATTTTTATTAACCTTAGCAGAACATTCCTAAGATAATAAGTACTGGATATGCTAGCATAAAAAGA